>CM060915.1:474758503-479558503 GCA_030737875.1 Allium sativum
TGTTTTTAAAGTATATTTTGTCATTGATAGGAGCCTATGCTTATACTGAATGCATGTTAACCATAAACAGTACTTAACTAATTTAATGTGAGAAAATATACCAGTCAATAGTTATTATTCACAGTGTCATACCATGCATGCTGCTCCATGTTCATATTTATTCGCATAACTAAGCAAACTTAATGTAATTAAGTGTAAAAACAAAGTTCTAATGAAGTGGATCCTGTGGGCATCAAGCAATGAGTGATAATATTTATGCATGTATTTATAGGGATTGCTTGCATTAATAGTCCCAAATGACTATAATATTGTTAACTATGTTGGCTTCCTCTTTATATACTGCTGCACATGGATCTCTTCTGCAAAATTTAATTAAGATTTCAACATGTAGTTAAAAAAACTCCGAAGTTGACTAATCTCATTGTTTTGTTTACAATTAAAGACTTGAGAAGATAAGTTAATAACAAATTGTAGTTGATGGATGTATAACTTACCAACATAGTCGGTCGGTCAGTGGTGGCGTACTCTTAATTAAATTAATTCATTTTGAATGGCATTGGTCAAATTGATGTAAAAATGCTCATCAAAAATGCTACTATGACAAAAATTGTCAAATTCTGCACCAGGGACATAATCTTAGTATGAATCACATATTAAATTATCACCATGAATTTCTCCAACTCGTCCAAAATATATTATTGTGATTTTGATAAAAATAATTGTTTTTATCATAGTAGCGGAACTCACCGTTCATATGCTTCTAATATTTACTGTTTGACTACTTCAGCTAAGGTTTGGTAGTTAACTAGTCAACATTGTTGAATTGTACAGCTTTTATTTTTAGCATACATGAATTACTAATAATTACGTGACTAACCTTTTGATATTGCAATTCTTTTTTGGCTGATTTGTATCCTTTCAGAATTTGCAGAGCAACCTAGGAAGTGACTGAATGAATATCACACAGAAAAGTGATCAAGGGGAAGTCACATTCCTCGTCACTCTGTTCATGAATATTGTAGGATTAAGGTAACTATACTTTTATGCATATTGGTTAATTTTTAAATCTATAATTGCTTCTACTTGCCAGAATTGCGCTTCCGCCATTTTTGTTTTTTCTGATGTTTTTTTACTAATACAACTGAAAAATTGAATAATGCTTACTCTATTATGAAATCAATAAGTATATTAAAATATAACCTTTCTATTTAATGTTCATATTATTTATGGTATTTATAAAAAGCATCCTATTGTTTTTCTTATTAGTCAAGCCTTAAATTTTACAAATAATGGACAACAATACAAATTCACTGCTATTTTTTTTATTTATTACTCAAAATCCTTCGAATTAAGAGCAGGAATGATATATACATATACATATACATATACATACATATACATATACATATACATACATATACATATATATATATATATATATCTGTGTGTGTGTGTAGAAAATCTATTTAGACATAAAAAATGAACACAATCGGTGACACAAGGAATCTGAACCATTAATCCACCTTTCATGTAAAGACAAAATAATTCAACGTTTAAGACTTTATGGAGAGAGAGAGAGAGAGAGGGAGGGAGGGAGGGAGGGAGAGAGGGGGGAGAGAGAGAGAGAGAGATTACTTGCATTGTTTAAAGGGTGCGTTTTTTAGAGGTCCCTATTAAGTTTCAAAATATAAAAAAAACCCGGTCATAAACTTATTGTAAATTAGGTCCCTATTTTTTGAAAAGTCATAAAAAAATATAAAAAATATATAAAAAAATCACGTAAATTCGTATTTAAATAAAACATGTAAACACTAAAAAATTCAGAACAAAAAACCATCAAAGAAGGCGTCAAAAATCAAAAAAACCAAAAAAAAAAACGAAATTTCCAGTTAAATGCATAATAGTATGCACATATATCACTTTCCTGCATACATCCGTGCATATTTTTCACTACATACATCTTGGTTGATTTTTATTCATGCAAATAAATGCATACATGTGCGCAAAAATTTCAAACACTTGCATACATTTGTGCAGGTTTATTTTCAGATTTTAATCTGAAAAAAGCTTACAGAAAAGTTGCATACATATATGCAATTATCAGTAATAACTGCGTAAATGTATGCAACTATTTTTTTTCGATTTCCGTAGATTCCTGACATTATTTCCATATTTTAGAAATTTTTTTTTTTTTTATGAACGTACGCACATTTTTAAAAAAAAAATACAAAAAGGCGGAAAAAATAAAATAGGGGGCGGGTTTAAAAATTTTCAGAACTTTGTTTTTTTTTTATAAATTAGGTCCCTACTTTTTATCCTATAAAAATGTTGCACACATGTGTGCATTTTTTTGAGAAATTTGCACATTTGGATGCAAATAAAAATGAACTGAAAAATTATGTTAAATCTATCCGCTGGAAGAACTGCAATAATTGCATATATGCATGCAATAAAATCAAAAAGGTGCATAATATTATGCATTTAACTGCAGTTTTTTCTGTTTTTTTTGCTGTTTTCTTCTTTCTGACATTATTTTTGTTGTTTTTTGAACTGAATTTTTTTTATAATGCGTAATATATTTTATTACTAATTTACGAATTTTTTTTATTTTTTTTAATTATTATTTTATAAGTTTTGAAAACAGGGACCTAATTTACAATAAGTTTATGACCGGATGTGAGCCTAATTAAGTTTCAAAATAGGGACGTGAGCCTAATATTCACTTGTTTAAAATGCAAGGAAAAATAAAATTATCAAAAATGCACAAAAGAACATTATTTTGATCATATAATATTTATATCATTTAATAATATAGTGCAAATTATTGCCATAGTAGCTAAAGTTCAAAATCTACACTTGGCATGCATTATATAAAATGCAAAACACAAAAAAGTCATTAAAATAATAGGAAAGGGCATTTGTTTGAGATTTAATAGTTTTTTCGTGTATCTGCATATATATGTATGTATGTATGTGTATATATATATATATATATATATATATATATATATATATATATGTATGTATGTATGTATGTATGTCACGTAATACAAATTCAGGAAAATGCGAGGGCTGGCATTGGTGAATGCATGATAAAGCAAAATCAACCTAAATTGCATGAAAGACATAACCATGATCGTTTTTCAATTTGTACATTTTATTTCATATAACATGTCATTTAAATTACAAGATATAAGACTTTTACCAAAAATGAATAAATACAAAATTTTCAAGTAGAGTGCATTATTTTTTGACAATGCAATGTACAATAAAGCCGTTATAAATTTGTCTAACTTCAGAAATAATCTGAAAGTAAAATAATAAAACTGAAAACATTATGTCAAGGCATAGGCACATAAGTACATTTGTAAGTTTGATGTGGAATAAAAACCAGAAATTGAAAATGTGTTGTTCTCCATGATCATAGTCCATTGTCCAAAAGAAATAAAAGCTCACATGATAAAAAACGAAAGGACATTGTTAAATGTACTTTTTGGACATCGAGGCCATGAGTAGGGACGAGAGTGTGCTTATGTTATAAAGTGATCAAGGTTTAAGATATTGGTTTTAGCTTTCGTTCAGTTTCGTTGCTTTCTAAACTTTCGATTTCGGTTTCTATTTCATTCTGCTATAAAACCCCGTAGAATGAATTTAGCACATGTTGCATTTTATTTTATTCTTAAAAAAAATTGGTAATATGCATTCCGGGGCACTCTTGTTTCGCAACACACCTTTAGCATCTTTATCCTACCGTACGTGAGCCACATTAATCCAAATCCAACAAGATTTTGTAAATGTTCAATCCACATACACACACACAAACATACACACACGCACGCACACACACATATATGCATATATAATCATCTATCCAAAATTTGAACTCGATCTGACATTCGTAACATTTTCAAAATCTTAGCTCAATTATTCACCGTTCAGACATTTATTCGAACTGATAAATTCAAACATCAAATATATTATTTTACGAATGTCGGAACAAGCTTAAATTTTAATATGTATATATATATGTATATATGTGTATATATATATATATATATATATATGGATTACATCTACAAAATTTTGTTGAATTTGTATTAGTGTAGCTCATGGTAAAACAGACGTGCTAAAGGGGTGCTGCAAAATAGGTTGCACCGGAATATATATATATATATATATATATATATATATATATATATATAAAAGCCGACTTCTGCCTCATTAATGGGGACTAGGTCTCCTGCGATTTCCGCCCCCCCCTTTCGTATCCTTCTTTCTGCTTTCACCTCTCCGTCTTCTTTCCTTCCACAAAACTCGACCTAGCTTTCTCCTTTTCTGGGTAGATCGGCTTCTATCCTTCCTCTCAAATCCTCCGCTGCTCTTCAAATTGATTTCGCTCTCAAAATCAGATCGCCGTTTGCGATTTCTTCCTTCGCTTTCAGCTGCTTTCGCGACAAATTGGAAAGCGCAGGCCTTCTTGTTCGATTTGGGGTTCAAGCCTTTGGGAGACTGGGTTCTGGCATTGCCGGCGGCTTCTGAAGTTTCTTCAGCTCCAGCCTCCTCCAACCGACCCTCTGGTGAACTTGGTGTCCTTGTCTCCTTGTCTGTGGTGAGTATCGGTTTAATTTTGTGCTGATGGAGTTGGTTCGTTGCAACGGTGTTGAGACGGTTTCTGCTTTGATTTGGAGTGTGCTGTTTTGTTGGGGAAGTTGAGAACGGTTGTTCTCTGAAATGAATTCGACTTCACTCCCATTTTCAGTCGATTTTTGGTTGATATGCTATGATAAATGCTCAGCTGTTGGAGCTTTCTTAGTTGATGTTTTCAATTGTTTTCCAGTTTGTAATTTGGTTGTTTTGTAATCCGGTTAGTATGCTAACCGAAATCATGTACTGTTTCTGATTAATATAAGTCACCCATTTTCAAAAAAAATAAAAATAATAATAATACCCCTTTTGTTGTAAAATAGGGCATTGTTATTGACACTCCATTTTCTGTTAAGGGGAGGCCAAATTTTAAGATCACTCCACTTTTTTTAAATTGTTAAGGGAGGGATCAATGTAGGCGACTATTTTTTTAACTTTTTACGTTTTTACCCTTCTAAAAATTACTCACCATAAAGGCAAATTCTGTTTGTACACCGAAAATTCCTAAACATACACCATTATTTTTTCCATAAAATTTTATTACTAAATTACCCTTTTTTCATAATTGTTTTTTTAATACTTCTGCATATAAAATGTCAAATTATTTTTAAAAGTATTGAAATTTGATACAAACTAGATATACTAATGAATTATTTAATCATGAAATCTAAAATTTCAATTAAGAAAACATTCATAAATAATGGTCTAATTTAGAAGTGTTGATTTATTTTGTAAAATTACAGTAATTTTGTTGAAATTGAATTTTTTTTCATAAAGTTAATAAAAGTTGCAATATTAGTACAAGAAATATATTTCATTTTGTAAAATTTTACTCAATTTGATGCAAAGAGTTTCTAATTTTTGATAATTGTGTTTTAAATTTGAAAAAGGAAAGAAAAAGAAGATGAGAACATGAATATTTTAGTAAAAGAAACGGTGTATGTAAAGTAATATACGGTGTGTATTAGTTTATTATAATTTTTGGTATATGTTTAGCAATTTTTGGTATATAAATAGAGTTAGCCAACTGTAAAATCATAAGTCTCTTAAATCACAAAAACCCAAATTAAGCCTAAATGGATAATAATGTAAAAGTACATTTATTTGTTAAGGGGCTACTTTCCTCCTTGGTACTCCCCTTAACAATTTTTTAGGAAGTAAAAAATTGGCCTCCCCCTAACAATATTTGGAGTGTCAATAACAATGCCCGTAAAATACCGAAACAAATGAACAACACTCGACCTTTCAAGTTCAATTTAGTTTCATATTAAATTCAAAATTCACTAATTCGAGTAATTCCGATATTTGAATTACCGTTTCACTATTTGGTTATACTAAATAACTCGTATAAATTTAATTTAGGTTTCAAAATTTCAATTTTACTTGGTAAATTGTTTTGTTTTCGAAGTAAAATTGTGTTTTCATTGATATTTTCTGTAAAAACAAAATTTATGTTAACAGGGTTTCATAGTTTTCCCAGTTCCCAACTGGCACTTTAGTTTTAACCTGATTTGGTTTTAAGCCTGTGAAAACCAGAACAAAATGTTTGGAACGTGTGTTTTGGATCTTGGCCTAAGCTTCAAATTTTTGCATGAATTTTAGCATTAGTATACAAAACCTTTGTCCCCTCTCAAAAGTATACATGAACTTTTCCTTGTTTGAAAATAGGCTCATTTCCTTGTTTGATAATAGGCTCATTTCCTTGTTTGGTAATACATTTCTGATGTGTCGAATTAATAGGCTCATTTCCTTATTTGATAATTGCCTATTGACGTTTTCTTTAAGAGCTTATAACTTGGTTGAATAGAACAGATGAGTTATCTTTGGCAGATGCATCACTTTTTGCAGGCTTTCTTGCTTTTCAGGATGAAAACTTATATATCAATGCAATTCAGTAAAATGTCATGAAAAAGCACCTGTGTTCCCTATAGTGGCAATACGAACCATGTGACTAGCTTAGATTTTCATGATGTAAGCTTTTTTCAGGGAAATATATTCCATAAGGACGACAGACACCTTTGTCTTAATGGTTAGGCATTTTAGTTTTAGGCAAATTCTATTTCAACCCACGTAATTAGTTAGTAGCCCCCCATTTTATCAAAAAAAATACGATGACCAAACTGCCCTTTTACTGTTATATTTGTTTTCCAGTTTTTTGAACACCTCGTAGTTGCATTACGTGGTTTTTTGGTGTATCTCGTAGTATGTCTACGTGGTCCATGAATGAACCACGGAAATCATCTACGTGGTACTTTGATGAACCACGTAGGGCAACTACGAGGTATAGTGAAAAACCACGTAGTCCCCCTACTTGGAAGGGTATTTTTATTTTTTTTTTTTTAAAAACGGGGGTTACTAACTAAATTTGTGGGTTTACTGATTATTTCATGATTTTGGGGGCTACTGCCTAAAACGATGGGTTGAAATAGAATTTGCCTTAGTTTTAATGCAAGAATTCATGAGTTCAAAGCTTGCGTGGTAATTTCAGCCAGTCACTAAAACATTTTTAGCTCTATGTACAGCAGCAAACATGTGGGCTCCTATCTTCTCAAACATTAATTAAGAAAATTGTTTGATTTCTACTCTTAGGTTACATAGATGTCTTTTAAAATTTTAGTTAAAGAGAGAGGATAATGAAATGGGCTGGAAAATGGATGACCGTAGATTCTAAGTAATAATATAAAGGAAAACTCTACCATTAGATTCTAAATAACGTTAATGGATCCTTTATGTGCATACTGATGTACTAGTTTTAATAATTAGCACTTATCAATATAAAATTCAATGGCTATGATCATTTGGTATGTATAAGACATGACTTCCGGGACACAACCACAGGGCACCCCACCTCCAGGATCAAATGCATATTTAAGTGAACATTTCTGTGTCTCTAGCTAATGACAAATATAGAAGTCTAAGTGTCTCCGATTAGAGAGCCAGAGGCTTTACTCTATCGAACCGGAGTGAGCGGCGGTGTTGAAGATAAGACTGAATGACAATTGGTTAAACTGGAACTTTTATTAGGGAAATAGATTTATCACCTTTCTCGGATGGAGTAACTCATGTTAATTATAATATGTAAATGAATGGCATTTAGTCTATCAGCAATGTCCAGCTTCAGAACACCATATGATAATATGCCTTGAGACATGGATCCTTGAGAAAAGCGTCTGCTATTTGTATCGCAGCTGCTGTGATTGCAATATATATATATATATTTTTGATGCAACCGCATCCAATCCGCATATACAGATGAATGAAAGATATTTGTCTGATCTACATGTACAATAAATCTAAAAATATAAATACAAAACTCTAGTATAACATTTTTTTCCAATTCAGTTGATTGTGTAAAAAAAATGAGAATTAATAATATATAATGATAATAATTGGTTTTTAGCGGTTAATATGCCTATAGTATAAATTATTAACTTAATAAAATAATAACTAAATATCCTTCGTCATATTAAAATGCACATAATATGAGCTATACTTTTTAGAAAACCCAAGTGCACAATTTTATTGACCAAATGATCTACGTAGAATGGAGGGATAATTTTTTGATGTATATGTCTTTATATTTGCATGCTTATCAGTTTTCTTGTGTATCAGATATATTTGTTCGTTTTTCGGATGCGGATATCAGAATCTTTAAATATCCATAGACAGACTTACCTAGAAATTAATAATGATGATGATGACGACCACTGCCTCTTCAAATAATGCTGGTAGAATAGACACTTTTTTTAAGAAATTTCTTTTTTCCATAACATTAAAGATAATGGTCTTATAAGTGACCAAATTTGCCAACTGGAATTATAACAAGGTACTGGTTCACGAGTATATTATATTTACATCCCACATGTTGGTCATATCATCATCGCCTCCTTAGTTGAGTTTAAACGTAAGGAGGAGGCAGTGGCAAATTAGCAACGATGCCGCAAAGCAAAGTATCATTTCGCATGTTGTACTCATCTCTGATCGACCTTGCAGGTGATGTCACGCTGATGTATAGCTGTTGACCAAGGTGGTACCTCTCCCATAAGTTCGACCTTAAGCTCCACATTCCAGCATTGTCGAAAGTCAACATGATCGCAGTCCATGACTTGGGGTAAACTTGAATGGTGTGCCTGCTCACTGTGTCAAGAAGATTGTATGTGCTTCTGCTGGCATTGCTCCACTTTCCAGGTCCCATTCTGCAAATTTCACATTTTTATAATAGTCATGCAATTGGAGCTTTAAAACTTAGAATACAGTAGGAGTACACTCTATTCTTACCCGACAGGGAAGAAAGAGTAGCCATTCAAATGGTAGGACTGAATTGAAGTTTCAGAATTCTGTAGGATAATCTCAACATAAGTCCTATGCTCAATGGTAATAACGTTAGGTGCGACAGTGATAGGTGTAGATGGAGGTGGAGGCACATCTCCAATAAGATTATACTTGAAAACTTGATCACTGACATTGAAGTACTCAGCCAACTTCAGTGGTATTGACCCATCAACATGGCTCACACCATTAAGCGCATACCTTCTCTTTCCATTAACAATTTCACTTGAACTATCCAGAATAATGGTTCTGGAAATTGGAATAGTTCCGTAGTGGTACGAACCCTGAGGGTTGGGTCTTGCTGCACTGGCAGTCAAGTTCCACCTAAACGACCTCCATTGGTTCAATGACCATGGCCAAGTGGTTGGTGCCTTTGGCAATTCCAGAGCAGGTGGTGTGGTGGAACCAACGTAACGTACCAAGGCGGTGGCAGTCTGAACCGACCTCTGGAAGCGGGTAGAGGCCACCAGAAGGTAGTCACGGACTGGTTTGTCGGCTGTCACAAGAACGGAGTAGCACTGTCCGACGTGCACGTCAAGGGAATCATAAATGTTCTGTACGGTGTGGGACCCGTCCATCTCCACCAACTTCATTGAGTGACCCTGGACCCGGAAGTTGAGGGAGGTCTTTGTGCCGACGTTGCAGATTCTATACCTGTTGCAGGGATGATGTACCGTTATAATCCGATATGAAAACCCAAACTGAGCAAAACTAAAACCTTTATGCCTGATCAGGCCCTTACCTGTATGTCTTCCCAGCTTCCATAGTGAACATGGGCTCAGTACCGGCCTTGTTCTTTCCATTGATTAGGACGCCGGCAGGTCGTGCAAGGCTCCGACCATTGTCGAGGATGCGAGCAATCTCATCATGGCTTTTAGTGTACCAGTCGCCAATGAGGACAGTGTAGTCATCTGCAGGGTCAGCGAATGGGACAGGGATGAGCAGACGGCTGTTGACGCGAAGTCCACCGAATCCTCCCACGAGCTTCTGCAGGCCAAGGGATGGGAAGTAGAAGTAGCTGCCGATTTGGTCCTTTACTTGGAAGCGGTAGGTAAAGTTCGTGCCTGGGAGGATCGGGCAGTTTGTCCCGGGCATGCCATCTTCCCATGAGTTCTTCCTTTGCTGGATGCCGTTCCTGTAAAGCAATATTCAAATCTGTCAGCATAAAGATTTTTGACATGTTGACTGTTTTGCCCCAACTTTGGTTTCATCCAACGTAGAAGAGGGGCAAGATCCCTCTACTTCAATGTCAAAAAGTTGTATAAATGTACCATGTGAAAAGCAAAGGCTCATCAAGGTGATTGAACACATTGATGACAAGGTTGTTGTTGGTCGTCGAATTGATGTTAGGTCCTGGAAACTGGCCGTTGATCAAAATGCCTCTTTGAGGCACGCCGAGAGGGGTAATTGTTCCATAAGTGACGTTCCAGTCGAAGAATAAGTATGGGTCTTCAGCGTAAACAATCGAGAAACCCAGAGAGATGAAAAGTACAAAGAAAAGAATTGCAACTTTCATCTCTATCTAATATTATGGAAGTATCCTTGTATTGTGACCAATATGTTTTACGAAAATAAAATTAGCAGGATTATACTGAAGATCCCTTGTTTAAGGGGGAGCTTCACGTTAAGGTTGAAAAAATGAAGATATATAGTGAATTGGGAAGGATAGGAAGTAGAAGTTTGTGGTAAAAATTAAGAGGTGAAGAAATTTTGTTATAAAGAATGGTTGCAATTTGATATTTTGCTATAATTGCGCGGGATCTTCAAATATGTCTTTAAAATTAGTGTTCATATTTAGAAAATAGCTATATACGCTATAGTTAATTTGAGGTAAACAAACTTTGGAGCAACGATTTTCAATAAATCTAAAATAGGTATGCAGTTAAAGCACTCAAAATGTATATCATTGTGGTTGCTTTGCTCTTGCTTTTTCTTTATGATTTGTTGTGAACATGAGATTTTGACTTATAATGGCAAATTATTTACTTGCTGGAAACAGATCAAATAAAAACACAGCTATTGCTAAAATAGTGTGGAAATTCCCGTTCCTCTGGACTCATACCTGGATAGATACAGCTACATGCATGCATGCAGTGGTAGTTGAGTTTCCTTTGATAGGCGTATAAATGTACATGATTAAGAACAAGAATAACAATCATACACCAATGGAAGTTACCAGTTCAATACATGTGACGCTCAAGCAGTTCATAAATTTGTCTCGAGAGGAAAATCCATATTGTTGAATTCCAATAAGTCCGTTCTCTAAAAATCCACCTAATTCCTTGTTGGAAATGAATGAGTGGGTTTGACGAAATCATTTAGTCCCACATCGTGAAAAACTAACACTTTTGCCACTACTTATACTAAGGCTTGATATATTATGTAACAACCCGTATTTTCAATAACCTGTTATAACATAAATCGAGGCAGAATTTAATTCAAAAATCTGAATCGAGGGAAACGGGCTATGCCATTGCGTTCGTCTCGGAAAAATACGCGAAATAGAGTCCGAGTTTTCGAAAAACGGAGTCCGTATGGCCCAGATATGGCCCGTCAAAGTTTTCAGAAAATTCAAGGTTTAAAATCAGATTCAAATTCAAAGAATTGGGCCAGCTGGGCCAAGGCGGGAAAAATCCCGCCAGGACCCGCATGTCGACAGGCCTGTCGACAGGGTCCCTAGGGTGTCGACAGCCCTGTCGACAGGGGGTGCTCGGCTGTTTAGCCTGGTGCACCATTTCTGATTAGGGTTGGGTCTTGTGGCTTGTTTCTAGAAAGTTCCGGGATCTGATGGACCTAATTGAATCTAGGGTTAATCCTAGGGCTAAAAACACTCTAATCTTCTATAAATAAGACCCTAACCTACCCTAAATCACTCATTATTCATTATAGCAACTAAACTATGTCAAAATCAAACCTCTCATGGCCTCCACTCTCTTCATACAATTCCTAAATCAAATTCCTAAGAGATTTCCATGCATACAAGTGTATTTAGGCTTGTATGATCCTCTTTAGCTTGCATTAAAGTCTTGTTTCTCTATTGGCATCATAAAAGAAGAGTTTTGATCAAGTTTGCTTGCATTTTTGGGGTTTTTTGGTTGCATAAGGGTTTAATTACATTTGCTATACTCATTTGAGTTCGCATAAGCATTGTAAGCCCTATTCCTTTCATACTTAGACTTTAAAGTTAAATGTATGTTATGCAAGTTTATTATGATGAGTTATGCAAGTTATTATGTGTAAATATGCAAGTTTGGTTTGCAAGTTATCATATGTTATGCAAGTTTTGTTATGCAAGTTTGGTTTGCAAGTTATCACATGTTATGCAAGTTTTGTTATGCAAGTTTGGTTTGCAAGTTATCATATGTTATGCAAGTTTATTTATGCAAGTATGATATGCAAGTTGACATATGTTATGCAAGTTTATTTATGCAAGTATGATATGCAAGTTGACATATGTTATGCAAGTTTATTTATGCAAGTATGATATGCAAGTTGACATATGTTATGCAAGTTTATTTATGCAAGTATGATATGTAAGTTGACATATGTTATGCAAGTTTATTTATGCAAGTATGATATGTAAGTTGACATATGTTATGCAAGTTTATTTATGCAAGTATGATATGTAAGTTGACATATGTTATGCAAGCTTATTTATGCAAGTATGATATGCAAGTTGACATATGTTATGCAAGTTTGTTTATGCAAGTATGTTATGCGAGTTTGGGATGGTCATATGGTTCATGTTATCATGTTATGCATGCTTTTTGGGCCTAAGAATGTAATATGCAAGTGTGTGAACACATGAACGTTTCATATGCCACCATGTTGAACTTGTGGCTTTAACATTTTTATGTCATGATTATGCCAAATTCCCTCTTTCTATCCTTTATACGCTATTGCGATATGTAAGCGATGGGATTGCGTTTGGGGTTGGGTAAACTTAAAAGACATAAAAATATAAGATTGGGAATTTACCTATTAAGTTAGGTCTACCCCTTGGGAATTTACCTATTAAGTTAGGTCTACCCAAGTATTTGTCAAACTTGTAATTGTGTTTGAAAATAAAGTGGACATGACACTTAGAAAACATAAGTGTGGCCAACTCGAGGTTAGGTTGAGTTTGTAGCGTAATTCTACCCGGAACCGCCCGGTTTAACTAGTGGCTACAAACAATAGGACCCAATGTGAGAAGTTGGTCATGTTGTACCTTGGACCCGAGGTTAGACTAAGTTGTGGTGTAAAGCTACCCGGACCCGCCCGGCTTAACTAGTAACCACAACAAAGTCTAATGTGAGAGGTTAAGGCGCATTAATTAATTAATGCCTCATGATTAGGGTTAAGTCATGGACCATTTAATGCTTAACCAATGTGGGCTCGGGAGATTAATAGGGGTTAAGTCGTGAACTCATCGTTACACTTAACCAAGTTAATCCATGATTAGTGAAGGGGTTAAACCATACTTAACCCACTAGAAAAATCCTAGCAATGGGGGTCCGCTCCTTCAGTAATCCCTAGTTTGTATCATCATGGCCCTAGGGACTAGGCTAGGGTGGGGGCACGATTACTGAACTGGAGATAAGGGGCCAAAAAGCGACGGCCGTGGTACGCCGGTGTAGTTCTGGGCGGACTCTGGTCGTGCACATAGTCCGTAGCCGGAGAAAACAAGCACGGGTACCGGTAGACCGAGACTGTGCACTCATGTTTATGGTGTCCAGGGGTTGACACCCTAGGGCTTGATACACCCGACGGGTGGACCCGGCACAGTTCGACTATATTCATGTTTGAGCCGTATTGACACCAACACTTGACGAGTTAGGCTTATAGGGAGCCGATCGACTAGACCGTGCTAGTTGGACCTTGGTTTGTGTCATTCATGATGATTGGGCCAAACTTGGGCCTAGGGATCACTTCATGTTATTGGACCTCTTATGAGAGTCACTTCATGTTATTGGGCCAAAGCTTGGGCCGTGGGATAAATACTTGTATATCCAAGTCATGTTAGTTTGCTAGTACACCTGTGGTGCAAAACCTTAATCTTGATTATGCGATGACACCTTTATCTACCTTGATAGTTAATCATCATGTTGTTATCCTTATGTTCATACTTGCTGCTCATGTCAGTTAACTTTATCAGTTTACATTGATTGTAGTAGGGCTTACTCAGTCTTTTTGACTGACCTGTTTCCTTTCGCCTCTTTTCTTCCGTTCCCCCCCCCCCCCCCAGGTTCTCAGGGAGGGAATATAGGAGCTTAGCTGGATCTTACCTGCTTTCTTGGATAGCTCATGTATGCTTTGGACTTGAGCTCGCTATGGTTTTTCTGCTTTGGGGATAGCTACTTATGTTTTTCTTTTCAGTTTTCAGATGATGTTGTTTATGTACTAGACTTATTTTATTTGGAAAATTGACATGATGTTGTACTAAAACTTGATTTGAAATGGTTTGAAAATCTTCCGCTGTTTTATCCATGTTATTTACTCTGGTTACATATATATATATGTTCTTGTTCTGCCTTGATATATCATTATGCATGTTTACCTGATTCAAACGCCCTACCAAAGTCAGAGTGCTTGCAAGAGTCACCCTGGCGGAGGTGGGGTGTTACATTTGGTATCAGAGCATATGGTTTACGAGAAGGAACAAAAAGGTTTTAGAAAACTTTTTGAAAACTATTTTCAAAACCAAGTATAAAGTATTTTCCAAAGAAAAGTCTAGTTTATTTTAAAAGGCTATTCCCCAAAAAGCCATTAGCATTATCCTTCGTTCCCTTGACCTAATCTTATCTTATCTCTCGTTTCAGTATGGCTGAGGATCTTGCCATCCCCGATGGAGTAAATGTACCACTCTGGTATAGGAGACTTCTAGAAGCTAGGGCGGCAGCCGGCCCCGCAAACCCTACTCCCACTCCTCCTCCGGTAGTTGAGAATCCTCTCCCGAATGTCCCTCCTCCGGTGGTTCCCGTTCCTCCCCCTCCGGTTGTTGAGGCTCCTCTTCCTCCTCCTCCCCCTCAGCATCCTCAGGTTGAGTTCACGAAGGTTTGTAAAGACTTCAAGGCGATGGGAGGCAAGAATTTCTTAGGCACGGAATCTTTTGTTGAAGCTAGGAATTGGTTGAAAGACACGGAGGACTTGTTTGCTATCTTTAGGATTGATGATGAGAGGAAGATCTTATTGACAGTATGGCTTTTGAAGGACGAAGCAGCCTATTGGTGGGAGGTCACCAATGGGACAAGGCCCGTCGAGACTTGGGCCGATTTGAGGACTAGATTTGTGGCCAAATTTTTATCTGCTGCTGAGGCGAATTTACAGATGGAGAAGTTCATTGCATTAAGGCAAGGTGATATGACGGTCAAGGAGTATGTGAACAGGTTTAATCAGCTGGCCCGTTTTGGTTTAGATATGGTAAACACTCCTGAGAAGAAGGCTCTTCGATTCGCTAGAGGGTTGAATGAGCCGCTGCAGGGCTTGGCGATGTCACATATTCCGCATGGAGCTACTTTCGAGAGTTTGGTCGATATGGCTTTACTTCAGGGTGATGTAAAGAAAGAGGTCAAGTCGAGTGATACTCAGCCAAAGAAGACTGATTCTCAGGGTAAAGGCAATCAAGGTGGTCAAAGCAGTCAGGGGAATCAAAGCAACAACAAGGGGAACAACAATAACAAGGGCAAGAACAAGGGGAAATGCCATTATTGCGGTTCAGTTGGGCATCTTGTCAAGGATTGTAAGAAGAGGAAAAGGAATAACGGTGAATGCTTTTTATGTGGGAAGACTGGACATTTCAGCAAGGATTGCCCGAAGAAGCAGGGGCAAGGCCAGGGTCAGACTCAGCGTACTGGACCCGCAGGAGGGCAGGTTCATGCTCTCATTACCGCTCCAGTTCCCGAGCGAGGTAGTATTTCTGTTGAGAGCCTTGTATATATTTCTGATTTTCCAGTTCATACTTTGTTTGATTCTGGTGCATCGCATAGTTTTATCTCATCTGATCTTGTTGATAGTTTGCACCTTAGTACTAGCTTGGTAGAGGATCCCGTTTGTGTCTCAAATCCTATTGGGGGTTCCGCTCATTTGTCTATGATATGTGGGGATTTGAGGATCTCTATACTGAGTATAGAGTTCTTGTGCAGTGGTTATATTCTCGGTTTCAGGGGATATGGGTTGGTTTTGGGCATGGAATGGTTGTCCTGTTTTGGAGCCATTCTTGGTTTTTGTGCATAGGGTTGTGAGGCTCATGATCCGCCTCGGTAATACCCTAGAAATTTCTAGTAACCTTATGGGTCCCGTCATGTTATGTTATCTTGAAATCCCTCAACTCGTCTATCGATAGTTTGCAATCTGTGAGGGTGGTCCGAGAATATCCTGATATCTTGGGGAAGTAAAGGGGTTACCCCTAGGCGTGGGATAGATTTCCGCATTATCTGGTTGGTAATACCAAGCCAGTTTCGTGGCCGGTTAGGCACATGACCTCACGAGGTGAGAGTTAAGAAAGCAAGTCAAGGAGTTGCTTGAGAAGAACTTCCTGAGACGAAGCATTTTCGAGTAGGGTGCTCCAGTAGTATTCGCTTATGTGTTGATTATCGTGAGAAGAATAGACAACCGTTACCAAGGATCGATGATTTGTTTGATCAGCTTGTAGGAGCATCTGTTTTCTTTTGATCTAGCTACCGGATTCCATCAGCTTAGGATGGCTGAGGATGGAATTGACAAGACTGCGTTTAGGACTCTAGATGGATTTTTAGAATGGCTAGTCATGCTATTTGGTTTGACTAATGCACCCGTATATTACGTGAACTTGATGGGTAGGGTGTTTAGGGAGTCCTTGAACAAGTTTGTCGTGGTCGTCGTAGACGATATTTTGATCTCCTTAAAAGAACGAGGAAGAGCATGCTAGACATCTCAAGGAGGTGATGGATACGCTTAGAGCCACCAGTTGAAGGTCAAGTTCTCCAAATGTTACTTTGGAGGAAAGAAGTTGGATTTCTTGGGCACATAGTTGATAAGTAAGGCTTAGCGGTGGATTCCGCTAAAGTGGTTGTGGTTTAAGACCGGAAAACTCTGAGGAGGGCAATTGAAGTAAGAAGCTTTCTCCGTTTGGCTAGTTAGTTAGCATTCCCCGAGCTTAAACTTACTCTTCTGGATCAAGAAGGGGGTTTCATAGGAAGAAGACCCGCAGTTAGTCAAGAACATGGACCAGATGATTCGAGGCGAGATGTTAAGTCACCTCGCTAGACATATTATAGACGACAAGGAAATGGGCTCCAACTCATATTTGGATATAAGAGTTAAGAAGCTAAGAAATCATGAAGTAAAAGACGGTCAAAGCAAAAGTGGGGTTAAGCTCAAGGAAATGTGACTTAAAAGGCTAAAGGCTAGATACGCGCATCATGTCTCTTTCTAAGAGTATATCCTTGATCCTTGTTTTCCTGTGGAACTTACTCGCATATTATCTTGTTTTGTATATCCTCTCGGTCCCATTTTCGGTCCTATTTCTGTCGGGAGGTATGGCCTATTGGTTAATAATACAGGTCAAGGGGGTCCGTTAGGTTGGCTAAACCTTTTGGGTTTTTATAGGATATGGAGTAGGTTAGGAAAGGATTTCTTGTAATCCGAAAGAGGAGTATATCCTGCTTATCTTCCCGATCTCTTTAGCATATCTTTTGTTATCCATGATTATCTAGTTTATCATGTTGATCTTGTCATGAGAACCTTAGGTAGAATCCTTTGGATGAAACATGTGTTTGAGACATGTTATGTTTGATGGTTGCAAGTGGTTGCAAGTGTTTGCAAGTGGTTGCTCGTGGATGCATTATACACAATTAGGCACTAGATCGGCTCGCACACTCCTCATATTGCATATGCATGAGTGTTTATGCTTATTCATGGATGAAAATTGTGTGTTATCACATGGATGTTGCATATGAGTGTATGTTATGTGCACACATATAGATATTATACATTATGTTAGGAATTGCATACATATGGATACATTTCACTAACATATTTTGCATTGATCTTTGCATTAGATAAGTACATATACACACACTTTTGCATATGTTCATACAGCATTTAGAATCTTGTAAGGACAATGATTGCTCGTGGATGGTGCTTTGAGTAGATGGATGATTGGATGGTAGGATACGTTCTTCCTAACTTGAAGATTTTGGGGACGAAATCCTTTAAGGAGAGGAGAATGTAACAACCCGTATTTTCAATAACCTGTTATAACATAAATCGAGGCAGAATTTAATTCAAAAATCTGAATCGAGGGAAACGGGCTATGCCATTGCGTTCGTCTCGGAAAAATACGCGAAATAGAGTCCGAGTTTTCGAAAAACGGAGTCCGTATGGCCCAGATATGGCCCGTCAAAGTTTTCAGAAAATTCAAGGTTTAAAATCAGATTCAAATTCAAAGAATTGGGCCAGCTGGGCCAAGGCGGGAAAAATCCCGCCAGGACCCGCATGTCGACAGGCCTGTCGACAGGGTCCCTAGGGTGTCGACAGCCCTGTCGACAGGGGGTGCTCGGCTGTTTAGCCTGGTGCACCATTTCTGATTAGGGTTGGGTCTTGTGGCTTGTTTCTAGAGAGTTCCGGGATCTGATGGACCTAATTGAATCTAGGGTTAATCCTAGGGCTAAAAACACTCTAATCTTCTATAAATAAGACCCTAACCTACCCTAAATCACTCATTATTCATTATAGCAACTAAACTATGTCAAAATCAAACCTCTCATGGCCTCCACTCTCTTCATACAATTCCTAAATCAAATTCCTAAGAGATTTCCATGCATACAAGTGTATTTAGGCTTGTATGATCCTCTTTAGCTTGCATTAAAGTCTTGTTTCTCTATTGGCATCATAAAAGAAGAGTTTTGATCAAGTTTGCTTGCATTTTTGGGGTTTTTTGGTTGCATAAGGGTTTAATTACATTTGCTATACTCATTTGAGTTCGCATAAGCATTGTAAGCCCTATTCCTTTCATACTTAGACTTTAAAGTTAAATGTATGTTATGCAAGTTTATTATGATGAGTTATGCAAGTTATTATGTGTAAATATGCAAGTTTGGTTTGCAAGTTATCATATGTTATGCAAGTTTTGTTATGCAAGTTTGGTTTGCAAGTTATCACATGTTATGCAAGTTTTGTTATGCAAGTTTGGTTTGCAAGTTATCATATGTTATGCAAGTTTATTTATGCAAGTATGATATGCAAGTTGACATATGTTATGCAAGTTTATTTATGCAAGTATGATATGCAAGTTGACATATGTTATGCAAGTTTATTTATGCAAGTATGATATGCAAGTTGACATATGTTATGCAAGTTTATTTATGCAAGTATGATATGTAAGTTGACATATGTTATGCAAGTTTATTTATGCAAGTATGATATGTAAGTTGACATATGTTATGCAAGTTTATTTATGCAAGTATGATATGTAAGTTGACATATGTTATGCAAGCTTATTTATGCAAGTATGATATGCAAGTTGACATATGTTATGCAAGTTTGTTTATGCAAGTATGTTATGCGAGTTTGGGATGGTCATATGGTTCATGTTATCATGTTATGCATGCTTTTTGGGCCTAAGAATGTAATATGCAAGTGTGTGAACACATGAACGTTTCATATGCCACCATGTTGAACTTGTGGCTTTAACATTTTTATGTCATGATTATGCCAAATTCCCTCTTTCTATCCTTTATACGCTATTGCGATATGTAAGCGATGGGATTGCGTTTGGGGTTGGGTAAACTTAAAAGACATAAAAATATAAGATTGGGAATTTACCTATTAAGTTAGGTCTACCCCTTGGGAATTTACCTATTAAGTTAGGTCTACCCAAGTATTTGTCAAACTTGTAATTGTGTTTGAAAATAAAGTGGACATGACACTTAGAAAACATAAGTGTGGCCAACTCGAGGTTAGGTTGAGTTTGTAGCGTAATTCTACCCGGAACCGCCCGGCTTAACTAGTGGCTACAAACAATAGGACCCAATGTGAGAAGTTGGTCATGTTGTACCTTGGACCCGAGGTTAGACTAAGTTGTGGTGTAAAGCTACCCGGACCCGCCCGGCTTAACTAGTAACCACAACAAAGTCTAATGTGAGAGGTTAAGGCGCATTAATTAATTAATGCCTCATGATTAGGGTTAAGTCATGGACCATTTAATGCTTAACCAATGTGGGCTCGGGAGATTAATAGGGGTTAAGTCGTGAACTCATCGTTACACTTAACCAAGTTAATCCATGATTAGTGAAGGGGTTAAACCATACTTAACCCACTAGAAAAATCCTAGCAATGGGGGTCCGCTCCTTCAGTAATCCCTAGTTTGTATCATCATGGCCCTAGGGACTAGGCTAGGGTGGGGGCACGATTACTGAACTGGAGATAAGGGGCCAAAAAGCGACGGCCGTGGTACGCCGGTGTAGTTCTGGGCGGACTCTGGTCGTGCACATAGTCCGTAGCCGGAGAAAACAAGCACGGGTACCGGTAGACCGAGACTGTGCACTCATGTTTATGGTGTCCAGGGGTTGACACCCTAGGGCTTGATACACCCGACGGGTGGACCCGGCACAGTTCGACTACATTCATGTTTGAGCCGTATTGACACCAATACTTGACGAGTTAGGCTTATAGGGAGCCGATCGACTAGACCGTGCTAGTTGGACCTTGGTTTGGGTCATTCATGATGATTGGGCCAAACTTGGGCCTAGGGATCACTTCATGTTATTGGACCTCTTATGAGAGTCACTTCATGTTATTGGGCCAAAGCTTGGGTCGTGGGATAAATACTTGTATATCCAAGTCATGTTAGTTTGCTAGTACACCTGTGGTGCAAAACCTTAATCTTGATTATGCGATGACACCTTTATCTACCTTGATAGTTAATCATCATGTTGTTATCCTTATGTTCATACTTGTTGCTCATGTCAGTTAACTTTATCAGTTTACATTGATTGTAGTAGGGCTTACTCAGTCTTTTTGACTGACCTGTTTCCTTTCGCCTCTTTTCTTCCGTTTCCCCCCCCCCCCAGGTTCTCAGGGAGGGAATATAGGAGCTTAGCTGGATCTTACCTGCTTTCTTGGATAGCTCATGTATGCTTTGGACTTGAGCTCGCTATGGTTTTTCTGCTTTGGGGATAGCTACTTATGTTTTTCTTTTCAGTTTTCAGATGATGTTGTTTATGTACTAGACTTATTTTATTTGGAAAATTGACATGATGTTGTACTAAAACTTGATTTGAAATGGTTTGAAAATCTTCCGCTGTTTTATCCATGTTATTTACTCTGGTTACATATATATATATGTTCTTGTTCTGCCTTGATATATCATTATGCATGTTTACCTGATTCAAACGCCCTACCAAAGTCAGAGTGCTTGCAAGAGTCACCCTGGCGGAGGTGGGGTGTTACATATTATTACAAAAGAAAGAGGAGATGGAAGAAAGATTCAATGGCATGAAATGTGGCACGAAAAGTATTCATGTTAATATTTAATGGTCAAAGAAAAAGGCCTTGGGTCTTATCTTTGAATTTAACCGCGCGATTGCCAACGGAAATGTCTATTGGTAAGGGCTCGCAATCTTTCCAATAGTCGTAGCCGTTGCAATTCTGCGTTTGTAGCGCACAATCGCAGAGACACATCCGTTTCATCCTTGGGAGACGATTGCTCAAACAACCTTATGCGCCGTACATGGAGCAATTTCGTTTCAAGGGAACAACACTCGCTGGACTTGGACATTGATTCTGCTTTCTATATTTTTGAATTACATACTGAATTTTTCTTCAATTTCCTTGCAATACTTTGATTGTTTCTACATTTTTGAATTACATACTGAATTTTTCTTCAATTCCCTTGCAATACTTTGATTGCAACTACATCGAAACAATATTGCTTATGCTTAAACACGATACTGGTCGTAGAAATGGTTTTTCGCCATTTCTATTGATTGGTTTCCAACATTCCTTTCATCACCAGCAATCTTGTTGTTTTTTAATCTAAACAATGAAAAATTGATGTCTCTTCACTAGTGTTTGCTTGTGCATAAGGATTGCACTGAGATTTCAATCCTATTCTCTATAAAAATACCATATTCAGTCTCATTCATGTATTAATAATTTCTGGCAATACATATAAGGTATTTATGTATTGTATTTTCTTTACTACCTTAAACTTTGGTATATTTTCCTAAAAGCCACAAATTCGCTAGGTTTCTGGTATATCTCTTGAAAGGCTGAATCAAACAAATGGTATCATGGAGCCATGCATTTGTTTTTCCTAGTTAGAAATGCATCAAGAAGACTAGAGTGGATTCATTTAGTCCTACTACTTATAAGGCCTGCTCGCAAGACTAAGATCATCTCATAGTAAATTGCAAATTACAGTTACACAATTTTCAAATCCATTTAATGGTCTTTCTACAAGGATGAGAGGTTTGGCACTTGATCAATAGTGTGACGGCCCGCCCCGCACTAGCCAACATTTCCAATGAAAACGCGTTGTGCCGATGCCCAACCAGCACGGGACGGTCGCCAAAGAAAAGAAAGAAGACGATGAAACAACAAAGAACCTATAGAATGTCTCACAGCGTATGCAATAAAATATAATAGTAACATAACTTTGACATCAAACAGGCGAGACAGCGCATAATCTGAAAACTAAACCATCATAGCAGTGGAAAGATTCAAAATACAACTTATGATCCAAACCATCATTATTACAACTTTTAAAGCTGTCTCTAAAGAAAAATAGAAAGGTACACTACTAATACCCAAAGTAGTGACCAGCAACAACACAGGGAGAATATATGGGGACAATACGTGTAAGCCTCCTACTCGTCTCCGGACAGTTACTCGTGCGTACCACCTAACTTGTCTCTAGTCTGCCCGTTTAAGAGCACCCAGAGTAATAAGAAGAGACATAAAACTATGGGTCAGACAAAAGTCTGGTATGAGCGATAAGCAACAAAACAGAACAATAACAGGTATATATAACCATACCTGAACCTGCAACCAAAGGGTTAGCACAACAAGATGTACAGTACTCTAAGGTGACACTAACACATGGGGAGAGGGTGTGCATGTCATGGTGATAGCAAACATCAAACATAGTAGTCATCCTCACATCTCTCACTCAGTGCGTAAAGTATACGATATCTACTACTTTGATCGCCCAATCATTTGCTACGATCACTCTGCCCCATGGAGTCATAGTGACTCCACTGCACTGATCCATAGCAACTTATCCTTTGCTATGTCCACTCTGCCCCATGGAGTCATGACAACTCCAATGCACTGGCTCATAGCCTTGCTACGATCACTCTGCCGCATGAAGTCATAACAACTTCACTGCATTGATCCATATCCATCTCTCAGTGGTGAGTCAAAGCTATAGACGTCGATAACCCCTTAGCACACGTCCCGCAGTAAAGTCCAATTCATGAAGTTAACTCGTTAGTTCTCATCTGGATCTTGAGTCCTAACTTCTCCTCTGGACTACCTTTGCATCTCGGGTTTGGTCTCCTTCGGATCAGTTCGAATGTGCATAGTACCCCAGTCATCATCGATTCGGTTCGGCCATCCTGGTTCAGTTCATGATTCCTCTCCCATAGCATCAGGTCTGTTCGGCTCATGGCCCATCTCTGGTTCAGTTCGTGATGCCTTCACTCGAACGGGTCAGGTCGTGAGCTCCCTCTCATGGCGGTTCAGATCGGGCTCCTTCTCTCGAGCGGGTCGGGTCGTGATGCTAGTTCGTGGTGTTGTATATGAAGTAGTTGTATACACAATTATATGATTTTTGTTTGATGATAACAACCAAATAAATATTATTTTAAATGTGTTTGTTACTGTACTGTTCTATATATACATCACAAACATTAATATAATATTTATATTTAAATAGAATACGATTGTACAGATATTCGTATATTCATACAGTATTTTATTTAAATTGTATTTCAAACATTCAAACAGTACAACTATTTATATCTTCGCTATTTAAACACTTCACATGACATTGTACTTGTATATAAACTGAATACGATAGACAAATTCGTTTGAACACAATAAAATAATATTTTATTTCAAACAAAATTTGTTTATTATAAATATCTATACAATTCTCTCTACAACACTCATATAGTCACTCTGTCTATACAAATCATATATGCATACATTTTCACTTTCATACACTGACACATAATACACTCTACTGTTATTATCTTCAGTCTTCACTGCACAGTTAGTCCAGTCTTCATGCGTACTTGTCACATGAAACACACACACACACACAGAGTACACTGTAATAGAAATGAAACAGAATACATGCAAATATAAATTTTATTTTTTAAATTTTATTTGCTTCAGAATTTCGGTGTGTTTCTCATCATTTTTCATGACTTGATCTGATATGTGAATGTAGCACGCGCACGATATATGCATACACACATGTGTATGTATATACACATATTATTGTGCAGGGACAGGAAAATCCATTCAGATGGCTGCATGTACACACGTGCATCAATATACACGTGTGCACTGCCTCACCAATCAGAATGTAGCGAGCAACTGAGGAGCAGCCGCGAGGACCAACTCGACTCAGTGCTACAACAAACATTCAAGTGAAAGTTCAACACATCTCAAACATGGTTCAAACTAAAGCAGCAATGAAAAGTAGTCGAGTATGTCATCTAACAAGTATGCATCAAATACAAATGAAGCCAATTTCATGCCATGGTCAAGTCAAAGTCAAGCCAGCAAACAAGCATGTACAAAATAGGCAAAGCAAGAATATATTAATGGTGCAGACGACATAAGGCAACATGAATGGAGCACAAAATCATCATGTATAGATGGACACAACAACTCATGTGAATCAACAAACTTTCAACCTAGCATAATGTCATGGTTCAGAAAAGTGGTGAATACAAAGTGTGTGGTCAAGCAACATGAATGTCTACAATGATACTCAGCATGTCAAAACAATGGTGCAACCAACTCAGCTCAGGTTCATGATACAAGGTCGAGCACAAAGTAACAATGACAAATCATCAAATTCAAGTCAGTGTTCAAGTGAACTAATGACACAAGTATGTAAAGGTTACACTGGCAACATTCTCTAATGATCAGGCAACAACATGGAAATGGTTCAATAAATTTCGAAACAGCATGGACATGTAGGTGTACAAGGGTGCAACAGGTTTAAGGTGCAACAAGGTACACATGCTAGAACAGATGCATGCATGAGCAAGCAAGAGGTCAAGCCAGGGTGGTCAAATTGTAAACATGACATACAATGTACAAGCATAAATCCAAACATATGGCTAAAACAAGTGACAACAAATTTTTTCAAGTGCATCAGAAATTAAAGTAACACTGCATGCATGAATAGTGCATATACAACATGATCTCAAGTGAATTCAGAGGGTAATTTGCAGAAATCATATATGGCATGGAAAGAGTCTACACATGCAACAATCAGTATAGTGGATCATGCACATCAGAATTTACAAGTGACTAGCATTAACAAGATTTAAACCACTGCAGATTACAGGATATTCGAATGAAATCCCAGGCAAGAAATCAAGAACAAAAATTGGCAAGTGTTCAAGTGTTTCTAGTATTTCAATGATCAATTGTGGAAAGAAATCATATCAAGAAATCAAAGCATTTTTAGCATGGGAATAATTCAAATGGAGGCAGCAATTATCTTTCCCATAAATCAGTTTCCTGTTTTGATTACCATACAATTCTGTTTGAATCCATATAAAGAATTCTTCTTTTAAAATGTTTTGAGAATTCAAACTTTCCTTTTTTTTCCAGAAAATCAAAGTTATAAATCTGTTTCCTAAGATGGTTTCATGCCAAAATTATCGAAAGGGGCAGTGGGACTATATTAGGGCTGTCAATTTCCTACCCGACCCGTGACCCGACCCGAAACCCGCACGGAAATTAGCAGGTTAACCCGACCCGTTTAGTTAGCGGGTCATTTTCGGATCAACCCGAAATTGACCCGTTTATAAACGAGTGGGTTTAGGGTTGACCCGCTAACCCGATTTTGACCCGCCAAACCCGATTATATATTGTATATCTTCCATACTATTAGTCTTTTATGTATATTGTTAGTGTTAGTCTTTTATGTATGCAGTAATCAGTATGTTCATATATGTAAGATGTTATATTTTACCAATTTATTCTTATATGTTGTTAGTTATATTTTACTTATAACAACTATATCTCTTGCATACTGGTAGTACTTAATTTATGCAGTATGGGAATATATGCTTATGTATAGAAAATGATTTTTGAATATGGGGATTTCATGCTTTATATATGTGTTGTCTGTTGGTGACTTTGCAACTTGTTGCATGTTGGTGATTATATAACAGTGTGCATGTTGGTGATTTGACTCTTTTGTTGCTTATATTAGTTGACAATATCTATCAATGGGTCAAGCAGGTAAACCCGACCCAACACGACCTGACATAACCCATTTAGTTAAACGAGTTACGCGGGTCGGGTCGGGTCAACCCGTTTATAAACGGGTCGGGTTAGGGTTGGGAAAATATGACCCGTTTAATAAACGGGTTGACCTGACCCGTTTATAAATCAACCCGAACCCGACTTGACCCGACCCGAACCCGACACGACCCATTGACAGCCCTAGACTATATCATATCAATCAGAAAGGGAAATCGTGGACAATTCAAATCGAGTCATTCAAAAGTGGAAATCCACAAATTCAAACCGAATTAATCAAAAGGATTTTTCACGCAATGTATCAGGCAATTGAAAGCCGGTTTTATTAAGAATCGCAAAAGGGAAAGCACGCCATAAATCAGACAAATCATATAGCGAAATCAGAGGTGTTTTAGGATTTTCTAATCCTATATAACAACACCATATCATCATCGGCATAGATGTATCGAAACCAAAAACAACAAATTTTTAAGCAAAGATTTGCAAATCAGAAAGCTTACCTTGTATCGGTTTCGATCGAAGGAATTTTTCCAAATTGATCGACAAACATCAGAAGCCATTGACATATTGAAGATCATCAGAGAACAAGATTTTCAACAATCAAGCATCGATTTGGTTTGGAGCAATCGGAGGAAACCCTAGTTTCCATTTCCACTTGTCAGCCGCCATTATCTCAGAGAACAAAGTGATCGGGTGAAACAATGATGGGTGCAACACAAATAAAATTGGGCCGGCCAAACGTCTAAGTGAAAAAGGGGATAACCCTTTATATTTAACTACTAGGGTTTTTATTTGTTTTTATTTTTGTATTGTCTTCTTTTGTAATCAAACCGTCAAACAGTTTCTAGGTCTGTAAAATCTAGGGGATTCAGTAAGGGATTAACTGACAGTTTACTAGAGTCTGTAAAAACTAGGGTTACGGATTACAGGTTTGTAATTCGGAAAAATCTGGTCGAGGGGATATCAGTCAGTTTAGGGTTTTGAGCGTAGGGTTAGGACAAGAGCGCAGAGTTCACGAGTTTACATGGTTTGTAAGCGGGATCTGTGTTTAACACCTAGTAGAAACCTTAGGAATGCAGCAGGCAGGATTTTGTTGAAGCTGGGTATATCTTGTGTCATTTACTTTCTGCATTTCTATTTCTGCTATATTCCATGATCTGTGAATATTTTAATATCTTGCGAAAATTTAATAAACCCTATTCAACCCCCCCTCCTAGGGTCAATCTAGATCCAATAAGTGGTATCAGAGCTGGTATAAGGTAACAGCATGATATGGGGTTCTCGCTGTATGATTATGTGGCGAAGTATTGACTCTTGCCCCTATATGCCCGTGGGTGGTTGTCCGTGTTGAGAGGCAGGACGTGAAACCAGTGTCTGAGGTATCTTTGGTGGCCACCAGGATGGTTAAAATTCCTCGTAAATAGAGACACCAACTGGTATCAGAGCAGGTTATTTCATTAACTCTAGAATCATGTCTTCTAGTTGTCAGTACATTGAGAGTCAATTTAGTCAAGTTCCAAACATTTTTGATGGTACAGATTTTTTGAATTGGAAATCAAAAATGAAATCCTATTTGAAATCTATTAAATATTGGGATGTTGTTAACAGTAGAGGTGATATAATAGATAGGAATATTAATGCTCGTGCTATGCATATTCTTTATTCTCATGTTAGTAATAACCAACTTGATCATGTCTCCCATTGTTTGACTGCGCAGGAAATTTGGAAAACTCTCAATACGAAGTATGGACAAATTGACAACAATTGCTCAAAACCCCTGAATGTCAACTCAAGTTTAGATCTATGCTTAACAGGTTTTACAAATGATAATCCAGATGGATCTATCGATGGAGGCTCAACAGATGGTGAAACTAAAGATCTTTCATATGAAGATTTGGTTTATTTTTGTACTGAATTAACAAATGTTATTGATAGTCTCAAATCAAAAAATAAAACTCTGAAACCTGAAAAACTTGAGTTGATCACCAAAAATAATATTTTGGAATTAAAACTTGAAAATATCATGAAAGTTTCAAACTCTGGTTGCAAGAATTGTTTCAACTCGAAAAACAATTTAGCTCATCTAAATGAAAATATACGAAAGCTTGAAAAGCAAATTATGAGTTCAAAAGAAAAGGAAGACAAGCTAATCTGTATAAACAGTACCTTGCCAAAAGATTTGGAAACTTTTAAGATTTCAAATTCCAAATGTGAAATTGTTGAGAAACGAAAACGTTTTGAGAATGAAATTTGTGTGTCCAAGGCCAAAATTAAAAAACTTGAAAACGAACTCTTGGTTTTGAAACAAAATGATGCTGAACAGAGTAAGATCGCTATAAATCGTTGTTCGAATTTGATAAAAGAAAATAGTGATCTGAAATCTAAAATTCAACGACTAGAGTCAACTTTGACTAAATTTTCTAATAGTGAAAAATCTTTGAATATGTTGTTGAAAAACCAGTTTTCTGTTGGAAATAAGCAAGGTCTTGGTTTTGGAAAAAATAATGTTTTTAAAAGACAGAATTCTAATGATTTTAAAAATCCTTTAAACTACTTTGGAAAGAATCAATTTGAAAATTCAAACTCTGATAATCTCAAAGGATTTTTAAATCATAAACGTGATGTGAATTTGTTTTATAATAATCCATTTAAATAATCATGGATCCCAAATAAAACAAACTTTGTTAAATTCAAACAGATCTGGGTTCCTAAAGGTATGAAAATTAATTCTGATGGATTGTTGTATAAACAAGTTTGGGTACCTAAAGCTGTGAACAAAACTGTGAGTGGTTTTACAAATTTTGTTAGACCACTCGATTTTCTAAACTGTTAGGTACCAAAGGAGGTTGAGGAACTGCATAACTTTAGAAAAATTGGATTCAAACTGCTATATATCACAGAATCATTCACAGTTCCTTACCCACATATGTTGAGTTAGAGATTCATTTGCTTACGTCGATTTCAGGTATAATCTCTAAACTCACCTTTGTAAATATATTTTTCCGTTTATTTCTTCTTCTACCCCTTCTATTTTTTATCCTTGAGTTGACACTGCCATATTATTTTCTTGTATTCCGGGCTTCCAATTGTGGAATTCATAATTTTTGGAAATTCACTTCATTTGTATAAAACTCTATTGTTTTAATCATTTCCAGATCTTAAATTTAAACTTGTAAATTTCTGCAATTGTTTTGAAGTTTATTTTCTGTTTTTTCTGAATTCATAACAGTGTTGATGTATTCTTGTCATATCTTGAACACTGTTAATTTGGATTTTAAATTTTTGAAGATCTGAATACTTAATGAAATTTCATACACCTCTGCTGTTTGAGTTTCTTCTAATTCATTTTAGAAAAGCTTGAAATATTTTACTCATTACAGCACACTGCTATTTATCAGTTGTGATAATTTCATTGATTTTCGGATTGGCTTGTTTATTTCTGATTTGAAAAACATCTGGCTTAAACCATTGTTTACATCTTGAAATTCATCTTATTTTCATGATCATTATGGTTGAAATTTGTTTGTTTGAAATCATCTGAAATACTTGATATTTTGAATATTACACACCTCTTAATCCTGAAATTATTAATCTTGTATGAATGATTCATTATATCTCAAACTTGACCTTAATTCAAGTGATTTAAAATAAATTATTTTTAATTTTTTGGATTATGAGTACCTCTCAAACTTGATGTAAATGATCTGAAATTTCTCGTATACTTGTCATAGATAATTTTGAAAATTCATTGAAAAATGGTCTTAAATTTCTCTATTATTTCATAGTTATTTGATTTAAATATTTGTTTGTTTAAAATCATTTGAAATTATTGATTTATTGAATCTCAAACATATCCTGAATCTGAAATTTATAATATGGTGTGATTGATTTATTGAATCGCGAGTTTTTCATATTTCCTCAAATGATTTCAAACAAACGGTATTTTTAATCTTGGATCATGAATCATATTCTGTGACCATTAGAAATGTCTTGACAACTGTGCTTTGAAACTATTTTTGTGCTCCTCTGATACTGTTATGAAAATGCTTTAAATGACTGCTTGTTTTGAGAAGAAATGTTTGGTGCTCTGATAAAAGTGCCTGATTTGTCAATCTTGTCTATTTGGGCTTTGTGCTTAAAATTCTTTTGTCTGTGGTATCCTTGTTTGTTTTCCAGTGTCTTGTTACAATCCTCAATAATAGAGACATCAAGTGATATCAGTTTAGAAGTGCTGAATTTGTTTTTGCTGTATATATTTTTAATCTCTCATGTCTTGTATAGATATTTCATATCTCTCTTGTAATTGATTTTCAATTTTAAAATTGTTTATTGATTATTCATTCAGAAATTGAAATCAATAACCAAACTGAACTGTATTTATAATTCATCAAATTAATTATCAGATTTTGAAATTGTGATGGGTTCACTACAACAAAATGACCATATTACAACGGTGGATAACAGTTGTAAAAGACTTTTTACAACGGTGGAGCCACCGTCGTGTATAAAGAAGTTGTAATAGACTGGAACATATTACAACTTTTTTGCACCGTTGCAGCACCGTTGTAAAATGTGTATTTTACAACTGTTTTACACCGTTGTAATAAACTTTATTACCACTGTGTATAACTGTTGTAATATATTTTATTTCAAGTATTATTTTAGAGTTGTAATATACGAACACATTATATATATATATATATATATTACTAATAAAAGAACTCATTTCAGAACATATTATCTACAAAACTGAAAATATCAAACAAACTTAAAGCATAAATCAAAATGATATATTAGAATTTTCAAACTCTCATCATTTTTTTACATAATTTTCTGAATTTATAAATCATACAAGCATCTCAAATACATAAAGCAACTACAAAGTCCATTTGCTCGCCTCTTGCCAACCTTTTTCAACATCATACTCTTCCCCTGCGCCATCGTTGTCAATACATTTTGAATGATGCAAGACATTCTTGAGAGCAAGTTCCAATTGTTTTCTTTTTGCAGCTGTCCTACGGTCGGTGTGTGTTCTCTGACCTCGACATGGAAGACCTGACTCATATCTGGTTCCTCTGTAGCATCCGATCTCTTTCAACCTCTCTATTGCCATTCTATTTGTGCTATATCTTAAGTTAACAATGCCAATCTATTTGTGCCATTTTCTTCTGAAGTACTAAAAAATATAGTCATTTCTAACATAGTAAAATAAATAAAATCAAACAAAATGGTAGTGGCAAGTCTTGATCAAACAAAATATTATTACAGTCTAGGAAAAGACTTGGGAAATGGAAATGGCAGAATAAAATAACATGGGATAAAATCAAACAAAACTATTTTGTTTGATTTTATTACTGTTAATATAGCTAATACTGTTAGTTTTCCAGTCTAGATTGCAGTTTTGTTTGATTTTATTACTGTTTTGTCTACCATCAATTGACTTGTTTGATCAAGACTTGCCACTACAGTTTCTCAGGCAAAATAAATAAAATCGAACAAAAATAATAATAGAAACAACACGAAAAAGAAAAACTAACAGTATTCTAATCAACCGCTTTGAACTAGACTGGTTATAGTTTTAGCTATATTAATGGTGATCACGACATTGGAAGCTTACCCAAACCGCCATCAATCAGCGATAACCGGAGCACTGTACCCAAATTCGCCAAACAACGATAACCAGAGCACATCCGCAACCATCAATCAGCCTCATCAACCCCGATTACCGTACCCAAATTTGCCAGTCAACCCCAATTGATCGCACAAAATATCTCATCGCACCAAACACCAATTCAACAGCCACCATGTCACTTCCCCACAGCTCTCGGCCGAAGCATGACAGCCCAAGGCGATGCCATTCCAAATCGGGTCTTACCAGATCCATATGTAGATCTATCGTGCAATCCACCTTCGAATTTAAAACCGAATTACTGATTTAATTTGCGAAGAGAAGGAAGAACCAGATGACGGGAAAGAAAAAGAATAGGCGGCGAGGGTTTTGAAGAAGACGAGACGATTTCTTGGTATGTGTGATTATGTTAAACAAGGAGGCTGAAGGAAAATTAATGGGCCTACGAGCCAAAATTTTAATTTTGGAGCCAAAATTTCGGTGTGGAGCCAAAATGAAATTCCCCTCCCTAACGTTTGCCTTCTATTCGAAGTACAGGTGGGCTTCGCCTTTTTGCTGTATTTTAAAGAACGCGTCAAAATGATGCTTTAGCGCCAAACCGCCAACTATCAACATTATATTGATGATCACTCCAATTGTTTTTCGTAGTTAACATATGTTACGCGTAGTTAACATATGTTAAACTGTCCCTAAAAATAGCTGTAGCGCGGAGCTATTACTTATTTAATATATGTTTTTATCATTAATTTCAATTATTATTTTAGTTAATTATAAATTATTATTATTTACTACTGATTTTTAACTTACAATTGTTACTTAATTAACGATTGTTGTTATTTTGAGTAAGATTCAAATTCAACAGTACACAAAATGTACAGTTTCGGACGGGGCGCTGCCCCGCACCCCGCCGGGGGCGCTGCCCCCTGGACCCCCCCTCCGTAGGGATCATATTTGACAAAAGATTTTGGAAAAACTTTTAACAACGATCACTTATTAAAAAAATATTATATACTAAATATTAATTACTACTAATAGTCATGATTAATTATAAATTAAATATTTATTAATTGTTATTTACTTATTGATTATTAATTAATTGATTATTAACCGCTCATTAGTTATTACTTACTAATTAATTACTAGTACTTAATAATGAAGTAGTTATAAATAATTATTTTTAATTAAATATTTAATATTTATATATTGATTATTATTTAATTGATTATTAACCGCTCATTAGTTATTACTTACTAATTAATTACAGTACTTAATAATGAAGTAGTTATAAATAATTATTTTTAATTAAATATTTAATATTTATTTATTGATGTATTTTTAATTAAATATTTAATACGTATTTATTGATTATTAATTAATAATTACTAATTGGTTGTCAATTACTAATTATTAGCATGAATTATTTATTTATTGAAGTATTTTTAATTAAATATTTAATATTAATATATATGTTATTAATTAATAATTAGTAATTAGTTGTAAATATTAATTATTAAAAATTATTTAATGAAAATAATTAATATTAGAATATAGTCATATATTACAACAGTCAAAAAATAAAAGTTGTGATAGGCTTTTATTACAACTGTCAAAATAACACAGTTGTTAAAAATAAATTTATTACAACTTTTCTGGAAAAAAGTTGTAAAAAACATTTATTACAACGGTGCTTTAACCACCGTTGTAAAATTAAAGTTGTAATATGGTGTTTTTGTTGTAGTTACAACGGTGTTTATACCACCGTTGTAAAAAACCATTTATTACAACGGTGATTTTACCACCGTTGTAAAAACCCATTTATTACAACGGTGCGTTTACCACCGTTGTAAAATTAAAGTTGTAATAGGGTCATTTTGTTGTAGTGGTTATGACTACAATATATAACAAGGGGAGTTTTAATTTAGATTTTCATGATGGTTGAACAGTTATTATAATATCTTTGAATTGGCGATTATTTCACGACCATCTTCTTTATCTACCATTACTCTGTCATCCATCATGTTTTTTATATTAATGTGGAGAGTTTAATATATATATTTTTTTTAAAAATCATCTTGAATAAACAGTGAAAATATTTGTGATGGAATTGTGGTTATGTTATTACTCAGAATTAGTGATAATTGAAAATTTTCAATGATCTCGGTACAGTTGATCATATTTCATAATATGATTAATTTAGAAATTTATTTCACAAATCAATTCCGTACCTATCACATTTCTGTCATCCATATTGGTTTTACATACTGAGGAGTTTTCTATTTAATCTGAAAATGATAAATATAGATATAATTAACACATAAGTGTTTCTCTAACCTCATTTAAAAATCCAAGCTCTGGTCATGCATGGTTATGAGATAACTTATGATTTAAGCTGCGACTGACCTCATTTAAAAATCCAAGCGCTGGTTATGCGTGGTCAGTGTGCTCTTAAATAAAATAAAAAGAAAAAGGAAAAATGTGCTATAAATAAAAATTAATCTGAAATTCTCCTTTGTGTATAAAAACCACTCTGTCAATCCTTTTTCTAATCTGTGAAATGTGTTGAAATCTTATGACGTATTATGATTTGTTGATTGATGGGTATTGGGATTTGAGATTATTCAATTTTGTCACTTAAATTGAATTATTAACTATAATCCAAATCCATCACTGTTTTTGTGCTTTATTTTTGAAAATCTTATTGGAAAATAATTGGAATGATTTGTTTTGAACTCCCTCCATTTTTATAAATTTCATCGTAAATCCGTCATTCTCAAATGTGAAATACGCCACTTGTTCTCAGAATATTATGATTTTTGTTTGTTTGATTGAGATTTATGATGACCGTTCTTCCTCTTAAGCTGAAATTATATTTTTTTTAGTCATTTTTCATCTATATATTAAATTCTGAATCCTTTTGATGATAACAAAAGGGGGAGAATGAGTTGAGATTTTGATTTATGAGTGAATATTTTATAAATATTTTAATTTTGAAAATTCCAATTCATTTTCACATTCTGTTCACTCATACACAGTTGTAGGGGGAGTTTTCTGTTATAGAGTTCAATATTCACTGTCAAACACATTTATTGTGATCAAAATCTTTTATTTGTTTGTCATAATCAAAAGGGGGAGATTGTTGTATATGACGTAGTTGTATACACAATTATATGATTTTTGTTTGATGATAACAACCAAATAAATATTATTTTAAATGTGTTTGTTACTGTACTGTTCTGTATATACATCACAAACATGGATATAATATTTATATTTAAATAGAATACTACTGTACAGACATTCATATATCCATACGGTATTTTATTTAAACTGAATATTATATTTCAAACATTCAAACAGTACAACTATTTATATCTCCGCCATTTAAACACTTCACATGACATTGTACTTGTATATAAACTGAATACGATAGAAAAATTCGTTTGAACACAATAAAATATTTTATTTCAAACAAAATTTGTTTATTACAAATATCTGTACAATTCTCTCTACAACACTCATACAGTCAGTCTGTCTATACAAATCATATATACATACATTTTCACTTTCATACACTGACACATAATACACTCTACTGTTATTATCTTCAGTCTTCACTGCACAGTCAGTCCAGTCTTCATGTGTACCTGTCACATGAAACACACACAGTACACTGCAATAGAAATGAAACAAAATACATGCAAATATAAATTTTATTTTTAAAATTTTATTTGCCTCAGAATTTTGGTGTATTCCTCATCATTTTTCATGACTTGATCTGATATGTGAATGTAGCACGCGCACAATATATGTATACACACACATGTGTATGTATATATACATATTATTGTGCAGGGACAGGAAAATCCATTCAGATGGCTGTATGTACACACGTGCATGAATATACACGTGTGCACTGCCTCACCAATCAGAATGTAGCGAGCAACTGAGGAGCAGCCGCGAGGACCAACTCGACTCAGTGCTACAACAAACATTCAAGTGAAAGTTCAGTACAGCTCAAACATGGTTCAAACCAAAGCAGCAGTGAAAAGTAGTCGAGTATGTCATCTAAGAAGTATGCAGCAAATAGAAATGAAGCCAATTTCATGCCATGGTCAAGTCAAAGTCAAGCCAGCAAACAAGCATGTACAAAATAGGCAAAGCAGGAATATATTAATGGTGTAAACAACATAAGGCAACATGAATGGAGCACAAAATCATCATGTATAAATGGACACAACAACTCATGTGAATCAACAAACTTCAGCCCAGCATAATGTCATGGTTCAGAAAAGTGGTGAATACAAAGTGTGTGGTCAAGCAACATGAATGTCCACAATGATAATCAGCATGTCAAAACAATGGTGCAACCAACTCAACTCAGGTTCATGATACAAGGTCGAGCACAAAGTAACAATGACAAATCATCAAATTCAAGTCAGTGTTCAAGTGAACTAATGGCACAAGTATGTAATGGTTACAGTGGCAATTCTCTAATGATCGGGCAATAGCATGAAAATGTTTCAATAAAATTCGAAGCAGCATGGACATGTAGGTGTACAAGGGTACAACAGGTTTAAGGTGCAACAAGGTACACATGCTAGAACAGATGCATGCATGAGCAAGCAAGAGGTCAAGCCAGGATGGTCAAATTGTAAACATGACCTACAATGTACAAGCGTAAATCCAAACATATGGCTAAAACAAGTGACAACAAATTTTTTCAAGTGCATCAGAAATTAAAGTAACGCTGGATGCATGAATGGTGCTTATACAACATGATCTCAAGTGAATTCAGAGAGTAATTTGCAGAAATCATATATGGCATGGAAAGAGTCTACACATGCAACAATCAGTATAGTGGATCATGCACATCAGAATTTACAAGTGACTAGCATTAACTAGATTTAAATCACTGCAGATTACAGGATATTCGAATGAAATTCCATGCAAGAAATCAAGAAAAAAAATTGGCAAGTGTTCAGGTGTTTTCAGTATTTCAATGATCAATTGTGGCAAGAAATCATATCAAGAAATCAAAGCATTTTTAGCATGGGAATAATTCAAATGGAGGCAGCAATTATCTTTCCCATAAATCAGTTTCCTGTTTTGATTATCATACAATTCTGTTCGAATCCATATAAAGAATTCTTTTAAAATGTTTTGAGAATTCAAACTTTCCTTTTTTCCAGAAAATCAAAGTTATAAATCTGTGTCCTGAGATGGTTTCATGCCAAAATTATCGAGAGGGACAGTGGGCCTATATCATATCAATCAGAAAGGGAAATCGTGGATAATTCAAATCGAGCCATTCAAAAGTGGAAATCCACAAATTCAGACCGAATTAATCAAAAGGATTTTTCATGCAATGTATCAGGCAATTAAAAGCCAATTTTATCAAGAGTCGCAAAAGGGAAAGCACGCCATAAATCAGACAAATCATATAGCAAAATCAGAGGTGTTTTAGGATTTTCTAATCATATATAACAACACCATATCATCATCGACATAGATGTATCGAAACCAAAAACAACAAAATTTTAAGCAATGATTTGCAAATCAGAAAGCTCACCTTTTATCGGTTTCGATCGAAGGAATTTTTCCAAATTGATCGACAAACATCAGAAGCCGTCGGCATATTGAAGATCATCAGAGAACAAGATTTTCAACAATCAAGCATCGATTTGATTTGGAGCAATCGGAGGAAACCCTAGTTTCCATTTCCACTTGTCAGCCGCCATTATCTCAGAGAACAAAGTGATTGGGTGAAACAATGATGGGTGCAACACAAATAAAATTGGGCCGGCCAAACGTCCAAGTGAAAAAGGGGATAACCCTTTATATTTAACTACTAGGGTTTTTATTTATTTTTATTTTTGTATTGTCTTCTTTTGTAATCAAACCGTCAAACAGTTTCTAGGTCTGTAAAATTTAGGGGATTTAGTTAGGGGTTAACTGACAGTTTACTAGAGTTTGTAAAAACTAGGGTTACGGATTACAAGTTTGTAGTTCGGGAAAATCTGGTCGAGGGGATATCGGTCAGTCTAGGGTTTTGAGCGTAGGGTTAGGACAGGAGCGAGGAGTTCGCGAGTTTACAGGGTTTGTAAGTAGGATCTGTGTTTAACACCTAGTAGAAACCTTAGGAATGCAGCAGTAGGCAGGATTTTGCCGAAGCTGGGTATATATCTTGTGTCATTTACTTTCTGCATTTCTATTTCTGCTATATTATGTGATCTGTGAATATTTTAATATCTTGCGAAAATTTAATAAACCGTATTCACCCCCCTCTAGGGTTAATCTAGATCCAACACGTGGCACATTTCCTCGGATGATTCGGGTCGTGGTGGCAGCTCTAGAGCATCAGGTCGTGACTTGCTTCTTCAGGCGGTTCGTGGTGCTTAAGCTGGAGTGGTACAGATCGGGGGTGAGTGTCACGATCGGGTCGGTTTGGCGGGGTGCGATCTGATCCGATTTCCTGCAACTTTCCTGTGAATGTTTTACGCCATACGACGGCGTTTTCGACCATTCTAACTTTCCTATGCAATCACAAACCATTCCAAACAATAATAGCAACATGTATAATCATGCACAAACAACAATTTAACATGTTTATATGGATCAAACATACCTAAAACCCATGTTTTCCCCTTAATCCCTTTAATCATGATTTAACCAACGATTAGCAAAACATGTCCAAATTAACCCAAACTTCTAACAGAGGTATAAAATAATATTTTAGAACTTTACAATTTTTTCCAGATTTTTCTGAGCTATAATTTCGCTAATTATCACTAATCACCCCTAATTAGTGAAAAACAATGCAAATCACTCACCTAAGCCACAAATGAATTATAGATTTGAACTTCTCTACTATTTTGAGTCGAATTCCTATGCAACACAGCAGCTCCAACTCTGATTTGGTGTTGATATGCCTTGATTTGATGTTGATTAGGCTAATATATGCTTATTTTGGGGGTGATTTAAAAGGTGGAGGCCATTGTTAGGGTTGAAGAGAGGTAAGTGGCGGTTGATAAAATGAAAAATAAATGATTTCCTAACTGATTGCAGCCTTCCATAACCCTAATACCGAAATGGGTTATGGGCCTAGCTGCTAATCACCCTAATAAGGGCCGGTTAAGCTGTTTTTCACCTTTCAAACCTTATTTCAGCCATATCTCCCAAACGGTAAGTCCGTTTGATCCATGTGACCACTCTACGGAAAGGTAAACCATCATCTGAATCCAGTGGAAGTGGTTTCAAATCAAAACTCCTTACCAATCAAAAGTTATAGGCGAAACAAGATTCGCCCGGGGCAAAATAGTCATTTAAAAACTGGCAAAAATCGTGAACATGAGAAATGACCCCAATAGTCGTTCCCCAAAGTTACACGACTATACGACCTCAAACGAAAATGAAATAAATATTCTACGATCCTCCGATGCATAGAATGCGGGTCGTTACATTCTACCCCCCTTAAGAAATTTCGCCTTCGAAATTCCTTAACTAAGAAACAACAATGGGTCCCGCATGTCTATCAATCATTTGCAACAATCAAATATACATAGCAACATAACATGCCTATCCTAGCATGCGGTGTACTAACAAGGGGATAACTAAATGGTCATTAAAATCTTACCAGGTAGAGAGTTCTAGATACATCTTCCTTATGCTTTCCTTTGTTTCTCATGTACAGTCATTCTCGTTATCACCCCACTGGACCTTGACTAGTTGCATCGTCTTCGTTCGAAGTTGCTTTGTATCATACTCGACAATACAGATCGGCCTGCGGTTCCCAACCGCCTCGGGTTCTACTTCAATGTCATCCAACTGATCCGGTGAAATAGTCATATCGGGGTCGTGCACGAACTTCTTTAACTGGGAAACATGAAATACATTGTGAACTCATGCCATCTTGTCAGGTAATCCAACTTTATATGCTAAATTCCCAACTTGTTCGAGAAATGAGAATGGACCAACAAATCTTGGTATTAACTTGCCTCTCCTACCAAATCGAATCACGCTCTTTAACGAGGAAAACTTGACAAACAACAAGTCGCCAATGGAGAATTTCAATTCTCTTCGTCTCTTATCGGCATAACTCGTCTACTTATCTTGGGCAGCCTTTATTCGTTGTTGGATAACCTTGATCTTGACTGAAATTTCTCTTATCACATCTGGCTCAAGCACGAATTTCTCACTGGTTTCCAACCAACATGATGGTGAGTTGCACGGTCTTCCGTACAAAGCTTCAAATGGAGCCATACCAATACTGGACTGATAACTATTATTATATATGCGAACTCAACCAAATGCAAATGATCTTCCCATGATCCTCCAAAGTCCAATATACAAGCTCTCAAGAGATCCTCCAATATGCGATTATCCTTCTCTGTCTGACCATCAGTTTGAGGATGGTACGCAATACTTAGATTCAATTCTGATCCTAAAGCCTCTTGTGAGCTCTTTCAAAATCCACTAGTAAACAACGGATCTCGGTCACTCACAATGCTTTTGGGTACTCCATGAAATCTCACTACCCACTTCATATGCAGTTCTGCTAACTTAGCTGCCTTTCTTGTAGCGACCCGTACTTCCCCGGTCTCCGAAGAGATGAGAAAGAACGAATTACTGTGAGGACAAGACAAATCAGAACGCAGACGGAAGAACATTTCATTGCTATTACAACAATACCATCAGATACAAGAATATACAGAGTATAATTGAATAAATTACATTCGACAAATATCAGAGATTTAAATACATTATTGCAGCGGAAAATAATACAAAAGCACAACTAGAAGAGATATACGGATACAAAGCTTTCCGGATATCGTTCCAGCTGTAAACCAGGATCCTGTGAATATAAATCTGCAAAACCAAAACTACTAGCTGCCCGTGTCAAAATAAGGGCACCCAGAGTTTAGGTTAAAACAATAAACTCCAGGTCAGTCATGTGACTGGTGTGAGAACTAAAACAGTTAATCTTTATTTTTAAAGTTAGGTAAATCAAGGGACCACGCCGTATAACATGGAACGGGTTTCCTCCCAAGAATACCAGTGCATAAAACAAACAGCGCAATGCTAAATAAAGAAAAATGAAGCTGTTATAAGACCCAGGTCCTATCACACAATGCAACGCAAGCCGAGGGATAGGGTTTTCCCTTATAACAGCCAAAGAATGCTTGATACGTTTAAAAACAAATCATTTGATACTATTATAAGTGCATAGTGTATAAAACAACTTCAAATCATAAGTATCAATCATAGGCGGCATGAATGCCCCATAACACTATGTCGCCATATATAGGTTATACAATCAAAATCGCAAAGTCGCGTATTTGGAAATTGGATTTCCGTCTATGAACCGAGGCAAAAGATAGTCCTCAACCGATTCGAGACGCTCTAGACCGTGTCTCAGGAACAGCCGCAACTGCCCCTTGGATCGTCAGGGCCGGTCCACCGATGTGGATTATTATGCCTGAACAATACATCTCCCCGCCCTTTGGGGCGTCAATGAGCCAACGAATGACTCCATCGGACCCGGATCATCCGATCAAACCGAGGCGCCTCGCAACAGCAACAACCACACAGGTGAAAAGTATATAAATGTCAGGGCTGGTAGGTCACTGACACCACCCTAGCTAGAAGGAAACGCATGCCCTCCCTGATGTCCTCTCCCGTTTCTGGTTCACAACCGGGGTGTGAGGTTCGCAAATTCACGTTACACAAAGCTGTGCCACACAGGCCGTGCTTTGATCATCACCACAAGACTTTGCTTTTCAACAGGAGCCTTGATCATTTGCCACTTAGGCATGCCACACAGGCAATTCACTCAATGCGATTGATATCCATCAATATATAACCCCTGAGCTCCTACGTCTCAAAGAAGGGCGTTAAGCAAGAGAATAAATTCTCCGCCGCCAAACAGATATATATTTAATAGAGATCAATCACACGGACTAAAATCCAATGTCAGACACACAGTCCATTTACAAGTCCGTTCTGGGTCTGAACGAAACCGGAGGCACCTAGTACCCCGCATATCCATCGATCTCCAAGTACGTCTGGACGATCACCAACTGTTTCCGTCTTCTTGGGTGTACAGCCCAATCAAGATCATCAGTAATCACCCAAACGACGTAAAGACCTCCGGTCTTCGACCATCGTCTTCATCTTCGATTTATCGTCGTATCAGTTATTCAGAATGGGATAAACCCGGTCTTTCCGAATAACTCGCGTATATTTTAAATAAGTGTTACACAAACACAACATACGCCTCATTCCAATTCAGAATATTCTTTTATTCACAAAATCACATTTTTAGGGAAAGGTTCCCATTAATTTTATCCAAGATAAATTCTTTAAAATTTATCCTTTAATCTTCCTTTGGATGTCGTTTCAAACCAGATTATGGTTTTCTAAACTAGTCGAGATTAGCGAACCATAACCACGTAATTATTTATTTTATTTCCCAATCCCAACCTATTCATCCCATGAAGCAAAACTGGTAATACTCCATATCTAACACCACAGTGTTGTTGGTAAAATTAATTACCATTTCACGTTCAAATCTAATTAAAGATTTAACTATCGCTTTGGAGCAAAAACCGGTGATACTCCATTCTCGCTCATTTCTAAATTTGATAATTTGGATTATAGATTTACATTTCAATCTAATTGCAGATTCGTTAAAACTCCCTTTACTAGGTTAAAGAACTAGGTGTTATTTAAAACACAGTTCACGACAAACCCAAATCACATTCTATTTATCACCGGGTTAAAGAACTAGTGTTATTTAAAACACCGTTCACGATAAACCCATTTCAAATCCAATCAAATATATTAGAAATTCCGATTATTTAAAACCCCTTTTTAAATCTAATTCATTTATTTAAAAATAATTGGGTTTTAAATTTAGTTCAAAACTAGTTCATTTCGATAAAAATCCATTTTTATCTTTTCAAATATGGAGTTTTTCATCCCAATTTTTCCCAAATCATTTCTTCTGATCTTACACAAATTATTGATATTTTTAATAATTTTATCAAGGCCCGTACAGTCGATTTCCAACAATGGCCATCGAACTGCACTTACAGCGACCTTTTTCAAATTTGATTTGGACGTAACTCCAAATCCAACCGTTAGATTTCAAATTTCTAATATTCGTTAGAAAGCACTTTTCAATACGAACCCAACGGTTCCGGCTTTAGGAGAATCCGACGGTCGGATCTCCCGTAATGTCCGTTTGAAATAAATGGTCGAAATTCACGAACTACCGCGGCGCGGCGCGTTCTATTCAGGCCATTATATTATATATATAATATATATAATATATATTTCGTCGATTACTATTCAAAACGAATTTTATAAATAGTTTTGAATTCGTTTCAAAAACAATTTCTACTTCCATTTCAATCCAAAGCAAAATTGAATTCTTCTTTATAAATTCGTTTTAAAATTCATTCCTATTCAATTCAAATTTCAATTCAATTTGAATTCATTTCAATTCGTTTTCAATTCACTTCGAATTCGTTTTCAATTCAATTCAATTTCAAAGTCGTTTGCTATTTAATTCAATTCAAATTGGTTTTCTATTCGATTCAATTCAAATTGGTTTTCTTTTCGATTCAATTCAAATTGGTTTTCTATTCGATTCAATTCGAAATCGTTTTATATTCAATTCATTTCGAAATCGTTTTATATTCAATTCATTTCGAAATCGTTTTATATTCAATTCATTTCGAAATCGTTTTATATTCAATTCATTTCAAAGTCGTTTTATATTCAATTCATTTCAAAGTCATTTTATATTCAATTCATTTCGAAATCGTTTTATATTCAATTCATTTTGAAATCGTTTTATATTCAATTCATTTCGAAATCGTTTTATATTCAATTCATTTCGAAATCGTTTTATATTCAATTCATTTCGAAATCGTTTTATATTCAATTCATTTCAAAGTCGTTTGCTATTCGATTCAATTCAAATTGGTTTTCTATTCGATTCAATTCAAATTGGTTTTCTATTCGATTCAATTCAAAATCGTTTTATATTCAATTCATTTCAAAGTCGTTTTATATTCAATTCATTTCATTTCGAAATATTCAATTCATTTCGAAATCGTTTTATATTCAATTCATTTCATTTCGAAATATTTGATTTCGAAGTCACTTTTCAATATTCATTTTAAAATGAATAAAATCGATATAAGTATCGTTCACGTCAAAATGGCGTCAATCTAATCAACACGGCTTCATATATTTCTATTTTCAAATATTCTATTTCAAATATTTCTTTTTCAAATATTTCCCTTTCAAATATTTTTATTTCAAATATTTCCATTATTAAAATATTTTGTTCAACACATGACTAATCTCAACGGATGAGTACAGTCAACACATGAACCTTATGTTATATAATATTGATAAAGATGTAAATTTTATTATTAAAATATTTCGTTCAACACATGACTAATCTCAACGGATGAGTACAGTCAACACATGAACCTTATATTATATAATATTGATAAAGATATAAATTTTATTATTAAAATATTTCGTTCAACACATGACTAATCTCAACGGATGAGTACAGTCAACACATGAACCTTATATTATATAATATTGATAAAGATGTAAATTTTATTATTAAAATATTTCGTTCAACACATGACTAATCTCAACGGATGAGTACAGTCAACACATGAACCTTATATTATAATATTCTTAATTTTCTAAATTGGAATGAGGCCCAATCAATCACCATATAATGTTAATTATATGGATTTTCATACATTACACGTATATAATAGCATAGAAAAATAATCAACCATCAACCAAAGTGCACTATACTGTATAAGCATCAAATATAGATATCTAACGCTTATAACAGCCTGTCAATCAATCGATCGACATATTTAATCAATCAGGATGAGTGAACTTCAAATTTCATCCCAACACCCGTGTGGGGTTTCAAATCAACAAACACAGATTTTATTTGTGCAGTTGGGCGATGTGTAAAATTTATCGTCTCAATCAATGTCCCTCAAATAGGTGTACATAAACAAACCGTCCGGTTTGTAAATAAATATTTTATTTATTCACATTCACTATATTCATATTCACGTTAAAAATTATTTTTTTAACGATAAAACATTTTATTTTAACATATGAATTTCTATTCAGTTCATTCTTTAAATAAAATGATATTTTTATTTTTCTAACTTATTTTAGAAAATTTCGGCGGCATAACGACACGATACTAGAAACGGGACGAGGCCTAGCCTTATCCCCGGTCTAGTGAAGGCCCACGCCATTCACACATCAATCAAATCAATTCCATTCCACCAAACAATTCAATTCAGACCAAATAATCTAACCAACTACACAACCAAACAATTAAACGAACAAGCCATCCATGGTCTGTGGATGACGGGTGTCGGGTGCTACTAAACACCGTCTGCATCCTAGTATATATGTATAACTAGAAAAAGAAATTGAAAGGTGAGAAATTCTCACCGATAGCTATCCCATCATCTGGACTCTTCTTTGCTAGAAATCTTCATCGTTATTGCATTTTTGTCATCTTCGTTGCTGTAACTACATATGTAAAAATCGAATTTTTACTTTGCTATCCAATATATAAAAATCAAATTTTTACTTCGCTATTCAATATATAAAAATCGAATTTTTATTCAATATATAAAAATCGAATTTTTACTTCGCTATTCAATATATAAAAATCGAATTTTTACTTCGCTATTCAATATATAAAAATCGAATTTTTAGTTCGCTATTCAATATATAAAAATCGAATTTTTACTTCGCTATTCAATATATAAAAATCGAATTTTTATTTCGCTATTCAATATATAAAAATCTATCCTTTCTACTACATAAAGATCTATACTTTGTTTACTTTAAAAATCCGAAAATTTTGTTTGCTTTAAAAATCAAAACTTTAATTTTTAAAAATCACATTTTCCTATTCAATGTTTATATATTCAAATCCTCACATATATATAAATATATAAAGTTATTTATAAAAACTTACAGTTATTCGTCGAGAAAGGAGGTGGCGTCGGATTTTTTTTTTGAGGGGAAGGGGGAAGACGGGGGGGGGGGGGTGCTGCTGTCGAGGTCGGGGAAGTGGAGGGAGGAGGTGGCGCAGTCTAGGGGGGCGGCGCTATGTCGATCGCGGGGAGGACGTGGGTTGGGCGAGGCGTTTAGGGTTAGGAAGGAAAGAAGGGGGGCTCGCGAGATCAGACGAGGTCATCGTCCAAGGTGGGAGGCCTTGGCCGAGGCGGCGACGGGGCGGGGGGGGGCTCCTCCTATGGCAGCGCGCGACGGCGATGGGCGGCTAGGGTTAGGGCGCGATTTTCTTTTTTTTAATTAAAACTGAATAGGGAAGAATAAGAGGGGGGGCTTTTATAAAATTTATATTATTTAATTTTTCACCAAAAAGCAACTTTTATTTTCGACCTCAAAACGAGGCCCACCGCCTGTCGTCTATAGCTAATTACCCCCATTCCAAACACAATGGGATATGTATCGTAGGCTGATTCGGCTGTTACAATCAGTTTCCGTTAAATTTACATTTAAAACACTTTATTGAATTTTAAACGTACATTTCAAATTACCGGGGTCACATACGGACTCGAAAAATTTCAGAAAAATATTTCCTAGCTTCGTATTGACGATACGGTTCTAACAAAACTAATTTCGTCGAATTCTGAGACCGTTTGAAAAATGGCCATTTTCCAGTCGATTAAAATCAACTGAAACTGGTCAAACGCGTTTTCCTTTGCCACGCTCACATATTGATTCGAAAAATTATGAAATTTGGAATCTACCAATAATTTGACATCACGGATCCAACAAAAGTGGTTTCGTCGAAATCTGAGGTCGCTTGCAAAATTTCCATTTTTAAGGGCCTGAATTCCATAGCGACTATTCAGAATTTTCAACTGGACATATCTTTTGATTCCCGCTATGAAATTTTGATTTTTCAGATTCGTTGGAAAGATATTCCCAATTAGATCCTAATGTTTTTGGTTTCATTAAAATTCGGATTGTTTTGCACCCGGTACATTCAATTGAAGTTTGAAATCGAATTATCGAACTACCGCGCCATTTTCAATTCCATTTATAATTATATATAAATATTTATATTCTAACGACGATCTATATAACTATATATGTTTTGAATTATATTCAAAATAAATTCCTCGTCGATATTATTTAAAATAATTAATTTTAAATATTCAAAATTCGCTAAAATTGCCAAAATAAAATTTTTAAACTGGTTCGCATTTCCGGGTTGTTTCAATCTCCCCCACTTAAAACTTTTCGTCCCCGAAAAGGAACAAAGTCGAAAGTGGTTTGATCAATCAGTTCCACGTTCGATTTGGCTTCCATTCTCCAACTTTTCAGTTTCTGAGAATTTTCAAATTATCAAAAATTTGGCTAACACCCTAAATTTTCGAAAAATTTCGCCATAACCTCCCCTGCACCGAGAGCCACGAGAAAATCCCGAAATTGCCATACAGGCCTTCTGATCTCAAAAAGAAAAAGAAAAAGCCAAGCGGCTAGCCAATAGGCTCATAAAATCATCATCACCCAAACAAAACAGTAAATTATGTAATAAACATGTACCTATTTGTCGAGCAAACAAATTTTATTCTTCGGCTCTAGCCTCCTTGCTATGACCTGTTCAATGTAAGTATATGTATATGCAAGCAAATGCGACTAATTTTCAATACAATTCAATATTTGATTCAATTAGGCATAATGGTTCAAAATTAGCAAACAAATAAACAAACAACACAAACATCAATCAATTAGTGAATTAGAGTTTCAAATTCATAAATTGGATATATATACAAAAATCATGTTTTTGATGCCAATTCACAACAATGTGTTCTAGCTATATATAAGTTTTGGTTCTCACACCAGTCTAATGGAAATATATAGGTATCACACCTTCGAAACACGAACATAAATTTTGGTGATGGAGCTCCATCATCAAAATCATCTCCGAGCGACTAGAGCGTAATCCTATATCTATCCAGCATATTAAAACTTCGAATATACGTTCATGACGCGTATATACAAAACCTTTATATATTGGATTGTCCATATTCAAAATAAATAAATAATCAAATACGTTTCAAAATGGTTTAAATTTTCAAAACAAAATTGTTTTCATTTGAAAAATATACTCTTCACACTCGTTCTAGGATACTACTGATCCTATCTCTAACGAGTCATTCTAATTGGATATTACTAATCCAACATTTGATGAATTCTTTCGTATGGTTCTAATGTGTCTTGTTCTCTAGCTCTGTAAACCAAAGCTCTGATACCAAATGTAGCGACCCGTACTTCCCCGGTCTCCGAAGAGATGAGAAAGAACGAATTACTGTGAGGACAAGACAAATCAGAACGCAGACGGAAGAACATTTCATTGCTATTACATCAATACCATCAGATACAAGAATATACAGATTATAATTGAATAAATTACATTCGACAAATATCAGAGATTTAAATACATTGTTGCAGCGGAAAATAATACAAAAGCACAACTAGAAGAGATATACAGATACAAAGCTTTCCGGATATCGTTCCAGCTGTAAACCAGGATCCTGTGAATATAAATCTGCATAACCAAAACCACTAGCTGCCCGTGTCAAAATAAGGGCACCCAGAGTTTAGGTTAAAACAATAAACTCCAGGTCAGTCATGTGACTGGTGTGAGAACTAAAACAGTTAATCTTTATTTTTAAAGTTAGGTAAATCAAGGGACCACGCCGTATAACACGGAACGGGTTTCCTCCCAAGAATACCAGTGCATAAAACAAACAGCGCAATGCTAAATAAAGAAAAATGAAGCTGTTATAAGACTCAGGTCCTATCACACAATGCAACGCAAGCCGGGGGATAGGGTTTTCCCTTATAACAGCCAAAGAATGCTTGATACGTTTAAAAACAAATCATTTGATACTATTATAAGTGCATAGTGTATAAAACAACTTCAAATCATAAGTATCAATCATAGGCGGCATGAATGCCCCATAACACTATGTCGCCATATATAGGTTACACAATCAAAATCGCAAAGTCGCGTATTTGGAAATTGGATTTCCGTCTATGAACCGAGGCAAAAGATAGTTCTCAACCGATTCGAGACGCTCTAGCCCGTGTCTCAGGAACAGCCGCAACTGCCCCTTGGATCGTCAGGGCCGGTCCACCGATGTGGATTATTATGCCTGAACAATACGTCTCCCCGCCCTTTGGGGCGTCAATGAGCCAACGAATGACTCCATCGGACCCGGATCGTCCGAACAAACCGAGGCGCCTCGCAACAGCAACAACCACACAGGTGAAAAGTATATAAATGTCAGGGCTGGTAGGTCACTGACATCACCCTAGCTAGAAGGAAACGCATGCCCTCCCTGATGTCCTCTCCCGTTTCTGGTTCACAACCGGGGTGTGAGGTTCGCAAATTCACGTTACACAAAGCTGTGCCACACAGGCCGTGCTTTGATCATCACCACAAGACTTTGCTTTTCAACAGGAGCCTTGATCATTTGCCACTTAGGCATGCCACACAGGCAATTCACTCCATGCGATTGATATCCATCAATATATAACCCCTGAGCTCGTACGTCTCAGAGAAGGGCGTTAAGCAAGAGAATAAATTCTCCGCCGCCAAACAGATATATATTTAATAGAGATCAATCACACGGACTAAAATCCAATGTCAGACACACAGTCCATTTACAAGTCCGTTCTGGGTCTGAACGAAACCGGAGGCACCTAGTACCCTGCATATCCATCGATCTCCAAGTACGTCTGGACGATCACCAACTATTTCCGTCTTCTTGGGTGTACAGCCTAATCAAGATCATCAGTAATCACCCAAACGACGTAAAGACCTCCGGTCTTCGACCATCGTCTTCATCTTCGATTTATCGTCGTATCAGTTATTCAGAATGGGATAAACCCGGTCTTTCCGAATAACTCGCGTATATTTTAAATAAGTGTTACACAAACACAACATACGCCTCATTCCAATTCAGAATATTCTTTTATTTACAAAATCACATTTTTAGGGAAAGGTTCCCATTAATTTTATCCAAGATAAATTCTTTAAAATTAATCCTTTAATCTTCCTTTGGATGTCGTTTCAAACCAGATTATGGTTTTCTAAACTAGTCGAGATTAGCGAACCGTAACGACGTAATTATTTATTTTATTTCCCAATCCCAACCTATTCATCCCATGAAGCAAAACTGGTAATACTCCATATCTAACACCACAGTATTGTTGGTAAAATTAATTACCATTTCACGTTCAAATCTAATTAAAGATTTAACTATCGCTTTGGAGCAAAAACTGGTGATACTCCATTCTCGCTCATTTCTAAATTTGATAATTTGGATTATAGATTTACATTTCAATCTAATTGCAGATTCGTTAAAACTCCCTTTACTGGGTTAAAGAACTAGGTGTTATTTAAAACACAGTTCACGACAAACCCAAATCACATTCTATTTATCATCGGGTTAAAGAACTAGTGTTATTTAAAACACCGTTCACGATAAACCCATTTCAAATCCAATCAAATATATTAGAAATTCCGATTATTTAAAACCCCTTTTTAAATCTAATTCATTTATTTAAAAATAATTGGGTTTTAAATTTAGTTCAAAACTAGTTCATTTCGATAAAAATCCATTTTTATCTTTTCAAATATGGAGTTTTTCATCCCAATTTTTCCCAAATCATTTCTTCTGATCTTACACAAATTATTGATATTTTTAATAATTTTATCAAGGCCCGTACAGTCGATTTCCAACAATGGCCATCGAACAGCACTTACAGCGACCTTTTTCAAATTTGATTTGGACGTAACTCCAAATCCAACTGTTAGATTTCAAATTTCTAATATTCGTTAGAAAGCTCTTTTCGATACGAACCCAACGGTTCCGGCTTTAGGAGAATCCGACGGTCGGATCTCCCGTAATGTCCGTTTGAAATAAATGGTCGAAATTCACGAACTACCGCGGCGCGACGCGTTCTATTCAGGCCATTATATTATATATATAATATATATAATATATATTTCGTCGATTACTATTCAAAACGAATTTTATAAATAGTTTTGAATTCGTTTCAAAAACAATTTCTACTTCCATTTCAATCCAAAGAAAAATTGAATTCTTCTTTATAAATTCGTTTTAAAATTCATTTCTATTCAATTCAAATTTCAATTCAATTTGAATTCATTTCAATTCGTTTTCAATTCACTTCGAATTCGTTTTAATTCAATTCAATTTCAAAGTCGTTTGCTATTCGATTCAATTCAAATTGGTTTTCTATTCGATTCAATTCAAATTGGTTTTCTATTCGATTCAATTCGAAATCGTTTTATATTCAATTCATTTCGAAATCGTTTTATATTCGATTCATTTCGAAATCATTTTATATTCAATTCATTTCGAAATCATTTTATATTCAATTCATTTCAAAGTCGTTTTATATTCAATTCATTTCAAAGTCGTTTTATATTCAATTCATTTCGAAATCGTTTTATATTCAATTCATTTCGAAATCGTTTTATATTCAATTCATTTCGAAATCGTTTTATATTCAATTCATTTCAAGGTCGTTTGCTATTCGATTCAATTCAAATTGGTTTTCTATTCGATTCAATTCAAATTGGTTTTCTATTCGATTCAATTCAAAATCGTTTTATATTCAATTCATTTCAAAGTCGTTTTATATTCAATTCATTTCATTTCGAAATATTCAATTCATTTCATTTCGAAATATTCAATTCATTTCGAAATCGTTTTATATTCAATTCATTTCATTTCGAAATATTTGATTTCGAAGTCACTTTTCAATATTCATTTTAAAATGAATAAAATCGATATAAGTATCGTTCACGTCAAAATGGCGTCAATCTAATCAACACGGCTTCATATATTTCTATTTTCAAATATTCTATTTCAAATATTTCTTTTTCAAATATTTCCCTTTCAAATATTTTTATTTCAAATATTTCCATTATTAAAATATTTTGTTCAACACATGACTAATCTCAACGGATGAGTACAGTCAACACATGAACCTTATGTTATATAATATTGATAAAGATGTAAATTTTATTATTAAAATATTTCGTTCAACACATGACTAATCTCAACGGATGAGTACAGTCAACACATGAACCTTATATTATATAATATTGATAAAGATGTAAATTTTATTATTAAAATATTTCGTTCAACACATGACTAATCTCAACGGATGAGTACAGTCAACACATGAACCTTATATTATATAATATTGATAAAGATGTAAATTTTATTATTAAAATATTTCGTTCAACACATGACTAATCTCAACGGATGAGTACAGTCAACACATGAACCTTATATTATAATATTCTTAATTTTCTAAATTGGAATGAGGCCCAATCAATTACCATATAATGTTAATTATATGGATTTTCATACATTACACGTATATAATAGCATAGAAAAATAATCAACCATCAACCAAAGTGCACTATACTGTATAAGCATCAAATATAGATATCTAACGCTTATAACAGCCTGTCAATCAATCGATCGACATATTTAATCAATCAGGATGAGTGAACTTCAAATTTCATCCCAACACCCGTGTGGGGTTTCAAATCAACAAACACAGATTTTATTTGTGCAGTTGGGCGATGTGTAAAATTTATCGTCCCAATCAATGTCCCTCAAATAGGTGTACATAAACAAACCGTCCGGTTTGTAAATGAATATTTTATTTATTCACATTCACTATATTCATATTCACGTTAAAAATTATATTTTTAACGATAAAACATTTTATTTTAACATATGAATTTCTATTCAGTTCATTCTTTAAATAAAATGATAGTTTTATTTTTCTAACTTATTTTAGAAAATTTCGGCGGCATAACGGCACGATACTAGAAACGGGACGAGGCCTAGCCTTATCCCCGGTCTAGTGAAGGCCCACGCCATTCACACACCAATCAAATCAATTCCATTCCACCAAACAATTCAATTCAGACCAAATAATCTAACCAACTACACAACCAAACAATTAAACAAACAAGCCATCCATGGTCTGTGAATGACGGGTGTCGGGTGCTACTAAACACCGTCTGCATCCTAGTATATATGTATAACTAGAAAAAGAAATTGAAAGGTGAGAAATTCTCACCGATAGCTATCCCATCATCTTGACTCTTCTTTGCTAGAAATCTTCATCGTTATCGCATTTTTGTCATCTTCGTTGCTGTAACTACATATGTAAAAATCGAATTTTTACTTTGCTATCCAATATATAAAAATCGAATTTTTACTTCGCTATTCAATATATAAAAATCAAATTTTTACTTCGCTATTCAATATATAAAAATCGAATTTTTACTTCGCTATTCAATATATAAAAATCAAAATTTTATTTCGCTATTCAATATATAAAAATCGAATTTTTACTTCGCTATTCAATATATAAAAATCGAATTTTTATTTCGCTATTCAATATATAAAAATCGAATTTTTACTTCGCTATTCAATATATAAAAATCGAATTTTTACTTCGCTATTCAATATATAAAAATCGAATTTTTATTTCGCTATTCAATATATAAAAATCGAATTTTTATTTCGCTATTCAATATATAAAAATCGAATTTTTTTTTCGCTATTCAATATATAAAAATCGAATTTTTACTTCGCTATTCAATATATAAAAATCGAATTTTTACTTCGCTATTCAATATATAAAAATCGAATTTTTATTTCGCTATTCAATATATAAAAATCTATCCTTTCTACTACATAAAGATCTATACTTTGTTTACTTTAAAAATCCGAAAATTTCTAATGGTTGCAACAAACCACTAGGCTTCTTTTGCTCGGCTTTAACTAGCTGGCAATTCATGCATTTGGATATAAACTTCCCAATGTCTCTTTTCATCCCTTCCCAGTAGTAGGTCTGCTTCGTGTCTCAATACATTTTGTTATCACCGGGATGTATAGTCAGTTTGGAGTGATGACATTCTCTAAGCACTTCATCTCTCAATCCATTTACATTGGGCACAACTAGTCTCGCATTCTTCCTAAGCCATCCATCTCGATCAAGCCCATACTTGTTCGTCTCCTCGTCAATTCCCATTTCTAATTTGGAGATGATTTCTAATAGATTAGGATCGTCCCTCTGACTGGAACCAATCCGCTCAATCAAAGTAGGTCTGATCGTCAAACTTGCTAGCATTTCTGGATCCAATTCGCACTTTAATCTAAAATCATACCTAGCGATATACTCAAGTTGCTTCCATTCTAGAAACATAGCCTCTAAATTGGCATGTCTCCTACTCAATGCATCAGCCACCGCATTTCCCTTTCCTGGTGTATATGCGATATCGAAATCATAGGAAGCCAAGAATTCTAACCGTCTTTGCTGTCGGAGATTTATATCCTTCTGAGAGAAGAGATACTTTAATGACTTATGATCGGTAAACAACTCAAATCTTTCTTCCAAGAGATAATGTCTCCACATCTTCAATGCAAATACGATCACTGCCAATTCCAAATCATGGGTAGGATATCTTTTCTCATGCGGTTACTGTTGCCGACTAGCGTAAGCTACTACTCTTCCTCCTTGCATTAATACAGCACCTAGACTGGTACCACAGGCATCCGTGTATACTGTCATCTCTTCATTCCCTTTAGGAATGACTAACACTGGCGCACGCGTCAACTTTTCCTTTAGACTCTTGAATGCATTTTCACACCTTTTGTCCCAAACGAAAGCTTGATTCTTCTTGGTCAACTGAGTTAACGGTGCCGCTATCTTGGAGAAGTCTTGGATAAACTTACGATAATATCCAGCAAATCCCAAGAAACTTCTCACGTCTATTGCATTCTTGGACGTAGACCAATCTTGTACCGTAGCAACCTTCGCAGGGTCCATGGCAATACCATTCTCTGAAACAACATGACCCAAGAATCTCACTTCCCTCCTCCAGAAGTTACACTTAGAAAACTTCGCTTTAAATTGGTGTTTTCTCAACACCTCCATCACTACTTCAAATGTTCCTTGTGTTCTTCGTCTGTCCTCGAATAAACCAAGATATCATCCACGAACACAAGAACAAACTTGTTCAACTGATCCCTGAATGCCCTATTCATAAGATCCACAAAATATGCTGGTGCATTGGTCAGCCCAAATGGCATGATCAACCACACATAGAATCCAGACGGAGTTCGAAATGTCGTTTTCGGAATACTCTCAGCTGCTACTCGGAGCTGATAAAATCCTGTCGCGAGGTCCAATTGGGAGAACACTTTTGCTCCCTCCAGTTGATCAAACAAATCATCTATCCGCGGAAGAGGATATTTATTCTTCTTAGTCACTTTATTCAACTCGTGATAGTCCACACATAAACGAAGGAACCACCTGTCTTGGTAGCAAATACAACTGGTGCTTCCCACTCGGAGACACTCCTTCGGATAAATCGCTTCTTCAAAAGATCGCTTACTTGCACCCCGAGCTCTCGCTGCTCCCTTGGCGCCATACGATGAAGTGGCATTACTATAGATCTAGCATTTTTCACTAAATCAAAATGGAACTCAATCTCTCGGTGTGGTGGAAGTTTGGTCACTTCCTCGAAGATATCCGGATACTCGCCAGCAACGGGAACCCCTGATAACTCATCTTGCGGAATGTCGAGGGAATTTAGAAAACTAGTCATCACATCATCACTAGGTAGGCCACCAAACACTACCCTCCGCCCATCATCCACCCTAATAGTCACCGAAAATCCCTCATAGCCTACCATCACCCCATATCTTTGGAGCCAATCGACTCCTAAAATAATGTCAAACCCAGTAAAGCCCAAAACAAAGCAATCACAAGCAAACATACATCCATGACTCGATAAGACCAAATTTCGACAAATCATACTAAGGCTAGTCGAACCACCAATCGGGTTCGTCACCACTAAAGGTCTATCGACTATCTCGGGTTCCAATCCCAACCTGTCTACCAGGTCACTAGATATAAAGGAATGGGAAGCCCCAGTATCAAACAACACTCGAACAGGAACATTATAAACAGAAATCATACCTTGAATAATGACATTCTTTCCTTTCTCCACCGCGGTTAGGGCATTCGATGAAGAAGGAATAGCATTAATAGCACATGCTTTCACAATTTTCTTCTCCTTAGGGGGTTGCGGACATTTATCCTTGTGATGTCCCACTTGGCCGCAGTTGAAGCACTTCTTGTCCGCTGGCTTTGCTCGACATTCTTTGACATAGTAGCCCTTCTTGTCACAGCTAAAGCACTCAACATCTTTCTTATCTTTCTTTTTCTGACCATCCTTGGCCTGACTTTGCTTCCTTTTATTTTGAGAATTTTTCTTGCCTCCACCGCTTGCCTGCGGCTTTGGCCCCTCTGCAGATGCAACAGCGACTTCAGCCTTGGGCTTAGGATAAATGCTCTCTGATCTCAATGCTTTCCCAACAATCAATTCAAAAGTCTCATCAATATGTTTTATAAGCCTTTCTCCCAAGTACCGATCTAAGTCTATTATGAACTTCTCATTTTTCTTCTCGGGAGTATCGATAAGAAATAATCCATATTTAGATAAAGTATTGAATTCAGCAATACATTCCGAGACTGCCTTACCGTTCTGTTTAAGCTCCAAGAACTTCCTAAATAACTCTGACTTCTGGGCAGGTGGGATAAACTTGTCACTGAAGCGAGCTTTAAATAGATTCCATGTAACTTGACCCTCAGAAGCGGCTGCCTTAATAGCATTCCACCAATTCATAGCCCGTTCTTGCAGCTGACGGGATGCTAGCTTCCTCTTCATCGCGTCTTCAATTCCTAGATCCTCGAAGATACGCTCACAACTATCAAGCCAATCCTGAACTTACGTAGCCGATTCCGTTCCGTGGAACGACTTCCCACCAAGACTAGTGTAGTCCTTACAGAGCTTGGCGAAATCGGCCCTAGGCGACTGCACCGCTGCACCACCATCATTTGTAGCATTAGGAGCTACCCTCTGAACATCCCTAAGCACCAGTATTCCTCGTATATCGGCTCATCGTTCAATCTGTAAGGAGAAAACGATTAACCATCTCTTCAGTAGTGTCAGTGCAGTGCGACCTCATCCTTAGATATACTAATAGTATATATATATATAGCTTTTGAAAACGAAAATATCACAAATACGCGCTCTCATATACGTACCATCTCTCCCTGGTGTATTTCCCTAGGTTAACTACGCAACCTAGAGCTCTGATACCAAGTGTGATGCCCCCCCCCCCCCGCACCAGCCGACATTTCCAATGAAAACGCGCAGTGGCGATGCCCAGCCAGCACGGGACGATCGTTAAAGAAAAGAAAGAAGACGATGAAACAACAATGAACCTGCAGAATGTCTCACAGCGCATGAAATAAAATATAATAGCAACATAACTTTGACATAAAACAGGCGAGACAGTGCATAAGCTGAAAACTAAATCATCATAGCAGCGGAAAGATTCAAAATACAGCTTATGATCCAAACCATCATTATTACAACTTTTAAAACTGTCTCTAAAGAAAAATAGGAAGGTACACTACTAATGCCTAAAGTAGTGACCAGCAACAACACATGGAGAATATATGGGGACAATACGTGTAAGACCCTTGCTCATCTCCGGACAGCTACTCGTGCATACCACCTAACCTATCTCTAGTCTGCCCATTTAAGAGCACCTAGAGTAATAAGAAGAGACATAAAACTCTGGGTTAGACAAAAGTCTGGTATGAGCGATAAGTAGCAAAACAGAACAATAACAGGTATACATAACCATACCTGAACCTGGACCTACAACCAAAGGGTTAGCACAACAAGATGTACAGTACTCTAAGGTGACACTAACACATGGGGTGAAAATAATGGGGAGGGGGTGTGCATGTCATGATGATAGCAAACATCAAACATAGGAGTCATCCTCACATCTCTCACTCAGTGCGTAAAGTATACGATATCTACCCTTTAATCACCCAAACCTTTGCTACGATCACTCTGCCCCATGGAGTCATAGTGACTCCACTGCACTGATCCATAGCCACTAATCCTTTGCTATGTCCACTTTGCCCCATGGAGTCATGACAACTCCACTGCACTGGCTCATAGCCTTGCTACGATCACTCTGCCCTCATGAAGTCATGACTACTTCACTGCACTGATCCATAGCCAATATACGTCTCTCAGTGGTGAGTCAAAGCCATAGACGTCGATAACTCCTTAGCACACGTCCCGCAGCAAAGTCCAATTCATGAAGTTAACTCATTAGTTCCCATCTGTATCTTGAGTCCTAACTTCTCCTCTGGATTACCCTTGCATCTCTGGTTGGGTCTCCTCCGGATTGGTTCGAATGTGCATGGTACCCCAGTCATCATCGGTTCGGTTCGGCCATCCTGGTTCAGTCCGTGATTCCTCTCCCATAGCATCAGGTCGGTTTGCCTCGTGGCCCCCATCTCCGGTTCGGTTCCTGATGCCTTCACTCGAACAGGTCAGGTCGTGAGCTCTATCTCATGGCGGTTCGGATTGGGCCCCTTCTCTCGAGCGGGTCGGGTCGTGATGCTAGTTCGTGGCACATGCCCTCAGACGGTTCTGGTCGTGGTGCCAGCTCTAGAGCATCAGGTCGTGACTTGCTTCTTCAGGCGTTTCGTGGTGCTCAAGATGGAGTGGTTTGGATCGAGGGTGAGTGTCACGATCGGGTCTATTCGGAGGAGTGCGATCCAATCCAGTTTCCTGCACAGTTTTCTGCAACTTTCCAGCGATTGTTTTACGCCATACGACGGCGTTTTCGACCATTCTAACTTTCTTATGCAATCACAAACCATTCCAAACAATAATAGCAATATGTATAATCATCCACAAACAGCAAAACAACAATTTAACATGTTTATATTGATCAAACATACCCAAAACTCATGTTTCCCCTTAATCCCCTTAATCATGATTTAACCATACGATTAGCAAAATATGTCCAAATTAACCCAAACTTCTAACAAAGGTATTAAATAATATTTTAGAATTTTACAAATTTTTCCAGATTTTTCTAAGCTATAATTTCTGCTAATTATCATTAATCACCCCTAATTAGGCGTAATTAGTGAAAAACAATGCAAATCACTCACTTTAGCCACAAATGAATTATAGATCTGAACTTCTCTACTGTTTTGAGTTGAATTCCTATGCAACTCAGCAGCTCCAACTCTGATTTGGTGTTGATTTGCCTTGATTTAATGTTGATTAGGCTAATATATGCTTAAACGGTGATTTGGGGGTGATTTAGAAGGTGGAGGCCATTGTTAGGGTTGAAGAGAGGTAAGTGGCGGCTAAGAAAATGAAAAATAAATCGTTTCCTAACTGATTTCAGCCTCCCCATAACCCTAATCCCGAAATGGGTTATGAGCCTAGTTGCTAATCACCCTAATTAGGCCCGGTTAAGTTGTTTTTCACCTTTCAAACCTTATTTCAGTCATATCTCCCAAACGGTAAGTTCGTTTGATCAATGTGACCACTCTACGGAAAGGTAAATCATCATCTAAATTCAATGGAAGTGATTTCAAGTCAAAACTCCTTACCAATCAAAAGTTATAGGCAAAACAAGATTCGCCAAGGGCAAAACAGTCATTTAAAAATTGGCAAAAATCGTGAACATGGGAAACGACCCCAATAGTCGTTCTCCAAAGTTACACGACTATACGATCTCAAACGAAAATGAAATAAATATTCTACGATCCTCCGATGCGTAGAATGCGGGTCGTTACAAATAGACTTCAGAGTCGTACACTTGTTAAATAGACGTCCAAGTTAAGTGTCTATAAAAAGACGCCCAACTCTATTTTCTCGCATTTTAAGCCCGTGTAACTTGAAAAATAAATCAAAATCTATTCAAGGTCAACTAAAATCAATAACCAAAAAGTACTATCATTGACGATGTTGATGTCGGTTCGACATATGATGTGTCAGCCCCTATACTTGTTTATTAGTACATACACTTGTTTATTTCGATGTCACATTGTGCACATGTCGATCGTTGCTTGGTACAATGTAACGACCGCTCCATACCACCTACGCTAAAATAGCCAAAAGAAACGTTATGGCTGTGCTCGGTCGATATAAGATAATAATCAAAGAAGAAATAAAAATAAAATAACTTATCGTATATCTCACAACGCATAGATAAAACATAATATTAAATATATATAACAGAATAGTGAGTAAATAACTAGATGAAATATCATCTCAATAGACTCACTTAGTTATGTACAAATGCCATATATAGTATGTATACAACAATTCCTTATTGCATTATCTCTTAACAAAACAAGGAAACAAAGTAGCAGTACCGCCTAAGCTCCACAATGCTATCCAGCTGAAAACATACATATAATAGTAGTACGTCAAATTCCTCATAACTCTTCCTCTGGACAACAATTATGGCACCTAAACATGTAATCTAGTATACTTATTTAAGAGTACCCAATATAATAATAAGCATAAACCTAAAATCTAGATCAAACATCTGGTGTAACGTTAATTAAAACTCAAAATTATATACAAGAAAATATTGAAATAGACACGTACATGAATCGTACTTGATATGTCTCTACAACCACAAAGTCGGCACCAATAATAAATAGAGTATGCTACTCAAAAGAAGTAACATACATGTATGGTACATTGAATATGATGAAATAATCTAGTTAGCCCAATTCTATAGCATTCCCTCTCTATAAGATATATATAGGTAGTAGCTCACCCAAGAGAGCAATCATAACAAGTATAATATCCATCAAACAAAACCTAGCTACCACTATTTATTTGATAACTCATATGATCATCTTCAAATGTTATAAATGAATGAAAATCCCAGTTCCCGTTGTACTCTCGTACCTTCGGAGTCGAAAATTCAATACTTCTCATTTAGCTCGAAGCTAAACACTAGACATACTACAGTGGTCTAGGGTATATTGGTCCCCACTACAAATCCATGTGCGTTCCCACTATACAATACCCATACTTCAAATACAACAAGAACTCTTCGAGCTATTAAAGGTTCCTTGGCACTCTTCAACATCTGAGCCTTCCATACTACTTTCTACGTGATGAGCCATACTCACTCATTCCAATCCATTATTCGTAGCCTCGTACATCCCAAGCTTCCATCTACATTCTTCCATTGTTATTATTCCTAAGCATCTTCTCCACCAACTTGACAAAATGCTGTCAATATGATCAACCATTTTCTTCCCAAGATAATTTTCAATCTTTTAATAAAATTCTCATTTAGGTGGAGTATCGATGAATAACATCTCATACATAGGCAGAGAATTAAACTCTGCTACAAACTCTGAAACAATCATCTCACCCTGCTTTAGCTTCGACAACTTCGTAAACATCACATGCTTTTGAGTCGTTGGTATAAACTTCTCCTCAATCTTTGTCTTGCACTGATTCCATGAGAACTGGTCTTCTGCAATAGCAATGGTGACAACATTCCACCAATTCACATCACATTCCTGAAGTTGTCTTGAAGCTAACTTCCTCTTTATATCATCCTCTACCTCCATATTTCTGAAGATGCACTCATATGTATCTATTCAATCTTAAACCTCTACGGATGACTCTGTACCAAGGGACGACTTCCCTTCAAGAGTGGAGTAGTCCTTTTAATGCCTAATGAAGTCAATCTTATGTGCATGCACAGAGGAACCTCCATTTATAGTCACTCCAAGAGTAGTATGATCTCTCCTTATCATTGATGTCATCATCACATAAAACATAGCCTGAAAGTCGATTGTAACAGCTCCTAACCTCGCTTCTTCCTATTTGTCCGTAGCAGAGTTCCTAAGAGTGTTTCACGTGTTTGGATTCATTCTTTTTCTGTAAGAAGAATGATTAGTCTCTTACAAAGGAAAGTCGTGATGCTCAAGTGCATGCAGTCATACTATATAATACTAGCATATAGTTTTAGAATCAAACTTATAACAAGTACGCTCTCTCTTGCGTATGCTTCCAATCCAGTCTAAGGTAATAATTTATTTCTTATCACCAGTGCATCTTTGCATCCATTTCGGTTAATTGAGTAGTCAAACTCTGATATCAAATGTTACAACCATTACATATCATTTACACTAAAATAGCTAAAGGAAGTGCTACCACCATTATCGATCGGTAAATACGGTCATCAGATAAGAAATAAAAACAGAATAACTTGTTACATACCTCACTATGTATGAACAAACAATAATATCAAATATGCAATAGAATAATAAGCAACAACCAGGTGAAATATTATCTCAATATAATCATTTAGTTATGTACAAATATCACATATAATAATTCCTCGATACATCATCTCTAAAAAAACATAAGAAAATAGAGTAGTAGCACTGCCTAAGTTTTGCATTATTACTCAGTGGAAATCATTAATGTTGCAGTAATATGCCAAGCTCCTCCTGGCTTCTGCTCCGAAACAGCAACAACAATATCTAGACATATCATCTAGTCTACTCGGTACCTAAGATAATAAAAAGCGAACACATAAACCTTGGATCAAATAACAATCCGGTGTGAACGGTAAAGGAAACTCAAAATTCTATGCAGGAAAATATGGAAATAGACTGAAACGTGAATTATACCTGACTTGTTCCAATAACCATAGAGTTAACACATATAATAAAGTATAATATGCTACTAAAAAGTAACATAAATTTACTATATATAGAATAAGATGAAAGAATCCAACTAGCTTAACTCTCCAAGACTCCATCTCTTTAAGATACCTATAGGTGATAACCTACCTAAGAGAACAATTGTAACAATCCCATAATCATTGCCTCCATTAAACAAAAGTGAAAACTAGGCTAGATCCCTATTTGTGTTTAAAATGCAATCCACGTCCCCCTCCCCCCAAAGTTTAGATTTAAATCCGGTCCCTCTTTTTAGGTGCCGCTCCATCTTTGTTGGCACTTCCGCCTTGCTGTTGTCATTATTTTGGGATGTTACGTGTTTTGTGAAAAAATTTAGACACTGTTTTATAAAAAAACATCAAAAAATAGGAAAATTTCCCTGGAGTCCACGGAAGAAACCAAAAAAAAGTTGCATACATCTGTGCAACTATTACCAATAGTAGCATACATGTATGCATATATTATTTCAGCGTTTTCTATTGAAAATCTGGGTGAATATACGCATACTTGCATGCAATTATTACCAAATAACTGCATACATGTATGCATACAAAGTTGAACTGAGATTTATGTGTTATGAAAAGTTGCATACATGAATGCAACTATTCTGTATATATGCATGCATGTGTGCAAGAAATTTAAAAGGGACGACGCTTTTGAATATGTGCACGAGTGTATGCATGTATTTTGTACAAGAGCATAAATGTGTGCCACAATGTTTGAAAACGACGAATGCTCAGAAAAACAGGCCAAATTTGAATATACGCATAAAAGGATGCGTATGATGCTGTTTAGTTGCATACATATATGCATTTATACTGCAGTTTGGTGCAACACTGAAATATAAGCATGAATGTATGCAACTATTTACGAATAGGTGCATCTTTTGATGCAAAAACCTACTGTTTCGCTGTTTTTGTGTATTTTTGGGTTTTGACATGGTTTTCGATTGTTTTAACACCTGAATTTTTGGCGTGTACGTGTTTTATTTAATAATGAATTTTTGTGATTTTTTATATTTTTATATGTTTTCGAAAAATAGGGACCTAATTTACATGAAAAGTTGGACCGGATGTGAGCCTAATTTTGAAACTTAATAGAGACATGTGACAAACGGACCCTCAACAAAACTTAACTATCACCCACTATATACCCTGGATATATGATAACTTGTATGATCGTCTTCAAATGCTACAGACTAATGAAAATTCGAGTTCTCGTAATATTCTCGTACTTCAGAGTCTGAAACTCAGCACATCTCACTTAGCCTGAAGCTGGATACTAGACCCGATATAGGTGTCTAGGATATATATCCTCGCTACAAATCATGGGCATCCCTACTGTACAATACCTTTGCTTCGAGTATAACAAGTACACTCCGAGTTATCAACGATTTCTTGGCACTCTCCAACATCCAAGCCTTCTCTACTACATTCTGGACAACAAGATATACTCACTCAATCCAGTTCATTATTCACAGTCTTGTATATCTCTAGCTTCCATCTTTAGTTCCTACACTAAGTACGAGTTGACAGCCGAAGGAACATAGTTTGTCATGTTGTTTTTATCACCATCCTTCTTGATATAAATGAATGACCACTTATTGCAAGATGTACAGAACCCCTGTATCCATACTTAGAGTCCACATCCGTCAGAGTCACAACCATGATTCTGCGCCGATTCATTGAGATGACTCATAGCCAAGTCGTAATTTGGTCAAATTTCTCCGGTCTTCTCCACATCCACTAATGTTGTAAAAATCTGGGTTTTTTTGTATCTAGGTAAACATATTCTAATGTGATTTATACCTTTAAAGTAGGAAAATGAGATATGAATTCAAAAGAGGGCAGTTTGTATAATTAATTAAGAGTATAAACAGAGAAGATTTAAGGATTTACAAGTGACTGTGTGAATTGAGAATGAGTTGAATTTAAATGACGTAATATGAAAACTAAATTCAAAATGTGTTTGTTGTGTAAACATATATTTAACGAAGATGAAGTTTGGAAATCTTGTAACATGCTGTAAAAGATTCAAAAACAATAGTTTGTGTAAATTATTACTAAACAACAAAAATTTTTATTCATGTGAATATTAAAAATATGAAATAATGATTGGGAAATCAATATTTAGGTGTAACATATTTTTAATATGATTATTAAGTTGGTTAAAACAAAACAATAAGTGTTGGGCAATTTCGTCGTTAAAAACGTAAAAGTTGTAAGATTGAAACAATTTTAAACATAGAATAAATGTTTAGGTAAAAGTGTAAATTTTAAGTAGTACATGTTTGTCGAAAGCTGAATTAAATTAATAAAAATAAATTAGTTGTAAATTAGTGAATGAATGGTGAATTAGTAGTGGTAGAAAAAATGTTTGTAAATCTATTCGGATTGAAACTAAAAAGTTAAAAAGTGTGAATATTGGTTGAGCGTCAATATTTGAGTGTTATTAATATTTTTAAAGAGATTATATCTTTGTGTGTTGCAAACATTAAAGTTGTGGAAATTCTATTGTTAAAAATATAAGTTTTAAAATAACGAAATGTGAAATAAGCATTTTTAACAAATACGTAAATATTAACGAGTTTACATTAAAATGGTGTTAAAAGGTTTGAAAATATTTATACATCATGTTATAATTTTTGTGAAGCTAAACAATGTTAATATATATATAGACTTTGGTTTTGGAATAGCTTAGAATTGTACATATGTGTGTTAAATTAGTGTAATTAGGCCTAACAAGCCCGGAAATATAGCATACTTGAGTTAATAAAGATGATTTTGGCTTAGATTAGGCCATTAACTAAAAATAATCAAGAAGAAAAAAAATCTGGAAGGAGAGACATACGTACCTTTTCGTTTTGACTTATCTTCTTTCTGTACTCCTCTTTCTCTTTGAGAAAAGAAATACAAGAAAATCAAAAAAAAATAACTTCCTTCTTAATCCCTAATAAAATCTTAGATTTAACTTATGAAAAAAGGAAAGCTTGTTATACCCTATCTTAACAACAAGTCAAGTTTTCAGCAGACATTTATTCACCAATTTCTGGAAATTAGAGAGAAAGTTACTTTAAGTTCTACAGGCTTTGCATGTCTGAAAAATCCACTGGTGTAGGTTATAGGGGACTACAGCAATCGTTGCAAGTTTAAAGCAAGATTATTTCTCTAAAAACCAAGCAAGATGAATGGAACACTCACGTACTCCAGTTTAAACAATCGTTCATGTTTATGTATTGAATCTGGTTGGGTTTGCAATGAATTTAAATCACTGTAACCTAAAACAAAGTTTCAGGTGTTTTATAGTACTATAACTTTGTCCGAACTCATTTTTGAAGCCTTATAACTCCCTTGTTCATGTTAGAATTGTGTAATTCTTTTTTCTAATTCATAGTCTGAAAGTTGTACTTCATGCATGCTCAATTTCTGTTCATTTCAGGTTTAGGAACTTAGTGTATTAAGTGTGGAGGTTGGATTCGGAGCAAAGAGCTCAATCTGGGAAAAATCGCGTCCCCAAGTCGACTAATTTACTTCAAGCTGGGTCGACCTTAGGTTGACCCAGGCGTATTGAGGGTTGAACTTGGGGTTGAATCGAGCCTAAATAATGGTCAAACTGGGTATGTGATGCACCTAGGCCTTAAGTCAAGCCGTTTTTCAAGTTTTATGTGGTTTTTTCTTGGAAATTAGTGTTTGTTTGAGTGAGTTTGTTGATGAATTTGTTGCCACTATTGATTTATTTTCGAAGTTGTTTTATATGTTCTATTTTGGCTTGAATCCAAGATTGAAGAGCCTATATTACCACTAATCCGCATCTCGAATCGATGATGTTTTTTGTGAATTTCGTATGTGATTCCTTAAATTCATTATCATTGTGCTCGTTTTACAAAACTGATTTCTAATGAGTTTCCAACTTGTATAATATATATTTCTAAAATATATTTTATACAAATATGCTAATTTTATTATAGGGGAACTCCATGTAAATGTTTTTAAACTCATTTTCTTGATAAGTATTTTCTGTATAAATGCACATTTCGCACTCTTCAAGAGGATGAGGATGTGAGTTAAACGGTGTAGTAAATCTCGTGGTATGGAAATGAAGGTATATTGTACCGGTTAATTCTAGACCCGTCGTCTGAAGCTATTTTGTGGAATTGACTGACTTGGTGTAAACCAATAAGTGAGAACGTATGATATGAGATGTATCGTTACCACTATTTAGGTTGCTGTTGGGAAGTCTGTGACACATACTCAGGGAACTGAATGGGACCATCAGATCAATTATTTGGTGTTTACATGCACTAAGCCAAGAGGGCTAAATATGTTAAATCAATGAGTCTAACATATGTAGACCAGGGGCCCACTTTTATGGAGTAACTGTATGGGATGTAGAACTGTGTGGGTAGTACTGATGGCTTTAGCTGACTGTGTAGTCACTCATAGGCTGTAAAAACTCAGATTTTTGTGTACTAGGGTTAAGTAGACTGTGTGTGTGTTTTCTTATTTTAAATCTGTAATGATTAAAATATGAGTTTGGAGTACAACTCGTATAGTATTTTAAACAGAAGATAACAGATTTAGTTGTTTTCATAGTTTGTGTGTTTAGAATGAATCGAATAACTTCAATTTATAAAGGAATATATTCTAATATATGTTTACAAATCATAATTTAAATGGTAAAAGTAAATGTTGAATATATATATAATATCGATTAACAAACAATATTTAAGTGTTTAAAATATATTTTCAATAATAAACAATGAATTTTTTAAGAGAAAATATATTTTGCAATATTAATGATATGTTGTTGGTTGGAATTATTATTAAATTGCTAATTTGAGTTTTTAAATACAAGATATATTCTTGTCAACAATTGAATAGAGAAGTTTTGTTTTAAATTATGTTTATAGATTTGAAATAATAATGCAAAGTTGGATGTTGTAGATGAAAGTGCGTAGGTTTCAGTGCGTATGCATGCTAGTGTGGTATACAAGGATCGTGTAATATGGTGTATAACACTTAAGTATGAAATAATAGCAAATCACAGATAACAGTAAATGCAGTAAAATAGAAAAATCACACCAGAGATTTTTATACCGGTTCGGAGCACCGTCCTACGTCCAGTCCCAGACTTCTATCTGGATTTTCACTAACAATCACCTCACTTCACCCGGAGAAACAGGTATACAACACCCGAGCAGCCGAACGGGATTTCACGCCTCTAACAACACGGGGACTTCAACACTTGCCTGATCACACATAGGACTTCAACTAATACAATGGTTTTGACTTCTGCTTTGTGTTCTTGATTCAACACGGATAGTCAACAGTTTAAGTACAATCTTCCTATAATCTGATCCTCGAGTATATACTTTGAATGCGTAGATTTGAGGAAGTAGAATGCTTGTTGAATCAAATGATATTAAATTGATTCAAGGATTCAACAAGTATTTGAATTTGGAGAGCATTTGTTTTACAAAGAGTACGAAAATGCAATTCAGAAATTAGAGAGAATATAGAATGATTCAGTGATTGTAAAACAAGTTTGAAGTTGTTTATATGATAGTACAAAGGTAGTAATTCTTCATGAAGAGTTTCTATAAAAAGTTATGTCCATTTCCTTTGGTTATTGAATAGAAATCTCTTCACACATAGAAGCAATCTTTCAGAGAAAGCTTGCTGTTTCAAAACAGTCGACTGGTTGAAAATCACCTGTCGACTGGTTGAATTTAATTAAAATTAAATCTTCTAGAAAAATAGTCGTTATGTGTAGAAACACACTGACCGGTCGACCGCCCATATTTGGACCGGTCGACCGGTTTATGGCTGTGGACCGGAGGACCTCGGTCCACAATCTAGATTGCTCTGCGCTCTTTCCCGGTCGAAGCCTGGACCGTTTGGGCTTTTTCTGTGACTTTTCAATTTCTCAAATATACAGATTTCAACAACGAAGGTATGATATAACTTTTTGTGCATTCGTGTTATACTTTGAGGATAGATTTTAACATATTTCTAACACAACTCAATGTATATATATATATATAAAACCTTATCTCTATGAAATGATCTTCATTGCAACTTTATATGTTGGCATCGATCAAAATCTTGTTCTTAACATTCTCCCCCTTTTTGATTGATGATATCACCTTGGATTTTCTCTCTCTAAATATAAAGCTCCCCCTAAATTTCTACAACATCTGTTAGTTCATAATATAAATAATCTTATCTTTTGATTCCTACTTTAACAAATGTTAGCACACATATACTATTACCATGTTAAGCACATAATTTTAAATGGTAGTATATGTAACATGAATTATATGTATCATCATGAGAGAAAATATTTCTCCCCCTTTGTCATCGATTAAAAAGAATAAATACCATAATAAACACAGTAATCGAGAGTAGTAGAGAATACAAATAATTATAGCACCTTTAGGAGATATTGAATCATGTGATTTTTTTTTATGAGCTGAGTTTTCAAAGATATTTAGAGATACCGAATAACCTCCTCTTTGTTGTGGTGTACCTGCAAAAAATATGACATTTATAGTTATGGTACCCACTTGCTTTGTTTGTGTTCATGAGTTAGATGGAAGGTAACCATACCTAAGAGGGTTTAATGGAACCTTTAAAGATAAATTTTTTATTACTAACTACTGAATCAAAATAATCATCGATATATTTTTCTCTGTTTTTCCAACTTACAGGAACCCAAATACTTAAGTAATCTCTAGTGATATTCCTTTTCCTACTTCTATATTTATTATAAACACCGCTAGTCATAAAAGTATTCGAATTTCTATAATATTGGATGTACATTAGTACTAGCAATGATATTCTTATTGTACATAAAAGCATATCTAGTACTATTTCTATGATTGGTTTCTTGTTTTTTATATCCCAAACCTTGTATATTTGAAGCAAGTTGTGAACTTTCAATGATTTTTGTCAAATTTTCTCGACCTTTGTTGAAGTTAGAAACATTTTGAGTAATATCATCTAACTTAGTTTGTAAACTAGCTTTTTCTAGGTCCAGAATTTTGACTTTTGCCTTAAGCTCATGATTTTCAATAGTAAGAGCATCATTTTTCTCTTTTTGAGTTTCAATTTCTTGACTCAAAAGAGATAATTGAGAATCAATATTAGATGATGATTCTTGAAGTTTTTCAAGTTCTTCTAATATTTTCTTCTTGTCTTTTAACATATCTCGTTCAAACTCTGCTCTACTCAAATCAGCTTTGGCTTCTTTGTATTGTCGTTTCATCTTTTTAAATTTAACTATTAATTCAGCATTAATATCAAGCACTTCATCAAATGTAGGAATTTGTACCTCATATTCTGTTGCCATGAAACAAACATTTGCTTGTTCATTTTCTGTATCACTTTCACTTTCTGATGAAGACGAGTCTGAATCATTCCATGTTACTGGAATGCTCGTTTCTTTGATTTGTCCTTCTTGTTATTTTCTAACTTTTTCTTTTGCTCTGGACAATTCTTGTGCATGTGCTCCTTTTTGTGGCAGTTGAAACATTCTATAGCGGATGATGATGGTCTATTTGATCCACTTTTCTTTTTGTTATAACAACTTGCTTTTCGTTGTTTCAAGAATTTTTTGAAACCTTTTGCAATGAATGCCAAATCTTCATCTTCTGAATCTGATTTATCTTTATCTTTAGCATGGAATGCCACATTTTTCTTTTCTTCTTTTTGTTCCTTTCTAGCCTGCAAATTAGCTTCATAGGACATTAGATTCCCTATCAATTCATCTGGCTTCATAACGGAAAGGTCATTAGCTTCTTCAATTGCTAATACTTTTCCTTCTCATTCACTAGTCAGAGAATGTAGAACTGTTGAAACTACATCAAAATCAGAATATTTTTGTCCTAAACCAATAAATGCATGATGAATAGTGTAATGACCCGTATTCTACACATCATAGGATCATAGAATATTTATTTCTTTCCCATGTGAAGTCGTATGGTCATGTAACTTTGGGAAACATCTATTAGAGTCATTTCCCATGCTTATGATTTTTGTCGATTTTTAAATGACCATTTTGCCCCTAGTCGGTACTGTTTTGGCCATAACTTTTGATAGGAAAGGAATTTTGACCTGAAACCACTTCCATTAGATTCGTTTGATGGTTTCTCTTTCCGTAGAGTGGTCATAACAGCCAAACGGACTTACCGTTTGGGAGATATGGCTGAAACAAGGTTTGGAGGGTGAAAAACTGCTTAACCGGGCCAAAACGGGTGATTAGTGAGTAGGCCCATAACCCATTTCGGGATTAGGGTTATGGGAGGGCTGAAATGAGATGGAGAATCATTCCATTTCAGTTTTCTAGCCTCCACTTATCACCAAGGATCCCTAAACATGGCCTCCTACCTCTAAATCACCTCCAAATCACCCTTAGGTTAAGGATTTGGCTTAGCAACCCCTAATCAAGAAGGATCTTCACCAAATCAACAAAGGAGCTGCTGTTTGATATTGAAATTCGCATCAAATCAGAGAATCATTTCAGATCTTAGTTTATTTTGTGGCTAAGGTGAGAGATTTGCTTAGTTTTGCACTAATTATGGCTAATTAGGGTTGATTAGTGTTAATTAGCGAATTTAAACATGATAAAATTCTGGAAAAATATTTATAAAATTCGGAATGATGTTTTAGACCTCTGAGATGAATTTGGGTTAATTTGGTCAAGTTTTGATAATCCTATCATTAGTTTCACCTGGGTATGCTTAAGGGGAAATTTGGGATTTTGGGTATGTTTGGTCCATTTTTACCTATCATATTGATGTGAATGATGTTTGTGGTTGATTATGCATGTTGCTATGACTGTATGAAATGTTTTGTGATTGGTTAGAATAGTTAGAATGGTCAAAAACGCCGTCGAGGGGCGTCAACTGCTCGCTGGGGAAACTGCAGGAGTCTGCCCGAACCGACCGGATCGGTAAGCATAGGGGCGATCCGATTCGAGGGCAACGATCCGTATGGCCACCCCGATCGCGAATCCTCTCCACGATCTGATCCAACTTGATGAGGCGCCACGATCCGAAGGGAGGAGCACGACTCGATCCACTTCAGGAGCTCACGAGTCGATGGGTACTAGGCGAGACGATCCGACCCGATCAGAAGACACGACCCGACCCGGATGAAGCAACCCGATCCGATCCGAAGTGGTGACACCGATCCGAATCAGGAAGAGGAGCCACGAGCTGGAGGACCACGACCCGATCCGATGCAAGAGGCGCGATCCGATCCGAACGCAGAGGCCGATCTGATCCGACAAAGAATGTGAAGGCTGATCCGATCCGATTCGATTGTGATGACCAATAACCCGAGATGCAAAGGTAGTCCAGATGGAAGTTAGAGCTCAGGATCCCGGAACCAGTTGGGAACCAATGAGTTCACTTCATGGTTGGACTTTGCTGCGGGACGTGTGCTAAGGAGTTGTCGACGTTCATAACTTCGATTCACCACTAAAAAGGAATGATGGGCTACTTATCAGTGCAGTAGGGTCATTGCGACCTGAGGGGCAAGGTGATGGTAGCAAGACTACGTTATCAGTGCAGTAGGGTCATTGCGACCTGAGGGGCAAGGTGATGCGTAGTAAGACTATGAGCCAGCGCAGATGGGGTGAATAACTCCATGGGGCAAGTGGACATAGTAAGGATTAGTAAGGCTATGAGCCAGCGCAGATGGGGTGAATAACTCCATGGGGCAAGTGGACATAGCGAGGAATTAGTGGCTACGTTATCAGTGCAGTGAAGCCATCTATGACTTCATGGGGCAAAGTGATCGTAGCAAGGAATGTTGGGTGATCGAAGTGGTGGATATCGTATGCTTTATGCACTGAGTGAGAGATGTGAGGATGGATGCTATGCTTGATTGTTTGCCATCATTATGACATGCACACCTCCCCCACCTCTGTATCTTTACACTGTTTGATATGATACCTTAGAGTGTTGTACAGTATGTAGTGCTAACTCTTTGGTTGCAGGTCCAGGTTCAGGTATGTTTTAGTCTACCTGTTATTGTTCACTTTAGATGCTTATCGCTCATACCAGGCTTTATGTCTGACCCAGAGTTTTATGTCTCCTCTTATTACTCTGGGTGCTCACACGAGCAGACTAGAGACAGGTTAGCTGGGGATGCGCGAGTACTTGATTCGGAGGCGGGCAGGAGGCTTCCACGTATTATATATATATACACATTCTCCCTGTGTCGTTGGTGGTCGCTACTTGGGCATTAGTAGTGTACCTCATTTATCTTACCTTGCTTTGAGACAGTTTGAAAGTTGTAATAAGCTGTATTTTGGATTTCCGCTGCTATGATGTTTAGTTCTGATTTTCATCTTATGCACTGTCTCTTCTGTTTTATGTCAAGTATGTTACTATTATATTTTGTTCTATGCGCTGTGAGACATTCTACAGGTTCTTTGTATGTTCATTTCCTTCTTCCTTTTTCCCTTCTGGCGACCCGTTCCGTGCTAACTGGACATGTGTACAGCGCACTTTTGGAGTAAATGTCGGTTGGTGCGGGGCGGGGCGTCACACTTGGTATCAGAGCTCTAGGTTGCGTAGTTAACCTAGGGAAAGACACTAGGGAGAGTTAGTACGTATATGAGAGCGCGTATTTGTGATTACTTTGGTTTTCAAAAAGCTATGTGTATATATACTATTAGTAGTATAAGAATGAAGTTGCACTGCACTAGTACCACTATGGGGTCGTTGATCGTTTTCCTTTTTCAGATTGACGATGAGCCGACATGTTAGAGGTACCGGTAGAGGGGCCAATAATGGGAATGCCGCTGACATGAGGGCGATGTTTACCAACCTCATGAGAGACATGCTTAGAGAAGTGCAAGGGGCAGTTCCCAATCCCGGAGTTGGTGATGGCCCAGTAGTGCAGGCGCCTAGGGTCGATTTCGCCAAGTTATGCAAAGATTACACTAATCTTGGTGGGAAGCCGTTTCACGGAACGGAGTCGGCCACGGATGTTCAGGACTGGATGGATAGCTGTGACCGTATCTTTGATGATTTGGGTCTTGAGGATGCGATGAAGAGAAGGCTAGCGTCTCGCCAGCTGCAAGGGCGAGCAATGAATTGGTGGAATGCCATTAGAACAGCTACTCCAGAAGATCAAGTTACTTGGGTTCAGTTCAAGGCTCGCTTTAGCGAGAAGTTCATTCCAGCTGCCCAGAAGTCAGTGTTGTTCAAGAGGTTCTTGGAACTGAAGCAGAATGGGAGGGCAGTTTCTGATTATATTGCTGAGTTCGACACTTTGTCGAAGTATGGACTGTCTCTTATCGATACTCCTGAGAAGAAGAATGAGAAGTTCATCACTGGTTTGGATGGGTACTTGGGGGAAAGGCTTATCAACCACATCGATGAGACTTTTGAATCGATCGTGGGAAAAGCTTTGAGATCAGAAAGCCTTTACCCTAAGTCAAAGACTGAGGCTGCATCTGCAGAAGGGCCAAAGCCGCAAGCAGGCGGTGGAGGCAAGAATAATTCTCAGAATAAGAGGAAGCAGGATCAATCTAAAGGTGGCCAGAAAAAGAGCAAGAAGGATGTTGAGTGCTTCAGCTGTGGAAAGAAAGGCCATTATGCTAAGGAATGTCGGGCCAAGCCAGCGGAAAGGAAGTGCTACAACTGTGGTCAAGTGGGACATCAGAAGGATAAGTGTCCGCAACCTCTTAAGGAGAAGCAGATTGTGAAAGCATATGCTCTTGATGCTATTCCTTCTTCGTCGAATGCCCCAACTGCGGCGGAGAAAGGAAAGAATGTTGTTATTCAAGGTATGCTTTCTATTTATGATATACCAGTTCGAGTTTTGTTTGATACTGGGGCTTCCCGTTCCTTCATATCTAGTGACCTGGTAGATAGGTTGGGACTGGAACCCGAGATAGTCGATAGACCATTGATTGTGACGAACCCGATTGGTGGTTCGACTAGCCTTAGTATGATTTGCAGGAATTTGGTCTTATCGAGTCATGGATGTATGTTTGTATGTGATTGCTTTGTTTTGGGCTTTACTGGGTATAGCATTATATTGGGAGTCGATTGGCTCCAAAGATACGGGGTGGTGGTAGACTGTGAGGGCTTTTTGGTGACAGTGAGGGCGGAGGGTAGTGTTTGGTAGCCTACCTAGTGACGGGGTTATGGCTAGTTTTGTAAATTCCCTCGACATCCCGCAGGATGAGTTGTCAGATGTGCCCGTGGTTGGCCAGTATCCGGACGTCTTCGAGGAGGTGACCGGGCTTCCACCACACCGAGAGATTGAGTTCCGTATTGATTTAGTGAAAGATGCCAGACCTATAGTGATGCCACTTCGTCGTATGGCACCAAAGGAGCAGCGAGAGCTCGGGGTGCAAGTCAGCAATCTTTTGAAGAAGGGATTGATTAGAAGGAGTGTCTCCGAGTGGGGAGCACCAGTTGTGTTTGCCACTAAGGCAGATGGTTCCCTTCGTTTGTGTGTGGACTATCGCGAGTTGAATAAGGTAACGAGGAAGAATAAGTATCCTCTACCGCGGATAGATGATTTGTTTGATCAGCTGGAAGGAGCAAGAGTGTTCTCCCAGTTGGACCTCGCGACAGGATTTCATCAGCTTCGAGTAGCAGATGAGAGTGTTCCGAAAACGGCATTTAGGACGCCGTCTGGATTTTATGAGTGGTTGGTCATGCCGTTTGGGTTGACCAATGCACCAGCCTATTTTGTGGATCTTATGAATCGAGTATTCAGAGATCAGTTGAATAAGTTTGTTCTTGTGTTCGTGGATGATATCCTTGTTTACTCAAGGACAGAGGAGGAACACAAGGGGCACTTGAGGATAGTGATGGAGGTGTTGAGGAAACACCAATTGAAAGCGAAATACTCTAAGTGTCATTTTTGGAGAAGGGAAGTAAGATTCTTGGGTCATGTTGTTTCCGAGAGTGGTATTGCCGTGGACCCTGCGAAGGTGGCTACGGTACAAGATTGGCCTACGCCCAAGAATGCTACAGATGTAAGAAGTTTCTTGGGATTAGCTGGATATTATCGTAAGTTTATCCAGGACTTCTCCAAGATTGCAGCACCGTTGACTCAGTTGACTAAGAAGAATCAGTCCTTCGTCTGGGACGGAGTGTGTGAGGATGCCTTCAAAAGTCTAAAGGAGAGGTTGACGCGTGCGCCAGTGTTAGTCATTCCTAAAGGAAATGAAGAGATGACGGTATACACAGATGCTTGTGGTACCGGACTGGGTGCTGTATTAATGCAAGGAGGTAGGGTTGTAGCTTATGCTAGTCGACAGCTAAAGCCGCACGAGAAGAAGTATCCTACCCATGATTTGGAATTGGCAGCGATTGTATTTGCGCTGAAGATGTGGAGACACTATCTCTTGGGAGAAAGATTTGAGTTGTTTACCGATCATAAATCTTTAAAGTATCTCTTCTCTCAGAAAGATCTGAATCTCCGTCAACAGAGATGGTTAGAGTTCTTGGCTTCGTATGATTTTGATATCGCATACACACCTGGGAAGGGTAATGCGGTAGCCGATGCCTTGAGTAGGAGACATGCCAGCTTAGGGGCAATGTTTCTTGAATGGAAGCAACTGGAGTATATCGCGGGTTTTGATTTCAGACCAAAGTGCGAATTGGATCCAGTTATGCTAGCTAGTTTGACGATCAGACCCACTTTGATAGAGCGGATTGGTTCTAGCCAGAGGGACGATCCTAATTTATTAGAAATCATCTCCAAGTCAGAGATGGGTATCGATGAGGAGATGAATGTGTATGGGCTTGATCGAGATGGATGGCTTCGGAAAAATGGAAGACTAGTTGTGCCCAACGTGAATGGTTTGAGAGATGAAGTGCTTAGAGAATGTCATCACTCAAAACTGACTATGCATCCCGGTGGTAATAAGATGTATCGAGACATGAAGCGAACCTACTACTGGGAAGGGATGAAAAGAGACGTTGGGAAGTTTATATCCAAATGCATGAATTGTCAGCTAGTTAAAGCCGAGCAAAAGAAGCCTAGTGGGTTGATGCAACCATTAGAAATTCCCGAATGGAAATGGGAACAAGTTTCGATGGATTTCATCGATGGTTTACCGAGGACTAGATCGGGATATGATAGCATTTGGGTAATTGTGGATCGATTGACTAAGAGTGCAAGATTTATACCAGTCAAATCGACCAGAACGGCAGCCAAGTTGGCAGAATTGTATATGAAGTGGGTAGTGAGATTTCATGGAGTACCCAAAAGCATTGTGAGTGACCGAGACCCGTTGTTCACTAGTGGGTTTTGGAAGAGCTTACAAGAGGCTCTAGGGTCAAGATTACATCTCAGTACTGCATACCATCCTCAAACCGACGGTCAGACGGAGAGGGTGAATCGTATATTGGAAGATCTCTTGAGAGCTTGTATATTGGATTTTGGTGGATCATGGGATGACCATTTGCATCTAGTAGAGTTTGCATATAATAATAGCTACCAATCCAGTATCGGTATGGCTCCATATGAAGCTTTGTACGGAAGACCGTGCAACTCACCATCATGTTGGATAGAGACTGGCGAGAAGTTTGTGCTTGGACCAGATGTGGTGAGAGAAACTTCCGATAAGATCAAGATCATTCAGCAACGAATGAAAGCCGCTCAGGATAGGCAAAAGAGTTATGCTGATAAGAGGAGAAGAGACTTGGAATTCTCCGTTGGGGACTTGGTGTTTGTCAAGATCTCTCCGTTGAAGAGCGTGATACGATTTGGCAGGAGGGGCAAGCTGGCACCAAGATTTGTTGGCCCGTTCCCTGTTCTTGAATTAGTCGGGAATTTGGCGTATAGAGTTGGCTTACCAGAGAAAATGGCGGGAGTTCGTAATGTATTTCATGTTTCCCAGCTGAGGAAGTTCGTTCACGACTCAGATGTGACTATTTCACCTGATCAGTTAGAGGACTTCGAAGTAGAACCCGAGGCGGTTGGGAACCGCAAGCCGATTCGTATTGTGGGGCACGATACGAAGCAACTTCGAAGAAAGGCGGTGAAGCTAGTCAAGGTTCAGTGGGGCGAGAACGAGAATGATTGTACTTGGGAGACAGAGGAGAGCATTAGGAAGGCTTATCCAAAACTCTTTGCCTGGTAAGATTTACTTTGCGATTTAGTTTTTCCGCATGCTAGGATAGACTTGTTTAGCTTGTTTTGCATGTTTGATTGTTGCTTTATGATTGATAGGCATGCGGGAATCTTTGTGTATGCTTGGATTAGGGAATTTCGGGGGCGAAATTTCTTAAGGGGGGGAGAGTGTAATGACCCGTATTCTACACATCATAGGATATTTATTTCTTTCCCATGTGAAGTCGTATGGTCATGTAACTTTGGGAAACATCTATTAGAGTCATTTCTCATGCTTATGATTTTTGTCGATTTTTAAATGACCATTTTGCCCCTAGTCGGTACTGTTTTGGCCATAACTTTTGATAGGAAAGGAATTTTGACCTGAAACCACTTCCATTAGATTCGTTTGATGGTTTTTCTTTCCGTAGAGTGGTCATAATAGCCAAACGGACTTACCGTTTGGGAGATATAGCTGAAACAAGGTTTGGAGGGTGAAAAACTGCTTAACCGGGCCAAAACGAGTGATTAGTGAGTAGGCCCATAACCCATTTCGGGATTAGGGTTATGAGAGGGCTGAAATGAGATGGAGAATCATTCCATTTCAGTTTTCTAGCCTCCACTTATCACCAAGGATCCCTAAAAATGGCCTCCTACCTCTAAATCACCTCCAAATCACCCTTAGGTTAAGGATTTGGCTTAGCAACCCCTAATCAAGAAGGATCTTCACCAAATCAACAAAGGAGCTGCTGTTTGATATTGAAATTCGCATCAAATCAGAGAATCATTTCAGATCTTAGTTTATTTTGTGGCTAAGGTGAGTGATTTGCTTAGTTTTGCACTAATTATGGCTAATTAGGGTTGATTAGTGTTAATTAGCGAATTTAAACATGATAAAATTCTGGAAAAATATTTATAAAATTCAGAATGATGTTTTAGACCTCTGAGATGAATTTGGGTTAATTTGGTCAAGTTTTGATAATCCTATCATTAGTTTCACCTGGGTATGCTTAAGGGGAAATTTGGGATTTTGGGTATGTTTGGTCCATTTTTACCTATCATATTGATGTGAATGATGTTTGTGGTTGATTATGCATGTTGCTATGACTGTATGAAATGTTTTGTGATTGGTTAGAATAGTTAGAATGGTCAAAAACGCCGTCGAGGGGCGTCAACTGCTCGCTGGGGAAACTGCAGGAATCTGCCCGAACCGACCGGATCGGTAAGCATAGGGGCGATCCGATTCGAGGGAAACGATCCGTATGGCCACCCCGATCGCGAATCCTCTCCACGATCCGATCCAACTTGATGAGGCGCCATGATCCGAAGGGAGGAGCACGACTCGATCCACTTCAGGAGCTCACGAGTCGATGGGTACTAGGCGAGACGATCCGACCCGATCAGAAGACATGACCCGACCCGGATGAAGCAACCCGATCCGATCCGAAGTGGTGACACCGATCCGAATCAGGAAGAGGAGCCACGAGCTGGAGGACCACGACCCGATCCGATGCAAGAGGCGCGATCCGATCCGAACGCAGAGGCCGATCCGATCCGACAAAGAATGTGAAGGCTGATCCGATCCGATTCGATTGTGATGACCAATAACTCGAGATGCAAAGGTAGTCCAGATGGAAGTTAGAGCTCAGGATCCCGGAACCAGTTGGGAACCAATGAGTTCACTTCATGGTTGGACTTTGCTACGGGACGTGTGCTAAGGAGTTGTCGACGTTCATAACTTCGATTCACCACTAAAAAGGAATGATGGGCTACTTATCAGTGCAGTAGGGTCATTGCGACCTGAGGGGTAAGGTGATGGTAGCAAGACTACGTTATCAGTGCAGTAGGGTCATTGCGACCTGAGGGGCAAGGTGATGCGTAGTAAGACTATGAGCCAGCGCAGATGGGGTGAATAACTCCATGGGGCAAGTGGACATAGTAAGGATTAGTAAGGCTATGAGCCAGCGCAGATGGGGTGAATAACTCCATGGGGCAAGTGGACATAGCGAGGAATTAGTGGCTACGTTATTAGTGCAGTGAAGCCATCTATGACTTCATGGGGCAAAGTGATCGTAGCAAGGAATGTTGGGTGATCGAAGTGGTGGATATCGTATGCTTTATGCACTGAGTGAGAGATGTGAGGATGGATGCTATGCTTGATTGTTTGCCATCATTATGACATGCACACCTCCCCCACCTCTGTATCTTTACACTGTTTGATATGATACCTTAGAGTGTTGTACAATATGTAGTGCTAACTCTTTGGTTGCAGGTCCAGGTTCAGGTATGTTTTAGTCTACCTGTTATTGTTCACTTTAGATGCTTATCGCTCATACCAGGCTTTATGTCTGACCCAGAGTTTTATGTCTCCTCTTATTACTCTGGGTGCTCACACGAGCAGACTAGAGACAGGTTAGCTGGGGATGCGCGAGTAGCTGATTCGGAGGCGGGCAGGAGGCTTCCACGTATTATATATATACACATTCTCCCTGTGTCGTTGGTGGTCGCTACTTGGGCATTAGTAGTGTACCTCATTTATCTTACCTTGCTTTGAGACAGTTTGAAAGTTGTAATAAGCTGTATTTTGGATTTCCGCTGCTATGATGTTTAGTTCTGATTTTCAGCTTATGCACTGTCTCTCCTGTTTTATGTCAAGTATGTTACTATTATATTTTGTTCTATGCGCTGTGAGACATTCTACAGGTTCTTTGTATGTTCATTTCCTTCTTCCTTTTTCCCTTCTGGCGACCCGTTCCGTGCTAACTGGACATGTGTACAGCGCACTTTTGGAGTAAATGTCGGTTGGTGCGGGGCGGGGCGTCACAAATAGTTTGAAATCGTGGATACATATCATTGATGGTCTCATCCGGCTTCATTTTGAAATTTTGAAAGTGACTTTTCAGCATGGCTATTTTGGCTTGTTTAACCTTGTTAGTACCTTCATGAGTAGTTTTCAGTGTGTGCCAAATTTGATATGCAGTGGTGCAGATACTAACACGGTTATATTCATTTTGGTCTAATGTACAAAACAACATGTTTATTGCTTTTGCATTTACAGCTGCTGCTGTTTTCTCAGCAGGTGTCCATTCTGAATAATCAATTGTTGGATTCACTATTTCCTTTTGGGTAGCATTCCAGGCATCATAGTTATTTGATTGCATAAAGAATGCCATATGTGTTACCCAATAGCTATTGTTGAGACCATTGAAGAATGGAGGTCTTTGTAATGATTGACCTTCCGAGTAAGTGGTAGAGCTGGTGCTTGCATTATTTGCCATATTACTAGAACATATCAAATAACTATGTTACGGTTATATGATGACCGTGCTCTGATACCAATTGAAAGCGTAGGCGTGTACGTGTAAATATGCAAGGATCATGTAATATGGTGTATAACACTTAAGTATGAAATAATAGCAAATCACAGATAACAGTAAATGCAGTAAAATAGAAAAATCACACCAGAGATTTTTATACTAGTTCGGAGCACCGTCCTATGTCCAGTCCCAGACTTCTATCTGGATTTTCACTAACAATCACCTCACTTCACCCGGAGGGACTGGTATACAACACCCGAGCAGACGAACGGGATTTCACGCATCTAACGGCACCAGGACTTCAACACTTGCCTGATCGCACACAGGACTTCAACTAATACAATGGTTTTGACTTCTGCTTTGTGTTCTTGATTCAACACGGATAGTCAACAGTTTGAGTACAATCTTCCTATAATCTGATCCTCGAGTATATACTTTGAATGCGTAGATTTGAGGAAGTAGAATGCTTGTTGAATCAAATGATATTAAATTGATTCAAGGATTCAACAAGTATTTGAATTTGGAGAGCTTTTGTTTTACAAAGAGTATGAAAATGCAATTCAGAAATTAGAGAGAATATAGAATGATTCGGTGATTGTAAAACAAGTTTGAAGTTGTTTATATAATAGTAGAAAGGTAGTAATTCTTCATGAAGAGTTTCTATAAAAAGTTATGTCCATTTCCTTTGGTTATTGAATAGAAATCTCTTCACAAATAGAAGCAACCTTTCAGATAAAGCTTGCTGTTTCAAAACGGTCGACTGGTTGACAATCACCGGTCGACTGATTGAATTTAATTAAAAATAAATCTTCTAGAAAAATAGCCGTTATGTGTAGAAACACACTGACCGGTCGACCTCCTATATTTGGACCGGTCGACCTCCCATATTTGGACCGGTCGACCGGTTTATGGCTATGGACCGGAGGACCTCGGTCCACAGTCTAGATCGCTCTGCGCTCTTTCCCGGTCGAAGCTTGGACCGTTTGGACTTTTTCTGTGACTTTTCAATTTCTCAAATATACAGATTTCAGCAACGAAGATATGATATGTCTTTTTGTGCATTCGTGTTATACTTTGAGGATAGATTTTAACATATTTCTAACATGATCAATGTATATATATATATATATAACCTTATCTCTATGAAATGATCTTCATTGCAACTTTATATGTTGGCATCGATCAAAATCTTGTTCTCAACAGTAGATTGTTATTAAAAAGTAAACATGTGATTTTATAATGATAAACAATGAAGTAATTGACTTATTTTCAATTTAGAAATTCAAATGTAGGTAGAGAATTTATATTTAAAGGTTGGAAATATTTTATACTTGTAGTTGATTTAATTTGTTAAATCTATGAGATGTGTGAACTTCTTTTTAAACATAACCAAATTTTCGTGTAAAACGAATATTTTGATGAACCCAATTATATTAATGTGTTCATGCCAAATTGATATTTTGATATTGCGCAAATATGCTTATGTATTTAAATTTTTTGTTGGGCTATATAATGTGACACAATCTAATTAATGTTTTGTGTGTGTGTGTTAAGTGATTTAAGAGTGATTAGTAGTGTTTAATTAGGTAGTTAATTTGTGTTTAAATTCTTGTTAAGGTGAATTTGTGTCTAACTAACCAAATAAGCTTAACTTTGGGCTTGAATGGGTGTTAATCCCATTTTCCTCCTTTAATTTTTTGCTTATGATGTTGGCCGGAAAAGATATACATACACTTTTCCTTCCCTCCCCCTTTCTTCTTCTTGTTGTATATAACGGTGTTGTATACACAATTGTATGATTTTTGTTTGATGATAACAACCAAATATATTTCTATTATAAATGTGTTTGGTACTGTACTGTTATATATATATATCACAGCAATGAATATAATATTTATATTTAAATAAAATACGACTGTACAGAAATTCAAATATTAACACAGTATTTTATTATTTAAATAGAATATTTTATTTCAATATTCAAACAGTACAACTATTTGTAACTCCACTATTTATACATTCACAGAATATTTGTACTTGTATATAAACAGAATAAAATAGACAAGTTCGTTTGACAACAATAAAATGATATTTTATTTCAATCAAACTTGTTTATTACAGACATCAGTACATTTCATATATATCCATTTTCACTTGTATATACAGACTCATACATTCACTGACTGACACCACTCTTATCCTCAGCTTTCAGTCCAGTCATCACAGTCAGTCCAGTCATCCCCGCTTACCTGTCACACATGAAACAGAAACACACAGTATACTGCAATAGAAATAATACTGAATATATGCAAATATAAATTTTGTTTTTAGAATTTTATTTGCCTCAGATTTCTGGTGTGTTTCTCATCATTTTTCTTGACTTGATCTGAATTATAAAACCTTCAATCTGTGTCTAGACAGCTTGTGATATTCACAGTGATACACTGTAAATACCACAAGGTAGACAGTATGTATATACAATGCAGGGACAGGAAAATATGTCTGATGGCTGCATATACACACATGTATAAATATACATATGTGCACTGCCTCGCCAATCAGAATATAGTGTATGCAACTGAGGAGGAGCCACGTGGACCATCTCGACTCAGTGCTACAACAAACATTCAAGTGAAAAGCTCAACATAGTTCAAACATGGTTCAAATCAAAACGGCAATGAAAAGGGGACGAACCATAGTCGAGAAAAGTCATGGCACATATACAGGAAAGCTAAAACTCAACGTCAGCATGAAACAAAGACATGGCAGCAATGATCAAGTGGTGCATGGATCAAGACAGAGAAATGCAGCAATGATCAGAATGGACAGGTCAAGTGGTCAAAGTAAAAAGAATTCATAGTTGAGTCATGTAAATGTATGGTGCATACAAGAAACAAACCAGATTTCGAGTTTATTTGGTCGAGCAACATATCATAACTGGAGCATGATTAAATGTCAAGACAGTTAATATTCAAGAAAAGTTTCATGTTTGTCCAAAGGTGGTGCAAACAAATTCAGAGAGACAAACTTGTTTGGCATCACCATGCTACATGTGTACATACTTCATTTTGCTGCATCATAGTTTTGCTTATGCTCACTTACCTTGATGGTTGACCACTCTTATTTGCTGTTTTGGGTTGAATCACACTTGTACTTGCACATAACCTGATTGAGTTGCTTTCTGCACTCTGACTTGTGCCTCGACTTGATTGTTGCACCATGTAGTCATATGTATTGTTGTGATCATATTATGATGTCACTGCTATTTCAAAAAAAAACATTGTCACTGCTGCATAGTTGTGATTTGCTGCTGTATTACCATTTGTACATGCAACGTTGAATTGTGTACATCCTTTTGTACATGCATTGCTTTGAATTTGACCATGCTTGCTCACATATATGAGCTCGACCACTTCATCTATGCATCCTTGATCACTGTCTTGATCATTCTTCATGTATTTGCATTTTAAAAAAAAACTCCAACCATAGTAGACATGTAGAATTGCTTGTCATTACTGCTCCATTCTAGATGCTCTTGAGCTTTTCTTGTTTATGCTGTTATGTTCATGTATCCTCGAACATGAAGCATGCTGCTGAAATAAGTTTGTCTCTCTGAATTTGTTTGCACCACCTTTGGACAAACATGAAACTTTTCTTGAATATTAACTGTCTTGACATTTAATCATGCTCCAGTTATGATATGTTGCTCGACCAAATAAACTCGAAATCTGGTTTGTTTCTTGTATGCACCATACATTTACATGACTCAACTATGAATTCTTTTTACTTTGACCACTTGACCTGTCCATTCTGATCATTGCTGCATTTCTCTGTCTTGATCCATGCACCACTTGATCATTGCTGCCATGTCTTTGTTTCATGTTGACGTTGAGTTTTAGCTTTCCTGTATATGTGCCATGACTTTTCTCGACTATGGTCCGTCCCCTTTTCATTGCCGTTTTGATTTGAACCATGTTTGAACTATGTTGAGCTTTTCACTTGAATGTTTGTTGTAGCACTGAGTCGAGATGGTCCACGTGGCTCCTCCTCAGTTGCATACACTATATTCTGATTGGCGAGGCAGTGCACATATGTATATTTATACATGTGTGTATATGCAGCCATCAGACATATTTTCCTGTCCCTGCATTGTATATACATACTGTCTACCTTGTGGTATTTACAGTGTATCACTGTGAATATCACAAGCTGTCTAGACACAGATTGAAGGTTTTATAATTCAGATCAAGTCAAGAAAAATGATGAGAAACACACCAGAAATCTGAGGCAAATAAAATTCTAAAAACAAAATTTATATTTGCATATATTCAGTATTATTTCTATTGCAGTATACTGTGTGTTTCTGTTTCATGTGTGACAGGTAAGCGGGGATGACTGGACTGACTGTGATGACTGGACTGAAAGCTGAGGATAAGAGTGGTGTCAGTCAGTGAATGTATGAGTCTGTATATACAAGTGAAAATGGATATATATGAAATGTACTGATGTCTGTAATAAACAAGTTTGATTGAAATAAAATATCATTTTATTGTTGTCAAACGAACTTGTCTATTTTATTCTGTTTATATACAAGTACAAATATTCTGTGAATGTATAAATAGTGGAGTTACAAATAGTTGTACTGTTTGAATATTGAAATAAAATATTCTATTTAAATAATAAAATACTGTGTTAATATTTGAATTTCTGTACAGTCGTATTTTATTTAAATATAAATATTATATTCATTGCTGTGATATATATAACAGTACAGTACCAAACACATTTATAATAGAAATATATTTGGTTGTTATCATCAAACAAAAATCATACAATTGTGTATACAACACCGTTATATACAACAATCTCCCCCTTTTGATGATGACAAACAAATAAAGGATTTTGAATATAATAAATGTGTTTGTTCGTGGATATTTGAACTCCCCCTATTTAAATGCTCCCCCTACAACAGAAACTCCCCTTATAACTATGCATGAGTGAAATGTATGAATGATTAAATTTTCAAAAAAAAAAATATTTATAAAATATTCACTCATAAATCAAAATCTAATCCATTCTCCCCCTTTTGTTATCATCAAAAGGATACAGATTTTAAAATACAGATGAAAATTGACTAAAAATATAGTTTCAGCTTAAGAGGAAGAATGATCATCATAAACCTCAATCAGTCAAACAAAAATCATAATAAACTGAGAACTAGTGGCATATTTCAAATTGCAGAAAATGACCGATTTACGACGAAATTTATATAAAATGGGGAGAGTAAAAAAAATGTATTCCAATTATTTTCCAAAAAAAATGGGGTTCAAAAACGGAGATGGAAATTGGACTATAATTATAAATTCAACTTAAGTGACAAAATCAGATAATCTCAAATCCCAGTAGCTATCAATCAACAAAACATAATACGTCATAAAATTTCAACATATTTCACAGATTAGAAAGTGGATTGATAGGCTGGTTATTATACACAAAGGAGAATTTCAAAATAATTTCAATTTATAGCACAATTTTCCTTTTTCTTTTTATTTTATTTAAGAGCACACTGACCACGCATAACCAGAGCTTGGATTTTTAAATGAAGTCAGTCGCAGCTTAAATTATAAGTTGTCTCTTAACCATGCATGACCAGAGCTTGGATTTTTAAATGAGGTTAGAGACACACTTATATATTTATTATATATATTTATCATTTCAGCTTTTAAAAAAGAAAAAACTCCTTGGTATAAAACCAATATATGGATGATAGAAAATGTGGTAGGTACAGAAATGGACTGTGAAATAAATTTCTAAATTAATTATATTATGAGATATGACCAACTGTACCTGGATTATTGAAAATTTTCAATTATCACTAATTCTGAAAAATAATATAACCACAATTCCATCATAAAATTAAACTCTCCACATTTATATAAAATCATAACGGATGCCAGACAGGTGATGGATAAAGGAGATGGTCGAGAAATAATTACCAGTTCAAAGATATTATAATAAATATTCAACCGTCATGAAAATTCAAATAAAATCTCCTCTTGTTGTGAAGTACACTGCAGTCACAATTCATCACAATTTAAAAAAAAAACTGATAATAATTTTGATGAATTATAAATACATTTCAATTTTGGATATTGATTTCAATTTTTGAAAGAATAATCAATAAATAATTTTTAAAGTTGAAAATCAATTACAAGGGGAATATGAAGAGCTATACATAGCACAAGAGGGAAAAGAAATATATATATACATGATGAGAATAAAAAAATTCAGCACTTCCTAATCTAATACCACTTGTAGTCTCTATTAAAGAGGATTTTTAAAATGACACTGGTGGCTAATCAAGGGTATCTCAGTCAACAGAAAGACTTAATTACAAAGCAAGCAACTCAAGCACACAAATTTCATTTATCAGAGCACGATAAGCCTTTGATACCAAATCAAATAGTCCTAAAAAAATATATTTACAAATCAATTTCTTATAATCAGAGCAGCATGATTCCAAAACAAACATTTTTTAAAAAAAACAGTATCAGAGCAGCACAGAGAAATCAGTATCACAACAGACTTGTCAAGATGTTGGTCACATAAGGTGGTTCATGATCCAAGATTTGCAAATATACTTTATTTTAAATCATTTGAAGAAATGTAAAAGTATTAGGATTTAATGAATCAATCACACCAGGTTATATTTCAGATTCAAGATATGTGTGAGATCCAATAAATCAATAATTTCAAATGATTTTAACCAAACATATATTCAAATCAAATAATCATGAAATAACAATGATTTTCAAAGACTATTTAAAAAAAAACATTTTCAAGAATTTCTCAAAACTATTTCCGACAAGCCCAAGAGAAATTTCAGGTCATTTACATCAAATTTGAAAATATTCATGATCGGGATAATTTATTTGAAAACACATGAATCAATGTAAAGTTTTGGGATATAATGAATCAGTCACACGAGATTGACAATTTAAAAAAAAGTGTGTGATATTCAAAATATCTAGAATTTCAGATGATTTCAAACAAACATATTTCAATATAATGATCATGAATAAAGATGAATTCCAAGATGTATCACTGATATAAGCCAATCTGAAAATCAATGAAATTGTCACAACTGATAAATAACAGAGTGTTGTAATGAGTATAATATTTTGAGCTTTTCTAAAATGAATTAGAATAAACTCAGAACAGCAAAGATGTGTGACATTTCATTAGATATTCAGATCTTCAAAAATTTAGAATTCAAACTGACAGTGTTCAAGATATGACAAGAATACATCAACACTGTTATGAATTCAGAAATAAAAAAAATCTCAAAAACAATTGCAGATATTTACAAGATTAAATTCAGGATATGGAAATGATTAACACACGAAGATTTTATACAAATAAAACATATTTCCAAAAAGATCATGAATTCTGCAACTGGAAGTTTAAGAAGTACAGACAAAGAAGAATATGGCAGTGTCAAATCAAAAACAAAAAAAAAACAGAAGGAGATAGAGGAAGGAATAAAAACAGACAATAAAAACAAAGAGAATATACAAAGGTGAGTGTAGAGATCATACCAGAATCCAATGTAAAGCAGAATCTCTAACTCAACAAATGTTGGCCTAAGGAACTGTAAATGACACAGAATTATAGACAATCTTGATTTCAAATTTCTTTTCAGCACAGCAGTTCCTCAGCCTTCACTGGTACCTAGCAGTTGAGTGAATTAAGTGGTCTAACAAAATTTGTAAAACCACTCTGAAATACGTTTACCACTTTTGGTACCCAAACCTGTTTGTATAACAAACCATCAGAATTAACCTTTGTACCCTTAGGAACCCAAATCTGTTTAAATTTAGTCAAAGTCGTTTTATTTTTATTCGGGATCCAAGATTGTTTAAATGGTTTATTATAAAACAATTTCTCATCACAATTTTGATTCAAAAAACCTTTGAAATTTTCAGAGTTCAAATTTTCAACGTAGTTCTTTCCAAAGCAATTTGAGGGATTTTTCAAATCATTTGAATTTTGTTTTCCAAAAACATTATTCTTCCCAAAACCAAGACCACGTTTATTTCCAACAGAAAGTTGGTTTTTCAACAACATATCCAAAGATTTTTCACCGTTTGAAAATTTAGATAAAATTGTTTCAAGTTGTTGAATTTCAGTTTTAAGATCATCGTTTTCTTTTATTAAATCTGAACAACGACTTTTAGTGATCTTACATCTTTCAAACTCAGATTTCAAAACCAAATTTTCATCATTAAGCAATTTGATTTTGGTTTGAGACTTAGCCATTTCAGAATCAAAATATTTTCGACTTTCAGATTCAAGTTTCTTCCAATTTTCAATTTCGATTTCAAGCTCTTTCAAAATCAGATCTGTTTTCAACAAACTATCATTTTCAGCGTTTTCATGTTTGGAATTTTTGATATCCTTGAAATTTATAAATTCCTTTTGTAAACAATTGTTTGCATCTTTCAGCTCAATCTCGTTATCTTTTAAAATTAAAATTTCTTCTTCAAGCCTTCGAATATTATTATTGAAATGAACGAGATCAGTTTTTAATTTCAAACAATTTTCACAATCAGAATTTTCAAATTTCACGACATTTGACAATTTCGATTCCAAACAATTTATCTTGTTGGTCAACTCAGAATTTATAGATTTCAGAGATTTATTTTTCGATTGTTGGTAGTATTTTTGGTAGTATTTTTGGCATAGCAGCAACAAGAGCATGAACAATATGGTGCAGATAGTATTTTTGGCAAAACAGTTTTTTGCAATTCGGTTTTCAGTTTTGAAAGGATGAACAATTTTTAAAATGATGTCAGAATTCCACATTTTCCAGAAACAGTTTTTAAGGCAAGTTTTAAAATTCATAAATACACAGATTTATTTTAGAGATCAGGATTCTTGATTTTTGGCAATAATCATTTTTGGCAATGAAATATTTTCTGCAATTCAAAATACTCAGAAATGGTTGGCAAGGGTTTAGTTTGCAGAAAGTTAAATATGGAAAAAGTTCAACAATTATCCAGAATTGCCACAATCAATCAAGCCGATTTAATTTCAGTTTTGGGCAACAAAATTGATTTCCTGTTCTATAAGCATGGCAAGAATCACGGCAACAACAATATCAATCAAGGTACCAGAAAATCAACTAAGGCATTTTTGGGTCAAGATTTATATTCCAGAAAATACACTTTTGGCAAGAAATCAAGTCGCAGAAACCACCACAGATTACAGGAATTTAGAATGAAATTCCAGGCAAGTACAACAACAATTCCAGGTCACAAATTCAATCACGCAGTCAAAAGGGAAAGTAGCCAAAATCAATTCAAGCCGAGAGTAAAAAGGGGAAAGCATCAAGCAAATCAGATCAAATCATTTATGGTGAAATCAGAGCTCTAGGGTTTTCTAAATCCCTATTTAATCACCATTTTCATCATTGGCAAAATAATCGAATCCACACGCAACAGTCAAGAAATCAAAACCCACAAAATAGTTCAATTTTTTCAACGCAAAAATTTCAGAGAACTCACTGATTCGTTCGAGCCAAAGAGCAACTCCAAGTCAGACGAGGAAAGCCATCAAAGAATCAAGCTTCGGAATTATCACAACGTCAACAATCAAGCATCGATTTAGTCTGGAGCGATTGGAGAAAACCCTAGTTTGAGAAGCCGCCGCCATTTTCAATTCTCAGAAGCAAAGAGACCGGGCTAAAAGGAAAAGGAGTGGACCAATTAACAAAATGGCCGGCCAAACTAATATTGGAGTGTAAAGGGGATGACCCCTTCTTAATTTAAACTCCTCTTCTATAATTTAACTCCTAGGGTTTTTATTTTAATTTTTGTTTTCCTTTTTTTTGTTTTGTTTTTGTTTTGAATTGTAAAACCGTTCAAACAGAGTCTAGAGCTGTAGAGTCTAGGATATCAGTCAGTGTGTTGACTGTCAGTTACAGAGTCTGTAAAATTCTGGGATACAGATTACGGGGTTGTAATTTGGGGAATCTGATCGAGAGGACATCGTTCAGTCTAGGGTTTTGAGCGTAGGGTTAGAATAGGAGCAGGGGTTTGCGAGTGTACATGGTCTTGTATGCGGGAACTGTTCTATCACCTAGTAGAAACCTTAGAAATGCAGCAGTAGGCAGGGTTCTGCCGAAGCTGGGTATATCTGTGTGTGATTTATTTTCTGCATTTCAGTTTCTGCTATTTTCTGTGATCAGTTTATTATTATATATCTCGTTCAGTTTTTTCAATTCTATTTAAAAACTGTGAAAAAACCTATTCACCCCCCCTCTAGGGTTATTCTAGATCCAACAGTGGTATCAGAGCCTGGTAATTTCATTAACTCTAGAGTCATGGGTAACCCTTGCTGTCAATCCACAGAGAGTCAGTCCAGTTCATCTCCAACTATTTTCACTGGAACAGATTTTTTAAATTGGAAATCCAAAATGGAATTTTATTTAAAATCTGTTGATATTAAATGTTGGGATGTTGTTATCAATGGGTTTGACATTGTAGATAAAGCTTCTAATTCTCGTGCTACACATATTCTGTATTCTCACCTTGATAATAATCAATACAGTCTGATTTCTCATTGTTTAACTGCGCAGGAAATTTGGACAGCTCTAACTACAAGATATGGAAACGACAGCAACTTCTCAAAACCCTCAACTGTCAACTCAGATTCAGATCTTTGTTCAACAGATGAATCAGCTGATGAAGACTCAACAGATGATGAGATAAGAAATTTTTCATATGAAGATCTGGTTTATTTTTGTGTTGATTTAACCAAGTCTGTTGACACTTCTTCCTGGTGAAAATCTAGAAAATGCCTGTCTTCCAAAATTCATGAAAAATCAAATATATATCCAAAAAGCATGACCTATAAATCAAGCTTCATAACACCTATATACGTCACTACAAATGGACAAAGTCCTATTTTGATCAACTTTGGAGGGTTAAACAATTGTTAGATTGAGCTTTATTTTATGGTTGATAAACCATGAAGAGGAGGCAAGTTTGAAGATGGATTTCAAGTATTAAATCAAAATTATTTGCCATCAAAGTTTCCAAGTGAGTTCAATAGTCTCTTAAGTTTGTTTATATTGAGTAACTTGGATTTATATTATGGAAAACATGATTAGTGATGATAATTGTTGAGGATATTGTATATTATCAAATTATGAGATCTCTAACTCTCTTCACCCTAATATTCGAATTAAATTCATATGGTACTTAAAAGTTCCCAAATTTTTATATGTTGTTCACGACATGTTCCTGCATCTATATACAAAATTTCATAATTTTTTATTGAGTTTTGGTATGTTATTTGTTATGAGTTTTGAAAGCTTTTACTGGTAGATCTGGACTGAAAACGCATAATGATTAGAATATCATAATAAATTATAGAAAATTGTATAATGCTGAAATTTTTACACCTTTTTCCTGACATATTAGTACCTCTCTACCAAATTTCATGACTTTTTATTAAGGTTTTATGTGTTAGACATAGAAATATCCGAGAACGTTCACTATAACATCTTGACAGAAAGACGTATGTAGTGCAAAAAATCACAAGTAATTGTAGACATATCAGAAAAATCCGACATTTCGATATGTTTCTCATAACTCATACTTGCACCTTTGGTAAAAGTTTGTAATAAAGCATTAAAGTTTGCTATGTCGAGTTCACTCTACACCAGGGATGAAAATCTGGCTTGTTTTTGGTTATTTGCCTTGAGGTTGATGTTTGCTATAAAGCTTTTGGACATCAAGGAGATTTAATCCACGAAAAGTGAATCTATAAGCTCGCGCTCTCTAGTTTACTATATTTTTGTGTTATCAATATAAGTTTGCTCTCTATCAAATGAAAAATACGTAGCTTTCCTTGCATGTGTTCAATTTGTTTCTAAGCTTAAATCACAGCCAAAATCCAACTTTGGGTTGTCATAACTTTTGGGTTCTTGATCAGTTGGGTGTTAATCGTTTTCCATGTTGTAGTGAAATGTTTTATGAACATACTTGTCAAATTTTAGCTCAATCTGACGTCGTTTGGCTATCGAATTATGGCCTAGAAATGGTGGTGTCGTCAGGAATTGCGAGTGCAGTCTAGCTGAAACCTCATGTTCAGAGATGAGTAACTTCTCCAATTCTTAATTAAAGTGGATAAATTCTTTTTCCAATGTATTCACAATGTTTTCTAGTTGTTGCATGTCAGTTTTCATGTAAATACGAGTTGTTTTGGTCATCAGATATTGGCCTCAAAGTTGGTAGTTCGTCTGGATTTTGATTGATTTTGACCTGGGCAAAAATTCCCAGGATGTCTTCCTATGCTCTCCTGTGAAGTTTCGGAGCCATTTGCCCTTGTTTCTTTGCATTTTTGGGCTATTTTTAATTGAACTTAAGTGTCAATTCATGCACTATCAACAAAGAGTTGATTCCATGATTTCTTGTAGTGATTTTCTTCATTATTGAAGAAGCAACACATGTTATGGATTTCCAGTGATTGGTGACTTATTTATGTGAATTTCTAGAGAAAATTTCATGTGTGTTTCCAATGACACGTGCACGACTTTTATAAATTGTTTTTGGAATATTTTGAATAAGAAAATATAGTTTTGAAAATAAATTTCGTTTAACAAAGTTATATAATTTTATTTAATAACATTATTTAAACAACGAATTTCAAACTATATGATTTTCAAAGATCTTTCAATAAACTATGTTTTCGAAACTTTTTCCATAAAGTATGATTTTTATTAAAAATCGTACACAATTACACACTTCGAAAAGACATGTTGATGATCAAATAATGTTGCATCCCCATGGTATGGGATGTGGCGACATACGATTTTATTTGATCCTGGATCCGTCCTATTGAAATAATAATCTCACTGTTTTTCCATGACCTCTGTGAACCTTTATGTTATTCAGTGTTTTTGTGATTTCTTGTGATTTCTGTATTTTGTGGTGTGAAGCTGACTTATAGTGTGTAAACTGTTAATTGATAACGTGTGGTATGGGACACACGATTATCACTTTTCGGATTACTATCCGAGAGTCTGTGGCACATTCCTGTATGACCGCTAATACAAGACCTTTGGGTCAATCCTGAGTGGAGCTTTGGGTCAGTCCTGTATGAAATCCTATGTGAACTCTACGGATCTTCAGGTCATCCAGGTGCCCTTCTGTGTAATATAGTACTGGATATGGATTTAAGCCATCATGTGTGATAGCATGTGCATGCATAGCTACGGCATGCCGCTCTGTGTTGGATCCAAACTCTGTGTTTCTGTGTTTTGTATTTATCATTGATTTCACCATAGTGATCATTATTATTATTTGTGGTGATTTCATTAATGGTTTTATAGTTTTACTTATTCCATGATTTTGTGTTTCAGTGATTCTATTATTATGTGGTTTAGTGATTTCGTGATTCTGTGTTTTAGTGATTCTATGAATCAATGAATTACGTGGTTTTGTGATTTCACCTTGTGATTTCTATGATTTCAGAGTCTTCCATTCATGTTATGTGATTCCAAGTGTTGATTACCCTAACCATGGAGTTCGGGTAATTCGTGCTAAGGCAATGTTTAAATACATGCTCGTGTTTCTCACTTACATAACCTTATACTAATATTGTGGACCTAAGAATTATGTGCTTTGTTGACCTATGTGTGACATTCCTTTCTGATCGAAAGGAAATCACTGTATCATAGTTTTCATATAAATCTGTGTCTTGGGAATTCCTTTCTTATGGAAATGAATTAGTATCCGATTGATATTTTATTTCACCCTTTTATTATGCTGATTTGTAAGCTAGACTGACCCGTGTGTGTATTCCTCGAGTCAGACCGAGATGTTTTAGATTTGGTTGTTATGCTTGGGATTTAGCTGTGTCACTAGTAGGCATCTCTTTTGTTGATGTTTCTGAGTTGTATATACTTAAGCTTTTACGTGTATTTGTTCATTTATATCGTATTTTATGAGGAATGGTTTATGGGTAACCATTTATTCGTAGCACATGTATTCGTTGTACTTTATTGTTGTAATATTATGTAATCTATTCTATGAGCTGTGATTGTGTATGTAATGTTCGGTGTTCTGAGATGATCCTACAATCATCGTAGAGTTGTATCATACTAGGATTAAGTATATCGAGCCACATAGAGTAAAAAGAGCATATCATCGACGTTTTTACAAACCTACGAATGTTAGCACCTAACAAGCTCTATTATCCGCTCTAATAAACGACATTACTTGTTAATGCCCTTTATTTGAGTGGGTATCGGGGTGGGACGTTAATAGGCGTAGCTGGGTCTCTCCTCTTAGATGCAAACTATGTGATTCAACGTTTTGTAAATTCTTCGAGACTGTGTGGTATTGTGTTTTCTAGATTTCTAGTATATTTTGATTTCTAGAAATATTATGATGTTTCACCAACTTATGTATACTGAGTTTTATATGTAACTGTGTGCTATTTGATGTTTATTTCATCGTGATTATTCCAATGTGTGTGTAATTAGCCATATTTTTAGTCAATTTAAAATATGGATTTTAAATAGATTTTAGTAGATTTTAAATGGTAAAATATTGAATCTAAACTTCAAAAACAATTGAAAATGAATTCTAATTTTATTTTATATTTTAATAAAGTTAAAATAAAGTTAATAAACATTTAAAATTGAATTAAAAGTAATTATATAAAAATTTAATTATTTTATTTATTTTAATAGCCTTAACGTAGACATTTTGCAAACAACCTTGGATTTCGACAAAACCAGTTTCATTGGATCTGTAAAGGTAAATTATTGTAAGGCTTCGAATTTTGTGTCAATCGGAGTTTGTATGTGAGCATGTGCGATATAAACGCGTGTTGAAAAATCGATTGAAATTTGATAATAGCATAGAAATAGGTCATTTTTCAAACGGTCTCAAAATTCGATGAGACCAGTATCATTGGATTTGTATCGATGAAATATAGTAGGATTTCAAATTTCGTATCAATAGACTTAAGATTTTGTCGTGCGAGTTGAAAACGTGTAAAAGTCGTTTAATTAAATTTAAGATTAACCAAATCAAAATCAATCTTTTACATAACTTCCTAAAACCACTTCCCATTTGACACGGCACACCCCCTCCCCACCACATGTCATCCCCTTCTTAGTTATCTCCTCCCTAAGTAGAGGAGAGAAATGATTTCACTTCATTTTATATTTCCATTTCACTTTCTTTTCTTCCATTTTCTCTACCTTCTCTTCTTCATTCTCTTCTAATGGTCGTTGTAACACCTCATAATTTAATACATTATAATTATATAAAGAAGATAGTAAAATGAACATTAATTAATAAAACTTTCAGAATTGGGTAAAATAAACTTTACCGTTGCGTTTGTTACGAAATACTGGTTCAGATAGACTCTTGGTTTTTCGTAAATTGGAATAAGTATGAAGAAGTTATGAATAAAAGAAGTTTGAATAAAACTAAACTAAAATATAATAAATTAACATAGAGAAACAATGGTCGGTGGGCGACCCAATCATACATGGGTCGACCCATGTGTCGACACTACTGTCGACCCAGGTTAGAGGTGGGTCGGCCCACCCGAGAGCAGGGAAAGTTCCTGCGCCTGAACGTGGTCCAGTTTGTGAGTTATATTCGTTGCTGACTTAGTGGTGATGTGTATCGTACGACTTGATTTTATAACCTAATATACTATGGTTTAGATTATCCTCACTTATCTATAAATAGGCTAGCAACCTCATCATTTTCTTACATAAAAATTTCTTCGTCTTCTTCCTTCTCTAAGTTATGTTCTAAATAAAGTTAAGAAAATGTTGAGGTGCTGCTGGCACATAGATTGAAGGGATAATTCTTGTTTTCTTCTATAACTATTTTAAAGACATCTTCTGGATCTAATAAGTTATTTTTAGATTTGCAATTTAAAAAGGATTTTGATAGTAAATATATTGCAGTGTTTACAAGTTTATTCTTATATGTTGATTACTGTTAATTATTTATTCATTTATCAGTTATTATATGTTTGTACGTACATCTTTCTTCTTTATCCCCTTTTCGTCTTAGTTTTATTTACAGTCTTATTATGTTTATTTATTCAGTTGGTTTATTTCTGAGTTGAATCTATTTTCTCCTTTTCCTTTTTATTTTGCGTTGAGCTTAGACTATCGAGATCCTAGGCATTTTCTGTTAGAATTGCATAAAATTGGGTCAAATTGGAATAATATGTAATGATAATGAAAAGGAGATTTGGACATATTTGAATTTGACTGTATAATTGGGATAATTATAAAAGGAAGATTATGCAAACATGTTAATCTGAATAAGTTGGACTAAATTTAATATTAAGTAGAACATGTTATGAAAAATATGTGGATCAGATGTAAATTAAGTAAAACATGTTACTATAATATATATACATCTGAGCAGATGCTTGTATGATTTGGGGAAAAGTTGTTACATTTAATAAATGTCATTTACAACCAGGAAATATATCATAGGGTTATATATGCTTTTTAATGAACTTAAACCTACTAAGTTAAACCTGTTTGATTAATAAGCTAAGATTTTCCATGTCTACTGTTAAGATATCATATTTTGGGGGAACTTTTAAAATCATAGTTTACTTAGGGGACCAAGCCTAGGGGTGGCTTGTATGAATTTGTTGTTGCTTGGAATCCATATCAATCAGTACCCTGCTATTATCAAATGAGTCCCGCACTAGGTAAGGACTTGGGCACGCTTTATTGATGGATGATTGTAAGAGGTTCAAATCTTGGAGGTGTGTACGAGCGCGTTCTGGTGGAGTCATGAGTGTGCATGGGTTAAATGGGGGAAGATAAGACACTGTAACACCAACCGATAGGGTTGTGTCTCTTAAAGTTGATGGGGTTCAGGACTTCTATCCCCGACCCCCGTGGCTGGCACAGGTTATTTGTGTTTGTAGGAAGATGATCATTGTGTAGTCATTACGGAAAAACCTAATCCTAATATTCTGATAGCTGGTGCAGAAATTCTGTTCTGGGATATGAATGAGAAGCTTACTCGATCTTACCTTATCTCATTTAATTTGTACTTGCATACTTTACTGTAATTTCATATCCAATATTATTGGTCTGTCTTGATACTTCTTTACCTTATACTTATGCTTATGCTAAAAATCTCTGGAACTCGCCAAACTTTATGTATGACCTATTTTGTTTTTCCTACTCTCTTTTCCTTTCCCACCCAGTTCTCAGGGTGTTGGATTGCAGCATTGACCTTCATTCTTTTCAACTTGGACTTGGATTATTTCTCACTCTATGTATTTGCTTCAGTTTCAGTTCTATGTTTATTGTTATGGCTCATGAGGGATATAATTTTTATGGTTTTGTACTTGTACTCTGATGGTTTATATTTCCATGAGACGGTTGGTTATGATTATGACTTATGGTATTTGAAAATTTAATGTTGTATTTGGTTTTATAATAAAAGTTTGAAAGTTTTCCGCTGCATTTTATATTCTGTCTTGTGAAATTTGTCTCTGTATTATTATTGCGCTTCATAGAACTTAATGCATACTCATGTGGGTGACATTAAGGGACGTGGGGGTGTCCACTTTGGTATAAGAGCCTAAGGTTACAAGATTAGAGAAAAAGTTTTTGAAAAATTGTTTTCAAAGCAAAGTACTTTCAAGTAAAACCTATTTTTGAAAAATATATCCTCTCGAGTCATTTACAATATTCCTTCGATCTCTTTTTGAATCCTTGTTTTTTCTCTTTTCAGCACGTGTGGGGCTCCTAACTTCCCCTAAGGCATTCCCATTTCAACTTGGTTCTGTAGATACGTAGAGGCTACGACACCTGCTGAAGTGCAAGGTAATGTCCTACCCTCAGATGTAGCCGTAGTAGTTTCATCGAATTCTATAGTCAACTTCTCTAAGCTTTATAAGGATTTATGTGCGATGGGAGGCAAGCCATTTCATGGTACTGAGAGTTTCGTGGAGGCACGCAATTGGCTTAGAGAGTCAGAGAATATGTTTGATTTGTTGGAACTAAGTGATAGGAGGAAGATTCAGTTGGTCGCTTGCCAATCGAAAGAAGAAGCATCATATTAGTGGGTGGTGACTCAGGCGAGGAAGGTGGTAGCCACATGGGATGAGTTTAAGCATAGATTTGAGATGAAGTTCTTGTCGCAGGTTGAGGAAGAAATTCAAATGGGAAAAAAATTAGTTTAAAAGAAGGAAATATAACAGTGAAGGAATATGTCAATAGCTTTAATCAATCTTCAAGATTTGGTTTGGATTTGGTAAACACACCTCACAAGAAGGCTTTAAGATTCGCGAGAGGGCTGAATCAACCTCTCCAAGGACTAGCATTGACACATATCCGGATGGGAGCGACTTTCAAGAGGCTAGTAGGCATGCCTTTGATGCATGAGGATGGGAAAGAGGAGAAGAAAGAGGTTAAGACTGAAGAGGACAAGCCTAAGACAGATTAAAAAAAGTGGTGGCCCAAGAAGGGTATAGCAAAGAAAGGAAGGAAACCCGATAAGGCACAAATTAAGACAGACATTAAATGCCATGGCTGTGGGAATTTGGGGCACTTTGTTAGAGACTGTAGAAAGACGAAGAATGCTTATTTTATTTGCAGTCAAGTTAGACATTTTACCAAGCAGTGCCGTAACAAGCAAGGTCAGAAAGCGGGATCGTCTGGAGGACAAATTCATGCGCTAGAGGCAGCTTAGGCTGGCGGACCGGACTGAGGTAGGAAAGTCACCATTGAAGGTATGATTTCTCTTTTTGACTCTCCTATTAGGACTCTTTTTGATTCCAGTGCTTCTCATTCATTCATATCCATTTAAGTTGTGGATAGTCTGCACCTAGATACTTGCATAGTTTCTAATCTTGTTGTGGTCTCAAACCCCATAGGAGGTATGATTCACTTGTCTATGATATGTAGGGGTTTGAGAATTTCTATTATGGGTGTTGAGTTTGAGTGCGACGCATATGTTCTTAGCTTTATGGTTATGGGCTTATGCTAGGAATGGATTTGCTAGCCATAATGGTTTCATTCTAGATTGTGAGAGGATAGTTGTTAGGCTTATGACGTGCCACGGGAGAACTTTCGAGATTTCTTGTGACCCACGGGGGTCAGTTATGCTCAGTTTCCTAGATTCCCTTGATTCTTCTGCTGACGATCTTAGATCATTATCCATAGTCAGAAATTTTCCGGATGTTTTTGATGACGTTAGAGGATTACCTCCCAGAAGATAGATAGATTTCTAGATTTACTAGGTGGAGAATGCGAAACCTATCGCTTTACCAGTGCGCCACATGGCTCCTAGGGAGAGAAGGGAGCTCAGCAAGCAAGTAGGTGAGTTATTCGAGAAGGGATTCATTAGACAGAGCATTTTTGAGTGGGGATCTCCAGTCGCCTTTGAGACCAAGGCAGACGGCTCACTCTGTCTATGTGTGGACTATAGGGAGTTGAATAAGCTCACTAAGAAGAATAGACACCCACTCCCGAGGACTGATGACTTATTCGACGAATTAGTAGGCGCTTCAGTTTTCTCACGATTAGATCTAGTCATCATATTTCATCAGTTGAGGGTAGCAGATTACAGCATCTACCAGACTGCTTTCAGGACTCCGGACGGTTTATTTGAGTTGTTGGTCATGGTATTTGGGTTGACCAATGCACAAGCATACTTTTTGGATTTGATGATTCAGGTGTTTAGGGAGTACCTGAACAAGTTCGTTGTGGTTTTTGTGGATGACGTTCTAGTTTTCTCGAGGAACGAGGAAGAACATGCCATATACTTAGAAGAGGTTCTCTACGGTCTCAAATCGCATCAGCTTAAGGCTAAGTTTTCTAAGTGTAATTTCCGTAGAAAGAAAGTAAGATTCCTAGGGCATGTTGTCTTCAAGGATGGTATAGTGGTGGGCCCCTCTAAAGTTGTTGCGGTTCAAGATTGGAAAGATCCTAAGAATGCGACAGAGGTTAGGAGTTTCTTGGGGTTGGCGGGTTACTACAGAAAGTTCATTAAGGACTTTGCACGGATATCATCTCCGCTCACCCGTTTGACAAAGAAAATTTTGGTTTTCACTTGGATCATAGATTCCAGGGATGAATTCCAGAGGTTAAAGAGGGCTCTGACATCATCCCGTGTTCTGACACTTCCCGATGGTAGCAAGGTGTTTACGTTCTACTCGAATGCTTGTGGCATGGATTTAGATGTCGTGTTTATGTAAGAAGGTTAGGTGGTTTGCTATGGGAGTAGGAAATTAAGGTTCATGAGAAGAACTACTCTACCCACGATTTGGAGTTGGCAACTATAGCGTTCACACTTAAGTCTAGGCGACACTACTTGCTTGGAGAGAGGTTCGAGCTCTACATGGATCACAAGTCGCTCAAGTATTTGTTCTCGCAGAAAGATCTCAATTTAAGGCAACAACGTTGGATGGAGTTCCTTGCATCCTATGATTTTGAGATAGCTTATACCCCAGGCAAGGGGAATGTGGTTGCGAACATGTTGAGTAGGCAGAGGATGACCTTGAGTCCTCTATTCATAGAGAGGCAGAGCTTGGAGTTTATCTCGACATTTGATTTTAGACCATCTACGGATTTTACACCTGGTTTGTTGACATCGTTGGAGGTACAACCTACTCTTATGGAGCACATTGGATCCACACAATGAAAGGATCAGAAGTTAGTGGACATCTTGGATAAACTCAGTGGAAGAGAGACCTCTAGTCACCTAGCTAGATATTCCGTGGACGAGAAGGGGTGACTACATCGAGATGGAAGGTTGTGTGGTCCTAGAGTTGGAGACTTGTTAAGGACAATTCTTGAGGAGGCTCATTACTCTCAGATGACTATCCATCTTGGTGGTGACAAGATGTACTGAGAAATGTAGAAAGTTTTTCATTGGACTGGTTCAAAGAAGGACGTGGCAGAGTTTGTGGCCCGATGTTTGACTTTCCAGCAAGTAAAGGCTTAACAAAGGAAACCTGGCAGATTTCTTCAGCCCTTAGACATCCTATAGTGGAAGTAGGACAGCATCTCTATGGATTTTATATATGGTTTACCCATATTGAGGAAGGGAAACACCAATATATGGGTTACAGTTGACAAATTGACTAAGAGTGCTCATTTTATCCCTATCAAGAGCAAGAGGATAACGACATGGTTAGCATTGGTATACCTTAGAGAGAATGTCCAACTTCATGGGGTTCCTTCCAGTATAGTTAGTGACTGTGATCCCATCTTCACAATTGAGATTTGGAGGAGCTTGCAAGAGGCACTAGGTACGCAGTTACGACTTAGCACATCTTATCACCCTCAGACCGATGGACAAACTGAGAGGGTTAATGAGGTTCTCGAGGATTCATTGAGACAGTGTATCCTATACTTCGGAGGAACTTGGGAGGAGCATCACCCATTAGCAAAGTTTGCCTGTAATAATAGTTATCAGTTGAGTATTGGTATGGCACTCTTCGAGAAACTTTATGGACGACCCTGCAAATCGCTGACATGTTGGTAGGAGTCTACACTAGAACAGAACTGATTTTTTATAGTAGCCTACAGCCGCTATGAATAACAATTATAGCGGTTCGATAACTGTTGTATATCGACATGTTATAAAAAGCTGCTACTTATTTATAATGCTTAACTGGCCGCTATAAAAGATATGGTTTAATAGCGCATTCTGACTGCTATGTTATTTTATTACAATAACTCATGATCACCGATATAATACATCTAAATCTCATTGAAAGCGGGAATATTTATAACACAGTGTTTCTGTTATAACATAATTATTCAATAGCAGTTATATGGTGCTATTAATTAAACATGTTTAGTTTTACTAAAACCTTTGATAGCTCAAATTTACCGCTATTATACATCTAAATCTCAATAAAATTGAGATTAGTAATAACATAGTTTTACTGCTATAACATATATCTTTGATGGCTTCTATATGACGCTATTAAATTAATATGTTATAGTATTACAACATCCTTTAACAGCTTATGCATTTTAATAATAGCAATCAGAAAGAAAATTCATAACAATTTAAATATGAACACACACAAAAAGTATCAACTAACAAAAAAATTCAATCCATGAGTTAACAAATTCAATACATATTTTGTCAATTCCCATTGATGTCAACTTGAGTACACAAAATATAAAACATAGTTCATATTTGTTGGGTTAACACACAAAAGACAAGACAAAACATAGTACATAAAATACAACACCCCAAACCTGCTAGACAGACAAAACACCCCAAACAACTTAGCACCTCCGTCTTACTTTCATTTGCCTCATCATCCTTTGTCGACATGTATACAACAAAAACGAATCATTAATGAGGAGTAAAATAAAATAACTATGTGAATCACATGACGATGCATATAAACCAGATATATCTTAAATTATAAGAACAATATAAACTAAACTAGATATATCTTAAATTTCCAAGGTACTAATTGTTTCACGCTAGAAAAATTTAAGTGGACAGACAGTCTACTCAGTTGTCCAACCAACTACCTGCTACATTACATATCCATCTACAGTAAATTGTCTATACATGCTTATGAGCTATATAATAGACATGCCATGTAATTCAGTTATGCAGCATATAAATTGCATATGTTGCATAACATACATGTTCAGTTACATAGTTTTCAAGCACTAGACAACATATAATTTACTGTACCATATATGAATATGAATTATTCATATTCACAATGTTCATGTTTGAGCCATTCTCTATTAGAAACCATGATTGCATCCCTAATTCTGTTTCTAATTCCAAACTGATACGGTATACCCTCAATCAACCAGAATTTTGACACTTAAAATATCCATTCTATCACTAAACTGTAATGCAAAAAAAAAAAAAAACTAAATATGGGCCAGCCATTCAAATCTACGTATTTGTAAGAATTTTGTTTTTTTATCTTTACAATTTAACTAATTAATTTTTCCTTTCTCGTCGTCATGTTTACTGATTAATATTTGTTCATTGCAATATTAAAATTAAACGAACGAAAATAAGAAGATTGTATGAAAAGTTTTCATAAGAAGTAGAAAAAGGATAAAATATTGCTTGTACTTCAGTTAACACATAGCAAATAGCAGGGACGAATATGACAGAAGGAGACTTAAGCAAACATTAGCCAATTATCTAAGTGTGCTACGTTCATAGGTTCTTCCCATATCTTGAGTTTTAATCAAAAGTTACCGGGCCACAGCAACCACTTTCAGAACAAGGTTGAAGGGTAGCAGCATTATGTTTTAATTAAGTGGTTTCATGTTAAAAAAAAGACAGTTGAACTTAAAGTGGCGTACACGTGATAATGGATAGCTTTTGATTAAGAGGTTAACTAGCCTTAATTAGTGCCTAACCATGCCAATGAAATGTTTTGATTAAAATGTTGCTAAAAATGTTGTAGCACCTACGTTAGTCTTTGCGCACCTTCCACCTTAAGGCCCCACCAATAATGGTCTTGTTGCATAAATCTGATCACACTCATCATCCATTTAGGTTGCCTAGTGCAATCAAGGAAACACCCTCATCATATTAATTTGAAGTTGGCTAACTAACATAATTTGAGCGTATTCCTTCCATACCTAATCGTACACCTCCCCATAGGCCCTATTAGTCGGGTATGTTTTTAGCATCCCAACACCGTCTAATGAATTTAAGTCATTCACTCTATATAATTATAACAATTAGTTCGTAATCATTCATACCCATCATTGAGGCATATCCAAGGCTATTATATACATATTTCAGCCTTATATATATATTCACCTTTTATTTTATTAAGATCTTTTATACGACTTTAAGTATTCAATCTAATTATGCATTTATCACTTATTTCATCTAATTCGATTACTGCTTCACATTTTTCAGTCATTAATATGGTTACTACTACATTAAATTAATGTTATTTTACCGACTGTTATTTTAAGCTTTACATTTTCGTTTCACTAACATCTTTGTTACTGTAGTATATTATTTCAGCCTTTTATTTCTATTTTAATTGTTACTTCTTTTTCTTGCCGAATTCGCATATTTTCCTTTTTAATAATGCCAATTTTAACTTTTATCAGTTTTCTTCTATTTTAGTTTTCTGCTTTTGGGATTTATTACATTTAACAAATTGGAGTCTGACTTCTAACCATTAATTGTTACACAATAAGTTTTCATGTCTTACCGAGGAAGGTAGATTGTATGATGTTTTTGATTACAAGAAATTATTTATCAAAATATATAGGATAAATTATAGAAATCATCTCTATTTTACACACATCTTTCTTTAATAAGTACGAGTATATATGCACGTCTAGGTGGACCAGCATCTAATTATAATATGTATGCATTAATATGACGTTGATTCTTCTCTTTTCTGAATGTGTAATATGATTTGAATTATATGAAAGACATAGATGATTGTTTTAGAAAACAACGACCGAGGCGGGTAAACAAATCGATAAACAACAATGAAATTTATAAATCATCTTCATGCAAGATTAGACAAAGACACAAGTTTGCATCAAATAAAACAAAAAAAATTCAAACGCTAACTAGGCCGAACCTCCAAAAACCAAAAGAGTATCTTGTGCATGTTTTGCATCTTAAAACTTCACCCACCTATAACAATAAAATTTAAAATTAGCAATCAAAGACACATTTAAAATAACATATTCAATTTGCAACTACTAAAAAATTGCAAGATACTACGTTCACTTTACATACACTTCATATAACTTCACTTGAAGAATGGCCACTGGGAAAGCTCTTGTGTCCTTCCTTGATGTCGCCCTTATGCCCGTGACATATTACATTTGAAGTATTGTAGTTATACACCTATTTAACATAATATAGTGAAGTATTAGTCCACTGCTTATATTTTCATCATATTACATTATATATACCGTGGAGTGTTTGAGGGAGAGTCTGTAGTAACTTGTCATGCCTTTCCTTCATTTCAGAATATGTTTTTCTGTGCTTGTAAATCTGGTCATAATTGATGCAATCAAAGATGTTGTCAGTCGACCACATCCCAAAAAAATAGTAGCAACTTGCCATAAGGTAGCAGCTTTAGTTGTTGCTGTTGATAGTACCAAGGCAGCAGCTATTGGCTGGAAGCCACAAAAAAAGGGTGCAAGCTGCCACTGCAACCCAACAATGTCGCTACTGTTGCATGTTGTCTCAAGCCCACACTGGAGGGTAAGCGAGCTGGCAGCACACATAAATAGGGGGAAAACTTACAAATATTATTTATTTGGATTTTAACAAAAAGGTGGTGTAATCTACCACTACAACACAACAATGTCGCTGCTGCTGCACATTGTCTCCAGCCCACTAGAGGTGTAACACCCCGTAATTTAAAAGAACATTATAATGATAAATAAAAGAATACTTAAATAAATATTGGGAGTTAAGTAAAAAGGACCGCGCCATTACGTTCATCTCGGAATTTCGCTTAAGATAGACTCCAAGTTTACGTGAAACGGACATCGTATGAAGAAGTTATTAAGCCTAGAAGTTTGTATATGCACAAGAGAATTATAGACATACAAAAAAACCAAATATTCAAAAATCAAAAATTTCAAAACAACAAAGAGGGAAGGCCAAAACCAGAAACGACCCATTCTGAGGGTCGATCCGAGACCCGGCTGGGTCGACCCAGGGTGTTTGGGGTCAACCCAGGGGTCGACACCCAAAGAGGGGGGGGGTCAGCCCCCATATAGATCTGGGCAGAATTCAGTTTATGAACGTGGACTTGTTTGTGGCTTGGTTCATTGGCTTTAGGCTATAAATAGGACCCCATTTCTATTGTTTTTACACATAAAAAACAATGGAGACAATGAGATGTTTCCCCGGCTTAGATTGAGTTAGCCTATTTTCTTCAACAACAGTCTATACGCATACAAGAGTTCCTTTTGCAGCTTCAGCCTATTGTTCTCTGTTCTTTAGATCCAATCACAGTGAGTTCATGTTTTTTTTAGACATAAACATTTAACAAGTAATTCTGATATGTTTATAAATCTGGATCTAAACCTATGCCTATTTAGTCTTGTTATTACATGTTATCAGATCTGTTCTTATATGCCTATTTCTGTTTATTAGATCTGTTCTTATATGCCTATTTTTGTTCATCAAAGTTGTTCTTATATGCCTATTTCTGCTATCATATTCCCATTTCTATCACTTATGGTTTAATGCCTATTTTGTTCTTAACTCTCTCTCTCATTCCTTTTTTATCTTTATAGCCAGGCTATCTTCGAGCCTAGGCCGATATCACTGAAATATGCATACGAACGAAATTAGGCTAAAATGGGAATGATTGGAATTGGTAATTTAGGGGTACAACTTGTACTTCGAATCAGGATTGGAATGTGGGGGCACAAACTATACTGTGAAATTGGACTAAAAATTGAGGCACGATTTCTACTATAAATTATGATTTATGGTTTAGGACATATAGATATGTAGGCTTAATTTAAGATTAAGCGAAACATGTTAATGGAACTATAAAGAATCTGTGAAGCCTGTTTAATCTGTTGAAATTGAATACTGTAATTGAAAAACCTACGATGAGCATGAATAATTGTTTAAGAATGAATATGCCTAGATTTACAGTAGTTAGAAACTATAACCGCACTTAGACACGAGGTTAGATTACACTTGTGGTAGAAGTCTGCCCAAAACCGCATGACAAATCCAGCGTACACAAGTGGTTAATCTAATGTGAGGGGTTGAGTGCGTAAATGTACACATAACGGTGCTAAGACACGAGGTTAAGTTCGACTTGTGATAGAAATCTGCCCGGAACTGCCCGACATATCCAGCATCCACAGGTGGTCAACTTAATGTGAGAGGTCTGCTACATAAACATACATGAATGCGGCATGATAATAACCTATTATGAATAAACCCAAATGGGAAAAAGGAAAGATAACAGATAGGCTTGTCCTAGGGACAAGTGGTAATTATAACTTAGGTTATAATAAACGATAAAGGAAGGGGATAACTTATGAAATAAGATAAGTTGTACTTAATTATAAATTAAGTAATTTGTAAATCTGAAAACCCGTTAAATCTGTGTGGTTAAGTAAACCCGTTAAACATGTGGGGTTAAGTAAATCTGTAGGGTTAAGTAACCTGTTAAATCTGTAGGGATAAGTAAACCTGTTAAATCTATGGGGTTAAGTAAACGTGTAAATCTGTAAGGGGTTATGCGAATCTGTTAAATCTTTTAGGCATAACCTATCAAAATCCTAGTTAATTGGGGACACAAGATCCGTAAAGGTTGGCTTGTGTCATTTTTGTGTGGGACCCATATTAGTCAGTAACCCATTTTGGTATTAAAGGGGGACCCCGCACTAGGTAGGGGTCAGGGCACACTTACTGAGATGATTGTAAGAGGTTCATCTAGGAGGAGGTGTGTACTAGCGCGTTCCAACAGACTCATGTGCGTGCATGAGTAAGGCTTGCTCTTGGAAAATAAGCCATTGTAGTACCAGCAAATAGGCTTGTGTCCTTCTGTAGGTTGCCACTTTAGGAAGTAATGCACCCTACTGTGGGGCCGACACAGGGTATTTACGGGATATGGAGCCGATCGATTGGAGGGTAGTAATTAGGGTACCTCTAGTCCTGTCTGTTTCTGTGGGGTACCTGTATTTCTGTTTGGGTTACTACCCATTATTTCTGTTTAGGCACTGATTAATTTTGTTTGGGGTAAAACCCGCTACTAGAGTACACCTAAAACTACCATTATATTTTTATTGGGATCATCTTGTTCTGTTATACTAGTATTGGTGCAGAGAAGAGTATTAGAGAAGCGTAACCTATTCTGTTTTGTTTATTCTGCTTATCTTGCTCAGTCTGTTATACCTATTTTAGGATGTTGTTATCTCTCTCATCCAGTTTATATGTCTGTCATGATGCTTTTACTTATTTATATGCTAAAAGTAACTGGACTCGCCAGACTTTATGTTTGACCCATTTTGTTTCATCTTCTCTCTCTTCCGTCCCCTCAGGTTCTCAGGGTGGGAATACTCAGGTTTGATTTGGATTCTCTCTTTTTGATTCAGCTTGAGCTGCTTAGATGTACTGCTTTGATTTCCTTTCTTCCTTGATATGGCTATATTTATGGGGAACTATGCTTCTTTTATTATTGTACTCTGATGATTTTAGTACAAGATAGAAGTTTTAAGTTGATGTATTGGGTTTTCTGTATTTCAGACTTATGATGTAACTATATTTTGGACCACGATGTTTTTTGTTAAATAAAGTTTTAAATTCCACTGTTATTTTATATTTGTCATGTAATGTTTCGGTTTCGGTTTCTATTTACTTATAACGCTTCATGAAACTTAATGCATTCTGATAAAGAGTGACATTATCGGACGTGGGGTATCACATTTGGTATCAGAGCCGAAGGTTACCAGATCGGATAAAGATTTTGAAAATTATTTTCAACAAAGTTTTAAAAGAAAGCATTTTCAAAAGAAAAACCTGTCTTGGAAAACATATTCCCCAAAGACATATAAAATATCTCTCGATTCTCTGCTTGAGTCACTTTTCCTTTTCTTTTCAGCATGTCTGGGGAAACGATTCTTCCCGAAAGGTGTCCCCACTGCTGCATGGTTTCGTAGGCACGTTAAAACAATGGCACATGTCGAAGGGAAAGGAAGTGCCTAACTCCATCTGTAGCCATAGTAGTTTCACCTACGGCTAATTTTCTCGAGCTTTGTAAGGATTTCCATGCGATGGAGGTAGCTTTCGAGAGACTTGTTAGCTTGTTACCCAAGGAAGGTAAAAAGGAGAATAAGGGAGTTAAGGCTAAGGAGCACAACTCAAGGATGAGAGAAATGGTGGCCCAGGAAGGGAACATAGATAAAGTTCGAATAAAGGCAAGAAGAAATGTCATGAGCACTTGGGTCGTTTGGTCAAGCAATGCAGAAGAAGGAATAATGCTTGTTTCAACTGTGGAAAAGTTGGACGCTACATTAGGGAGCTCCCGAAGAAGCAAGGACAGAGCCAAAGGGAAGGATCTTCCGGAGGACATATGCATGCTCTTGTGGCTGGTATACCAGATAGGGTAGGAAAGTTTATGTTGAAGGTTCGATTTCTCTTTCCAATCATCCTATTAGAACCCTTTTTGATTCCGGTGCTTCGCATTCTTTTATATCTGATTTTATGGTTGAGTCTCTACACCTTATACTAGTATGCTTCTGGATCCCATTGTTGTCTCAAACCCCATTGGGGGTACGAATCATTCGTCTGTGATTTATCGGGGTTTTGAGAATATCTGTGTTGGACGTCGAGTTTGAATACGATGCATATGTGCTTGGTTTCATGGGCTATGGGTTGATTCTAGGGATGGATTGGCTAGCCATATATGGTGCCATTCTGGATTGTGAGAGGAGGGTCATTAGACTTTTGACCTGCCATGGGAGGACCCTCGAGATTTCTTGTGATCCAAAGGGGTCTGTCATGCTAATTTCCTAGAGTTGCTTGATGCATCCATCGATGATCTACGATCTATACCAGTAGTCTGTGAGTATCCTGATGTTTTTGAGGAGGTTCGGGGCTTACCTCTGAGGCACGAGATTGATTTCCATATATACTTGGTGGACAATGCAAAGCCAGTTGCATTGCTTGTGCGCCACATGGCTCCGAGGAAAAGGAGAGAACTCAGCAAACAAGTAGGGGAGCTACTTGAGAAAGGGTTTATTAGGAAAAGCATATCAGAATGGGGTGCTCCAGTAGTATTCGCAACTAAGTCGGATGGTTTGCTTCGCTTATGTGTAGATTATAGGGAGTTGAATAAGCTCATTAAGAAGAATAGGCACCCACTTCCAAGGATAGATGATCTGTTTGACCAACTTGTTGATGCGCCTGCTTTCTCTCAGTTAGACTTGACCAAGGGGTTTCATCAGTTGAGGGTAGCCGAGGACGGTATAAACAAGTCTGCCTTTAGGACTCAAGGTGGTTTCTTCGAGTGGCTCGTCATGCCTTTTGGGTTGACGAAAGCAACCGCCTATTTTGTGGATCTAATGAGTAGAATGTTTCGGGAGTTTCTAAATAAGTTCGTTGTGGTCTTTTTTTGATGACATCTTGATTTTCTCGAAGAGCGAGGAAGAGCATGCCCGACATTTAAGGGAGGTTTTGAAAAGTCTCTGAGCACATTAGCTAAAGGCAAAATTCTCCAAATGTCATTTTTGGAGAAAGGAAGTGAGATTTCTAGGGCATGTGTTCTCTAAGGATGGGATAGCAGTAGATCCTGCAAAAGTAATTACAGTTTAGGAGGGAAGGGTAGAATGTTACGATGGTAGACATTTGAGAGTTCACAAGAAGAACTACCCTACCCAATTTATGGAATTAGCTGCTATTATTTGCGCTTAAGGCTTGGCGGCAGTATCTGCTTGAAGAAAGGTTCGAGTTATACATGGACCACAAGTCACACAAGTATCTGTTCTCGCAGAAGGATCTCAAATTATGACAGGAAAAGTAGTTGATCCGAGTATGTTTGAGGAAGTAGAGGTGGAACGGGAGGCGACAGTTAGACGAGTTCCTACCCGTATTCTTGGATCATAGGTTAAGAAGCTATGCAATCGAGAGGTCAAGTTGATGAAAAATCAATCGAGAGAAGACCCTGAGAAAGCAACTTGGGAGACTGAAGACAAGATTCGCGCTTCATACCCTCTTCTTCTCAAGAGTATGTTCTTAACTTCTTTTTCCAAAGCTTTTATTCGTACTTGTTTCTATCGTTTAAGTATATCCTATCGAACGAATCTTCGACTTTTAGGTAAGGAACCCATGGATGTAAACATGTGTTTGAGACATGTTATGCTTGATGGATGCAAGTGGATGCAAGTGTTTGCTAGTGGTTTCCTGTGGATGCATATACACACACAAGGCACTAGATCGGCTCAATCACTCTCGTACTGCATATGGATGCATGTGCATATTTTTCTTCTTTTAATGGATGAAAGTGGGTGTATCATCATGTGGATGTTGCATTTGGATGAATGGTTGTGCACACATATAGAACTAACATGTTATAGTAGGATTATTTGCATACATGTTGGATACATGACACGAACATAAATTGCATTAAGGAGGTCAACTGAATCAGTAGACTGCCTGATTTCTCGCATTAGTGTAGGGACATATACACACACCTTTGCATATGTTCATATAAGCATTAGAAATATTTTGAGGATAATGGATGTCTGTAATTGGTGGATGAGTAGATGGATGATAGATGTTAGGATATACATTCCTCTTAACTTAGAGATTTCGGGGACGAAATCCTTTAAGTGGGGGAGAATGTAACACCCCGTAATTTTATAGAATATTGTAATGATAAATTAAAGAATACTTAATTAAATATTGGGAATTAAGTAAAATGTACTACGCCATTGCGTTCGTCTTGAAATTTGGCTTAAGATAGACTCCGAGTTTGCATGAAACGGACATCGTATGAAGAAGTTATTAAGCCTAGAAGTTTGTATACGCATAAGAGAACTATATATATACAAACAAATCAAATATTCAAAAATCAAAAAAATCAAATCAGCAAAGGGAAGGCCAAAAACCGGAACTGAACCATTCTGGGGGTCGGCCCGAGACGAGACTCGGCTGGGTCGACCCAGGGTGTTTGGGGTCGACCCATGGGTCAAACACCCAAAGAGGGCATCGACCCCCATACAGATCTTGGAAGAATTCAGTTTATGAACATGGACTTTTTTGTGGCTTGGTTCGTTGGTTTTAGGTTATAAATAGGACCCTATTTCTATTGTTTTTACACAACAAAAACAATAGAGACAATGAGATGCTGCCCCAGCTTAGATTGAGTTAGCCTATTTTCTTCAACAACAACCTATACGCATACAAGAATTTCTTTTACAGCTTCAGCCTATTGCTCTCTGTTCATTAGATCCAATCACAGTGAGTTCATGTTATTTTTAGATATAAACATTTAACAAGTAATCCTGATATGTTTATAAATTTGGATCTAAACATATGCCTAACTAGTCCTGTTATTACATGTTCATCAGATCTATTCTTATATGCCTATTTCTATTCATCAGATCTGTTCTTAAATTCCTATTTATGTTCATCAGATCTGTTCTTATATGCCTATTTCTGCTATCATATGCCCATTTCTATCGCTTTTGGTTTTATATATATTCTGTTTTTATCTCTCTCTCATTCCCTTTTTATCTTTATAGCCAGACTACCTTCGAGCCTAGGCCGATATCACTGAAATATGCATACGAACGAAATTGGGTTAAACTGGGAATGATTGGAATTGGTAGTTTAGGGAGATAAATTGTACTTTGAATCACGATTGGAATTTGGGGTCATAAACTATATTGTGAAATTAGACTAAAAGTTGGGGCATGATTTCTACTGTAAATTATGACTTATGGTTTGGGACATACAAATTTGTAGGCTTAATTTAAGATTAAGTGAAATATGTTAATGGAACTGTAAAGAATCTGTGAAGCCTAATTAATTTGTTGAAATTGAATACTGTAATAGAAAAACCTACGACGAGCATGAACAATTGTTTAAGAATGAATATGCCTAGATTTACAATAGTTAGAAATTGTAACTGCACTTAGACACGAGGTTAGATTACACTTGTGGTAGAAATCTGCCTGGAACCGCCCGGAAAATCCAGCATCCACAAGTGGTTTATCTAATTTGAGGGGTCGAGTGTGTAAATGTACATTTAACGGTGCTAAGACACGAGGTTAAGTTCGACTTGTGATAGAAGTCTTCCTGGAACTGCCTGACATATCCAGCATCCACAAGTTGTCAACTTAATGTGAGAGGTCTAGTGCATTAACATACATGAACGGGGAATGATAATAACCTATTTTGAATAAACCCAAATGGGAAAAAGTAAAGATAATAGGTAGACTTGTTCTAGGGACAAGTTGTATAAAGGAAGGGGATAACTTATGAAATAAGATAAGTTGTACTTAATTATAAATTAAGTAATCTGTAAATTTGGAAACCCGTTAAATCTGTGGGGTTAAGTAAACCCGTTAAATATGCGGGGTTAAGTAAGCCTGTTAAATATATGGGGTTAAGTAAACCTGTTAAATCTGTAGGGTTAAGTAAACCTATTAAAAATGTGGGGTTAAGTAAACCTGTAAATCTGTAGGGGGTTATGCGAATCTGTTAAATCTGTTAGGCATAACCTGTCAAAATTTTAGTTAATTGGGAACAAGATCTGTAAGAGTTGGCTTGTGTCATCTATTGCGTGGGACCCATATTAGCCAGTAACCCATTCTAGCATTAAAAGGGGACCCCGCACTAGGTAGGGGTCAGGGCACGCTTACTGAACTGATTATAAGAGGTTCATCTGGGAGGAGGTGTGTACTGGCGCATTCCAATGGACTCATGTGCGTGCATGAGTACAGCTTGCTTTGGAAAAATAAGCTGTTGTAGCACCAGTAAATAGGTTTGTGTCCTTCTGTAGGTTGCCACTTTAGAAAGTAATACACCCTACTGTGGAGCCAACAAAGGGTATTTACGGGATAGGAAGCCGATCGATTAGTGGGTGGTAATTAGGGTACATTTAGTCATGTCTGTTTTTATGGGGTACCTGTATTTCTGTTTGGGTTAACACCCGTTATTTCTGTTTAGGTACTGGTTAATTCTGTTTGGGGTAAAACCCGCTACTAGAGTACACCTAAAACTACCATTATATTTTAGTTGGGATCATCTTGTTCAGTTATACTAGTATTGGGGCAGAGAAAAGTATTAGAGAAGCGTAACCTATTCTATTTTGTTTATTCTGCTTATCTTACTCAGTCTGTTATACCTGTTTTAGGATGTTATTATCTCTCGCATCCAGTTTATATGTCTGTCATGATGTTTTTACTTATTTATATGCTAAAAGTAACTGGATTTGCCAAACTTTTTGTCTAACCCATTTTGTTTTCTCTTCTATCTCTTCTGTTCCCCTCCCCCCAAAGGTTCTCAGGGTGGGAATACTCAAGCTTGATTTGGAATCTCTCTTTCATTCAGCTTGGAGCTGCTTAGATGTACCATTTTGATTTCCTATCTTCCTTGATATGGCTATATTTATGGGGAACTGTGCTTCTTTTATTGCTGTACTCTGATGATTTTAGTAAAAGATAGAAGTTTTAAGTTGATGTATTGGGTTTTCTATATTTCAGACTTATGATATAACTATGTTTTGAACCACGATGTTTTCTATTAAATAAAATTTTAAATTCCGCTATTATTTTATATCTGCCTTGTAATGTTTCTATTTTTGTTTACCTATAACGCTTTACGAAATTTAATGCATTCTGATAAAGAGTGACATTATCGGACGTGGGGTGTCACAAGAGGCTAAGCAAGATGGCAGCACACATAAAAGGGGGAACTTACAAATATAATTATTTGGATTTTAAATACGCAGTAATCATGGATGTGTGCTTTTATATTCGTGTTTCCTTGTAAAGTGGTTTTTGTGACCCTGGTATACACATAAATCATCAAGCCTTGCAATGGTCCATGTTCCCAAACTACATATAGTATGGAGACATCATATTAGTCCCTAATACTTGGATATTATGCATAAAGCGTTTAATGGATATGTATGCTTTCTGTTTATTTAAACTAACGCCTTAAAGAATACTATTTATACTATATTTTTATCGAGTAAAATATAGGACCTCTAATCCTTGGTCATCACAAGTGACGACATAGAGGTTGCAGTATAATAAAAATTGAGAGCAAATCATCGTTAGTTAATTAACGATGTTGTGATGATACCATCGACTACACGATCAATGCCTATGAGCAGCCTGTCTGCCTTTACATGAAAAAACAAAGTAAACAACTATTCACACTGTTTTTCTACTACTTCTGTTACATGAGCTTGTAAAAGTATTTTTGTAATCAATAAGTTCTCTCAGCATGTTGCTGGTAACAAATATATAGTGATAGGGAAATGAGCTTTATTATAGTCTTTTCTAAATCATATATAAGTCCTTTAGTAGATGATGGGTGTAAATGGATAACCTAACCAAGATAAACTACAATGGCATATTGGTGATTTTATCTATTCCTTTTACTTAATGATCACAACACCGACGCCCGCGTCCCGGGAAAATTAGACGATGTAGCTTTCAAGTTATATGCTCTTTGCACGTTATTTGACAGTAATACTTGCAATTGTGATGGAAACTGAAATTATATTATGCTTTAATTTTTTATTTACATTGTGTAATTTTCAACCTAAGAAACAAAGGCAGTTTAGACAAAGGCAATAGAAAATTATCTTTTTGTCAATAGAAAACATTTCTTTTTAATCTTATTTTTTGTTGTAGAAGTAGAATTTAGTACATATCATGCTTTTACGCATATGTGTTCATAGTTTGGTTTTCTAAAATAACAGAGCACCTCGTTTATTTTTATTTCACATTATAAGATTGCATAATTGAATAAACAAGAATGATTATCATATGAAATCTAATGCATATGAATCATTCATCTATTTGCAAATTTAAAACTAAACCAAATCTTTTGTCAATGAAGAAGAGATATTGGATGAAGCACTAGCCATATATCAAATAGTATACAATCACGTTAATTATCCTATAACAAAGAAAGGCACCAATTGTGCCTTTGCTTGGAAGTTTGCAGGCCATACCCTATGCAATTTACACGCCAAAATGCAGACGAATGATACTGTATTCATCATTCTTAAATCTGTATTATAGGAAGCTTTATGAGGTATGAATGTATCATTATGTTGTGCAAGTATTAGGACTTTTTCTTTTATTATATGTAATATTAGGATTTTGTCTTGTATATTGTCATATTTTAGATGTAATGTAGACATATCTTAGTATCAGTTACATAAATTTCTTTTTCGTATATAACCAAATGATAGTGACTATCATGCGACTATATTGTGTTGTATGTTGGAGGATTCTAGATATAAGAAAAATAACCTGCGAAGCAGTTGCTGGGCACGGACCACTATATAGTAGTTATTGGCTACTAAATTACATTTAGACTGGCCATACAGATGGACATCACATTCGTTGTAACTTATCTCATAACCAAATAGTGAATATATATGACACAACAAGGTAAAATAAATATATCCAGCTAAAGCAAAAAGTGAATGGACATGTGCAAAATTGCTATCAGCAGCAAGCCAATCTAAGCAAGAAAATTAAGGACATTTTTATGTGTCGATGTTGGGAAAGTTCATATGACTATTTTGTAATTTTACATTTTACATGCAATTAAATGTACATATAAATAACGAACTAATTAAAATTGACAACTTACAGTTGTCAAAATGAAAGCTATCAATCTAAATATGTATACCTATGTGAAAAATCAGTATAAGGACAAATTTAAAAAAACATAGGTTAAAGAACACCAAGTTTTACTTTTAAGACGAAGGACAAATTTGGAGAAATATTAAGTAGAATGACAATGCTAAATATAACTAGTATTTTGTGTAATGTAAAACTAAATATAATGGCAGTTATAAGTAAAATTTCCATATGGTGTAAAGATTGAATATAATGCTAGTTAAATTTAGCATTGTTTATCAGCCTAGTTTTTTCAAAATTTGTCCTTCAATCTAAAAATGAAACTTGGTGTCATTCAGCTTAATATTTTTAAAGTTTGTCATTCTCTTTAATTACCTCTATATAAATTATTTACAGTAAACGTAAATTAAACTGAACTGTGCATATAATCTGATAGTCTCTAAATTCTAAATTAAAATTTTATTAAATGTGAAGTGAACTAGATTTATAACTCGTAGCTCAGTTGCGGTTAAATGTGCAATAAAATGCAATTATATTTAGATCAAACTGAATTTATAGCTCATAATTTGATATCTGTTCACATTTTAATATGGAACAGACTAATTGTAAAGTGAACAAAATTTATTCTAGTACATATCTTCAATAATAAAATACATATTTAGTTCAAAACCATTCAAAATTATTTAAACATTATAAGCTATTATTTCGATAATTTGAACTCGCATTTTACTGAACAAACCAAGCTTAATATACCATCAATGTAAATAGAGTAAGAGAAGAAGAAATAATCGAGATGGGTTTAAATTGTTTAATATATTAAGTAGATGGACATGTATTTATTAATTGCACACCAATATGCCATCCTTGTTCCTTGTTGATAGCCAATTATGCTATCTTAAGCTTTATATGGAACAATCAAAAGCATAGAAATTTGTTTTTGAAGTCTAATACCATCTGGTAATCCCTAATACAATGCAAATTACATGAATACGTGAACTGCTTCGTTATTTACTTCTTTATTGTAATTGAATAAGCTAAACTATCAGGCATAACATACTATAGGAGAAAAATGCTTTAATATGAATGAACATCTAATTACTAGTTAGTACACTTAGCACATTTTTAGATTCATTCTTTCATCATAGTGACTCACATCGCAGATTCAAGCCAAATAATATAGTACTTCTCATGTTTCGATATAACCTAAATATGTTGTGCTTTCCAAAGAGAAAAAGCTTGCTAACTAAACCAAAATTATCGCGCTTAATCCATCATCTAATAGAATATTAAGCAAACGAAGCAGAAAATTACTTTAGAAACTTATAGGGTACTATGTGTATACCTTCAGTGAAGTGCCTCCAACTAGAAACCCTTTTGTATATGTTTTCTTGGAAAGGTCATAAGAATCACTTCCACGATTTACTGCTCCTGCAATAAAAGAAATAAAGATCTAATAAATAATAATGACCACACATTGATTCAAACCTCATACCCAAACTTCATTGTTAATTGACAAATATTATTTAACACTAACTGAGAAACTGGCTTTAATGCTAAAAAAGATTAATATTGTACTGTAAAGAAAATCAAAAGTCCATGTGGCCCCACATACGCATCAGCTGCAGTGCCTCGCTCTGCAAAGGCATTTATTCTTGAACCACATTTCTCAAGTGTGAACGGTTGTTCTAGGCTATCTCTCTCAAATATAAAATAATGGGGTAGAGATATTACTAAATCCAAACAGTGTTGAGAAGAAAGAATAAACTTATCTTCCCAACAAGTAATGGAAAAGAATTTATCGACCAGTTATGTTATTTGTTGTCCAAAGGCAGATCAATCAATTCATTATCTCTACTGTTAAAGTCACAACTAAATAACTAAAGGTAAGAAAAATTGTATCTTTAACCATCTTCTAGACTTCAGATTATGAGTTGGGATTATCAGATCAGCTTGTATCCCCGCGCCCCCAAAGAAGAAAAAACATGCAGATACCTTATCAACATCAATACTATTTCGCATAGCATCCCCACTATGTTCATTTTCTGAAATAACATTACCACGACTACCCTAACACAGGCGTGCAAGTGATAGAAAACCACTAGAAAAATAATGACCGATATCATTATTAATTCTGTCTCCTTTTTTCTTTCAACAGTTAAGGTGTCTTTTTAGGAATGCCATTCTTCTTCTCATGCTACTTGCACTTTTCTATTTTTAAAGTCCACATCAGGTTGCTAAACTAATTTCTTCGAATTATTTCTATTTCCACTCACTTTCTACCTTGTATCATCCACAAGTTTGCAATTATGAATAACAGAAAATTCACAAAAAGACATAAAAGATATAGAATCTACCTACTCACCCATCAATGAATGCCTACTTTAAAATAACATCATCTCCATCGACATATAAATGATACCACTTATCTTGTTTTTTCATAACGTACATCAGGTATATCCTAAACTATAAAAATTGAAGTAGCAACAAAAAATTATGAAGGATGATAAGAATATGACTGATATCATCTATAAAAAAGGATCTCAATATAGTAACTTGGATCTAAAATGTATTTTTAAAATTCAAGAAATGATTGATAGCTTTCCTGAAGAAACATATGTATATTTAATTTACATGAAAATTTAAAAAAATTAGAAATGAAGTAAGACAAAATATCTAACTTATATGCATACGTTCAGTACGTGGTGGTAGGATATTCAGTCAAGGGGATTATACAAGAAGGTACTACGGGGGATAAACAATATAATACAGAACTAACAAACTAGTATATATATACATATATATATATATAAATATATATATATATATTTGGTAACTGACTTGTTAGTTTGATACCTTGATGATTATCATTTCTTTAATCTGGGAAAATTTTGCTTCTACTTTCCTACTATTTTGTATTAAAAGTATCATGAAACTTTCGAAAACTAATTTGAGACATCAAATTTAGCTTCTACTTTCGTGCTATTTTGATTACCCTAAAACAACAACCCTAAAATTGAAAAATAACATTTTGTTAACTCTTTTGCAAATCAAAAAATAGCAGCAACCCTGAAATCGAATAAATCTACTTATTTACCTTCTCGATAAGTAAAGTAATCGAATAAATCCCAAAAAATAGTAACCCTAAATTCGTAAATCCGAATCTACAAATCCATAATCGTAAACTCAGATCTACAATCTACACAAACAAAGAATCGGGATTGCTTACCAAAATCCAAATCGAATATTAGATCCAAAACGGATCGCCCTAGCTTCGACAGAGATTAGAGATGGAAGGAGCTTTTGAGGGAGACCGTGTGTAACACCCCATGTCCATTAATGTCACTCACAAAGGGAATGCATTAACTTCTATGGAGCGTTTTAAGTGAATATAGAACAGAAAATCACAACAAGACAGATATGAAATAGTACTTGAAAATTTAAAACTTTATTTATTGCAACGGAAGGTAAATATGTTTGGTTACATCACCAAAACCCAAAGACTAAAGTCAAGTACATAATATCCATCTTGACAAAATCAGAGTACATAATATAAAAAGCATAATCCCATAAATAGCCATAAAAGAGATAGGTTGAGCTTTACTTCAGCAATCCAAATCCAAGTGCTCCCAAAGAGATCCAAATCAAGCTTCCCACCCTAAGAACCTTGGGGGGGGGAAGGAAGAAAAGAGGTGGAAACAAAGGGGTCAGACATAAAGTCTGGCAAGTCCGATAACTCCAACAATATAATTATCAAAGTAACTAGGATAAGACATAAGCTTGGTAAATAAGGAAATGACCGTGAATTAATGGCAAGACCAAGCAACCAAAAATAATAGGATGAGCAAAGATAACGTTAAAGGCGCTTCCTAATCAATATAGGGTAATCACTATACTCTACCGTACTGTACCGTACTGTACTGTACTAACACTAACTGCACCCATACTAGTCACTCTAGAAACTTGATCCCTCTTGACTAAATAGAATGATGATAGCTTCGTGTACTACTAGATGTACCCACTATCCCCACTAGATGTACCCCTTCAATGGTAATTCCATGTACTCCAAGCTGACGTCATAGGTGTCGTCAGCTCCTATCTCCACTAGATGTACCCCTTTAATGATTAATTAATAATGGTAGCTTCGTGTACCCCTAGCTGACTACATAGGTGCCGTCTGCTCCTATCTCCACTAGATGTACCCACTACCCTACCCCATTCGATCGGCTCCCTAACTCGTAGATACCCGTGCAGGTCCCACAGTGGGGTGTATCACTCCCCGGTATGGCAACCTTATACTACGCAAGGAATGCATGGCTTATACCTACACAATGCAACAACGTCTTACCTACCATCCCGGGCCCACGCACGCACATGACCCCGTTGGACTTGCGTTGCCACCGCTAACCCATTTTGGCCTCTAACAATCAGGCCCAGTAGGCGTGTCCCGTCCTCGACTTGGGTCGAGCTCACAAAGATACTTAATGGGCTACTAGACTGAAAAGGCCCCCCCACCAAGCTTCCCACCTAGGCTTGGTCCCCTCTAATACATCCCACTTAACCCCATGTCCACTTACATGTATAAATTTGGTTAAGTGTTTTCTAATTTAACCTAGTCTCACCCTTTTGTTTAATTAACAGGTTGTATTGGTTAAGTCTGTGGGCCTATATACACAAATATTACCCACCTACCCAAGATTTACTTAACCCTCTCACTGGTTCAGACATATTTAATTTACGGTTAAGTTTGTGGGCCTATATGTACTAATATTACCCACCTACCCAAGATTTACTTAACCCACTCATTCCGTATAACCCAGTTTACTTAACCCCCAACTTAAACTTAAGTTCTTACAATCCCTAGGGATCAGATTTGGTTAAGTAGTCCATTTCATTTACCATGTCCATTTTTAATTAATTAATCAATTAATTAAAACCTTTCCCTTCATAGGTGTCAATACAAATTTTATCCAATAATTTGAATTACATGTCATAATTGTCTATATTCAAATTACTCCATTTTTCTAATCGTATTTCTCATGACATCCACATGTCACCCACTAGATTCCTCATGCCACCCAAGGCACCCACTTAACCCCCTCATGTCCCACTACATGCTTATCTGGTTAAGTATTTCTTAATTCATTAAGGCCGTAACCTTATAAAGACCTCTCACATTAGACTGACATTAATGGCAGCTGGATTTGCCGGGCGGGTCCGGGCAGTCTTACACCATAAAAGAGCCTAACCTCGTGTCTTTACAACTGTTACGCTTTTAATTTGGGCCTAGGACCTCTCACATTGGGCTACCATTTGTGACTACTGGATTTGCTGGGCGGGTCCGGGCAGTTTTACGTCACAAATGAGTCCAACCTCGTGTCCTAAGCATTGATTATCACTTATATTCCTTTACCTCAATTTGAATTATTTTCCCTATTCAAATTATCAATTAATTCCAAATTTAACGATGTCCATAATTGACTCAATTATGTCCATCCATTTATGGTATGCAAAATTATACCAATTTCGTCACAAATTTATTATATGCCATTAAAGGCCTTTTATCTCACTATTTAATATCCCTATTCAAATTCAAATTAATTTACATATATGACTCATTTACATTCCAATTCACATTTATTAACATAATATTTTCATCCCATATTTGGATTAATTATTCCTAATCAAATATGTAAATAAAATTCCAATTATCTTTATGACCATAATTCACATTAATTATGTCTATATATCACTTTACCAATTAATATTTCAATTTACATATATGCCTCTTTTAAGGCCATTACATACCAATTCACATTTATTAACATAATCAATATTTTTCCCCATAACCCCCGCGGCGTCCATTCGCATAGAATATATGATAGACTAAGAAATAGTCTAACACATGGAAAAGGAAAAAACACTACATATTCACATAACATACAAAATAGGCCTAACTTGCATATGAGAATTTACCACATAACTTGCATAAAATCATCGATCTAAACATAGGCCTAAAAGGTATGAACCTGCATGTTATGAACAAGATTTTCATCACAAAACTTACATAGGCAATAACCAAAAACTTGCATAACATGATTCATATTCCAAACTCATATTTTTATATAAACTTGCATATGTGATTTATGCAACATAACAATGGTGTAAATTTACCTCTAAATATACAAACTAGCATGTACAGATTTGGCATGTAACTTATACATATCATAGCCTAACTTTTGGTCATAATATTTACTAACTTGCATGTGATTTATGTCTAAATCAACATCTAAACTTGCATACATACATATGATCTATCATATGAATCAACATAACCAAACTAGCATTTAAGCAACATGATGATTTGATTACACGTAAGCCGATCGTAGAATTACAACATAGATCATAACTTTACAACATAGATGACAACATAAAATCATAGAATTTACAACATGTATGATAACATCACAATTTAACAACATAATCATATCATACGGTCAATAATTCACATCATATCCATATAATCCATAATTATATCAAATCTTACTTAATTTAATAATTATCTTGATTAGAGAAATCGAACTTGCCTTTCGTGGTTAAAGAATTATGAACAATTGATCAAACTTGATGCAGAATTGTTGTAGCGACGTTAGTTGATTCGTTGTTGAAGCTCTAAGCTTGAATTGATTAGCTATCTTCCTCTTTAGTTGGCGGCGGCTACACTGAGTTCCATGGCGATGGCATAACGGCTTTGGTTCCAATTTTAATTAGGTTTAGGGTTAGCATTAGGATGTATTTATAGGTGTAGGAAGTTATTTAGGACCATTAGATTAACCCTGAACCATGAGAACCAATCAAATGCAAAATCTTCATTTGAGCGAATCGGCCCACGGGTTGACAGCCAAACACCCTGGATTAACCCCTAGTCGACCCAACGGGGCTTGGGTCGACCTCAAAAATGGGTCGGTTCGGTTATTCCCCCTCCCAATTCGCTGTTTTGAACTTTTTTCGCATATTTATTTATTTAATTTTGAATTTATATATATATATATATATTTCTCTGCGCAACCCATTTCACTTAATTCTTTTCTAAAAATTAAGTATACTTTAATTTATGAATTTTAATGTTATAAAATTACGGGGTGTTACATTCTCCCCTCCTTAGAGGATTTCGTCCCCGAAATCTCCAAGTCAAGAAGAATGTATATCCTACCATCTAATTGTCCGTCTACTCAACCATCAAACACCAACATCCATTGTCCTTAAAAGACTTCTAATGCTTTAATGTTTATATGCACAGTGTGTGTATATGTCCATATCTAATGCAAAATTAGGCGGTCTACTGATTCAGTCGACCTCCTTAGTGCAATTCATGATAGTGCCATGCGTCCAATATGTATGCAAAAGATTCCTAATGATACATATTAATTCTATATGCGTGCACAACCATCCACCCGAATGCAGCAACCATATGATAATACAACCATTATACATCCATTTTACTAAATACATCCATATATATGCAATATGCAACATGAAGTGACTGAGCCGATCTAGTGCCTAATAGTGTGTGTATATGCATCCACGAGCAACCACTAGCGAACACTTGCATCCACTTTGCATCCATCATACATAACATGTCTCAAACACATGTTTCAACCATAGGATTTCCCTAACTAAAGGTCAAAGATACTAGCGAGAGGACATACTAAAGATAAGATAAGCACAAGCTAAGCGATAAAGGAGAAATTAAAAGACATACCCTCGAAAAGAAAAGGGTACAATGAACGCATCTTCTCTTCCGTCTCCCAAGTAGCGTTACTCTCATCGTCTCCCCATTGTACTTTGACTAGTCTGACCTCTCGATTTCTCAACTTCTTGATCTCCGACCCAAGAATGCATGTAGGAGCTCGTCGAATCGTCGCATCACGCTTTATTTCCACCTCTCTAAGCAAGCTCGGCTCCACTACCTCCGCGGTCTCGTGTAAGCACTTCCTCAAATGTGATACATGGAATACATCGTGTACACCACTAAGTCTCTCAGGCAACTCTACTTTATACGCCATCTGACCAATCTTCTCCTTTATAGGAAACAGCCCTACGAACCTTGGTGCTAATTCCCCAACGGACCCAAAGCGAACAACATTCCGTAATGGAGACACTTTGATAAAGACCATGTCCCCAACCTCAAACTCAAGATCTGTCCTCCTCTTATCCACATAAGATTTCTGCCTATCTTGCGCTGCTTTCATCCTTCTTCGAATCAAATCAATATTCTCCGAAGTTTCTCTAATCATATCGGGCCCAAGTAAGATCTTATCCGTAGATTCCCAACAACGTGTAGGTGAACGACAAGGTCGTCCATAAAGAGCTTCGAAAGGTGCCATGCCAATGCTAGACTGAAAGCTATTATTATATGCGAACTCCACCAATGGAAGATGCTCTTCCCATGTACCCCCAAAGTCTAGGATACATAGCCTCAAAAGGTCCTCTAGAATACGATTCACCCTCTCGGTTTGGCCGTCCGTCTGAGGATGATATGCGGTGCTCAAACATAACTGAGTCCCTACCGCTTCTTGTAAGCTCCTCCAAAATTCGCTAGTGAAGATAGGATCGCGGTCGCTTACTATGCTAGAAGGAACACCATGCAAACGAACTATCTCTCGGACGTATACAGAAGCTAACCATGGAGCAGTCCTCTTACCCTTCACGGGAATAAAATGGGCGCTCTTAGTAAGTATATCTACTATAACCCAAATCCCCGTATTACTCTTCCTCGATCTTGGTAATCCATCAACAAAATCTATCGAGATACTATCCATGTGAACTCATCGCAACTATCCATCTCCCACGCAAGCCGTCTTATTCGAACTCGATATTCCCCAAGCATAAGCCCCATAGGCCTAAACCAATATCAGACAAGCACCCAAGGAATACCTCCTCCGATTTCAGACTGTCTACGTGAGATGATACTAGCAAAACAAATAATTGGGCACTTAACCGACTCTGGCTGTCCTCGCCAGTCTTGCTTCAAAACCATCTTTGACCACATAACTGGTTTTGCATTATCTACTAGGCACACAAGAAGGCTTACTTCGCACCTCTAGGTAAACCCTGCACTTCATCGAAGACGTCCCCATACTAACGGACCACACAAACAGATTCCAAATCATTGTTGGATGCGTCAAAAGATTCTAGGTAGCTAAGCATCACTGAACCCTTAGGGTCACAAGAAATATCGAGGGTCTTCACATGGCGAATCAATGGTCTAACTACCCTCCTTTCACAATCTAGGATGGCACCCCACCTGGCAGGCCAATCCACCCCTAGAATCAAACTATAGACCGAGAAACCAAGGACGAAGGCGTTGCATTCCAATCCAACGCCCAAGATGGACACTCTCAAATCCCGACAAACCATTGAAGGATAAGCCGAACCACCAACAGGATTTGAGACTAGGATGGGATCCTTAACTAGACTAGTATTTAGGTGCAGTGTTTCAACTAACGAAGCAGATACTAACGAGTATGAAGCGCCAGAATCAAATAAAGTTTGAACAAGATGATAAATAAAACCAAATTTCAACCAAGACGGTCCTACCCCGATCAGGTATAGCTGCCGTGAGGGAATATAACTACCCTCTAGAAGATCCTGTACTTTGTCCTTGCCTCTTTGGATAATCCTAATAAGGTGTCCTATTTCTCCAAAACAACCAGCCTTCTTCTTCACATTCTCCATTCGTGACCTCCCACCAAGATGAGGTTTCGTCCTTTGTTAACCTAACAGCTATTTGAACCTTCCTCCCATCGTCCATCTTACAGATACCCACAAGCCCTCCACCTCCTTGGACTAACTTCTAGCCCGCCAAACGTCTAAGTCCCTTAAAGTGGCTCTTCCGTCCTTCGTACAGAAGTCCTTATTTATCTTAGAAAAAGCATCTATACGCGGAGGGGGAAATTCAAAAAGAGAGAGAGGAAGAGATTCAAAACGGAGAATCGAAGGAAGGATATATGTCTCTTGGGGATCATGTTCTTAAAATAAACCTTTCTTTCAAAAATACTCTTCTACAAACATATTTTTGAAAGCATTCTTTATAAAAATGCTTTTGAAAAATAGTTTTTCAAAATATCTTATCTGTTCTAGTAACCTTCGGCTCTGATACCACGTGTAACACCCCATGTCCATTAATGTCACTCGCAAAGGGAATGCATTAACTTCTATGGAGCGTTTTAAGTGAATATAGAACAGAAAATCACAACAAGACAGATATGAAATAGTACTTGAAAATTTAAAACTTTATTTATTGCAACGGAAGGTAAATATGTTTGGTTACATCACCAAAACCCAAAGACTAAAGTTAAGTACATAATATCCATCTTGACAAAATCAGAGTACATAATATAAAAAGCATAATCCCATAAATAGCCATAAAAGAGATAGGTTGAGCTTTACTTCAGCAATCCAAATCCAAGTGCTCCCGAAGAGATCCAAATCAAGCTTCCCACCCTAAGAACCTGGGGGGGGGGGAAGGAAGAAAAGAGGTGGAAACAAAAGGGGTCAGACATAAAGTCTGGCAAGTCCGATAACTCCAACAATATAATTATCAAAGTAACTAGGATAAAACATAAGCTTGGTAAATAAGGAAATGACTGTGTAACACCCCATGTCCATTATTGTCACTCACAAAGGGAATGCATTAACTTCTATGGAGCGTTTTAAGTGAATATAGAACAGAAAATCACAACAAGACAGATATGAAATAGTACTTGAAAATTTAAAACTTTATTTATTGCAACGGAAGGTAAATATGTTTGGTTACATCACCAAAACCCAAAGACTAAAGTCAAGTACATAATATCCATCTTGACAAAATCAGAGTACATAATATAAAAGGCATAATCCCATAAATAGCCATAAAAGAGATAGGTTGAGCTTTACTTCAGCAATCCAAATCCAAGTGCTCCCAAAGAGATCCAAATCAAGCTTCCCACCCTAAGAACCTGGGGGTGGGGGGGAGGAAGAAAACAGGTGGAAACAAAGGGGGTCAGACATAAAGTCTGGCAAGTCCGATAACTCCAACAATATAATTATCAAAGTAACTAGGATAAGACATAAGCTTGGTAAATAAGGAAATGACCGTGAATTAATGGCAAGACCAAGCAACCAAAAATAATAGGATGAGCAAAGATAACGTTAAAGGCGCTTCCTAATCAATATAGGGTAATTACTATACTCTACCGTACTGTATTATACTAACACTAACTGCACCCATACTAGTCACTCTAGAAACTTGATCCCTCTTGACTAAATAGAATGATGATAGCTTCGTGTACTACTAGATGTACCCACTATCCCCACTAGATGTACCCCTTCAATGGTAATTCCATGTACTCCTAGCTGACGTCATAGGTGTCGTCTGCTCCTATCTCCACTAGATGTACCCCTTTAATGATTAATTAACAATGGTAGCTTCGTGTACCCCTAGCTGACTACATAGGTGCCGTCTGCTCCTATCTCCACTAGATGTACCCACTACCCTGCCCCATTCGATCGGCTCCCTAACTCGTAGATACCCGTGCAGGTCCCACAGTGGGGTGTATCACTCCCCGGTATGGCAACCTTATACTATGCAAGGAATGCACGACTTGTACCTACACGATGCAACAACGTCTTACCTACCATCCCGGGCCCACGCACGCACATGACCCCGTTGGACTTGCGTTGCCACCGCTAACCCATTTTGGCCTCTAACAATCAGGCCCAGTAGGCGTGTCCCGTCCTCGACTTGGTCGAGCTCACAAAGATACTTAATGGGCTACTGGACTGAAAAGGGCCACCCCACAAAGCTTCCCACCTAGGCTTGGTCCCCTCTAATACATCCCACTTAACCCCATGTCCACTTACATGTATAAATTTGGTTAAGTGTTTTCTAATTTAACCTAGTCTCACCCTTTTGTTTAATTAACAGGTTGTATTGGTTAAGTCTGTGGGCCTATATACACAAATATTACCCACCTACCCAAGATTTACTTAACCCTCTCACTGGTTCAGACATATTTAATTTACGGTTAAGTTTGTGGGCCTATATGTACTAATATTACCCACCTACCCAAGATTTACTTAACCCACTCATTCCGTATAACCCAGTTTACTTAGCCCCCAACTTAAACTTAAGTTCTTACAATCCCTAGGGATCAGATTTGGTTAAGTAGTCCATTTCATTTACCATGTCCATTTTTAATTAATTAATCAATTAATTGAAACCTTTCCCTTCATAGGTGTCAATACCTATTTTATCCAATAATTTGAATTACATGTCATAATTGTTTATATTCAAATTACTCCATTTTTCTAATCGTATTTCTCATGACATCCACATGTCACCCACCAGATTCCTAATGCCACCCAAGGCACCCACTTAACCCCCTCATGTCCCACAACATGCTTATCTGGTTAAGTATTTCTTAATTCATTAAGGTCATAACCTTATAAAGACCTCTCACATTAGACTGACATTTATGGCAGCTGGATTTGCCGGGCGGGTCCGGGAAGTCTTACACCATAAAAGAGCCTAACCTCGTGTCTTTACAACTGTTACGCTTTTAATTTGGGCCTAGGACCTCTCACATTGGGCTACCATTTGTGACTACTGGATTTGTCGGGCGGGTCCGGGCAGTTTTACGTCACAAATGAGTCCAACCTCGTGTCCTAAGCATTGATTATCACTTATAATCCTTTACCTCAATTTGAATTATTTTCCCTATTCAAATTATCAATTAATTCCAAATTTAACGATGTCCATAATTGACTCGATTATGTCCATCCATTTATGGTATGCAAAATTATACCAATTTCGTCACAAATTTATTATATGCCATTAAAGGCCTTTTATCTCACTATTTAATATCCCTATTCAAATTCAAATTAATTTACATATATGACTCATTTACCTTCCAATTCACATTTATTAACATAATATTTTCATCCCATATTTGGATTAATTATTCCTAATCAAATATGTAAATAAAATTCCAATTATCTTTATGACCATAATTCACATTAATTATGTCCATATATCACTTTACGAATTAATATTTCAATTTACATATATGCCTCTTTTAAGGCCATTACATGCCAATTCACATTTATTAACTTAATCAATATTTTTTCCCCATAACCGCCGCGACGTCCATTCGCATAGAATATATGATAGACTAAGAAATAGTCTAACACATGGAAAAGGGGAAAACACTACATATTCACATAACATACAAAATAGGCCTAACTTGCATATGAGAATTTACCACATAACTTGCATAAAATCATCGATCTAAACATAGGCCTAAAAGGTATGAACCTACATGTTATGAACAAGATTTTCATCACAAAACTTACATAGGCAATAACCAAAAACTTGCATAACATGATTCATATTCCAAACTCATATTTTTATATAAACTTGCATATGTGATTTATGCAACATAACAATGGTGTAAATTTGCCTCTAAATATACAAACTAGCATGTACAAATTTGGCATGTAACTGATACATATCATAGCCTAACTTTTGGTCATAATATTTACTAACTTGCATGTGATTTATGTCTAAATCAACATCTAAACTTGCATACATACATATGATCTATCATATGAATCAACATAACCAAACTAGCATTTAAACAACATGATGATTTGATTACACGTAAGCCGATCGTAGAATTACAACATAGATCATAACTTTACAACATAGATGACAACATAAAATCATAGAATTTACAACATGTATGATAACATCACAATTTAACAACATAATCATATCATACGGTCAATAATTCACATCATATCCATATAATCCACAATTATATCTAATCTTACTTAATTTAATAATTATCATGATTAGAGAAATCGAACTTGCCTTTCGTGGTTAAAGAATTATGAACAATTGATCAAACTTGATGCAGAATTGTTGTTGCGACGTTAGTTGATTCGTTGTTGAAGCTCTAAGCTTGAATTAGGTTGAATTGATTAGCTATCTTCCTCTTTAGTTGGCGGCGGCTACACTAAGTTCCATGGCGACAGCATAACGGCTTTGGTGCCAATTTTAATTAGGTTTAGGGTTAGCATTAGGATGTATTTATAGGTGTAGGAAGTTATTTAGGACCATTAGATTAACCCTGAACCATGAGAACCAATCAAATGCAAAATCTGCATTTGAGCGAATCGGCCCACGGGTTGACAGCCAAACACCCTGGATTTACCCCTAGTCGACCCAGCGGAGCTCGGGTCGACCTCAAAAATGGACCGGTTCGGTTATTCCCCCTCCCAATTCGCTGTTTTGAACTTTTTTCGCATATTTATTTATTTATTTTTGAATTTTTATATATATATATATATATATCAATATATATATATTTCTCTACGCAACCCATTTCACTTAATTCTTTTCTAAAAATTAAGTATACTTTAATTTGTGAATTTTAATGTTATAAAATTATGGGGTGTTACACCGTGAATAATGGTTGAGGAGATTGGAGATGGAAGAGGTTTTCGACAGTCCGTTGATGATCTGTGAGGTGTTGTTTTGGAGGAAGGGGAATGGATTTGCAGGGGAGATAGAATAATTATTTGTGAAATGGATGTGAATAGAATCCAGTGTTACACTCTTATTACCAAAACAAATTCGCTGAAAGAAAGAATTAAATGTAATTAATAACACTTTAGAATAATGTGTTATTAAAAAGCGTTATAAATATCATATATTTTTTGTAGTGCTACGGACAGACTTCTACTTAGGCCTGAGATGATTAAAGAGACTACTGAGAAAATAGACCTTATTCGCTGTCATATGAAGGCAGCTCAGGATAGGAAAAAGTCATATGCTGATTGGAGGAGGACTGACTTAGAGTTTGAGGTAGGAGATATGGTCTTTATCAAGGTATCACCTTTGAGGAACGTAGTTCTCTTTGGCTCGGTAGAGAAGTTAGCACCCAGGTTTGTAGGGCCATTCCCCGTAGTCGGGAGGATAGGCCAGATGGCCTACAGAGTTAACTACCAGAGAGGCTGGCGGGAGTTCACGACGTGTTCCATGTTTCCCACTTGAGGAAATGTCTACATGATTCAGTAGAGGTAATAGAGCCAAGTACACCTGAGGATGTTGAAGTCGAGTAGGAGGCATGAGTTAAAAAAAGTTCCTACCTGTATTCATGGATAGGAAGTTAAGAAGTTACGCAACAAGGAGATCAACTCAGTGAAGGTGCAATGGGGAGAATATCGTGATGATGCGACATGGGAACCCGAAGACAAGATTCATGCTTCTTACCCTTTTCTCTTTGAGAGTACGTTCTTAATTCCTTTCTAAGCTTTTGGTATGCGAATCTGTTTTCCTATCATTTGAATCTTGATCCTTAGTTAGAAGCCTATGGTTGAAAACATGAGTTTGAGACATGTTACGTTTGATGGTTGCAAGTGGATGCAAGTGTTTGCTAGTGGATGTAAGTGGATGCATATACATACATTAGGCACTAGATCGGCTCAAGCACTTACATACTGCATAAGGTGTGTGCGCATTTTAATTTTCAATGGATGGAAATGGCTGAATCATCACATGGATGTTGCATTTTGGTGAATGATTGTGCACACATATACACTTATAAGTACTATTAGGATTCTTCTGCGTACATATTGGATACATAGCACAGATATGTATTGAATTAAGGAGGTCAACTGAATCAGTAGACCGCCTGATTTTTTTCATTAGTGTAGGGACATATACACAACACCTTTTAATATGTTCATATAAAGCATTAGAAACTTTAAGGACAATAGATATTAATGATCGATAAATGAGTAGATACGTGTAGATTCTTAACATTAGTAACATTCATCTTAACTTGGAGATTTCGGGGATGAAATTCTTCAAGGATGGGTGTAACACCCCGAATTTTCTAAGAATATTAAAAATTAACAAATTCAAGAGTACTTAATTTTTAGAAGAAGAATTAAATGAAATGGGTTGCACTATTACGTTCGTCTCAAAATTTTGGTCAAGATAGACATTTGGTTTGCATAAAACGGATACCTTATGAAGGAGTTATTAAGCCTTGAAGTTTGTATGCATATGAGAAAAGTATATATATAGGTATATATAAAAATTAAATAAATAAATATGCAAAAAACTTCAAAACAGCGAATCGGGAGGGGGAACAACCGAACCGGCCCATTTTTGAGATTGACCCGAGCCCTGCTGGGTCGACTAGGGGTTGATTCAGGGTGTTTGGCTGTCAACCCGTGGGCCGATTCGCTCTAAGGCGGATGTGGCATCTGATTGGTTCTCATGGTTCAGGGTTAATCTAATGGTCCTAAAACACTCTCTACAACTATATAAGGACCCTAAACCTAAAACCTATTTCTACTATTCACTCTCATCTAAACCTAGCCGTCACTAAAACCTAAGTCAAATTAAATCTAATCTAATTCAACTAAGAGAATTCAACGATCTACATCAAAGGCGAGCAATTCAGTTTCAGAATACAGATCCCTGAAATCAAGTTTTTCCTTTTGATTGTAAGTATAGTTATCTATCTTTCAGATGTGAATAAATTAAAGACATGATTTGTAATGAATTGTAAAATAGAATTGTATCAAGTTGTATGTGATGTTGATTCATGTTTATTCATGTCTATTCTATCATATATGCCTATGAACTATTATGGTCTATCAAACCTATCATGTTATGTGAAAATTGGTGAGTAAACCTATGATGTTGTATTGGTATTTGGGAATGAAATTATCATATGTAAGTTTGGTGATATTATGATACATACAAGTTTTAGGCTAAGTCATGTCGTTTATGCCTAATTTTTTTAGAGCCATTATGCATACATGTTTATATCTACGACCTTATATGTTTAGATCTACAACTTTATATCTTAGATCCATATGCCTTTATGATAGATCTAATTTGCAAGTTCACTACTACATGTCAAGTTTAACTTGTATAGTTTTATGTAAATTCATATGCTTGTGGTTCATGTCGCATAGATCAAATTTGCAAGTTCATAGTTAAAAGTATATTGTTCTATGCCAAATCCATGTGACATATGTGTAGTTAGATCCATACTTTTGTATGATGTTGGAATGTTGCAAAGTTCCAATTTTCCCCTTTTTTGTTTTATAAGTTAGGCTAAAATATTGAGCCTAACATTCTATGTAATTTTACGAACGTACAACGGGGGTAACATTGGGGAAAACATGAAATTACATGTAATTGGCCTATTTGACACATAAGCATGATAAGTGGCATGAAAATGGTATAATCTATATACCAAAAATTTTGAACGTGATTTAGAAGGAAAGTGGGCCATGACAATAATTGATTTATAATTTACATATAAATATGTAGGATAAACATGAAAAATTACATGTCATAGATTGGTTCATGAAATGGTATATTTAGTATATCATTAATTGTGAACATAATTAAAAGGATAATTATGGCATAATTAAATTGGGAATAATTTACATATGGAATTTGTCATAAATAAGAAATATGTAAATTTAGAAAAGACGAATATGCCTAACCCGAGGTTAGACTGAGTTATGGTGTAAAACTGCCTGGAACCGACCGGCACATCTTGTGACCACAACAATACCTGTCTAATGTGGGTGGTTAGTGCATTGAGCCCAAAAAGGACCCGAGGTTAGACTGAGTTGTGGTTTAAAACTGCCCAGAACCGACCGGCACATCCAGTGACCACAACAATACCTGTCTAATGTGAGTGGTTGGTGCTTTAATAAAGCTAAGTCAATATTGGTAGGGTTAAGTCAATTAAGGAAACACTTAATCAATTCAACATGTTAACTAAACTGATGGGTGAGGTTAAGTAAATTTAGAACACTTAACCGTTATAACATGTTAATTAGACAAGTGGGTGAGGTTAAGTAAATTTAGAACACTTAACCGTTATAACATGCTAATTAGACAAGTGGGTGAGGTTAAGTAAATTTAAACTTAACCGTTATAACATGTTAATTAGACAAGTGGGTGAGGTTAAGTAAATTTAGAACACTTAACCGTTATAACATGTTAATTAGACAAGTGGGTGAGTTTAAGTAAATTTAGAACACTTAACCATTATAACATGTTAATTAGACAAATGAGTGAGGTTAAGTAAATTTAGAAACACTTAACCAATATAACTTGATTTATGGAAAGGTTAAGTTAAAATAAGAGGGAAACACTTAACCAATATAACTTGATTTGTTGTAGGGTTAAGTTAACACAAGAAGGTAACACTTAACCAAAGTAACATGACATGTAGGTGGGTTAAGTTAACTTGAATTGATTGATGACACTTAACCAATACCACAAGATGAATACGTGGGGTTAAGTTAACAAGAAACACTTGACCAATATAACTTGATTAACGAAGGGGGTTAAGTTAATAGGAAACACTTAACCGATCCAACATGATAAGTAAGGAGGGTCAATTTAATAAGAAATGCTTAACCAACATGACATGATGAATGAGTGGGTTAAGTTAAGATGAGCGGACAATACTTAATTAATATGGCGTAATGTGCTGGAGGGTTAAGTACATATCGGGTTGTGGGGGTAATATTAGTAAATATAGGCCTACAAAACTTAATCATTAAATAAACATGCTTTAATCAGTGGAAGGGTTAAGTACATATCGGGTTGGTGGGTAATATTAGTAAATATAGGCCCACAAAACTTAACCATTAAATAAACATGCTTGAATTAGTGGAAGGGTTAAGTACATATCGGGTTGGTGGGTAATATTAGTAAATATAGGCCTACAAAACTTAACCATTAAATAAATATGCTTGAATCAGTGGAAGGGTTAAGTACATATCGGGTTGGTCGGTAATATTAGTAAATATAGGCCCACAATACTTAACTATTAAATAAACATGCTTGAATCGATGGGAGGGTTAAGTACATCTCGTGTAGGTGGGTAATATTAGTACATATAGGCCCACAAAACTTAACTGTTTATTAAAAATGCTTGAATCAATGGGAGGGTTAAGTACATATCGAGTTGGTGGGTAATATTAATAAATATAGGCCCACAAACTTAACCAATAGGAAACCCTAGTAATGGAGACCCATTTCAGCAGTAACCCACATGGATGTATCACGGTACCCTGAACTAGGCAGGGTGGGGCGCGATTACTGGGCTGATTATAAGCGGTTAATGCAGCGGCAGGGGGTACGTCAGTGTAGGTTCCGACAGTTTACGGGCGTGCACGTACTCCGGAGTGGGAAAAAGCAGGCACTGGGTACCATTAGTTATACACTGTGCATCTTGAATCGTGTCGGGTTGCTATCATAAGGATTGATACACCTTATGGTAGGACCAGCACAGAGTATCTACACGCCAGAGAGGGCCGATTGACACAGACACATGGAATATGAATACAAGTAGGGAGCCAATCGATAGGGTAGTAAGAGTACATCTAACATGTTCATGGCAATTAGGTTGATTGAGGTGGAATCCTCACGATAGATGTACAACTGAAGGCTACCACAATTACGGGGGGTTGGGATCACGATTATCATTTTATACAGATTACTAGTTGGAACACTAGTTAGGTGGTGCAGAGATAAATATAGAAATCATATTAACAGATAGTAGCTAAGTAGAGAAAAAGTAGAAGCACATTCAGTTCACCTTGCACTTATCTTGTCTTTAGTTACCTTGTTTTTATGGTATTGTCCTATTTTTGGTTTATTCATGTCATGATCCTTTATCTTGTTTGCATGCTGAAAGATCACTGGACTTACCAGACTTATGTCTGACCTAGTTTGTTTTTCGCCTCTTTCTTCCGTCCCCCCCCCCCCCAAAGTAGTTAGGGAGGGAATAGCTCAGCCTAACTTGGACCTCTTCTCTTTCCTAGCTTGAAGATTAGTTGGTGTATCGCTTTGGACTCTCTCTCTTCCACTGCTATGGCTGGTTCATGCTTTATCGGGGAATATCATTGTTTTTATGCTTCTTTTATTCTTGGAAGTTTTTAAATCAAGACAGAAGTTCTATGTTTACATTTAAGTATGATCGCGGAAATTATTGTAAAAGCTTGACTGAATTAGGTTGTTAATAAAATGACTTTATTTTCCGCTTCTTTATTTGTCTGTCTTGTAATTTATCTGCATCTTTTACCTATAATGCTCCACCGTAGTTAAGGCATTCCCTCTGTGAGTGACCTTAACGGGGGTAGGGTGTTTCACTTGGTATCAAAGTTGAAGGATGCCAGATCAGATAAAAGATTTGAAAAATTATTTTCAAAACGATTTTAAAAGAAGCATTTTCAAAAGAAAATTTTTGTTTTAAAGGCATATTCCCCAAAGCCATATGCACTATCTTTTGATCCTCTGTTTGAATCCTTGTTTCCTTCTTTTCCGAGTCTCTGGGACTCCTGACTTTCTGGGAAGTAACCTCATCGCGACATGGTTCCGCAGGCTCGACGAGACTGCGACACTTGCCAAAGGGCAAACAAGTGCCCAACTTCCATCTATTGCCGTAGTAGTTTCACCTACGGCTAATTTTCTTTTGAGCTTTGTAGGATTCTCCATGCGATGGAGGTAGCTTTCGAGAGACCTGTCAACAAATTACACAAGGATGGCAAAGATGAGAATGAGGGAGTTTGGCTAAGGAGCACAACACAAGGATGAAGAACTCATGGATATGGACTTGCTTCACAAAGGAGGGGATGAAAGAATAGTAAAACCTAAAACAAGAGGAAGTATCTTTATTTTGGTATAACGGGTCGTATAATTAAGGGCAAGTGCAAGAACAAAAGACAGGATTTTTCGGAAGGCAAGTGCATACCCTCACCACCAGCATACCTGAGAGAGAGGTAGTAAGGTTTCTGTTGAAAAGTTTAGTTTTTCTTCTTGATCATCCTGCTAGTACTCTTTTTGATTTTTGCGCTTCACATTCATTTATATCTGCTTGCATAGTTGAGTCTCTGCACCCTAGAGCTTGTATAGTAGAGGATCCCATTATTGTCTCAAGTCTAATTTATGGTTCGGCTCATTTATCTTTGGTTTGTTAGGATTAGAGATACTTATGTTTTTAGTTTCATGGGCTATGGGTTGATTCTAGACATGGATTAGTTAGCTAGTAATTGTGAAAGGAGGGTAGTTAGACTTTCGACTTGCCTCGGGAATACCCTCGAAATTTCGTGCGATCCTAAGGGATCAGTTTGTCTTAGCTACCTAGAATCACTTTATGTTTTTATCGACGATTTTCGATCCTTTAGAGTAGTCCATGAGTACGCATATGTTTTTTTGATTAAGGTTAGGAGTTTTCCCCCTAAAAACTCGAGATAGACTTCTGCATATATCCAGTTGACAATACAAAGCCAGCTATGCGATCAACGATAGTTTTGGAGCAAGATTGGCGAGGATAGCCAGAGTCGGTTAAGTGCTCAATTGTTTGGTTTATTTGCTAGTATCACCTCACATAGATCGTCCAAATTCGGAGGAGGTATTCCTTGGGTGCTTGTCTGATATTGGTTTAGGCCTTTGGGGCTTGTACTTGAGGGATGTCGAGTTCGACTAGGATGGTTTGTGTGAGAGATGGCAGGCGCCCAAAGTAGAAAAAAAAAACCTTAAGAGAGGTAAAAAGTACATAGCAACCTTTAGCTTTAGACCCTCAGATTTGCGACATGAGGGATAAGCTAAGTAGAAGAGAGACCTTTAATCATCTTAGTATATACACTTGGTATCATGGTTAACTTCTGTTTATCTTGGAAAGATAGTTCGACAACATTGGATACCCTTTAGCATAGTAAATGATCGAGGTCCTATCTTTACTAGTGGGTTTTGGAAATGGAGGTCAAGAAGCTTCATAATCGTGAAGTTAAATTAGTTAAGGTACAGTGGAGTGAAGCTCAAATAAGATGCGACTTAGAAGACTGAAGACTAGATACGCGCATCATACCCTTTTTGAGGGTATATCTTTGATTCCTCCTTTTTCTGTAATATTTATTTGCATGGTAGTCTTTATCTTTTAAGTATATCCTCTCGGTCCTATCCTCGATTCTTAGGTAGAAGCCAATGGATGAAAACATGTGTTTGAGACATGTTATGATTGATGGTTGCGAGTGGTTGCAAGTGTTTGCTAGTGGTTGCTCGTGGATGCATATACACACATTAGGCACTAGATCGCATATGCATATGAATGTATTTGTATATGGATTGAAACTTGATGTGTTATCATATGGATGTTGCATATGGATGAGTGAATATGCACACATATAGTATTTACATGATTAGGGATATTTGCATACATATTGGACGCATGACACTCTCATGATTCGCATTAAGGAGGTCAACTAGATCAGTAGACAACCTGATTTTGCACTAGATAAGAGACATACACACACACACTCTCTACATATGTTCATATGTCATTAGAAGTCTTTTAAGGACAATGGATGCTTGTGGATGATAGATTAGTAGATGGATGATTGGATGTTAGGATGCATTCTTTTTAACTTGAAGATTTCGGGGACGAAATCCTTTAAGGAGGGGAGAATGTAACACCCCGAATTTTCTGAGAATATTAAAATTAACAAATTCAAGAACACTTAATTTTTAGAAGAAGAATTAAGTGAAATGGGTTGCGCTATTACGTTCGTCTCAAAATTTTGGTAAGATAGACATTTGGTTTGCATAAAACGGATACCTTATGAAGAAGTTATTAAGCCTTGAAGTTTTATGCATATGAGAAATATATATATATAATTAAATAAATAATTATGCAAAAAAAGTTCAAAACAGCGAATCGGGAGGGGGGACAACCGAACCGGCCCATTTTTGAGGTCGACCCAAGCCCCGCTGGGTCGACTAGGGGTTGATTCAGGGTGTTTGGCTGTCAACCTGTGGGCCGATTCGCTCTAAGGCAGATGTGGCATATGATTGGTTCTCATGGTTCAGGGTTAATCTAATGGTCCTAAAACACTCTCTACAACAATATAAGGACCCTAAACCTAAAACCTATTTCTATTATTCACTCTCATCTAAACCTAGCCGCCACTAAAACCTAAGTCAAATTAAATCTAATCTAATTCAACTAAGAGAATTCAACGATCTACATCAAAGGCGAGCAATTCAGTTTTAGAATATAGATCCCTGAAATCAAGTTTTTCCTTTTGATTGTAAGTATAGTTATCTTTCAGATGTGAATAAATTAAAGACATGATTTGTCATGAATTGTAAAATAGAATTGTATCAAGTTGTATGTGATGCTGATTCATGTTTATTCATGTCTATTCTATCATATATGCCTATGAACTATTATGGTCTATCGAACCTATCATGTTATGTGGAAATTGGTGAGTAAACATATGATTTGTATAGGAATTTGGGAATGAAATTATCATATGTAAGTTTGGTGATATTATGATACATACAAGTTTTAGGCTAAGTCATGTCGTTTATGCCTAATTTTTTAGAGCCATTATGCATACATGTTTAGATTTATGACCTTATATGTTTAGATCTACAACTTTATATGTTAGATCCATAGGCCTTTATGATAGATCTAATTTGCAAGTTCACCACAACATGCCAAGTTTAACTTGTATAGTTTTATGTAAATTCATATGCTTGTGGTTCATGTTGCATAGATCAAATTTGCAAGTTCATAGTTAAAAGTATACTGTTCTATGCCAAATCCATGTGACATATGTGTAGTTAGATCCATTCTTTTGTATGATGTTAGAATGTTGCAAAGTTCCTCTTTTCCCCTTTTTGTTTTATAAGTTAGGCTAAAATTTTGAGCCTAATATTCTATGTAATTTTACGAACGTACAATGGGGGTAACGTTGGGGAAAACATGAAATTACATGTAATTGGCCTGTTTGACACATAAGCATGATAAGTGGCATGAAAATGGTATAATCTATATACCTAGAATTTTGAATGTGATTTAGAAGGAAAGTGGGCCATGACAATAATTGATTTATAATTTACATATAAATATGTAGGATAAACATGAAAAATTACATGGCATAGATTGGTTCATGAAATAGTATATTTAGTATACCATTAATTGTGAGCATAATTAAAAGGATAATTACGGCATAATTAAATTGGGAATAATTTACATATGGAATTTGTCATAAATAAGAAATATGTAAATTTAGAAAAGACGAATATGCCTAACCCGAGGTTAGACTGAGTTGTGGTGTAAAACTACCCGGAACCAACCGGCATAAAGTGACCACAAAAATATTTGTCTAATGTGGGTGGTTAGTGCATTGAGCCCAAAAAGGACCCCGGGTTAGATTGAGTTGTGGTGTAAAACTGCTCGGAACCAACCGGCACATCCAGTGACCAAAACAATACCTATCTAATGTGAGTGGTCGTTGCTTCAATAAAGCTACATCAAGATTGGTAGGGTTAAGTCAATTAAGGAAACACTTAACCAATTCAACTTGTTAACTAAACTGATGGGTGAGGTTAAGTAAATTTAGAACACTTAACCGTTATAACATGCTAATCAGACAAGTGGGTGAGGTTAAGTAAATTTAGAACACTTAACCGTTATAACATGTTAATTAAACAAGTGGGTGAGGTTAAGTAAATTTAGAACACTTAACCATTACAACATGTTAATTAGACAAGTTGGTGAGGTTAAGTAAATTTAGAACACTTAACCGTTATAACATGTTAATTAGACAAGTGGGCGAGGTTAAGTAAATTTAGAAACACTTAACCAATATAACTTGATTTATGGAAAGATTAAGTTAAAATAAGAGGGCAACACTTAACCAATATAACTTGATTTGTAGTAGGGTTAAGTTAACACAAGAAGGCAACACTTAACCAAAGTAACATGACACGTAGGTAGGTTAAGTTAACTTGAATTGATTGATGACACTTAACCAATACCACAAGATGAATACGTGGGGTTAAGTTAACAAGAAACACTTGACCAACATAACTTGATGAACAAACGACGTTAAGTTAATTGGAAACACTTAACCGATCCAACATGATAAGTAAGGAGGGTCAAGTTAATAAGAAATGTTTAACCAACATGACATGATGAATGAGTGGGTTAAGTTAACATGAACGGACAACACTTAACTAATATGGCGTAATGTCCGGGAGGGTTAAGTACATACCGGGTTGGTGGGTAATATTAGTAAATATAGGCCCACAAAACTTAACCATTAAATAAACAGGCTTGAATTAGTGGAAGGGTTAAGTACATATCGGGTTGGTGGGTAATATTAGTAAATATAGGCCCACAAAACTTAACCATTAAATAAACATGCTTGAATCAGTGGAAGGGTTAAGTACATATCGGGTTGGTGGGTAATATTAGTAAATATAGGCCCACAAAACTTAACCATTAAATAAACATGCTTGAATCAGTGGAAGGATTAAGTACATATTGGGTTGGTGAGTAATATTAGTAAATATAGGCCCACAAAACTTAACTATTAAATAAACATGCTTGAATCGATGGGAGGGTTAAGTACATCTCGTGTAGATGAGTAATATTAGTACATATAGGCCCACAAAACTTAACTGTTTATTAAAAATGCTTGAATCGATGGGAGGGTTAAGTACATATCGGGTTGGTGGGTAATATTAGTAAATATAGGCCCACAAACTTAACCAATAGGAAACCCTAGTAACGGGGACTCATTTCAGCAGTAACCCACATAGATGTATCACTGTACCCTGAACTAGGCAGGGTGGGGCACGTTTATTGGGCTGATTATAAGCGGTTAAAGCAGCGGCAGGGGGTACGTCAGGGTAGGTTCCGACGGTTTACGGGCATGCACGTACTCCAAAGTGGGAAAAAGCAGGCACTGGGTACCAGTAATTATACATTGTGTATCTTGAATCATGTCGGGTTGCTATCATAAGGATTGATACATCTTATGGTGGGACCAGCACAGGGTATCTACACACAAGAGAGGGTCGATTGACACAGACACATGGAACATGTATACAAGTAGGGAAACGATCGATAGGGTAGTAAGGGTACATCTAACATGTTCATGGCAATTAGGCTGATTGAGGTGGAATCCTCACGATAGATGTACACCTGAAGGATACCACAAGTACGGGGGGTTGGGATCACGATTATCATTTTATACAGATTACTAGTTGGGACACTAGTTTGGTGGTGCAAAGATAAATACAAAAATCAGATTAACATAGTAGTAGCGAAGCAGAGAAAAAGTAGAAGCGCATTCAGTTCACCTTGCACTTATCTTGTCTTTAGTTACCTTGTTTTTATGGTATTGTCCTAGTTTCGGTTTATTCATGTCATGATCCTTTATCTTGTTTGCATGCTGAAAGATCACTGGACTTACCAGACATATGTCTGACCTAGTTTGTTTTTCGCCTCTTTTCTTCCGTTCCCCCCTCCCCTCAGGTAGTCAGGGAGGGAATAGCTCAGCCTAACTAGGACATCTTCTCTTTCCAAGCTTAAAGATTAGTTGGTGTATCGCTTTGGACTCTCTCTCTTCCACTGCTATGGTTGGTTCATGCTTTATCAGGGAATATCATTGTTTTTATGCTTCTTTTATTCTTGGAAGTTTTTAAATCAAGACAGAAGTTCTATGTATTACATTTAAGTATGATTGAGGAAATTGTTGTAAAAGCTTGACTGAATTAAGTTGTTTATAAAATGACTTTATTTTCCGCTGCTTTATTTGACTGTCTTGTAATTTATCTGCATCTTTTACCTATAATGCTCCACCGAAGTTAAGGCATTCCCTCTGTGAGTGACCTTAACCGAGGTGGGGTGTTTCAATGGGAGAATGTAACACCCCATAATTTAATACACCATAATTATATAAAGAAGATAACAAAATGAATATTAATTAACAAAATGTTTAGAACTGGGTAAAACAGATTTTAACGCTGTGTTCGTTACGAGATTCTAGTCCAGATAGACTCTTGGTTTTTTGTAAATCGAACTAAGTATGAAAAAGTTATGAATAAAAGATGTTTGAATAAAAACTAAAATAAAATATAATAAATTAACGTAGAGAAACAACGATCAGTGTGTGACCCAACCATACATGGGTCGACCCATGAGTCGACATTAGTGTCGACCCAGGTTAGAGGTGGGTGGATCCACTTGAGAGCATCCTGTGCCTGAACCTGGTCCAGTGTATGAGTTATATTCCTTGCTGACTCAGCAGTGATGTGTATTGTATGGTTTGATTTTATAACCTAATATCCTATGATTTAATTATCCTAACTTATCTATAAATAGGCTAGCAGCCTCACCATTTTCTTACACAAACATTCGTTCATCTTTTTCCTCCTTTAAGTTATGTTCTAAATAAAATTAAAAAATGTCGAGGTGATGCCAGAATAAACATTGAAGGGATAATTCTTGTTTTCTTCTACAACTATTTTAAATACCTTTTCTGAATCTAATACATATCATTGTGAGTTTCAAGTTATTTTTAGATCTGCAATTTAAAAAGGTTTTGACAGTAAATATATTGGATCAGAAATAAGCATTGTTTACAAGTTTATTCTTATATGTTGATTACTTTTAATTATCTATTCAGTTAACAATTATTATATTTTTATATGTACATCTTTCTTCCTTGTCCCTTTTATGTCTTAGTTTTATTTACAGTCTTATTGTACCTATTTATTCAGTTTGTTTATTTCTGAGTTATATCTATTTTCTCCTTTTCCTTTTTATTTTGCATTGAGCCTAGGCCATCGAGAGCCTAGGCCTTTTCCATTTGAATAACGTAAAATTGGGTTAAATTGAATAATTTGTAATGACAATGAAAAGGAGATTTGGGCATATTGGAATTTGACTATGTAATCGGGATAATTATAAAAAGAAGAATATGCAAACATGTTAATCTGAATAAGTTGGACTTAATTTAATATTAAGTAGAAAATGTTATCGGAAATATGTGGATCAAATGTAAATTAAGTAAAACATGATATTGTAATCTATATTCATCTGAGTGGATGCTTGTGTGATTTGGGGAAGGCTGTTGCATTTAATAAATGTCATTTACAGCAAGGAAATATAACATAGGGGTATATATGCTTCTTAATGAACTCAAATCTGCTAAATTAAACCTATTTTATTAATAAGATAAGAGGTTCCACGTCTTCTCTTAAGATATTATATTTTTGGAGGAACTCTTAAATTCCAAGTTTACTTGGAGGACCAAGACTAGGGGTGGCTTGTTGTTCGACGGCGAATATTCTATCGATTAGAAAATCATCGCGAAGTGTATAAACTGCAAGCGCAAAGCGTACACTTGTAGTATGTGGAGAATACGGGTCGATCCACAGAGAAAGAAATAATTTTAATTATATTCAATCAAATTAAACCAAATTTGAGTAAAATTTTAACTATAACTAAACTAAACTAACAAACTAATATAGATAAAAACTATGAGATTAAATGACAACTTAGGAATAATTCCACTCATTAGATCACATGAACCAACATAAAATGAAACCAGGATCATTCTTTTTTTGGTTATTTGTGAATTTAGTTGATATGATTATTATAAGTATAGCTTGTTCATGCTATTAATTAGCACAAAATAAACTATCAAACTAAAACATACGCACTAAATCACCCTACTACTTCTAATGAAAAATGACAACAAGATGAAAGTGAAATATACTTTAAGTATGGCCTATGAACTATTAATTAGAACTATAGGCCATCAAATTTTTATTTCAACCTCCAGTTAATCACCACCATCATATGTAGATGAAGAGGTAATTAGTGAACATATGACTAAGCATAGCCTATTTGGTATCAACAATATAGGCTATCAAATTCAACAATGAACACATAAAACCAATAACACCAATACAACATGAAGCACAAAAGGAGAGCATGAATAAACAAATTATATTGCATCTACATAATCTGGAGAGCTTCATTACCCCTAAGTTAAAAGGAATTAGCCTCTAATATATGTAATCATGACAACAAAAGTGATTGCAACATAAACAAAACAAAAGAGAGAACTAATTATAAAAAACAAAAATAAAACTAAACTACTTGCATAAAATAAAACTACACTAATGCGTAAAGAAAATAACAAGAATTAAATGAACAAGAAATTAAATTGCATTAAAATGAAAATTACATAAGAGGGAAATGACTAAGAAGCCATGAAAGAAAGAAAGAGCTTTTGTTTTTTATCCTACAAACTAATTAACTAAAGGAGAGGTTCAAAGAGGATTTTTACATGAGCATGTGTGGGGTATTTAAACATGTTTATACAACCCTAACCCTAATCCATTTTGTTGGAGACTACCAAAAATACCCCTTCATGAAGCTTCCATTTGTCTTTAGCCTCTAATTAATCATTAAAAGTTCATGAAGCCTTTTTTGTATCCACTTGCCAATATATTAGCTTCTAATTGTTCCATTAAAGAAAGAGTGATAATGGTAGGTCCTCCACTAAGTTGTGTGTGAATTAATTACATGTCTAATTCTGTGTATCCATTTTGTGCATGTACATCTCCATGTAAACTTCATGTGCATACTTCATTTATGCTCCTAAATTCCTACAAGACACATGAAAATGAACAAGTAGATTTTATCAAAAATAAATACACAACAAATGACCGTTTTACCCCAATATGAAGATGAATGCATGACAATTTGAGAATTTTGGATTTTTGGTTAAAACATGTAAAAATAGCCCAATATGTTTTTTATTTAATTAAAACAAGAATAAATATGCGAATTTAAATGTGCACATCAAATACCCCCGCACTTATCTTTTTCTTCGTCCTCGAATAAAGGAGAGAAAAACTAAGATAAATCTATTTTTGTAGGGAGCACGATTGCATTGAGTGTATGCAACAAACCATTAAACCTCTGGGTCTCCCCAGTAGGACGAGTGTTGTCTCGTGAGGGTTTTCAGTGGGTACTACCCACAAAATCTAAATGTTAAATGCAAAATATATTTACAAAATGCAAGATTCGAAAATATTTACAAGATGAATGCAAGTTTTCAAAAGAATATTTACAAACTGATTATTTTACTTTTAAACGTAATACGAATGAGTTAAACACAAGTTTGGGCCGTCACTATGAAATTTAAGCCTATTGCTAATCAAAACTTCAAACAAAAGTCAAGTTATCGTTACAAACTCCTCCAGCTTGGCCAGTTGTTTTGGTAGAAACATAGTGCAAATATGAAATAAATTCTATAATCGATATCAACAATTGTTTAATGGCATCTCAATTTCCTTTTGATTGACACATTAGGTCAAATAAGTGAAGATAGTGCTTGGATTTCAAGTTCTTACTCTCTCTTTATTTTGAAAAATATTTGCATTATTATTATTTACAAACACCAAACTGAAAAGACTAAGATAAACCACCCCTACACTGCATTACGACCTATGTGAGGGTTGGGACAGAGCTTGGCGGATTGTGCAAACTGACACTGACTTCGTCAAAAACATGTCGGTAATCCCTAGATGTCCAACTCATGAAATGAGACCAAGATACCACCAATGCACTGCATTACGGCTTACGTGAAAGTCTGGACAGGGCTTGGTGGGTTTGCACACCAACCCTATATTTACAAGCAATGTTGGATACCCTTGGGTTATTATATATATTTCTTTTTCTTTTTTTTTAAATTTTTTTAAAAGAGAGAGAGTAAGCGAGAATATCTTAGCACAACTTCACTTAAAAGATCTAAAATGTTATTGTAACACCCCGTATGTTGAATAACTTGTTATAATATAAATCAGGGCAGAATTAAATTTTAAGATCTGAATCAGGGGAAACGGCCTATGCCATTGCGTTCGTCTCGGAAAAATACGCGAAATAGAGTCCGAGTTTTTGTAAATCAGAGTCCGTATGACCCAGTTATGGCCCATGTAAGTTTTCAGAAAATTCTAAGTTCAAAACAGATTTAAATTTCAGGTTCAAAATTCGAAAATCAGGCCAGGCGGGCTGGGCGGGAAAATTCCCGCCAGCCACCCCAAGTCGACTGGGGAGTCGACTTGGGAGTCGACACAGCAGGACCCAAGTCGACTGCCCAGTCGACTTGGGAGTCGACACAGGTGGCCGGGCAGTTTTGCCTGGTGCACCATTTGAGTGAGTTGGTCAGGTTTTGGGCTGTGTTTGGTGGCTGGTGACGAAATCTGATGGCTCTAAACTAATCTAAGGTTAATCTAAGGGCCTAAACTACATCATAAATCTATAAATACACCCTAAGACTACCCTAATCCATACTAAAAATAGATACAACGTCATCATGCCGTCAAAATGCAACTTAGAAGGAGCCTCCATCAATTTTTAGAAGAAGATAGCTTCTCAAATCAACTTCTAATCAACTCTAGCAACTTAATCTTCTTCATAGGAGTGCTAATCAACAAGTTGTGAGTTTCTATGCCTTTAGCAAGCAATTGCTAAACTAATTATGATAGGATGTAATGAGGTTATGGTTATGAATGTGGATCAATGCAAGTTATGTTATCATATGCTATGTGCTCATGATGTTAGTTATGCAAGTTTTTTGCTATATGTCCATGATGCTAGTTATGCAAGTTTTATGCTATATATTCATGATGCTAGTTATGCAAATCACTATGATAAACATTGATCCATTATGACACCATGTTATGCAAGTTTGGTGTTTGATTATATGCAAGTTCATATATGACATGTTATGCAAGTTTGGTGTTTGATTATATGCAAGTTCATATATGACATGTTATGCAAGTTTGGTGTTTGATTATATGCAAGTTCATATATGACATGTTATGCAAGTTTGGTGTTTGATTATATGCAAGTTCATATATGACATGTTATGCAAGTTTGGTGTTTGATTATATGCAAGTAACATGTGCAAGTTTACACCTTTGTATGATATGCATACATATGCAAGTTTACCCCTTTGTATGTCTTGCATATATATGCATGTTTACCCCTTTTTATGATATGAGTAACATATGCAAGTTCATCCCTTTTTAGACCTATGACATGTATGCAAGTTTATCCCTTTATGATAGGTCTATGACATGAACATCTATGCAAGTTACCCTCTTTATGACATATGTGATTCATGCAAGTTTGGGTTGATTATTTATGCTAGTTGGGTTTGATGCTATGGTCATATATGCAAGTTGACACCTTTAAAACCCATGTTGATGCTAAAGTTATGCTAAGTTGAACCCATTGTATTTGTGATGAACCTTCCCTTTTAAGTATGTCATGTTAGCGTATTACGTGGGGGAACGATGGGGTTAATATTCATGTTAACAAAATTGTGGTGAAATTGGTATGATGTTGCATACCATAAGTGGATGGACATAATTGAGTCAATTATGTACATCATTAAATTGGAATTAATTAGGGAAAATTAATTCAAAATATGGGGGTGATTAATTAGGTGTAATTAATCGACTAAGATACGAGGTTGGACCCTTTTGTAGCATAAGACTGCCCGGACCCGACCGGCAAATCCAGCGGCTACAAATGATTGGCCCAATGTGAGAGGTCATAGGCATAAACTAAATACATGACAAGTGTAAAGACACGAGGTTAGACTCTGTTATGGCGTAAGGCTGCCCGGACCCGACCGGCAAATCCAGCTGCCATAAAAGACAGTCTAATGTGAGAGGTCTTTACAAAGGTTACGGTCTTAATCAATTAAGAAACACTTAACCAGATAAGCATGTAGTGGGGGCATGAGGGGTTAAGTGGGTGCCTTGGGTGGCATGTGGAAATCTAGTGGTTGCCTTGGGTGGCAATAGAAAATACGATTAGAATACTTAACCAAAGTGGAAACATGTAATTAAACATGATTAAAGGGTTAAGTGGGATACACTAGAGGGAGCAAGCTTAGGTGGGTAGCTTGTGGGGGCCCATTTCAACCAGTAACCCATATGTATCTTTGTGGGCTCGACCCATGTCGAGGACGGGACACGCGTACTGGGCTTGACTATAAGAGGCCAAAACGGGTTAGCGGTGGCAACGCAAGTCCAATGGGTTTCATATGCGTGTGTGGACCCGGGCTGGTAGGTAAGACGTTGTTGCATCGTGTAGGTATAAGTCGTGCATCGTTGGTTGTATCGGGTTGCCACTTTGGGGAGTGATACACCCCACTATGGGGCCAACACGGGTATCTACGTTAGGGAGCCGATCGCTTGGGGAGTAGTGGGTACACCTAGTGGAGATAGGGGCAGACGGCACCTATGTAGTCAGCTAGAGGTACACGAAACTACTAGTTATATTTTCTAAGTCCATGGGTGGGATCAACCTTTAAGTAGGAATGACTGGTGTGGTGCAGTGTAGTAATTATCCTTGGGTGGGTAGATGCGTCTTTACCGTTATCTTCATTCTTCCTATGTCTAGTTGGCTGCTTAGTGTAGTCATTTATCCCCAGTCGTTACCGTACCAAATTTATATCATACCCTAATTACTTTAATGATTGTATTGTTAAAGTTATAGGACTCGCTCAGACTTATGTCTGACCCCGTTGTTTTATCTTTTTCCCCCCTCAGGTCCTCAGGCTGGGCCTAGCACTAGTGGGCTTTGATCAGATTGCTTTATCTATCTTTTGGAGCTTGGACCGTTGATGTAAAACTCAGCTTATCTTTTCTATTATGGCTATTAGTATGTAGGGGGATTATGTACTTATGTTTTTATCGAGATGGATATTTTGTACTTGACTCTTGTTGGTTTTTGATATGTAACCAAACATGTTTACCTTCTGCTGCAATGAAATGATGTTTTAAATTTCAAGTATTATTTATATCTGTCTTGTTGTAATTTTTCTGTTCTATATTCACTTAAAATACTCCACCGAAGTTAAGGCATTCCCTTAGTGAGTGACCTTAGCGGGTGTGGGGTGTTACACGTGGTATCAGAGCCAGGTTACCAGAACAGATAAAACTTTTAGAAAAATTATTTTTTTAAAAACATTTTCGAAGGAGTATTTTCAAAAACATGTCTTTTAAGAGAAAAGTTTTTGAAAGAAAAGCATAATCCCTAATAGCCATATCTTTATCTTTCGAATTCTCCGTTTTGAATCTTTCCTTTTTCGTTTCAGCATGGCTGAAGATCTTAACTTTCCGGAGGGTGTAGCGATACCAGTATGGTATAGGAGATTGATGGAGGCTAGGGCCGCCGCTGCGGGTCCAGCAAATGTTCCTCCACCACCAGTTGCACCCGATCTTCCTCCCCCTCCTCCTCCTCGAGCGGATACTTTTGCTAAGACTTGCAAGGAATTTAAGGCTATGGGAGGGAAACCTTTTCAAGGATCAGAAATTTTTGTGGAAGCTAGGGATTGGCTTAAGGAAACGGAAGAGTTGATAGACATCTTTGAGATGGAAGAAGGAAAGAAAGTCAAGTTAGCTGCTTGGTTAATGAAGGGAGAGGCCTCGTTCTGGTGGAAGGTCACTAATGGAGAGCGCCCTGTTGACTCTTGGGCGGATTTCAGACAGAGGTTTGTGGCAAAGTTTCTCTCAAGGGCGGAAGAAAATCTGTATATGGAAAGGTTCTTGACTCTAAAGCAAGGAAACCTATCAATGAAGGAATATGTCAACAAGTTTAATCAGTTGGCAAGGTTTGGCATAGACATGGTGAATACACCAGAGAAGAAGGCTTTGAGGTTCGTTAAAGGCTTGAATGAACCGATGCATGGATTGGCTATGACTCACATCCCTATGGGGGCCACCTTTGAGAAGCTAGTAGACATGGCACTTATGCATGAGGAAGAGAAGAGTCCCAATGCTAATAAGGCACCCGAGAAGAAAGGAGATCAGAAGAGCCTCAACAGCAACAGCAAAACAAGGGTGGGAAAGGCAACGGTGGCAAGGGAAAGAAGAAGTGCTTCAATTGTGGGACACCAGGCCACCTAAGCAAAGATTGTCGGAAGAAGAAGAAGACTGGCTGCTTCCACTGTGGCGAAGCAGGGCATCTAGTGAAGGACTGCCCTAAGAAAGGGCAGAGGACGGGATCTACCTCAGGAGGGCAGGTGCAGGCTCTTATGGCACCAGGTCAGGCAAGGGGGCAAGTTCAGGCTCTCGCGGTTCCATCGATTCAGGAAAGAGGTAGAACTATTTCCGTTGAAAGTCTGGTTTTTCTGTTTGATCATCCTGTCCGTACTTTATTCGACTCTGGCGCATCGCATTCGTTTATTTCATCATCATTAGTTGAGTCACTGCACTTAGACACCAGTCTAGTAGATGATCCCTTGGTTGTTTCAAACCCAATTGGGGGCTCCACTTATTTGTCCATGATATGTTTGGGTTTGAAGATTTCTATACTTAGCGTTGAGTTTAGATGTGATGCTTTTGTTTTAGGCTTCACGGGCTATGGGTTAATTTTGGGCATGGACTGGTTATCCAGTAATGGTGCCGTTCTTGATTGCGAAAGGAGAGTTGTTAGGCTCATGACCCGCTTGGGGAACACTCTCGAGATCTCTTGTAATCCCATGAATTCTGTTATGCTAAGTTATCTTGAATCGCTTGACGCTTCGGTCGAGAGTTTACGATCTGTTAGAGTGGTCCGGGAATACTCGGATGTGTTTGAGGAGGTGAGGGGTTTACCTCCGAAGCGGGAGATCGACTTCCGAATATATCTGGTAGACAATGCTAAACCAGTATCTTTGCCAGTGCGCCACATGGCTCCTCGTGAGAGGAGGGAACTCCATAAGCAAGTAGGGGAGTTGCTTGAGAAGGGGTTCATAAGACGAAGTATATCGGAGTGGGGTGCTCCAGTAGTTTTTGCCACGAAGGCGGATGGGTCCCTCAGACTTTGTGTAGACTATAGAGAACTCAACAAACTTACAAAGAAGAATAGACACCCATTGCCGAGGATTGATGATCTCTTTGATCAGTTGGTTGGCGCCTCAGCGTTTTCGCAGTTGGACTTAGCCACGGGGTTTCATCAGTTGAGAGTGGCTGAGGATAGTATAGAAAAGACTGCCTTTAGGACTCCGGATGGTTTCTATGAGTGGCTGGTGATGCCCTTTGGTTTGACGAACGCCCCTGCATACTTTGTTGATTTGATGAGTAGGGTGTTCAGGGAGTACCTTAATAAGTTCGTGGTGGTCTTTGTGGATGACATCTTGGTCTTTTCTAAGAGTGAAGAAGAGCATGCCCTACATCTTAGGGAAGTGTTGGAGACTCTTCGAGCGCATAGCCTTAAGGCTAAATTCTCTAAATGTCACTTTTGGAGGAAGGAAGTGCGGTTCTTAGGGCACGTGGTCTCCAAGGAAGGGGTAGCCGTGGATCCCGCGAAGGTAGTGTCCATCCAAGATTGGAAGGTTCCGAAGAATGCTACCGAGGTGAGGAGTTTCTTGGGGTTGGCTGGCTACTATAGGAAGTTTATCAAGGACTTCGCGAAGATATCAGCCCCATTAACTCGCTTGACGAAGAAGAATCTAGTCTTCACATGGGACGTAGATTGTGATGTTGCGTTCCAACGGTTAAAGAGAGCTTTAACCACAGCTCCAGTCTTAGTGTTGCCAGATGGGAGTAAGCCATTTGTTGTTTACACCGATGCTTGTGGGACAGGACTAGGCGCAGTCTTAATGCAAGAGGGAAGGGTAATAGCCTATGGGGGAAGGCAGTTGAGAGCGCATGAGAAAAATTACCCTACACATGATCTAGAGTTGGCCGCTATTGTTTTTGCGCTTAAGACTTGGCGCCATTATCTTCTTGGCGAGAGGTTCGAATTGTTCACTGACCACAAATCATTGAAGTACTTGTTTTCTCAAAAGGATTTGAACTTAAGGCAACAAAGGTGGATGGAGTTCTTAGCATCCTATGATTTTGAGGTAGCATATACCCCTGGCAAGGGTAACGTGGTGGCAGACGCCTTAAGCAGAAAAAGGTTGTCTTTGAGTCCATTGTTCGTTGAACGACGAAGCTTGGAATTTATCTCGATGTTTGACTTCAGACCTTCCGTTGACTTTATACCCGGTTTGCTAGCATCCTTAGAGGTCAGACCTACTCTTTTGGGACGGATTGGTGAGGCACAGCGGGACGACCCACAGTTGGTTGAGTTGGTAGAGAGGCTCATAAGGGGGAGTCGTCCAGCCATTTGAGTAGGTACACCCTAGATGATAAGGGGTGGTTGCGTAGAGACGGTAGACTTTGTGTACCACAAGATAAGGGTTTGAGGAAGGCTATACTTGATGATGCACATCGTTCGAAGATGACCATTCATCCCGGTGGGGACAAGATGTACCAAGACATGAAGCGAGTTTTCTTTTGGGCCGGTATGAAGAAAGATGTGGCCGAGTATGTCGCTAGATGCTTGGTGTACCAACAAGTGAAAGCGGAGCAAAAGAAACCTGGTGGGTTGCTTCACCCATTGGAAGTTCCGCAATGGAAGTGGGATAGCGTCTCAATGGATTTTATCGATGGGTTACCGAGATCGAGGAAGGGTAATACGGGAATTTGGGTTGTGGTAGACAGACTTACTAAGAGCACCCATTTCATACCCGTGAAGAGTAAGACGACTGCTCCATGGCTAGCTTCAGTTTACCTTCGAGAGATAGTTCGATTGCATGGTGTACCTTCTAGCATAGTGAGTGATCGAGATCCCATCTTCACTTGCGAGTTTTGGAAGAGTTTGCAAGAGGCGGTAGGGACTCAGTTGTGTTTGAGCACCGCATATCATCCTCAGACGGACGACCAGACCGAGAGGGTGAATCGTATTCTAGAAGACCTTTTGAGGCTATGTATCTTAGATTTTGGAGGTACATGGGAAGAGCATCTTCCATTGGTGGAGTTCGCATATAATAACAGCTTTCAGTCTAGTATTGGTATGGCTCCATTCGAAGCTCTTTATGGAAGGCCTTGTCGGTCACCTACATGTTGGTGGGAATCTATGAATAAGATCTTGCTTGAGCCTGATATGGTTAGAGAGACTTCGGAAAAGATTGATTTGATTCGAAGAAGGATGAAAGCGGCGCAAGACAGACAGAAATCCTACGCGGATAAGAGGAGGACAGATCTTGAGTTTGATGTTGGGGACATGGTCTTTGTCAAAGTATCTCCATTACGGAATGTTGTTCGCTTTGGGTCCGTTGGGAAGTTAGCACCAAGGTTTGTAGGACCGTTTCCTATTAAGGAAAGGATTGGACAGATGGAATATAGAGTGGATTTGCCCGAGAGACTTAGTGGTGTACATGACGTATTCCATGTGTCACATTTGAGGAAGTGCCTACATGAGACCGCAGAGGTGGTAGAGCCGAGCTTGCTTAGAGAAGTGGAAGTAGAGCGTGATGCGACGATTCGACGAGCTCCTACTCGCATCCTTGGGTCAGAGATTAGGAAGTTGAGAAACAGAGAGGTTCAACTAGTCAAAGTACAATGGGGAGATGATGAGAGCAACGCTACTTGGGAGACAGAAGTGAAGATGCGTTCTTTGTACCCATTCCTTTTTGAGGGTATGTCTTTTAACTTCTCCTTTATCGTTTGTCTAGTACTTATCTTATCTTTAGTATGTCCTCTCGTTAGTACCTTTGACCTTTAGATAGGGTAAACCTATGGTTGAAACATGTGTTTGAGACATGTTATGATTGATGGATGCATGTGGATGCAAGTGTTTGCTAGTGGTTGCTCGTGGATGCATATACACACACTTTAGACACTAGATCGGCTCGGTCACTTCATGTTGCATATTGCATATAACTGTGTGTAGGTAGCTATATTAATGGATGTATAATGGTTGTGTTATCATATGGATGATGCATCTTGGTGTATGATTGTGCACTCATATAGAGACAGTATGTGTCGATAGGGTTCTTTCGCATACATATTGGATGCATGGCACTATCATGGTTTGCATTAAGGAGGTCAACTGAATCAGTAGACCGCCTGATTTTGCACTAGACAGGGAACATATACACACACTTTTTGCATATGTTCATACAGCATTAGAAACTTTAAGGACAATGGATGCCAGTGTTTGATGGTTTAGTAGATGGTTCTTTGGTTGGTAGGATACGTTCTTCTTGACTTAGAGATTTCGGGGACGAAATCCTTTAAGTAGGGGAGAATGTAACACCCCGTATGTTGAATAACTTGTTATAATATAAATCAGGGCAGAATTAAATTTTAAGATCTGAATCAGGGGAAACGGGCTATTCCATTGCGTTCGTCTCGGAAAAATACGCGAAATAGAGTCCAAGTTTTTGTAAATCGGAGTCCGTATGAGCCAGTTATGGCCCATGTAAGTTTTCAGAAAATTCTAAGTTCAAAACAGATTTAAATTTCAGGTTCAAAATTCGAAAATCAGGCCAGGCAGGCTGGGCGGAAAAATTCCCGCCAGCCACCCCAAGTCGACTGGGGAGTCGACTTGGGAGTCGACACAGCAGGACCCAAGTCGACTGCCCAGTCGACTTGGGAGTCGACACAGGTGGCCGGGCAGTTTTGCCTGGTGCACCATTTGAGTGAGTTGGTCAGGTTTTGGGCTGTGTTTGGTGGCTGGTGACGAAATCTGATGGCTCTAAACTAATCTAAGGTTAATCTAAGGGCCTAAACTACATCCTAAATCTATAAATACACCCTAAGACTACCCTAATCCATACTAAAAATAGATACAACGTCATCATGCCGTCAAAATGCAACTTAGAAGGAGCCTCCATCAATTTTTAGAAGAAGATAGCTTCTCAAATCAACTTCTAATCAACTCTAGCAACTTAATCTTCTTCATTGGAGTGCTAATCAACAAGTTGTGAGTTTCTATGCCTTTAGCAAGCAATTGCTAAACTAATTATGATAGGATGTAATGAGGTTATGGTTATGAATGTGGATCAATGCAAGTTATGTTATCATATGCTATGTGCTCATGATGTTAGTTATGCAAGTTTTATGCTATATGTCCATGATGCTAGTTATGAAAGTTTTATGCTATATGTTCATGATGCTAGTTATGCAAATCACTATGATAAACATTGATCCATTATGACACCATGTTATGCAAGTTTGGTGTTTGATTATATGCAAGTTCATATATGACATGTTATGCAAGTTTGGTGTTTGATTATATGCAAGTTCATATATGACATGTTATGCAAGTTTAGTGTTTGATTATATGCAAGTTCATATATGACATGTTATGCAAGTTTGGTGTTTGATTATATGCAAGTAACATGTGCAAGTTTACACCTTTGTATGATATGCATACATATGCAAGTTTACCCCTTTGTATGTCATGCATATATATGCATGTTTACCCCTTTTTATGATATGAGTAACATATGCAAGTTCATCCCTTTTTAGACCTATGACATGTATGCAAGTTTATCCCTTTATGATAGGTCTATGACATGAACATCTATGCAAGTTACCCTCTTTATGACATATGTGATTCATGCAAGTTTGGGTTGATTATTTATGCTAGTTGGGTTTAATGCTATGTCATATATGCAAGTTGACACCTTTAAAACCCATGTTGATGCTAAAGTTATGCTAAGTTGAACCCATTGTATTTGTGATGAATCTTCCCTTTTAAGTATGTCATGTTAGCGTATTACGTGGGGGAACGATGGGGTTAATATTCATGTTAACAAAATTGTAGTGAAATTGGTATGATGTTGCATACCATAAGTGGATGGACATAATTGAGTCAATTATGTACATCATTAAATTGGAATTAATTAGGGAAAATTAATTCAAAATATGGGGGTGATTAATTAGGTGTAATTAATCGACTAAGACACGAGGTTGGACCCTTTTGTAACATAAGACTGCCCGGACCCGACCGGCAAATCCAGCGGCTACAAATGATTGGCCCAATGTGAGAGGTCTTAGGCATAAACTAAATACGTGACAAGTGTAAAGACACGAGGTTAGACTCTGTTATGGCGTAAGGCTGCCCGGACCCGACCGGCAAATCCAGCTGCCATAAAAGACAGTCTAATGTGAGAGGTCTTTACAAAGGTTACGGTCTTAATCAATTAAGAAACACTTAACCAGATAAGCATGTAGTGGGGCATGAGGGGTTAAGTGGGTGCCTTGGGTGGCATGTGGAAATCTAGTGGTTGCCTTGGGTGGCAATAGAAAATACGATTAGAATACTTAACCAAAGTGGAAACATGTAATTTAACATTATTAAAGGGTTAAGTGGGATACACTAGAGGGAGCAAGCTTAGGTGGGTAGCTTGTGGGGGGCCATTTCAACCAGTAACCCATATGTATCTTTGTGGGCTCGACCCATGTCGAGGACGGGACACGTGTACTGGGCTTGACTATAAGAGGCCAAAACGGGTTAGCGGTGGCAACGCAAGTCCAACGGGTTTCATATGCGTGTGTGGACCCGGGCTGGTAGGTAAGACGTTGTTGCATCGTGTAGGTATAAGCCGTGCACCGTTGGTTGTATCGGGTTGCCACTTTGGGGAGTGATACACCCCACTGTGGGGCCAGCACGGGTATCTACGTAAGGGAGCCGATCGCTTGGGGAGTAGTGGGTACACCTAGTGGAGATAGGGGCAGACGACACCTATGTAGTCAGCTAGGGGTACACGAAACTACTAGTTATATTTTCTAAGTCCATGGGTGGGATCAACCTTTAAGTAGGAATGACTGGTGTGGTGCGGTGTAGTAATTATCCTTGGGTGGGTAGATGCGTCTTTACCGTTATCTTCGTTCTTCCTATGTCTAGTTGGCTGCTTAGTGTAGTCATTTATCCCCAGTCGTTACCATACCAAGTTTATATCATACCCTAATTACTTTAATGATTGTATTGTTAAAGTTATAGGACTCGCTCAGACTTATGTCTGACCCCGTTGTTTTATCTTTTCCCCCCTCAGGTCCTCAGGCTGGGCCTAGCACTAGTGGGCTTTGATCAGATTGCTTTATCTATCTTTTGGAGCTTGGACCGTTGATGTAAAACTCAGCTTATCTTTTCTATTATGGCTATTAGTATGTAGGGGGATTATGTACTTATGTTTTTATCGAGATGGATATTTTGTACTTGACTCTTGTTGGTTTTTGATATGTAACCAAACATGTTTACCTTCTGCTGCAATGAAATGATGTTTTAAATTTCAAGTATTATTTATATCTGTCTTGTTGTAATTTTTCTGTTCTATATTCGCTTAACATACTCCACTGAAGTTAAGGCATTCCCTTAGTGAGTGACCTTAGCGGGTGTGGGGTGTTACAGTTATCGCAAGTAGTATAAATCAACCATTATATTAATCAGATTACAATTTAGAAAACATTTCATACTCATCACCTACGAGTCTCCATATATACCAGTTACACTAAATTTGCTCATAATTCAAACTTTCCTTTCGTTATCCGTTAAGAAAAGTGATTTTCCAAACATTTTAAGCGTACGACCAAAACCGCATATTAACTTCATCATGCCTATTTAAAAGTGAATTAGAAAGCCTTTTTTGAATGAAAAGAAAGGAAAGAAAATATAATGCAAAACCAAAATAAATATGAAATCCACCCCCTCCCCTCCCCCTTCACACACACACACTTGATTTCGACTGTGTCCCCATAGGCAACCCAAGTGGAAGGAGAAAAGAAAAGAAAATTTTGAAAATATGCCTATATTTACAAGAGAAAAATATACATTTACAGTATATCATAAAATATATTAACAAGAAGTAAATGAAACGGTCTTCTAAGGACCGATTCATTTGTCTCTTCAAGTATGACAGCTTAAGCTTAAAAAACCAAATCGTAATTTTTTTTGAAGTTGAATGTAGATTTGGAAAAACGAATGTCGCTTTATTAAAAATCAAATGAGTTGTTTTATTTTTGATGATTTTTGGGGTAGATTGAATAATGGATTGAATTTCATCTTTATTTCCACCAAACTGAATTTCAAAATTATCATTGAAAAATGCTTTCGAATTATCGATTTCAAAATCAAAATGGTGATTCAAATCTACCTCTTTAAATGTCAACTCATTTTCAAAAAGTCCAGAAAAATTCGTATTCATCAAATTCGTCTTCCTTTGGTGAATTGTCAACAACTTCAATGCATGTATCATTTTCAAAATCCAAAGTTGTTGTTTGAAATTCATTGTTTTCAGAAAAAAGAATATCGAATTTGAGATTTGGTTCCGCCCTCTCAAAACAGTTGAAATCCAACTCAATTACCATGTTTTCAATAACTTCGTTAAGATTGCTATTTTCAATTTCAAAAATTGTTATTTGAAAATCGTCGATTGTGGGCAAAGGAGGATTATTATTCGAATCGTCACACATTTGGATTTGATTTTGTTTCTCATGAAATTTCAAGTAGGCTTCATACAACAAATCCGTGTAATTTTGCTCAACAAAATCAATTTTGTGGTTTTTTATTTGAGAATTTTTGCTTTGAAACTGTTGAGAACAAATATTTTCAGTTGCACCACAATTGAAATTATCCCCTTGCCAAAATCATTTGAAAAGTCATTCACATATCCATTTTGAATTTGATATTCGTTTTGAAGTTCAAAATTGAATTGGCAAGGGTTATTATCAAAATCATTTGAATTTGAAATTGAATTCGAATTTTGATTATTTTGAACACTTTGACTTGAATTGTTGCACAAGCATGAAATATACCATTCATTCTTTGAATTTCAAGTGAAGATTCAATACTTGCTTCCAAAGTTGAGGGTTGATTTTTATTTTGAAAATTTAGTGGTGCAAAATCCAAATTGTTTTCAAAGTCATTCGAATTTGGAGGTTGTTAGCCTACGTTGTGAATTCGGCTACACAAAGTTAAAGACTCAAGCAATGAAGAGCACCCTGCCAGATAATCGGATCGGGTTCTCCTTGGGCAGAGATAGATCAACACAAAGTAGAAAGGGAAGGAAAACGAGCCGGACCGGATCGGAAGGAATGGAGCCAATCCGAACCCCATACACAAACATATCCAATCCGATCCCAGAGTCACAGCAGCTTCCACCCCACATTTTCCTTAATACTCGAGACGGTTACGCACACGATCTACCTACGTTTGCCACTTACCTGGTGTGTTGTCATCATCAGTTTCCATCCGAACCCGATTGTGGCGGGATTGAGGCCACGTGGATCCGCACCGATCCCACTCCAGGGGATTTTTCACCTATAAATACAACATCAAGAGGCATTTGGAAGGATCTTTTGGGCATTTTCAGAACTCAAACTTCTTTGCAATTCGAATTCTATCATCTTTTTCAGACTACAATCATCTTTCAAACAATATTTTAGATAATCTTGAGTGAATTAATGTATTGTATGAGTAGAAGAGAGTGAAGATCATCATTGCACTTGCATTTGAATTATCAATTTGAAGAGTAGAAAGTGGACGTAGGCTACTTAATGCCGAACCACTATAAATTGTGTGTTCTCTTCATTTTAGCTTTCATTTCATTAGAATCATTACTAGTTTGGGTGTTAGAGCCAATTTTGGATCTAACATTTTCGTGCTTTCACTGAGAAATCTTCGAATTCTTCGCTTTTTGGGATTATCATTCTACTATTTGAACCTTCAAAGTTCAAAGAAGTTAATCCTCCGTTTTTGACATCTTTAAGTACCTTTTTGTTGAACCAATAAAGAATTGAACACTATGGCCAAAATGAAAGGAAAAGAAGTGCAAGGCACTATGGAGAACGATGCTAGAGAGAATCAACAAGCCATGGTATTGACGAGGTCGCGTGAACAAGACTCTGGAGCAGGCCGCTCTGGTCAGGAAGTTCCGATCCGAGCAGGTGACTCTGATCCGAGCCAATCAGAAGACGTTGAAGTCTCTCGCTCCCCCCATCCGAACCGGTCCGGTCCTAGTATCTTGCTCCAATCCGATCCAAACCAGAATGAAACAGGAACTTCTACTCGACCTCCCTCCAATGCTCCAGTTCCAGCCATTATGACCAATGATCAGCTTGACCTGTCTGCACCCGTCACCCAAGGAGATTTTTCTCGCTTCCTTGACATGCTCCAGAGTACTAAGGAGGCTTTGGAAGCCCATAGGCGTGACAGTTTTCGCATGCAAGAAAACATGATCACTATGAGCCGAGAACTCCAAGAGCTCCGGAGGCAAAAGACACCTTTCCCAACATGCCGCCTCGCTGTAGACGATTCATCTTCTTCGGATAAGGGACGTCCTCGTGAAAGAAGACCGCTAGAGCGACCTCAAAACCTTGATCAGCTAACTTTTGGATCTTTAGGATCCCGCGAAGACTGTGCTCGTGTGTTAGGGCCTGATGACCCAAGCTTGAAAGAGCCTATGTTGTTGCCCATGAGTGGATCCCACGTTCTACCTAGGGATCCTAACATTACTAATCCTACACAACAGCAACTTCTTCATCCCCTCCCTCTTGAGATTGACCGGGAGCGTAGGGAGCAATGTAGAGCAGCCACCGCTAGAAACGGGAGGTTATCCCTTAATCAGGAGCCAAGGGCTAATCTGAATATTAGATCTAGAGAACTGGTGCAGACATTAACAAATGCCAATATATGGGCGATGGTGCGTCAGATTATGTCTGAAATCCGGCGGTATACTAATGAGGACTGGGGTATTGAGCGAATTCATACCCCCTTCACAGATGATATATTGGATTTCCAGTTCTCTCGGCGGTTCAACTTGCCTTAGATGGATCAGTATTCTGGAAGAGCAGACCCAGGGCAGCATCTGATGAGGTATGCATGGTTCATGAATGCTGCAGCAGCTCCAGATGCTGTAAAATGCAAAGCCTTTCCAATTTATCTTGAAAACGTGGCTTTAATGTGGTTCACCCGGCTCCCTCCCCGGTCGATATCAAATTTCACAGAATTGAGTGAGCGCTTCATGAACCAGTTTTGACTTCATGCCCGAAAGTCCAAGAGTGTCATAGAGTTTTCACGGATTAAACAGGCCCCAGGAGAATCTTTGAAGTCATATTTAGACCACTTCAACCTGGCCGTCACCGAAATTAGTAATCCTCATGAGCCCACTATTCTGATGGCCTTGATAGAAGGGGTTGACCCTGACACAGAGTTCAGGGATTACTTGTCTGGGAAACCGCCTCCTGCTAGAGAATTGTTCTATGAAAAAGCTAATATCCGCTTAAGGCGAGAAGAAGCTCATGCAAATAGAAAGAGAAAGTCTGAAGGGGCCTCGAGGGAAGGTGTCCAAGGTAATGTTGTTGTTAAACAATCTGGTGACAGTTCAGGGAAGGTTGAAGTAAACGTTGGCAACCAGAGCGAGAGTAATAGCAACAAGTATGGGAATAACAATAGAAGGAACAGAAACCGAGGGAATAGCTCTAGTAAAAGACCCAGATTCCAGACTTTGGAAAACTATACGCCGTTAAATGATACGTCGGAGAATATTTACTTGGATACATATAGCATATTGCAGTACAAAAAATCACCACCCAGAGACTTCATTGAGAAAGAGATCGCAACGGGAAAGTTTTGTTTGTTCCATGAAACCCACGGTAATTCCACCAACGAATGTCGTCATTTGAGAGATATAGTTGAAAGATTTCTGTAGGAAGGGAAAGGGAAGTTGGACGAGTACAAGGTAGCCCCAAGGGACAGGGGGGCAAGGGGGGCAAGACCCAGACCAGAACCAGCCTACTTCAAAACCCACAGCCCAGCAGAAAGGTAAGGGGATTGTTATTAATACCATTATAGGCGGACCCCACCTAGCTAGTCATAGTTTCAAGGCGATGGATCAGTACGTCAACGCCGCTAAGCATTTTGAGGTAGGAGAATGCAGTAATCTCAAAGACATTAATCCAGTTAAACAAAAAAAGACGATGTCAGACGACGTCATATTCCGCAGTAAAGATGATTCCGGAGTTCAATCCCCAACTGAAGATCCACTAGTAATTACCACGACAATTGGACCTGCTTTAGTCCATAAAGTATTAGTGGACAACGGAAGCTCGGTCAATATCCTCTTCAAAAAAGCTTTCGAACAAATGAGACTTAAAACAAAAGATCTAAAGCCATGCGAAGGATGGATACGTGGCTTCAACGGAGCGTCGACGGCTCCGATGGGCTACGTAGAATTACCGGTGACATTAGGGCAGGGAGATCGCCAAAGAGTGAGGATCCTGCCGTTTGTAGTTTTGGATGTGGAGTCACCCTATAATGCCTTCCTAGGTCGACCGGCCCTTGCCGAGTTTAGGGCATGTATTGCACCTTGGTGCTTGCTGCTTAAATTCCCGATTGACGCAGGAATTGGGGTGATGAGGGGCGACCAAGCTACGGGACGAGCTTGTTACATGACGGAGTTGAAGATGCTAATGAAGGGGTTGAATATAGAAACTAAGGATGATTCTGCCCCTCCGAAGGAGAACTCAGCATAGCAATTAAGGGGTCCAGCCCCAAGAGAGTCGCCCTCAGATGTGTTCGAGGATATAGATCCCAGAGAGGATAGAGAACCCGAGGATAGGAAGGCGACTCCCAACGAGATAATAGTAGATATACCTATTGATGAGATAGATTCGACAAAATTACTAAAGATTGGCTCGCAACTAGATCCAGTTCGAGCGAAAGAGTTGGCTGATTTTTTAAGGGCAAATCTAGATGTGTTTGTCTGGACTCACGCTAACATGTGTGGGATTTCGCCTGCCATTATGAACCATTCTTTGTGTATTAATCCAAAGCACCCACCAGTCAAACAGAAAAGACGGATGTTAGGCCTAGAGCGGTCACCAGCTTTGAAAGAAGAGGTAGAGAAATTAAAAGAAAATGGATTCATTAAGGATTTGAAATATCCCGACTGGATATCGAATCCTGTCTTGGTCAAAAAGTCTAACGGGAAGTGGCGTACATGTATCGACTTTTCTGATTTGAACAAGGCATGCCCGAAGGATAGCTTTCCTCTCCCCAGATATGATCAGCTAGTAGATTCGACGGCTGGGCACGAGCTCTTATCCTTTATGGATTCCTATTCTGGGTACAATCAAATTCCCATGCATATATCAGATCAAGAGCATACAAGTTTCATCACATACTTGGGGTTATATTGTTATTTGGTAAAGCCATTTGGGTTAAAGAATGCAGGAGCCACATACCAGCGCTTGGTCAACCGCATGTTCTATAATTAAATCGGGAAAACCATGGAGGTTTACGTGGATGACATGCTTGTGAAGTCTAAACAATCTTCTGACCATACAAGGGATTTAGCTGAAATGTTTGATATTCTTCGAAGGTATGGAATGAAGTTAAACCCCCTAAAATGCTCGTTTGGGGTCGCACCTGGAAATTTTCTTGGGTTTATCATGAGTTCTCGAGGAATTGAGATAAATCCTAGCCAAATAGCAGCAATAAGGGATATTGAAGAACCACGAAACATCAAAGATGTTCAAAGCTTGGCCGGAAAAGTTACTACATTGAGCAGGTTTATCTCCAAAGCTACAAATAGGTGTGTACCTTTCTTCGATCTAATAAAACAAGGAAAGCGAAATTTTGAGTGGACCCCCGACTGTGCGGAGGCATTCCAGAATTTATTAGACTTATTAGAAAAGCCTCCAATATTATCAAAACCCGTGGAACATGAGGATTTGTTTGTCTACCTAGCGGTATCATCTCACGCCGTCAGTACAGCATTGGTACGTGAAGAGGATAAAGTCCAGAGGCCTATATACTACGTGAGGAAAAAGCTAGCTGCCGCAGAACGTAATTATCCGAAGATAGAAAAGCTTGCTTATAGCCTCCTGATTGCTTCCCGCAAGCTTCGTCACTACTTTCAGGCTCACCCAATAATCGTATACACCGACCAACCTTTAAGACAAGTGTTGCAAAAACCCGAAGCAACAGGGCGGTTACTTAAATGGAACATCGAGCTGAGTTAATTTGATTTAAATTTTCAACCGTGGAAATCAATAAGAGGGCAGGCATTGGCCAAATTTATAGCTGAATTCACAATTCCCGAAGAGGAAACGGTGGGTGACAAGGTAGTTACTTTGGACCAGGAGTTAGAGCTTAGTCCGTGGAAGCTATATACGGACGGAGCCAAAAATGATCGAAGGTCCAGCGCCGGAGTTGTTTTAATAACTCCTGAAGGACGATCTATTTACTATGCATTGCGATTGGAGTTTGCAGCTACCAATAACGATTCCGAGTATGAAGCCCTGATTGCCGGGTTGAAGCTCGCCAAAGAATTGGGAGTGAAGACACTAGATATATATTGTGATTCCAAGATAGCTGTATGCCAGATCTGGGAGGAATTTATTGCTAAAGGACCTCGACTCGTTACTTATCTCAAAAAGGTAAAGGAGTTGCTGGGAAGTTTGAAGCATTACAGCATAATGCACATTCCAAGAATTGAAAATCAGAAAGAAGATCGGCTGGCAAAACTAGCCAGTTCTGACAATCCCAAGGAAACTGAAATGGTTCCGATAGAGGTTTTAGAATCACCAAGTTTCGACCTGATGGAAGTGGAACTAGCCTTGGAAGTCGACCTAGAGAGAGAATCATGGATGACATCAATCAAGAATTTTCTCAAGAATGGAACCCTCCCATTGAAAAAGAGCGAAAGACGAGTTGTAAGACGCAAGGCTGCAAGATACGTTTTACAGGATGACGTCCTTTATCGCCAAGGGTTTTCAATGCCCCTATTACGGTGTATCGCACACGACAACATTAAATGTGTACTATAAGAAGTACATGAAGGTGGGTGTGGGGACCACACCGGGGGCCAAACCCTAGCAATGAAAGTATTATGGTATAGATATTTCTGGCCTACCGTGAATAAAGGCGCGGATGATTATTCACGACGCTGCGACAGATGTTAAAGATTTGCCAGGATTCCCAGAGCGCCTCCGACTCAGCTCAAGTCGATGGTAATCCCATGGCCATTTGCCATGTGGGGGATTGACATTATTGGAGTGTTACCTATTGCCAGAGGAGGAGCTAAGTATGCGATCATCGTCGTGGACTATTTCACGAAATGGGTGGAAGCTGAACCTTTAACAACGATCACGACAAGAAAGGTGATCAGTTTTGTGGTCAAAAACATTATCTGTCGATTTGGGATACTAAAGACCATCGTAATTGATAATGGGACACAGTTTGACAGCATCGAATTCAGAAGCTTCTGCCAAAAGTACAAGATTGATAAACGGTACACTGTTGTAGCTCACCCGCAGTCAAATGGCCAAATCGAAGCAATAAACAAGGTGATTAAATCTATTCTTAAGAAGCGGTTAGAGCGGGCCAAAGCCAGATGGGTAGATGAGTTGCCACTAGCTTTATGGGCCTACAGGACAACCTTTAAGACGGCCACCGGCCATACACCCTACTCACTTTCCTTTGGGTCGGAAGCAGTAACCCCGGTGGAACTGGAAGTCCCTTCTCATCGAGTCGCGTACTATGACCCGATGACAAATAAAACACTCCTCCTAGAGTCTCTTGATATGGTTGAAGAAAAAAGAGACGAAGCAGACTTGCATGCCTCGAGACATCGACATCAAGTAGCACGTTATTATGACCGGAAAGTTCGCTTCAAAACCTTTGAACCAGGAGACCTAGTACTGAAACGAGTCTTCCCACCTTCAACCCAATTGAGTCCGAAATGGGAAGGGCCATACACCATCCAACGGAAGCTTGATACAGGAGCATTCAAGTTAATGACCGTGGACGGTGAAGAGATTCCCAGAGCTTGGAATGCTCAGCACTTACGACGATACCTGAGTTAAATATGAAATGTCTTCCTTTATGTTTTTATAAGCTGTGTAAAAAGGCACGACTTGCCTTAAAAAAGTCTGTTTATATGAACAAAGGATTATAAAGTGGATGTAGGCTACGACTTAGCTGAACCACTATAAAAATATCGTGTGTCATTTACTTTCCGACATTATTTATATCTTCGACAATTATTCTATCATGACCATGAAACACGAAACATTAAATTAAATCTGGAAATTTGGAGATAACCTATGTGCAGGAACGAACAAAATGACCGTTTGCATGATAAAATGCAAAAGAATGGGAAGATGACATTCCTAACTCTAACTCTCATGAGACGAGAGAGAGTATAAAGGACGGGAAGACGACGTCCCTTAAGGCGTGAAGGTGTACCCCGATAAGAGACCGCCTCAATGATACTCTAACCTGGTTATGAGACAAGAGAGTATAAAGATGCTAGGAAGAATAGGCATCAATGACAAAAGGAATATGGCCCGTCAGAGAACCAGGGACAGCTGAATTTTGAATTTAATCGATCTTGAACAAGTCTTAATCGGTTATCCAAGATTGATGGGGGGCATATATACATGTACACATATTCCCCTTAATAACGACTTTAATATATAACTATGATTTGACATGTTGTTTATGCACATCTTTACCTAAATGTTAAAATTGACGGATATCAGACATTGCAAAGAACAAACAATTTTATTCACAAATATGTGAGTTTATATAGGTAGACTAAGTAAAAGACGCGAGGGCCGCACTCGCTACAACAATAGCGGACCAGTGGAATATCAAAATAAAACAAAACACATCATCACTTAGGCTTCGGAGCAGGCTTGGATTTTTTGGCAGCCTTAAGAGCATTTCTAGCCTCTTTTTCAACATCAGACATGAGACGCTTTGGCCTTTTCTTCTCTGTAGTTGAAGTACCAGAATCAGTGGACTTCTTCCCTAGAGTCGGAACACCGGAATCAAGAGAAGATTTTTTAGCAAGCTCTTCTGTAATAGATCTAGTTGAAAGCTTAACAACTAACCTTGATCCAGGATCCACTGCTGCAAGGGGCTTAAGGCTCTCGGGGTTCAAGTCTTCAACTTTCAGCTGCATGCGCTTGTCTTGTTCGGCTTTCATTTCAGCCAAAGTAACGTCATCGGCACTTTTTGAATCCCCAATTATAGCCACATCAGGATCTTCTTCATGCCCCTCATTACCACCGTCATCTTTTAAGGCATCTATCATCTCGTCATCATGAGAAGTGTTGGCCTTAGACAGTTCAGCTCCCCCTCCTGACTCAACGATGGTAGCCTTATCCTGTTCTCCCTGAGTCCCTTCCACAGATTTTCCCCCAATGATGGTTCCCTGATGCTTGTCAGTCTTCTCGGCTGGTCCAGCACCTACAGAATGAGAAGCAACAGTTATCAACTCAGGAGAAAATAAAGGATCCTTGATCGATTGCCCATTGATGTGACGAAAGGTGGAGACTGCCTTGGCAAATTGAGGTGAAAAGGTGGAAATACCTTCTGATGATTTCTCAATTGGGGCAGCTACCGTCTCTAATGCTGATTCGGATATAGGAGATAAAAGAGACGCTTTAGGAATTCCCAGATTCTGGGGATCATATCCCTCAACTTTAGTAGTTTCAGCGGTAGCAGAAAAAGAACCAACTTCAGGGATATTCTTTTGTTTGGCTAAGCGTTTCTCCTCCTCCACAACAGCGGCAACGAGGCGACGCCCCTCGGCCAGGCGTGCCGGTTCATCATCTTTCAGATACTTTTCCATAAGTTTATCTTCATCAACAAAGTCTACCTTAAGTTCTTCTTTCTCCCATTCGATGATTTGACTCCATACGTGAACTAAGGTAGTCGGATAGTCTTCAATCCAAGAGATGTTTCGACGGTGAATGATGTGTGCAAAGAATTCAATCAATAGTTCGCCAAAACCGTGCACTTCTTCCTGAGCCTCAGACACCTGTTTATGGGTTTCTTCAGCAGACTTAATGGCGTTATCCACATTCCCCTTAGCTAGGGAAGCCCTATTCTCGGCTTCCATTAACTTGAACTCCAAGTCAGCTTTTCATTTTTCCAGTTCAGCATTTTTTCTCGCTAACTCGGCCTTTTCTTACTCAAGAGTATTGTAAGCCAGTTGCATTTTGACACTGTCTGACTTAGCATCTTCTGCTTGTTTCTTTAACTCTAAACGCTCTTGACTATGAGATTCCAGCAAGTCATGATAACGCTTCTGTAATTCCTCAAATTGCTGTTTGATGTTGTTGGCATCCCGTTGAGCAATGATGAGTTGAGCCTGTGTGTCTTCTAGGTCCCTCTCCAAAATTTTCAAGGCATTCTCACCAGAATCCGCATCCTTTTTCATTGAATCAATGTCTGTAATTAAAGTCCGAATAATTCTGAAGAGATTGCGTGAATATTTGTACATCTCCGAGTATTGCTTCTCAACTGCGTCAATCTTTGCTTTAGCCTCATCTGCCCACTTTGAAGAAATTGGCTCAAGTGCGGGTAAAAAAGTTAGATTCTCAAAGTAGTGATCTGGGAACTGCTTCTCCAGATATGCCAGCTTAACTTTGGAATCAACATCTAGTGGTGGAGGCTTGCAGTATGTTAGTTCAAAATGTTTTCGCTTAGCCGGGATGATGGCTGCATCACCTTTTCCAGATCGTTTCTCAGAAACTTTGTGTTTGTCTCGTGAATCGGTATATTTCGGTGGACTTTTTTCCCGACTATATTTATCTTGAGGAGAAGTTCGATCTTTGGATTGCGACATGTCTTCTCCTCGACGACTTTGGTGGCTCTTATACCTGTCTGGATCCGACCGAACGGGGGAACGAGAGCGCGAGGTGTGTGGTCGATAAGAATCATGAGGCCTTCTACCATCTCTGCCTCAGCTCTCACGGCGATTATGCCCGATATCGGAAGGAGGTCTAGACATGCTACGACGCATTTTTCTGGCATCGTAGTAAGGGCGAGACATTGTACCTGAGCAACAATATAAGTGGAATTCAGAATCAGTGTTCACATAAGACGTGAGTGCCGTGATGTGTGGTGCTTCTGTGTTGAGTGCATCCTAAGTGGTGTTCCTCCTAACAAACCCGAGTCTAAAGCCATACTAGCACGAGCGACCTCTTTGGTCTTCACGGGAGTAGTCTCCTCTAAAGAAGTGAAAGTTAAAGGATTCGTGCCAAAGTCCTCTGAAGTATAGATGGTTTCAGGCAGGGGAAGATTTCCTAAACCCTTAAATGTGGAATCGTCGGTAGTAGGAGCATCTCCTTGAGAAGCATCCGTTGGCAGCTCTTTAGGAGATGTTGACTTCTCAGGAGAAATAGCATCATCGGGGACAGTATACCCTTCTCTGTGCTTTTCAGCTACGTTAGCTAACTCGTCGTCCTGAGTTGAAGATGGAGAAGGCGAAGTCCGAAGAGGTATTGTTGGACCTTTCGAGCCCTCGCCCGTCTCAGGAATAATGTCTATCGGGGGTACGTACACATATGGAACCGTCCCATAATCTATGCTACGGGTAATGGATAGTAACCCATGATGATGGAGATATTCATCCTTAAGAACTTCGTCGATGGTTAGAAACTTTTGATCGCCATTGAGAAACCGATGCAAACGATCAAAGTACAATTGATCCAATATTTGGCTTGGGTTATCAACTGCGAATGAAAAAGAAAGCAAGTTAATGTGTTGGCATGAGCATTTAAAATTGAGATCTATAAAGTCGGTGCTTTACTTGATTTGGTCCATCTCCTGGTGCACCCCGGCTGCTACCTGATATAAAACCATTCGAGCTTAGAATCGCCAGCCTTGCTACTAAATGGAGCTGTAATAATTTTCCTTTTTAGGACTGATTCAAAATATGTGAAGGAAGGAGTCTCTTGAGTCTGGTGCTTGAAATTGTAAAAAAAAGTGTACGTCATCGAAGGTAGGCTCTATACCTAAAATCTCTTTGTATGCTATATACAAGGTGTATAAATAAGCATAAGAGTTAGGATGTAATTGCATGGGGGCAATCCGCATCTGTCTCAGAAAATCGACAACAAAAGGCGGAAACGGTGGAATAGCCCCAACCATACACATCAATCTGGTAATTGCCATAAATCCTTCTGAAGGATTGTGGGGGCGATCTGTTTTTGATGGCACCAGGGTATCTCTTTTTAGTATTCCATGCTTTAGACATATTCGAACGAGTCTTTCATCGTCAATCGTCGATTCAACAGAATCTTTGGGTAACTCCAATATAATGGCAGATTCAAACTCATCAGGAGCATGATTATCTCCTATCCCTCCTTCCTCTTCATCGCCAAGAGAAACTTCACTATCGGAAGGCATTTCACTATTGTGTGCTTCTACTTCATAATCTAGGCTTTAATCGTCCCATTCAGGGTCTGAGGAAGAGGATATGTCATCAAGAGTGAATTTCTCGAAAGTTTCTGCAATTTCTCTCTTCTCTGCTAACCTAGACGAACGTCTCTCTGCGATGATCGCTAAACTACTGTAGAAGCAATAACATAAGTTAGAGTAAGATAGCCTGTATCCCCCCGTGTATGTGTGTGAACTAAAGTGTGTGCTATATGCGCAAAGGATGCAAAGTAAACACATGAGAGCGTAATGCAAATGTTCGATAAAGCAGTAATATTCGGAATAGTTCTTGATGTTCGTTTATGTTCATAAGGCGCTATCCTAACTGTTCTTTAAGTTGAAGGTTATGTCAAGTATTGATTTGGTCAGTTGAACAAATTCTTGTGCATTGAGTAAGACTGCTTCGGTTCAGTTCGGATGTAAGTGTTGGGATCAGACCGGGGGAGAACCATGTTTTGGTCTGAAGCAAACGTTCGCAACCAGCCAGCAAAACCGGATCGGTTCAGAAGTAGGCATTCGGAGCGGTCCAGATCGACTTGAGTATCCATGCCTCTCTTCCTCTTTATTTCTTACTTCGACCTGATCCGGTCATAGGAACCTCTTCCCCTTCCCTTCACTCTAACCTTTCTCCACCCGAACCGATCCCAGCTCCTCTCTTTCTCTTTTTCTTCTCCATTTTCCATCTCGCTCAACCAACACCGAACCCAACTCCATCTCAAAAACCCCAATTGAAACCAAGCACTCATGTGCCCAAATATCCAATAATGGATCCTAATCCCATCTCCCGACGCCTCGAGGTGATAATGGAATCACCAACGACGACGGCGAGGGAGGGAGAGGCCATGGCGTCGAAGCCGAGCAAAAGCCATAATCAAACCGTTCAAATTGACCACAAACACTAGCTGAAATCGATTATTACAAGGATAATCGAAGTTTTAAACCTACTTACGAGTTTGATTTGAAGATTAACGAGAAGGATTTTTGGAGTTTCAAGAGTTAGGGTTTCGGTCTAAAATCTGGTGAGTGAAGGCAATAAAAGAGATAAAAGAAAGAAAGAGAAGAGGTAGCGAGTTTATATAGATATATCGTGGCCCTTTGTATTCCCTGCCTTTCACCCCGTTTCGGACCAGAGTTTAGGCCCACGAATGTGCTCTGGCCCATTGGTCTGATACCAAGCAAAATAGAAGACAGAAGCTGTTCGGGTTGGAATTCGAACCGAATGGAATCCTACACATCGAAGTGTAAATCAAATCCGAAGGAAAATAAAGAAAAAATTTACTTGGAGGAACTGCTGGACATCAAGAAGAGTTCTTAAATTTGTTTAAAAATGAGGAGGGTAATTCATATGTGTCATGGTGTATATATAGACGGCAAGAGACACGGTTTTATGAAGCAACACGTCCCTGTGAACGAACGGAGGTGACTATTTAACGGCTCGAATTCAAAGACCAATGAACAGATGATGTCAAGGCACGCTCCATCTTCGATAGAAGCATCCCTTGAGGGGGCAAAATGTTAGCCTACTTTGTGAATTAGGCTACACAAAGTTAAAGACTCAAGCAATGAAGAGCACCCTGTTAGATAATCGGATCGGATCGGGTTCTCCTTGGGCAGAGACAGATCAACACAAAGCAAAAAGGGAAGGAAAACGAGCCGGACCAGATCAGAAGGAATGGAGCCGATCCGAACCCCATACACAAACATATCCGATCCGATCCCAGAGTCACAGCAGCTTCCACTCCACGTTTTCCTTAATACTCGAGACGGTTACGCACATGATCTACCCACGTTTGCCACTTACCTGGTGTGCTGTCATCATCAGATTCCATCCGAACCCGATTGTGGCGTGATTGAGGCCACGTGGATCCGAACCGATCCCACTCCAGGGGGATTTTCCACTTATAAATACAACATCAAGAGGCATTTGGAAGGATCTTTTGGGCATTTTTAGAACTCAAACTTCTTTGCAATCCGAATTCTATCATCTTTTTCAGACTACAATCATCTTTCAAACAATATTTTAGATAATCCTGAGTGAATTAATGTATTGTATGAGTAGAAGAGAGTGAAGATCATCATTGTAATTGCATTTGAATTATCAATTTGAAGAGTAGAAAGTGGACGTAGCCTACTTAACGCCGAACCACTATAAATTGTGTGTTCTCTTCGTTTAGCTTTCATTTCATTAGAATCATTAGTAGTTTGGGTGTTAGAGCCAATTTTGGATCTAACAGAGGTGAAATTGAATTTTGATTATACTGAAAACTTTCACTTGAATTGTTGCACATGTATGAATTACACCATTCATATGTTCTTTGAAGTTGTTGTGTGCTCGTTTCAAGTAAAGATTCAAGATTTGAGGGTTGATTATCATTTTGAAAATTTTGTGGTGTAAAATCTGAATTATTTGTACAATAGTTGTTATAAAAGTATCCATATGAATTTAGTGTAAAATTATATGGATTATATTGGTTTTCACAACTATCGTAAAATTCTTACGAATAAGAAATTTGGGACATTTTCAAAAAAATATTTTTTTTTTTTTGGATTTTTGGTGGTTTTCTAAAAAAAAATGGAAAGAGATTATTTACAAATGGGTTTTTTTTATTTTTGAAAATTTGAATTTTTTATTTTTGTTTTTTTATATATGTATGAACCTAATGCAAACTATATGAATGCAAATTACTTATTTAAAATTTTCTGAAATTATATAATGACGGTTAGATTAATTTCAACAAAAGATTTCCCAGCCAGTTAACGGACAGGAATTATAGGTGCACTCGGAATCACCCTAGCAATACAGCCGAAGGTTTAAGTACATTTAGAGGAACAACCGATATAATATTTACGAATCACCATAATATTTATAAATGGTTATTTCTCTACCGTAGTCTAGACGCCAAGAAATAAATTCGTTAGAAATAAAACAATTTATCAAAATATAATGATGTCCTTAAAAAATAAAAATAAAATGAGATGGATGCAAAACAGAAAATAAACGTGAATTACCAATGCAACTACGAATGAATTTTTAGTTTGTTTTTGAATATTTTTTAATGTAAATGCAAGGAAACAATAATGCAATTAAATAAAAACAGAGTCAGAACACGATACCTGAGTGTACATAATTTTATTAGCAATATTTTTTAGCGGCATTTTTTTTTGTTTTTAAGCAAGTAAGCAAGCGCAAAGCAATCTTTATTATGATTTTCTACAAATTGGAAAGAGAAAACGATATATACACAAGTGGAATGCAAGTGTTTTTTTTAATTAAGGGAAAGGGGAACAAATGGATTTAAAAAAACCACGAGTAGAACTCAAATGAAAACAAAGGTATAAAATGGGCTTTTTATTCTTTTCTTTTGAAAAAAAAATGACTTTCAACTAAATCAAACTAAAACCTCACAAAGTATCCACACCCGGCCCAAATTCTGAAAGGCCACGTCGCACCCTCTAATACCTTTTAATTCCTCAAACCGAGACAGTCAAAATCAAAATCAAAATGAAAACAGAAATTATCAATGAAAATAAAATTCACACTAAATCAAAGCTCGAATTCCCCAAAAATTAACTCTCGATTTAATTCGATCAGGGTGTTTGATTTACTAGTTTGAGGTGAGTTCGCAGGCTTCAGATGTGATTTTTGAATTCTTGTTGCTCGAATTAAATCGAAGGCGTCCTGGTTGTTCAGGTTAGTTGATTATTTTGGAGCTAGGGTTAGCTTCCTGGTTGGTGATTTTGCGTGGTTTTCGGAGTTGGCAGGTTGGTGATTTCTGGTCGAGGGTTCAATTTGAGGAATCACGTTTGAGGTGGCGGGTAAGCTCGATGGGTTAGTGAGAGGGTGAGATGGTAGTTCGTGGATGGTGGCTAGCAGCGATTGCAGGTGACAGAATTGAGGGGAAAATGGTGGTACTAAATGTTGAGGTGAGAGGTGTTGTTAGCTTACAGTGCACGTGGATGTAGATGAGGGATGGACTGTTGGTGAATTTGAGGCGGTTGTGAAGGGGTTTGGGTTATTTTGCCTAGGAGGTGGACTGTGGATGAAATGGGATGTATGTTAGCTGGTTGTGGCACATTGGTAAGATAAGTATTTTTTGGTGGAGCTTGGAGTGTATTGTGTCTGAATGTTTGGTTTGTGGTAGGGTAGCAAGCTTGGAGTGATGGAGGTGTGTGCTGAAGTAGTGAAAGAAAAGTTGTGATTCTCAGTTGGGGTTTTGGGTGATTATGGATGGAGAATTTGGTTTTCGACGTTGAGTGAAAGTATGGCAAGGAGGATGATGGTCCGACTGTTGTTGAAGGCGGTGACAGTGTGGTGACGAATGGATGGTCGTGAATGTTGGTATTTGTTTGTGATGAATGGAAGCGTGGAGACGAACAGAGGTGGACATGAATTGTTAAATGGTTATATGGAGTGTGTGGTGTGAAGTTGGCAATGTGTAGGAGATTGTGTGAGGGTTATTTCAAGACAGTGAAGCTTTATTGGTGAGAAAGTGAAGTTTTGCGAAGGTGGCGTCGTGAACTCGAGAAGAAGGTTCAGGTTATGGATGGGAAGTATATAGAGAATGGATGTTTGGTGGTGTAAAGTTGAGGAGTGAGTATGAACTGTAAAGGGAATTAGTGGAGGGAAATGGTTAATGGAGTTGAACTATGGTCGTGGAGGAGACAGCAGAGGTTGAGAGTGAGGAAGAGTGGTTTGTGAATTGTAATAGAACTGTTTTTTAGTTTGAATTCAATAGAAATTTGTAAGTGAGATTCGGTTTTGAGTTGATTTAAAAAATAAAAAAAATCATAAATGACTGGTAGTAACAGGAAGAGAAAAGTATGAAAATAAATAGAAAAATGATGGATACAATTGAAACTAAAATGAAAACATGAAATTGCTTGGTGACAATGTGTATGTATGCATATAAAAGTTCTCTGAATGCAAAATGAAAACATATTTTTTATTTTTATTTTATTTTAAAGAGAGCAGCAACTGAATGGAATCAAACACAAATGATCACAACAAACTACAGTATGAGAAGAAACAATAACGATGAAGAAAGTTTTAATGCAAAGTGAACCAAGTAACATAGTGAACAACAGATTCACAGTATCATTGTTTTTTTTTTTTTTTTTTTTTTTACAGAAACACAGTAAAATTAGAAATGGCTCCACCCTTCCCCCCCCCCCCCACCCCCCTCCCCCCATTTTTTTTTTTAATGAAACAAAGAAAAGAAGAAATTAAAATGCAAGGATGTACTAATAACAAATGCAAATAAACAACTCAAAATCAAAACACACACACAACTCAAAATCTAAACAAAGCACAAAAGCAAAGACTAAGAATGAACAACAAAAGAAATGCACAAACACACAAAAATAGACAAGACAAGAAACAAAAACACTTTTTTTTAAATAAGAGGATAATGAAAGGAGAAGCTAAAATCTACGTGAAAACAAAGACAACCACATACAAACAACACAAAATTCAAGTGAACAAAAACATAATGCACACATTTTTTTTAAAGAAATAAACAATAAAATTAATTAGAAGAATAAAACTAAAATTAAATTATTTCCCCGACAACGACGCCAAAAACTTGTTCGATGACGAATATTCTATTGATTAGAGAATCGTCGTGAAGTGTATAAAACCGCAAGTGCATGACGTATACTTATAGTACGTGGCGAATACAGGTCGATCCATGGAGAAAGAAATAATTTTAATTATATTCAATCAAATCAAACCAAATTCGAGTGAAATTTTGACTACAACGACAACTAAGCTAAACTAACAAATTAAGATAGATAAAAACTATGAGATTAAATGGCAACTTAGGAATACTTCCACTCACTAGATCACATGAATCAACATAAAATGAAAACAGGATCTTTTTTTTTGTCATTTGTGAATTTAGTTGATATTATTATTATAAGTATAGCTTATTCATGCTATTAATTAGCACAAAATAAACTATCAAACTATAGCATACCCACTAAATCATCTTACTAGTTCTAATGAAAAATGACAACAAGATGAAAGTGAAATGTACTTCAAGCATAGCCTATGAACTATTAATTAAAATTATAGACCATAAATTTTTTATTTCAACATCCACTTAATCACCATCATCATGTGCAGATGAAGAGGTAATTAGTGAATATATGACTAAGTATAGCCTATTTGGTGTCAACAATATAGGCTATCAAATTCAATAATGAACACATAAAACCAGTAATGTCAACATAGCATGAAGCACAAAAAGAGAGCATGAATAAACAAATTATGTTGCATCTACATAATCTAGAGAGCTTCATTACCCCTAAGTTGAAAGTGATTAGCCTCTAATAAAAGTAATCATGAACACAAAAGTTATTGCAACATAAACAAAACAAAAGAGAGAACTAATTAACAAAAATAAAACTAAACTACTTGCATAAAATAGAACTACACTAATGCATAAAGTAAATAACAAGAATTAAATGAATAAGAAATTAAATTGCATTAAAATGAAAATTACATAAGAGAGAAATGACTAAGAAGACATGAAAGAAAGAAAGAGATTTTGTTTTTGATCCTACAAACCAACTAACTAAAGGAAAGGCTCAAAGAAGAATTTTACATGAGCATATGTGGGGTATTTATACATCTTTATACAACTCTAACCCTATTCCATTTTGTTGGAGACTACCAAAAATAGCCCTTCATGAAGTTTCCATTTGTCTTTACCCTTTAATTAATCATTAAAAGTTCATGGATCTTTTTTATCTCCACTTGCCAATATATTAGCTTTTAATTGTTCCATTAAAGAAAGAGTGATAATGGTAGGGTCCTCCACTAAGCTATGTGTGAATTAATTCCATCTCCAATTCTTTGTATCCACTTTGTGCATGTATATCTCTACGTAAACTTCATGTGCATGCTTCATTTTTGCTCCTAAATTCCTACAAGACACATGAAAATAAACAAGTAAATTTTATCAAAAAATAGATACATGCACAAATGATCGTTTTGCTCAAATATGAAAATGAATGCATGATAATTTAAGAATTTTGGGTTTTTGGTTGAAACATGTAAAATTAGCCCAATATGTTACTTATTTAATTAAAACAAGAATAAATGTATGAATATAAATGTGCATATTTACGTACACATCACTTGTGTCAATCTGTTGTTGCTTGGAATTCATATCAACCAGTACCATCCTGTTATCAAACAAGTCCCAGACTAGATAGGTACTAGACCAAGATTTACTGATGGATGAGTGTAAGAGGTTCAAATCTTGGAGGTAGGTATGGGCACGGTCCGCTGGAGTCATGAGCATGCATGGGTACGATGGGAGAAGACAAGACGCTATAACACCGACGGATAGAGCTGCGTCTTTTAAAGTTGACAGGTTCTGGACTGATATCCCTGACTATCATGGCTGGCACTGCTTATATGTGTCTGCAAGGAATCAATCATTGGGTAGTAATTAGGATAAAACCTAATTCTGATATTCTAATAATTAGTGCAAAAATTCTGTTTTGAGATATGAATGAGAAGCTTACTTGATCTTACCTTGTCTCGTTTATTTCGTACTTGCATACTTTACTATAATTTCATATCCAGTATTAATGATTTGCCTTGATACTTCTTACCTTATATGCTTATGCTAAAAATCATTGGAACTCGCCATATTTTATATCCGACCTATTTTTTTTCCTTCTCTCTCTTTCTTCCCCCCAGGTTCTTAGGGTGGCGGATTGCAGCAATGATCGTGATTCTTTTCATCTTGGACTTGGATTATTTCTCACTTTATGTACTGCTTCAGTTTCTATTCTATGTTTATTGTTATGGTTCGCTCATGAGGGATATCATTTTTTTTGGTTTTGTACTTGTACTCTAATGGTTTATATTTCCACGAGACAGATGGTCATGATTATGACTTATGATATTTGAAAATGTAATGTTGTAATTGGTTTTATAATAAAATTTTGAAAGTTTTCCACTACGTTTTATATTCTGTCTTGTGAAATTAGTCTATGAATTATTATTGTGCTTCGTAGAACTTAATGCATCCTCATATAGGTCATGTTAAGGGGCATGAGGTGCCACAACCACCTACCCCCACAACCCACCAGCAGCCCCTCCACTCCAACACAGCCCCACTAGCCCCATACCCCCATGTGGGTCCCTATGGTCATAAACACCTCGTACCCTCTTTAAAAACCCTTAAAGCTACCCGTCGTTTGTGGCTCGGGTGGTTCAGGAGTGGGAGATAGGGATCTAAGCACTGTGTGCCGACAGGTTCGAATCCCGCTGTGAACCACTTGGGGGGCTAGGACGTTACGCATCCGTGTGCGACGCCTATACAAAAGCGGGGTAGACACACAACGCGGGGTTTACTTAAGTGAGCGTCAATGTATGATGTGATCTTAAGGTTCCACGTGTTACTAAAAAAAAACCTTAAAGCTTCCATTTTTACCATTTCCTTCACTTTAAACTCCACCACAACCCAACACTTGCACGCAACAACCCCCAACAGCTCTAGTAACGCCCTCCTACACTTTCAGGTGGGCCTTACCACTTAATGATCCCACATTTGCTTCAAAAATCACATTTTTATGCCTTAAACCCACTTTAGGGCCTTAGATCTAAGCAAGCACCAGCACATGAACCCCCACCGACACCTACACCCCCTCTTTGCCATGTGGAAGCCCCTCCCCTACTGGCCGCAGGCCCCACCACCTCTAACTCTCCCTTAAACTACTAAAAATCTCACCTTTCTTCCTTTAAATGCAAGTTTATATATATACACACTAGTATACGTTGAATTTGTGGAGTGTTTGAAGTGGAAAAGGTGTTATCTTAGTCTCTAAGTGGATGTTCGATATTGTAGCGATGTTAGAGAGTTCTACACTTAAAGTTTGACGGAGTGGATAAGCTATGGTGAGCACACTTTGCTCACGTTTGGATTAGTTATTGTAATTAGCATAGTTAATTATGTTATTCTTAGAAATTGCTATGTTGTTTAGTAACTTTGGGTTTAATGACTGTTAATGATGTTAAGGGGAGTTAGAAAAGTTAATTATTTAGTAGTTTAGTAATTAAAGTGAATACCCTAATGATTATGAAGTTAAATCCGAAAATAAATCATTGGTTAATTTGGTTGATAACGTGATTGTTATGTTATGGACGAATAATAACATTAATAAATTTTGATGTGACATTGATTGACAACTTGATGTAATGTGTGTCGACATTAATTTGACATGATTAGATTTGCTAATAATAGGAAATAAATTATTAACGATGGTTAATAATTTAGTTAAAGTGATTTGAAATAGTAATTAAGTGTTAATGACCATATCACTTAAATTGATAATGTCATTATGTGACAATTGGAAGTTAATGGTTGTTGATAATTGTTAACGGATGTTAATGATGTGTTGAACCCATATATGTTGAATTATTTGGTAATTGATTGAATTTTATTACAAACTGGAATTTAATTGAACATTTTATTAATTAAATAATAAGTGAAAAATAAAGGTTTGAATTTTTAATCCAAAATGATTTGGAAAGACGGTTTAGGTAATTATGAATAGTTTTCGTAAAGATGGAAATTTTATTTGAACAGGTTTTCAAGTAACAAAGGCATATTTCAAATTTTAATTTAAAAGTGAATAGTAACTTTAAAAAGTGAAGTTCGGTTTGGATATCTAGAAAATGTTTTAACTAGATTTTATTACCCAAACTACCTTACTTATTTTTATAACGAGTTTCAGGAAAGTTTGGACTTCAAAAGATGAAGTTTGAAAAATAATATTATTTTAATAATATTATAATATATAAATAATAGAATATATGAATTTAAAGTTAAATATTGGAAATATAGTTTTTAAAAGTTATTATATGATTAATAAACTATTTTGAAAGCAATTTGATTTGATTTTAATTATAAGTCGAAGTTTAGTCTGAATAGGACTAGCCGCGCAGCGGTGGTTCGCGAATTTCTACCGTTGCAGCGGTGGTTCGCGAATTTCTACCGTTGACTTTAAATTGTCGTACCCGGAGATCCGACAGTCAGATTTTCCTAAAATGAAAAACATTTGGTTCAAAATGAAAAGAGTTTTCAAATGCAAAATAAACTTTTATAATCCAATGGTTAGATTTTAAAATAAATTCAAATTAAATTTATATAAAAACAACGCTAGTGTAGTTTGGGACCCGAAATTGAATTTTATTGAAATGAGATATTTTTAAATTATTAAAAATAGGGATAAATTATGGTAAATCGTAATAAATGATTTGAAAGTGATTTAACTGAATACATTAAGTTTTGAAAAGCTAAAAAAGCTATTTTATGAAAATGAGTTGTTTCAGCAACGCTATTTGCAACGGTTTTTGGAAGGCTTTGAAATTAAAAGGTTTTGAGATAACCAATGTTATCCAAAGGTTTTGCAGACATATCCAAAGGATTAGAATGAGGTTTTATGATATTTTAAGATTGGAAAAGTCTAAAACCAAGTTAAGTTTTTCGAATTAAATTAGAATTGAATTGGAATCGATTTGGTTCTAGTTGAGATAAGTCTCTATAGATGAAGACCTTTACTATTTTAGGAATTTAAAAGGGTTTGTCGTTATTCTGCTTATAGTATTAGTCCGATACAGGAATTTATATCGATTATAAGCTGATATGTTCTCCATGGATATTTCATTGAAAATGAAAGAATGATTTTGGGTTTGTCGTGAACGATGTCTCAAAAAACGTTGTTCTTTTACCCATTTAAAGGAAATATGATTTTTCAAATTAAATTGATGAGTGATCTTTATTTAATTTGAATATAAAGATTTAATGAAAGTGTTTCCCCTAGCAAATGATAATGTGAACAAAGTTTAAAGATCATTTAAAAGGTAAGCGAGATTTTCCCTACTGTAAGACTGAGAGGTTGCAAGTTCGATTTTGCACCAGAGATAAGATCAGGGAAAGTTAAGAGTAATAAACCATCAGTATGGTTAATGAATGGTTTGGATTTAGGTAAGCGTGTTTTCCAAGTAATGATAAGATTAAGAAATCGTAAATACAATCTTAGGCTAAAGATATGATCAAAGAAAGATAAAGTAATACACCCTAATCAATAATCAATAAATGGGTTGGGTTTGGGTTAATATGATTTTTCGTAAAGATAAATTAGATCTTTAATCGGATTTAGATTGAAATAATGAAATTTATAAAGGTAATTAAACTTTCCAAAATACGAGGGCAAGTAGATATGGAGTACTACCAATTTCGCTCCATGGATGGATAGGATGGGAATAGGATAACAATTTGAAAAATAACATTTTTGTAAGGTTCAATAATTTTGGTAAAGCGTAGAAACTTTGATTTGAGCTAAAACTTTTGAAATGAGATTTTATAATCAACTAAAATGATTTCTAAGAAAATATTTAAACAAGAGTTTAAGGTGTGTAAAACTTGGATAAGATTTAAAATGGTATACCCAATATAAAGAATGATTTGAGTAGTATACTCCAAATTGGAATGAGACTCATGATATTTTGTATATCTATGGATTTCAAAGATGCGTCCGTTATTCGAAAAGACCGGGTTTTAACCCATTCTGAATAACTATAAATGAGCATTGAAGATATTGGAAGATGGCGTGGAAGACCGTGAATCTTCACATAGAAATAATTGGCATACTGATTTTATCTTCGTTGAGTTGCTCTAATATTGAGATATTTATTGTGGCGGCAGGTTCAAACGTATTTGGATAATTTCTGGAACGCAAGGGCCTTTCTACTTTATTGGACGAGGAATAAAATGTCGTCGATTTCGTTCACAACCTAGAACGAACTTGTAAATGGATGTATGTTTGACGTTGTATTTTATGGCATAATGAATTTGTTTCTATTGATGATATATTAGTTTAGTGGCGGAGGATCTATCCTCTTAGCTCAACACCCTCCTCTGGGGCATATGTGTTCAAAGGGTTATAGAGTAATACACATTGATTATATATTGTGAATTGACAATGTGTCATGCTAAGGGATTAGCTATTGATGATCAAATCTTTTGTTGAAAAGAAGAGCTTTGTGTGGAAGTGTGATTTCCGGGCCATACAACCGGTAATGATCTGAAACAAGATGAAGTACAGCAGAGATAAGGACTAACGTTTCCTTCTAGTTGATGAAGTGATGCCATGGTATGGAGTCCAGACAATTTACTTAGTGGATGATGGAACAAGGCACCTCGGATAATGGTCGACAACGACCAACAGATGTTATGCTCAGGAGAAACCCGAACTACACCTGGTATAGGTAGGCCGGTTTTGCCGCTACATAAAGGAGCATTTGTTGATTCTGGGACATCCCACTAGAGGTGTTCCGAATCCCGGTTAAGGAAGATCGTTTGCCTTGGTCATTGATGGAACCCAACTTTCAATATGAACCTTTACGGTTTTAGTTATAACCTATGTATGTAGACATAATATATGGTACCTACATCTATTAAGATTTATACATTTACTTTGAAAAGGTTTTCAAAGATAGACATTAATGATAATATCAAATGATTTTCGTGTATCAAGCATATTAGGTTATCATAAGGTAAAACTTGCTCCTAATGGTGTATGTTTGCATTGTGTGATGGGATGCAGGTCTTATGGTAGCTTCATTTTCGAAAAAGCATGCATGAAGTTTTGAACACCCCTTTGATGATTGTTTGAGATATGTATGACTTGTTATCTAGCTCTCAAGCTGGTTAATCCAATCCCGACTCGAGTGTTTGACACTCGGATCAGATCCGAGTGTATTTTAGGTTTAGACAGGATTCGAGGAGTTCCTAGACAATTCCAGAGAAGCTAGAGATCTTCGTCAGAGGGCAAGGCATATTCTACTATCTATACTTGGATGTCGTGTTTGTACTATGTGAGGATAGTGTTTATAACCATGCATGGTATGTTCACTCTAATAATGTAAAAAAAAATTCCGTTGTAAAGTTATATTGAATATTATATTTGTTCTATTCCACTGTGATATTTTGTTCTTCTCTTTTGTTCTATTCCACTGTGTTTGCTCTGATAAAACCCCAATGGATTGAGTTTGCGAGATTTGGTTTTGTGGTACATGAACACCGTGGATGTGTTAAGTATCGACTACCCAAGATAAAAAAATTAGTTTATCACACGTCTTTCCAAGGATGCTTACTTTTTGGAATGGAATTGTGTGGTTTATAGTTGGTTCAAAGGGTGAGGGTTTTGGGTCGTCACAGTGTGGCAAACTCTTAGTCGAGTTCGATATGTTGTATTTATATGATTTCTATTGTACGCTTTGGCTTGATTGAGATTTCTTTAGACCATCATAGCCTTAGGCTTTGGTCATTTAGACGATGAGAATAGTTGCATTGTGTTGTGTATGTATTACTTTACATGAGATCCTTGAGTAGAGCTAGTGGAACTATCTCATGTATACTATGTCATTTGTGTATTTGTTGTGTTCCTCCTTTATTATAATGAGTCATACCTTATATGATATTATCTTTCATTTATCAGTGTTAACTAAAATATTTAAGCTAGATTGACACGTGTATTTTATACTCAGGTTAGACCGAGTAGTTTCAGGTTTATAGTTTGTTGTTGATTCATGCTATTTCACCTTGGACTATCTCTCCTGAAGCTATTTCCCGAGTTGTGTAGTTGAGTATTCATGTTGTGTATCCAATTATTCTTTTGGGACATGTTGTATATGTATATGGTTCATGTAAAATCATTTGAATAAGTAGCATATGCATATGTTGTATTCTGCTTTTGTACTTGTATATATTTTGTTTAGTGATATGCTATCTGTGATGTGTTGTAGTTTGTTCTGAGTGCGATCCTTAGCCATTGTAATTTTATATTAATTGAGTATGTCAATCCACTTGTGGTAAGAAAAAATTTATGCACCTAATCGATGTATTTGATACTCATTTAGTGTAAGACTTATGGATGGTCGCTCATAACCATTCTTATTCTACGCTCTAATATACGGCATTACTCATTAATTCCCTTTAGTGGTGCGGGTCTTGAGGTGGGATGTTACATTATGGTGTTAGAGAAAAACTCAGAACAAAGTAGAATAAACACATAACGGAACCAGAATAATACATGTATTACAGCAACGAAGGATAATATCCATGTCTACTCCTATCGGTTTTTGTCGTTATTCTTAACTAGTTCCCTTTAATTTTCCGAGTTCTTGGAATAATCTATAGGATGGGAATACATCTAGGAATGTGTCTAATTACGTAGTATTCCATTTGTCAAATCCTATTATTAGTTTTTCGCCATTGAGGAGACTTTCACATTATTGGACCTTTTTTTGTGTGTAACATTTTCGGTTCAAATTCAGTGCGACTTTGAACCCTGTCCTTTGTTTATGGTCGTTGGTCGAGATAAACGATTAAAATGGGATGTGTACTGAAGTAAAATCTAAGATGATAAATTGAAACTTACATTAGCAGAATAAATATGAATGATTTAAATTAATCAAAGTTGAGCAACGAAAATTAGTAGACGATTTTGGTTGAGCATATAGATTAATAACATGTAAGTAGGATTTAGGGGATGGAGTGTAAAATATTATATTGTTATTAAGAATTAAATTGAAGGGTGTAAATAAATGGTCAACTAGTTGTCGGTGAATTCACTTTTGGGATGTATTGATTTAAAATATGATATGTGCATTTGGGATAATAAAAAAAATACAATAATGAGTAAACTAAAAACATATGATTATGTGTTGTGTTGGATTATCCGTTGGGTTCTTTGAGAGTTATATTCGCTACATCTGATTAATGCTATCAATATGAATTTCTTAAATACATGCACGAGACATTCGAACACAAAGTTGAGAATAAAATAATTAATTAAAGAAGAATGATACAAAACTATTGGTGTCCAATTAATGTTAAGTCACTCAATCAAACGAGAAACATAAAAGAGATAGCAAGGCAATGTCAATACTATATTGACTTTGTAGCTAAGTAATTATGCGAATCATTATAAATTTGGTGATTTAATATTATTTTGAGACGCATTAAAGAATTGTTACAAGAAACACTGTATTTTGAAAAATTAAAGGAACAATTATGGGAGTACTTGAGTGTAAAAAGTTAGTTTAAAGGAGTAATTATCTTAAACATAAGCGATATTTTGGGAATACACTCTCATATTTAAGTTAAAAGACGTATGCAGCCATCGAGATATCATTAATAAACTTGAAAATACCGTGGCTGTTTTAATTTTATAGTCAAAACAACACCCATTGTTCAAGTAATTAGATTAAATTAATGGCGAGGCAGTGCCATTAACTAATGTGAGATTCTGAAAGTTGAGTGTATATTCTAAAGTATAGGATACGTAAGATAAGATGTGATATCTTGAATCTATTGTGTATATTACTTGGGATGTACGGTAAGATTTTGTAAGTTGTGTATTTCAAATTTTCAAACTATATTTTGTTAAAAGAAGAAAATTTGTGAAGATTTATTAGAAATTGAGAACATAAATGTGTAATCATAAGGAAAATTGCAGAGATGCAATTCTTTAAGGGGGTCTGTAATAAATCCAGATTTTGGATACCTGGGTAAATAGATTCTAATGTGATTTGTAACAATAATGTCGGAAAATGAGGTAAGAATTCAAAAGGGGATAATTTCTATAATTAATTAAGAGTATAAACATAGAAGATTTGGGGATTTACAAGTGATTGTGAATAGAGAATGAGTTGAACTTAAATGACGTAATATGAAAAGTAAATTCAAAATGTGTTTGTTGTGTAAACCTAAATCTGAAAAAGATAAAGTTTGAAAATCTTGTAATATGTGTTTAAAAGATTTATTTTATCAAAAGCAATAACTTATGTAAATTGTTTCTAAACAACCATATTGGTTATTCATGTGAATATTAAAAATATGAATATTGATTAGGAAATCAATATTAGATGTAACATATTTATAATATGTTTATTAAGTTGGCTAAGACAAAACAATGAGTGTTGGGGAATTTCATCGTTAAAAATGTAAAAGTTGTAAGATTGAAACAATTGAAAATGTAAAAATAAAAGTGTAAATTTTAAATAGTACATGTTTGTTGGTAGTTGAATTCAACTGGTGAAAATAAAATAGTTAGAAATTAGCGAATGAACGGTGAAATTGTACTGGTAAAAGCAAGGTTTGTAAATCTATTCGGGTTGCAAATAAAAAGATAAAAAGTGTAAATATTGGTAGAGCATCAGTATTTGAATGTTAACAATATTTTTAAAGAATTTGTATATTTGTGTGTTACAAACAATGAACTTGTGGAAATTCAGTTTTAAAAATATAAGTTTTAAAATTAAAAAAAATGTAAAATAAGCATGTTTAACATATATGCAAATATCAGTAAGTTTGCATTAAAATATTGTTAAAAGGTTTGAAAAATAATTATACATGTTGTAGTAATTTTTGTGAAGCTAAACAATGTTAATATATATGACTTTAGTGTTGGAATAGCTTAGAATTGTACATGTATGTGTTAAATTAGTGTAATTAGGCCAAACAAGCCCAGAAACATAACATACTTGGGTTACTAAAGGTGATATGGGCTTAAATTAAGCCGTTAACTAAAATAATTAAGAAAAGAAAATTCTGGAAGGGGTGATATATGTACCTTTTCATTTTGAATTATTTTCTTCCTGTACTCCTCTTTCTCTCTGAGAAAAGAAAAACCTAGAAATTAGAAAAGAATAACTTCCTCCCCTGTCCCTAATAAAAGCTTATATTCAAATTATAATAAAAGGAAAGCTTGTTAATCCCTATCTCAGCAACAAGTCAAGCTTTCAGCAAACATCTATTCATCAATTTCTGGGAAATAGTGAGAAAGTTATTGTAAGCTTCACAGGCTTTGCATGTTTGAGAAATCAGCTGCTGTAGGTTTCAAAGGCCTAAAGCAATCATTTTGTGAGTTTAAAGCAAGATTATTTCTCTAAAAACCAAGCAAGGTGAGTAAAACACTCACACATTCTAGTTTAAAGAATCATTCATGTTTATATGCTGAATCTGATTGGGTTACAATGAATTTGTATCACTGTAACCTTAAACAAAGTTTCAAGTGTTTTATAGTACCATAACCTTGTCTGGATTAATTTTGAAACCTTATAACTCTCTCAATTCATGTTAGAATTTTGCAATTCTTTTTCCAGTTTGTAATCTGAAAGTTTTACTTCATGCATGCTTAATTTCAGTTCATTTCAGGTACAGGAACCTAGTGTATTAAGTGCATGAAGTTGGATTCGGAGCAGAGAGCTCAACCTGAGGAAAATCGCGTCCCTGGGTCAACCTTGCTTCAAGTTGGGTTGACCTAAGTGTATTAAGTGTCGACCCTGAGGTCGACCCGAGCCCAAGTCCAGGTCGATCCGAGTGCGTAATTCTCCTGAGCCTTTAGTCGAGCCATTTCTCAAGTTTGTGTAGCTTTTCCTATGCAATCTAGTGTTTGTTTTGAGAGAGCTTATTAATGAATTTGTTGCTATTATTAATTGATTTTTGAAGCTATGTCTCAAGTGTTCTATTTTGGCTTGAATTTAAGATTTGAGAGCTTATATTACAACTAATCCGCTTCCCGATTCAGTGATGTTTTATGTGAATTTCGTATGTGGTTCCATGAATGATTTCATGAATTCGTTGACACAATACACGTTTTACAAAAAAATATTTCTAATGAGTTTCCAACTTATAATATATATATATATATAATTATTTAAAAGAGATATTTTATATAAACATACAAGTTTTATTATAGGGGAACACCATATAAATATTTTCAAACCTGTTTTTCACGATAAGTATTTTCTATATATATACATGTTTGGTAGCGAGGATGTGAGTTTAAACGGTGTAGTAAACCTCAAGGTAAAAGACATAAAGGTTTATTATATCGGTTAATTCTGAACTCGTCGATCGAAGCTATTTTGTGGAACTGACTGACTTGGAGTAAACTAATAAGTGAGAACGTACGTTATGCCAAGTATCGTTACCACTATTCGGGTTATTTTTGTGAAGTCCATGACACATACTCAAGGAACTGTGTGGGGCCCTCATGTCAATTATTGATGTTTTGATGTTTTCTAGTACTAGTCAAGAGGACCAAATATGTTAGATCTACTAGTCTAACATATGTGGACCCGGGGTATGATTCTATGGAGTAGCTGTGTGGGGGTGTCAAACTTGTGGGTAATACTAAATGGCTTCGGCCGATTATGTGGTACACTCATAGGCGTAGCTGGGTCTCGTCTCGTAGATGCAAACTGTGTGGTTCAATGTTTTATGAATTCCCCGAGACTGTGTGCTATGATGACTGTGTGGTATTGTGTTTTCTATATTTCAAGTATACTTTGATTTGTCGAAATATTATGATGTTTTACTCTCTTATGTATATTGAGTTTTATACATAACTGTGTGCTATTTGATGTTTATTTCACGATGATTATACCACTACGTGGCAAACTCTTAGTCAAGTTCAGTATATTGTACTTGCATGATTTCCATCGTACGCTTTGACTTGATATATATATATATATATATATATATATATATATATGGATTAGCATAGCCTTAGGCTTTGGTTATTTGGACAATGGGAATAGTTGCATCATGTTGTGTGTGTATTACCTTACATGAGATCCCTCAGTATGAGCTAGCGGACCTATCTCATATATACTACGTGGTATGGGTATTTTTTGTATTCCTCTTTTCTTGCGAGGAACCATACTGTAACAGCCCACATTTTACGTATCGGAAGATCATAAAATATTTTTATTTTATTTCTTAAGGGTTGGATCATTCTCATATTTTAATATATGTTATTTATGGGGATGTGAGACATGTCCATAATTTTTACCAATTTTATTTGTGACCATTTTTCCTCTATCAGTTTTGTATCGGGAATAACTTTTGACTGGGATCGAATCAGGTGCTGAGATTGATTTCACTGGAAACGAAATGGTGATGCCAACTCCGTAGAGTGGTCACGTTAAAGTTTTGGTTCATCGATTTGAGAGGAATCGTTGTTTTAGTGCTATACATTTTCTGTACAGGTTTGCTAAGTCATTAGTGGGTTGATTTGGGTGGCCTATTAAGGAAAGGGTTGTTGGCTATAAATAAAGGGTTGAGGCATGGAGAATAGTTTACTTTCTTCATCCTCTCATTTGGTTGAGCTCGTGATTCTCCTTGCTCAATCAAATACACTTTTCCACCATTAAAATCTAGATCTACATAAGAAAATTGAAGATCTACATCGTTTGAAGCTAGATCTAGGTCAAGTGAAGAGAGATCGCATCAAATCAAGAGGTTTGAAGCATATTCTTCGTTGTCCGGATTGAGAATTTAGTGATTTCGAGTTAATTCGAAGAATTGGTGAGTGATAAGCATCTCTCACATGGATTCAATCAAGTATATGGATTATTTGATCTTATGTTCATCATTTCAAGTTGTTTTTGCATAGATCTAATCGATGTAAGTATGATTTTAATTCGGTAAATTCATATGTTAATGCTATGTTTAGATCCACTTATTGATTTGATCATTTGTTGAATCATTGTTTTAATGTTTGTTGATTATTGCTTGAATCAGTGGTTGATTTGTTGATTGAATTTGGATCAGTGGTGTTTGAGTTGGATTGGTGGTGTTTGAGAGGGATCAAAAGTTATAGGATGGATCAGATGCATTTCTGGATGGATCAGACGCATTTGGATGGATCGGAAGGTTTCTGAACGCGATAACATTTTACAAACGCTGTAGGTATTGATCGGAAGGTTCGATGGATCGAAAGGTTTGATGGATCGGAAGGGTTTGATGGACTGGAAGGCTTGATGGATCGGAACGTTCGATGGATTGGAATGTTTGATGGACTGGAAAGTTTGATGGACTTGAAGGTGATGAATCAGAACGTTTGATGGACCAAAACGTTTAACTGGAAGGTTTGACTGGATGGTTTGACTAGAATGTTTGACTTGAAGGTTTGATGGACCGGAAAGTATGGACCTGCAGAGACGGACCTACAAGGATGGACCTGTAGTTATGGATCTACAGTAATGGACCTGCAGTGATGGACCTGCAATGATGGATAGGTGAATTATCCATCAAATATATGATTAAGCAAAGTTTATTTTTGGTTCGATGCTAGTTTTAGCTTCGACGTGAATCCATATTGGAATGTTCAAAGTATTGTGAAGTGTTCGTTGATTGTTGAAATGCAACGAATGTGAAGACGACTCAAAGTTGTGAGTTCATGGATAATGGTTGCTCGAGAAGCTTGCATGAGCCATGTAACACCCCACCTCCGCCAGGGTGGCTCTTGCAAGCAACTCTGGCTTTGGTGGGGCGTTTTTAAAACGAGGTAAACATGCATGATGATATAACAAGGCAGGACATGACATATATATAAATAAAGATGAATAAACAGAGTAAGTAGATAAAACAGCGGAAGACTTTTAAACCATTTCAAAACACAAGTCTGGTACATCAAAATGTCATTTTCCCAAAATTACAAGTCTAGATAAAACATCATCTTATAAACTGAAATACTGAAATACATAGTGCTATCCCCATATAAAAGATGATAAACCATAGCGAGCTCAATGTCCAAGCATACATGAGCTATCCAGCAAACGAGCAAGCGATCCAAGCTAAGCACCACTATTCCCTCCCTGAGAACCTGGGGGGGGGGGGAAACGGAAGAAAAGAAGCGAAAGAAAACAGGTCAGTCAAAAAGACTGAGTAAGCCCTGCTACGATCAGTCTATAAACTAATAAAGTTAACAGCATGATGGAAACTGAGATGATCATAGATAGCAACATACTGGCATGATAAATTAACTACAAGATAGATAGAGGTGTCATCGCATAAAACAAGGTTAAGTTTTGCACCACGGTGTACTAGCAAACCAACATAACAGATATTGATCCCCTGGCCCAAGCTTTGACCCAATAACATGAAGTGACCTTAATATAAGGTCCAGCCCAACGGTCTAGTCGATCGGCTCCCCATAAACCTAACACGTCAAGTGTTTGTGTCCATACCGCCTACATATGGATGTAGTTTGACTGTGTTGGGTCCACCTTCGGGTGTATCAAGCCCTCGGGTGTCAACCCCGGACACTTAAGCAATAATGCACAGCCCAAACCTACTGGTACACGTGCCTCGAGTTTGTCCAACACCGGACTACGTGCACGTCCGTAGCCCGCCTGAACCCGCACCGCTGTACCACTCAGCCGTCGTTTTGGTCGCTTACATCAGTCCAGTAATCGTGCCCCGCCCTAGCCTAGCTTCTAGGGTTGTGAATGATACCAAACTGGGATTACTGTTAGAACAGACCACGTTGCTAGGGTTTTCTAAGAGGGTTAAGTGTGGTCTAACCCCTCACTAATCATGGATTAAATTAGTTAAGTGTAATCAACGGTTCACCACTTAACCCCATCTAATCCCTTGTATCCCCAAATTGATTAAATTGGTTAAGTGTAACTTAACCCCATTTTCATCCCTTGAATCCCCAAATTGGTTAAGTATTAGTGGACCCTGACTTAACCCTAATCATGAGGCATTAATTAACTTAATGCACCTTAACCTCTCACATTAGACCTTGTTGTGGTTACTAGTTAGGCCGGGCGGGTCCGGGTAGGTTTACACCACAACTTAGTCTAACCTCGGGTTTTGGCACCACATGACCAACTTCTCACATTGGGTCCTATTGTTTGTAGCCACTAGTTAAGCCGGTCGGTTCCGGGTAGAATTACGCTACAAACTCAACCCAACCTCGAGTTGGCCACACTTTTGTTTTCTAAGTGTCATGTCCACTTTATTTCAAAACATAATTACAAGTCAACAAATGCTTGGGTAGACCTAACTTAATAGGTAAATTCCCAAGGGGTAGACCTAACTTAATAGGTAAATTCCCAATCTTATATTTTCATGTATTTTAAGTTTACCCAAACCCCCCCAACGTCGTTCTATCGCTTACCTATTCGTAATAACGCATAAAGGATAGGAAGAGGGAACTTGGCACAACATACATGATAAACTTGCACAACAATCATGCATAACATGTTAGACTTGTACAACTTAGCATAGTGAACTTGCATATTACCATAAACATGCATAACATGGTTAAACTTGCATAACTTAGCATAGTGAACTTGCATAAACATGCATAACTTGTCAAACATGCACAACTTGTCATTTTAAACTTGCATAACTTGTCAAACATGCACAACTTGTCATTTTAAACTTGCATAAGCATGCATAACTTGTCAAACATGCACAATATAGCAAAATGAACTTGCATAAACATACATAACTCATTTAACTTGCAAATCATGGCATAGTGGACTTGCATAAACATGCATAACTCATTTAACTTGCAAATCATGGCTTAGTAAACTTGCATAAACATGCATAACTCAATAAACTTGCAAATCAAGGCTTAGCAAACTTGCATAAACATGCATAACTCAATAAACTTGCAAATCAAGGCTTAGCAAACTTGCATAAACATGCATAACTCATTTAACTTGCAAATCATGGCATAGTGGACTTGCATAAACATGCATAACTCATTTAACTTGCAAATCATGGCTTAGTAAACTTGCATAAACATGCATAACTCAATAAACTTGCAAATCAAGGCTTAGCAAACTTGCATAAACATGCATAACTCAATAAACATACATAAATCCCAACTTGCATCACATATTAACTTTAGAGTTTCTAAAATGAAGGTAAGAGGGCTTACAAATATTATGAAGACACAAATCTACTAATAAAGATTGAGAAGCCCCTTATGCAAGCATAAAACCCAAAACAAAGCTCCAATAAGAAACAAAACCCAAAAAACTCTAGCTTAGCAAATGAAACTTGCAACTTGATGATGTATGCAAGTTAATGATCATTCATACAACTTAGAAATGCTTGTATGAACATCAAAATCTTTATAGGAATGATTCATGAAGAGGGTGGAGGCCATGAGAGTTTGGATTTTGGCATAGTTTTGTTGCTAGAATGAATAATAGGGTTTTAGGGTAGGATTAGAGGCTTATTTATAGAAGATTAGAGTGTTTCTAGCCCTAGGATTAACCCTAGATGAGTTTTGGCCCGTCAGATCTCGGAATTCTCTAGAACCAAGCCCCAAGACCCAGCCCAAATCAAAATGGTGCGCCAGGCAACATTGCCTGGCTACCCCCTGTCGACAGGGCTGTCGACAGGGCAGTCGACTCCCCTAGACCCCTGTCGACATGCCTGTCGACTTGGGGGTCTTGGCGGGAATTTTCCCGCTGACGCCAGCTGTGCCCTAATCCTTGTTCTTAATTTAAATTTTAAATCTGTTTTTACTTAGGAATTTTCTGAAAACTTCAATGGGCCTTAACTGGGTCATACGGACTCCGATTTTCGAAAACTCGGACTCTATTTCGCGTATTTTTCCGAGACGAACGCAATGGCATAGCCCGTTTCCCTTGATTCAGATTTTAGAATTAAATTCTGCCTCGATTTACATTATTACAGGTTATTGAAAATACGGGTTGTTACATTCTCCCCTCCTTAAAGGATTTCGTCCCCGAAATCTTCAAGTTAGGAAGAACATATCCTACCATCCAATCATCCATCTACTCAAAACATCATCCACGAGCAATCATTGTCCTTAAAGGATTCTAAATGTGGTATGAACATATGCAAAAAGTGTGTGTATATGTACTTACCTAATGCAAAAATCAGGCGGTTACTGATACAGTAATCCTCCTTAATGCATATGTATGTAAACCAGGCGGTTACTGATACAGTAAACCTCCTTAATGCATATGTATGTCAGTGAAATGAATCCATATGTATGCAAATTCCTAAATTCATAGTATCTATATGAGTGCACATAACATTCATCCATATGCAACATCCATGTGGTAGCACAACAAGTTTCAATCATGAATAAGCATAAGCACTCATGCATATGCAACATGAAGAGTGTGTGAGCCGATCTAGTGCCTAATGTGTATAATGCATCCACGAGTAACCACTTGCAAACACTTGCAACCACTTGCAACCATCAAACATAACATGTCTCAAACACATGTTTCATCCAAAGGGTTTCTACCTAAGGTTCTCATGACAAGATAAACACGATAAACTAGATAAACTAGATAAACTCCTTTTTGGATTACAAGAAATCCATTCAAACTTTGACATATAGTACTAACCGATGAGTCTTAACTACCTTTTGGAGTTTACAACAGAAATAAGATCGAGAATGGGACCGAGAGGGTATATACAAAAGATAACTTGCAAGCAAGCTCCACAGGAAAACAAGGATCAAGGATGCACTCTTAAAAAGAGATATGATGCGCGTATCTAGTCTTCGCTCTTCTTAGTCACGTTTCCTTGAGCTTAACTCCACTGTGCTTGACTATCTTTCACTTCATGATTCCTTGGCTTCCTAACTCCTATTTCCCAAATTCGAGTTGGAACTCATTTCATTATCGCCTCTCGTCTTCCTTTTCCACTTATTCTTCTTTCTGTATACTTGGCTTAAACATAATTATAACCTCATGATTCGTGCAAGCTCTCCAAAATTCACTAGTGAATCCTGGATCTCGTCTACTTACTATAAAGTATTCCACGCAGCAGAACTTTTCTTGAAAATACCAATCCACGTTGCCAATTGCCCTTATAAACGTGATTTTCTATAACTCATGCTTAATCGAAATGAACTATCCGCCTATGAGTGATAGGCCATACCTAGATTCAGTTGCCTACCCATGGCTTCCTGTAGGCTATTTCAAAACTGGCCAACTTCTTGAGGATAAACCGTTGCTAACCATGATGCAGTCCTCTCGCTCTTTACCGGACTGAAATGAGCACTCTTCGTGAGTCTACCTATTATGACCCACATACCCGTATTCCCTTTCTTTGATCTAGGTAGTCCATCCTCATAATCTATCGAGATGTTTTCACACTTCCCCTGCGGAACCCCCAATAGAGGTAATGGCCCACTGGGCTTCTATGACTTGGCCTTAACCTGGTGGCACAACATGCATCCTGAGACCAACTCGGCCTCCTCCTCGAGTGATGCGCATCTTCAAGAACCTTCTTTACCAAGTCTTCCACTCGAGGAACACATAATCTCTCATCGTGCCTTCGTCATCCCTTGTCATCTATAATATATCTAGCGAGGTGACTTAACATCTCGCTTCGTAGCAACTGGTCCATGTTCTTGACTAACTGCGGGTCTTCTTCCTGTGAAACCCCCTTCTTGTTCCAGAAGAGTAAGTCTAAGCTCAGGGAATGCTAACTAACTAGCCAAACGGAGAAAGCTTCTTACTTCAATTGCCCTCCTCAGAGTTTTCCGGTCTTAAACCGTAACCACTTTAGCGGAATCCACCGCTAAGCCTTACTTAGGAACTATGTGCCCAAGAAATCCAACTTCTTTCCTCCAAAGTGATATTTGGAGAACTTGACCTTCCACTGGTGGCTCTAAGCGTATCCATCTCCTCCTTGAGATGTATAGCATGTTCTTCCTCGTTCTTTTAAGGAGATCAAAATATCGTCTACGACGACCACGACAAACTTGTTCAAGGGCTCCCTAAACACCCTACCAAGTTCACGTAATATGCGGGTGCGTTAGTCAATCCAAATAGCATGACTAGCCATTCTAAAACCCATCTAGAGCCCTAAACGTAGTCTTGTCAATTCCATCCTCAGCCATCCTAAGCTGATGGAATCCGGTAGCTAGATCAAAAGAAAACCGATGCTCCTACAAGCTGATCAAACAAATCATTGATCCTTGGTAACGGTTATCTATTCCTCTCACGATAATCAACACATAAGCGAAATAAACTGTCCACATCAGTAACGAATACTACTGGAGCACCCTACTCGAAAATGCTTCGTCTCAGGAAGTTCTTCTCAAGCAACTCCTTGACTTGCTTTCTTAACTCTCACCTCGTGAGGTCATGTGCCTAACCGGCCACGAAACTGGCTTGGCATTACCAACCAGATAATACGGAAATCTATCCCACGTCTAAGGGTAACCCCTTTACTTCACTCAAGATATCAGGATATTCTCGGACCACCCTCACAGATTGCAAACTATCGATAGTCGAGTCGAGGGATTCAAGATAACATAACATGACGGGACCCATAGGGTTACTAGAAATTTCTAGGGTATTACCGAGGCGGATCATGAGCCTCACAACCCTATATACAAAAACCAAGAATGGCTTCAAAACAGGACAACCATTCCATGCCCAAAACCAACCCATATCCCCTGAAACCGAGAATATAAACATCCCACGAGAATTCTATACTCAAGATAGAAATTTTCAAATCCACTCAGACCACAGACAAACGGGCAGAACCCCCAGTTGGATTTGAAACATATACGGGATCATCAACCAGACTAGTACTTAGGTGCAAAACTTTTCAACTAGATCGGATGAAATAAAACTATGCGATGTGCCAGAACCAAACAAAATTCGAACAGGGAAAATCAGAAAATGTAAACCAGATTTTCAACAGAAACACTACCTCTATCATGAGCTGGAAGAACGGTGTTGAGGGGATGAATTCGCCCTCCAGATAGTCCTGCACACTGAGTCTGACCTTGCCCTTGTTTCCTCGGGCAATCCTTGCGGAGATGTCCAAACTCACCACAATCAAAGCATTCGCCCCGCTTTCTCTTCTCCTTCTTCCTACATTCCCTGGCTATATGTCCAACTTTACAACAGAAGTTGCATTTCATATTCCCTCTTGGCTTGTCCTTGCGGTTGTTGTTATTCTTGTCTTGCTTCCCGGAATTTACCCTCTCGCCTTGAGACTCATTCGCCTTGACCTCTTTCTTGTCATTGTTATCTTCTTCTTGAAGTAGGGCCATATTCACCAAACTCTCGAAAGTCGCCCCCAAGGGTATATGAGACATGGCCAAACCATGTAATGGCTCGTTTAATCCTAGAGCAAAGTGTAGGGCCTTCTTCTAAGCTGTATTAACCAAGTCTAAATCGACCCGAGCCAGTTGATTAAACTTATCTATGTATTCCCTAATAGTTATGTCCCCTTGCTTCAGTGATAAGAACCTTAGTCCAAACCTTCCTCTAAAGTCATCCCAAGTCTCAATTGGCCTAGTAGCGGTGGTGACTACCCACCAACGTGCAGCTTCTTCCTTTAGCAACCATACTGCCAATAAAACCTTCCTGCGGTCACTTATATCAAAGGTGGCTAAAAGATCTTCGGTCTCTTTCAACCAATTCCTTGCCTCTACAAAAGTCTCTGTTCCACTAAAATTCTTGCCACCCATCATCTTAAAGTTCTTACAAGTTTCCGCAAAATCCGCTTGTGGAGGCTGAGGGAGAAGAGGAACATCAGCTACGGAAGGAGGAGGAGGAACAACGGCCTTGACTGGAAAGACAACATTAGAGACACCCGGGACTGGTGCCGTGACTTCCAAGTACCGACGAAACCAATCGGGTATTGTTACCCCTTCGGGTAAGATGAGATTATCAGACATGCTGGAAACGAAAAGAAAAGAGTTTCAAACGAGGGATCAAAGGATAGTGCTAATGGCTTTTGGGGAATAGCCTTTTAAAAATAACTAGACTTTTCTTTGGAAAAATACTTAATACTTGGTTCTGAAAATAGTTTTTCAAAGAGTTTTAAAAACCTTTTTTTTTATCCCTTCTCGTAAACCATATGCTCTGATACCAAATGTAACACCCCACCTCCGCCAGGGTGGCTCTTGCAAGCAACTTTGGCTTTGGTGGGGCGTTTTTAAAACGAGGTAAACATGCATGATGATATAACAAGGCAGGACATGACATATATATAAATAAAGATGAATAAACAGAGCAAGTAGATAAAACAGCGGAAGACTTTTAAACCATTTCAAAACACAAGTCTGGTACATCAAAATGTCATTTTCCCAAAATTACAAGTCTAGATAAAACATCATCTGATAAACTGAAATACTGAAATACATAGTGCTATCCCCATATAAAAGATGATAAACCATAGCGAGCTCAATGTCCAAGCATACATGAGCTATCCAGCAAACGAGCAAGCGATCCAAGCTAAGCACCACTATTCCCTCCCTGAGAACCTGGGGGGGGGGGAAACGGAAGAAAAGAAGCGAAAGAAAACAGGTCAGTCAAAAAGACTGAGTAAGCCCTGCTACGATCAGTCTATAAACTAATAAAGTTAACAGCATGATGGAAACTGAGATGATCATAGATAGCAACATACTGGCATGATAAATTAACTACAAGATAGATAGAGGTGTCATCGCATAAAACAAGGTTAAGTTTTGCACCACGGTGTACTAGCAAACCAACATAACAGATATTGATCCCCTGGCCCAAGCTTTGACCCAATAACATGAAGTGACCTTAATATAAGGTCCAGCCCAACGGTCTAGTCGATCGGCTCCCCATAAACCTAACACGTCAAGTGTTTGTGTCCATACCGCCTACATATGGATGTAGTTTGACTGTGCTGGGTCCACCTTCGGGTGTATCAAGCCCTCGGGTGTCAACCCCGGACACTTAAGCAATAATGCACAGCCCAAACCTACTGGTACACGTGCCTCGAGTTTGTCCAACACCGGACTACGTGCACGTCCGTAGCCCGCCTGAACCCGCACCGCTGTACCACTCAGCCGTCGTTTTGGTCGCTTACATCAGTCCAGTAATCGTGCCCCGCCCTAGCCTAGCTTCTAGGGTTGTGAATGATACCAAACTGGGATTACTGTTAGAACAGACCACATTGCTAGGGTTTTCTAAGAGGGTTAAGTGTGGTCTAACCCCTCACTAATCATGGATTAAATTAGTTAAGTGTAATCAACGGTTCACCACTTAACCCCATCTAATCCCTTGTATCCCCAAATTGATTAAATTGGTTAAGTGTAACTTAACCCCATTTTCATCCCTTGAATCCCCAAATTGGTTAAGTATTAGTGGACCCTGACTTAACCCTAATCATGAGGCATTAATTAACTTAATGCACCTTAACCTCTCACATTAGACCTTGTTGTGGTTACTAGTTAGGCCGGGCGGGTCCGGGTAGGTTTACACCACAACTTAGTCTAACCTCGGGTTTTGGCACCACATGACCAACTTCTCACATTGGGTCCTATTGTTTGTAGCCACTAGTTAAGCCGGTCGGTTCCGGGTAGAATTACGCTACAAACTCAACCCAACCTCGAGTTGGCCACACTTTTGTTTTCTAAGTGTCATGTCCACTTTATTTCAAAACATAATTACAAGTCAACAAATGCTTGGGTAGACCTAACTTAATAGGTAAATTCCCAAGGGGTAGACCTAACTTAATAGGTAAATTCCCAATCTTATATTTTCATGTATTTTAAGTTTACCCAAACCCCCCCAACGTCGTTCTATCGCTTACCTATTCGTAATAACGCATAAAGGATAGGAAGAGGGAACTTGGCACAACATACATGATAAACTTGCACAACAATCATGCATAACATGTTAGACTTGTACAACTTAGCATAGTGAACTTGCATATTACCATAAACATGCATAACATGGTTAAACTTGCATAACTTAGCATAGTGAACTTGCATAAACATGCATAACTTGTCAAACATGCACAACTTGTCATTTTAAACTTGCATAACTTGTCAAACATGCACAACTTGTCATTTTAAACTTGCATAAGCATGCATAACTTGTCAAACATGCACAATATAGCAAAATGAACTTGCATAAACATACATAACTCATTTAACTTGCAAATCATGGCATAGTGGACTTGCATAAACATGCATAACTCATTTAACTTGCAAATCATGGCTTAGTAAACTTGCATAAACATGCATAACTCAATAAACTTGCAAATCAAGGCTTAGCAAACTTGCATAAACATGCATAACTCAATAAACTTGCAAATCAAGGCTTAGCAAACTTGCATAAACATGCATAACTCATTTAACTTGCAAATCATGGCATAGTGGACTTGCATAAACATGCATAACTCATTTAACTTGCAAATCATGGCTTAGTAAACTTGCATAAACATGCATAACTCAATAAACTTGCAAATCAAGGCTTAGCAAACTTGCATAAACATGCATAACTCAATAAACATACATAAATCCCAACTTGCATCACATATTAACTTTAGAGTTTCTAAAATGAAGGTAAGAGGGCTTACAAATATTATGAAGACACAAATCTACTAATAAAGATTGAGAAGCCCCTTATGCAAGCATAAAACCCAAAACAAAGCTCCAATAAGAAACAAAACCCCAAAAACTCTAGCTTAGCAAATGAAACTTGCAACTTGATGATGTATGCAAGTTAATGATCATTCATACAACTTAGAAATGCTTGTATGAACATCAAAATCTTTATAGGAATGATTCATGAAGAGGGTGGAGGCCATGAGAGTTTGGATTTTGGCATAGTTTTGTTGCTAGAATGAATAATAGGGTTTTAGGGTAGGATTAGAGGCTTATTTATAGAAGATTAGAGTGTTTCTAGCCCTAGGATTAACCCTAGATGAGTTTTGGCCCGTCAGATCTCGGAATTCTCTAGAACCAAGCCCCAAGACCCAGCCCAAATCAAAATGGTGCGCCAGGCAACATTGCCTGGCTACCCCCTGTCGACAGGGCTGTCGACAGGGCAGTCGACTCCCCTAGACCCCTGTCGACATGCCTGTCGACTTGGGGGTCTTGGCGGGAATTTTCCCGCTGACGCCAGCTGTGCCCTAATCCTTGTTCTTAATTTAAATTTTAAATCTGTTTTTACTTAGGAATTTTCTGAAAACTTCAATGGGCCTTAACTGGGTCATACGGACTCCGATTTTCGAAAACTCGGACTCTATTTCGCGTATTTTTCCGAGACGAACGCAATGGCATAGCCCGTTTCCCTTGATTCAGATTTTAGAATTAAATTCTGCCTCGATTTACATTATTACAGGTTATTGAAAATACGGGTTGTTACAAGCCATAAATAGTCGTCAAAGACCATGACTAGAGTTTTTGAAGGCTGAGAGATTATCATTGTCATGGGTTCAAGCAGACTCAAAAAAGGGGTATAATAGAGACGTCTAAAAGGCCGGTTGTATGTTCGAGTACCCTGGGTATCGTTGAAAGGCCTAGTTACGTATCATTGAAAGGCATATGGAGTTTTTGCTAAAACCGGGGTTACCATTAGCCCTTGACGTATGGCAAGGTTGGTCAGTCATACGATTAATGATGGTTTTGAAGCAGGATAGGCAGTGAGAGCCAGAGTCATGTATGTTTGATTGCTTTGCTTGTATCGTCTTGTGTGAATTGTTCGACATCGAAGGAGACATCTCTTGGGTGTTTGTCTGATGTTGGTTTAGGCCTTTGGGACTTGTCTTGGTGGATGTTAATATTGATTAGGATGGTCTACACTAGATTACTATTTGCTATGCTATGTCTGCTATTTTTTCTCTGGCTGTTGTAAAGGCTATCACTGTCGGATGTGGTGAAGACGTGTTTGGGTTCTTCTCGGTTGATGGTGGTAGATTAGTTGATTAATATGCCTATTCTCATGTACTTTATTGATGATGTTAGATAGTTTTTTTATCGCTCACTAAGACTGTTGTTTGACTCAAGGTTTTATGTTTCTTCCTATTACCTTGGGTTGTTCATCCATGTGTTGGATGGGCAGGTTGAGTAGCAGGTAATAAGTAGTTGATCTTGGTGAGTACGATGTTGTTGTGCGATGACGAGCTGAAGGCTGGCGTATTATTGTCTATTATCTAGTATTTGTTGTTTCCGTTGTTTGATGTATTCTCTGAGTGTTTGTAGTGAGGCTTATTGTATAGACTCTTATAGTGTTATCCAAGGTTGTATGGATATTTTCATGGTGATATGGAAAAGTTTAAGACTTTTCTCAATCCTACTTCACTATTATTGCCTGTTGTATATGTTCTATTATACTTTATCCTTGCGCTGTAAGTTATACGACATGTTCCGCTTGTGTTTACCTACCTCGATGATCGTCCATAGCTGCCTAGCACGTCTTTCAGTGCATTATTTCCCTTGTTAAGTGCGGGAGTTATAGGCGGTCGTCACAATTGGTATCAGAGTTCTGGTTAATCGATTTTAGCCAAAGTTCGAAGACATAATAACGTACGAGAGACGTATTTGTAGATTTCTGATGGGTCTATACTATATATATACTAGTGTACAGTATAATAACATTTGAACTCCGTTGCAGTTTTAATCAAAAGTGGACTAATCATTCTATTTTTTAGATTTAGAACGAGTCTTTGATTGTCGAGACACTGTTAGGGAGGAGACTGTTTCTGGAGGGGGTGATGGCGGTATACCAGATTACCCAGCTATGTTCGAGGCTATGATGGCTGCGAACATGAGGAAGGTCACCACTCTAGGAGCAGCCGCAGTAAATGTTGGTGTTCAGGTGCATTTACCGAGGGTTGTGTACTTTGCGAAGCGTGTAAGGACTTTACTGCTCTTGGTGGGAAACCGTTCAAAGGGACAAAACCGACTGCTGAGATGCAGGGGTAGCTAGATGCTTGTATTCGGATTTTTGGAGACTTAGGCATGGGCAATGTAATCAAGAGAAAGCTTGCATCGAGACAGCTACTGGGTAAAGCCGTTGATTGGTGGAAGTTTGTCACGCTTGAGACTCCAGAAGATGGGATTACATGGGATCAGTTCCGAGTCAAGTTCGAGACAAAGTTCATTTCAACCGCTCAAAAATCCGTTCTGTTCAAAAGGCTTGTGGAGTTGAAACATAATGGTTGACCAGTGCTAGAATATATTTATAATTTTGAGGCTTTATCCAAGTATGCTCGTTTATATATTGAGACACTTATCAGAAGAACGAGAAGTTCGTCATAAGCTTGTATTCCGCTTGGATTTGGAACCCGAGATTTGTGATAGACCATTGATTGTGACTAATCCAGTTGGGGGTTCATCCAGTTTTTGTATGCTTTGTCGTGGTCTGGTGTTATCGAGTCATGGTTGCTCCTTTGTGTGTGATTGTTTTGTTTTGAACTTCGCTGGGTTTGGGATCATCTTGGGTATGGATTAGCTCAAAAGGTATAAGGCAAAAGTGGATTGCGAAAGGCTCAAGGTGAAAGTCGAGGATGTGGAAGGGCGAAAGGTTGTGATTCGATGTAAGCTCGAAATGGTGTCTTCGTAAGCTTTCTATATACGCTTGTGATTCCACAGGAAGACTTGTCATCGGTGTCAATCGCTAGTGAATTTGATGATGTCTTTGAAGAAGTCAAAGGCCTTTCGCCGCATCGTGAGATTGAGTTCAGAATCGATTTGGTCGTGGGTGCTAGACCTATCGTTATGCTTCTTAAATGGATGGCGCCTAGAGAACAGTGAGAGTTAGAGGTGCAAGTTCGTGACCTTTTGGGAAAAGGATTCATTCGGAGAAGTGTGTCCGAATGGGGTGCACCAATTGTGTTTGCAACCAAAGCTGATGGATCTTTAAAATTGTGTGTGGATTATCGTGAGCTGAACAAGGTGACCAAGAAGAACAAGTATTCGTTGCCAAGAATAGATGACTTGTTTGATCAGCTTCATGAGGCCAAAGTGTTTTCTCAGATGAATTTGGCAACGGGATTTCACTACTTGAAGGTGGCAAATGATAGTGGCCGAAGACTGTTTCCATGACACCATCCGGTTTCTTCGAATGGTTGGTGATGCCATTTGGGTTGACTAACACTCCAGCGTATTTTGTGGATCTTATGAATAGGGTTTTCAGTGATTAGTTGAACAAGTTCGTGCTTGTGTTCGTGGATGATATTTTGGTTTACTCTCGAAATGAGGAAGAGCATAAGATGCACTTGAGAGTTGTTTTGGAAATCTTGTGAAAGCATCAGCTGAAGGCTAAGTTCTTGAAGTGTCCCTTCTGAAAGAGCGAAGTGAGGTTCTTAGGATATGTAGTTTTTTGGAAATGGAATAGCGGTGGTCCCCACTAAGGTGGCAGCAATGCAGGAATGAGATAGACCTAAGCAACGGATGTGAGAAGTTTCCTTGGATTGGAAGGTTATTACCAACGGTTTATCAAGGATTTCTCCAAGATAGCTTCTCCATTAACAGGATTGAAGAAGAAGAACCAAGTATTCACATGGGATGCAAAGTGTGAGCAAGCTTTCAGAATCCTAAAAGAGACTGACGAGTGCTCCTGTTTTGATGATCCCAAGTAGAAATGAAGAGATGGTGGTATACACTGATGCATGTGGTACTAGACTAGGAGCATCACTAATGCAGAAAGATAGAGTTTTGGCCTATGCAAGTCGACAGCTGAAGCTGCACGAGATGAATTATCCAACTCATGATTTGGAGTTGGCAGCTATCGTGTTTGCTTTGAGGATGTGGAGACATTACCTGTTGGGGGTTCGATTAGAGTTATTCACGGATCACAAGTTGTTAAAGTATCTTTTCTCCCAAAAGAATTTGAATCTTCAGCGGCAACGGTGGTTAGAGTTTATGGCATAATATTATTTTGGTTTAGCCTATACTCTACGTAAAGGTAACGCAATTGCAGATGCCTTAAGTAGAAGACATGTAAGTTTGGGAGCAATGTTTTCAAAATGGAAGAGGCTCGAGTATTTGGTGAGATTTGATTTCAGACCACAGTATGAGTTGGAATTTGAAATATGGGAAAGCTTATCGATAAGACCTACTCTCATCGAAAGGAACGATGAGAGCCAAAAGCGAAATGCAAATCTTGTCAAGTTTATCCAGAAGTTGGAAATAGAGGATAAAGAATTCGAGGTCAATCGAGAAGGTTGGCTTCGAAAGCAAGGACGATTGGTTGTTCCTGATATCGACGGATGAGGGATGAGGTTCTGAGGGATGTACCACTCAAAGTTGATGATTCATCCTGGTGGTAATAGATGTATCAGGACATGAAGCGACCTTACTACTGGGAAGGGATGAAAAGGGGTAATGAAAAGTTTATTTCCAAGTGCATGAACTGTCAGTTGGTGAAAGCTGAATAGTAGAAATGGAGTGGATTTTTTCAGCCATTGGAAGTTCCTATGTGGAAGTGGGAGCAGATATCGATGGATTTTATCGGTGGACTACCTAGAACCAGGATAGGAAACGAAGGAAATTGTGTCATCGTGGATCGCTTGACAAAAAGCGCAAGGTTTATTCCTGTCAAATCGACTAGGACAACATCAAAGTTGGCTGAGCTTTATATAAAAGGAATAGTTCAATTCCATGGTATCCAAAGAGTATAGTCAGTGATCGAGATTCATTGTTCACGAGTGGATTTTGGAAGAGTCTGCAAGAGACTTTGGGAACCGAGTTGTGTTTGAGTACGGCTTATCATCCCCAGACTGATTGTAACACCCCACGTCCATTAATGTCGCTCACTAAGGGAATGCATTAACTTCCAAGGAGTATTATAAGAGTATAGAACAGAATATCACAAGACAGATATATAGATGGTACTTAAGAAAATTTAAACTTTGTTCATTGTAGCGAAAAAGCAAAACATGTTTGGTTACAACATCAAAACGACATACTAGAATCAAGTACATAAATATCCATCTTGAACAAAATTATTATCAGAGTACATAAAAGTAAAATCACAATCCCACTCCAAATAGCCATAATGAAAAGAGATAAAGTGAGCATTACTCTCAACACTTCCAAGCTTTTCAAGAAGAAAGGAATCCAAGTCAAGCTTCAGTGTTTCCTCCCTGAGAACCTAAGGGGGGAAACGGAAGAAAAAGAGGCAAAAACAAAAAGGTCAAACATAAAGCCTGGCGAGTCCAGCTACTTTTAGCATGAAAATAAGTAAAGCAATATGACAGGAATAAACAGGATGGAAAGTATAACCATGACATAAGGTAAAGCTGGATAATAGGATGAATATAAAGGAATGTCTAGTGCGCTTCCTAGATTTCTTACTTAATTTAATTCTATGCACCACCTACTAGTAGTTCTTAATGAAATGATCCCAACCCCGCAATTGGTAGCACTCAGGCATAACATCTAGTAAGAGGTATTCAGCCCATACAATTCTTGAAAGTCCACTTGCCCATAATAGATACTAGACGTCCCCCCACTACCCCTAATCGATTGGCTCCCTAACTTGTAGATATCTGTGTGGGTCCCAGCTTAGTGTGTATCACTCTCTAAGTGGCAACCTGTGGGTGCAGAGCTTTATACCTACTGATGTACAGTGGCTAAATCTTCCAATGCCGGGAACACTTTGTGGACGCTCAACGAACCCGTCGGAACCTGCACTGCTACACCCTCGCTCTTATTTGACTTCTTATAATCATCCCAGTAAGCGTGCCCCAACCCTGCTTAGCTCAGGGTTCCCGATACCACTAAGTGGGTTACTGTCTAAAATGGGTACCTACCGCTACTAGGTTTTTCCCTAGGGTATATCCTAACCCAAACTTATATTGGTTAAGTGTTGTCTATCAATCCAGTTGACTTAACCCCATCCACTTATCTAATCAATATGCATTATTGGTTAAGCTTGCCTTAACCCTATCCACTTTGTTCATGTATTATTGGATAAGTTGTCATCTTACACAGGTTAACTTAACCCCACCCACCTAACATGTTTTAGGTATCATATTCATCTTTGATCAACATTAATTAGTTATTAATGCATAGACCACTCACATTAAGTCGAGAGCTTGTGGTCGCTGGATGTGCCAGGCGGTTCCGGGCAGACTTCTGCCACAAGCCAGACTTAACCTCTTGTCTAAGCATCTTTTAGTTATGCCTATGACCTCTAACATTAGACTGGCCGTTTGCGGTTGTTGGTTAGGCCGGTTGGTTCCGAGCAGGCTTCTACCGCAAACGGAGTCTAACCTCGTGTCTCAGCATGCTTATCTTAGCCAATTTATTCATTTGCAGTTTATGCCAATTTTAGGCTAATTATGTCAATTACCCAAAATTCCCAATTTCATATCATGCCCAACAATTAACATATATTATGGCAAATTTAACATTTGTCATGCCCAAACCAACCCAACGTATATTATGCTAAATTTCCCATCGTTCCCTAAAATACCGTTCGTACGTTCATCTCTATGAGATTTGGCCTAGGCTCGAAATAGCCCGGCTATGAAAACCAAAAAGGGAAGGAGGAAGGGATAAGATAAAGCACATGCATAATAATAACAATAGGAAGTATGAACTGATCATAAAGATATGATAAAACTGATGATAATATCAACATGGGCATATAAGAATCATGAATCTGATGTTATAGGCTAAGATAGAATTGATGAGATTCAATCTTATTATCATGTATAATTCCCAAATCTAATTTACAATATGTCAGAATTGCTTTAACATTATTTTAATCTAAAAATAATCAATGAACTCACAAAGATTGGATTAAGAAAGAGAATTAGGCGTTGTAGTTGTTGTACATTCGATCCCCTTTTACAGAATTCCTTTACCTTGATTTGTTGAAGAAAAAGGACTAGTTTAGGTTGAGGCAGCATGGAGGCGCCATGAATTAGTGTAGTGAAATTAAGTTTAGGTCTAGGTTTGTTTATATAGGTGTAGTGAGCCAATTAAGGCCATTAGATTAGATCAAGAGCCATAGGAATCGTCCACGTCATCCGACCAATAGAAAATAGCCATCTTACAGAAAAAAGATCATTAACCAATAAAAATGTGCCATGTGTGCAAAATGATGCGCAGCAGTAGGGTGTTGACACCCGCACGTCATATATATATATACACACATATTATATTTATTTTTTCTTTTTAACCATTTTTCCAAATAATCCTCCAATTAACCCTTTTCACACCAAACCACTTTTTAATTGAACTGCGTTCACACTAAGCCACTTTTTAGCCATTACCCTAAAACAAAAATATGGCGCTGGCAGGGATCGAAATCTGTACCTCTTGTATACAAGTCACGTGCTTTAACCAACAGGGCTACTTAGTCTTTTGTTGACAAGACTTAGGACAATGGTATCCATTATTATTTTTCTCATTCCTGTTTTTTTTCATGTTTTGTTGCAATATTTAATTACAAGATATCTTTTTCATCCTAAATCGGTTTTCTGCAAACCATGGGTCTAAATTGACTAGAAAATAGCCACGAACGCAATGATGCTAATTTCGTTTCACCTAATTTTTCTATTAAAAATTAATTATTCTTTAATTATCTCTTATGACATGTTTCAAAATTACGGGGTGTTACACTGATGGTCAAACCAAAAGGGTAAATCGAGTTTTGGAAGATCTCCTAATAGCATGTGTATTGGACTTCGGGGGATCATGGAAAGACCATCTACATCTAGCTGAGTTTGTGTATAACAACCACTACCAGTTGAGCATTGGGATGACACCATATGAGGCACTGGATGGCAGACCGTATAATTCTCCGGCATGTTGGTTAGATACTGGAGATAATTTGATACTTGGGCCAGAGATGATCGGAGAGACATCAGATTGTATTGAGATCGTTCGACAACGAAAGAAGGCAGCCCAAGATCGTCGGAAGAGTTACGTCGATTAGTGTAGGAAAGATTTGGAATTCTGAAGATTTCGCCATTGAAGCATGTTGTTTGGTTTGGAAGAAAAGGAAAATTAGCTCCAAGGTTTGTTGGACCGTTTTCGATAATCATGCGAATTGGAAAGCACAGATATAGGTTGGAGTTACCCGAGAAGATGTCGAGTGTGCATAATGTTTTCCATGTGTCATTTCTACGGAAGTGCATGCACGATTCGAATGTGGTGCTATCTCCGGATCAGTACGAAGACCTAGAAGTTGAGTCCATAGCTATAAAGCCTCGTAAGCCACTTCGTGTTGTGGGGAATCACACGAAACAACTTAGGTGGGAGACAGTTAAGCTAGTCAAGGTGCAATGGAGTGAGGATGATGACGATTGCACGTGGAAAATGGAAGAGAAATTAAAGGCGATCCATCTAGAACTCTTCGTCCGTATGACCTATAAATATCATGTCACCCTATGTCATCATAACTTGTACTATTGTGGTTGTTTTTAGAATTCTGGGTGTTAGGATAAGGATATGGATGCATGGTTTGATAGCTGCTAGTTTGGATGTTAAATTGGCTGCTGGGGATGATGGGCATGCATAATTGTTTTGATTGCTTATGCTTGTTTGGAATTTCGAGGGCGGAATTCTTAAAGGGGGAAGAATGTAACAACCCGCATTTTACATATCGGAGGATCGTAAAATACTTTTATTTTATCCCCTGAGGGTTGGATCATTCTCATATTTTGATATGTTGTTTATAGGGATGTGAGACATGTCCATAATTTTTACCAATTTTATTTGTGACCATTTTGCGCCTGCTAGTTTTGTATAGGGAATAACTTTTGACTGGGATCGAATCAGGTGCAGAGATCAACTTCATTGAAAAGGAAATGGTGATGCCAATTTCGTAAAGTGGTCACATTAAAGATTTGGTTCAGCGGTTTGGGAGGAATCGTTGTTTTAGTGCTACACATTTTCTGTATAGGTTTGTTAAGCCATTAGTGGGCTGATTTGGGAGACCCATTAAGGCAAGGGTTGTTGGCTATAAATAGGAGGTTTGATGCATGGAGAATAGTTTACTTTCTTCATCCTCTCATTTGGCTGAGCTTGTGATTCTCCTTGCTACACCTTTCCTCCATTAAAATCTAGATCTACATAAGAGAATCGAAGATCTACATTGTTTAAAACTAGATCTACGTCAAGTGAAGAGAGATCGCATCAAATCAAGTGGTTTGAAGCATATTATTTACTGTCCGGACTGAGAATTTAGCGATTTCAAGTTAATCCAAAGGATTACTGAGTGATAAGCATCCCTCACACATATTCAATCAAGTATATGGGTTATTTGATCTTATGTCATCATTTCATGTTGTTTTCGCATAGATCTAATCGATGTAAGTATGATTTTAATTCAAATCACCATATGATCTAATCTAGTAATTTTTATATGGTAATTTCATATGTTAATTCTAAGTTTAGATCCACTTATTGATTTGATCATTTGTTGAATCGTTGTTTTAATGTTTGTTCATTATTTCTTGAATCAATGGTTGATTTGTTGATCGAATTTGGATCGATGGTGTTTAAGATGGACTGGAAGTTCTAGGATGGATCAGACGCATCTCTAGATGGATCAGATGCATTTTGGATGGATCGGAAGGTTTTTGAGCACGATAGCATTTTACAAACGCTGTAGAGAGTATGGTTAGAAGGTTTGATGGACTAGAAGGTTTGATGGATTGGAACGTTTGATAGACTAGAAGGTTTGATGGATCGGAACGTTCGATGAATTAGAAGTTTTGATGGACTGGAATGTTTGATGGACCGAAAGGTGATGGATCAGAACGTTTGAGTGGAACGTTTGAATGGAAGGTTTGACCGTAAAGTTTGACTGGAAGGTTTGACTCAAAGGTTTGACTGGAACGTTTGACTGGAACGTTTTACTAGAAGGTTTGATGGACTAGAAATTATAAATTACAGAGATGGACCTACAATTGTGGACCTGCAGTTATGGACCTGCAATAATGGACCTGCAGTGATGGACCTGCAATGATGGACCTTCTGTGATGGATCAGTGAATGATCCATCAAATATATGTTCAAGCAAAGTTTATTTTTGGTTCGATGCTAGTTATGGCTTCGACGTGAATCCATATTGGAATGTTCGAAGTGTTGTAAAGTGTTCATTGATCGTTGAAATGCAATGAATGTGAAGACAGCTCAAAGTTGTGAGTTCATGGGTAATGGTTGCTCGAGAAGATTGCTTAAGCCATGAATAGCCGTTAGATAGGACGACTAGAGATATTGAAAGCTCAGGGATTATCATTGTCGTAGGTTCCAGCAGACTCAAAGCATGGATATAATAGAGACGTCTAAAAGACCGGTTGTATTATCGAGTACCCTAGGTATCGTTGTAAGGCCTAGTTACATATCGTTGAAAGGCGTATGGAGTTTTTGCTAGAACCGGGAATCCTTGACGTATGGAAAGGTTAGTCAGTCATACGACTAATATGGTTTTGATGCAGGATAGGAAGTGATAGCCAGAGTCATATAGGTTTGATTGCTTTGCTTGTATCGTCTTGTGTGGATTGTTCGACATTGAAGAAGACATCTCTTGGGTGCTTGTCTTATGTTGGCTTAGGCCTTTGGGGATGGTTCTTGGTGGATGTTAATATCGATTAGGATGGTCTATGGTAGATAAATGGTTGTTATGCTATATCTACTATGTTTTTCTCTGGCTGTCGTAAAGGCTATCACTGTTGGATGTGAGGAAGACGTATTTGGGTTCTTCTCGGTTGATGTTAGTAGATTAGTTGATTAATTTGCCTATTCCCATATACTTTATTGATGATGTTGGATAGCTTTTTTATCGCTCACTAAGACTGTTGTCTGACTCAAGATTTTATGTTTCCTCTTATTACCTTGGATTGTTCATCCATGTGTTGGATGGGCATGCTGAGTTGTAGATAACAAGTAGTTGATCTTGGTAAGGACGATGCTGCTGTGCGATGATGAGATGGAGGCTGACTTATTATTTTCTACTATCTAGTATTTGTTGTTTCCGCTGTTTGATGTATTCTCTAAGTGTTTGTAGTGAGGGTTATTGTACAAACTCTTATAGTGTTATCCAAGGTTGTAAGGATATTTTCACGGTGATATGGAAAAGTTTAAGATTCTGCTCAATCCTACTTCACTATTATTGCCTGTTGTATTTGTTCTATTATACTTTATCCTTGCTCTGTGTGTTATACGACAGGTTTCGTTTGTGTTTACTTACCTCGATGATCGTCTATAGCTACCTAGCACGTCTTTCAATGCATTGTTTCCCTTGTTAAGTGCAAGAGTTATGGGCGGTAGTCACACATACCTTATATGATATTGTCTTCCATTTATCATGTGTTAACTTATATGTTTAAGCTAGATAGACCTGTGTATTTTATTCTCGGGTAAGATTGAGTTGTTTTAGATTTATAACTTATTGTTGATTTATGTGTAGCTGTTTCAGCTTGAACTATCTCTCTTGAGGCTATTACTCGAGTTTTGTAGTTGAGTATTCATGACTTATGCACAATTATTCTTTTAGGACGTATGGTATATGTATATGGTTCATGTAAAACCATTTGAGTACATAGCATATGTATATATTGTATTTTTTGTTGTATCTATATGTATTCTGCTATGTGATCTGCTATCTATGATGTATTGTAGTTTTTTCTAAATGCGATTCTTAGCCATCGTAGTTTTGTATTAGAAGAATTGAGTATGTTGATCCACTCGAGGTAAGAAAAAAATTATACACCTAATCGACATATTCGATACTCTTTTAATGTAAGACTTACGGATGATCAATCCTAACCAGCCTTATTCTCCGCTCTAATAGACGACATTACTAACTAATTCTCTTTATTAGTGTGGGTATTGCGGTGGAGCGTTACAAGTGCGCTCACTTTTGATGTCTAGATCTTTCACTCATAACATCCCGATGTTCACTTCTAAGCATCTATCTCCAAGTCATAGAAGTTACTCATCGAATCCTTCTACACTTTGTCAATATTCAACAAATAAGGCATAAATCCACTTCTTAAATGATTCCCTATCCATCTAGAAGAGCCGCCAGTTCATAGTCATTGCCTAGGTAACTCGGCGCCAATTCTTTTACGATGACCGGTGTTGAGCCTTCACTTAAAATCCATATACATTCAAGTTTACGTGCTTCTTCACACTTTGCTCCTGAGTCTTTTCTTCAAGTTTCATCTAATTCTGATGAACTTATCTTTCGATGTGAACAATTCTCTGATCTAACAACCTATGAATTACAATGCTAGCTCACAAATAAAAGCATAGCATCCAAACAACATATAGTAGCAATTCATTCAATTAAAACATACAATTCCAATATGCAAATAGTCAATTAAGACAAGCGATCAACTTTTAATCATGGTTCTGTATAAAATAATGAATATATGTACACATCTAGGATGAGTTATAATCCAGGTAAGATTATATGCATATAAAATATGTAGTCACACTACAACAAAATACGCTATTAATAACGCCATTAATAATGCATTATTCTAAAGTGTTATTGTTTATGGTTAAGCATTTGTTTTTTCACTCACTTTTTTTCTTTCCAGCGCTATGTAACGCTCTTCGCTCCAAAATTTCCATGTTCCCTCCAAAATAACAATTAACCTGTATCTCCCTCTCCAAAATACAATAATTTTCGTGTCCCCTCCAATTTTTTCTCCAACCAAATAACTTTAATCAAAACTGTCCACTCTATTTCAGATCTTCACGGCCGTTCTCCTCCACTATAATAGTTCGCTGCTAGTCAACTCAACGATGTATGAACCATAATCTGCGATCTTGGATTTCGCCCTTCATCATTATTTGGTGTTTTCAACAACCCTGGAATCAAAGAAAGAAAGGCATCCAGGTTCGAAATCCATATTTTATACTGCCAAGACTTGCTTTTATACGCAGAATGTGCGGCTTACATACGATTTCCCTCATTAATTAACCCAACTTTGTTCCTTTCATTCCATAATTTTTCATTCCTTATCGCTTACTGCCATTTCTTTATCCGAAATTGTTTGTACACCTAACTGATTTTGCTTAACCTCTTTCTCTAATCTATCTGCATGAATTCATGTATAGCCTATTAATCTGAATTCATATATCCTTTCTATTACTAGTGCACTTTGTTTGAATTGCTTCAAATTATGGTCTTGCGCCTTCTTTTGCCTACGCTACATATATAAGTTGTTGTTTAGTACACTGCCAAAGTGAATGCCCTGCTCTTGGTTGATTATTGCGTCAAATTTGTAAGTTTGCTACAATAATCTAAGATTTAGGTTTAGGCAACCGTAAGATATTGTTGTAATTTGGTTTACCGCTTATGTATTCTTATATCGACTTGTGTTTCATAATTTTTTGCTTCTAGCATGCCTTGAGTGCTGAGACTTTTTTGTTTTGGTTATAAATGAGATTTTCTCCTGAAATTTAAAAGAGGAACTAAGCTTATTATCAATTTATTTGGCTTGTCTCATATTGTCTTAGTCATGATTCTGATTTGGAAACTTGACATGCATAATAGCTATTTTGTAAGAAACTGATGTAATACATAAATCATCATTGATTTTAGTAGGGCAGTATAGTTATAAATATAAAGCAAACAAGAATAGGATAATATATCATTCGATATAATAGTTAACAGTTATAACAAGTCTGAAAGAGGCCTAAACGGCTTTGCTGCATATAACAGGCATTATTAGCTTTTTTAATATACCAGCATCCATATGAAATAGATGTATTATTGAATTCTTATACATGTATGTGACAGTAAATTGATTATTTGTTAAAGCGCATAGTTGAGTGTTAGTTGTATTGTTCGCTTAGACAATTAGGAAGTTGCATTCAAACCATTTGTTAAAATGCTTCAGTGGATATAATCCAGTTTTCAGAAAATCAAAACAAAAGAAAAAACATATGAATTTATAGGGTGGTAAAAAATGGAATTGACATGGTTCGTTAAGGGGATTTTCGTTTTTCAATATTTTGCAAGTACAATCACATAATTCTACAAAGACTATGGTGCTTGTTTTATGGATTTTTTAATATAAGTTGTTCATGTTGTGCAAAATTGCATTCCCTTTTTGTTGTATTCGTGCCTTCCTACTGTAAGCAAAGGACATTGCTTTTACACATTGTCATATGTCTTTTAGAAATTTGCTTTAGGTTGGATATAGTGGATTGTTGTTCTAACTTAGGCGCGATAATTTGGTTTTTAAATGTTGAAACATGATTTTGCTGGACATTTGTTACACATGTAAGAGTTGTATTGCGTGTTTATGTGTTTTGGCTTTGCCTTCTTTTGATGGAGTGGCCTTTGGTATAGTTTCCCATTTGATCATGATGTACTGCATTTAAATGATTTAATGGAAGTGATTTGGTATGGTTCTGCTTCTGGTCATGATTTGTTTCTCTGATCATGAAATCATTTTTCATCACACTTGAAGCCCATCGATCTCTCTGTCCAGATGAAGATGAAGTCCAAGCACAACAACAAGGTTCGTGCACTATGTATAATAATTGAATCTTAGAGTCACCTCTGCACTTTCTTTCAAATTTTTTTTTGAGCATAACGGTAGTGCAGAGCGACTCTACACACACGATTAGATAATATTACTGATAATATATAATAATTCGGTCAACAAGCCTGACCGATGGCACAAACAGTACTGATAATGCACGCAAATTGCATGCAAAGAGTTCGTAGCGCATAGCGTGGTTAGTTATATATGAAGCTAACGTACAAACTAAACAACCTTACTACCAAACACTACAAAATATCCACATTAACACATCCCATCGAGTAATCATGCAACCCGTCAGTAGTAGCTATCCAAAAGACACAAAAAAGATTACATTTGCGAAGGGATGTGCAGAAATGATGAGCTTACCATGGTAGCGGATAGTAGCAACGTTGCTGGGTACCACCAACGTAAGTGCTGCCTACCGACTCCTCCCAAATGATGGCGATATCCAGAATGGTTGGAATGTATGGTGCTGGCTGGGTACCTGACCAAAGATGGTAAAGGAAAGTAATTTTGAAACAAATCTGATTGTTTGTAGCGAAGCGATTATTGAAGCAGCGGTTATTACGTTCTTTCCATAATGTCCAGGCACAAGTAGCAAAAAGGGTCTCTAAATTGGGAGACAATGGTTCGAACTCCCGGTGATTGAAATGATGAAAGAAGGGTGGAGAACAACCAAGAATGCTTGTTACAGTCGAGGACCATAGGTAGAAGCTTAAGTCATAGTCTTCAAGCAAGTGGGGGACACTTTCATTTTCCCTTTGACAGAATACAAACCGGGTTGACGACCATTCCATTGCAAATTAACCTATCTTTGGCTGTGGAGTTGCAATCTTTGGCTATAATTTCATATTTTTTTGAAAAGCAAAATGTTTTGTTATTTAAGAACATCATTTGTACAAAGGATTATTTTTACATATTTGTACAGAAATTGGTCACAAGTCTCAGTGGATGGTACCGATACTAAAACTAGCTTCAAATGGAATGACATTTCGTATTTTCCAGTAGTGCAGATGACCATTGCTTAAGTTGTATGTCGATTTCATTCTAAAACTTACTTCAAACGAATAGTAGTGAAATAACTATAAATTATAGAAATTGTTTTATAAGCCAATGCTAGAGTTCTTAGCATGTTACACTGTGAGTTTAATCTCATAATGTTTATAGTTCTACAAACTAAAATAAGAAAATGTTATTCACCTTAGCTTAAAATTAAAATTCGGTTGAGATTCGTCTTAGGGACATCCACTCATTTAAAGAAGCTGCACCCAGCAAACAATTATAAAATCCGAATAATCAATCAGAAGAGAAATAATTCATGATCGAAGATATTATTATTTTGTTCATGTCAACAATTTGTGGTATATGGGATGTAACTTATGATTAGGGTGGTTATTTGGTTAAAGATACTGCCAAGATGATAGAGAAAAGAAATAAACCATACAAACAATGTAGTTTTTAGAACAAAGCCTTATCACTAAGTATATATTCCAAATTCTATAAAACTAACTTATATCCATATAAAATAGTCTGAAGTATTTGAATCCTTGTACTTGTAGGTTCCAGGCAATCTTATCATATCAGCGCATTTATGGGCACATTCATTTGAACCTTCACAGTTGAATATTTCTCAAGTCATTTCTCATTTTTCATTCGATAAACGACTTTCAACAAAAATGATGTCAAAATTGAAGCGCTTAATGCCTTATCTTGGTGCAAGTCATAACCGTTTGACTGATCAATCATTAATTGTTGGACATGATGAGAATGCTAATCTTATGGTAAGTTTTATGTCAGACCATAATTTTTTTAAGACCTTTATTACTGGTACACAATGACTGTAGTTCCATGATTATTTCTCATGACAATAAACATGCTATTTTATACAGCATTGTGGTGCTGGTTTACACATAGACTGTGATAAGTATATATGGTAGAATATAACTAGATATAAAGCCAAATATCATAAAACATGCACCAATTTTGTTCTTGAATTAGGAAATTTCCAATTAATGGCCATGAATATTCAAGGCATTAGATGGGGGAAAAATTAGTGTTGCAAATGAACTTAATGAATTTACATGGAAAATAAATTAATATTTCGATATCGGTGGATTTTAAAGAAATGGATCAAAATGCTAGATACCCAAAACCCCTGCTGTACAAAACTAAATTTATAAGCTAAGTTCCCGCATCACTGTGTCAAAGGTATGTTTTCAACAAATCCGATGTGACCTGCATGCAGATTGAGCATTACCTTCAAGTTGTGAAAACCGAGATAATAACAAGAAGATACCACACATAACTTAAAGTGCTGGAGGAATATGAATATACAGCTCACAGCAATTTAGTTCACAATTTAGAATACTACAATAATCTGATCGACGAACTTGTTAGCTATGGTAAAATATGCTGTTATTTATGGTTTGTTGTGATTTTATGATCTGTGAAAGGAATAAATTTCAATACTTATATAAGTATTCAGTGTCATGTAACGTTGTATCACTTCGATCTTCCAATTGCATTACAAGATGAGTATAAAGGTCTCTTAACCCCAAGAATCATGTAAGTTTTCAGTCCTTAAAAATATTATTTGTGCGTGATGATCAAATAAATAACTATTGTTCCATAAATGAAATGTTTGTTATGTGTATATGAAATGAAAAATAGATGGTATAATAATCATATTAAACACGATAGCTTGGACTTTTAAAGATTTAGCTGCCGGGTTGATGTTTATAAATAGCCATGGAGTTGCTTTTAAAGATTCAACACCCAATATATATTAATGGATATGCAAGGAAATGCTTTTCTTGGAGATATGGGAATTGTTACTTCATGTAATAATGGAGGGGAGGTTACCGAGTATGAGACCAATGGATATAGATGGCTTGCTCCTAAGGTATATAGATCTAAAACACATTATGTCATAATTTTACAGAATATTTAGCCTGTTCAATTCTCTCAGCCTCCTATCGTAGCCTACCCCACCACCTTGCACTCAGCATTCCATTGTTGACATGATGAGCTTCATTATTTGTTCACCAGTAAGAATGAGTGTAGTGTCTTACACTTTTATAAAAGTCTTACATTTCTCTTAAGGGTAAATTGATATGGATAACCTAACTACAATCATGGGGAAAAAGCACAATTTTAACATGATGAGCCAAAAATGAAGGCCTAGAGGGTAAACTTAGTATGTATATTTATCTTTAACATGTGTTTATCCTTAACACTACCATTATGATTCGAACTCTGCACTTTATGAATTTAACTATAGCTTCAACAGATTTATGCAGATAATAGCTAGAGATCCAGAAAGCGTAATGGAAACATGGATGAATAACGTTATAGTTTTGGGATGATTGTATTGGAAATGGTAACATGAGAAGCTGCATACTCTTCATATTTACTTGTGCAAGCCGCAGTTGGCATTGCTGACTGTGGACTGAGGCCCGATATTCCAAGGGACTGTCCCCAAATTCTGAGGTCACTAATGGTGAAGTGTTGGAATAACTAATAAATCTACAGAAACAAAACAATCACTAATAAATCTACATGCACATACATACAAGAATCTCTTCGCTAATATTAAACATATTTGTGTGTTGGGACATATTAAAGTGATGTCTCCGATATAAGCTAGAGAGTCAGGCAAGGGAATTTGAGGTTTTGCCTATGCTCTTTGTCAATATATCTTTACTTAGCAATAGATCACTGTCTTGGACTCTTGTTTAGTTATTGACTGAGATAGGCACTTTAAATTTATAAATAAATTTGATGTGTCAGCAGTGTTGGAGGGGTGCAACTAAATTGTTATTTCTTTTTTTAATGGATTAAAGTAAGTAGACATAATTTTTTCACATTGATTTTAATTTATTTCCATTGATTTGGATTTCAGAATACTCTACCAATCACCGAAACATGCATGAAGAAAGGCTTTGAGCAGTTGAAGTTCTCAATAATGCATTTGGTACTTGTGGTTTTAAGTATGAACTATGTTTTGTCTTTTGCTAACTCAAATGGACATCAATATGGAATTGAAAACATATGTATTGAATTTGGTACCTCATGTATTGAACTTATTTTCTGTTACTTGATGTTTTATTTTGTTATCATGAATATGCATTACATTTGTTGATTTTATTTTTGTTTATACATTGCTCCCCAAATAGTTATGTAGATCCATTTTGATTGCTATAATTAAATTGTATCATATATAAGCTGTAAAAGGATTTTGAAATGCTATAACATTATAATTTAATAGCATTATATGGCCGCTATCGAATAAACATTTTATAATGGCAATATTGTGTTATAAAGATGCTCATTTTCATTGAGATTTAGATGTATTATAGCGGTTGAACGAGCTACTGTTTTTAAGTAACAGCAGCAAATTTGTGCTATAAAATCATGCTCTTTTATAGCGTTTGTTTTATTGTTATTAATATTCAACATTTTTTTATAACTTGTCATATACAACATTTATCGAACTACTATAGTACCGATTAATAGCGGCTGTATGCCGCTATAAAAGACAATTTCTGTTGTAGTGCTCAGGTTAGTTAAGATTCCAATCCTCAAATTCATATTAGATTCGATTAAATTCATGTCTAATATTGCAATTTTAACATATAAGTTTCAAAATGCTAACATATTATCATGCATAGACAAGGAGACATAACCACTCACCAGTCATCAAATTCAGTTAAATTTATGCTATATTGAACTCGGATAACAACAATTTGCACTTCAAAGAAAGCAAAATCACAAGCACAAGCTTTTGAATGAAGATATAATCTCTAAGTAGCAATTTTATATAATTTAAAATGAAATCTATGTGAATTAATGGACATTTTAGAGAAAATTTGGGTTTGGAGCTGATTTAGAATGAGAAAGAAACTTTTCATTCAACCATCCCAACCCCTATTTATAGGCTTCAATAATCAAACTAATGGGTCATCTAATTAGGCTTACTAGTTACACACTAAGTTTCGTTAGTAGATTTTAACATTTAAAACAATCATAGCTTTCTAATTGTAAATTTGACTTCTTATATGATTATTGTACAGAGTGGAAAATCACCATCTCGAAGTAATGAAACTAGTTAGAGCCTATAACTCGGCTCTGATTTAAATTTATAGTCAAAACAAGATTTTCAAGGTCAATATGGTGGTATCGAAATTACAAAAAAATGCAAGTGTGTAAAATACTCATAGGATCCATACTTCAAAATTATAGTTATATGGCCTCAAATGAGTTAAATAGAATTATTTTAGCATCATTCAATACGTTAAATACAAATTAACACATAAAGTCACTTAAAGAGAAAAGGTGGTCTACTGCTCATGATTCATTTTCTAAAATTGAGCTTGCAGTTACACCATTGAATTTGTATATTCTAACTAGCATCATGATGTGATATGCTAATCGTATGCATACTCACTTTGTTGCTTGTTTTGAGTCATTTGTTGATAGTTTTGGGTCGTCTGACCCATATTCTTAGTGTTCACCGATTTTGGATGAGAAGGATGTAGTGGTAGGAGTTATCACACTTACACGATTGGTTTACATTAGAAATTATAGAGATGATCCAAATTTTATTACCCATGTGCTTGGTGCCCTTTTGTTATATCTTTTGGTTTAGTATTCCTTTTGAACCAAAAGAGTGCCATTTCTTTTGGATATCTGGTTGTTATAGTCAATTTAGATGCTATGTACACTACACCAAAAATGGCAATTTGACTGTGCTCATGACCGTATCAAAATCAATTTGGCAGTGTCCTGGGTCGTATCAAAAAATGGCGTCTTTGTTGCTTTGATACAGTTTTAAGCCGTATCAATTTCTTAATTTGATACGGTGTTAAACCGTATCAAACTGATAAATTGATACGGTTTTAAACCGTATCAAGGTATGAATCAGATACGGCTTGAAACCGAATCAATTCAGTACGTGGGGCACTGCCCAATTCTCGACTGATACGGTTATAAGCCGTATCTAATTCACACCTTGATACGGTTTAAAACCGTATCAAACTGATAAATTGATACGGTTTTAAACCGTACCAAGTTATCAATCAGATACGGCTTAAAACCGTGTTTAAATCCTCACTCCCACAATGATAACACTGAACTAGATACGGCTTAAAACCGTGTTTAAATCCTCACTCCCACAATGGTAACACTGAATTAGATACGGCTTTTAACCGTATCAAAATGGATATATCATACATGCAATATACAAAATCACTACACCCGTTGATATATATATGCACAATAAAGAAGATACGCTACACCCATATAACAGTATAAAGAAGATACGCTATGCATAATTCAATTAATACATAAACCATAACTTCAGTTGATACAAATCACATAACAAAATATATACAAAGCATAATGTTCACAGTTCTTTCTCAAAAAAAAAAGGCAACAAAACTGCACTTGTCGAGCCCATACAAGTCATGCTTGTTCCAAAGCCTGAAAAGAAATTAAAATAACAAACATCAGTTCAGTTTCGCCTCCACAGCAAGAAGTCCTGATTTTTAACTAACACTAAATATGCAAAGCAAAATATAATATTTTGTATAGATGACCATACAAGTCATGCTTGTTTCACAGCTTTTTCTTTGTAACATCCCTACCTGTGATCGATATGGAAACCACTTCATAATATTTTGTATAAAAATATCGACAAATTCATTGTATCTTATGCTGTAACATTAAATTATCAATTTATCATCCATATTTATCATTTCATTATAGTGTGAATAGGATTTGATCAGACACAGGATTGCATATCAACAACACACATTAACATAAAGGTATACTATAGCTAGAACAATAACACAATGTACGTCAGATGTGAAATTAATATAGATGACCCTGTTAGGGACTTTATTACAGGGAAAACCACCACTATAATTATTGTTGCTTTAGCATGGGCTCAGTTTCGCTGAGCGCGAGGCTCAGCAAAACTGAGCCGTAAGGCTCAGTAGAAACTGAGCCTTACGGCTCAGTTTCGCTGAGCACAAGGCTCGGTTGCGATGAGCCCCCTGCTCAGCAAAACTGAGCCGTAAGGCTCAGTTTCGCAGAGCCGAAGGGCTCAGTTTTGCTGAGCTTTGCGCTCAGCGAAACTGAGCCGTAAAGGCTCAGCAAAACTGAGCCTTACGGCTCAGTTTCGCTGAGCACAAGGCTCAGCAAAACTGAGCCGTAAAGGCTCGGTTTCGCTGAGCCTCGCGGCTCGGTTGTGATGAGCCTCCTGCTCAGCGAAACTGAGCCGTAAGGCTCAGTTTTGCAGAGCCAAAGGGCTCAGTTTCGCTGACACTCGCGCTCAGCGAAACTGAGCCTTACGGCTCAGTTTCACTGAGCACAAGGCTCGGTTGCGATGAGCCTCCTGCTCAACAAAACTGAGCCGTAAGGCTCAGTTTCGCTGAGCGCGAGGCTCAGCAAAACAGAGCCTTACGGCTCAGTTTCGCTGAGCACAAGGCTCAGCAAAACTGAGCCGTAAAGGCTCGGTTTCGCTGAGCCTCGCGGCTCGGTTGCGATGAGCCTCCTGCTCAGCGAAACTAAGCCGTAAGGCTTAGTTTCGCAGAGCCGAAGGGCTCAGTTTTGCTGAGCCTCGCGCTCAGCAAAACTGAGCCGTAAGGCTCAGTTTCTACTGAGCCTTACAGCTCAGTTTTGCTGAGCCTCGCGGCTCAGTTGAAACTAAAATGGATGATGTAACCTCTCATATAACTATTGGATGATGTAACCATATCACTATTGGATGATGTAACCTCTCATATAACTAACTTAAGTGATCAAGTTTAATTGCAACTACCTCTCATATAACTAACAAAACATAAAAACATATTTAAAGGCCAAAAAATGATGAAGAAAAATGTCGCAAAAACAAAATTTTAGCAACTAAATTTTATAAGAGCGAAATCATACCTGAAATAGTTCTGAAAGAAGAATTGCTTTGGTAACGCCACTCAATACCTGAAATAAGCAATACAAGCAATGTATAAGTGAGTCAACGGATAAAATATAAAAGCAGTTAACCTATGATACACATACCCACTTAAAAGCAATGTATAAGTGACTTGATAGCACATAATGTAAAATTATATATACCTGCTCCAATGTCTAAAGATATCGAATTAGGTTCTTCGGATGACACACATACCCACCTACGCCGACTTCATCAAAGGTCTCTGCAAATTGATGATTTATTTTGGTGGTTTTCTCATCCGGCAGCAGTATATCGTCCAAAACCAATTTTTCATGTGTAGATGGTACATATTTCCCATGAATTCTGGACAATGTAGAATCTCGACATACAGTACCTGTTGCTACTATGTCTAGATCAGAGTTGAGAATTTCACATTTTTGATTGTTCGAAACATTGGTTGTATCTTGAGAAGCAACGACTTTAGAAGAACCGAGTTGTATGTTGCGTGCTCCATCAGGGTGATCTACCGATGCGGAGATTCCTTTAGAAGCAGCGATGTCTCCCACCATTTGAATCAGAAGCTCCATTCGCCCCGCCATATTTCCCATTGTACCCTCCAAACTTCCCACCCTCGTTTTCAAGTCATCGTTGTCTTGACTAACACATTTGAATCGTTTCTGTGCAATAGCACAAGCCTTAACATTAGTCATTGGTATGACGGTCCCAACACCGCGGCTCCTACCCTTCGTATCCTTACCAAACACTTGTGATAAGATATCATCATCCACTGTCAAATTTTCTTCATCACTATCGGTGATTTTTTCCTTCATTTTCGCAATTTTATCCTAAGATATGATAATTCTTAAATGAATAATGAAATTTCAAATAATACGCAAGTTAATATTTGGTTAACTTACGAAGTACACAGAAGCGGCATCTGATATGCTACCATCTTTTTTCGTGTGCGTCTTCTCCCATACTTGACGACGGTTGATATTTGCAGATGGATCTGCAACGGTCTGCAATATATTCCAGTTTATGTATATTTTTTATCATAATTGAGGGTGGGGTTACTATTTTTAAAATAAAATGAATATAAATTACCAATTCGTATTCTATTCTAGCATGACTTTTACGTCCTGCATTGTGACCATAATTGAGCAATAATCTATTTCTTTTGCCTGACTTCCTTCTTCCGCTCGCTTCAGGCGTTGCTTCATTTTTTATGAACTCATTCCAATCTTCTTGAGCAACTGTAGGTGGAAAATTTTTCAATCGTTCTTCGTCATTGTCGAAAATATCATAAAAACTTGCTCTCAAGTTTTTCTTGTGTCTTCTAAAAGCCTCGGCCATTCTTTTTATAAATATTTCCTTTGAAAGCGGCTCAAGCGCATACATTTTCTGCAAAAATTAAGAGTCAAACTGTAAAAATAGACTAGATATTTAAATGTTATATTAACAAATTGCTCAAGTAAAAACTTACCACCAACTTGTTCCAAACGTCGTCCTTATATGTTTTGGGTATTTTATTCCAACTTACGTATGATATCGGCACATGAGCTCTTACTAGTTTACCAAGCATAGCAGCAACTTTTGAAGCATTTTCTGAGATTGGGATACCAAGTACGTTTTGATCAACTTTCTGCTCTTTGAACATGATGCATGTGATGATATTGGATTTTGTGACATAATTTCCTGCAAAATATAGTATAACTAATACATGTGATCATCACCACCATGCTCAATAGGTTATCCACAATTCACAAGTTAACATATGGTTTTGGTAAAAAAAGCATTCAACAATTCATGACATTCCAAATACATATGATTTCCTTGAGAAGAAAAAGCATTTAACAATTCATTACATTCCAAATACATGTGATAAAAAAAACAGTCAACAATTCATGACTTTCCGAATACATTTTCTAATTTTTCATTGTCTTCAAAAGCTGATTGGTAGACGGTAGGAAACTCAATGTCATCCACATTTGTTGTCAACCGTTTCGGTGTATGCAAAACCACAGACCATCTGTTATTTTTTAAATCTTTTGAGTAGAACACTTGACTCGCTTCTGATGCAAGAATAAATGGTTCATCATTCATGTTGTCTTTGTTCTTTATTTTTCCTAAATTGACCAGGATTAAGTTTGAAACGGGATCTATTTTGCAACCATTGATCTTATCCTCGACTTTTACCCAATCACAATAAAAAAACGTTTGTTTGAAGTCGGTGTAATCCAACTCAAGTATCTGTTGAATGACTCCGTAATACGTTGTTTCTGCTTCCTTATGATTTTTATCTTTACCACTCGCTCTAAATTTTGTAATTGCTTTCATGCATACACCGCTATCCTGTGTGACCATACGATCTTCGTACATTTTCGTGGAAAATAAAAACCCATTCACTTGGTACTTCGTATAACTAAGCGCCATGAACCTCGGCCCGTGTGCTAGCTGCCAAAGAGTTGGATCAGCATCGCTGCAATTCACCAACTACATAAAACACAATAAATAAATAAATGCATGGTTTGTATTATCAACTTATAAACACGTGAAATACTTATGATGATGTAATACCTCGTTACATAGCCATAGGGTAAAATTTTGAATGACTTCGACGGTTGTACCTTTTCGTCGTGGTTGAAATCTAGTGCTTTTCGCATAGGAGTTATACCTTCTATAGAAAACACATCGAAATTAATATATAAATTGAACTGAAAAAATGAAATTTTCAAACAAATTCATGAACTTACTTCTTCCATTCATCCAATCCATCATACTTATTAAGGACCCATCTACGCACTTGTTCAAACTGCACTTGGGATAACATTATATTTTTACCATTATCTAAAGGTATCTCACCAGCAAACTCATCATCCTCATCTAAAAATGCTTCGCGGGTATGTTTATGATTGCCACGACCTCCGTTTGGCATATATTACATGCAGTAAAGGCTAGCTTCTTGTACGATATATCCTTCTGCAATACACCCTTCAATGTATCTTTTGTTGCGTACATATCCTTTATATGTTTTCATTAATCTGTGAATGTGATCAATTATATATTATACATGATAGCTATTTACACCGAATAATAATGTACATAACTGAAATTAGTTACATACCGTTCAAAAGGATACATCCATCTATATCTGACAGGGCCACCAATCAATGCCTGATCAGCTAAATGAACCATAAGATGGATACTAATATCAAAAAATGCAGGTGGAAAATGTTTTTCAAAAACACACATTGCTTCTATCAAACCAGCCTTTGCTTTTATAAGGTTGTAACGACCTGAGTTTTCAAATCCGAAAAATAATAATTATTTAACGATAAATTCCAAGAAACAAACAAGCAAATAAAATAAAACGATTAAATTTAGTTATTAGAATGAATATATTTAATGTTTATTGAATTTAACATAAAAATAAATATTTGTATGCAAATAGTTTGAAAACAAAATTTGTAATCAAAACATTATAGGTTCGTTCCGTTAAATTCTGATAATTTAAACTGAATAAATTTAAATGACTGTTAATTAAAATCAGTGCAATAAAAAGAAAATATAGAAATTTTATAAAACGTTCAAATCACTGATAACTGTGTGCCATTGTGTTCGTCTCGACGTCCTGATTCCAATGGTATATTTATACTGATATTTTGGTGTCCGTAAAGACAAATGGGTAGACAGTTATTTTCATAAAGGTGAACCTGTAAAGTAGTGTAACACAAACAATTGGACTGAAATAAGTGTATGTGACTTACGGATGCTTACAGACAAACCAAAAGAATTAAATATCTCTGCAAATCCAACAAGGATCTAAGAGTGTATGAAGCATTAAATGAAGAGTGATGGAGGCCACATCTTTTATTCTTCGGAGCATTTAATGAGACATGATGCAAGACATCATTTCTCTGCCAATGTAAACCACAATTGGAAGCTACCACCATTGTATATCTTCCATCCCAAGTCATCCGCTCTCTCTCTCCTTTTTCTTAGACACTTCCCAACTTAATTTTTCCTTTCAGCAACTTTGTTCCATATATAAAAAAAAAATGACAGATGCATGCATGAAGTGAAGCCGCTCCAATCCTTTCTTGCTCACACTCTCTTGCTTGCGTCCTCAACCCACACTCTCTTGCTACGCCCTCTCTCGGAACCCGACATCCGACAACCCGCACCAACCTCCGACAGCTCCGTTCTTTCGTCACTAGCTCTCGGAACCCAAACGTGAGTTATACTCATGTCTAAACTTCTTTAATGTGTTTGTTGTATATTTATACACATATATGAACATTAGTGTGTGCATGCCACTTGTACGTGTAAGTGCATATTTATTGATGTGTGTGGTGTGTGTGCATGGACAGGGGAGGATTCATTTATTTTCATTTTCATTTTTGCTTTCTTCTCTGTAATGTTTCTACACTTCCTCCATTCACTTGCATTCCTCTCTTTTCATTGTTTTCTTTTCCTTCTTACTGCAAATACAGAAGAGGGATTCATTTTTTTGGCCACAAAAGAATGAGTTTATGCACAGGCAATAATACTTTGCCAACTTTTCTCAATGAAAACAAAATGGGGGATGGACTTAATGATGACATAATTTCACTTCTCAAACATTTATTCACAGCATTCAAGCAACAGGAGGCCATTCTTTTTTTATGTTCCATTCTATTTTTTTACGCATGACTTCTCATGAAAACTTTGTGCCACCTTCCTCCTAATGAAAAACGCAAGAACCTCGTTTTTTTTTTTCATTCTTTGTTGATGTTGCTCACGCTACCAAAAAAAAAAAGAACAATGACAGACGCATGTATATGTAGATGGAACCATGCATGTGTTTTATTGTGTGATGTATGTATTAATGGACATGCGCTTTGCTATATATTCAAATGGAACCACAGCAAGCTCTCTCCATTTTCCTTTTCTTCTCTATGAACTCACGCATAAAAGAAACAAGAATGGAAGGGAGCAACAACAAGAAAAAAATTTACTCACTTTTATTTTTCCTCTTGTCAACATTTATGCATGAACACAAATGGAGGGATTCATGTTTTCTTGGCAACAAAACTTTATTTCTTCTCTTCGAATGGCAAAAAGGAGGGACAAAACATTCCCTTTTCTTTTCCCTTTTTCTTCTCAGCATAAAAAATAGAAGTACATTATTTATGTGCACGCATGAATACAAATAGAGACATTCTCACCCTCTTGCGGTAGCAAGTGCTGCCATGCATGCGCATGGATGTTTCAGCACATGAAAATGAGTATAAAAAAAAAAAAAAAAAACACACACATTGATTTTCTTTCCATCAAAACATTTATGGCGTGCGTCTTATGTATGTGTACATGTGTTTTGTATACTTTGTGGAGTGTACTGTGTGTATATGCAGTGCATGTGTTACCATATATGTATGTGTATACATGTGTTAAAATATTTGCTTTTGGTGTGTGTTTAAATGTGTGCAGGTGTGTTTAAAAGTGTATGTGTATACATATGTAAAAATGTTTGCTTTTGTGTACTGTGTGGTTTGTGTCAGTGTTGTGTTTAAATATGCAGTGCGTGCCATGCATATGTTGTGCGTGAGTATGTAAATATATAAGTATGTACAGTTGTGCACACATCCTTTCATCCTTTTTTTTTATTATTTTATGTTTCGGAAAAAAAAAGGGGGTAACGCATGGTATAGTATGGTGCATGGCCTTTAAACTAACACATCCCTTAAACATGTTCCATTCCCTACATTTAGAAAATAAAATATTTAGGTAGGTTAATAAAATAAAAAGACATCTTTTGCAGACCCAAAACATTTAGAAAAATATGTAAAATCGTAAAAGGGACACGTCGAACTCAAATGGCTCTTTTTCAAAAATGAACTGTGCAAGCTTTTTCACAGTTTCAGCGCAAACCGAACACCGAAACTGACAAATGAATATATTTCGGTAATCAGCGCGACGAGACGGACACAACGGTATATAATTTGCAGTGTCTGCATGCTCCGTTCAAAAACGCGTTACGGACCCCTTTGACGTAAAAATGCGGACATGAAACGGAGGTCAAAACGTCCGATTTTCGCGAAACAAATTCCACCGTTGGATTACTGTCAACGAATAGAATATTTTTCATGTTTGTCTGAACTTGTTTTGAAGAGATTTTAAAATCGTTAAAATTTGAACTGTTATGCGCAGCTTTACACTGAAAATTGCGCGACCGACGACATTCAAATTTTTCGATGAAATTTTTACAGCTACTACATTTCACGATACGTATTTCAAATATCAAATTCCCGTTATGAAAAAAAAAAGAATTGTTTCAAATTTTGAAGATTAAACTTTGGTTTAAATTATATACATGAAAATTTGATTTAAATTGATAAATGAAATATTAAGTGATTTAAATTTTATTTTAAACTTATTGGAATAACCATTGTTGAACCTTTATTGGAAAAAAAAAACGTTAGCCTAAATATTTAAGGAAATAAATTTCAAAATTGTAAATTCTGGATACAAATTTAGTTGAGAAAAACAATTTAGTTAAATGAAGTAAAATTATGAAATTTGAAAGTGATCTTAAGTGAAATATTCAATATTTGGAAATTGTAAATTTCACAAAAGAAAAATACAACTTTAGTTTATTGATTTGGAACTTTGGAATTAGACACAAAGTTAAGTGTAAATTGTAAACGACAAAATATTGTTAATATTTCAAAGTGGAATATTTGATAGTTCAAGTTTGAATAAGGAAGTTGAAATACAATTATGGTTTGATCAATTCAAAATAAATCAATGGAAAAAAAATGACGTTAGTTGTCAAAGAGACCGGAACCAGTTATGGACACATTCTTTGTCGATACTGGAACCACTTTGATAACTATGTTCGTGAAGTGATGATACAAAATGAAGTGGTTGTTTTTGGTGTACGTTTATTGGATTGAAGAAAGTGAACGATTATGGATGACCGACACTTGTGTCAAATTTGAAATGACTAAAACAGGAGCCGTGCCGGGCCATTGAGGCTAGCTACCTCTAGCAAACACACTTCTTCGTTTATTTTATTTTTGTTATTTGGTGATCACCCTTGATTTTGGAAGTGTTGTGTTGCGGTGGGCCGTTAGGGGTTACCATCAGTCCGGATCAGGCAAACTGGTAGTATCCTACCTTGGGCATTGCCTCACGTGCCTTGTCATACGTTTTATCCTTATGCGCGACCACTACGAGTTTCTATTTAACATGTGCCTATAGGGGACTCACTGGCTACCGACGTTCTACTGGTTGTGTTACAGGACCTGCATAGACCGCATTGTTTAAAAACGTGTTAAGGGGGATCAATGTAAAGCCTTAACGCTATTTTTAAGATTTAATATTACTGATAGACATTACATATAATAGCGTATCATACTATATATAGATAGTTTAACGGATCCTTAAGAGATGGAAAATACCGCAACATCTCTTGAGTTATTTGCATTTGACTTTAGATCTAATCACATTAGAATGTTTAGACCTGACTCGAGTGTTTTGTGTTTTTCCCATTTCGCTCGGGTCAGACTGAGTATTGCAGTGTTCTCGAGGAGCACTTTATATGGAGCCGAAGACCTAGTCGAAGACTCCATCCTATCCAGTATTAGTTCCTATTTCCGTTTGGCTTGTATTTGCGAACTTTATGAGTCGTTATATTGTAAAAATTAAATTGTAACTGTTTAAGTAGCTTCATGAACTGCTTATGTATATTATTTCATTTCCGCTGCGAGATTCTGTGTTATTCTGTATATGTGATTCTATGATCTGATTCTATTATACACCCTAAATTGATTATCTGTCAGTTTTGAATCGTTCGAGTTGGACATGTGTGGTTATATTGTCAACTTGGATTATTCAGAAAAGGCGGGTTGTCACAGTTGGTATCAGAGCAAAGGTTTAGAAACACCTTAGCCTGGGGGTAAAACTCATTATAGATAGGGTTAGAAATACCCTAGAATGAGTAGAATCATTTCTAAGAGAGCGTATTTTGAAAGTATAAAATGTTTAAAAATCAAACCTATTTTCAAATCTCTTTTTAAACTTTAGCCTATTTTCTTTAATTAGGATTCTCTTCAGTTTAAACTTCTCAAAAAAAATTTGTGCTTATCTTATCCTGGACTTTTCAGGATGAATCGAGGAAGAGGTAGAAATGCTAGAGGTAGGGGAAGAGGATTTGGTCCCATACCCGAAGCACCAGTTGTTCCAGTTCCTCCAGTTAGATTCACTATTTTGTGCAAGGAATTTTCTCAGCTAGGTGGCACAAAATTTTTGGGATTAGAAGGAATTATTGAAGCCCATCAATGGCTTAAGAGTATTGAAAGGATATTTACTGGCTTGGAGATTACTGAAGCCCAGAAGTGCCAATTAGCTATCTGGCAGTTAGATGAATCAGCTCGAGATTGGTGGGAAATGGTCACAGCTCATACCATGGATGAGAACATCACTTGGGAGTTGTTTAGGTAAAATCTATTGGAATTCATATTCAAAATGTTTATCTTTAGAATCTATCTAATCGTGCCTATAAAACATTAGGGAGGCATTCGCGACTAAGTGGATGCCAGAAGCTGGAAAGTCTCAGTTGTACCGTAGTTTCATGGACCTTAAGCAGGGAACCATGACATTCTCTGATTATGAAAGGAAGTTTAATGAACTGTCCAAGTTCGGCCCTGGTCTGATAGACACTCCTTTGAAGAAAAACGAAAAATTCGTAGCAGGAGCCCGTCCAGAGTATTACAATCTCCTCACTGCTCACATTCATGGCACCTTCACAGCTCTCATTGACATGGCTCTTCGTTATGAGAACCTTGATCCTAAGGAAGCGGTTGTTCATTCTCAGACTACTCAGGGGGAGTCTAGCAATGCAAAGAAGAGGAAACCGAACTTTCAGCAACAGAAAAAGAATTGGCAGAATAGAGGTGGAGTGGGGCATCCACAGAGACAGCCTATTGACTTGTCCAAGATCACATGCTTCAACTGCAAACAGCAGGGACACTATGCCAACAGCTGCCCAGTTTCAGCAGGAGCTACTGTTCCCCCGGTTCAGATGACTAGGCGAGACCTTTGCTTTATTTGCCTACAGCCAGGCCACCAGAAGAAGGATTGCCCAACCCAGCGAAAGGGTACACCATCGGGAGTTTTTGCTGTTACCACTCCTAAGGTGGAGGATAACAAAGGTACACTCCAAGGCACATTTTCATTACATAATTTACCTGTTCGCGTCTTAATTGATACTGGTGCATCCCATAGCTTTATATCTGTTGATTTATGTGATAAACTTAATCAAGCCCTAAAACCCGAACACGCGTCTAAATTCCTATGTGTATCAAACCCTATTGGTGGACCTGCGAATCTTGAGATGATTTGCAAAGAGGTTAAACTACTTAAAGGCATGCACCGTTTTACTTGGGATTTTTATGTTCTTGGCTTCAAGGCATTTGATATATTATTGGGAGGAGATTGGTTAAGGAAGTTCGATGCCATTATTTCTTGCAAAGCTCGAACTGTTTCGTTACGTTGTGACAAAGGTAAACCCTTGAAGATCGAATGTCAATTGCCTCAAGATATTGCAGGAAGCTTCATTTTCTCTCTCGATTCTCATCTTAGCGATTTTAGCACTACTCCTGTTGTTCAATATTTTCCTGATGTTTTTGGAGAAGTAACTTCCTTACCGCCTCATCGTGAAATCGAATTCCGTATTGATCTCATTCAAGGAGCTAGACCCATTGTACTTGCTCCAAGAAGAATGGCACCTAAGGAGAAGATTGAATTAAAGGTGCAAATCGAAGATCTATTCTCTAAAGATCTAATTCGTCGAAGTCATTCAGAATGGGGAGCTGCAATTGTATTTGTTACTAAGTCAGACGGTTCACTGAGAATGTGCGTAGACTATCGGGAACTGAATAAGCTTACTCACAAGAACCGACATCCAATGCCTCGCATTAATGACCTATTTGATCAACTGCACAGAGCCAAGATATTTTCTCAACTCGACCTTGCTACAGGTTTTCACCAACTTCGAATTTCTAAAGATAGTATTCCTAAAACAGCTTTTCGAACAGAAGACGGTTTCTATGAATGGTTAGTTATGCCATTTGGTTTAACTAATGCCCCAGCCTACTTTGTTGACCTCATGAACAGAGTATTCCGGGATGTTCTGAATAGGTTTGTCCTTGTCTTTATTGATGATATTCTAGTCTTTTCTAAGTCTAAAGAAGAACATGAGGAGCATCTCAAGTTTGTTCTTAAAACTTTGAGAGATCATCAACTGAAGGCCAAGTTTTCTAAGTGTCATTTCTGGAGAGATGAAGTTAGGTTTCTTGGACATATTGTTTCGGAGAATGGAATTTCAGTCGATCCAGCTAAGATCGCCGTAATCAAAGTAAGCCCTTTATTTAAAACGTCCTTTCATTCTTATTCGATTTATCTTATCTCTCTTATATAGGTATTCATAATTCTTTAAATTTTAGGATTGGAAAACTCCTGAAACTCCAACCGATATTCGTAGTTTCCTCGGCTTAGCTGGCTATTATAGGAGATTCATCGAAAATTTTGCTCGAATTTCTTCACCACTCACAACTTTGACTGGAAAGAATGTCAAGTTCGATTGGAGCGATAAGTGTATAAAAGCATTTAATGAACTTAAACGCAAGTTAACTTCTGCTCCTGTTCTTACTGTTCTAGATGGAAGTGAAGGTTTGACTGTTTACACTGATGCTTGCGGAGAAGGTTTGGGAGCTGTTTTTATGCAGCATGGTAAAGTTATTGCTTATGCTGGTAGACAACTCAGAGTCCATGAGGTTAATTATGCAGCGCATGACTTAGAACTACTTGCTGTAGTTTTTGCTCTTAAGTTGTGGAGGCACCATCTTTTGGAAATTAAATTTGAACTCTTCACTGACCACAAATCATTGAAGTATATCTTTTCTCAGAAGGATCTGAATCAGAGGCAAGTCAGATGGCTCGAGTTCTTAGCATCATATGACCTCGACATAAACTATACCCCCGGAAAGGCTAATGTGGTAGCCGATGCTTTGAGTAGAAACAAAGCAATGTTATTCCAAATTACTGCTTCTCCAGCCCTTATAGATCGCATTATTGCTTAGCAAGAAGAAGATGAAATGCTTAGGCGAATAAAGGAAAGCGTTCTCAATAGAGAAGTTGTAAATGTGCAGAAGGGATGGGGCACTGAAATTGGTACCAATGGAATTTTGAGGATCAACAATCGTATTTGCGTTCTGAATGTGGATGATCTAAGACAGGAGGTGCTTAGAGAGAATCATCAGTCTAAACTTTCTATTCATCCTGGGGTCACTAAGATGTACCAGAATATGAAGAAGCTTTATTGGTGGAGTGGAATGAAGAGAGACATTTCTATTCATATCAGTAGATGCGCCACTTGCCAGCAAGTAAAAGCCGACCATCAGAAGACTGCAGGTTTGTTACAGCCTTTAGAGATTCCTAACTGGAAATGGGATCAAATTTCTATGGATTTCATAGATGGATTACCAAGGACCAGGAGGGGAAATGAAAGCATTTGGGTTATTGTTGATAGACTAACCAAATCAGCCCACTTTATTCCTGTAAAGACAACTCGAACTGCTTCAAGTTTAGCCGAGCTCTATATGAAGGATATAGTCCGACTTCATGGTGTTCCGTCTAGCATAGTATGTGATAGAGATCCCATTTTTACTAGAAAATTCTGGAAAGCTTTCCAGATAACTTTGGGAACTCAATTGAACCTGAGCACCGCCTATCATCCTCAAACAGATGGTCAGACGGAAAGAGTAAATCAGATTCTGGAGGATTTGCTTCGTGCTTGTGCTTTAGATTTTGGGGGATCTTGGGAAGATCATCTTCATCTCGTTGAATTCACCTATAATAATAGCTATCAGGTAATTTAATTCAAATTAAAATTCATGTTTAAATAAATGTAAATCTTGAATAAATCTTTGAAATTCAGGCGAGTATTAAAATGGCACCGTTCGACGCTCTATATGGACGACCATGTAAATCTCCATCTTGTTGGATTGAATCTGGGAGTCGACTTGTTCTAGGCCCCGAAATGATTTTGGAAGCTTATGAAAAAGTTGGGGAAATCAGACGGAGGATGAAGATTGCCCAGGATAGGCAAAAGAAGTATGCTGATGGAAAGAGAAGACATTTGGAATTTGTCGTTGGTGATCTTGTATTTCTGAAAATTTCACCTTTGAAGAACGTGATTCGTTTTGGAAAGAAAGGGAAGCTTGCTCCGAGATTTGTTGGTCCTTTTCCTATCTTAGAAAAGATTGGTGGTTTGGCTTATAGAGTTGATTTACCGGAGAAACTATCGGGTGTGCATAATGTATTCCATGTTTCACATATTCGTAGATATGTACATGACCCGTTAGTTATAGTCCAGCCTGCTTTATTTGAAGATATGCATGTTGAGCCAAATCTTACTATCGAAAGAAGACCACTTCGTATAGTCGATAAAGATACGAAGCAGCTTAGAAGGAAGATAGTTAATCTCGTCAAAGTTCAGTGGAGTAGAGATGACCGAGATTGCACTTGGGAAACTGAGGAGAGTATCCGCGCCTCAAATCCTGAATTGTTTGCATAAGGTACCCAAATTCGTCTTTAATCATTCTTACGTTTCTGCTTATTTCTTTATTTTCCCTTGTTCCGTTCTTTTCGAGGACGAAAAGACTTGAGTAGGGGAGAATGTAACGACCTGAGTTTTCAAATCCGAAAAAAAAAAATTATTTAACGATAAATTCCAAGAAACAAACAAGCAAATAAAATAAAACGATTAAATTTAGTTATTAGAATGAATATATTTAATGTTTATTGAATTTAACATAAAAATAAATATTTGTATGCAAATAGTTTGAAAACAAAATTTGTAATCAAAACGTTATAGGTTCGTTCCGTTAAATTCTGATAATTTAAACTAAATAAATTTAAATGACCGTTAATTAAAATCAGTGCAATAAAAAGAAAATATAGAAATTTTATAAAACGTTCAAATCACTGATAACTGTGTGCCATTGTGTTCGTCTCGACGTCCTGATTCCAATGGTATATTTACACTGATATTTTGGTGTCCGTAAAGACAAATGGGTAGACAGTTATTTTCATAAAGGTGAACCTGTAAAGTAGTGTAACACAAACAATTGGACTGAAATAAGTGTATGTGACTTACGGATGCTTACAGACAAACCAAAAGAATTAAATATCTCTGCAAATCCAACAAGGATCTAAGAGTGTATGAAGCATTAAATGAAGAGTGATGGAGGCCACATCTTTTTTTCTTCGGAGCATTTAATGAGACATGATGCAAGACATCATTTCTCTGCCAATGTAAACCACAATTGGAAGCTACCACCATTGTATATCTTCCATCCCAAGTCATCCGCTCTCTCTCTCCTTTTTCTTAGACACTTCCCAACTTAATTTTTCCTTTCAGCAACTTTGTTCCATATATAAAAAAAAAAATGACAGATGCATGCATGAAGTGAAGCCGCTCCAATCCTTTCTTGCTCACACTCTCTTGCTTGCGTCCTCAACCCACACTCTCTTGCTACGCCCTCTCTCGGAACCCGACATCCGACAACCCGCACCAACCTCCGACAGCTCCGTTCTTTCGTCACTAGCTCTCAGAACCCAAACGTGAGTTATACTCATGTCTAAACTTCTTTAATGTGTTTGTTGTATATTTATACACATATATGAACATTAGTGTGTGCATGCCACTTGTACGTGTAAGTGCATATTTATTGATGTGTGTGGTGTGTGTGCATGGACAGGGGAGGATTCATTTATTTTCATTTTCATTTTTGCTTCCTTCTCTGTAATGTTTCTACACTTCCTCCATTCACTTGCATTCCTCTCTTTTCATTGTTTTCTTTTCCTTCTTACTGCAAATACAGAAGAGGGATTCATTTTTTTGGCCACAAAAGAATGAGTTTATGCACAGGCAATAATACTTTGCCAACTTTTCTCAATGAAAACAAAATGGGGGATGGACTTAATGATGACATAATTTCACTTCTCAAACATTTATTCACAGCATTCAAGCAACAGGAGGCCATTCTTTTTTTATGTTCCATTCTATTTTTTTACGCATGACTTCTCATGAAAACTTTGTGCCACCTTCCTCCTAATGAAAAACGCAAGAACCTCGTTTTTTTTTTCATTCTTTGTTGATGTTGCTCACGCTACCAAAAAAAAAAAAGAACAATGACAGACGCGTGTATATGTAGATGGAACCATGCATGTGTTTTATTGTGTGATGTATGTATTAATGGACATGCGCTTTGCTATATATTCAAATGGAACCACAGCAAGCTCTCTCCATTTTCCTTTTCTTCTCTATGAACTCACGCATAAAAGAAACAAGAATGGAAGGGAGCAACAACAAGAAAAAAATTTACTCACTTTTATTTTTCCTCTTGTCAACATTTATGCATGAACACAAATGGAGGGATTCATGTTTTCTTGGCAACAAAACTTTATTTCTTCTCTTCGAATGGCAAAAAGGAGGGACAAAACATTCCCTTTTCTTTTCCCTTTTTCTTCTCAGCATAAAAAATAGAAGTACATTATTTATGTGCACGCATGAATACAAATAGAGACATTCTCACCCTCTTGCGGTAGCAAGTGCTGCCATGCATGCGCATGGATGTTTCAGCACATGAAAATGAGTATAAAAAAAAAAAAAAAAAAAACACACACATTGATTTTCTTTCCATCAAAACATTTATGGCGTGCGTCTTATGTATGTGTACATGTGTTTTGTATACTTTGTGGAGTGTACTGTGTGTATATGCAGTGCATGTGTTACCATATATGTATGTGTATACATGTGTTAAAATATTTGCTTTTGGTGTGTGTTTAAATGTGTGCAGGTGTGTTTAAAAGTGTATGTGTATACATATGTAAAAATGTTTGCTTTTGTGTACTGTGTGGTTTGTGTCAGTGTTGTGTTTAAATATGCAGTGCGTGCCATGCATATGTTGTGCGTGAGTATGTAAATATATAAGTATGTACAGTTGTGCACACATCCTTTCATCTTTTTTTTTTATTATTTTATGTTTCGGAAAAAAAAAGGGGGTAACGCATGGTATAGTATGGTGCATGGCCTTTAAACTAACACATCCCTTAAACATGTTCCATTCCCTACATTTAGAAAATAAATTATTTAGGTAGGTTAATAAAATAAAAAGACATCTTTTGCAGACCCAAAACATTTAGAAAAATATGTAAAATCGTAAAAGGGACACGTCGAACTCAAATGGCTCTTTTTCAAAAATGAACTGTGCAAGCTTTTTCACAGTTTCAGCGCAAACCGAACACCGAAACTGACAAATGAATATATTTCGGTAATCAGCGCGACGAGACGGACACAACGGTATATAATTTGCAGTGTCTGCATGCTCCGTTCAAAAACGCGTTACGGACCCCTTTGACGTAAAAATGCGGACATGAAACGGAGGTCAAAACGTCCGATTTTCGCGAAACAAATTCCACCGTTGGATTACTGTCAACGAATAGAATATTTTTCATGTTTGTCTGAACTTGTTTTGAAGAGATTTTAAAATCGTTAAAATTTGAACTGTTATGCGCAGCTTTACACTGAAAATTGCGCGACCGACGACATTCAAATTTTTCGATGAAATTTTTACAGCTACTACATTTCACGATACGTATTTCAAATATCAAATTCCCGTTATGAAAAAAAAAAGAATTGTTTCAAATTTTGAAGATTAAACTTTGGTTTAAATTATATACATGAAAATTTGATTTAAATTGATAAATGAAATATTAAGTGATTTAAATTTTATTTTAAACTTATTGGAATAACCATTGTTGAACCTTTATTGGAAAAAAAAACGTTAGCCTAAATATTTAAGGAAATAAATTTCAAAATTGTAAATTCTGGATACAAATTTAGTTGAGAAAAACAATTTAGTTAAATGAAGTAAAATTATGAAATTTGAAAGTGATCTTAAGTGAAATATTCAATATTTGGAAATTGTAAATTTCACAAAAGAAAAATACAACTTTAGTTTATTGATTTGGAACTTTGGAATTAGACACAAAGTTAAGTGTAAATTGTAAACGACAAAATATTGTTAATATTTCAAAGTGGAATATTTGATAGTTCAAGTTTGAATAAGGAAGTTGAAATACAATTATGGTTTGATCAATTCAAAATAAATCAATGGAAAAAAAAATGACGTTAGTTGTCAAAGAGACCGGAACCAGTTATGGACACATTCTTTGTCGATACTGGAACCACTTTGATAACTATGTTCGTGAAGTGATGATACAAAATGAAGTGGTTGTTTTTGGTGTACGTTTATTGGATTGAAGAAAGTGAACGATTATGGATGACCGACACTTGTGTCAAATTTGAAATGACTAAAACAGGAGCCGTGCCGGGCCATTGAGGCTAGCTACCTCTAGCAAACACACTTCTTCGTTTATTTTATTTTTGTTATTTGGTGATCACCCTTGATTTTGGAAGTGTTGTGTTGCGGTGGGCCGTTAGGGGTTACCATCAGTCCGGATCAGGCAAACTGGTAGTATCCTACCTTGGGCATTGCCTCACGTGCCTTGTCATACGTTTTATCCTTATGCGCGACCACTACGAGTTTCTATTTAACATGTGCCTATAGGGGACTCACTGGCTACCGACGTTCTACTGGTTGTGTTACAGGACCTGCATAGACCGCATTGTTTAAAAACGTGTTAAGGGGGATCAATGTAAAGCCTTAACGCTATTTTTAAGATTTAATATTACTGATAGACATTACATATAATAGCGTATCATACTATATATAGATAGTTTAACGGATCCTTAAGAGATGGAAAATACCGCAACATCTCTTGAGTTATTTGCATTTGACTTTAGATCTAATCACATTAGAATGTTTAGACCTGACTCGAGTGTTTTGTGTTTTTCCCATTTCGCTCGGGTCAGACTGAGTATTGCAGTGTTCTCGAGGAGCACTTTATATGGAGCCGAAGACCTAGTCGAAGACTCCATCCTATCCAGTATTAGTTCCTATTTCCGTTTGGCTTGTATTTGCGAACTTTATGAGTCGTTATATTGTAAAAATTAAATTGTAACTGTTTAAGTAGCTTCATGAACTGCTTATGTATATTATTTCATTTCCGCTGCGAGATTCTGTGTTATTCTGTATATGTGATTCTATGATCTGATTCTATTATACACCCTAAATTGATTATCTGTCAGTTTTGAATCGTTCGAGTTGGACATGTGTGGTTATATTGTCAACTTGGATTATTCAGAAAAGGCGGGTTGTCACAAAGGTGTTCCCTATTGATCACCTTTGAGCATAAAATGTTAAAGAATAAACTAATACGATGAACAGCATTTTGCAGATCCTTGTGTTGTGCATAAGAATGTTGAAGCAATATCGGAAGCAAATGCTGCATTATGACGTGATAATCATGTGACTTCATATTTCTTAGTTCGGGAGGATTAATGGTCATATTATTGCGGAAGTTAGAAGAGAATTTATTAGGTACTTTCAGATTTTTCAATACAGTGAAAAACCGTATCTTTTCTTCTTTCCTCAAAGTAAAAGTTGCCTTTGGTATGATTATTTTATTTGTTTCAGGATCTTCCATCACCCACAACTTTTGTTTTATAGCCATGATTTTCAAATCCTTGCGTGCATTGATGCCGTCTTTTGACTTATCTTTATGGTCTATAATGGTGCTTATGAGATGCTCTGTGACATTCTTCTCCGTATGCATAACATCAATATTATGTCGAATCATATTTGCTTTCCAATATGGTAAATCAAAAAAGATAGACCTCCTATACCATCCAGAAACATCGTCAACTTCTTCAATAGTTGGCTTTTTCCGTTTTCGACCATTTTCTTCTTTCTGTTTACCGACTTTCATTTTGATATTCGCTACTTTCTTCTCAACTTCAAAACCACTCAACGGTCGTTTAGGACGACGAAGTTCTTGTTCGTTATTGAAATTTATCTTGTCGTATCGAAACTTGTGTCCGTTAGGAAGAAACATTCGATGTCCCATAAAACACATCTTTTTACTTTCAGGGAGATGATAAGAACAAGTGTTTTCCCCACAAACGGGACATGCAAAGTAACCGTGAGTTATACATCCCGATAAAGTACCAAGAGCAGGGTGATCATGGATTGCCCACAGTACCCTAGCTCTCATTGTAAACTCGGATTTATTTAATGAATCATATGTAATGACTCCTTCCCATAACTGTTTTAACTCGTCTATCAACGGCTGTAAATAAATATCAATATCCTTTCCCGGTTGTTTTGGCCCAGAAATCAACAGTGTTAACATTGAAAACTCCCGTTTCATGCACATAGACGGAGGAAGATTATATGGTACTACAATTACTGGCCAACAGCTATAAAGGTTAGATAGAGAAACATGTGGACAGAAACCATCTGTTGCTATTCCTAGTGTGACATTTCGTGACTCGACGAGAAACGTTTTATCAAAAGAATCCGCGGATTTCCATTGAGAAGTGTCACATGGATGACGCATTACTTGTGGATTAGACTTGGCACGACCATGCCAGGTCATTGCCTCTGCTATCCATGGTATAGTATATAATCTCTTCAATCTAGAAATTAAAGGAAAATGTCTTAATGTCTTTCGAGGTACTTTGGTGCCTTTTCTCTCTTTGTCAAATGATGTCCTATATCTTGGTTCATTGCAATTTGTACAAGAAACTTTGTTCGCGTCATCTTTCCAGTACAATATGCAATCATTGATGCATGCATCATAAGTTTTGTAATTCATTCCAACTTGTTTAATTAACTTCTTAACGTCGAAGTATTTTGTCGGCAGTGTGTTACCTTCGGGGAGTAACTCCTTTATTAGTTCGAGAAATGCAGTCACCCCATTATCTGAAAAGCAGTATTCGGTCTTCAAGCTATTCAGTTTCACAATGGCATACAGCTTCGTTAACCCTTTTGAACATGAAGGATACAATGGCTCTTTTGCGCTCTCAAAAAGTGGTTTATACTTCTTACTTTCATTGGCCTGCCAATTGCCATCATCCATAAACTGTTGTCCAACATTAGCATGATCATACAATGGATTTTCAGGTTGAAAATCATGAAATCTATCTGCATCATTGACTAGATCTTCCATTCTAATATGTTCAACCTCATCGGTATTTGTGGCATGACTAACTGGTTGTTTTTCCCCATGTAATTCCCACACGCTATATGATTGGATAAAACCCCATCTAAGCAAATGAAAATGAATGACCTCTAATCTTATCGTCTTCAAATTTTGGCATTTAATGCAAGGGCATAAATACACTCCTTTCTTACCACCGTTTTCTTCAACAAAGCTAATAAACTCCTCCACCCACTCTCTATAGTGTGTAGTTCTTTGATCAGATTCATATATGTGAAAAATAAAGAAAGCGATGCAGCTCAATTTCAGTTTGTATATGAGGATGAATCTGCTTATTTTGCTATGAAGCTAACATAACTAGGAGATAGGAGTACCAATTTAATTGTAGTGTTACTTTCATGCAATCTTCTTTATTACGATCGTGTGTATTCAACCTACTAATTATATATAAACTTCATGTATTTCTCTTCACTTGACTAGGTTTATTCCTAGAGAAAATTTTACCATGAAAATATAACATAAACTATCACCAGACTTACATACAAACATAAAAAAGGATGCATATCAATAGGAAGATTCTATTCTTATAGCAGTAGGTGATATTTGTAAGAAACAATGATAGTTTTCTTCCCTTCAAGGTATTATAGGTGACATAAACCATTATTTCATCAAGTTGTTGGCACAGGCCATGTGTGAAATGAGTCATATAATATGTTCAGCTAAATTTTATTTTTTTGGCTTAGGACATAAAATTGTACTAGCTCAAACCACACGCATTGCATTCCAAGTCTTTTTTCTTCTAAGTTCATTTATCCTACATTTCTTTTGTTTCATTTCATATTTTCCTTTATGATAAGTTAATATTTTTGTTGACAATTATTCTTATCGTTATAAGTTAATTTAAATGTGTTTCTCTTTGTTTATGATATGAATTCGACAAGCATGGTTTGAAATTGTATGAAAATTGCTCTAATTGATATATGCACGTAGTTGGTATAGGACTAATAATGTTTGTTGTTTAGCTGGAAATTTAGTAGTCATACTTGAAACCCCTACATAGGCAGTTCCCACACTTATTGACCAAATAATACATATCTGTTGAAATAGTTTACGGAGTCTATTTGAGAATTCAATATATAAGTATGATGATTACACATCATCTTTTCTGAAAGGAATAAAAATTCAATAATGTTTATTAATTTGCCATAACAAAAAACATGCAAGGCGTTGAAACTGTTTTCTTGGTCAATTTATGTAACTAGGTCAACGTAAAATGATCCAAATTATAATACGCATTGTCATCTTAATCATAAAGCTAAACTCATGAGGGTGGTCAACGTACAGACATGCATATATATATATATATATATGTGTGTGTGTGTGTGTGTGTATACACATATATATAAAGAGAGAGTGTGTGTATTTATACATATACATATATAAAGTTAGTTTAACAAAAAATAGAATATGGTTTCATAGATGGATAATTGTTTTTAAGGGTTTCCCTTACTAGAAGTTTATTGGATGAAATTAACATCTTATTCAAAAATTATTTTAGCTGTAGGGGTCTATAAATTTTCAGTTTTACGATTTTTCAAATAAAATGAGACGGATCCTTATAGTGCCTTATTTATCGAAGTCCCCGTTATTTTGCAATTGTTCATATATTCCCTACTTGCAGCAAATAAAATTGAATGTTGTTCCCTACTTGCCCAGTTTAACGGCAATTATATTTCATCTTGGTATTTATGATGTGTTCCAAGTTTCCATGTTCAGTTTTATTCAAAAACATTAATTGAGAAGTCGCAATTACCAGTTTAGCTTCTATGAATATAAAAAAAAGAAGCTGGTGAGAAGAAGAAGCCAACTTAACCAAAATCTTAGAAAATCATCCTACTGCATATGTTATAATTTAATGAGAACATACCACTGAGTTAGGAATACCCTGGGTCTGCATCTGTAAATATAAATCTTCTAATGTTCTCATCATTATTTAAATTATAACATTATATTGGAAAATAATATATGGACATAATTTTGGTCATTTTGAAAATAATATATAAGTGGTAGAATCATGATATTTACTTATGTTTCCAATGATCGTATACTTATACCAACACATAAACATACCACTAACGAATATCATGATTATACATGTAAATTATAACTGGTACATTTTGTGGTGTTGTTTTTAATTTTTATTATGATTTAGTAGTGTAGTAGAAAATGCTGTACAGGAAGATCACATTTTCTACATAAAATTCCACATCTGAAATAGTTCTGGACTTTACTCAAAGTCAATATGCTAGCCTAAAACAAGACACAGCCAAGTCCTTTTACCTTCTATATATGTTGCAGCTTTACAATTTATAAAATGCATGGTTATACAATTTTTTCACCAAAAATATAATTATACGATTTTGAATGATTCATTCAGCAGAGTACTTAAATTAGTTTTGCAGCGATGGCAAACAATTTAGACACATACATGTGTCCACATTTGTATATTTATCCATATACCAATGAGGAAAATAATAATATTGTTTTTACTTTCCATAAAGCTCCCCTGTTAACTTTATGTATCTTTCTGTTTAGGATTTAGCTCACATTTGTCTTATCCTTCTCTTTTAGTAGTTCGGCTTTATGACTATTTCTATTTCTTCTGATTATTCGATAGTTTTAACCCTCAAAACTGCATGTTGAATCAATCATCGAAACAAATAGTTTTACCATGTCATTTTGAAAGAGATAAATATATAATAATCTTTAATTTTTGAACCATGCTCTATGTTCAGAACAATATTTTCAAGAGAAATAAAATTGCTTACTTTTAAACACATAAAACTCTATATGGAAAGTTTGAGAAATTTAAATAACGGAGGATCATTATCTCACCTCTCTATGCATATTGATGTGCATGTGTGTATCAACATTGGGGGGAGAGTGTGTGTCTCCATATATACATGTGTAACCACTCAATTTTGTGCCATGCCTTGCGATAAGCTGGGAAACAACCCTCCTTTGTTTCTAGAACATATACAGAGAAAAATGCAAACATGTGTCAAATATATGGTAAAAAAATCATTCAAAATCATTTCCACAATTTAACCCATGTTGAAATAATCGACACAAATTGTCTTATTCTGTTCTTTTCATTTTTCAATTACCTTCAGTTTTGGTCAAACAACTAAACTTTCAGATCCTGTTTCAAAAATTAAGGGTGGTTCGATTTATCCTTTTTAGTTTACAGTTTTCGCCCACAAAAAATTGCATTTTTTTTGCAAATGGCGCATGTTCATCATGAAAAACGAGATTTTTAGAAAATAAAGTTGACAAAAAATGGAAAACAACCTTTTCTTCGTTTTCCCCCTATTTGACAAATAATGGAAGAACGAGAGATAATCCATTCTTGAGAAGCATTAGATTTTCGAGCGTTTTCCTTCTTCCACTAATCCACTTGGGAAAGTTACCTATCCTTATGTTAATTTTCATGTTCATATGAGAGGTCATGGTTTGGTTATATATTCTTATTTATATCAAGTCTACCATAGTCTATATGCTTGACAACCCAGGTTTGCTTAGTCTTATTTTTTGGCATGGCGTTAATTTTTTTTTTTTTTTTTTGGCATGGCAAGCATCTTATTTTTCCTGTAAAAGAGTAGTAATTAAATAAAAACTTACAATATATATTATTATTTCTATTAAGGTCTGAATCGCTCAATTTGTGATTGTTTAACTATTGTACAACATTTTTTCCTATAAACTAGGATGTGCCCATAACATGATCTTTGTAATCTACATCTTTTTTATTACTTGCTGATTAGCAATTTCAGGTTTCGTGGGACCGTTATTCAGTGTACTTCATATTTTAGATATAACCATCTACATATATAGTTCCTCAGTTCAAGTTAAGTTTATGGTGGTTGTCTTTTTGAAAAAAGAAAGATTAGCAGATGCATCAAGTCAAAATCGTACTGAGTTTTGTGGATATGCAAACACTCATTGGAGCAAGAGACAAAAGCCGAAGGAAAAGGTTCACAGCTATTTTTGCATATCCATACAAAATAGTTCACAAGTTTTTGCTTATCATCATATCTCATAGTAGCCTATGTGTTTGTATTTATTTTAAGTTATGAGCCAAATTGTATTAACAGCAAAAAAGACGGCTGGTGTTGGTTTGGCATAGATTCTTTTACGTCTCAAAAGTGCATTTCATTTTCATACACTGCATTTTAGGAAAAAAAAACTGCATATTAAATTTTACATTCAGATTCTATAATTCTTATTCAAATTTTAACTTACATAATTGAAGTAAGCTAAAATTTGCGAACTGCATATTTCAAAAACTGCATATTGAAATTTTGCATTTTTAAAATATTTTAACAACCGCAAATTTTAAAAACTGCATATTAAAAAATCACATATTAAAAACTGCATATAACATAACTTTAAAATCAATTTCACACTTTTAAAAAGCTGCATATTTAAAAAACTATTATAGTTTAAAACTTTTAAAAACTAGATATTTAAAAAAAAAAAACATATAATTGAAAAAACTGCATATAAAAAAATCAACTATAATTTCACACTTATAACTTCGATTTAAAATATACCCGCGCCGCGACAAGGAGGTTTAGAAGCGGCGGCAAAGGAGTTTGGCGGCGGCGGTACAAGTTTTTTTTTTAAGTCGAAAATCAAGATCGACGTTGAAACACCCGATAACCCTAAAAAATAATATTGATTGTTTTCTGCGCTGGGTATCGACTTAATTTACAAAGTCGGGTTCGGTTTTGAGGGCTTTAGGGGCCCAAACCCTAAAAACTGTCGATGTTTCATAAATCGAGCTTTTTCACCGCTTCGAGTTTTGCAGTGCCCCGTCGCCTTCAGCGCTTTCCCAGCGCCTCAAGCATCGACGGCGCCTGAAAGGAGTAAAAAGACCTACGTCGGCGCCTAGGGCTTTTTGGCGCCTAGTCGCACCTAGGCGAGCGCCTTGACTACACTGATGTTGATGAAATTTTTGCTATCGTTTTCTCAAAAAAAATCATAATAAAGACACATAAAGGTTGATGTAAATCCACTTTTGGTTCGTTAAAAGTTTAAATATTACATACGGTCACATGAAACATACCTCACTTAAAAAAGAAAAAAGAAAAATGTGTGAAAGAGTGTTAACACATGATTCTATTTCGATTTATGTAAGTACCATTTGTCTCCCAGAATAGTCTATTTGCATTTACACTACACTAAATAATAATAATGACTAATATATCTATTCCAAAATCTGGTCTGATAAACCAGCAATAGGATGTTAGGGAAGTTATAACAAATAGTGACTCCAAAAACATATGCAAAATCTAGTCTATTTGGATTATCAAACCTAAAAATCGCAACTTCATCACAGCCATTGAATCATATGCAAAATCGAGATTAAATCATAATAAATCATATCAAAATCGAAAATAAAAATCATACCGAATTACTTTGTCCTTAGAGGAAGAAGCATCGGTTGATTTAACAAGTGTAAGCTGGTCTACATATCTGAAGTGATAAAGAATCACGATAAACGTAACCCTAAAGCATGTTATGGAAAGAAATATTCATGGAATAAAATCAAAATTACCTTCGTAAGCTGTTCGAATTGATTGCAGCAGAAATTAGTAAGATTACAACAAAATGGATTAGGGTACGGGTTGATGAAAATAAGAAAAAGGGGGGAAATAAAAAAAACACGGGGGAAATGAACGTGAGAGGGAAATGAAAAAAAGGGAGGGAGCACGTCTGTTTTGGTGGGAACGAATTACACTAGGTCTGACTAAATTTGATACGGGTCATAAGTCTATCAAATTTAAAGTAGGTTGTAAGCCCTTTCTAAACAGTTAGGCAGGGCTCTGAACCCTATCTAATTTAATACGGCTTTAGACCGTATCAAATTTAAAGGATAGGGGAGTGACAAAATAAGCTTTGTGGTGTAGTGGTAGGACTATAGATTGGGGAACATTCCACATTTCGAGCCATCCTGTTATACTTTACAATGCAATTAAACTTTGGATGTCCACTTCATCTTACCCTCGTAAATATTGAGTTCTTTCAATATCTACAATAGCTTTATAAAATTCATGCAATGAATCTAGCATCGTACTTTCTCTTAATCTTAAAGAGTCATCAAACATTTATCTTGGATTTCCATATGCTAACATTCTTATAGCAGCAGTCGCCTTTTGATACACAGTTAAACCCTGAGTATGAGAGACATTTGTTTTAATTACAAAATATTTGTCATAAGCTTTCACATATTTCAAAATTCTATTGAACAATCTATGCTTTATAAACGTCATTCTAAAGATATCCACAGTGTAGTTGGGTTTCGTGCAAAACAATCATCCGTCTATTGATGATTGAGTGCGAAATAATGATGACTAATGTACCATCAATCCAAGATAGAACCTTCACCCCGATGAGATAAGTGTTGAACCGCCTTTTGGCAAGGCCGTCACAACTCAGATCTTTATCAAGATAAGCACTCTGAACTTGAGTACAGACTCTCACTACCTTCAGTCACTTAGTTGAAGATGTCCAAAGTTTCGAAGTTATGGAATTAACATGCTCCTCTTCCCCATTTCAATTCATGCTTTGGGTCAACCAAGGATGGTTCGATTCGAACTTATTTTACAAATGCTTTGGATGAAAGCACTCTTTCCTCTCTTTGGGTCAAAACCATTCAGATCGAGCCATGTGGATCGGTATGTTTGGATGGATGCAAATTCACTAACACATCTCCTTTATCTCAGGTCGTCTCCCTTTGGGTCGAATGCATCGACCCATAGTCTACCGACCCGAACCTTATATTACACAGCGAAGCCCGATTCTCAAGGCTACTTTATTAGTCAACTTTGACCTACTTTATTTCCTCAAATCATGGATTGAGCTACAAGCATGCCATGAAGATTGAGAAGAAATATTCCTCATGTGAAGACCAGGCCTAACCGCTTGTAGCTGATTTTTCGGATCAGATGACACGTGGCTGACCCGACGCAGGATAACCGCCATGTGGCAAGCCGACCCATACCAAATTTTGCCTATAAATACCTTATTCCAAAGCTGGAAAAGGGGATGGATTCTTTTGGAAGTGAATAGGTCGGTTTCCTCAAATAGCTTGCTCTATAAACATGTTGAACCGAACCATAACACAAGGATTTTGTGTATAAATCATTTCTTTCTCTACTATCTTACAATCAAACAACTGTAACCTATAATCAATAGTATAAAAAGAGAATATAAAGTGGATACAAGCTTGGATTAAGCCGAACCACTATAAAATATTATGCATCCCATGTTATTTCCTTTATTTCTCTGTGATTTGTGTGTGGATTATGCACTTTCGGGGTGGATTATCATAAGATCAACTTTTGGCTTCAACACTTCAGTGCGCCAGGTAAGGGCACACACACCTTCAGCAATTTCTAGCTTGAAAGGATTTGGATAGCTATTTTCTAGAAAAACAATGGTGAAGCAGAAGAACGACAAAAATTCTTCCCACGCTCAAGCCATCTGCAACCCAGGCGCAACAAGCGAGGCAAGCCAGGAGGCTTCCTCCAACGGAAACTCTTCTCAGTACTTGACTAGAGAAAAGATGGATAGAGTTCTAGCCGAGCTCAAAGCGCAAATGGTTTACCAAGATAAACTCCTCAAAAACAACATGAGATGATGGAAAATTTCTTTGCTCGGATGGGAGGAAGGCCGAGCACCAAGCATCACTCACTGCAACTTGCAAAGCTGGGGAAACAACCGAGTTTTGGGTAGGTTCGACCTATGCCCCAGATCGATCCGCCACCTTACTACCATCCAGTTCGACCCAACCTCCGGGTCGACCAGATTTTGGGTCGGTGCAACCTTCGGTTCAACCCGACATCTTACCACAAATTGAACTTATGCAACCTCCGGTTCAGCCTTCTTAGCAGATCAACCTGAATAAAGCCGGGGCCAACCACCCTCTGTTCCTCTAGCAACACAATACCACATCAACTCTCAATATCAAGGAGGGAAAGACTATTGTAAACCACTCTAATGTCTCCACGGGAGGGGGCAACATCGAATCGAGAACTGGAAATGCTATCCTAGGTCGGTTCGATCCGACAGACCCAGGTCTGGTTTACCCGCTACACCATGCCGACCCGAGGACCTCGGAAAATCTAGAACCAATAACATAGGCTCAGGGAAGGCTCCCACCAATGCTCGGGGGCAACCACTAATACAAAAATGAGCATATTCGATACTATTTTGTGTTCATTACATGAAAAGTGTGGCAAAAGCTATGTTTTCTTTGATTTTTTACAACAATATTCATATGTTGTTGCATTGGACATAAATGCAATAACAGTTAAAAGCGTTGCGTTACACCAATTAAAAGTACACCTCATCAATCCACGCCCTCATAAATGAAAGATCACGACCGTCCATCCACTCCCATCAATCAACGTAACCCCCTTCTGTTTTCTGCTAAGATTTTCATTCCCACGATACTTTATTTCATTTCTCCACCATCCAGATCCCTAAAACATGCTTCTTCAATTTGCAACTAATCAACCTTTGCTCCACCAAAATAACTTCTGATTTCCTCATATTTAACGTTGATAACAACTTCGGATCTGGTTCTCTCCTTCAATCTTGGAAAGGGGATTTTAAAGGCGTTAATACCTCATTGAAACATAAAGCTTCAGACTTAGCAATCGTTTTGAAATTGAGTTAAATATCAATATCGTTTTATTAATGATACTGTTCAAGCTAACTCGTCCGTCCCCAAGATGCCCATCACCCCCTGTCACTCGTCACCCTCCATGTAGCAATTATTGGTGCTGGCGCAGCTGGTCTCGTCACTACCTGTGAGCTTCGCCACGAAGGCCATACAACCACTATTTTCGAACGTGGATCTTCATTTGGTGGACCATGGATCTTCAATCGCCACGAAGTGATGGGTTTTCTCGATTATCCTTTCGTAAAGAAAACGAACGGCGGAGATTGGGGAGGTTTCCAGGACACAAAGAGGTGTTAGATTATTTTGGCGAGGTTCGGGAGGGAATTTGGGGTATCCAGAGAAGTGAGTACAGAAAAAGAGGTGGTTAGGGTTAATATGGAGCAGGGCGGGCGGTCAAATGGAAGGGAAAAGATGGATGCGGTGGCGAGGAGGGTTTTGATGCGGTGGTTGTTTGCAATGGGAATTGTACTGAGCCTAGGTTTGCGGAGATTCCTGGAATCAATGTATGGCCTGGGAAGCAAATGCATAGCCATAACTATCGTATCCCCGAGCCGTTTCATGACCAAGTTATGGTTATCATTGGGAGTTCCGCTAGTGTCATTGATATCTCAAGAGATGTTGCCAGATTTGCCATAGAAGTTCACATTGCAAACAGGTCAATAACTGAGGGCACACCAGCAAAGCAACCTGGGTATGATCCCTCGGTTTCTCAGATGAAGGATCCTGTAGCACTAGAGATTCTACAAGTACCAAAGAACTTTCCGATGTACTCAAAAAACACAGCTCTTCAGTCTTGTCTGAGGATTCTAATTTTTGCACATATCCTTACCTTTTTCAGAATCAGATAGCATAGGCAGCAGTCCTCGAATTTTGTTCCCAGGTAGTAGGAGACTAACAGGAGATAATCGTTGTAAAAGTAGTAGTAGACAGACTAATGTTGTACTTAGAAGATCAAATGCTACTAGAGAGCGAGATCAAATTTCAACCATCTCTTCCACGCCCATATTTATAGTTGTTTATTGATTATAAGTGAGATCAAGGGATAAGTTAAAAGCATCGATTTCCATCAGTTTTGCTCTTCTCTTTAGTTCCAATGTTTTAAGCATCGCTCGTTTCATACAAAGTTGTTGATCAAACTTCTGCTTTTTTTTCTTTGCTTGTTCGGTTTCATGCATTCGTTTCTTGATGCATCTACGACCAATTTCACTTTCATGACTAAACTTTGTGGCTCTCTTTTTATTCATGGCTTCTTCATCTGATCTATCTTCAGTCCCTTTTGTAGTAGTTTCAAGTAGTGATCCAAGTGATGCTATTACCGTGATGGCCATATCTACTTGTTTCTTGTTTCTTGAAACCAACCTTTGTTTTTGCTCTTACTCGTCTATGACAGGAGAGGACTCCATCCATAACTGAATGGAGTTTTCTCTGGCTAGCCTGATTTCTTCCATTACTGCGCCTAGCTCGGTTTCACCTTGCATAATATGACTTTTTCCCACTTTTTCATATGACAAATATTCGGAGATAAAACAGTGTATATGAAAATATGTAGCCGGTTTTGTTCTCGTTAAAGTTGATGCTTGGTTCATTTCATTTTTAGATTGAACTATCATTTTGTTTTTTGGGCCATAGAAATAGCTGATCAAGAAGCTTTATTTGTTTCTGTAATCTGGTAGCTGAATTGATTCTCTTTCTAGCTTTTGTTCATATATAACGATAACTATCCATTGTTTATATTTGCTTGTAGGAATGTGGCTTCGTTCAATGGTAAAGCTCTAATCCCTGATAAAGATCATTCATAATCATGGCTCTGTGGTATTCCATGATGGATGGTCCGTTCATGTTGATGTCATCATGCATTGCACTGGGTATGCTTTCTGTGACTCCTGCTTTATTTTATAAGAACCTTGTATCGGTAGTAAAATGTTGAATAACCTGTTCATAGAGAGTGTCTCATTAGCATACAAATGTTTTTATGCATGCTACCTGATATTGATATCCTCAGTTAAGTGCAATCAGAAAATACTATATCAAAGGAAGAAATTTTGACGTTATGTGTTCATCAACTCTTATTTATGCCATATTCGCCAACTTATTATCCAATGTGAGATTACTTTAAACCCAACCCATCCTTCTATAATATTTGATAGAAAATAGATGTTGCTCAACATATATAATGTGGTAAAATGTCTTTCTGGCTTTAGTTTGCAAAAGCAAGTAGGAATTAATTAAATGTAAAGGTAAGAATCAAAATATCAGGAGAACTGCATTAGGATATGAAATCAGATACCTATTCTTGTCTTTGCTAGTAATATTAGCTAACTTGACAATTTCAAATATGTACATAGAGAACGGTAAAAATGAATTGCATTTATAACCAATTGATACAAATACGGGCCAACACGTTGTCCAGCTATATGTTGAGCCCAATACACATATTGAACAAGTACGTTCCTCTTTCCTCCACTGGGGAATCAAAACTTATGCTTTGATCTTATGATTGCTTTAAACTGCCAAGGAGATATGAGCAAGAGTGTAGCAAATTCACAGGGTCAATCTGGTTGTAAGAGCATATCATTTCTGATAAGTTGGCTCTGGTTTGATGGTTTAGCAAACATATTATCTTATTATGGGGTCTCCTCTCATGTGATGTATTTCACAGATAGTTAGCATTAATATACTCGTATTTGTTATGGTTTGCATTTTAAATTGGTTGTTACATTTTCATGCTTCTATTTCAATGGTTGTTTCATTGTGTTTTCCTATCTAATGGAAGAAGGTGAGCGACTACCGTGATAGTAACGTTCAATTGCAGCTATGAAAATTTCTACATCCTATGGGTATCCCAAGTTTCAATATTAGGATTTATTTGCATGAATTTTAATGGCACTAGTTAGTAAACATTTATTTTGTAGTATATGATTCGACATCATTCCATCTATTATTCTACTAAAGCACTCTACCCTCCACATTGCTTCTGTTCCTCAGGTATGTTTACCACTTCCCATTCCTTAATACAAATGGAATCGTCACTGTAGACGACAGTCAAGTGGGGCCGCGGTATAAACATGCGTTCCCTCCATTACTGGCTCCATCTCTCACTTTTGTTGGAATACCATGGAAGGTCGTTCCCTTCCCCTTATGCGAACTACAAAGCGAGTGGACAGCTGCAGTTTTATATAGTTAAATTTCACTACCTACGCAAAAGGAGATAATGGAAGATGTGGAAGCATACTACAAACAAATGGAAGCTGTTGGAATTCCCAAAAACAAATGTAGTAAGCTGTCTTTTTTAAATCTGAATTTGAAAATAAAATATTCAACTATCTTTTTTAAATTTGAATTCTAAAGACAGTTTTATATATTCAACTATCTTTTTTAAATTTGAAGTTCAGTTTTGAAAAGATAGAAGCAACTATCTTTTTTAAATCTGAATAACATATAGTCAGTGGTTATTTTCTCATCAAACCAAACACAAATGTAGTAAGCTGTCTAAGCAATTTTTAACATGAAAAAGATAAATGGTTTTATCTTTTTCTCAGAAAAACAGAATAAAGGTAAATAGTTTTATCTTTATTTCAGAAAATCATTCGATCAAACTCATTACTATTGAACAATTTATTTCTTATGTCACTTGGCGAATAGACATTTTAGTGTACTATTTCAACGACATTTCTCAATTTGTACTAGTCATCCTTCCAACAAATTAAAACTACCCAAACAATGTTATCGCCTGGATATTTGTTTATTAACAAAGCACATATTAGATGCGTACAAACCTGGAAATGTGTGTGTGTGTGTGTGTGTGTGTGTGTGTATATATATATATATATATATATATATATATATCTACACACACATACATACATACATGCATATAAGTATTGGTTTTGTTTTTATAACCAATAGAAGGGTAATGTATTTTTTCAAGGTTGTATATATAGGCCTTATAGGATTTTCTATTAAAAAGCATAAAATTAAATGGTTTTCTGATAAAAAGGTAAAACCATTTATCTTTTTTCTGTTAAAAGTATAAGTTATATGTTTTCCCAAGAAAAAGATAAACCGTTTATCTTTTTTCTGTTAATAATGGCACCCTGAAGTGTTTAATTGCCATAGAATTTGTGAAATGAATAGTCCAGTGGTAATGAGGTTGGTTAGATGGTATGCTTACATATGTAAAAGGTGCCACGACCATAAAAATATTATCAATAAAAGATAAAATAATTTATCTTTCTTTAAAAAGCAGTAGAACCATATTACAGATTACAAACTCATGCTCAGTTATCTGAATAACATCATCAGCCATTAGAAATTCATTATCAAATTTATCATTAAAGTTTCAACATCACTTATTACAAAATCATTAGTAAATTCAGGTAAATTAAAAATATTATCAATAAAAGATAAAACGATTTATCTTTCTTCAAAAAGCAGTAGAATCATTTTACAGATTACAAACTCATGCTCAGTTATTTGAATAACATCATCAGCCATTAGAAAGTCATTATCAAATTCATTATTAAAGTTTCAACATCAGCCCTTACAAAATCATCGGTAAGAACAACTGAACACCTGTCAATAAAGTTTCATCGTCAGTTATGTCACTAACTTATGTCCATGCACAGGAACATAACATCTCACTACATTAAACTCCACACAAAAAATAGATCTAATAGAAAAACGAATCATGAGATACGCGACAAGTATGCATCATCAGGCGAATGTTTAGATCTAATATACGCGACAAAATAAATCGCTTGACAATAACAGGACTGAAAATCGATTCCTCAAATAGGAATAATCGAATCATGAGATACAAAGAAAATCAACTAATTCCGACGAATGTTTACTAGATTCGTTTGAAGAACGAGATGTTTTTGAAAATCTTATGTTTAATTGTTTAATGAAGATCAATTTTACAATTTGAGAAAGGAACGGGTTTGTGAAATAAAGAGCGCACTAATTTTTGTCCTTAAAACTAATTCCGACGAAGTCGTGTCCTGGAAAAAATTTGGACCACAATGATAAGCCGTTAACACAAATTTCCACTATATATTTGCTATTCTAAATATGGTGTATGTTGTAGTTTATATAAATACACTACATTTTGGAGAATGCCAGGCATATGTATGTATATATTTCGAATTCAGTTGATTTCATTTATTTTTTATTGACTTTGTTAAAGTGATAACATTGCAGATGTGGACACATGTGTACATGTTCAAAATGCGCTAGTGAATTGGTCAGGAATGGAGGAAACTATCCATTATGCTGTGCACCTATTCTTGATGTAGTTCGAGCTTACTGTATACAATGAAGAAAACGGACGTGTAACGTAGTTGACTTTTGAGTTTTGATATTTGGGTAGAACATGAATCATTGCTTTTTCTCTTCGTATGCTGTGTTGGTTCTTTTTGTGTTTACTTGGAACATATGTTTATGATGGGTTTCTTCTATGTGCAAAACTTGTATTGCAATATTTTTGATTAAAGCGTTGTATTTGCTTTCTTCCAATGTAGCATTTGCCTTTTTCTATTGTTGCGTTTTTTTTTTCTGATGTTGCATTTCAAGATAATAGTGTTGCATTACATAATACAGTGGTGTTGCATTAAATAAAATATTATTAATTTCACTTGGCAAGTGGGTCCCACAGCTGATGGGGCATGTGACACGTGGGAAGCTGATGTGGATAGCTGATGTGGCATGTGACATGTTGACAACTGATGCGGAATGTTCATGTGGGGCCCACTACCATGACTTGGAAGTCAGGCTCTGACTTCTGCTTAAGGCAACGCTGTATATTGTTGCATTACTTGCAAGTACTGTTGCAATATGGTTATAATGCAATACTTTCTTTATGTGGCAGTAGATGGGCAAAAGCATCGCCTTGGAGAGCTAAGGAAATGGCCACAGATGCCACGCCTCTCTGGTGTTTCCTATTTGAAAAAACGACTTAAGGCAATGCTTTTTCGATCTACGACCACATAAAACTGGTGTCGAATATGCCCACTTTTGTAGTGGTGAACAACTGACCGACCCTAAATGCGCAAGACATGCTTCCACCATCTGCTGAGCTTCGCGTTGAAGCCTCTGTTGCAGAATTGGATTCGTGGCAATGACTCTTCGGAGATGGGAATCAAATTGCCAGCATTATCAAACACTTCACTCAAGGAGCCACTTCTCAGCATGACATGGATAATTTCCATGGCAGCCCTTTCTTGCGAAAGATCAAGAATTCCCGCAACCTAACTGACTTCAAGCTACCAGCTCTAGAATCATACAACGACGGGATGGTTCCTACCATACATCTTATGCGCTACATGCACCACATGGAAGTATTATCGGCATCATATAACTTCATGGCTAAGTGCTTCCCTCTATACTTGACCAACATCGCTGCTATGGGGTTTTGGCAGCTAACTTCTGAATCGATAAACAGCTGGAACATGTTGGTCACCTGTTTCATCGAGTAATTCAAAGTGCACATAGCTCATACCAAAAGCGTCATGTTCCTCGAACCTATCAAGCAACGGTCCGGTGAGACTCTACGCTCTTTTCTGGAAAGGTTCAATGCGGCAGTGGCATTGGTAGATCGACCATAACCATCCATGGTACTTATGGCTGCTATGGCCGATATCTTGAATAAAACGGACTTCGAAATATCCCTCCAGTCGGATCCCCCCCCCAGAGAACTTGGTGATTTCTCCTCTGATGCGGACAGGTTTCTTCGGAAAGAGAATGCTAATATCGAGATAGATAATCTCGATGTAATTTCGGTAAAGGGTGGAGAACTGTAACAGCCAGCATTTTACGTATCGGAGGACCGTAAAATATTTTTATTTAATTCCCTGAGTTTTGGATCATCCTCATATTTTGAGATGTTGGTTATGAGGATGTGAGACATGTCCATATTTTTTACCAGTTTTATTTATGACCATTTTTCATCTGTCAGTCTTGTACTGGGAATAACTTTTGACTGTGATTGAATCAGGTGCTAGGATCAATTTCATTGGAAATGAAATGGTGTTGCCAATCCCGTAGACTGGTCACATAAAAGATTTGGTTCAATGGTTTGAGAGGAATCGCAGTTTTAGTGCTGCACAATTTCTGTTCAGGTTTTATAAGCCGTTGATGGGCTGATTTGATGTGGCCTATTAGTGGGCTGGTGGGAGCCTATAAATAGGGGGTTAGAGGTATGAATAGTGGGTTACTTTTCTTTATTCTCTCATTTGGTTGGGCTCGTCATCCTCCCCACTCAATCAAATACAGCTTTCCTCCGTTAAAATTTTAGATCTACGCGAGGAGACAGAAGATCTACATCAAGTGAAGCTAGATCTACATCAAGTGAAGGAAGATCACATCAAATTGAGAGGTTTGAAGAGTATTCTTCACTGTCCGGATTGGGATTTTAGTCTTTTCAAGTGATTTTGAAGTATTAGTGAATGATAAGCATCTCTCGCACGGATTCAATCAAGTATATGGGTTGTTTGATCTTATTTTCATCATTTTAAGTATTTTTCACCTAGATCTACATCATGGTAAGTATATTTTCATTTAAATTACCATAATGTCTAATCTAGCAACTTAAATTGGTAAATTCTTATGTTAATTCATATGCTTATGCAAGTTTAGATCCATCGTTTTGTTTATTCATTGAACTATCACGATTTCATAAATTCTATATGATTGTGGATGAATAATTATCATTTTAGTGTTAACAATGATTTCATAAAGTGTTTACGATTGAATTGGAAGATTTGGATGAGTTGTTTGCATCAATGTGGTCGTTTGGTGATGATTAGGTCAAGTTTGGTGCTAGATTGGTCAGATCTGGAGTTGGGTAATTTTTCTTAGGTCGTTGGTGACGAGGCATGGGTGAGGTCGCATGGCTTGTTTTCCAAGAAATGAAGCTTGGGTCGTTCGAAGGGGAATTGTGGCACTATGGCGATGGGTCGTTGCTATTGGGTTGGGTCGTTGGACTTGGGTCGTAGGAGGCTTCAGGTCGTTGCTATTAGGTCGGGTCGCTGGACTTCGGTCGTAGGAGGCTTCAGGTCGGTGCGTGTGTCTTAGGAAACTTGGAAGAAAGCGGATGTGTCTAGATCGTTGGTTTCAGGTCATGGCATCGAGTCGTTGGAGCTGTGAAGAACCAGGTCGTTCGGGTGAGTTAGGTCGCTCGGAAATTTTGAAGTTGGCTCGTGTGTAGCTCATGGGTCGGCCCGCTTCCGGTGGTGGGTCATTGGAATCACATAGGTCGTTAGAACTCATTGAAGCAAAGGGGTTGGGTCGTTGAAAAGACCTGGTGAGTCAGGTCGTGGGTGTTCAAAATTGAAGCCAAATCGTTGGTTTGGGTCGCCCTGTTTTGGACCGTTCAAATTGATGGGTCGGCCGAGTCCGGTCGTTGGGTGAGTTTGGGTTGGCCTGAGTGGTGTGGTGAGTTTGGTCGTTGGACGACCTGACTAATGGATAAATGACGACCTGGTCATCATAACCAAATATTGATGTTTTCATGGATCGAGAATGGACGTGGCTTCGAAGTGCATTCAGGGAGTAATATTCGAAGCGATATGAAGTGTTGGTTAATCTTGGAGATGCAATGAATGTGAAGACAATTCAAGTTGGACTTGTACTCATGGATAATGGTTGTTCGATATGGTATCGGAGCTTGTGGATAGTCGCCGCTGATGACGACTAGATTTATGAAGGCTAAGAGTTTATCATTGTCGTAATTTCTTGTCAGCTCAAAGCAGGGGTATAATAGGGCCGCCTAAAAGTCTAGTTGGACTAGTCGAGTACCCTGGGCAGTCACGATGGGCCCAGTTGTCTCTGGGAGGCAAATGTACGTTGGACTGCAGTAGTTTGGCTAGAACTGGGGTTACCATTAGCCTTTGACGTATGGTAGGGTTGGTCGTCATACGATTAACGATGGTTTCAGAGTAGGATTGGCAGTGATAGCCAAAGTCATGGATGATGATTGTTCGCTTGTATCGTCTTGAGTAGATTATTTAGAGTCAAAGGAGTTGTCTCGGTGCTTGTCTTATGTTGGTTTAGACCTTCGGGGCTTGTGATTAGGATATGTCGATATCGATTAGGATGGTCTATGCTTGATAATTGGTTGCCATGAATGTACTATTATTATTGCTTGGGTATTTGTAAAGGCTATCACTGTTGGATGTGGGGAAGATGGGTTTTGGTTCTTCTATGGTGTGGTGGTAGATTAGTTTGATTAACCTACCTATTATCATATACTTTATTGATGATGGTAGTTAGTTGTTTTATCGCTCACTAAGACTGTTGTCTGACTCAACGTTTTAAGTCCCCTTCTTATTACCTTGGGTTGTTCATCCTGTTTTGGATGGACAGACTGAGTAGCAGGTGATAGGTGATATCTTGATGAGGACGATGCTATTGAGCGACGATGAGCAGGAGGCTTCCATTTCTACTACCTACCATTTGATGTTTTTCTGTTGTTTGATGTATTCTCTAAGTGTTGTAGTGAGGCCTTTTGTACAGAGTTTATCGATGTAATCCAAAGATTGTTATGGATATTCCTATAGAGGTTTAAATTTTTATGCAATTATGCTTCGCCATTACCGCCTACTGTATATGTTCTATTATATTTTATCCTTGCGTTGTGAGTTATACGACAGGTTCCGCTTGTGTTATTCTACCTTGATGATCGTCCATAGCGGCCTGGCATGTTTATCAGCGCATTATTTCCCTTGTTAAGTGTAGGAGTTGTGGGCGATCGTCACATTCCGTATCAGATTACCCGGCTATGTTCGAGGCCATGGAGGCAGCGATCATGAGAAGGACACCTGCTCCAGAGACAACCGCGGTAGACGTAGGGGTTCAAGTGCAAGTTCTTAGAGTCCTGGACTTCGCAAAGCTGTGTAAAGACTTCACTACCCTAGGAGGGAAGCAGTTTAAGGGGACCGAACCAATTGAAGAAATTCAATGGTGGCTTGATACTTGCATTTGAATCTTTAAAGACTTGCTAATTAACGATGCAACGAAGAGGAAGCTTGCATCGAGGCAGACACAGGGCAGAGCTCTGGACTGGTGGAACTCTGTCACTCTTGAGACTTCAGAAGATGAGATTTCATGGGAGCAATTCCAAGTCAAGTTTGAGGCAAAGTTTATCTCTACCGTCCAGAAGTCTATTCTGTTTAAGAGGTTTGTCGGGCTTAAGCAGAACGGTAGGCCAGTGCTTGAGTATGTTTCTGACTTCGAAGCTTTATCGAAGTATGCTCATTCATATGTCGAGACTCCTTATTAGAAGAATGGGAAATTTGTCAGGGGATTGGACAAATACCTTGGGAACCAGCTGGTTGATCATCTTGATGATACTTATGATAAGATCGTGGAAAAAGCTCTAAGGCATGAGAAGTTGTTTCCCAAGGAAGAGACTGTTGTTGCAACTAAGGAAGAACCAAAACCACAACAGGATGGTAATGACAAAAGGAGGAAGCAGCAACAACAAAAAGGAAAAGATGGCCATAAAAAGCAGAAAAGCTAGGTGACATGACTCAAATGCCAGAAGAAGGGCCACTATTCCAGGGATTGCAAGGATCCAGAAGCTGAGAAGAAGTGCTTCAACTGTGGGAAGCCTGGGCATAATAAGAAGGATTGTCTAGGACTAGCCAAGGGTAACCAGGTTGAGAAGTCGTATGCTGTGGAAGTTGTGCCATCTTCTTCGAGGGCTCCTATGGCGGAGGAGAAAGGGAAGAATGTAGTCGTTCAAGGTATTCTTTCCGTTTAGAGATGTCTCAGTTCGTGTGTTGTTTGATATTGGAGCATCGCATTCATTATTCATTCATTTGTAATGAGCTTCTTTGTCGCTTGGGTTTGGAAACTGAGATTTGTGATAGGCCATTAATTGTGACTAATCCAGTTGGGAGTTTGTCTAGTTTGTATATGATTTGTCGTGGTCTAGTGTTGTCGAGTCATGGTTGCTCCTTTGTGTGTGATTGCTTTGTTTTGAACTTCGCTGGGTATGAAGTTATTTTGGGCATGGACTGGCTCAAGATGTATGTGACAAAAGTGGATTGCGAGAAGATGGGGGTGACAATCAGGGGTGTGGAAGGGAGAATGGTTGTAATTTGATGTAAGCCAGAAGATGGGGTCTTCGTAAGCTATTTATATTCGTTTGTGATTCCACAGGAAGACTCGTCATCGGTGTCGATTGCTAGTGAGTTTGATGATGCCTTTGACGAGGTCAGTTGTTGCCGCATCGTGAGATTGAGTTCAAAATCGATTTGGTGGAGGGTGCTAGACCTATCGTTATGCTTCTTAGGCAGATGGTGCCTAAGGAACAATGAAAGTTGGAGGTGCAAGTGTGTGGCCTTTTGGGAAAAGGATCCACTCGGAGAAGTGTATCTGAATGGGGTGCACCAGTTTTGTTTGCAACTAAGACTGATGGATCTTTATGGTTGTGTGTATGGACTATCGTGAGCTGAATAAGATGACCAAGAAGAACAAGTATCCGTTGCCAAGGATAGATGACTTGTTCGATCAACTTCATGGGGACAAACTGTTTTCTCATATGGATATGGCAACAGGATTCCACCAGTTCAGGGTGGAGAAGGATAGTGTGTCAAAGACTGCTTGTAGCACACCATCCGGTTTCTTCGAATGGTTGGTGATGCCATTTAGTTAACTAACGCGCCAGCGTATTTCGTAGATCTTATGAATAGGGTATTCAGAGATTAGTGAATTAGTTCGTGCTTGTGTTCGTGGACGATATTCTGGTTTACTCCCAGAATGAGTAAGAGCATAATACACACTTAAGAATTGTTTTGGAAATCTTGCGAAAGCATCAGCTGAGAGCTAAGTTTTCGAAGTGCCTCTTCTGGAAGAGCGAAGTGAGGTTCTTAGGCCATGTTGTTCTGGAAAGGGAATAGCAGTTGATCCTGTTAAGGTGGCAGTAATCAGGACTTGGGTGAACCTAAGAATGTGACGGATGTTCGGAGTTCCCTTGGGTTGGCGAGAGCCCTAAAGCGATGTAAAGCTTGTCGAGATTATCCCGAAGTTGAAACCAGAGGGTAAGGAATTTGAAGTCGATCGAGACAGTTAGCTTTGGGAACAAGGACGATTGGTTGTTCTTGATATCGACGGATTGAGAGATTAGATTCTGAGGAAATGTCATCATTCAAAGTTGACGATTCATCCTGGTAGTAACAGGATGTATCAGGACATGAAGCGAGTTTACTACTAGGAAGGGATGAAGCGGGATGTTGGAAAATTTATTTCCAAGTGTATGAACTGTCAGTTAGTGAAAGCTGAACAGAAGAAGCCGAGTGGATTGCTTCAGCCATTGGAAGTTCCTACATTAAGTGGGAGCATTATCAAAGGAGTTTATCGATGGACTACCTAAAACCAGGACTGGAAACGAAGGAATTTGGGTCATTGTGGATCACTTGACCAAAAGTGATAGATTTATTCCTATCAAATTGATTAGGACGACATCGAAATTGGCTAAGCTACATATTAAATGGATAGTTCGATTCCATGGTATCCCGACGAGCATAATTAGCTCCTAGGTTTGTTGGACCGTTTCCGATAGTTGAACCGTAGTTACGAAACCTCGTAAGTCGCTTCGCGTTGTGGGGAATGCCACGAAACAACTTAGGAGGAAGACGATTAAATTGGTCAAGGTACAATGGAGTGAGGAGGATGACGATTGTACGTGGGAGATGGAAGAGAGTATGAAGACAACCCATCAAGAACTCTTCGTCAGTATGACCCATTAATGTCGTGTCACCTTACACCAATGTAACCGATACAATCATTGTTAGAATTCCGCGTGCTAGGTTAAGGTTATGGATGCATGGCTTGATGGATGATAGTTAAATGATATAATTGGCTGCTCGTGGATGATAGGCATGCATAATTGTTTTGGTCGCTTGTGTTTGCTTGGGATTTCGGGGGTGAAATTCCTACGGGGCAGGGGTGGATGTAACAGCCTACATTTTACGTATTGGAGGATCGTAAAATATTTTATTTAATTCCCTGAGGGTTGGATCATCCTCATATTTTGAGATGTTGGTTACGTGGATGTAACATGTCCATAATTTTTACCAGTTTTATTTGTGACTATTTTACCCCTGTCAATCTTGTACATGGAATAACTTTTGACTGGGATCGAATCAGGTGCTGAGATCAATTTCATTGGAAAGGAAATGGTGTTTCCAGTTTTGAAGAGTGGTCACATTAAAGATTTGGTTCAACGGTTTGAGAGGAATCGCGGTTTTAGTGCTACACAATTTCTGTTCAGGTTTTATAAGTCATTGATGGGCTTATTTGATGTGGCCCATTAGTGGGCTGGTGGGAGGCTATAAATAGGGGTAGAGGTATGGAAAGAGGGTTACTTTTCTTCATTCTCTCATTTGTTTGAGCTTGTGATCCTCCTTGCTCAATTAAATACACCTTTCCTCCATTAAAATTCTAGATCTATGCGAGGAGATTGAAGATCTACATCAAATGAAGCTAGATCTACATCGAGTGAAGGAAGATCGCATCAAATTGAGAGGTTTGAAGAGTGTTCTTCGCTGTTCGGATTGGGATTTTAGTGTTTTCAAGTGATTTTTGAAGAATTGGTGAGTGATAAGCATCTCTTGCACGGATTCAATCAAGTATATGGGTTGTTTGATCTTATTTTCATCATTTTAAGTTGTTTTCACCTAGATCTACATCATGATAAGTATATTTTCATTTGAATCACCATTGGATCTAATCTAGCAACTTAAATTGGTAAATTCTTATGTTAATTCATATGTTTATGCAAGTTTAGATCCATCGTTTTGTTTATTCATTGAATTATCATGATTTGGTTAATTCTATATGATTGTGGATAAACAATTTTCATTTTAGCGTTGATGATGACTTCATAAAGTGTTTATGATTGAATTGGATGAGTTGTTTGCATCAATGTGGCCGTTTAGTGATGTTTGTCAAGTTTGGAGCTAGATTGGTCAGATCTGGAGTCGGGTTGTTTTTCTTATGTCATTGGTGACATGGCATGGGCAAGTCGCATGGCTTGTACTCCAAGAAATGAAGCTTGGGTCGTTCGAATGGGAATCGTGGCACTATGGTTATTAGTCGTTGCTATTGGGTCGTGTCGCTAGACTTGGGTCGTAAGAGGCTTCAAGTCGTTGCATGTGGCTTGAGAAACATGGAAGGATGCGGATGTGTCTGGATCATTGGTTTCAGGTCGTTTGAGCTGTGAAGCACCAGGTCATTGGCTCGTTAGGTCGTTCGAGTGAATTTGGTCGCTCGGAAATGTTGAAGTTGGCACATGTGTAGCTAAAGGGTTGGCCTTCTTCCAGTGAAGGGTCGTTGGAATCACATGGGTCATTAGAACTCATTGAAGCCAAAGGGGTTGGGTCGTTGGAACGACTTGGTAGTCAGGTCATGGGTGTTCAAAGTTGAAGCCAGGTCGTTGGTTTGGGTCGCCCTGTATTGGATTGTTCAAGTTGATTTGTCGGCCGAGTCAGGTCGTTGGGTGAGTTTGGGTTGGCCTGAGTGGTATGGTGAGTTTGGTCATTGGATGACCTGACTAATGGACAGAAGACGACCTGGTCATGGTGACCAAATATTGATGTTTTCATGGTTCGAGAATGGACGTGGCTTCGAAGTGGATTCAGGGAGGAATATTTGAGGTGATATGAAGTGTTCGTTGATCGTGGAGATGCAACGAATGTGAAGACGATTCAAGTTGGACTTGAACTCATGGATAATGGTTGCTCGATATAGAACCAGAGCTTATGGATATTCGTCGCCTGTGATGATTAAAGTTATGAAGGTTGAGAGATTATCGTTGTTGTAAGTTCTAGCGGGATCAAAACAAGGGTATACTAGGGACACCTAAAAGGCTAGTTGGACTAGTTGAGTACCCTGGGCAGTCCGATGGGCCTAGTTATCTCTGGGAGGCAAATGTACATTGGACGTGCATTAGTCTGGCTAGAACTGGGGTTACCATTTGCCTTGACGTATGACAGAGTTGGTTGTCATATGATTAACGATAGTTTTAAAGCAGGATTGGCGGTGATAACCAGAGTCATGGATGATGATTGTTTGCTTATATCATCTTGAGTAGATTATTTGACATCGAAGGAGATGTCTCTTGGATGCTTGTCTGATATTGGTTTAGGCCTTCGGGGCTTGTGCTTGGGAGATGTCGATATCGATTAGGATAGTCTACGCTTGTTAACTGGTTGCCATGAATGTAATGTTATTACTGCTTAGGTGTTTGTAAGGCTATCACTGTCGGAAATGGGGAAGACGAATTTGGGTTCTTCTCTGGTGTGATGGTAGATTAGTTTGATTAATCTACCTATTCTCGTACACTTTATTGATGATAGTAGTTAGCTGTTTTATCGCTCAATAAGATTGTTGTCTGACTCAAATTTTTATGTCTCCCTCTTATTACCTTGGGTTGTTCATCCGGTTTTGGATGGGCAAACCGAGTAGTAGGTGATATCTTGATGAGGACGATGTTGCTGAGCAACGATGAGCAGGAGGCTTCCGTATTAGTTTCTACTACCTAGTATTTGATGTTTTTATGCTATTTGATGTATTCTCTGAGTGTTGTAATGAGGCCTTTTTTACAGAGTTTATTGATGTAATCCAAAGATTGTTGTGGATATTCCTAGGTGATATGGAGGCTTAAATTTCTATGCAATTAGCTTCACTATTACCTCCTGCTGTATATGTTCTACTATATTTCATCCTTGCGCTGTGAGTTATACGACAGATTCCGCTTGTGTTATTCTATCTTGATGATCGTCCATGGCTGCCTAGCACATTATTTTCCTTGTTAAGTGCAAGAATTATGGGCGATCGTCACATTCCGTATCGGATTACCCGGCTATGTTTGAGGCCGTGGAGACAATGATCATGAGAAGGACACTCGCTCCAGAGACAACCGTGGTAGATGTAGGGGAAAATAACCACTTAAGGTCGAAGTGGAGCCGTTAGGAAACGACCCGTCAGACGACTTTATTTCGACCGGTTATGAAATTGTCTAGAATCAGACGTTATGGTTTGCGACCTGTCTGATGCATTACAAACCATAACGTCCCCATTCTGGGTGCGCCAACGGTGCCTAAGTAACATTTCACATTGCGTTTTACCAGTTACCACTGTAAACTGCATATGCTCAATCACACGGAAAGGCTATATGCTAGTGGTCTTATTCTTAGGTCTTGAACAACAGATGTCAGATAAATAACGTACAGTGCTCCATTCTCCAGGAAGAATCACCAAAATTTTGTGTGTTCTCTTTACGCCCAATATGCCCAACCATACAGGTTTTTGTTTATTTACTTTTTCTTTAAATTTATTCAGCGTATTGCCATCCACGCTTCAAAATGGATGCGTGCGGCTTTCCGATGGGACTTGCCAAATTTTTGATTACATTCAATAGGTGTGCTAAATTTAAGTCTGAAATTTGATGTAATGTACCAAACGTAAAAAATTATCTTGCAAGGTATGTCAAAATGTAATTTTAGAAGTCGTTTGGTTTATTTTGTATTTTGTGATTTGAGCACTAAGTATTAAATATGAAAATAGTGAAACTATGACGTGGGGGATGCAAAGGAGATAAGTGGGTGGTAGAGGGAGTGGAAAGATGACGGAAAGATGCGCTTATTCTCGTTCTTCCGTTGATTCCTAAAACACAAGAAAATGTTTTATTTATAGGGTCTGGCTATTTCCACCGCTTTTCACCTCTGACTAAAATTTTAAAATATTAATTCCAATTTTACCCATTAAAAATTAATTAGATATATAAATCCACGTTGTTTCTTGATGTCATTACAATTCAAATAACCTAGTAGTCAAAGCATGGTGTCATAAATTTTATATAAACAAAACCTAAGTCCTTTAAAATAGTTTAAACAACTCACAATCAACGATAGAAAAAATAAAAACAACGGCATAATTAAGCGTAGAAATTTGTAAATTTAAGCTTGTTTCAAAATCATACTTTGCACAAAAGTTAGTACAACGAAAATACATCAGTATTTAACCATAACAATGCTTTCAGCCGGCAATATTACGTAATAGCGTTTCGTTTTTTTTTTTGGTGAAATGGGCAGCAAAATTAAAATGCAGATTGAAAGAAGCAAAAAAAAGTTTGATTAAGTGGAAGGACACATTTGGAAATAAATGGGGTGGAAAGAGAAAAAAGTGGGGTGTGTAGTTTCTTTTTAAATTGGTGAGGTATGAAGAGTATATGTAGGGGTTGTAATAGCCGGACCCTTATTCAGGGGTGGCCCTGTTGGCAGCCCACCAAGCCCATGGGCTGGGGCAACCCACATGGGTTAGGGCAAATAAAAAATAAAAAATTATAACATATATATTTGTATATTTTTTGGGTTATTTATGTGATATGCATTAAAAGCAAGGAGTATGTGTTTCCCTAAGTTGTTAGTATAATAAAATAATGACCAAGAGGTTAAGAGTTTGATTCATGTATTTATAGTTTCTATACTTATATATTCTAATTGAGATTTTAAGAAAGAATTTGATTTTGGTCCCAATAGATATTGTTACATACTATAATAACAATTTTACATTACATTTTTCTTTTTAATCGTTGTAGAATCTGCAGAAGTTAATAGATCATATTCATTAAACTTGGTGCTCATACATTGTTGATCACAAGTATATTATATGCTCAATGCATATTTTATTTCAAACTTATAATAATCCGAGACTTTAGCTTTAGAGATATTAGTTACAAAAGCTATACAAAATCTTCATATGAAAAATATATTGCACTTAATGAAAAATTAAAATGGAAAGTGCTCATATCTAATACCATTCAAAAAAACATGAAAAATTATGAAGAAGAAAATTATGTTCGAAAACTAGAATATATCATAAAACTAAAAATGAAATCATTTTTGTTCTTGTTAGTGTTTCAATGGAAAACTAAGAATCATTCCCTATAAATTTTGTTACATTAAGTCAAAGGATGATTGTGTAACATTATATTATAACAAATTTTTTTTTACAATACGACTAAAAAAAATTAAAATCTCAATCATTTTTACTTTTGATTTCAAATTATTTAATCTATTACTCATTAGCTTAAGAAAAATCTACCATATGAAAATTTTGTCAAAACCATCATCAAATATCATATTTTATATGGTTTATCTTCATATAATATAAACATGTCAATTTATATGAAAAGTACAATATCATAAAAGAAGTGGCTATTCAGAAACAGAATTATACACTCAAATTTGTTTGTCTTTGCGTTAAATGTGGAATTCAAGGGGAGATATAATGGTTGTGGTTTCTTATATTAAGTCTATTGTCACCATTTTGTATTTAAATAGATTTTCCCGTTAAATAAATATATTTATATGTTTATTATAGCATGATAATATTGAAATTACATGAATTATACTATAATATTAAGGAATATCTTGACTAAAAAATTTAGGGCAACATTTTTTTATTTTGGGCTAGGGAAACCAATTCTATTGGGCCGCCACTGCCCTTATTTATATGCTAAGTTCCTTTTCTAAATTGGTCTTTTTTATAATATACATGGATTATGCACACTTTAATATGGATGAAAATCTAAATCTAAAAACGATAAGTCAACCACACCCTTATTCTTTGGCTATCCCCTCAGATCTGGAGTCTTTAGAACACCCTTATTTACGAACCTAGTGAATGTGAGGATTTTGTTGGAAGGTAAATTGACTAAGTTAAAATGGGGTTTCGGAAAGCATGAATACTGGATATCCATAATTTGAGTCTCATCTCCCATTAAATTCCTCAACCCATTCTATTCTAATTTAGTCCGTGTTTATTTTTTACTTAATTTTGTATGATTGAGATTGTAGAGAGAATATACGTAAATCTAAGGATGATGGAGGAGGTTTGGATGTATGTAACTAGGTTGAGCATTTTTTGGTTAAAATTGAATAAACCAACAAAATTTAATACCAATCAAATGAATTATGCTTGGTTGGTTTTGTTCGATTTCATTAGTTAACTGGTTGGTTTTGAATTGTTGTATATCACTTCGGTTTATTGGTTGGGTTTGGTTTTCAATATTTGAAAATCGAACCAATCAATTTAACCAAATTTAAAATTTTAGTTATTTTAAAGTTAAAAAAATACCATTGATAAATGATAATGCCATTATTTACAATATTTTCATAATAATATTTCTTTTCTTTCAATTAATGTTAACATTTTTAGAAGATGGTTTTGATTTTCAAAATATTTGCATCACGTGGACTAAATTAATTGTTTCAATCATATACTATGTCAACAACTAGAATATCAAACCAAATCAAAACAAACCACATACTATCAGCCTGGTTGATTTCGGTTTTAAAAATTGTCGATTTGATTTGGTTCAGTTGGTGTTTCTTGAATGCTTATTTTAGATCCTGTTTGGATCGACTTAAATAAGTAGCTTCTTAGCTTTTTAGAAGCCAAAACCAAATCATTTTTGGCTTCAATAAGTTTAAAAGCGACCTATATAAGTCGATCCAAACGAGCTCATAATTTCAATATTTTTGATCGGTTTCAAACCGAACCAACAGTTTGTTCATCCCTATATTGCAGCGTTGTTGTCAAAAGTACAAGGCAAAGCAGTAAGAAACACTCAAAATGATCTGTCCAATGATATAGTGATATGTCAATATGTTTGATTTCAGTTAACCAGCTGATTAGTACTAATTGATGTTTGGGGCCGTTGTAGGTTAGACTGTTGAACTGATCAGCTTAGCCTCTAAAGTATGTAGTTTTCTGCATACCAGTAATGAGGCTTTGAACCTTAGATAGGTTTCCCTTATGTATTCTAAAACAAATCCTCTTAAGGAGATATAATTCTGCATCTCTCGCATAACTATGTTTTATCTACCGACGTAGAATCACCGTCGGTGTGAAATTAGCAGTGAAGCATAACATTTGAAGGATAAAATGAGACAGCTTTGTTTCAGTTTTGACTTTTGAGGATGTTTGTAAGGTCAAGTTGGCAAAAGAAAGGTGAGTACCCCGTTGCTGTCTTTAATGTCGTAAAAACAATAATATACCAAATTAAAATTATTCTGTGCGAAATTTAAAAGTTGAAGCAATACAATCAAGTCATTCCTTGATGTTTAGCACAAGCCAAATACTTTACCATTTTGAGTCAGGTAACAAACTAACTTTACCATTAACAAATGAGTCATTCAAAAGTGAATAAATGCTGAAAACTTTTTATTTAGGCTCAACCTTCGGTACGAGTGAGTGTGATCCACTATATTCAAATGCACTGCTGTCATCATTATTTGTCACTACGGTTGCATTGTTCGGATCATTGACTCCCTTTGTATTAACGAAGTCTGTGGCTGGAAGAGTAGTTGAGCTGAAATTTGAAAGAGAGTTTGAGAACAATCCTTCATTGTGTAACATGACTTCTATTTCCTTCACAAGTTCATTCATTGTAGGGCGACTCGAAGCCTCTTCTTCTACGCACTGCATAGCCAAATCTACAAATCTTTTAAAACCAATAAGATTTGTGTTTCGTATGGAGGGGTCTATTAGATCTTTCAGGCCGTAGTGTTCTGCATCAAGTTCATTCATTGCCATTCTCACTTCACGCACTATATATTTTCCCTTCTCAATTGGTTGCTTTGAAGTGATTAATTCTAACATAACAACCCCAAAACTGTAAACATCACTTTTATCTGTTAACTGTTGAGTCATGTAATACTCCGGATCTAAATAACCCTGATATAGTCAATCAAGAAAACTGGTTAGGCATTTGTTACAATGTACTCAATAAATATGCACATATCACAAGTGAAAGCCGTATATCTACTAGGAGAAACACATTTATCCATCACCGTTAATCTTTACTGTGAAAGTATGCGTTGCATTAAATTGATGTTCATAGAGTATATACTTTAAAATGGAATAGTTGATACACACGTGTAGAAGCCTAGAAAAATGTTCTAAGAAAAGAAAGAATAAAAAGAAGAAATTTTAGCTAAAAACAAGCCTACCTTCATGACTTTTGTTGTGTAATATTACCAACTGTACAATATATTAGACAAATGTGAGTTTTAAAAGGAATTTTTAAAAGATCTATATAAACTTTTAATCAGTATGCATGTAGCGACTCTCACCAGGATAAGTGCATATAGAGTAATGAGTTTTATTTGGACTAATCTGACATTCTGTAACTCACCAAAGTACCCTTGACTTGAGTTGAAACATGACCCTTATTGGCGTCGGTATCGATGACTAGCTTCGAAAGACCAAAGTCAGCAACTTTTGCATTCAAATTTTCATCAAGAAGAATATTTGTTGTTTTAACATCTCTGTGAATTATAGGAGGATTTGCAAGTTCATGTAAATATGCTAATCCCCTTGCTGAACCAAGGGCAATTCTAAGTCTTCTCTTCCAGTCCAGTAGTAGGCGCCCCCTTCCTCCTGTGATAATATAATTAACACAAATTTAGTTGCTTGTTTCTTTATTACTTAATTCATCACCAAAGTACAAACTTTTTTTCCCGGCTTATCCCTCAATATTGTGTTCTATGTTTTCATGTTTCCTTCTATATCTTTTAAATGCTACACTAGGAAATTCAAATTTGATTATGCATTTAAGGAATATTTTGCCTCTGAAATTTTGATTACCAAGTTCTGGGATTAGGTTTAAAGTTTGCTACCTAATTTCCGAGGATGAAGTGCAGCAGAAGATTTAATATTTTAAGATCCCAACTATGAAGTTACATTATCTATAAAAATAATTTACATTTCATAATGATGGCAACTAACCAATTACTAATCGTACAACAATTTTCCAATTAAGCATCACCTATACGTTTTGTTATAATTAATTGTATGTACAGTTGTTAACATTACTTGTATACATGGATTTTTTTCGGCTTAGAGGATCTGATCAGTAACAGTTACAGGCTGAGTGCTGCTTATGTGTTCCTAGTATAGTGTCATGGCATATATAGTTTGTAGGTTAGACAGAACACTGCTTTCAAAGTACTAACATAAATTGTGACCCCATGTCAGGTATCAGAGTCCGTGCAACAAACATCAAACTCAACAAGTAATTTGACATGTAACCTCGTAAGCATACCTGCCAAATTTTCCCTTAGAGTTCCCTTAGGAACAAATTCATATACTAGCATTTGTTCCCCTTGGTCAAAGCAAAAGCCTATCAGATCGACTAAGTTCTTATGATGGACTCTTGATAGTAATTCAATCTCTGTCTTGAACTCATGACCACCTTGCGTTGATCCTTTATCAGCTCTCTTAATTGCAACCATTTGCCCATCTAAAAGAATACCCTTATAGACCTGAAACAGATGAAAGATGATTTATTTATTTTTCTTTTCTTTTTTTCCTTTTCAGATATCGCTATGGAGGTTTAAACTTGTACATTCATATTCTTTGCTTACCTTTCCATAGCCTCCTGATCCAATTTCATTAGCATCTGAAAAGTTATTGGTGCACTTTTTGACCTCTTCAAAAGAAAACCATCTTGATCCCTTTAGCTGTGGGGCGCCACCGGTATCTTTACCACCAGAGCCCCAGGATGCTGGAATTTTATATGTTTAAACTTCAATTTCTTTTACTACAATAAGGTCATTTAATAGGTTTCATTTCTTAAAGAACTTTTTTGTTTATGGCTAACAACCTACATTAGGAAAACACAAGAATTGCTTTAGATTTAGTACGTACCAAATGGTTGAGTTAAAACCATAGCCTTTTCAGCTTTCTTCTTCTGTTTAAAAGCATAACAGCCAATAGCAACCAGTCCAATAATTAGAAAGATGCATCCAACTGCTATTCCAATTACAGCACCTTTGCTAATTGAGCTTCCTTTTGTATCACTACCTGAATCATTGTTTGTATGATTACACAATATTAATTTTTTTGACTTCGTTGGACCGCAAGTGCTTATATTTGTCATCAGGTTAAGTCCATAAGAATTCAACATTTAAATTGTTCGTTTTTATATGTTAGTTATGTAAGGATTTTGTTAACCATATTACATCCAACCATTAATTTATAAAACTCGTAACTTAGATGATGATTCGTCACAAATGCCTTTTATATCCATAAATGTTTTTAATCTAAAAGATTCAATTAAATTTTAATATATTTGCATACCTTGGAAGGGATATGGAGATGCAATGAAAAAATATGGTCCAAATAAATGTGGAGGTTTAAAATTTTGGGAGCTAAGATCACTCCCTATTCTTGAAATGTCTTCACGGCTGAAGTACATACCACTTGATGGAAACAGTTGTACTTGTATCTGTAGATAATTGTCACTATTGAAAAAAGGGTTTGCTAGGCGAACCGACCCTTTAATCAAATTAAGTTCTTTAGATATGTTCAACTCGAGACTTTGAAAGAGAGAACTATTAGTCACATCTCGAAACGATGGTGCTCTAAATATCATTGCACCATCGTATGGATAAGCACAGTTGCAGCTTTGTGGGTTGAGACTTTGACCAGATGGGCATGCTTTTGAGCCACATTTTGCTGTGCTGGTAGAATAAGCAGCACGTTGTGACTGCTGAATCTTGCAATAAGCTGAATTTGCCAGTAATTGGATGTTGCATGCAGGATTGTCAACAAGTCTGTAAAGTTTGTAGATGAAAAATAGTTAATTGAAAATGTACTGTATTTTAACCGTAAAATTGAATTAAAAAAGAAGAGGAGATAACTGAAAAGTACTTGCATTAGAGTTTCATTATATGGACTTGTAGTAATTGAGTCAATCGAATTGTTTTGGAAATTAACCAACTTTAGCTGCAAGCTGAACTTATCTCCTAAGTTGATGCTACCATTAAAACGGTTATTTTGTAGCAACCTGCATTATGATGCAATAGATGAGTTTTAGAGACAAACTCAGATAAAATATTATTGTTTCAGGTACTATGAGGATGAACAACTAATTACTAATAGCATCAAGTTATTATATTATTTTCTATAGATGGATATAATGACCATATGAGTTCATGTGTCTCAGTTATTTGAAACTTACACTTGCTCTAATCCAGGAAGATTAAACATTGTTTCAGAGATATTACCATGAAGTCCTCCAGATTCCACAACACTGGATACCACGATATATATATTTTTTATGAAAGAAATTAGTTTGAAGTGTAAATGATTAGTCAAATACAAAATTATGTAGGAACTGGTAATTATTGAACTTACAGAACGGCTAAGGATTGTATTGTTGAGAACCAAACTGGAGCCTCTGAAGCATCAAAGGTGTTGTTGCTCAGATCTCTGAACAAAAAATGCTAGTATTTAATATTCTTCATCAAATTTTAGTGTATAATTAAATCAGTATATAACGAATACATACATATAATTGAGGCTGTTCATTCCTGTTAGGTCAGGCATTGGTCCAGACAGTCTGTTGTTTGCTAAGTTCCTGAAAGTAAAATATCTCATCGGTAAACATGTAGTTACACTTCCACATTTCAACTGAATCATGACACAGCGAAAACATACAGTTCGTTGACTCTTGTGAGATTGCTAATGCTGGAAGGAACTATACCACTGAAAGAATTTCTATCAAGTCGTCTGTCATCAGAAACAAATAATTAGCATATTTTCTTATATGAAAGAAACAAGAACAAAAGATGGTGCATTCTTGTGAAAACACTTACAGAACCTCAATCGATTGCACTAGGCCTACTGAAGCAGGGATCTCTCCAGTGAACTTATTTGCATCAAATAGCCTACAAAATCTAGGTCTGATTATCTCCAATGGTATGTGCATAATGTTATGCAGATTTTGATATTTTTATCTCTTACACATGTATAAGTTGCATTTTAGAGCTGAAGAGTCTCTCTGAAATGGTTCCCGATAATTGATTTTTGTTGAAATGGCTTTTCATCAGAGAAATGAGTTAGCAAAACTAAATAGGTAACAATCGAGGAAAATGAACACTGTAAAATTTACTTACAAATGCATAGCGTTATGAAGTTGGTCCAACCCCGGCGAATTATCATTTGAAATTGGTATAGTTCCACTTAACTGATTATCTGCTATATCAAACCAGTATAGTTTTGATAGCTGGCCGAGTGAAGGAGGAATTTTACCAGTAAACTTGTTTGAGTTTAGAGCCCTGAAATTAGTTTAGAGTGAGCAGTTCAATAAATTTCGGTATTGGGTATTAGAATATTGAGAATGATAAGGTTAACTTACAGAAATGAGAGGAGTGGTAGGTTCCCTAATTCCTGTGGTATGTTGCCAGAGAAACTACAACCTGACAAAATTCTGTGAAGTAGATTTGATTAGCTTACACTTGCAGGTGGTCAGTGCTAAGGTCCCTAGACTATGTGAAACTAAAGTATCTTTATCACTATCGTAAATTTGTAACAAAGTTTTGTCAACATATTTGGATTACATCCATACATGTTCTTATACCATGTTTCTTTAGCCAATATCTTTATTTTGTAATTATGGTGTTCATGTTATTGTTATTTTCTTCTGCTTTAGGTGGCTGAAGCAATGCCGGCATGGTTAGTGCATCAGAATTCCAAATGGTAACTGGCTAGAGGTACTACATTTTATATTGTTCACAATATAGAGTAAACATTGATCACTGGACTTACAAAGTCTCTAGTAGTACCAAATTCTCGATATTCTTAGTAAGGGGACCTCCAAGCTCAGCGCTGAATGACAAACCTCTGCAAAATGGAAAATCCAAACATTTCATTCAATGAAAATATTCTTGCATTATTATTTGCTAGTTCTGGTTTATACTAGATGTTTTAAGATGAGAAAACCCACAAGTATTGTAGCTTAGTAAGTTGCCCAATATCACCACTTAATGTGCCTTTAATATCCATGCTTGTTAATTTCCTGATCCATGAAAAAGCTATTTATCATAGAAACCATTAAATAGATTAGAAATGAATCTGTATTTGTGCGTACAATTCAGTCACTCGAGAATTTTTGCATATAACTCCAACCCATGGTTCTCCGCATGGATCATTTGAGTCACCCCAGTTTGGGGGTGTATTTTGCCATTGGCTCATTAGGGATCTCAGAGCAACAGCTGAATAATATCAATTGTTAGCATCAAATGTCCAGTCATGTTAGTTTTAAAAGAAACAGCCTTATAAAGAATCATCTCATTCTGATTCTATGCTCATAATCATACCTAGAAACTTTAATAGTGAATTGTGCCAGCGTCGCAGATTAAGTGCCCTATATTCAACTCTTATAATGAGGGTGACATCTTGATAAAGCTTTTTGATCTAATGAAGATTAAACTGACCCCTTAACAAACAGCCTAAATATTGCTTCAAATAGGAATATATATATATATATCCTAATCCTTTCTTAATTAAAATGTTTTTATTCTTCTGTTTAAGATAGTATGTTGCTAAGGACCTTGGTCGGTGATTGTCTACCGATCGAGACTCGGTCGGTAGACAATTACCGATCAGGCACCGGGCTGGTAGCCCCTAGCAACCAACCCGACGCTCTTAGCAATACATTAAGGATATACGAGTAATCAAATATCAGCATGATGAAAAAACTCACCATCTCCAGGATCTGTAGCTCCAAATCCGACTTGAAATCCTTCCAAAAACATAAAGAGAAGAAGTAGACTAATGATGATTTTCATTCTTATTTGACCACTAAGTTTAGTTGCCGCCTTATGGTCTTCTCAGTTTTGGCTATTAGAAAGAACCATATTTGTTTCTTCTAGTTTTCAATAACCACGATCATGATAGCTGAAGCCTGGGAAAGTCACCTTCCTTTTCTTGGTTACCAACCAATATTTTGAATTAGTCGTTGTAGGGCTTTGTTTTTCGCTGCCTTTTTGAACAACTGGTATGCATACAATGATTATAGTAATATACAAACTGGAATGGTGTATACATCCATTCCAAGAATGGCAACCTTTTTAAATGATGTTAACAAGAAAATGCAAAAAAGCAGAATAAACAATTATAGATGTTCCCAATCATATATCCCATATTGCTGTTGTTTATTAATTTTGATACAAAATAATTGTAATGGTATTGTGGGTAGTTGGTGTGGTGCGTAGACCCAGTCTTGATCTTTTTCAACTGCTTTCATTGACACATTATTGTTTACAAATGATTTCGTATTGTGAACATGAGGTTGAAGGTAAAGTCAAGGCTTGTGCATTTAAAGCAAATTATTGAAGTATACTAGGATATTTTGACAACGGGCATTTGAAAATTTCACTATATCTGCCCCCTTCATATGTTACTTGCTCTTCATATGACTGTTTCTGTTATAATATGTAATTCAGAAGAATAGAATAGGGATTGCTACAATACATCAGTTTTGTTCAGTTTTTTCTGAAATTGAGGATGGATGCACAAATAAAAAGCGTAGCTTGTGGCATATGGCAATTGCAAGTAGTAAAGAAACAAGGCACGGATGTATTAATTAATGTGATAACGACGCTATTGTCAGCCAATTTGGGCCGAGTCATTTGCCCATGTTCAGCAAGATGATGACATATCTGAAGAGGTTGCTGTTCGTCAAGCATTAAATCATTGTACATTTTGATTGTATACAGCTAGTATAATATACTATTGTGTGGGGATGTCAATTAATACCCGAACTATTTGAAATCCGTCTGCATCCGTATGCGAAAAACGGATAAATATCTGATATCCAAGAAAGCGGATGCGGATGCGGATATAGGCATATCCGCATCCGAAAATTATCCGTTCGTTTTTTTTCCCGATTATAGCTTAAATTATGTGTATTTTAACATAATTAAATATACCAATTTATTAATTTGCAAAATTAAAAGTCTACTAAATGCATGTTAATTGCTCAAAATTACATATCATCATCATATCTATTTATTTTTAGCTCTTTAATAATCATAGGTTAAAAAAGCTTAATATTAAACTAAAAAAGTTCATTTATGTTCATTGATTTATCGATTGTTGACGGAGCGGATAATTATCCGATATCCGTACGTATCCACGGATGCGGATATTCAATATCCGAAAATGGTTTCAGATACGGATACGGATATGCCACTATCCGTATGCAAAAGTATCCATTGACAGCCCTATTATCGTGTTCTGTTATTATTAAGAAGAGTACTCCACATTTGTTAGGTGCAAGTTACTTCAACGCACATAAAGTGACTTGTTCACTTGTATCATTGTTTTCTTCAATGCAGCGTTGGTAACTTCTTAAAACGAGCAAAGGGGAACGTACTCTTTTTTTTTTTTTTTAAGTATAATTAAGCGTGCAGTTTTTGGAAGTGCAAGGTTTTGATGCAATTTATGGAAGTAGCTGGAGAAATTGAGCTCATTTACAACATAATACAGGATGGACAGGACAGTTGATTACCGCCATTTCCAATAGAGAGACGGCATAGCTGGACCTAGCGGCATCTCCGTGGTGGTGACCTAGGGGTTGGATTATTTGTTAACCTGGGTGCTGTGTATTTTAAAATGTTGGAGGAAAACAGGAAGAACGAAGGAAAGAAAGAGAAAGGATCAATTTTCAGATGCTTACATTATCAGGTAGTCTCCATATTATTATTATTATTTCGAAAAATGAGTGGTCTTGACAAGGAGAATAGCACACATTTAATTTTATTCACACTTAAAAAAGAGCTATCAACATACCATATAGCAAAACTCACCATTTACAACGAGAAAAGAAAAAAAAAAAAACCCTGAGGCTTAAGTACTAGAATTTAAATATAAAATAAACAACAATACAAAATACGAAAACCTAAAAATTAGAGTTCAAAAAAAAGAAAAAAGAAAATATTTTAAACCTGTTATTGCAAAAACAAGAAGCTCACAGAAGATAAATAATATAAACGAACATAGAAAAAATATCAAAAACATCACAGATAGAACGAAGGACAAAAGAGAGTTAGAATAAAACTAGACAAACAATCACAGACATTAAAAACTAAACCAGCAATCACAAAAATAACAATATATATATATATATATATATATATATATATATATATATATATATATATATATATATATATATATATTATAAAGCATGTCAAAGAACATCAGAGTAGATAAGAAATAGACAACCAGATATCACTAATTGGAATCAACACTCGTTGATAAAGCATTGATAGTGAAAAATAGCTAGATTTGAAAATAAAATGCGAGATCTAATGAAAGTGAGAAAAAGATTTAAAATCAATAAGTTTGTTAAGTCTATAAGAAGAATTTGAAATCCAACTAAAACAAAAGAAAGAAATTCTGTAAATCAAATTATTACTATTATCATTATGATTATGAAAAACATGTTAATTTCTTTCAAACCAAATATACCACAAATAATTAAAAAATAAATATTACATAGACATCTGTTATTTGCATTAAAAAGAAACCTATAAGAATTCCAATAATAATCACGATTAAAGTGGTCAAATTTAAAGGGAAAATTGAAAAGGAAAAAAAAGCTAGATAAAATAAACTTACTAATAGAACAATCAAAATATAAATGGGCAATATCTTATAAATGATTATTAAAAAAATAACAATTTTTATTGATAAATATATTTTCGTCTTTAGAAATTCAATAGTATTAAGTTTACAATGTAAAATGAGGCACATATGTTTGGCTTTGGGAGTACCATTGGCTTTCCAAAGGTAATTGAAAACTTTATTTTGAACCCTAGAAAAACGAAGGAAATTATATAGCGATTTAGAAGACTAAGAGCCACTTTTATCCTAACACCAACAATAAACATCTTTCTCATTTTCAAACTTATACAAATCAAGTCTAGTACAAAGATGATATGGCTATTTAAAATATTAAAATAATAATTTCAATTCTACCCCAACCGTTGATTACATAGCTAAGATGGTATGACTATTTATATTCCATCTTTCCTATTGAAATTATGAAAGAAATAATTTTTTATTTTAAAGGAGGGTGAAAGTAGTATTTCAACAACATAATTTAGGGACGTTGTGCAAAATAGTCCGATATATTTCCATGCTGGCTATTAGGGTTGTTATGGTATTGGTAAATTTATCACTACCAGTCGATTGGTAACTATTTTTGATTGAAATCGGTATACCAATTAAAACATTATGGTAACGGTAAATTTACCATTTTTAACGGTAAAATATCAATAATATTTATTTAATATCGGTGGTAACGGTAATTTTACCACTCATTTTAAAATATATATGTATTTATTTGATATGCTTTATTACATGTATTTAGAAACAAATAAATGATTAAACTTAGTTCAATAATAAGGTGCAAAAATTCCAAATTCACTTATTTTCTTTCTCATTTATTTTTTTATTTACTAACACTACATATAATATAATAAAGATGCGTTGTGTACAAAAAAACATATCAAGATACAAACTTTGATGGACAAACAGTAATTTACTATTACCAGTATAACGGTTACCAGATTACTGATATATCAGTCTTCGGTATACCAGTCGATTGGTAACGGTAAACAATTCTGATTTACCAGTAAAACGGTAAGGTAACGGTATTTACCAAATTGTAGCGGTAACCATTACCATAACAACTCTATTGGCTATAGCTATATTAAGAATTGATGTAATCATACTCTCATGAACGCTACGAGTAACTTAAAACCTAGTGTCATGGATGCCATGGAGTGATGAAAACAGTGTTCAATGAATAATTGGTTATGCGTTATAACAATGGGTTTATTGGAAATGATGTGAATTAAGCATCTTAAGGCTAAAACAACAGGAGAAAGGGAGGGGAGGGTGAATAATGTTTACATAAATTTATGTATCTTTTTAGAACTATTTTGCAATATGATTATAAATATATGTAGAACGGTGACAAAGTCAAATAAGAAATAAAAAAACAAGTAAAGAAAATGCAATAAAGAAAAGAACACATCGAGATTTTTATATTGGTTCAAAGTTATCCTATATTTAGTTTTGCACTGTGCACGATCTTTAGTTGGTATCAACAATTACACTCCTTGATTTTAAGATCACAAAGAGAGACCCTTCAGAACTTGGACCTTTGGGCAAATCAACCTAATTTACGGTCATAGATCCACATCAAACTTGATTTCTAGGCAAACAAGACAATTTCAATTGCTATTTATGGACACAATCAAACTCTACTAGATTCAGGGCTACTCAGTCACACTCGTATGGATTTTTGAGTTGTTTGTATAATGAGTGCAGACTTTGATCTTTCGGTCTTGACTGCATAACTCCTATTGTAACAAACAAAATTTTAAGTCGTATTGATTAATTAAAATTTAATTAAATAATAATATGAAATTGTTAAAATTTAGATATGCGAGTTGCACCATTATGTCGGTGGCAAGGTCAAATTGCATATATAGTTTGTCAGAATCAGAGATTAACACGAAAAAGATATCGCAAAAACTATATTATATATATATATATATCTGTGTGTGTGTGTGTGTGTGTGTGTGTATGTATAAGGAGCGCTCCAAGGCACCCCTGTATTGTAGCACACATTTAGCACCTCTGCCGTTCGTGAGCTACACCAATCCAAATCCAACAAGAACTTGTATATGTTCAATCCACATATATATAATCATATATTCAAAATTTGAGCTCGTTCATATATTCGTAACATTTTCAAAATCTTAGCTCAATTATTCATCATTCAGACATTTATTCGAATCGTTAAATTTAAACATCAAATATATTATTATACATATGTCGGAACGAACTTAAATTTTGGATAGATGATAATATATATATATATATGGATTGAAAATCTACAAATTCTTGTTGGATTTGAATTGACGTAGCTCATGAGCGGGTAGGTGTGCTACAAAACAGGGGTGCATCGGAATGCTCCTCTCTCTTTATATAGGATCAAGAGCACCCCAAAATAGTGCAACAACCCTATAGCTCCCTTGATTTCTACCTCACATTCGCGTTTCTCTCTTCCCGTAATTCTCTCTCCCTCCACTAATTTATTTGATTATAAATCTGTGGCTACGGTTGGGGTGCAAAAGGGATGCCAAGAAAGAGGGGTTCCATATAACCTGCCTCATATATATATATATATATATATATATATATATATATATATATATATATATTCCTGCTATAGCCCGTAGCACTGTTCGACCGCTATGCTATTTCAATTTAGCACTCATGAACAATAGATCCACTCAAAGCCTCGCAACTTCCTGCTGAATCCGCTTAATCAAGGTTATTAAGCATCCATTTTTGCAATATTAATATATAGAGGATGATTTAATCAGTTCTCTTTTAAAACAAATAAAAAGTTAGTGTAAAAAGCTAATTTGAAGGCATAAGTGCCTTATACAAGGTAGAAATCAATAATAGTCATCAAATTCTGTGTGCATAACCATGATATTCTTTGATTTTGTTATATAATATTGATTTATATTCATTTCTTCTACACAAGTTATGTGAGAATGATAATTAGTTTAAAATCTATGATTTTACACCTAATGTACATTTTTGCACCTCCGCTATATCCCTGCTATAGCTTTTTTGCATTCCACCACTATAGAACCGCTAAGCTCTTTAACTTCATATATGATATATATGGTCAGGTCAACCCTTAGGTCAATCCATAGGTCAACCCGCATAGGGTCGGGTCTACCCCTAGGTTGATCCATAGGTCAACCCGCATAGGGTCGGGTCTACCCCTAGGTTGATCCATAGGTCAACCCGCATAGGGTCGGGTCGACCCGAAAAAGAACCTAGGTAAAAATTCGCTTAGGTGCGTAGCGAAGTGGAAATTTTAATATTTTACACTGATATGTCAATTTTGATGCGCGGGATTTGAGATCCGAAGGACCATTTCCTTTCAGGTACGTGGCTAGTATAGATTTAATCTAGAAATTCACCGATCTGAGTTCCTTAGGCTACACTGTAAATAGACCCCTAGATCTAGCTATTACCTCATAACACAATCTTTTCCCCTTCGGGTTCTCTCTTCTGAGACTGACCTGACCTAAACTTTTCTGGAGGAAAGGTTTATAAAATAAAATATTTATATAATCCAATTAGAGGCAGGATCTTAGCCACCATGGAGAAAAAGCTTATGACAACGGGTGAGTATTGTAATAATTTAGATTATAAGTATTTTAAAAGTTTAGGGCGTTAGGGTCTGAGATGTTGGTGATGATGGTTTTGATGACAACAAACTTGTTTTAACTATTATTGCTATAAAATATATACTAACACGTTTATCTAGGAATATATATAAGTGTATATGCATGAATTATACACAGGTATTGATTTGAAGACTGTACAGTTTTAAAGATTCAAGAATAAAGATTTCAAAGAATAGGAAGAGTTCAAGATTGAAGACTCATGAGTAACAAGAGTTTAAGAAAATATGATAAGTTATAGAGTCTAGATTTTATTGGTAAAACTCCGTAATAGCACTAAATCTCTATTTCAGTTCTCTTATCATTTTTATCTTATTTTAAATTTTCTTATTTTCAAATTGATTTCAATATTACTTCCTATTTAATATATATATACACATCTCTTTTAATATTTAAAATTTGTTTCTTGGATTTTAAATCTGACTTCTAATTTAATATTATAGATTTTCCTACTTATATTTTAAAGTTTTAATATGATTACTTAAGTTTTAATAACATGATTTTCTTACATTTCATAGATTTATATGTATTAAGTTATAAGCTTCTTATTTACATTTGTAGCTTTGTATATTAAGTTTTATAGTTTTTATATTTATAAATTAAATTAAATTTTATAAATTATAATTAAATGTTTTTATTTTTTATTTTTTATTTTATTATACTATTTTATTATATAGAACAGTAATATGTTTAAACTCTAGAATTACCTTGATTTATTTCAACATCATTTACATTATTTTCAAAAGAATTCAAATTTCAAATTTTGCCTAAGGGATATCTACATGGGGTACCCTACATGTCGACATGGCTACCGTTGTTTTTAAATTTTGAATTTCATAAGTTGTGTCTATTGGTTTGCATCTTTTCCTGAAGGGATATGACTATTGGACAACTATAAATAAGCTTCTAAATTCGAATTTTTATAACTAATTTCATTTATCTTCTTCTCTTCTTTCTCCTCTCCATTTCTAGTCTTAATTTTCTAAATTCTATAATTAAACTCTATCAAATTTAAAAGAGAATTAAACCAATTCAATTCTAGTTTGATTTCTATCAAACTCTTTCAAGATTTCAAGTGCTATTAATAGTTATAAGTGTTTCTGTAATCGAAGATCGCAAGATTAAGTTTTATCGAGTCTTCCTTCCAAAACAGATAATGAAAAGATGTGGTTGTAGGCCGTATAAATCAACCAGCAGTGATTGTAGCCTAGAAATTAATTGAGTCTCATTGTATTCCGGAAACAGGTTGGGTGTACCTCGTGGCCTGTGAAATCGAGGATTGTATTTGAAGTTTATATTGAAAAGAAATCCACATCAAGCCAGAGTTATGTGAAATTAGATGTAGGGTAACTCCGAACCAGTATAAAAATCATGGTGTGTTCTTTCCTTTGCTTCTTTTACTTTTTTATTCTACATCTGTCTTTGATTTTGTGGTTACTATATATTTGTGATTTACATCTTTTTTCTGATTAGTTCAAAAAGATTTCATAAAAATTATAAAACTCCACTAAACATTATTCACCCTCTTTAGTGTTAAGTTTGACTTAAGATCCTTAATCTGCATTTACCGACATAGGTTTTAAAAAGTTTTATTTATAGTTTTACTTACAAATTTTGCAGTAGTTTTTAGTAGTCTGTTTTTGTAGGTAAAGTAGTGTATTATTTTTCTTGTAGTTTCTTTTATTTATTTGAATTCTGTAAGTGCTTCTTTTTCTGTTTTCTTACAATTTCTTTCTATAAGCTTCTTTTTCCAATCTTTTTCCTTAGTAGTTATTTCTATTCGTTATCTCATTCTTTTTGCAATCATTTATTTTTAAGAGAGTTGTAAATGTTAGTTTACAGATACAGTCTTTAATCCTCCTTTTGCACGTGGATTAAAATAATCACATAGGAATTTGCGAATATGGATTAAACAAAAAGTAAATAAATTTACAGTATTACATGTAAAAATTGCAAATTTACAATAAAAAGCAATTAGAATAAATTATGTAGATTTATAGAAACCTGTAATGAATTATGTCCAATATTATAATTCGTAAGATACAGAAAAAGTAAGTAGATTATTATGATAACGAAAGAGCAGAAAAATCATAATAAAGAGAAAAAGAACAAAACTTATCATATCATTAATCGTCCAAGAACTAGGTCAATAAGTTGGGCTTAGACCTAGTATTGGGCTAAGAATAAAAGAAATTACATATTAGTATCTATAAACCATTCCGACCACTTACCATTTCAGATAAAATCTAATTGTGATGACCTGCTGTACACTACCGGTCCTTAAAACTAAAAATCTGCATTTTGTAAGCACCCGATCTATGTAAAGTGATCGTTAAGAGAAAGAAATAGTTGAAATAATAAAAAGGAGAAAGAAGAGAAGAGAAAGAAGGAAACAAAACACAACCTCATAATCTTTCGTATATTTCACAGCGCATCAGATAACATCTGTGCAGTTAATTCCATGCTATTACCCCGTTATAACCCCGCTATATCCCGTAGCAGATTATCACCGCTATGCTTTTCCCAAATAGCCCATGATATAGCCTCTCCGCTTTAAACCCCGCTTTATTCTTCTTTTACCGATATATCCAGTTATTTCTGCTAGACTACGTTATTCCCACTATATCTTTGTTGAAACAAACAAACTGAAAAATGACATCTATGCATTATGAAAATAATAAAGTTAGGTTATATTTTAATATATATTCTTAAAAACAAAAATACACTATATTATATAAAATTTAATTAAGTTAAATAGCAATTTATGTTTATTTATAGATATTTGCACATGTTTTTTGTTTAAAATTAAGAATGTAGTAATTGCAGTTAAACAGTGTGCTACTTTTTCATTTAGTTATCATTTTTTCATTGGTAAAAAACATTAAAAATGAGTTGCATGTGCTATTTTATAGTCATCCGCTATTTCCTCTCTTTTCTCTGCTATGACTTTTTAGACCTTTGTCGCATTGGATTCGCTAAGCGCTTTAACTGCACATGATAACATATAATAGTAACAATAAAAAATATAAGATAGACGAGATACTGCCTCTAAAAGAACACATAACACTGTCAAGGCTACATGGTGTGACATAGCGGAATAAGCAGATATAATGCAAGTACAAATAGGTAAACAGTAGACTCCTGCGAATCCACCTGCATAGCTCCAAATAATATGAACCTGTCACTTGGTCTGCTCATCAGCATCATCGATGAGCACCCAAGGAAATAATAGGCAAATAAAACCTTAGGCCATACAAATGTCTTGTGTGAGTGATAAGCAAGTCTTAAAGTACTATAAAAGTCGTAATAGTATATATGGCATGGACGGTATGGAGAATCATACCTGCCCTACATCCACAGAGTTAGCACATAACAGTCGATATATGCTACACCATGATAAACATCATATAATAGGGTAAGACAGTTATCTAAGTACAAAATGGTGATAAACAGGTAAACAACCATAAAATCCATTAACCTTCCTCACATTCACTCAGTGCGTAAAGTATATGATACTCAATACTATGGTCACTAAATCCATAGAGGCACTAGAAGTTCTTACTGCAACGGGCTCTACCAAATTATCCGTATGTCCTACTTCGCTGGACTATAGAAAATAACTCTACCAGTCCCTTCTTCAACTGGTGTTGGGGTCCGAGCCAATTAGTCCATACTGCAACTGGTGTTGATCCATCTCTATGCCCCTCTCTCAAAGGTGTACTGGAATAATGAATATTGATAACTCCTTTTCACAAGTTCTCCGCAGCAGAATCCACCTTTAGACTGTCCATAAGAATCCCCACTAAAATCGATCGACAAGTGGGCTATCCCCAGCAAACTGAACTACCATGAGACATCATCAACTGCCCTCCAAGTCGTAACAACTACGTGTCATCCCATCCTCATATGATAGTCAACTCAGTATGACTTAATGTCACCTTTTCTGCATCTCAAAGAAAACTATCCATCGCAGAAGCCTTGCTCTGCATCCTGGAATCATCATCGTCGAATGACGCATCATGCATCGATAAAAGCACCACACCCTCTCCTCAAACCAAAGCCACCGATCTAAGAGTCACCGTGTCGTTGTAACCAAAATTGGTTAAATACACACCCAAGAAAAACGTCTAGTATTCATCGTGAAATCCAACTTGTCGCCAAGGAAAATGCCACCATGAAGAACTTCTTCTCTTGAAGCCACCATAAAATCACCTTTCCCTTGATTGATCCAACTCCAGTTCGACATATTCGAACCGGATTCATATCGACATAGGCGATCCGAACCTGGCCACTTGGCCAACCCGGATTCAGATCAGCATAACCAATCCGAGATTGGTCGAACAAATTCTGGATCGACTATGTTGATTAGGACTTGGTCGAACCGAGATCGTCCTGTCTTTCGATTTCTTTGTTCCATCCAAGTCTTCAGATCTGTTGCCGAGCTCTAATGATGCTCCATCGTCGAATCCAAACATGCGCTCTGAAGCTCCGTTAAGAATGTATCTCGCCCATTCAATTCTACCATCCTTGTGCGTACAATCAAGGTACATGAATATGTGCATTTGATTGATAAGCACTCCAAACTCTAAATAATGAAATATTTTCTAATAATAAGTCGCCTACGAATAACGTTTCAAGCTAAACTAAGAAAACAAGTCAACCATGCAACCAACAGCCATACAAATCTAAAAATAGTATATAAACATTCAAGATGATCGTAATAAGTCAAATAGAACCTATATAGAGAAACCAAGATGGTTTAAATGTCCAAATTATCTATATTCATTAGTATGGTCAAAAAAGTGCGCAAATAAGTAAATAGTGCACACACTAGCACGCAACTAGGTAAAATATGGTAATCGCAGTTAAAACTATTCAAATTACTTATTAATCTTTTTATTAATGATTTACTAGGTTCAGTTGTCCTAACACTTACATTTTATAACTAATGACCAGTTTAAAATGTCAAATCTATATTATACGAACAAACATAGTTTAGTATGAGATAATATCACTCACCTTAGCCAAATCATCCAAATCAACTCTAAAATATAGAGCTCGTAAATACAAGTCCAACGCATGAAACCGCATCCAAATCCGACCTCGTATGCAAAAGTTATAATTGTTATAAGCTTCAACGATTAATTAACTAACTAACTTAAATACAAGTTTGCCCTTACCCCTTCTTCCCCAAATCACATTTCAGCCAAATACCCAAACACCCAAACCCACCACCTTCTTCTCACCGCTTCCACCATCTCATACCTCCAATCGACATCAAACCACCTCCATCTGAAGCGCCTCCCTCCAGGCTACCTTCGCTAGAAAACTCGCGGTCCGACCATGCTCCGCTTGCCCGAAAAGGCAAAATACTAAAATCACCAAATCATAGATTTCTCTTTCATACGAACTCTGATTGACCTAAAACCAGCGCCTTTCTCTTCGTTATTCTATTCTTTATTTCTTTCCTTCGGTGCAAAGAGATGATTCTTAATGATGAAGTCACAACAAGCAAAATAACGAAACGGACCTAGGCTGGTATTTGGCCATTTTCAACCAACTATGGCCTCCAATCAAGGGGCGCCCAGAACCGTTGAGCTCGTGTCGTCGATACGAACAACTTTTATGTTAGGGGGTTTTGGCTAAAAGTGGACGGATCAAATTGGCCAATTTCGTCCATTGATGAGAAAGATGGGAACTTGGATTGCAAATGGGGTATATTTATAACCACCACTGAAAACACTATTCACCAAGCCTGAAATCTCCCGAACCCCAAATATATCGAATCTTATACTCAAGATAATCCTCATGGCCATTCCAAGACCTATGGAAAATGTTTCAGGATCTAATTCCATCATACACAAAAGTTAGCTTTTTGGATCGATGCATGAATCGATTCTAAGCTACCAGTCAAAATCCAACAGTTGAAACATATTGATGCGTACAGTCTACAAAGTTCCCACTATTGATCCGGATTCAATGGAACTAGACCCAAGTCCTGATTCGATCGTCTGTGAAAAGTCATACTTTGGAATCATTACTTAATTGACGATTAATATTTAACTATCCAATCTCCAAATATGTGTCGTTAAATTTTCCCCCTTAAAGGATTTCGTCCCAAAAATCCTCAAGGACAAAACAACACAACACTCTCGAATAAGTGACGACACAAGGCAAATCATCACTTAAAGCTCTCAACAACCATTCAATTTGGGACCGATGCAGCCAAACCAAACCTCTAAGTTGTGCATTCGTTACCCGACAACTCAATGTCGAAAGATAACAGTGTCAACTTAATATATGAAAATTCAACTTAGCATCACATATTGATTTTCTTTCCAAATATGCCAAAATTCATGGAAAATCTCAATAGAACCTCCCTTGTACGGCTTGATTCGGAAAAACCCCAAATCGCCGTGCAAGGCTCATTCCAACAAAAGCCCAAAACTGGCTACTCATATCTGGGCCATGAAATCACCAAAATACATCAAATAGCAAAAACCACAACTCTACTTTTACTAAATACCTCTTTTCAAGCAAGCTTAGCATTTAAATGCAAATAAAGCGAATTAGCATCCAAACAAATCAAATCTTGCTTCTTTATAACTAGACATGTACTCAACAAAGAGGATTATGCGAAATAGTATAAATAACAACGACGGAATAAAATAGTAAATAAATAAAAAAATTCTAATACGTGCATGTCAAGTCATGTATGGAATATACAACATAATAATTATCCTGCGTGCCTAACAATCATATAAATATAAATAAACATGCAAATACCATCAATTAAGCATGCATAAGCAAGGCACTAGAAACTATTGAAAATAACATCCATACCTATCCTAGCATGAATGATACTAATCTGAAACATCCAATATTAAGTTTGATCCATATATGACTTGACATCTTGGTTATCATCTCAAAAATCAAGAATATCAATCTAGCATCTCTTGTCAATTAATACGACTCAAAAACTATCATATTATTCCTAATTTGTATGGCAATCTATCGATGGAAACCATCGATAACCATTTATGCAACCAACTGGAAATCTCGAATAGTTGTAGAAAACTAATTGATCCATCCCATCTAGTTATCTCTAGCTGACATCACATTCATTATGAAATGGGTGCATAATCAATCTCTTCAATATAGAAACCAGCCACCTCGGTCAAGTTCATACTACCTCTCCTCGAGTTATTGAACCTTAACTAGTAAAAAACACAAACGACGTTCACCAAAGGAATATTGTTAGGGAATGCGGATTAAGGATTTTCAAGCAAACTAAACACCAAAGGGGAGTGAATAGTGTTTTGTGGATTTTATAAAATTCTTGAAAACTTATACAAATCACAGATATAATAATAATCAAGAATCAAACACATATACAAATAATAAATAAAAAGCAGTAAAAGGAAAGAACACACCAAATTTTATACTGGTTCGGAGTTACCCTACATCCAGTCCCACACAACTTTGGGTTGGGATGGATTTCTTTTCAATAATAATCTTCAATTACAATCCTCGATTTCAAAACCACGAGGTACACCCCTTGGTTCCCCAGTACAGCGAGACTCAATTGATTTTCAGGCTACAATCATACCTAGTCGATTTGTACGGGCTTCGACTACACCTTTTCAGTATCAGTTTTTGTAGATAAACTCGATAGAACTTGATCTTGCGATTTTTGAATATAAAAAGTCTATAACTCTTAAATAGCACTTGAATCTTTGAGAGAGTGGTAGAGAATCAGAATAGAAGAAGTTTGATGTGATTCTCTTCGAAATTCGACAGAGTATAAGTATAGAATTTAAGAAATTAAGAACTTTAATGCAGAGAAGATAAAGGATGAAAAGATATGTTTAAACTCGTTTGTGGGAGCCTATTTATAGTCTCCCAATAGTCAAATCCTTTCAGAATAGTTTTGAAATCAAAAGACATATAACTTTTAAAATTTTGAATTTGAAAACAAACGGTCACTATATCGACATGGACGGTTCCCTATGTCGACATACCTTTGAAAAAAAAAATCAAATTAAGGCATATCTTATTAAAATAAATTATGGTAAATCTTGAGTAAAAACATATTATTTAGAACAAAATATTTAAAGTAAAAATTTATATTAAAAACATATATAAAAATGAATTAAAAACATATTTAAGAATGACTTTAAAACTCTATAAGAATGATATAAAATTATAAATATAAATATAAGAAATTCTTTGAAACGTAAGATATAAGTAAAGGAATTTAAATATTTAAATGATTAAAAAAAACTTAATACAAAATTAATGCTAATTGTATGAATAAGGAAGTATAAAATATTTAAATTAGAAGTTAAAAGATATATTTGAAATAAGGAGTGAAAATAAATTTAAAATTAAGAAATGGATTTTGAAATAAGGAAGTAATTTTTAAATCAGTTTGAAAAACAAAAAAAATAAAAATAGTGAGAAAGATGGAAACAAGGATTTAGTGCTATTTCAGAATTTTAACAACAAATCTAAACTTTATTACTTTTTACTTCTTGAACTCTTAAACTTCTGTTACTCATAAGTCTTCTACCTTGGACTCTTGATTCTGGAAATCTTGATTCTCTAAACTGTACAATCTTCAATAATCAATTCATGCATATATTTCCTGTATATACATTTTTTTTTGGAAAATGGGTCAAACTTTCTATTAGGCCTTCAGCCCACAAATTGATCCACGCAACGTTGAAACCAACACATGTGTCCATAGTTCAAAAGTGCGACAACACTTTCGAGAATTACAGGGTATAATACTTTACGACTGAAAAAGTAGAGAATAAAACACAGTAAAGTAAAAACACAAAACCCTAAAGCTTCTTCCACTCATGGTGGCTGAAATGATCTAAGTGGGTTTCCTGCCTCTGACGCCAGCACATCCTCTTCTCAGCTACGAGTTGCACATGTTCCCCTCCTAGTAAGTTTCTCTAGCACTCTTACTTTCACTAGATTCAACTCTCCTCGAATAATACACTCCATATTAGGCTGATTTGTGGCTTTGTTTTGAAATATACGCTTATTTCTTTCTTTCCAAACTATACATACAGCTACAGTGAAGGAAATAATGTGGTGTTTGGTCTTCAAGTCTTCTGGGGAGCCGCTGCTAACGAGGTAATTAGCGATGTCCTCCATCTTGAGAAAATTTGATGAAATACCCATAATTGTGTTACATTGTGCCAAGATGGTCTTCGATACAGTGCATTCAAAAAATAAATGAGCATGGGTCTCATTCGTTGAGTTACACAACACGCACTGAGTTTCCCCAGTGATACCCCATCTATTGAGCCTATCCCTAGTAGGCAGTCTACCCATGATTGCTTTATAAACGTTGAACGCAATTTTAGGGCAATTGACTCGATCCCACACAATTTTACTCCATGGTATTGACTGTTCCTTTAACCGCACTTCATTCCATGCTGTTTTTGTAGTAAATTCATTGCCAATAGGATTCCACGCCCATGTGTCTTCATCTCGATCTAAATATAAAGGCATGTATTTAATCTTTGCTTGTTGCGCCTCATTAAGCGGAATACGAGTTAGATTCCATTGGTTGCCTTGGATAACATGTTGGACATGTTTATCAAGGCACCCGTAATCTGAAAAGGCGTGCATGCCAACCATGTCAATAATCGATTTACCCTCGATCCATGGGTCTCGCCATAGGTCCGTGCTAGCCCCATTCGCTATTTGTCTTTCACTGCATTCAGCCAATTTATTTTGAATGCACAAAATAGCTTTCCATGTGGTCGAAGCATTATCGTCGATCCTCATGTGCCAAAAATTGTCTCGAATGTATCTCTGCCTCATCCATCGGGCCCACAAACCACTCTTGGTGATAAATTTTCATCCTTGCCTTAAAGTGTAAACTTCTTTCATGTCTTTGAGTCTACGTAGCCTGACACCCCCTCTACTTTGGGCTTGCATAATGTCTCATATTGAATTTTGTGTAACCCACCTCTCCAAATAAAGTCTGCGCAAACTTTCTCAATTTTGTTAAGTAACGCTTCAGGTGAAAAATTTGCAACCAGAACACCACTTTTGCTTGAATATCAGTGTGTACTAGTTCAATCCTACCAGCGAGAGATAGTAACCTAGAACTCCAGCCTTGTAACTTTTCCCGTATCTTAGTCACAAGCTCCACGCACTCCCTATCTGTAATCTTGTTTGAAGACAGCGGGACACCCAAGTATTTAACTGGTAATTCCCTCTCATGAGCATTAAGTGCCTCTAAAACCACACTCTTGTTATTACAAAATTTGTTAAAGTAGCGTTTGCTCTTGTTAGCATTGAGTTTGAGCCCTGCATATTCCTCTAATAACTTGAAAATATGGTTAATGTGAGTTGTCGTAGCTACATTAGCTTTTGCACATATCAGCAAGTCATCCTCATACAAAAGATGACTAACCTTTGGCTGCAACCCATAAATTGGTTGTGCATGTTTCTTATGACAAGCCAATTCCATTTGTAAGGAGAAAAATTCCATTGCCACAGCAAATAAATATGGGGAAAGTGGGTCACCTTGTATGATGCCTCGATTCGAATTGATATGTCCCTTAGGAATCCCATTGATGAGAATAGAGAAGATCGGGGTAGATATACATTCATTAATTAAGTCTACAAACTTTCTAGGAAACACCATGTAGCGTAGCATATGAATGATGAAGTGCCGGTTAATCTTGTCATACGCCTTATGCAAATCCGCTTTCAAGCATAATTTGTTAGCCCCTTTCTTACTGAAGCTGCGAATTAATTCATGCGCCAACAGAGAATTTTTTGAAATGCTTCTCGCTTTAATGAACATGCTTTGGCATTCTGCAATAATATCAGGAAAAATTAAATTCATACAATTACATATGCTTTTGCTAAGTAGTTTGTAAATAACATTACAACAGGCTATCGGCCTGTAATCTGTAATACTAATGGGCTTATCGGTCTTTGCGATAAGACAAATGAAAGTGTGGTTAATTTCCCTTATGAATTGAGAGTTTTGAAGAGCTTCATTCATAGCCAATAGTATGCTTTGTTTCAGGTCCCCCTAATGCACTCGGAAGAACATGGATCTCAAACCATCAGCGCTGGGGCTGGCGTCAACATGGGTGGATTGCAAGGCACTCCAAATTTCGGATTCAATAACAGCCCTATTCAGCATGCGGCGACCATGACTATTCAACAACCTCTAGTAATGAATACTGGGTAAGCTGGTATTACATTCACCATTATACAATTCAGTGAAGTAATTGATAGCTTCATTTTCAAATTTACCCATATCCATGCAACTATTTCCATCAAGATCAATAAGTTGCACATTGTAGTTAGTATTCTTCCGCATTGACATTTTAGTGTATAAAATTTTTGTGCATTCATCCCCATCAGTGATCCACTTTTCTTTCGCTTTCTGTTTTAGTTGAACGACTTTGTGATTCAACGCTTCCTTAAGTTTGGCTTGCACTTCACAATATTGCGTCCATAAATCACCAATATTAGACCAGTTGTCAATTCTAATGAGGAGAGCCTCATATTGCTTTTGCAATTGGTCAACCATGTCATGACTTTTTGGTCTGCATCGATTCCATTCCTTCAGCCCCGCTTTCATTTATTTCAAAGTTTGCACTAACTGTGACGACCGCCCATAACCCCTGCACTAAACAAGAGGAATAATGCGCTGAAAGGTGTGCCAAGCAGCTATGGACGATCATCAGAGTAGGTAAAAAACATCGAAACCTGTCATAAAACTCACAGCGCAAGGATAAAATATAATAGAACATATACAACAGGTAGTAGTAGTGAAGCGTCATATAACATACTTTTGAAACTTTCACAACATCTAGAAAGATTATCCAAACATCATAGGAAATATCAAGGTCTGTACATAAAGCCTCACTACAACACTCATAGAGCACTCAATAGCGGAAATGGAAATACTAGATAGTAATAAAAATGGTACGCCAGCCTCCTGCTCGCCTCCGCACAGTAGCATCGTCCTCACTAATCACCTGTAACCTGCTACTTAGTCTGCCCATCCACAACCGGATGAACAACCCAAGATAATAAGAGGAGACATAAAACCTTGAGTCAGACAACAGTCTTAGTGAGCGATAAAATAGCTAACAAACTTCAACAATAAAGTATACGAGAATGGATAGATAAACAAACTAATCTACCCACAACCCCAGAGAAGAACTCAACCTTATCTTTTCCCACATCGGACAGTGATAGCCTTTAATATAAACAATTCAACCATTCATCCATGGAAACCAGAACACCCATTCAATCATGGTAGAGCACTCATAACATCCAGATTATATGTATCTCATGTAAACCATTCTAATCGAACTCAACATCCCTCAAGCACAAGCCCCAGAGGCCTAAACTAATATCATACAAGCACCCAAGAAACATCTCCTTCGATGTTGGACATTCTACGTGAGACGGTTCAAAAAAGGCAACTAATCAACCATTATAGACTTTGGCTATCACCGCCAATCCTGCTTCGAAACCATCGTTAATCATATGATGGCCGACCTTGCCATATGTCAAGGGCTAATGGTAACCCCAGTTCTAGCATAAACTCCATATGTCCAACCTTGACAATGTCCAACCTTGACAACTAGGCCTTTCTATAAGACCCAGGGTACTCGACCTACAACTGGTCTTTTAGACGTCTCTAGTGTCTCCCTTCTTCGAGCCTGCTAGAACTTACGACAACAATAATCTTTTGGCCTTCGCATCTCTAGTCATCCATCCCAATGACTTTTCATAGCTCAAGCAACCTTCTCAAGTAGCCATTACTCACCAACTCACGACCGTTGAGTTGTCATCTCATTCGTTGTTCTACATCGATCAATGAACACCTTTCAACACTACGAACCTTCCTACTTGAATTTACTTCGAAGTCACACCATCACCGAGCCAATTACATCACTGCGCTGCGGCTAGGTTTCGGGGGGTTGCCCTCGAAAAATATTTTTTCAGACCTTATCGTACCTAAAAAATAAATATTCCAGAAATAACCCTGTGCGATCGACCCATCTTCTTGAAGCACTGATCGGCTAAACCTTCCCCAGAACACCGATCAGTCGACCCCCACCTGGAGCACAATCTAGTACTGATTGGCCCCCCTAGAATACCCACCGATCGACCCTCCTGGAACACTCCCACCGATCTGTCCATCCTGGAACATACCCACTGATCGACTAACATGGAACACCCACCAATTTGTTAACATGGAACTTTCATCTGAGCACCACACACTGATCGCACACACCCATCGGTTCTTCCTAGCACGTACATAGATCCGTCCTTCTGACCGCACATACTGATTGGTCCTTCTGAGCACATACACCGAACGGTCCTCCCCTGGCTTGTTCTCCAAGCCACTCCTCCTCATTGACCGATTGGTCCTCTGTACATCTCCATTCCAACTCCAGTTTCGACCAAAACTTCGCCAAACAACAAATTCAACGAAACCAACTCATCCAATACAATCATAAACATGTTATGGAACCACTAACATCATAAAAATGACAATTACCATCAAATTATGCAATTTCACCAAAAATCATGATAAATGAACATATGACCTAAATTGCGAATCTAACTTGCATAAACATGTAAAATGGCATAAGAATTACCGATTTAAACATGCTAACTTAGATCATAGGGTGATTCATATGAAAACGGTCTTAACATGGTATAGATCTATGGTGAAACACTTGAATTTGATGAAAAACATGATCAAACATTCATATACTTAATTGAATCCATGTGAGAGATGCAAATCACTCACCGATCCTCTCAAACAAGCAAAAATCAATGCAATAAGATTTTGGACAGCAAGCATTTCAAACCATACCCCTTGATCCGATGAATCCTTGCCTTAATTGACTTAAATCTAGCCTCCAATGGTGTATATCTTCAATTCCCTTCCTTTTAAAGTTGATTTTAATGGTGGAAAGGTGTCAGAGGAAGAAGGAACATAAGCCACCTTATGAGAGAATAGGGAAACTAAACCATTTCCCATATCTCTCACCCCCTATTTATACCCTTTCACTAACCCACTAATGGGCCTTCCTAAATCAGCCCATTGTGGCTCTCCAAACCTGAACAACCAATTGAAAAAACTTAAAACAACGATTTCTCCCAAACCGGTGAACCAAATCTTTAATGTAACCACTCTATGGAAAGATATTTATCAATTCCTTTCCAATGGCATAGGTCTCACCCTTTGATTCGACCTAAGTCAAAAATTATTCCCTGTTCAAGACTGACAGGGGCAAAATGGTCATAAACAAAATCGGTAAAAATTATGGACATGTATCACATCCCACAAGCAATATATCAAAAGATGAGAATAATCCAACCCTCAGGGAATGAAATAAAAACATTTTACGATCTTCCGATATGTAAAATGCGGGCTGTTACATTCTCCCCCCTTAAGAATATTTCCCCCGAAATTCCAAGTAAACATAAACAACCACAACAATTCCGCTTATCTATTATCCATGAGAAGTCAATTCTATCACCCAAACTAGCCATCATCAAGCCATGCATCCATAGCCTTATCCTAGCATGTGGAATTCTATCAAACAACAACAGGATACAACGATATAACGACGATACGATCAAAGGGTCCTACCGATGAAGAATTCTGGATGAGTCTCTCTTATACTCTCTTCCGTCTCCCATGTAAAATCTCGTTGTCATCATCTTCACTCCATTGTACCTTGACTACCCTAACAGTCTTCCTTCTAAGATGTTTCGTGGCATTCCCCACAACATGAAGTCGCTTACGAGGTCTCACAACTGCGGTCTTGACTTCTAGGTCTTCATACTACTCTGGAGGTACCACCACATTCAAATCATGCACAAACTTTTGTAGAAACTACACATGGAACACATTATGCACACTCGACATCTTCTTGGGTAACTCCAATCTATATGTGAGCTTTCCGATTCGCTAGACTATCGAAAATGGTCCAATAAACCTTGGAGCTAACTTTCCTTTACTTACGAATCGAACCATGCTTCAACGGTTAAATCTTCACGAAAACCATATCACCTATGTCGAATTCCAAGTCCTTACGATGCTTATCGGCTCTCTAATCATCTCTGGCCCAAGTACCAACTTATCTCCAATTTCTAACAAACAAGCTAGAGAATTGCACAGCCTCCCATACAACGCCTCGTATGGTGCCATCCCAATGCTAGACTGGTAGTTATTATTATATGCAAACTCAACTAGATGTAGATGGTTCTCCCATGATCCTTCGAAGTCTAACACACATGCCCTTAGGAGATCTTCCAAAACTCGGTTGACTCTCTCAGTCTGACCATCAATTTGGGGATGATAAGTCGTACTTAAGCACAACTCGGTTCGCAAAGCTTCTTGCAAACTCTTCCAAAATCCACTCGTAAATAATGGATCTCGGTCACTCACTATACTCTTTGGGACACCATGGAATTGAACTATCCATTTCATATAAAGCTCAAGCAATTTCGACGCCGTCCTAGTCGATTTAACAGGAATGAATCTCGCACTTTTGGTCAAGTGATCCACAATGAACCAAATCCCTTCATTCCCTGCTTTGGTCCTAGGTAGTCCATCGATAAAATCCATCGATATCTACTCCCACTTCCACGTATGAACTTCCAATGGCTTAAGAAAACCACTCGGCTTCTTCTGTTCAGCTTTCACCAACTGAAAGTTCATACACTTGAAATGAACTTTCCAATATATTGCTTCATCCCTCCCCAGTAGTATAATCGCTTCATGTCTTGATACATCTTATTACCATCGGGATGAATCGTCAAATTTGAGTGATGACACTCTCTCAGAACTTCATCTCTCAATCCGTCGATATCAGGAACAACTATTCGTCCTTGCTTTCGAAGCCAACCTTCTCTATAGACTTCGAATTCTTTATCTTATGGTTCTAGCTTCTGGATAAACTTGACAAGCTTCACATTTTGCTTTTGGCTCTCGCCAATCCTTTCGATAAGTGTAGGTTTTATCGATAAGCTTGCCAACATTTCAGGTTCCAACTCGCACCTTGGCCTGAAATCAAACCTTGCCAAATACCCGAGGCTCTTCCATTCCGAAAACATTGCCCCCAAACTTGCATGTCTTCTACTCAATGTATCTGCAACCGCGTTACCTTTGCCAGGAGTATAGGCTATATCAAAATCATACGATGCCAGAAACTCTAGCCACCTTTGTTGCTGAAGATTCAAATCCTTTTGGGAGAAAAGGTATTTCAACGACTTGTGATCCGTAAACAACTCGAATCGAACTCCTAATAGGTAATGTATCCACAACTTCAGAGCAAAGACAATCACCGCAACTCCAAATCATGAGTTGGATAATTTTTCTCATGCAACTTCAGCTGTCGACTCGCGTAGGCTACAACCTTATCCTTTTGCATCAGTACCACTCCAAGTCCAGTAGCATATGCATTAGCGTATACCATCATCTCTTCATTCCCACTCGAAATGGTCAACATAGTAACACTCGTTAGTCTCTCTTTCAGGATCCCGAACGCTTGTTCACACTTTACATCCCATGTGAACACTTGGTTCTTTTTCATCAATCCTGTCAACGGTGCAGCTACTTTAGAGAAATCCTTGATAAACCGTCGGTAATAACCAGCCAATCCAAGAAAACTCCGAACATCCATCGCATTCTTAGGCCTATACCAGTCCTGGATTGCTGCCACTTTAGTGGGGTCGACTGCTATCCCATTTCTAGAAACAACATGGCCTAAGAACCTCACTTCACTCTTCCAAAAATGACACTTCGAAAACTTAGCTCTCAGCTAATATTTTCGCAAGATTTCCAATATGACTCTCAAGTGCATCTTATGTTCTTCCTCGTTCCGATAGTAAACCAGAATGTCATCCACGAACACAAGCACGAACTTGTTCAACTGATCTCTGAATACCTTATTCATAAGATCCACAAAATATGCTGGCGCGTTAGTCAACCCGAATGGCATCACCAACCATTCGAAGAAATCAGATAGTGACCTAAAAGCAGCCTTTGGCACACTATCCTTAGCAACTCTCAACTGATGAAATCTTATTGCCAAATCCATACGAGAAAACACTTTGGCTTCGTGAAGTTGATCGAACAAGTCATCAATCCTTGGCAGTGGATACTTGTTCTTTTTAGTCACCTTGTTCATCTCACAATAGTCCACACACAATCTTAACGAGCCATCTGTTGTGGTTGCAAATACGACCGATGCACCCCATTCAGATACACTCCTCTGAATGAATCCTTTTCCCAAAAGGTCTCTAACTTGCACCTCCAACTCTCGCTATTCCTTAGGCGCCATCCGACTAAGAGGCATAATGATTGGTCTAGCACCTTCGGCCAAATTGATCCTAAACTAGATCTCATGATGCGACGGCAATCCTTTGACCTTGTCAAAGACATCTACATACTCATTATCGATCAACACAGATGACAAGTCTCCCTGTGGAATCCCAAGTGAATATAGATAGCTCACGAAGACACCCTCTTCGCGCTTACATCTAATCAATACATTTCGCCCTTCCACATCCCCGACTCTCACCTCTAGCTTCTCGCAATTCACTCTTTCCGCATACCTCTTGAGCCAACCCATGCCCAAGATGATCCCAAACTCAGCGACGTTAAGAACAAAGCAATCACATACAAAAGAGCAACCATGACTCGACAATACTAGACGAAGACACAGCATACACAACGGGACAAACCCCCAACTAGATTAGTAACGATCAATGGTCTATAACAAATCTCGGGTTCCAAACCCAAGCGCAACACAAGCTCATTGCAAATGAAAGAATGCGATGCTCCAGTATCGAACAACACATGAACTAAAACACCATTAACTGAAAGAGTACCTTGAATGATGACACCCTTTCCCTTCTCCTCTGCAGTAGGAGCTCTTGAAGAGGATGGCATGGCTTCCAAAGCATATGCCTTTACAACTTGCTTGCCCTTAGCTGACTCTAGACAGTCTTCCATCTCATGCCCAAGCTTCCCACACTTGAAGCACTTCTTCTCAGCTTTGGGATTCTTGCACTCATTTGAGTAATGACCCTTCTGTTGGTAGTTAAAGAAAACCACCTTACTCTTAGGTTTCTTTTGGCCATCCTTTCCTTTTTGTTGTTGCTTCTTCCTCTTCTTGTTATTACCACCTTGTTTTGGTTTCTGTACTTCCTTGGTTGCAGTGACAACATTTTCTTCCATAGGAAACAAGCTCTCATGATGAATAGCTTTCTCCATAATCTTCTCAAATGAATCGTCAAGATGATCCACCAACGACCTTCCAATATAGGTATCCAGACCCATAACGAAATTCTCGTTCTTCTGATAAGGTGTATCAATGTACGAACGAGCATATTCGGACAAGGCCTCGAAATCAGAAATGTAATCAAGCACAGGATGACCATTTTATTTCAGCTCTACAAACTTCTTAAAGAGAAAGGATTTCTAATCCATGGAAAGGAATTTTACTTCAAACTTAGCCTGGAATTGCTCCCATGAAATGTCTTCCTCTGGAGTCTCAAGCATGATTGAATTCCACGATTTCATGGCCCTGCCTTGCAGTTGCCTTGATGCAAGCTTTCTCTTGGTTGCACCATCCAAAGTCAAGTCTCCAAAGATACGAACACAAGAATCCATCCACCTCTGAATCTCTTCAGCTGACTCAGATCCTTTGAATGGTTTTCCTCCTAGAGATGTATAATCTTTGCATAGCTTCGCAAAGACCACAACGCTAGGCAACTGAACTCCTACGTCTACCGTAGCTGCCACTGGAGCGAGGACCTTTCGCATGAATGTCTCCATCATGGCTTCAAACATGGTAGGGTAGTCTGGTTCACCGCCATTCCCCCTCCAGTATTAGCTCCCTTAGCAGCATGTATTGTTGTTCTTCTAATCATTCTAAATATGCAATTTAGAATAATTAGTCACTTTCAAGAAAAACTGCTAAAGGAAAACAACCGCTACCACTATATATGTTAATATAAATATATATATATATATATAGTAAGCATCCAACTGAAATCTACAAGTATGTATCTCATACGTGATTACATCCTTGAACTTTGACTAAAATCATTAACTAGAGCTCTGATACCAAATGTGACGACCGCCCATAAATCCTGCACTAAGCAAGAGGAATAATGCACTGAAAGGTGTGCCAGGCAGCTATGGACGATCATCAGAGTAGGTAAACAACATCGAAACCTGTCGTAAAACTCACAGCACAAGGATAAATACAATAGAGCATATACAACAAGTAATAGTAGTGAAGCATCATATAACAGACTTTTGAAACTTTCACAACATCCTGAAAGATTATCCAAACATCATAAGAAATATCAAGACCTGTATATAAAGCCTCACTACAACACTCATAGAGCACTCAACAGCGGAAAAGGAAATACTAGATAGCAATAAAACTGGTGCGCCAGCCTCCTGCTCGCCTCTGTACAGTAGCATCGTCCTCACTAATCACCTGTAACCTGCTACTTAGTCTGCCCCTCCACAATCGGATGAATAACCCAAGGTAATAAGAGGAGACATAAAACCTTGAGTCAGACAACAGTCTTAGTGAGCGATAAAACAGCTAAAAAACTTCAACAATAAAGTATATGAGAGTGGATAGATAAACATACTAATCCACCCACAACCCCAGAGAAGAACTCAACCTTATCTTTTCCCACATCGGACAGTGATGACAGAGCACTCATTCAATCATGGTAACCAGAATACCCATTCAATAATGGTAGAGCACTCATAACATCCAGATTATATGTGTCTCATGTAAACGATCCTAATCGAACTCAACATCCCTCAAGCACAAGCCCCAGAGGCCTAAACCAATATCAGACAAGCACCCAAGGAACATCTCCTTCGATGTTGGACATTCTACGTGAGACGGTTCAAACAAGGCAAATAATCAACCATTACAGACTTTGGCTATCACCGCCAATCCTGCTTCGAAACCATCGTTAATCGTATGATAGCCAACCTTACCATATGTCAAGGGCTAATGGTAACCCCAGTTCTAGCATAAACTCCATATGTCTAACCATGACAATGTCCAGCCTTGATAACTAGGCCTTTCTACAAGACCCAGGGTACTCGACCTACAACCGGTCTAAGACGTCTCTGGTGTACCCCTGCTTCGAGACTATTAGAACTTATGACAACGATTATCTCTCGGCCTTCACATCTCTAGTCATCCAACCCGATGACTTTTCATAGCTCAAGCAACCTTCTTAAGCAACCATTCAACACTTCGAACCTTCGTACTTGAATTTACTTCGAAGTCACACCATCACCGAGCCAATTTCATCACTGTGCTGCAGCTAGGGTTCGGGGGGTTGCCCCCAAAAAATATTTTTTCAGACCTTGTCGTACCCAAAAAATAAAAATTTCAGAAATAACCCTGTGTGATCGACCCATCTTCTTGAAGCACTGATCGCCTAAACCTTCCCCAGAACACCGATTGGTCGACTCCCACATGGAGCACCATCTAGTACTGATTGGCCCATCTGGAATACCCACCGAACGTCCTCCTGGAACACTCTCATCGAGCGATCCATCCTGAAACACACCCACCGATCGGTCCTTCCTGGAACACACCCACTGATCGGCTAACATGGAACTTCCACCTGAGCACCACACACTGATTACACACACCCATCGGTCCTTCCTAGCACGTACACCAATCGGTCCTTCCGAAAACTCATACCGATCGGTCCTTCTGAGCACATACACCGAACTGTCCTCCTCTGGCTTGTTCTCCAAGCCACTTCTCCTCCTTGACCGATCGATTCTCTGTATAGCTCCATTCCAACTCCAATTTCAACCAAAACTTCGCCAAACAACAAATTCGACGAAACTAAGTCATCCAATACAATCATAAGCATGTTATGGAACCAATACATCATAAAAATGACAATTATCATCAAATTATGCAATTCCACCAAAAACCATGATAAATGAACATGTGACCTAAATTGTGAATCTAACTTGCATAAACATGTAAAATGCCATAAGAATTACCGGTTTAAACATTCTAACTTAGATCATAGGGTGATTAATATAAAAATGAACTTAACATGGTATAAATCTATGGGGAAACACTTGTGTTTGATTAAAAACATGATCAAACATTCATATACTTCATTGAATCCATGTGAGAGATGCAAATCGCTCACCGATCCTCTCAAACAAGCAAAAATCAATGCAATAAGATTCCGGACAGCAAGCATTTTGAACCAAACCCCTTGATCCAATGAATCCTTAACTCAATTGATGTAGATCTAGCTTCTGCCGGTGTAGATCTTCAATTCCCTTCCCTTTGAGGTTGATTTTAATGGTGGAAAGGTGTTAGAGGAAAGAGGAACATAGGCCACCTTATGAGAGAATAGAGAAACTAAACCATTTCCCATATCTCTCACCCCCTATTTATACCCTTCCACTAACCCACTAATGGGCTGTCCCAAATCATCCCATTGTGGCTCTCCTAACCTGAATAACTAACTGAAAAACATTAAAACAACGATTCCTCCCAAATTGCTGAACCAAATCTTTAATGTAACTACTCTATGAAAAGGCAATCATCAATTCCTTTCCAATGGCATAAGTCTCACCCTCTAATTCAACCTAAGTCAAAAGTTATGCCCTGTACAAGACTGACAAGGCCAAAATAGTCACAAACAGAATCAGTAAAAATTATGGACATGTCTCACATCCCCACAAGCAATATATTAAAAGATGAGAATGATCCAAACCTCAGAGAATTAAATAAAATATTTTACGATCTTCTGATACGTAAAATGTGGGTTGTTACACTAACTGAAAGAAATGATTTCTCTCTATTGCAACAACGCCACTAACTGCTTCATAATACCCATCTAGATTATGCCACTCATTAGCATACCTAAACGGTTTTCCTTTAGTTGTGTCTTTATTATCAATGAGATTAATCAAGAGGGGACTGTGATCACTAGTAGAGTTTGGCAGGATGGTCACTTTGATACCATCGAATTTGTTCATGTAGTCAGCGTTAATTAAGACCCGATCAAGTTTGCATGAATTTTTTTAACATTCACCACTCCTCCATGTGTATTTCAGGCCGCAATGGAGTGGTTCGACAAGCCCAGCAACTAATACACAGTTATTGAACTCCACCAATTGGGAAACTTTGAGGGTATGTCCTCCCAACTTATCTTCTTCCATAAGGACCGCATTGAAGTCACCAACGACTAACCATGGACCATCGACCACTTTTGCCATATTCGTAATGTTTTTCTAGAGATTAATATGATAGGAAGCAACACTACTGGCATAAACAAAAGAAATGTGAATTTTAGAACTTCCAGTGTTGATAGCACACACTGTGATGATTTGATCATCTTTATCAATAAGGTTGAGATTCCAAATGTCTTTATTCCACATCACCATAATTCTACCCTTATAACCAACATCATTATTATGTAAGTAGAGCCAATCAGCATCCATGTTTTCAGCGAAGAAGTTCATGGTATCAGTATTGAATTTATCCTCGATGATACTAAAAATCGAAGGCAAATGTTGTCTTCGAAGATTCAGGAGGTCTAAACATCTAGTATCATTGATTAGACCCCGCACATTCCAACTTATGATTGACATGAGGAGCGAGGGGGGACCCTACTCCTCAACTTCATAGGAGATACATTATTACCGTTGCTATTCTTACTTGTGTCAGTTGTATTACTAAATTGCATGTCATATTCAATGTTTGCCTTGGTCAAACTTTTATCACCCACTGCAGATGCATTAGGTTCATCCTCATCTGACATAACTTCTAAGTTTACATTTTGCAACTCACTCATGTCATCTTCTAATGCATTCTATTCTGGAACCGCTACTTGGTCAGCATGGGGTGGCTTTGTGCTTGGTGCTTGGACCAGGGGGTCCCCTCCCCCTCCACCTCCACCAACGAGGGGGGTTGGCTGCTTGATAGCATTATCTTCTTTACTAGTGTAAATAGTATCGTTTTGGGTTTGGTCAACTGGAATGCTCGCTGATATACTAGAAGTGATAGCTTTTTGGCTAGCAGTACTAGATGATGCTTAGAGATCCTCACTAGAGTTCTGTTGTGCCATTTTTGACACACATGTCGCCACATTTTGTCTTCGTTGCCACATATGTGTAATAGGTAGGGGTGGAATCGGTTCGGTACTAGAACTTTGTATTCAAAACCATTACCGTACCGACTTTATATAGTAATAGAAAAATAATACCATTACCAACCAAAGAAATCAGTTACCAACAGTTTGGTTTATGGTTGGTAATGGTAGATAGAGGTCGGTAATAAGTTTTTACTGTTTACTAGTCTGAGATCTTCTTTTACAATATTCTACGTTAAGATATTAAGTATTAAAATTGATTTTTTTGTTATTATATTATTATTTATCTATCTTATTTTTCGTAGTCATACATGCATGAAAACTTATGAATGAAAATATCATATAAATTATACCGTTTCTAAGATATATGATAAAAATTGCATTCAATCTTGTATTGATAGTATTTTACTAAGTATTTTATTAAATCATTACATATTAGAAGTTCTTTGTTATGTAATAAACATATATGACGAAATATAAGAATATACATATGCATTCTTTAATATATGTGGTAGCTATGGTAATTACCATTGTTAATGCTCAATTATCATTATCATACCGCATATTTTCACGTGGTTTGACATACCATACAAGTCAATTCGGTTACCAATTGTTCGGTACCACTTTCGTTGGTAGCGGTTGGTAATGGCTGGTAAGTGGTAATATGGTAAAAATGTCCAGCTCTAGTAATAGGCGGTGCTGTCACTATACATTGGGCATCTGAATGTCCAAAACACATGCAATGCCCACACACTGGTGGTAGGCACTCATATTCAACATTCTGAATGTAAATATTGCCCTTGCTATCTTTTCGTCTAATTTGTTTCTTCATGTTTGTTGTGGCTTTAATATCAACTAAAACTCCAGCGTAGTTAAGTCTCCTAACCAGCTTAGTTTTATCATCTAACTTCAGTGGTGTGCCTATAACACTGGCCAGTTTGCTAATTCCTCGTGCATTCCACAAAGACAAATCTAGATTAGGAAATCTAATCAAGATAGGAAGGGATTCAAGCATATCCCTTTCAATTCTCAATTTGGGTTCCCATTTCTTAACGAAAATTAATTTACTATCCATGAACCACAGCCACCATCAAGTACTCTCTTGCAATCTATTTCATTCGCGAATTTAATGAGATAAAACCCATTTTCACGTGCAAAAACATCCCATCTTCTAGTGGGATGCCATTCCCTTTTAATGTAAGCATTTAAGTGGATAATGTAGGTCTTTTACCAATTAAATAAATGTAGATAGAGTTCTTCCACATGTTATTGGCTTTAGAGAAAATGACGTCGTCCAAGATTGCAAAGTCACCATCTTCATCATTCCTAGTGTCAAATCGAGAGACCCCACCCTTAATACATGTGTTGCCTGCAACTGCAGTTCCCGAATCACACCTGTTGGTTTCGAACAATGGTAAAGGATTAATGTGGAGATTCTTCTTTGGAGGAACTGATGCGTAGGGAATAGCCTTGTTTTTCCGCTTTCGACCCACCATTTGCCAGCCGAAATCACCATTTTTCTCAGTGGCGGTGGCTGCGGCTGCGATAGGCCTAGGGTTTCCTCCACTAGAGGATGCCATTAATATTTCCTGTATATACATATACATACATATATATATATATATTCTAGAGAATAATGTTAGTATATATTTTATAATAATAATAGTTAAACAAGATTGTTGTCATCAAAACCATCATCATCAACATCTTAATCCTAAACAAATATCGCTTCCGAGCTGGTACCTCTCCAACTCGACACACATACAACTACATTTCCTATACGTACCTATAGGAAACCTTATGCTCGTAGGAGGTCAAGAATTTCAACCAATTCCACTAGCAAAGGTTGAGATACTTCTCGAGGAAGAGAAATCCCGATAATACGACATCACCAGCAACTCTAACCCCCTCGCTAATAAATAGTGCCTCTAACTCACCAAAACGAACTCCATTGCCATCAACTCGAAATCATGAGTCTAATACCCCTCATGCGATTTTGGTTATCGACTAAAAGACAACAACCTTTCACTCGAAAACAAACCGCACTCCTACTACCGCCACAACCAAGTGAGTATTATTGGCTTCTCGTTCCCGCTCGAAAATGAGAAATCAACACACCCATGTGTTAACTCTAACTTCCTAAACCATCCAAATCCTCATAGGACTCACAATGGCATCTTACTCGAGATGACATGACCTAAGCACTCCACTTCCCCAATGGAAAGTGAAACTCCAACAAACCAATCTCAAAATATGCCGACTCACTGGTTGGCCAAAACAACCCAACCACTAATCACGATCAAAACCTCCTACACATTGTCGTAATCAGCATACACCAATCAATTACTCGCAATCGGTAAAATCCCCTCGGGACTCCTAGATGAAAGAACATCCATAATTAGATAAATACGGAAACCGAATCAAACATGGTGGCAATCTGGTCACCTCATCGAATGTGTCCAACTACTCTTTAGCTACAAGCATAGGTAACGACTCCTACTAGATATTTGTCTCAACCGGCTATCGTCTGATCATAAGTGACTCGCTACTAGAGATCTAAGTCCTACCCCACTATCACTAAATAGAAGATGACTCACTAATGAAGAGCTTGACTTAGCCCATTATCGTCACCAACAACCTCTCACTACCACCCATTTTCTGTATCCTTCTAGTAAATGAATTACTGAACTCAAATATTGAGTCCATTCTAGCTCAACAATCAACAAGCAACCAGTTTAGCAAACAAACAACCATGAATCAATGAATTTAAGTTTTGATGAACCATGTATACTGCCAAGAATGGACTAGCTATGTCACAACACTCCCTTATGTTAAGGCCCAAAATTAATCGCTATATATTGTTTTCATCCACGGTATTAATTTCTAGCGAATAAAAACGAGATGTTACACACATACATAGTCTAACAAATCCCTCGACACGGTAAGTCATAATCAGAAGAGACGAATCAATTCATGAGTTCAAATCTCGTTCCATCCATCAAATCACAAGACCAAATGAAACAATAGAATCTCAAAGTCAAATCATAACACATATGGAAATGCCATTAATGGAAAATTATATCGAATGTTGACGTCGCTATTCCCCGATTCATCAAGGTAGCCTTGACGAAACACGAACGAAAAACAACACATACGTCTCCATGAAAGTAGGACAAACTTTCATACTAAGAGAAAGATTAAACATCATGAGCTTACACGATCGACTCCTCCAAACCATCATACCCTCCGAATAAAATCAACCACCCTTCAAGTCGATCACTCAACCCAACCAAAAACTCCACGCTTCGGAGTGACAAAAGAGAGGACTAACCTTACTTCGATATCGAATCGAGTTCGGTTATGCTTTCCATCACAGACATATCACCTAAATAGATGAACCCTCATCGATTCCTAAGAAGTCGATACAAAACTACTTTGAAGTGAACTAATCTCGAGTGAACCGATTTTGGAAACTCAAAACGATAAAGACCACGACTGACTCAGGCTTAACCTTGCAGTCTCTTAGGAGTAAACTCCTAATTCATTCGACTCCAACTTCAAGTCATCAAGGAAAACACTACGAGAACCCAAACATCACTCGTACCAAAATAGTCAATTCCGTTCCAAGGAACGGTTTGCTATATTGACATAACCATACACATAACATGACATATTCAGCTCGTTACACTTGAGCGCCATGACTAATTAGAGATTCTACGGCACCCTAGATATGGATCGTACCATTATTGAAAATAAAGCTGTAAATCGAGAAAATAAGCTTTCGATTTTTCCCGACTCTCAGATCCAAAAATGGAGAAATTAGAAGTACTTCTCGTTCGCTAAAAGCACAAATAGGATGATTAGTCACTAACAGAGAAAACTATTCTGATGGCGCTTGTGTATAAAATGACCCATAATATATATACTAATAATATATAGATATGAAAACCAAAATATATACAAATACATACTCTCTAGTATATGTTAACTCTCAAATTCAGTACTGCTTAGGTTAAGCAACACAACCTAAGCTCTGATACCCCGTGTGATGACTTACCGTACACCACTGATGCTCAGAACTAAAAATCTACGCTATACAAGCACCTGATCAATGTAAAGCGATTGTCAAGAGAAAGAAATAGTTGAATGGAAGAAAAAGGAGAAAGAAGAGAAGGGAATGGAAGATAAAGAAGGAAACAAAACATAAACACAACCATGGAATCTATTGTATATCTCAAAGTGCATCAAATAACATATAATAGTAACAATCATAGATATAAAACAGACGAAACAGCTACACAGTGTGACACACGAGTATAAACAGATATAATGCAAGTATAAATAGGTAAATCATCGTCTTCTACGAATCCACTTACGTAGTTCCGAATAATCTGAACTTGTCGCCTGGTCGCACCCAAGATAATAAGAGGGAAATAAAGCCTTAGGTCAAACAAAAATCGGGTGTGAGCATTAAGAAAATCTCAAAATACTATAAAAGTCGTAATAGTATATATATGGCACAAAGGGTATAGAGAATCATACATGCTCCGCTCCTGCATCCACAAAGTTAGCACATAACAATTGATATATTCTACACCATGATAGACATCATATACTATGGTATGATAGATATCTAAGTACAAAATGGTGATAAACATGTAAACAACCATAGCATCTATTAGCCGTCATCACATTCACTCACTCAGTGCGTAAAATATATGATACTCAATACTTTGATCATCAAATCTATAGAGGCACTGACAATCACTACTGCAATGGGCTCTACGAAACTATCACTAAGTCCTACTACACTGGACTATAGCAAATAACCCTATCTATTCCATACGGCAACTAGCGCTGGGGTCCGGGCCCATCAGTCCATACTGCAACTGGAGCTGGGGTCTGAGCCAATCAGTTTATACTACAACTGATGTTGATCCATCTCCGTGCCCCTCTCTCAAAAGTGTACCAGAATAATGAATATCGATAACTACTTTGCACGTGTTATTCCCACTAGAATCCATCTTTAGACTGTCCATAAGACTCTTCGCTGAAGTCGATCGACAAGTAGCTATCCCCGGAAAACTGAACTGCCGTGAGACATCATCGACTCCTCTCCAAGTCGTAATAAATATATGCCATACCATCCTCATATGACAGTCAACTCATTATGACTTAATGTCACCTTTTCTACATCTCGGAGAAAACTATCCATCGCAGCAGTTTTGCTCTCCATCCTAGAAGCATCATTGTCAAATAACGCATCAATAGAAGTATCACATCCTTGTCTCAAGCAAAAGCCACCGATCAAAGAGCCATCGTATCGAAACAACTATCGAATGAACCATCATATCTCCTGACAATCACATCGTCATCTATGTCAAATTGGCTAAAATGGTCAACAACAATAGTAATCGATATCGACCTCATCATAATAATCGATAATGACTAATTAGGTTGAGTATTTGACAAAATCGGTTAAATACACTGTAACAACACACATTTTACGTATTGGAAGATCGTAAAATATTTTTATTTTATTCCTTGAGTGTTGGATCATTCTCATCTTTTAATATGTTGCTTATGGCGATGTGAGACATGTCCATAATTTTTACCGATTTTGTTTGTGACCAGTTTGCCCCTATCAGTCTTGTACAGGGAATAACTTTTGACTTAGGTAGAATCAAAGGATGAGACCTATGCCATTAGAAAGGAATTGATGTTTGCCTTTTCGCAGGGTGGTTACATTAAAGATATGGCTTAGCGGTTTGGGAGAAATCACTGTTTTAAGGTTTTTCAGTTGGTTGTCCAGGTTTTGGGAGCCTAATGGGCTAATTTCGTGGAGGCTCATTAGTGGGCTGGTGGAAACTATAAATAGTGGGTAAGCGATATGGGAAATGGTTTTAGTTTTCCATTCTCTCATTTGGTGCCTTGTGCTCTTCCTTCCTCTAACACCTTTCCACCATTAAAAATCCAAATCCAAGGAGGGAAATCATAGATCTACACCGTTGGAGGCTACATCTACATCAACTGAGGCAAGGATTCATCGCATCAAGGTGTTTGGTGCAAAGTGCTTGCTGTCAGGATTTGTATTCCATTGATTTTAGCTTGTTTTGAGGAATCAGTGAGTGGTTTACATCTCTCACATGGACTCAATGAAGCGTATGAGTAGTTGGTCATGTTTTTCATCAAATTCAAGTGTTTTCTCAATAGATCTATGCATTGGTGAGTCCATTTTCATATGAATCACCATAGGATCTAAATTTGCAAGTTTAACCAGTAATTCTTATGCTATCTTCATGTGATTATGCAAGTTCTTAGATCTATAATTTTGTTCATATGATCAATTAACATAATTTTGGAGTGACTTGCATAATTTTGGGTAAGAATCGTTGTATTCATGTTATTAATGGTTTCATACCATGTTTATGGTCATATTTGAAGATTTGGACGAGTTGGTTTTGTCGAATCTATCATTTGGCGAAGTTTTGGTCGAAATCGAAGTTGAATTGCAATATGCAGGTTTGGGTCGGCCTTGTCACCAGTTGGGTCGGCCTGGTCACCAGTTGGGTCAGCCTAGTCACCAGATGGGTCTTGCAAGTCACCAGATGGGTCGGGCAATTCACCAGATGGGTCAGGCAAGTCACCAGTTGGGTCGGCCTAGTCACTAGATGGTTCGGGCAAGTCACCAAATGGGTCGGGCAAGTCACCAGATGGGTCGGGAAAGTCACTAGATGGGTCGGGCAAGTCACCAGATGGGTCGGCCTAGTCACCAGATGGGTCGGCCAAGTCACCAGATGGGTCGAGCAAGTCACCAGATGGGTCTTGGAAGTCACCAGTTGGGTCGTGGAAGTCACCAGTTGGGTCGGTCAAGTCACTAGTTGGGAAGGGCAAGTCACCAGTTGGGTCAGGCAGCTCTGGTCGGACATTTCTTGTGATGATGTGACTTCGAAGTGAATTCAATTGGGAAGGTTCGAAGTGTTGAAAAGTGTTCATTGGTCGGTGTGGAACAACGAAGGAGGTGACAACTCAAAGGTTGTGAGTTGGTGGATAATGGATTGCTCGAGAAGGTTGCTTGAGCTATGAAGGTACATCGGGTTGGATGATTAGAGATGCGAAGGTCGAGAGGTTATCGTTGTCGTAAGTTTTAGCAGGCTCGAAGCAGCGGTACATTAGAGACGTCTAAAAGACCGTTTGTAGGTCGAATACCCTGGGTCTTGTAGAATGGCCTAATTGTCAAGGTTAGATAAATGGAGTTTATACTAGAACTGGGTTTACCATTAGCCCTTGACATATGACAAAGTTGGCCATCAAACGATTAACGATGGTTTCGAAGTAGGATTGGCGGTGATAGCCAGAGTCTATCATGATTGATTAGTTACTTTGTTTGAACCGTCTCATGTAGATTGTCCAACGTCGAAGAAGATGTTCCTTGAGTGCTTGTCTGATATTGGTTTAGGCCTCTGGGGCTTGCGCTTGAGGGATGCTTAGTTCGATTAGGATGGTTTACATGAGATATAAAAATTGGATGTCATGAGTGTTTTGCCATGATTGAATGAGTGTTCTGGTTTCCATGGGTGTATGGTTGAAATGTTATCGTAAAGGCTATCGCTGTCTGATGTGGAGAAGATAGGGTTGAGTTCTTCTCTAGTGTTTGGTAGATTGGGCCGTTAATCTACCTATTCTCATACACTTTATTGATGATGTTTGTTAGCTATTTTATCGCTCACTAAGACTGTTGTTCTAACTCAAGGTTTTATGTTTCCCTCTTATTACCTTGAGTTGTTCATCTGGTTGTGGATGGGCAGACTAGGTGGCAAGTGACAGGTGATTGCTTAGTGAGGACGATGTAGTTGTTCGGAGGCAAGCAGGAGGCTGGCGTACTATATTTCTACTATATAGTATTTGGATTTTCGCTGTTTGTTATTCTTTGAGTGATGTAGTGAGGCAATTTGTATAAACGGTATTTCCAAGTGTATGGATATTACTTCCTAGTTACTATGAAAGTCTAGTGTTTTCTGCTTCACTATTACTACCTGTTGTATATGTTCTATTATATTTTATCATTGCGCTGTGAGTTACGACAGGTTCCGATGATGTTATCGTACCATGATGATCGTCCATAGCTGTCGTGCACAGCTTTCAACGTATTATTCCTCTTGTTAGTGCGGGGGCTGTGGGCGGTCATCACATACACACCCAAGGAAAACATCTGGCATTCATCGCGAAATCTAGCTTGCCACCAAGGATAAATGCCACCATGAAGAACTCCTTCTTTGAAGCCACCATCACATCGCCTTTTCCTGGATAAATCAACTCTGGTTTAACATAATCGAACTGGATCTGAATAGACATAGTTAAATTCGACTTAGCCACTTGGTCGTCCTGAATCCGGATCGGCATAGACAACTCGAGATTGGTCGAATTGGCTCCGAATCGACTATGTCGATCTGGACTTGGTTGAACCGAGATGTTCCTCGTCTTTTGATTTCTTTGCTCCATCCAAGTTCTTTTTTCGAGCTCCAACGTTGCTCTATCATCAAATCCAACCATGCACTCTGGAGATCCATTGATAATACATATCGCCCATTCGAGTCTACCATCTTTGTGCATATAATCAAGATACACCAACACATGCATTTGATTAATAATCACTCCAAACTTTAACAAACAAAATAATTTCTAACACTAAGTCACCTATGAACGACGTTTTAAGAAAAACTAAGTAAACAAGTCAACCATGCAACCAATAGTCATACAAATCCCAAACTGGCATATGAACTTCTAGAATAACCATAATAATTCAAATAGAACACATACATAGCAATCAAGGCTATTAAAATGTCCAAATAGTCTATGTCCAACAGTATGGTCAAAACAGTGCGCAAGCAAGTAAATAATGTACACACTAGTGTGTAACTAGGAAAAATATGGTAATCATGGTTAAAAATATTCAAACTACTTATTAATCTTTTTTTATTAATGTTTTACTAGTTTTCAATTGTCCTAACACTTATGTTTATGACTAATAACTAGTTTAAAACATTAAGTCTACACCATAAGAACAAACATAGTTCAATAGGAGACAATATGGCTCATCTTAGCCAAATCAATCCAAACTAGCTCTAAAATGTAGAGTTTGTCAATAAAAGTCCAACGCACGAAAGCGCGTCCAAATCCGACCTCATATGAAAAAGTTATACATGTTATAAGTTTCGACGATTAGTTAAATAACAAACTAATTTAAACAAGTTTTCCCTTACCCCTTCTTCCCCAAATCACATTTCAGCCAAGCACCCAAGACCACCACCTTCTTCTTGCCGCTACCACCATCTCGCACCTTCGATCACACCAAAATACCTCCATATGAAGCTTCTCCCTTGAGATTACTTATGCTAGAACACTCGTCGTTCGACCATGCTCCATTCACCAAAAAAAGGAAAAATATCAAAATCACCAAATCGCAAATTTCTCTCTCATACTAACTCCAATTGTCTTGAAACCAAAGCCATTCTCTTCATTTTCAAATCCTCTATATCTTTCCTTTTGCTGCAGCTGATTCCCGAAGATGAAGTCGTAGCAAATAAAATAATGGAACAAACCTGGGCTGGTTTTTGGTCATCTTCGGCCAACTCCCATGTCTGATCGACGATCGCCTGACACTGTTGAGTTCTGTCGTCGATAAGAACAACTTACATTCTGTGGGCTTTGGCTTAAAGCGGATGGATCAAATAGGCCAATTTCAGCCATTGATGAGAAAGACGGGAGCATGGATTGCAAATGAGGGAGATGAGGTATATTTATAACCTCCACCCAAAACACTATTCACCAAGCTCGAAATCCCTTGAACCCCAAACATATCGAACCATATACTGAAAAGAATTCTGACGGTCATTCCGAGACCAATAAAGAAGGTTCAGGACCCAATTCCATCATACGCAAAAGTTGGCTTTTTGGATCGACTTACGAATCAATCCTAAACTACCAGCCAAAAATCCAATAGTTGAAACATATCGACGATTACAGTCTAAAAATTTCCCATTATTGATCTGGATTCAATGGAACTGGTCCCAAGTCCTGTCTCGATCATTTGTAAAAAATCACATTGTGGAACCACTTCTTAATTGATGGATTAGTATTTAAATAAAAATATTTAACTATCCAATCGCCAAAGATGGGTTGTTACACTGATGGCCTCAAAAATCTGGTATGCTTGGGTGGAACAACAGTTGTAAGAGGTTAACAAAATAAATTTAGGTTGGAGTGCAAATCATAATTTGTTTGTTAGGAATTGTCCGACCACCTTCCCTTTCTAATAGAATCTGATGGTTTTGAGAAAACTAGGCACGTGTGGGTGAAATAATGTATAAGAGGTCAACCGAGTTTGATTAGTTAGGCATCTGGTGTTTTCTGAGCGTGCAGATTTCGATTGGAGGTTACTATGATATGCGCTAGTTTATGTGTCATTTTGCTAGTAAGCATGACCTACTAATGACACATTACAAATGATGGTTGAGGCCATAGGATGAGAACAGAAGAGGTTGAGAGCCGATCAAAGGCTAGAATTAAGAAAGCTAAATCAAATAAAAAAAATTAGAATATAAAAATGCAAACAATTAAAGAAGAAACTACTTATAACACTTATTATAAGAAATCATCTTATTTGTGGACAGACACAAACTATTACTAATTCTTTCCTTTTACCTTACTTATCATGCTAGTAATTACTTTATTCACCAGGCCTTATGTTAGATTTAATGACAATCCACGAACCCTCGCCCTTTGGAATGACTATAGACCAAACAAGTCCAATCCAAAAAGTAAGCATCCACGAAAAGTCTTGTGATAAAATGAATTTTTGATCTTCAATAGTTGAACTTAACACATTCACAGTGTTCATGTACCGCAAAACCAAATCTCATAATCTTAATCCATCGGGTTTTATCAAAGAAAAAACAGCGGAACGAAACAAAAAAGAAGAACAGAATCTCACAGCGGAATAGAACAAATCTAATATTCAATATCGCTTTACATCGGAAACTTTTAAATACTCAAAGCGAACATACCATGGATAGTTATAAACTCTATCCTCACATAATGCAACTATGACATCCAAGTATAGATAATAGAATATGCCCTGCCTTCTGACGAAGAACACCAACTCCTCTGGAATTGTTTGGGAACTCCTCGAATCCTATCTAAACCTGAAATACACTCAAATCTAACCCGAGTGTCAAACACTAGATTTAGGCTTGGAATAACCAGCTTGAGAACTATATAACAAGTCATACATATACCAAAACAGCATCAAAAGGGAGTTTTCAAAACTTCGTGCATGCTTTTGGAAAATGAAGTTACCATATGACCCGCATCCCATCACACAATGCAAACACACAACGTTAGGAGCAAGTTTTACCTTATGATAACCAAAGATGCTTGATACGTGAGAATCATTTGATATTATCATTAATGTCTATCTTTGAAAATCTTTTCAAAATAAACATATCAATCCTAGCAGATGTAGGTACCCATATATTACGTCTACATACATAGAGTACAACTAAAACCGTAAAGGTTCGTATTGGAAGTTGGGCTCCATCAATGACCAAGGAAAAAGATCTACCTTAACCGCAATTCGGAACACCTCTTGCGGGATGTCCTAGGATCGAAAAATTCTCCTTCTGTATCGGCAAAGCCGGCCCACCTATACCAGGTGTAGTTCGGGTTTCTCTTGGACATAACATCTCCCTGTCGTTGTCGACCATTATCCAATGTACCTCGTTCCATCATCCACTAAGCAAATTTCTTGGGCTCCATACCATGGCATCACTTTCTCAACTAGAAGGAAATGTTTATGCTTAACTCTGTGGTACTTCATCCTATTTCGGCTCATTACCGGTTGTGAGGCCTTAAAGTTAGGTTTCCACACAAAGCTCTTCTTTTCAACAAAAGGCTTTGAACATCAATAGCTCATCACTTAACATTCCATATTGTCAACTAACAACATATAATCGGTGTGTAATGACTCAAATCCTTAAGTAAAATTATCTGATTATAGTTAAAATTGTTTACTAGATTTTTATTTGGAATTGATGGGTTTGGGACTGTGTGCATGTATGTACAAGGGAATATGCACAAGGCAACACATAATTCCAGGGTATATGTAGTAGGATCCATGTATATAAATATACATGTGTATTTCTAGTAACCATTTAATTAAATCCTATGGACTGATTTTAATACACCATGTAGGGATATTTGAAACAATGCATATACAAGTTAATGGCAAAAACAATTGCACTAAGATAAAATAATGTATAGCCAGAATTAGAAAATGAGGGTTCATTATTTTGTCATGACTTGTTTTGGAGGGAAAATAATTTTTAATGCTTTTCTTGTTCTCTGAAAAGTGATGCAGTTTTTACATCCGAGCATTTTAAATAAAATTAAGCAAAAATTATGTGGAAAATACTCACACATATGGCATGATTTGTCGAAGGGTAAAAATGACTTTATATTACCTTTGAAACCCTAGAAAACTGCCAGGCAAAAATCAAACTACCTAGTGTAAGCAGGTTAAAATACATAAAAATCTATTTTAAAGGAAGAAGGGAAGCTTGGGGATAAAGCAAGGGTTTTTGATTTTCTAGCTTAGAAGGGGGAGATTTGATGAGTATTCTCACTTAAAACATATGGCATTAAGTCCTAAATTCAAGAGGCAGCCAATATTTTTATATGCTCATTTTAGTTGAATTTGATCTTCTGATTATTTCATCTGTTTTCTTATGACTGGAAAAATGCTACTGATTTCTATTTATAATCATTATTGAGTTTAGCATTATGGATCTAAAGTCATTATTTAAATCTGTTCAGTTTTATGATCCCTTAAAAAACCCTTTACTGATACCTTTGAAAACTTTATAGAAATTTGGACATACAAAAGGTACGGATCTATGGAAATCCTCCATGAAACATTTATATGAGCTGCAATATACTTGTGTGTGGGTGCTGAGGCTCTGTAATTGTTTGATTTAGAAAGCAATAGATTTTCTATGTGCTGACCTCTAATCAAGAATGCCATCATTATGTCTCAGCTAGGTTTTGAATTTCATTTGAAACTAGTTTATGCATAGTGGCAAAAATCTCTTAAAAATATTTCTAAAGCCATAGATTAATATCAGATGTATACTCAGACAAATATATATATACACACACACACACACACACACACATGTAGTTAAAATAAAACAAGGATTTATGTCATTAATCCCATGGATAAATGATTTCCTGAATTTCACATGTATGTATTGGAATAATTTCTTGCTTGATTGGTTAATATTCTAGGCTGAATGGTTGTTTGATAGTTTGAGGTGATTTCTGTGAAATCCATAGTATTATACAGTGGGTCTAACTATGTTAGTTTACCTTATTTAGGTAAGTAGACACTGAAAGAAAAATATGAGAACACTTAGTAATTTAACTAAGGATTATTTTGATCAAGAAGCTGTGGAATGGCTTGCCTTGAGTTGTAAGTCTGGAACATGGCCTAATTTTGGTCCTGAGATCTTTGTGTAGTAGTGTGAATTAGATTACTAAAATGTGCCCTAATGATTCCTTATTATAGATGAGATTAAGGAACTTAATTAACTGAAAATGCTAAGAAGTAAGTATATAAGGAACTTGGAGGAATTTTCCTTTGGCAGTTATGAATAAAAATCATGATGTTAACAGGGTGAATTAACCTGTTATGTTATTATGTTTGACTGATTTGCATGTATTAACTTTGAATACTGATGATGAATGTTTTTATAAATCAGTAAATGTACACTTGCACAAGATTATTTATCAACATGGAAAAGAAGTGACCATTTTTAATAAAATTCCTATATGAAATTATATCATAGATTTTACCATTATATTTTAATTGGGATGCTCATACCAGACATTAGTCTGACCTTTTTTGCTCATGGAAAATGGGGTGTCTCACTATTTGGTGAAGCAGCCTATAATGCTTTTTCAAGAAATGATGGAGCTAAGTAGATCTGATTTAAGGAGTCTGCTGTTTTCTTGGATGATTAGCGTGCTTGAGTAGAAAATAAAAGCTTTGAAATATGATATCTGCATGAATCCATGAGAGTAGTTTATGAATTAGTCTTGTAATTTTTAAGCTAATATGTTTAAATGGTAGATGAATGAAATGCAATATGTATGTAGATGACTGATTTGAAGTAATAATTTAATTTGATCGTTTTATGAACTGAAATGGAAAAATATATATATTTGGAATTATGGAGATTTACTAATATTATATGTATTAGTCAATCTGGAGTCATTTTAGAAAAATATATATTCAAAGTATCAGTTGTGCATGCATATGATTATCAGTTTTGGGTACACTCAGTTTGAAAGTATCACTTTTATGACCTCATGTTCATCAGTTTGATAAAACCACTGTAGGTATCACTTAGTATAATTCAAAGTATCATTTTGAAATAGCATCATTTTGAAAGGATCATTTTATATGCTCTGAGTATCATTTTTAAAAGGTACTATTTTTGACAAGTATTATTTTTACATAATGGTAGGGGTCATTGTTGGAAGGCATTATTTTCTGAAGAAACAACAATATCATTTTTATATGTACTGAAGTATCAGTTATAGAAAGCATTATTTTGGTAAGCATAAGTATCATTTTCACTCACACATGAGTAATAGTTCTATCCTTATGATATAAAAGTATCATTTTTGTAAGCACAAGGATATCAGTTTTAAAATATCTGTGTTTAACATTAATTTATACTGAGATCAATGGATCTCTTGCTTTCTTTCTACTCTGATTTAAAGCAAGAGGGATATATATATATCTTCACACACACACACACACACACACACATATATATATATATATATATATATATGACAATAATTTTTGTATGAAACAATATTTTTATATTGGTAAAACTTTTGGATCCTGGTTATAGTTTTGGATAAGGATGGGTCTGGCTTTTAGATAGAGAACCTTTTGTATGCAAAAAAAAGACTAGAAAATCTAGTTAAAAGCAGGGTCATTCCATGGTGCTTATTAATATATAACCCTATGAGCACATAAGCCCCAGAGGAGGGTGTTAAGCTAAGAAGATTGATCCTCCATCACCTATATGATATATCATCTACAAAAACCAATTAATAATGTCGTGAAATACAATATCAGACACACATCCATTTACAAGTTCGTTTTGGGTTGTGAACGAAACCAAAGGCACTTTATAACATGGCTCCGCCTAGGTGCAAAAGTCCTTGCAATCCAAACTGCTTCAAGTACAATCAAATCGCCATCATAATATAACCCCATAATTGAGTGGCCACTCGAGTTATCAACGAGCAATCCTTCGGACATGAAGGTCTTCGGTCTTCAATCATAGTCATCGTCGTTTTCAATTGCTCTTATCGCATCTTATAATTATTCACAATGGGTTGAAACCTGGTTTTTCTGAATAAGTAGCGCATCTTTAAAATCAATATGGATATACAAGATATCATGAGTCTTATTCCATTTCAGAATATTCTTTTACTCAAATTATTCTTTACATTGGGAGTTACTCTCTTAATCTTGTCAAAGATTTACAATACTTTAAACTCTTGTTTAAATCTTTCCTTGGAAATCATTTCAAAAGATTATAAAATTTCATTTCACAAATTTAACTCAAACCAAGGTTTCTACGCTTAATCGGGATTATCGAACCTCACGAAAAAGTAACTTCTCAAATAGTTATCATGTTCCCATCCTATACATCCCATGGATCAAAACTGGCAACACTCCATATCTAATTGCCCTCGTATTTTGGTAAGTTTAATTACCTTCATAAATCTCAATCTTTCAATCCAAATTTGATTAAAGATTTCATTTATCTTTACGGGAAAACATATTTACCAAAACCTAACCCATTTATTGATTATTTATTGAGTTAAGTTACTTTATCTTTCTTTGATCATATCTCTAGCCCAAAATCATATTTACGATTTCTTAATATTATTGTTAGAGAAAACTCGTTTATCTTTTAAATGATCTTTAAACTTTGTTCCCATTATCATTGGCTAGGGGAAACTCTTTCATTCAATTTTCATATTCATATCTGATAAAGATTACTCTTCATCCTAACTTGGAAAATTATATTTCCTTCAAATGGATTACATAACAAATGTTTTCTAAGACATCGTTCACGATATACCCAAAAATCATTCTTTCATTTTCAATGAAATCTTCAAGAAATCATATCGGCTCATAATTGATATAAATTCCCGCATCAAACTAATATTATAAGCGGAATAATGACAAAGCCTTTTCAATTCCTTAAGTAGTAAAGGTCTTCATCTATAGAGACTTATCTCAATTCGAACCAAATCGATTCTTATTCAATTCCAATTTTATTTGGAAAACTTAAATGCGTTCGTTACTTTTTAAATCCCCAAAATATCTTAAAATTCTCATTTTAATCATTTAGGTATGTTTACAAAACCTTTGAATATCATTGGCAGTATAAAAACCTTTCATTTCAATTTGCTTCAAAAGCCATCACAAATAGAGTTGCTAATTCAGCACATTTTCATAAAATAGCTGTTTAACTTTTCAAAACTCGGTATATTCAATCCGAATAACTTTCAAACAATTTATTATGATTTACTTTTAATAAATTAAAAATATCTCATTTCAATTAAATCCAATTTCGGGTCCCAAACTGCACTAGCGTTGTTTTTATTCAAATTTGATTTGAACTTATTTCAAAACCTAACTATTGGATTATAAAACATTTCTTTGTATTTTAAATCTCTATTCATTTCTAACCAAATGTTTTTCGTTTTGGGAAAATCTAATGATCAGATCTCCCGGTACGTCAATTTGAAGTCATTGGTCGAAATTCGCGAACAGCCGCTGCACATCTAGTTCTATTCCGACCAGACTTCGACTTATAATTAAAATCGAATCTAAATTGCTTTCAAAATAGTCTATTAATTATATAATAACTTCTAGAAACTATATTTCCAATATTTGACTTTAAATTCAAATATTCTTTTATTTAAATATTATAATATTATTTAAATCATTAAAATAATAATATTTTTCAAACTTCATTTTTGAAATCCAAACTTTCTTGAAGTCTAAACAAAGCAGTTTGGATAATAAAATCTAGTTAAAACATTTTTTTTTATATCCAAAGCGAACTTCATTTTTAAAGTTATTATTCTCATTTAAATTCAAATTTAAAACATGCCTTAATTACTTGAAAACTTCTTCAAATAAAATTTCCGTCTTTACGAAAACTATTCGTAATTACTTAAACTATCTTTCCAAATCATTTTGGGGTTAAATATTCAAACTTTTATTTTTCACTTATTATTTAATTAATAAAATATTCAATAAAATTCCAATTTGGAATAAAACTCAATTAATCACTATATAATCCAACTTATATGAGTTTAACACATCAATAAGGAATTTCACATAAGGCCTTTTGTGGGCCTATTTTCGATGTGTTAGATCTACATAATAGAGGAATCGCAGCTCGGGAGCAATGAGGTGCGCAGCGAAAGAGAAAGAGTTTTCCGCGATTCATTAAACGTTGGGTTCTCAGTAAGAAGATCACGCGTGAAACACTCTGCCTGGGGAGTACGGTCGCTAGATCGAAACTCAAAGGAATTGACGAGGTCAATTTCTTTATTTCTATCAAAGAAATGCCTAGAATCTAATAAAAGGGTGGGAGCATAGTGAAGTGAATAATCGCTCATGGAGAACGTCTTGCTACCTAAAATGAATTGTTTTTATGTTTTCCTAGCATAATTTAGTGAATGTTGAACCACGTTTATGGTTATTAATAGTCGTTAACTTCCAATTATCACATAATTGCATCATTAACATAAGCGTTAAGGTCATAAACCCTTGATACCTTTTTCAAATCATTTAAGTAAATTATTAACCATTATTAGCCATTTATTTGTTATTATTATAAAATCCAATTATAACCAATTAATGTCAACACATATCACATCAAGTTGTCAATCAATGTCACAATAAAATTACTCAACGTTACTATTCATCCATAACATAATCAATCACGTTATCAACCAAACCTAACTGATCATTTATTCACGGTTGAACTCTATAATCATTAGAGTAATCATTTTAATAACTAAACTACTGAGTGGTTAACTTTTCAAACTTCCATTAACATCATTAAACTCAAATTCACTTAACAACATAGCAATTACTATTTACAACATAATTAACTACACCAACTACAAAAGTTAACCAAATGTGAGCAAAGTTTGCTCACCATAGTTTATCCACTCCGCCAAATTTTAAGTATAAAACTCTCTAACTTCTCTGCAACTTCCGACTTCGCTTTACAACCAACTTTGCGCCTTTTCTACTTCAAATACTCCATAAATACTATATATACTTATATATATTAACTTAAGTTTAAAGGAAGAAAGGTGATATTTTTAATGGTTTAAGGGAGGCTACAGGGGTGTGGGGTCCACGACCAGAAGAGGAGGCTACTACGTGGGGCCTGCGCGCATTGTGTGGGGCCTTGGGAGAGAGCTGGTGGTGGTAGAGAGGAGGTAGGGGTGTTCGAGTGGGGTAAAATGGTGTAAAGGTGGTGTTTTTGGACATTTAAAGGAAGAAAGCGAGGAGCTTGGCTAGAGGGAGGCCCACGTGGGGAGGCGAGCTAACAACGCATGGTGCTAGACTGATGGGTGCTGTGGTTGACCCGGGAGGCAGGGGAAGGGAAGGAGCTTGTGGAGAAGAAGATGGAAAGAAAACAAAATGGGAAATGAAATATAAAAATGTAATGAAACGATTATATATCTAAGATAATTGCTTAGGAAGTTGGCAAAGAAAGAGGGAGTGACATGTGGAAGGTGAGGTGTCAAAAGGGAAGGAGGTATAATAAGTTTAAAGGTTGATTTTGATTTGTTTAATCTTAAGTTTAATTAAACGATTTTATACGTTTTCAACTTGTACGATCAAACCATAAGTCCGATTGATATGAAATTTAAAATCCTGCTATATTTCACTGATACGGATCCAATGAAATTGGTCTTGTTGAATTCTGAGACCGTTTCCAAAATAGCCTTCTGATGTACTATTATTTAATTTCAATACATTTTTTGACATGCGTTTATATTGCGCACACTCACATAATAACTCCAATAAATACGAAATTCGAAACCTTACAATATTTTAACGTTTCGGATTCGTGAAACTGGTTTCATCGAAATCCGAGATCGTTTGAAAAATGACTATTTTTAGGCTATTGAAATAACATTAAATTATCGAATTTTAATATATTTACTTTTAAGATTTAAAAGTTCACTAATCTTATTTTATCTTCAGTAAAATATAAAACAAAGTTAGAATTCGTTTTCAATTGTTTTTCAAGTCTAGATTCAATATTTACTGAAATTTGAAATTCAACCAGACTTATCCATTTAAAAGTTCTTTTAAATATATTTTAAATCCATATTTTAAAGTGACTAAAAATATGGGTCGTTACAATCTCCCATACTTAAAAAGATTTCATCCCCGAAATCGGAACAAAGCAAAGAACAGAATGCTGAAACAATACTCATGTATCTATAACCAAAATTGTCATGTCATATCACATCCCAATACATCATAAATAAAATATCATACTGTAGTCACAGACATAACTTATACCCTAGTGTAGAGTGCCACTTAAAGTATAAGCTATATCTATGCATCTAACCAACCAACCAAAGCACGTACTATGTACCTGAGGTTGTATGTACAACATCAGAATGTTATCATACCCCAAAATATATACCTAGTGCCTTTCCTGCACCAATATGAGATCTAACCATATATACAATATCGATATAGATTGAAGCCACAACCGGCTCCCTAATCATCCTTGGAATCATGAACTGAAGGTCCTGGAAGATCTATCTCCTCCGATTCCTGGTTCGCCCCATCCTACACCCAGCCCGGCTCACCTATATCCTAGCCAGGTGCCAAATACTCCTCAACCCAAATGTCGTTTGGATCTTTGTCCATAAACTCCTCCTCATCACCAATCCAATAATCATATGGAACCTCGTGTTCCTCTTCGCCATCTAGCACATCGTCGGCATCGTAGTCAGCCTCATCAATCTCCAGATGATCACCCTCAACAATATCTGGCACGAGATCCCATACTTGTAAGTCCTCTGGTACTGCAGGTTGTGCTAAATCTCCTAACACAATATCTAACTCCTACTCCATCTGATACTCATCCCACTCCGACACAACTAACTATGGAAGTAGTAACCCAGGTAATACCCACTCGTGTTACTCATAAATAGCCTTTGGAACAACCTTAGGAATAAAGTCAGGGACGATCTCCATCATCTGTGGCTGTTGAATATCTGCTATAGGTAATGTTGTTGGAACTAGATCATGTATAATGACGTGACCTGCTTAATCATACTGAAGTCCCTCATCGATCACCAACATCCAATCGCCGTAAACACCAAAATCTTTGGGCTCTATGGAATCTAACTTCATTGGAATAGGATCTAGATCTGAATCTGAAGCCTTTACTAGTCTGAAAGCTGAGGTGGCATCTGATTGGTACTCATCGCTGCTGCTGTCAACTATCACATTTGGAAGACTATTTGAGTGATCCCTACTCTGAGAGTCTGACAAGCTATCATCCGAGCTATCCGAAGAACTACTGGATATATAAGACTCTCTAAACCCTACCAAGTACCGTCAGACTGAAATCTGCTTACCCTCTTCAATTTAAATAAAGAGTTTCTAATCATGAAATAAATTTAAACCAACCCTTTTAAACCCATACATTTTCTAAAACCTTTTTGTTAAAATGACCAAAGAGTTCTATGTTTAAATATACTTACTTTATTTAACCATTCACAATGTTTTACTAAGTTTAAACTTAGTTATTATACCTCATAGCTAAACTTATCTAAGTATATACTTATACTTTTCTTAATTAGCTAGACTAATTACCAAACATCACATTCCGAAATCAATTAGTTGATTAACCTTTCAAATATAACTTTCATGTTATCAAAACATAATCCTTTCGTTTATAAACTATATATTATTCTTCTTTAGAAATCAAAATAACTTATATATGAAAATCACAAATATGTCTCTCATATATATACTACTCTCAACTCATTGTGAAGCGTTATTAACCCTATCTCTAATGAGTTATTCGTCCTAGGATACCTCTGATCCTATCTCTGACGAGTCTTTACTCCACAGACCCGAGGTTTATCGGAAAGCTCTGATATCACATTGTAACGACCCGCAAACCCTTTCCCTTTGAACCGACTATAAACCAAACAAGTCTAGTCAAAAAATTAAGCATCGACGGAAAGTCTTCTGACGAACCGAATTTCCGATCTTCAATAATCAATACTTAACACATCCACAGTGTTCATGTATTGCAAAACCAAATCTCGCAAACTCAATCCATTGGGTTTTATCAGTGCAAAAACAGCAGAACATAACAAAAGAGAAGAACATAATCTCATAGCAGAATAGAACAAATATAAATTTCTATATAACTTTACAGCAGAAACTTTTAAATATTCAGGGTGAACATACCATGGATAGTTATAAACTCTATTGTCTCATAATAAATCATGACATACAAGTATAGATAGTGGAATACGACCTTCCTTCTAACGAAGAACACCAGCTCTTTTGGAATTGTCTAGGAACTCCTCAAATATTATCTAAACCTGAAACAAACTCGGATCTGACCCAAGTGTCAAACACTTAAGTCAACCTTGGATTTACCAGCTTGAGAACAAGATAACAAGTCATACATATCTCAAACCGTCATTAGAAGGGGGATTTCAAAACTTCGTGCATGCTTTTGGAAATGAAGTTACCCTAAGACCCGCAGCCCATCACACAATGCAAACACACACCATTAGAAGCAAGTTTTACTTTATGATAACTAAATATGCTTGATACACGAGAATCATTTGATATTATCATTAATGTCTATCTTTGAAAATATTTACAAAATAAATGTAACAATCCTAGCAGACATAGGTACCCATATATTACGTCTACATACATAGAGTACAACTAAAACCGTAAAGGTTCATATTGGAAGTTAGGTTCAATCAATTATCAAGGCAAAGTATCTACCATAACCACGAATCGAAACACCTCTAGTGGGATGACCCAGGATCAACAAATGCTCCTTTTGTATTGGCAAAGCCGACTCACCTATACCATCAGGTGTAGTTCGGGTTTCTCCTGAACATAACGTCTCCCAGTCATTGTCAACCACTATCCAAGTTGCCTCATTTCATCATCTACTAAGTAAATTGCTTAGGCTCCATACCATGGCATCACTTTCTCAACTATAAGGAAACATTAGTCCTTAACTCTGCGGTACTTCATCCTGTTTCACCTCATTACCGTTTGTGAGGCCTTGAAGTTATGCTTCCACAGAAAGCTATGTTTTTCAAAAAAAAGCTTTGATCATCAACAACTCATCACTTAGCATGACACATTGTTATTTCAAAACATATAATCGGTGTCTATTAATATATAACTGTCTGAGTACTTAAATCCTAGATGAGGGTGTTAAGCTAAGAGGATGGATCTTCCACCATCTATCTGATATATCATCAGTATAAACCAATTCGTTATGCCATAAAATTCAACATCAAACACACTTCCATTTACAAGTTCATTTTGGGTTGTGAACGAAATAGAAGGCACTTTATTTCACGACCCCGCCTTGGTGAAAAGGTCCTTGCAATCTAAATTGCTTCAAGTATGGTCAGATCGCCGTCACAATACAACCGCATAATTGGGTGGCCACCCAAGGCATCAACGAGCAATCCTTCCGATGTGAAGGTCTCCAGTCTTAAATCACAAGCATCATCGTTTTTCAATTGCTCTTATCACGTTATATAGTTTTTCACAATGGGTTGAAACCTGGTCTTTCTGAATAACAAGCGCATCTATGAAATCAATATGGATATACAAGATATCATGAATTTTATTCCATTTCGGAATATTATTTTAATTAAATCAATCTTTACATTGGGAATTACTCGCTTAAATCTTATCTAAGATTTACAATATTTTAAACTGATGTTTAAATCATTCCTTGGAAATAATTTCAAAATATCATAAATTCTCATTTCACAAATTTAACTCAAGCTAAGGTTTCTATGCTTTATCAGGATTATTGAACCTCATGAAAAGGTAACTTCTCAAATCGTTATCCTATTCACATCCTATTCGTCCCATGGAGAAAAATTGACAACACTCCATATCTAGTTGCCCTCGTATTTTGGTAAGTTTAATTACCTTCATAAATCTCATTCTTTCATGGTTAAATATTTCATTTATCTTTATGGGAAAACATATTTACCCAACCCTACTTATTGATTGATCATTGATTAAGGTAAGTTACTTAGTCTTTCTTTAATTATATGTCTAGCCCAAAATCGTATTTGCAATTTCTTAATCTTATTGTTAGGGAAAACTCGCTTATCTTTAAATGATCTTTAAGATTTGTTCCCATTATCGTTGGCTAGGGAACCTCTTTCATTGAATCTGTTAGGGACTGCGGAATGGATTGTTAAGGCAAAACAAACACTAGAGGGAGGGGTAAATAGTGTTTTTGAGAATTTAGACAAAATCTAAACTTATATGAACTAATATATGAATCAAACACCATAGAAACAATCACAGACACAAAATCAAACACAAATGCAAATATAAACAAAAATAAAGTGCATAAAAGGAAAGAACACACCGGATTTTATACTAGTTCGGAATTGCTCGTACGTCCAGTCCCGCACAATGCTGGAGTGTGCAGTGTTTTATTACTATATCAATATCCAATTACAACCTCCTTGATTTCACCGCTATAAGGGATACCACTGATTCCAGCCTCCTTGATTTCACGGCTACAAGGGATATCGCCGATTATCCATCCTTGATTTCACAGCTATAAGGGATACCACCGATTTCTTACACAACCCAAACAATTACAAACAACCCTATAACTCTTCAATAGCACTTGATTCTGAGAGTAATGAGTAGGGAGTGTAGAGAGAAGAAGTTTAATGAAAATAGAATTGAATTTGGTAGAGTATAAGTGTAGAAATCATAAAAATGATAAAGAATAATGGTGTAATGAAAGGAGATAAAGATGGAGAAGAAGAATTAATAAAAAATTGAAATCAACCCCTATTTATAACATTTGAAAGGTTGCAACGTTTTTGAACCGTCACAAATAGTGAAAAGACACTTCCTTTCAATTTTGAAAAAATGTCAGTTATATGTCGACATGTGTATATATATGTATGTCGACATATACGTGTACTAAATTGAAATTTGAATATTTTTTCAAGTGTTTTGATATGTATATAATTCTGGAAATTCTTGAATTAAAATATAGTGTTATAAATACATATTATAAAGTAGAAAATCACATGAAAACATAAATATAAACTATATAAACATATTTATAAAATTATAGAGTTTAAAACTATATAAACATAAAGTATATAAAATACAAAATATATAAAACTTATATAGTATAAAGTTATAAAACTTAAGTTTAAAATAAAATTAAAATAGAAAGTATAAAAGAGAAGATAGAGATTGAAGATAGAATTTGAAAACATAATTTAAAATTAATTTGAATTTGAACCTGTAGTGCTATTCAGAGTTTTACATAATCTAGACTCTATAAGTATATTTATCTTGAACTCTTGAAATCTTGAATACTCATGAGTCTTGAATCATCTCTGAATTCTGAATCTCTAACATCTTTAAACTGTATAGTTGTGATAACCCGTAACTTCCCCGGTAAGGAAAGCCCGGATTATCTTAAGAACACGACAAAATAGAACGCAAACAGAAGAACATTTCATTGTTATTACAAAAATTCCATCAGATACAAGAATATACAGAGTATGAATAAATATACATTCGACAAATATCAGGGATTACAGTAAAGTACATAGCAGCGGAAAAATAATATAACACACAACTGAAAGTAATACACGGATATAGAGCTTTTCGAGTATCGTTCCAGTTGTAAACCAGGATCCGGTGAATATAAATCTGCAAAACCAAAACTACTAACTGCCCATGCGGAAAGTAAGGGCACCCAGAGTTTAGGTTAAAACAATAAACACCAGGTCAGTCATGTGATTGATGTGAGAACTAAAACAGTTATTTAAAACTTTACTTCAAAAGAGAGTAATTCAAGGGACCACGCCGTATAACACGGAACGGGTTTCCTCCCAAGAACACCAGTGCATAGAATAAACAACGCAATGCTTTTTCGAAAAATGAAGCTATTATAAGACCCAGGTCCCATCACACAATGCAACGCAAGCCGGAGGATAGGGTTTTCCCTTATAATAGCCAAATATGCTTGATACGTTTAAAACAAATCACTTGATACTATTATAGGTGTATAGTTTCAAAACAATTTCAATCATAAATATCAATCATAGACGACATTAATGACTCATACCACTATGTCGCCATACTAGGTTCTACAAATAAAACCGCAATGTCACGTATTGGAAATTGGATTCCATCATGAGTCGAGGCAAGGGGCAAGCTCCTCTCCGATTCGAGACACTCTAGAAAATGTCTCAGGACCACACACAGCGATCCCTTGGAAACTCCAAGGTCGGTCCTCTCTTACTTTTGAGGATTGGCAATTCCTGAACACACGTTTCCCGGTCCTATAGGACCTATATATATAATGGTCTGTACGTCGGCTCACATAGTGCCAGTTATCGACCATATATTCGAGGTGCCTCGCATCCAACAACCACACAGGTGAAAAGTATATATAAATGTCAGCCAGTTTAAGCACTGACACCACCACTAGCTAGAAAGAAACATCGTGCACTCCTTGGGTCCTTATCTCGTTTTTGACTCATACCGAGGTGTGAGGCTCGCGAATACACGCCATACAAAAAGAATCGCCACACAGGCCATGCTTTGATCATCAACCACAAGACTTTGTTTTTCAACAGAAGCCTTGATCATTTGCCACTTAGGCGTGCCACACAGGCAATTCACTCCATGCGACTGATGTCCATCGATATACAACTACAATAGGAGCTGAACAACATAAAAAGAGATAAATGATAGAATCCATCTTCAGCTCCAGCTATCCATAAAGAGCCTGCTAAAACCCGAATACAAGGCTGCCTGTGTAGAAATAAGGGCACCCGAGTTTGCAAGTGAAACAAACTACGAGTCAGTCATGGGACTGGTATGAGAAATCTATTTAACACATTTAAAATATGGCTAATCACAGGACCATGCCACTTTCGCGGAACGGGTTTACTCCATTGGATTGCCAGTGCTTTAAAACAAGTAAATCTTTTAAACATCGCAATGCTTTTTATAAAAATGAAGCCATTATAAGACTCAGTTCCCATCACACAATGCAACGCAAACCGGAGGATAGAGTTTTTACCTTATAATGGCCAAAATAATCTTGATACGAATAAAACAAAAGAGTTTGATATTATTACTAGTGTTTATTTATTTCAAAAACAATTTCAAATCATAAGTATCAATCATAGACGGCATTAATGCCCCAACCACTATGTCGCCATATATAGGTATACAATCAAAACCGCATAATCACGTATTTGGAAATTGGATTTCCGTCATGAACCAAGGCAAAAGATAGTCCTTATCGACTTCGAGACAATCTAGCCCATGTCTTAGGCGAGCGCGCAGGCAAGCCTTTGGAGCGACAGGGTCGGTCCACCGATGTGGATTATAATGCCTGAACACTACGTTTCCCCGCCCTTTGGGGGCGTAAATGAGCCAACGAATGACTCCATCGACTTCACATAGTCACCGATAAATCTGAAGCGCCTCGCAACAGCAACAACCACATAGGTGAAAATAATATATATTTCAGCCAGTTTAAGCACCGACACCACCTCTAGCTAGAAGGGAACGCATGCCCTCCCTGAGGTCCTCTCCCGTTTCTGGTTCATACTGGGGTGTGAGGCTCGGGAATTCAGGTTATACACAAAGCTACGCCACACAGGCCGTGCTTTGATCATCAACCACAAGACTTTGCTTTTCAACAGAAGCCTTGATCACTGCATCTTAGCATGCCACACAGGCAATTCACAACATTCAACTGATGGCTATCAATCACACAGAATGAATTCCAATGTCAGACACACAGTCCATTTACAAGTCCGTTCTGGGGTTGAACGAAACCGGAGGCACTATATACCTCGCATACCCATCGATCTCCACGTACATCTGGACGATCACCACTCATTATCCATATTTCGGGATGCCTCCCAATCAGGACATCAGTTACCATCCAACCGAGGTGAAGATCTCCGGTCTTCAACCACCGTCTTCATCTTCGACTTCTTATCGTCGATTCAGTTATTCAGAATGGGATAAACCCGGTCTTTCTGAGCAACTCGCGTATATAATTAACAAGTGCTACACAAACACAACATACGCTTCATTCCAATTCATTATTCGCTAACCGTAAATCAGTAAGAGAACGATTTCCCAAATATTAACTCCGAAGGCCGAAACCAACATCAGATCAAAACCCAGGAGACCATTCGACTTAGCTAACCTTCAGTTAGTTTATAAATTTCACATTCCATATCATTTATAATATTTTATAATGATTTATCGCTATTTTTATTTATTTAAAAATAGCCATTTCATTCAAACGACGCTTCGGGCCATAACGCGACCGTGGCGCTGTTTTTCTTCAGATTTGATTTACACATATCTAAAAATCTAACCGTTGGATCTTCACAAATTTTATATCATTAGAAAGATCTTTTCAAAACAAATCCAACGGTTCTAGTTTTGGGAAAATCCGACGGTCGGATCTCCCGGTACACTCGTTTGAAGTTTCGATTTCAAAATAAGAACTGCAGCATCGTTATTCGATTTAATTTAATTATATTTATATATATATATATATATATAAATATAATCGATTCTGGCGCTGTTTTTCTTCAGATTTGATTTATATATATCTGAAAATCTAACCGTTGGATCTTCACAAATTTTATATCATTAGAAAGATCTTTTCAAACGAATCCAACGGTTCCAGTTTTGGGAAAATCCGACAGTCGGATCTCCCGGTACACTCGTTTGAAGTTTCGATTTCAAAATACGAACCTCAGCGTCGTTATTTGAATTAATTTAATTATATATATAAATATAATTGATTCTAGTGCTGTTTTTCTTCAGATTTGAACTAAACATTCCAGAAAATCCAACTGTTGGATCTTCACAAAGTTGGTGTCGTTGGAAAGATATTTCCAAAGTGAACCCAATGGTTTCAGTTTCGGGAAAATCCGATGGTCGGATCTCCCGCACTAATCGTTTGAAATCACGGTTTCAAAACACGAACTGCAGCTTCGTTATTCGATATATTTCAATTATATATATATATATAACCGATTCTTCGATTTCAAAACTATTTTCTTTTCATACATTTGATAAAAATGATATTTTTATCCAACCGACATTTATTTCGACACTTCGCTATTTTTAACAATTCATGTATATAGTAAAAATGTGATTTTTTATTGTAAAATAATTTATTTCAAAACACGAATACCATTCATCACATGAATTTCTATTCAACGAATGAATTTCTATTCAACACATGAATGTGGTTTCTACATATGAGATAATTTCAATAAATGAAAATAATTCTAACACATGAATATTTCAGAAAATTTCGGCAGCATAACGGCAGGGTAGTTAAAACCGGGGCCGTCCCTAGTACGGCTCCTCGCTCTACCTTAAAGCCTCGCAGCTTTTGACAATGGGGATTTCATGCATCTAGTCGCACGCAGGCGGCATGTATTTTTTTTTTTCATTTCCACAAACTAATCCTATGTGGTTTCAACCAAATAATTCTCAACCACAAATGGGTATTTTTCAGCCGCAATCAATCAATTTCAACCACTAACAATTCTAATCAACCATTCGCTATCAACCAATTTTCACACCAATCACAACCAATAAATATCGTCCATGGTTTGTGGACGAGGGGCATATATATATATATATAAGTAAATTTCACTTCTATTCAACACATATATAATTTTTACAACGCATATATAACTTATACATCAACCGTACAACTTATACAACACTTATACATGTGGTGTACAACGTTTATATAACTCATACATCGACTATATAATTTATACATCGTCGTTTTCCATATCGTTTATAATTTAGAAATCTCACATTGGGTTCCACTCCACCAAAAATAGCAGAAGGCTCAGAAAAATATGCGGTCTCTTCTAAAATGTAGAAGACGTCCACACGAGTCCACTGTCTCTTGTTTCACTGAATTTCGTCAACAAACGAAAAAGATATGATTTTTACAGTGAAATCAAGAACCGTAGCGCTTTGAAGTGCTATAATATAGTTTAATTAAAATTAGGCCATTACCTTCTGAAATTTTTCAAAACTAGGTCACGCGATTTCGTGAAATCCGTGAATCGATAGAATTATCGGGCTACGCAGCGTCGAAGGGGGAGAGAGGCGCAGGCGGCGGTGGTGGTCACGGCCAGTTCGACGGTCAGAGTTGACGTCGGCGGCGGCGGAAAAGGCGCGACTTTCGAGCTCGATTTCTCCCCCAAATCTGAATGAAAAAAATACAAACTATATATGGATTTGAAGATCTCGAGGAGCTCTACAAATTTCCCAACTGGGGTGTTTGATTTTGATGCGCGGATCAGAAGAAAAAGAAGAGAGAAGGAATGAAAGTGTAACACCCCGTAATTTTATAACATTAAAATTCACAAATTAAAGTATACTTAATTTTTTAGAAAAGAATTAAGTGAAATGGGTTGCGTAGAGAAATATATATATATGTATATATATTGATATATATATATAAATTAAAAATTAAATAAATATGCGAAAAAGTTCAAAACAGCGAATTGGGAGGGGGAATAACCGAACCGGCCCAATTTTGAGGTCGACCCGAGCCTCGCTAGCTCGAGGGGTTAATCCAGGGTGTTTGGCTGTCAATCCGTGGGCCGATTCTCTCAAATGCAGATTTTGCATTTGATTGGTTCTCATGGGTCAGGGTTAATCTAATGGTCCTAAATAACTTTCTACACCTATAAATACATCCTAATGCTAACCCTAAACCTAATTAAAATAGAATAGTTACCGTCATACCATCGCCATGGAAATCAATGGAGCCGCCGCCAACTAAGAAAGAAGAAAAGCAAATTCAATTCTAATTCTCTCAACCCTAAAGCAAAGCAAAACTCTCTCTTTTCTTCTCTAAATTGTGAGTATGATGATCTTAACAAGATTATTATCATTTTAATTAGGTTGAGTTATGAATGGATTATGAGTAGATGATGTGAATTATCATATATGTTGTTGTAAACCCCTTTTGCTATCATGTATATTGTAAATCCAATGTTATGTGATGATGATATCTTATATGTTGTAAATCAGGCTATGATGATGTTATGTATGTTGAAAGTTTCTATGCTAAGTTGTGATGAATCATACATGTTAAAAAGGCCATGGTGTTACCATCTATACTAGTTAGTTCATATTAATTAAATCATCATGTTTGGGTTATGTTGATCTATATGACAAGTCACATATGCAAGTTAGATTGATTAGAAAAGTTATGAACATATGCCAAGACATCTATTATGACATCTAGAATTATGCTATGACATATGTGATATCCTATGCTAGTTCACACCATCATTATGTTGCCTAAAAACCCCATATGCAAGTTTATGTATAGATTTGGGCTATGATCATATCATATAAATTGAGACATCTAACAAGTTGACACCTTTTGATCCTTAACATGTGTAGTTTATGCAAGTTTCACCCCTATTATGATTAGATTTATTTTAATTGTCTATATGTTGTGATAATTTATCTTTGTGCTAGGTGTTAGACTATACAAGTCTAGCCTATATTATGCGTTGAATAAGCGAACGTATAAACGTGGGGTAGGGGTAATATTAAGGATTTAATATTAAAAAGCTGGGGTGCGATTGATATGATTTTGCATGCCATAAGTGGATGGCCATAATTGAGTCAATTATGGACATCATTAAAAGTTGAATTAATTAATAATTTGAATAGGGAATTATTAAAACTGGGGTAAAAGATTTTAAGTGTTAATCAATGCTTAGGACACGAGGTTGGACTCGTTTGTGACGTAAACCTTCCCTGACCCGCCTGGCAAATCCAGTGGTCACAAATGTCAGCCCAATGTGAGAGGTCCTAGGCCTAAACTAAAGCATAACGGTTGTAAAGACACGAGGTTAGACTCTTTTATGGTGTAAGACTGCCCGGACCCGCCCGACAAATCCAGCTGCCATAAATGCCAGTCTATTGTGAGAGGTCTTTATGAGGTTATGGCCTGAATGAATTAAGAAATACTTAACCAGATAAACATGTAAGGTGGGACATTGGGGTTAAGTAGGTGCCTTGGGTGGCATGAGGAATCTAGGGGGTGCCCTTAGTGGCATGTGAAATACGATTAGTAAGACTTAACCAAACACACATGTAAATGAACATGACTAAGAGGGTTAAGTGGGATATACTAGTGACAAGCTTAGGTGGGTAGCTTGTGGGGGCCCATTTCGACCAGTATCCCAAACGTATCTTTGTGGGATCGACCCAAGTCGAGGACGGGACACGCATGCTGGGTTCGACTCTAAGAGGCCAAAACGGGGAGCGGTGGCAACGCAAGTCCAATGGGTTTCGTATGCGTGTGTGGACCCGGGCTGGTAGGTAAGACGTTGTTGCATCGTGTAGGTATAAGCCGTGCATTCTCAAGTTGTATCGGGTTGCCACTTTAGGGGAGTGATACACCCCACTGTGGGGCCAGCACGGGTATCTACGAGTAGGGAGCCGACCGAAAGTGGGTAGTGGGGTACACCTAGTGGAGATAGGGGCAGACGGCACCTATGTAGTCAGCTAGGGGTACGTAAGGCTATTTATAATGTTTCTGTGTGAAGCAAGTGGGATCAAACAATAGGGTGACTGGTGTGGTGCAGTGTAGTAATGTGCGGTGCAGTGTAGTAATCATTCGTTAGTAATTAGGTGTGCCTTTACCGTTATCTTTAACGTTATCTTAAATGCTATCTTTATCTTCCTAAGAGTTCATAGACATTTACTTGTCTTCCAGCTTATGCCTTAGTCTAGTTATTTTGATAATAGTATTGTTAGAATTATCATACTCGCCAGACTTTATGTCTGACCCCCTCTATTTCTATCCTTTTTCCCCCTCCAGGTCCTCAGGTTGGGCCCAGCTCTAGTGGAGTTTGATTGAATTGCTTCATCTCTCTTTGGAAAGCTTGGACCGTTGAAGTAAAGTCCAGCTTGTTATCTTTTTAATGGCTATTTACGTAATGGGATTATGTATTTTGTTTTTATGAAGATGGATATTGTACTTGGTTATGATCTATGGTTTTATGATGTAACAAACATGTTTAATTTCCGCTGCAATAAAATGAAGTTTTAGATTTCCAAGTACTATTTACTATCTGTCTTGTTGTAATTTTTCTATTCTATATTCACTTATAACCTCCATGGAAGTTAATGCATTCCCTTCGTGAGTGACATTAATGGACGTGGGGTGTTACAGAAAGGTTTTCCATTGTCGATACAGGGGGTTACGGGTTTGAATCGTTGACCGAGAAAGTGATGGTGAATTTTGATTGGACGGTGGATTTATTTAATTATTTTAAATCCAAAAATACCCCTTAATGCATACGAATAGCAATTCAAACCCAACGACTGTCGCCCCTAGCTAAATACCCCCATTCCGAACACAATGGGATATGTTTCGTAGGCCCATTCGACTGTTTCAGTCAGTTTTTCTTCAAATTAAAATATAAAACATTCAATATTTGATTTGAACGTACTTTTCAACTTGTCGGGGCCACATACTGATTCTAAAAATTCCCAAAAAATAAATCTAGCTATGTTTTGATGATACGGTCCCAACAAAACTAGTTTCGTCGAATTCTGAGACCGTTTGAAAAATGGCCCTTTTTTGGTCGATCCAATTTAATAGAAATCGATCAAACGTATTTTCCTTTGCCACGCTCACATACTAGCTTCAAAAATTATGAAATTTGAAACCTAGCAATAATTTGACATCCCAGATCCAACAAAAGTGATTTTGTCGAATTCCGAGGTCGTTTGCAAAATGACCATTTTCACGGGCTATATAAACTCTATAGCGACCTTTCTGAAAATTCGTTTGGCCATAACTTTTGCTTCCTGCTATGAAAATTCGATTTTTCAGATTCGTTAGAAAGGTATTCACTAACAGATTTAAATATTTTTGGTTTCACTCAAATCTGTTTTGTTTTGCTCCCGGTACAGTCAGTCAAAGTTTGAATTCAAATTTTGAAACTACCGCGCCATTTCAGGCCTTGTTTATAATTAGAATTAATTATATTTATTTTCAAACGTCGATTCAAACTTACTTTTCGTCGTTATTATTTAAAATACTTATTTTAAATATTTAAAATCCACTAAAATAGCCAATTTAAATTTTTTAAATTGGTTCAGATTTTCCGGGTCGTTACAATCTCCCCCACTTAAAACTTTTCATCCCCGAAAAGGAACAAAGTCGAAAGTGGTTTGATTAATCAACTCTACGTTCAATCTGGCTTCCATTCTCCAACTTTTCAGTTTCTGAGAATTTTCAAATTCTTCAAAAATTTGGCTAACACCCAGAATTTTCGAAAAATTTCGCCATAACCTCCTTTGTACGGGGAGGGGTTTGGAAATTTATTGGGCCGTATTAGGCACCCAATAAATCCTATAAAGCGTACACATATTTATAGTGATATATTTTGGTGTTTACAGGGGAGAGTGTATAGATAATAACTCCAGAGAATAAATTCTCGTCACCCTGTCTAAGCCTGACGGAGTGTGTATTTTTATTACTCCAGAGAATAAATTCTCGTCACCTCGTTCCATGTGGGAAATAAATAAGCCTTGTGCCGTATCTAATAACTAGAGAGACTTGATTATTGTCAACTCTAGACCCGTGTGGGTTTTTATTAATCTGGCAATTTACCGTTATATTTTATATGGTCCATATCAGTCATCAGTTCAACCTGTAATATATAGTCATCACCATACAAGCCTCTCGCTCGTATGGTAAATCTTCAACCTCGTCACACAAGCTCCAAATGCTTATGTGGTATATGATGAAGTATGCCTATCTTCAAGTAGTATGCCATATAGCGTAGTTCAAAATTAATTGTTACTATCCTATGGCGATGTTTATTATTACACACAGAATAACCAGCATTCCTCATCCAATGACATTCACAGGAGTTGATATAATAATATTTCGCATCCAACTCATTAAGGTTTACCTATTTGTCGGGCATGCAAATAAATTCTTTACTCAACAGCTAATCCATTTACCTGTTGAAACATATATAATGCACATGTATATATTTCTATCTATTTCTAACTCAGTTCAATGTGTGATCTAATCGAATAAATTCTACCATTCATTCTCTTATTGATTAATTTAATTACCTTCTAATAATTTAATTAATCAAATCCACTATCACACAACACAAACATCAATCAATTTATTTTTAACTTTTCAAAAATGTATTTATTAATTCATATACTCTTTTAAATCATTCAGACTATATAATTAAAAAGTTTACATCAATGCAAAGAAAACAACAACAAAGTAAAGAGCAGAATGGAAATGCAAAATATGGTAAATGTACCTTGCACCAGAGTCAATCAGAGATATCCACCCTGCACTTAGAATAGGCTTTCTTAATGCTTTCCTCTGTTTCCCAAGTACAATCTCGCGGATCTCCACTCCATTGCACTTTGACTAAGTGAAACATCTTGTTCCTCAGTTCTTTGGTTTCTTTGCCAATAATCTTTAGCGGCTCTCTTCTCACTGCCAATTCTGGAGTAATTTCAATATCCTGTTGCACTGCTTCTTCCACGATCAAGTCTGGATCATGAACATGCTTTCAAAGTTGAGATACGTGAAATACAGCATGCACTCCAGGCAACCAATCAGGTAATTGAATACTATAAGCGAGAGTCCCAATCCGTTCAAGTATAGGGAATGGACCAATAAATCTGGGCGACAACTTCCCAGTTTTGCCAATTCGAATCACTCCCCTCATCTAATTCAAAATCCGAAGAGGGGCATAGTGAGAAAGTTCAATGAATTTCTTATGATATTCTGGGATAGTCATATCTCCTTGTATCAGATAAGAGAATTCATCACATAGCCGCTCAGTTGCTTCAGGAGAAGTAAATCTTTCTAGGAAAATCTCTTCAAATCTATCCCAGGTGATATCACCTTCTGGATTATCTTTGATTATTGTTTCCCACCAGATTAAAGCTTATTATTTGAGCGCCCAAGATGCCAATAATCTTTTCTGATCATCTCTTAACTGGATACATTCAAAAATTCTTTCAACAGAACTCATCCATGCTTGAGGTTGAATTATAGATTCATTGCCCGAGAATTGTGCTCCGCCCAGATTTCGATATCTCTTTAATAGGGCCTCTAGATCGGGTTCTGCATTCCTCCTGTTTCTGACACTCATTTTCAAGTACTTCTGCAAATAGCAGATCAAGTGTCAGGTCACAGAAAAGGTATTTTAAAACATAGAAACATATACTTGAATGTAAATGTGTTTATCGGGGTGTATTTCATTCTTCTTTACCCATACTAGGACCTTACTGATCCTATCTGTGAGGAGTTACTCGACCTAGAACGCTACTGGTTCTATTTCTGACGAGTTCGTTAATATGTCATATTCCAGCACTAAGCTTAACCAAAGCTCTGATACCACGTTGTGACGACCCCAAACCCCGTACTGACGGTGACAAGGGTAATCTTTGGCATATAACACATAAACAGATATTAGCAGAACAAAATTAAATAAATACACCAGATAATGTACAAATAATACACTAGATAAACATAATCATCAGAGTTACACAGTATACAGGATCATACTTAGTACAAATACAGTTCAGCTATACATAAATGTCTATAGCGGTAAACAAACATAATATGTACAATAGGAGCTGAACAGCATAAAAAGAGATAAATGATAGAATCCATCTTCAGCTCCAGCTATCCATAAAGAGCCTGCTAAAACCTGAATACAAGGCTGCCCGTGTAGAAATAAGGGCTCCCGAGTTTGCAAATGAAACAAACTACGAGTCAGTCATGGGACTGGTATGAGAAATCTATTTAACACATTTAAAATATGGCTAATCACAGGACCACGCCACTTTCGCGGAACGGGTTTACTCCATTGGATTGCCAGTGCTTTAAAACAAGTAAATCTTTCAAACATCGCAATGCTTTTTATAAAAATGAACCCATTATAAGACTCAGTTCCCATCACACATTGCAACGCAAACCGGAGGATGGAGTTTTTACCTTATAATGGCCAAAACATGCTTGATACAAATAAAACAAAAGAGTTTGATATTATTACTAGTGTTTATTTTGTTTCAAAAACAATTTCAAATCGTAAGTATCAATCATAGATGACATTAATGCCCCATACCACTATGTCACCATATATAGGTATACAATCAAAACCGCACAATCACATATTTGGAAATTGGATTTCCGTCATGAACCGAGGCAAAAGATAGTCCTTACCGACTTCGAGACAATCTAGCCCATGTCTCAAGCAAGCGCGCATGCAAGCCTTTGGAGCGACAGGGCCAGTCCACCGATGTGGATTATAATGCCTGAACACTACGTTTCCCCGCCCTTTGGGGCGTAAATGAGCCAACGAATGACTCCATCGGCTTCACATAGTCACCGATAAATCCGAGGCGCCTCGCAACGGCAACAACCACACAGGTGAAAATAATATATATGTCATCTAGTTTAAGCACCGACACCACCTCTAGCTAGAAGGAAACGCATGCCCTCCCTGAGGTCCTCTCCCATTTCTGGTTCATACCGGGGTGTGAGGCTCGCGAATTCACGTTATACACAAAGCTACGCCACACAGGCCATGCTTTGATCATCAACCACAAGACTTTGCTTTTCAATAGAAGCCTTGATCACTGCATCTTAGCATGCCACACAGGCAATTCACACCATGCAACTGATGGCTATCAATCACACAGAATGAATTCCAATGTCAGACACACAGTCCGTTTACAAGTCCGTTCTAGGTCTGAATGAATCCGGAGGCACTGTATACCTCGCATACCCATCGATCTCCACGTACGTCTGGACGATCACCACTCATTATCCATATTTCGGGATGCCTCCCAATCAGGATATCAGTTACCATCCAACCGAGGTGAAGATCTCCGGTCTTCAACCACCGTCTTCATCTTCGACTTCTTATCATCGATTCAGTTATTCAAAATGGGATAAACCCGGTCTTTCTGAGCAACTCGCGTATATAATTAACAAGTGCTACACAAACACAACATACGCTTCATTCCAATTCATTATTCACTAACCGTAAATCAGTAAGAGAACGATTTCCCAAATATTAACCCCGAAGGCCGAAACCAACATCAGATCAAAACCCAGGAGACCATTCGACTGAGCTAACCTTCAGTTAGTTTATAAATTTCACATTCCATATCGTTTATAATATTTTATAATGATTTATCGCTATTTTTATTTATTTAAAAATAGCCATTTCATTCAAACGACGCTTTGGGCCATAACGCGACCGTGGCGCTGTTTTTCTTCAGATTTGATTTACACATATCTGAAAATCTAACTGTTGGATCTTCACAAATTTTATATCATTAGAAAGATCTTTTCAAAATGAATCCAATGGTTCTAGTTTTAGGAAAATCCGACGGTCGGATCTCCCGGTACACTCGTATAAAGTTTCGATTTCAAAATACGAACTGCAGCGTCGTTATTCGATTTAATTTAATTATATTTATATATATATATAAATATAATCGATTCTGGCTCTGTTTTTCATCAGGTTTGATTTACACATATATGAAAATCTAACCGTTGGATCTTCACAAATTTTATATCATTAGAAAGATCTTTTCAAAGCGAATCCAACGGTTCCAGTTTTGGGAAAATCCGACGGTCGGATCTCCCGGTACACTCGTTTGAAGTTTCGATTTCAAAATACGAACTGCAGCGCCGTTATTCGATTTAATTTAATTATATATATATATATAAATATAATCGATTCTGGCGCTATTTTTCTTCATATTTGAACTAAACATTACAGACAATCCAACCTTTGGATCTTCACAAAGTTGGTGTCATTGGAAAGATATTTCCAAAGCGAACCCAATTGTTTCGATTTCGGGAAAATCCGATGGTCGGATCTCCCGCACTAATCGTTTGAAATCACGGTTTCAAAACACGAACTGCAGCTTCGTTATTCGATATATTTCAATTATATATATATAATCGATTCTTCGATTTCAAAACTATTTTCTTTTCATACATTTGACAAAAATGATATTTTTATCCAACCGACATTTATTTCGACACTTCACTATTTTTAATAATTCATGTATATAGTAAAAATGTGATTTTTTATTGTAAAACAATTTATTTCAAAACATGAATACCATTCAACACATGAATTTCTATTCAACGAATGAATTTCTATTCAACACATGAATGCGGTTTCTACAAATGAGATTAATTTCAACAAATGAAAATAATTCTAACACATGAATATTTCAGAAAATTTCGGCAGCATAACGGCAGGGTAGTTAAAACCGGGGCCGTCCCTAGTACGGCTCCTCGCTCTACCTTAAAGCCTCGCAACTTTTGACAATGGGGATTTCATGTATCTAGTTCGCACGCAGGCGGCATGTATATTTTTTTTCCATTTCCACAAACTAATCCTATGTGGTTTCAACTAAATAATTCTCAACCACAAACGGGTATTTTTCAACCACAATCAATCAATTTCAACCACAAACAATTCTAATCAACCATTCGCTATCAACCAATTTTCACACCAATCACAACCAATAAATATCGTCCATGGTTTGTGGACGAGGGGCGTATATATATATATATATATATATTTATATAAGTAAATTTCACTTATATTCAACACATATATAATTTTTACAATGCATATATAACTTATACATCAACCATACAACTTATACAACGCTTATACATGTGGTGTACAAAGCTTATATAACTCATACATCGACTATATAATTTATACATCGTCGTTTTCCATATCGTTTATAATTTAGAAATCTCATCTTGGGTTCCACTCCACCAAAAATAGCAGAAGGCTCAGAAAAATATGCAATCTCTTCTAGAATGTAGAAGACGTCCACACGAGTCCACTACCCCTTGTTTCACTGAATTTCGTCAACAAACGAAAAAGATATGATTTTTATAGTGAAATCAAAAACCGTAGCGCTTTGAAGTGTTATAATATAGTTTAATTAAAATCAGGCCGTTACCTTCTGAAATTCTTCAAAACTAGGTCACACGATTTCGTGAAATCCGTGAATCGATAGGATGATGGGGCTACGCATTGTCGAAGGGGGAGGAGAGGCGCAGGCGGCGGTGGTGGTCACGGCCACTTCGACGGTCGGAGCTGATGTCGGCGGCGGCGGAAAAGGCGCGACTTTCGAGATCGATTTCTCCCCTAATTCTGAACGAAAAAATACAAACTATATATGGATTTGAAGATCTCGAGGAGCTCTACAAATTTCCCAACTAGGGTGTTTGATTTTGATGCGCGGATCAGAAGAAAAAGAAGAGAGAAGGAATGAAAGGTTTTTCGTCGTCGATACAGGGGGTTACGGGTTTGAATCGTTGACCGAGAAAGTGATGGTGAATTTTGATTGGACGGTGGATTTATTTAATTATTTTAAATCCAAAAATACCCCTTAACGCATACGAACAGCAATTCAAACCCAACGACTGTTGCCCCTAGCTAAATACCCCCATTCCGAACACAATGGGATATGTTTCGTAGGCCCATTCGACTGTTTCAGTCAGTTTTTCTTCAAATTAAAGTATAAAACATTCAATATTTGATTTGAACGTACATTTCAATTTGCCGGGGCCACATACTGATTCTAAAAATTCTCGAAAAATAAATCTAGCTATGTTTTGAAGATACGGTCCTAATAAAACTAGTTTCGTCGAATTCTGAGTTCGTTTGAAAAATGACCCTTTTCTGGTCGATCCAATTTAATAGAAATCGATCAAACGCATTTTCCTTTGCCACGCTCACATACTAGCTTCAAAAATTATGAAATTTGAAACCTAGCAATAATTTGACATCTCGGATCCAACAAAAGTGGTTTCGTCGAATTCCGAGGTCGTTTGCAAAATGTCCATTTTCACGGGCCATATGAACTCTATAGCGACCTTTCTGAAAATTCGTTTGGCCATAACTTTTGCTTCCTGCTATGAAACTTCGATTTTTCAGATTCGTTACAAAGGTATTCACTAACAGATTTAAATATTTTTGATTTCACTCAAATCCGTTTTGTTTTGCACCCGGTACAGTCAGTCAAAGTTTGAATTCAAATTTTGAAACTACCGCGCCATTTCAGACCTTGTTTATAATTAGAATTAATTATATTTATTTTAAACGTCGATTCAAATTTACTTATATGTAGAAACAGTGCTATCAACAAGGCCTGAAATAGAACGCAAACAAAAGGACATTTCATTGTTATTACAGCAATTCCATCAGATACAAGAATATATAGAATATGAATAAATATACATTCGATAAATATCAGAGATTATAATAAATTACATAGCAGCAGAAAAATAATATAACACACAACTGAAAGTAATACACGGATACAGATCTTTCCGAGTATCGTTCCAACTGTAAACCAGGATCCTGTGAATATAAATCTGCAAAAACAAAACTACTAGCTTCCCGTGCAGAAAGTAAGGGCACCCAGAGTTTAGGTTAAAACAATAAACTCCAGGTCAGTCATGTGACTGGTGTGAGAACTAAAACAGTTATTTAAAACTTTACTTTAAAAGAAAGTAATTCAAGGGACCATGCCGTATAACACGGAACGGGTTTCCTCCCAAGAACACTAGTGCATAGAATAAACAACGCAATGCTTTTTTGAAAAATGAAGCTACTATAAGACCCAGGTCCCATCACACAATGCAACTCAAGCCAGAGGATAGGGTTTTCCCTTATAATAGCCAAACATGCTTGATACGTTAAAAACAAATCACTTGATACTATTATAGGTGTATAGTTTCAAAACAATTTCAATCATAAACGACATTAATGACCCATACCACTATGTCGCCATACTAGGTTCTAAAAATAAAACCGCAATGTCACGTATTGGAAATTGGATCCCATTTGATATTAAATACAAGGCTCTGAATAGAAAATATACCGGCTTATATTCAATACCAAATTCTGAAACCGACAAATATCGTACTGGAAATAACGATATAAATATACCTTTCAAATTCCCATAACAATATCTGTATAATCACGAAATCCAACATCGAAATATTCTGAAGATAATTTCGATTCAAATCCATTCCAATTCTCGTATTGGAAATTCTGATATATTTTTTTAAAACCACATTCAAATTCAATTTATTTATTTCTAAAATAAATTGATTTTAATTCTAGTTCAAAACTAGTTCATTTCAATAAAAATATATTTTTATCTTTTCAAATTTGGAAATTTTCATCCCAATTCTTCACAAATTATTCCTTATGATTTTACACAAATTATTTATATTTTTAATAATTTTATCAAGGCCCGTACAGTCGATTTCCATCAATGGCCATCGAACTGCACTTACAGCGATCTTTTCCAAATTTGATTTAGACGTAATTCCAAATCCAACCGTTAGATTTCAAAATTTTAATATTGATTGGAAAGCTCTTTTCGATACGAACCCAACGGTTCCGGTTTCAGGAGAATTTGATGGTCGGATCTCCCGCAACGTCAATTCGATGTCAATGGTCGAAATTCGCAAACTTGCGCGGCGCATTCTATTCAGGCCATTATATATATAATATGTATATATTATATATATTTCATCGATTTCCTTTTAAAACGTATTTTATAAATCGTTTTAAATTCGTTTTCAAAATGATTTCAACTTCATATTCAATTTCGAATCGAAATTGAATATTCCACATCATCGACATACAAATGATAATATTTTCAAAGCGTTATATTTTGAAATCACTTCCATTTCTATAATCATTATAAAAACGAATATAATCGATATAAATATCGTTCGCGTCAAAATGGCCCATCTCTAATCAACACGGCTTTATATATTTCAATAACTTCGTTATTCTATTCAACAAATGAATATTTATTCTATTCAACACAAGATTCTATATTTCTTCTTACTTACAATAAAAGGGTGAATTTTATTGTATATATATTTTATTCAATACATGAATACACTTTCAACACATGAGCATTGTCAACACATGACTATTTATTCTATTCAACACATGAATTTTCTTTTATAATATTCTTTATTTCCCAATTGGAATGAGGCCCAATCAATTACCATATAATGTTAATTATATGGATTCCATACAACACATGTATATAATAGCAACGATAAATAATCAACCATCATCCAAAGTGCACTACACAACTGCATAAGCATTAAATATGAATATTTAACTCTTACACAGCCTGTCAATCAATCGATCGACATACAACTAATTATTGGGATTAGTGTATGCCGTATTTTATCCCAATACCCGTGTGGGGTTTCAAATCAACACACACAGATTTTTATTCACACACACATTAAAAATTATATTTTTAACGATAAAATATTTTTGACTATATAAATATTTTATTTCATTTCACATCACACAATCAATTTTCACCACAACAAACAATCAAACATACAAGTCATCCATGGTCTGTGGACGACGGGTGTCGGGTGATGCTAAGCACCGTCTACATCCTAGTATATAATTTAAACTAGAGAAGAAAATTTAAAGTGAGAAATTCTCACCGACTAGCTATGCCAAACGCCACGACTCTTCTTGTGAAGAAATCTTCGTCGTGCTCGCCTTTTGTCAATTTCGTTGCCCTAGCCACTACATATATAAAAATCACATTTTTATATGGTTGCTATGTATATAAAAATCCTGTTTTTACACCGCTACTATATAGATAAAAATTCTATTTTTACACCGCTACTATATAGATAAAAATTCTATTTTTATAACGATGTTCATATAATAAAGTTCATATTTTTATCACGTTATTCTCTATATAAAAATCAAATTTTTACTTCGCTATTCAATATATAAAAATCAAATTTTCACTTCACTATTCAATATATAAAAATCAAATTTTTACTTCGCTATTCAATATATAAAAATCAATTCTTTGCATACATAAAAATCACATCTTTGCTTTTCAGTTCTATATATAAAAATTATACTTTTCTAACCTTTCACATATATAAAAATTCGACCTTTGTTCACTAATCATCATAGGTAAAAACTGATTTTTGTTTCCATAGAACTAATTATTTGATATAAATAAAATAAAGAAATAAAAATAAATAAATTAAAATCTTACAGTTTTTTTCAACGAGGGGGGGGGGGTTCGTCGGAGCGGAGGCGGCGATGGGGGAGGTGTGCGCCGGCGCTAGGGGAGGGGTTGGTTGCAGGAGGAAGTGGTGGCGTTAGGGGGGCGCTGGAAGGAGGATCGCCGGTTTTAAGAAGAAGAGAGGAAGAAGGAGAAGAGGGGGACGACGGTGAGGTATGGGGAGGGGATCGAAGAAGAGGCGAGCACGAGGAGGAGGTAGGTCTGAACGGCGGCGGCTCCGTTCTTCCTCTTCTTTTTTTTTTTGAAAACTGTAGTTGACTGAGAGAGGGTGAGGGAGTATGGAGAGAGAGTTATATAGTTTTATAATTTATATTTTATTATTTTAACCCCAAAAAGGTAACTTTTTATTTTGAACTCAGAATCAAAGCCACCGCCTGTCGTCCATAGCTAATTACCCCCATTCCGAGCACAATGGGATATGTACCGTAGGCTGATTCGATCGTTTCGATCATTTTTCGTCAAAATCAAAATATAACTCTATATATTGAATTTGAACGCGCATTTCAATTTACCGGGCCCACATACAGCTTCTAAAAATTCCCGAAAAATATTTCCTAGCTTCATATTGACGATACAGTCCTAACAAAACTAATTTCGTCAAATTCTGAGACCGTTTGAAAAATGGCCATTTTCCAGTCGATTAAAATCAACTGAAACTGGTCAAACGTGTTTTCCTTTTCCACGCTCACATATTGATTCAAAAAATTACGAATTTTGAAACCTAGCAATAATTTGACATCACGGATCCGACAAAAGTGGTTTCGTCGAAAACCCAGGTCGTTTGCAAAATTTCCATTTTTAAGGGCCAGAATTCCATAGCGACTATTCTGAATTTTTCAACTGGACATAACTTTTTATCCCTGCTATGAAATTTCAATTTTTCTGATTCGTTGGAAAGATATTCTCCTTTAGATTCAAATATTTTTGGTTTCACTAAAATCCGGTTTATTCTGCACCTGGTACATTCATTTGAAATTTGAAAATGAATTATCGAACTACCGCGCCATTTTCAATTCCTTTTATATATATAAATAAATATTTATATTCTAACGACGATCTATATATATATATATACGTTCGAATTCCGTTCAAGATAAATTTCTTGTCGTTATTATTTAAAATAATTCATTTTAAATAATCAAAATTCGCTAAAATTGCCAAAATAAAAATTTTAAATTGGCTCGCATTTCCGGGTTATTACAATCTTCCCCACTTAAAACTTTTCGTCCCCGAAAAGGAACGAAGGCGAAAGTTGTTTAACTAATCAATTCAAATTCCTTTATTTTCATTACGACTTAAGTTCTTTAACTTTTCAGTTTCTAAGAACTTTGCAAATTTTTCAAAAATTTGGCTAACACCCTAAATTTTCGAAAAATTTCTCCATAACCTCCCCTGCACCGGGGACTTCGGGATATTTCATATAGCCTCCCATGGCCTTCTTCAATCCAAAAGAAAAAGAAAAAGCCAAGCGGCTAGCCAATCGGCTCATAAAATCATCATCACCCAAAGAAATACAATAAATATGTACCTATTTGTCGGGCAAACAATTTTATTCTTGTGCTCTAGCCTCCTTGTTATGACCTGTTCAATGTAAGTACATGTGCATGCATGCAAATGCGACAAATTTTCAATACACTCACTATTTAGTTCAATTTCGGCCAAAATGGTTCAAAATTTCAAATAAATGAAACCAATAATTAAACAACACAACCAGTAATCAATTAGTGAATTATCATTTCAAATTCATAATTTTGATATATATATATATATATACAGAAAATCATGTTTTTGATGCCAAATCACAACAATAAACCTATCTAGTTTTGGTTCTCACACCAGTCTAATGGAAATATATAGATATCACACCTTCGTCACTCGAAAATAAATATTGGTGATGGTATACTTCATTATCAGGACCATGTCCGGGCAACTAGAGTGTGATTCTATATCTATCCAGTATATTAAAACTTCAAATATACGTTCATGACGCGTATATGCAAAAATCTTTATATATTGGATTACCCAAATTCAATACAAATAAAATATTCAAATACGTATGAAACTGGTTTAAATTTTCAAAACAATATTGTTTTCATTTGAAAAATATACTCTTCACACTCGCTCTAGGATACTACTGATCCTATCTCTAACGAGTCATTCTAATTGGCTATTACTAATCCAATATCTGATGAATTATTACATTCGATTCTAATGTGTCTTGTTCTCGAGCTCTGTAAACCAAAGCTTTGATACCAGATGAGACAACCCGTAACTTCCCCGGTAAGGAAAGCCCGGATTATCTTGAGAACACGAAAAATAGAACACAAACAAAAGGACATTTCATTGTTAGTACAACAATTCCATCAGATACAAGAATATACAGAGTATGAATAAATATACATTCGACAAATATCAGAGATTACAATAAATTACATAGCAGCAGAAAAATAATATAACACACAATTGAAAGTAATACACGGATACAGAGCTTTCTGAGTATCGTTCCAGCTGTAAACCGGGATCCTGTGAATATAAATCTGCAAAACCAAAACTACTAGCTGCCCGTGCGGAAAGTAAGGGCACCCAGAGTTTAGGTTAAAACAATAAACTCCAGGTCAGTCATGTGACTGGTGTGAGAACTAAAACAGTTATTTAAAACTTTAATTTAAAAGAGAGTAATTCAAGGGACCACGCCGTATAACACGGAACGGTTTTCCTTCCAAGAACACCAGTGCATAGAATAAACAACGCAATGCTTTTTGGAAAAATGAAGCTATTATAAGACCCAGGTCCCATCATACAATGCAACGCAAGCCGGAGGATAGGGTTTTCCCTTATAATAGCCAAACATGCTTGATACGTTTAAAACAAATCACTTGATACTATTATATGTGTATAGTTTCAAAACAATTTCAATCATAAATATCAATCATAGACGGCATTAACGACCCATACCACTATGTCGTCATACTAGGTTCTACAAATAAAACTGCAATGTCACGTATTGGAAATTGGATTCCATCATGAGTTGAGGCAAGGGGCAAGCTCCTCTCCGATTCGAGACACTCTAGCAAATGTCTCAGGACCACACACAGCGATCCCTTGGAACCTCAAAGGCCGGTCCCCTCTTACTTTTGAGGATTGGCAATTCCTGAACACATGTTTCCCGGTCCTATAGGACCTATACATATAATGATCTGTACGTCGGCTCACCTAGTGCCAGTTATCGACCATATATTCGAAGCGCCTCGCATCCAACAACTACACAGGTGAAAAGTATATATAAATGTCAGCCAGTTTAAGCACTGACACCACCACTAGCTAGAAAGAAACGTCGTGTACTCCTTGGGTCCTTATCCCGTTTTTGACTCATACCGAGGTGTGAGGCTCGCGAATTCATGCCATACACAAAGCTATGCCACACAGGCCGTGCTTTGATCATCAACCACAAGACTTTGCTTTTCAACAGAAGCCTTGATCATTTGCCACTTAGGCGTGCCACACAGGCAATTTAATCCATGCGACTGATATCCATCAATATACAACCTCTAAGCTCGTACGTCTCAGAGAAGGGCGTTAAGCAAGAGAATAAATTCTCCGCCACCAAACAGATGTATAATTAATAGAGATCAATCAACACAGAATAAAATCCAATGTCAGACACACAATCCATTTACAAGTTTGTTCTGGGTCTGAACGAAACCGGAGGCACTTTCCTCGCATATCCATCGATCTCCAAGTACGTCTGGACGATCACCAACTGTTTCCCTCCTCTTGGGCGTACAGCCCAATCAAGATTATCAGTAATCACCCAAACGATGTGAAAACTTCCGGTCTTCAACCACCGTCTTCATCTTCGACATATCGTCGAATCGGTTATTCAGAATGGGTATAAACCCGGCCTTTCCGAATAACCCGCGTATATAATAAACATGTGTTATACAAACACAACATACGCCTCATTCCAATTCAGAATATTCTTTTATTCAAATTTTCACATTCCTCGGGAAAGGTTCCCATTAATTTTATCAAAGATAAATTCTTCTAAATTTATTCTTTAATCTTCCTTTGGATATCATTTCAAACCATGTCATGGTTTTCCAAACTAGTCGGGATTAGCGAAGCACACCAAAGTAATTATTTATTTTATTTCCCAATCCCAACCTATTCATCCCATGGAGCAAAACTTGTAATGCTCCATATCTAACACCACGGTGTTATCGGTAAATATTAATTACCATTTCACGTTCAAATCTAATTAAAGATTTAACTATCGCTTTGGAGCAAAACTGGTGATACTCCATTCTCGCTCACTTTAATTTACTTAAAGATTCATTAAAACTCCACTTAGTTTTAATCTTCTCAAAAATAAATATCCTGATCTTTTACTGGGTTAAAGAACCAATGTCACCTAAAACACGATTCACGATAAACCCAAAATCACTTTTGATTGTTAATCGGGTTAAAGAGCAGGTGTTATTCAAAACACCGCTCACGATAAACCCCAAAAACCAATTCAAATTCAATTCCAATTAAATACTAATTAACTGGACAATTTCACTAAATCTTAGTTAAAAGATTTATTCTTTTCTAAATTGGGTTCAAGAACAGTGTTATTTAAGACACCATTCACGACAAACCCAAATCCCATTTGATATTAAATACAAGGCTCTGAATAGAAAATATATCGGCTTATATTCAATATCAAATTCTGAAACCAACAAAAATCTTATTGGAAATAACGATATAAATATATCTTTCAAATTCCCGTAACAATATCTGTATAATCACGAAATCCAACATCGAAATATTCCGAAGATAATTTTGATTCAAATCCATTCCAATTCTCGTATTGGAAATTCTGATATTTTTTTAAAACTACTTTCAAATTCAATTTATTTATTTCTAAAATAAATTGATTTTAATTCTAGTTTAAAACTAGTTCATTTCGATAAATATATATTTTTATCTTTTCAAATTTGGAAATTTTCATCCCAATTCTTCACAAATTATTCCTTATGATTTTACACAAATTATTTATATTTTTAATAATTTTATCAAGGCCCGTACAGTCGATTTCCATCAACGGCCATCGAACTGCACTTACAGCGATCTTTTCCAAATTTGATTTGGACGTAATTCCAAATCCAACCGTTAGATTTCAAATTTCATATATTCATTGGAAAGCTCTTTTCGATACGAACCCAACGGTTCCGGTTTCAGGAGAATCCGACGGTTGGATCTCCCGCAACGTCAATTCGAAGTCAATGGTCGAAATTCGCTAACTGCCGCGGAGCGACGCGTTCTATTCAGGCCATTATATATATAATATATATTATATATATATATATATTTCATCGATTTCCTTTTAAAACGTATTTTATAAATTGTATTAAATTCGTTTTCAAAACGATTTCAACTTCATATTCAATTTCAAATCGAAATTGAATATTCCACATCATCGATATACAAATGATAATATTTTCAAAGCGTTATATTTTGAAATCACTTCCTTTTCTATAATCATTGTAAAACGAATATAATTGATATAAATATCGTTCGCGTCAAAATGGCGCATCTCTAATCAACACGGCTTTATATATTTCAATAACTTCGTTATTCCATTCAACAAATGAATATTTATTCTATTCAACACATGAATCTATATTTCTTCTTACTTACAATAAAAGGGTGAATTTTATTGTATAAATATTTTATTCAATACATGAATACACTTTCAACACATGAATTCTCAACACATGAGCATCATCAACACATGACTATTTATTCTATTAAACACATGAATTTTCTTTTATAATATTCTTTATTTCCCAATTGGAATGAGGCCCAATCAATTACCATATAATGTTAATTATATGGATTCCATACAACACATGTATATAATTGCAATGATAAATAATCAACCATCATCCAAAGTGCACTACACAACTGCATAAGCATTAAATATGAATATTTAACTCTTACATAGCCTGTCAATCAATCGATCGACATACAACTAATTATTGGGATTAGTGTATGCCGTATTTTATCCCAATACCCGTGTGGGGTTTCAAATCAACACACACAGATTTTTATTCACACACACGTTAAAAATTATATTTTTAACGATAAAATATTTTTAACTATATAAATATTTTATTTCATTTCACATCACACAATCAATTTTCACCACAACAAACAGTCAAACATACAAGTCATCCATGGTCTGTGGACGATGGGTGTCGGGTGCTGCTAAGCACCGTCTGCATCCTAGTATATAATTTAAACTAGAGAAGAAAATTTAAAGTGAGAAATTCTCACCGACTAACTATACCAAACGCCATGACTCTTCTTGTGTGGAAATCTTCGTCGTGCTCGCCTTTTGTCAATTTCGTTGCCCTAGCCACTACATATAAAAATCGCATTTTTATATGGTTGCTATGTATATAAAAATCCTATTTTTACACTGCTACTATATAGATAAAAATTCTATTTTTACACCGCTACTATATAGATAAAAATTCTATTTTTTTAACGATGTTCATATAATAAAGATCATATTTTTATCACGCTATTCTCTATATAAAAATCAAAATTTTACTTCGCTATTCAATATATAAAAATCAAATTTTTACTTCGCTATCCAATATATAAAAATCAGTTCTTTGCATACATAAAAATCACGTCTTTGCTTTCCAGTTCTATATATAAAAATTATACTTTTCTAACCTTTTACATATATAAAAATTCGACCTTTGTTCACTAATCATCATAGGTAAAAACTGATTATTGTTTCCATAGAACTAATTATTTGATATAAATAAAATAAAGAAATAAAAATAAATAAATTAAAATCTTACAGTTTTTTTTTGGGGGGGGGGGGGTGGGAGGGAGGGGGTTCGTCGGAGCTGAGGTGGCGATGGGGGAGGTGCGCGCCTGCGCTAGGGGACGGGCTGGTTGAAGGCGGAAGTGGTGGTGTTAGGGGGGCGCTGGAAGGAGGATCGCCGGTTTTAAGAAGAAGAGAGGAAGAAGGAGACGAGGGGGACGGCGGCGAGGTAAGGGGAGGGGATCGAAGAAGAGGCGCGCGCGAGGGGGAGGTGGGTCTGAACGCGGCGGCTCCGTTCTTCCTCTTCTTTTTTTTTGAAAACTGTAGTTGATTGAGAGAGGGTGAGGGAGTATGGAGAGAGAGTTATATAGTTTTATAATTTATATTTTATTATTTTAACCCCAAAAAGGTAACTTTTTATTTTGAACTCAGAATCAAACCCACCGCCTGTCGTCCATAGCTAATTACCCCCATTCCGAACACAATGGGATATGTATCATAGGCTGATTTGATCGTTTCGATCAATTTTCGTCAAAATCAAAATATAACTCTATATATTGAATTTGAACGCGCATTTCAATTTACCGGGCCCACATACAGCCTCTAAAAATTCCCGAAAAATATTTCCTAGCTTCGTATTGACGATACAGTCCTAACAAAACTAATTTTGTCAAATTCTGAGACCGTTTGAAAAATGACTATTTTCCAGTCGATTAAAATCAACTGAAACTAGTCAAACTCGTTTTCCTTTGCCACGCTCACATATTGATTCGAATAATTACGAATTTTGAAACCTAGCAATAATTTGACATCACGGATCCAACAAAATTAGTTTCGTCGAAAACCCATGTCGTTTGCAAAATATCCATTTTTAAGGGCCAGAATTCCATAGTGACTATTCTGAATTTTCAACTGGACATTACTTTTTATCCCCGCTATGAAATTTCAATTTTTCGGATTCGTTGGAAAGATATTCTCCTTTAGATTCAAATATTTTTGGTTCCACTAAAATCCGGTTTATTTTGCACCCGGTACATTCATTTGAAATTTGAAATCGAATTATCGAACTACCGCGCCATTTTCAATTCCTTTTATATATATAAATAAATATTTATATTCTAACGACGATCTATATAAATATATATGTTCGAATTCCATTCAAAATAAATTTCTCGTCGTTATTATTTAAAATAATTCATTTTAAATAATCAAAATTCGCTAAAATTGCCAAAATAAAAAATTTGAATTGGCTCGCATTTCCGGGTTATTACAACAGTCTTCATTATAATTCCTGTATATAAAACCTGCATATGTTTGTGTGTACATATATATTGGAGCGGCTATATGGACACAAATTTATGTACACAAAATCTTGACCACAAGATTTGTTTGTCTTTATGTGTGAGGTGGAATTCAGGGGAAGATCTAATGACTCAGATTTTGTGTGTTTAATTTTGTGCCAACGTTTTGTGTTTATTTAGACTTTCTCTATATATATTCCAGACAAAAGTGTTAGTATATATTTTATAATCAGTTAATATTGAAATAAGGTTGTTGTCATCAAAACTCCATTCTCCAACAATCTCCCCCTTTTTGATGATGACAACCTTAGTTTATAAAATATCATATATGTATATACCTGTTGATAACGATCCTTCTAATACTCCCTCTGTCTATATGATACTCCCCCTATCTATATGATTCCTATCAACTATGTCTATATTTTATAATTTCTCCCCCTTTGGCATTATCAAAAAGAAATTCTAAAACTACTCCCTCTAAATCGTGTAACTATCTGAATAAAACCTGTAAGTAACTAAGTAATTCCTAATTCAAAGTAAAATACTCCCCCTAAGTAAAGTATTTCTATTTATACTTCCAACATACCCCACTTTAATTCTTGCTTATACAGTTAGGTAATAGAGTACTTAAGTTATATAGAACAAACAATATATTTAATAATTGTTTTTACAGATGATATTATATGTACATGTAATTAACGAAAAGGAACAAAAATATACGACGAGAATCGAATCAAAAACTATAATCTACTTGTCCTTAACTATAGGAGACTTATGAGTAGGACAATTTGGATAATGAAGACAAAATTCTCCATATCTTTCAATCATATTTCCGTTATGGTCGTATAGGACTTCTCCTACACAAACGAATTGATCCTCCTCATTTGAAACTTCTTGTTGCTCTTCCTCGGGTTCCTCTTCTTCCATTATCTCTTATCCTCTTCTTCTTGTTCCTCCTTCTCTTCCATAGGCTCATATCTTTGATGATAATTGGATTAGCCTGATTATTCGTTATAAACTTAAGGAGGCTTCTTATCACTTTTCCTTGCCTATTTTGTTCTTGGCTCGTCCTTATTTAAAGTACTTGTATTTCATCCATCATTTACAGAGAATACACCATTTTTACTTCAATTTTGATGACACGAGATAACGTAGATCATTGAAAAGGACCTTCGGATGGTCCAACAAACGAATCAGGATTGATTTGTGTGTTTAAATCGGTGGAGGCCATTGTTTATTTTAGTTTAGAATTTTTACAAAAGAGAGAAATAAAAATGAAGAAGAAAAGTCAAAGTAGAGGAATTAAATAATTATTATAACTAACTTTTGGTGGGAATTAAATTTAAATTTCTGGCAGTTATATCTCGACATATGCATAAATGTTTGTCGACATACTTGTGTTTTAAATTTTATTTTTCTAATTTTTTTATGTTATATATATATATATTAGTATATTTACATATTCTAACTCACATATTGAAAAATAAATTTGACCTCTCAGCTTCACCTCCTAACGGTTTTCCTTTTAATGGCAGACAAAAAACATGCATTTCCGTCCTCATTCTCTCTCCTTCGATCGCAACCTTCATCTTCTTCTTTAAGTCCTTCATCATCTACATCTGATAATCAATAACCTAAAACCTCCTCAAATCCTACATCAAATCCTGATCCGATCTCATCTGATTCAAATCTCAGAAAGCTTAATTTTGTAAAACCGAATCTGGAATACATTTTTATTCCAGAATTTTTTTTAATATATCTGAATCTTCATGGAAGAACATGGTAGCATTGATCCCAATCCATTTCTGCTTATCGTCGATTAAGTTGAAGGATTATATATCCAAAGTTTGGAAACCTTTGGGTAGTTTTAATATCCATATTTCTCCTAGCTATAACTTTTTTGTTCAGTTTGAAAGAATAGAGGATTTCTCTCGCATCATTGAAAGTTCAACCTACTCTTATTTTGGGAGACTAATTTATGTTGAAGCTTGGTATCCAGGTTATGATTCAAGTTCGAAAATGTGTAATGAAGCTCGGATCTGGATAAGATTTCTTGATTTGCCCATGGAGCTTTGGTTTATAAAAGCTTTTCAAATGATTTCTAGCTTTATTTAAAATCCTCTTTTAATTGATGAAAACACAACAGATAAATGTTTCACAAAATATGCGAGTGTGTTAATATCTATTGATACTCAGACTGAACTCAAAACAGAAATTCCTGTTTTATTACATAATGGACAAAAGATAACAACTACAGTAGAATATGAGTTTATTCTAATGAAATGCTTACAATGTAATGTTTTTGGTTATGATGAAGATTATCATATTGGTAACAGTGATGCTAGATGGATTCCACCTGAAGCTCAAGAAGGTTTGCATACAGAAACTTCTGATTTTCAAGAAACAGAGGATAATATTGCTAAACATGAAGAAAAAAATTCATAGAATGTTGCTTCCAACTATGAGGAAAATAGATCTGAATTCCTTAATTCAAAATCAGTAGCTTAAGCTTCTTCAGATAATGTGGATAATCTTGATTTCCTGAACGCCAAACTCCCTGAAGATGTTATGCCATACAATTTAAGTAACATAGCAGATGTTATTGAAGGAAATGATAAAGTGAATGACAAGGGAAAATAGGTGGATGTTTCTTCATTTATAGACAAGAATAAAGACTACTTACAAGGAAATAAGAACAAGGTTGTAAATGATTCACAATCTCTCCTCTCTGAAAGGGCTACGAGGAGTTCTACATCCATTAAATGACATTATTAGCTTGGAATGTTAGGAGAATGAACACATCTTTTCGTATGAAGGATGTGATCAAACTCCTAAACATTACTAAATCAACTTTGGTTGGTTTAGTTGAAACAAAACTATCAATAACAACCTAGTTTTATTTTCTTCTTTACTTCCAAGTTCTTGGAGATTTTTGACAAATAATTCATCAGTTTCTAGTGGTAGAATTCTGTTAATTTGGGATACTAATGTATGGGATGTGTCTCTAGTGACCTTTTCTCCTCAACACCTGTCAGTAAAAGCTTTAAATAGAGGTGGATTTGCTTTGACTTTTACTGCTATTTATGGTAGTAATTCTTTTGTGGACAGGCAACATCTTTGGCAAATTTTGGTAAATGAGTCAAACAATTATTCTAATGCCTGGATTTTAATTGGTGATTTTAATAAGGCTTTGTCACTTAATGATAAGAGAGGAGGTCTGTCTATTCCCTACCAACAGATTAGAGAGTTTCAAAATTTTATAATCCAAACTGTTTTGATTGAAATCAAACCTTTGGATTTTAAATTTACATTCAAAAGAAGAGGGATTGCTACTCATATTGATAAAATTTTGGTAAATAATATTTGTTTGCATCAGTTTCTAAATTTGAAAGCTCTAGCATTTTCTCAAAATTCAAGTGATCATAATCCTATTCTGCTAGATTTAATTCGAACTCCAGAAGTAAAAGGTTTTCCATTTAGATTCAAAAATAATTGGTGCACTCTTCCTGGTTATGACAAAGCAGTTCAAAGAGGTTTAATGTTAAATGTTTGGGGTTTTCAAAGCTATCAGTTTTTACAAAAACTTCAAAATTGTAAAAAGGAGCTTAAAAAGTGGAATAGAGTGAGAGATAAAAATGCAAATAACCTTAAATTGGCTGAACAGAGAGTTACAGAGCTAGAAGTTGATGTTGATCACCATCCAGAAGATTTGCAATTTTATGATAATTACCTACAGGTAAAGACAAATTTTCAGAATCTACAAAATCTACATTTTAGTGGTTTCAAACAACAAGATAAAATTGCATGGCTTCAGCAAGGGGACACAAATTCAAAATTCTTTTATCCTTGAATGTCAAATAGAAGATTCTTTAATCATATCAGAGCTTTGATTGACCATAATGGAAACTTTTTGTTTAAACCTAATGAGATTGAGGCTGAGGCAATTAAATTTTATTCTAACATGTTCAATGGGGTCTGTTCTAATGGTTTTCCTAATTTTTTTCCTATTGCCACTATCAATGAACAAGGTCACCAGTTTTTACTGATGAGAGTTGAATTATCAGAAATTAAAGATGCTTTATTCTCCATTCATGATGAATCATGTCCTGGTCCAAATGGAATAAATTCTAAATTTCTCAAATTTCACTGGGAATCAATAAAATATGGGATTTTGGAAGCTGTAGCTATATTTTCAAGTCTGGTAAATTACCCAAATCTCTTAATCACACATTTATCACTCTTATTCCAAAAAATGATAGACCCTCTGAAATCTCTCACTATCGACCAATATCATGTTGTAATGTATATTACAAAGTTTTTTCAAAAGTCCTGTGCAATAGATTAAAACCTTTCCTACCACATTTAATTTCATCAAATCAGAGTGCCTTCATACAGGAAAGATATATAGGAGATAATATTTTACTAGCACATGAACTTTTAATAGATTTCAGAAAAAAAAGGGATGCCTAAACTATGTGTGAAAGTTGGTCTTCAGAAGGCTTATGATAAGGTTAACAGGTAATTCATCTGTTTTGTAATGGCTAAAATGAATTTCCCTATACATTTTGTCAACCAGATCTATGAATGCATCTCTTCAGCTACTTTTTCTATTCTTATTCAAGGCATTCCTAAGGGTTTCATAACATCAACTAGAGGTATTAGACAAGGGGATCCCCTCTCCCTTTATCTTTTTGCAATTGCCATGTAGTATTTTTCTTTTTTGATGGATGAAGCAACACAGTCTTGTTTTTTTCAACCCAGTTGTCAGATTCAACCTATTATTTGTCACTTATTATATGCTGATGACCTCGTGATTTTTGGAAAGTCCTCAACACAGAATGCAAATACTTTGAAGGATATTTTTCAGAAGCTAAGTAAGTTTGCATGCCTTAATGTTAATGCATCAAAAACTAAAGTATTTTTTAGTGTTTCTGCTAGAAATACTTCAGATATCATCAACATTTTGGGTTTTGAGCAAGGTTCTTTGCCAATAAAGTATTTAGGAGTTCCTCTTTCCTCAAATTATTTACATTATTCAGAATGTAATTCTTTGATTCAAAGAGTGCAATCTAAAATTCAAGGATGGAGTACTAAGTTACTCAGTTTTGCTGGTAGGGCTGAGTTGATTAACTCTGTAATAACTCCTATTATTTTTTATTGATTATTCATATATCAAATACCAGAATTTACAATTCATAAACTGGAATCTCTTTGTGCTGATTTTTTTAGGGAGGGACTTCTCATAAAGTTGCATGGAAAATTCTTTGTAAGCCAAAAAGTGAAGGGGGCATTGGATTAAATAATTTATCTGATCTTAAGAAAGTGGCATACATCAAATTACTTTGTAATTATTTATCAAACTCATCTCTTTGGAGTAAATGGATGCATAACAAATATTGCAAGCAAATTTTTTTTTGGTCAATCGCTTTTGATGTTAGTGCCTCTAGTACTTGGAAGTCTATCTTAAGACTTATATCAAATTCAAAGCAATATTTCAATAAAGTCATTGTGAATGGTAATGATACCTCTTTGTGGTTTGAACCATGTATAAATTGCCAATGCATAGTTGATCTATTAGGCTATGATAGGATGCATATGATTGGTCAAGCAAGTCAGAGAGTTGATTTTATCATTAGAAATGAATCTTGGTATCCAGATGTTCATCCTGCAACAAGGGAATTAATTGAAGAAATAAAATCCATTTCAATCCAGCCTAATAGAAGTCAAGATGCATATGAATGTTGTGAAAGGGGAAGTTATTCTTTTCATAAAACTTGGGATTTTATTAGATCTCATGATAATTTTGATCCATCTTTTTCTTTTGTTTGGCACAGGAAAAATTGTAAAAGAATTAGCTTTATTTCATACCTTGCAATAATGGGGAGATTGAATACAAAGGATAAAATACAACATTTTGGTAACATCAAAAATGCTTTATGTCCTTTATGTGAGAATCATCCAGAGTTAATTCAACACCTCTTTTTTCAATGTGACTTTTCTTCTTTCATCTGGTTGTCTCTGAAGCAAAAGTTGTCTCTACCGCTTGATAATGGCTCTGATATGAAAGCTGAAGCAAGATTAATACACACAAATTTCAGCTCAAAGGACCAATTGAGAGTTATAGCTTGTGTTGCTTTTTCTACTGCAATCTACTTCATTTGGAGAGAAAGGAATTTGAGGATTTTTCAAGGACGTAACATCATTCTATATCTACTTTGATGAAAATTGAAAAGGAAATTGTTTTTGTATCTCGTGATAATGGAAGCAAATCAATCAGATGTTGGAGAAATGAGCAATTTTTAGAGAGATGGGGGATCGAATTAAATGATACAGGGTAATGAAATCTGGAGGAATTTTGAATTTTGAAGTGGAGTAAAGACCTTGGGCTTTCTGATGGGCCGTGAAGCTGGACTTTCTTTTAGTTTTAATTCCTGTTTGTTTTAACTTGTGTTTTTTTGTTCTTTTTCTGTATTTGAGATTGGTTTGTTGTATGTACTTGCTCATGTATACCAAATTTATAAGTACTCTTTTTCCCTGTAAGGTACCCATTAGGGGGATTGCAGGGTTAACTGAGGCTTATAAAGAAGCTTTTATTGGTTTTAGCAATAAAGAGAACCAATTTTCAAAAAAAAATCTAACTCACTTAGTGAACATATGCCTAATTCTCTTCTAAATTTAGTGAAATTTGCTTCGTTTAATGGTTTTGTTAATATATTCGCTATTTGTTTATTTGTTTCTATAAATTTGAGTGAAATTTTCTTTTTACTTACGTTATCTCTTAGAAAATGATGTCTTATATCGATATGTTTAGTTCTTGAATGATGTGTTGGATTTTTAGAAATATTTATAGCACTCATATTATCGCAGTATATTCGTGATTTATTTATATTTAATCCAAAATCATTTAGAAGTTGTTGCATATATATTACTTGTGAACAAGCCAAAGTAGCGGAGATATATTCTGCGTCAGTTGTTGACAAAGATACAGTATTTTGCTTTTTAATGAACTACGAAACCAGTGAATGTACTAAGAAGTGACATGTTCCATTAGTACTTTTACGATTGGATTTACATCCCGCATAGTTAGCATCACAGTAAGAAACTAAGTTAAATGAATCATCTTTAGGGTAAAATAATCCAAAATCTGATGTATGCTTTACATACCTTAGAATACGTTTTACGGTTTTTAAATGTGTTTCCTTAGGTTGCAATTGATATCTTGCATAGAGACATACATTATGCGTTATATCTGGTCTACTAGTAGTTATATATAATAATGATCCTATCATTCCTCTATATAGTTTTTGATTAACGTCTTTAAATGTATCATCTTTTCTTAATGCTATATTAGTCGCCATAGGTGTTGGTCTCCCATTCATTGTTGTTAGATTATATTTATTAATTAGATATATTGCGTATTTTTATTGATTAATAAATATTCCATTCCTTAATTGATGAACTTGTAATCCTAGAAAGAATGCTAGTTCTCCCATATGACTCATTTCAAATTCTTGGGTCATAATATCTGAAAATTCTTTATTCATCTTATCGTTTTTCTTCCAAAAATTATATTGTCAACATATATTTGAACAAATTGTAAGTCTTTATTATTTTTCTTAATAAAAAAGTATTATCTAATTTTCCTATTTCAAAAATTGATTGTAACAAATAATTGCTTAATCTGCCATACCAAGCCCTAGGAGCAAGTTTTAATCCATATAACGCTTTCTTTAACTTATAAATGTAGTCTGGTAATTTTTCATCTTTAAATAGAGATGGTTTCTCTACATATACATCTTATTTAACAAATCTATTTAGAAAAGCACTTTTGATATTCATTTGATATAATTTTAAATTATTATGGTTTGCAAAGGCTAGTACAATCCTAATAAGTTCTAATTTTTCTATAGGGCAAAAGTTTCATCGTAATCTATTCCTTCTACGTGAGTGTAACCTTGTGCTACTAGTCGTGCCTTATTTCTTACGATCTCAATGTGTTCATTCACTTTATTTTTATAAACTCATTCGGTTCCTATTATAGTCTTATCCTCTGGTTTAGGAACAAGTTCCTATACATCATTCATAGTAAACTGATTCAGTTCTTCTATAATTTTCGTCGAAAGATACATTTAAAGTTTCTTCTATGGTATTGGTTCGAGTATTGAAAACTCTATATGCTTTACTTCTTTCTGAATATCCAATAAATATTCCTTTATTGGATTTCGAGTCCAACTTGTCTAAATTGTCTTTAGTATTAAGTATAAACATTTACTTCCAAATATTTTAAAATATGACACTTTTGATTTCTTATCATACAAAAATTCATATGGGGTTTTATGAGTTAAAGGTCTAATTGAAATTCTGTTTATAATATAGCAAGCTGTATATATAGTGAATAAACATTCAGAGGGATCCTAGTCCTAACCACATAAGACCCAAACTAGATAAAGAGAGAATCAGCCACTTAAGACCTTCTCAAGGCGTATTGAACCTGCATATTTTCACACACAATAGACTTGTATATATAGTTATATATATACACACTAGACCTTTCACATTATACTGTACACCTATAGATTCTGGATATGCCGGTCGGTTCCAGTCTAACTTGTAATACAAGTTGGTTTAACCTCGTGTCTAGTGTACTAAGTTTTTGAATGGTACATGGCACCTAGACATCTCACATTAGTTAAGCCCACTTGTGGTTGCTGTATTTTTCGGTCGGTTCCGGGCATACTTCTACCATAAATGGCAACTAACCTCATGTCTATGTGTCACTATTTATATATATTTAAAGCCATTTTATATACGAACACACAAGCAAACAAGTATATTTATTAGAGGGACATTTCAAATTCGAATCCTAATCTAACCACTTCTATTACGCTAATACAACGTTAATCACGTTGATTACATTTATATAAGTAAAATAATTGTATCGTTTGAATAACGTAAATATTCGTATAAATAAGAAAACGTTCTAACGAGGTGGCAATTGTCAATTTGTCCAATTCAAGGTATACAATTTAGGTTTTCCATACTTTTACTGCTACAACATAGGCACGATGGCATAAACACAAGATAACAAATAGCAGTGGATGGAAAATATACATACATACAATTTCAACTTGCATCCTAGATATGTAGAAATGATTTCAATACTGCATTAAAAATAGAGTATTACATCCACTTAACTTGTATGTTATTAATTCCTATTTCACCTAATTCACCCCTTTTGGCGTTAAGCACATAAAAATGTTTACATTTGACCTTTATCAAATATGAATGCATTTGGATTCAGAACAGGATCCAAACCCAAACCAAATCATGAAATAATCGAATCTAAACCTTTTTAGGTTACAATCAAATGGTAAATAAAGGTGAATTACATAAAATAGAAATAATAGTAGCAATACCCTTTTTTCATCTTTAATTCAATATTAAAACCAAAAATCCACAAAACTTAAATAATCATGACAATTCATATGCAATTACAAGATAGTCGGGGTTTTTAGTGTTTTATATTATCGAATTTCCAAATCCTCCTTGGCATATCTTTCAACATGATAATCTAACAAAAACATGTATATGCCTTAAGTAAACGATATTCCACTCACAGATCTAGGCAGAATAGAGAGAAATCTTAGTAGATCAGATCTGTGCTTAAATCTTTATGGTCAAACGTGATCCAACAATTCTCCTAATAATATATATATATATATATATATACAAGAAACATGAATTAGAATATTATATACATATATTTATACCAAATTCCAGAATACTAAACGTATGTGAATTAGAATAGAAAAGTGATAAGAATTTCGGTTGGAGAATTAGAAGAAATCCTTAACATCTTCTTTATTTTTCTCTGGAATTTAGTAATGATGGAGAGGCAACATGGAGACAGGGATAGAAAATGATTATTGTTTCATAATGTGATAGGAGGGGCTATATATATAGTTGCCCATGTGAGCATAGACCATTGGATTACATAGAATTAAACCAAGCCATTTATATATATATATATATATCCTTTAAGAAAAACCCTAACCAACTAGATTTATTGGGTTATCCAGCCGTTGAGCGGTCGACCCTAACGGTCGATCGACCTCTTTAGGGTTGGACGCCCAATAAGGCTGCGTTACTGAGTTGTTTAATTTAATTAATACGTTCCTTAATCTTTTAATCTTATTCCATATATACAATATACTTTGCCCCCATGATCTTATCTTCATTTCAAAATTCAAATCTCCCTCTTTATTTTCAATTTATAATTTGGACATATATATATATATTATCCATATAATTGTATATATACACACACACACCCATATATATATATATTCTGCGTTTACTATCCGAATTCATTTGTTCATAACTTTTTCATGCATTGACCATTTTTGGTGTATTGTATATGAAAACGATTCAGAATTTCGTCAGAATCCAAATAAAAAAAATTGTAGCCAAATTCCTAAAGATGCAAAAACTCGTTTTCCAGCCATATTATTTAATCGCTTATTTTTAATTATTTATTTATTACTAATATTTATGAATTTTACGGGGCGTTACATTCTCCCCCCTCCCCCTTAAAATAGATTTCGTCCCGAAATCTGTTTAAGGGGCTAAAATACTACTCGCTTGAAATATCCATGTTGTACACCCATGTTATTTATAATTCATCTGTACACATCCATGACTCATAGTGATTATGAACTGCAAACCTACTAGAGTGAGTTTTACCTTAGCATGTTGGTGAAATAAATGATGCAATATGTATGCAAACAACCTAAATATGCATATATTTCTATATGAGTGCTCGGTGCAATGGTGGTGCATCCATTTCCTAAAATCCAATCTAGCAATCATGATGCATCCATAAACGTTATTTTCAAGAAAAGTTAGCCGTGAAAAGCTCTGGGTGAGTCTGTGTAAGGACCTGCCTTTTTGCCCGATTCTCGCCGGTAATTAAACCAACTTAAATCGTTCATAAAGACGACTAGTTATGAGTACAGACATATTTGAAACACAAAGTACGAAACTTTTTATTTCATTACAGAAATTTTACACCAGAATTACAATAAATCAGAGTACCATATATGCTCAGCGGAAATCCAATGCTCTCAGCGGAAGAAGAAAAATATCAAATAAGACTCTAGCTTCAAATCTGAATCCAGCTCTAAAATCTAAACCTGTAAACTAAACTTCTAGCTGCTTGTACAAAATTATGGGCAATCAAAGTTTAGGTGTGGAAATAATAAACTCTAGGTCAGTCGTTGGACTGGTGTGAGAATTCGAAAACAGTTCTTATTTTGGATTCATTATAAAGTTGGGAAATTCATCGGAACACGCTGCTAATACAGAATGGGTTTACTTCATGTGAATTCCCGTGCATAGAAATTCGCAATGACTTTGGAAAAATGAAGCAATCATAAGCTTGTCCCATATCACTCAATGCAAGCGCACACTAGATGGGCGAGTTTTATCTTATGATAACCAAAAATTCTTCTATACGTGAAAATCCTCTTTTAATACTATTATTAGTGCATGGTGTTGAAAAATCATTTCGCAAATAAATATAGAATCATAGCCCCATAACCCCAATTGGTTATATTGCTATATAGTTATACAATCAAAATCGCATGGCTCGTATTGGAGATTGGGTTTCCAATATGATGGTTTCTGACATAAAAGATCAATTGAGGACACGAAGCTAAGTATCTCCTGGTTAACATCCAGACAACGGACACCGAATACATAGCGCAAAAGTATATATCCTGGACAACATCCAGACATCGGACTCCGTATATACTTTATTCCCTCAGGATTCGAAGTAGTACTACCGCCAAAGATTTCAATTTCAACAGATATTATTTATATTATACAACCTAACCGCCAGTTTACTATCAAATCCGGGTGTGAGGTTTGTCGATATCACGATATACACAAAGCTTTGCTTCAATAAGCCATGCTTTGATCATCACTAGCTCGTTTCATAACTCGAGTATGCCACATTGACAATTCACGACATATCACTAATTTCGATCAATGCATACCCTCTAAGTTCATATGATTTAGAGATGAGGATAATAATTTGCCATAAATCCGATATATATTAACGGAAATCAGTGCTATGCGGTCAATTCCAATGTCAGACACATAATCCATACAAGCCCGTTCTGGGTCTGAACAGAGCAACAACCCAAAAATATTCAAATATATTCAGGTCTCATGCCACTTATAACCTCGTATCAGGTGTATGGCCCGATCCGAGACATCAACAATCAATCTGAACAATTCGAATATACTCAGTCTTCACTTATCGATATCCAAGCCTTTAGTTTCTTTATAACGTCTTTTTATTACTTGGAATGGTTTTCGGATCCATATCCGATCCCGGATTTTCCAAGTAATAAGCATATTAAAATAATAGCCGTAGACCACCAGAGTTTCTCAATTCAAATCTCCTTTCCAAATATTGTCGCTTTACTTCGAATTAAGGTTGGACTCAATTCCCGGAAACCTGTTATCATTTTAACCCTTTTTCAAAATTCAACGTTCATTTTCCAAACCTTATATTCAGAACAACTTCATTTATTCGTCGTTATCCCGAAACTACCAAATCTTCTTTGGATTTAAATTTCCATTTAGAAAATTAATAATTTCAAATATAAGTTTATATAGAATTTAATCGACTTATATTTGATATTGATTCACAACTCAGGCAAACACTATCAGAATTTGGATATGTTTTAATATTTCTGATCGTATTCTTCTGCTCCTGTAAATCCATATCGAATACCAGACGGCAAATTCTATCCAAAACTCATTCTCTCTCAGTTCAAATCTTATTTCAATTCCATATCACATATTTAAATTCTTTTTCAGCAAATCCTTTCCATAAGATTCATGTTTGAAATCTTTAAATTCAAATCATTTCAAAAAAAATGGTATAATAATGTTAAAAGCATTACGGAAAGGGTTGTGAAATGATTATTTAACCAAATAGATCCAAATTCATATATTTTAACTCAAATCATTTTTAAATAATATCTATAAGTCCATTTTATTCAATTTTCTATTACAGTCGACGAACTGCACGTATAGCGAACTTTTCAAATTTTAATTTGAATATAACTCGAAAACTATACGATAGAATTTGAAATTCCTTCTTTTATATATAACCCATATCAATAGAAATCTGTCGTTTTCCATTCCAAGTCAATCCGATTCAAAACACTCAAGTTATAATCATTTGAAATTTAAAATCGATATTAACGAACTGTCGTTGTTCGACATATTCCATTTACGTTATATAATGTTTAAATAAAATCGCCTAATTCTTTTCTTTTCCGAAATAAATTTTTTTCCCATGACTTACATTAAAATCATATTCCAAATCTTGTTTTCTCGAATGACATTTTATATTCCACATTTTAAACCAATATTATTTTCTATTCATAATTTCTATATCAAATCAAATCGAATAATATTTAATTAAAACTTGTTCGATTATTTTATCAAATATTCCTTTTCTTTTCAAATTCCTCTTATCACATTGAATTGAACATTAAACAGTAATATTTCCGATCTCGTTCAACTTTTTCAAAATGACTAAAAGTTGTCATGATAAATTCCATACTTTTAATTTAAACAATCATATTTATAAAAACTTCATTAATTATTTACAATCGACCATTAAAGCTGTGTCTCTAAATTAACGTTGAATATTATTTCCCAATCCCTATAAAATATTTAAATAACATATGAACGATCTAAATTATGTTCAAAACCATTACTCATTTTGATTTCGAAATAGTTTTAAATTCAAATTTAAAACTAATTCACAACCTTATTTTAATAAACAAATTTTCATTTACATGAAAGGAGAATGTGAATTGATTATCCGTATCATTACACAACCACATTGTATGGGTGAATTCATGAAATCAGAACAAATCAAATAATGCAACCAAACAAACAAGCACAATATCATCCATCACAACCACAATAATAATCAACTAACTGTGCATAGAGCGTTACAGTTATTAACGCTCAGTGTTAAGGGTGTTTATAACTGTATGAACATCCATCGAACAACCAAAATCAATTATTTATAACAATTCATGACCATTCGCTAACCGTAATAACTAATTTAAATAAATTTAAATTAGAATTCTCGCCTTCGTGCCTCCAAAATATCCACCGTCAAGACCCGTATCGACCGAAATCAACCTTACGGATGATTTCGTACTATTTTCACGGTTGATGCTCCCATCATGCGCAATTTCCATCGTCCGATGTTGCAGCAGTAACCACTACCACCTGCAACTTTCGCCATTTCACCATCCAATGAAGCACAACTATATATCCATTTCAACGCAACTATTACTGTGATTATCCAGGGCCTCATTTCACGTCACCTCTACATATATGAACAACATCCCTCTCCTTCACTCCCTTACTACATCTGCCCTTGCATGCATAACAGCAAAACCGAAATGGACTTTGTGGTTGGATAAACTAAGGGAAAACAAGATGTGCAGTTTCCAATATCATGCATAAGCTCATAAAGGGCACAACCAACACTTCCAATATCATGTGGGTTTATGTGAAAGGTGTGGTTTTAAGGTGAGAAGAGGGGAGGTGCATGGGAGAGACAGAACGCAACTTAGGGAAGGAAAACATGCAAGATTTGGGGAGGAGCGGAACGTATACAATGATTACAATGGTTCGGGTACATGCTTATATATATATGTCGATTACGAATGGTAACAAAATAAAATACGGTCGTATACAATGATGAGTACAAATCTCAAAACAATAATAAAATAAACCAGTATATTGATTCTGTAAATTGTCAAACGGACCACAGTGACCCTAAAATATGTCAGAAAAATACATGTTTATTTCTAAAATTAAAATTTTTCGCAAAATTCTAAAAAATATTTCAGGACTGCGCGTAGAAAATCTGAACAATTATTCTAAACCAATATTTAGTTATAATTTATTTAACCAACAACTTTAAATCTTAAATCTATATAAAATCCATACATATATATAATATTTCAAGTCTTAATACTCAAATTAAATTTGTAAAATCTTATGGACTACACTAAGTAACATTTTTAGTGAATCACGTAAAAAGAATATACTTATAAAAACTGGTGTATCTATATTAAACATATTCTTAAAAATAAGTTTTCTATTACGAAATCATATTTATAAAATAGAACAAAATATTTATTTAAGCTAATATATATAAAATATTATTAATCAACATTTGTATTTATAACATATTAAATTAAATTTATATTTAGAAAGTCCAAATAAATTTCATAAATAAAATGTTGAAAATCCTGGATCGTCACAGTCGTTTCATCTTATCCTCGGTCTCCCATGTGCTTTCTGTGGGATCATTTCCTTATTGTACTCGGACGAGGCGAATGATTTTATTACGGAGTCTGTTGATTCCATGCTCTACAATCCCTGTAGTGGTACGGGGCATCCTGGGCTCCAAGTCGAGTTTTTCTATGTCCTCACTTTCGTCAAGCTCGAGTGTGATAGCAGAATCATGAAGGAATTTCCTTATAGATATATGAAAAACATTATGGACTCCGGATAGACATTCTGGGAGATCCACCAGATAAGCCAAAGATCCTATTTTCTCGATGACACAAAAAGGCCTAACAAATTAGGAACTAGCTTCCCAGACTTCCCAAACCAAAAAACCTTGAGGGGATACTTTCACGAATACTAAGTCTCCAACATCAAACTCAAGTTCCTTCCTTCGCTGATCGGCATATAATTTCTGACGGTCTTGGGCTGCCTTCATTCTCTTCCTAATCAAGGTTATCTTCTATGTGGAATCATGGATGAAGTCTGGTCCGAGTAGAACCTTTTCGGTAGTTTCCCACCAACAAGTTGGCAATTTGCATGTCCTCCCGTATAGCACTTCAAAAAGGGCCATACCAATCGTCGTTTGAAAACTATTATTATACGTGAATTCCACAAGCATTTGGTGTTGTTCCCAAACTCCTCCAAAGTTGATAATGCAAGCTAAGAGCAAGTCTTCCAAGATTTGGTTTACTCCTTCTGTCTGTTCGTCAATCTACGGATGATAAGTTGTGCTTAAGTTAAGGGTCGTTCCCAATGCTTCTTATAGGTTTCTTCAAAATTCGCTTGCGAACAAGGGGTCTTTATCACTCACGATCCTTGATGGAACACCATGTATTCTGAAAATCTCTTTGACATATAATTAGGCTAACAAGGCTGCAGTGCTTGTCTTCTTGACTAGTATAAAATGGGCGCTTTTGGTTAGACGATCTACCATAACCCAAATGGCCCCATTATCCTTTTGGCTTCTAGGAAGTCCATCTATAATGTCCATGGAAATATGTTCCCACTTCAACGTGGGGATCTCTAAAGGTAACAATAATCCTCCTGGCTTCCCTTGTTTTGCTTTAACATTTTGGCATGTTAAACATTTGGCCACAAATTTGGCTACATCTCTCTTCATTCCTTCCCAATAGAGATTCATCTTCATATCTTTTTACATTTTATACCCACCAGGGTGTATGGTCAATTTTTACTTGTTGGCACTCCTCTAGAATTTTGTTTCCTCAACCCTTTATTCTTAAGGATGTTAAGTCGTCCATCTCAAAATAAACTCTCATCATCTCCAATTGAATACCTAACCGAATGGGGAATGGTCTCCTTCTTTACCACTTTTTCTTTTATGTTTCTTAATTCCTCATCAAATTATTGTGTGCTTTGGATCCTTTCTCTTAGGGTAGGTCTAATTATCATAGCCCCAAGAAAACTATTAGAAGTGTTTGGTGAGGGTAGCAAATTAAAATTAGCGAGGAACTTTTATTGTTTCCATTCTAGGATTGCATTCAAAATCGCATGTTTCTTACTTAAAGCGTACGCCACAACATTCCCCTTGCCTGGGGTGTATTGAACCATAAAGTCAAATAAGGCAATATATTCCATCCATCATTGTTGTCTCAATTTTAGGTCACATTGAGAAAATAAATACTTTAGGGATTTATGGTCAGTAAAAAGTTCAAATTTCTCCCCTAAAAGATAATGCCTCCACATCTTAAGGGTGAGCACTACTGCGCCGAACTCAAGGTCATGAACTAGGTTTCTTTTCTCTGGATCCTTGAGTTATCTACTAGCATAAGCAACCACTATCCCTTCTTGCATAAGGACTGCTCCTAAACCGGTCCCATATATGTCGGTGTAAACGGTGAACAATTTTGAACCATCGGGTATGATTTGGATAGGTGTGCTAGTTAATACTTCCTTTAATTTCATAAAGGTTATATCACATTTATTACTCCAAGCGAACACCAATTCTTTTTCGTTAATTAGGTTAATGGACTAGCAATCTTTGCAAAGTCTTTAGTGAATTTCCTATAATATCCACCCAATCCAAGGAAGCTTCTTACTTCCGTTGCATTTCGAAGTATCCTCCACTCCTTAATTGCCTCGATCTTCGCGGGGTTTACGGCCAAGCCTTCACTTGACGCAATATGTCCTAAAAATCTTACTTTTACCATCCAGAAATGGCACTTCAAGAATTTTGCTTTCAGTTGGTTCTTTCTTAATATCCCTAACACTTTTCTTAAGTGTTTTTCATGCTCTTCACGATCTTTTGAAAATATAAGGATATATCTATGAAGACTACCACAATTTTATTTAGAATGCCCCTAAACACTACTCATGAGGTTTGTTAACCGACTTTTTGGTCCAGTTCCCAAAACTATACAGGACATGCTCGACTCAACGCACCGCGTGAAGCTAAAGTCGAGGGTGTCGCCAAGGAGTGAAGGAGACGGGCCAAGAAGGGATCACGCCGGCAAAAACCTCACCGCTCCCATAGAATATCGCAAAACCAAGACCTCGAACCTCTAGCCCCGTTAACATAGTCTTCTTACCCCAGGCGGTATGAAATTTGTACCCGACTGGGTACGAAATTCGTACCCCTAAGGTGTACGAAATTTGTACCCAATGGGGTATGAAATTCGTGCCCCATGGGGTATGAATACATACCCCATGGTGTACGAAAATCGTACCCCAGGGAGGGGTACGAAGTCTATGTCCGCGTATGCCAGGGGGTCGAAATTCCGAAGGCCTGCCACAGGTTATTCGAAATTCCTGATGTGGTCCCCTATTTCTACCTACTCCCACCTAAGCACTCCACTATAAATACCCCTTGGCCTCACACTTCAAGGGGGGTGGAATTTAGTGACTTGAAATCTCTTGAGGGATCCAAGTGGCCTCATTAATGGCATCTCCACTTTAAGGAAGAAGGGCATATTTGTCTTTTTCCTAATATTGTGATATATGATAATTATGACATCTTATTACTTAGAAATCTATGTAAAGAGATGTCATGAGACGTTCTCCAACTTGTAACTCTTTGTTATTAATAATATTCCAACGACTCTTCCAACGTGGAAGTAGGTCTATCGCAAGGCCAAACCACTATAAATATCTCGTGATATTTACAACTTTCCGCACTTACTTTCACGACCAAACTATAATTCCTAAGTAGTTGGAATCTTGCGTGTTTACGGCATTTTTTGCAATCAACATTTTGGTACTTTCACTGAGAAAACTCGGATTGGCATCTTTGTCGCACCTTATCGTCTCGACTTCGACGAGCTTTAGGTTCCTTTGCTAAACCTACCGCCGAGTCCGCTTATGGTGGCAGCCGAAGCTAGAACATTCCAACAGGCTCTGGCAGCGGATATCCCGGCCACTATTGAAACTATCCCTCCTGCTGAGGAGCCCAAAGCTTTCGCAGCCAAGCACAAATCTGCACGATTAGTGAAAAATATGAGAAAACAGTTGTCGAGCTCTATCAGGCATTGAGAAATAACATCGACCTCATGCGACAACTTCAGGAAAGTCAATGCGTCGTCGGTCGACTCCAGCTCGCTTGGAACAATTCCCGACCTCGACCTACTATCTCGAAAACTTCCTCTTCCGAGTCGAGGGGACTATATCAGAGAAGGGGGTTTTGTTTCATCAACAATATCGCCATCCGCACCAATGCCCAGGACAATGGTAGTGGCTATGTCAACGACAATGAAAACGGAAACGATAACCTAACTACATTTACATATAGCGAGGGGGCACAGTATCGAGATTGCTCCAGATTAATCATCAATGATGGACCTGGTCTGAACAACCAACCCCTTCCTCGACATAACCCAACTGTCACAACCTAGGATGAGGGAATGCTCCACCAGCAGCCTGCGCTCTTCTAGAACAAGATGCGCATCAACCGCTCAGCCTGGTCGTCCATAACAAAACCCGATCATATATGTTGATGATACGGAAGAAGTTGGCCCAGACTTTCATCATAGGAGACACCCTCGCAACAGAACTCCCGAACCCTACTAAAATCCATGGATTTCAATGGCATATCCCCATCCAACTTATCTTCCGGACATGGTCCAAAGGATCATGAGGGAAATGCGAGGGAACATAAACGACTCATGGGAGGCACATATCAGACGTAGCCCCATCACAAGAAGGGTAAACGAAGCTGAGTGGTTGCAATGCTTCAGCATGCCGCAAATGCCTCTCTATGATGACACCATCGATCCCTGTGCCTTCCTGAATCGATACGAATGGCAAATAGACTCGAGTCGAGGCAACGACCCGATCAAATACAAGTGCTTCCCAGTCTTCCTGTCAGGAACCGCTTTGCTCTGGTTCTCTCGCTTCCCACTAGACTCCATCAACAACTTCGGCCAACTAGCGATGGAATTGGCCAAGCAATTCAGAGTATACATCCCGACTCCAAAGAATGCCCTCACTCGGTCCAATCTATACCAAGGGCCCGCCAAGTCGCTCAAAAGCTACCATTCCTGATTCAACACCGCCCTCGACGAGGTTGAAGACCTGGATCCTCGCACCATACTTTTTCAACTAGCAAAAGGTGTCCTCCTTACTTCCGAATTCAGGGCATGGATCGATAGGAAGCAACCTGAAAGCCTCGACACTTTCTATGAAAAGGCAAGACAATGCTTGTGTCAGGAAGAAGCGAGATGGAACTGGCTCTCCGAAAACGGTCGCCCCAACAATCCGCATACAGACACTATAAATAACAACGTCAATGGGAAGCAAGTCAGAGATCCCTTCGATAAGGACAAGGGGCAGGCTCATACAGATAAAGGCCGAATAATGGTAGGCAGGGTGGTCGAAACAACGGCCAGGCCCCGACTGAGCCAAGAAAACTTGGCCCTTACCGCGCTTTCGAGACCTACACCCCATTGAATGAAGACTTAGAAACCATTTACTTGGAGACATGCAACACATTGCCATACTAGAAGTCATGCACCAGAAAATCCACTAGTTTCGAAAAAAATTGCTAGCAGGTACTGTCGATACCGCAACGTGTACGGGCATAATACTAATGAATGTTGTTAGCTCAAGGACGCAAAGCTAATCCATGAAAAACAACTCAAGCAGTATGTCCAAGAACCCTTTCCGCCCGAAGCAAACTCAAAACCTCCGGCGCCAGCCCTACCGACACACACTAAGGCGGCCCTTGGTCTGTCTAACCCATGGCTGGGAATTGTGATCAACACTATTTGGGGTGGGCCTTACCCTACGCATGACAACTTTCGAAAAATGAAAGAGTATGTGAGCTCTATAAAGCATGCCACTTATGAGGCCTGCTCCGCTCCAGACGAACCTGTCCCAGCCAAGCTTCAGAAATCTATGTGGGATGACATCGTCTTCCGCAATAGAGATTCTATGGGAATTGATATCCCAACTTCAAACCCTCTCATTATCACAGCTCAAATCGGTGCTACTTCCATCCAACGAGTATTGATTGATTCAGAAAGCTAGGTCAACATCATTTTCAAGGCAGCTCACGACCAAATGAATTTGGAAACAAAGGCTTTAAAACCGTGTCGTACCTCGATTCATGACTTCAATGGAGCTTCCAGTCATCCAGTGGGAAATATTGACCTACCTGTTGAACTTGTTGATGGGGACCGGAGCCTAGTCCGAGTCCTCACCTTCGTGGTTATCGACACTGTCTCCCATTACAATGTCTTCTTTGGACGTCCCTTTCTCACAGAATTTCGGATCTGCATGTAACCATGATCACTCCTAATGAAATTCCCAACGGAGAACAGGATCGGAACAGTTAAAGGCGACCAAGCAAACGCTAGGGAATGTTATGCGATAGAGTGGAAGAACGCGCGCAACTAGGATAAGGGAAGGACCGTGCCTATGCCTTCTTGCGCCAAGACCTTTTTTGCATAGCAATCAGTGGCATCTGGGACTTAGCTCAGGCGCAACTGTCGTCTTTTCGACGACCTCAATCCGAGGAAAGACATGAGCCCGAGTACGAGAGGGCTACCTCAGTTGAACCTACAGCGGATGTTCCGATCGACCTGTTGACCCATCAAAGGTGCTAAAAATCAGATCGCAACTCCATCCCGCAATAAAAGAGGACCTTGGGAATTTCTTAAAGGCTAACCTAGACGTGTTCGCATGGGCTCATTATAACGTGAGGGGCATCGACCTCGCAATTGCTTGTCACTATCTAAGTATCGATCCTACAATGCCTCCAGTCAAGCAGAAATGCCTCTTCTTGGGACCCGAAAGGTCTAAAGCACTCGAGGAAGAGGTAGACCGCCTACTCAACAACAACTTCATCCACGAAGCCGACTACCCCGAATAGGTCTCCAACCCAGTTCTAGTAAAAAAGGCAAACAGAAAATGGCGAACTTGTGTCGACTTGTCTGACTTAAACAAGGCATGTCCCAAGGACAGTTTCCCACTTCCAACGATCGACCAACTTGTTGACTCAACCACCGGATACCAACTATTATCTTTCATGGATGCCTATTCGGGCTACAATCAGATTCCCATATGTCTTTGCGATCAAGATCATACCACTTTCATAACAGATCTTGGACTTTATTGCTATAGTGTCATGCCCTTCGGCCTCAAGGATGCAGGAGCCAGTTACCAACGAATGGTTAATTGCCTATTTACTAAATTGGAAAATCCATGAAGGTATACGTGGATGATATGCTAGTAAAATCTAAAATATCAAGCGATCATGTCCACTACCTCTCCGAAATGTTCAATGTCCTCTGCCGGTATGACTTGAAACTCAATCCCCTGAAGTGCTCCTTCGGAGGTGCCTCTGGAAAATTCTAGGGTTTCATCATCAACTCCCTCAGAACATCAAAGATGTCCAAAGTTTAAATGGAAAGGTCACCGCTTTAAGTCGGTTCATCTTAAAAGCCACCGACAAGTGCATTTCCTTCTTCAATTTACTTTGAAAAAGGAAGCACAACTTCAAATGGACCACATAATGTGTTTTCGCATTCGAGGACCTTCTGAATCACTTAGAGCGACCACCTATCTTGTCCAAGCCCGTGGACTGCGAGGACTTATACATTTATTTTTCTGTTTCCATGTAGGCAATCAGCCAGGCACTGGTGCACGTCGAAAGCCGTGTCCAATGACCCATCTACTTCATTAGCAAGAGATTGATGGGGGCATAAAATAAATATCAAAGCTCAAAAAATATTCCTACTGTCTACTAATCTCTTCCCAGAAATTGCAACGATATTTCCAATCTCACCTCATAAAGGTCTGACTGACCGACCACTTTGACCTATCTTGCAATGTCCTAAAGAATTGGGGTGGCTACTGAAATGGAACATAGAGCTAAGGTCAGTTCGAGATGAATTTCATCCCCCGTTGCTCCATCCTTAGGAAGGCCCTTGCCGAATTCATAGTAGAGTTCACGACTCCAGAAGAATTATCTCCCGAAAACCACGAAACCCCGAATCTCTAATGGAAATTGTTTATTGACGGGTCTTCTAACTGTAAATCTTCTAGGGCTAGAGTAGTGATCATCACTTCGGAGGAGCACTCGGTATGCTACGCTTTGAAGCTCAATTTCCTTGCTACCAACAATGACGCAGAATATGAAGCCTTAGTAGCCAGACTCAAAATCTCAATTGAACTGAACTTGAAAGCCATCCAGGTCTTTTCCGACTCTCAGCTCATCGTGCGCCAGGTGCAGGGATAATTCCGAGCCTTGAGAGCATGACTCGCACTATAGCTGGCCCAGGTTTGGGAATTGCTCGCCAACTTCGATCATTTTGTCATCACGCACATTCCCCAAGAACAAAATGAAAAAGCAGATTTGTTAGCCAAATTGACAAGCTCCTAGGACTCACAGCTTACGGGGTTCCCTCTGTTGAGGTGCTCAATTCACCAAGCATTAAGCAAATGCAAACCGAGGTGGTCATGAATGCCAAAGCTGAACCTGAATCTTAGATGACCCCGATCAAGAATTATCTGCAACACGGAACCCTCCCGAGGCATTACAAAGAAAGATGAGAGCTCACTCGCCAATCAACTCGCTACCTTCGCATGGATGGAGTACTCCACCATAGAGGTTTCTCTGTCCTGTTGCTCAGATGCGTAGCCTATAACGATGCTAATCGTGTTTTAATGGATGTACATGAAGGCGAGTGAGGCGACTACACCGGAGGGTAAATTTTGGTAAGAAAGATCATCGGACTTGGCTACTTCTGGCCCTCGCTTGATCGAGATGCCACGGACTATGCCCGTAAGTGCAATAAGTGCCAGTGCTTCTCAAAAATTCCAAGAGCCCCGCCTGTAGTATTGACGCAAATGGTCAGTCCTTGGTCGTTCGTCATATGGGGAGTCGAAATCATTGAAACTCTTTCAAAGGCTAAAGGTTGGGCACACTATGTCGTTGTCGCAGTTGATTACTTCACCAAATGGGTAGAGGCCGAAGCTCTCGCCACCATAACCACTAAGAAGATGATCAAATTCCTCGTCCGTAATATTTCACCCGATATGGAGTCCCTCAAGCTATCATTTCCGACAACGACACCTAGTTCGAGAGCGCTGAATTTAAGGCCTTCTGTCAGCGGCACAAAATCGAAAAAGGATTCTCGGCAGTGGCTCATCCTCAAGCCAATGGGAAAGTCGAGGCTGTCAACAAAGTGATTAAATCCATCATCAAAAAGCGTTTGGAAAAAGCCTGGGTATGTAGGTAGACAAACTCCCTCTAGCCCTATGAGACTACCGAGCCACTCACAAGTCGGCAACCAGACATACTCCCATTTCTCTTGCTTTGTGGATCCGAAGTCGTCATTCCCATCGAGCTAAAGCTTCAGTCTCATCGAGTTACTTAATATGACTCGAAGATGAACCAAGACTTACTTTTGGAGTCACTCAATTTGCCAGAGTAAAAGAGAAATGAAGCTAATCTTAGACCTGCTGCCCAATGACAATGAGTAGCCCGATACTTCAACTCCGGAGTCCGCCGCAAGGACCGCAACATCGGTGACCTCGTCTTAAAATGGGTCTTTCCTCCACCAACCGGTCTCGTTCCCTATTGGGAAGGCCCATACTCCATACAACGAAAGCTCAACGATGGAACTTTCAAACTTTCGAACGTGGATGGAGCCGAACTCCCAAGGGCCTGGAACAACGAACATCTCCACTGCTATTTGATAGAACTTAGTATACAACTCTTTATGCTTTCCAACGATATTTTGTTTTCTTTCAATTCAAGGAATGGTAAAGGCTGTTACTGCCAAAGTTATCAGTAGAAATGATGTTCAGTTTCCTGTCCCTTTCCATGTTTACTCCATGCATGACATGTTTGATTACTCCTGACGACCAGCTTGTGTGCAAACATTTGATCGCCGCATCGGCACTCCAAGCATGGGAGCCGGTGCCGCCATCCAAACCTCGAGCCAACATCGAGGGTAAAAGTATTCTGGATATAATCGACACCCCAAGCATGGGAGCCTACAACGCTACTTGAGTCCCCGGCCCGCGACATGACTGAGTATAAATAACTACTAACTCGAACCTCGACCTAGCACCGAGACCAAGGATAAATCGTTTCACATCCAAGATACGACACTTGGGGCCACCCAACAGCGAACCCAATGTGATGCAAACTTCTCACCTGGCTACGGGTGCCGGTTGAATCTCAACGCAACACCGAAACTGACCTTAAATCATTTCCTCCTCGAAGTTCTCATTGCTTAGGGGTAGACAATGACCACGATCGGACCTTACGAGCTGATGATCCAGGCTTACCTTCGGCAAATAAACGACGTCTGCGCTCATAACCCGAATGAACAACGGGAGAGCCCCCCACCGGGCGAACCAACGTCCTTCGCCTTCGCTATACTTGGGACTTACTCCGGGAAGCACAAGACAGAAGGCGTCTAGCCTGGTTTTAAAAACTACAGTTTTCCTAAGCTGAGGGAAACTTACTGAAACTAGTGCACTCTTTCGTCCCTCTGGAAGCAACCCAGAGCATGACCTTTCATCGCATTTCTGTTAAATATAATGATAAGTACAATTATGCAAGTATAAGATACTGGAAAACATAAGAAAAACACTCGAACACTCGACATAAACTGCGATATTTACTAATTCATATTTCATTTTCACACACACTAAACAGACTACATGTCTAACTTCTTCCTTTAGGGTATACATGAAAACCACACCATGTCTTGAAAAACCGGCCTACATAAGCAAAATAGCGGTAATATCTACTACAATTAATAACACTAATCATGTCTCTTTTTCTTGTGCTTCTTCTTTTTTAAAGACTCCGCGCTACGGCTCTCCGCCCATGCTAGGCCTCTTCTTTTCCAACCCACTTTTTCCTCCCCTGCCTTTCTCAGGGGTTAGCGATTCATTAGAAATCGAAAGACGCCTCTCACCTTCACCATCGATGCTCGAAATCTCTGTGATGTCAGTAGGAATAGTATGCAGCAATAACTTGGGTGCATTCCCCGCAGCAAGGGCCACCACAGCGTCACTCTTCCCCGGGACCTCTCTGGCTTGTTGCTCAACTTTCTCCTTTGCCTCTTTAGCAGCCCGACGATTTGCCAGCTTCTGGGAATTAAGCTTTGAGGCATCATCGGTTTAAACTTCTTAAGGGTTTTGGTAGCCCTCTGCTGGGCTTCGTCACCCTCCTTCTTCCTTTGGGCCTCGTTAGTAGCCCACTTTTTTTTTCGCCTCTTCGTTGGTCTTCCTTTGCTCAACCGTCTCAGCAGCTCTCTTCTCAGCATCCTACTTGGCCTTCATTAGGGTCTCCTGCCTGGCAGCCTCATCTTGCCTATGCTTCTCCTCCATCTCCTCACACTTGGCTACCATCCAGCCCTTTAAACTATCCACCAAGTCCACTGGGCCCGTCACATGGGCGCTTTGGCTATCTACAACCTCTCCTTGTTCTATGAAACACTCAACGACGCTTGACCCCAGCCTGATGTCTGAAAAAGTATCCAGCTGACCGCCACCCTCTCCGAACTGAAGTCCTTGCGGTCCTGGTCCAGATTCTGTTGTCCGTGGAATCAGGGGGCAAAGCCCAGTGTCAGGGTAGATTCCGGAAAGGATACACAGTAAAAACACAACCTTTTACTCCACAAATTCGGTAATCACATCATCCTTGGGAATGCAAGGTAAAAGGAATTTACCTCCAGTCAACGATGGTGTAGGAAGGACGAGAAAGGTGCCCGTCGTAGCAGATTGAGTGAATCTGGTCACTCCCAATTCCGGATACTCGAGATTGTACTCAGAAGATGCCCGAGCTATGGCTGTGGGATCACTATCCATGGAGGATTCAGGGGCCAATGGCCGACAAGAACTTCCTTCTGCGAATACCTCCGCTACCACCATACTCTCGTTCATGGCGAACTTCCCTTTTTCAGCAGTAAGCCTCGCCAACCTCTATGTTGCGGCATCCTCCTGCAACAGCTTCTTCCCCTCCTCTATCTTTTCGCGCTCCTCAACATTCGGGAGGTTAATCGTAAGTGGGTGTTCATCCAGGGTCCCTACATCTGCCTTGCGCAAATGAGCTTCATAGGGCACCAACCTCTCCCAAGTCCGAGCTAACTCTTGGGGGTAGTCCTCGAGCCACGAAAGTCCTCGGAACTTCATAACTTTGAAAAACATATCTCGAGTATGCTCCACCAAGGACTCCTCAACCCAGTATTCCGTAGCCTCGAGCTCCTCTCGTAACTGTTCTACCTCTATTAGGTGCTCGACCTTCAGTCCATCGACCGTGCTCGGCACATCTCTACTGCTGGCCTCGACATCACTACAAGAAAATATGTTATTAATAACGCCATTTGATAACGCATTATTCTAAAGTGTTATTGTTTATGGTTAAAATTTGTTTTTTTAACTTATTTTGTTCTATTCCATGCTCTGTAACGCTCCTCGGCTCCAAAATTTTTGTCCTCCCTCTAAAATACCAAATAACCCGTATCTCTCTCTCCAAAATACAGTCATTTTAGTATCCTCTTCCAGATTTATCTTCAACCAAATAACCCTAATCAAAATAGTCCACTCCATCTCAGATCTTTACAGCCGTTCTCCTCCCAAATAACCCTAGTCAACTCAACGATGTCTGAAAACCTTCTCCGATCTTCGATTTCCCTTTCATAAGAATTTTTCGGGTTCGAGATCTAGCCTTTCATGAGTATTTTTTAGGTTCGAAGTTGTTGTGGTCGATCAAAGCAGGAAAAATTATTTGTGTATTTCTCTTGTCTAACTATAAACGTTATTGGGTAAAAATAGTAAGAAGTGAGAAAAACTTGCTCCTACGTTGGCGATAGTAAGAAGAGTGCCTCCGAATCTGGTGTTCTTCATTCAGGTATACTGCTTCCTCTTTTTCTCCTTAATTGCTGAATTGACATCGCAATGCTGAGCTAAATGTATTTTGGTTTTATTTCAATTTGATGTTTAAATAGAGATTGCTATTGATTATGGAGCTTCTACATTTTCGTTCTAAAATAGGGTTCTATGATTTACACTAGTTGCAATCCAACTTTTGGACTAGGAAGATTGTGATTCATTCAAAACTTCATTCTACGATCTTAAGGTTTATGTGTTCACTGACTATAATTTTTAAGTTGTAATCATGCTTTTGTCTTTTGTTTTTTATGTGGTTTGCTGCTGAAATTAGCCATTCAAAATGGCAACTAGTAAGTGCAATTGATATTACTTATGTTTTTATATGGTTTGCTGGACTATTGCGCCTATATAATCCACTTGATTAATAGTTTTTATTAACTAGCGTATAAGACTGTATCTATATGATAAGTTTTGTCTTTAAAGACTTTAGATTGAAGAACGATTGATATAACTTAAATTATAACGTGTTTTGAAATGTAAAAGTACATTCTTTCCACTAGGTAATTATTGTCCTTGATTGGTTGGTTGCTTAAATTAACTTTTGTACCTTTTATGTTCATCTTAATAACCTAGAACAAACGATTGATATATTTCAAAAATTGGACAATTTAGCAGTTAGTTTGCACAAAATATTTTAGTATATCTTGTTTTGGTTTTTCTACATCGGATATAGCCTAGAATAGCACTATTTTCTTTTTGTTGCTTTATTTACTTCCAGATTTTCTTCTAGACTATTCGTGTTACTGACTAGCTTTCCTTATACAAATGTTAAATATATGTAGACTATTTATTTAACTCGTATGTATTTTATTTTTATGAATTTGGGTGAAATTTGTGTACTGTATTCTTATCTTTCCTTATATAAGTTGCTTTTTTCCTTTTTGGGATCTAAAATCAATTCATTTCCGCTGACTTATGCAAATTGATCCAAATGAGCCATTAGTGCGTTAATACATGTACGTAGTAGTTTGAGCAATAAATGTATATGCATAAAACAGTAGGATTGAAGTAAAGGGCAGTATGAACAAGTCGGGGCAAATAACTGCTATTATTTGTTTTTTTGCAAATAATTGTTCTAGTCAACATTCGAAATGTGAACAAGGCACGACATCATATGGAAGTAAGAGTGCATGTGTTAACATGGGTAGTTAGGCTGATGTGCCATATGTTGCAAATTGACTTCATACAGGAAATAGTTACTAGTGTTATACATTTTGCCACCTCTGCTCATGGCAGGAGGAAGGCAAGCCTATTTTATCCAATCAGCATTGCTGCTAGAAGGCAAGCCTATTACAATTTCCATAATTTCACTAGTTTGATGGATTTATGGGGAAAATTCTTAATCATTAATGACCAGGACCGTTAATAGCATTTGCACCAAGCATGTTAGTGCCTATGGAGCTGAAATGTTTGCAGGGGATGCTAATGATATCATGAAAGTTGTTTACTTGGTTTTGTGAGTATGTAGAAGTTGATTGAACTATGGTGAAAGCTGTTTTTTTGGGGTGTGTAGTATGGTGATTGTAGGGTGCAGGGATGGTAGGTTGTGTAGTTTGCACAACTAGTGTTGTTGAAGTTCAATTGTCGTGAAAGGAACAGATGTTACTGTTGTGTCTTGATGTAAAATGGTGATGTCTGAGATGTAGTGGCAGTCGAGGCTAGAGGAAGGTTGCTTCTAGTTTGAGTGGCGGATAATTTGACCATTGTATGCAATGCATACGCGGTGGCAGCCGATGGAGGTGGTGCTGAAGTTTTGTGTTGTTTTAGAAGTATTGTAGGTTGCATTGTGTATGTGTGTAGTGTGCACGAAGATAAAAGAGAAGTGAGATTGATTGGGAGGCAATTCAAGGATTTTTGGGTTTGGATGAAATATGAATTTGTGGCATGTGTAATTGAAGCTTTAAACTATATGGTGCCTTGCTGGTTAGCATTTTGACTTTACCCAGTAACTCGAATTAATGCCACGCCTTGTTATCATTCCAAATATGATGACACTTCTTTAAAAAATGGAGATAATGCAGTTTGTATTGGTTGTAGAGCAGTCAAACTTAAAAATGATCACACAGTCTATGATATTGACAGGCAATCACACTTGATGGAGGCTTCGCAGTTTTATTTATATGTGTGTAGTCTTACTTGATAATGACCACGCAATTGTATTTGACTGAGCTTTGATAGGGCTTGTGTAATGACCCAGGGGATTTGCGACCTTGGTAATCGACATAAACTCGATGTCGACTATCCAACATCGGTAATACCGGATAGTTAATGAAAGAAAATAGAGGGTGAGAATAGATAAGATAGAAAATTAGAATAGAAGAAGAAGAAGATCACAACAACAAAATCAGAGTAACACGAATCTCACAGCGGGACGAATAAAATATAACATAACTTTGAAATAAAACTAGTATATGTATACAATAACATTTATCAGAGTACAACACTTACAACACAGCGGAAATAAACAATTGCTATATAATCCTGAAGCCTCCTGCTCTAAGCTCTTAGTATATATGAAAAATCCTGACTACTTGACTGCCCGTACAAAATTGGGCACCTGAGAGTTTAGGGAAAAAAAACAAAAAAAAACTCCGGGTCAGTCATGGGACTGGTATGAGTAAACAATTTAAAACAGCTTGAGAAAATAAACGATATCTCATAAGACCACGCCATATAACACGGAACGGGGTTTCCCTTATGAGAATCCAAAACACTTGATTCAACATTTCAAAAATCCTTTTGGAAGAACCGATAATCTTTATATCAAAACCCTTTTGATATTATAGTAGTGTCTATCAACCACAATATAATAATCATTTAGCAGAACGCTTTCATCTCACGGTCCGCATACATAATATATATTCAAAAACCGTGGGCGCTTATTGGTTAATGAATTCCAAATAGCAAGGTATGGGACCACCTTCCGATAGTGTATCTCTAGAGATGAATACACCGGGTTCAACAAGAACATCTTGTAACCTAGGATAAACATGACCGGTCACTCCTTTCGCTTGAGTGTACCGAATGTATTATCCCCAACGGTTGGGATCAGCAGCCTTTTCCCGAAAGGGACATCATTGAAATAGATTATAGAAGTAAATGGAATTTCTCTAGATCAGGTGACAATACACCCTAATTGGCAGCTAACCACTTAGCCATGCGACCTACCCGATTTTATACCATTTCCTGGACGTGAGGCTAGAGGTCATAACGTATAGATCACACTTTTATTTACTTTGAATGTCACATCGTCATACCCGTCTAATCATAAATTGATTTCTCCAAAAATACCACGGGTATACAGCTAAGAGAAACGAATTCCTCCACCACCAAACGTAAATATGTTTGAAGAGATTAACTTGGGACTGGACAAACCAAAGGCACTATTTGTAAATAGGACAGTCCTTGCATAACTCCATCTTCAATTATCTTCATCATATTTGATCGCAAAGCTAACGCCCATACAGAGTGGTTTTCAGATGATGAATCTGATCCCGGTCTTTCCGTAGTGACGACGGAAAAATGGTCAAAAACTTTGATAGTCGGTGGTTTAACTATCAAAGAAAAACTTGTGTGCAAACAACAATGTTATTTCAAGATGGAAACTCTATCAATCAATCATCAATCAACATTAATTCATTTCCCAATTTCCCATTTATCGTTTCCATATATTCATAAATTCCTTATTTTCTAAAATTAGAAAATATACGTTATTAACTTTGGAAAACGTTTCCATTTATGATTTACGCATCAATATCTTCCCACCTCTAACAGTCTCTAACTGTAAACTAGTAAGAGAACAACTTCCCAAGCATAAACCTTGAAGGTCGAGACAAACATCAGATCGATACCCAGGAAGCCATTCAACTCAACTAATTTCCAGCCAGTTTCTAATTTCCGTAATTCTATTTAAATTCCTAATTCAAACCCCAAACTCCTTTATAATATTTTATTTGCAAAGTATTTATCTTCATCTAATTTTTCACATAGAATGTGAATAATATTTCTTTATATAAACAAAACAGATTGATTTCGTATTTAAAACCAAATATCCAAATTCTATTTTTATTGGCAGAATTATTCATACAAATCTCCTTTTTTATTTCTAACAGTTAAATCTCATTTATAATTCCCTTTATATAATTCTATTTATTCTATACAAATCCTTTTATATAATTCTATTCATTTTATATAAATCCTTTTATATAATTCTATTCATTTTATATAAATCTTTTTATATAATTGTATTCATTTTGTATAAATCCTTTTATATAATCCTATTCATTTTATATATAAATACTTCATTTTAAATATTCACTTTGAAAATTTCCTTTTTACATTCCAGTATTTCATATGGTATTTAAAATACCAAATAACATGACAAGTGTCATCATGATCAATCACAGATTATATATCACATCATATATCACAATATATGGAAACAAACAGTATTTTAAATATTGAGGAATCCAGCTGGATCCCTCCAACCTGTTTCCCCGCATCCACAGATGTTAAACAACATAAATAACATTGATTTCATTTCAATATTAAATATTTTGATAAACAGAATCAATATTTGATTAAAAAATTATATATATCGTTATCTATAATTTCAACCAATAAATTAGTAATTCAACCAAACAATCAACACAGAGCAACCAATCATCATTTATCAATACTAGATTTTATTTTTAAAACAATATAAACTGTACAGAGTTAGTGAGATTTACTCACATTAGTTTGCAGTTGACGATTCTGTGTTGTTTCATATAATTTCAAACATATGTTCAAACTCATATAAAATTCCAGTTGTCTCCAAGTCTTTCCGATCCTATATGTACTCGTAGTATTTTCCACCAAGATCCTAATGCTTCTTGTTCCATTGAATTCTGATAACACTTGTAGAGGATATACCGTTTATAAGTTAACCCTTAAATTTAACAATTTTAAACTGTAAAAAAATTTATGTATTTTAAATTAGAATTTACCCCTTTAATCATGTTTTTAACCAGCCGCTAATCCTCTCCTTAATTTTGATCAAAATGGATATTTCTTTTCTTTTTTTCTATGTTCAACAAAGTCATGTTTCCTTCCAGACGCCAAGCCAAAACAATTCTTTCTTCTCCAGCATCAAGATATCATGACTGCTTGGAACCCATGAATTAATCCTCCTTCCCATTTCAGCTAAGGCCGCTCCTTCTCTGTACATGCACAGTGACATTGTTGTACATCATTGACCAACCAAATGAGTCATACTCCACATTCTGCACCCACTCATTTCATTCTCCTTCCCACTCTACTGTTATTCAAACCACCCATTTCACCAAACTATCATTACGCACTACACAAGGAAAACAACACTTCAGTGAATAAACGGATCGACCCCAACCCCTTCAACAATTTAAAACAGTTACAAAACTTCACCGCAAACAAACATCAACTTGCCAAACCTTGAAGGATTTTCCCATTTCCGAGCTCCATTTCATTTATGCTTCTTCCTTCTTATTCAATGTCCATAAACCAGCTACAATAACAAGCTATGGCCGTCACTTCCTGGGCCAATTCTTCCATCAACTCATCACAAAAAATCAAGATCGTCTACACCAGAAATCCCAATGTCATCTTGTCTCCTTCCCCTCACCGTGAACTCCAGTTCGCAACCTATGACCAAACGCGAAAATCACCTTCAAGCTGCAGATATCGACACCTTTGGTGTCCAATATTCAACTCTCGATCACCTCACCCTCCATACGTCACTGACTTCTCGGCCTTCTACAGAAAATCGCGATCCCAGTATATTCCTAAAATCGAAAAACCTAGATGCGCTAATTCATTCCAAATAAGGAAAGGCGGTTCGAGCATAGAAAACTGCTCCAAATATTGAAGAGAACTAAAAGGGGAATTCAAAAATATTGGTATTTGGATTTTTAGAATTTTGTTTGATTTATAGAGGATTTATGAAGAACAAGATTTGGGTTTTATTTTTCTTCTGAAGGAAACTAGGTGGCGGCTCTCAAATTGACTAGAGAATGAATTGGTTTAGGTTTAGGGAGATGGTAAGGTATTTATAAAAGGGTTTAATAATTTTATATTCGATTGTATATTCAATTTTAATCCATCGCTACTTGAATTAGTCAAAAGAAAAAATCCGTATAATCACATACGGTATCCAATTTTGGTCAAAATGGACAAGAAGCTATATTTTGACATTACGGACCCAACGAAACTTGTTTCGGCGAATTATGAATCCGTATGCTCACACATCGTATTTTTAAAGTCAAAATAACGACTGTTCATTTGCAAAACTGGCTATTTTTAAAGCTCTAAATAAACCCATTTGAATATTAATATATTTAAAAACAATTAAATTAAATAGGATAAATTAATATTATCTTGTATATTCCAATATAATATCATATAGCTTCAAGATAAATATATCGGGATTTATAACTCGACATTTCAAAGTTCCCAGTTATATTGATATTCGATTTATATTAAAAATCCTTTTATAATATAAATAAATCGTTATATATTATAAAGGAATTCCATAGCGACTTTTTGGAAACTTGATTTGGACATAATTCAAAATCTACACGACGAAATCCCGATTTTTCTCTTCCATTAGAAAAATATACTTCACCCGCTCCGAACGTTTCTTATTTCACAGAAATCCGACTTAAAACGGATTCTGTATATTCATTTAAAGTACGAATCGCCAAATTACGAACTGCCGCGCCATTTCGAGCTCGATTATAATTATAATATACTTATATGTTCTAACGCCATTTATCAAATAGAATTGTTATTATAATTCAATTCTAAAAATGAATTAAATCTTATAAATAATCCAATTCACACAATACTGCAAATTCTACAATTTCCGACTATTTCGAAAACTAAATATATTATTCTATTATTTATATTAATTAAATATTCAATATTCTTTAATTAAACAACCATTTAAATCTCTAAATCACTATGTAAATAATTAAATTAATTAATTATTATACCGTAAAAATACGAGATAATACAGCTTGCCCCAGTCTGTTTCCTCATTTAGTAACTATTTCGAACAAATCTCGAAAATCGAAATGAAATAAAGAATAAAAAAAAGTATTTTGTTTTGGTTCGGCCCGTAATCACATCGTTCGCCCATCACATTATTTCAAATTCAAAAAATTCTATTTTCAATATTCCTTGTGCATTGACTTGTCATGTATGAAATTTGGTGCTAGTTTGTTTCATGAGAACATGGCTTCTTGGCAATGGTCTTATCTCTATGTAGTTTTAAAATATGGATAGAGGCACATTTTAAGGTAAAACATGCTTCAATTTGTGCAGTCTTTATTTTGTTAATTTGGTATCATTCATTATCTTTTAACTTATTCAGCTAAGTCCGTGGGATTGGGTTTCGCCTACAGTATGTTTTTTTCCAGGGAATGCATAGTTTTGTGTATGCCTATTATATTTACCTTTTCACTAAGTTATGGGCTTCTTTTATTATCTGTTTCTGACCCTGCATTAAATATTTACATTTGAGGGAAAATGTATTGAAAATTTTTGTTGTCATCTCTGTGGTAAACGGGACCATTTTGACATTTCCAAGTTTTCAGAATAAGTTAACTATTCAGTCTCTTTTAGTCTTTGATTTGAAAATATGAACTTTATTGTGACTAATCAAATGGGTCAAACGCTTACGAGTATGATATTAAATATTAAGAGAAGAGAATAAGGGAATAATGAAGGATATTTGATATATTTCTCACTAGTAACCGCACATTGCCTCCAACAATGGTTTGATGGTTACAACATAAACAGTTATACATTTATCTTTTAGTATTAAGAATATACATCTAACCTACTAATTCCATATAGTCATTAACAGGACCGAATATACGTGCAAATTGTATATTTTTTTTGTATCATAGACCTTGAGGGAATAACGTTTTAAATTCCTCTTTGACCAAAATCCATTGTTTGCATTTGGTCATAGTGACTACCATGATCTTCATTAACTCATCTTTCATTTGAAGAACTTTAAACTGTTGAATTTTTTGCAACAAAAATACAATCATTATTTTAAAATACTGCTATCTTTTTTAGTAGGCATATATTTTTGGCAAACTGCTTTTTCTTGGTAAACTCGTATTTTTGTTAAGTTTGTAATTTTGGTAAATTTCTCATTTTTGCTAAGTCTTTTTTGCAAGCTCTCAGATCTGGAGAAGGAACAAAAAATAAATTCAAGCCTAGAATAGGCCTGTTATTGGATTGATTATTAAAAAGAGATGATCCCACAACCAGTCTTTGTAATTATTCAATCACAAGACTTGTTGGGACATGACTTTTCAACATGAAAGTGAATTGTTCGTTGCAATTATTTTAGTAGCAGTTGTTCGTGACTTAAGCTTGCCAATGGTTGTGGATTATTTTTGGTTCGTTTGTAGGAAATGGCGAGTGTTTGGTGGTTGAATATTTATGAATTGTGACTGTAATGATCAAGGATGAGTGGTTGCGACATCGTGATGGATTTCTAAGGGGAAATCATCCTTGCTTGTTACATTCTCTTTTTATTAATTCCATCTAAACTCCTTCAATTGAAAGATGACAGTTAGCATCTTAATTGATTTATTCTTGGTTTGTGATTGTTTTTTTAACAGGTACTCAGATTTTGATATACTTCTCTACCACATGGCCAAGGTTTTTGCACTTTTCACACTTCAGAATTAGAGGATACTTAGGTTTGAAATGTCCAAAACACTTACATGAGTCACAGTTAGGGAGAATATATTCAAACTGAATATCCGATTTGTAAATTTACTCATTTTCTTTCTAAACTGTTACCACTTTTTTGTGTTTCTTTGATAGTAATCTCTACACGTAGCCTTGCGTAATTCAAATGAGTAACTTTATTATCAATATATATAATTTCAATTTACAATATAGAGTAAATGCTAGATTTTAAATATCTTGTATTATCCTAGATGGTATTGTAACAGTTGTTGCATGTTTACCTAATGATATTAACAATCACAAGTAATTGTGTTTGACAGGATGATGTTTTAATATGGTCCATTGCAACATTTGTTTTATGGACTGTTTTGGCATTATATCTAGATAATATAATTCCAAATGCAAATGGTGTGAGGAAATCAATAATTTACTTTCTGTTTCCCTCATATTGGACTAGAAACGGGGGTAACAAGGTAGAAGGTTAGTTTCAACTCTTTTAAGAAGTCTCTAAAGCTGCAATTTTCGCATAACTCATTATTTAATATATATATTTCTTTTGTTAATTTTGGAAGGTTCCATCTGTAGCTGCATGGCATCAGTTCCTCACATAGGGGAGGTAATTGCATATTATGAGGATGTCTTACTGAAGAAACGACTATAAAATGACAACTAAGTAAGAATATAATTGACTCCAATAATGCAATACAAATACTAGGGCTTAGAAAAGCATACCTTGGCACTACAAGTTTTCATTGCTGCTGTAGATGCCATAGAACATCTCGATATCATGCAGTCAAGGTATAATTTGCATATATCTTTGTTAATGGTTTATTATGAACACTTTATTGTGACATAATATTGTTTACTATACATGATTGAAATTATTTTTTGTTAGTTGATACTTTATTTTTGTAATCATGAATATGAGTTATATTTGCTGATTTTTTTTCGTTCATACACTGCTCTTTAATTTGTTATGAAGATTCGTTTTGATTGTTATTATTAAAATGTAATAAATAGGCATATCTCATGAAAAGCTTTATAATTATGTAACATAAGCACTATAAAAAAAGCTAGTGTAATGTAGGATGTAAGCAATACTATAACATGTTGGTTTAATAACGCCATATAACCGCTATCAAATAAATAAGTTATAGCGGCAATACTGTGTTATAAAGATTCTCACTTTCATTAAGATTTATATGTTTAATAGTGGCGAATATGAGCTATTGTCTTTAAGTAACATAGCGGTACATTTATGCTATAAAATCATGCTTTTTTATAGCAGTTTCTTCGTGTTATAAATATTCAACAGTTTTTTATAACATGTCGATATATAGCGTTTATTGAACCGCTATAGAACTGATTCATAGCAGCTATATGCTGCTACAAAAGACAATTTCTATTGTAGTGCATCCTCCTTCGTCTTTTTTGTCTCCTCAAGTTGCCTCCTAAGCTCAACAACTTATGCATTCTTAGCTTTCAGTCTCTCATTCTCTGCTCTCAAAGCGTCATTGTCATTCTAAAGCTAGGTTATTCTTGCATTGTCCTTCTCCAATTCGGCACATGCTTGCGCCAACTCAGCCTTGTCCTTTTTTAGAGCCGTATTCACGGTTGTTAGGTTAGCCATGGTATCCTTAAATGTCGAGCTAGCATGCCCGACCTCCTTCTTTAGAATCTCATACTAATGCTTCATCTCCGCTGCAACAATAAGATCTATAAGTCAGCATTCCAAGGTAGCAAGATGCATGGAAAAATACTTACAACGCAAGAAGAGAACCTACCTATCTCCTTTTCCAAGTTACCAATGGTGGTCTTCTCGCCATCTATAGTCAGCTTCTGATTAATGAGCTCCAGGTTTTTCTTCTTGATCAACTCCAAGAGGTACGCCCTTTAGCCATGTCACCTGTCAAAGAAGCAATTCAAAGTCAGATAATTCGCACACTCAGACGAGCCTTTATGCAATGCAGTGTTTATGAGTGTATGCCTTAAGTGTTCTCTTGACACATCAGATTGTATTCAAAGTCAGATAATTCGCACACTTAGACGAGCCTTTATGCAATGTAGTGTTTATGAGTGTATGCCTTAAGTTTTCTCTTGACATATCAGATTGTGGTCCGCTCGAGGGAGTCAACCTCTCCGCAACAAGATATAGAACTTCCATGCTCGCCGTACCTGGCCACAGAGACAGTTCTAGGTTAAGTTTATCAAGGCCCTCAAACTGCCCTCTTCCTCGATTGAGGCGGCGGTCCCAGAGGAAGTCGCTAGAGACAGTGGCCTATTCGATGCCCCTGCCCCCACCTCTCCTGCCAGAGGCGGGAATAGAATGCTCAACAGACCCTCATATCCATCCACGACTTCCTCACCACGGGCCTCATCTTCAATCGACGTCTCCTTGGATCTTGGCGACCTTTTGCTGTTCTAGCCCAACAGGGGGCGTCTTTCTCTTTTGACCTGAAGCCGCTTGATCTTTCGCCACCTTTTCATTTGGCTCGTTGCTAGCAACCGCAGGCATTATTACAGCCCGATCATCGGTGAGCAGCCCTGCGCGACGAAGGCGCTCCTGACTTGTCACGGTGTTAGTTTTGCAAAACTCCGCCAGGATCACCCGCAAGGCATCAAGGCGTTGCTTATACTCGTTGCCTGTGGGTGCCTCAGGGTTCCTTGTCATGATTAAGACAAAATCGACTATGAGATAGCGAACTCAAAAACTTTATAGTGGGAAGTGAAGTTCAAAAGTACTTACTTCCTTCTATCCATCTCCTTGCAAATCTCGGAGAACAGTGCACGAAGAATCACTCGTGCTTGAACACTCACAGCCTGGGCCACTTCCCGACAAAGAATTTTATGGCAGGCAATGCTTCCAGGAACCACTGGGAGGGCGATATATTAACCCTTCTCTTAAGTTGGAAAAAGAACCGATGTCCTCTCCGGTAGGTTCCAAATGCAAATAATCTCGATAGAGAACATAGGTGCCTAGAAGCGAGGAGTAAGCATTCGGATGCAGTTGCGACTGTTCAAGATGGAAATAGCATAGCTTCTCCCGAATAAAGTTGTTGGCCGAGGGCACGCAAACGGCAGTGCAAGCTTGTTTGTTCCAAGAAGTATGACCCTCAGGCGGTGCGTGAGCCCTACCTCCTTTTCCCGGTGCATAGGCGTAATCCACAGAAATTTTGAGTCGCAATGCCATTTTCCTAACTGCCACTACATCCATGCACAATGGTACCAAATCTATCGATTTTTTAGTATAACCGCATCAGGAAGCATATTTTGGGCCACCGCGATCCTCTCCGACAATGTCCACATGTTCTTCCTCTTCATATATAACCGGAGAATGTTTCTTTTCAATTTGTTCTCTATGTTCGAAAACTTCGGGCAAGCTTGCTGTTTGGGAAGGGGTGGATTTTTCAGTAATCTCAAGCTTGCTTCCCGTCGAGCTAGCATTGCTAGTAGAATCAGAAGTATGCGACAATGGCAAGGAAGCCTCAGCTTCCGGATTTTTTCTGGTCATTTATCTTGTATGCATTTCTTGCTATACTTTAACATACTAGCGTTAGACATCGCATTAGAATAACCTGTACCCCTTTTGTATGTGAAAACTAACACGTGCGTGCAATGTTATGCAAAATCAAGACATGCAAAAGAAGTTCAAAACAATCCAACAGTTAAGTCTCAGTTCAAATTTATGCTCTATCCTATGTGAAGGATCGGTTACTCGACCATAACACTATTAGTGTGTGCAGTAATACAATCATATAAGCGACGTCAAAAAGCGAAGGACCAGAGCGATGGGGCCAAATGCGAACTCGCACCCCGCTTGGGGTTTCGAGACTCAAAACCCTGTTACGGGGTCCGAAGGCTCGAACCTCTCTTCGGGGTTCGAAGGCTCGAACCCCAGCGGGGTCCGAACGCTGAAACCTCCACGGGGTTCGAATGCTCGAACCCCGCCAGGGTTCGAATGCTCGAACCTCATCAAGGTTTTAGGATTCGAACTCCACAGGGTTCGAACGATCGAAGCACCCCACAGTTCGAGGCTCCCCATAAGCGCTCGCCGCCCCCAACGCCTTCCTCTCCTCCGCTCGCGCACCCAGAACCCTCGATACCTACCTATTTTTCATTTAAATTTTTATATAGAAAACTTGAAGCTCAAATGTTAATGGCGTTTGAGTTTGAAAACAAGAAGAAAGTGAAATATGGGGGATATTTATAAAGAAAAGGGGAATGTCCCCTAATATTCTTGTAGTTTCGACCCCTAGAAAGGTGCGAAATTTCATACCCATGGGTATGAAATTTCGAACCCTCGGGTTCGAATTTCAAACCTGCGAGGCACAAAATTTCGTGCCCTCTAGGTATGAAATTTTGTACCCCCTATGTATGAAATTCCGTGCCCATAATGAATGATGACGACAACGCCCTTGCGCGTACATGTTCCATACATATGCAAACCAAACGCCACAAGCTGGCAAAGGCGATACAACGTGCATACTTAGCGATGCAAACGCACCGTCGCGCTGAGAAATCTCATTCACAATCCCAAAGCAAACGAGCCCGACAACTAACATCTATTTTCTCAAGTTTACAGGAAAAGTCGGCTACTCGAATACCACTCACCAACACAAAGCACATCATGCGAAGACAAGACGTACTTTGGGGGGAAAATGTTAACCGGCTTTTTGGCCCGGTTCCCAAAAGTACACAGGACACGCTCGACTCAACGCATCGCATGAAGCTAAAGTCGAGGGTGTCGCCAAGGAGTAAAAGAGATGGGCCGAGAAGGGATCGCACCGGAAAAAACCTCACTACTCCCCTAGAATATCGCCAAACTAAGACCTCGAGCCTATAAGAGTTGCGAGTCCAAAACCTCGAGCCCCGTTAACATAGTCTTCATACCCCTCAGGGTACGAATTTCCCTTAATGGGTACGAAATTTCATACCCAACAGTGTATGAAATTCGTTCCCCCATGGGATACGAATTTCATACCCTAAGGAGGGGTACAAATTTTATGTTCATGTATGCCAGAGGGCTCAAAATTCCGAAGGCCGACCACAGAGGATTTGAAATTCCTGATGTGGTCCCCTATTTCTACCTACTCCCATCTAATCACTCCACTATAAATAACCCTTGGGCTCAAACTTCAAGGGGTTGGAATTTAGCGACTTGACATCTCTTGAGAGCTCTAAATGGCCTCATTAATGGAATCCCCACTTTGTGGAAGAAGAAGGGCATATTTGTCTTTATCCTAATATTGTGATATATGATAATTATGACATTATATTACTTAGAAATGCATGTAAATAGATGTCATGAGATGTTATCCACCTTGTAACTCTTTGTTATTAATAATATTCCAACGCCTCTTTCAAAGAGGATGTAGGTCTCTCGTGAGGCCAAACCACTATAAATCTCTCATGTTATTTACTGCTTTCCGCTCTCACTTTCACAACCAAAACGATAATTCCTAAGTAATTGGAATCTTGGGTGTTTACGACATTTTTTGCCATTAACAAGGTCAATAAAGAAGGTGGCTATATTCATTAGTCCGAAGGGCATAACTTCCCAATGGAATAATCCACCTGGCGTCCTAAATTCAGTTTTGTCCTTGTTATCCTCTGCAATTCTTAACTGGTGAAATCCAGTAGCAAGGTCTAGCTGAGAAAATACTCGAGCTCCTCCTAAGTGGTCAAAAAGGTCATCGATTGTAGGTAAGGGACCCATTCTTATTGGTCAATTTATTGAGTTCCCTATAGTCCACAAAAAGTCTCAAAGATCCATCTCCTTTGGTGGAAATTACAATAGGTGCACCCCATTCTGAGGTACTTCGATGAATGAAACCTTTTTGTAATAATTCTGAAGTCTGTTTATCTAACTCCCTTATTTCCTTAGGTGCCATGTGCCTCAAGGGTAGTGCTACAGGTCTAGCGTCCTTCTCTAGGTCAATAGGAAAGTGATTTCTCTGTAGGGAGGAAGTCTCATGACTTCCTCGAAGACATCCAAGAACTCACAAACTATAGGGATTGAAGATGGTCCTTTAAAACTAGGAGACAAGGAATATAATAAGGCTTTATCCTTGTTTCTAACATTAAAGAAATACCTAGCCTGTGCCCTCCTCGGCTTCTAAGACGAACGAGTCTCTTATCGCAATCTAGGATGACCCCATAAAACGATAACCAGTCCATACCTAGGATAAGGTCATACCCCATAAATTCCAACGCATATGCTTCGCAATGGAACTCGACATTTCGATCTCCAATACTAGGTCTTTACACAACAACTCAAGATATTTAGATCCTCCGATATGGTTGGCCACCTCTTTCGGACAGCCCGAGATAGATATGGAAAGATTCAATAGATTTCTAATCACTTGGAAATAAAAGAATGGGTCGCTCAAGAATCGAACAAGGTGTATAATGAATTTCCTAAAACAGAGGTTATACCTTGATGTGCGGGCTGCCCTTGGTCTCTTGGGGGTCGGCTTTGAATTGGTGCTGCTTCTAGTGCATAGCTCTGGCCACTCTTGACAACTTTGGGCTTTGGGCGGTCCTTGGACATGTGTCCTTCTTCATGGCACTTGTAATATTTTCCCTTGAACTCCTTTTTCGCTAACGAGGTCCTACGTCCTTGGCCTCATGGCCTTTCCGGTTGCACCTCGTACAAGTCTTTGCTTCCTTTTCCTTTCTCACCTTCTTTACGCTCCTTGGAGCTTTCAGCCGTACATAGGGTAGCTGTCTCTACTAGGGTTTCAAAAGTTGCCCCCAAATGTTACTAGGGCAAATAGAGTTTCCTTCAATGGGGAGTTTGGTCCTCTAACAAACCTAACGGCTTTGTTCATGGGGGTGTCTACCAATCCTCTTTCAAACTAACATAACTCGGTAAATTTGGATACATACTTTTATAGGATCAAGCTTCGTTGCTTGAGGTGGATGAATTTCTCCAACTGGATGGTCATTTCTTCCCTTGGCAAAAACTTCGCTTCGAAATGGGTTTTGAATTCAGCCTATATAAATATTCGGTCCTCGTTTTCCATCGATACTAAGTTCCACCATTTAAGGGCCTTATCCTTCAAATTCCAGGCCGTGATTCTCATCTTTACCTCATCAGGCCATCCAGTAGCTTAGAAAATCCTTTCACGGTCCATTAGCCTAGACTGGGCATTAGTAAAGCTTTCTTTCCCAAAAAACGATTTCCCTCCAAGACGCGTGAAAGTCTTACAAAGCCGGGAAAAGTCAAAGTCTGCCTCAGTAGCAGGAGCTGCAGGTGCCGCCGAGGAAGGATTGGCAATAGGGACCCTTTAAGAAGTACAGAGATACTGTTGAAACCATTCGGGCAAGTATCTGAGCCTTGTTTGGTTACCCTACTCAGTAGGGTTTTCAGCCATTCTACTATCTGAAAAGAAAAGGAAGAATCATTTAGTGGCTACTCCCGAGATAGTGTTAAGCTGAAAAGGGAAGAAAAGCGATAAAGACGCCTAGTTTAAACACGTATGCTTATTGGGGTAAATATATATATATATATATATAATATACAAATAGTTTAAAAAATCTTTTCCAAATTACAAATATGCCTCTCATACGTATAATTCACTTATAATCGAGTAACATGTGCTCTGATACCAAATGTAACAACCAGCCCGGAATGGGCCTAAATTTCAACCTATAAAAGGTCCATCGAAACTTAGAGCCATTCTAAATGGGTCGTTGGTTCCTGTAAGGATTACATTTGCATAGAATATATTTACATAGATACTTCGAATGGAAATCTTACATAGTGGAAAGAGAAAATATAATATTGAAAATAATATGTAGCAATTATTTAAAAACCACATAAATACAATAGTCACAATTACATCTATTGAATAGGTACATCAAATAGTTTATTCTTACAAGTTTCCAAAAAAAGTAAAGCAATAACTACTAATTATAGCATAACAACTTCGTCTTCTTCCTCAGCTTCAATCAAGACTTCATCCATGACTTTTATCCCATCTACATACCTGTTGGATATGTTAAGGAGAGGGGTCAAAACACAAAGTTCTGTGTGACTGAAATATGGTGCTACTTAATGTCCGTACCCTATTTTTTTGCAGGTTACAAATGTCAAGATATGTCTACGCAACATACAACGAACACCAAGTACTAACCAGTGGGGTGGATATCCAAGTCAATCGCCCATTAGTGTTTTTAGGGTAAAAGAACCAACGAGGTGGCATTCTCTGTCACTTATGGCCCTATTATAGGTGAATTCTTATGATCTCTTGTAACCCTGAGGCGGACCCGTACCCCTTTAAGACCCCGTCCTAATACGTTAGCGTTCTTAAGTTTATTCTCTCATTTGAAATATGAGAAGTTTTATTGCGAACATTACTACTTAACTGATATTACCCTGTAGGACGCCTATGTCGCTTAAGACTTCCCTTAGACAGTTGGAAAGCATGCAATTACCAATCTGTTCCTAGTTGAGCCCTTACAAGCTTCTAGAGGAAGTAGACATCCCCGTGAACTACCTTACTCTGTTACCGTTTTATGCCTAACCACTTTTAGAGGAGGAGGAACCAAAGACTTACTTTAAATCTAATAAGGGTGGGTCCTATGACTTAGGTTCCTCTTTAGTGAATAAACCTTCAGAGGGATCCTAGTCCTAAACACGTAAGACCCAAACTAGATAAAAGGAGAGTCAACCACTTAAGACCTTCTCAAGGAGTAGTAAACCTACCTATTTTCACATACAATAGATTTATATATATATATATATAGTTATATATATACACACTAGAACTCTCACATTAACCGTACATCTACAGATGTTGGACATGCCGGTTGTTTCGGGCAGACTTCTACTAAAAATTGGTTTAACCTCGTGTCTAGTGTACTAAGTTTTTGAATGGCCCCTAGACATCTCACATTATTTTGGCCCACTTGTGGTTGCTAGATTTTTAGGTCGGTTCCGGGCAGACTTCTACCACAAATGGCAACTATCCTCGTGTCTATGTGTCACTATTTATATATATTTAAAGTCACTCTATATACGCACACACAAGCAAACAAGTATACTTATTATGAGGACATTTCAAACTCCAATCCTAACCGCATCTACTATGCTAATACAACGTTAATTACGTTGAAAACGTTTATATAAGTGAAATAATTATATCTCTAAATAACATAAATATTCGTATAAATGAGAAAACGTTCTAAAGAGGTGGCAATTGTCAATTTTTAAATTCAAGGTATACAAGTTAGGGTTTCCATATTTTTACCGCTAAAACATAGGCATGATGGCATAATGACAAGGTAACAAATAGCAATGGATGGAAAATATACATACATACAATTTCAACTTGCATCCTAGGCTTGTAGAATTGTTTTCAATACTGAATTAAAAATAGAGTATTACATAAACTTATAATTGAATGTTTAGTATTCCTATTTCACCTAATTTAACCCTTTTGGCGTTATGCACATAAAAATGTTTACATTTGACCCATTTCAAATATGAATGCGTTTGGATTCAAAATAGGATCCAAACCCAAACAAATCTTGAAATAATCAAATCTAAACCTTTTTAGGTTACAATCAAATGGTAAATAAAGGTGTATTACATAAAATAGAAATAATTGTAACAACACCCCTTTTTCATCTTTAATCCAATATTAAAACCAAAAATCCACAAAACCTAAATAATCATGACAATTCCTACGCAATTACAAGATAGAGGATTTGGGGGGTTTTAGTGTTTTATATTATTGAATTTTCAAATCCTTCTAGGCATATCTTTCATCATGATAATCTAATAAAAACATGAATACGACTTAAGTAAACGATATTCCACTCACAGATCTAGGCAGAATAGAGAGAAATCTACAGTAGATCTAGATCTGTGCTTAAATCTTTACGATCAAACTTGCTCCAACAATTCTCCTAATATATATATATATATATATATATATATATATAAGAAACAGGTACTAGAATCTTATATACATATATTTATAACAAATTCCAGAATACTAAACCTATGTGAATTAGAATAGAAAAATGATAAGAATTTAGGTTGGAGAATTAGAAGAAATCCCTAACATTTCCCTTTATTTTTCTCTGGAATTCAATAATGGTGGAGAGGCAACATAGAGGTAGGCATAGAGAATAGTTAGGGTTTCATAGTGTGATAGGAGGGGCTATATATAGTTGCCATGGACCGTGTGATTACTTAGAATTAATCCAAGCCTTGTATTTCTATATATCCTCTAAGAAAAATCCTAACCATCTAGATTTGTTGGGTTTTCCGGTCGTTGAGCGGTCGACCCTAGCGGTCGACACTCTTTAAGGTGGTGGTCGACCCCTTCGGGGATGGAACGCCCAATAAGCTTGCGTTGCTGAGTTGTTTATTTTAATTAATATGTTCCTTAATCTCTTAATCTTATTCCATATATACAATATACTTTATCCCTATGATCTTATCTTCGTTTCAAAATTCAAATCTCCCTCTTTATTTTTAATTTATAATTTGGACACACACACACACACACACACACATATATATATATATTATCCATATAACTTTTTTTTTTTTGTGTTTACTGTCACAATTCATTTGTTCACAACTTCTTCATACATTGACCGTTTTCAGTATATAAGAATGAAAACAATTCAGAATTTTGTCACGAACCCAAATAAAAGAATTCCACAGCAAAATTCCTAAAGGTGCAGAATCTCATTTTCAAGCCATATTGTTTAAATTGCTTATTTTTATTTATTTATTATTAATACTTATGAATTTTACGGGGTGTTACAACAACTTGATTACGCAAAACTTTTAGAACTGTACTCATGTCAGGATTGGTGGTGCCCCTGATTGTAGTGGGAGCGGTGTTAATCCGAGGATCGACGTCTCCCTATTATATAGTCTGCGAGGCTGCCCCAAAGTCCTAGTTACGAACTGTGGAACATAAGCACTTGTTCTGATGATGTCTGCTTGGTTAGTTGACCTTCCAAAACTGTGCAATATATATATATATTATAATATGTTTTATTATTTAATTCATGAATAACTTGTTTAAAGCTCCGAACTCTTAACGAATCCCAACGACTGACGTTCCGAACCAAGTACCCCAATTCTGGAAACAATGGGATATGTTTCATAAGCCAATTCGACTGTTTCGAAGTTTTTATCAAAATTAAAACATAAATAAGTATATTGAATTTGAACGTACATTTTAATTTACCACGGCCACATACTGACTCCAAAAATTATGAAATTTGAAATCTTGCTATGTTTTGCAATTATGGTTCTAACAAAACTAATTTCGTCGAATTTGGAGGCCATTTGAAAAATGACCTTTTTACTTGCTTATTAAATTCAACTAAATTTGCAACACACATTTAAATTTGCTGTGCTTACATACTAATTCCAAATGACTTGAAATTTACACCTAACACTAATTAGATGTTCTGGATCTAACAAAATTATCGTCGAAAACGGAGATCATTTGCAAAATGGCCAATTTTTAGGGCTATATATAATATTTAAAATATTAATAAAATTTTATAGCGACTATTTGAAATTTTAATTTGGGCATAACTTACAATCTACAAAACGAAATCTAAATTTCTTACATTCGTTAGAAAGATATAGTTAAATCAATTCTAACATTTCTTGCTTTATCAAGTTCTGATTTATAATGAATTTTGTATAATCGTTTAAGGTTTAAAATTAAATTTTCAAACTACCGCGCCATTTCGAGCTTGTTTTATAATTAATATAAATATATACATTCAAACTTTGTTTTAAATAAATTTTAAGTCGTTTATCCTCAAAATAAATCGTATAAAATATTTAATTTTTTTAAAATCAATTAAAAATAAATTTTAAATTGGTTCCAAAAATCAGGGTTTTTACAATCTTCCCCACTTAAAACTTTTTCGTCCTGGAAAAGGGAACAGAGTTGAAAGTTATTTAACCAACCAACACTTTCATTCTGGCTTGAGTTCTTCAACTTCTCAGTTTCTAAGAACTTCCTAATTTTCCTGAATTTTGGCTAATGCCTTAAATTTCTGAATTTTTTTGCCATAACATCCTCTATACGGGTTGATCTGAGAAATTTATATGGCCTTATCAGGAACCCAATAAATCAATAAGTTGCATACAAATCATTTGTAACTTATTTATGCTAAAAGGATATGTGCGAAAAATCATCCCTAGACCCAGTGATGGGAATTAGTCATAATCCATGTGTTGTATCTAAAACTAGAGAGACGTATATATTTTTGTTATCTCAAGACCTATTGATGGGGTTTATTATTAATCCTGCAATTTTCCATTATTAGTTATTAAGTCCGTAATCAGTCTTCGGTTCAACCTGTAATTCAGTCATCACCATACAAGCATCTCGCTCATATGGTAAATCCAACCTCGTTATATAAGCACCAAATGCTTATATAGAATATGTTATGCTATGTTGTCTTCAATATATGCTATGCGGTGTAGTCCATAATTTATTGGTCACTATCTTATGGCGTATGTTTAATTTTACACAGAGCAACCATCACAGTGCATCCGAATCATTCACAGTAGTATAATAATAATAAAATTGTTCAACTAACTAAATAAGGTGCACCTGTTTGTCGGGCATGCAATTTATTTCTCTACTCGGATCGCACACAATAGCCTGTCCAACACACATACGCATGCGCGCGCATACACGCACACACACACATATATATATATATGTATATGTATATATATTCAGCTACAACTAATTTCAATTCAATTCAATGTTAATCTGACTTAACTCAATTCAATCTTTCATTCTTGCATTGGTTTTATTCCAATTTCATTTAACTTCTATTAAGTTAAATTTTAATTTGTTGTACTTACTTGTATATTTTCAATCAATTTAACTTTTTCTAATTCAATTTTAAAGCTCAAATCATTTCCAAATACTTACTTATAATTTAAGTATATTTCGATGTTTCAATTGGATTATAGTCACCCCACTTTTGAAACTCGAAAATAAACACTGGTGATGTCTAGACTATCATCAGAGTCATCCTCAAGGGACTAGAATGTGATCCTATATCAATTAAGTATATTCATGACTTTAGATATATGCTAGCTAGGCGTATATGCAAAATCTTCTTATACTCAATAGTCCGACCTCGACGTCAAATAACATACTCAAATTTTATTACAAGATATATAATTTTCTATAGTAAAATTCATTTTTACAAATAAAAAAATTTATTCTGTTCTATATATACTCTTGCAACTCATTTTAGGGCGTTACTAACCCTATCTCTAATGAGTCACTCATTCTAGGATACTACTGATCCCATCTCTAATGAATATTCTTATAGGATGTTACTAATCCTATCTCTGATGAATTCTTTCATTTGATTCTAATGTATCTTGTTCTCAAGCTTTGTAAACCAAAGCTCTGATACTAAAATGTTAGGCACCGAAATCCCCGACCGGCCTAGAACGTACGAGAACGTGGATGGTATGAGAACACGACGCATCATAATGCAAAACAATAGAACATTTCATTGCTATTACAACAATATTACATCAGAGTACAAGAATATCAGAGTACGAATAAATATTACACAGCAGAAAAATACAATTATCAGAGAATATAATACATAGCAGCGGAAATAAAAAATGTATAAATACAATGTGCAGTGGAAATTTATCAACTAACACAACTGAAAGAAATACATGGATACAAAGCTTTCCGAATATAGCTCCCGGTGTAATCAGGATCCTATTGAATTGAAATCTGCAGAACCAAAACTACTAGCTTCCCATATGAAAAATATGGGCATCCAGAGTTTAGGTGAAAACAATAAACTCCAGGTCAGTGATGGGACTGTTGTGAGAACTTACAATAGTTATTAAAACTTACTTTAAAATTTGGAAAATCATGGGACCACGCCGTATGTAACAACCCGCATTTTACATATCGGAGGATTGTAAAATATTTTTATTTCATTCCCTAAGGGTTGGATCATTTTCATCATTTGATATGTTGCTTATGGGGATGTCAGACATGTCCATAATTTTTACCAATTTTGTTTGTGGCAATTTTACCCCTATCAGTCTTGTATAGAGAATAACTTTTGACTCAGGTCGAATCAGAGGGCGAGACCTGTGCCATTGGAAAGGAATTGATGGTTGCCTTTCCTTATGTGGTTACATTAAAGATTTGGCTCAGCGGTTTGGGAGGAAACACTGTTTTAAGGTTTTTCGGTTGGCTATTCAGGTTTGGAGAACCACAATGGGATGATTGGGAAGGCCCATTGGTGAGCTATTGGAAGGGTATAAATGGGGGTAAGGGATATGGGAAATGGTTTTAGTTTTCCATTCTCTCATTTGGTGCCTTGTGCTCCTCCTTCCTCTAACACCTTTCCACCATTGAAAATCATAATCCAAGAAGGGAAATCATAGATCTATACTATTGGAGGCTAGATCTACATCAACTGAGGCAAGGATTCATCGGATCAAGGTGTTTGATGCGAAGTGCTTGCTGTCCGAACTCATTTTCCTTTGATTTTTGCTTGTTTGGGAGAATCAGTGAGTGATGTGCATCTCTTACATGGATTCAATAGTATATGAGTGTTTGTGCATGTTTTTCATTAAATTCAAAAGTTTTTCCATAGATCTATGCATTGGTAAGTCCATTTTCATATGAATCACTATATGATCTAATTAGCAAGTTTAGATAAGTAATTTCTATGATATTTCATGTGAATGTGCAAGTTGAATCCATGATTTTGTCATATGTATATTTATGGTGATTTTGGTGAATTTTACATAATTATTGATGGTGTTGACATATTGGTGATGTTATTGATTACGTATCATGATTTTGGTCATGCTGGATGAACTGGATGGATTGGCTTCTTCGAATGTATCTTTTGGCGAAGTTTTGGTCAAAATCAGAGCTGAAATGGAGATGTGTAGATTTTAGGTCAAGCAAGGCATGTTCGTTCATGGCAGGGTCGGTCGAGTTAGTCGAGCTGGGTTGGTCGAGCTGGTTGAGCACAGGGTCGGTCGAGTATCCCAGTGGAGGGGGGGTCAGTCGGTCATGCAGAATAAGGTCATTTCTAAAAATTATATTTTTGGGTATGATCCAGATTTGAGCTAAAGGGTTTGAAAAAAATATTTTCGGGGGGGGGGGGGGGCTCCCCGAACCCTAGCCACATCGTAGTGACGTAATTGGCTCGGTGATGGTATGACTTCGAGGTAAATTCAAGTAGGAAGGTTCCTAGTGTATTCAAGTAGGAAGGTTCGAAGTGTTGAAAGGTGTTCGTTGATCAGTGTAGAAAAAACGAATGAGGTGACAACTCAAAGGTCGTGATTTGGTGGATAATGGTTGCTCAAAAAGGTTGCTTGGGCTATGAAAAGTGGTCAAGTTGGATGACTAGAGATGCGAAGGCCGAGAGATTATCATTGTCGTAAGTTCAAGCAGGCTCGAAGCAGGGGTACACTAGAGACGTCTAAAATATCGGTTGTAGGTCGAGTACCCAGGGTCTTATAGAAAGGTCTAGTTGTCAAGGTTGGACGTATGGAGTTTATGCTAGAACCGGGGTTACCATTATCCCTTGACATATGGCAAGGTTGGCCGTCATACGATTAACGATGGTTTCGAAGCATGATTGGCGGCAACAGCCAGAGTCAGTCATGGATGATTAATTGTTCTGTTTGTACCGTCTCATGTAGGTTGTCCAAAGTCGAAGAAGTTCCTTGGGTTCCTGTCTGCTATTGGTTTAGGCCTATAGGCTTGTGTTTGAGGGACGTTGAATTCGATCAGGACAGTTTACATGAGATACATATAATTTGGATGTTATGAGTGCTTTACCATGATTGAATGGGTGTTCTGGTTTCCATGGATGAATGGTTGAATTGTTTATCATAAAGGCTATCACTGTCCGATGTGGGGAAGATAGGGTTGAGTTCTTCTCAAGTGTTGTGGGTAGATTAGTATGTTTATCTATCCATTCTCATATACTTTATTGTTGAAGTTTGTTAGCTGTTTTATTGCTCACTAAGATTGTTGTCTGACTCAAGGTTTTATGTCTCCTCTTATTACAATGGGTTGTTCATCCGGTTGTGGATGGACAGACTAAGTAGCAGGTTACAGGTGATTAGTGAGGACGGTGCTGCTGTGCGGAGGCGAGCAGGAGGCTGGCGTACTAGTTTTATTACTATCTAGTATTTCTTCTTCCGCTGTCTGAGTGCTCTATGAGGGTTGTAGTGAGGCCTTATGTACAAACTTTGGTATCAGTTGGATAACCTTTCAGGATGTTGAGAAAGTTTCAAAAGTTTGCTATATGATGCTTCATTACTATTACCTGTTGTATATGTACTATTATATTTTATCCTGCCACCGTGAGTTCTACGACAGGTTCCGATGTTGTTTACCTATTCTGATGATCGTCCATAGCTGCCTGGCACACTTTTCAGCGCATTATTCCTCATGTTTATGCCGGGGTTATGGGCGGTCGTCACACCGTATGACATGAAAAAGGTTTACTCCACATGAATACCAGTTTAAAACATAAAACAACGCAATGCTTTTTGAAAAATAAAGCTATTATAAGACTCGGGTCCCATCACACAATGCAACGCAAGCCGGAGGATAGAATTTTAGCTTATAATAGTCGAACATGCTTGACAAGCTTTAAAACAAATAATTTAGATATTATTATAAGAGCATAGTGTTGAAAAAAACTTTGAATATAAATGTATCAATCATAGACGACATAGTACCCCATCCTACTTGTCGCCATATAGGATTACAACTAAAACCGAAAAGCTGCGTATTAGAAATTGGATTTCCTTTATTAGCCAAGGCAAGGGATGTTCTCCTTACTGGTTTCGGGCCATCTCTAGCGGGATGCCCAGGATCAACACATGTGACCCTTGGATCCTTTAGGGCTGGTCCAAACTTAATTTTGTGAATTAGTTGTTCCTGAATAATACGCTTCCTGGTCCTATTGGCCATATCCCTTGAGCCTTTTAGTCAGCTCTATATCCGAGGCGCCTTGCATTCCATAAACCACATAAGTAAAATGTCTGGGCTCCATACCATGACACCACTTCTAGCTAGAAAGAAACGTATGCACTCCCTGCTTCCCTTATCCCATTTTTAACTCATACTAGGGTATGAGGCTCGCGGGTTAACGCTACAAAAAGTGGTGCTATACGAAAGTGATGCTTTGATCATCATCCATAAGACTCGGCTTTTCAAAAATAGCCTTGTTCATTTGCATCTTAGCATGCTGTTGACACACTTTTTTGTGGAAGCTGTCACACGCCAAGTATTTGGTTAGCAACATGCTCGAGCATGGAAAACAACATTGGGAAACACAAAGCGAGTTGATCAAAGTCGCGTCGCAAGCAAAAGAAGGCCCCAAAACTTATATCAGATTACCACTTCTGGACATAACAAACTCTTAGGCAAGCCGTGATCCAAGCCAAAGGCGAACCGTCCAATGGGTCCGGGCGCAGCACCGGTGGAAGTCTGGGGCCCACAGTCTCGGCGACCTAGCTGGTTAGGTCAAACCAGTGGGTATCACCTAATTCACCGATTTTCTCCATGCCGAAAGCTCAGATTCCTTCACTTCGGGCTAGCAAAACCGTGGATTCCCTCACTTTGCATTCGAGAACTTCGGCTCCCTCGATAGCGCAATTCCGGTCCCCTCCTCCATCAAATTCGTATCCCTCGGTGAGGTTCTAATTGCGCACCCTTCCGGAGGTATGAAATTCCACACCCCCGGTGGTGTGCGAATTTCGCACCCCTTCGGGAGATGTGAAATTCCGCACCCCCGTAGAGCTGTAAATTTCGCACCCCCCGGGAGGTGCGAAATTCCGTCCCGTCCCGCTGGACAGCGAATTTCGCACCTCCCTTGGAGGTGCGAAATTACGCACCCCCTGGCAGGGTGCTAATTTCGCACCCCACTATGGAGGTGCGAAGTTCCGCACCCCCTGGTGGGGGTGTGAATTTCGCACCCCTCCTGGGGGTGCAAAGTTCCGCACCCCCTGGTGGGGTGCGAAATTTCGCACCTCTGACCGGGGGGTGCGAATTTCCTAATTATGGTTATTTTCTAGGATGCGAAAATTTCTCTTGTGGGTCACGCTGCTCACTTACTCCCACCTAACCTTCCTCCTTTAAATACCCTAAGCCTTGGCCTTCATTTGCATCTTTTTTCCTTGGGAATTTTTGGACCTTGAGAGCTCCAAACACTCATTAATGGCTTCCAACACCTCCTCCATGGCCATTGGACATGGCATGAATAGTTGAATGGAGGTGCATACATATTCCATAGCTTGTTGGACACTAGCAAGCATAGTTACACCATATCTAGACCTTTCGGATATTAAAGCTTGTTTTGCTCATAGTTGACCAAGTCAACTCATCTCAAGGAAGAGAGAGAAGGATAATTAAAACATGACATGCATGTTTTCCCTCAACACTTGAACATTAGCAAGGGTTGTCATGATACTTTTGAACTTCATGGACATGAACACTAAACTTGGATATTGTTGGCCAAGTCAACGCTTCTCAACGAAGAAGAAGAAGAAGGGCAATTTCGTCAAAGTGTAGAAAAACACATATTTTGTTATTCTATTGTAACATTTTGAACTTAGCTATTGTCCAAACATGTACAACTTTGTAATCGAGGTATGGTGAATAATGATTATAAAGTGGATGTAGGTGTTAGTGCCAAACCACTATAAAAGCTGTGTCTCCCTGCATTTATTTACTTTATTGCTTATTTGGATAATTATACACACATACACATTGGGTGTTGGCGTGCGACAATTTTGCCCATCAACACATGCCACATTGACAGTTCATGACATAAAACTGATATCTATCAATATATAGCTCTAAGCTCATACGTCTCAGTAAAAGGTGTTAAGCAAGAGAATAAATTCTCCGTCACTAATCAGATACATATTTAATATAAATCAATCAATATAGAATGAAATACAATGTCAGATATACAATCCATTTACATGTTCGTTCTGGGTATGGACGAAACCGGAGGCACCTTATTCCTCATCCTATATATCCAATATAGAAGAGAGGTCCTCGCATATCTAGTCGATCTCCAAGTACGTTTGGACAACCACCACATACAACCTCTACTTGGGTGTGCTTTTCCAACTAAGACATCAGCAATAGCCCAAATGATGTGAAGATCTAAAGTCTTCAACCACCGTCTTCATTTTCGACATTTAATCATCATAACAGTTATTCATAATGGGTTAAACCCAGTCTTTTCCAATAACTGGCGCATCTTTATAATCATGTGATAGATACACATAGATCGCGCATATCTCATTCCAATCCAGAATATTCTTTTATTCAAATATTCATATCTTTGAGGAAAGGTTCCCATTAATTTTATCAAAGATAAGTTCTTTAAATTTATTGTTTAGTCTTCCTTTGGATATCATTTTCAAGATACTTCATTATATCTTTTCATGAATTAAATTAAAGTAAGGTTTAAAAACTAGTCGGGGTTATCGATTTTTACTGAAGTAATCATTTATTCTCAATCCCAACCTATTCATTCCATGGAGAAAAACTGGTGATACTCCATATTTAACACCCATAGTTTTATCAGTAAATTCAATTACCATTTCACGTTCAAATCTAATTATAGATATAACTATCGCATGGAGTAAAACTGGCGGTACTCCATCTCGAACAATTCTCTAATTTGATAAATTTAATCATCCCATTATCATTTCAATCTAATTAAAGATTCATTAAAACTCCACTTAGTTTTAATCTTCAAAAATCATTATTTAATGATTACTCAACTTTGGAAATTAATTTACTCGGGTTAAAAAACAAATGTCATGTAAAAACACCTTTCACAATACACCCAAAATCATCTTCCATTAAATATGGAATCTTAACAAAAATCTGAACAATTTATAATCAAAATAAATTTATGTATCCGACTAGTACTATAAGTGGAATAACGACAAGGCCTTTTAAAATCCATAAATAGTAAATGCCTTCCTTCATAGAAACTCATCTCAATTATTGTTAATCGAATTCCACTCAATTCCAATTTAATTAAATAAACTAGAAAACTTCCTTAAATCTTATTTAAAAGATTTATTATTTTCCCAACTTGGTTCAAGAATAGTATTATTTAAGACACTATTCACAACAAACCCAAAATCCAAATTGATATTAAATATAAGATCTTAAATGGAAATCATGTTGACTCACATTTAATACCAAAATCTTAACCTAAAAGATATCGTTTTGGAATAACGATATCAATATCTTCCAAATTCCTCAACGATATCTGTATAATCACGGAATCCAATATCGAAATATCTAAAAATAATTTTTATTCAAATCCACTCCAATATATATATATATACATATATATATATATATATTGATAAGTTCTGGCTATATAAAACCATTTATTAATTTGAAATCATTGGATTATTACTCTAGTTGTTAACTAGTTCATTTAGATAAAAATATCTTTTATCTTTTCAAATATGGAATATTTCCATTAAATCTTTCCAAATCATTTATTATGATTTTACATAATTTATTTACTTTTTTAATAATTTTATTAAGGCCCTTACAGTCGGTTTTCAATATCGGCCACCGAACTGCATCCGTAGCAAACTTTTCTGAAATTTATTTGGACAAATTTTAAAATCTAACCATTCAAGTTTAAATCTCATATATTCATTTGAAAGATATTTTCGATATGAACCCAAACGATTCCAGTTTTAGGAGAATCCAATGGTCGGATCTCCCGTTACGTCCATTCAAAGTTAATGGTTGAAATTCGCGAATGGTCGTTGCGCAGCACGTTCTATTCAAGCCATTTAAATATATATAAAATGTATATCGTCGATTTCCATTCAAAATTTATAAATTCGTTTAAAATAACGATTTCACTTACATTTCAATTCTAAATTAAAATTGAACATCTCATATTATTATAATCTCAAAATAATGATATTTTCAAAATGACATATTTTGAAATTCAGTCTTCTTGATATTCATTATAAAAATGAATAAAATTGATATAAAAAATCCATTCGAGTTAAAATAGCGTTTTTTATACTTAACTCGTCTTCATATTTTTATATTTTCATGTCCAACCAAAATCGTACATCAAAATCAAACTTCTAATCTTCATTGAACATTATATTATAAAATATTCATATTTATTCAGGATTGAAATAAAATATCAACCGATATCCATATATATAAATTTATATTGATTACATTCATTATATACACCCAATAATAATTGCAAACAACTATCAACATCCAAAATGACATCCAGTGTGCATTTATTTTCATATAAGCTTCAATCAAATAATTGATGCTTATAAATCTTTCAATCAACCGATTAACCGCAATTTCACACTAGGGAGATGTAAAAGTCAAATATCATCTTAAGACCCGTGTGGGGTTTTTAACCAATAACAATCAATTTAAATCAATCACTGGTTAATAAATTTAACAATTCTAATTCAATTCGAATTATTTTTCTAGAGAACCAATTCTCACTGTTCAAATTATAAATGGATGTTTATATCCAATTTCAATTACCACAAATATATTAACATTATTTTATATGTTAAACAACTCAAAAATCACAATCACAGCATAACACAAGAAATCAACTATTCATCCACGGGTTTGCAACCGAATGCGATGTGAGCTTCCAGGAACCATATAACAATTTGTGATAATAAATCAGATAAAATCATTACTGGCATTCAATATATATTCATTTGTAAAATAGAATAACTGTACAAATAATTTGAGTGAGAGGGTTCTCACTTTGATCGGTTCAAAAGTCGTTTAATAACGTTTGTTTTTAATCAAATTAAACTAGATGTTTAATTTGACCAAAAATCTCAACTAGCTCTGTTTCTGTTCTGGTAAGTTCCGTGTTGTAGAGTTTGTTGTTGTCACGATTCCAACGCTCCCGAAATCACTGAATTCTGATTTCGTATGCAAAAATTATAACAATTTAAAGGTTAAATGCTTTAATTACTTACTTAACATTATTAATTATATAATTAATTTTAAGTAAACACCTTCTTCCTCGTTTAACCTTTCCAGTATTTGGCTGACACCTTCACAAAATCCAAACCCTCTTGCGCACGAATCTCGAGAGGATCGAGCAAGATCTGAGCAGCTCACGATGAATACCACTCAAAGCTCCTCCGTCGCCGGCTCCATGGTCGAACTCGACGGCCTCTAGTGGCCTGAAAACAGCCACGTACGTGGAAACTTTAGGTGGAGATTTCGGCTTCCACGAGTAACAGAAAAAAATCACCACCATTGATCCTCTAGAGCTCGAAGAGCTGAACAAAATTGCAGAAGAAAGAATTTGAAATCATTGCATGGATCGGGTGAAAAATCGAGAAGAAAAGGGGAGCGATCTAGCCAATAAAAAGCTTAGAACGGCGGCTTAGGAAGAATGTAAAGAGCTAGGGTTTAGAACATTTATATATATATATTATAAAATATTTTATTATTTAATTCATTAATAATTTGTTTAACGCTTCGAACTTCTATTGAATCCCAACGACCGACGTTCCTAACCAAATACCTCATTCCGGATACAACGGGATATGTTTCATAAGCCAATTTCACTGTTTAAATCATTTTTTTATCAAAATTAAAATATAAATCAGTGTATTGAATTTGAAAGTACATTTTAATTTACCATGGCCATATATTGACTCCAAAAATTATGAAATTTGAAATCTTGCTATATTTTGCAATTACGGTTCTAACAAAATTAATTTCGTCGAATTTGGAGACCATTTGAAAAATGGCCTTTTAACTAGCTTATTAAATTCAATTGAATTTACAGCACGCGTTTAAATTTACTGTGAACCTGACGATAATTTGACATTCCGGATCCAACAAAATTAATTTCATCGAAAACGGAGGTCATTTGCAAAATGACCATTTTAAGGGGTATATATAATATTAAATTATTAATAAAATTTAATAGCGACTATTTGAAATTTTATTTTGGGCATAACTTACAATCTATTAAACGAAATCTCAATTTCTTACATTCGTTAGAAATATATAGTTAAACTGATTCTAACATTTCTTATTTTACAAAATTATGTATACTCGTTTAAAGTTTAAAATTCAATTTTCAAACGACCGCGCCATTTTGAGCTTGTTTTATAATTATTATAAATATATATGTTCAAAATTTGTTTTAATTAAATTTTAAGTCGTTTATTCTCAAAATAAATCATACAAAATATTTAATTTACGCTAAAATCAATTAAAAATAAATTTTAAATTGGTTCCAAAATTCAGGCTTGTTATGATATAAAAGTATAAATATGTTCTTTCATATATGTAATACTCTCTAACTCACTCTATGGCATTACTAACCCTACCTCTAACGAGTTACTCATCCAATGACACCTACCCTCTCGACCCTTGAGAATCGACACTAATACATCCACGGTATTCACATGTCGAAACCTAAGTGCTGGGAAGGTAGATTGTCTGGGGTAATAACACATTAGAATAGAAACATAATGATATTTTCATTAATAATTTACATCATATTGACATAATGCATCATAGATATCAGAGCAATACAAAAGGCACAACGAAAAATAAATTATACAACAGAGAGCGAATCCAAAAGGCTCCTCTTCGACTCCTAGCTTCTTCCTCAAAAGGTGCTCCAAAAGAACACAAAAACACCTCTCCAAGTAATAATATTACCTGACATGTAACACCCTGCATTTTTTATTAAATAATAAAATAGAATTTTGAAAAGTTTATAGAATTTGGTGAAGGAATTAGCATCATTGCGTCCATGGCAATTTTTTTATCAATTTAAACCTATGGTTTGCAAAAAAAAATGGATTTAAAATGAAAAGGTTATCTTCAAATGAAGTTTTAGAACAAACGCAAAAAAGAAGATATAAGAAGAACTCAAATAAGAGCAATGGATACAAATGTCTTAGTCTTGTGAACAAAAGCTTGTGTAGTTTAGTTGGTAGAGGCATGTCTCTCCCATGCGAGTGGTGCAAGTTTGAGTCCTGTTAGCATCATATTTTTAATTTTAGAGGGACGACTATAGAATGCATTTTCCTAGAGAAAACTATATGTAAATGTACGCATAAGGAAAATTATACATATTGGTGAGTATAAATATATATACATGTATTTGTGCACATATGTGTATTTGTGTGTATACATATATATATATATATGTATATATGTGTGTGTATATATATGAATAGGAAATCCAAAAGTAACCTGCGAACAATAAAAATGGGTAAGAAAAAATGTCATCACTATGCCGTTTGAACTTTTGAAAAGAAATAAAGATTGTGCATATATATACGCATAAATTCAAATGTTGAAATTAAAGTGTAAATTAAGAGCAGGAAGTAAAAAATGTATAATGAATGAAAAATAAGCAAGAAGATATGTAACGACCTGGATTTTTCGGCTCTTTATATTCGAATATTTAAATTGTTTTAAATATTATATTTGAATTATTTATGTAATTTAATATCAAATTCGCTAATTAAACGACGAGTGAACGTTTATATTTATATTTATTATAAAACGAACTCGAAACAGCGCGGTAGTTCGTAAAATTGAATTTCAACTTCAATTGATTATACCGAATCCATTTTAAGTCGGATTTCGTTGAAACAAGAAGCATCTGAATCTCGTGGATAATATATTTTTTTAATGGAGGAGAAAAATCGAGTTTTCGTATTATAGATTTTATTTTACGTCCAAATCAAATTTTCAAATAGTCGCTATAGAATCGTTCATCGACCGTAACAGTTTATTTGAAATAACTGCATATTGGATTCGAATTTAGACAAGGTTCTTTTGAGACGTAGTGTTAATTTAATTTTTAGAATTTTACTGTAATTTTTAATTCATAAAATAAGCAACTTTTTATTTGGAGTATTTTGCACCCTGTATCAACATTTTGAGGTATCACAATATAAGTTAACCTACCGATATTATTATATTTTTGGGATAGTGGCACCTCACTCAACACGATGGTATTTTTATTTATGTCAGTGACAAGTCATACGCAGACAAAGTTGTATATAACGGGGTACATTTAACTTTATAGCTAAAAGATCGTTGGTCATATCAACTAAGATACTTATGCAAACCGGCACAGTCCTTGAAAACGTGGCTGAACGTGGTCAACTTATGAAACTTTGCATCCGTGCATTAAATGTTGAAGGGACTCAACAAAAACCAAAACATATTTGCAATCCACAATAGCTACCTTTCTTTCGCAACCTTTCTTTTCTATCCCTTGGTTGAAATAACTGCTGCATGCAAAGCTATTAACATGCACAGTCTACCCCTAACAAAAGCACAACCAAATGTTGATTTTTATACATGCTATGCTGAGGCCTAAATACACCTACCCTCGTGCCTATTCCTTTTCTACAAATCCAATGTGTTGCTTCAGGCTGAAGGAACAAAATCCAAGCACATGACTGCCGCCTCCCCAACATGTAACCTTGTTGGCACATCAAGAAAGCCTTCCACGTTCTGTCCTAAACGTTAAATTAACCCATGGAAATTTGTCACCGTACCTACTTGCAGCCTACCCTGTTTAGTCACATACATATTTCTATCCCTTCACGTACAAGCCTAACTATCCAGAGCTATCCTACCCCGGTGTCTTCTCTTTTCAACTTATTTAAAACGTGCCGACAAAGTTTTACCTCGAGAATCCCAAGCATACAGCTACCCAACCATATACTATGAAACTTTTATTTTATATTTTTCCTTTTCGTGGTGACCACGGTTGTCTACCTGTATAAATACAGGGGATTGTGTCCATGACTTCAAACATTTTGAAGCAAAAAAATACTCCACCACAAATTAAAACCGAAATGCCTCCACAAAAATAAATATGTATATTTATAATAATATGCACGTGAGCTGAGAATATGTTGGCGGCCCTTGGCGTGTGCGTGTTCAGGCGAGACTGTGCTTGGACCAACGTGGTGGTTTTGACGATGGCAGTGGGTGGTACGGTTCCGGTGTGGACAAGTGCGGTTGCATTTAACAAGGTCTGTGTACGGTCTGAGCGTGGGTGAGTGAAGCAATGGGGGTGGAGTTTGCATGGCGTGGACAGTGCGCGAGCAGGGAGGAAGTGGTGGTCTGGGGAGGGGTGTTCGGGTGTAGCAGTTGAGGGGAAAAAGGAAACTGACGGGTTCAAAAAAAACGCAAAGGAGAAATACAAAATAGAAATGGAAAATACTCGCTTGGAGGAGGATGCGTGTTCACCGGAGGAGCTGGGTTGAAGTTATGGGCTTGGGAAGCATTATTGGTCCATGGGCCTACGGTAAAGAAAGAAACAAGAAGGAAAAGAAAAAGTGGCTATTGGCTGTAGTAAAGGAAGGAGTGGGACACTTGCTTCATGAAGGTAGATGATCGAAACGCATGAGACGCCTGGCTCACATAATAACGGTAACAAATATTTGTTTAAAGAAATAGTAATTAATTTAGTTAATATATATTATTATAATTTATATATGGTCATCTTTCATGAGGATTTAATTATGGGACCAAGGAAGAAAAGGTAACCGGAAAGAAATACGATGAGGAGATGCATCATGGGCTCGAACCTAACGGCGTGACAGTATAACAATGTGGCACTAACAGATTCACGCGAAATCAATCACGTTGGAACCGAAATGCAGAGTACTGCGCTGCTGGAAAGTCCGCGAAGGGACGGAAGCAATCGGGTTTTCCTTTGATTTTAAACGTTAGTTTAAAATTCAATGAAACAACACGTGAACCGTCAACCGAAAACAAAGGTGAGTTAATTCTCACACATTTCTGAAATACTAGGATGTGCTAAATTCATATAATTAAATTTAATTGGTTGATTGGATGCTTTGGATGCCTATGGTTGCTTTAATGGTTGACGTGAATTATATTATCGTCATTTAAAATATTTCTGTGTGCTGATATGAAATATTATAATGATCTGTGATGCAGGGAAGAACAGGTAGGAGGAATCAAACCGGTTCCTCAAATATTTAATATGCTGTTATTTCATATTTTATGAACTGTTTAAAACCCGTTGACTTTAAACCCTGTTGGTTGTTGAATGTGGTTCAGTTTGAACCAATATATATAGTGTTGGTTGAGAAATAAATAGCAGATGGCCATGATATACGTCGTTTCATAAGAACGATTCACCGTCAGGTGAATCGCTAGAAATGGGGTTATGAAACTCATTTTATAACCGAATATATATTTTTAAAAATATTATTTTAAATAAAGTTTCAAAAAAAGGGAATAAACCAGCCACATATATACATTGCTTGGGTTAATCACAAGTTACCATGTTTGTACCAAATCTACCGTACGCGAAGCACGTGCTTACATAAATGATTATTAAAGATCTTATTTAGCTAATTCAAGTGGCCAGAATTAACGTAACAATTAGGATAGGTTATAATATTGATTATTATAATAACCAAAGTGAATGGAATTATTTTAATTAATTTTATTATTAAACAATGGGAAGCGCTAAGTGTAATTTATTAACGAATAAATCATGTTTAGAGGCTGCGTAAACTGAGATTGTTTATTAAATTATTTCATTACTTTAAAGGGGTAGTTAATAGTAAAGAAACCCAGTTTTACTCTAATAGATGTTGGAACTCGATTATTAGTCATTTAATAATCATTAAAGTAATAGTTTGGAAAGTAAAATATAGTATGGAAAGTGTGTAAAGTTTGAAGCCGTGTTTATAGTATTAAGGCGATTTAATATTTATAAGGTGAGATCGAAGTTTTAACTTGATTCTTACTGAATTATATATATATATAATTGGTTTATATGAATCCAAGTTATACCAAGTTATAAACCCCGAGTTGAATTAGAGTAGTGAATCGAGATAAGTTAAAAGGATGCGATATAAAATCGCCATTTTTAAAGAAGAGATGATATTTCATCAAGATGGAATTGTAATGGGATTTGTCGTATTGGAAATGAGTGTCGGTTTTTTTGTATTACAACTGATATCTGTCTGACGATAAGAACGTTGTTGATCAAGGTCTGAGAGGTAACTAAAATACCCCAACTTGAATAGCTTCAGGATTATCGAAGGATGGTATTAGTCGTAATGGTGAAAGTGTAACGTTATTTGAAGAATTTAGATATATATATATATATATAATGAGATTTCAAAAATGAAAAGAAATAAAAGGAGATTGGTGGAAATATAACGATATTTTCAAAGTTAGGAAATGAGATTTAAATGGGTTTATTCTAAAAGAATGAGTGGTGGTTTTGGTATTCAAATAATGAAGCCAAAGAAGATGTCGTAATAATCATTTTATGAATGATAAGTGATTCGATAAGATAATAAGAAATATTACGGCCAAGTGATGTTGTGTATAAACAAATGGATATGTTTTATTTTTATGGTTGTTTATTTTGATAGTTAAATAACCGACTATCAAAATCTGGCCCAACGTTATTGGTACGGAAAGACCGGGATCGAATTTTTATTTCGAAAATCATTCCGACCAATAAATATGAATACTTTGAAGACGCTGATCGTGATGGAGAAATTGAAGACCGTAGATCTTCATGAAACGGAAGAGTTACTTATAATCTCTGGCTGATCCCTAGAGATATACTGTGATTCTGTCGTGATTAGAATCTACGGGTTGCAAGGACTTCTCGCTGCTGATCCATGGGGTGATTCCTATATTGGATGCAGTAGGAGAGTGCCTTCGGTTCATCCTGTTCCTGGATGTCGTGTATGGACAATGTGAATGGTGGCCAGATGTTTTCAAAAGTTGATTATAGCCTCAAGCCTCATCAACCGGGAAATGACAAAAATCGGGCAGGCAACATGGCTATGTGGGTCGCACCCATTAGGGTGTATTGTCACCATCTAGAGAATATTCATATTTGTTACTTCTTTTCGTTTCTGTATCTCCCGGGAACTATGGTGGTCACGACAAAAAGCCATAAGGTGACAATACACTCGATACACTCAAGAGAAATGAGTGGCCGGTCATGTGTGGGCCGGGTTGCAAGACGTTCTTGTTGAACCCAGTGTATTCGTCTCTAGAGATACACAAATCGGCAGGTGGTCCCATACCTTGTCATAGTTGGAAATCCAATCTCCAATAAGCGCCCGCAGTTTTGATTGTATACTATTTATGTGGAGCGTGAGATGCAAGCGTTCTGCTAGATTCTATCTACTTGTATTTAGACACTATTATAATATCAGAAGAAGATATTGATTTCAAAACGATTTGGGTTATAGTAAGGTAAAAACTGTCCGTGTTTATGTGTGGACTGGTCTTACTATTATTCTTTTATTTCAAAAGGATTTCAAAGTTAAACAAGTTGGTTGCTGTATGAATTTATCTCTGAAAGTATTCCAGACTGATCCGGGTGAATTTTGTTTTAAATCAAATGTGCTCGGGTCAGACCGAGTATATTTACAGGTCATATTTCGCTTGGAGTTCCAGAGAAGGAGTCGAAGTCGAGACGTATTCCGTATAAACTGGTACTAGTTTATTTCCGTTGTGCACTGTATTGATCTGAATGTATACTCTGATGTTGTAATCATATATACAGTTCTTTTTGTATAAAGTATTATTGATTATTATACTTTGTCCATTCCGCTGTGAGATTCTGATCTTCTTATTCTTCTATTCTAAAATTTCTTTCTCTCTTCTCTCATCCTCTAACTTCTTTCTATTAGCTTTCTGGGTTTTCGGTACTTGAGTTTGGACACAGGACGTGTTAGTGTCTGGATTCGAGTGTCGAAATTCCCGGGTCGCTGTAACACCCCACCTCCGCCAGGGTCACTCTTGCAAGTACACTAGCTTTGAAGGGGTGTTGGACAAGGTAAACATGCATGAAGATATCACAAGACAGAACATATAAGTAAAACAGAGTAAATAAAGCAGCGGATAAAACTACTATTTCAAAACCATAGTCAACTTACATCAAAAGTACTAAGTTATTATTTTCCAACTACTACAAGTTTAGAAACATAAACTGAAAACTGGAAATAACATAAAGTAAACTATCCCCAAAGTAGACGTGGTAAAGCCATAGCGAGCTCAAGTCCAAACCGTACATGAGCTATCCAGTAAGCAAGCTAAAGATCCAAGCGAGGTGCTAGTGTTCCCACCCTGAGAACCTGGGGGGGGGGGGGGGGACGGAAGAAAAGAGGCGAAAGAAAACGGGTCGGTCATAAAGACTGGTAAGTCCTACCTACTATTAGTATAAAAACTAATAAAGTTAACTGGACATGTAAAACAGAGATGAAACATAGGATGATAACTGGCATGGTGAAAAGTTAACAAGATAGATCAAGTGTGGCATCGCATATACAAGATTAATTTGCACCAAGTGTACTAGTAATCTAATCCATGTCAAGTATAAACAAGAAATGATCCCTTGGCCCAAAATTGGCCCTACGTCATGAGATGACCTAAATCAAGGTCCAACTACACGGTCTAGTCGATCGGCTCCCTATAAGCCTAACTCGTCAAGTGTCGGTGTCATACGGCCCAACCGCGAGTTGTAGTCGACTGTGCAAGGTCCACCCTACGGGGTATCCGGGCCCTAGGGTGCCAACCACTGACACAAAACAAGCACGCACAGTCCAAGCCTACTGGTGCCTATGTCTGTCTTTCATCCCCGGACTATGTGCACGACCATAGTCCGCTGGAATCTACAATGGCGCACCTACCTAGCCGTCCCTTTTTGGTCACTTACAATCAACCCAGTAATCGTGCCCCACCCCTAGCCTAGTCCCTAGGGTATCCCGATACTCCCTGGTGGGTTACTGCTGAAAAGGGCCCCGCAAACTAGGGTTTCTAATGGGTTAAGTGTGGTTAACCCTATCCAAACCATGTATCAAGTTGGTTAAGTATACCCAAGTGGTTCATGACTTAACCCCAACAATCCATCGTGTTCAATTGGTTAAGTATTCAAGTGGTCCATGACTTAACCCTACCATGTGGCATTAATTAACTTAATGCACCCCAACCTCTCACATTAGACTTTGTTGTGGTTACTAGTTAAGCCGGGCTGGTTCGGGTAGCTTTACACCACAACCTAGTCTAACCTCGGGTTTTAAGTGCGATATGACCAACTACTCACATTGGGTCCTATTGTTTGTAGCCACTAGTTAAGCCGGTTGATTCCGGGTAGATTTATGCTACAAACTCAACCCAACCTCGAGTTGGCCACTTTCATGTTTTCTACATGTCATGTCCACGTTCATGTTTTCAAGCATAATCACATGTCATATTTTCAAGTCATGTTTCATGTCATTTAAGTTTGCCTAACTACCCATAGCGTATTCCCATCGCACGTAAATTCGCATCAATACAAATAGATCAAAGAGGGAACATAACAATATGATAAGGTGGGCATAAGGTGGCAAAGTCTATCACAAGTTTAAACATGGTGATATTTGAGGCAAAGGTGTTCATCATAACTTGCTTATAGCATATTGGCCTCAAAACATGTATGATGGCATAAAGGTGATTTGGCCTCAAACATGACAATAGTATAAAGGGTGACAATCCTAACTTGTGCATAGCAAATAGGTTCAACGTTATCATATGCATGTTAAGGGACGTGAGGGATTAAGGTTTGTTAACACGCATAAGCCATAATCCATTTCATAGCATATTTCCCAAAAGTCAACATGAACGGTACTAGGTTCATGATAGATCCACAATCATAGATCAAGAGAGACATGAATAAATTTATGCATATAATGATAGGTTCAAGGCAAATATTGCACTTAGGTCCAATTCCAATCTACACATGTATGGAATTAAACTTAGCAAATAGGGTGATAAACTTGTGATTAGCATATAGGTCGCATCATGGCAAGTTAACATCAAGGTCTTGAGGGTTTCTATGTTGCATTATGCAACATTCCAAAATAAAGATCATAGCTTTCTACCCAAAAAGTCAAGGTGAAAGTCCCATAGTCATAGATCAAAAGAGTCATGAATAGATCTATGCATAAAGTGATAGATCTAAGGTAAACATTACACTTAAGCCCAATTTCAAGTCACTACATGTCATATTAAGTTCATAGTTTAAATCTAAGAGTAGAATAGGGCTTACAAAGCGTGGTAATGAGACTAGAACACAATTAAAACAAGATAGAGACTTGGTAGCAACACTAGAGATCTCCAAATGATAAGCTCCACTCAAAACCCTTGAGAAATAAGTAGAAGATCCTTGCTTTGATGAAGAAAGATGGCTCTTTTACTTTAGAACTAGCTTAGAACACTCAAGCTCTCATGAGCAAGAAGATGGAGGCCATGTTATGAAGATGGAGGCCATGATCAAGGAGCATTTTGGCATAACCTAGTTGTAGGATTGATTTGTGGTGATTTAGGGTAGTGTTTAGGGTGCTTATATAGAAGTTTAGGTTAGTTTAGGCCATAGGATTAACCCTAATTCAGATCTGAGCCATCAAATCACGTCACAAGCCAACAAAACAAGACCCAGGAGCCAAAACAGGTGCACCAGGCCAAACTGGCCCGACCACCCAGGTCGACAGGGGTGTCGACTGGGCAGTCGACACCAGCTGGGGCAAGTCGACTCCCAAGTCGACTCCCCAGTCGACTTGGGGCTGGGCAGGAAATTTTCCCGCCCAGTCTGTTTGGCTCCAGATTTGATTTTCGAACTGTTTTTAAACTTTGGATTTTCTGAAAACTTCGACGGGCCATAACTGGGTCATACGGACTCCGATTTTCGAAAACTCAGACTCTATTTCGCGTATTTTTCCGAGATGAACGCAATGGCACAGCCTGTTTCCCTTGATTCAGATTTTAACATTTAATTCTGCCTTGATTAATGTTATAACATGTTATTCAAAATACGGGTTATTACATTCTCCCCACCTTAAAGGATTTCGTCCCCGAAATCTTCAAGTTAGGAAGAACATATCCTACCATCCATCATCCATATACTCAAAACATCATCCACGAGCAGTCATTGTCCTTAAAAGATTCTAAATGCTGTATGATCATATGCGAAAGGTGTGTGTATATGTACTTATCTAATGCGAAAATCAGGTGGTTACTGATTCAGTAAACCTCCTTAATGCAAAGTATGTTAGTGAAATGAGTCCATATGTATGCAAATTCCTAACATAATTCATAATCTCTACATGAGTGCACATAACATTCATCCATATGCAACATCCACGTGATAGCATAACAAGTTTCAGCCATGAATAAGTATAAGCACTCATGCATATGCAATATGAAAGTGTGTGAGCCGATCTTAGTGCCTAATGTGTATCATGCATCCACGAGTATCCACTTGCAAACACTTGCAACCACTTGCAAACATCAAGCATAACATGTTTCAAATACATGTTTCATCCAAAGGGTTTCTACATAAGGTTCTCATGACAGGATTAACGAAGTAACCAGATAAACATGTATAGCAAAAGATAGATATGCTAGCTTATAAGAAAAGAGATTGAGAATGTACCCTCAAAAAGAAATGGGTGAAGCGCGCGCATCTTCTCCTCGGTTTCCCAAGTTGCGTCCTCTTCGGCTTCACTCCACTGAACTTTTACTAACTTGACTTCTCGATTCCTTAAATTCTTGATCTCCGTTCCCAAGATACGAATTGGATCTCGCCCCAGGGTTGCCTCTTTCTCTACCTCCATGTCTTTAAGAATGCTAGGCTCAACTACCTTGGCTGACTCATGTGGGCACTTTCGGAGATGCGATTCATGAAAAACATTGTGCACTCCGGCCAACTTCTCGGGCAATTCCACCTTATAAGCCATCTTCCCAATCCTCTCTATGATAGGGAAGGGTCCTACGAACCTTGTTGCCAGCTTCCCAACTGCTCCAAAACGAACCACCTTTCGCAAAGGAGAAATCTTCACAAAGTCCATATCTCCAACTTCAAACTCTAAGTCTGTCCTTCGCTTGTCTGCATAGGATTTCTGTCTGTCTTGGGCCGTTCTCATCCGCCTTCGAATCAACTCAACCTTCTCGGATGTGTCCCTTATCATGTCGGGCCCAAGTATAAGCTTATCCGTGGTCTCCCACCAACAAGTTGGTGACTTGCACGGTCTTCCATATAGAGCTTCAAATGGTGCCATTATTATGCTTGCTTGGTAGCTGTTATTATAAGCAAACTCTACGAGAGGAAGGTGGTCTTCCCAAGTGCCACCAAAGTAAAGAATGCATAGCCTCAACAGATCTTCTAGTACCATATTCACCCTTTCGGTCTGGCCATCCATCTGTGGGTGATAGGCTGTACTTAGATTCAATCGCGTACCCATCGCTTCTTGCGAACTATTCCAGAACTGGCTAGTGAAGATTGGGTCACGATCGCTAACTATGCTAGAAGGAACTCCATGCAATCGCACTATCTGTCGAAAATAAACAGATGCTAGCCATGATGCGGTCCTCTTGCTCTTTACTGGAATGAAATCAGCGCTCTTCGTGAGTCTATCCACTATGATCCATACGCTAGTATTCCCCTTCCTTGATCTCAGCAATCCATCCACAAAATCCATAGAGATACTTTCCCACTTCCATAGCGGGACCTCCAATGGATGCAGTAGCCCACCGGGATTCTTCGACTTGGCCTTTACTTGTTGGAAAACAATGCATCTAGAAACAAACTCTACCACATCCTTTTTCATCCCATCCCAAAAGAAAATGCGCTTCATATCCCGGTACATCTTATCCCCTCCGGGATGTATGGTCATCCTCGAGTGATGCGCCTCCTCAAGAACTTTATTTACTAAGTCTCCCACTCGTGGGACACATAGTCTTCCATCACGCCTTAGCCATCCCTTGTCATCAATAGTATATCTAGCGAGGTGACTTGACATCTCACCCCGAATCAACTTGTTCATGATCTCGACTATCTGCGGGTCTTCCCTCTGTGAAGCCCCAACTTGATCAAGAAGTGTAGGTCTAAGCTCAAGGGATGCTAACGAACCAGTCATCGACCCAACAGCAGGTGCAAAATCAAAGGTTGCCAAGAACTCTAGGCTCTTCATCTCAACAAACAAGGGACTCAAAGTCAACCTTCTTCTGCTTAGCGCATCCGCCACAACATTACCCTTGTCGCGGGTATAAGCTATATCGAAGTCATATGATGCCAAGAATTCCATCCACCTCTGCTACCTTAGATTCAAATCATTCTGCGAGAAGAGGTACTTGAGCGACTTGTGATCAGTATATAACTCAAACCTTTCGCCTAGAAGATAATGGCGCCACGATTTAAGTGCAAAGACAATCGCCGCCAACTCCAAATCATGAGTGGGATAGTTCTCCTCATGCACTTTAAGTTGTCTACCCCCAAAACATATCACCTTCCCTTCTTGCATTAGGACAACGCCTAATCCCGTGCCACACGTATCGGTGTACACGATAAACATCTTACTCATCAAAGACATCAGGATATTCTCTGACCACCCTCACAGATTGCAAACTATCGATGGATGAGTCGAGGGATTCTAGATAACACAACATGACGGGACCCATAGGGTTACAAGAAATCTCTAGGGTATTACCAAGGCGAGTCATGAGCCTCACAACCCTATGCTCACGATCAACCCGTATCCCATAAGACCGAGAACATATGCATTACACGTGAGTTCTACACTCAAGATAGAAATTTACAAATCCACACTGATCATGGATAAATGGGCGGAACCCCCAATTGGATTTGAAACACTAACGGGATCCTCGACTAGACTAGTACTTAGGTGCAAACTTTCAACAAGATCAGAAGGAATAAAACTATGTGATGCGCCAGAATCGAATAAGGTACAAACAGAAAAATCAGAAATGTAAACAAGACTTTCTATAGAAACACTACCTTGATCAAGAGCTGGAAGAGTGAGGAGAGCCTGCAACTGCCCTCCAGAGGGTCCTGCTCGTTGAGTTTGCCCTTGCTTCATGGGGCAATCCTTGCTGAGATGTCCAGATTCTCCACAGAGAAAGCACTCGCCCAACTTCCTCTTCTTCTTCCTACAATCTTTAGCTATGTGTCCAGTGATCCTACAGAAGTTGCACTTCCTCCTTTCTCTTGACTTGTTGTCCTTGCTGTTGTTGTTCCTGCCTCCTTTCCCGGAATCTACCTTCTTGCCTCGAGACTCATTCGCCTTGATCTCCTTCTTGCCACTCTTATCTTCTTCTTGTATAAGGGCCATATTTACCAAACTCTCGAAGGTCGCCCCCATGGGTATATGAGACATGGCCAAACCGTGCAATGGCTCGTTCAATCCTCGAGCAAAGTGTAGGGCCTTCTTCTAAGCTGTGTTAACCAAGTCTAAACCGAACCGAGCAAGTTGAATAAACTTATTCACGTATTCTCTCACGGTCATGTCCCCTTGCTTCAGTAATAGGAACCTCTCCATCTGAAGGTTCTCTTCTGCTGATGATAGAAACCTCAGTCCAAACCTTCCCCTAAACTCATCCCAAGTCTCAATTGGCCTAGTAGTGGTGGTGACTACCCACCAATAAGCAGCTTCCTCTTTCAATAGCCATACCGCCAACAGAACTTTCCTACGGTCTTCTATACCAAAGATAGCAAAAAGGTCTTCAGTTTCCTTCAACCAGTTTCTTGCCTCAACAAAAGTCTCCGTCCCAACAAAATTCTTTCCACCCATCGCCTTAAAGTCCTTGCAAATCTTCGCGAAATCCACTTGCGGATGCTGAGGAGGAGGAGGAGGAAAGTCTGCAGGGCCCGCGCCGTTGGCCCTAGCTTCCAAGAACCTTCGGAACCATCCGGGTATGGGTATTTCCTCGGGAAGGTTAAGATCGGCCATGCTAGAAACGAAGAGGAAAAGATAGATTCAGAACGAGGAAACAAAGGAAAGTGCTAATGGATTTTGGGGAATAGCCTTTTAAAATAAACTAGACTTTTCTTGGAAAATACTTAATTGGTTTTGAAAATAGTTTTTCAAAAAGGGTTTTTTTTTAAAAAAACTTTTGTCCGGTCTAGTAAAACCTTATGCTCTGATACCAAATGTAACACCCCACCTCCGCCAGGGTCACTCTTGCAAGTACACTAGCTTTGGAGGGGTGTTGGACAAGGTAAACATGCATGAAGATATCACAAGACATAACATATAAGTAAAACAGAGTAAATAAAGCAGCGGATACAACTACTATTTCAAAACCATAGTCAACTTACATCAAAAGTACTAAGTTATTATTTTCCAACTGCTACAAGTCTAGAAACATAAACTGGAAATAACATAAAGTAAACTATCCCCAAAGTAGACGTGGTAAAGCCATAGCGAGCTCAAGTCCAAACCGTACATGAGCTATCCAGTAAGCAAGCTAAAGATCCAAGCTAAGTGCTAATGTTCCTACCCTGAGAACCTAGGGGGGGAACGGAAGAAAAGAGGCGAAAGAAAACGGGTCAGTCATAAAGACTGGTAAGTCCTACCTACTATTAGTATAAAAACTAATAAAGTTAACTGGACATGTAAAACAGAGATGAAACATAAGATGATAACTGGCATGGTGAAAAGTTAACAAGATAGATCAAGTGTGGCATCGCATATACAAGGTTAAGTTGCACCAAGTGTACTAGTATTCTAATCCATGTCAAGTATAAACAAGAAATGATCCCTTGGCCCAAAATTGGCCCCACATCATGAGATGACCTAAATCAAGGTCCAACTACACGGTCTAGTCGATCGGCTCCCTATAAGCCTAACTCGTCAAGTGTCGGTGTCATACGGCCCAACCGAGAGATGTAGTCGACTGTGCAAGGTCCGCCCTAGGGTGTATCCGGGCCCTAGGGTGCCAACCACTGACACAAATCAAGCACGCACAGTCCAAGCCTACTGGTGCCCATGTATGTCTTTCATCCCCGGACTATGTGCACGACCATAGTCCGCCAGAATCTACAATGGCGCACCTACCTAGCCGTCCCTTTTTGGTCACTTACAATAAGCCCAGTAATCGTGTCCCACCCCTAGCCTAGTCCCTAGGGTATCCCGATACTCCCTGGTGGGTTACTGCTGAAAAGGGCCCCGCAAACTAGGGTTTCTAATGGGTTAAGTGTGGTTAACCCTATCCAAACCATGTATCAAGTTGGTTAAGTATACCCAAGTGGTTCATGACTTAACCCCAACAATCCATCGTGTTCAATTGGTTAAGTATTCAAGTGGTCCATGACTTAACCCTACCATATGGCATTAATTAACTTAATGCACCCCAACCTCTCACATTAGACTTTGTTGTGGTTACTAGTTAAGCCGGGCGGGTCCGGGTAGCTTTACACCACAACCTAGTCTAACCTCGGGTTTTAAGTGCGATATGACCAACTACTCACATTGGGTCCTATTGTTTGTAGCCACTAGTTAAGCCGGTCGGTTCCGGGTAGATTTATGCTACAAACTCAACCCAACCTCGAGTTGGCCACTTTCATGTTTTCTACATGTCATGTCCACGTTCATGTTTTCAAGCATAATCACATGTCGTATTTTCAAGTCATGTTTCATGTCATTTAAGTTTGCCTAACTACCCATAGCGTATTCCCATCGCACGTAAATTCGCATCAATACAAATAGATCAAAGAGGGAACATAACAATATGACAAGGTGGGCATAAGGTGGCAAAGTCTATCACAAGTTTAAACATGGTGATATTTGAGGCAAAGGTGTTCATCATAACTTGCTTATAGCATATTGGCCTCAAAACATGTATGATGGCATAAAGGTGATTTGGCCTCAAACATGACAATAGTATAAAGGGTGACAATCCTAACTTGTGCATAACAAATAGGTTCAACGTTATCATATGCATGTTAAGGGACATGAGGGATTAAGGTTTGTTAACATGCATAAGCCATAATCCATTTCATAGCATTTTCCCCAAAAGTCAACATGAACGGTACTAGGTTCATGATAGATCCACAATCATAGATCAAGAGAGATATGAATAGATCTATGCATACAATGATAGGTTCAAGGAAAATATTGCACTTAGGTCCAATTCCAATCTACACATGTATGGCATTAAACTTAGCAAATAGGGTGATAAACTTGTGATTAGCATATAGGTCGCATCATGGCAAGTTAACATCAAGGTCATGAGGGTTTCTATGTTGCATTATGCAACATTCCCAAATAAAGATCATAGCTTTCTACCCAAAAAGTCAAGGTGAAAGTCCCATAGTCATAGATCAAAAGAGTCATGAATAGATCTATGCATAAAGTGATAGATCTAAGGTAAACATTACACTTAAGCCCAATTTCAAGTCACTACATGTCATATTAAGTTCATAGTTTAAATCTAAGAGTAGAATAGGGCTTACAAAGCGTGGTAATGAGACTAGAACACAATTAAAACAAGATAGAGACTTGGTAGCAACACTAGAGATCTCCAAATGATAAGCTCCACTCAAAACCCTTGAGAAATAAGTAGAAGATCCTTGCTTTGATGAAGAAAGATGGCTCTTTTACTTTAGAACTAGCTTAGAACACTCAAGCTCTCATGAGAAAGAAGATGGAGGCCATGTTATGAAGATGGAGGCCATGATCAAGGAGCATTTTGGCATAACCTAGTTGTAGGATTGATTTGTGGTGATTTAGGGTAGGGTTTAGGGTGCTTATATAGAAGTTTAGGTTAGTTTAGGCCATAGGATTAACCCTAATTCAGATCTGAGCCATCAAATCACGTCACAAGCCAACAAAACAAGACCCAGGAGCCAAAACAGGTGCACCAGGCCAAACTGGCCCGACCACCCAGGTCGACGGGGGTGTCGACTGGGCAGTCGACACCAGCTGGGCCAAGTCGACTCCCAAGTCGACTCCCCAGTTGACTTGGGGCTGGGCGGGAAATTTTCCCGCCCAGTCTGTTTGGCTCCAGATTTGATTTTCGAACTGTTTTTAAACTCTGGATTTTCTGAAAATTTCGACGGGCCATAACTGGGTCATACGAACTCCGATTTTCGAAAACTCGGACTATATTCCGCATATTTTTCCGAGACGAACGCAATGGCACAACCCGTTTCCCTTGATTCAGAATTTAACATTTAATTCTGTCTTGATTAATGTTATAACATGTTATTCAAAATACGGGTTGTTACAGTCGCTACAGTTGGTATCAGAGCAATGGTTTAGGAATAACCTTGGCTCTGTGGTGTAACTCGATAGAGATTGGGCTAGGAATACCCTAGATCGAGTTGAGTGTATATATATACGAGAGTGCGTATTTGTAATTTGAATATAAAATTATTTTTATATTGTTTCAACGCAATATATATTGTAGGAAGGTAAAATTTATTATTATTTGATTTGGATGAAATAGAATCATTTCAAATATGAAATGAGAATTAAATTCAATTGTATGAATGAATCTTATGAATTGAAATTGAAAACAAGTCAACTGAAATTTGACTTGTGTTGGGTAAAATAAAAAGTGAATGAATCCAAACTAAATAGATGGAAATTTGTTGGATTGTATGTTTGGTATATATTGCATAACTATGGATTTGAGCCTGATTTGACATGAATAAATTGAAGTAAAATTCAAATATACAGAATTTGAATATGGAATTAAATATTTAACTAAAGATAAGTTAAATAAAAATTAAAAAGAAAAATGAAATGATTGGATTAAGTGATTGTTGCTTACTTGGCTGGATTAGATTGAATTGAAATCATCAACAGTTAATTAAGAAGTTGAATGGATTGAAAAGGAAGGAATTCAAGCATGACGGATTTTGGATGGGATTATATGATCTAACCCAGTATCAGTTTTTGAATTGGAAGTTGAGTAAAGGGCACACTGCCAGAAGGCTATGATAATTGACTTGATTACAGAGATTGAAGAGCAGATTGGGAAATGAAGAGCTGTTGGTTGATTTGCTTCGAAACTGGGATGAAGTTGCCCAACAAAAAGGTAAACCTTAATATTATTGATTGGGCATTTAAATTTATACCCGAGATGGGTAGCCGCTTGGCTTTGTTTTCTTTGGATCAATATGAGAGGCCGAGTGTGCCATTTGTAGTTGTTTGCATCAAACAATACAGAAGAGGTGTTGGCGAATTTTTCGTAAATTTTTGGAACTTAGAAAACATTTTTGATAATACTTTAAAGGAATTATTTTGGAAATAATCAAGTTCGAAGCATTCTTTTTACCTAGCAATTTCGAGGACGAAATTTATTTAAGGGGGAAAGGATGTAACGACCTGGATTTTTCGGCTATTTATATTCGAATATTTAAATTGTTTTAAATATTATATTTGAATTATTTATGTAATTTAATATCAAATTCGCTAATTAAACGACGAGTGAACGTTTATATTTATATTTATTATAAAACGAACTCGAAACAGCGCGGTAGTTCGTAAAATTGAATTTCAACTTCAATTGATTATACCGAATCCATTTTAAGTCGGATTTCGGTGAAACAAGAAGCGTCTGAATCTCGTTGATAATTTTTTTTTTAATGGAGGAGAAAAATCGAGTTTTCGTATTATAGATTTTATTTTACGTCCAAATCAAATTTTCAAATAGTCGCTATAGAATCGTTCATCGACCGTAACAGTTTATTTGAAATAACTGCATATTGGATTCGAATTTAGACAAGGTTCTTTTGAGACGTAGTGTTAATTCAATTTTTAGAATTTTACTGTAATTTTTAATTCGTAAAATAAGCAACTTTTTATTTGGAGTATTTTGCACCCTGTATCAACATTTTGAGGTATCACAATATAGGTTAACCTACCGATATTATTATATTTTTGGGATCGTGGCACCTCACTCAACACGATGGTATTTTTATTTCTGTCGGTGACAAGTCGTACGCGGACGAAGTTGTATATAACAGGGTACGTTTAACTTTATAGCTAAAAGAACGTTGGTCATATAACCTAAGATACTTATGCAAACTGGCACAGTCCTTGAAAACGTGGCTGAACGTGGTTAACTTATGAAACTTTGCATCCGTGCATTAAATGTTGAAGGGACTCAACAAAACCAAAACATATTTCCAATCTACAACAGCTACCTTTCTTTCGCATCCTTTCTTTTCTATCCCTTGGTTGAAATAACTGCTGCATGCAAAGCTATTAACATGCACAGTCTACCCCTAACAAAAGCACAGCCAAATGTTGATTTTTATACATGCTATGCTGAGGCCTAAATACACCTACCCTCATGCCTATTCCTTTTCTACAAATCCAATGTATTGCTTCAGGCTGAAGGAACAAAATCCAAGCACATGCCTGCCGCCTCCCCAACATGTAACCTTGTTGGCACATCAAGAAAGCCTTCCACGTTCTGTCTTAAACGTTAAATTAACCCATGGAAATTTGTCACCGTACCTACTTGCAGCCTACCCTGTTTAGTCACATACATATTTCTATCCCTTCACGTACAAGCCTAACTATCCAGAGCTATCCTACCCCTGTGTCTTCTCTTTTCAACTTATGTAAAACGTGCCGACAAAGTTTTACCTCGAGAATCCCAAGCATACAGCTACCCAACCATATACTATGAAACTTTTATTTTATATTTTTCCTTTTCGTGGTGACCACGGTTGTCTGCCTGTATAAATACAGGGGATTGTGTCCATGACTTCAAACATTTTGAAGCAAACAAAATACTCCACCACAAATTAAAACCGAAATGCCTCCACAAAAATAAATATGTATATTTATAATAATATGCACGTGAGCTGAGAATATGTTGGCGGCCCTTGGCGTGTGCGTGTTCAGGCGAGACTGTGCTTGGACCAACGTGGTGGTTTTGACGATGGCAGTGGGTGGTACGGTTCCGGTGTGGACAAGTGCGGTTGCATTTGTTTCAGCAAGGTCTGTGTAAGGTCTAAGCGTGGGTGAGTGAAGCAATGGGGGTGGAGTTTGCATGGTGTGGACAGTGCGCGAGCAGGGAGGAAGTGGTGGTCTGGGGAGGGGTGTTCGAGTGTAGCAGTTAAGGGGAAACAAGAAACTGATGGGTTCAAAAAAAACGCAAAGGAGAAATACAAAACAGAAATGGAAAATACACGCTTGGAGGAGGATGCATGCTCACCGGAGGAGCTGGGTTGAAGTTATGGGCTTGGGAAGCATTATTGGTCCATGGGCCTACGGTAAAGAAAGAAACAAGAAGGAAAATAAAAAGTGGCTATTGGCTGTAGTAAAGGAAGGAGAGGGACACTTGCTTCATGAAGGTAGATGATCGAAACGCATGAGATGCCTGGCTCACATAATAACAGTAACAAATATTTGTTTAAAGAAATAGTAATTAATTTAGTTAATATATATTATTATAATTTATATATGGTCATCTTTCATGAGGATTTAATTATGGGACCAAGGAAGAAAAGGTAACTAGAAAGAAATACGATGAGGAGATGCATCATGGGCTCGAACCTAACGGCAAGACAGTTTAACGATGTGGCACTAACAGATTCACGCAAAATCAATCACGTTGGAACCGAAATGCAGAGTACTGCGCTGCTGGAAAGTCCACGAAGGGACGGAAGCAATCGGATTTTCCTTTGATTTTAAACGTTAGTTTAAAATTGAATGAAACAACACGTGAACCGTCAACCGAAAACAAAGGTGAGTTAATTCTCACACATTTATGAAATACTAGGATGTGCTAAATTCATATAATTAAATTTAATTGGTTGATTGGATGCTTTGGATGCCAATCGTTGCTTTAATGGTTGACGTGAATTATATTATCGTCATTTAAAATATTTTTGTGTACTGATATGAAATATTATAATGATCTGTGATGCAGGGAAGAACAGGTAGGAGGAATCAAACCGGTTCCTCAAATATTTAATATGCTGTTATTTCATATTTTATGAACTGTTTAAAACCCGTTGACTTTAAACCCTGTTGGTTGTTGAATGTGGTTCAGTTTGAACCAATATATATATATAGTGTTGGTGGAGAAATAAATGGCAGATGGCCATGATATACGTCGTTTCATAAGAACGATTCACCGTTAGGTGAATCGCTAGAAATGGGGTTATGAAACTCATTTTATAACCGAATATATATTTTAAAAAATATTATTTTAAATAAAGTTTCAAAAAAAGGAAATAAACCAGCCACGTATATACATTGCTTGGGTTAATCACAAGTTACCATGTTTGTACCAAATCTACCGTGCGCGAAGCACGTGCTTACATAAATGATTATTAAACGATCTTATTTAGCTAATTCAAGTGGCCAGAATTAACGTAACAATTAGGATAGGTTATAATATTGATTATTATAATAACCAAGGTGAATGGAATTATTTTAATTAATTTTATTATTAAACAATGGGAAGCGCTAAGTGTAATTTATTAACGAATAAATCATGTTTAGAGGCTGCGTAAACTGAGATTGTTTATTAAATTATTTCATTACTTTAAAGGGGTAGTTAATAGTAAAGAAACCCAGTTTTACTCTAATAGATGTTGGAACTCGATTATTAGTCATTTAATAATCATTAAAGTAATAGTTTGGAAAGTAAAATATAGTATGGAAAGTGTGTAAAGTTTGAAGCCGTGTTTATAGTATTAAGGCGATTTAATATTTATAAGGTGAGATCGAAGTTTTAACTTGATTCTTACTGATTAATATATATATATAATTGGTTTATATGAATCCAAGTTATACCAAGTTATAAACCCCGAGTTGAATTAGAGTAGTGAATCGAGATAAGTTAAAAGGATGCGATATAAAATCGCCATTTTTAAAGAAGAGATGATATTTCATCAAGATGGAATTGTAATGGGATTTGTCGTATTGGAAATGAGTGTCGGTTTTTTTGTATTACAACTGATATCTATCTGACGATAAGAACGTTGTTGATCAAGGTCTGAGAGGTAACTAAAATACCCCAACTTGAATAGCTTCAGGATTATCGAAGGATGGTATTAGTCGTAATGGTGAAAGTGTAACGTTATTTGAAGGATTTAGAAATATATATATATAATGAGATTTCAAAAATGAAAAGAAATAAAAGGAGATTGGTGGAAATATAACGATATTTTCAAAGTTAGGAAATGAGATTTAAATGGGTTTATTCTAAAAGAATGAGTGGTGGTTTTGGTATTCAAATAATGAAGCCAAAGAAGATGTCGTAATAATCATTTTACGAACGATAAGTGATTCGATAAGATAATAAGAAATGTTACGGCCAAGTGATGCTGTGCATAAACAAATGGATCTGTTTTATTTTTATGGTTGTTTATTTTGATAGTTAAATAACCGACTATCAAAATATGACCCAACGTTATTGGTACGGAAAGACCGGGATCGAATTTTTATTTCGAAAACCATTCCGACCAATAAATATGAATACGTTGAAGATGCTGATCGTGATGGAGCAATTGAAGACCGTAGATCTTCATGAAACGGAAGAGTTACTTATAATCTCTGGCTGATCCCTAGAGATATACTGTGATTCTGTCGTGATTAGAATCTAAGGGTTGCAAGGACTTCTCGCTGCTGATCCATGGGGTGATTCGTATATTGGATGCAGCAGGAGAGTGCCTTCGGTTCATCCTGTTCCTGGATGACGTGTATGGACAATGTGAATGGTGGCCAGATGTTTTCAAAAGTTGATTATAGCCTCAAGCCTCATCAACCGGGAAATGACAAAAATCGGGCAGGCAGCATAGCTATGTGGGTCGCACCCATTTGGGTGTATTGTCACCATCTAGAGAATATTCATATTTGTTACTTCTTTTCATTTCTGTATCTCCCGGGAACTACGGTGGTCGCGACAAAAAGCCGTAAGGTGATAATACACTCGATACACTCAAGAGAAATGAGTGGTCGGTCATGTGTGGGCCGGGTTGCAAGACGTTCTTGTTGAACCCAGTGTATTCGTCTCTAGAGATACACAAATCGGTAGGTGGTCCCATACCTTGTCATAGTTGGAAATCCAATCTCCAATAAGCGCCGGCAGTTTTGATTGTATACTATTTATGTGGAGCGTGAGATGCAAGCGTTCTGCTAGATTCTATCTACTTGTATTTAGACACTATTATAATATCAGAAGAAGATATTGATTTCTAAACGATTTGGGTTATAGTAAGGTAAAAACCGTCCGTGTTTATGTGTGGACTGGTCTTACTATTATTCTTTTATTTCAAAAGGATTTCAAAGTTAAACAAGTTGGTTGTTGTATGAATTTATCACTGAAAGTATTCCAGACTGATCCGGGTGAATTTTGTTATAAATCAAATGTGCTCGGGTCAGACCGAGTATATTTACAGGTCAGATTTCGCTTGGAGTTCCAGAGAAGTAGTCGAAGTCGAGACGTATTTCATATAAACTGGTACTAATTTATTTCCGTTGTGCGCTGTATTGATCTGAATGTATACTCTGATGTTGTAATCATATATACAGTTCTTTTTGTATAAAGTATTATTGATTATTATACTTTGTCCATTCCGCTGTGAGATTCTGATCTTCTTATTCTTCTATTCTAAAATTTCTTTCTCTCTTCTCTCATCCTCTAACTTCTTTCTATTAGCTTTATGGTTTTTCGGTACTTGAGTTTGGACACAGGACGTGTTAGTGTCTGGATTCAAGTGTCGAAATTCTCGAGTCGCTACAAGATAGTTGCATTTGAAATTTGAATATATATTAAACAGAAGGAAACAATGAAGTGATGGCATTGATAATGACATTAATTGAGTAGCTATTAACGGAAAGTATTTTTAGATTTATACGCATATATATGTGCATAAGTTTGAAATCTAAATGTTGAGTATATGTTATAAATGGAAGAAAATAATTTACATAGTGATATTTGGCAGCAAAAAAGAAACATTGTCAATAACATTAAATAAGAAATTAAGATTGGCAAAATTAACGTTAATGGCCCAAGCCATGTGTCGATACACCTTAGAGGTAGGTCGACACATTACTGAGCCAGTTAGCATTATATTTTTCCACGTGTATGCTTCAGATTTTATTTTATTTTATCCGACAGACCAAAATCTTATGTACACCTATAAATAGACTAGTAGAGCTTTCCTGCAACTCATATTTTCTAAGATGACGCCAAGGCTCTTCCATTTTCTTTCTTCTCCAAATCTTTCAGAAATTAGAATATTAGTATTTAGGAATTCTGATTCAAGATTTGAAGATAAAGACTATAAATCTACAATATAGGTGTTTAGATTTCTTGTCAACATAAGGTAGATTTTGTGAATCTGAATTATTTAGATTTCTTTCTTTCCTCCATATTTTAGCATTCGATTTGTAAATTCATGGTTATCTTAATATTGATTCAATTAGAAAGACCACAGATAGCAAATCTGAATCAGATCAAGGCTTGGAAAGTAGTCAGACGAATGGATTTAAAATTATACCTTTTGGTAACGGAAAATTTATCATTTACGTTCCATGTAATTTTAACATGATAAATAATTGGAATTTTTATAATTACGACATAACCTATTTCTATGTTCGTTAAGAATATTGTTGTTGTACAAATCTACTCTATTAATTCTCTTTTTGGGTTAAGAACTACTATAATACTGAAATGGTGAATATGACAATAATTATGCATATGCTCTGAAGATTGTTATTAAGTAATAAATTGGATATGTTGTAAAAAGAGGATTGCAGTAAATTGTGGAAATAATGGAAGAAGAATTGATACGCCTAATTTTATATAGAAATTTACACTAGTTGGAAACGGTACATGAAAAACAGAAATTAACATCTAACTTAGAAATCAAAAAGGGGAAAATCAGTAGTAGACGGAGTTAGTTAGATTTTGAAACAAATGGATACATTTCCATAACGACAAAATTACTGTGAACATAGTTGCAAGAAAAGAAAGGAAAAGGGGATTAGTGTGAAATAGGGATTCTTTACCATTTTGCACACTAATCAAGTAAAATATATATGTACGTTCACGTTGAAAATAACAGAAATAGCTTGCAACTATGGATCTTAACTAATGTACGTTATGGAAATAGATCATTGCATCTTTCTGCTAACCAATCTAATGGGGTGCCTGAAATATCTTCCTAAAATAATAAAAATGTACATGACGGTAATAAAAAAAAGATCACAATAATAAAAGTTAGTTCATACTAAGGAACCTAAAAAGGATTATGATGAACGGGGAATATAAACTATTATAATTAAATATATGAGTGTGACTGAAATATAACAGGTAGGCTTATCCTAAGGACAAGAGAAATTATAACATAGGTTATAATTTGGAAAAGAGAACGTATTACTAAACCTTCGTTAAGAGAACTAAGTTAATAAGTAAAAAACAAGTACAAGTTGTGATAACAGTGTAAGACAAGGTTATGATTAAATAACAAAGAATAAAGTAGGCTTATTATTGGTAGACTTATAATTGGAAGTATTAAGTCTAATACACGTATAAGAGGAAATCCGATCTGGCGGTTGAGTGTTGACTAAAGAAAGTAAGTAGTTAATTGTGTGCTAACAAACCAAGTAACTTGAATAAAAGTAAATACGCAGATAATCAAGTTAATCAGCAAATGCGATGAGGTAAAGAAAATGCATAATTAGAGACTAGAGGTAGGATCTAATAACACGAGGCGTGATGTGCTTGGACCGGTCTGTACATATGAATGTGAAGAACCCAATGGGGTAGAACATCCTAGTGTCTAAAGACACGAGAGGAACATGTCCAACTGATTATTCTACGAGACTAGAGGAAGTATGTGGCTTCTACGGGACGGTACTCCTCTGTACGGTATGTGCTCAGGCTGCAACAGTAAAGGTTTGGGCTGTATGGTACCATCCAGTGAGTATACCTTGAGTGCAATTGTGATGTGATAATCAAAAGGCTATGGCGGATGGCATTGGGTGATTCGACGGTTTTCCTCAGTAAAGGTTAATCAGGTCCAAATTATGGATAGTAATCGTCGGATACCTGTCATCGGAAGTCAGTGTGATGCGGAAAGACTAGAGCTAAACCTATAAACCTTCGATCTTTCACTATCGAGACGTTGGTTGTGGGACATGTCAAATTAGATGTTAGATTGGTTGATAAGGGCATGTCACTTAGCTCTTTAAGAAGTCTTTCATTAGTTGAGGGTGGGGCCAGTTTGGGGCCATAGCCACCGTGAAAATACAGACCATGTGTGAATATCTGTATTGTAGGCCTATTGAGGCGGTCCTTTGCCGATATTGAAAGCTCCCGAGCGAGTTTCATGCATTTGATGCAATCCTATTACAGGATCAGGTTATAGTAGGCAGTACATTCGTGTGAAGGAATAGAGACACACACTGGGTGGTGTATTGTAGACATTATGGCATTACTCTGTGTTGAGACGTGATTCGATCGAGGAGTTTGGATACGATGATCCATACGCTTACATGCCATAGCATTCGTAGTTCTGAGAGATTATATGGCATAACGATATAGATTTCTAGATGCAATTTGGCATAGGATGGAGGTTGTATACGCTTCTGTGGCATGACGGTGGAGATCGTACGAGGAAGGTACTATGGGGAGTACCTTGATATATTGGGCATAACTACATATATACTACATTAGGTTTAATCTACTGGGAAGTAGACAGGTACGACGTGAGTGCAGAGCCTTGAAGTTTGTTAACGCAGATAAATTAATAATTAAGAAAACATAACTAAAAGGTATATGTAGGGTTGTTTCAGAGTGTGTAATTTATCCATTTGCCAGAACTTTGAGTTTTGACCCCCTCCTCATAACATACTCGCAGGTTATATTTATAGCAGAGATTAGGTAACATTTGGACACTTGTTAGACAGTGTTATTATTTCGGTAAGGATATATTTGATTATTATACTTATCCATTCCGCTATGAGATGTTTTATCGAGCTATGATATAAATATTATCTCTGTTTTTGTAACGGCCCAGGGAAAATTGCGATCCTGATTATCGACTAAATACGGTCGGCTAACGAAGCACCCGAAATTTACCGGAACGTTAATGAAAGAAAATAGAGGGTGAGAATAGATAAGATATAAAATTAGAATAGAAGAAGAAGAAGAACATACAACACATCAGAGTAACACGAATCTCACAGCGGAACGAATAAAATATAATCTAACTTTGAAATAAAATAGTATATATATACAATAACATTATCAGAGTACAATACTTACAACATAGCGGAAATAACAATACTAGATAGCGCTGAAGCCTCCTGCTCCAAGCTCCTCCAATGATATCTGAAACTACCTGAACTACTCGACTGCCCGTACAAATTTGGGCACCCAACAGTTTAAGGAAAAACAAAACAAAAATAAACTCTAGGTTAGTCATGGGACTGGTGTGAGTAAACTCCAACCACTTGGTTTAACTTTTAAAAATCCTTTTAAAAGAAAGGATAATCGTAAGACCGATCCACACATAAACACGGATGGTTTTTACCTTACGATAACCCAAAGCATTCTTTGAAATCAATATTCGTCTGATATTATAATAATGTCTAAATACAAGTAATATGAATCTAGCAGAACGCTTGCATCTCACGCTCTACATACATAGTATACAATCAAAACTGTAGGCTCTTATTGGATAATGGATTGTAACTGGCAAGGTATGGGATCACCTTCCACAGTGTACCTCTAAAGAGAAATACACCGGGTTCAACAAGAACATCTTGCAACCCAGGCTAAACATGACCAGCCATCACTTTGCTTGAGAGTACCGAATGTATTATCACCATTGGTTGGGATCAGCAACCGTTTTCCGAAAAGGGCAACATCGATAGATTTAAGAAGCAAAAGGAATTTCTCTAGATCATGTGACAATACACCCTACTCAACCCATTAATCACTTATTACTTAACTGTATCTCTAACCAATCTTTGTCATTGAACCTCAACTATTTCTTAGTTAATTACGAAGTCAATTAAGTTGGGGTATAATTACCTCTCAGACCATAACTGAGCAATGTTCTTAACCTCGCAAGAGATAAAGCTCACAACTCCAATTTTTACAACCATCGCTTACGCACATTCTCGGATTCAGTTTACGAAACTACTTCTTTTATGAAAAACATTGGTTATAATGATAACGTTATAAATTCTACTTCTGAAATATCTAACTTAAGAATATAACTTTAATTCTTAATTTGAATAAATAATAATTTATTTATTTATTAAATAAGTAAACCTTGATTTAAAAACCGAAAAGTAAATAGTACTTTCTCGAATTCGATATGATCGATTCTGACGTATAACTCACTTTCGAGTAGTCTCTATTCGATTAACACTCCATCAAATAACCTATATTCGATTAGCTCTCTTTGGAATAACTTATATAAGATTAACTATCTTTCGAGTAACTTATATTTGATTAACTCTCTTTCGAATAACTTATATTCGATTATCAAATATCGGTTTCCACCCGAATACTAATTATCTTGTTAAATCCTGATTTATTCAATATGTAATTTTTTCAAATAAATTATTTTATAACATCTGGCTTAGTTGAATTCTAATTACAAATCTATACAGATTTTATTTATTTCTACTCATATTCCGAACATCGAAATACATTCCATCCTTTCCTTTTTAAAACTACTCCAACTTTCCCATTTTACATCCACTGTTGAATTTGCAATCACAATTATCCATTGATAACTATATTTTAATTCTTTATAAACATTGTTTATAAATAACAACACTTGTTTTCATTATTAAACAAGTTATTTATTTCTATCCATTTGAAATTCCATTTCTGTATAATTTCTATTTCAAAAATCCACTTTCCTTTATAAATGTGTTTATTGGCAAAATATTTGCTTAAATCCATTATTCACACCGAATGTGAATAATGTTTCTTTTATATAATCCATTTAGTTTGATTTCGTATTTTAAAACAATATTCCATTTCCATACTTCTATTTATACTTTTATTTATAGAATTATTCGTATGAAATATCCTTTTTATTTCCAACACGAAAATCTCATTTATAATTCCCATTATAAATACTGAGTTCAAATTCTAATTAACATATTGGTATTAAAAACTGATTTCTACTTCTCTATATAAGTTCGTACTTATGTATTCTATTTATCGAATGATAAATATTTTATTTATAAAATATTATTTATAAATTTATCTTCTCCATTTATTTGTTAAAAACATATTTCTGATTATTTAAAATTCATCTCCATGTAGTTCTTTATATCTTGTCAATTCCCTTTTATAATTCTATTCAATTTTATAAATAATTCCTTTTATAAAATTTTATTTAATTTTATAAATAATTCCTTTTATAAAATTTATTCATTTTATAAATGTTTCCCTTTATAAAATATATTCATTTTATAAGTATTCTTTTTATTAAATCTATTTATTTCTGAAATATTCCTTTTTAAAATGTCTATTTATTACATATAAATAATTTATCTTCAATATATAATTAAAAATTCTCTTTTACATTCCAGTATTACTTATGTTATTTAACATACCATATATCACTGATCAATATCATCCAAACACACACAATCAACAACAAATTGTATATCACATCATATATCATAATATATGAAAAATAGTAAAATAAATGTTGAGGAATCCAGTTGATCCCTCCGACCAGTTTCCCTGCATCCACAGATGTTACACAATATAATTCACATCAATTTCATTTCAATATGTATTATTCTGGTAAACAGAATCAATGTTTATTTAACGATATATGTATATATCATTATCTATAATTTCAACCAAACAATCAGCAATTCAATCAAACAATCACCACACAGAAATCAATCATTATTTATCATTACTAGATTATATTTATAAAAATCTAAATTGAACAGAGTTAGTGAGATTTACTCACATTGGATGTTCATCGTTAAATAACGATAACTGTTAGTTGATTCAGACAAACACTTTATTTCATTGCGAATTGTAACGAGCTCCAATTCACTCCCAGTCTATTCCATTATGTAGCCACCGTCCATACGATCCCAACGGATCTTGTTTTGTCAGATTCTAATCATGTATGTAAAAGATATGATTTTTAGAAGATTGTATACACTAAAACGATCATTATCTATTAATATTAATTATAAATTTAACCTTTAATTATTTATTAACTACCTAAACACTTCATTACCGGCCTAATGATCTTCCTCTTCTTTGAATCACGCGATTTCTGCTCCAAGTAAATACAAACGACATGGCAGAATACTCGTGCTCCTCTCCCTCCTTCATCTTCTCATTAAAATTCAATCCAATTATACCAATATTCTTCTCATCTCCCTCTCTCTCCATATCTGCACCAAATAAACATAACTCGACATCCATTCTTGAATCCCGTTCTCAGACCCTCACGCAAAACGTACAGGGACACGCGAACATCTCTAGCACAAAATTTCCATAAAATTTCCTACTATCTCGTAATCTTACACCAAATATATGCTTCAAACCAAGTATTAACTCCTCAATCACATGAAAACTTCTGCCCTAATCTGACGCTAGCAGGAAACAGCGAATGCTGGTGATATCGAACTGCCCAAAACAATTACTGGGTTGAAGATAAACACATAACGAATTCAAATATAATTGTTTGGTGAATTATAGTAATTTATATGGATTAATTTGGATTTTTGAAGATCACGAATTTGTTTGAGGAAGAAAAAAGATGCGGCAGAATATTATTGACTACTGAATGAAGTGTTTTAGGGTTAGGCATAGTTTTGGGGGTATTTACAGGGTAACAGTAGCTTACCAGGGAAGCTTTGTATATTTTAATATTAATTTATGTTGTCACTACTATATGTATTTGTCTTCTAAAAATCCGTATCATCACACATAATATCCAAAAATACAAAAATGGAGATGCGGCTACAGTTCGACATTACGGACCCAACGAAACTGGTTTCGTCGAATTCCGACTTCGTTTGCTCACACAACGTATTTTTAAAGTCAAATTATCGACTGTTTTTCACGTTAAAATTTTGGCACGTACTGACTCCAAAAATCATGAAAATTAAAATCTAACAATAATTTAATATTCCGGATCCAAAAAAATTAGTTTCGTCGAAAACGGAGTTTGTTTGCAGAACTGGCTATTTTTAAAGCTCTAAATAAACCCATTTAAATATTAATATATTTAAAAAAAATTAAATTTAATACTAATAAGTATATATTCACATACAATATCATATAGCTCCAATATAAATATATAGGGATTTATAACTCTATATTTCACATTCGGGTTAAATCGATATTCAGTTTATAATAAAAATCCTTTTTATTATATAAATAAATCGTTATAAATTATAAACGAATTACATAGCGACTTTTTGAAAATTTGATTTGGACATAACTCACAATCTAAACGATGAAATTTAGATTTTTCTCTTTCATTAGAAAAATATCGTTCTATAGATCCGAATGTTTTTTATTTCATAGATATCCGACTTAAAACGGATCCTGTAAATTCAATTGAAATTCAAATTTCCAAATTACGAACTGTCGCGACGTTACAGGCTCGATTATAATAAAATTATAATTTATACGTTCTAACGTCGATTAAATAATATATTTATTATTATATTTAAATTCTAAACTGAATTAAATATTTTAAATGATCCAATTCACACAGTATTGTGAATTCAGCTGTTTTCGACTATCTTGGAATTATAATATATTTTTATATTATAAATATTAATTAAATATTCAATATTGTTTAAATTTAATTAAACCATTTTAAATCTCTAAATTACTATTTAAATTAATTAATTAATTAAATATCATACCATAAAAATACGGGACATTACAGTTTTTCAATAGGATACCAGACAAACTAACTCGAGCTTCGATAGATTGGATTTTAAAAAAAAAAATCGGTCTACCGAAATTCAGGTTGTTACATAACTACGACTGGGCTTCCCGTGGGGAAAATAAGGGCACCCAAAGTTTAGAAGAAAAAAATAAATAAATTCTTAGTCAGTCATGGGACTGGTGTGAGAAACTTAAAACAGTGGTTTTGAAAACAAATGAAAGGCATCTCATAAGACAATGCCGCAAATATGGAACGGGTTTTTCCCTTATGATAACCAAAATACTTACTTTATCAACATGATTGGTATTATACTTAACAACATTCTTTCAAAAACTATTTTTAAATAAACTTATTTGAATTATCCGGAATTGTTACTTTGATTAGTTCTGGTGGTTATTGTGCGTTTAACTTTAAAACTGTAGAATTGTATTGGATATTGGATGCCAACAATGACCAAGGCAAAGGATCATCCTTAACCCAACGGGAACACCTCTAGGTGGAAACAATTCATGATTTCTCTGCTACATAAAGCCAGACCATCTGTATATGCTAACCTGCTAGATGGCAACATGATAATAACATTCCCCGGTCATACCGACCTTTATCCGAGCGCTCGTTTCAATCATCCATATAAATAAGATATCTGGGCTTCATACCATGATAAAAAAAATTATCTTGAAGGGAATGACCGCACCTTAATGGGAATGACCCACATAGCCTTGCTGCACTAATCCAGTTTTAGGTCATTACAGGTTGTAAGGCCTGAAGTCTCGACGTACACAAGGCTACTCTTAAATCCAAGCCATGCTTTGATCATCTGCAACTCATTCAATTCACATGCCACATTGTCATTTCATGACATACAACTGATAATTACTAACCATATCACCTTTGACCTTATATGTTTCAAAGAAGGGTGTTAAGCAAAGAGAATAAATTCTCCGCCACCAAATAGAGATATGTTTAGTAGATATCAATTAATATATTACAAAATACAATGTTAGACACACATCAATAAATGTTCGTTCTAGTACTGAACGAAAACAAAGGCGCTTTATTCCTCGACCTATAATATGAGTGAAAGCCTTTGCAAATCTTGAATCTCTTTAAGTACTTCAGGATTACTGCTATAAGTAATCTTGTTTTGGTGGTCGCCCAACCGATACATCAACAAGTAATCCCTTCGATGTGAAGATTTTCGGTCTTCCACCATCGTCTTCGGTATTTTCAATTGCTTTAATATGTCGTAACGTTATTAAAAGTGGTTTTCGGACAGACATTCCACTTATCCGACTCTGGTCTCTTTGAATAATCATTGTGGGTTATAAAAACAATATGGACTTATACAGAGTTTCAATTAAATCTCTTCCATTCATAAATTTCCAAACATTTCCTTAAACAATTCTTAACCATGTATTCCTTTACCTAGAATAAAAATGCTTTCCTTTAATCTTTAATACCAAATCATTCATTAAATATTTATTCCATCATTACCTTACTTTTTTTTAAACAAAATCCTCAAATGTTAAACTCTTTAATCCAAAAATCCATTCCTTTAAATCTTTAAACCAAAATTAATTAACCTTAACCAAGATTCCTTTTAAACTCATATTCCAATCTCATTTATCAAATCTTAATTAATATATTAATTCCACAAATTCCCCATTTAAAGCATCTCCTTTAAACCAAAGATAAGTAAGCCTCATTAATGTTAATAATCATTTCCCATAGCTTTACTTATGCTAAACCGACGTATTTAAACCTTTATTTCTTAAATCGATTCCTTAATCTTCCATTCCTTAATTAGGAATTATTTCAATAACATCATTCATTAATCTTTAACAAAGATTCATTAACTCTTTATCCCTTAGCTATCCCTTTCGAAATCCATCTCTTAATCAAAGATCACTTAACATTATTTTGATTAACCTTTAATTAAAATATTTTAACTCACTTAAATTTCCAAACTTATAAATCTTCAAAATAAGGATTCGTTTAATCTTGACCAAGGTTATAAATATTTTATATTTTCAAAACATAACTTTTATCTTAAATAATTTAAAGATGATATTATTTAAGACATCATTCAATCCCAAAACCAACTGATATTAAATATAAGATTTGCATAGAAATTATATCAACTTACATTCAATAACAATTCTTGCAATCAACAAATATTATAAGCGGAATAACGGTTTAAATACCTTTCGACCTCGAATAGTATGAGTTCTAACTACAGAATAAATTCAAATATACAAAGAGCAATTACATCCAAATCTAATTATTCATAATCAGAAAAATTTAATTACAGTTATATTTTTAAAATATCATATTTATAGTACCCGGCTAAAACTCAAATTTCAAATTACTATTCAACACTTCATATTTTTTATCCAAATCATTTTAAAATCATTTATTATGATTTATCAAAAAAAATCCCATATTTTTTACGATTTGGTGAACATTGAGTTGCAGATTTGGTAAACTTTTTCTTTTAGTTTACCATTAAAAATGCATCATGACATCTAACTGGCCTATATGCCAGTTTCTAAATAAAGAAATGACAAGAACTAGTCTAGTACTGGTTAGTTTGACTATTGGAAATACGTTTCATTAAAATCAAACTCATGCTCTTGAGTGTACACTTGGCAAAAAGCCTTGCCTTGTATTTGTTAGTGTATCCATCTGGGTTTTTCTTTCACTTGTAAGTCCACTTTCAGTTTACAATGTTTTTATTACTGGAGCTGTCACCAGTTCCCATGCTTTACTTAATATAAGAGCATTGTATTTTTCATCCATTGCTTCCTTCCAGTTTATGTCTTTCACAAGCGGTTTGACGTTTTATCGTTCACAAGAAACTGACATAACTGTATAAACCTTTGGCCTGAATATGCCACTTCTAACTCTTGTTATAATTGGATGATCAACTCTATTTTTGGTTTCTACTTGGAGGTGTGGTTCTTTCATCACTGTGACCAATATTGTTTTCTGATTTGTTTACGTTATCAGTTGAGTTTTGACTTTTAACTTGATTGTTTTGACTTGTTGATATTGCAAGAAGCTTATTTGTGTGACATGATGATTGAGAAGTTTTATGACATGGCCTTGATGACAAAGTGAGTTGTGCATCTGCAGTGCATCTGGTCTCATCGGCTTCAATATTTCCAATAATATCGGAGTACACAAGTAAGTCTGGTATAGAACTTTTTGGATAGTAGTTTTTCCTATTTTTTATGTCTGATCTACTAAAGGGAAATACATATTCATTGCACACAACATGTCTACTGATGATTACTTTTCCATTGTTCATTTAAGCATTCATATACTTTTTGCTTAGTTGCATAACTAATGAAAGTGTGACGACCACCCATATTTCTTGCGCTAAACAAGAGGAATAATGCACTAAAAGGTGTGCCAGGCAGTTATGGACGATCACCAAGTAAGATAACACAATGTGACACTTGTCGTATACCTCATAGCGCAAGGATAAAATATAATAGAATATATACACACACTATAATAGTGAAGAATATCTGAGCAGAAACTTGAACTTTCATAACAGCTAGAAAGAATATCCATACATCTTTGCATTACAACATAAGTGTCTATACAAATTTGCCTCGTTACAACACTCAGAGTAAACACCAATCATAACAGCGTAAACATCCAATATGTATGTTGACGTCAAAAGTTGATCACTAGTGACAATCAACCTCCAATCGAGGGTAAAACACACGAGTAACAGTCACAAAGTACGATAAAGTAAGTAAAATAGGGGACACACAAAACTCTTTATAGTGGTTCGGCAAAAGATGGTGCCTACGTCCACTTCATATATATTGATTTTCGTTTGATTACAAATACAATCTGTTTTCTATTTAAAGAAAGCAGGAGATGAACACAAAACCATTGTGTTTCAAAGAAAGAGTTAGCTATTTTTGGAGTTAGCCGGGGAATCTGAACTTGAGTGAGGAAGTTCCGAAAGGAAGTCCTTTTCCATACTAAGCAAGGAGGTAGTTACAGGTGAAAAAGTGGGCTAAACGAGGTGCAACGTGGCTTGACTTTTTTGCGGAGCTTGGATACGTGGAGCTCGATCCACTGGAATAGTTGTGGCGATGGGATCTGGTCTACTGCTGATTAATAGTTATCTTAGAATTTTTTGCCTGTGTGGTATCCGAGATGAGGTGTATCAAAAGTAGAGCTTTGGCTGGGAGTGTTTAACCGCCTTTAATGCCTTGAGAATCGTGTTAAGCAATGAATGACTCATTTGGATATTTCCATGTAGAGTCAAGGATATATGATCGATCCGATCTTTAAGGAAATGATCGACTCGGTCGGTCTGGGAGAGCGATTTGTCGGGATATGAAATGCTACTGCTCGAGGGACACCAGCTCGGGCCAAATCTTGCTTGGGCTTTCCCAAGTAGAGGCCATCCGTTGGGATCAGACGGTGAATCTTTTGACATTGAGCTTCGGTCCATTGAACTATGACTGCTTTTGCCAAAATATTGGTCAACACTTTGCCTCTTTGAATACAGCCTTCTTGGTAAAGGAGGTATGTTCTGAATATTGCATCGGAGTTCAATATGTGGGTAGCTATGGTTGCGCCGAACTATATAAGAGCTAGAAATATGACGATCTTGATGGTTGTATTAAGGCCATAAATCCGACGATCGGTGCAGATCGTGTTAAGGCCAGAAAACAGAACCACTGAAGATAGTATTGAGGTCGGGAGCACCACAAAAGTAGTCTTTGCAGCAATATCAATGTCTATAAGGATAGCGTAGGCCATTCTCGGTTTAGAGATGGCTACGAGCTTGGTTGGGAAAATATTAACCATACTTGGCTTTAAAGAGTTGGCGAGCGGTAATAACACTTGTCTTAGAGAGGTGGCAAGTATCATCCATACTCGCCTTACGTAGTTGGCGAGTATTATCCATACTCGACTTTTGGAAGTGGCAAGTATTATCTATACTAGGTTTACAGAGGTGGCGAGTTTCTATCTATACTCAGATTTGGCAAATGTTAGCCATGCTAGGCTTATATAAGCTTATTTATACTCGGCTAATTAAGTCAGTTGGATGTGGTGATGGATATTTGTGAAGTTTTGGAGAGTGCAGAGTGCACTCAGCTTAAAGAAGGGGTGAGTATCATCCATACTTGGCTTAGAGAAATCTGACCATACTCGACTCGGGGAGTAGGCTTAGATATGGTGCAGGCATTGACTGTGTCTTAAGACGGTGGCTTGGCACTGACCATATTCAGGTGGACGAGTGTTAATCATGCTCATCTTCAACCATTCAAACATAATCCATGTTTGAAAAAGAAAGTTTGTTACTGCTAAGGAGCTATTATAAGGAAATGAAAATAAATTCTAAGTGGGTGATAGTTGAATCCAGAGCATGCCTAAGAGCTAAATCCTAACCCCGTACGTGTGTACATCAACATACCCATATTATTGAAAGAAAAAATATATTTAAAAGAAGAAATCTAAGTCTTATTAGTTGATGATGATGCCGCAATTGTTGGGCTCAGGGTCCTTTCCGTTCGTAGGAGCTACCCTATCCCCGATGAGATTGCGCAAGTTTCTGCATTCACTGGTATTGTAACTTCCATGTTATGAAACATGTAGTGTTTTCCTGAGTCGAGTTCTTTTTGTATTAGCTCTTTTCAAGGAGGTTTTGGCAAGGGCTGAGATCCTCGTACGTCAAGGTAGATGTCAAGCAGGGAGGAATTGAGCTCGGTGTATTGGTCGAACTTGTTCTCTCCCCGGAGTCATACGTTACGTTCATTCTTTTCCGAGATTTTTCCTCTTCCTTTATTATGGCCATTAGTGTGTGATGGACCTCCATCTTTGGTGGCAAGCACCTCGAGGCTTTCCATCTCAATGTTGGTGTCTTCTTGTCGGAGGAACCGCTCGACCTCGGCATAGAATCTTTAATATTCTTGGGAGGGTCTCTGGTTAAAGAGATCATGATCTCTGGTCGCTTCTGAACACCTACAGTGGCGACAAAAAGCACCATCAATGGCTCGGGTCGATCGACTGATGCTACAGCCGCGTTGAATCTTTCGAGGAAGGACCAAAGGGTCTTGCCGAGTCGTTGCTTGATAGAGGTAAGGAACATGACGCTATTTGGTCGGGAGATGTGAACGAACTACTTGATGAAGCGGGTGACCAACATGTTCGGGCTGCTAATAGACTCAGTTGTTAGCTTCTGGAACCACATGCCGACTAAGTCCGTGAGAAAGAGAGGGAAGAACTTAGCTATAATGTTGGTTGATGCACAGAGAACTTCCACGTGGTGCATGTATCACATGAGGTGAACAGTCGGATATGCCCAACCATTTTAGGACTCAACGGCTAGAAACTTGAAGTCCAGAGGATTTCGGGGGTTTCTGATTTCCCTAGTGAATGGGCTATGATGGATATCATCTATATCCTGTTGTGTAGAAGTTCCCAAATCGAAGCGTCTGATGATGCCTACAAGCTGGCTTCCATCTCCAAGGAGTCATTGCCATGAATCCATCTCTGCATTGGTAAGAATTCCAGCACTAGAAAGCATGCTCGGAAGAGGAGCCGTTGGTTGGGATCGACCTCCGAGAGTTGAGTGAATGTGAGGGTGTGTAACACCCCGTAATTTTAGCAACACACTAAAGATGATAAATTAAAGAATACTTAATTAAATATTCATAATTTAGTGAAACGGACTACGCCGTTGCGTTCGTCTCGGAATTTTGGTTAAAATAGACACCTGGTTTGCGTAAAACGGACATCGTATGAAAAAGGTATAAAGGTTTGATGTTTGTATACGCATAAGAATATATATATGTATGTATATATATATATAAGTCCAGAATTCAAAACAATTAGAAAACCAGAAGCGGGAAGTAGGAGCGGGAAAATAGACCGTTGGGGGTCGACATAGGGGTCGACCCACCAATACGGGGGTTGACTCACCCAAGGGGGGTCGACCCCACCTCAGATCAGGGCAGATTCCTGTGGTGAACGTGGACTGATTTCCGGTCTAGATTCGTTGACTGATGGCTATAAATAAGTCCCTATACCCATTGTTTTGTTCATCTAAATCAATGGCGACAGTGAGATGCTGCTCCAGCTCAGATTAAATTAGCCTTTTCTTCATCAACAACAATTCATACGTATTCAAAGGTCGTTGATTCAACATCAACATGCTTTCCTAAGTTTTCATAGATTCAATCATAGTGAGTCTACATTATTTTTAGATATGAATACTTAAAAGATAATCTTAACATGTTTATAAATTGGATCTAAACTGTGACTAATTGAATCATATCAGATCTTCCATAACATGTGTATCTACGTTTTTTTGACATAACTATGATATGGATCTAAGCCTATGCCTATTTATCATGATAGATCTGCCATTATTTATATATCTAATTCACTAATTAGATCTCATCATGCCTGTTTATGATCTTGACACTATGCCTAATCAGTTCTATTATCACATGTTCATCAGATTTGTTCCTATATGCCTATCTTGTCACTATGCCCAATTTTGTCACCATATGCTTATTAGTTGCTATGCTTATTTTTGCAGTCATATGTCAATCTTATTATTATTATTTCTGTTCTCTTCCCTTCTTCTTTTCCCTTTTTATTTTATAGCCATGCTACCTTCGAGCCTAGGCACATCGCTGAAATATGCGAACGCATGAAATTGGGAACGAGGGGAAAACGTTAAAATTGGGACATAACTTGTATTGGGAAATTTGGACATATCTTGAAATAAATACACGAATATGGATTTGGGCATAAATAAAATTGTGATTTAGATCTTAATTTGGGGAATACGGCACATGATGAATTTGACTGGGAAAAGGGGCATGAAAACCTATAATGAAATAAGGATAATTGTAAATAGTGAAAATGCCTAAATTTACAGTAATTAGAAACTGTAACCGCACTTAGATGCGTGGTTAGATTACAGTTGTGGTAGAAGTCTACCCAGACCTTCCCGACATATCCAGCGACCACAAGTGGTGAATCTAATGTGAGGGGTCTAAGTGCATAAATGTGTAACGTGCTAAGACATGAGGTTAAGTCCGACTTGTGGATGAAGTCTGCCCGGACCTACCCACCATATCCAACATCCACAAGCAGGCATAATGTGGGAGGTCTAGCGCATTATAACCATGAATGAATAAATGGTAATGAATACTTAACCTGGTTGAATCCATAGGGAATACATGAACAAGTTAACTTGAGTAGCGGTTAAGTAAACTTGCTTGAAATAGTGGGAGGGTTAAGTATATCTTTGGGTGGTGGGTAATATTTATTTATAGGCCCACAAACTTGACCTGTTGGGGTTATGCAATTTTATTACATTGGTATGGCATAACCTGTGGAAATCCTAGTAGTGCGGACGCAAGCATAGAGGGAAGCTTGTATCATCTTTTGTGTGGGACCCATTTCAGTCAGTAACCCATATTTAGGTAGCAAACGAGTACTCCGAACTAGTTCGGAGTCGGGGCACGCTTACTGGGATGATTGTAAGAGATCCAAACGAAGTAACGGTGTGGGCTACGTAGGAGGAAGCTTGTATCATCTTGTGTGTGGGACCCGTTTCAGTCAGTAAACCATATTTAGGTATCAAATGAGTACTCCGAACTAGGTCGGAGTCGGGGCACGCTTACTGGAATGATTGTAAGTGATCCAAACGAAGGGGTAACTCCGGTATGTTCAGTTGGGTTGTTTGTTAATTGTATGGGGGTAAACCTCTCGCTAGAAGTACGCCTAAATCTACCATCTTGTACTTGTTGGGGATCATCTCGTTCATATGATACTAGTATTGGTGCAGAGAAATAGAAAGTACTAAAGAAGCGCAATATATTCTATCATGTTTATCATGTTTACCTTGTCATACCTGCCTTATTGTGTTGTTATCTATCTCTTTGTATTCCTATCATGATACTTTTACTTATTTATATGCTAAAAATAACTGGACTCGCCAGACTTTATGTTTGACCTATTTTGTATCCTCTTCTTTCTCTTCCATTCCCCCCTAGGTTCTCAGGGTGGGAATACTCAAGCTTGATCAGGATTATGCTTTCATCCTACTTGGAGCTGCTTAGATGTACTCCTTGATTTCATATCTCTCTAGTATGGATACCTTTTGGGGATTATGTTTCTTTTATTATTGTACTCTGATGATCTAAGTACAAGAAAAAAGTTTTAAATTGATGTACTGGGTTTTATGCATTTCAGACTTGTGATGTAACTATGTTTTGAACCATGATGTTTTCTACTTAATAAAAGTTTAAATTTCGCTGCCATTTTATATCTGTCTTGTAATGTTTCTGTTTCTATTTACTTATAATGCTTCGTGAAACTTAATGCATTCTCTTAGCGAGTGACATTAACAGATGTGGGGTGTCACACTTAGTATTAGAGTTGAAGGTTACCAGATTAGATAAAATATATTTTTGAAAATTATTTTAAAAGAAAGCATTTTCAAAAGAAAAGTCTGTTTTGTAAAACATATTCCCCCAAAGCCATATGTAATATCTTTCGATTCTCTGTTTGAATCCCTTTTTCTTTTCTTTCCAGCATGTCTGGGGAACCTAATATTCCTGAGAGCGTTACAATACCAGGTTGGTTCCGTAGGTATCTAGAGGCCACGGAGCCCGCCGGTGGCCAAGCAGACGTTCCTCCCCTGGCTGCATTCGCTATTCCTCATCCTCCTCCTCCGCGAGCAGATAATTTCTCTAAGGTCTACAAAGATTTCTGTGCTATGGGCGGAAAGCCTTTCGAGGAACCGAGAGTTTCGTAGATGCAAGGAATTGGCTTAAAGAGACGGAGGATTTGTTTTGAATTTTCGAAGTTGACGATCGTAGGAAGATTGTGTAGGCCGCTTGGCTGCTAAAAGATGAGGCTTCATTCTAGTGGGAAGTGACGCAAGCAGGGCGTCCAGTGGATAATTGGGAGGATTTTTGGCAGAGGTTTGAATCAAAGTTTCTTTCTCAAGCTGAGAAAAGTATGCAAATGGAAAGGTTTCTGCACTCAAGCAAGGAGGCATGACTGGCAAAGAGTATGTTAACAAGTTCAATCAAATGGCGAGGTTTGGTTGGAGCTAAGTGGATACCCCACATAAGAAAGTTTTGTGATTTGCTAAAGGACTGAATGAAACCCTCCACGGGTTAGCTATGTCTCATATTCCGATGGGTGCAACCTTTGAACGGCTCATTGATACGGCATTAATGCACGAGGAATATATAAGTGAATAGAAAGAAGCTAAGGTTTAGGAAACACAAAACAAGAAAGTATGGCCCAAGAAAGGACAACAACAACAACAACAACAATAACAATAACAAAAGAAGGGCGGAAAGAACGACAAGGCTAAAGATAAGAGGAAGTGTCATAATTGCGGACGCGAGGGACAATTGATTAAGGACTGCAAAAGAAGGAAGAATGTTGTTTCAATTGTGGAGAGGTCGGACATTTTTCTAAGGAGTGCTCGAAGAAGCAAGGACAATGTCGAAGGGAAGGATCGTTGGGAAGGCAGGTGCACGCTCTCGTAGCCAGTGCGCCAGACAAAGGTAGGAAAGTTTCCGTTGAATCTTTGATTTCTCTTTCCAATCATCATGTTAGAAGTTTTTTTGATTCGGGCGCTTCACATTCCTTTATATCTAATTCCGTGGTTGAGTCTTTGCACCTTAGTACTAGTATGGTTTTGGATCTCGTTGTTGTCTCGAACCTCGTTGTGGTACGGCTCATCTGTCTATGATTTTTCGGGGTTTGAGAAAATCTGTGTTAGGCGACGAATTTGAATGTGATGCATATGTGCTTGGTTTCATGGGCTATGGTTTGTATCTAGGGATGGATTGGTTAGCCATGTATTGTGCCATTCTGGATTGTGAGAGGAGGGTCGTTAGACTTTTGACTTGCATAGGAGGACCCTCGAGATTTCTTTTGACCCAAAAGGGTCTATCATGCTTAGTTTGCTAGAGTCACTTAATGCATCTATCGATGATTTGCGATCTGTACCAGTAGTCCGTGATTTTCCTAATTTTTTCGAGGAGGTTCAAGGCTTACCTCCGAGGTGCGGGATCGATTTTCGTATATACTTGGTGGGCAATGCAAAGCCAGTTGCATTGCATATGCACCACATGGCTCAAGAGAAAGGAGGGAGCTTAGCAAGCAAGTGGGGAGATACTTGAGAAAGGGTTTACTAGGCGAAGCATATCTAAATGGAGTTCTCCGGTGGTATTCGCAAATAAGTCGGATGGTTCTTTTCGCTTATGTGTAGATTATAAAGAGTTGAATAAACTCATAAAAAGAATAGGCAGCCACTTCCGAGGATAGATGATCTATTTGACCAACTTGTTGGTGCATCTATTTTCTCTCAGTTAGCCTTTGGCCACAGGGTTCCATCAGTTGAGGGTGGCCGAGGAAAATATAGACAAGACTGCTTTTAGGACTCCATATGGTTTCTTCGAGTGGTTCGTTATGCCTTTTGGGTTAACGAATGCACCCGCCTATTTTCTTGATCTGATGAGTAGGGTGTTTCAGGAGTTTCCAAATAAGTTTGTTGTGGTCTTTGTTGATGACATCCTGATTTTCTCGAAGAGCGAGGAAGAGCATGCCCAACATTTGAGGGAGGTTTTGGAAACTCTCCGTGTGCATCAGCTTAAGGCGAAATTCTCCAAATGTCATTTCTGAGAAAAGAAGTGAGATTTATAGGGCATGTGGTCTCTAAAGATGGGATAACAATAGATATTGCAAAGGTAGTTGTAGTTCAAGATTGGAAGATCCCAAAGAATGCAACGGAGGTGAGAAGTTTTCTGGGGTTAGCAGGCTATTAAAGGAAGTTCACGAAGGACTTCGTAAAGATATCAGCCCCACTCACTAGGCTGACGAAGAAGAATATGTCATTTTCTTGGGATATAGATTGTGACGATGCTTTCCAATGATTGAAGAGGGCTCTGACAGCAACCCCAGCCTTGACCTTGGCCGATGGGAACAAAGCGTTCATAGTATACATTGATGCATGTGGTATAGGTCTTAGTGCGGTTCTGATGTAGGAAGGAAGGGTAGTATGTATAGAGGTAGACGACTAAGGGTTCAGGAGAAGAAATACCACACCCATGACTTAGAGCTAGCTACCATAGTATTCACGCTTAAGACTTTGCGCCATTATTTGCTTGGAGAGAAGTTTGAGTTGCACACCGATCATAAATCTCTCAACTACTTGTTCTCGTAGAAGGATCTTAAATTAAGGCAACAAAGGTAGATGGAGTTCCTGGCATCTTTTGACTATGAGATTACTTATACCCCTGGCAAGGGTAACGTGGTGGCGGACACACTGAGTAGGCAGAGGATGGCCTTAAGTCCTCTGTTTGTAGAGAGGAAAAGCTTGGAGTTCTTTTGACTTTAGACCCTCCATCGAGTTTATACCTGGTTTATTGGCATCACTAAAGGTGCAACCTGCTCTTTTGGATCAAGCAGGAACTTCACAGCGAGAGGATCCATAGATTTCAGACATCTTGGATAGGCTCAGTAGAGGGAGACTTCTAGTTACCTCGGTAGATATTCCACAGATGATAGAGGGTGGTTGCGACGGGATGGAAATCTTTGTGTTCCCTGAGTTGGAAGTTTGTTAAAGACAGTCCTAGATGAATCCCATCATTCTTATATGACTATACATCCAGGTGGTGATAAGATGTATAGAGATATGAGGTGGGTTTTCTTTTGGGCTGGGATGAAGGAAGATGTAGCAGAGTTTGTTTCTCAATGTCTGATTTGCCAACAAGTCAAAGCTGAGCAAAAGAAGCCCGGCGGTTTACTTCATCCTTTCGGGATCCCATAGTGGAAGTGGGAGAGCATCTCTATGGATTTCATTGATGGTTTTCCTAGATCAAGGAAAGGCAACACCAACATTTGGGATATAGTAGACAGACTTACTAAGAGCTCTCATTTCATTCCAGTTAAGAGTAAGAGGATGAAAGCATGGTTGGCAGCAATTTACGTTCATGAAATGGTCCGTCTTCATGGAGTACCTTCCAATATCGTAAATGATCGTGACTCGTTTTCACTAGTGAATTTTGGAGGACTTGCCAGAAGCATTAGGTACACATTGTGTTTGAGCACCTCTTCTCACTCTCAAACAGATATACATATGGAAAGGTGAATAAATTCCTTGAGGATCTATTAAGGCTGTGTATCCTAGACTTCGTAGGGACTTGGGAAGAGCATCTTCCTTTAGTAGAGTTCGCCTACAACAATAGTTATCAAGCTAGTATCTGCATTTCACCCTTCGTAACATTGTACGGACGACCTTGTAGATCACCGACTTGTTGGTTGGAGTCTACAGAAAGACTTCTACTTGGACCGGATATAGTTAGAGAAACTTCAGAAAAGATTGACCTTATCCATAGACGCATGAAGAAAGCTCAGGACAGGTAGAAGTCTTACGCAGATAAGAGAAGAACTGACATTGAGTTTAAGGTGGGAGACATAGTTTTCATTAAGATATCACCATTAAGGAATATGGTTCATTTTGGATCTATATGGAAATTGGCACCAAAATTTGTAGGATCATTTCCCATAGTAGAAAGGATTGGCCAAATGGCCTATAGAGTAAAGCTACCATAGATACGATCTTGCATTCATGATGTTTTCCACGTTTCTCATTTACGAAAGTGCTTGCATGATACCACATAAGTAGTTGAGCCGAGTATGCTTAAGGAAGTAGAGTGGAATAGGAGGCGACAATCAGGAGAGTTCCTACCCGTATTCTAGGATCAGAAGTTAAGAAGCTATGCAATCGAGAGGTCAAGTTGATGAAAGTTCAATGGGGAGATAACCAAGAAGATGCAACTTGGGAAACCGAAGACAAGATTCGCGCTTCGTACCCTTTCCTTTTCGAGGGTATGCTCTTAACTTTCTTTCCAAAGATTTTATTCATGCTTGTTTCTATCATTTAAAGTATATCCTATTGATCGAATCTTCGACCTTTAGGTAGGAATCCAATGGATGTAAACATGTGTTTTGAGACATGTTATGTTTGATGGATGCAAGAAGATGCAAGTGTTTGCTAGTGGTTGCTCGTGGATGCATACACACACACATTAGGCACTTGGTCGGCTCAATCACTCTCATACTGCATATGGATGTGTGTGCATTTTTCTTCTTTTATGCATGAAAGTGGGTGCATCATCATATGGATATTGCCTTTGGATAAATGATTGTGCACACATATAGGACTTGCATGTTATAATAGGATTATTTGCATACATGTTGGATTCATAGCACTAACATACCTTGCATTAAGGAGGTCGACTGAATCAGTAGATCGCCTGATCTTCCGCATTAGAGTAGGGACATATACACACTCCTTTGCATATGTTGATATAAGCATTAGAAATCTTTAAGGACAATGTGGATACCTGTGATTGATGGACGAGTAGATGGGTGACGGATTACGATGTTGCGTCCATCTCGGAATTCCGGTTAAAATAAACACCTGGTTTGCGTAAATGAACATCGTATGAAAAAGATATTAAGGTTTGAAGTTTGTATACGCATAAGAAGAATATATATACATATATATGTATATATATATAATAAGTCCAGAATTCAAAAACTAGAAGCGGGAAGTGGGAGCGGGAAAATAGACTGTTGGGAGTCGACATAGGGGTCGACCCACCAACAGGGGGGTCGACCCACCCAAAGGGGGGTCGACCCTGTGGTCGACCATCCAAAGGGTGGTCAACCCTGTGGTCGACCACCCAAAGCGGGGTCGACCTCGTGGTCGACCCCACCACAGATCTAGGCAGAATCTTATGCGTGAATGTAGACTGATTTCTGGTCTAGATTCGTTGACTGATGGCTATAAATAAGACCCTATGCCCATTGTTTTATTCATCTAAATCAATGGCGACGGGGAGATGCTGCTCCAGCTCATATTAAATTAGCCTTTCCTTCATCAACAACGATTCATACATATTCGAAGATCGTTGATTCAACATCAACACACTTTCCTAAGTTTTATTAGATCCAATCACAGTGATTCTACGTTATTTTTAGATATGAATACTTAAAATATAATCTTAACATGTTTATAAATTGGATCTAAGCCTGTGACTAATTGAATTATATCAGATCTGCCATAACCTGTGTATCTAAGTTATTTTGACATAACTATAAATTGGATCTAAGCCTATGCCTATTTATCATGACAAATCTGCCATTATTTGTATATATAATTCAATGAATAGATCTCATCATGCCTGTTTATGATTATGACACTATGCCTAATCTGTTCTATTATTACATATTCATCGGATTTATTCCTATTTGCCAATCTTATCACTATGCCCAATTCTGTCACCATATGCTTATTAGCTGCTATTCCTATTTTTGCCATCATATGTCATTCTTGTTATTATGATTATTTTTGTTCCCTTCCCTTTTTCTTTTCAGTTTTTTGTTTCGTAGTCAGGCTACTTCGAGCCTAGGCGTACCACTGAAATATGCGAACACATGAAATTGGGAAGGAGAGGAAAACATTAAAATTGGGACATAACTTGTACTGGGAAATTTAGGCATAACTTGAAATAAATACATGAATATCGATTTAGGGCATAAATCAAATTGTGATTCAGATCTTCATTTGGGGCATATGGTACATGATGAATTTGACTTGGAAAAGGGGCATGAAAACCTATAATGAAATAGGGATAATTGTAAATAGTGAAAATGCCTAGATTTACAGCAATTAGAAACTGTAACCGCGCTTAGACACGAGGTTAGATTACACTTGTGGTAGAAGTCTACCCGGACCCACCCGGCATATCCAGCGACCATAAGTGGTGAATCTAATGTGAGGGGTCTAAGTGCATAAACGTGTAACGGGCTAAGACACGAGGTTAAATCCGACTTGTGGAAGAAGTCTTCCCGGACCCGCCCCGTATATCCAGCATCCACAAGTTGTAGGATTAATGTGGGAGGTCTAGTGGATTATAACCATAAATGAATAAATGATAATGAATACTTAGCCTGGTCGAATCCATAGGATTACACGAACATGTTAACTTGAGTAGTGGTTAAGTAAACTTGCTTGAAATAGTGGGAGCGTTAAGTATATCTTGGGGTGGTGGGTAATATTTATATACTGGCCCACAAACTTAACGTGTTGGGGTTATGCAATTTTATTACGCTGGTATGGCATAACCTGTGGAAATCCAAGTAGCGCGGATGCAAGCGTAGAGGGAAGCTTGTATCATCTTTTGTGTGGGACCCTTTTCAGTCAGTAACCCATATTTAAGTATCAGACGAGTATTCTGAACTAGGTCGGAGTCGGGACACGCTTACTGGGCTGATTGTAAGAGATCCAAATGAAGGGGCGGTGTGGGCGGCGCATTCCGATGGGGTCATGTGCATGGGTCCGGACATGGGAGGATTAAGATGTCATGACACCTGTAAATATGGTTGTGCACATCCTGAAAATAAAGGGTTGCCACTTTAGAAAGTGATACGTCCTATTGTGGGGCCATCATAGGGTATCTACCGAGTAGGAAGCCGATCGATTGAGGTAGTAATTAGGGTACATCTAGACTTTGGTATGTTTAGGGGGCCGTTATTATCCTTAGGGGTAACTCCGGTATGTTCAATTGGGCTGCCTGTTAATTATATGGGGGTAAACCACTCACTGGAAGTATGCCTAAGTCTACCATCTTATACTTGTTGGGGATCATCTTGTTCGTATGATACTAGTATTAGAGCAGATAAAGAGAAAGTACTAGGGAAGCACAATATATTCTATCATATTTATCCTGTTTACCATGTTATACCTTCCTTACTGTGTTGTCATCTATCTCTCCAGTTTATATGTTGTCATGATAATTTTACTTATTTACATGCTAAAAGTAACTGGACCCGCCAGACTTTATGTCTGACCTATTTTGTTTCCTCTTCATTCTCTTCCGATTCCCCTCAAGTTCTCAGGGTAGAAATACTCAAGCTTGATCAGGATTCTTCTTCCATCCTGCTTGGAGCTGCTTAGATGTACTGCTTAATTTCATATCTTTTTACTATGGCTACCTTATAGGGATTATGCTTCTTTTATTATTGTACTCAGATGATTTAAGTACAAAACAGAAGTTTTAAATTGATGTATTGGGTTTTATGCATTTCAGACTTGTGTTGTAATTATGTTTTGTACCATGATGTTTTTTGCTTAATAGAAGTTTTAAATTCTGCTGCTATTTTATATCTGTCTTAATGTTTCTGTTTCTATTTACCTATAACGCTTCACGAAACTTAATGCATTCTCTTAACGGGTGACATTAATGGATGTAGGGTGTCATAAGGTGAGGGTCCACTGCAGTCTTGGGGCCCGGTTCAGCCGCTGCTGGGATTGCTCGGTTGTTATTGAACTGAACTATAACCATTCCTGCTGGGTTGGTCCAAGTTTGGTTAGCATCAGGCCGACCCAAAATAGCATGTCATTTTCGGGGCTCTTCAGTGCCCCCGCCTGTAGCGATGTTAGAAGGGTTTATAGTAGCATTTTCCTCCGCCACGCTGGGAACTGGTATGGTAGAGTGGTCTTCTTGGTTCAAAGGGAAGGCACCACCACCTCTTCGTTGGAGGAGAGGTAACATATGATGAGTCTGCTGTAAGATGCTGGGTTGTAATGGAAATGGAAACGTTCCTTGTTCTGGTCGACCTAGCGGTTGTTCGATGGATCCAAGAAATTGAATCGATTTCTGGACTAAAGGACAAACGATTAAACAACGTAGATCTTGATCACCGCCAACCTGATGATTTGCAACTGTTGTAGCATGGGGGGCTGCCGGGAGTGGAAAACAAGTACTGACCGATCAGTAGGAAGAAAAGGTATGATCCGATCTGGGGCTTGGATTTATGCAGACCGAAGATCAGTTACTGCCTCAGTCCCGCTCGATGTAGAAAATGATACTGGAATGTTAGTACCCTTATCCATCTGAGCGGGAAGGTGATTCATCGCTTCCTGCTGTTGTTTGAGGAGTTCACCTTGAGATGTTATTTGACCCCTGAACTCGGCAAGATTTTTTTTCCATGTCCTCCCTAGTAAGATATCAGGACATGCCTTCATGAGAGGAGGCTTCCTAACTTGCCTCTACAACGTGTGTTTCTGCTGTATCAACGTTTGTAGGATGAGAAAATGTTGCATCTTTCTTCCGTTGATCGGAAATTGCTGAAGGTCGTAGGGTATGTCGGTGCGCGCCCCCACCCGGCGCACCAAATTGTTAACGTCAAAAGTTGGTCACTATTGATAGTCAATCGCCAATCGTGTGTAAAACATACGAGTAACAGCCACAGAGTACGGTAAAGTAAGTAAAACAGGGGACACACAAGACTTTTTAAATTGGTTCGGCAAGAGATGGTGCCTATGTCCGCTTTACATATATTGATTTTCTTTTTTTCACAAGTACTATCTGTTTTCTATTTGAAGAAAGTAGGAGATGAACACAAAAGCGTTGTGTTTCAGAGAAAGAGTTGGCTATTTTTGGAGTTAGCCATGGAATCTGAACTTGAGTGAGGAAGTTACGAAAGGAAGTCCTTTTCCATTCTAAGCGTGGAGGTACTTATAGGTGAAAAAGTGGACTAAACAAGGTGCAATGTGGCCTACCTCTTTTGTGGAGCTTGCACACGTGGAGCTTGATCCATTAGAATAGTTGCGGCGGTGGGACCTAGTCCACTGCAGATTAATATTTATCTCGGAATTTATGGCTTGCGCGACATCCGAGATGAGGTGTATCAAAAGTAGAGCTTTGGCAGGGAGTGTTTGACCGCCTTTAATGCATATAGAATCGTGTTAAGCAATGAATGACTCATTTGGATATTTATACATAAATCCAATCGATATTGACATCTCCCAAACGCAATCCCCGAAAGCCTAAACTAACATTAGACAAGCACCCAAGAGATATCTTGTTCGACGTCAAATAATCTACGCAAGACGATACACACAAAACAATCATCACCCATAAATCTGGCTATCACCGCCAGTCCTTCTTTGAAACCATCGTTAATCATATGACCAGTCAACTTACCATTTGTCAAGAGCTAATGGTAACCCTGGTTCTAGCTAAAGTCCATACGCCATACAGAGAAACGTATGTAGGCCTTTCAATGATACTCAGAGTACTTGACCATCCGACGGGTCTTTAGGCGTCCCTATTATACCCTTGCTTTGAGCCCGCTAGAACCTACGATAACGATAACCTCTCAACCATCAATATCTCTATTCATCCTCCCTGATGGCTATTCATAGCTCAAGCAACCTTCTCGAGCAACCATTATCCATCAATTCATCACTTTGAGTTATCTTCATATTCGTTGTATTTCAACGATCAACGTATGCATCATAACACTTCGAACATTCCTACTCGAATTTGCGTCAAAGCTAGAAGCATTGTCGACTCAAAAACAAGTTTCGTTTGGTTAATACTGCATTTCAAATCATTTCCAGCTTTTTCATTATGAAAAACTGGCCGCAATGTCAAAACAGCCTTTTGTAGCATTTCTAAAAATACTACTATATCTCCTGGTTAAATTCTTGTTCAATTTGGTGTGAAAAACAATGCAAAACTGGCTTTCACAGCATTTAGGAAACGCTACCATATCTCTACATTCAAATCTGGTTCAGTCTGGTGATCGACCTCTCAAAACAGCCCAAAAACGAGTGTGCAACACACGTTTATATGTATATGATCCATCTTCAGAAATGGCTGATCCGTCGGCTTTTTATAGCGTTTATGGAAATGTTATCATTGTCCAACGCACTCCATCTTGGATCACAGCCGATCCATGTACCAAACCCATGCTCAATCCATGAAAACTCATGCGTGAACCATGGAAATCAGCTGATCTGCCTCCCCTTAGATCGTGCCCAGTCCATGGTTTTTAACAGAGTTTGCCAAACGCTATTAATTCTTCTGGATCGGAGGCGATCCAAACAATTACCAAACCGCGAAATTTTTCACCGATCCATTAATAAAACGTGGTCGATCCACCCTTTTTTCCTATGCGCGATCCATGCATGGATCGTGGCCAATCCAGAACTTTTCACAGCGTTTTCCAATCGTTATAAATTTCCAAAACTTGATTTTTGCCCGATTCTTGAAAATTCAACCTATCCGCTTGATTTTTCTTGACGACCCATGATTTTTCAACTTGCCAGACATGTCGCCAAACATGCCCAAACTCTTCAAGCTATCTCAACTCAAAATCAATTAACTTCATCTAACAAACCATCAAACATCAAAACGATGATTCAATAAATGATTAAATCAATATATATATATATGGATCTAAACATAGAATTACACATGAAATTACCATATATAAGTTGCTAGACTAGATCCTATGGTGATTTTAATTAAAATCATACTCACATCGATTAGATCTATATGGAAACCACTTAAAATGACGAACATAAGATCAAACAATCCATTTACTTGCTTGAATCCGAGTAAGAGATGCTTATCACTCACTAAATCTTCGATCTAGCTCAAAAATGATGAATCATAAATCCGAACAACGAAGAACAACCTTTAAACATCTTTATCTGATGAGATCTCCCTTTACTTGATGTAGATCTAGCTTTGATTGATGTAGACCTTCAATCGTCTTCCTTAAATCTAGATTTTAATGGTGGAAAGGTTTATTTGATTGAGCAAGGAGGATCATGAGCTCAAGAAAATGAGAAACTGAAGAAATTAAACTATTATCCATGCCTCTAACCCCTATTTATAGCCTCCCACCAGCCCACTAATGGGCCTCTTCAAATCAGCCCATCAATGGTTGAAAGGATGAACAGAAAAATGTGTAGCACTAAATCAACTATTCCTCCCAAAATGTTAAACCAAATCTTTAATGTGACCACTCTACTGAATTAGTAACATCATTTCCTTTCTAATGAAATTGATCTTAGTTCCTGGTTAGATCCCAATCAAAAGTTATGCCCTGTACAAAACTAACAGGGGAAAATGGTCACAAATAAATTTGGTAAAAGTTATGAACATGTCTCATATCCCCATAAACAACATATCAAAATATGAGATTGATACAACCCTTAAGGAATATAGTAAATATATTTTACGATCCTTAGATACATAAAGTGTGGGCTGTTACATTCTTCCCCCTTAGGATTTTCGCCCTCGAAAATCCAAACAAACACAAGAAATCAAAACAATTCTGCATGCCTATCATCCATGAGCAACCAATTTAACATCCAATTAGCATTGATCAAGCCATGCATCCATAGCCTTATCCTAGCACGCGGTATCCTAACAACAATAGTACAAGCTATAATGATGTAAGGTGACACGACATTAATGGGTCGTACCCACGAAAAGTTTTGGAAGGGTCATCTTCACACTCTCTTCCATCTCCCACGTACAATCATCATCATCCTCACTCCATTATACCTTGACTAGCTTAATCGTCTTCCTCCTAAGCTATTTTGTGTCATTCCCCACAATGTGAAGCGGCTTACGAGGTTTCATAGCTATGGCCTCTACTTCTAAGTCTTCATACTGCACTAGAGATACCACTACATTCAAATCATGCACACACTTCTGTAGAAACGACACATGGAAAATTTTATACATGCTTGACATCTTCTCGGGTAACTCTAACCTATATACGAGCTTTCCAATTCGCTCAATTATCGGAAACGGTCCAACAAACCTTGGAGCTAACTTTCTTTTGCTTCCGAACCGAACAACATGCTTCAACGGCGAAACCTTCATGAAAATTATGTCATCAACGTCGGATTCCAAATCTTTCGACGCTTGTTGGCATAACTCTTCTGATGATTTCGGGCTGCCTTCATTTGTTGCCGAATGATCTTGATATAATTTAATGTCTCTCTGATCATCTTTGGCCCAATCATCAACTTATCTCTTATCTCTAAACAACAAGCCGGAGAATTGCACGGTCTTCCATACAATGCTTCATATGGTGCCATCCCAATGCTTGATTGGTAACTGCTGTTATATTCAAACTCAACTAGACGCAGATGGTCCTCCCATGATCCTCCGAAGTCTAATACACAACCTCTTAGGAGATCTTCCAAAACTCGGTTAACACTCTCGGTTTGACCATCGATATGGGGATGATAGGCTGTACTCAAACACAACTTGGTTCCCAAAGTCTCTTGCAAACTCTTCAAAAATCCACTCGTGAACAATGAACTCACTATGATCTTTGGGATACCACGGAATCGAACTATCTATTTTATATAAAGCTCAGCCAACTTTGATGCTATCCTAGTCAATTTGACAGGAATAAACCTTGCACTTTTGGTCAAGCGATCCACGATGACCCAAATTCCTTCATTTCCTGCCCTGGTTCTAGGTAGTCCATCGATAAAATTTATCGATATCTTCCCCCACTTCCATGTAGGAACTTCCAATGGCTGAAGCAATCCACTCGGCTAATTCTGTTCATCTTTCACCAACTTATAGTTCATGCACTTGGAAATAAACTCTCCAATATCCCTTTTCATCCCTTCCTAGTACTAAGATCGCTTCATATCCTGATACATCTTATTACCACCAGGATGAATCATCAACTTCGAATGATGACATTCCCTCAGAACCTCATCTGTCAATTCGTCGATACCAGGAACAGCCAGTCATCCTTGCTTTCGAAGCCAACCTTCTCGATCGACCTCAAACTCTTTATCCTCTGATTCCAACTTCTGGATAAACTCGACAAGCTTAGCATCTCGCTTTTGTCTCTCGCCAATCCTTTCGATGAGAGTAGGTCTTATCGATAAGCTTGCCAACATTTGAGGTTTCAACTTACATCGTATTCTGAAATCAAATTCTGCCAAGTACTCGAGGCTTTTCCATTTCGAAAACATCGCTCCTAATCCTGCATGTCTTCGACTCAACGCATCTGCAACTACGTTATTTTTACCATGAGTATAGGCTATACCATAATCATACGATGCCAGAAACTCTAACCACCACTGTTGCCGAAGATTCAAATCCTTTTGGGAGAAAAGATACTTCAATGACTTGTGATCCGTGAACAACTCGAATCTAACCCCAACAGGTAATCTCTTCACATCTTCAGAGTAATCACGATCGCTGCCAACTCCAAATCATGAGTTGGATATTTTCTCTCATGCGGCTTCAGCTGTCGACTTGCGCAGGCCACAACTCCATCTTTCTGCATTAGTACTGCTCCTAGTCCAGTACCACATGCATCGGTGTAGACCATCATCTATTCATTCCCACTTGGAATCGTCAAAACAGGAGCACTCGTTAGTCTCTCTTTCAGGATTCTGAAAGCTTGCTCACACTTTGTATCCCATGTGAACACTTGGTTCTTCTTCGTCAATCCTGTTAATAGTGTAACTATCTTGGAGAAATCATTGATAAACCGTTGGTAATAACCTGCTAATCCAAGTAAACTTTTCATGTCCGTTGCATTTTTAGGTCTATCCTAGTCCTGGGTTACTGCCACTTTAACCGGGTCAACTGCTATTCCATTTCCAGAAAATGGCCTAAGAACCTCACTTCACTCTTCCAAAAGTGACACTTCAAAACTTAGCCTTCATCTTATGCTTTCGTAAGATTTCCAAAAAAATATCAAGTGCATCTTATGCTCTTCCACATTCCGAGGGAAAACCAGAATATCATCCATGAATACAAGCACGAAATTGTTTAACTAATCTCTGAAAACCCTATTCATAAGATCCAAAAAATACGCTGGCGCGTTAGTCAACCCAAGTGGCATCACCAACCGTTCGAAGAAACTAGATGGTTACCTAAAAGCAGTCTTCGACACACTATCTTTTGCCATCCTGAACTGGTGGAATCCCGTTGCCAAATCCATCAGGGAAAATACTTTGGCTTCGTGAAGCTGATCGAACAAGTCATCAATCCTCGACAAGAGATACTTGTTCTTATTGGTCACCGTATTCAGCTCACAATTGTCCACCCACAATCTCAAGTATCCATAAGCTTGGTTGTAAAAACAACTGGTGCACCCACTCAGATACAATCCCCTAAATGAATCCTTTTTCCAAAAGTCACGAACTTGCACCTCTAACTCTCGCTATTCCTTAGGCGCCATCCGCCTAAGAGGCATAACGATAGGTCTAGCACCCTTGACCAAATCGATTCTGAATTCAATCTCACAATGCGGAGGCAAGCCTTTGAATTCTTTAAGGACATCCTCAAACTCCTTAGCGATCAACACAGATGAAAATTCTTCCCTTGGAATCACAAGCGAGTATAAAAAGCTCACGAAGACACCATCTTTGAGATTACAGCGAATCAAAACCTTTCGCCCTTCCACATCCCCGGCTCTCACCTCAAGCTTCTCGCAATTCACTCTTACCACATACCTCTTAAGCCAATCCATCCCCAAGATGATCCCAAACCTAGCGAGGTTCAAAACAAAGCAGTCACACACAAAAGAGCAACCGTGACTTGATAACTCAAGACCACGAGAAAGCATACAAAAGTTAGACGAATCCCCAACTGGATTAGTCACAACTAATGGTCGATCACAAATATCGGGTTCCACACCCAAGCGGCATACAAGCTCATTACAAATGAATGAATGCGATGCTCCAATATCAAACAACAAACGAACTGAAACACCTTTAACTGAAAGAATACCTTGAACAATGACATCCTTCCCTTTCTCCTCCACAGTATGAGTCCTTGAAGGCAACGACACAACTCCCAATGCATATGCCTTCACAACCTGCTTTCCCTTGGCTTATCCTGTACAATATTTCTTGTCATGCCCTGGTTTTCCACACTCGAAACACTTTTTTTTAGCATTTGGATTTTTACCATCCTTAGAATAATGACCCTTCTGCCAGTAGTTAAAGAAAGTCACTTGACCCTTTTGCTTCTTCTGACCATCTTTCCTTTCTGCTGCTGCTACTGCTTTCTCTTTTTGTTATTACCACCCTACTGTGGTTTTAAAGCTTCCTTGGTTGCAACAACAACAGTTTCTTCTTTAGGATATAAGCTTTCATGCCTCAAAGCTTTTTCCATTATCTTCTCATATGAGTTATCCACATGATCAACCAACGGCCTCCCAATATAGGTATCCAAACCCATAACAAACTTTTTGTTCTTCTGATAAGGTGAGTCAATATACAAACGAGCATACCAGGACAAGACCTCAAAATTAGAAACATAATCCAACACCGGTCCATTCTTCTTCAACTCCACAAACTTCTTGAACAAACAGACTTTTAAGCAATAGAGATATACTTCGTCTCAAACTTGACTTGGAATTGATCCCATATGATCTCATCATTCGGAGTCTCCAAAAGTAACAGAGTTCCATCAATGTATCTAGAGCGGTTTTCCTCTTTGTTGCATCATCTATACTCAATTCTCCAAAAATCCGTACACAACCATCCAACCCCTTTGAACCTCTTCAGTCGGCTCCGTCCCCTTGAACGGTTTTCCGCCCAGAGATGTGAATTCCTTGCATAGCTTCGTGACATCCACAGCTCTAGGTACCTGCACCTGAACCTCTACATCTACCGCGGTTGTATCTAGAGCTGGGGCCCTCCTCATGTTCACTAACATCATGGCCTTGAACATAACTGGGTAGTCTAGTACACTGCCATTTCCTCCTCCAGAAATAGTCTCCTCCCTAGCAGCGTATCCCGATGGTCGACGACTCATTCTAAATATGCAATATAAAATGATTAGCCACTTATGAGAAAAACTGCTATAGCGTTCTAGCACTATTACTATATCCACTAATATATGTAGTATGCATCCATCAGAAATCTACAAGTACATCTCTCATACGTTACTGTGTCTTTGAACTTTGGCTGAAACCGATAACCAGAGTTCTTTTACCAAATGTGACGACCGCCTACAACTCCTGCACTAAACAAGAGGAATAATGCGCTAAAAGGTGTGCCAGGCAGCTATGGACGATCAACAAGTTACGATAACACAATGCAGCACCTGTCGTATAACTCACAGCGCAAGAATAAAATATAATAGAACATACACAACAGGTTATAATAGTGAAGCATATCTGAGCAGAAACTTTAACTTCCATAACAACTAGAAAGAATATCCATACATCTTTGGATTACAACATAAGTGTCTGTATAAATTTGTCTCACTACAACACTCAGAATAAACACCAATCACAATAGCGGAAACATCCAACATGTATAATAGAGAAACTAATACGCAAGCCTCCTGCTCGTCATCACTCTACATCCTCACTTAACTAAGCTCTACTACCTGTAACCTGCTACTCAGTCTGCCAAACCACAATTGGATGAACAACCCAAGGTAATAAGAGGAAGCGTAAAACCTTGAGTCAGACAACAGTCTTAATGAGCGATAAAACAGTTATCTAACATCATCCATAAAGTATTTGAGAATGGGCAGATTAACCAGCCGATATACCATAACACCAGAAATCCAAACCCGTCTTCCCATATCCAACAGTGATAGCCTTTACTAACAAGCATTTAGAAACATCCATGGCAATTAATTATCAAGCATAGACCATCCTAATCGATATTGACATCTCCTAAGCACAAGCCCCGAAGGCCTAAACCAACATCAGACAAGCACCCAAGAGATATCACCTTCGACGTCAAATAATCTATGCAAGACGATACACACAAAACAATCATCACCCATGACTCTGGCTATCACCGCTAATCTTGCTTTGAAACCATCATTAATCGTACTATTGCCCAACCCGCCATTCGTCAAGGGCTAATGGCAACCCCAGTTCTAGCAAAAACTCCATATGTCATACAATGAAATGTATCTAGGCATTTCAACGATACCCAGGGTACTTGACCATAAAACAGGTCTTTTAGGTGTCCCTATTATACTATTTATTTGAGCGCACTAGAACCTATGATAACGATAACCTCTTAGACATTAATATTTCTTGTTGTCCTCCCCGACAGCTATTCATAGCTCAAGCAACCTTCTCGAGTAACCATTATCCATCAACTCATCACTTTGAGTTATCTTCGTATTCGTTGCATTTCAATGATCAACGAACACATCACAAGACTTCGAACATTCCTACTCGAATTTGTGTCGAAGCCAGAACCATCATCTACTCAAAAACAAGCTTCGTTTGGTAAATACTGCATTTCATAGCAATTCCAGCTTTTTCGCTATAAAAAATTGGCCATAGTGTCAAAACAACCTTTTTGCAGCATTTCTGAAATGCTATTATATCTCCTGGTTCAATTCTGGATCAATCTGGTGTGAAAACTAAGCAAAACATCAAAACTGAGTTTTACAACATTTAGGAAACGCTACCATATCTCTACGTTCGATTCTGGATCAGTCTAGTGATTGACCTCTCAAAACAGCCCAAAAACGCGTGCACAACACACGTTTTTATGTGCGCGATCCATGCTCTAGAAATGGTCGTTCCATCAGCTCTTTATAGCCTGTTTGGAAATGCTATCATTTCCCAGCGCGCTCCATCCTGGATCGTGGTCGATGCACATGCCAAACTCATGTGCGACCCATGAAAACTCGTGCGCGACCCATAGAAATCAGCTGACCCGCCTCCTCTTAGATCGTGCCCAATCCACAGTTTTTAACAGCGTTTTCCAAACGTTGTTAATTCTTCTAGATCGGAGTCGATCCAAACACTTGCCAGACCATGAAATTTTGTCCTGATTCATCAGTAAAATGGGGTCGATCCACCCTTTTTTCCCATGCGCTATCCGTGCCTAGATCATCCCCAATCTAGGACTTTTCACAGCATTTTCCAAACACTATAAATTTCCAGAACTTGATTTTTGCCCGATTCTTGAAAATTCCACCGATCTGCTTGATTTTTCTTGACGAACCAAGATTTTTCAACTTGCCAAACATGTTTCCAAACACTCCCGAACTTTTCAACCCATCTCAACTCAAAATCAATCAATTTCATCCAACAAATCATCAAACATCAAAATGACGATTCAACAAATGATTAAATTAATATATATGGATCTAAACATAGAATTAACACATGAAATTACCGTTTATGAATTGCTAGATTAGATCCTATGGTGATTTGAATTGAAATCATAATCACATCGATTAGATCTATATGAGAACAACTTGAAATGACGAACATAAGATCAAACAATCCAAATACTTGCTTGAATCCGCGTGAGAGATGTTTATCACTCACCAAACCTTCGATCTAGCTAAAAAAAGGTGAATCACGTACCCGAACAGTGAAGAACAACCTTCAAACCTCTTGTTTTGATGAAATCTCTCTTTACTTGATATAGATCTAGCTTTGATTGATGTAGATCTTCAAGCTTCTTCCTTAGATCTAGATTTTAATGGTGGAAAAGTGTATTTGATTGAGTAAGGAGGATCACAAGCTCAACCAAATGAGAGAATGAAGAAATTAAACTATTCTTCATGCCTCTAACCCCCTATTTATAGTCTCCCATCAGCCCACTAACGAGCCTCTTCAAATCAGCCATCAATAGCTGAAACCTAAACAGAAAAATGTGTAGAACTAAAACAACGATTCCTCCCAAACCGCTGAACCAAATCTTTATTGTGACCACTCTACGAAATTGGCAACACCATTTTCTTTCCAATGAAATTGATTTCAGCACTGGATTCGATCCCAGTCAAAGGTTATTCCCTATACAAAACTAACAGGGGCAATATGGTCACACATAAAATTGGTAAAAATTATGGATATGTCTCACATCACCATAAACAACATATCAAAATATGAGAATGATCCAACCCTCATGGAATAAAATAAAAATATTTTATGATCCTCCGATACGAAAAATGCAGGCTGTTATAGAAAGTACATGGTTTTGACCTAAATTTAGTTTATTTCTGTTGTATGGTCTAACAAAAGGAAAATACAAACAACCAAATGTTTTAACATTTTTTAGTTTGATTTGTATTTGGTCATTTTTTTAAATGGGTTTGATCCATTTGATACTCTTGCTGGTACGAAGTGTGTTAATCAAATACCCTGCAATGTTTGAATCAGACCATAATTTTAAAGGCATTAAGGCATGTGCATGAAGTAATAAACCACATTCAACTATGTGTCTGTGTTTTCCTTCTACTAGACCATTTTGTTTATAAGCATGGGGATATGTGGTGCTATGAATAATCCCTATTTTGTGAAAGAAATTACTAAGTGTTTTGTATTTATAACCAACATCGGTTTGTATGATTTTGACTTTGCAATTTGCTTGATTTCAACCTTAGTTATGAGATGAATAATAGTATTATAAGCATTAGACTTATTTTTTTAGAAAATAAATCCAGATATATCAAGTAAATGAGTCAATAAAAGATATATAGTATTTGCACTCATAGTCTAATCATATAGGTGTTGACCCCCATAAATTAGAACCAATCATTTCTAGTGGCTTTTCATATTCAGTTCAGGAGTCACCAAATGGCAATTTGTGACTTTTCCCCAACTGATAGTACGTACATATGTAATGCAAGGAAATTTTATTTTCTAAAATTATTTTTCTTACAATCTTTTCATTTGGGTAACCTAATTTATTGTGTCAGCGATAAAAAACATTTCTACTTCTATTATTGTCTCTTATTTTTCAAACATTGCAACAATCATCACTTTTGACAAGCCTTTTACAATTGATAGAATTAAATTTATAGTCTTCTATCAACTTCACCCTACAAAGGAGTCTTCCTAGTTAGTATATCTTTAAATAAACAGTGTTTAGGATAGAATTCAAAGAATACATTATTGTTACCGGCAAATTGTGAGATACTAATAAAAAATTCTCTGTTTGGGTATCCTAAAAAGATTATTTAAGTATAACTATCTCTTTTCTTTGATATGTGCATTGCCAGTGTGAATGGTACTTATGCACTTACCATTACATAAACATATCAGTTGTTTAGCTTTGTTTTCGTACTACTAAGATCTTGGTTGTCCAAACTGCTAGTAATGTGATTTGTTACACCTGAGTGTGGTTATCATGCTTCATCTTGAATATGATCAGGTTTAGTGTTTTCACTCAATTGACAGTTGTTGACACCAATTTGCTTGTCTACATCATTTTGAACTTGAGTTAAATTAGCATTTGGGTTTGTATTTCTCTGACTTCCTGAATTTTTCCCTGACATATAATTTTGGTTGAATCTAAAGAATCACTTAGCAACAGTATGACCCATTTTTTTTTGTAGATTTGACATTTGAGCCTGGTGTTATTTTTCTGTCTTCCTCTACTCTATGCTTTGTTTGAACTGCCACCTCTTTAACTTGGTTGATCAATTCTGAATTGACCACCACCCTTATTATTTGCTACATTATTGATGGAAAACTCGAGCCTTGTGATTTTCTGTGTTCATTTAAGATTACTACAGCTATTTCACATTCAATATGAAGTCCATTTAAGATTGTTAACACTTACTCATTTTCAGACATTTTCAGGCTGCAACTTCAAGTAAGTTGCATAATTTCTTGATTATTGCTAAATAATCTCTCATTGTCTCATTATCTTTTCTAATATTTTGGAGTTCCCTTTTGTAATACATCACTTTCGCAGTAGACTGAGTGTTGAAATCTCTTTCCACAGTAACCTAAAATGTCATTCGCTGATTTGTATCCAATTACTTGAAGCAGTATATTAGAACTGATTGAAGATAACATACAAGAACTTATTAACTAGTCTTGCCTATAGTATTTAGTAATGACCCGAATTTCTGTACCTTTTGAGTGGACTTATTATACCATACGTTCAACCCAAATTGCACAGAAATATGAATCATTAATAGAAAGAAGTTAGAGGATGAGAAATAGTAAGAAAGAGAAGTTAGAATAGAAGAAGATGAAGAACACAAATCTCACAGCGGAACGAATAAAATATAATAATTAATATAACTTTTGAAATACAAATTAGTAACTGTATATACGTACCATCATCAGAGCACAACAATTATTCCTGGAACAGTTATAAATAACTGTTTCCAGATATAACATAGTACACAGCGGAAAATATGATAGTCTATAACTAACCGATAAAGCCTTCTGCTTCAAGCTCCACCAAGTGGATGCGTAAAATCCCGACTACTTGATTGCCCGTACAAATTTGGGCACCCAAGAGTTTAGGGAAAATAAAGCAAAATAAACTCTGGGTCAGTCATGGGACTGATGTGAGTAAACTCGAACCACTGGTTTAACTTTTAAAAAAATCCTTTCGAAAGAAAAGATAATTGTAAGACCGATCCACATGTAAATACAGATGGTTTTCACCTTACGGTAACCAAAAATATTTTTTTGATATCAAATCAATTGATATTATAATAGTGTCTAAATCAAATAAATAGCAATCTAGCGAAACGCTTGCATCTTACGTTCCATATATAATTTAAAATCCAAAACCGCAGGGCACTTATTGGAGAATGGATTTCCAATTATGACAAGGTATAGGACCACCTTCCGATAGTGTTTCTCTGGAGAGGAATACACTGGGTTCAACAAGGACATCTTGCAACCTGACCACTCATGACTGGCCACTCATTTAACTTGAGTGTGCCTAGCATATTATCACCAACAGTTGTGATCAGCAACCATTACCAAAAGCATACAACAACAAATAGAATAAGAAGTAAATGAATCTCTAAATCAGGTGATAATATCTCTAATGGGAATGACCTACTTGGCCATGTTGCCTGCCCGATTTCTGTCATTTCCCGGTTGGTGAGGCTTGAGGTCACGATTATCTTTTAAGAACATCTTGCGTACCATTTGTTTGGAATGCCACATTGTTCGACATTCATCCATGTATGTTGTCCTGGGACTGGACAAACAGAAGACACCATTCTATCAATCCATCTTGGGCAATTTCTACCTAGGATTAACAGAATAGCCCTTGCACTTAACTCCATCTTTAATCATCTTTAACATAAGTTGGTTCGTAATGCTTATGCCCATACGGAGTGATTTTTAGATAATAAATATGATCTCGGTCTCTTTGTATTGGCAACGAATGTATAAAATAAACCAAACTTTGATAGCCTGTGATTTAACTATCAAAGGAAACATCCATACAACCAATGATCCTATTTCCAAATGGAAATTCTATCGATCAACCATCAAAAACACTAGCCCCCTTTAGATTAATTCCATATTATATTATCATTCCAAATTCTCATTTCCCGTCTTCCATTTCTTTTCAAAGATTTGATTATCTCTCTCATTTTTTGGAAAACATTTCTAATATCATAATTCTTTATTCGAGAAAATATCTCTTATTCCAGTTAGAAAACATTTTTATATATTCACGAATCCTTATTTTCTATATTAAAAAAATATACATTATTAATTTCGAAAAACATTTCCGATTTCCATTTCTTAATTCCTTATTTACCAATTCATTTCACTCTCTATGCGTAGAAAAAACCTCTCATTTTATTTGGGGAATCATTTCAAAATCCTTTAAATTAACCCGATGTTATAAAAACATCGTTATTATAGCCTAACACAATTTAATCATTCATTAACTAACCATATTACTAAACAATCTTCACTAGAAAATCTTAACTATTCGTCCGTCATCATGAAGTCAATCAAATTGGGGGTATCATTACCTCTCAGATCTTAACTGAACAACCTTCTCAACTTTGAAATAGTTAAAGCTCACAACTTCAAACAAAACATCGCTTATGCGGCTCCCGGATTCAATTCAAGAATCCACTTCTTTTACAAAAAAATATTTATTATAACAGTAGTGTTATAATCGTTTATCCAAATATTTGGTTTATAAAACATTTATTTTAACGGTAGCATTATAATCGTTGTTTATATTTATAAAACATTTATTATAACGGTAGCGTTATAATCGTTGTTATCAAATATTTGGTTTATAAAACGTTAACTTCTTATTCTATTCGCTGCTGTATGCTTTCGGTAATGGTTGCTGATCACAACTGTTGGTGATAATATGCTCGGCACACTCATGTTAAATGAGTGGTCAGTCACGTGTGGCCGGGTTGCAAGATGTTCTCGTTGAATCCAGTATATTCCTCTCTAGAAATACACTATCGGAAGATGGTCCCATACCTTGTCATAATTGGAAATCCGTTCTCCAATAAGTTCCCTGCGGTTTTTGATTTTATATTATATATGGAACGTGAGATGCAAGCGTTCCGCTAGATTGCTATTTATTTGATTTAGACACTATTATAATATCATTGGATTTGATATCAAAAAATATTTTTGGTTATTGTAAGGTAAAAATCATCCGTATTTATGTGTGGATCGGTCTTACGATTATCTTTTCTTTCGAAAGGACTTTTAAAAGTTAAACCAATGGTTGAAGTTTACTTGCACCAGTCTCAGGACTGGCCTAAAATTTATTTTGTTTTGTTTTACCGAAACTCTTGGATGCCTAAATTTGATAGGACTGTCAAGTAGCCAGGATTTTACAAATCCACTTGGTGGAGCTTGAAACAGAAGGCTTTATCAGTTAGCTATAGACTATCATATTTTCCACTGTGTACTATGTTGTATCTGGAAACAGGTGTTTATAACTATTCCAGGAATAACCGTTGTGCTCTGATGATGGTATGTATATATAGTTACTAATTTGTATTTCAAAAGTTACGTTAATTATTATATTTTATTCGTTCCGATGTAAGATTTGTGTTCTTCGTCTTCTTCTATTCAAACTTTTCTTTCTTACTATTTCTCATCCTCTAGCTTCTTTCTATTAATGATTCGTATTTCTGTGCAATTTGGGTTGAACGTGTGGTGTAATAAGTCAACTCAAAAGGTACAGAAATTCGAGTCACTACATTTGGTATCAGAGCTGAAGGTTGAGTAGTAACCTTTGCCCCGTGGAGTAACTCAATAGAGATGATGTTAGTAATGCCCTAAATTGAGTTTGTGTATATATACGAGAGAACATATTTGTAGATTTGATATAAAATTGTTTTATATTGTGTTGGTTGGTTTGTTGATGGTTTATGAATTCTGGTCGATACAGAATGTATAAATGTTCCGCTATGTGTTTCTAAACTCTCGAACAACGCAGTTCGGTATAGTATTATTTTAAATGGGTAATCGTTTTAAAGAAAACGATGAGTTTTTAGTTCAAAAATTCGGGTCATTACATATTTAGTGTGTTCTTCATTATTAATCATTACGTTTTCTGCATCAGTGATAAATCTTGGAGGAATTGGCATTGTGTCATGAATAAAGCCTTCAAGATGTTGTGATTTGTGATATTAAATCACATGTACGTTGAAGAAGAAGATGCTTGGAAGTGCTTTGTGATAGAGGAGATAGTTTGAAGATTGAAGATTGAAGATCGAAGAATATTATTTTTACCTAGTTTTTCTCATCTTTAATCTGTGATATTTTTGAGTGGCAAATTGGGTATTTTTCCTAGGCCTTCTATTCTCCTATAAAAGCAGCATCTAGGATTGAATTAAAGATATGGGATTGGGATCGAAATAGTTGATCTAAGAGTTTGCCGTCATTCTTCATTGTTCTCCTTCTTAAAATATAGTTGTTGTCATCTAGGTATTCTTTTCCTTTCTTAATAAGGTTATTGATTTAATTGTAGTTTGTTTACTTTTGGTTTTTGACCCATTGAGTGTAAACAAAAGTTGTTTTTGTGAATCAATAAAGGGGGTAGTTTGGTGGAATATCTTGTGTCTATGCGTGTAATTTCATATATGTGTTGTTTTTCCATTGAATCATCTTTAAGTAAATTGTTAAATAAGATCCTGGTTGCTTCCACAAAGGCTCAATTTTCTAACAATTAGTATCGGAGCTAGATCATCGCAAAGCATAGAGTGATTTTGGATTGGAATTTTTTTTTGGTGAATGAATAAATTTTTTTATGTCAGATATGATGACATTTCCGAAGATTACTATTTTCCATTGAAGAAATTGGGGGATTTATAAGCATGAGATGGAGGATGTGATTTACAAGAATGATCTTTACGATCCGACTAAAGAAGATGAGAAAAAGCCCTCAGATGTGGATGAGGGAAAGTGGAAGAAGATGGACAAGAAGGCAATTGCTTTGATTCGACAATACCTTGACAATTGAATATCCCATCATGTGGCTAGTTCTGAATCCGCGAAGGATTTGTGGGACAAGTTGGTATCTTTATATGAGTCAACGAGTGCTACAAGTAAGGATTTTCTGGTTCGAAATTCGGTGCAACTTCGATTGGGTGAGGAGAAGTCTGTTGCGCAACATTTAAATGAATTTCAAGATATGATCAATCAATTGGCAAATTTAAAGGTCAATTTTGATGTTGAGTGTTAACGATATTTCTCTTCAACACCGGAGATAGGTCAACATGAATTGTAACACCCCGAATTTTATGAGAATATTAAAATTAACAAATTCAAGAACATTTAATTTTTAGAAGAAGAATTAAGTGAAATGGGTGTTGCTATTACGTTTGTCTTAAAATTTTGGTCAAGATAGACAATTGGTTTGCATAAAACGGATACCTTATGAAGAAGTTATTAAGCCTTGAAGTTTGTATGCATATAAGAAAAAATATAGATATATATAAAAATTAAATAAATAAATATGAAGAAAAGTTCAAAACAGCGAATTGGGAGGGGGAATAACCGAACCGGCCCATTTTTGAGGTCGACCCGAGCTTTGCTGGGTCGACTAGGGGTTGATTCAGGGTGTTTGGCTGTCAACCCGTGGGACGATTCGCTCTAAGGCAGATGTGGCATCTGATTGGTTCTGATGGTTCATGGTTAATCTAATGGTCCTGAAACACTCTATACAACTATATAAGGACCCTAAACCTAAAACCTAACTCTATTATTCACTCTCATCTAAACCTAGCCGCCACTAAAACCTAAATCAAATTAAAAAATAAGTTCTTCATCAACCTAGAGGATAGACTTAGCCAATATATAATGACATGTGGTGGGGTTAAGTAATAAAGAGGAAAACATTTAACCAATTATATAACATGATGTATGGGAAGGGTTAAGTTAACACGAGAGGGAAACACTTAACCAATATAACATGATTTGAGGTAGGGTCAAGTTAACACCAGAAGGAAACACTTAACCAACATGACAAGACGAGTGGGTGGGTTAACTTAACTTGAATTGATTAATGACACTTGACCAATATAACTTGATGAACGAATGGGGTTAAGTTAAATAGGAAATACTTAACCAATATAACATGATGAATGAACAGGGTTAAGTTAATAAATCATACTTAACCAATCCAACATGATAAGTGAGAAAGGTTAAGTTAATAAGAACCACTTAACCAACACGGCATGACGAGTAGGAAGGTTAAGTACACGTCGGGTTGGTGGGTAATATTAGTAAATATATAGGCCCACAAAACTTAACCATTATATAAACATGCTTGAATCCGTCGGAAGGTTAAGTACATGTCGGGTTGGTGGGTAATATTAGTAAATATATAGGCCCACAAAACGTAACCATTTAATAAACATGCTTGAATCGATGGGAGGGTTAAGTACATCTCGTGTAGGTGGGTAATATTAGTACATATAGGCCCACAAACTTAACTGCTAACTAAACATGCTTGAATCAGTGTGGGATGGTTAAGTACATATTAGGTTGGTGGGTAATATTAGTAAATATAGGCGCACAAACTTAACCAGTAGGAAACCCTAGTAACGGGGACCTATTTCAGCAGTAACCCACATAGATGTATCACGGTACCCTAAGCTAGGCAAGGTGGGGCACGATTACTGGGCTGATTATAAGCGGTCAAAGCAGCGGCAGGGGGGTACGTCAGTGTAGGTTCCGGCGGTTTATGGGCGTGCACATATTCCGGAGTGGGAAAAAGCAGGCACTGGGTACCGGTAGTTATACACTGTGCATCTTTAATCGTGTCGGGTTGTTATCATAAGGATTGATACACCTTATGGTGGGACCAGCACAGGGTATCTACACGCAAGAGAGGGCCGATTGACACTGACACAGGGAACATTTGTACAAATAGGGAGCCGATCGATAGGGTAGTAAGGGTACATCTAACATCTTTATGGCAATTAGGCTGACTGAGGTGGAATCCTCATAATAGATGTACACCTGAAGGCTACCACAATTGCGGGGATTGGGATCACGTTGTAATATTATCCTTTATACAGATTACTAGTTGGGACACTCGTTTGGGGGTGCAGAGATATAGAAATCAGAATAATAGGGTAGTAGCGAAGTAGAGAATAGTTAACATGCGATGTTATACTTAGTTTATCTTGCATATTGCTTATCCTGTGTATCCTATGTTCCTTATCATCATGCTTATGTCTTTATTCAGTTTAATTCATGTCATGTTGTTCTTGCTTGTTCATATGCTGAAAGTAGCTGGACATACCAGACTTATGTCTGACCTAGTTTTGTTTTGTCTCTTTTCTTCCGTCCCCCCCCCCCTCCAGGTTCTCAGGGAGGAAATGTTACCACTTAGCTCAGTTTTCTTTTCAAGCTCGAAGATAGTCGATGTTTTTCTTTGAACCCTCTCTTCCACTGCTATGGCTGGTTCATGCTTCATTGGGAATATCATTGTTATTTTTATGCTTCTTTTATACTTGGAAGTTTTTAAATCAAGACAGAAGTTCTATGTATTACTTTTAGTATGATTGAGATAACTGTTGTAAAAGCTTGATTGAACCACATTGTTAATAAAATGACTTTATTTTTCGCTGTTTTATTTGTCTGCATCTTTTACCTATAATGCTCCACCGAAGTTAAGGCATTCTCTTTGTGAGTAATCTTAACGGAGGTAGGGTGTTTCACTTGGTATCAGAGCTGAAGGTTACCGGATCAGATAAAAGATTTGAAAAATTATTTTCAAACGGTTTTAAAAGAAGCATTTTCAAAAGAAAATTTTTGTTTTAAAGGCATATTCCCCAAAGCCATATGCACTATCTTTTGAATCCTTGTTTCCTTCTTTCCTGAGTCTTCGGGGCTCCTGGCTTTCTGGGAGTTACCCTCATCGCAGCATGGTTCCGTAGGCTTGATAAGACTACGATATCTGTGAAAGGGCGAAGAAGTGCCCAAATCCCATCTATAGCTGCAGTAGTTTTACCTGCGACTAATTTTCTTTCGAGCTTTGTTGGATTTTCCATGCGATGGAGGCAGCCTTCAAGAGACCTGTCAACAAGTTACACAAGGATGACAAAGATGAGAATGAGGGAGTTTGGCTAAGGAGCACAACCCAAGGACGAGGAACTCATGGATATAGACTTGGTTCACAAAGGAGGGGAGGAAAGAATAATAAAACCTAAGACAAGAGGAAGTATCTTTATTATGTTATAATGGGTCGTATAATTAAGGACAAGGAGAAGGACAAAGGACAAGATTTTCAGGAAGGCAAGTGCATGCTTTCACCGCCGTCATACCTGAGAGAAAGATAGTAAACTTTAGTTTTTCTTCCTGATCATCCTGTTTGTACTCTTTTGATTTTAGCGCTTCACATTCGTTTATATCTGCTTCCATAGTTGAGTTTCTGCATCTTAGTACTTGCGTAGTAGAAAATCCTATTATTGTCTCAAATCCAATTTGTGGTTCGGCTCACTTACCTTTAGTTTGTAAGGATTTGAGATGCATATGTTTCCGGGTTTCATGGGCTATGGGTTGATTCTAGGCATGGATTGGTTAGCTAGTAATTGTGAAAGGAGAGTAGTTAGACTTTCGACTTGCCTCGGGAATACCCTCGAGATTTCGTGCCATCCTAAGGGGTCAATTTGTCTTAGCTACCTAGAATCACTTTATGTATTTATCGATGATTTTCGATCTGTTAGAGTAGTCCATGAGTACGCAGATTTTTTTTGATTAAGGTTAGGAGTTTTCCCCCTAAAAACTCGAGATAGAATTCCGCATATATCCAGTTGACAATACAAAGCCAATTATGCGATCAATGATAGTTTTGGAGCAAGATTGGCGAGGATAGCCAGAGTCAGTTAAGTTCTCAATTGTTTGGTTGTTTTGCTAGTATCATCTCATATAGATCGTCCAAATTCGGAGGAGGTATTCCTTGGGTGCTTGTCTGATATTGGTTTAGGCCTTTTGGGATTGTACTTGAGGGATGCCAAGTTCGACTAGGATGGTTTGCATGAGAGATATGACCCTCAGATTTGTGACATGAGGGATAAGCTAAGTAGAAGAGAGACCTTTAATCATCTTAGTATATACACTTGGTATCATGGTTAACTTCGGTTTATCTTGGAAAGATAGTTCGACAACATTGGATACCCTCTAGCATAGTAAATGATCGAGGTCCTATCTTTACTAGTGGGTTTTGGAAATGGAGGTCAAGAAGCTTCATAATCGTGAAGCTAAATTAGTTAAGGTACAGTGGAGTAAAGCTCAAAGTAGATGCGACTTAGAAGACTGAAGACTAGATACGCGCATCATACCTTTTTTGAGGGTATATCCTTGATTCCTCCTTTTTCTGTAATATTTATTTGCATGCTAGTCTTTATCTTTTAAGTATATCCTCTCGGTCCTATCCTCGATCCTTAGGTAGAAGCTGATGGATGAAAACATGTGTTTGAGACATGTTATGATTAATGGTTGCAAGTGTTTGCTAGTGGTTGCTAGTGGATGTATATACAAACATTAAGCACTAGATCGGCTCAATCACTTTCATATCGCATATGCATATGACTGTATTTGTATATGGATTGAAACTTGATGTGTTATCATATGGATGTTGCATATGGATGAGCGAATACACACACATATAGTATTTACATGATTAGGGATATTTTCATACATATTGGACGCAAGACACTCTAATGATTCGCATTAAAGAGATCAACTGGATCAGTAGACCGCCTGATTTTTGCACTAGATAAGAGACATATACACACACTCTTCATATGTTCATATGGCATTAGAAGTCTTTTAAAGACAATGGAAGCTTTTGGATGATGGATGAGTAGATGGATGATTGGACGTTAGGATGCATTCTTCTTAACTTGAAGATTTCAGGGACAAAATCCTTTAAGGAGGGGAGAATGTAACACCCCGAAATTTCTGAGAATATTAAAATTAACAAATTCAAGAATACTTAATTTTTAGAAGAAGAATTAAGTGAAATGGGTGCGCTATTACGTTCGTCTCAAAATTTTGGTCAAGATAGACATATGGTTTGCATAAAACGGATACCTTATGAAGAAGTTATTAAGCCTTGAAGTTTGTATGCATATGAGAAAAATATATATATGGATATATATAAAAATTAAATAAATAAATATGCAATAAAGTTCAAAACAGCGAATCAGGAGGGGGGATAACCGAACCGGGCCATTATTGAGGTCCACCCGAGCCCCGCTGGGTCGACTAGGGGTTGATTCAGGGTGTTTGGCTGTCAACCCGTGGGCCGATTCGCTCTAAGGCAGATGTGGCATCTGATTGGTTCTGATGGTTTAGGGTTAATCTAATGGTCCTAAAACACTCTCTACAACTATATAAGGACCATAAACCTAAAACCTAATTTTATTATTCACTCTCATCAAAACCTAGCCGCCACTAAAACCTAAATCAAATTAAAAATAAAAAGTTCTTCATCAACCTAGAGGATACACTTAACCAATATACGATGACATGTGGCGGGGTTAAGTAATACAAGAGGAAAACACTTAACCAATTATATAACATGATGTATGGGAAGGGTTAAGTTAACACGAGAGGGCAACACTTAACCAATATAACATGATTTGAGGTAGGGTCAAGTTAACACCAGAAGGAAACATTTAACCAACATGACAAGACGAGTGGGTAGGTTAAGTTAACTTGAATTGATTAATGACACTTGACCAATATAACTTGATGAACGGATGAGGTTAAGTTAAATGGGAAATACTTAACCAATATAACCTGATGAATGAACACGGTTAAGTTAATAAATCACACTTAACCAATCCAACATGATAAGTGAGAAAGGTTAAGTTAATAAGAACCACTTAACCAACATGGCATGACGAGTAGGAGGGTTAAGTACACGTCGGGTTGGTGGGTAATATTAGTAAATATATAAGCCCACAAAACTTAACCATTATATAAACATGCTTGAATCCGTGGGAAGGTTAAGTACACGTAAGGTTGGTGGGTAATATTAGTAAATATATAGGCCCACAAAACTTAACCGTTTAGTAAACATGCTTGAATCGATGGGAGGGTTAAGTACATCTTGTGTAGGTGGGTAATATTAGTACATACAGGCCCACAAACTTAACCGCTAAATAAACATGCTTGAATCAATGCAGGAGGGTTAAGTACATATTAGGTTGGTGGGTAATATTAGTAAATATAAGCCCACAAACTTATCCAGTAGGAAATCCTAGTAATGGGGACCCATTTCAGTAGTAACCCACATAGATGTATCACGGTACCCTGAGCTAGGCAGGGCGGGGCACGATTACTGGGCTGATTATAAGCGGTCAAAGCAGCGGCAGGGGGCTACGTCAGTGTAGGTTCCGACGGTTTACGGGCATACACGTACTCCGGAGTTGGAAAAAGCAGGCACTGGGTACCAGTAGTTATACACTGTGCATCTTGAATTGTGTCAGGTTGCTATCATAAGGATTGATAGATGGTGGGACCAGCACAGGGTATCTACATGCAAGAGAGGGCCGATTGACACAGATACGGGGAACATTTGTACAAGTAGGGAGCCGATCGATAGGGTAGTAAGGGTACATCTAACATCTTTACGGCAATTAGGCTGACTGAAGTGGAATCCTCATAATAGATGTACACCTGAAGACTACCACAATTGCGGGGATTGGGATCACGTTGTAATACTATTCTTTATACAGATTACTAGTTGGGACACTCGTTAGGTGGTGCAGAGATATAGAAATCAAAATAACAGGTGGTAGCGAAGCAGAGAATAGTTAACATGCGATGTTCTACTTAGTTTATCTTGCCTATTGCTTATCCTGTGTATCCTATGTTCCTTATCATCATGCTTATGTCTTTATTCAGTTTAATTCATGTCATGTTGCTCTTGCTTGTTCATATGCTGAAAGTAGCTGGACTTACCAGACTTATGTCTAACCTAGTGTTGTTTCGCCTCTTTTCTTCCGTTCTCCCTCCCCCCAGGTTCTCAGGGAGGAAATGTTACCATTTAGCTCAGTTTTCTTTTCAAGCTCGAAGATAGTCGATGTTTTGCTTTGAACCCTCTCTTCCACTGCTATGGCTGGTTCATGCTTCATTTGGAATATCATTTTTATTTTTATGCTTCTTTTATACTTGGAAGTCTTTAAATTAAGATGGAAGTTCTATGTATTACTTTTAGTATGATTGAGACAACTGTTGTAAACGCTTGACTGAACCACATTGTTAATAAAATGACTTTATTTTCCGTTATTTTATTTGTCTGTCTTGTAATTTATCTGCATCTTTTACCTATAATGCTCCACCGAAGTTAAGGCATTCCTTTTGTGAGTGACCTTAACGGAGGTGGGGTGTTTCATGAATGAATCTATGGGGAAAATAGGTTGTTTAGCCTTTGCACGTTTGGATTAGTTCACCATTCCTTGGTATCAAGGTCTGAAATCCGAAAGAATAGTTACTCTTCCCTCAATGGGGTGAGTATCACGCTTAAGCGATTCGAGGACCAACAGTTACCTTGGGTAGAAGGATCACTAAATACAACCCTTGACAAAGGACTTAACGGATGGTAAAATGGGATTTTGCACCAAGCTCGCTGAAAGGCTTAAGCTTGTAGGAAGGATCTAAGCTTGTAGAAAGGGATATTTCACCTGATTCATGGAATGGTCTAGGTAAGGAATCATGCACATATAAGAAGCAAACAGTAAGGTGTAGCAGCAATTACTAAGAAGTAGTATGATAAACTCATAAGAAGACACCATAAATATTGATTCATTCTTTATTGATCTTTGATTTAGAATACATTAGCAGAATAAAAGAAATCCCCAAATCGATCTAAGAATTAGGGTTTACTCTAGAAATAAGTAGTACAAGAATAAAAAATGAGAAAATTCGTCCTCAAAATGAGATCTATTGGAACTTATTTATAGAGAATTCGGGGCCCCTTCTGCTGTTGTGCTATTGGGCCTGCAAGAGCCTCTATCGGCCGCTTTCCTCTTTAGCCTCGGATGTTTGGCTTTCGGCCGCTTTTGTGACGCTGATTAAAGCCTCCAAAGTGAGGATCCCAGTCAATTGGGGCTTCTTTGAGATTGAGATGAGTTTGTCGATGTACTAGCTTTTCAGGAGGTATTTGAGCTTCCGGCTGTATGCTTTCGGTTATAAGCTTTCGGATGTAGGCTTCTTGTTCTTCTCATGAATACTTAGAGAAGTTTTCCCTCATAACGTATGTAGATGTTATACCAGTCGGAGGTGTACTTTGACCTAGCTGGACCGGTTACGAAGGGCAATCTATAGCTTGGGGCAAAACCAGCCAAATAAATGGAAGATCTATCTACTGAATCGGGTTATTAGATGGCACTGCGCACCGGCGGCCCAATGATATAACTCAATCACTTTTAGCTTTCATTAGCTGCAAACAATAAACAAAGAACAAAAGCAGAATCAATGGATGGTTAGGATAGGCTGCTGGTTCGGAACCACTGTTGGCGTCCGTAAGTGGACTAGTATGGATAGCCTGTATCCCTTCTAGGGTTCTGGCTTATCTTCCTCTGAAGCTTTTGGAATAGCCTGGTCTTCCGAGACGTAGCTCCCAATGATGTGTTTATTGTTTATCAATATGACCTTTTGGCGTTTATGTAGTAGATGTTTCGGAAGCGGGTTCCAGATAATCTCTATGTACTTTTGGGTCGATACTCTTGATGTCTTTACCTCCTGGCGTATTGGTATTAAGCAGGTTGATACCGGCAGCTCTTCCGCCGTTCCGGGTTTCCGTTAGTGGAGCTCTTGCTTCTTTCTTCCTTGGTTTCTGACTTAGGTGACCTTTCGTTATAGAACCCCCTACCCGGTATGCCCTTCCGGATAGACCGTGTCGGCATTTTATAGACTTTGAGCCCCTTTCCCCTAAGATGACATCAGTTTGTGTAGCTCTCAGATCATTCCTTCGTTCCTGTGCTCACTGGATACCCCTTCATCGTTAGCAAGTTTCGGAGTTAACTTTGGTTGTAACAATGAGTTACAGACTCTTTTATTGATGAGTTCACTTCCAGAAAGTTATGAGACTTTGGTTGTTTCATTGAATAATTCCAATGCTAATGAAAGTATCTCTTTGGAAACGGTACGAAACAACCTTTTGAATGAAAAACTAAGGAGAAATTGATCGGGTTTGAAATTAGTTCAAGATGAGGCTATGGTAGCAAGAGACTCGAGGAAAGATACAAGATGGAAAAAAAACGGGGCTAATGATAGAGGTGCTATCACTTGTCATAATTATGGTAAGAAATGTCACATACGCAAAAATTGTTATGCCTATAAGAAGGATCAAAAGAAGGCGGTGGATGGTGATAGTAGTGATGATGCACATGCAGGTTTTGTTGAAGGTTTCATTAGTGATGCTTCTTGTGATGTCCTGTTTAGTGAAGCTAATCCTTCGAAGATAGATTCAGGAGTCATTTTACACATCTGTAGGATGTGAAGTGTTTTTCTTCTTATGAGAAGAATGTTGACATAATTAGAATGACCAATGAAATAGAGTTACTGGTTTGTGGTATTAGATCTATCCGGTTTCGTATGCATGATGGTGTGGTAAGGGAAGTCTCTGGAGTTAGACATGCACCCGCTAGTTCGCATAATTCTATTTCTCTCGGCCAGTTGGATCGTCGTGGTTGCACTTGTGATACTCAAGGTGGAGTTTTGAGAGTGAAGTAGGGTGGTCGTGTTATGATGAGAGGAATATTGCAGTAAGCAAACATTTATAGATTGGATGATACTGTGTTCGATTGTGGAAGATGAGTGACGGTTGAACAACCTAATCAACAATAAGGTGGAGAGGTTAATTTGGTCACTGCTGATGTTTTAGATAGGGGTCTTAATGTTGATGATGCTTAAGGGATCGATGATGATTAAGAAATGAGCTCAGGTCAAATGAGAGACGAGTGTCGAGTGGAAAATCCACAAAGACAGGATGAGGATCTTTTAAGACTATTAGTTTTGCGTGGTGCATCTGAGAGGCAAGTTGCATCTTTTGCAGGCGGTGGGTTGTATTTGTAATGGTTTTAATTGAGATAAGGTGGTCGTTGAAAGAGCTTGTAATGACTTGTTTGATGATTGTTGGAGTGTTGATGTGACTTCATATCAAGATGGAGTGTTTGATTTGTGATGTTAAATCACACGTATGTTGACGAAGATGATGTTTGGAAATGCTTTATAATAGAGAAGATAGTTTGAAGATTGAAGATCAGAGAATATTATTTTGACCTAGTTTTTCCGATCATCATTAATCTGTGATATTTTTTAGGGGAAAATTGGATATTGTGCCTAGACTTTCTATTCTTCTATAAAAGTAGCATCTAGGATTGGATTAAAGAAATAGGATTGAGACTGAAATAGTTGATCCAAGAGTTTGCTTCGGGAATTTACCACTGTCTTGATTAGTTTCTGAGTTCCAATGGTGTGATCTAGTTGCGTAGATGCATCATTTCAGAAGTTTTTGATCAATTGTCTTCGGCCGTGATCGATATAGTGGGCAGTAAAGATAAGAAAATCACTAAAGCCCTCAAATATATATGAGTATATCTTTTGTAAAAGATGATGACGTCAACAGGATAGTAGATGCAACCGAACCAATCAATTATTGATGTTGAGGTTTCTTAGATGGCACTACTATTGATTTTTTGAGAGAACTCCTGTACCTGAATTGGAATTTTTTGATTTTCTAAAAGCAAATTTAAAATTTAAAGTTTCGTGTAGTCACGCATTCTTGTTGAATTTGATGGTGAGACACTAATCTTCATTGTTGAAACTGTTTTTCCTAAACTCAGATGATGATTGAATTAACTAATGGGTTTACACCAATGTCAAATGATATAAAACCGATGGTGTTGGTGTAAGGTGCTTTTCTTGAACATGAAACTTGAATTGTTGAATCAGGATCCTTGATTAGCACGATGCTGTTAGGCGAATGTACTCTGATACAATGCTGAAGTGTTGGTTGAATTATATTTGTATATTGAATTCAAGTTTGAAGTAGAACTGCAGAGAGTATTGGCTTTTATATCGAATTGAACGAAAATGATTTACTGTTGAATTGATAATTTGTTTTGAGTGTACAGGCGGTTGTATATGCAACACCCCTGCGTGTTGGGTTGAGAAAATAAACAGGCCCATTTACAATCTATATATCTCGTATAACATATCATTACAAGTAAATTTGGGTATTTTTCAAAATATCAGTTTTTTTTGCTACTTGCAACTGCCGTATGTTCAGTTTAGGGAAGCCTGTAAGTGGGACAGTCAACTCGAAGCAAACTAAAATATACTTGCCGGCTTCTATGTTTGCAGCACCGGCTTTCCTTTCATTTTAGCAAAATTAGTATTATTATAATGTATACAATAAGGAAGTAAAATTAATTTAAGCACATTACATCCCCGTACAATTTAGTCAACGAATTGTTAAAGTTGTATAATTTCTTAATTTCTCATTTTCACTTTGTATTGTTATTGAATTGACAGTTGCATAATCGTTAACCTCAACATTTCTTGTGATAACGATGAGAACAATGCAGATGACCTTTTTTCCGACCTATATATCCATAGATTGGTAATATAATTTGAGATTAAGCTATAATTTGAAGCAGAGATGAAGATTATCATAAGTCTAATACTCATATCAGTGCTTTTTGTAGAGATTCAAGTCTGTTTTGGCGCTACAGATTCTGGCGCTACAGATTCTGGGGATGGTGAGTTTTCATTGCCATGTTTATTTATAAGTTAAAATATTATACACACACACTTACACTTGAGCCACAGTTATCAATTTGCGGATGGTGAGTCTACAAGCTGTTTACTAATTGTTTCGGCCAGCGATCAATTTGCTTTCCTTTGAGCCACAGTTATCAAGATGTCTTGCCTATATAGTTGAACATAAAGGCTTTAATTCGCTTGATTTTATATTACTGTGTGCTTCACAGCAAACATACCTTTGAGTACCGTGCTTAATACTGTACATGACCTAGTTTAGGTGCCAAATATTGTTCCTTTTTCTCTTTTGAGTAAATATCAAGTAGACTCTGTTTATCACAACTATGGAAAAAAGAATAGTTCATGGAAGTTTAATGCTAATAGTGAACTAAATGATGAAATCAGCTTCTACTCTAACATCCCTGATGAGGCACTGGCAAAATACACCATCAAGTTGGGGAAGTTCAAGTAATCCATGTGAATGGGCGGGAGTTATATGTAACCCAAAATCTCGAGTAGTTGCATTGTGAGTGGAATCAGATACTTATTTTTAAGCCGCTTAATGATTCCTATAATGAATAGCTATCTCTGCATCAGAAAATTATCAAGCATGGGAATTAAAGGTACATTAAGTGGTGATATTGGGCAACTTACCGAACTACAATCCTTGTAAGACTTCTCATCATAAACATATAAACATGCACCTGTATAGTAGTTCTTGAAGTTTGTACATGTCAATTTTTTTAAATGTTTTTTGGTTCCTCTGAAAATTTCTATGATTTGTCCTGCACAGGGATTTGTCATCCAACGCAGAGCTTGGTGGTCCACTTCCTGAGAGTATTGGAAATTTGGTTCTACTCAACACTTTGTAAGTTCGAAGGATTTCTCTTCAACTTCACATAATTTTTAGTTGCACTGTAGGCTTTGGTTTATATTTTGCGTGCATGGATATATGACCATAGTTGGAAAAGATATAGAGAACTATATATGTACTATATCGTTTTTCCAGTGGAAAAAAACTGGTAAAATGTGGATGTGGTTAAAGTTTGAACATATTTCTTAAAAAATGTTATAACTTTCCAGTTATTGTATTTTAACTTTTAAGGACATGAGAACTTTCATAGATAAACTAATTTATCTCCTTTTGCAGAATATTATCTGGTTGCAACTTTTCAGGCAGCATTCCAGAAGAAATAGGGAATTTACCACTGCTCGCGTTTCTGTATGTACAACTTATGGCTATTTGCTGTATTGAAAATACTCAATATCTGAAATTCATAGTGAAATTCTTTGCACGAAACTGATCTCAGGGCTCTAAATTCAAACAAACTTAATGGTGAAATTCCTTCTTCATTGGGTAAGCTATCAAACCTATACTGGTTTGATATAGCAGATAACCAAATAAGTGGAACCATACCAATTTCAAATAACAACTCATCAGGGCTGGACCTGCTTCTAAATGCCAAGCATTTGTAAGTCGACGTTAAACAGTTTCTTTCCAAGTCTTGACTCTTAATTATCTTTTAGTTAACCTGAATTCTTAATATATATCTGAATGAGAAGCCACTTCAACAAAAATCGGTTATCGGGTATCATACCAGGGAAACTCTTCAGCTCTCAAATGAAACTTATAGAAGTGTAAGTTTCTAAATGTTTCTAAACTTCAACACACATACATATAAGATTTTTGTTAATTTTACTTAATTCTGACCATATTTGGTAGACTGTTTGATGTCAATGAGCTCACTGGAGCAATTCCAGACTCAGTAGGACTAGTCAAATCGCTTGAGGTTTTGTAAGTATTTTCTAAACAACATGCTGCATCTCTGCCATTATTTACATTTTTACTGTCAAATTGTGCTAATTCAATTTATCCGACCATAGGAGGCTTGATGGAAATTCTCTTAGTGGTATGGTCCCTTCTAGCATTAGCAATCTCACAAGCCTTAATGAATTGTAAGTAGCTATTCAGGACCTCGCAATTAAATTACTAAAGTATCTTTCATGCTTATATATACATACATAGCATACACATACATATACATATATATTGTCATGTTGCCTTCAGGAACTTAGCAAACAACAGACTGGCTGGACCAATGCCTGACCTAACAGGAATGAACAGCCTCAATTATGTGTATGTATTCATCCATATACTGGTGAAAATATATAATAAAGTTTAATGAAGAATATTGAATTCCAATATTTTTACACAGAGATTTGAGCAACAACACCTTTGATGCTTCAAAGGCTCCAAGTTGGTTCTCGACTATAAAATCTTTAGTTGTCATGTAAGTTCAATATGTACCCAAAAAAAAAAAGTTCATTAAGTGCCAGTCTGAATGTAACTTTCCATCGATTATACGTTTAAACTAAAAAAGTTGTTCTGAAAATATGGTATCCAGTGTCGTGGAATCTGGAGGACTTCAAGGTGATATCCCTGAAACAATGTTCAGCCATCCTCGACTAGAGCAAGTGTAAGTTTCTAATGGCTAAAACACATGAACTCAAATGAATCATTATGTTTATTTGTAGCAAATATATAACAACAGGCTGTCATAAGTCAATAAGTTATTCATCTTTATATTCACCTAAAGGAAGCAATATATGATCTGAATTTGTCTGTTAACTTCACCTATTGCATTATAATGCAGATCACTGGGTAATAATCAATTTAATGGTAGCCTAAACTTGGGATATAACTTCAGCTTGAAGCTACATATGGTCAATTTCCGAAACAATCTGATCACATCATTTACGTTAAGTCCAACATATAATGGAACTCTAATGTAAGTATCTTACAGTTATTTCTCTATTTTTATTTTCCCTTTAATTTTATGGTTACCGAACATACACATTTTTAGTTAACCTGTTTCGATTACATTTGCAAACTTCACAGACTTGTGGACAATCCTGTATGCAACAACCAACTGACAAACACAGTTTATTGCAAGATTCAGTAATCCCAAAGTGCACCTTGTTCTATTGGAAGAAGTCATGAGTCCAGAATGTTAGGAATAAAGACCTATTTTTGAGGGTCTGTTAACTATATGAGTAATTCATGTTTGTTTGTTGTACCACTAAGCCGTAGTATGTGCAAAGTGGGTTGTTTATTTATTTATTTATTCTGGTAGTTGTAAGGCTACATATAGCCAAGAGTTGTTTCAATAAAAGTAGATCATTCAGTCCAATTGTTTTGTGTTCTTGACTCAAACTTGATCTTTAACAATTGGTACCAGAGCCACCATCGGGATTAGGCCTGTCAAAATTGAAGGCAACCCTTTAACCCAACCCTTTTAACCTCTTTTTAATAGGGTTGGGTTAAACTAATTTAATTCTACTTCATACTGGATCAATACTCATTCAGCTCATTTTAAAAGTCCCCCGCATGTCTCCAGATCCCTAATTTCTAAAATCTCCTTCCTTCCCATCGCTCCAAATCGTATCGATCATTCTCCAGAACCCTAAATTCTAAAATTTCCTTTCTTCAGATCGCCTGAAATCGTATCAACCTTTCTCCTTCGTTTCTTCCAAATGATTTATCCTTCAAACTTGAAGCTCTGAACAATCAAAGGTACGATTTTTCTTTTTCTTTCTCTTCATTTCTCTTTTGTATGTTTATCACCTGAAACACAAGATACCTGTGTCATCTGTATGCTTATCACCTGAAATACAAGATATCTGTGTCACCTCCTCGTACGACTTCCCCCTTTGCTTCCTGTTTAACTATCGCCAAGTTGGATTCACGCTCCAATTATTTCGATGCTATGCTAGGCTTATACGTGGAATGGTTTATTCATAGTGATGTATTTGGTCAACTATTATTATTTTCTTCTTTGTCTGCCATTGGACCTTTTGTTTTGTCCCTGTTTGTCTTGTTTCATATTTTAGAACTATGTTGTTAATTAGAATTGCCAAATTTTAATGATATTGAAATCCATTTAAGCGTTTTCATGGTACTTTAATTTTTGCACTTTCAGGTGATCCACATTAAACAACCATTCTACTTCTGTGAACCCCCTTTAGCTGTCCTATACGGATTGTTTAGTCCGCATTCCGCAACAATGTGGACTTCTCGAACCTTTGACATTTGTCTTTATCTTTAAAACTATGATATTCTGATCTGCCTTTTTTATTATATGTTCATTGTTATTAAGTATTATAGACTTATAGTATTATTAAATTATGATTTTACATTTAGCCAATAATAAATTGTTTGTGCTGAAATCTTACATATCATGTTTAGACAGGCAGATGGGTACCTTAATATGCCAAATAATGAACTCCTGTACTCACTAAATCATTCATTTTGCTTTAGTAGTTGTACTCCAGTTTGACTACCTATACTTGAATCTTTAGTGTATTTGATTTTTGCACAGTACATGATTAATAAATCAATTTTTGGACTGCTACTGGATAACATTACCAGATTTCCCTATATACTACCACATGAATCCAATTAAATTCCTGAACTTTGTATATTTACTTTATATTAAAGTAGACCTCTGAATTCTTATGATTCTTTATATATTGGTAGGGGAAAGATAACATCAGCAGTTCTTCTGTTTTCAAATATTTGGTCTTTTCAGTTTTCAATAAATATTCATAACTGGTTTCAAAAATAAATATTCATAATTTTATGCAATCTGACCTTTTGAGATTTTTTGTTGCAAACTACCTTGAATTTATTTTATTTTACTGTTATGTCTTATATTCCAATTATTATTACTTCCGTACATACTTCACTTAATCTAATATAATTATTTCTTTGCATCATCAATGTTAAGACATTAACCCATAATATATTGATATCCACAAACATAAGTAGTAACCTTCACCAATACTAGCAAAAAGAAGTAAACCTATTGTACCAATTGCTTTCTAAACGAATTATAGGATATATTCGGATTATATTTCCATGTATAAGAGAATCGGACAGAACATTCAAATTTCTAAAGGAGTTTTTTCGCTTTCGAAAAAAAAATGCTGTATAAGAGATTATATTTTGGGGTGACTGCTCATTGGAATTCCCTTTGGTAATATACTCTTTTATGAAGAGTGGTTAATCAACATTAAAACATAATTGGTGATGAAATTAAATGCCCACTTCAGATTAAACGACATATCATAAATAATGTTCTCTGATCAGTACTGTACTTTTGGTAATATAGAAAATATCAAAACATTTTCATTATGTAAATTATGGTCAAAACTTCAAAAAAAAAAAACTTCTTAAATAAAATTGATTGTCGAGTTAATAAGATGTTTTAAAACTATGCGTTAACTTATATACAAATGGTCTAAAACCATGTTGTCCACTACTGATGATATGTGTATTTCTTTCAAACAATCATCCAATATTAATAAAATGAATCTTCATATGTCAAATATAAGCAACAGACCACATGAGCTGATGATGCAAATATATGACAATAAAACTAATGATGTACACAAGTAACAGAATTTAAAAAAAAACATTGCATAAGGAATGATAAATCAGTGATAATAGGGCTGCACAAAGGTTGGTTTAGGTCTGAATGCAATTAACAGTTGGTGTACAGTGAAACCAACATATAGCTGCATGTGCTTGGTGATTGAGTCATTTTCACATGACTAATGTCCATGACTCATTGTATATTTTCATTATGTTGATCACTAATTATGTTATTGTATATCTTCACATACAAACCATTGGTAATGAACTACATGTTGGTGTTTATGCCCCTTGTATTAAACTTATTTTATCTCATCACATAAATATTATTAATTACAAAGCTGTGTCAACCCATGCAACTGTTATCCTTGCATCATCTGTAATTTTTTCTTTCCAAACTAAACATATTGAATATAGCATTACCAATAAATTTGTTAGTTACCTCATGATATAAATGCAGTTGTGATGTTAAATGTTATTAAATTTTGATCAGCATATTCATTAAGTTTTTCTTTTCCATGTTTAATTTTTCTTTTATTTTTTTCTCTTAGTATTTGAAGAACATTAATGGTATTGCTTAACGATCTTTGCTGCATGGTATGACCATACTTGAACTGCATTTGGTTCAAAACTTCTTATACATCTGCTGAGGATGAGGTATGACAGGCTAAGGAATGTGGCCGACGGGATTTACACAGTAGTCACTGACATGGCGATGCAGGGATAGAGGGTGTAAGCCTTGCTATGATGGCGGAACCTATGTGATGACAGCTTGGTTCGTACTTCTTTCCTTGATGTCCACTTCGGAGAATCAAATCATGTTATTGGAGGAGACTGCAGTACGTTTTTAGCTAATCTTATTTCCAATTGTCTTATTTCCAAGTCTGATATAAATTTTCATGAACAATGCATTTCACATAGTAAGGTATATTGGACAACAATCTTTGGATCCCAAATTTCGCCTCTAATTAATCAACCATCATTTTAGTTACACTAACGCCGTTGTAGTGAAAAATTATAGGTTCATTATTTTGATGCAATCCTTAAATCATTGCACAAGCTTCTTTTTCTGGTGTTTCAACATTTTCCAAGCAGTATATTGATGGGGAATTCATGTTAAACTTAATAGTTTAGAGATTGTGAGATAAATTAATGCATCATGTTCTTTGTTCACTTCATTGCCTCCCTACTAAACATAAGTGTCATTCAAATTGTCACACACTTGCCCTTTTTTTCTTTCTTTAATCCACTCGTCTTCTTTTTATGATTAAAAGTGGTTGGCATAACTGTATTACATATACTACGACTTCATAAGGCTAATTGGTGCAAAGGGAATTCCAGGCAATGAATATGTAGTGGCATTTGTTTAGTGTGAAAAAGATTTGGTTTGGTTCCCCTAAAAGATCTTTCACCTCTGAGTTTGTTTGTAGTGACCGCAATTCATGACAGAATTACATGGTTTATAGTTTCTATGAGTATATTTTGTTCATTATCATAATTTGTATGTTTCATATTTGTTCACTTCCCCAAATCCATGAATGTGTTCAGTAATTGTTACATGAATGTGGCTGGAACATAATTGTATCCCCATGGAGATGAAGATAACATTCATGATGCATATGAAAGGTAAAAAATTAGTAAGGTAGATGGGCTGTCTAATCCTTGCTTTACTGTCCTTTTACTCATTTTATCATTTGGGTTACCCAAAAAATAAATCTCTGAGTTAAGTGTGATTTTTTGAATTTATCTGTGTTCATCAAAATCAAGTTCTTAGGTGAAAGAGTGTGTTTCAAGACATGATTTTCATGTACAAACGTATTGATTTCTAAGTTTCTTAATGTGGGTATTTGTGTTTTACAGTGTTGTAGAAGAAGTGAAAATTTAGAGAGATTCTAATGGCAGGGAGCAGCTCCAACACCCAAAGCAGATGAACTACAGCCGGATCCTGTAAAAGATTAGTTGCCTAATGTTTCTTATTGCATCATTCATTTCTTGTATTAAATCATGTTAAAGTGGTTATCTGGTTAAAGATTTTAGTTAACCAATGTTTTGAACTATAAGATTTTCTTGTTTGTCTATAAAGTCAGTGGTTATCTTCTTATTAATTTTAGTTCGCCAATGTTCATGTTCTTTTGAAAACTTGCTTATCTGATTGAATTTTGTCTTCAGCTATTTTGGGTTATGTATCTTTCCTTGTTTTGAAATGGTGCTGTTATGAATCATCGTTGTTAAATGGGTTAAACGGGTTGACCCATATATGAAAGGGTTGGGTCGTATTGACCCTTTTAATAAATATATTAAAAGGGTTGAATCACAAAATGGGTCGAGTCAATTTTTACCCGACCCATTATGACCCGACCCGACCCGTTTGACGGGTCTAGATTCGGGATTGAAGAAAAGTAGCAGCGGTCTTCGAGTGATCAAACACAATGACATCAAGTGAAGACAAATGTAACGAACCAGAATTTTTGCATTTTAAAATTTTAAAGCTAATATAGTTCAATGTTGAAAATTTATTTTATACATAATATTTGATTTTAATTTGAAATCTAATCTATTTTCTTTTGGTTTTAATTCAAATTTTGTCGGTATAAATTAAAATTTTCTTTGTATTCAATTTAAATATTTTGTTAAATTTATAAACATTTGTGGTATGTTAAACTAATTGATATATGTATAATGTTTGTGAAATTATTTAAATTAACTTGTATATTTAAAAAAAAAATTATTTGTTTCGAATAGCTCTGTTTAATTTAAGCGTTAGCTATATTTTAAAGTAACTGAAATATATCGTTAGAGAAATTATAAGCTTGACTTTTCAATTCAACTTGGGTATTTAAATTTTATAGATTTGTTTAGTTGAATTTGGTTTTTAAATTTAATTTTGTACATGTATTTCGAAATATTAAAATACTAGTATTGTGTATATACTTTGTATAATAAATGTATACGGTTTTATTTAAAAAAAAAATATTTATTTTGGGTTTTGCCACTTGTTAGAACAAGTTGGAGTTTGTCCCCACTTGTTCAAACTATTCTGTGATTTTTACACAAGACCAATTCTTCTGTACCCATTCCTCCTATTCCCATGTCTTTACCGCGTGTCTATACCTTTCACCGCCCCTTTGTGCATTTTTCTACCCTAATTCATTTTGTTTTCCCAAAACTAAATATGACTTTCCCAAATCAGATTCATGGCTGAGGAAAAAAAAATCTCGATCTCCTCAAATTAATTTCGCAGCACCCATCGCCTTAGAGCCGCTGTCCATCACGTTACCCCCAAAACCGAAATGGCCTCTACTTCTCCTTCATCGTCCGTCACCCCAGCCTTCACCGCAAGCTCCGTTTACTCGCTCCAGAATCGAACCTTGTCACTGTTGCGCCGACAAAGTCAGCAAGCCACCGTGTCGCACTCCACTGATCGACGCCAAGCCAACGATGCAAGCTCTGATCTGAACCCCTGTATCGCTGCTGTTGTTGGAATAAATTAAAATTACATTAAATATTGCATGTGTTAATTACATTTTCTGTTTTTGCTTATTTGGTTATGTTTGGAAATGTATTAATGCGACCTTATCTAGAATTTTCATTCAAAGCATGTATAAAAGAAGCATCTATGCAATAAAATTTGTCTCTCAAAAAGCTCTTCATCTCTTTCTCTACAAGTAACTTTCCTACAAATTGGTATCAGAGCCTTGTTCAATCAGAATGAGCAATTCTATTCCTCTCGCTTATATTCCTCAATTAACCAAAGAAAATTACGGTAAAGTATCCAAATGAAGGCCCTTCTTGGATCTCAAGAAGCATGGGAGATCGTTGAAAGCGGGTATACGAAGTTGAAGATAAGAAAAAATTAACACAAGCTGAAAAAGATAAATTAAGAAGATTGAAAATGAAAGATGAACAAACTTTGTTTTATATCTATCAGGGAATAAATACTTATGATGACGCTTTTGACAAAATATACCATGCCACTTCTGCAAAGCAAGCTTGGGAGATTTTGCAAAGCTCATTCATTGGAGAAGAAAATGAAAAAGCTGAAGAAGAGAAAGAAAAGAAGATTGTTGATGAAGATCAAGAAGAAGACGGTAGCGAGAGCAACGACGCAAAGGAGAAAAAAGAGAAGAACAAAGGGAAAGAAAAGAAGGACAAGAATGAAGAAGATGAAGGCAAAGCGGCTAAAGAAAAAACACCTGCAGCTGAAGAGCATAAGACTACAGAAATAGTGGAAAGTGCAGCGGCTAAGAAAATGAAAAAGAAAAAAGATAAGGAGAAGGAAAAGAAAGCTGCTACAAAGAAGGAAGAAATTGAAGAAATTAATGTAGATGTTCCTACAAAAGGTAAAGCCGTAGATAACAATAAGTTACCTAAGCATGTGCAGGAAATGCAAGAAGCACTTGGTAGAAGAAAGAAAGAAGAGGAGAAAAAGAAAAGGGAAGAAGACGAAAGGTTGAGAAAAGAGGAGGAAGAACGTAGAAGAGATGCTGGGATCAAACCCGATATCGTAACTTATAATTCATTGGTTCATGGATTTTGCAAAGAAGATGGGTATTGTAAAGCAAATGAGCTTGACGAAGCATTGCAACTTCATAAAGAAATGGAGGAAAAAGGGCTGTATCCTGGAGTAGTGACATATAACTCAATAATTCGTAAATTATGCGAAGAGGGTAAAATGATGGCTGCTAATGCTATCTTGAATGAGATGGATGAGAGAAATATTGAGCCTGATAATTTCATTTGCAATACTTTGATTAATGCTTACAGTAAGAAAGGGAATATGCACTTTGCATGTAATGTGAGGAATAAAATGTGGGAGTCGGTTTTGAAGCTTGATGAATTCACTGATAAAGCTCTTATCCATGGATTTTGCAAGGTTGATGAAATGGATAAAGCAAAAAAAAAATCTTTTTGATATGTTTAATGCAGGATTTACTCTAAATTATAGCATCTTCTCATGGATTGTTGATGGTTATTGCAAACAAAACAAAGAAGAATCAGTAGTAAACATCCCAAACGAATTCACAAAAAGAGGCTCTTTCTCCAACAAATCAATCTACAAATCATTGATTCGAAGACTTTGTAAACTGGATCGTGTAAATTCAGCGCAAAAGCTATTCATCCAAATGTAGCAAAAGAGATTACAAGGTGACTGTTTTTTGTACACTAGTTTAGCCATCGGTTACTTAAAGGCAGGTAAGACAATGTCTGCTTATGAGATTTTTGATGACATGGTTAACGAACGATTTGTGATAACTACTAAGATATATACTAGTATTTGTGCATCATATGAAAATGAGAGGGATGTGTTGGATAACCTTTGGCATAATAGCAGTGAGAGAGGCCTCATTGCCAAAAATGTTTATCGGTTACTTGAAGAAAGTTCAAATGTGTGGATCAAAGTTTACAACAATGAAAGTGTTCGAATGTCAAAAATTTTATGTTTGGAGAATTATGGAAGATATGATAAAAGAAAAATGAAGACTCGTGATTTTGCTTTGAAGATCTCAACGGTGGATAACAAAGTCAATGCAATAATCATATCATTCTTTTTCTTGCCAAAGCACGTGAGATATAAATCAATCAAAGTCTAGATGTTCTCAGAAGCTTTGAAGTTTGAAGAAAAGCTCAAAATGATTAAAAAATTGGATTGTAAGGGAGCTTGTGAAAAATGGTTATATTAATGTTAAATAGCGCAAAACAGGAGAACAAATGGCGGATATCTTCACGAAGCCACTTAGTGGATAAAGTTTCAGGAGAAACGCAGAAAGATTGGGAGTAAGGAGCAAGTTTTAATTTAGGGGAGACATTGTTGGAATAACTTAAAATTGCATTAAATATTGCATGTGTTAATTACATTTCGTGTTTTTGCTTATTTGGTTATGTTTGGAAATGTATTAATGCGATCTTATCTAGAATTTTCATTCAAAGCATGTATATAAGAAGCATCTATGCAATAAAATTTGTCTCTCAAAAAGCTCTTCATCTCTTCCTCTACAATTAACTTTCCTACAGCTGCACCATGACAAGAACCATCGCAGTTGCTTTTCCCTCTGTTGTGCCTTAGTCCAAACCCAAGACGCCTCCTTCATCAACGTTGACCGCGAACTGTTGCGCCTCTCCACCCTTAAATAAGTGGCCGCCACCTCCTGACCATTCGTAACCGTTGGAACCTCCTCCGTCCACTGCTAGCTCCAACCCTTCGCCTCTTACCTCAGACCGTAAGCGAACCCGGAGCCTCCTAAAAACCCAATGCCGAGAGCGACGCCTAAGCTCCTAAAGCCTACCACCAGTGCAACCACCAAGTGTCATCAAGGCCGCCCCCTTCCCTTCTTCACGTTACCTGTTGCTCGAGCGGAAGTAGAACCCTTTGGGAATCCCCAGCGCCACCGCAAGACAGTCGCTGCTGTGCTCCTTTAACTATTCAAGGTGAGAATTCACTCACGATTTAATCGTTGATTCAAGTATTAATTTCGATACTTAATTTAAATAAAACAGTTAATTTGGGTTGCTCACTTTACTACATGTTGCTACCATGTTTGTTGTTGCGTCACATCCCCGATATTAGAGAGGCCATTAGAAGTATTCTACTTTCGCTAGCCTTTAAATTTGGCTAGGCATTCGTTTAATGTATTTCGTTCAGCATTGAATCCTATAAATCTGCAGCATTCGCTATATTAGCTTCTAGTGGCATGATGATGTCTCCACTGGAACATTTTATGTCATAAACACGCTTGAATAAGATAATATGCTAAACATGTATGTCTTAGGCATTTCGTTGTCAGATTATGTAAGCAATGCAATACCAAGCTGATTAGACTGTACGCCCTTCAATTTTGATGATTGAATTGATCTTCTTCTTAAGATGCAGTATTGCCCATTTTCTTATATTGTTATTGGCACCGTAAGTACACCTTGATAACCTTGTTGCTCACCCGTAGCCGTGTGTATAAGCTGAGTATGACATGCCTTTCACCGTTAAAATTATCACAAATGGAAGTTCCAGATATCTAATAAATTAGAAAATGGTGCCACCCTGTAAAGTACCATTTAGTTTTCCCCTGTGTTATTTTAAATCACATGAATTATATTTGGCTGTGCCTTTTAACATGAAACACATTGTGTTTGCATATGTATATGTGTGCGTGAGTACATATATGTGGGTGTGCTATCTTGGTTTATGTGATGCATATAATAAATGGGTGGTTGTTTCATATAGATTGGAACTTAGTTAAGTAAGAATAAGGATTATTGGTTGGGTGCATAGTAGTTCAAAACCGATTAAGGCATTACGGAAGAAAAAAAATTGCAGGAAGTAACATACTTATTAGTTCTGCCGAAATGAATGGTTATCTATATTTATCAGTCAGTAGAATAGCACAAATGAATTCAAAGGATGAGCAATGAGAGTGAGGATCAAGTTCGGAAGATAGAAAAACCAGACAGAAGCAAGAGGCAAAGCAAGAATGATGTCTTCCAGAGGTAAGGGACGTGGACGAGGAAGAACAACTTTCAACAAAGCAACTAATGAATGCTACAAGTGTCATAAGTTAGGACACTTTAAATGGGAATGTCCAAAGTGGAACGAGGAGACCAATTATGCTGAGTTAAATGAGGAAAATGAGCTGCTATTGATGGCATAGGTGGAGCTATGCACAACAAGGAGGAATGCAGCTTGGTTTGTCGACTTTGAATGTTCAAACCATATGTGTGAGAATCCTAGTACGTTTACAAGTTTGGATACAACATTTTCACATATTGTCAAACTAGGAAATAATACTAGAACGAAGGTTATTGGAAAAGGAGTGCCAAGTTGGTGCTGAATGGAATTAACTGTCATTGGTGATGTGTATCGTGCGCCTGGGTAAAAAAACAACCTTCTAAGCCTAGGACAACTTCAGGAAAAGGGAGTGGCGGTGTTGTTTCAAGATGGTGTGTGTAGTATGTTTCATCCACAAAGAGGAAAAATGATGGAATCTGATATGAATGCAAATAGGATGTTTATTTTACTAGAAGTACCATCTATCACAGCAAATGAAGAGAGATGTTTCCAAGTTAACGCTATGGATCAGTCTAAGCTCTGGAACCATTAGTAAGACCATCTCAGCTACAAAGGCATGCACGCCTTACAATGCAAGAAAATGGTGCCAGGTCTATCACAAAATGCAACACCAAGTGTCATTTGTGAGGTATGTATGAAAGGCAAGCAACACCAGACACCAATTCCCAAGCAAATCATTGGAGAGCTATTGAGTGATTGCAACCAATTCATGCAAACCTTTGTGTTGCTATCACTCTAGCAACAAAAAGAGGTACTTCTTGTGTTTTATAAATGACTTTTCTAGAAAGACAAGGATTTACTTTCTATTAGTAAAGTCAGAAGTTTTTTGTCACTTTAAGCATTTCAAAATAATTGTGGAAAAAGAAATTGGATTGCCTATCAAATGCCAAAGAACAAATAGAGGAGGAGAATTTAACTCTGCAATTTTCGATGATTTCTATAGGCAACATGGGGTGAGGAGACAACTTCAACATCTTACAAACTACAACAAAATGGAGTGGTTGAGCGCAAGAATGGTACTTTGATGAATTTGGTAAGGGCTATATTGTCAGAGATGAAAGTTCCCAAGTCTTTCTGGCCTGAAGCAGCTCAACGGGCTATTCACATCTTGAATCGTTCAACTACATTAGCAGTGAAAGACATGACTCCGGCGGAAGCTTGGAGTGGTGAAAAGCCACCAGTAGAGTATTTTCAAGTGTTTGGATGTGTAGGACATGTCCACATTCCAAATGTTAAGAGAACCAAGTTTGGAGATAAAAGTGTGAGCTGCGTTTGCTTGGTGTCGGTGAAAAATCCAAGGGTACAAAATGTATGATCCCAGTTGCCAAAAAGGTTATGACTAGTCGTGATGTGGTATTTGAAGAAGACCGTGTGTGGGATTGGGAAGCTAATTATGAAAAGAAATAGTTAATGGAGCTGGAATGGGGGAGATATCGATGAAGAAGAAGCAGTGGCAGTCGGAAATGGACAAGAAGAAGCACAGAAAGATGTTGATGGAGCTGAAGTTGATTCACCGGCCCGAGAAGAGGATTTGATAGTAAAGGAGGGAAGAATTAGACGTCCTTCAGTATGGACAGCTGACTATATGTAACACCCCACCTCCGTTAATGTCACTCACAAAGGGAATGCCTTAACTTTGGTGGAGCATTTTAGTAAACAGAACAGAAACTTACAAGACAGATAAAACAGTACTTGAAAAATTTATAACTTTATTTCAACAGAAGCTTGGTTACATCCTTTCAAATCACAATATCAGAATTCAAGTACAAAATATCAGTCTTGTACAAAAGCCTTCAGAATGCATAGTTTAAAATCATAATCCCCACAGAAGAAGACAAGCCATACTTTAAGCACCGCAAGCGGAAGAAATCTGGATCAAGCTAGAGTATCCCCTTCTACAAAACCTGGGGGAAACGGAAGAAAAGGAGGCGAAACAACAAGGGTCAGACATAAAGTCTGGCAAGTCCAGTGACTTTCAGCATATGAACAGATAATAATAATAATGACATTAAAGCAAAACTGGATAAGAGATGACAGTAACATGAGCATCAGATAAAACAACAGAAACAGAATGATGTAGACTAAGCCATGCTTCTTATTTATATCTAACTTCTCTGCACTAATACTAGTTTAACAGGATTAGGTGTCACCCTAATGTCTAAACTGAAACAGAAACGGGTACATAATAATTTCCACAGAAGAGAATGCTAGTAATGGGCCTTTACCACCCGAACAGAAACAGACAGAAGCAGAAACAGATTAATCCCTACGGAACCAGAATGTAGAATTTGGTGTACACTAGTAATGGGCCTTTACCACCCGAACAGACGGTACCACACATAAACAGACAGGTGTTACCACCCAACAGAAACAGACGGTACCAACAGAAACAGACAGAACTAAGTGTACCCTAAAACCCTACCCCAAGCGATCGGCTCCCTAATACATAAATATCCTATGTCAGCCCCACAGTAGGGTGTATCACTCCCTAAAGTAACAACCAATTGGCACATACCTATTTACAGATGTCACGGCGTCTTACATCCTCAGAGGCAGACCGGGATCCATGCACGCACATGACCTGGTTGGAACGCACCATCAACACCCCTCGCCATTATCAGAATGAACCGCTTATAATTAGTTCAGTAAGCGTGCCCGGACCCTACCTACTGTTGGGTCAAAGTTTTGATACCAGAAAGGGTTACTGACTAATATGGGTCCCAAACAACAGATGACACAAGTAATTCCCCTCCTAACCTTGTGTCCCCAGACTAACAGTTTTCAGATTAACTTGTTTACAAGTTCATACATACAGAGTTTAGATCAACTAGTTCACAGAGCAGACAATCAAGTTAACAGGTTAACGGATCAGATGTTCGGATTAACAGGCTTACAGATTAACTGGTTACAGATTAACAGACTTACAGATTAACCGATTACAAATTATCTAACTTTGTATTGGGCCTACGAATCCACGAAACGGGTTTATCAGATTCATTTGTCCCATTGGTTTAACCTTACCCAACACGTTTTAGACATCATATTTATCTCAGATTTTCATTAATTATTAATGCCCAGACCTCTCACATTAGACTGACAGTTTGCGGCTACTGGTTAGGCCGGTTGGTTCCGGGCAGGTTTCTGCCGCAAACTGAGTCTAACCTCGGGTTTCAAGCACGTTATGACTAACTTCTCACATTAGAACCTATTGTTTGCGGCCACTGGATATGCCGGGCGGTTCCGGGCAGAATTACGCCGCAAACTCATTCTAACCTCGAGTTAGACATGTTTATCTTTGTGGCCAATTAATTAATAATTTACCATTTATGCCCACACCTAATATGTATGTCAATTATTCATAGCTAATTCAGATTTTGTCAATAACAGACTAAATATCTCAACTTCACAGATATAGTAGATAACAGATTTTCGCAGATTAGGCGTCTTAACGGATTCAGCAGATTAAGCAAACTAGCAGATTTAGCAGATAACAGATTAGGCATCTCAACAAATTTAGTTTAGCAGATTTGGCATTTTCAACAGACTTAACAGATGACAAATTTGGCAGATGAACAAATCTAGCAGACTAGGCAGTAGAGCAGAACTAGCAGATTAAGCAATGTAACAGACTAGCAGATTAGGCAAATATAGCAGAACTAAATTAGGCAAATATAACAGATTTTACTATTCCCTAAGGTTTCATTGACCCATCTTGCCTAATTATAAATCTTGCCTAAGTTCACATGCATAAATAATAGTCATGATTCACAATATGATCATATATCCCATATTTGCATTAAATTTACATAGCTCAGACTATGGTCATAATTTACCATATATCATATGTTTCAATTTTTACTAAACTTGCATAGTACAGAAGATCCATATATATATTATACCAAATATAGCCATCGATTACTATGCATGTCATATATCCCCAAAGATCCCTTACTTAGGTGTTTATTTACATTAATAGATACCCTACTCCCATGTAAATCTTTATACCTAAGCCATATTCTCTTTATCACAAATCATATGTTCAATACCCATTTATGTTATAAATATAACATGTCCAGTCATATGTCTTTGATTTACGTTCCGGCTATAGTCCCTGTTCTTTCTTCAAATCAGTCACCTATTGGTCATGCCCAATTTATGCATCATTCATTTTATTGTCCCAAACATTTTAGCGTATGTTAATCTCTTATGAGATTGGCTCAGGCTCGTGGTAGCCTGGCTATAGAACAGAAAGAGGAAAGAGATACAAAATAAGATAGATCTAAACAGAACAGAACATATATAATCTCAGATTCAGATTTACAATTCATGTCACAATCAGAATTAATGTTTATAGCGGAGAATAACTATACTTGCCTTGGTTGGATTAAAGAAAGAACTTTAATTGTTGTAGAATCATTGTAGAAGCTTTAATCTCTAATTTGAATTGAGTTGCTTAGGTTGATGTTGATTAGCTTCTAGTTTTGATTCCAGCAGAGTAGCGACGCCATTTTTTTTTTATATAGAACAGAGGCAGAGAAGAAGAAGAACAAAATTGTGTGTAGGGAAGGCTAGGTCTTAGGTTGTTTTTATAGGTGTAGCAATTCATTTCAGCCATCAGATTAACCCTAAAACCAATCCGGACCATCAAAAATCGTCCCTGGGCTTCAAAAACGTGTTCTGGACCGAAACAAGCCGACCAGGTCGACCTGTAGGGGGGAGGTCGACACTATAGTCGACCCCCATGGGGGAGGTCGACTCCCAGGTCGACCCCCTGGTCGACCCCCAGGTCGACCTGCCCAGTTCTGTGCTGACCGAAACCTTCTGAATCTTCTACAGGCCATAACATCTTCATCCGGACTCCGATTTTCGAAAACTCGGACTCTATTTCATGTAAAATTTTGAGAGGAATGCAATGGTGATGTCCATTTTACCTAATTCCAGATTCTTGAATTAATTATCCTCATTTTACTATTTTTTCCGTTACACACACCGTTATCGAACTAATTTTTCATCTCTTTCATGTATTAATTAATTCTTCTTATGCATCACCATTATTTACCTATCATAAGCATATTTTCATATATTTTATTTTATTTTTAATTATATTTAAAAATGCAAGGTGTTACATTCTCCCCTCCTTAAAGGATTTCGTCCCCGAAATCTTCAAGTTAAGAAGAATGTGTCCTACCATCCAATCATCCATCTACTCAATCACCAATCACAGGCATTCATTGTCCTTAAGAGATTTTTAATGCTGTATGAACATATCCAAGAAGTGTGTGTATATGTTCCTTGTCTAATGCAAAGATCAGGCGGTCCACTTATTCAGTTGACCTCCTTAATGCGAATTATGCCAGTGCCATGAGTCCAACATGTATGCAATTTTCCTACTCGATACATATCATTTCTATATGAGTGCACAACCATTCAGTCATATGCAACATCCATGTGCTGAGTCAATCATTTTGCATCCACAAAAATTAAAAATACTCACACATCCATATGCAGTATGAGAGTGTTTTCGAGCCGATCTAGTGCCTAGTGTGTGTATATGCATCCACGAGCAACCACTAGCAACCACTTGCATCCACTTGCAACCATCAAACATAACATGTCTCAAACACATGTTTACACCCATTAGTTTCTACCTAAAGTTCGAAGATTCGATCGATAGGATACAGTCGAATGATGGAAGCGAGTACAGATAGAACAAAAACTTGGTTCCCATTAGGCATGGGTCCTAAGTATCGGCCCCGAAGACCGAAACCAACATCAAATTGACACCCAGAGGATTACCCTCTTTAGACAATGTCAAAACAGGAAATCTTATCAGAAGTATTCAGATATTTATAGACTACTGGTACAAATCAGGTTCCCTAATGGCTCTTAGGAAGTTAAGCATGATAAAATCATACCCCACGAAAACTCAGAATGTATGCGTCATACTTGACGCCTAACACAGATATCCCTCAAACCCCAATCTCAAACAGATGAGTCATAACCCCTATGGGTTTGAGTCTACAACGGAATCAGAAACAATACTAGTATTAAAGTGCAGAGACCCAACTACAGAATCAGAGTGTCAGAATCAGAAAGAGTTCTACTCAATAATCAAATAAAGAAATTAAACCTCCTACAGATAGTTTTCCTATTTTTACCCTATCCACTAGCCTCAAGAGTGCTCGCCTGTCTTCCAGAAGTAGGTCATGTCCTCTGCCCTTACCCTCGTTTCTTCGGGCAGTTCCTAGTGAAGTGTCCCATCTCACCACAGTTGAAGCAAGCGCCCTTCCTCTTTCTGCAATCCTTTTTCAGATAAGTCGAGCTTCCACAAGTAAAACACTTTTCTCCCCCTTATCTTCAGACTTTTCTTTCCTCTTTTGTGTTTCCTTTTTTCCTTCTTTTTGAACCAAGTTCATATCCATGGGTTTCTTATCTTTGGGTTGTGCTCCTTGGCCAAACTCCCTCATTCTCATCTTTACTATGCTTGTGTAACACGTTGACCAGTCCCTCGAAAGCTGCCACCATCACACGGAAAAATCCTACAAAGCTCGAAAGAAAATTAGCTGTAGGTGAAACTACTGCGGCTACAGATGGAAGTCAGGCGCTTATTTGCCCTTTGACAGGTGTCGTAGTCTTATCAAGCCTACGGAACCATGCCGCGATGAGGTTACCTCCCAGAAAGCCAGGAGCCCCGGAGACTCAGAAAAAGAAGGAAACAAGGATTCAGACAGAGAATCAAAAGATAGATATATGGCTTTGGGGATTATGTTTTTCAAAATAAACTTTCCTTTTGAAAATACTTTCTTTTAAAGCCTTTTTGAAAATAGTTTTCAAAAACTTTTATCTAATCTAGTAACCTTTAGCTCTGATACCAAGTGTAACACCCCACCTCCGTTAAGGTCACTCACAAAGGGAATGCCTTAACTTTGGTGGAGCATTTTAGTAAACAGAACAGAAACTTACAAGACAGATAAAATAGTACTTGAAAAATTTATAACTTTATTTCAACAGAAGCTTGGTTACATCCTTTCAAATCACAATATCAGAACTCAAGTACAAAATATCAGTCTTGTACAAAAGCCTTCAGAATGCATAGTTTAAAATCATAATCCCCACAGAAGAAGACAAGCCATACTTTAAGCACCGCAAGCGGAAGAAATCTGGATCAAGCTAGAGTATTCCCTTCTACAAAACCTGGGGGGAAACGAAAGAAAAGGAGGCGAAACAACAAGGGTCAGACATAAAGTCTGGCAAGTCCAGTGACTTTCAGCATATGAACAGATTATAATAATAATGACATGAAAGCAAAACTGGATAAGAGATGACAGTAACATGAGCAGCAGATAAAACAGCCGAAACAGAATGATGTAGACTAAGCCATGCTTCTTATTTATATCTTACTTCTCTGGACTTATACTAGTTTAACAGGATTAGGTGTCACTCTAATGTCTAAACTGAAACAGAAACGGGTACAGAATAATTTCCACAGAAGAGAATGCTAGTAATGGGCCTTTACCACCCGAACAGAAACAGACAGAAGCAGAAACAGATTAATCCCTACGGAAACAGAATGTAGAATTAGGTGTACACAAGTAATGGGCCTTTACCACCCGAACAGACAGTACCACACAGAAATAGACAGGTGTTACCACCCAACAGAAACAGACGGTACCAACAGAAACAGATAGAACTAAGTGTACCCTAAAACCCTACCCCAAGCGATCGGCTCCCTAATACATAAATATCACGTGTCGGCCCCACAGTAGGGTGTTTCACTCCCTAAAGTGACAACCAATTGGCACAGACCTATTTACAGATGTCACGGTGTCTTACATCCTCAGAGGCAGACCGGGATCCATGCACGCACATGACCCGGTTGGAACGCACCATCAACACCCCTCGCCATTATCAGAATGAACCGCTTATAATTAGTTCAGTAAGCGTGCCCGGACCCTACCTACTGTTGGGTCAAAGTTTTGATACCAGAAAGGGTTACTGACTAATATGGGTCCCAAACAACAGATGACACAAGTAATTCCCCTCCTAACCTTGTGTCCCAGACTAACAGTTTTTAGATTAACTTGTTTACAAGTTCAAACATACAGAGTTTAGATCAACTAGTTTACAGATCAGACAATCAAGTTAACAGGTTAACGGATCAGATGTTCAGATTAACAGGCTTACAGATTAACTGGTTACAGATTAACAGACTTACAGATTAACCGATTACAAATTATCTAACTTTGTATTGGGCCTACGGATCCACGAAACGGGTTTATTAGATTCATTTGTCCCATTGGTTTAACCTTACCCAACACGTTTTAGACATCATATTTATCTCATATTTTCATTAATTATTAATGCCCAGACCTCTCACATTAGACTGACAGTTTGCGGCTACTGGTTAGGCCGGTTGGTTCCGGGCAGGTTTCTGTCGCAAACTGAGTCTAACCTCGGGTTTCAAGCACGTTATGACTAACTTCTCACATTAGAACCTATTGTTTGCGGCCACTGGATATGCCGGGCGGTTCCGGGCAGAATTACGCCGCAAACTCATTCTAACCTCGAGTTAGCCATGTTTATCTTTGCAGCCAATTAATTAATAATTTACCATTTATGCCCACGCCTAATATGTATGTCAATTATTCATAGCTAATTCAGATTTTGTCAATAATAGACTAAATATCTCAACTTAACAGATATAGTAGATAACAGATTTTCGCAGATTAGGCGTCTTAACGGATTCAGCAGATTAAGCAACTAGCAGATTTAGCAGATAACAGATTAGGCATCTCAACAGATTTAGTTTAGCAGATTTGGCATTTTCAACAGACTTAACAGATGACAGATTTGGCAGATGAACAAATCTAGCAGACTAGGCAGTAGAGCAGAACTAACAGATTAAGCAATGTAACAGACTAGCAGATTAGGCAAATATAGCAGAACTAAATTAGGCAAATATAATAGATTTTATTATTCCCTAAGGTTTCATTGACCCATCTTGCCTAATTATAAATCTTGCCTAAGTTCACATGCATAAATAATAGTCATGATTCACAATATGATCATGTATCCCATATTTGCATTAAATTTACATAGCTCAGACTATGGTCATAATTTACCATATATCATATGTTTCAATTTTTACTAAACTTGCATAGTACAGAAGATCCATATATAAATTATACCAAATATAGCCATCGATTACTATATGCATGTCATATATCCCCAAAGATCCCTTACTTTGGTGTTTATTTACATTAATAGATACCCTACTCCCATGTAAATCTTTATACCTAAGCCATATTCTCTTTATCACAAATCATATGTTCAATACCCATTTATGTTATAAATATAACATGTCCAGTCATATGTCTTTGATTTACGTTCCGGCTACAGTCCCTGTTCTTTCCTCAAATCAGTCACCTATTGGTCATGCCCAATTTATGCATCATTCATTTTATTGTCCCAAACATTTTAGCGTATGTTAATCTCTTATGAGATTGGCTCGGGCTCGTGGTAGCCTGGCTATAGAACAGAAAGAAGAAAGAGATACAAAATAAGATAGATCTAAACAGAACAGAACAGATATAATCTCAGATTCAGATTTACAATTCATGTCACAATCAGAATTAACGTTTATAGCGGAGAATAACTGTACTTGCCTTGGTTGGATTAAAGAAAGAACTTTAATTGTTGTAGAATCGTTGCAGAAGCTTTAATCTCTAATTTGAATTGAGTTGCTTAGGTTGATGTTGATTAGCTTCTAGTTTTAATTCCAGCAGAGTAGCGACGCCATTTTTATTTTTATTTAGAACAGAGGCAGAGAATAAGCAGAATAGAATTGTGTGTAGGGAAGGCTAGGTCTTAGGTTGTTTTTATAGGTGTAGCAATTCATTTCAGCCATCAGATTAACCCTAAAACCAATCCGGACCATCAAAAATCGTCCCTGGGCTTCAAAAACGTGTTCTAGACCGAAACAGGCCGACCAGGTCGACCTGTAGGGGGGAGGTCGACACTATACTCGGCCCCCATGGGGGAGGTCGACCCTCTGGTCGACCTGGCCCCCAGGTCGACCCCCAGGTCGACCTGCCCAGTTCTGTGCTGACCGAAACCTTCTGAATCTTCTGCAGGCCATAACTTCTTCATCCGGACTCCGATTTTCGAAAACTCAGACTCTATTTCATGTAAATTTTCGAGAGGAACGCAATGGTGATGTCCATTTTACCTAATTCCTGATTCTTAAATTAATTATCCTCATTTTACTATCTTTTCCGTTACACATACCGTTATCGAACTAATTTTTCTTCTCTTTCATGTATTAATTAATTCTTCTTATGCATCACCATTATTTACCTATCATAAGCATATTTTCATATATTTTATTTCATTTTTAATTATACTTAAAAATGCGGGGTGTTACACTGTATTTCTGGTGATGGTTTGTCAAATGAAGAAGAAACAAACATGGTATTCATGGTGACAACGGATCCTGTAATCTTTGAGGAAGTTGTAATCACGCGGAGACTTTGAATGTAAACCAAAATAAGTTAGAGATGAAATCACCTAAATAAAACAAAAACGATGTAGCCTTAAATGCCTATAATTGCCCTAAATGATTCAAATCAGAGGTGTAAAGTTTGTAAAATAGGAGCATTCGGAGGTATAAAGTTTGTAATCGGAGGTACAAAAGCAATCAGAGGTGTTCTGGAGCTGTTTGTGGAGAGATTTCGTGGAGAGAGTTTGCAGTGATTTTGTCGAGAGAGAGAGAGAGAGAGTAGAGTAGAGAGGGAGTGATTTGTTTTGCGAAGTATTTCATGAAGGGGGGAACATCGCGCTAAAATTTCACATAACGGAAGCAGGAATTGGTTTGAACCATTGGATTAATCATGCATATACGGTTGCAGCTTTATTTATGCTGAGAACACGGATCAATGAGTTGGACTGTATATATGTAAAGCTACATTTTTAACTGGTTTTGCACGTGACAACACATGAATTCCAACCGCCATAGTGCATTCACATCTAATGCAACAACTTTGAAGTATTGTTGCATAAGATCAAGAAAAACATAGCTTATGCAACGCTTTTCTTGCAACGCCCACAAAAAGTGTCAAATATGCCCACTTATGGCGTAGTGAATTAGGAGATAAATCAGGCGTGTCATCTGCAACTGTTTCTATTATCTCGACTTCTCCTATTTTGAACTCTTTGGGTTGATGAGAAATATTCAATTCAGTGGTTAAGTGCCTAAACAATAGTTGAAGTTGGCTGCTTCTACAATTTATGATAGAATTGGAGGTAACTAAGAAGGGATGATCAAAAATCAATGGAATTTGACTATCAGGATTCGAAACAGGCTTAGTTTCAAGAACAATAAAGTTGACAGGGAAATATAATTGTTTGATTTGAATCCAAACATCTTCAATTATACCCGATGGCTTTTTTAACAGATTGATCAGCTAGTTGAATTTTGATGTTTGTGGGTTCCAATTCCCCTAATCATAATTGATGATAAACAGTGTAGGGAAGAAGATTGATTCTTGCACCAAAATCAAGTATGGCATGGCTGATGTGGGTGTTACCTATTTTGCGACCGATTGTAAGACAATCGGGGTCCTTATACTTAATTGGTGAAGAATTTGTGAAAAAAGAGCTAGTATTTGCAGTATAGAAGGTTGTTTTAGGAAGATTAGAGGCTCGATTTTGGGTGCTTAGCTCTTTCAGACACTTGGCATATTGTAGAATTTATTCAATGGTGTCTAAGAGTGAAATATTGGCATGAACTTGTTTGAATATTTCAAGAATTTTTTTGAAATTCGCATCCTACTCCTTATTGTTAAGCCTATGAGGATATGGAGCTACTAGTTTATAGACTCTTCCAGAATTTTGATTGTTCAAAGAAGAAGGTTTCGATATGGGAATTGAGGGAGGTAAAGGTATAGATGATGAGATGCTGGGATTGCCAACATTTGAAGAAGAGATATTATTGGGGTTGCCGACATCTGAAGAAGAGATGTTGAGATTGATAACATTCGAAGAAGATGCAAATTTGGAAGGTTCTAAAGAATTGTGGTTTCAATCGTTTTTCCTGACCTAAGGGTGGTAGCCGAGTTGACCGAATTATAGTTTTCGTACTCACAAGATTTCGCAGTACGAGAATTATATTTTGGATTCACCTCGGGATGGCTAGGCGATTTTCCTTCCTCGTTACTTTTCATTAGTTCCATCATCATATTCATCATTTGTTTGAGTTTAGCATCTTAATCGTTTATTTGTTTCTCTAACCAAACAATTTCTTATGAAGGTTGAGAAGATGGAGTGTAACGACACAGATTTCGCTCATACCTAGTCGATCGCTAAATTAACCAAGACCGTTCGAATCCCGCATACGCTAATTTTGGGCATACAACACATCAGAACAAATAACAGAAGACTTTTATTACATCATAATAATGCAACATCAGAGTACAGAATATCAGAGCACATCGAATATAATACAGTGGAAGATAATTTACAATAAATTTAATACAATGCAGCGGAAGACTGTCATTGCTTTGGACACAGCTTTAAGCTTCGATTCAGAATCCTGCTAAATAAATAAATATTTGCAAAACAAGCCACTCGACTGCCCGTGTGGAAAATAAGGGCACCCGAGTTTGCAAGTGAAACAAACTACGAGTCAGTCATGAGACAGGTATGAGAAATCTTACTTAACTTATTTAACAATAAGGCTAATCACAGGACCACGCCGTATAACACGGAACGGGTTTACTCCATTGGATTGTCAGTGCATAAACAACAACCATAAATAAACTTATGGATCTACGATGCATCATACAACATGCAATTTTTTCCCACTCTACCCATTTAGGCTTAATCCCTAAACTTAGATTTCAAAATCCATTTCTCTTTACAGAAATTATTCCTTTGGCCTTTATTTTCCGATTTCTTATTTCAAATCATTTGAAATACATATCTAGCCTTTATATCAAAGTAGATTTCACTTCGGGATATCAAAATCAAAATCTTTGGAAATATGAATTCCAAACAAATGCATAAAAATAAATATGCAACCAAATATCGGGCTCCTCTTAGACAAGGATACAAGACTCACCTCGCCAACTCGATATATATATATATATATGCACCTCTCATCTAGGAGCAGGCTACACTAACGATGCACCATCCCACACTATCGGGGAAGACATACACCGCCCTCATCCACCACCATCCCCTGTGTTTTTGTCGTCCGGGTCACCCGCATCTTTAGCCACATACTAAATCATTTTATATCCCGAAGTATGGAAAATCATTTCACAACATAATAATCACAAGTAATTTCAAATCTGTAGTACTTCACATTAGCAATTCACACATATGATCAGTCACTATTAATCACATAACCTTTGAGCTCGTACGTCTCAAAGAAGGTGTTAAGCAAGAGAATAAATTCCCCGCCACCAAACAGATATATCATCAATAGCAACTAATCGGTTACGCGATTAACCACAATGTAAAACACATAATACTTTTCTAAATCATTTTGGAATTATTGGGTTTAGTCCTCGAAATCCTTTCTGTTTTCCCTATCCAAAATCGGAAATAACATTTCTTTTCACTTAAGAAAAACACATTTCAAAAATCATTCATTAATTTTGAAATGAAACAAACAACATCGCTAAACACCTTATAGTCAAATCGTGAAGTGTTTCACAAGGTGTTAGCACATAAATATTTTTACCCAACTCAATGCTAAGTGTAAAAGCATATTTTGCTCATAAATTGGTCGAGCATAATCCAAACGATCAATCAATCACAATCCATGTCAATAACCAAGCATATTTGGTTCAATCACATTTCATGTTACAATAAAAGAGTATTTTATTGTCTACACAATTTTATATTTCATATGCATACAATAAAAAAAATATTTTATTGTCTACGCATCCTGTGTTTAACATGACAAATAAAAAGAAGAAATTTTTATTTGCATAACAATTTCTATGTTTCTAATGACAAATAAAAAGAAAATTTTATTTGCATAACAATTCCAATGTCTCTATTGACGAATAAAAAGAATATTTTATTTGCGTAACAATTCCAATGTTTCTAATGAGAAATAAAAAGAATATTTTATTTGCATAACAATTCCAATGTTTTTAATGACAAATAAAAAGAATATTTTATTTGCATAACAATTCCAATGTTTCTAATGACAAATAAAAAGAATATTTTATTTGCATAACAATTCCAATGTTTTTAATGACAAAATAAGAATATTTTATTTGCATAATAAGTTCAATGTTTTTAATGACAAATAGAAGGAAAATTTTATTTGCATAACTTCAATGTTTTCTAATGACAAATAAAAAGGAGATTTTATTTGCATACAAATTTCAATGTTTTCTAATGACAAATAAAAAGAGATTTTATTTGCATAACAACTTTAATGTCCTAGACAAATAAAAAGGAAATGTTTTATTTACATAACAATTTTAATGTTCTACATTTCTAATGACAAATAGAAAAAAGTATTTATTTGCATAACATGTTCTACATTTCTAATGTTAAATAAAAAAAGTATTTGTTTGCATAACATGTTTTACATTTCTAATGTCAAATAAAAAGAAGTATTTATTCGTCTACAAATTTCTATATTTTCTAATGACAAGTAAAAAGAGATTTTATTTGCATAATATTCTCTATGTTGCTAATGAAAAATAAAAAAAAGATTTTATTTTCATAACATTTCTATGTCGCTAATGACAAAAAAAGATAATTTCTATTTTCATAACATTTCTATGTCCATATATGACAAATAAAAATATGATTTTTATTTGTATACAAATTTCTATATTTACATATGACAAATAAAAAGAGATTTTTACTTGCATACATATTTCTATATTTTCTAATGACAAATAAAAGAGATTTTTACTTGCATACAAATTTCTATATTTTCTAATGACAAATAAAAAGAGATTTTTACTTGCATACAAATTTCTATATTTTCTAATGACAAATAAAAAGATAATTTTTATTTTCAACCAATCCTATGTCCATATATGACAAATAAAAATATAATTTTTATTTGTATACAAATTTCTATATTGCTAATGACAAATAAAAGAGATAATTTTTATTTTCAACCAATCCTATGTCCATATATGACAAATAAAAATATAATTTTTATTTGTATACAAATTTCAATATTTACATATGATAAATAAAAAGATGATTTTTATTTGTATACAATTTCAATGTTTAACATGACAAATAAAATTGACTATTTTTATTTGTATACAATTTCAATGTTTAACATGACATGACAAATAAAATTGACTATTTTTATTTGTATACAATTTCAATGTTTAACAAGACAAATAAAATTGACTATTTTTATTTGTTTGCAATTTCAATGTTTTACAAGACAAATAAAATTAACTATTTTTATCTGTACACAATTTCAATGTTTAACATGACAAATAAAATTGACTATTTTATTTGTATACAAATTGCAACAATTCCATTATATTCAATTTAGTCAAACAGATCACCACAAAACATCATCAACCAATTCAAATCAAATCGCGTACAACAACAAACTGAATTTAACAACGTATATGCAAGAATTTCTAAACACGATAATAATTAATTAGTTTTAATTATTAAAAAGAAATCTCACCTTGATCGGTTTCAGAAAACGTTGAATAATGATTGTTTTAACAAAATTAAACGATCGTTTAATTTCATTAGAAATTCCAACCTCGTCTGTTTTTGTCCAAAGCTGTTCCATCACGTCGATCCGGATTTTGCGATTAGAACGCATTTAAAATTTCTGAATTCCGAAAAGTATTGAATAAGTTATAGTATTTTAAACTTTAAATACATAAATAATTTAAGTATTACAATTAACTAAACAAATCACCTAATTAATTTTCTAATCCCTCCTTTTAATTACCTTCCCGTCTCCTTCTTTCTGTAATTGGAAGAACCCATCATCACAGCCTACCAGGGCTTCAAACCGCATGTCAACTGAGACACCATCCATCGATCAACCAGTGCCATGACGATCGCCAGGGCGACGCCACCCCACACTGTTAACCACCCGGAGCTCGGTGGCCCGTTGCGCCTCCAAACAGCGCTTAAAAGAATGAACTTTAAGCTCGAAATTCGCACAGCATACGACATAAAATGTAATCACAACCGTACATTAGTTAGATCTCATGCCTCTCCTTGATTTTCACGTTGAATGGTTCTTCAATTAATTGATGAATTAGAAGAAATATTGGGAAGAAAATGGAACGATATTGGCTGTTGAAATAAGGAGGTCGGCGGCTGTAAAGGAGATGGGCTAGCGTTTCTAATTCTTGGGATATTTATAATTTAATTATTTAATTCATTAAGCACTAAAAGGCCCTTTAATTCCTACGTACTCCAAATCCAGCCCAGCGAATGTTACCCCTAGCCAAATACCCATATTCTGGACACAATGGACTAGGTCTCATCGGCCCATTTGATCATTTCAGCCCATTTTTCTTTTAAATTAAAATATAACACGTTTAATTATTTAATTTGATTGTATATTTTAATTTACCGGGCCACATACTGACTCCAAAAATTCCCGAAAAATATATCTAGCTATGTTTTGATGATACGGTCTTAACAAAATTAATTTCGCCGAATCTGGAGACCGTTTGAAAAATGGACTTTTTAACAGTCGATCCAATTTAACTGAAATTGACCAAACAAATTTTAATTTGCCATGCTCACATATCAATTCAAAAAATTGTAAAAATTGGAATCTAACAATAATTTGACATTTCGGATCCAACAAAAGTGGTCTCATCGAAAAAGGAGGTCGTTTGCAAAACGACTATTTATAAGGGCTATATATTATATTAAATTCCATAGCGACTATTTCAAATTTTAAACTGGACATAACTTTTTATTCCCTTTATGAAATTTCAATTTTTCACATTCGTTAGAAAGATATTACTAACAGATTCAAATATTTTTGGTTTTACTGAAATCGATTTATTTTGAATCCTGTACATCAGTCAAAGTTCAAATTTTCAAGCTACCGTGCTATTTCTAACTCTTTCTATAATTAAAATAAATATATACGTTCTAACTTCGATTTAAATAACTTTTTAGTTGTTATTATTTAAAATAAATTATTTTAACTATTCAAAATTCATTAAAAATAGCTAAAATAAAAAATTTAAATAGGTTCAGAATTTCCGGGTTGTTACAATGAGATTGGAAGTTAGAATGCTTATATGGTTGATTCGAAGATTTGGATTGAGGTGAAACTTGAGAAGTTTGAGGATAGGAATTTGGAACTTAGTAATGCGAATTCCGTATCATGTGAAATGGATTTGCAACATTATAGAGATTAGACTATGAGATATTTGGATGATTTCTCTAACTGGGGATATACATGGATGAGTAGTGATTATTTTGAGCTATGACATTGACTTGGTCTTAAAGGTTGTAGTGGGGTTTTCCTTTTATGATTTGAGGATTTTGAGTTTATAAGGGAAATTGAATTGGATCCACGACATGCACTCCTCTAGTAGAAGTATGAATGGAAGCATAAATTTACTTCCATTGCATGTCCTTTTCAGAATAATCTTCTAAGAATTCCCAAGCTTCATCAACCATTTTAGACATAAATTATCCTCCAACATTGATTCTAGTTACGTTCGAGTTTGATAGTTTAGCCCTTCATATGCAATTTGACATAAGTAATGTTTGGGAATTGCATGATGAGGACAACTTTATAGTAATTGGTTGAATCTCTCAAAGTATTTTGAAAAAGTTTTCCCCTCACTGTGAGAAACTTAATTTATTTCAGTTCTAATTTTTAAAGTTTTATGAAATGGGATTTTTCAAGAATATAGTGACATATTCATCCCAACTTCTTCTGGAATGTTTTAAAAGAGAATTTAGCAATCTTTTAGCACTTTGAAGTAGTGCGAATGGAATTAGCCATAGCTTGATTGATTCATTAGATAATTATTGCATTTTAGTGGTGGATGCATATAATTTAAATTCACTTCGAAATTCGTAAGCATTTCCAAAACCAGTTAATTTTGGTACCGCTTGAATAAAAGAATTTTTAAGCTCAAATTTTCATTCAAATGGTGGAAATACTATGACACAAGGTTGAATAGTCCTAGTTGGGTAACATCGATCTCGAAATGGTAACAATCTATCCATTCAGACATTGTGATTCATAAAATTTTGATTTAATCAATTGTGATTCATCCCATTTGAAATGTTTTGATTTATTTGAGAACCCCTAGGAGAATTATGGTGGCTAACACTTTTTTCACTCATCCTAGTCAAATGCAAACATAGGAAAATCTAGACTTAAGATTTACACAATTAGCTCTTATTCAAAACAAATAACATACTCAAGTATACCTTATTAGTTGATAATTTCGATTTGAAGAGGGAAGAAGGTCTTACGGTCGTTCACGTATAATATAAATACAAAGGGATACGACCAATGTTTTATGGGTAGTATGCAACCTCTTTTTCTAAAAGTTCAATAAATTGAACAAATATATATCCATGATCAAACCCTTGAGATAATCAATTTCACAAAATACACCCTTGTAGTTAAATACTTTGCTAATCAAATTATATAGATAGATTAGAAAAGTTAAGTTGTTGGAATAAACAAAATAAATATTCAAAACCTATATATTTGACCCAATTTGTTTGTCCTAACAAGCCTGAGTTTTGATCCAAACGTCAACTTCTAGCCAAATTTTTTAGTTGAAAAACGATGAGAATGATGACTTTAGTTATGGAAATTCATTCCTAACTTGATTTAGAAATTCCAGCCAACAAAACAATCAAACAATAAGAATTTCCTAAATTGAAAATTGTATAAGCAAGACGCGGCACATGCATAAATTTTTACAAGCAATTTCTATGTTTTTAAGCAGCAACAACGCCTATATAGTTTAGAAAATTTTATAGTGGGGTACGACGGTCTATCCAGAGCAGTTGAGTAGCGTCAGCGATTAAAATCCCACTATTTTGTAAATTGCTCGAACTACGTATACCTTGTTTGTTGAGAATAAGAAATTGATGTTGGGGTGAATATAGGTTGGAGGGTGATATAGAGGATTGGTAGATGGAAGGAGGATGTATGATATTGGTGAATTGTGTGGAGTAGATGTGAGAAAAGAAGCTTTCTTTTTCTTTTTTGAGAAAGAAATCAATTCATAAAATGTAAGAAGGGAAAGAAATAAATGAAAAAAAGGAAATCAAGGAAAACTGGTATCTTTTTTCTCTTGTTTGGAAGACTATAGTATCAGTGATTATTACTAAATCAACTAATCAAGAATTTTCATTTTTATAAATCAAAAAACAAGGAAAAAAAATTTAAAGAAGAAAGAAAGATACTGGAGAAAAAAATAGGAAAATAATGGAAAAGAAAACTGTGAAGGAAATCGAAAAAGAAATGGCAAGCATTTTTTTCCTTTTGGTTTAGAAGTTGTAGTAAAACCAAATTAACTAGCAAAGATTTTTCTTTAATAAACAAATACAAAAATAAATAATAAATATAAAAGCAAAAACTTGTTGGCATGGATGAGTAGATGCGGGCGGATGTCGTGAAATACAAGCAAGAGGAGGGAAAAAATCAAAAGGAAATTGTTCCCTTTTTTTAAAACTTGTAAAAGTAGAGAACAAATGTAAAATTTTTGGAAAGGAATATAAAGAAAGGAAAGAAATTGGAAAGAAAAGGCAAATATTTTTTCCACTTGTTTTAGAGATTACGGTATCAACAAGTAATACCAAATCAACTTATCAAGAGAATTTTTTTATTAAAGCGAAAAGAAAAAAAATACTAATACGAATTGGAAATTAAACAAAATATAAAACTTAATTACTACCTCCCTAGCAGTGGTGCCAAAACTTGTTTGACGCTATTCTATGGACTAGAAAAGCGCAAATTTATTATAAATTTACTGCAAGCGCATAGGTGTGTAGTATGCAGGTCGAACACGGGGGCAAAAATTAAATTATGGTATTTATGTAATTTCATGGGTGAGTTAGACAATGTTTGGAGACGTGATTTGAATAAAATTGAAATTGCAATTTGGTTTAGAGAAAATCTAATTGAACTGACAACCAAAATTGCAATTATCAATTAAAATAGGAAAAGTAAGTAAACTACTATTGAATTCATAATAGATTTGAATATATTCGGATCTATAATAAATTCAATGATTAACAACAAAACAAAATACTGGAAATAAAATTGCAGAACAGAAATAGACACACAGAAAATAAAAATTAGGGTTACCATTGATTCTATTCAGACGGTCAATCACTAATAAGAAAAGTAAATGCAATAGCAATTTGTGTCCAAGCAAATTTAACTGACTAATAAACATAAATTGCCTTGAAAATAAAAAAATGCAGGAATAAAAGAAAAAGAAAATAAAGCTTTATTAATGGAGAAGAGAGAAAAAAACACCCAATTACAATGAATACAATGGATATTTGTATAGGATGTAGTCTCCTATCTATGTGAATATTGGGTCTGTAACGAATCTCTTGAAATATTCTATTTACAAATAGAAGAGATATGAAGATGGATTTTAGATATTCCATGGAGATTCCCTCTTCTGATTATTGGCATGTGGTAGATAGATTGGCTTTTCTTTTGGCAATGATCCTATCAAATCTTCTTTTACATGGCAATTGAAAACGAATGATTTGATTTCCTTGAGAAGAATATGCCTATTTCATAAATCCTTTACCAGTGTATATATTATATGCATACATACATATAAACATATATAAATCACTAGCACAAGTATTCCTTAGAGCACAGGAGGCGGGGTGTGCAAACCCATCCACCTTTCTTCAGTCACAAAAAATAGGGCTTGGAAGGGATCGATCTCAGACCACTCTGCACAAATTCCTGAAAAATAATAAAGAATGATGTAACAAATGTTTTGAAAGGAGAATTAAGTGGAAATTGAATATGGTTATTAGTTATTTTTCCTAAGTATCACAACAAAATGGTTGGCGGGATATTAGTATTAAACAAGAATTCAAATATCTTATTTTTAAAAATTAAAAGAGTTAGAAGTTTTAATTAAATAGAAGTGAATAACTTTGTTTAATTAAAAGGCCAAGTGATGCTGAATACTGAACCATTGAATTCATTGGATTGTCATGATTGAATCACTGTATATTTTGATAGTTAAATCACCGACTATCAAACATGTCCAATACGATTGTTGGTACGGAAGACCGGGATCGAATTTATATTCGAAAACCATTCCGACCAACACATACGTGAAGATACCATCAGATGATCGAGTTGGAGCATTGAAGACCGTGGATTTTCGTAAATGGAAGAACCACTAATATTCTCTGCCTGGCAAGCAGAGATAAGCTGTGATTCTGTCGTGGTTGGATTCTACGGGTTGCAAGGACTTCTCACTACTGATCCATGGGGTGATTCCTATATTGGATGCGGTAGGAGAATGCCTTCGGTTCATCCTGTTCCTGGATGATTTGTATGGACGAGTGTCTGACAGAGTATTTCCAAAGGATCACGTATGTTGATTTTCTTCAAACGTGCTATAGTTGTTGGTGAAGAATAGCCGTTCTCTTGACTTCTAACTAGAGTATTTTTGTGGACGTCAATTAGTGATATCTATCAGATCTGACGAGGTGGCATTCAAAATGAATAATGACCAAGTGTGCCAAAGTTAATCTAAACCTCAAGCCTCGCCAACCGGGAAATGACAAAAATCGGGCAGGCAGCATGTCTATGTGGGTCGCTCCCATTAGGGTGTATAATCACCTATCTAGAGAAATTCCTATTTGCTTCTTTAATCTATATTCGATGCTGTCCCTTTTCGGGAAACGGTTGCTGATCCCAACCGTTGGTGATATACATTCGATACACTCAAGCAAAATGAGTGGTCGGTCATGTGTGGGCCGGGTTGCAAGATGTTCTTGTTGAACCTAGTGTATTCGCCTCTAGAGATACACTATCGGCGGGTGGTCCCATACCTTGTCATAGTTGGAATCCAATTTCCAATAAGCGCTCGCGGTTTTTGATTGTATACTATATATATGTGGAGCGTGAGATGCAAGCGTTCCGCTAGATTGATAATTACCTATATTTAGACATTACTATAATATCAGAAAAGATATTGGTTTCAAAAATGTTTTGGGTTATCGTAAGGAAAAACCGTCTGTATTTATGTGTGGATTTGGTCTTACGATTATCCTTTTCTTTCGAAAAGATTTTTGAACATAAAAATCAAGTTGTGTGATACTCTTAATACTGTGCAAGTTTTCTCACTCTGGTTCACCAGACTAACCCGGTGTTTGGTAAATGCTCGGGTTAGCCCGGGTTATATAGGTTCAGGTTATCGGATGCAGCGAAGTCCAGAGACGAGCTAAAGGTGTTCAGACGTAAGATATTATATAGCTACTATTCTGTTGTGTGTTGTATATGGGAACAGGTTATTATAACTGTCCCATAGTGTGATGTACGCTGATATTGTAAGTATTTTTAAAGCTCTCAATAAAGATTTATTTATGTATTATATTTTGTTCCGCTGTGACGTGAGACTATGTGTTGTGTTGCTCTTCTTCTTCATTTTCTATTCTAATATTCCTTTCTTTCTTATCTCACCCTCTAATTTATTTCTAATAACTATCCAGTGTTTTCGGTGCTTGGAGGGTCGGCATGAGTTATGGTAAAGGTATCTATGTTGATTTCCAGGGCCGAAAATCCTTGGGTTGTTACAGACTGTAACGGCCCGAATTTCCGAACTCTTGAGTCGACTAATAACACCACACGTCCAACCCAAATTGCACAGAAGTACGAAACATTATTAGAAAGAAGTTAGAGGATGAGAAACAGAAAGAAAGAAATATTAGAATAGAAGAAAACGAAGATCACAAACTCACAGCGGAACGAATAAAATATATTAGATAACATATCTTCTGAAATATAAATCAGTAAATGTATATACATACCATCATTAGAGCACAACAGTTATTCCTGGAACAGTTATAAACACCTGTTTTCAGATACATCATAGTACACAGCGGAAAATATGATAGTCTATAGCTAATGGATGAAGCCTCCTGCTTCAAGCTCCTCCAAGTGAATCTATAAAATCCCGACTACTTGACTGCCCGCACAAATATGGTCACCCAAGAGTTTAGGGAAAACAAATAAAATAAACTCTGGGTCAGTCATAGGACTGGTGTGAGTAAACTCCAACCATTGGTTTAACTTTTAAAAATTCTTTCGAAAGAAAAGATAATCGTAAGACCGATCCACGCATAAACACGGATGGTTTTTACCTTACGATAACCAAAAATATTTTTGATATCAATTCCGGTGATATTATAATAGTGTCTACAACAAGTAAATAGAACCTAGCGGAACGCTTGCATCTCACGCTCCATATATAATATAAAATCAAAAACCGCAGGGCGCTTATTAAAGATTGGATTTCCAATATGACAAGGTATGGAACCACCTTCCGATCATTGTACTCTAGAGGGGATACACTGGGGTTCAACAAGAACATCTTGCAACCCGGCCTACACATGACCGACCACTCATTTCGCTTGAGTGTATCGAATGTACATCACCAACGGTTGGGATCAGTAGCCGTTTCCCGAAAGGGACAACATCAATAGATTAAAGAAGAAAATTGAATTTCTCTAGATAGGTGATTATATATCCTAATGGGAGCGACCCACATAGCCATGCTGCCTGCCCGATTTTTGTCAATTCCCGGTTGTGAGACTTGAGGTTTGAATTATCTTCCAGAACATCTGGCCACCATTCACTTTGAATGCCGCATCGTCAGATCCATCAGAAATCACTAATTGATTCCCACAAAAATACTCAGATTGTTAGGCTAAAGAAATTTCCCTTCTTTGCCACCAACTTCGTACGTTTGAAGGAATCACCGTACATAATCCCTTTGGGAATACTCTGTCAGACACTCGTCCATATAAGTTGTCCTGGGTCTGGACAAACTAAAGGCACCGTTCTATTAATCCATCTTGGGCAATTTCTACCTAGGGTTAACAGAACTGCCCTTGCACTTTACTCCGTCTTCATAATCTGTTCAACATAAGTTGATTCGTAACGCTTATGCCAATACGGAGTGGTTTTCAGATATTAAATCTGATCTCGGTCTCTCCGTATTGACAACAGAGGTATAAAATAAATCAAAACTTTGATAGTTGGAGATTTAACTATCAAAGGAACATCCATTCAACCAACGACCCTATTTCCAAATGGAAATTCTACTGATCAACCATAAAGCAATACTGGCCCCTATTTATATAAATTCCTTATTTTGTTATCAAATTCCAAATTTCCATCTTTCCTATCTTTTCAAAGCTCGATTTTTTCTCTCGATTCTCGTAAAACATTTTCAATATGCTAATTCTTTATTCGAGAAAATATCTCTTATTCTAGTTAGAAAACAATTCTATATTTTCACGATTCCTTATTTCCTATATTCAGAAAATATACTTTATTTATATCCGAAAATATTTCCATATCCCATTTCTTAATTCCTTGTTGACCAATTCGTTTCATTTTCTACACGTAGAAAATATTTCTTATTTTATTTGGGAAAAACATTTCAAAATCCTTTAAACTATCGCAATGCTATAAAACTTCGTTATTATAACTCAAAACATTAATTATTTATTAACTAACCATATTGCTAACCAATCTTCCCTATCGAACCTTAACTATTCCTCCATCAATCATGAAGTCAATCAAGTTGGGGTGTAATTACCTCTCAGACCTTAATTGAACAACATTCTCAACTTTGAAATAGCCAAAGCTCACAACTTCAAGCAGAATATCGCTTACGCGACCCTCAGATTCAATCTAAGATCCACTTCCTTTACGGAAAAGCATTGATTTTAACGGTAGCGTTATAAATCGCTGTTTCCAAATATTTGATTTATAAGTCATTTATTATACGACAGCGTTAAAATCGTTGTATAGATTTACAAAACATTTATTATAACGATAGCGCTAAAATCGCTGTTTAGATTTACAAAACATTTATTATAACAACAGCGCTAAAATCGCTGTTTAGATTTACAAAACATTTATTATAACAACAGCGTTATAATCGCTGTTTAGATTTACAAAACATTTAAATTATAAATTTGTACTAAATAGAATTCAAATATCCTTCCTGAACTAAACCATTATAACGAACTTCGACCTAGTAAAAGTATAACTATAAATCCCTTGAATTTTATTTCAGTTTGTTTTATATTCCGAACTTTGGAATAAAATCCAATGTTTCTTTTTGAAAACGATTTCCATTTTCCTTATCATTCAAATTTCCATATAAATTCACATTTCCAACCCAGATTTCTTTTATAGATGCTTTCATTTGCAAAATATCTGCTCTAAACGATTATTCACTTTAATCGTGAATAATATTTCTTTTTACATAATCAAATCCATTTGATTTTACCACATCAAATCCAAATTCCATTTTTAACTTCTATTTACAATATTTTATAGAAAATCTCATTATTAATTTCAAACATTTATAATTTCGTTTATAATGTCCTTTAAATTTTGCAAAGTTCAAATCTCATTTCAAATATTGGTTTCAAAACCAATTTCCACTTTTCGTATAAATTCGAATTTTAATTTATATTTCAATTTATCCAGTTGTAAGTTTATTCGCTTAATTTATACTCTAGTTTATAAATGACTTCTTGATTTATCCATTTGAACAGGTTTCCAATCCCAACTCTATCTAAAATTAAATTTCTATTTTTGGAAAAAAATTCCTTTTAAAGTCTCAAACTCCTTTTCTATTTTTGAAATATTTTACGATATTTAAAATACCAAATTTCTAGGTCAGGGTAATTCAAACACAACATGATCAATCACCGATCAAATATCACATCATATATCAGAATAAATAAAATAGTAAATAAAATGTTAAAGAATCCAGTTGGATCCCTCCAACTTGTTTCCTTGCATCCACAGATGTTAATCACATCAATATGAGATATCATAGTAAACAAAACTGATAATCGATCAACGATATATCTATATCAACTATTTCAACCAATTTTATCAATTATTCATCCAAAATGGCATCGCCTAGCATTTAAAATAGAAACGAGTCAGAATTAGTGAATTTACTCACCTTGTTTCACAGTTGACGATTCTGCTCGTTCTATATAGTTTCAAACAACGTTTGAAACTACATTAAATTACAACTGACTCTGAACGATTCCATCCCAATTCGTACACCTTATGTTCGTCTATACGATCCTGATACCCCTTGTTTCGTCCAATCTGATAATGTATGAACAATATATTGATGTTACAAGATTTAATTTTGCTTAAATATAATATGCTTAACTTAATTTAATTAACTTCTCGATATACACTAATCTCGTTTTAAACGTTACCTCTAAATGTTCCTACAAGGCAAACTTCTCCATTCCGTTTAAAACAATTCCACCCCTGTACAATATGAATGGTCCACACACATATATTAAAATCAGTATCCTTTTAATCATCAATAATCTAATAAACTCCTTACTAATTGATTACTTTGAACAAAAACGCTCCTTAACCTCCATCCTTTTCCTTCTTCAGTCTCCTGCACTACTTGCCGTCCCCTCTACTTCCATTCACCTCACAACAACATAAACACAATCTTTTTCCTATAGTTTCTGCAACTCTAATCCTCACTGCATTCAAAAAACACTTCAAACCTTAACAGTTCTCCACCTCTCGTACATCCACTTATCTCCCAATAGTCCACCCCATTTCTCTAATTGCCAACATTTATGTTCCAGCTTGCAAGTTTCCTTGAACAAAGATCCTCCTTAATCACTTTTATCTGAGGAATTACCACGTCCTCTCCCATCACTAAAACCCAAACCAACAAGCCTTTCCCTCTTTTCTGCATCCTTGCCGAGCTGAAACCAGCGTGCGGCAGCAGATTTCGAGCAACTCAGGTGTTGATTGCACCTTACATACAGTGTACCAGTGGGAAGAGCAACTTGAAACGATCACCAATCATCAAAGCCTTCTCACGCCCCTCTCTTGTCTGTCACCACTACAAACACTCGGACCCCCACTCATCCATCAACCCGCCACCATAAATCCCAAACCACTATCTATTCCATCTTACCTTAACCGTAGCTTAAAACTAATCAAGTCATCATCTCCATTTCAGTCTTAGGTGAACCCGTATCCCCCAATACCAGTCGCCACATAAACTTCAACAAATCGCCCCCTCCCAAAGACTGGAAATCTGTGCTAAATCCCATGCTAACCTAAGCGCCATGCTACAATCATCATCAATACCTACGAATTCGAGGGAAATCGGAACCCTAGGCCGACTGTAAAAGAACACCAATCACCCCAACATTACTCGCACCTCTTAATACATATACGAAATCGAAGATCTCAGTCTGAGGATTGAAAACGAATCCAAAATCAAATTTTAACGTTGAGTATTTGATTTTTCATTGATGTTGAAGTGAACCATGACATGATTTATTACTGAAAGGAGGCGATTTGAAGAATAGGAAAGGGAAAACAACGAATGGGAATGCTATCTACAGTATTTAAAGGAAGAAGAAGCTTTGGGGCCACGATATTGAATTTCCTTAGCAGACACGGATTCGAAATCCTTGGCAAACACGGCTGTGCAAAGCGTGGAGAACACGCTGTGTATATATATTTTTAAAATAAGAAATGTGCAATCTTTTCATTAGGTACGTTCAGACTAGGCATGTGTTTTATAAGTACAAGGTAACATCTTTACTTTGAGATACAAAGTAGCTTGACACTGAAGGTTTGTTTTTAAAATACGTAGAGAGCACAGATCGATAATTTGGCATATACAATTTAAAATACTCGGCAGGTACACCCTATTGTGAAGCTTAAAGTGTAAGGTAGGATATATATTTATTTGGGTTAATGCGGTACCACTTACAAGAATTCTCCTTTATTCACAACCGCTACAGACAAAAATAAAAACATAATCATGATAATCAATGCGCCATGATCCCAAAAATATAATATTATCGGTAGTTTAACTTATATTATGAAACCCCAAAATATTGATATAGGGTGCAAGATACTCCAAATAAAAAGTTGCTTATTTTTTCCAAAATAAAAAATTCTATAAATTAAATCATAACTACGCCTCAATAATTATCCATTTCTGATTTTATAAAATTAATTCCGATGGAATCTGAGCTTGTTGGAAATTAAATCGATATAAATTTATTCCAAAATAAGCAAATAAAATATTATTATCATGTATATTCAAACGAAATATATATATATATGTATATATATATAGCTTCAAAATAATCTTGTTTAGATTTTAAACTCGATAATTTTATTTTTAAGTTAAAACGATATTCAGTATATTTTAAAATCCATTTATTTTATTAAATAATTTCCTTATAAATTCTATATATATTTCAAATAAAATATTTAAAACAAATTTAAATATCCAGAATTCAACGACTAAAAATCTGAGTCGTTACATTCCTTCCCCCTTAAAATAATTTCGTCCTCGAAATTGTTAAGCAGTAAAAATGCTATAACTCTAACTCCTCATAACTTACTTAGTTGAAACCTTATATTCCATATCTTCATAACTCAGTTCTTACCCGACCTTCAAATTCTCATACCAATGCTCAACCATTCATAATTCTTTCCAAATGATCTATCCACCAATTTTGGACAATCCATCATCACTTTCTTATCTTCAATTCATGTGCTCTTCTGCATATCCACACCCATTCCAATTGATTTTAAATCCATTTATCAATTTCATTATTCCACTTGAAATTTTATTGACCGATTCTGGTTTTCTTATTTCAATTACAATTAACAACTCGATTTTAAATTATCAAAAATTTCTTGAAAATTTTCTAACTCTTTAAATTTTCGAAAAATTTCGCCAGCATCTCCTTTGTATGGCTCAATCGGTACAACCACAACTCTCCTTTCTATGCCTTCTCCAATCCAAAAGAAAATCAAAAAGTCAAGCAGCTTAGCCCATAGGTTCATAAAACCATAAAACCCAGGTAATATTGTAAACATCTACCTTTTTGTCGGGCATAAATTCCATCTCTTGCATTTGGTTCCATTCAATATCTGTTGAGCATACATATATCCATTCCAATTGGTTTCCAAACAAATAAACTCTTGGTTTTCCAATTCACTAATCGACTTTTTGATTAGTTCCCTTCCATTTTATAATTCAAAATTGATTTCTATTTCCAAAATCAATTCACTTACCCTGCTTGGTCTCAAAAATAACTTGACTTCAATTAACAACATCCAATATATATGTATTCAACTTGTTTCGTATAAGTCAAATCTATTTTAATAACTCAAATATTAAATATTTCCCTTATTACCATATTCAGTCTCAATCGAGATTATCTCCATCTAATTCAATTTTATTCAATTTGACACAAGTTAAATTCAAATCTATTTCATTTACTTTCACCATCTCAATTTATTCAACTAATACAAGTTAAATTTTAATTTTAGAATTTAAATTCCCGGTTTTATTTCAAATTAGTTTGAAATCATACATATTTGTACATATATATAACCATAATAATTCAAAACTTTTGAATTCTCAAAGTAATTCATTTCTCAACCCAATTCTGTTAAAAATCTTCCTATGGTAGCAATTTGTCACTTAGAAACTCGAAAATAGATACAAATGATGTGGCCATCGTCATCTGAATTATTTTCTAGCGACTGAAGTGATTATAGTACTTTAAAATTTTCAAAATCCATTTAAAATCCTTTCAAAATATCTCTTGATTAATTTCAAAACACTACAGAAATGTTCTTTAACTTCCGGGATTCAAATTCCATATTCTAGTTTGGATTCAATTTCAAATTTTCTCATTTGTATATATTATCCATTTACAAATCATATTCAATTATAAGTCACCAAATCTACTTCATTTGATTGTAATAAAAATCAACACATTCATATGTAATAATTCAGAAATTATTCTTTTTATATCAAAATAAATTTCTACGCAAAATTATTTCATTTACCCATTTTAAAACAATACTGTATCGAATTTCTTTGTTCGAGAGTTTAGAAACACCTATCTATACAGTTGTACATCCTGTATCGACCAGAATTTATAAACAACTCAACAAACCAGTCAATACAATATAAAATAATTTTATATAAAATCTACAAATACGCGCTCACATATATACACTCAAATTCAATCTAGGGTATCACTAACCCCATCTCTATTGAATCACGTCACAAAGCCAAGGTTACTACTCAACCTTCAGCTCTGATACCTAATGTAACGACCCGAATTTCCATACCCTTTGAGTCGACTAATAACACCACACGTCCAACCCAAATTGCACAGAAATACGAATTATTATTAGAAAGAAGCTAGAGGATGAGAAACAGAAAGAAAGAAATATTAGAATAAAAGAAAACGAAGATCACAAACTCATAGCGGAGCGAATAAAATATATTAGATAACATAACTTTTGAAATACAAATAAGTAAATGTATATACATACCATCATCAGAGCACAACAGTTATTCCTAGAACAGTTATAAACACCTGTTTCTAGATGCATCATAGTACACAACGGAAAATATGATAGTATAGAGCTAACAGATGAAGCCTCCTGCTTCAAGCTCCTCCTAGTGAATCTGTAAAATCCCGACTACTTGACTTCCTGTAAAAATATGCGCATCCAAGAGTTTAGGGAAAACAAATAAAATAAATTCTGGGTCAGTCATGGGACTGGTGTGAGTAAACTCAAATATTTAGTTTATAAAACATTACTTTTAACAACAGCATCACAATCGCTGTCTAGAATTATAGAACACTTATTATAACAGCGCTAATAACGAAATGATCCCCTTCCCAGGCCCGACAGTTTTCGTGACCAGAAAATCCAAAACTTTTGCCACGAACACGCCTCTCTTTGCTGATCTCAAAACAAATCTCAAATTTTTATATCGATCCTTATATTGCAAGAAAAAATCAAAGCCTAGTTTTCAACTAATGACGTCGACAGTCGAGATCCACGGATCTGAGATGATGCGCTAGTAGTGCTCAATTTTAAAAGCTCAATGCACCGTGTTTCGAAATTTTTGGTTGAGCATTTAATTTTTTTAAAAAAAAATCCAAGAATTTTTCTTTGACATTTTATTTATTCATTGTGTTTCTGGGTTGAGAAATAACCGAGTTTTCCCAGTATTTATAGATTTCAAGAGCCTTGGCACGCACGTATTTGGTTTGGCAATGAAGGAATCGATGGCTTAGCCATCACGACTTTGAAGTTTGGATGGCACGACAATGGGTTTGTAGAGTAGTAGAGAGGTCTGCGGGGTCCTTGCTTAAAGGTAAAGAAATAGGATATTTTGGCATTTTATAACAGTGATAGACTAGCACATGCTGATGATCTTAGTAAAGAGGGTAGCTGTGTATATTTCGTACCAAGGTTAGGCCATGTTTTCTTTAACAAGTAAGGTATGCGTGTGTTTTCATCGTACATATTTTGAGTTATGCCAAAATCAATTTTTCAGAAAAACAGCGTCGTAACCATTTAAAAACCATAACAGTTTATTTAATTCTATAAAAAGATTTTAAGAAATAAAAATCCGAATTTCAATTTAGAAAATCCCAGATTTGAGTTGTGAAATATATCTGACCTCCAGTGGAGTAATGGATTGATTTTTGAAACAAAAATCAGTTTTTTTATTTATTGAATATAATTAACTAATTTGAATAATAATTAGTTAACGAGATTTTGGAAATGAAAGTTTGGAAAATTGGTTTAATATGATATTGATTATTCTAGTTAGCGGTCTTGTCTGTTTTGAAGTTAATGATGCTTTCAGTCAAGGTCTAAGAGGTAGTTATACCCCAACTTGATTGATTTCATTTTAACCGATAAATAGCAAGATCCAGTCTCGAAGAGAAATGTTTGAATAAGATTTAGTGGAATACAGTATTTTGGGTTGTTTGTAACGATGTTTTACACAACAACCATTTTAACCCAAATAAGTGGAATTTTGGAAATATATCATTTATATTTCCTGAGAGTAGAATTAAATGGTCGTGAAAGAGATTAGTAATTGGAATATTTTCCAATTATTAATAGAAGATATTTTTTAAATATAGAAAATAAAAGAAGACGATATATGAGAATGTTTTCCAAAGAATGTAAGAGACCGAGATGATAATTGAAAATATTTGTTTAACAAATATTGATAAGGAAATGGAAAGGGTGATTTAATTAATGAATAGTAATTAAGGGGCCCAGTGATTGTTTGATGTTTTGAATGGATGTTTGTTTTTCTTCGGTAGTTAAATAACCGACTATCGAAGTGTTTGCCAATATCGTTGTCAATATGAAGAGACCGGTTGGATTATTATCCGAGAACCACTTTGTATTGGCAGTAGTGTTGCGAATCAGATTATATGAAGATAATCAAAGACGGAGTAAAGTGCAAGGGCTTTTTCTATTAATAGAAATTGTGCCTTCGGTTTCGTTCGATCCCAGAACGAACGTAAATGTATGAATGTCTGACAGAGTATTTCCAATGATCGCATATGTTGGTCTGTATAGATATGGTGGCGGAGAATTTTGTTTTTGCTCCCCACTATAGACCATCCGAAACAGGAAATCCCACGCTATTTTTCTTCCCATGTGGTTACTCCCGCATCTGCATGCACTTTATTTTTATCACACTGCTGAAACCTTGCCATCCATTCTTTTGTTTTGGTACACAGCAGCTCCCTCACCGTTCAGTTTGCATCCAACCTTATGGCTTCATGCCCCATGCGTGACCACAAATTTTCATACTTCTTCTCACTCGTACATCAGTATGTAAATGGGCATGCTCCATCCATTTTTACTTTTATTTTTAATCCTCAGACTAACACCCGCTTCAAAATAATACTTTTCCATCTGTTAAATGAATTTGAACCCACCTGTATAAAACAATACTTCCTTATGATTCCATGCGTTAGAACCCAAACCCCGACATCACCCTATTTTCCACGTCCTTCCAGGTCTGCCCAAAATGAGGAACACGAGTTCCAGCATCCAACATTTCCCCTTCTCTTATATCACGCACTATCTATAATTATATATATGAATCCCTCCCACTCTCATTCACATTTGCTCCACACGTTTCAACACCAGGACACCCTCTTTTTCCATGCATCCCTGCTGCTCACCAGTCCATCATTTTCGTGAATACAGGAACCAATATCTCTCCCCATCTTGTGCTCAACCATCTCCGCACAACAGCCCATTCATCTTGCACAGTATATTATCTTCCCATAATATTCATTAAAGAACATGCCGCTCCCATATTTCATGACATCAGCATTTGCTACTCACTTCCTCATTATTACACGCATTTATTACCTTATATAAACTCCTCCATTCACTAATATTCATGCAACACCTAGCTTCTTCTCCGGTTACGAGACATGCATGATGTTTTGTTGTCCACCACATTCCCTTCACCACTCTCCTCCATTCACGGTCCACGCTCGAGCTAGTGTCCATGCTACCGTGTACTCCCGTGCACTCTTCCTTGCTGGTCTCACGCAAACACGCACCATGCCATTCTCTCTCCTCCCCCGGGATCCATGTTCTCTAGCATGAACTCCGGCTTGTTGGAAACATGCGACACTTTCTGGACTAGGACTCCACCAAAAATTCTCAACGTTCGCCAAACTTGTTTGCGAGCCTCAAACAAGCTTTAATTATCATTGTTTCCCTTGAATAGAGCTGGAAATGAGCCCAACTTATATTGTTTTTTTCTGATTGTGTAAATTAATTGGAGTTTCGGAATATTTATAAGTTTTATATCATGTTGGAAATCCAATCTCCAATAAGCGCCATGCAGTTTTTGATTTTATATTATATATGGAGCGTGAGATGCAAGCGTTCCATTAGATTCTATTTATTTGATGTAGACATTATTATAATATCACTGGATTTGATATCAAAAATATTTTGGGTCATCGTAAGGTACGCAAAAACCATTCGTGTTTATGTATGGATCGGTCTTACGATCATCATTTGTTTAGAAAGGATTTTTAAAGTTAAACAAATGGTTGGAGTTTACTCACACCAGTCCTATGACTGACCCAGAGATTATTTTGTTTGTTTCCCCTAAACTCTTGGGTGCCCAAATTTGTACGGGCAGTCAAGTAGTCGGGATTTTTCAGATTCACTTGGAAGAGTTGGATGCAGGAGGCTTCACTAGTTAGCTATTGTTGACACACTTTTTGGTAAAAGCGGTCATAATGAATATCTGGATAGCATCGCGCTCGGATATGGAGAACAACATCAGAAGACAGGCAACGATTTGGTCAAAGTCACATCACGAACAAAGAAAGGCCTGAAACTCCTATCAGACGACCTTTTTTGGGCCCGAAAACAGCAGTTACAAAGCTAAGCTTCCTAACTCTTGTAGATCTCTGAATTAGCTTCAGTTTGAGCTCTAGTTTGGCTCAATCGGACTTACGGTTTGAAAGTTACGCCCATTTCCGTGAATGGGTGTAATCTGGCAATTTCCTAGATAAAGCGACGAAGCGTCACACGATCAAAGTACGGCTCGTGCATCCTCTATGGTGCACCCTCGGTTCACCTTTCATTGGATCGCCCCCTCCCGGATCGTGGCGCACCCTCAGACCACGACCCGTTCGTGGTACACCTCCTGATCACGACCCGCTCGTGACACACCAGCTTCACCATACAGCTCACGATCAGACCTCGGTTCGTGGAGCCCATATCATGATCTGATCCCATGACCACGAACCGACCCCTTCACCTGCTGATACACGCACTGTTTTGACCTGTTCTCATGCCACATCTTGCTCCTACATTTCCGGATCGGGTGCCACGTACCCCATCACGAACCGGTCTTCCCAGAAGCTCTCCTACAGATATAAATACACCATTTGAAGGCATTTTCAAGGACCTTTTTTGGCGAAGACTTTCTCCTACATCTGGACAACCTCTTCCATTACCGATTGCAAGGACTTTGCACCTTTCTACACATAAATTCTCCTCTTGTAATCTCAATTAACACACGGATTGTGTGTCTGCATATAACTGATTCTTGTAATCTGTCAGTATAACAATAAGATTATAAAGTGGACGTAGGCTACATCTACAGCCGAACCACTATAAAAACCTCGTGTGTCTCCTTTTTATTTACTTTTATCTGCATTATGTGATTTGTGATCTGCATTTGGGTGCTAGGCCCAGATTTTGGTCTAACAGCTATAGACTCATATTTCCGCTATGTACTATGTGGTACCTGGAAATAGGTGTTTATAACTGTTCCAGGAATAACTGTTGTTCTCTGATGATGGTATGTATATATAGTTACTGATTTGTATTTCAAAAGTTATGTTATTTAATATTTTATTCGTTCCGCTGTGAGATCTGTCTTCTTTGTTTTCTTCTATTCTAATATTTCTTTCTTTCTATTTCTCATCCTCTAACTTCTTTCTAATAATGATTCGTATTTCTATGAAATTTGGGTTGGACGTGTTGTGTTATCAGTCAACTCAGATAGTACGGATTTGCGGGTCGTTACAATAATACATTGGGTCCAACAAGAACATCTTGCAACCCGGCCCACACATAACCGACCACTCATTTCGCTTGAATGCATCGAATGTATATCACCAACGGTTGGGATCAGCAACCGTTTCCCGAAAAGGGACAGCATCGATAGATTAAACAAGTAAAAGGAATTTCTCTAGATAGGTGATTATCACCCTAATGGGAGCGACCCACATAGCCATGCTGCGTGCCCGATTTTTGTCATTTCCCGGTTGTTGAGGCCTGAGGTTACGATTTCTTATCATTTATTGATAGCACAATCACTTTGAATGCCACATTGTCAGATCCGTTAATCACTAATTTATTTGCATAAATATATTCTGGATATTATGCTAAGAGAATAAATTCTCCGCCACCATATATATCTATACAGACCAACATATGCGATCATTGGAAATACTCAGTCTGACATTTGTCCATATACTTCGTTCTGGGACTGAACGAAACTGAAGGCACAATTTCTATTAATAGAAAAGGCCCTTGCACTTTACTCCATCTTCAATTATCTTGATATAATCTGATTCGCAACGCTACCGCCAATACGGAGTGGTTCTCGGATAATAATCCAACCGATCTCTCCATATTGACAACGATATTGGCAAACACTTCGATAGTCGGTTATTTAACTATCGAAGAAAACAAACATTCATTCAAAGCATCAAAAAAATCACTGGGCTTTTTAATTAATATTTCATTAATTAATTCACCTCTTCATTTCCCTATCAATATTTGTTAAACAATATTTTCAACCATCAACTTGGCCTTTTTCACTATTTGGAAAACCTTTTCATATCTCGCCTTCTTTTATTCTCTACACTTAGAAAATATATTCTATTTGTGATTGAAAAACATTTCAATCACTTATCTCTTTCCCGACTCAGTTATTTTTATACTTAGGAAATATTTATGATATATTTCCAAAATTCCATTTACTTGGGTTAAAGCGAATGTTGTATAAAACATTGTTACGAACAACCCACAATACTGCCTTCCATTAACTCTTATTCAAACATTTCCCTTCGAGATTGGATCTTGCTATTTATTGGTTAAAAATGGAATCAATCAAGTTGGGGTATAACTACCTCTCAGACCTTGACTGAAAACATCATTAACTTCAAGAGTGACAAGACCACTTACCTCGAATAATCAACGTCATAACCAGTTATTCATTTTTAAACGTATATATGTTCCTTTTTCTAATACCAGATTATCAATTTCCTTTTTCGTTTATAATATTCTATTTTAATTCGTTTCCTTATCGAATTCAATATATATTGATATATTGATTTTCTAGCTATCCAATTTTCTTAAAAATATTCTAACTCCTTAAATTTTCGGAAAAATTCGCCATAACCTCCTTTGTACCGGGAGCATCGGGAAAATCCCCAAACCGCCACACATGCCTCTCCAATCAAAAAGAAAAGAAAAAGCCAAGCGGCTTGCCGATACAATGCATAAAAACCCATATGAAATTTAAACGTGTACCTTTTTGTCAGGCACTCAAATTATAATCTTCATATACTTCATCTCGTACCTGTCTAATATATATCTATCCATCCCCAATTTATTACAACTCAATCCGATCATTTTAAACTCGATTTGCTAATTAATTCTCTAATTAGTTATTTTTCCTATTTCACTTTTATATTTGAACATAACATGTTCAAAAATATTTCATTTCGCTTATAAGCTAATTGAAATCCCATTTTTAATTTACGTTTCATATTCAATTGCGAATAAAATTTCATAAATTCCATTTTTTCTATTTAAGGTTAAACTCATTCTAAAATTCAATTAACTAATCCTTCTTTAACTTAGTTAATTCTATTCAAAAATTAAAAATATGATTTTTGTTTCAAAAATCATTTTATATACTTCACTTGGTTTATACTTATTTTATGACTCAAGTATGGATTTTTCTAATGGTAATTCGGATTTGATTTGCTTGAAATATTTTTACTAATTTAAATAAAACCGTTATGGTTTTGATAATGATAGTGGCGCTATTTTTCTGAAAAATTAATTTTGATATAACTCAAAATCTATACAATGAAATCTAGATTTTCCTCTTCCATTAGAAAAATATTATTCAATCGGTCCTGACGATTCTTGTTTCAAAGAATTCTGACTTTAATTGAGTTCTTTATACCCAATTGAAGTTCGAATCGCCAATTTACGAACTACCGCGCTGCGGCGAGTTCGTTTTAATTATATTTATACATATAAACTTTTAAACTTCGTTTAAAATAAATTCAACTCCATTCTGATATACTTTTAGTATATATATATATCAAATCCATTTTTCCAATTCAACATAATATTTCCGATTTTCTAAAATTGTCGATTTTCTCTAACTCGAAAATAAATTTATTTATACTTCGATCTTCTATATTAAATTTCAATTCCTTTTACAAATTATAAATCCTTTGGATTTATTTCTATTCTATTTAAAAATCCGCATTCTGAAATATATTTCGTCGTTCCCATTTCGAAATGATTTCAACTTTCTATTTTAAATTTCTATATTCAAATTCTATTTGAATTTTCTTTATACAAATTCCATTTGAATTTCTATATTCAAATTCTATATTTGAATTCTCTCTATTCAAATTCCATTTGAATTTCTATATTCAAATTCTATATTCAAATTCCATTTGAATTTCTATATTCAAATTATCTCTTGATAATTTATTCATTTTATTTATAAACACCATTTTATAAATTTCCTTGTTGTATTTAAACAAGTTTATTTCGAAATCTATTTAACACCAAAATCTCATTTGGAGTATTCCCTTTATTTAACTTATCTATATAAATATAGAACATATTTTCATGTCCTGTCTCAGTTTCTATTTAAATTAAATTTAAATATCTCGTCTGGGAATAATCTATTTTTATAAATCCAACATAGTCGAATTTCAAACATAAATCCTAAGGATTCCTTCAACTTCACTTATATTTCGAATATCCGAATAAATTTAATCGTTTATTTTTTTAAACGATTCTAAGTTCTTATTTTAAATTCACATTTGAATTTAAAATAATTAAATTACCCAAATGATAAATTTTTCACCTTCTATTTACAAACACATTTTTTTAACCAAGTCTCGCTTTCAAATAAAATATTTTTTCTTTGGAAAAATATATTTCCCTTCCCAAAGTCACACTTGTATTTCTATTTTCTGAGTTATCCACTGATAATTAATTTCACTTTATTTATAAACTTCGTTTATAAATGAACTAATTGTTTTTGTTCTTTAAAACAAGTTAATATTTCTATTCTATTTGAATTTCAAATTCTATTTTAGAAAAAAATAGAATTTCCCTTTTTAACTCTGAAAATTTCCTTTTTACGATATTTTAAAATATCAGCATTTAGGCCTAGTGATATTTAAACACCAAACAACCAATTATTTATTTCAGGTTTTCTAACACATCATATATGATGGTATATATGCAAACAAATAAACAAACAGATAATATGTTTTTGAGGAATCCAGTCGGATTCCTCCAACCTGTTTTCCTGCATCCACAGATGTTAGTCAACATAGTAATACCCATCTTGCTTCGAGGCAGGATCTCGTGGTATGAAGGTCATCCACTAATATATATTTGTGGGGTGCATAGGGAAATCATCTGCTATGAAACTGAGGGCATCCGCTAATGAGACTGCGGGAATAATCCAATCATCAACCATTTTTATTCAGTAAAAATAATTGTTGTAGCTTGTTTGAATGCTTTCTGGTTGATTTAAATATATTAGTTATTTAGGGTTGACTACCGCTTTCATCACATATGCCATGCATCAATCCCCCTCTCGAGTCTCATCGCCACCCGCGACTTAAACCAACTCACCTCTGCCACCTTCTAACCCCACTGTGTTTGCCACCGAGCCCATTCCTCGCGAGACCGACATGTGTTTGAGTCTGGGGCTTTTGGCTTGGTACATGGGTGGCGGTGCTGACAAGCGGTCGGTCATGTATGAGCCGTGTTGCAAGACGTTCTTGTTAAACTCCAATGTATTCATCTCCGGAGGTACATTGTCGGAAGGTGGTCCCATACCTTGCCATATTTGGAATCCATCCTCCAATAAGAGCTTGCGGTTTTGTTTGTATACTATATATGTAGAGCGTGAGATGCAAGCGTTCTACTAGATTAATATTTATTTGTGATTTGATAGACACTATTATTATATCAGAGAAGATATTGATTTAAAAAAATGTTTTAGGTTATAGTAAGGTAAAAATCGTCCGTGTTTATGTGTGGGCTGGTCTTACTATTATCCTTTCCTTTCAAAAAGATTTTTCAAAGTTAAACAAATTGTTTGTTCTGTGAATTTATCACTGAAATTATTCCAGACTGATCTGGGTGAATTTTGCTTTGCTTAAAATGTGCTCGGGTCAGACGGAGTATATTTACAGGTTAGGTTTCGTTGGAGTTCAGGAGCTAGAAGCAGGAGGCTTTACCGTTAGATATATAAAGTGTATTTCCGCTATGACAGATATATGTCGTACTCTGATGATTGGTATCTATATACAGTTTCTTTTATATAAAGAGATTTGATATATTATATTCATTCGTTCCGCTGTGAGATTCTGATGTGTTCTTCTTTTCTTCTATTCTAATACTTCTTTCTTTCTCTCTCACCCTCTAATTTCTTTTTATCAACAATCTAGTGTTGTTCGATACTTGAATTTTGGTAAATAATATGAGTTTATATATTATTGCCAAAATTCGAGCATCGAATTTCTCGCCGAGTCGTTATAGTGGCATATTCCATGCCAGATGACAGTTGCTGCCACAGGCTCTGCTGATGATCGAAGTTAGATCGACTGATGCTGGAGCATGCGCCTCGAAGCCCTCCGCCCTTGACACAAGCATCACCTCACCAGACTACTTCATTCGTCTGCTTTTTCCTCATGACTGCAGCGACCGGGTGGTGAGATTCCGGTCAGCCTACTTCGAAAAACTTGATCCGTACCGACCAATACGAACATCTTGCGGAGCGCTATGATTTTATAGCAGTGAGTTTCCAAATTAAAGAAATTGGAAGGAAAATCGATGGGAAGTTGGTGAGTTTGTGGACATTGATTGTATTAGATGGAGGCACAGGAAATTATCTGGTTGACCACGCGATAGAAGATGTTAGGGTTTGACCGACTGTTGAGGGCTATATATAGTGTACCGTTTAATTAAAATATTATTTAACGAAACTTCGTAGTGAGGTAATTGACTAAAACCACTACAAACGATTTTTGTTTTCTAATAAAAAGGCTAATCCTAGCATAGAAAAATATTTCGGACTCAATGGGAGAGGTTTCATCGAATTCTGACATCGTTCGAAAAAATCCTTTACAAAACCAGCGAAAAACACGCATTTAAATTTTCCACGATCACTAAATAAGCCCAATCAACTTGAAACTTCGAAATCCTACAATAATTAAGTAATACGAACCCAACGGCACCAGTTTGTCGCATTCTGAGACGGTTTTCCTAGTAGGCTATTTTTATACACGCACCACACTGGCATTTTGGACACCAAATTAACCGGTCTCCAAAATAACAAACTATATACCTATTCTAACTATAATCGATGATACGAACTCAAAGGAACTAGTTTCGTGGCTTAATTCGATCGTATGTTCAAGTTATACCCAAATATCTCTTTATTGAATTAATTATGCGCTATAGAAATTGAACGGACGTTTACAGCTACCGCGGTCACATACGACATCGGTTTGCCCCGCAATTTAATACCGTGCAAAAGTTTATCATTACGGTCCCAATGAAACGGATTTCATCGAAAACAGAGACCGTTTGCAAAATGGCTATTTGGCCTATAATTTAAATAACGATTTTCACAGCGACTATTTCAAAATTTGATTTGGCCATAACTAAAAATCTATAACACGAAATCTGGAATTTTCTCTTTCATTAGAAATTTATCATCAATACAATTCCAACATTTCTTTTTTCACAAAAATCCGACTTATATTGGATCCTGTACATTCCGTTGAAGTTCAAAACTCCATATTACGAACTGCACGCCATTTTCAAGCTCGATTTATATTATATATAAATTGGATTTTTAGTTTGTGTGCTCTGCTTGCCAATGGTTGATTGTTTGCTAATTATAGATTTATTTGCTGATTTAACTGATGAAATTAAACCGTCGTTTAATTTTAGTGAAATACCATATCGTTATTCTAACGATTGGTTTCAATAAAGGTAACTTACCTTGTTGGTCATGTTTATACAATAAACGTGTTTAATTGGTTGAATTATTTGAATTGCTTGTGATTGAGGTTAAATGGTCATTAGTTATTATCAGTTAAGTGAGACCGAATGATCTGATTTGAGATAACCATTTTGGGTACAGGGAAGAACAGGTTGGAGGGATCCGACCGGATTCCTCAAATATATTATTTATTTTCATATTATCCTATGAATTGTCATGTTTGGGGATTGATTTGAGTATTGATCATTGATTGGAAATTCAACCTGTGTTTGGTTTTAACCAATGAGCAATATTGGTTGAGTAATCGACACTAAATGAACTAAAAGTAAATTGTTTTGTTTATATTGATTTACTGTCAGGTAAATGGATAGAACTGAAGTTATAAAAGTTATTTTATAATTGGAGATAGATTTCGAAATATATTATTTTGAATAAAAGTTTATAAAAGGGAAATAAATAAATATTATATTTATTTAAGAAATTTGATTTATTTATTTTATGAAGTCAATTCTGAAGTTAATCAGATTTATAGGTGCGAGAATAAGAAATGAAAACGAGCGGTCAAAATCTGGATAATTGTTTTGTTAAGAACACAGTTCAATGGAATTATTTAAATTAATTATATTATTAATAAATTTAAAGTGAAAAACTAATTGGAATCGCTTAATGGGATAACCGTGTTTGGGTTGACTAAAGCGGCCATTTTAATTGGAATTGATTATTCAATTTGTGTGTTTTAAACAAATAGTTTAGTGAACATTGTTTTGATTTTAGTAAGAGTTTTAAAAAGGGGAACTAATATTTATTTTAGTAAGTAAAGGAAGTAACTACGGAAGTAATTAACTAGCGAAGTAAATCATTATTTTAATTAATAGTAATTTAGGAAAATACTTTTTAAATTGAATTCACTTAAAAAGTACTTGAAATTGAGAATGAAATACAATGGAAGGATGTAAGGCGCCTGAGTTTTATAACAAAGTTATAAAAGGAATTATTAAGTGAATATTATAGCTTAAAATAAATGTTACTTTATTATTTGAATTAAGAAAAAGGAAATTTGGATAAAGAGTTTTATGATAAATCAGAGTATATAAAAGAGGTTCGAGGTGTTATATCGTTAATTCTAAATTAACGTTATTTAAGAGTGTGATTAAGTAAAGGTGGAGATTGGAATAAGAGTTTCCAAGTAAAAATGGTTGAATGGAGTTGAAAGGGAATTAGTGAAAGTGAAATCGATAAGGGAAGTAAGTCATAGGATTTGATAACCAAATCTGAATTATAATGGAGTTTGGTTAAAGAGGTTGAGTTAAGAGTGGTGTTTTAGAAAGGAAATACTTAATTATTAAATTAAGAAATAATAGTTATATTCCAGAAAGAGATTTTCAAGAAGACAGAAGGTTTATTAAACCTTGTCTTGAATTAAATAGTCAAATGAAATTTTAATTGATTTATAATGAAATATTGAGTTTTGGATTACAACTTGTATCTATCTGAAGATATGAACGTTGTTTGTGACGACCCCAAACCCCGTACTGACGGAGGCAAGGGTAATCTTTGGAATATAACACATAAACAGATAATAGCAGAACAGAAATAAACAAATACACCAGATACTGTACAATAGAATACACTGGGTAAACGTAATCATCAGAGTTACACAGTATACAGGATCATACTTAGTACAAATACAGTTCAGCTATACATAAATGTCTACATCGGAAAACAAAACATAATGTACAATATGAGCTGAACAGCATAAAAAGAGATAAATGATAGAATCCATCTTCAGCTCCTGCTATCCAGAACCTGAATACAAGGCTGCTCGTGTAGAAAAGGGGCACCCGAGTTTGCAATTGAAACAAACTACGAGTCAGTCGTGGGACTGGTATGAGAAATCTACTTAACACATTTATAATATGGCTAATCACAGGACCACGCCACTTTCGCGGAACGGGTTTACTCCATTGGATTGCCAGTGCTTTAAAACAAACAATTCTTTTAAACATCGCAATGCTTTTTATAAAAATGAAGCCATTATAAGACTCAGTTCCCATCACACAATGCAACCGAAATCGGAGCATAGAGTTTTTACCTTATAATGGCCAAAATATGCTTGATACGAAGAAAACAAAAGAATTTGATATTATTACTAATGTTTATACGTTTCAAAAACAATTTCAAATCATAAGTATCAATCATAGACGACATTAATGCCCCATACCACTATGTCGCCATATATAGGTATACAATCAAAACCGCACAGTCACGTATTGGAAATTGGATTTCCATCAAGAACCAAGGCAATAGATAATCCTTACCGACTTCGAGACGTTCTAGCCCGCCCCTCAGGATCAGAGCTCGAGTGACCCTTAGATCGTCAGGGCCGGTCCACCGATGTGGATTAAAATTCCTGAACACTGTGTTTCCCTGCCCTTTGTGGCGTAAGTGAGCCAACAAACGACTCCATCGGTCCCGGATCGACCGATATAACTGAGGCGCCTCGCAACAACAACAGCCACATAGGTGAAAATAATATAAACGTTAGCCAGTTCAAGCACCGATACCACCTCTAACTAGAAAGAAACGCATGTCCTCCCTGAGGCCCTCTCCCGTTTCTGGTTCATACCGGGGTGTGAGGCTCGCGAATTCACGTTATACACAAAGCTACGCCACACAAGCGGTGCTTTGATCATCACCACAAGACTTTGCTTTTCAACAGAAGCCTTGATCACTGCATCTTAGCATGCCACACAGGCAATTCACACCATGCAACTGATGGCTATCAATCACACAGAATGAATTCCAATGTCAGACACACAGTCCATTTACAAGTCCATTCTGGGTCTGAACGAAACCGGAGGCACTATATACATCGCATACCCATCGATCTCCACGTACATATGGACGATCACCACTCGTTATCCATATTTCGGGATGCCTCCCAATCAAGACATCAGTTACCATCCAAATGAGGTGAAGATCTCCGGTCTTCGACCACCGTCTTCATCTTCGATTTATTATCGTCAATTCAGTTATTCAGAATGGGATTAACCCGGTCTTTCTGAGCAACTCGCGTATATAATAAACATGTGCTACACAAACACAAACAACAAACGCATCATTCCAATTCATCAGTCACCAACCGTAAATCAGTAAGAGAACGATTTCCCAAATATTAACCCCGAAGGCCGAAACCAACATCAGATCAAAACCCTGGAAACCATTCAACTTAGCTAACCTTCAGTTAGTTTCTAAATTTCACATTCCACATCGTTTATAATATTTTATAACGATTTATCGCTATTTTTATTTATTTATTTATAGCCAATTCATTCAAACGACGCTTCAGGCCATAATGTGGCCATGGCGCTGTTTTTCTTCAGATTTGATTTACACATATATGAAAATCTAACCGTTGGATCTTAACAAATTTTGTATCATTAGAAAGATCTTTTCAAAACGAATCCAACGGTTCCAACTTTGGGAAAATCCGATGGTCGGATCTCCCGGTACACTCGTTTGAAGTTTCGATTTCAAAATACGAACTGCAGCGTCGTTATTCGATTTAATTTAATTATATTTTTATATATATATATAAATATAATCGATTCTGGCGCTGTTTTTCTTCAGATTTGAATTAAACATTCCAGACAATTCAACCGTTGGATCTTTACAAAGTTGGTGTCGTTGGAAAGATATTTCCAAAGCGAACCCAACGGTTTCGGTTTCGGGAAAATCCGATGGTCGGATCTCCCGCACTAATCGTTTGAAATCACGGTTTCAAAACACGAACTGCAGCTTCGTTATTCGATATATATATATATATATATATCGATTCTTCGATTTCAAAACTATATTCTTTTCATACATTTGATAAAAATAATGTTTTTATCCAACCGACAATTATTTCAACACTTCGTTGTTTTTAACTATTCATGTATATAGTAAAAATGTGATTTTTATTGTAAAACAATTCATTTCAAAACACGATTATTTTATACAGTTCATATAGGTGATAAAATATGATTTTTATTATAAAACCATTTATTTCAAAACACGACTATTTTATATAGTTCATATAGATGATAAAAATATGATTTTTTTATTATAAAACAATTTATTTCAAAACACGACTACCATTCAACACATGAATTTCTATTCAACGAATGAATTTCTATTCAACACACGAAGGTTTTCTATAGTTTGTATATATAAAATAAAAATGTGATTTTTATTGTTAAAACAATTTATTTAAAACACGAATACCATTCAACACATGAATTTCTATTCAACGAATGAATTTCTATTCAACACACGAATATAGTTTCAACACATGAAAATAATTCTAACACATGAATATTATTCAAAATTTCGGCAGCATAACGGCAGGGTAGTTAAAACCGGGGCCGTTCCTAGTACGGCTCCTCGCTCTACCTTAAAGCCTCGCAGCTTTTGACAATGGGGATTTCATGCATCTAGTTCGCACGCAGGCGGCATGTATATTTTTTTCATTTCCACAAACTAATCCTATGTGGTTTCAACCAAATAATTCCCAACCAAAAACGGGTATTTTTCAGCCACAACCAATCAATTTTAACCACAAACAATTTTAATCAACCATTCGTAATCAACCAATTTTCATACCAATCACAACCAATAAATATCGCCCATGGTTTTTGGACGAGGGGCGTATATACATATATATTTATATAAGTAATTTCACTTCTATTCAACACATATATAATTTTTACAACGCATATATAACTTATATATCGAAGGTACAACTTATACAACGCTTATACAAGAAGTGTACAACGCTTATATAACTCATACATCAACTATATAATTTATACATCGTCGTTTTCCATATCGTTTATAGTTTAGAAATATCACATTGGGTTCCACTCCACCAAAAATAGCAGAAGGCTCAGAAAAATATGCGGTCTCTTCTAGAATGTAGAAGACGTCCACACGAGTCAACTGTCTCTTGTTTCACTGAATTTCGTCAACAAACGAAAAAGATATGATTTTTACAGTGAAATCAAAAACCGTAGCGCTTTAAACTGCTATAATATAGTTTAATTTAAATCAGCCATACCTCAGCAGTTTGGTTCGAAACTAGGTTTAAAATTTTCAGCTAATCCGTTGATCGATACGGGGATCGGGTTGCATGAGGTCCAAGGGGGAGGAGAGGCGCTTAGGCGCCGGAAGTGGGCCCCAGTTCGGTGGCCTGATGTGGCCGCGGCGGCGAATCAAAGGGATCGACTTTCGAGACCCATATCTACATGAAAACTCCACGAAAAAAATCCAATCCTGGTATGGATTTGAAGCTCGTCTCGAGCTCTTCAAAATCTTCAACTGGAGTGTCTGTTTTTGATGCGTGGATTGATCAGAAAATGAACGGGAAGCTAACGAACGATTTCCGCCTGTTATTCAATCGTCGGGGAGAGAGAAAGGTTGAGGTGGACGAATATAATTTTTTCTTTAATTTATATATTTTAAAATTTCGAAAATACCCCCTTTCACACACGAACTCTAATCCAAACCCAACGACTGTCGTCCCTAGCATTTTACCCCCATTCCGAACACAATGGGATTTGTTATGTAGGCCCATTCGACTGTTTCAGTCAGTTTTCCTTCAAATTAAAATATAAAACATTCAATATTTAATTTGAACGTACATTTCAATTTGCCGGGGCCACATACTGATTCGAAAAATTCCATAAAAATAAATCTAGCTATGTTTTGACGATACAGTCCCAACAAAACTAGTTTCGTCGAATTCTGAGACCGTTTGAAAAATGGCCCTTTTCTGGTCGATCCAATTTAACTGTAATTGACCAAAACACGTTTTCCTTTGCCACTCTCACATATTAACTTCAAAAATTATGAAATTTGAAACCTAGCAATAATTTAACGTCCCGGATCGAACAAATGTGGTTTCATCGAATTTCGAGGTCGTTTGCAAAATGGCCATTTTCACGGGCTATATAAACTCTATAGCGATCTTTCTGAAAATTCATTTGGCCATAACTTTTGCTTCCCGCTATGAAACTTCGATTTTTCCGATTTGTTAGAAAGATATTCACTAACAGATTTATATATTTTTGGTTTCACTCAAATCCGTTTTGTTTTGCACCTGGTACAGTCAGTCAAAGTTTGAATTCAAATTTTGAAACTACCGCGCCATTTCAGGCCTTGTTTATATTTCAAAGTAATTATATTTATTTTCAATGTCGATTCAAACTCACTTTTCATCGATATTATTCAAAATATTTATTTTAAATATTTAAAATCCACTAAAATAGCCAATTTAAAAATTTTAAATTGGTTCAGATTTTCCGGGTCGTTACATTGTTGGTCAAGGTCTGAGAGGTAATTTAAATACCCCAACTTGAACGACTTCAAGATTATCTGAGGATGATATTAGTTGTAATGGTGAAAGAGGTTATTATAATTTATTATTTCACTATAGAAACAATAACGCAACATTTTTGTGTGAAAATCTGGGATATATGTATAACGAGGATTCCAAAGGATAAGGAGAATAAAAGGGTTGCGTGAAAATATAGCGATGCTCTCAAGTTAGAACGGAAATGTAAAGATTTTTATTTTATATAAATTAATATTAGTTATTATTTCAAAAATGAAATAAAGGATATTACGTAACGCTGTTTACGAGTAATAAGTTGGATGGATTTTCCAAGTTTAAATAATAAAGAATGATGTAACATATGTTTTGAAAGGAGAATTAAGTAGAAATGAAATACGGTTATAAGTTATTTTTCTAAGTAGTAGAATGAAATGGTTTTGAGAACATTAGTATATAAGATTCAATTATCGTATTTTTAAATAAATAAAAGAATTAGAACTTTTAATTAAGATGAAGTGAATTAGTTTGTTTTAGTTAAAAGGCCAAGTGATGCTGAATACTGAACCAGTGAACCCATTGGAATTTCATGATTTGATCACTGTTTATTTTGATAGTTAAATCACCGACTATCAAATTTGTCCAATACGATTGTTGGCATGGAAAGACTGGGATCGAATTTATATTCGAAAACCATTCTGACCAACAAATACACGAAGATATTAGAAGATGATCGAGATGGAGCATTGAAGACCGTAGATCTTCACAAATGGAAGAACCACTACTAATCTCTGGATTAGCGACTAGAGATAAACTATGGTTCTATCGTGGTTGAAATCTACGGGTTGCAAGGACTATCGCTACTGATCCATGGGGTGATTCCTATATTGGATGCAGTGGGAGAGTACCTTCGGTTCATCCTGTTCTTGGATGACTTGTATGGACGAATGTCTGACAGAGTATTTCCAAAGGAATTACGTATGTTGATTCCTTCAAACATACTATAGTTGGTGGCAGAGGACGACGGTTCTCTTAGCTTAACCACTAGAGTATTTTCATGGATGTCAATTAGTGATATCTGGCGGATCTAACGATGAGGCATTCAAAGTGAATGGTGGCCAGGTGTTGTAAAGGAAATTCAAACCTCAAGCCTCATCAACCGGGAAATGACAGAAATTGAGAAGGCAACATGGCTAAGTGGGTCGCTCCCATTAAGGTGTATAATCACCTATCTAGAGAAATTCCTTTTGCTTCTTAATTCTATTTCGATGCTGTCCCTTTTCGGGAAACGGTGGTTTGAGCCCAATGTATACATTCGATACACTCAAGCGAAATGAGTGGTCAGTCATGTTGGGCCGGGTTGCAAGATGTTCTTGTTGAACCCAGTGTATCTGCCTCTGGAGATACACTATCGGCAGGTGGTCCCATACCTTGTCATAGTCGGAATCCAATCTCTAATAAGCGCCCGCGGTTTTGATTGTATACTATATATGTGGAGCGTGAGATGCAAGCGTTCCACTAAATTTCTATCTACTTGTATTTAGAGACTATTATAATATCAGAAAAGATATTGATTCGAAAATGTTTTGGGTTATCGTAAGGTAAAAACCGTCTGTATTTATGTGTTGATTGGTCTTATGATTATCTTTTTCTTTCGAAAGGATTTTAACTTTAAAATCAGGTTGTGTTATATCCTTTACACTGTCAGTTTTTCTCACTCTAGTTCACCAGACTGGCCCGGTGTTTTGTAAATGCTAGGGTTAGCCCGGGGTGTACAGGTTCAGGTTATCAAATGCTGTGAAGAGATGAGCTAGAAGAGTCCAGACGTATGATATTATATAGCTACTATTCCACTGTGTGTTGTATATGGGACAAATTTTTATAGCTGTCCAGAGAGGTTGATGTACTCGGATATTGTAAGAATTTTTAAAAGCTCTCAATAAAGTTTTATTTTTGTATTATATTTTGTTCCGCTGCGATGTGAGACTTTGATCCTGTGTTGTGTTGGTTCTTCTTCTTTTTTTATTCTTATATCTCTTTCTTTGTTATCTCACCCTCTAATTTCTTTCTAATAAAGTTCTCGTGTTTTCGGTGCTTGGAAGGTTGGCATGAGTTACAGTAAAAGTATTTATGTCGTTTTCCGGGGCCGAAAACTGCTGGGTTGTTACAGTGGTCTCGCAATACTGGCCCATATTTATATAAATTCCTTATTTTGTTATCAAATTCCAAATTTCCATCTTTCCTATCTTTTCAAAGCTCGATTTTTTCTCTCAATTCTTATAAAACATTTTCAATATACTAATTCTTTATTCGAGAAAATATCTCTTATTCCAGTTAGAAAACAATTCTATATATTCATGATTCCTTATTTTCTATATTCAGAAAATATACTTTATTAATATCCGAAAATATTTCCATACCCCATTTCTTAAGTCCTTGTTGACCAATTCATTTCATTTTCTACGCGTAGAAAATATTTCTTATTTTATTTGGGAAAAACATTTCAAAATCCTTTAAACTATCGCGATGTAAAAAAACATCGTTATTATAACTCAAACGATTAATTAATTATTAACTAACCATATTGCTAACCAATCTTCACTATCGAACCTTAACTATTCCTCCTTCAATCATGAAGTCAATCAAGTTGGGTTGTAATTACCTCTCAGACCTTAATTAAACAACATTCTCAACTTTGAAATAGACAAAGCTCACAACTTCAAACAGAATATCGCTACGCGACTCTCAGATTCATTCTAAGAATCCACTTATGTTGAAGAGATTATGAAGACGAATTAAAGTGCAAGGGCTATTCTATTAACCCTATGTAGAAATTACCCAAGCTAGATTGATACAACAGTGCCTTTAGTTTGTCCAGACCCAGGACAACTTGTATGGACGAGTGTATGACATAGTATTTCCAAAGGGATTACGTACGATGATTCGTTCAAACGTACGAAGTTGGTGGAAAAGAAGGGAAACTTCTTTAGCCTAACAATATGATTATTTTTGTGGGAGTCAATTTGTGATTTCCGATGGATTTGACAATGTGGCTTTCAAAGTGAATGGTGGCCAGATGTTCTGGAAGATAACTCAAACCTCAAGCCTCACAACCGGGAATTGACAAAATCCGGCAGGCTACATGGCTATGTGGGCCGCTCCCATTAGGATGTATAATCATCTATCTAGAGAAATTCAATTTGCTTCTTTAATCTATCGATGTTGTCCCTTTCGGGAAACGGTTGCTGATCCCAACCGTTGGTGACATACATTCTATACACTCAAGTGAAATGAGTGGTCGGTCATGTGAGGGCCGGGTTGCAAGATGTTCTTGTTGAACCCAGTGTATTCCCCTCTAGAGATACACTATCGGAAGGTGGTTCCATACCTTGTCATGTTGGAAATTCAATCTCCAATAAGCGTCATGCGGTTTTTGATTTTATATTTTATACAAGGAGCGTGAGATGCAAGCGTTCCGCTAGATTCTATTTATTTAATGTAGACATTATTATAATATCACTGGATTTGATATCAAAGATATTTTGGGTTATCGTAAGGTAAAAACCATTTGTGTTCATGTGTGGATCGGTCTTACGATTATCATTTTTTTCGAAAGTATTTTTGAAGTTAAACAAATGATTGGAGTTTACTCACACCAGTCCCGTGACTGACCCAGAGATTATTTTATTTGTTTTCCCTAAACTCTTGGGTGCCCAGATTTGTATGGGCAGTCAAGTAGTCGGGATTTTACAGATTCATTTGGAGGAGCTGGGAGCAGGAGGCTGTGTACTATGTATTATGTTGTATCTGGAAACTGGTGTTTATAACTGTTCTAGGAATAACTGTTGTGCTCTGATGAAGGTATGTATATAAAGTTACTGATTTGTATTTCAAAAGTTATGTTATATAATATATTTTATTCGTTCCGCTGTGAGTTTGTGATCTTCGTTTTCTTCTATTCTAATATTCTTTCTTTCTATTTCTCATCCTCTAACTTCTTTCTAATAATGATTCATATTTCTGTGCAATTTAGGTTGGACGTATGGTGTTATTAGTCAACTCAGATAGTATGGATTTTCGGTTCATTACAGTTGGAAAAAAATTAATAATTACCCTTCTATTATTGTCCACGTCAGCTCCCCTTAACCTCGTCACTAACCTCCCACGCGTTTTCCTCAAGTGTCAATCCAGAAACCCGATTTTTCCATCGTCACCTCATTTACATCAGTTCTCGTGCCTGCCGCCGCCTCTGGGGATCACCGGAACTCCGACCAAGGGTCCCACCAGAACCGCCACTTCGAGACATGCCACCGCCCTCAGGTCTGGCCCCGAACACCTCACCATCGTGTCGCAGTTCGGCCTTGAACGGAAACCACTTAAACAACCATAACTCCGACCACTTTTCAGCAGAGATTGCCACGCCTCCTCCGTCCTGAATTGCCTTCCCACTGCTGACCCCCTCTGTTGACCTCCGACACCCACAACGAAGCCAGCCACCCGAAATCGAGGCAAACCCCACCGCTGCTCAAAAAACACCCCCAAAAACAAGTCCTCCGATCATCTCAATTTTCGATCACCACGGTCAACTTTAGGCACTCCGACCTGAACCAATATTGTAGCCCTACACCTCCTCTACAACATTGCTTCAGGCCCTTCATCAATCGTCAACCCAAACTCCGCCAAATCCCTCAAAACCGAAGTCAGTTTTTCGCTGTTTTTGGCCAATTCTGACCACCACTCTCAATGAAACCTTCCGAAATTTTGACTGGAGCTTCTCCTTATCCCGATATACAACTTTGCCTTTGGTCTGCCTTGCAAATTCTCCATGGATTCGAAGATATAAATTATTTAGTGAATAGGGACTTACTTGCAAATTTCAGACGAAATTGGAGAGGAGGCTGCTGAAATGGGTTTTAGGATGAACGTGTATATATAGTGAGGAAATATAATTTATTTATTTTGATGTGACTGAGGATATTTTACGGACAACGACTAACGATTTTTATTTCGTGCTTATCGCTATTTTCAATACTGTTTATTGATTATTCACTAAATAATTTATATTAACTTGTGCAATTCGGGTTGGACGTGTGGTGTTATTAGTCAACTCAGATAGTACGGATTTGTGAATCATTATTAGAAAGAAGTTAGAGGATGAGAAATAGAAAGAACGAAATGTTAAAATAGAAGAAAACCAAGATCACAAACTCACAGCGGAACGAATAAAATATATTAGATAACATAAACTTTTGAAATACAATTTGGTAACTTTATATACATACCATCATCAGAGCACAACAGCTATTTCTGGAACAGTTATAAACACTTGTTTCCATATACAAACATGGTACACAGCGGAATATATGATAGTCTATAGCTAACTGGTGAAGCCTCCTGCTTCAAATTCTCCAAGTGAATCTGTAAATTCCTGACTACTTGACTGCCCATACAAATATGGGCACCCAAGAGATAGGGAAAACAAAACAAAATAAACTCTAGGTCAGTCATGGGACTGGTGTAAGTAAATTCCAACCATTTGTTTAACTTTCAAAATCCTTTCGAAAGAAAAGATAATAGTAAGACCAACCCACACATAAACATGGACGGTTTTTACCTTACTATAACCCAAAACACTTTGATACAAAAATCCAGTGATATTATAATAGTGTCTAAATCAAATAAATAACAATCTAGAGGAACGCTTGCATCTCACGCTCCATGTATAAAATATAAAATCAAAAACCGCATGGCGCTTATTGGAGATTGGATTTCCAACATGACAAGGTATGGAACCACCTGCTGATAGTGTATCTCTAGAGAAGAATACACTGGGTTCAACAAGAACATCTTACAACCCGATCCACACATGACCGGCAACTCATTTCGCTTGAATGTATCAAATGTATATCACCAATGGTTGGGATCAGCAACCGTTTCCTGAAAAGGGACAACTTCGATAGATTAAAGAAGTAAAAGGAATTTATCTAGATAGGTAAATATAGGTTGAGCATGTCTGGAATGAAGTATATGAAGGTTATAATTTGTGTGCCCGACAAAAAGGTACACGTTTAAATTCCATATGAGGTTTTATGCGCCGAATTGGCTAGCCGCTTGGCTTTTTCTTTTTCTTTTTGATTGGAGAGGCCTGTGTGGCAGTTTGGGATTTTCCCGGTGCTCCCAGTACAAAGGAGGTTATGGCGAAATTTTCCGGAAATCTTAGGAGTTAGAATATTTTTAAGAAAATTTGATAGTTAGAAATCAATGTGTCGATATATATAGAATCCGATAAGTAAATGAACTTAAAAATAGAATATTATAAACAAAAAGGAAATCTATAAATTATGTTTGTTAAAAATAGAAAGAGAAGCGTATACGTGTTTTAGAAAAGGATATTTGGTTTTCATGGTGATGATTATTCGAAAATAATGGTCTTGTCTGCTTTGAAGTTAAGGATGTTTTTAGTCAAGGTTTGAGAGGTAATTTTACCCCAACTCGATTGATCTCACTTTTAACCGATAAATAGCAAAGATCCAGTCTCGAAGATCAATGGTTGAATAAAAGATAGTCGAATGAAATATTTTGGGTTGTTTGTAACGATGTTTTACACAACATTTGTTTTAACCCAAATAAGTGGAATTTTGGAAATATAATAATATATATTTCCTGAGAGTAGAATTAAATGAGTCGAGCAAGAGATAAGTAATTGGAATATTTCCAATTATAATTAGAATATATTTTCTAAGTATAGAAAGTAAAGGAGTCGATATTTGGGAATGTTATCCAAATAGCGTAAGAGTCCAAGAAGAATATTGAAAATATTGTGTTAACAAATATTGATTAGGAAATAGAGAAATGATTTAATTAATGAAATATTAATTAACGGGCCCAGTGATTGTTTGATGTTTTGAATGGATGTTTGTTTTTCTTCGATAGTTAAATAACCGACTATCAAGTGTTTACTAATATCGTTGTCAATATGGAGAGATCGGTTGGATTATTATCCGAGAACCACTCCGTATTGGCAGTAGCGTTGCAAATCAGATTATATGAAGATAATTGAAGATGGAGTAAAATGCAAGGACTTTTTCTATTAATAGAAATTTTGCCTTTGGTTTCGTTCAGTCCCAGAACGAACGTATATGGACGAGTGTCTGACAAAGTATTTCCAACGATCAAATATGTTGGTCTGTATGAATATATATGGTGGCAACGGATTTACTCCCTTAGCATAATATCCAGAATATATTTGTATAAATCAATTAGTGATTAAAGGATCTGACAATTGGCATTCAAAGTGATTATGCTATCAATGAATTGCAAGTAATCGTAGCCTCGGGCCTTAACAACCAGGGAATGACAAAAAATCGGGCAGACAGCATGGCTTTGTGGGTCGCTCCCATTAGGGTGATTTATTTAATATAATTAGATACTGGTTTTGAATTTGGATAAAATTTTTAAGACGTATCGTTAATTTAATTTATAAAAATTTTCTGAAATTTTTATTTTGGAAAATAAGCACTTTTTATTTTGAAGTATTTTTATACCTAAATCAACATTTTGAGATTTCACATAATAAATTAACTTGTCTATTTTATTATATTTTCGGGATCATGGCACATGGCTCGTCACAACGCTATTTTTATTTGTGTCCATAGTAGTTCATAGGTGAACGGAATTTTGTGTATCTCGATACATAACTTTTTAAACCCCAAAACAAGATATACATAGCCAAACCATATCCATATCTAAACAAGGAATGGGTGAGGTCAGACAGAGTCTCGTTAATAAATTGTTTTACCAGTGGGTGGGGTTAGTCAACTTGAATGTTAGCATTTACATAAAAGCTAAGCCAAGATACACAAAGCACTGATATAGGATAACTACAACAAGTTGCTTACCTGAACAGGAACGTATTTATTTACGAAAGGGATGACTTCAATGTTAAAGGAATATATATTAGTCTGCTCTAGAAATCCTAGTAGCATTTCGTTTTTTCCTAATCTTTAAGGATTCCAACAATCATATTTTTTTTCTTTCATTTCCAAATTCAAATCCGATGTTATCATCATTTGTTACTTTAGAAGAAGGCAAGCAAAACTGCTGTTCTCACTGTGATCTTTCATTATATGCAGATTACTGCATTTTAGAGAAATTTGAACGGTAATAACATATATACACTCCATTGTCATTTGATTTCATTCGTTACCAAATAAATTATAAGATGATAAGCTGTGATGCTGAGCAATTAATGCTTGTACTTGGAGCTATTACTTCTACGGAAAAGGAAATTCAATGAAACCTTTCAGCAAAATAAAAGTATTCACTACTTACTGTAAACTTTCTTATGTCCATCAATTCATCCTTTCAATACACAATTGCTTGGCATTTAAGTCACAAATCTGTACGTATGATCAACAACTGTTTGTTTGTTATTGATTTGATATTCATATATGGACTGACATAGTTAAATTAAACGTTTGTTTAATTTAATTAAAACTAATCATTATTTCTAACAATTAAATCCAAATGAGGTAACTTACCTCAGTGGTTACGTTTATAACACTATAAACGTTATAACCAAATAGTTGAATGCTTGAACTGCTGTTATTATCTCAGTATTGACTGTTACAATTATTATTGACCGTTATGATTAAACTGTTTTATTTCTTCTGTCTAGATGAAAACAAATATTGGACTGAATAATTTGAATTGTGGTAACCCATTATTTTGCGTGGAAGAACAGGTTGGAGGAATCCGACTGGATTCCTCACTAATATTGATAACGGTTATCAATGTGATTATATGGTTTGTTGTAGAATGTTGAATTGGTTTATATTTCACGGTTTGGTACTATAGTAACCATTTGCCTCTTTAGTACCGTCGATTAAAGGAAATGATTTTTCGAAATCCATACTAAATGGATTTTGAGCGGTTTCAAAGATATAAATATATTTTATATGAGATTGAAATGCGCTTTTTATAGTAAAGCTAATAGTCAAAGTGTCGTTTGCAAATTTTTAAATGTATAAAATATAACCAATAAGAGATGTAGGATATTATTAAAGAAAATGTTTTAAAACGATATAAATTTATCTTGGTGGCTTTTTAAATGTTGAAATGATTTTGTAAAGGCCTTAACGGTCGTAAAGGAAGTTTAAAGGGTTTCCAAAATATCAAAATGAAATAACTTAATCATGGATATACGAGAGTGTATAAAAGGGATTGATTAAAATATATGGAAATGAGTTTTAGGAACGTGATTTCATTTGAAATGACAAAGATGAATATATAATGGGATTTAAATACGATAGTAGAAATAGATTATTTAATCAAGATTTTTCCCAAAATATAATATGTATGAGTATGAGTAAATTTATACATAAGAGAGTTGTAAATAAATACCAAAGATAAGAGAACGGGATAATTATGATTTGAAGGGTGGGGAAATAATATGAAATGGTTAAAGCAAGTTTTATTCCGAGATTCGGAATGTGGTATTCCGAAGTTTGAAATGATTAAATCGAGTTGAGAATTATTAGAGGCTTGGAATATGGCAGGAGTATAAATGAAGTAAAAGATTTTGATAACGACAATGAATGCTAGCTGTCGATAACGAATTGCAAATGAGATTTTGTAAATGGGAAATTTAAAATTTTGAAAATGGAATCGAATTAGTAATATAAAATTAAGGGTTTGTAAATATGTTTGGAATGTTGTTACAAAGGAAAGGGACTATTCTTAGAGATAAGAATTTATAAAGGATAATATATGGTTTTAGACAACAGATAAGTTGTCGAGTACGATTTAATGAGAACATGATAAACAAAAGTAAAATGGCTTTGAAAAAGAATCTGTAACATTTGTTACATATGATAAGATGAAGTGTTTTGGTTATTATCAATAGGATAATTTGGAAAAATGTCAATACAATAATTGTATAAGATTTATAAAAAATGTTGTTTTTAAACAAATGAAATTTAGTTGTTAAAACGGATTTATAAGATAATAATAAAGAGATGTTAAGAAATTTTTATAAGGATACCATTTGTAATAGAATCAAAGTTCGTACGTAATATTGTAAATGATTATTAATATAGATCGAAAGAGTTTAATAAGAGTTTACTTAACAATTAGTTAAATAAATGTGGTCGAGATTTTAAAAAGGGGAATGTATGGTTAATAAACTTCTATTATTTCTGAAGATATAAATGTTGTTGTTCAAGGTCTGAGAGGTAAATAAAATACCCCAACTTGAACGACTCCATGATTATCCAAGGATGGTATTAGTTTATAAACGAGAGTAGCTAAGGGAAACATAAACTTTGATTTCTGTAAATGATATTATAAACTGTATTTGAAAGGTTTATAAGTTGAATAAGAATGAATTTGAAGAATATTCTTATTCATAATAAAAAGTAAAGGCAAATTTTCAAATATTTGAAAGTTAAAAGATATATAATTAATAAACAGTTCGTTAAAAAGGCTAAATGATACTGAGTAGTAAATCAGTGAATACATTTTTATATGGATGAATGGTTGTTTTAGTTGATAGTTAAATAACCGGCTATCAAATTTGGCTCATACGATTGTTAGTACGGAAAGACCGGGATCAAATTTATATTCGAAAACCATTCCATCCAGCAAATACGAATACGTTGAAGATGCTGATTCGAGATGGAGCTATTGAAGACCGTTGATCTTCATAAGCGGAAGGATTACTTAAAATCTCTTACTTGCAAGCAGAGATAAACTGTGATTCTGTCGTGGTTGAAATCTACTGATTCGCAAGGACTTCTCGCTACTGATTCTCAAGGTGATTCCTAGAATGTGGTAGGAGGATGCTTTCAGTTCATCCTATTCCTGGGTGACTTGTTTGGATGGATGTCTGACAAAACTAGTTTGGGTGGGTGGCAGCGTCGATGGCGTGGGCGGCGAGGGCCATCGTTGATTGATTTGGTTTCGTTTTTTTTTTTTTTTTATCTTCTGAAACGAACTGAATCGAAAAAAGGGGGGGGGGCTGGTTAAAAGGAAGGAGATATTTTTTTTTTTTTTTTTTTTTCAAAATGTTGACTTTTACATACGACCTCTAAACGAGGCCCACCGCCTGTCGTCCATGGCGTTTTACCCCCATTCCGAACACAATGGAATATATATCGTAAGCTGATTCGACTATTTCGATCAGTTTCCGTTGAATTTACATTTAAATTGCTATATTGAATTTTAAACGTACATTTCAAATTACCGGGGTCACATACTAACTAGAAAAATTCCAGAAAAATATTTTCTAGCTTCGTATTGACGATACGGTCCTAACAAAACTAGTTTCGTTGAATTCTGAGACCGTTTGAAAAATGGCCAATTTCCAGTCGATTAAAATCAACTGAAACTGGTCAAACGCGTTTTCCTTTGCCACGCTCACATATTGAATCGAAAAATTATGAAATTTGAAACCTAGCAATAATTTGACATCACGGACCCAACAAAACTGGTTTCGTCGAAATCCGAGGTCATTTGCAAAATGTCCATTTTTAAGGGCCTGAATTCCATAGCGACTATTCAGAATTTTCAACTGGACATATCTTTTGATTCCAGTTATGAAATTTCGATTTTTCGGATTCGTTGGGAAGATATTATCAATTAGATTATAATGTTTTTGGTTTCACTAAAATCCGGTTTGTTTTGCACCCGGTACATTCAATTGAAGTTTGAAATCGAATTATCGAACTACCGCGCCATTTTCAATTCTATTTTTAATTATAAATAAATATTTATATTCTAACGACGACGCGTATAATATATACGTCGAATTATATTCGAAATAAATTTTCGTCGAAATTATTTAAAATAATATATTTTAAATATTCAAATTCAGCTAAATTGCTAAAATAAAAATTTCAAACTGGCTCGCATTTTACGGGTTGTTACAATCTCCCCCACTTAAAACTTTTCGTCCCCGAAAAGGAACAAAGTCGAAAGTGGTTTGATTATTCAGCTCTACGATCGATCAGGCTTCCATTCTCCAACTCTTTAGTTTCTGAGAATTTTCAAAATTTCAAAAATTTGGCTAACACCCTAAATTTTCGAAAAATTTCGCCATAACCTCCCCTGCAATGGGAGCATCGGGGAATTTCAAATAGCTTCCCCGGTCCTTCAGATCTCAAAAAGAAAAAGAAAAAGCCAAGCGGCTAGCCAATAGGCTCATAAAATCATCATCACCCAAACAAAACAGGAAATTATGTAGTAAACATGTACCTATTTGTCGGGCAAACAAATTTTATTCTCTGCTCTAGCCTCCTTGCTATGACCTGTTCAACGAAAGTACATGTATATGCAAGCAAATGCGACCAATTTTCAATACAATTCAATATTTGGTTCTGTTAGGCTAAATGGCTAAAAATTAGCAAACAAATAAACAAACAACACAAACATCAATCAATTAGATGATTAGCTTTTCAAATTCATAATTTTAATACATATACAAAAATCATGGTTTTATTGCCAATTCACAACAATAGGCCCTATCTAATTTTTGGTTCTCACACCAGTCTAATGGAAATATATAGGAATCTCACTTTCGTCACTCGAATATAAACACTGATGATGAGGCCTCATCATCTGAATCATCTTCGGGCGACTAGAGTGTGATGCTATATCTATCCAATATATTAAAACTTTGAATATACGTTTGCAAGGCGTATATGCAAATTCTTTATATACTGGACTGTCCAAATCAATACAAATAAATAATCAAATACGAATAGTTGATTTAAATTTTCAAAACAAAAATTGTTTTCATTTTCAAAATTGTACTCTTCACACTCGTTCTAGGATACTACTGATCCCATCTCTAACGAGTCACTCCCATTGGATATTACTAACCCAATATCTGATGAATTCTTTCGTACAGTTCTAATGTGTCTTGTTCTCTGAGCTTTGTAAACCAAAGCTCTGATACCACGTGTGAAGAACGAGAATTCCGCTCGGTCCGAACCAGTCGCTAAACCGACCCAGACCGTTCGAAACGCCCTATCGTTTGAGAACAGGACAAAACAGAACGCATACAGAAGAACATTTCATTGTATATTACAACAATGCATTAGATTACAAGAATATACAGAGTATAAAAGAATATTACACAGAAATATCAGAGATTTAAATTACATTTAAATACATCGCAGCGGAAAATAATACGATACACAACTAGAAGGAGATATACGGATACAAAGCTTTCCGGATATCGTTCCAGCTGTAAACCAGGATCCTGTGAATATAAATCTGCAAAACCGAAACTACTAGCTGCCCGTGTCAAAATAAGGGCACCCAGAGTTTAGGTTAAAACAATAAACTCCAGGTCAGTCATGTGACTGGTGTGAGAACTAAAACAGTTATTAATCTTTATTTTAAAGCATTAGGTAAATCAAGGGACCACGCCGTATAACACGGAACGGGTTTCCTCCCAAGAATACCAGTACATAAAACAAACAACGCAATGCTAAATAAAGAAAAATGAAGCTGTTATAAGACCCAGGTCCCATCACACAATGCAACGCAGCCGAGGATAGGGTTTTCCCTTATAACAGCCAAAGAATGCTTGATACGGTTAAAAACAAATCGTTTGATACTATAGTCAGTGCATAGTGTATAAAACAACTTCAAATCATAAGTATCAATCATAGGCGACATGAGCGTCCCATGCCACTATGTCGCCATGTATAGGTTTACAAATAAAACCGCAAATGTCACGTATTTGGAAATTGGATTTCCATCTATGAACCGAGGCAAAAGATAGTCCTCAACCGATTCGAGACGCTCTAGCCCGTGTCTCAGGCAAGTACTCAGTCAAGCCTTGGATCCTCAGGGCCAGTCCACCGATGTGGATTAAACTTAAACCCTGAACATGCGTTTCCCCGCCCTATGGGGCGTAGGTGAGCCAACTAAATGACTCCATCGGACCCGGATCGTCCGATCAAACCGAGGCGCCTCGCAACAGCAACAACCACATAAGTCAAACTCGTCAGGGCGTGTAAAACCACTGACGCCACTTCTAGCTAGAAAGAAACGCATGCCCTCCCTGACGTCCTCTCCCGTTTTTGGTTCATACCGGGTGTGAAACTCGCGAAGCAAACGTTACACAAAGCTACGCCACAAAGGCCTTGCTTTGATCATCACCACAAGACTTTGCTTTTCAACAGAAGCCTCGATCAATTGCCACTTAGGCATGCCACACAGGCAATTCACTCCATGCGTTTGATATCCATCAATATATAACCCCTGAGCTCGTACGTCTCAGAGAAGGGCGTTAAGCAAGAGAATAAATTCTCCGCCGCCAAACAGATATATATTTAATAGAGATCAATCACACGGACTAAAACCCAATGTCAGACACACAGTCCATTTACAAGTCCGTTCTGAGTCTGAACGAAACCGGAGGCACCTAGTACCCCGCATATCCATCGATCTCCAAGTACGTCTGGACGATCACCAACTGTTTCCATCTTCTTGGGTGTACAGCCCAATCAAGATCATCAGTAATTACCTAAACGACGTGAAGACTTCCGGTCTTCGACCATCGTCTTCATCTTCGACTTATCGTCGTATCAGTTACTCAGAATGGGATAAACCCGGTCTTTCCGAATAACTCGCGTATATTTCAAATAAGTGTTACACAAACACAACATACGCCTCATTCCAATTCATTAGTCACTAACCGTAAATTAATCAAGAGAATAATCCCCCAAATATTAACCCCGAAGGCCGAAACCAACATCAGATCAATATCCAGAAAACCATTCTGCTTGGCTAACCGACAGTTAGTTTCTAAATTTCACATTCATAGGGAAAGGTTCCCATTAATTTTATCCAAGATAAATTCCTTGAATTTATTCTTTATCTATTTTTGAATATCAATTCAAACTAGTCGGGATTAGCGACCCTTACCGAAGTAATCATTTATTTTAATTTCCCAATCCCAACCTATTCATCCCATGAAGTAAAACTGGTTATACTTCATATCTAACACCACAGTGTTATCGGTAAATTCAATTACCATTTCACGTTCAAATCTGATTAAAGATTTAACTATCGCCTGGAGCAAAACTGGTGATACTCCATTCTCGATTTTTCAATCTAATTAAAGATTCATTAAAACTCCACTTAGTTTTAATCGTTAACTGGGTTAAAGAATCAGTGTCATTTAAAACACGGTTCACGATAAACCCAAAATCACATTCCATTAATTATCGGGTTAAAGAACAAGTGTTATTTAAAACACTGTTCACGATAAACCCAAAAATCAATACCAATTCAATTCCAATTAAATATAATTTAATTGGTACACTTCATTAAATCTAAATAAAAAGATTTAATCTTTTCTCAACTGGGTTCAAGAACAGTGTTAGTGAAGACACCATTCACGACAAACCAAAATCACATTTGATATTCAATACAAGGCTCTGAATAGAAAATATCCCGGCTTATATTCAATATCCAATTCTGCGGCCAACAAAGATCGTATTGGAAATAACGATATATATATCTATATCTTTCAAATTTCCATAACAACATTTGTATAATCACGAAATCCAACATCGAAACATTCCGAAGACAATTTCGATTCAAATCCATTCCAATGCAATCATTGGAAATTCTGGTTATTATCAAAACCATTTCAAATTCAATTTATTTAAAAATGAATAGAATTATAATTCTAGTTCAAAACTAGTTCATTTCGATAAAAATCTATTTTTATCTTTTCAAATATGGAGTTTTTCATCCCAATTCTTCTCAAATCATTTCTTATGATTTTACACAAATTATTACTATTTTTAATAATTTTATCAAGGCCCGTACAGTCGATTTCCATCAATAGCCATCGAACTGCACTTACAGCGACCTTTTTCAAATTTAATTTGGACGTAACTCCAAATCCAACCGTTAGATTTCAAATTTCAAATATTCATTAGAAAGCTCTTTTCGATACGAACCCAACGGTTCCGGTTTTAGGAGAATCTGACGGTCGGATCTCCCGCAATGTCCGTTTGAAATAAATGGTCGAAATTCACGAACTGCCGCGGTGCGGCGCGTTCTATTCAGGCCATTATATTATATATATAATATATATAATATATATTTCGTCGATTTCTATTTAAAACGAATTATATAAATAGTTTTAAATTCGTTTCAAAAGAAATTTCAACTTCCATTTCAATTCAAATCAAAATTGAATTCTTCTTTATAAATTCGTTTTAAAATTCATTTCTATTCAATTCAAATTTCTATTCAATTTGAATTCATTTCAATTCGCTTTCAATTCAATTGGAATTCGTTTTCAATTTATTTCGAAATCGTTTTCAATTCAATTCATTTCGAAATCGTTTTCAATTCAATTCATTTCGAAATCGTTTTCAATTCAATTCATTTCGAAATCGTTTTCAATTCAATTCATTTCGAAATCGTTTTCAATTCAATTCATTTCATAATGAATAAAATCGATATAAATATCGTTCACGTCAATATGGCGTCAATCTAATCAACACGGCTTCATAAATTTCTATTTTCAAATATTCTATTTCAAATATTTCTTTTTCAAAATAGTTGTTATTATCAAAATATTTCGTTCAACACATGACCAATCTCAATGAATGAGTACTGTCAACACATGAACTTTTATTTTATATTACAAAGATGTAAATTTTATTACTAAAATATTTCGTTCAACACATGACCAATCTCAATGAATGAGTACTGTCAACACATGAACTTTTATTTTATATTACAAAGATGTAAATTTTATTACTAAAATATTTCGTTCAACACATGACCAATCTCAATGAATGAGTACTGTCAACACATGAACTTTTATTTTATATTACAAAGATGTAAATTTTATTACTAAAATATTTCGTTCAACACATGACCAATCTCAATGAATGAGTACTGTCAACACATGAACTTTTATTTTATAATATTCTTTATTTTTCAAATTGGAATGAGGCCCAATCAATTACCATATAAAGTTAATTATATGGATTTCCATACAACACATGTATATAATAGCATTGAAAAATAATCAACCATCAACCAAAGTGCACTACACTGTATAAGCATCAAATATAGATATTCAACGCTTATAACAGCCTGTCAATCAATCGATCGACATATTTAATCAATCAGGATGAGTGAACTTCAAATTTCATCCCAACACCCGTGTGGGGTTTCAAACAATCAAACACATATCTTATTTGTGCAGTTGGGTGATGTGTAAAATTTATCGGCCCAATCAATATCAGTCAAATCAGTGCATATAAACAAATCGGCCGATTTGTCTATAAATATCTATTTATTCACTTTCACGTTAAAAATTATATTTTTAACGATAAAACATTTTATTCAACCTATGAATATTCTGTTCGGTTCATTTATTCAATAAAATGATATTTTTATTTTTCTAACATATTTTAGAAAATTTCGGCGGCATAACGGCACGATACTAGAAACGGGACGAGGCCTAGCCTTATCCCCGGTCTAGTGAAGGCCCACGCCATTCACACATCAATCAAATTCACCAAACAACCAAATTCAAATCAAATCATATAACTAATCTATGCAACCAAACAAACAAGTCCATGGTCTGTGGACGATTGTGTCGGGTGCTACTAAGCACCGTCTGCATCCTAGTATATATATATAACTAGAAAAATTAAATTGAAAGGTGAGAAGTTCTCACAGAAAGCTATCCTAACTTCACGGTTCTTCACTGATAGAAATCTTCATTGCTATCGCATCTTCGCTATCTTCTTTGCCCGTAGCCACTACATATGTAAAAATCAAATTTTTACTTCGCTATTCAATATATAAAAATCGAATTTTTTACTTCGCTATTCAATATATAAAAATCAAATTTTTATTTCGCTATTCAATATATAAAAATCGAATTTTTACTTTCGAAGTTCAATATATAAAAATCATATTTTTCTTTCGAAGTTCAATATATAAAAATCATATTTTTCTTTCGAAGTTCAATATATAAAAATCATATTTTTCTTTCGAAGTTCAATATATAAAAATCATATTTTTCTATAAATAAAAATCTCATCTCTAGATAAATAAAAAATCCAATCTTTATTAAATTAAAAATCTAACTTCATATCTTCATTAAACATCTAATAAAAAATTTCTTTTTAAATCAGTTTTTACTTTCTTTTTAAATCAGTTTTTACTTTCTTTTTAAATCAGTTTTTATATCTTTAAAAATTCAGTTTTTACTTTATATAAAAGAATCAGTTTTAACTTTATATAAAAATCAGTTTTAACTTTATATAAAAATCAGTTTTAAACTCTTTCGAAAATCAGTTTTTTTTTTCTCCCAATCAGTTTTAGACTTTAAAATTAAAATAAAAGTAAAATAAAATACTTACAGCGAAATTTTCTAAGGTTTTTTTCTTCTTTTCGTCGTCGGAGAACTCGCTGGTCAGAGTTGGAGTCGACGGGGACTGCAGCGTCGGAGGGTGGCTGATCAGTGGCGCAGCGACGAGATGGTCAGGGGGTAGGGCGGTTTGCTCGAATGGGGGTTTCGTGAGGGTTTTCGACCTAGGGTTCGCGAACGAGAAAGAAAGTGGAGGGCGTCGGGGCTGCTGTCGAAGTCGGCGGCGAGGTTTGGGTGGGTGGCAGCGTCGATGGCGTGGGCGGCGAGGGCCATCGTTGATTGATTTGGTTTCGTTTTTTTTTTTTTTTATCTTCTGAAACGAACTGAATCGAAAAAAAGGGGGGGGGGGGCTGGTTAAAAGGAAGGAGATATATTTTATTTTTATTTTTTTATTTATTTATTTTTTTCAAAATGTTGACTTTTACATACGACCTCTAAACGAGGCCCACCGCCTGTCGTCCATGGCGTTTTACCCCCATTCCGAACACAATGGAATATATATCGTAAGCTGATTCGACTATTTCGATCAGTTTCCGTTGAATTTACATTTAAATTGCTATATTGAATTTTAAACGTACATTTCAAATTACCGGGGTCACATACTAACTAGAAAAATTCCAGAAAAATATTTTCTAGCTTCGTATTGACGATACGGTCCTAACAAAACTAGTTTCGTTGAATTCTGAGACCGTTTGAAAAATGGCCAATTTCCAGTCGATTAAAATCAACTGAAACTGGTCAAACGCGTTTTCCTTTGCCACGCTCACATATTGAATCGAAAAATTATGAAATTTGAAACCTAGCAATAATTTGACATCACGGACCCAACAAAACTGGTTTCGTCGAAATCCGAGGTCATTTGCAAAATGTCCATTTTTAAGGGCCTGAATTCCATAACGACTATTCAGAATTTTCAACTGGACATATCTTTTGATTCCAGTTATGAAATTTCGATTTTTCGGATTCGTTGGGAAGATATTATCAATTAGATTATAATGTTTTTGGTTTCACTAAAATCCGGTTTGTTTTGCACCCGGTACATTCAATTGAAGTTTGAAATCGAATTATCGAACTACCGCGCCATTTTCAATTCTATTTTTAATTATAAATAAATATTTATATTCTAACGACGACGCGTATAATATATACGTCGAATTATATTCGAAATAAATTTTCATCGAAATTATTTAAAATAATATATTTTAAATATTCAAATTCAGCTAAATTGCTAAAATAAAAATTTCAAACTGGCTCGCATTTTACGGGTTGTTACAATCTCCCCCACTTAAAACTTTTCGTCCCCGAAAAGGAACAAAGTCGAAAGTGGTTTGATTATTCAGCTCTACGATCGATCAGGCTTCCATTCTCCAACTCTTTAGTTTCTGAGAATTTTCAAAATTTCAAAAATTTGGCTAACACCCTAAATTTTCGAAAAATTTCGCCATAACCTCCCCTGCAATGGGAGCATCGGGGAATTTCAAATAGCTTCCCCGGTCCTTCAGATCTCAAAAAGAAAAAGAAAAAGCCAAGCGGCTAGCCAATAGGCTCATAAAATCATCATCACCCAAACAAAACAGGAAATTATGTAGTAAACATGTACCTATTTGTCGGGCAAACAAATTTTATTCTCTGCTCTAGCCTCCTTGCTATGACCTGTTCAACGAAAGTACATGTATATGCAAGCAAATGCGACCAATTTTCAATACAATTCAATATTTGGTTCTGTTAGGCTAAATGGCTAAAAATTAGCAAACAAATAAACAAACAACACAAACATCAATCAATTAGATGATTAGCTTTTCAAATTCATAATTTTAATACATATACAAAAATCATGGTTTTATTGCCAATTCACAACAATAGGCCCTATCTAATTTTTGGTTCTCACACCAGTCTAATGGAAATATATAGGAATCTCACTTTCGTCACTCGAATATAAACACTGATGATGAGGCCTCATCATCTGAATCATCTCCGGGCGACTAGAGTGTGATGCTATATCTATCCAATATATTAAAACTTTGAATATACGTTTGCAAGGCGTATATGCAAATTCTTTATATACTGGACTGTCCAAATCAATACAAATAAATAATCAAATACGAATAGTTGATTTAAATTTTCAAAACAAAAATTGTTTTCATTTTCAAAATTGTACTCTTCACACTCGTTCTAGGATACTACTGATCCCATCTCTAACGAGTCACTCCCATTGGATATTACTAACCCAATATCTGATGAATTCTTTCGTACAGTTCTAATGTGTCTTGTTCTCTGAGCTTTGTAAACCAAAGCTCTGATACCACGTGTGACGAACGAGAATTCCGCTCGGTCCGAACCAGTCGCTAAACCGACCCAGACCGTTCGAAACGCCCTATCGTTTGAGAACAGGACAAAACAGAACGCATACAGAAGAACATTTCATTGTATATTACAACAATGCATCAGATTACAAGAATATACAGAGTATAAAAGAATATTACACAGAAATATCAGAGATTTAAATTACATTTAAATACATCGCAGCGGAAAATAATACGATACACAACTAGAAGGAGATATACGGATACAAAGCTTTCCGGATATCGTTCCAGCTGTAAACCAGGATCCTGTGAATATAAATCTGCAAAATCGAAACTACTAGCTGCCCGTGTCAAAATAAGGGCACCCAGAGTTTAGGTTAAAACAATAAACTCCAGGTAGGTCATGTGACTGGTGTGAGAACTAAAACAGTTATTAATCTTTATTTTAAAGCATTAGGTAAATCAAGGGACCACGCCGTATAACACGGAACGGGTTTCCTCCCAAGAATACCAGTACATAAAACAAACAGCGCAATGCTAAATAAAGAAAAATGAAGCTGTTATAAGACCCAGGTCCCATCACACAATGCAACGCAACCGAGGATAGGGTTTTCCCTTATAACAACCAAAGAATGCTTGATACGGTTAAAAACAAATCGTTTGATACTATAGTCAGTGCATAGTGTATAAAACAACTTCAAATCATAAGTATCAATCATAGGCGACATGAGCGTCCCATGCCACTATGTCGCCATGTATAGGTTTACAAATAAAACCGCAAATGTCACGTATTTGGAAATTGGATTTCCATCTATGAACCGAGGCAAAAGATAGTCCTCAACCGATTCGAGACGCTCTAGCCCGTGTCTCAGGCAAGTACTCAGTCAAGCCTTGGATCCTCAGGGCCAGTCCACCGATGTGGATTAAACTTAAACCCTGAACATGCGTTTCCCCGCCCTATGGGGCGTAGGTGAGCCAACTAAATGACTCCATCGGACCCGGATCGTCCGATCAAACCGAGGCGCCTCGCAACAGCAACAACCACATAAGTCAAACTCGTCAGGGCGTGTAAAACCACTGACGCCACTTCTAGCTAGAAAGAAACGCATGCCCTCCCTGACGTCCTCTCCCGTTTTTGGTTCATACCGGGTGTGAAACTCGCGAAGCAAACGTTACACAAAGCTACGCCACAAAGGCCTTGCTTTGATCATCACCACAAGACTTTGCTTTTCAACAGAAGCCTCGATCAATTGCCACTTAGGCATGCCACACAGGCAATTCACTCCATGCGTTTGATATCCATCAATATATAACCCCTGAGCTCGTACGTCTCAGAGAAGGGCGTTAAGCAAGAGAATAAATTCTCCGCCGCCAAACAGATATATATTTAATAGAGATCAATCACACGGACTAAAACCCAATGTCAGACACACAGTCCATTTACAAGTCCGTTCTGGGTCTGAACGAAACCGGAGGCACCTAGTACCCCGCATATCCATTGATCTCCAAGTACGTCTGGACGATCACCAACTGTTTCCATCTTCTTGGGTGTACAGCCCAATCAAGATCATCAGTAATTACCCAAACGACGTGAAGACTTCCGGTCTTCGACCATCGTCTTCATCTTCGACTTATCGTCGTATCAGTTACTCAGAATGGGATAAACCCGGTCTTTTCGAATAACTCGCGTATATTTTAAATAAGTGTTACACAAACACAACATACGCCTCATTCCAATTCATTAGTCACTAACCGTAAATTAATCAAGAGAATAATCCCCCAAATATTAACCCCGAAGGCCGAAACCAACATCAGATCAATATCCAGAAAACCATTCTGCTTGGCTAACCGACAGTTAGTTTCTAAATTTCACATTCATAGGGAAAGGTTCCCATTAATTTTATCCAAGATAAATTCCTTGAATTTATTCTTTATCTATTTTTGAATATCAATTCAAACTAGTCGGGATTAGCGACCTTTACCGAAGTAATCATTTATTTTAATTTCCCAATCCCAACCTATTCATCTCATGAAGTAAAACTGGTTATACTTCATATCTAACACCACAGTGTTATCGGTAAATTCAATTACCATTTCACGTTCAAATCTGATTAAAGATTTAACTATCGCCTGGAGCAAAACTGGTGATACTCCATTCTCGATTTTTCAATCTAATTAAAGATTCATTAAAACTCCACTTAGTTTTAATCGTTAACTGGGTTAAAGAATCAGTGTCATTTAAAACACGGTTCACGATAAACCCAAAATCACATTCCATTAATTATCGGGTTAAAGAACAAGTGTTATTTAAAACACTGTTCACGATAAACCCAAAAATCAATACCAATTCAATTCCAATTTAATATAATTTAATTGGTACACTTCATTAAATCTAAATAAAAAGATTTAATCTTTTCTCAACTGGGTTCAAGAACAGTGTTAGTGAAGACACCATTCACGACAAACCCAAATCACATTTGATATTCAATACAAGGCTCTGAATAGAAAATATCCCGGCTTATATTCAATATCCAATTCTGCGGCCAACAAAGATCGTATTGGAAATAACGATATATATATCTATATCTTTCAAATTTCCATAACAACATTTGTATAATCACGAAATCCAACATCGAAACATTCCGAAGACAATTTCGATTCAAATCCATTCCAATGCAATCATTGGAAATTCTGGTTATTATTAAAACCATTTCAAATTCAATTTATTTAAAAATGAATAGAATTATAATTCTAGTTCAAAACTAGTTCATTTCGATAAAAATCTATTTTTATCTTTTCAAATATGGAGTTTTTCATCCCAATTCTTCTCAAATCATTTCTTATGATTTTACACAAATTATTACTATTTTTAATAATTTTATCAAGGCCCGTACAGTCGATTTCCATCAATGGCCATCGAACTGCACTTACAGCGACCTTTTTCAAATTTGATTTGGACGTAACTCCAAATCCAACCGTTAGATTTCAAATTTCAAATATTCATTAGAAAGCTCTTTTCGATACGAACCCAACGGTTCCGGTTTTAGGAGAATCCGACGGTCGGATCTCCCGCAATGTCCGTTTGAAATAAATGGTCGAAATTCACGAACTGCCGCGGCGCGGCGCGTTCTATTCAGGCCATTATATTATATATATAATATATATAATATATATTTCGTCGATTTCTATTTAAAACGAATTATATAAATAGTTTTAAATTCGTTTCAAAAGAAATTTCAACTTCCATTTCAATTCAAATCAAAATTGAATTCTTCTTTATAAATTCGTTTTAAAATTCATTTCTATTCAATTCAAATTTCTATTCAATTTGAATTCATTTCAATTCGCTTTCAATTCAATTGGAATTCGTTTTCAATTTATTTCGAAATCGTTTTCAATTCAATTCATTTCGAAATCGTTTTCAATTCAATTCATTTCGAAATCGTTTTCAATTCAATTCATTTCGAAATCGTTTTCAATTCAATTCATTTCGAAATCGTTTTCAATTCAATTCATTTCATAATGAATAAAATCGATATAAATATCGTTCACGTCAATATGGCGTCAATCTAATCAACACGGCTTCATAAATTTCTATTTTCAAATATTCTATTTCAAATATTTCTTTTTCAAAATAGTTGTTATTATCAAAATATTTCGTTCAACACATGACCAATCTCAATGAATGAGTACTGTCAACACATGAACTTTTATTTTATATTACAAAGATGTAAATTTTATTACTAAAATATTTCGTTCAACACATGACCAATCTCAATGAATGAGTACTGTCAACACATGAACTTTTATTTTATATTACAAAGATGTAAATTTTATTACTAAAATATTTCGTTCAACACATGACCAATCTCAATGAATGAGTACTGTCAACACATGAACTTTTATTTTATATTACAAAGATGTAAATTTTATTACTAAAATATTTCGTTCAACACATGACCAATCTCAATGAATGAGTACTGTCAACACATGAACTTTTATTTTATAATATTCTTTATTTTTCAAATTGGAATGAGGCCCAATCAATTACCATATAAAGTTAATTATATGGATTTCCATACAACACATGTATATAATAGCATTGAAAAATAATCAACCATCAACCAAAGTGCACTACACTGTATAAGCATCAAATATAGATATTCAACGCTTATAACAGCCTGTCAATCAATCGATCGACATATTTAATCAATCAGGATGAGTGAACTTCAAATTTCATCCCAACACCCGTGTGGGGTTTCAAACAATCAAACACATATCTTATTTGTGCAGTTGGGTGATGTGTAAAATTTATCGGCCCAATCAATATCAGTCAAATCAGTGCATATAAACAAATCGGCCGATTTGTCTATAAATATCTATTTATTCACTTTCACGTTAAAAATTATATTTTTAACGATAAAACATTTTATTCAACCTATGAATATTCTGTTCGGTTCATTTATTCAATAAAATGATATTTTTATTTTTCTAACATATTTTAGAAAATTTCGGCGGCATAACGGCACGATACTAGAAACGGGACGAGGCCTAGCCTTATCCCCGGTCTAGTGAAGGCCCACGCCATTCACACATCAATCAAATTCACCAAACAACCAAATTCAAATCAAATCATATAACTAATCTATGCAACCAAACAAACAAGTCCATGGTCTGTGGACGATTGTGTCGGGTACTACTAAGCACCGTCTGCATCCTAGTATATATATATAACTAGAAAAATTAAATTGAAAGGTGAGAAGTTCTCACAGAAAGCTATCCTAACTTCACGGCTCTTCACTGATAGAAATCTTCATTGCTATCGCATCTTCGCTATCTTCTTTGCCCGTAGCCACTACATATGTAAAAATCGAATTTTTACTTCGCTATTCAATATATAAAAATCGAATTTTTTACTTTGCTATTCAATATATAAAAATCGAATTTTTACTTCGCTATTCAATATATAAAAATCGAATTTTTACTTTCGAAGTTCAATATATAAAAATCATATTTTTCTTTCGAAGTTCAATATATAAAAATCATATTTTTCTTTCGAAGTTCAATATATAAAAATCATATTTTTCTTTCGAAGTTCAATATATAAAAATCATATTTTTCTATAAATAAAAATCTCATCTCTAGATAAATAAAAAATCCAATCTTTATTAAATTAAAAATCTAACTTCATATCTTCATTAAACATCTAATAAAAAATTTCTTTTTAAATCAGTTTTTACTTTCTTTTTAAATCAGTTTTTATATCTTTAAAAATTCAGTTTTTACTTTATATAAAAGAATCAGTTTTAACTTTATATAAAAATCAGTTTTAACTTTATATAAAAATCAGTTTTAAACTCTTTCGAAAATCAGTTTTTTTTTTCTCCCAATCAGTTTTAGACTTTAAAATTAAAATAAAAGTAAAATAAAATACTTACAGCGAAATTTTCTAAGGTTTTTTTCTTCTTTTCGTCGTCGGAGAACTCGCTGGTCGGAGTTGGAGTCGACGGGGACTGCAGCGTCGGAGGGTGGCTGATCAGTGGCGCAGCGACGAGATGGTCAGGGGGTAGGGCGGTTTGCTTGAATGGGGGTTTCGTGAGGGTTTTCGACCTAGGGTTCGCGAACGAGAAAGAAAGTGGAGGGCGTCGGGGCTGCTGTCGAAGTCGGCGGCGAGGTTTGGGTGGGTGGCAGCGTCGATGGCGTGGGCGGCGAGGGCCATCGTTGATTGATTTGGTTTCGTTTTTTTTTTTTATCTTCTGAAACGAACTGAATCGAAAAAAGGGGGGGGGCCTGGTTAAAAGGAAGGAGATATATTTTATTTTTATTTTTTTATTTATTTATTTTTTTCAAAATGTTGACTTTTACATACGACCTCTAAACGAGGCCCACCGCCTGTCGTCCATGGCGTTTTACCCCCATTCCGAACACAATGGAATATATATCGTAAGCTGATTCGACTATTTCGATCAGTTTCCGTTGAATTTACATTTAAATTGCTATATTGAATTTTAAACGTACATTTCAAATTACCGGGGTCACATACTAACTAGAAAAATTCCAGAAAAATATTTTCTAGCTTCGTATTGACGATACGGTCCTAACAAAACTAGTTTCGTTGAATTCTGAGACCGTTTGAAAAATGGCCAATTTCCAGTCGATTAAAATCAACTAAAACTGGTCAAACGCGTTTTCCTTTGCCACGCTCACATATTGAATCGAAAAATTATGAAATTTGAAACCTAGCAATAATTTGACATCACGGACCCAACAAAACTGGTTTCGTCGAAATCCGAGGTCATTTGCAAAATGTCCATTTTTAAGGGCCTGAATTCCATAGCGACTATTCAGAATTTTCAACTGGACATATCTTTTGATTCCAGTTATGAAATTTCGATTTTTCGGATTCGTTGGGAAGATATTATCAATTAGATTATAATGTTTTTGGTTTCACTAAAATCCGGTTTGTTTTGCACCCGGTACATTCAATTGAAGTTTGAAATCGAATTATCGAACTACCGCGCCATTTTCAATTCTATTTTTAATTATAAATAAATATTTATATTCTAACGACGACGCGTATAATATATACGTCGAATTATATTCGAAATAAATTTTCGTCGAAATTATTTAAAATAATATATTTTAAATATTCAAATTCAGCTAAATTGCTAAAATAAAAATTTCAAACTGGCTCGCATTTTACGGGTTGTTACAATCACCAACGGTTAGGCTCAAACCACTATTTCCCGAAAAGGGACAGCATCGAAATAGATTAAGAAGCAAAAGGAATTTCTCTAGATAGGTGATTATACGCCCTAATGGGAGCGACCCACATAGCTATGCTGCCTGCCCGATTTTTGTCATTTTCCGGTTGTGAGGCTTGAGGTTTAAATTATCTTTTTTGGAATATTTGGTCACCATTTACTTTGGCATCGTCAGATCCTCCGGATATCACTAATTGATGTCCACAAAAATACTCTAGTTGGGAACTAAGCAACTATTGTATGTTTGAAGAAATCAACATACACGATCTTTTGGAAATACTTTGTCGGACACTCGTCCACACAAGTCATCCAGGAACAGGACGAACCGAAGGCACTCTCCTACTGCATCCAATATAGGAATCACCTCATGGATTAGTAGCGAGTAGTCCTCGCAATCCGTAGATTCCAACAACGACAGAACCACAGTTTATCTTTGGTCGCTAAACTGGAGATTAGTAGCGGTTCTTCCATTTGTGAAGATCTATGGTCTTCAATGCTCCATCTCGATCATCTTCTAATATCTCCATGTATTTGTTGGTCGGAATGGTTTTCGAATATAAATTCGATCCCGGTCTTTCCGTACCAACAATCGTATTGGACAGATTTGATAGTCGGTGTATTAACCATCAAAATAAACAGTGATTCAATCATGAAAATCAAATGAGTTTACTGGTTCAGTATTCAGCATCAATTGGCCCTTTAATTTAGACAAATGTAAATTTAAACTGTTAATTATTTCGATATTATAAATATAGTTTTCTGGCTTCTTATTTATCATAAGACTTTTCTTTAAACAATTCATTTTAATACATAGGAAATCCCATATCATATTCAGTCTTCTATTTTCACTTTCAAACATTAGCCACGTTATTATAATATTGGGAAACCGTTTTAACTTATTAGTCATCCAACGATGTTACAAAATCTCATTTATTTCATTACTTGAAACAATACCAATGCTTATTCTGATATAATAAAACTCATCTTTACATTTCCCTTTAATCTTGCGAATATCGCTAAACCTTCACGCCATCCCCCTTTGATTTCCCTTTTCCCTTGGAATCATTATTATGTATACATTTCCCAAATTTCCACCAAAATGTTGCGTTATTGTTTCTCTAATGAAATAATAAATTACTACTAACCTCTTTCACTATTTCAACTAATATCATCTTCAGATAATCCTGAAGTCGTTCAAGTTGGGGTATTTTAATTACCTCTCAGACCTTGATCAATAACATTCATATCTCAAGATGGATACGAGTTGTAAGTTGAAAACCAATATTCCATTCTAATATCGATATAAATACCAATTTGAGCTGACTAATATCCTACAGATTCCACTCAAAGTGCACGAAAATTCAGATCATAAATAGAAAGAAGTTAAAGGATGAGATAGGAAAGATAGAACTAATAGAATAGAAGAAGAAGAAGAACACAACTGAATAGAATCAGAGTAAACACGAATCTCACAATGGAACGAATAAAATATATTATATAACACTTTGAAATACAAATCTGAATTTGTATATACATACCAAATCAGAATATAACTCATATACATCACAGCGGAAATAATCTCTAATAACTAGCGGTGAAGCTTCCTGCTTTGAGCTCCTCCAACTGAATATGCGAAGCCTGAACACTTGACTGCCCGTACAAATTGGGGCACCCAAGATTTTAGGGAAAACAAACAAAATAAACTCTGGGTCAGTCATGGGACTGGTGTGAGTAAAATCCAACCATATTGTTTAACTTTAAAAATCCTTTTTGAAAGAAAGGTAATAGTAAGACCAGCCCACACATAAACATGGACGGTTTTTACCTTACTATAACCAAAACATTTTGATATCAAAATCCAGTGATATTATAATAATGTCTAATCAAATAAATAACCAAATAGCAGAACGCTTGCATCTCACGCTCCATATACATAGTATAAAATCAAAAACCGCATGGCACTTACTGGAGATTGGATTCCAACTATGACAAGGTATGGGACCACCTCCCGATCAGTGTACTCTAGAGGGAATATACTGGGGTTCAACAAGAACATCTTGCAACCCGGCCTACACACGACTGACCACTCATTTCCCTTGAGTGTATCGAATATATTGCCACCTACGGTTGGGCCCATCTAACCGTTACCGGAGATACAGAAACGAAAGAAGAACAAATACAAATTTTCTCTAGATGGTGAAAATACACCCTAATGGGAATGACCCACATCGCCATGCTGCCTGCCCGATTTTTGTCATTTCGTGGTTGCGAGGCTAGAGGTTACGTCTATCTTCTCAGAACATCTGGCCATTATTCACTTTGAATGCCACATCGTCAAACCCTTCAAATCACTAGTTGATCTTTCCAAAATATTACGGGTATAAAAAGCTAAGAGGAACGAATTCCTCCGCCACTAGACGTAATACCTTTTAGAGATCAACCATACGTGATTTGCTAGGTATACTCTGTCAGACACTCGTCCATACAAGTTGTCCTGGGACTGAACAAACCGAAAACACCATTCTGGAACAGGACGACCCTTGCATTTCACTCTGTCTTCAATTTTCTTCAGCATAATCTAATTCGCAGCACTTATGCCTATACGGAGTGGTTTTCGGATAATATATCCAACCGGTCTCTCCGTATTGACCACGATGGTCAAAACACTTCGATAATCAGTTATTTAACTATCAATGTAAAACAAAAATTCATTTAAAGGTACAACTAAACATCACACAACGATGGCCCTTTTTATTTAACATTCATTCTTATATTTCTTTGGACAAACGTCGTTACTTATTACTTTAGAATAAGTGGATTTCAAACCAAACTGTTTTCATTTCCTAGGGAGTAAATATTACGCTTAAGCTTGGTCAACAACGTTAATTTATCATTATAGTTCAAAACTTGCAATACGCTGTAATATTTCTCCTTTTATAACTAATGCAATACGCTGCAATATTCCCTTTTTATAACTTATCTTGACGTCTTTGTCCATTACAAACTAATACCATCTCTCGATAATAGTGAATTCGTTCAAGTTGGGGTATTCTATTTAACTCTCAGACCTTGATCGACAACGTTCTTACCTTAGAATAGATATAAGTCTGTAACGCTAACTCCCTATTATTTATAACTGTATTTTGATTGACTAAATAGACTCTTTAATTGGATTTGATTACTAAATTAGTATGTTTTGAAGAGAAAATATTTTAAGTGAATATTGTTTAAATTATAATAAGATTTTAAAAAGGGATTTACTATTTACTTTTGTTAATAAAGAAATTAACTACTGAAGTAGTTAATGATTGAAATAAATTATCATTTTAGTTAATTAAAATTTAGAACTTTCTTTTAATGGAAATCCATTAGAAATAAATCGAATTTGAAATGAAATCCAATCGATTTGGTGAAAGAAGTTTATAAATGAGTTTTTAAAACCTAAGTTGTTATAACGAAGCTATAAAAGGAATTCAAGCAAATAAAATAGCTTGAAGTAAATGTTACTTAATTATTTGAATTAAGAAAAGGGGAATTTAGATAAAAGGGTTTTATAATAAAGCTGAGTTTTATAAAAAGAGTTTAAGGTGTTATATCGTTAATCCTCAATTAACATTACTTAAAAATGCGATTAAGTGAAAATAGGAAATTGAAATAAAGAGTTGCAAAGCGGGGAAAGGTTGAATGAATTGGAAAGGGATTGGTAAAAGTGAACTGGGGTAAAGAAGTGGATCACAGGATTTGAGAAACAAATCCTAATTATGGAATAAAATTGTTTGAGAAAGGTAAAGGTTAAAAAGTGGCGTTTTTATAAGAATTTACTTAATTATTTAATTAAGGAATAATGTTATATTTGAGAAGGGATTTTTTAAAGAGATAAGAAGGTTTTATGAAACCGTATTTTGAATAAAATAGTTCAATGGTATTTGTATTGGGATTAGAATGAAATATTGGTTTTGGATTACAACTTATATTTATTTAAGGGAAGGACATTGTTGATCAAGGTCTGAGAGGTAACTAAAATACCCCAACTTGACCGACTTCGGGATTATATTAGAATGATATGAGTTATAATGGTAAATGTGGTTAATAAACTTTATTATTTCATTAGTGAAATGGTAACGAAATATTTTTGCTGAAAATATATATATAATGATGATTTCAAAGAAAAAGTAGAATAAAGGAGATTACGACAAATTATAATGATAACCGCAAGGTAAAAGGAAATGTAAAGTTGAGTATTGAAATAGATTTACTCTATATTAATAAGCATTTGTTATCGTTGTCAAGTAATGCATGAAGATGTTTCGTAAAGTTATGGTATGAGTAATAAGTTGAAATGATTTCCAAATATTATATAATAACATGGCTAATGGTTTGAAAATGAAAATAGAAACAAATTATGATTTAGGATTTTCCTAGTTATTAAATCGAATTTATTTAAAGAATAATCTTATGTAAATAATACGCGAGAAAACTATATTTATTATATCGAAAGATTTAAGAGTTGAATTTACATTTATTTTAATTAAAAGGCTAAGAGGGTGCTGAATACTGAATCAGTGAACCCATTGGATTGTTATGATTAAATCACTGATTATTTTGATAATTAAATCACCGATTATCAAATCTATTCAATACGATTGTGGGTACGGAAAGACCGGGATCGAATTTATATTCGAAAACCATTCCGACCAACAAATACGTGGAGATATTAGAAGATGACCGAGATGGAGCATTGAAGATCGTGATCTTCATTACATGGAAGAAATGCTAATAATCTCTGGTTTAGCAGCTAGAGATAAATTGTGGTTCTGTCGTGATTGAAATCTACGGGTTGCAAGGACTTCTCGCTACTGATCCATGGGGTGAATCCTATATTGGTGCAGTAGGAGAGTACCTTCTGTTCGTCCTATTCCTGGATGACTTGGATGGACGAATGTCAGACAGAGTATTTCCAAGGGAGTCACGTACGTTGATATTTTCAAACGTACCAAGTTGATGGCGAAGAAGTGCACATTCTCTTAGCTGGATAACTAGAGTATTTTTGTGAACGTCAATTAGTGATATCTGGCGGATCTGACGATGTGGCATTCAAAGTGAATGGTGGGCAGGTGTTGTAAAAGATAATTCAAAACCTCAAGCCTCATCAACCGGGAAAATGACAGAAATCGGGCAGGCAGCATAGCTATTTGGGTCGCTCCCATTAAGGTGTATAATCACCTATCTGGAGAAATTTCATTTCATTATTTAATCTATTTCGATGTTGTCCCTTTTCGGGAAACAGTGGGTCGCACCCAACCGTTGGTGATATACATTCGAATCAAGCGAAATGAGTGGTCGGTCATGTGAGGGCTGGGTTGCAAGTCATTCTTGTTGAACCCAGTGTATTCCTCTCTAGAGATACACTATCGGCAGGTGGTCCCATACCTTGTCATAGTCGAAATCTAATTTCCAATAAGCGCCACCCTCCTACCGCATCCTAGGAATCACCCAATAGATCAGTAGCGAGTAGTCCTTGCAATCCATAGATTTCAACCCTGACGGAAACATTGTCAAAATATCTCTAGGGATCAGCTAGAGAAATCCAACAATAGTCCTTCCATTCATGAAGATTTACAGTCTTCAATTGCTCCATCTCGATCACTATTTTCCACGTTTTCGTATCTGTTGGTCGGAATGGTTTTGGAATTTAAATTCGATCCCGATCTTTCCATACCAACAACGCATTGGGTATGATTTTGATAGTCAGTTATTTAACTATCAAAATAAACAATCATAAAAATAAAATAAATCCATTGGTTGATTATACAGCTTCACCTGACCATTAACAATAGTATCTCAGTTGTAATATCGAAATAATGTATCAGCTTTAATAAATTAATACTTTCAAATCATTTATTTATATTATTAGAACAATACCTTAATACCATATCCATTTCCAAATTTCCCATTAGTTATCATTTCAAAACATTTTTACAAAATTACTTATTATCTATAATTGCAGAGTCGATTCAACTCATCATCGTAAAACAATCCTTACGGAATCTCCTTTTGTCTCGTTATTTATCAAAATAATCATCACTTATCCCTTTAGAATAAACTAATTTTACATCTCATCTCCTTACTTTAAACATATCGTTATACTTTCCAAAACTTCTTTTATTTCTTTTATTTTAAAATATCACTTCGTATTCTCAATCCCCTTTTAATTCCTTTTAATCTGGAACGCCGTTATATATATTCCCAAAATTTCCCAATAATGTTACATTATTATTTCTCAAAATAATTTACTTCTAATAACTCCCCCATTTCAACTAACATCGTCTTTCAATAATCCTGAAGTTGTTCAAGTTGGGGTATTTTTATTACCTCTCAGACCTTGATCAACATCGTTCTTATCTTAAGATAGATATTAGTTGTAATTCAAAAACCCCTATTCATTTTAAATCATTTCACTATGTATAAAAATATGGTTTTACAAAACCTTCTTGCTTTTAAAATTTCTTTTTAAAATAGATGGTTATAACTAAATTCATTGATTTAGTAAATGATTAATTAACATTAACTTTTAAACGTTAACTCCTTTAAAATTATTTGTCCCGTTTTCCGGATTTTTATTTCAAATCCTATTACAAAACATTTTACCAAATTCAATTACATAAATCCCTTTTCTAATTCTTTAGATCATTTCCTTTGGGGAAGCTCACTTTTGTGTCATCTATTACACATAACGTTAATTTACAATTTAAGAGTGTGATTAAGTGAATCGATAATCTGGTAATAGAAAGAGAAACATATATACGTTTAAATATGAATAATGGGTTTGTATGGTGTTAATTATTCGGAAATAATGGTTTTGTCTGTTTTGAAGTTAAATATGTTATTCAGTCAAGGTCTGAGAGGTAGTTGTACCCCAACTTGATTGATTTTATTTTAACTGATAAATAGCAAGATCCAGTCTCGAAGAGAAATGTTTGAATAAGAGTTAGTGGAATATAGTATTTTGGGTTGTTTCTAACGATGTTTTACACAACAGCCATTTTAACCCAAGTAAGTGGAATTTTGGAAATATATCATAAATATTTCCTGAGAGTAGAATTAAATGAGTCGAGCAAGAGACAAGTGAATGGGAATGTTTTCCAGTTATAAATAGAGGATATTTTCTAAATATATAAAATAAAAGAAGATGATACATGGAAATGATTTCCAAATAGCGTAAGAGGCCAACAAGATGATTATCGAAAATATCGTGTTAACGAATATGGATAAGGAAATGGAGAAGCGTTTTAATTAATAAAATATTAATTTAAAGGCCAAGTGATGGTTTGATGTTATGGATGAATGGATGTTTTTTTTCTTCGATAGTTAAATAACCGACTATCGAAGTGTTTGCCAATATCGTTGTCAATATGAAGAGACCGGTTGTATTATTATCCGAGAACCACTCTGTATTGGCGGTAGCGTTGTGAATCAGATTATATGAAGATAATCAAAGACGGAGTAAAGTGCAAGGGCTTTTTCTATTAATAGAAATTGTGCCTTCGGTTTCGTTCGATGCCAGAACGAACGTAAATGGACGAATGTCTGACAGAGTATTTCCAGTGATCACATATGTTGGTCTGTATAGATATATATATATATATAATGGTAGAGAATTTATTCTCTTAGCATAATATCCAGAATATATTTATGCAAATCAATTAGTGATTAACGGATCTGACATTGTGGCATTCAAAGTGATTGTGCTATCAATAAATGATAAGAAATCGTAACCTCAGGCCTCAACAACCGGGAAATGACAAAAATCAGGCAGACAACATGGCTATGTGGGTCGCTCCCATTAGGGTGTATAATCACCTATCTAGAGAAATTCCTTTTACTTCTTTAATCTAACGATGTTGTCCCTTTTCGGGAAACGGTTGCTGATCCCAACCGTTGGTGATATACATTCAATGCACTCAAGCGAAATGAGTGGTCGGTCATGTGTGAGCCGGGTTGCAAGATGTTCTTGTTGAACCCAGTGTATTCCTCTCTAGAGATACACTATCGGAAGGTGGTTGCATACCTTGTCATGTTGGAAATCCAATCTCCAATAAGCGCCATGCGGTTTTTGATTTTATATTATATATGGAGCGCGAGATGCAAGCGTTCCGCTAGATTCTATTTATTTGATGTAGACATTATTATAATATCACTGGATTTGATATCAAAAATATTTTGGGTTATCGTAAGGTAAAAACCATCCGTATTTATGTGTGGACCGGTCTTACGATTATCATTTCTTTCGAAAGGATTTTTATAGTTAAACAAATGATTGGAGTTTACTCACACCAGTCCCATGACTGACCCAGAGTTTATTTTGTTTGTTTTCCCTAAACTCTTGGGTGCCCAAATTTGTACAGGCAGTCAAGTAGTTGGGATTTTTCGGATTCACTTGGAAGAGCTGGAAGCAGGAGGCTTCACCAGTTAGCTATAGACTATCATATTCCACTGTGTACTATGTTGTATCTGGAAATAGGTGTTTATAACAGTTCTAGGAATAATTGTTGTTCTCTGATAATGGTATGTATATATAGTTACTGATTTGTATTTCAAAAGTTATTTTATTTAATATACTTTATTCGTTCCGCTGTGAGTTTGTGATCTTCGGTTTCTTCTATTCTAATATTTCTTTATTTCTATTTCTCATCCTCTAACTTCTTTCTAATAATGATTCGTATTTCTGTACAATTTGGGTTGGACATGTGGTGTTATTAGTCAACTTAGATAGTATGGATTTGCGGGCCGTTATAGTTGCCTCCCCCTTTACCAACGCTTCCTTGTCCCCCTGACCCAGCTGCAACCCCCGGTCGGCCCTACGTTTGTTAATGCCTTGTAGCCCCACGTGGAAATGCTTCCTTGTTTGACTGCTCCTGCTGCTGCCGTCCGGTCATCTGAGGCGAACACTTCTCTACTCGTTAGACTTCAACTGTCTCCAATAATCCCTTCGTCTAGTCTACTGTGCTCACGAAGTAGCTTCCATGACTTTCGAATATGGCTTCAGACTTGTTCGAAATAAAATGAAGAAATGAAGAAATGTTTTACATTACATAATATTATTAATTTAAGAAATCTGCTTTGTTTGGTGTTACTGAGTGGGAATGAAACGAGTGAAAAAATGCCCATTAATTGGGAGAAGAACGTGGGGATGAAGTAAACTTGATCATCACGGCTAGATAGTGTGAGTGCCAAGAAATGCATTTTGAATTATTTAATTTTACTTCGTCCCCACGGTTCCGTTTTAGCTGTGAAGCTAAATGAAATTATTGATACCACCATATATTTATGTGATTTCAAAAAGGATTTAAAATAAAAACCCGGGAATGTGAATTTTGGAATTAAATTTAACTTAGACCAGTTAAATGGATCGAAGTGAATAAATTGATCAAATTCAATGAATTTGAATTGAATGGAAATATGTTGATTGGAAATCATTCAAATGAATGAAAAACGAAAAGTTTGGTAGGACTTAGAAATATATAAAGAGTTGACTTTCAGCATAAGTATGTTCTGAAAAGTACATAGGATTGTAGCATTTTTCTTACCTCAGCAATTTCGGGGACGAAATTATTTTAAGGGGGGAAGAATGTAACGACCTGGATTTCTTATCGATTTATTTTTAATATTTAATATGGATTTAAACATCAAGTTGGTAATATAAATTAATTTTTATATTGAGTTATCGATTTAATAATCGAATATAATTTAATTTAGAATATATCCAATTATTGTAGTTCGAAATATAATTGAAATCGAAGTTGAAAACTGAATCCAAATGATTCAGATGATAAGTAGGAATTTTATTTGATATATACAATGATAAATAATAATTTATTATCAAAGAATTTGCGGGCCGACTGACCCAGAGTTTAATTTGTTTTGTTTTCCCTAAACTCTTGGGTGCCCAAATTTGTACGGGCAGTCAAGTAGTCAGGATTTTACAGATTCACTTGGAGGAGCTTGAAGCAGGAGGCTTCACCAGTTAGCTCTAGACTATCATATTTTCCGTTGTGTACTATGATGTATCTGGAAACAGGTGTTTATAACTGTTCCAGGAATAACTGTTGTGCTCTGATGATGGTATGTATATATATTTACTGATTTGTATTTCAAAATTTATGTTATATAGTATATTTTATTCGTTCCGCTGTGAGTTTGTGATCTTCGTTTTCTTCTATTCTAATATTTCTTTCTTTCTATTTCTCATCCTCTAACTTCTTTCTAATAATGATTCATATTTCTGTGCAATTTGGGTTGGATCTGTGGTGTTATTAGTCAACTCAGATAGTACGGAAATTCGGGCCATTACAGTTGGTATCCACTGTAACGACCACAGGATTTTTCGACTTCGAAAATCAACACAAATACCAGTGTCGACTATTCAGACATCGGAAATACCAGATAGTTAATAGAAAGAAGTTAGAGGGTGAGAATAGATAAGATAGAAAATTAGAATAGAAGAAGAAGAAGAAAACACATCAACATCAGAGTAACACGAATCTCACAGCGGAACGAAAAAATACACTACAACAAAAACACCATATTACAACTGTCACAAAATAACACTTGTAAAAAAGGATTTTTACAACTGTCCTTTATTTAAAGTTGTAATATACAAATTTTTAACAACTTTTTTATTTTGCTTGTTGTAATAGATGTTTACTACAACTTTTATTTTTCGTCAGTTGTAATAGATGACTGTTTTTAATATTAATAATTAGTATAATTAATAATTATGTTTCAATTATTAAAAAGTAATCATTAACATTAATAATTAAGAAGTAATATTTAATATTTAGTAAATTATTTTTGATAGCTAATAATTAAAATGCTTTTATTAGAAAATTGTACAAACTTATTTTTAGCAATTCTTTCTTCTAGTTGTTGTGCTTGATTAGATATTAACAATAGATAACATTAATAACTAACAATATTAATATTTAAGAGTAACTAATAAATAGTAATTATTCTTTGCTAAAAAGTAACAATTATTTTTTAATAATTAATGTTAAGTGTTTAACAGGTAATAATTGGTGACATACACATGATAGTTAATATTAAATAATTAAGAAATGATAATTAATAAAAAAGAATAATATTTTATAATAATATTAAATAATTAATTTTATTATTAACATTAAGAAGTAATATTTAATATTTGATATTCATAATCGCTGTTTATATTCAATATTTAAATTTTAATAATTATAAATAATATATTATATTGATTATTTAATAATTAATATTAAATAATTTAAAATTAATAATTTTATTTAATATTCAATATTTTATTAAAAAATTAATTTTAAAATTTTATATATAAATTATCATAAATAATATCTAATAATTCAAGTTGGTAGTTCAGAATTAATAGTTTATAAATGAAAACTTAGATAAATATATAATTTTTTGTCAATGACTATTAATAAATGATCCATTAAGGTACCTTTAGAAATGACTACACACGATAAATAGTTTATTGAGGAACACTGGGTTGTATTTTCGTTCTCCCACCTTGCAAAGGCAGAAAATTCTGGTTCCCTCCACCACAGCTTAAATTTTTGATAATTTCCACATATCGCTTCATTTTCAAACCACTTTCCCAAATCGGGTATATCTAAATCTTAAACTTCCGCAAATCAGGTATTTCTAAATCTCGAACTTTCCCAAATCGAACGAGGCACACCCAAAATCTCCAGTTCATACCTATCTCCTTTTGATCTAATGTGAAGCTCTAATCTACCGCCAAATCTATCAGATCAGCAGAGCGAGAAAGCATATTCTCTTTTTCGCTAACGTTGTTGGATTAAGAGATTCAATTTTCAGCTTTTCAAGTCTTTGAGGCTTGCTAGAATCTTCAAGATCTTTCAGCATGTGGTTATGTTGACCTTACAGGTAAAAGTTGTTGGCCTGAGGGATTATAATCTCTTGATGACTACTACTTGCTCCGATTTCCCAATCTTGTAGTACATTTCGCTGAATCTTTGAATGGTTTTAGGTGACCAAATATATTTCCTGCATTTAGATGGTAGATCCCCTCAATAAACACTACTGGGAGCATGGAAATCCATCATGTCAATTTCAAGCTGTAATTGACATTGCAGGGGTGATAGCCTCCACCTGGTAGGAAGTCCGAGAGAAGGGAGAGCATTATCAGCCGAAAAGTGGTCAGAAAATCTTGAGAAATTTTGACCGCAGCTTTCCTGCACTTGAGTAAGTTTCTAATCATTCCTTACAATTTAATAATTCTCTATGAGGGTTAGTTTAAACTTTAAGCATTTTTTCCCTACAATATTGAGTATTTGACTATCAGAGTCGATGAGTTTCCTGATTGAGTATTTGACTGTCATGGTTGAAATCGGTGGTGCCTTGGATCCAGCTCTAAGTCTCCAGTATCTCTGACTCAAATTTGTAGTTTATAGTCAAACAGCCTAACTGTTCGTGGTTAAAAACATATAGATTCTTTTTTGGGTATTTTAACATTAGATTATCATAGTAGTTTCATGGTAATAAGCTAGTAGCTATCGGCTGCATTAATATGGTACTTAGTCTCTTCATAAGTAGGATACTCTAACCCAGAAAATTATAGTTCATTAATCATTTCTTATAATATGCAGATCAATGGCTTCAGTCACACTTGTAAAATAGAGCAAAATATTTACATCAAAATTTATAATAATCCATATTTTTATGTCTGGATAATGTAATAAAAACTGTTAATTGATACAATTCTAATTTGGAATGATTCTGTAATTATGTATTTTTTATATTCAGTATTCCCTTATACCAATATTAAGAATGTTGGATTATGCTTCTTATATATGTTGCATGTATGGCTTTGCTGAACATCAGAAGCAACACAACTAACATTTATGGCTATTGCCATAGTCTAATTTCAGTCTAATTAAGGCACATTAATCAGTACCTGCATATAATGAACCTTCTACTTAGTTTGAAGTTAAGTGCGCATCAGTTTGTTTCTCTACTTGTTGTTGCTAGTCAGTGGAGTCGGCTGCAAGTCCGTGGATGGCTCAAAGTAGGAAAGTGTTGTTTCATGTCAAACAAGGCAAGATCTACTTGAGCATGTTCTTTGCTTTGCCATGCAGGTTTGGATTTTCCATAACTGTTGCAACAAGAGAAATGAAATGCCTTTGAAATCATTTTTTTTTTGCAGTTGAATTCATGCACAATAAGGTAAGCATCAGGTTTTTTTGTACTGATTCATTGGAAGTCAACTCAGGAATGAAGACCATTGCAAGACCAGAAATATTGCGAGCAAATTTCAATTTCATTATGTTTGTATTACTCCTAGTGATGTATATTTATGAAAGATGACTTCAAATCTTTTGGATTTTGGAGCCTTGGATATTGGACTGTGTAGTTGATTTATATGCTTGAGATACTTGTATGATTTATAAAAAAATGATGAGAGTTTGAAAATTCTAATATATTGTTTTGGTTTATGTTTTAAATTTGTTTGATATCTTTAGTTTTGCAGATAATATGTTTTGAAATGATTTTTTTTTATTAATAGTATGTTTATAATTTGTTCATATATTACAACTTTAAATAATATAATACTTTTAATAAAATATACTACAACAATTATAAACAGTTGTAATAAATTTTATTACAATGGTGGAAAACAGTTGTAAAATATATATTTCACAACTGTGTTGCAACGGTGCAAAACAGTTGTAAAAGATTTTAGTCTATTACAACTTCTTAATAGACAACGGTGGCTCCGTCGTGGTAAAAAGTCTTTTACAATTGTTTTCCACCATTGTAATATGGTCAAATTGTTGTAGTGATATGGTATCTAAAATAACTTTGAACACAAATCTGTATTTGTATATTAGAGCACAACATTTACATCACAGCGGAAATAAACAATAGCTATAAAATGCTGTTGAATCCTCCTGCTCTAAGCTCCATCTAGTGTATCTGTAAATCCCGACTACTTGACTGCCCGTACAAATTTTGGGCACCCAAGAGTTTAGGGAAAACAAAACAAAATAAACTCTAAGTTAGTCATGGGATTGGTGTGAGTAATCTCCAACCAATTTGTTTAACTTTGAATAATCTTTTTGAATGAAAAGGATAATAGTAAGACCAGCTTACACATAAACATGGACGGTTTTTACCTTACTACAACCCAAACTATTTTGATATCAAAATCCAGTGATATTATTATAATGTCTAATAGAATAAATAACCAAATAGCAAAACGCTTGAATCTCACGCTCCACATACATAGTATAAAATCAAAAAAACCGCAGGGCGCTTATTGGAGATTGGATTCCAACTATGACAAGGTATGGGACCACCTTCCGATCAGTGTACTCTAGAGAGGATACACTGGGTTCAAAAAGAACGTCTTGCAACCCGGCCATACATGACCGACCACTCATTTCTCTTGAGTGTATCGAATATATTGTCACCTACGGTTGCTAGCAACATAACCGTTCCTAGGAGATACAGAAGCGAAAAGAAGTAGCAAATATGAATATTCTCTAGATGGTGACAATGCACCCTAATGGGTGCGATCCACATAGCCATGCGGCCTGCCCGATTTTTTCCATTTTCCGGTTGATGAGGCTTGAGGTCAACACGTATCTTATGACAGATCATACATTCATTTACTTTGAATGCCACATCGTCATACCCGCCAAGTCAAAAATTGATTTCCACAAAAATACCACGGGTATAAAGCTAAGAGAAACAAATTCCTCCACCACAAACGTAAATACGTTTGAAGTGATCAACTTACGTGATTTTAGATATACTCTGTCAGACATTCGTCCATACAAGTTGTCCTAGGTCTGGACAAACTGAAAACACTATTCTGTAAACAGAACAACCCTTGCATAAACTTTGCCTTCAATTTTCTTCACATTCTTGGTTTGCAACGCTAATGCCCATACGGAGTGGTTTTCAGATAATAAATCTGATCCCGGTTTCTCCGTATTGACAATGAAAAAAATGGTCAAAAACTTTGATAGCCGGTGATTTAACTATCAAAGGAAAACATATATACAAACAATGGTCATATTTCCAAATGGAAATCTTATCGATCAACCATCAAATCAACACTAAGCCCCTTTAATTAATTTATCCACAATTTATTCATTTCCCAATTTCCTGTTCCCCATATTTCTCCCAAATATTTCACAAAACCCATTTTACCTCATATGATCCTTGGAAAACGTTTCATCTATTTTGATCTATTTATTTTCTATTTTTAGAAAATATTTCTTTCTAAAAACGGAAATTAATTCCATATATTCACAACTCTTATTCTCTATATTTAGAAAATATATGTTATTAACATTGGAAAACATTTCCAAAATCCAGTTATATCGATTTAACGATCGATGTATAAAATATTGATTTTAACGGTAGTGTTATATTACTTGTTTCCAAAATATCTAAATTTAAAATATAACTTTCATTCTTTAATTAGAATATATAAATAATACTTAATTAAACCTATAATAATCTCTACTTAAAAACGAAAAATAAATATCACTTTCCCAAATTCGATATAATCGAATTCAACGTATGGCTCCCTTTTGAATAATACCTATTCGATAACCCCTTGTCGAATAATTTATATTCGATTTACGTTCCGAACATCAGAATAAATTCATCGTTTCAGGTCAACTCAATTCCTAAATTCATTTTTGAATTTATCGTTTTCAACATTTACAAATTCCTTTTATAACTAATTAACTCTGTAGCCATTGGTTTTAAATTAGTATTCACTTTAAAACGTGAATATTATTCCTTTATAGGGATCCCAACTAGTTTTATCAAATCAAATCTTGATTTGTATTTAAAAAAACCATTTCAGTATCAAATCCTGTTTATCGAGTTATTTTATAAATCCATATTCATAATCCATTTCAGAAATACCATTTCAGTATCAAATCCTGTTTATTGTGTATTGAAAGGATGAATTGATGGACATAAGCAAGTCTACAGTAAATAGTGAATGCTTTTATTTTGCTGAAAGGTTTCATTGAATTTCCTTTTCCGTAGAAGTAATAGCTCCAAGTACAAGCATTAATTGCTCACCATCACAACTTATCATCTTATAATTTATTTGGTAACGAATGAAATCAAATTACAATGGAGTGTATATATGTTATTACCGTTCAAATTTCTCTAAAATGCAGTAAACTGCATATAGCGAAAGATCACAGTGAGGACAACAGTTTTGCTTGCCTTCTTCTAAAATAACAAATGATGATAACATCGGATTTGATTTTGGAAATGAAAGAAAAAAAAATGATTGTTGGAATCCTTAAAGATTAGAAGAAGAAAAACGAAATGCTACTAGGATTTCTGGAGCGGAATAAAATATATTCCTTTAACATTGAAGTTGTCCCTTTCGTAAATAAATACGTTCCTCTTTAGGTAAGCAACTCGTTGCAATTATTCTATATCAGTGCTTTGTGTATCTTGGCTTAGCTTTTATGTAAATTCTAACATTCAAGTTGACTAACCCCACCCACTGGTAATACAATTTATTAACGAGACTCTGTCTGGCCTCATCCATTCCTTGTTTAGATATGGATATGGTTTGGCTATGTATATCTTGTTTTGGGGTTTAAAAAGTTATGTATCGAGATACACAAAATTCTGTTCACTTATGTACTACTATGGACACAAATAAAAATAGCGTTGTGACGAGCCATGTGCCATGATCCCGAAAATAATAAAATAGACAAGTTAATTTATTCTGTGAAATCTCAAACTGTTGATTTAGGGTATAAAAATACTTCAAAAATAAAAAGTGGTTATTTTCCAAAATAAAAATTTCAAAAAAATTCTATAAATTAAATTAACGATACGTCTTAAAAATCTTATCCAAATTCAGAACCAGTATCTAATTATATTAAATAGATCGTTACGGCTTACAAACGGTTCCATAGCGACTATTTGAAAATATGATTTAGACACAACTTAAAATCTATAAAGCGAAATCTTCATTTTTCTCTTCCATTAGAAAAATATAGTTCAACAGATTCGAACGTTTCTTGTTTTGACGAAATCCGACTTATAACGAATTTTGTACGGTCGTTTAAAGTTCAAAAAGTAAAAATATGAACTGCCACGCCGTTAAGGCCTCGATAATTATATTAAAATTATTAAATAAATTAATTATTAAACCGCTAAAATTCCAGGACGTTACATTCCTTCCCCCTTAAAAGAATTTCGTCCCCGAAATTACTAAGCAAAAAAGATGTTATAACCCTTCTAACTTCGCTCAACCCACTTGGTTAAGACCTTACACTTTACATTTGCTCAACATAGTCCTCCACGGACTTTTAATCCTTATGCCTCAACTTTCCATGGTTATTCCAGTCAACCCGTCCACTATTTATGTACAATCCTTCATTCCAATCTTATTTTCAACTCATATGCTCTACTGCATATCTCCTCATCTATTCAAATTTATTTTGATTCAATTTATTAATTTTATTCTTCTCCTTTAAATTTTATTAATCCATCTTGATTTTCTTATTTTAAATTACAATCTACAAGTCGATTTCTACTTATAAAAATTTCTAAATCTTTATGTTTTCGGGAAAATTTTGTAAGCGTCTCCTTTGCACGGCTCAATCGGTAGAGCTACAACTTGCCTTTCTAGGCCTTCTCCAATCTAATAGAAAATAAACAGCTAAACGGCTTGCCAAACAGGCCCAATAAAATTCTCGGACTCTATTAAAATATAACTTGTACTTTTTTTTCTTCGGGCATTCAACTTTATCTCTTTTATTTGCCATCACTTTAGCATATTTCCACGCATTCTTGATTAATTTCCAATCCATTTGTCCTCAATTCCAATCATTTGCTTATACCAAGCCAAATTTGTATTTCAAACTCCCATGCCAAATCTCAATTTCCAAATACTTACTCAACAAACCAATTCCATTCCAGATTATCTGTAATCCAGTCCAATTTTATTTTACTCAGTTAAATTCTATCCCAATTCAATTTCCATTTGGCTGGTTTCGAATCAACTCCATTCTGCTTTCACAATCTTTATTTAGATTGTTTAAGTAAATTCTTAATTTATTTATCCACCTTTTCCATTTCAACATATTTAACTTCGTAAGTTAAATTTTAATTCCAGAATTCAGGTCTCTGGTTTTTATTTCAAATCAGTTTGAAAACATAAATATTACATATAATAATAACAATTCAAAATATTTGAATTTTTGACAACTTGTTTCCTCAAAACAATTTAAAACAAAATCTTTGGTAGTAATCTGTCACTTAGAAACTTGAAAATGACACTGATGATGCGGCCGTCATCATCGGAATTATTTTCCAGCGATCGAAGTGAGTTCAATACTATATCACTTCAAAAATCATTCTAAACAATTCCATTTTGAAATAACTTCAAAATACCTTTATAATGTTTGGAAAACATTTCCAAGTTCACCCAGGATCTTAAAATTTCCATATATTTTAAATCCAAAATCCATTTGCAACATTTTCCCCGTTTCCAGAGTTTTAATTCCATTTCTGGTTTTAAATTCAGATTTAAACCATCTGATTTAATATATTACTCTTATACGAATTTTGATTGTTTATTTATAATTATCCTAATTATAATCTTATTCGATTATAATAACAATAAACACATCCAAATACTATAATAATTTCAGTATATATACTTATTTATATCGAAATATATTTGGGTAAAATTATTTCATTTACCCTCTTCAAAACATACTGCGTCGGTTCATCGTATTTAAGCATTTTGAAACCCCTATCGATATTATGGTGCCCCACTATCGATCAGAACTCATAAGCCACTCAACCAATTAACCTCCACAATATAAAACATTTCTATATAAATTTACAAATACACTCTCTCGCATATATACACTCAACTCAATCTAGGGTATTGCTGATCCCATCTCTATTGAGTCACACCACACAGCCAAGGTAATCACTTAACCTTCAGCTCTGATACCACTGTTTAATAATTGTGTGCTATGTTTGTTAATGATCGTTTGTTTGTTGACATATGGATTGAAACAATTGAATTAAACGTTGGTTTAATTTAACTAAAACAAATCGTTATTTATAACGATTAAATCCAATTGAGATACCTTATCTCAGTGGTTACGTTTATAACACTATAAACGTTATAAATAAATAGTTGAATGCTTGGATATTTGTTATCAGCCCAGCATTGACTGGTACATTTATTATTGACTATTTATTTTTAAACTGTTTAGTTTATCTATGTAGATGAAATGAATATTTATTGGCCATGATGAATTGATGGAATCAAACTGTGGTAACCCATTGTTTTGTAGGGGATGATAGGTTGGAGGAATCCAGCTGGATTCCTCACTAATATTGATAACAATCGTCAATATGATTATATTGTTTGTTATGAAATGTGAAATTGGTTTATATTTCATGGTTTGGTACTATAGTAGTCATTTTCCTCTTTAGTACCGTCAATTAAAAGAAATGATATGTCGAAATCAATGTTAAATGGTTTTCGAGTGATTTCAAAGATATGAATATATTTTTATATGAATTCAAACTACGATTTTTATGGTAAAAATAATAGTCAAAGCTAAATTAACAAATTTTATAAATATATAAATTATAACTAAAAGAGATGCAAGATATTATTAAATAAATGCTTAAAACGATATATTTTTATCATGGAGCTTGAACCACTTGACTGCCCGTACAAATTTGGGCACTCAAGATTTTAGACAAAACAAACAAAATAAACTCTGGGTCAGTCATGGGACTGGTGTGAGTAAACTCCAACCATATTGTTTAACTTTGAAAATCCTTTTAAAAGAAAAGGGTAATAGTAAGACTAGCCCACGCATAAATACAAACGGTTTTTACCTTACTATAACCCAAAACGTTTTGATATCAAAATCCAGTGATATTATAATAATGTCTAATCAAATAAATAACCAAGTAGCAGAACGCTTGCATCTAACGCTCCACATATATAGTATAAAATCATAAACCACAGAGCGCTTATTGGAGATTGGATTCCAACTATGACAAGGTATGGGACCACCTGTCGATAGTGTATCTCTAGAGAGGAATACACTGGGTTCAACAAGAACGCCTTGCAAACCAGCCCACACATGACTGACCACTCATTTCTCTTGAGTGTATCGAATATATTGCCACCTACGGTTGGGCCCACATAACCGTTATCCGAAGATACAAAAACGAAAGAAGAACAAATATGAATTTTCTCTAGATGGTGACAATGAACCCTAATGGGAATGACCCCCATAACCATGCTGTCTGCCCAATTTTTGTCACTTCCTGGCTGTGAGGCTTGAGGCTACGTCTATCTTCAGAACATTTAATCACCATTCACTTTGAATGCCCCATCGTCAAACCTGTCAGTTCACTAATCGATTTCCAAAAATATCACGGGTATAAAAAGCTAAGAGGAACGAATTCCTCCACCACCGGACGTAATACCTTTTAGAGATCAATCGTACGTGATTTGTTAGGTATACTCTGTCAGGCACTCGTCCATACAAGTTGTCCTGGGACTGGACAATCTGAAAACATCATTCTGGAATAGATTGACCCTTGTATTTCACTCCGTCTTCAATTATCTTTAGCATAATCAAACTCGCAGCACTTATGCCTATATGGAGTGGTTTTCGGATAATATATCCAAACGGTCTCTCCGTGTCGACAACGACGGTCAAAACACTTCGATAATCGGTTATTTAACTATCGAAGTAAAAACAAAACATCCATTCAAATGTACAACTAAACATTACACAATCACTGGCCCTTTTACTTAACATTTACTTTCCCAATTTTCCATATCTTTCCAGATATTTTCCAAAACCCTGATTAGCCCTTCACATTTTTTGGAAAACATTTTCAGTTGTTATAAGCATTTTTTCTCCCATATTCTAGATATATATATTGTTAATGTTCGAAAACATTCTCATCTTTTCGCATTTCTTATTTCCGGTATATTAGAAAATATACGTTATTTACATTTGGAAAACATTTCCAATTTCCATTTTAACTACTTAATCTGCAAACATCTGCTTTTCTTAGAACCTTATTCACTTTGAAATGTAAACATTTATTTCTTATAGCAATTTGCTTTCGTTTATCAAATAATTCTTTATTTAAATAATAAATACCATTATAACTTAATGTCGACCTCCTATTTGATTTGAACTTGTTTAGCCTTCCTTTAGTTTGGAAATAACCATATATATTATTTGTTCAATATTCAATTACCATTTCTTATATGATCCAGAACAATGTTGAATGACATGTTGTATAAAATCAAATGTTTTTATCACATTCTCATATTTTAAAGAGTTAACTTCAGTATGAGTAATATATATCAAATCTCAATTATTTACTTCTACTTTCAACTTCGTATAATTCATTTACACTTCTTCGAGGAAAACATAATTATTCTCTTATCACTTGGGATAAGTAAATTCCAAACCTTTCTAGGGAATAGTGTTATATAAATTAATTATGCTTAAGCTTGGTTAACAACGTTAATTTATCGTTATAGTTTTAAAAACTTGCAATACGCTATAATATTCCCCCTTTTATAACTAATGAAATACGCTATAATATTCCCCCTTTTATAACTAATGCAATACGCTGTAATATTCCCCCTTTTATAACTAATGCAATATGCTGCCATATTTCACTTTATAACTAATCTCGACATCTCTGTCCATTACAAACCAATACCATCCCTCGATAATAGTGAAGCCGTTCAAGTTGGGGTATTTTATTTACCTCACACACCTTGATAAACAACACTCTTATCTTAGAATAGATATAAGTCCGTAGCTCTAACTCTTTATTATTTATACTCCGTCAAATCGTATTTCTTGCTTTATTTTAAATATGGTTTTATGACGCCATATTCTTAACTTGAAAACCCAGTTTTTTACAACTATTTATGTAAATATTAACTCTTTGTTGCATCTTCGTTATACAATTAAATTTATAACTTCTTTTACCAAAATCCATTTATGTTCTTTGTCACTTGAAATTTTACTTTTATTTGAGTCCTTTTACTTAATGCAAGTAACATCCCATTACTAATTCAATAACCTCTTAAATGAGGTCAATTTAAGAAACAATTATTTAATTAAAAATAACTAAATAATATTTTACTTCATCATTGTTGAAGTAAACAATTTACTTCATCATTAGTCTAAAATAGATTGGTTGCTTACTGTGTATAAACAATAACTAATTATATTAGTTTAATAATTATTTAATACCTCATTAATTTAAAAGGGGTAATTAATAAGGAATCTTCTTAATTTTTGATCAGTTTACCGCTAAGTTATTTCCGTTAGATTAATTGAAGATCAATTAATCTAATAATCATTTTCCAAATAAATAGTTGATTTAATCAACTTCATTCCATCAGTAAATTCGTTAATTGATTTTAATTACTTCTTACCATTAGAATAGTATAATTAACCTAATAATATTTCTTAACCGTTTGCCTTAAAATAATTATCCAAATTATTTACTTGTAGGATAATTACAACTTTATAACTTATCAAATAATCATTTATATTTACTTTATAAAACGAACTATAAAATACCGGTTTATAATAGAACTTCTATTATAATTTAAACTTTGCTTAAATTATAAAAATACAATTTTTATAATTATCTTCGTTGATTTGCCTAACGGTCAATAACTTCTTAACAAAAATGGGTTTATGGTCAACTGTTGTTATTTTCTTAATCAATATCGTCTATTTATTAAATCAACATAACGTCAAATTTCCATTCAACATGGTTCAAACAATGCATATATAAAACAAATAGTACATATAAATATTGAGGAATCCGGTTGGATTCCTCCAACCGGTTTCCTGCATCCACAAATGTTAGTCCATACAATTTACACTAATTCCATACTAGGGAATATTATAATCGATCAGTATCCAGCCAATGATGTGTATATATGCAATGATATATATTTCAACCAATTTTATTGTAATCTACCTAAATGAACATCAGACAGCATTCAACCAACATTAAAATATTATTAAAATATTTTAAAATAGATCAGAGTTAGTGAACTTTGCGCGTAAACCGTTAAATAACGATTTGCGTCAGTTGATTATACCCGACGTTCAATTTTGCCATATTTTCCAATGAGCTCCAAACTATACCGGACTAGCTCTCCAGCGTGATATTCTTCAGTATGATTCCATCGAATATTGTTCCGTGCAATTCAGTAATTATCTCCTTTCTTCAAAGTCGCATAAAACAGTGCAAACCCTTTCTTCTTAACATAAACTCACGCCCTTGTCATAACTGGATCCTTAATCCCCACGTCACCTTCAAGCTACTCGCTCCTAACACCACGGGGCTTTCTCATCACGTTGTTCGTATGTGTCCTCTCCTTCATACACGCGTTATTCCTCCACTAAAACATCTGCACCCAGCTACTTCTTCAATCCCAACATGACCAGTTCTTCTCGAATCAATGCTTCATCACGGCAACATCTCGAAACCTATCGTACTATAAATATACTAACTCCAGTCTTTAACTGCATGTATCTCCAGTATTATTTTCCAAGCCCAATACTACTTCAAAACAGTAATTTATCTTCCACCGTCACCAGACATTAGCATGAACATGCTCTCCGTACTGTACAATACTGGCAATCGCCAAAGCTCCTCAAACCCATGCCTTCATGTGTATCCCACCTGCTCCACATCAGTACCCACAACTTCATTTATTCACGCATGTACACACCTCCTCCACTATGCAGCAAAACATCCCACTCTCCTTATATAAACTCTCCATTCACGCAACCCCTAGCTTCTTCTCTAGTTACCAGACATGCACGTTGCTTTGTTGTCCACCTTCTGTCTAAGCTCTAAACCTCTCCACTTCCAATTAGGAATATCCATGAGGCGTGAGTCTCCATAAGAAAACAAATCTTAAAAGACTTTGGACTCGGCACCTTAAATAAGCTGATCACCAAACCACCATCATATTAGCAGCGCTGCGCTTTCAAGTGCCTGAACAAAAACCTTAGCTGCTTTGGCATCAGCTTCTACAATAAACTTGGCAGCAGACGCTGCTACCTCCTTTATATTCATATTTCTAATCCGTGCTAATTTATAATCGACTTGACCTTTTTTTTACGTTTTATTTGATTTGATCTTTATATATATATATATATATATATATATATATATATATATATATATATATATATATATATATTGAAGCCATCAACTACATGGCATGGTTCCTTCCACGGAAAAGAGGAGTTGCTTCACTCTTTGTATAGAAGAAGAGAAAGAAAAAGATAAGAACCATGTTATGTCATAGCCATATAGTGTAGCTGTTGACATAGGTTATGACATTAACTTCCTTCGCCATAAAGTTTTGATAGCCATTGGTTTGATGTGTCTCGACATAGCTTGTAGAAGACAGGGTAGTTGCGTTTCATTTATGGCAGAAAGGACGTGGTAGTGGCTTTAATGACACATCCATGTGCAGTAGGTATTTAGATAGTTTAAATTTCCTATGTATATGCTTTGCTAAGTTTGTAGATCATTAGATATGTTTTAGAGTCCATGTTTTCTTAGCAGGGAAGGATTGTTAATTTATATATATGATTTCCTTCTTGATGAAGAAATAGCTTCTGGTAGGGTGTACACCTCTTACACGTTTAGGATTGTATTGTTGACTTGACATAACTTCTGCAGTTGATAAAGTGCTTGCATGTAGAGTTCTACAGAGGTGAGACGTTTGAAAAATGAGGTAGTACCCCTTCCTAATGAAGGAAACCATTCACGGGTTTAAGTGGAAAGCTTGGAGACAACGTTTGTGAATGACAATTAAATAAGGCTGCTAAGGACATAAATAAAAACACATTCGTGTTCATTGAGGTGTCACGATCCCAAAAATATAATAATATCGGTAGGTTGACTTATATTTTAAAACCCAAAATATTGTTACAAAGTGCAAAACACTCCAAATAAAAAATTGCTTATTTTTCGAATTAAAAATTACAGCAAAATTCTAAAAATTAAATTATCACAACGCCTCAAAAGAACTCTGTCCAAATTCGAATCCGATACTTAAATATATTTAAATAACTGTTACGGCCATAAACGAATATGCCGCTGTTATTCTGAATATTTAATTTGGACATAACTTACAATATATAATCCGAAATCTCGATTTTTCACTTCTATTAGAAAAATATAGTTAAACAGATTCCAACGTTTCTTGTTTCGAAGAAATCCGACTAATAACAGGTCCGGTATACTCAGTTGAAGTTCAGGACGTTAAATTACGAACTGTCGCGATATTACGGGCTCGATTATATTTATTATAAAATTTTATACGTTCAACTTCATTTTAATTAATATATAAATCCACTTATATTACGAATTCAATATTTAAACTGATTTAAATATTCAAATACAAACCATTAAAAATGCGGGACGTTACATTTAATATTGATTTAAATATTGAGTTGATAATATAAATGATATTTTATATTGGTTTATTGATTAAATAATCGAAATACGATTTATTTCGAATATATGTAACTATCAAAATACCAAAATGAATTTATTTGAATTCAAAGTTGAACTGAATTGAAAACCGTTCAGATGATCAATACAAAATTCTGTTTGAATTAGAATAATAATATTAATTTATTATCAAGGAATTAATTGTTTTGAATTTAATTTATATCAATTTTAATTGATGCTTAACCATTCGATCGAATGGAGCTTTGAATCTTGTTCCAGTGTGTTCAAAATAGTGGTTTAATCGTAGGAAGGCTTGTTGTTGGGTTCATATAGGGGTTCAAAATCAACAGGATAATTTAATTGATTTAAACCGTATTGGTATATTCAAAACTAAAGTAAACCTTAAACCTATTTATACCTACCTTAGATAAATCTTACCTAGTAAACACCTACCTTCATTTCTTAACCAGGAAGCATCCCCCATCTAGAAAATATCGTCATCACCCTTAATCGTTTCATTTTGTTTCTCTGCAAAATCAAAGAAAAGCACAAGCCTCAAATGAAGTCAAATGGAAATAAAAATCAAAGCCTCTCTTCACTCTTTTACTTTCCATTCATTCATTATTTTCCACAGTAAAACACACACTTTAAAAATCAAAATCGAGATCCTCAAAATCAAAAGAAAAAAATGGCCAAAAACTTGAATTCATTTCAAGGGCGGAAATCGTGAAGTTGTGTTCTTCGATTCGCTGATGAGATGTGATGCTCCTTCATAGGGGTCAACACCGCTCGAATCTAGGGTTGCGACTTGGGGTTAATCGTGGCTATTGGCGGCAAGTTGGTGATTGGAAATCTGATGGTTGTTGTAGTGTGCGACTGTAGTGGAGGCACGGCAGCTAAACTCGACACTGTTTGCTATGACATGGAGTTCGATTGATCGAGGGTTGGACTAGGTTAAGGTGAAGTGCGATATTGATTTCCGCAACTCAATTTGGGGAAGGTTAACGCAGTGGTATTTCGAGCTGATGTTGAACAAGGAGGTGAATTCGATGTTCAGTTTAATGGTGGAGAAGTGAAACAGAAGTTACGGTAGGAGCATGATTTTTTTTGGAAGCTGGGTATTTACTTTGAGGGGTTCGATTGTGTCTAGTATTTGTGCAGCAAATGCAGCTACTGTGATGAGGCGGAGGAATGCAGTGCCATTAGGGGCTGCGAGAGTGTGGTGCTGACAACGGATGAAAGATAGAGGTTAGTGGAGACGATCAGAACTGGGAATAAGGGGTGATGAGGTCAGGATTTTCACAGAATCGCAATATGGTTAAGGAGTGCAAACTGGTCGATGTGTTTAAAGGGTGTGAACGGGAGGAAAGCTGACCAGGAGAGAAGAATAATCGCAGAGGATAAGGTAAAAGTTAGTTATGTAAATTTATATAAAGATGTTTAATTTATATACATGCAAATTTGGGAAAAATAAGTAATATAATAATTTAATTTAAATGCAAGTAAATTAGTTCATATAATTAGTATATATAAAGGAAAAGGAACTTCCTGTGTACTCGGATTGGATAATAAGGAGATTAAGACAACATGTAGTTAAGGTAAAGTTAATTTATTTAATTTAAACTTGCCTAGACCATTTTAAGAAGAAGAAAAATAGTTTATTTAATTTAAAGTAATTAACGGTGATTAAATTAAATGAAATAAATAAATAAATTATTATCATTGATGTGAATCTTGTAAATAAGTATAATTTATTTACACGATAACAAATCTCGATGAAACAAGATTCATTGGCTTTGCATTGTCAAATACTTCTCAATGGAATTAAAATGGGAATCAGAATAGATCGGAAGAAAAAAAAATCACGGTGAGTAAATCTCACTCATATTTTTATTTTGAATTATTTTATTCGTTAAAAATAATTGTTCATTGGTTGTTTGAATGTAGTGAAATATTATTATGACTATTAAATATATATTAGTTATTTAGGATTGGTTTGGTTATTATATATATATATATATTGATGATTGGATAGTTCCCGTAGTACCATTAGCGGATGCCCGCAGTATCATTAGCGGATGACCCTATACGCCCCGCGCTATGATAGTGGATGACCTTTTATACCACAATATCCTGCCTAGAAGCAGGATGGGTATTATTTATGTTGGCTAACGTCTGTGGATGCTGGGAAACAAGTTGGAGGGTTCCAACTGGATTCATCAAAAAATATTATTGTTTGTTTGTTTCATATATATTATCATATATGATGTGCTAGAAAATCTATGATTGATAATTGGGTGTTTTTGAATGTTTAAATATCGCTGGGCCTAAATGTTGATTTATAAAAATATCGTGTTAACGAATATTGATAAGGAAATGGAGAAGTGATTTAATTAATGAAATATTAAATTAAAGGGCCCGGTGATTGTTGGATGCTTTGAATGGATGTTTTTTTCTTCGATAGTTAAATAATCGACTATAGAAATATTTGTCAATATCATTGTCAATATGGAGAGACCGGTTGGATTATTATCCGAGAACCACTCTGCATTGGCAGTAGCGTTGCGAATCAGATTATATAAAGATAATCGAGGACGGAGTGAGCATGGCCTTTTTTTATTAATCCTAGATAGAAATTGCCTAAGATGGATTAATGGAAATTGTGCCTTCAGTTTTGTTAGATCCTAGAACGAACGTATATGGAAGAATGTGTGACAGAGTATTTCCAATGATCACATACGTTGGTCTATATAAATATATATGGTGGCGGAGAATTTATTCTCTTAGCATAATATTCAGATTATATTTATGCAAATCATTTAGTGATTAACGGATCTGACCATGTGGCATTCGAAGTTATTGTGCTATAACTGAATGGTAAATAATCGTATCCTCAGGCCTCAATAACCGGGAAATGACAAAAATCGGGCAGGTTGCATGTCTAAGTGGGCAGCTCCCAATTAGGGTGTATTATCACCTATCTAGAGAAATTCATTTCATTCTTTATTCTATTCGATGTTGTCCCATTCAGGAAAACGGTTGCTGATCCCAACCGTTGGTGATATGCATTCGATACACTCAAGCGAAATGAGTGGTCGGTCATGTGTGGTCGGGTTACAAAATGTTCTTGTTGAACTCGGTGTATTCTCCTCTAGAGATACACTATCAGAAGGTGGTTCCATTCCTTGTTATAGTTGGAAATTAATTACCCAATAAGTGCTTGCGGTTTTGATTGTATATTATGTATGTGGAGGGTGAAATGAAATTGTTGCACTAAATGTGACACCCCGTGATTTTAAAACATGACATAAGAGATAATTAAAGAATAATTAGGTGAAACATGTTATGGCATTGCGTTTATCTCGGAATTCTGCTTGAGGTAGAGTATGAATTTGTGTAAAACGAATACCATATGAATAAGTTATGGACGATAGAATTGGGCAGAAAAACCAGAAAATAGGCTGGGATAACTGGCGCACTTATGAAGTGCGCCAGAACAAAAATGTATTGGCGCACTTGGGAAGTGCGCCCATGCCGAGGCAAAATCTGCAAAGAATTCTGGAGAGTTCCCTGATGATGTGTCCTTTAGGGATTGGCAGGATGGCGTCTTTTGAGCTGTGTGGTTCTGATGATCTCTAAGCTAATCTAAAGACCCTAATTCACCTAATACATCTATAAAAACACATCTAGACCTAACCCTAATTTCATTACACTAATCCATGGCGCCTCCATGCTGCCCTAATCTAAATTAAAACTAGCCTCTCTTCTCCAAAGCAAATCAGAATTAGAGTATTCAAATTGGAAGATAAGAATCGAATTCTACAGCAACGGTTTAGCTAATCAAATACAGAATTCAGAATTCATAATTCAGAACAATTATCTTCCTAATACAGTCTTTGTGAGTCCATTAATTATTTTTAGATTTAAATAATACAAAAGCAATTTGACATGTTGTAAATTGGAGTTGGAAATTAAACATGATAATAAGTCTAATCTCATCAGTTCTATCTTAGCCTGTATATCAGATTCATGATTCTTATATGCCCATGTTGATATTATCATCAGTTTTATTATATCTTTATGATCAGTTCATCCTTATGCCTATTTTGTTGTTATTATTATGTTTGTTCTCTATCTCTTCCCTTCCTCCTTCCCTTTTTATTTTTATTGCCAGGCTAGTTTTGAGCCTAGGCCAAATCTCGTAGAGATGAACGTATGAATTGTAATCTAGGGAACGTTGGGAAATATGGCATAATATATGTTCGGTTGATTTAGGCATGATTTATGTTAAATTTTGGGCATGATACGAAATTGGGGATTTTGGGTAATGGGCATAATTAACCTAAAATTAGCATAAACTGCAAAAAATAAATTGGCTAAGATAAGCATGCCGAGACACGAGGTTAGACTCCGTTTGCGGTAGAAGCCTGCCTGGAACCAACCGGCCTAACCAGCAACCACAAACGGCCAGTCTAATGTGAGAGGTAGTAGGCATAATTAAAAGATGCCTAGACATGAGGTTAAGTCTGGCTTGTGTTAGAAGTCTGTCCGGAACCGCCCGGCACATCCAGCAGCCATAGGCCATCGACTTAATGTGAGAGGTCTATGCATTAATAACTAATTAATGCTGATCACAGAGGAATATGATACCTAAAACATGTTAGGTGGGTGGGGTTAAGTTAACAGGTGGGCGGGGTTAAGTTAACCTGTGTGAGATGACAACTTAACCAATATTACATGAACAAAGTGGATAGGGTTAAGGCAAGCTTAACCAACAATACATATTGATTTGATAAGTGGATGGGGTTAAGTCAACTGGGCTGATAGACAACACTTCACCAATATAGGCTGGGTTAGGATAAACCCTGGGGAAAAACCTAGTAGCGGTAGGGACCATTTTCAGACAGTAACTCATCTAGAGGTATCGGGAACCCTGAGCTAGGCAGGGTTGGGGCACGCTTAATGAGCTGATTATAAGTGGTCAAATAAGAGCGAGGGTGTAGCAGTGCAAGTTTCGACGGGTTCGTTAAGCGTGCACAAGGTGTTCCCGACATTGGAAGATTTAGCCACTGTACATCAGTAGGTATAAAGCTATGCAACCAAGGATTGCCACTTAAGGAGTGATACACCCTAAGTTGGGACCCGCACAAGTATCTACAAGTTAGGGAGCTGATCGATTAGGGGTAGTGTGGGGACATCTAGTATTTATTATGGGGAAGTAGGCTTTCAAGGATTGTATGGGGCAGATACCTCTTACTAGATGTTATGCCTAAGGGCTATCAATTGCGGGGTTGGGATCATTTCGTTAAGAATTACTAGTAGGTGGTGCAGAGAATTAAATTAAGTAAGAAATCCGGGATGCACACTAGACATTCCTTTATATTCATCTTGTTATCCTACTTTACCTTATGTCATGGTTATACTTTCCATCCTGTTTATTCTTGTCATATTACTTTACTTATTTTCATACTAAAAGTAACTGGACTTGCCCGGTTTTATGTCTGACCTTTTTGTTGTCGCCTCTTTTTCTTCTGTCCCCCCTCCCCCCATGTTCTTAGGGAGGAAACACTGAAACCTGACTCGGATTTCTTTCTTCAGGAAGCACTTAGAAGTGTTAAAAGTAATGCTCAGCTTTATCTCTTTTTCATTATGGCTATTTGGAGTCGGATTATGGATTTACTTTTATGTACTCTGATAATAATTGTGTACAAGATGGATATTTGTGTACTTGACTCTAGTATGTGGTTTTGTTGTTGCTACCAAACATGTTTTTCTTTTTCGCTGCAATGCATAAATTTTGAATTTTCTTAAGTACCCTTTTATATATCTGTCTTGTGATATTCTGTTCTATACTCTTATAATACTCCATGAAAGTAAATGCATTCCCTTAGTGAGTGACATTAATGAACGTGGGGTGTTACAAGTGGTATCAGAGCTGAAGGTTACCAGAACAGAAAAAAGATTTTGAAAACCGTTTTCAAAAGCATTTTTTTAAAAGAAGTATTTTCCAAAAACATGTTTTAAAGAGAGTATTTTCAAGGTAAAAGTTTATTATGAAAAACATAATCCTCAAAAGTCATATATCTATCTCTCAATTCTCTGTTTTAAATCTCTTCCTTTTTCTTTTCAGCATGTCTGGGGAACCCGATATACTTGAGTGCGTACCGATACTAGGCTGGTTCAGAAGGTATCTGGAGGCTAGAGCTACTGCCGCAGGCCCAGCCAACATTCCTCCCCAGCTGCAGCTCCTCCTCCTCCTCCCTTTGTAGATGCTTTTTTTAAGATATGCAAAGATTTCCGTGTGATGGGCGGAAAACCATTTCATCGGACTGAGACATTTGTTGAGGTTCGTAATTGGCTCAAGGAAGTGGAGGACTTGTTTGGTATCTTTGAGATAGACGATGGAAGGAAAATTCAGCTAGTTGCTTGGTTGATGAAGGATGAAGCTTCCTTTTGGTGGGAAGTAACTAATGGAGGATGTCCAGTGGAGACGTAGATAGACTTTAGACGAAGGTTCGAGTTGAAATTTCTTTCACAAGCGGAGGAGAGTTTATACACGGAGAGTATCTTGGCTTTGAAACAAGGGAATTTATCTGTGAAGGGGTACGTTAACAAGTTTAACCAATTAGCAAGATTTGGTATGGAATTAGTTTATACACCACATAAGAAGGCTTTTAGATTTTCCAAGGGTCTGAATGAACCATTACACGAGTTGGCTATGTCCCACATTCCTATGGGGGCTACTTTCGAGAAACTTGTTGACGTAGCGCTAATGCATGAAGAGGAGAAAGGTGCTAAGGTAGATAAGGCACGGGACAAGAAAGTGGATCCCAAGAAGAGTGGAAAACCCCGAGATAAAAGGAAGTGCCATTTCTGTGGTACACCAGGTTGTATAGCTAAAGATTGTAGAAAGAAGAAGGCAAAAAAGACTGTTTGCTTCCAATGTGGTGAGGCAGGACATATGATTAAGGACTGCCCAAGGAGGCAAGGACAAGGTCAGGGACAGAGGCCAGGATCTACTTCTGGAGGGCAGGTTTATGCTCTCATGGCAGCTACAAAAGAGAGAGGTAGAAACATTTCTGTTGAAAGTTTGATTTTCCTCTTCATCATCCTGTACGTACTTTGTTTGATTCTGGCGCTTCACATTCATTTATATCTGCTTCTGTTGTTGAGTCTGTGCACCTAGACACTAGTATAGTAGTGGATCCCGTCGTTGTCTCAAATCCTATTGGGGGTACGACTGTTATGTCGGGATTTGAGAATATATGTGTGTGGCATTGAGTTTGAATGCAACGCCTATGTGCTTGGTTTCACGGGCTATTGATTGATTCTAGGAACGGATTGGCTAGCCAGGTATGGTGCATTCTCGACTGTGAAAAGAGGGTAGTTAGACTTTTGACTAGTTTAGGTAATACTCTAGATATCTCATGCAACCCTAAGTGTTCTATTATGCTTAGCTACCTAGAATGTGAAGACCCGTAACTTCCCCGGTGAGGAAAGCGCGGATAGTTCGAGAACAAACCACAACAGAACACATACAGAAGAACATTTCATTGTATATTACAACAATGCACCAGAATACAAGAATATACAGAGTTTAAATGAATATTACACAGAAATATCAGAGATTTAAATTACATTTAAATACATCGCAGCGGAAAATAATACAATACACAACTGAAGGAGATATGCGGATACAAAGCTTTCCGAATATCGTTCCAGCTGTAAACCAGGATCCTGTGAATATAAATCTGCAAAACCAAAACTACTAGCTGCCCGTGTCGAAAATAGGGGCACCCAGAGTTTAGGTTAAAACAATAAACTCCAGGTCAGTCATGTGACTGGTGTGAGAACTAAAACAGTTATTTATCTTTATTTTTAAAGTTAGGAAAATCAAGGGACCACGCCGTATAACACGGAACGGGTTTCCTCCCAAGAATACCAGTGCATAAAACAAACAGCGCAATGCTAAATAAAGAAAAATGAAGCTATTATAAGACCCAGTTCCCATCACACAATGCAACGCAAGCCGAAGGATAGGGTTTTTACCTTATAATAGCCAAGAATGCTTGATACGTTTAAAACAAATCATTTGATATTATTATAAGTGTATAGTGTATAAAACAACTTCAAATCATAAGTATCAATCATAGGCGGCATGAATGCCCCATACCACTATGTCGCCATATATAGGTTATACAATCAAAATCGCAAAGTCACGTATTTGGAAATTGGGTTTCCATCTATGAACCGAGGCCAGGGATCGTCCTCTACCGATTTGAGACTCTCTAGCCCGAGCCTCAGGAACAGCCGCAACTGCCCCATGGAGCGACAGGGCCGGTCCACCGATGTGGATTATAGTGCCTGAACAATACGTTTCCCCGCCCTTTGGGGCGTAAATGAGCCAACGAATGACTCCATCGGACCCGGATCGTCCGATCTAACCGAGGCGCCTCGCAACAGCAACAACCACATAGGTGAAAAATATATAAATGTCAGGGCTGGTAGGTCACTGACACCACCCTAGCTAGAAAGAAACGCATGTCCTCCCTGAGGTCCTCTCCCGTTTTTGGTTCACAACCGGGGTGCGAGGCTCGCGAATTCACGTTACACAAAGCTGTGCCACACAGGCTGTACTTTGATCATCACCACAAGACTTTGCTTTTCAACAGAAGCCTCGATCAATTGCCACTTAGGCATGCCACTTAGGCAATTCACTCCATGCGTTTGATATCCGTCAATATATAACCCCTGAGCTCGTACGTCTCAGAGAAGGGCGTTAAGCAAGAGAGTAAATTCTCCGCCGCCAAACAGATATATATTTAATAGAGATCAATCACACGGACTAAAATCCAATGTCAGACACACAGTCCATTTACAAGTCTGCTCTGGGTCTGAACGGAACTGGAGGCACCTAGTACCCCGCATATCCATCGATCTCCAAGTACGTTTGGACGATCACCAACTGTTTCCATCTTCTTGGGTGTACAGCCCAATCAAGATCATCAATAATCACCCAAACGACGTGAAGACCTCCGGTCTTCGACCATCGTCTTCATCTTCGACTTATCGTCGTATCAGTTATTCAGAATGGGATAAACCCGGTCTTTCCGAATAACTCGCGTATATTTTAAATAAGTGTTACACAAACACAACATACGCCTCATTCCAATTCATCAGTCACTAACCGTAAATTAACAAGAGAATAATTCCCCAAATATTAACCCCGAAGGCCGAAACCAACATCAGGTCAATATCCAGAAAACCATTCTGCTTAGCTAACCGACAGTTAGCTTCTAAATTTCTCATTCATAGGGAAAGGTTCCCATTAATTTTATCAAAGATAAATCATTAAAATTTATTCTTTAATCTATTTTTGAATATCAATTCATACTAGTCGGGATTAGCGAACCTTACCGAAGTAATCATTTGTTTTAATTTCCCAATCCCAACCTATTCATCCCATGAAGTAAAACGGGTCTTACTTCATATCTAACACCACGGTGTTATCGGTAAATTTAATTACCATTTCACGTTTAAATCTAATTAAAGATTTAACTATCGCTTGGAGCAAAACTGGTGATACTCCATTCTCGATCATTTCAATCTAATTAAAGATTCATTAAAACTCCACTTAGTTTTAATCGTTAACTGGGTTAAAGAATCAGTGTCATTTAAAACACGGTTCACGATAGACCCAAAATCACATTCATTAATTATCGGGTTAAAGAACGAGTGTTATTTAAAACACTGTCCACGATAAACCCAAAAATCAATATCGATTCAATTCCAATTAAATATTATTTAATTGGTACTCTTCATTAAATCTAAATAAAAAGATTTAATCTTTTCACAACTGGGTTCAAGAACAGTGTTAGTGAAGACACCATTCACGACAAACCCAAATCACATTTGATATTCAATACAAGGCTCTAAATAGAAAATATATCGGCTTATATTCAATATCAAATTCTACGATTAACAAATGTCGTGTTGGAAATAACGATATAGATATATAACTTTCAAATTTCCATAACAACATCTGTATAATCACGAATTCCAACATCGAAATATTCCGAAGACAATTTCAATTCAAATCCACTCCAATGCAACCATTGGAAATTCTGGTTATTTTTAAAACCCTTTTTAAATTCAAATTATTTATTTAAAAATAAATAGAATTTTAACTCTAGTTCAAAACTAGTTCATTCCGATAGAAATCTATTTTTATCTTTTCAAATGTGGAGTTTTTCATCCCAATTCTTTCTAAATCATTTCTTATGATTTTACACAAATTATTACTATTTTTAATAATTTTATCAAGGCCCGTACAGTCGATTTCCATCAATGGCCATCGAACTGCACTTACAGCGACCTTTTTCAAATTTGATTTGGACGTAACTCCAAATCCAACCGTTAGATTTCAAATTTCTAATATTTATTAGAAAGCTCTTTTCGATACGAACCCAACGGTTCCGGTTTTAGGAGAATCCGACGGTCGGATCTCCCGTAATATCCGTTCGAAGTTAATGGTCGAAATTCGCGAACAGCCGCATCGCGGCGCGTTCTATTCAGGCCATTATATTATATATATAATATATATTTCGTCGATTACTATTTAAAACGAATTTTATAAATAGTTTTGGATTCGTTTCAAAAACAATTTCAAATTCAAATCGAAATTGAATTTTCTATTATAAATCCATTTTACTTTCATTTCTATTTGATTTTAATTCAAATCGATTTTAATTTGATTCGAATTCATTTTCTTTTCAATTCAATTTAATTCGAATTCGTTTTCTATTCAATTTAATTCGAATTCGTTTTCCTATTCAATTCAATTCAAATTTCAATTCATTCTCTATTCAATTCAAATTCAATTCATTTTCTAATCAAATCAAATTCGTCATATATTCAATTGAAATCAAATTTGTTTTCTATTCAATTCGAATTCGTTTTCTATTCAATTTAATTCAAATTTCATTTCAAAATATTCGATTTCGAAATCACTTTTCAATATTCATTTTAAAATGAATAAAATCGATATAAATATCGTTCACGTCAAAATAGTGTCAATCTAATCAACACGGCTTCATATATTTCTATTTTCAAATATTCTATTTCAAATATTTCTTTCTCAAATATTTCTATTATTAAAATATTTCGTTCAACACATGACTAATCTCAACGGATGAGTACTGTCAACACATGAACCTTTATTTTATATTGATAAAGATGTAAATTTTATTATTAAAATATTTCGTTCAACACATGACTAATCTCAACGGATGAGTACTGTCAACACATGAACCTTTATTTTATATTATTCTTTATTTTCTAAATTGGAAGGAGGCCCAATCAATCACCATATAATGTTAATTATATGGATTTTCATACATCACACGTATATAATAGCATTGAAAAATAATCAGCCATCAACCAAAGTGCACTACACTGTACAAGCATCAAATATAGATATCTAACGCTTATAACAGCCTGTCAATCAATCGATCGACATATTTAATCAATCAGGATGAGTGAACTTCAAATTTCATCCCAACACCCGTGTGGGGTTTCAAACAATCAAACACAGATTTTAGTTGTGCAGTTGGGCGATGTGTAAAATTTATCGACCCAATCAATATCAGTCAAATCAGTGTATATAAACAAATCAGCCGATTTGTTTATAAATATTTATTTATTCACTTTCACGTTAAAAATTATATTTTTAACGATAAAACATTTTATTCAACCTATGAAAATATTCTATTCAGTTCATTTATTAAATAAAATGATTTCTTTATTTTTCTAACTTATTTTAGAAAATTTCGGCGGCATAACGACACGATACTAGAAACGGGACGAGGCCTAGCCTTATCCCCGGTCTAGTGAAGGCCCACGCCATTCACACATCAATCAAATTCATTCAATTCCCCAAACAATTCAATTCAAACCAAATAATCCAACCAACTACACAACCAAACAAACAAGTCCATGGTCTGTGGACGATTGTGTCGGGTGCTACTAAGCACCGTCTGCATCCTAGTATATATATAACTAGAAAAGAAATTGAAGAGTGAGAAATTCTCACCAATAGCTATCCAATACCACGACTCTTCATTTGTAGGAAATCTTCACCTTCTCTCCTTTTGTCACTTTCGTCGTCCGCATTCACTACATATATAAAAATCACATTTTTATATTCTCTATTATATAAAAATCATATTTTTATATTCCGCTACTATATTTATAAAAATTCTATTTTTATACCGCTACATATATAGAAAAGGTTATATTTTTACAACGCTATATATATAGAAAAGGTTATATTTTTACAACGCTATATATATATAAAATGTTATATTTTTACAATGCTATATATATAGAAAAGACTATATTTTTACATCGCTAACCCATATGTAAAAATTATATTTTTATCGCTACTTCAAAATGGAAATCTAATTTTTACTTCACCTTCTTATATGGAAAAATCTAATATTTACTTCATATAAAAATTATATTTTTATTACGTTATATATAAAATAAAAACTCATTTTTAATCTAATGACATTCAAATAAAAATCGTATCTTTACCTTTCTAACTTCTATATGAAAATCGTATATTTTCTTTACTAACTTCTATAGAAAAATCGTATATTTCCTTTACTAACTTCTATAGAAAAATCGTATATTTCCTTTACTAACTTCTATAGAAAAATCGTATTTTTCCACTTCAACTTCATATTAAAATTTTTATTTTTAATCGCGATTCAAACAAATAAAAATCATATTTTTATTTCGATGTTTATATTATAAAGATCATATTTTTTTTCGACTCTACTTTGAATATAAAGATTATATTTTTACAAAACATTAGAAGCCATATTTTTATTCTTTTTAAAACCATGCCATTTTATTTCAACAATTCATTATATAGAAAAATCACACATTCTTCTTTCAATGTTTTATATATAGATATTTTTTTTATAACATTGCATATTTTTATAATAACAAGGATTTTTTTTTTTAAAAGCTACTTATTTTCATTTTAAAATCATATCCTATTTCTATTTTTAAAAACAAAGCCTTCTTCTATTTTAAAAACAAAGCCTTCTTCTATATTTTTAAAACAAAGTCTTCTTCTATATTTTTTTAAAACAAAGTATTCTTCTATATTTTTTAAAACAAAGTATTCTTCTATATTTTCTAAAGTAAAGTATTTTATATTTTTCAAATCAAATTTTTTTTATAATCCAAAACGAGATTTTTAAACATGCAATATAATTAATTGAAATAAATTGTTAACCAATTACCTTGATTAGCAGATAATTACTTCATTAGGGATTTTAAACCCTTCGTTCTCTTCCTGGTTCGATCGAACCCATTGTCGCTCGGAGAAACAGGTAGCTGCCACCACCGTAGTAGACCGGACCTTGATCAGACCTTACCCCATCGAAGACCAGTGCGCCCTCTTCCACTGCCAGGGACGCCAGGAGGCGCGACGCCCTCCCTTCCACCAGAAACACGCTCGAACTTCGGTGGTTCCAGCGCCAGATTTGAATGCCTCAAGCTTCGGAACATCGTCAAAGTGGTATGGATGGAGAGAGCTTGTAAGGCTCTTGGATTTTGCTTTTGATTTGGGGATTTAATTCGAACTGATTGGAGAGGGATTCGAGGAAGAAAAAGGGGTTGATTCCGTTCGTTAAAAACAATCGGGGGCGGCGGTTTTTTAATGTTTGCCTGGCAATGCTTTGACTAGGGTTTTGAGGAAAATTATATTTATACCATTTTAATTTATTTATTAATATTTAATTCCAATTTTACTTGTTTATTATCCCGAACCCCAAATCAAACCCAACGACTGTCGCCCCTAGCTAAACACCCCCATTCCGAACACAATGGGATATGTATCACAAGCTGATTCGACTGTTTCAATCAGTTTTCGCTAAATTTAAAATATAAATCTATATGTTCAATTTTAAATGTACATTTTAAATTACCAAGGCCACATACTGATTCAGAAAATTCCAGGAAAATTATTTCTAGCTTTGTATTTACGATACGGTTCTAACGAAACCAATTTCGTCGAATTCCGAGACCGTTGGAAAAATGGTCATTTTCCAGTCGATTAAAATCAACTGAAACTGGTCAAACGCGTTTTCCTTTGCCACGCTCACATATTGATTCGAAAAATTATGAAATTTGAAACCTAGCAATAACTTGACATCACGGACCCAACAAAAGTGGTTTCATCGAAATCCGAGGTCGTTTGCAAAATGGCTATTTTTAAGTGCCGAAATTCCATAGCGACTATTCTGAAATTTCAACTGGACATATATTTTTATCCCCGCTATGAAATTTTGATTTTTCTGATTCGTTGGAAAGATAATCACAATTAGATTCCATTATTTTTGGTTTCACTAAAATCCGATTTGTTTTGCACCCGGTACATTCAATTGAAGTTTGAAATCGAATTATCGAACTACCGCGCCATTTTCAATTCCTTTTATAATTATATATAATTATTTATATTCTAACGACGACGCGTATAAATATATACGTTTGAATTCTCTTCAAAATAAATTTATCGTCGATATTATTTAAAATAATCTATTTTAAATGTTCAAAATTCGCTTAAAATTGCCAAAATAAAATTTTTAAACTGGCCCAGATTTTCGGGTTGTTACTATCTCCCCCACTTAAAACTTTTCGTCCCCGAAAAGGAACAAAGTCGAAAGTGGTTTGATTAATCAACTCTACGTTCGATTTGGCTTCCATTCTCCAACTTTTCAGTTTCTGAGAATTTTCAAATTCTTCAAAAATTTGGCTAACACCCTAAATTTTCGAAAAATTTCGCCATAACCTCCCCTGCACCGGGAGCCACGGGAAAATCCTGAAATTGCCATATAGGCCTTCTGATCTCAAAAAGAAAAAGAAAAAGCCAAGCGGCTAACCAATCGGCTCATAAAATCATCATCACCCAAACAAAACAGGAAATTATGGTAAACATGTACCTATTTGTCGGGCAAACAAATTTTATTCTTCTGCTCTAGCCTCTTTGCTATGACCTGTTCAATGTAAGTACAAGTATATGCAAGCAAATGCGACCAAATTTCAATACACTTCAATATTTGACCAATTTGGTTAAAGTTTCAACATTTAATTATTCAAACAATAATCAAACAACACAACCATCAATCAATTAGTGAATTATCATTTCAAATTCATAACTTTGATATATAGTCAAAAATCTCATTTTTGATGCCAAATCATAACAATGGGCCCTATCTAATTTTGGTTCTAACACCAGTCAATAGGAAATATATAGAAATCTCACTTTCGTCACTCAAACATAAATTCTGATGATGATGCATCAATTATCAGAATTCTCTCCGGGCGACTAGAATGTGATTCTATATCTACCCAATATATCAAAACTTCGAATACACGCGGATCAGACGTATACGCAAAATCTATATATACTGGATTGTCCACATCAATATAAATAAATAACCAAATACGAATAATTGATTTAAATTTTCAAAACAAAACTTGTTTTCACTTTTATTTTAAAAATTTACTCTTCACACTCGTTCTAGGATACTACTGATCCCATCTCTAACGAGTCATTCTCATTGGATATTACTAATCCAATTCTGATGAATTCTTTCGTATGGTTCTAATGTGTCTTGTTCTCTGAGCTTTGTAAACCAAAGCTCTGATACCAACTGTGAAGACCCGTAACTTCCCCGGTGAGGAAAGCGCGGATAGTTTGAGAACAAACCACAACAGAACACATACAGAAGAACATTTCATTGTATATTACAACAATGCACCAGAATACAAGAATATACAGAGTATAAATGAATATTACACAGAAATATCAGAGATTTTAATTACATTTAAATACATCGCAGCGGAAAATAATACAATACACAACTGAAGGAGATATGCGGATACAAAGCTTTCCGGATATCGTTCCAGCTGTAAACCAGGATCCTGTGAATATAAATCTGCAAAACCAAAACTACTAGCTGCCCGTGTCGAAAATAGGGGCACCCAGAGTTTAGGTTAAAACAATAAACTCCAGGTCAGTCATGTGACTGGTGTGAGAACTAAAACAGTTATTTATCTTTATTTTTAAAGTTAGGTAAATCAAGGGACCACGTCGTATAACACGGAACGGGTTTCCTCCCAAGAATACCAGTGCATAAAACAAACAGCGCAATGCTAAATAAAGAAAAATGAAGCTATTATAAGACCCAGATCCCATCACACAATGCAACGCAAGCCGGAGGATAGGGTTTTTACCTTATAATAGCCAAGAATGCTTGATACGTTTAAAACAAATCATTTGATACTATTATAAGTGTATAGTGTATAAAACAACTTCAAATCATAAGTATCAATCATAGGCGGCATGAATGCCCCATACTACTATGTCGCCATATATAGGTTATACAATCAAAATCGCAAAGTCACGAATTTGGAAATTGGGTTTCCATCTATGAACCGAGGCCAGGGATCGTCCTCTACCGATTCGGGACTCTCTAGCCCGAGCCTCAGGAACAGCCGCAACTGCCCCATGGAGCGACAGGGCCGGTCCACCGATGTGGATTATAGTGCCTGAACAATACGTTTCCCCACCCTTTGGGGCGTAAATGAGCCAACGAATGACTCCATCGGACCCAGATCGTCCGATCTAACCGAGGCGCCTCGCAACAGCAACAACCACACAGGTGAAAAATATATAAATGTCAGGGCTGGTAGGTCACTGACACCACCCTAGCTAGAAAGAAACGCATGTCCTCCCTGAGGTCCTCTCCCGTTTTTGGTTCACAACCGGGGTGCGAGGCTCGCGAATTCACGTTACACAAAGCTGTGCCACACAGGCTGTACTTTGATCATCACCACAAGACTTTTCTTTTCAACAGAAGCCTCGATCAATTGCCACTTAGGCATGCCACACAGGCAATTCACTCCATGCGTTTGATATCCATCAATATATAACCCCTGAGCTCGTACGTCTCAGAGAAGGGCGTTAAGCAAGAGAGTAAATTCTCCGCTGCCAAACAGATATATATTTAATAGAGATCAATCACACGGACTAAAATCCAATGTCAGACACACAGTCCATTTACAAGTCCGCTCTGGGTCTGAACGGAACCGGAGGCACCTAGTACCCCGCATATCCATCGATCTCCAAGTACGTCTGGACGATCACCAACTGTTTCCATCTTCTTGGGTGTACAACCCAATCAAGATCATCAGTAATCACCCAAACGACGTGAAGACCTCCGGTCTTCGACCATCGTCTTCATCTTCGACTTATCGTCGTATCAGTTATTCAGAATGGGATAAACCCGGTCTTTCCGAATAACTCGCGTATATTTTAAATAAGTGTTACACAAACACAACATACACCTCATTCCAATTCATCAGTCACTAACCGTAAATTAACAAGAGAATAATTCCCCAAATATTAACCCCGAAGGCCGAAACCAACATCAGATCAATATCCAGAAAACCATTCTGCTTGGCTAACCGACAGTTAGCTTCTAAATTTCTCATTCATAGGGAAAGGTTCCCATTAATTTTATCAAATATAAATCATTAAAATTTATTCTTTAATCTATTTTTGAATATCAATTCATACTAGTCGGGATTAACGAACCTTACCGAAGTAATCATTTGTTTTAATTTCCCAATCCCAACCTATTCATCCTATGAAGTAAAACGGGTCTTACTTCATATCTAACACCACGGTGTTATCGGTAAATTTAATTACCATTTCACGTTTAAATCTAATTAAAGATTTAACTATCGCCTGGAGCAAAACTGGTGATACTCCATTCTCAATCATTTCAATCTAATTAAAGATTCATTAAAACTCCACTTAGTTTTAATCGTTAACTGGGTTAAAGAATCAGTGTCATTTAAAACACAGTTCACGATAGACCCAAAATCACATTCATTAATTATCGGGTTAAAGAACGAGTGTTATTTAAAACACTGTCCACGATAAACCCAAAAATCAATATCGATTCAATTCCAATTAAATATTATTTAATTGGTACTCTTCATTAAATCTAAATAAAAAGATTTAATCTTTTCTCAACTGGGTTCAAGAACAGTGTTAGTGAAGACACCATTCACGACAAACCCAAATCACATTTGATATTCAATACAAGGCTCTGAATAGAAAATATATCGGCTTATATTCAATATCAAATTCTACGATTAACAAATGTCGTGTTGGAAATAACGATATAGATATATATCTTTCAAATTTCCATAACAACATCTGTATAATCACGAATTCCAACATCGAAATATTCCGAAGACAATTTCAATTCAAATCCACTCCAATGCAACCATTGGAAATTCTGGTTATTTTTAAAACCCTTTTTAAATTCAAATTATTTATTTAAAAATAAATAGAATTTTAACTCTAGTTCAAAACTAGTTCATTCCGATAGAAATCTATTTTTATGTTTTCAAATTTGGAGTTTTTCATCCCAATTCTTTCTAAATCATTTCTTATGATTTTACACAAATTATTACTATTTTTAATAATTTTATCAAGGCCCGTACAGTCGATTTCCATCAATGGCCATCGAACTGCACTTACAGCGACCTTTTTCAAATTTGATTTGGACGTAACTCCAAATCCAACCGTTAGATTTCAGATTTCTAATATTCATTAGAAAGCTCTTTTCGATACGAACCCAACGGTTCCGGTTTTAGGAGAATCCGACGGTCGGATCTCCTGTAATATCCATTCGAAGTTAATGGTCGAAATTCGCGAACTGCCGCAGCGCGGCGCGTTCTATTCAGGCCATTATATTATATATATACTATATATAATATATATTTCGTCGATTACTATTTAAAACGAATTTTATAAATAGTTTTGGATTCGTTTCAAGAACAATTTCAACCTTTATTTCAAATTCAAATCGAAATTGAATTTTCTATTATAAATCCTTTTTACTTTCATTTCTATTTGATTTTAATTCAAATCGATTTTAATTCGATTCGAATTCATTTTCTTTTCAATTCAATTTAATTCGAATTTGTTTTCTATTCAATTTAATTCGAATTCGTTTTCCTATTCAATTCAATTCAATTCAAATTTCAATTCATTCTCTATTCAATTCAAATTCAATTCATTTTCTAATCAAATCAAATTCAATTCATTTTCTAATCAAATCAAATTTGTCATATATTCAATTGAAATCAAATTTGTTTTCTATTCAATTCGAATTCGTTTTCTAAACAATTTAATTCAAATTTCATTTCAAAATATTCGATTTTGAAATCACTTTTCAATATTCATTTTAAAATGAATAAAATCGATATAAATATCGTTCACGTCAAAATGCCGTCAATCTAATCAACACGGCTTCATATATTTCTATTTTCAAATATTCTATTTCAAATATTTCTTTCTCAAATATTTCTATTATTAAAATATTTCGTTCAACACATGACTAATCTCAACGGATGAGTACTGTCAACACATGAACCTTTATTTTATATTGATAAAGATGTAAATTTTATTATTAAAATATTTCGTTCAACACATGACTAATCTCAACGGATGAGTACTGTCAACACATGAACCTTTATTTTATATTATTCTTTATTTTCTAAATTGGAAGGAGGCCCAATCAATCACCATATAATGTTAATTATATGGATTTTCATACATCACGCGTATATAATAGCATTGAAAAATAATCAGCCATCAACCAAAGTGCACTACACTGTACAAGCATCAAATATAGATATCTAACGCTTATAATAGCCTGTCAATCAATCGATCGACATATTTAATCAATCAGGATGAGTGAACTTCAAATTTCATCCCAACACCCGTGTGGGGTTTCAAACAATCAAACACAGATTTTAGTTGTGCAGTTGGGCGATGTGTAAAATTTATCGACCCAATCAATATCAGTCAAATCAGTGTATATAAACAAATCGGCCGATTTGTTTATAAATATTTATTTATTCACTTTCACGTTAAAAATTATATTTTTAACGATAAAACATTTTATTCAACCTATGAAAATATTCTATTCAGTTCATTTATTAAATAAAATGATTTCTTTATTTTTCTAACTTATTTTAGAAAATTTCGGCGGCATAACGGCACGATACTAGAAACGGGACGAGGCCTAGCCTTATCCCCGGTCTAGTGAAGGCCCACGCCATTCACACATCAATCAAATTCATTCAATTCACCAAACAATTCAATTCAAACCAAATAATCTAACCAACTACACAACCAAATAAACAAGTCCACGGTCTGTGGACGATTGTGTCGGGTGCTACTAAGCCCCGTCTGCATCCTAGTATATATATAACTAGAAAAGAAATTGAAGAGTGAGAAATTCTCACCAATAGCTATCCAATACCACGACTCTTCATTTGTAGGAAATCTTCACCTTCTCTCCTTTTGTCACTTTCGTCGTCCGCATTCACTACATATATAAAAATCACATTTTTATATTCTCTATTATATAAAAATCATATTTTTATATTTCGCTACTATATTTATAAAAATTCTATTTTTATACCGCTACATATATAGAAAAGGTTATATTTTTACAACGCTATATATATAGAAAAGGTTATATTTTTACAACGCTATATATATATATATATATAAAATGTTATATTTTTACAATGCTATATATATATAGAAAAGACTATATTTTTACATCGCTAACCCATATGTAAAAATTATATTTTTATCGCTACTTCAAAATGGAAATCTAATTTTTACTTCACCTTCTTATATGGAAAAATCTAATATTTACTTCATATAAAAATTATATTTTTATTACGTTATATATAAAATAAAAACTCATTTTTAATCTAATGACATTCAAATAAAAATCGTATCTTTACCTTTCTAACTTCTATATGAAAATCGTATATTTTCTTTACTAACTTCTATAGAAAAATCGTATATTTCCTTTACTAACTTCTATAGAAAAATCATATATTTCCTTTACTAACTTCTATAGAAAAATCGTATTTTTCCACTTCAACTTCATATTAAAATTTTTATTTTTAATCGCTATTCAAACAAATAAAAATCATATTTTTATTCCGATGTTTATATTATAAAGATCATATTTTTTTTGACTCTACTTTGAATATAAAGATTATATTTTTACAAAACATAAGAAGTCATATTTTTATTTTTTTTTAAAACCATGCCATTTTATTTCAACAATTCATTATATAGAAAAATCACACATTCTTCTTTCAATGTTTTATATATAGATTTTTTTTTATAACATTGCATAATTTTATAATAACAAGGATTTTTTTTTTAAAAGCTACTTATTTTCATTTTAAAATCATATCCTATTTCTATTTTAAAAACAAAGCCTTCTTCTATTTTAAAAACAAAGCCTTCTTCTATATTTTTAAAACAAAGTCTTCTTCTATATTTTTTTAAAACAAAGTATTCTTCTATATTTTTTAAAACAAAGTATTCTTCTATATTTACTAAAGTAAAGTATTTTATATTTTTCAAATCAAATTTTTTTATAATCCAAAACGAGATTTTTAAACATGCAATATAATTAATTGAAATAAATTGTTAACCAATTACCTTGATTAGCAGATAATTACTTCATTAGGGATTTTAAACCCTTCGTTCTCTTCCTGGTTCGATCGAACCCATCGTCGCTCGGAGAAACAGGTAGCCGCCACTACCGTAGTAGACCGGACCTTGATCAGACCTTACCCCATCGAAGACCAGTGCGCCCTCTTCCACTGCCAGGGACGCCAGGAGGCGCGACGCCCTCCCTTCCACCAGAAACGCGCTCGAACTTCGGTGGTTCCAGCGCCAGATTTGAATGCCTCAAGCTTCGGAACATCGTCAAAGTGGTATGGATGGAGAGAGCTTGTAAGGCTCTTGGATTTTGCTTTTGATTTGGGGATTTAATTCGAACTGATTGGAGAGGGATTCGAGGAAGAAAAAGGGGTTGATTCCGTTCGTTGAAAACAATCGGGGGCGGCAGTTTTTTAATGTTTGCCTGGCAATGCTTTGACTAGGGTTTTGAGGAAAATTATATTTATACTATTTTAATTTATTTATTTATATTTAATTCCAATTTTACCTGTTTATTATCCCGAACCCCAAATCAAACCCAACGACTGTCGCCCCTAGCTAAATACCCCCATTCCGAACACAATGGGATATGTATCACAAGCTGATTCGACTGTTTCAATCAGTTTTCGCTAAATTTAAAATATAAATCTATATATTCAATTTTAAATGTACATTTTAAATTACCAAGGCCACATACTGATTCAAAAAATTCCAGAAAAATTATTTCTAGCTTCGTATTTATGATACGGTTCTAACGAAACCAATTTCGTCGAATTCCGAGACCGTTGGAAAAATGGTCATTTTCCAGTCGATTAAAATCAACTGAAACTGGTCAAACGCGTTTTCCTTTGCCACGCTCACATATTGATTCGAAAAATTATGAAATTTGAAACCTAGAAATAACTTGACATCACGGACCCAACAAAAGTGGTTTCGTCGAAATCCGAGGTCGTTTGCAAAATGGCTATTTTTAAGTGCCGAAATTTCATAGCGACTATTCTGAAATTTCAACTGGACATATCTTTTTATCCCCGCTATGAAATTTTGATTTTTCTGATTCGTTGGAAAGATAATCACAATTAGATTCCATTATTTTTGGTTTCACTAAAATCCGATTTGTTTTGCACCCGGTACATTCAATTGAAGTTTGAAATCGTATTATCGAACTACCACGCCATTTTCAATTCCTTTTATAATTATATATAATTATTTATATTCTAACGACGACGCGTATAAATATATACGTTTGAATTCTCTTCAAAATAAATTTCTCGTCGATATTATTTAAAATAATCTATTTTAAATGTTCAAAATTCGCTTAAAATTGCCAAAATAAAAATTTTAAACTGGCCCAGATTTTCGGTTTGTTACATAGAATCTCTTTACACATCTATTGATGATTTGCAATCTTTTCAAGTAGTCTGTGAGTATGCAGATGTCTTTGAGGAGGTTAGGGGCTTACCTCCAAAACGCGAGATAGATTTCTGTACATACTTGGTGGACAATGCAAAGTCGGTTGCATTGCATGTGCGCCACATGGCTCCAAGAGAAAGGAGGGAGCTTAGTAAATAAGTGAAAGAATTGCTTGAGAAAGGGTTCATAAGAAGAAGTATCTCAGAGTGGGGTGCTCCAGTTGTTTTTGCTACAAAGGCTGATGGCTCACTTAGATTGCGCGTGGACTATAGGGAGCAGAATAAGCTCACGAAGAAGAACAGACACCCATTACCGAGTATAGATGATTTGTTCGATCAGTTGGTTGGTGTTTCAGTTTTCTCACAGTAGGACTTAGCTACAGGATTTCATCAATTGAGGGTAGCTGAGGATAGTATAGATAAGATTGCTTTTTGGACTCCCGATGGTTTCTTCGAATGGCTCGTCATGCCTTTTGGTTTGACGAATGCACCTGCTTATTTCGTAGACTTGATGAGTAGGGTATTTAGGGAGTTTCTAAACAAGTTCGTGGTAGTCTTTGTGGATGATATCTTGATATTTTCTAGAAGCGAGAAAGAGCATGCCCTACATCTTAGGGAAGTCTTAGAGACCCTTTGAGCACATCATCTCAAAGCTAAGTTCTCCAAATGTCATTTTTGGAGGAAGGAAGTGAGGTTTTTAGGATACGTGGTCTCCAAGGAAGGGATAGCTATGGATCCCGCGAAGGTGGTAGCAATTCAAGATCGGAAGGTTCCTAAGAATGCAACAGAAGTAAGAAGTTTTCTTGGTTTGGCGGGCTATTACAGAAAGTTCATCAAGGACTTTGCCAAGATATCAGCCCCACTTACACGATTGATGAAAAAGAATTTGACCTTTTCTTGGGATGTTGACTGTGATGATGCTTTCCAACGTTTGAAGAGGGCATTGATGACAGCTCAAGTTTTAGCTTTGCCGGATGGGAGTAAACCGTTCACAGTGTATATCGATGCTTGCGGGACAGGGCTTGGCGGATTTTGGATGCAAGAGGGAAGGGTGATATGTTATGGTGGAAGGCAGTTAAAGGCACATGATAAGAATTACCCTACCCACGACTTAGAATTAGCTGCCATAGTTTTTGCGTTTAAGTCTTGGCGCCGTTACATGCTTGGTGAGAGGTTTGAGTAGTATACAGACCATAAGTCACTAAAGTACTTGTTCTCCCAAAAAGATTTAAAATTAAGGCAAAAAATGTGGATGGAGTTCTTAGCATCCTACGATTTTGAGACTGCATATACCCTTGGCAAGGGTAACGTTGTAGCTGATGCCTTGAGTAGAAAGAAGTTGACTTTGAGTCCTTTGTTTATCGAGCGGTAGAGTTTAGAGTATATCTCTACCTTTGACTTTACCCTCCATTGATTATGTACCTGGTTTGTTGGCATCATTAGAGGTGCGACCTACACTTTTGGGATAGATAGGTGCGGCACAGCGAGATGACCTACAGTTGATAGAGATAGTAGAGAAGCCAGTAAGAGGGGAGTCTTCGAGCCATCTTAGTAGGTATACTATAGATGATAAAGGTTGGCTGCGTAGGGATGGGAAACTTTGCGTATCACGAGACGAGAGTTTGAGAAGGACAATCCTTGAGAAGCACATCGTTCTAAGATGACCATACATTCCGGTGGTGACAATATGTATAGGGACATGAAGTGAGTTTTCTTTTGGGCCGGAATGAAGAAGGATGTGGCTGAGTTCGTTTCTAGATGCTTAGTATGCCAGCAAGTCAAGTCTGAGCAAAAGAAGCCTGGTGGTTTGCTTCACCCTTTAGAGGTTCCACAGTGGAAATGGGAAAGTGTTTCCATGGATTTTGTCGACGGGTTGCCAAAGTCAAGTAAGGGTAATACGGGGATTTGGGTAGTAGTAGATAGACTTACTAAGAGCGCCCATTTCATTCCTATTAAGAGTAGAAGAACAGCGGCGTGGTTAGCATATATTTACCTCCGAGAGATAGTTCGTCTACACGGTATTCCTTCTAGTTCGTAAGCGACCGAGAACCCATTTTCACTAGCGAGTTTTGGAAGATCTTGCAACAGGCGGTAGGAACACAATTGTGTTTGAGCACTGCTTATCACCCTCAGACGGACGGCCAAACAGAAAGGGTGTGAATATGATTCTAGAAGATCTTTTGAGGTTATGCATCTTGGACTTTGGAGGGACATGGGAGGAACAAGTTCCATTAGTAGAGTTCGCCTACAACAACAGCCATCAAACTAGTATTAGCATGACACCTCTTGAAGCTCTATATGGACGACCTTGCCGATCACCGACTTGTTGGTGGGAATCTACGGATAAGATTTTGCTTGGGCCTGAGATGGTTAGGAAAACCTCGAAGAACGTAGACTTGATTCGAAGACGCATGAAGTCGGCACAAGACCGGCAAAAGTCATACGCCGATAAGAGACGAACCGATCTTGAGTTCGATGTTGGAGATACAGTTTTATTAAAGTATCACCATTGAGGAATGTAGTTCGTTTTGGATCTGTAAGGAAATTGGCACCAATATTCGTAGGGCCATTCCCCATTACAGAAAGAATTGGACAGATGGCCTACAGAGTGAAGTTGGCTGAGAAGCTTAGTGGTGTTCATGACGTATTTTATGTGTCGCGTTTGCCAAAGTGTTTACATGATACCGCAGAAGTAGTAGAGCCGAGCTTGCTTAGAGAAGTGGAAGTAGAGCGAGAAGCCACGATTAGACGAGCTCCTACATGCATCCTTGGATCGGAGTTCAAGAAATTACACAACTGAGAGGTCAAGTTGGTTGAAGTCCAATGGGGAGATGATCAAGGAGACGCGTCTTGGGAGACCGAAGACAAGATATGCGCATTATACCCTTTCCTTTTTTAGGGTATGTTCTTAACTTCTCCTTTTCTACCGTTTTGTTTATACTTGTTCTATTGCTTAGTATATCCTCTCGATTATATCTTCGATCTTTAGGTAGAAAATCATGTGGTTGTAAACATGTGTTTGAGACATGTTATGTTTGGTGGGTGCTAGTGTATGTAAGTGTTTGTTAGCGGTTGCTCGTGGATGCATTTACACACACATTAGGCACTAGATCGGCTCGATCACTTTCATATTACATAAGAATTAGTGTGCATATTTAAATAAATGGATGTATATTGAATGTGTTATCATATGGATGCTGCATTTGAATGAATGGTTGTGCACTCATATAAAAATGATATGTATCATTAGGATTCTTTTGCATACATAATGGACGCATGGCACTATCATGTTTTGCATTAAGGAGGTCAACTGAATCAGTAGACCGCCTAATCTTTGCATTAGAAAAGGAACATATACACACACTTTTGCATATGTTCATATAGCATTAGAAATCTTTTAAGGACAATGGATGCTTATGGGTAATGGATGAGTAGATGGATGATTGGATGGTAGGATACATTCTTCTTAACTTGAAGATTTCGGGGACGAAATCCTTTAAGGAGGGGAGAATGTAACACCCCGTGATTTTAAAACATGACATAAGTGATAATTAAAGAATAATTAATTTTTAAAAGAAGAACTAAGTGAAACAGGTTACGCCATTGCGTTCGTCTCGGAATTCTGCTCGAGATACAGTCCGAATTTGCGTAAAACGGATACCGTATGAAGAAGTTATGGACGATAGAATTTGGGCAGAAAAATCAGAAAACAGGCTGGGATAACTGGCGCACTTGTGAAGTGCGCCAGAACAAAAACGCACTGGAGCACTTGGGCCCATGCCGAGGCAAAATCTACACAAAATTTTGGAGAGTTCTCTGATGATGTGTCCTTCGGGATTGGCTGGACGACGTGTCTTTTGAGCTATGTGGTTCTGATGATCTCTAAGCTAATCTAAAGGCCCTAATTCACTTAATACATCTATAAAAGCACACCTAGACCTATGCTGCCCTAATCTAAATTAAAACTAGCCTCTCTTCTCTTCTCCAAAGCAAATCAGAATTAGAGTATTCAAATTGGAAGATAAGAATCAAATTCTACAACAATGGTTTAGCTAATCAAATTCAGAATTCAGAACCATTCTATTCCTAAATCCAATCTCAACTAGTCTATTGATTATTTTTAGATTTAAATAATACAAAAGCAATTTTGACATGCTATAAATTAGAGTTGGAAATTAAACATGATAATAAGATCTAATCTCATCAGTTCTATCTTAGCCTATATATCAGATTCATGATTCTTATATTCTCATGTTGATATTACCATCAGTTTTATCAGTTTTATCATATCTTTATGATCAGTTCATCCTTATGTCTATTTTGTTGATATTACTATGTCTGTTCTGTATCTCTTCCCTTCCTCCTACCCATTTTATTTTTATTGCCAGGCTACTTTCGAGCATAGGCCAAATCTCGTAGAGATGAACGTATGAATGGTAATCTAGGGAACGTTGGGAAATATGTCATAATATATGTTGGGTTGATTTGGGCATGATTAATGTTAAATTTTGGGTATCACACGAAATTGTGGATTTCGGGTAATTGGCATAATTAACCTGAAATTGGCATAAACTGCAAATAAATAAATTGGCTAAGATAAACATGCCGAGACACGAGGTTAGACTCCATTTGCGATAGAAGCCTGCCCGGAACCAACCGGCCTAACCAGCAACCGCAGACGGCCTGTCTAATGTGAGAGGTCGTAGGCATAATTAAAAGATGCCTAGACACGAGGTTAAGTCTGGCTTATGGTAAAAGTCTGCCCGGAACCGCCCGGCACATCCAGAAGCCACAAGCCATCGACTTAATGTGAGAGGTCTGTGCATTAATAACTAATTAATGTTGATCAAAGATGAATATGATACCTATATTAGGTGGGTGGGGTTAAGTTAACCTGTGTGAGATGACAACTTAACCAATATTACATGAACAAAGTGGATAGGGTTAAGACAAGCTTAACCAATAATACATATTGATTTGATAAGTGGATGGGGTTAAGTCAACTGGGCGGATAGACAACACTTAACCAATATAGGTTTGGTTAGGATAAACCCTGGGGAAAAACCTAGTAGCGGTAGGGACCCTTTTCATACAGTAACCCACTTATAGGTATCGGGAATCGTGAGCTAGGCAGGGTTGGGGCACGCTTACTGGGCTGATTATAAGCGGTCAAATAAGAGCGAGGGTGTAGTAGTGCAGGTTCCAATGGGTTCGTTAAGCGTGCACAAGGTGTTCTCGGCATTGGAAGATTTAGCCATTGTACATCATTAGGTATAATGCTATGCAACCAAGGGTTGCCACTTAAGGAGTGATACACCCTAAGCTGGGACCTGCACAGGTATCTATAATTTAGGGAGCCGATCGATTAGGGGTTGTGTGGTGACATCTAGTATCTATTATGGGCAAGTAGGCTTTCAAGGATTGTATGGGGAGGATACCTCTTACTAGATCTTACGCCTGAGGGCTACCAATTGCGGGGTTGGGATCATTTCGTTAAGAATTACTAGTAGGTGGTGCAGAGAATTAAACTAAATAAGAAATCTGGGAAGCGCATTAGACATTCCTTTATATTCATCTTGTTACCTAGCTTTACCTTATGCCATGGTTATACTTTCCATCTTGTTTATTCCTGTCATATTGCTTTACTTATTTTCTACTAAAAGTAACTGGACTCGCCAAGCTTAATGTTTGACCCTTTTGTTTTCGCCTCTTTTTCTTCCATTTCCCCCTCCCCCCTCCCCCATCCCCCTCCCCCATCCTCGGGTTCACAGGGAGGAAACACTGAAATTTGACTCGAATTTCTTTCATTTGGAAGTGCTTGGAAGTGTTGAAAGTAATGCTCAGCTTTATCTCTTTTTCATTATGGCTATTTGGAGTGGGATTATGGTTTTACTTTTATGTATTCTGATAATAATTGTGTACAAGATGAATATTTGGGTACTTGACTCTAGTATGTGGTTCTGATGTTGTAACCAAACATGTTTTGCTTTTCCGCTGCAATGAATAAATTTTGAATTTTCTTAAGTACCATTTTATATATCTATCTTATGATATTCTATTCTATACTCTTATAATACTCCATGAAAGTTAATGCATTCCCCTAGTGAGTGACATTAATGGATGTGGGGTGTTACACTAAATTTATATGTATATGATTTAGATATTATTATAATATCAAAAAAGGTTTTGATATAAGGATTATCATTTCTTTCAAAAAGACTTTGAAAGTTAAATCAAGTGTTTTGGATTCTCATAAGGGAAAACTTGTTCCGTGTTATACGGTATGGTTTTCTGAGATATTATTCATTTTCTCAAACTGTTTTAAATCGTTTACTCATACCAGTCCCATGACTGACCCGGAATTTATTTTGTTTTGTTTTACCTAAACTCTTGGGTAACCAAATTTGTATAGGCAGTCAAGTAGTTCAGGATTTGCAGATCTATCTAAAGGAGCTTGGAGTAGGAGGCTTCAGTGTTAGATATATAGTATTTTTATTTCTGCTGTGTTGTTGCACTCTGATAATTATATGTTACATAGTTAAAATTTTATATTTCAAAAGTTATGATATATTATATTTTGTTCTGCTGCGACGTGAGATTCTGTTTTGTTATTTCTGTTCTTCTTCTACCTTTTTCTTCTAAAAAAATTGATATGTATTTCTATGATATTTGGGTAGGACATGTGATGTATGTAGTCAACTCAGATAGTACAGATTTGCGGGCCATTACAGTTGGTATCAGAGCTTAGGTTGAGCGAACACCTAGGCTTTGGTGGGGATTTACGCATTAGAGATAGGGTTATAGTACCATATAATGAGTTGAGTGTATATATGCGAGAGCGCGTGATTGTAAATTGATATAAAAACTTTTTTGTATTGTGTTGGCTAGTTTTTGAGTGGTTTATGAATTCTGATCAAATAGTGGGACATCACGAAGTCGATAGGAATTTCTAAACACTTGAACAGGGAATTGGACATGATGTGTTTTTACAAAGGGTAAATGAAATAATTTTACCTAAAATTCTATTTTTGTAGAAAACGAATAATTTTCTGAAATTATTATAATATACGGATGAGTTGGTTGTTATTATAATCTAATAAGAATATAAAATTGGAATGGTTCTCTATAACCAAATATAACTGTGTATAAATGAAATATACAATTGTGACGAACTGAAATTGGATTTAGAAGCAGAATTTGGAATTTAATCCTGGGAAGTTAGAAAAAAAAATTGAAGTATACTAAAATAATATGGCTTTGTTTGAAAGGATTTTTAAATAAAGATCATTTTGAATGTGTTTTGAAAGTGATAAAGTACTGAACTCACTTCAGTGGCTGGGAAATAATTTTGATGATAACTGTAGCATCATCAACATTCATTTTCGAGTTTCAAACTGATGGATTGCTACACTAGAAAACTTTTGCTTGGAATTTGTTTGAAAGAAAACAAGTTGGTTTGAATATTCAAATGTTTTGAATTTGAGATGGAAATATACATACATACATACATATATATATATATGTGATTTCAGAAGGATTTGAAATGAAAACCCAGAAATTTGAATTCTAGAAATTTAATTCAATTTAAGTATGTTAAATGGATCGAAGTGAATAAATTGATCAGAATCAATTTTGAATGGAAAATGAATAGATTGTAAATCATTCAGATAAAATGATTATAATCATATTTGATATTCAATATGAGTGAAAACCAAAAGTTTTGGTAGAACTAAAAATTCGTTCAAATTCAACATAAGAGATATTTTGAAAAGTAACGGGTTTGTACCATTTTTCCTATCTTAGTAATTTTGGAGATAAAATTCTTTTAATGGGGGAAGAATGTAACGACCCGGAAGTTTTGTTAATTTATTTTTAAATATTTAATATTGTTTTAAATATTGAGTTGATAACATAAATGATATTTTATGTTGATTTATCGATTAAATAATCGAAATACGATTTATTTCGAATATATATAACTATCGAAATACCAAAATGAATTTATTTGAATTCAAAGTTAAAACTGAATTGAAAATCGTTCAGATGATCAATACAAAATTTTGTTTGAATTAGAATAATAATATTAATTTATTATCAAGGAATTAATTGTTTTGAATTTAATTTATATCAATTTGATTTGATACTTAACCATGTGATCAAATAGAGCTTTGAATCTTGTTCCAATGTGTTCAGAATAGTGGTTTAACCCTAAGAAGGCCTATTATTGGGTTCAGATAGGAGTTCGAAATCAATGGGATAATTTAATTGATTTAATTCGTATTGGTAAATTGAAAACTAAAATAACCCTACACCAATTGATACGTACCATAGATAAATCTTACCTAGTAAACACCTACCTTCATTTCTTAACCAGGAAGCATCCTTCATCTATAAAATATCGTCACCACCCTTAATCGTTTCATTTTGTTTCTCCGCAAAATCAAAGAAAAGCACAAGCCTCAAATGAAGTCAAATGAAAATAAAAATTAAATCCTCTCTTCACTCTTTTACTTTCCATTCATTCATTATTTTCCATAGTAAAACACACACTTTAAAAATCAAAATCGAGATTGGCAAAATCAAAAGAAAAAAATGGCCAAAAACTTGAATTCATTTCAAGGGCGGAAATCGTGAAGCTTTGTTCTTCAATTCACTGATGAGATGCGATGTTCCTTCGCAGCGGTCGACACAGCTCGAATCTAGGGTTGCGACTTGGGGTTATTCGTGACTATCGGTGGCAAGTTGGTGACTGGAAATCCGATAGTTGTTGTAGTGTGCGACTGTAGGGGAGGCGCTGCAGCTGAACTTGATACTATTTGCGATGACGTGGAGTTCGATTGATCAAGGGTTGGACTAGGTTAAGGTGAAGTGCGACGTTGATTTATGCAACTCAATTTGGGGAAGGTTAACCCAATGGTATTTCGAGTCGATGTTGAACAAGGAGGTGAATTCGAGGTTCGGTTTAATGGTCGAATCTACGTTGGTGCTGGGTGACTGAGGAGGTGGAGAAGTGGGACATAAGTAATGGCAGGAGCATGATTTTTTTTGGAAGTTGGGTATTTACTTTGAGGGGTTCGATTATGTTTGGTATTTGTGCAACAAATGCAGCTGCCGTGATGAGGCGGAGGAACGCAGTGCCATTAGGGGCTGCGAGAGTGTGATGTTGACAATGGATGAAAGGGAGAGGTTGGTGGAGATGATTGGAACTGGGAATAAGGGGTGTTGAGGTCAGGATTTTCAGAGAATCACAATATGGTTAGGGAATGCAAACCGGTCGATGTGTTTAAGGGGTGTGACGGGAGGAAAACTGACCGGGAGAGAAGAATAATCGCAGAGGATAAGGTAAAAGTTAGTTATGTAAATTTATATAAAGATGTTTAATTTATATACATGCAAATTTGGGAAAAATAAATAATATAATAATTTAATTTAAATGCAAGTAAATTAGTTCATATAATTAGTATATATAAAGGAAAAGGGGCTTCCTGTGTACTCAGATTGGATAATGAGGAGATTAAGATAACACGTAGTTAAGGTAAAGTTAATTTATTTAATTTAAACTTGCCTAGACCATTTTAAGAAGAATAAAAATAGTTTATTTAATTTAAAGTGATCAATGGTGATTAAATTAAATGAAATAAATAAATAAATTATTATTGATGTGAATCTTGTAAATAAGTATAATTTGTTTACATGATAACAGATCTCGATGAAACAAGATGCATTGGCTTTGCATTTTCAAATACTTCTCAATGGAATTAAAATGGGAATTAGAATAGATTGGGAAAATAAAAATCACGGTGAGTAAATCTCACTCATATTTTTATTTAGAAATATTTTATTCATTAAAAATAATTGTTTATTGGTTGTTTGCATGCAGTGAAATATTATTGTGACAATTAAATATATATTAGTTATTTAGGATTGGTTTTTGTGGTTATTATATATATTGGTGATTAGATAGTTCCCGCAGTACCATTAGCGGATGCCCGTAGTATCATTAGAGGATGACCCTATATGCCCCATGCTATGATAGTGGATGAACTTCTATACCACGATATCCTGCTTCGAAGCAGGATGGGCATTATTTATGTTGGCTAACGTCTGTGGATGCAGGGAAACAGGTTGGAGGGATCCAACTGGATTCCTCAAAAATATTATTTTTTGTTTGTTTCATATATATTATCATATATGATTTGTTAGAAAATCTATGATTGATAATTGGGTGTTTTTGAATGTTTAGATATCAATGGGCCTAAATGTTGATTTATAAAAATATCTTATTAAGGAATACTGATAAGGAAATTGAAAAGTGATTTAATTAATGAAATATTAAATTAAAGGGCCCAGTGATTGTTGGATGCTTTAAACGGATGTTTGTTTTATTCGATAGTTAAATAATCGACTATCAAAATATTTGTCAGTATCATTGTCAATATGGAGAGACCGGTTGGATTATTATACGAGAACCACTCTATATTGGTAGTAGCGTTGCGAATCAGATTATGTGCGGAGTGAAGTGCATGGGCTTTTTTTATTAATCCTCGGTAGAAATTGCCTAAGATGGATTAATGGAAATTGTGCCTTCGGTTTCGTTCAATGCAAGAAAAAACATATATGGACGAATGTCTGACAGAGTATTTCCAATGATCGCATACGTTGGGCTGTATAAATATATATGGTGGCGGAGAAATTATTCTCTTAGCATAATATCCAGATTATATTTATGCAAATCAGCTAGTGATTAATGGATCTGACCATGTGGCATTCGAAGTTATTGTGCTATAAATGAATGGTAAGTAATCATAGCCTCAGGCCTCAACAACCAGGAAATGAGCATGGCTAAGTGGATAGCTCCCAATTAGGGTGTATTATCACATATCTAGAGAAATTCATTTCATTCTTTATTCTATTCGATGTTGTCCCACTCAGGAAAATGATTGTTGATCTCAACCGTTGGTGATATACATTCGATACACTCAAGAGAAATGAGTGGTCGGTCATGTGCGGCCGGGTTACAAGATGTTCTTGTTGAACCCAATGTATTCTCCTCTAGAGATACACTATCGTAAGGTGGTTCCATACCTTGTCATAGTTGGAAATTCATTACCCAATAAGTGCTCCCGGTTTTGATTGTATATTATGTATGTGGAGCGTGAGATGAAAGCGTTCCACTAGATTTCTATTTATTTGATTTAGATATTATTATAATATCAAAAGAATTTTGATATAAAGATTATCATTTCTTTCAAAAAGACTTTGAAAGTTAAATCAAGTGTTTTGGATTCTCATAAGGGGAAAAACCGTTCCATGTTATACGGCGTGGTCTTATGAGATATCGTTTATTTTCTCAAACTGTTTTAAATTGTTTACTCATACCAACCCCATGACTGACCCAGATTTTATTTTGTTTTGTTTTACCTAAACTCTTGGGTGCACTAATTTGTATAGGCAGTCAAGTAGTTCAGGATTTTACAGATCTATCTTAAGGAGTTTGGAGTAGGAGGCTTCAGTGTTAGATATATAGTATTTTTATTTCCGTTGTATTGTAAGTGTTCTACTCATATAATTATATATTATACAGTTAAAATTTTGTATTTCAAAAGTTATGATATATTATATTTTGTTCCACTGCTATGTGATATTCTGTGTTGTTATTTCTATTCTTCTTCTACCTTTTTCTTCTAAAAAAATGATTCGTATTTCTGTGATATTTTGGTTGGACGTGTGATGTTTGTAGTCAACTATGATAGTACGGATTTGCGGGCCATTACAAGTACATCCCCATTTTTTTGCTTGTGCATGTTGTTTTTCAACTATCCGGGTTCTCCCTTTTATAATAAAATATACAAATAAATACAAATCATAAAGTTTAGTTATGAAATCCGAACTATATGCCAATTCATCATATAGCCTACTATACGATTTTCTGCCCAATTTATGATTTATAATAACCTTCCCTTTGTTTTCAGAATTCTACCTGCATTGTTTTCTCTTCCTATCACCATACTCCATGTCAACAAAACTCTCCGATTGAACTTTATCTATATCATCAAGACGATTTTCGATTGCAATACGTCTAGGTATAAGCTCATCATCCTTCTTAAGATATTTGTTATGTTGTTTCGATTTCGCACTTCTGAAATATTGTGAGAACCCTTTTTCTAATATAGGTCTTGCGTTATCGGGATCTATATCCATATCGAATACTTTCTATAGAATCAAAAGAAAAAACAACCAATGTCAAATTAGAACAAACAAAACAAGAAAATTGTAAGTTGTGTTTGCATATTGTGCAAGATACTAGGTTCAAACTCTTCCATGGTGCAAACAATTTGATATAGTGTTTCTGTTGCAATTTCTAATGTTGGAATGGGATGCTGCTCAGGTTTCTGTAATTGTCTAAATTTTATTGTTTATACTTCTTAATCCTTCTCAGTTTATTATATGTGAAGAAAGGTCAATGGTTAATTGACTTACACCAAGTCCAACAGGATGAGTTACATTAGCTAGTTGTTGCAATACTTTCACGATAGCCAGATTAAATCCATAGGAAACTTTTATAATTTTTCATCATGTATAAAGTGTGATTTTTCTGGCACAACGTTAAGAGGGAAACAAATTAACAGTGGCTGAAAAGATAATTATACTTGAGGAATAAATTATAAATAGTATGTAGAGCTCTAACATTTGACCAAATCATTCTTTTGTGCATGCAAATCCCTTTCTAATGAGTAAAAAAAGTATAGGTATATATTTCTCTCATTTGTACACTACACCATAACAGCCAATTTGCCACACTAGGATGCGGACGTAAAATACGGTTTATAGCCGTATCATATTTGATACTGCTTAGATCTGTATCAAATTACATTTTGCGATCTGCACCACCCCAAACACCCTAAATCTGACCGTCCATCAATGAAGCTCCAGATTAGTTAATTTGGTACGGCTTTTGGTTAGATCAAATGCGTATCATATTGTGTACCATATTAGGCACTCCGGATTAAAATTTTGGCCGCTCCCTTTTCCCTCTGTTTCACTTTAATGGTGACCGAAAACCCAAATTAGGGTTTTCGGTCACCAAATCATGCCTCCACCTTTCTCTGGAATCTCCGCTACCGACAGAGACGAACAACCCTCTCCTTCGAGGCAGCAACCCTTAGTCCCTAGCCCTCCGTTAACCGTAGGTATGTGTTTCAATTGAATTGTGTTTCACATGCCTGAAAGCGGGGATTAGGGAACAAGTTGAAGTCTTTGTGTGTTAGCTGACCTTACTTTGTACTAGTTAGTTAGCTGTTTCAATTGAATCATGTTGTGCATGCTTGATTGTAGAGATTAGGGAACAAGTTGAAGTCTTTGTGTGTAAGCCGATTGCTACTTTGTGTTAGTGTGTTAGTGTGTTAGCTATTTCAATTGAATTGGTATAACCTGGTGTGTTAGCTGCTTGTTATACTCTGGAATCAGAGAAATCAAATTTGATGGCGATATAATTTTAGACTGCAGTATATATATCCATGAAAGTACGAAACAAAGAAATAACAATGAGTTAGTCAAGCCGATTGCAACTAAAATGTAGTAGCCACATCCATGTACAAGTTGTCACAGATTTATAGTTTAACTATTTAGCAACTAGAAGTTTACTGAAAATATAACAACATGTTTACTCCGTTTTGAGAAATAACAAGTTTACTGAAAATATAATAACAGGTTTCCTGAAATCTGGGAAGAAGGATGATTACTCGACTTTCTAGTTAATAATTTAATGGGTGATCCACCAGGTGGATGCATTTTAGCTCACGCGTAGGGTCGAGTATCAATGCTTATTAGCTTTATCCAATGTCGGATGTTGCTGCAGTTAACCGTAGTAAAAAGCTGCTTTCACTAGCAACTTTCCCCTACTTTGTAGCAGAGACTGTAGTGTAAGTTATCTTGCACTACACAATCTTTTTCAAAGAAACTGAAAGTTGCAAGCGAAAGCAGCTTTTTCCAAAGGTTAAGTGAAGCGGCATTCGACATTTGGATAAAACTAATTAGCATGGATTACTGACACTGCGCATGAGATAAAACGCATTCACCTGGTGGATCGCCTAGTAAATTATAAATTAGAAAGTCGAGTATGTGTGTCATCCAACGATGATGATTCAATATCTTTAGACGTTGGAGCAGGTATATATTATTTTACACTTATCTCTACATAATATCTTGCATAAGAATTGAATGGACATGTACTTGTGTGCACATGCATCTTGAATATTCTTTTTCTTTATTTGTTCCTTGTTGTGTGTGTAGGAGGATGTTCTATATGCAAGGGTACGAACTACCGGTGTTGCATATGGACTACACTTCAGGTGATTCTTCTTTTGGGTTTGCATTTTTAGTGGCTATCAACTATGTTGTTGTATGAATTTAGGCCGCATAGAAATTAGTTGACTAATCGACTAGTCGATTCGACTAGGTTGTTATTGGTTCCCAGTGAAGTATTTGTACACAAACACACTGATCGACTACGTACCGTTAAATTACACAATCACACTGATTGTCACGATATAGCCTTCACTATTATTGGTGTCCAGTGAAATTACACAAGTCCAAAATATTGAAATTATCATCTAATCCTTCACTATTAGAACCATTGTTGTTATCACTTTTTCTATCAGAATTAAAATTCAATGGCGCATTCTTATTCTTCACTGTTATATCTGTATTAACAATAGCTCTATATTCATGTCTGCATCTTAGTTACCAAATGTTACAATGTCGATCTACTGTTCAGCTGTGAAATATTTGTAACTTGTTTCTTGTATTTTATAGGCAGTCCTATTGGAGATTATGGTGCTTCGCTGGAACTCAGGCCGCAGGCTATATATCATGATTCAATTTTGCTGCCAAATGAAACTTGAACTCCAGGCTAGCTATCGCTCAATCTTCCCCGCCTCGACTGGACTGTTTATTAGGCTGTTATCTTTTTACCTCATTTTTGTTACTTCGTAATGTGATGAAAAATCTAATACAGTTTCCTTTTAATGTTTATGTTTGTATGTACATCGTGTTATGACAAACCTTGTAATGCTTTGAGTATATATATGTATAAATTGTGTTATTCCTGTGTATACTTTGTGGTATGTATGCTTTGGGATATGAAAGATATGTGCTACATTTTCTGGTTTTATATACATACACATATATGACATATATATATATATATATGTGTGTGTATATATATATGCGCACACATATAATTAAACACGGCCAAAGGCCGTGTCTAAATAGACTTTAGATACGGCTAATAGCCATATTTTAAAATAATGAGATACGGTTAGTGTCCGTATCTAATAATTTAACACGCCACTTTTTAATACGGCTATTTACCTTGCCAAGAGCTCTAGATACGGCTAAAAACACAGTCTAATCAACATATATGGCGTAGTGCTAGTACTGTATGTGTATGTATTTGTCTATAAATACATACACGTACAACTCATGGATTAAAATATTGGAAGTACTATTTATAAAATCATAAATATAAATGAAAAGTAAGAGACCGAAAGTGCTTTCCAGAAAGCGTCTTTGTAAACGACATCTACGTTCCTCAAATCATCATAACTGACTGGAATGTACCCACGAATCAAAACACCATGTCGGGAACTCTTCTTCTTTCATCTTTCCCTTTAGCACCATCTATTTCAACATTTATAAAGTACTTTTTATCTGGAGGAGGTGGAGGGACATCTTCTTTGTTTTCTATTTTGTCTCGATGAGTTACCTGACATTCTATTAATTTTATCATATTAGAATGGTTACAAATTTTAGACCTGCAAATATAAAGAAGAAATGCAAAAAAGACAATGTAGCTTACATCTCTTAAAGATAACAAGTAGCAAAGATGGATGCCCCTACAAATGGAGATTAATGACAAGTAACATTAAGTAAATTCATACATAGAAATAAGAAACTCAGCAAATAATCCTTATATCATAGGTTATAATAAGTAATATTTACACGCCAAAACTGGAATTTGATTATTTTAGGGGCTTTGCATCTATATTTTGCATATACGTTTTGTAGTCCAAAATAAAAATAGAAAATCATGCTCCAAAAAAGCAATTACAAAAATAGAGGCAAAACACAAAAAGACTCTAAAAAGCATACCCAGATAACATAAAAAAATCAACTGAAAATACTTACATAAGATGGTACATCCACAACAAATTAATTGGCAACTAACATCTACGAATGTTCAAAACAAGAAAAAAAACTAGCAAAATGAATAAAGCAACATCAACTACTTCAACCAATTTATCTCTTTGGATTCAATACAATTTAACAATGTTGTTAAGTTGGGTTGCTCTTTTAAAATTGATTGAAAGTCTGTTGGCATCTCATAATCATCCACGCTGTAAATCAAGCGTTTAGGCGAGCGTCGTACAATGGACCAATCAAAATTCTGTGTGTTCTTTATGTAAAAAACTTGGTTTGCTTCTGATGCAAGAATGAAAGTCTCATCATACTCTCTATCATTGCTTTTGAGACTTTTCAGATTCACAATCAATAATTTAAAGTCGGAACAAACCTTACAACCATGTATTTTATCAGCAATATTGACCCGCTTACAATAGAACACAACATATTGAAATTCATAATAATCAACTTCAACGATCTCTTGGATAATACCATACCAAGTAGTGTCATCATCCGTAGGATTTAAATCTTTTGCACTTGCAACAAATATTGTAATTGAATCCATAAAAATGTCACTATCTTGTGTTGAAAGGGTGTCATCATAGTGCTAAGGAGAGAATACATAACCATCGAATCTATATTTAAGGTGGGTTTTGACTTTCCATGTTTGTCCACTAACATAATACCATTGCAGGAAGTCCACATGTTTTTCTTCCGTTAACTGGAAAACTAAAATATTTTCAAAAATGTTATCACTTATCAGTTCTTAGTAATCCAACAAACCTTTTTATCCAACTAGTCAATAAATTCAGATTGAAGTACTACTTCTGCCTTTCATTGGAGCTGCTTTTACCACGTTGAGTCTCTTCCAATGACAATTGATATCCGCTACAAATAAGAAAATTGCACTAAATTTTGGACTTGTATTTACAAATATTAATGTGTGAAAAAGAAGACTTGTAATAATTATGATGATCTGCGTCTATTCTAAAAAGTATCCATTTTCGAATTTGTACATGTTGTACGCCGGATAATTTGATGGTTTTACCCTCAATATTGGAATGTTCATAAGTATCATCGCCGTTCTCACCTAAAAATGGTGCTTGTTTAGAGCTATGATTAACACGACACAGATTTGGCATATATTCCATTGCATATCTAACAGATTCTTAAACAAGATACACTTCAAAAATTGATCCTTCGACAAATCGTTTATTGCTTGGTATGTTCTTACCCTCCTTCATAGCTCTAAAAAAACAATATTTAATGTCACTAATAAAAATAAATAAATAACAATCATAAAAATGAAATGCCTACCTTTCAAACGAATACATCCACATGTAACTAACCGGTCCACATAATAATGCTTGATTAGCCAAATACACCATGAGATGTATGTTGATGTCAAAGAAATGAAGAGCGAAGTAATGAGCCAACACACTTAACGCCTCGACAATCATATATTTGGAAGCTTGGACATACTCTCGATTTAAAACCTTAGAACAAGTAATATTAAAATGCAGGCATACTTGTAATATTGCTTGTCTTAAATCTCAGTTCTTTGGATATGCATATTCAACCATGATAGGTTGAAAATATTAAACTATAACATGGTAGTCATACGACTTTTTTGCATTAAAACTAGGTAGCTAGATATTTACCAAGTTGCTTAATTTAATCCTTAAGAGCTTGAAAACATTGCATCTTGTGATTTTTATCGAATGCAAATTAAGAAGACTGTTTATGTTAAATTTAGGTGATACAATATCATAAATAGATGGGAAGTAAATATTTGTTTAATACGGAAATGCATGAAGTATTAATTGCGTTTGCATGAGATGTAAAGAAATAAATGCAGACATCAATTTCTTCCATCTATGCTAAAGAAACTGATTGATTTACTTCCTATGTTTGCACATTTGTTGCTATGGTAATTTGCCTCCATTATATTATTACCATATGTTAGTAATATAATTGATGACTCACATGGATTTGCACTGGCTATATATTGAGGGGTAGACTTTAGTGTGAACTCATCCTGGCATGGATCCAGTGATCCCCAATGGTGTCTCTTATTGTTAAGCCTATTTGAGGTTTGTATGTGTAAACTCTTATTTTGTAATCTCTTGTAATTCTCTCATGTGGAATAAATTCTCTCTCTTTTGTACTAGACGTACACAATCTTGATGATAGTGGAACCAGTATAAATATTGTGTGTCTCTTTGTTTCTCTGTTATAGTTATTTACTATTTGTTTGATATAATAGAATAATTGCTATCAATTTAGATTGATGTTCAATTGGCAAATCTAGATCTTGTTTATTGTGCTTCCGCATTCGCTCAATCTTCTCGCACAGCAGTTTGTTCCTATCAAACAACACATTAATACAATGCTCTGATACATTCTTTTCAGTGAGCATCACATTAATAGTATGCTGCACCTTGTGACTACTCCTCAAAGAAAAAAAAATATTTCTTGTACCATACTCGCATTTCACTATCGTTGATATTCATTATCATGATAGATATCATCTACCATGCATTTTTTATTTTTCTTTAATTTACCTGGTACATATCTTATACGAGAAATCTTTTGTAAGAGTGTCGATCCCATCAATCGTGTTGGAGGTTCCTTATCCTCTATATGTTTACACCATTCATGTTTGAGTGCTCGATGGGTATGATCACTTTTTAAAAATCTTCTATACTTCATATAAACAATCTTATTTCTAATGCGTTCCGATTTTGTTTCTGCTGCACAAATAGGACATGCTTTGTAACCATGTGTCATGCAACCAGATAAATTTCCAAATGTACGCAAATCTTGAATTTCCCATAGTGACATTTCTCTTAAAGGGAAATGTTCTTTCTTGTCAATGTCATATGCAAGCACTCCTATCTAAAGTTGATTTAACACATCCACAAGAGGTTCCAAATAGACATCGATATCTTAACTTGGTGCCCTTGGTCCAGGAATCAAAAAACACAACATTTGAAACTTTGGTTTCATGCACAATGAAGGGGGTAAGTTTTAAGGAACCATATACAAAGGCCAACAACCATAACTACTTGATATGGTTGTACTAGGATTGAACTCGTCAGTTGTAATGCCAAGCCAAACATTTCGTCCATTTTTAGCGAACTCGGGCCACTTGTTTTTAAGTGATCTCCATTCAGCCAAGTCAATAAGATGGCGCATTGGATTCCAACAAGGTTTTGCTTCACAATGCCATGACATTTTTCGAGCTATCCATGGTACAGTGTACAACCGTGTTCATCTTGAAATTAGTGGGAAGTGTTTCCATACTTTCAGTGGTTGTTTTGTAATTTTTACCATTTCTCTTTGTTTTTTTGTTTTAAATCTCGAAGTATGGGAACGAGGACATTCACTGGATCCTCGTAATCCTTCCAAAATAATGTGCAATCATTTTCACAAGCATGCATACATTCTACTTTCATTCTCAAATCTTTTAACGTTTTTTTATTGCGGAGTACTTCTCAGGTATCGTATTTTCCTTTGGAAGCCACTGTTTCATTCGCTTCAACAACTCAGTCATGCAGTTTCCTGACCAATTAAAGTCTTTTTTCAAATTATGAAGCTCTAAAACGACACTTATGTTTTAAGACCATCTTCACAAGAGGGATATAATTTTTCGCATGCTTTTCTCTTGTAATCGTAATACTTTTTCTACTAACTACCGTCATTCCCTCCTTCAACGTTATCGTACACTACATATGCATAATCAATAAGGTTTCCAAGAGTATCTTCTACAAGATTTTCCTCTCAAAATTGGTTGGAGTTGTAAGCATCATATGTAAATTTGGTGTATTAGTGACACTAATATCAATGTAGCTCCTCTCCCCATGAAGAAACTACTCATCGTATGTTGAATCCATACCATGAATGATTAAGTGCTTCTCATCTATTTCAAAAGAAAACTTCTTTGAATTTAACGGAAACTACACATTTCAAAGTCGGGTAGTGAATGCCACTTCACAAAGTCCATAAAATATCAAACTTCTTATATATATATTCATTAGTATTCCAATTCTAATTCACTCTTTTAAAGTAGGTTTCGACATTAGCAAGAACTTTACTTGTGTCTGTTATAATTCATAAATAAAAAAAATGCAATTAGACCGACAACATAATTATTGTTCCAAAACAATAAATAAAACGAATACGATAAAGAAGATTTCAATACTACATTTACAATAAACAATAAAGTTAACAGATTCGATTTTTCAGTGATTAAATAAAATGACACAATCAAATATACACTAAAAAATGAAATAGACAACAAATAAAATCCATTTTCAGCTCTAAATTCACAAGTTCTTTTTCAACCAAAAGATTGCATATTTAATTCAATCTATACAAAGTTTCAAAATGCAACGTTTTGTTTTGACTCGATAACATGTCACCGCTATGATAATGGAGTACAAATTTAGTAACATGTTTAATTGACATTTTTGTGCCTTCTGTGATTGTTCGTCAGCCTACTTCCCATTACAAACATAATAGTAATTATGTTTTGTAAGTCATATGATTTAAGATGATTTCCTAAAATTTCGGTAGCACTTACCTTGTGTTCCTTATATCGTACACAAATGCATGTCCACAAGGCACGAAAAGGAAATGTCGCCAAAATTTTGTGAACTATTTAAAATGATATGATTTACGAAACGTAATTACTTTATAATGTTTGTAACTTATCCAATATAGGGACAAATCCGACCAATGTTGTATAAGATGAATAGAGATGTTCATTTTGTAAAAAGTATATATCCATATAACGATCATATACAACACTCGTCAGACATGGTCAAATAATATCTAACGGTTTTAATATTTTTTTATATTAAAAAAATAAAACACATATTTGTTTCTACTACATGAGTATATCTTACGGGTATAAGCAATGCAACATAAGTAGTTTTGGCTAAAAAATTGGTTAAAAAACCTACCGATCATATATGTAATTTTTTCAATGGTTATCCACGATAGAGCATTTTGGCTTTAACTATTCATCGCATATGTACTATGTTGTCTGCTGAATGAATCATTATTGACATCTTCTATGAAACCTGGCCATGGCACATTTAAATAATTGAAATCATGTAAAATATATATTAGTTCTAGATTTCAGAAAATAAAGATCGAACTATACATGTACATCTAATTTTAGTAAATCTTGGATTTCTAATTTAAAGAATGTCATATACCTATACAATATTCAAAATATAAGTTGAATTTTCATGGTACTTATGCAACATATGTAAGCATACAATATAAACATAGATTTTGTTGTCAGTGATTGCTCAAAATGGCAAAATCTATGCAACAAAGAGTGAGTGAAGGAAGAGATCTATGGAGGAGCAAGAGATGAAATGTTATATTTTACCCAGAATTTAGGAAAAAGAGAATTTCTTTTGCCTATTTCCATCACAATTTTCGTGGATACGGAAAGGAGGGCTTCCAACTAGTTTCAGATATGGTATCTAATAAAAAATTAAATTGTAAGGTTGATACAGTAAAAGTCAGCCTGTATTTATATTTGTAAGATTTCCAGAGTTTTTACATGACATATTCTATCTAGGTAATATTGCTAGCTTTCCGTTGCGTACATACAAGTTAGGCTTTGTAGTACTCTCAAAGTGTACCATTTTATTTGTACTTAAGTATGGTTTATGTATTAATTTGTTCAGTGGTCATTAGAAATGACGTTGGAGATTATTATTAAGTGTAAAAAATGAACTAAACTGACATGCAAAATAAAGTACAATATTTTGGATGCCACTGAATTTTACGCACTTCACAAGCTGCAATAGAAACTGACATATCTTGTTTTTCTATTTAGGCTGGCAATTACCAAACCATAAGAAGATGTAGATAAATCAAGTGAAATCTTTTTTCAAAAGTCATCAAAATATAATTCAAGCTCCATTCCTTAAAATGCAGTTCAATCCATGGTACTAAAATGGAAAAATACACTACAAAGAGGCAAATTTAATGAATATTAAACATGGTATAGAGCACACACATAGATGTTAGGAGACGACACTCATAAAAAAAATCACTTTGCTTCGATGCGGAAGGTTTAAGGAGGTGGAAGCACAGACGAGCTAAAGGAGGAGGAGCATGACAATCTGGTCGGAAATGAAGCGATGTTGGAGGAGGTTGAAGCGTGGACGAGGCAAAGGAGGAGGCATGTGACAATCTGATTGGAAATGAAGCGGCAAACCCTAGAATTCTTTTTTGATTTATGGGGGAAAAATGAAAAAGAAGGTTAGAAACTACGAATACAACAGGAAATTACATTTTACCCTTTTTTGTATTTACAAAAGCTGCAATGTAATAATGAAAATAACTGTTATATTGTGTTAGAACGAAAATAAATATTATAAGTTTATCACTGTAAATAACTGTTACAAGTTGAACCGAGAAAAGTGATGATAGTATAGGACCCATACATTTGTTCGGATTGGATTAAGTACCATCATCAAACACATCAAGTCGATTATGGCTTATGACATTGGATCAACTTGGCTATGTAAGCCTCTGATCGGCTGCATCATGACACCATGGATCGTGTGAACTCGTCTCAATCAAAGCATAATATTGGTCGATTCAAGCATCACAGAATTTGGCAAAATACTAAGCAAAAGCCGGTACTTGGCACATGAATGGATGAATGCAATTTAGACTCGAATATGGATGCTAAGTTATAGCATCCATTTCAGATTGTCCCATTGGATTAGTACCTATCTGACCTCCGAATCGGTATCAATTTAAAAATATTGAGGAGCGAGATCCAACCACCTGTACACTGACTTGGTCAATATTTGGATTCCAGATCAAAACATTCTTTCAACTAGAAATAGAGGATTTGGACCATTTAAAGATTTTTTTGGATCTTATACGTAGCGTTACTACCATTGTCAAAAACCAACTCCTTTTTCTCCATTTCCTTGTAACTAAATAAGTATTTTACTGTAATCTAACAGCATAAGTAATAGATTACCTCATAGTGAATGTAGGCACATTGCTGAACTGCGATAAGTCTAAGTGTGCTTTACTTTTTACTATACCCTATGATATGGATCTATGTTGTTTTCTACAACTATTATTTGATTAAAGACTTGGGTATTACTGTCCACCTTAAGTCGCTGACAGTAGTAGATAGTAGATCTGAGTTCCAGTCAAGTACTATGTTGCAATCTTTGTTGGAAATGTTTTTATTAACATTAGATGAATAATTAAAAATGTTGGAATAGGTGTATGAATGGCTCCTACATGTGAATAATCTCACATCATGGAACTATATGGAAAAGACAAGTATTTCTACTTGTTTCTAAGAAGTCATGTTGGGGCCTTCGGGCTCTCAGTACATGCTATGTTGTGAGGAGGGAGACCATGCATTATGACCACCACACACGCGCGCGACCGACCGACTCGACCCAGCCCAGTTCGGTTCGGTTCTGTTTGGGCTTGGGTCGTGATCTTGTGGTGTAGACATTTATATTTTTGGACCATAAAACATTACTATTTTCGAACCATTTTTTTATGGAAAAAATATTTCTGCACCAATAATTATTCTATAACAGTAAAAAAAAATCGTGTCCCGTAATTTCAGCAGATCCGATTCTTTCTCCCACTACTCAGTAATACCCTAATTCCCGTTCTATATATAGTCTTCATCTATAGACGAGAATATACACTGCATTACATATTCTCTTCTTGCCTCCGCCATTAAAATTTTCTTCTAGAAATTTTTGAGTAGTATTTATTTTAGAAAGTGCAAATCTGCACTGATTTATTGTGCAAGCAAATCAATTATTGCTTTTCAGATGATGTTTTATCCTAGAGGCAGCGGCGATAGTACGAACTGGTTTGCACCTCTGACCAGATCGCCGAATCATCTTTAAGAAAGCGACGAAATATGTGACGTACGTGACTCAGCCATTGCTTCCTAACAATTTGAAGACAATATGAAACAATGGCTTCGAACTCAACCTTTGACGACGCTGCTCTACCCTCTGCCTTCCAGATCCCTCTCGTGACTGCTGCTCCGTTTAGATTTGAAGGCTTGCATTTCAAGCGATGGAGTTCTTCCTGTCGATGAGAAAGTGGTGGCTGCGCTGACTACGGACAAACCGCAGCTACCAGACAGATCTGACGAGGCTGATGAAGCAAAGATGACATCATGGACTGAACAGTCAAAGCAACTGCAAACCTGGACTGAACAGGATTACCTATGCAAGAATTTTATTCTGAATGGACTGAGCGATGACCTGTATGATTACTACAACTCAGATGAAAAGACAGTAAAAGAGATCTGGGAAGCACTGAAGAAGTATGATACAGAGGAGGCAGGGCAAAAGAAATATGTTGTAAGCCGCTACCTAAATTACTAGATGACTGATGACAAATCAATAAAGATGCAGTCTCATGAGCTTGAGAAAATAGCTCATGAGATCATCTTCGAAGGTATGGCGTTGGACAAACAATTTCAAATTGCTGCTATCATTGACAAATTACCCCCAGGCTGGAAAGATTTTAAGAATGTCTTAGCTTAATCACGCGCCTCCGTATTGAGGAGGAGGCATGCAAGCAGGACCAGAAAGAAGAGGTGTTGATTGTCAATAACAACAACGCTAAGAAGACCAAACTCGTTGTTCTGAAATCAAACCACAAATCATTTACGAACCAGAACAGACGCAACAAACAGAATGGGAATCCACATGGAAACCCAAAAGGACAGCAAAAACCAGCCCAAATGAATGATTCTGGACAGTTGTTTCTATGTTACAACTATGGAAAACCAGGTCATATGGCACGAAAGTGTCAGAACAGGCCAAGCTCTGCACCGCAGGCTAACCTGACTGAGGTGTCTCTTACGGCTATGATTACTGAGATTTACCTTGTTGGTGGATCAGAGGGTTGGTAGGTAGACACTGGTGCTTCTCACCATGTATGCTATGATCGTGACTTGCACTCTACATACAAGGCTGCTGAAAATCAGAAAGTGTTGTTGGGAGATTCTCACACAATTAAAGTTGCAGGGATTGGCAATGTGGAAATCAAGTTTACCTATGGAAAGTCTGTAATTCTGGAAATTTTTATGCATACTCCAGAGATAAGAAAGAATCTGGTTTCTGGCTTTCTCCTTAATAAGGCTGGCTCTACTCACGTTATTGGGGCTGATTTGTATACCTTTACTTATAAGGGAGCTTTTGTGGGAAAGGGTTATGCTTGTAAGGGTATGTTTAAACTGAATGTTGAAACCAATAAAGTGATTACTTCTGCTTATATGTTGTGTGATTTTAATATTTGGCACTCTAGATTATGTCATGTTAATAAACGAATAATTCATAATATGAGCACCCTAGATATGATTCCTAAAATGACAGAATCTGAACCTGGTAAATGTGAATTATGTACACAAGCTAAAATCACAAAGAAACCTCATAAATCTGTTGATAGAGTTTTTAAACCCTTAGACTTGATTCATTCTGATATATGTGAGCTTGATGGCACTTTGATTAGACATGGACATCGTAATTTTATCACTTTTATTGATAATTGCTCTGATTTCACCTATGTATATCTTATGGAAAATAAAAGTGATGCATTTGACATGTTTGAAACATTCAAAACTGAAATTGAGAACCAAGCAAATAGGAAAATTAAGAGACTTCATAGTGATAGAGGAACAGAGTACGAATCTACTTCAATTCTGGATTTCTATAAACTACATGGTATAGTACATGAGAGAACTGCACCCTATTCTCCTGAAATGAATGGTAAAGCTGAAAGGAAAAATAGGACCTTTACCGAACTAGTAGTTTCCATATTACTAAATTCTGGTGCAGAAAAACATTGGTTAGGGGAAATTTTTTTAACTGTATGCTATGTTCTGAATAGGATCCCTAAATCTAAGAATAAAATTTCACCTTATGAAATTTTAAAGAATCATAAACCCAATGTCTCATACTTTAAAACTTGGGGTTGTTTAGCATATGTTCACATTCCAGACCTTAAGAGAATAAAATTGGCAAGTAAACCATATGAATGTGCATTTATAGGCTTTGCTAATAATAGTGAAGCATACAGATTTTATGATCTAAATGCACATAATATAATTGAATCAAATGATGTCGATTTTTATGAAACTATTTTCCTTTTAAATTAAGGAATAGTGGGGGCACTTCAAGTATGCCTATTAGAACAGAACTTAATGAAAATTCTGAAGCTGAACCTAGAAGAAGTAAAAGATTAAGAACCATAAAAGATTTTGGTTCAGATTTTTGTGCTTTTACTATTGAGAAGGATCCCATAAACCTCCAAGAGGCCTTATCTTCTTTAGATGCCGATTTTTGGCAAGAGGCTATAAATAATGAGATGGATTCTTTGGAATCCAATAAGACTTGGCACTTAGTAGATTTACCCCCCGGTTGTAAGTTTATAGGTTGTAAATGGGTACTTAAAAAGAAATTAAAACCTAACTGCACTATTGATAAATATAAAGCACGACTAGTAGCTAAAGGTTTTAAACAAAAAGAAAATATAGATTTCTTCGACACTTTTTCACCTGTAACTAGAATAACATCAATTCGGGTATTAATATCACTTGCTTCCATTCATAATTTAATTATACACCAAATGGATGTTAAAAATGCCTTTTTAAATGGTGAATTAAACGAAGAAATTTATATGGACCAGCCTGAAGGATTTGTAATACATGGTCAAGAACATAAAGTATGTAAATTAGATAAATCGTTATATGGTTTAAAACAAGTACCTAAACAATGACATGAAAATTTTGATAACTTAATCACTTCAAATGGTTTTAAAGTTAATGAAAGTGACAAATGCATTTATTACAAATCGGAGAATGACATTTGCACTATTATATGCCTTTATGTAGATGACCTTCTCATCTTTGGGTCTAACATTCGTGCCATAAACTCAGTCAAATCCTTATTAAGTGCCAATTTTGATATGAAAGATCTAGGTGAGGCGAGTGTAATGCTTGGTTGGTCAGAAAACAGAATTTTTTTGGATCATTCTTATTACATTGGGAAGATACTAAAGAAATACAATTACTTTGACTGTAAACCTACATGTACACCATATGATCCAAGTGAAAAGTTATTTAAGAACACTGGTGAAGGTGTAAGACAGTCCGATTACGCGAGCATCATTGGAAGCCTTCGGTATGCCACTGATTGTATTAGACCCGACATTGCCTATGTCATGGGATTATCGCGCAGGTTTACCAATAGACCTAGTATAGAGCACTGGCATGCTACTGAAAGGGTTATGAGATACCTTAAACGAACTACGAACCTTGGATTACATTATGAAAGGTTTCCATGTGATAACCCCAAACCCCGTACGACGGTGGCAAAGGTAATCTTTGGAATATAACACATAAATAGATAACAGCAGAACAGAAATAATTAAATACTCCAGATAATGTACAAAAGAATACACTGGATAAACATAATCATCAGAGTTACACAGTATACAGGATCATACTTAGTACAAAATACAGTTCAGCTATACATAAATGTCTACAGCGGAAAACAAAACATAATATGTACAACAGGAGCTGAACAGCATAAAAAGAGATAAATGATAGGATCCATCTTCAGCTCCAGCTATCCAGAAAGAGCCTGCTAAAACCTGAATACAAGGCTGCCCGTGTAGAAAAAGGGGCACCCGAGTTTGCAAGTGAAACAAACTACGAGTCAGTCATAGGACTGGTATGAGAAATCTACTTAACTTATTTTATAGTATGGCCAATCACAGGACCTCGCAGAACGGGTTTACTCCATTGGATTGCCAGTGCTTTAAAACAAGTAAATCTTTTAAACATCGCAAAGCTTTTTATAAAAATGAAGTCATTATAAGACTCGGTTCCCATCACACAATGCAACACAAACCGGAGGATAGAGTTTTACCTTATAATGGCCAAAATATGCTTGATACGAATAAAACAAAAGCATTTGACATTATTACTAGTGTTTATATGTTTCAAAAACAATTTCAAATCATAAGTATCAATCATAGACGGCATTAATGCCCCAAACCACTATGTCGCCATATATAGGTATACAATCAAAACCGCACGGTGTCATATTTGGAAATTGGATTTCCGTCATAAACCAAGGCAAAAGATAGTCCTTACCAAATTCGAGACAATCTAGCCTACCATGTCTCAGGCAAGCGCGCAGGCAAGCCTTGGATTGTTAGGGCTGATCCACCGATGTGGATTATTATGCCTGAACACTACGTTTCCCCGTCCTTTAGGGCGTAAATGAGTCCTATGACTCCATCGGTTCCACATAGTCACTGATATATATCTGAGGCGCCTCGCAATCCAACAACCACACAGGTGAAAATAATATAAATGTCAGGGCTGGTAGGTCACTAACACCACCCTAGCTAGAAGGAAACGCATGTCGTCCCTGATGTCCTCTCCCGTTTCTGGTTCATACCGGAGTGTGAGGCTCGCAAAACAACGCTATACACAAAGTTATGCCACACAGGCCGCGCTTTGATCATCAACCACAAGACTTTGCTTTTCAATAGAAGCCTTGATCATCTGCCACTTAGGCATGCCACACAAGCAATTCACTCCATGCGACTGATTTCTATTGATATATAACCTCTGAGCTCGTACGTCTCAGAGAAGGGCATTAAGCAAGAGAATAAATTCTCCGTCGCCAAGCAGATATATATTTAATAGAGATCAATCAGCACAGAACAAAATCCAATGTCAGACACACAGTCCTCCAAGGTAGCTACTCCTATCATGAGCATCAGTAACACCCCTCCATTCGACGTGAAGATCATCGGTCTTGCACCGTCTTCATATCTTCGACTTTTAATCGTCGATCAATTATTTGAAATGAGAATTAACTCGGCCTTTTCAAATAATTCACGTATATTTAGAATTTCAAATCAATTCACTTCAATGGTTAAATTATTCGACATCAATAATTCTGTTCTTTAATGTAATTTTCATGCCAAACACATTCAACCATCAAATATCAAATAAATCGAGCAAATTCAGTTTATTTCCATTCCATATCGTTTATAATATTTTATCACGATTTATCGCTATTTTTATTTATTTAAAAATAGCCAATTCATTCAAACGACGCTTCATGCCATAACGCGGCCGTGGTGCTGTTTTTCTTCAGATTTGATTTATACATAACTGAAATTCTAACTGTTGGATCTTCACAAATTTTATATTATTAGAAAGATCTTTTCAAAACAAATCCAACGGTTTTAGTTTTGGGAAAATCCAACGGTCGAATCTCCCGGTACAATCGTTTGATGTTACGATTTCAAAATACGAACTGCAGCATCGTTATTCAATTTAATTTAATTATATAAATATATATATAAATATAATCGATTCTGGCGCTGTTTTTCTTCAGATTTGAATTAAACATTCCAGACAATCCAACCGTTGGATCTTTACAAAGTGGTTGTCATTGGAAAGATATTTCCAAAGCGAACCCAACGGTTTCGGTTTCGGGAAAATCCGATGGTCGGATCTCCCGCACTAATCGTTTGAAATCACGGTTTCAAAATACGAACCGCAGCTTCGTTATTCGATTTATTTTTAATTATATATATATATATATATATATATAATCCATTCTTCGATTTCAAAAACCATATCCACTTCATATATTTGATAAAAATGATATTTTTATCCCACAGATATTTATTTCATCACATCACTATTTTTAACAGTTCATATATATCATAAAAATGTGATTTTTATTGTAAAACAATTTATTTCAAAACACGATTATTTTATATAGTTTATACATAAGGTAAAAACGTTATTTTTGGTGTTAAAACAATTTATTTAAAACACTAATATTTTACATAGTCTATATATATAATAAAAAAATGTTATTTTTGGTGTTAAAACAACATATTTAAAACACTAATATTTTATATAGTCTATATATATAATGAAAATGTTATTTTTATCTTTCAAATAATCTATTCAATACATGAACTTCATTCAACACATGAATTTCTATTCAACACATGAATATAGTTTCAACACATGAAAATAATTCTAACACATGAATATAGTTTCAACACATGAAAATAATTCTAACACATGAATATTATTGAAAATTTCGGCAGCACAACGGCAAGGTAGTTAAAACCGGCACCGTCCCGAGTACGGCTCCTCGCTCTACCTTAAATCCTCGCAGCTTTTGACAATGGGGACTTTCAATATCTAGTTCATGTGCAGACAAATTTTCCCATATACTAATCCTATTGGGATTTCAACCACAATCAATCATTTCAAATCAACCATTCATGATATTCACCAAATTTCACATCAACCAATAATCCAAACAATATCACAACCAATATATATCGTCCATGGTCTGTGGATGAGGGGAGTATACATATATATATATACGTATATAACTATATTTCGATTTCATTTCAATATCATTTCAATTTTTTTCAACGCATATATCATTTTTACAACGCATATATAACTTATACATCGAACATACAACCTATACAATGCTTATACATGAGGTGTACAACGCTTATATAATTCATACTTCGACTATATAATTTATACATCGTTGTTTCCATATCTTTTATAAATCAGAAATCTCACATTGGGTTCCACTCCTCCAAAAATTGTAAAAGGCTCAGAAAAATATCCGGTCTCTTCTAGAATGTAGAAGACGTCCGTACGAGTCCACTTTCTCTTGTTTCACTGGATTTCGACCACATAGCAAAAAAGATATGATTTTTAGAAGTAAATCATATTTCATAGCGCTTGGAAGTGTTATAAAACAGTTAATTATATTCAAACCCGTACCTTTTCAAAACAGTTCGAAACTAGGGTTAGGTTTTTCTGCAAATCTGTGAAACGATGTGAGGATCGGGCGGTGCAGCATTGAAGAGGGTCGGAGAAGCTCCCCGGCGCCACCCACGATGATCAGATCGACGGCCTACATTGGCGGCGGCGGCGCTTGAAAGATTTGAACTTTGGAGGGCCAGATCTCGGTGAAAACTCGATGATTGGGGACGAGGCTGGTACTGATTTGAAGCTTGGAGGATTCTCCACAAAAACCCTAACTGGAGCTGGCGATTCTGATGCGTATGGAGAGAGATAAGGAGGAGGGAAGGTTTGAAGAACGATAGTCGTTCGATTTGGGGAAGAAGCGGGTTTGGAAGAAGAAAGAGAAATGAATTCTATTGGCCCGCTATTTTTATTTATTTATATATTTTTAAAAGTGAATATTAGGCACACATCCCTAAAACGAAACTTAATTAGGCTCACATCCGGTCCTAAACTTATTGTAAATTAGGTCCCTATTTTTCAAAAACATATAAAAAAATATAAAAAAAATATAAAAAAATCACATAAATTCATAATTAAATAAAACATGTTCACACCAAAAAAATCAGGTGGAAAATCAATCAACAAACACGTCAAAATCAAAAAATACACAAAACAGCGAAAAATGCAGTAAAATGCATAAAAATATGCACATATTTCAAATAGTTGCATACATGTATGCATCTATTTCAATTCCGCATCATACGGCAGCATATATGCATACATGTATGCAGATTTTCCGAAATACATGCATGATTTCATGCATCTATTCGATTTCTGCATGGAAAACACGCATGCTTGCATATGTGCATACGAGTATGCAGTTATGCAGAAAATATGCATTCAAGTATGCACATATTGTCACGCCTTCAGCTTTCAACACATTACTGCATACAAGTATGCAGCTATTTTGAATAACAACATACTTGTATGCAATTATTCAGCAGGCTTGCGGATCTTTTTTGCATGTGTATATAAAAAGTTGCATACATGTATGCAACTATCAGTAATAGTTGCATACATGTATGCAACTTTTTTTTTTCAATTTGCGTGGGCTCTTGGGATTATTTCCAGAATTTAGATTTTTTTTTTTATGCATGAGCGCATTTTTTTTGCCAAAAATTGAAAAAGGCGAAGGGGACTTGAGGAGCAGGCGAATGGACCAAAATTTTTGGGCGGCATGTGATTTTAGGGACCGGAAACGTATGGAAAAGTATGGGTGGACGTAGCTTTAATTTAAAACTTAAATAAGGACGTGAGACAAAAGTACCCTTTTTAAAATCCCAAAAATACCCCTCTTCACATACTAACTCCAATCCAAACCCAACGACTGTCGTCCCTAGCTGAATACCCCCATTCTAAACACAATGGACTATGTTTCGTAGGCCCATTCGACTGTTTCAGTCAGTTTTTCTTCAAATTAAAATATAAAACATTCAATATTTATTTTGAACGTATATTTTAATTTGCCGGGGCCACATACTAATCCCAAAAATTCCAGAAAAATAAATCTAGCTATGTTTTGACGATACGGTCCCAAAAAAACTAGTTTCGTCAAATTCTGATACCGTTTGAAAAATGGCCATTTTCTAGTCGATCCAATTTAACTAAAACCAACCAAACACATTTTCCTTCGCCACGCTCACATGTTAACTTCAAAAATTATGGAATTTGAAACCTAGAAATAATTTGACATCCTGGATCCAACAAAAGTGGTTTCGTCGAATTCTGAGGTCGTTTGCAAAATGTCTATTTTCATGGGCTATATATTCTCCATAGCGACCTTTCTGAAAATTCATTTGACCATAGCTTTTGATTCCCGCTATGAAACTTTGATTTTTCAGATTCTTAGAAAGATATTCATTAACAAATTTAAATATTTTTGGTTTCACTAAAATCCGTTTTATTTTGCATCCGGTACAGTCAGTCAAAGTTTGAATTCAAATTTTGAAACTGCTGCGCCATTTCAGGCCTTATTTATAATTAAAAATAATTATATTTATTTTCAAACATACTTCTCGTCGTTATTATTTAAAATAATTTATTTTAAATATTTAAATCCCCTAAAGTAGCCAATTTAAAATTTTTAAACTAGTTCAGATTTTCCGGGTTGTTACAATCTCCCTCACTTAAAACTTTTTGTCCCTGAAAAGGAACGAAGTCGAAAGTCGTTTAATTAACCAATTAAAATTTCCTTCTGGCTTCCATTCTCCAACTTTACAGTTTCTAAGAATTTTCAAATTCTTCAAAAATTTGGCTAACACCCTAAATTTTCGAAAAATTTCACCTTAACCATCATTGTATGGGGAGCTTGGGGATATTTCAAATAGCCTCCCATGGCCCTCATCAATCCAAAAGAAAAAGAAAAAACCAAGCGGCTAACCAATCGGCTCATAAAATCAACAAATCCCAAGAAATACAATAAGCATGTACCTATTTGTTGGGCAAACAATTTTATTCCTCCGCTTATCAGTTATCCATAACCTGTTCACACATATATAATGCACATGTATATATTTGTATCTATTTCTAAATCAGCTCAATACTTGTTCAATTGCAAACATTTAACTTCATTCTCTTATTGATTAAATTAACTACCATTCTAATAATTTAATAAATCAAATCCACAATCACACAACACAAACAACAATTAATTTGTTTTTAACTTTTCAAAAATACAATAATTAATTCGTATTCTCTTTTGAAAACATTCAGACTATATAATTAAAAAGTTTACATGCATGAAAAGAAAACAATAACAAAGCAGTGAGCAACACGGAACTGTAAAATATGGTAAATGTACCTTGCACCAGAGTCAATCAGAGATATCCACCCTGTACTTAGGATAGGCTTTCTTAATGCTTTCCTCTGTTTCCCAAGTACAATCTCGCGGATCTCCACTCCATTGTACTTTGACTAAGTGAACTTTCTTGTTCCTCAGTTCTTTGGTTTCTTTGCCAATTATCTTTAGTGGTTTTCTTCTCACAGCCAATTCTGGAGTAATTTCTATATCCTATTGTACTGCTTCTTCCACGATCAAGTCTGGATCATGAAAATGCTTTCTAAGTCGAGATACGTGAAACACATTATGTACTCCAGGCAACCAATCTGGTAACTGAACCTTATAAGCGTGAGTTCCGATCCGTTCTAGAATAGGAAACGGGCCAATAAATTTGGGCGCCAATTTCCCTGTTTTACCGAACCGGATTACTCCTTTCATCGAAGATACCTTCAAATACACGTGGTAGCCAACAGCAAATGATATATCTCTTCGTCTCTTATCTGCATAGCTTTTCTGTCGGCTTTGAGCGGCGAGTAATCGTTTCTTAACGAAATTGACTTTGTCCCCAGCTTCACAAATCATATCGGGTCCCAATACAAGTCTATTACTAGGTTCTACCCAACAAGCAGGAGATCGGCACGATCTACAATACAATGCTTCGAATGGTGACATTGTCAGGCTCGCTTCGTAGCTGTTGTTGTATGTGAACTCAGCCAAATGCAAATGGTCTTCCCATGATCCACCAAAATCAATAACACAAGCCCGCAATAAATCTTCAAGAATACGGTTCACCCTCTCAGTTTGACCATCTGTTTGAGGATGATATGCGGTGCTCAAGTTCAGTTTCGTTCCCAATTCTGCTTGGAATGCTTACCAGAATTTACTAGCAAAAATCAGTTCACGATCACTAACGATGCTCATGGGAACTCCGTGCAGTCTAACTATGTCTTTGAAATAAATCTGCGCCAGACTCTGAGCAGTTCTATTCGATCTGACAGGTATGAAATGGGCGGTCTTCATGGAACGATCTACGATCACCCAAATACTGTCATTTCCTTTCCTGGTTCTGGGCAAACCATCTATGAAATCCATAGAAATTTGTTCCCACTTCCCACCTGTAATTTCTAAAGGTTGCAACAATCCAGCGAGCTTCTGCTGATCGCTTTTGACTTGTTGACAAGTAGGACACCGGCTAACATATATAGAGATATCTCTTTTCATCGCCTTCCACCAGAAAGTTCGCTTGATGTCATTATACATTTTACTAACCCCTGAGTGTATACACAGCTTGGACTTGTGACACTCGTCCAATACTTCTCTTTTAAGCTCAAGATTGTCCGGAACACAAATTCTTCCTTTCAATCTAAGAACTCCTGCGCTATCAACTTGAAAACTGGAGACTTCTCCCTTTTGAATTCTTTTGATCATCTCTTTAACAAAACTATCGTCTTTCTAAAGAATAGAAATTTTATCAATCAACGATGGTGTAATGATAATACTGGCGATGATCACAATCTTCCTGTTGAGCGCCTCAGCCACAACATTGGCTTTCCCCGGAGTATATAAAATATCTAGATCATATGCCACGAGAATTTCTAACCAACATTGCTGCCTCATATTCAGATCCTTCTGGATGAATAAATATTTCAATGATTGATGATCAGTATATAATTCGAACTTCTCACCTAACAGATAATGCCTCCAGATTTTCATAGCAAACACGATGGATAACAATTCAAGATCGTGAGTTGCATAATTCATTTCATGTGGCTTCAATTGACGGCTAGCATAAGCAACTACTTGGCCTCTTTGCATTAACACTGCGCCAAGGCCTTCTTTAGAAGCATTGGTCCAGACTTTCAAGTCTTGGTTGCCATCAATAATTGTTAACACTGGAGCCGTTGTCAGTTTTAACTTCAGCTCTTGGAAAGATGCCTCACATTCGGGGGTCCAGTTGAATCTTGAATGTTTGTTAGTAAGCTTCATCATGGAACTAGACGTCTTCGCAAAATCCTTAATGAATTTCCGATAATAACTGGCCAACTCGAGAAAACTTCGGACTTCTGTGGGTGTACGAGGCTGTTTCCAGTTCTGAATAGCAGTGATTTTACTGGGATCCACTGAAATTCCTTGCTTTGACACGACATGGCCAAAAAATTTGACTTCTTCTTGCCAGAATATATATTTGGAAAATTTGGCTTTCAAAACATTCTTTCTCAGAATTTCTAACACTTGTTCCAAATGTTTTTCATGCTCACTTTCTGATTTAGAGAAGATCAATATATCATCAATGAAAACCAGAACAAAATTATTCAATACTTCTCTAAATGCTCGGTTTATTAGATCGACGAAATAAGCTGGAGCGTTACATAAGCCGAACGACATTACTAACCACTCGTAGAATAAATCTGGACCTCTGAATGCTGTCAAAGGAACACATTCTTCGGCAATACGAAGCTAATGGAAACCTGTAGCTAGGTCCATTCGGGAAAATACTTGTGCGCCATTCAATCGTTCCAACAAATTATCAATCCGCGGCAATGGATATTTGTTTTTCAGCGTCTGCTTGTTCAAGTCACGATAATCCACACATAGTATGAGAGTACCGTCTGACTTCGGGACAAACACCACTGCTGCTCCCCAACCAGAGAAACTAGGCCTGATCAGACCCTTTCATACTAGTTGTCGAGTTTGATTGTCTAGCTCTTCTTTTTCCTTCAAGGTCATTCTTCGAATAGCGTGAACTACTGGCCTTGCATTCGGAACTAAAGAGATTTTGAAATCAATTTCTCTCTGCGGATGTAAGCTAACAACTTCTTCGAACACATCTGCATAGTTCTTGACAACTGGGATATTTTCAATGTCGACCGGAATATTCTCCGGAACGACAGGAACATGTTCTAATTAAGTAAGAGAAACATCCAAAGCTGACCAAAAATCTTTTTCTATCAGAATTCAGCCCTTCACATGGAATGGTTATATAATTGCCTGATTTAATCTTTGCATTTACGACTCTGTCGGTGCATTTAACCTCAGCTTCATATTTGATTAACCAATCCATTCCCGGGATCAGATCAAACTTTGTAAAATTCATGACAATAGAGATAGTAGGGAACCGATAACAGGAAAAAGAAACAGGAACCCCACAAACCCAACTAAGACCGAGGGACCCCCCCCACCGGATTATGGACAGCAATGGGTGTTTGTAACGACCCGGAAAATCTGAACCAATTTAAAATTTTTAAATTGGCTAAAATGATGGATTTTAAATAGTTAAAATAAATATTTTAAATAGTAAAGATGAAAACTGAGTTTGAATCGACAATTGAAAAGGAATATAATTAACTCTAATTATAAACAAGGCCTGAAATGGCGCTGTAGTTTCAAAAATTGAATTCAAACTTTGTCGGACTGTACCGGGTGTAAAACAAAACGGATTTGAGTGAAACCAAAAATATTTAAATCTGTTAGTGAATACCTTTCTAACGAATCTGAAAAATCGAAGTTTCATAGCGGGAAGTAAAAGTTATGGCCAAATGAATTTTCAGAAAGGTCGCTATGGAATTTATATAGCCCGTGAAATTGGCCATTTTGCAAACGACCTCGGAATTCGACGAAACCACTTTTGTTGGATCCAGGATGTGAAGTTATTGCTAGGTTTCAAATTTCATAATTTTTTAAGCTAGTATGTGAGCGTGGCAAAGGAAAACGTGTTTTGGTCAATTACAGTTAAATTGGATCGACCAGAAATGGGCCATTTTTCAAACGGTCTCAGAATTCGATGAAACTAGTTTTGTTGGGACCGTATCGTCAAAACATAGCTAGATTTATTTTTCTGGAATTTTTAGAATCAGTATGTGGCCTCGGCAAATTGAAATGTACGTTCAAATTAAATATTGAATGTTTTACATTTTAATTTGAATGAAAACTGACTGAAACAATCGAATTGGCATTCGAAACATATCCCATTGTGTTCGGAATAGGGGTATTTAACTAGGGACGACAGTCGTTGGGTCTGGATTGGGGTTCGTGTGTGAAAGAGGGTATTTTTGGATTTTTAAATTTTATAAATAAATAAAAAAATCCCAGCCAATCACCTTCTTCCTTCTCCCCCGACAAAACCCGCTTCTTCTTCAAACCGACGGCGGAAGAGAACTCGCACCTTCTCTCCTCTTTTTTCTCCTTCTACGCACCAAATCAGACCCCCCTCCACTGGAAGAAATTGTAGTACTTTCTCTCATCTCTAAATCCATACAAACCTGGTCCTCTCTAGTGGAGTATTTGCTGAGATCCATCGCTCCAAAGTCTGGAACTTCACCTCGCCGCTGCCGCTTGGATTCACCGCCGCACTCGACCAAACCACCGTCGATCCACGCGCCGGCCAAAGCTCCTTGATATGGTCAACTCTGATCTGGACCACGTGCTAAGGATTTGGCGAAAATTGAAAACCCTAATTTGAACCAGTTGCTGAGAGGTGCGGTTTTATATTTTAAACCATTTATTACAGTATAAAACCGTTGCAAAATTGATTAATCGTACAAAAATTATATCTTTTTCATGTGGGGTTGAAATCCAGTGAAACAAGAGAGACCGGGACCATGAGGACGTCTTCTACATTTTAGAAGAGACCGCGTATTTTTCTGGGCCTTCTGCTATTTTTGGTGGAGTGGAACCCAATGTGAGATTTCTAATTTATAAACAATATGGAAAACGACGATGTATAAATTATATAGTCGATGTATGAGTTATATAAGCGTTGTACACCTCTTGTATAAGCATTGTATAAGTTGTACGTTCGATATATAAGTTGTATATGCGTTGTAAAAATAATATATGTGTTGAAATAGAAGCGAAATGCTATATATATATATATACACACACACACGCCCCTCGTCCACAAACCGTGGACGATATTTGTTGGTTGTGATTGGTGTGAAAATTGATTGATAGCGAATGGTTGATTGGAATTGTTTGTGGTTGAAATTGATTGATTATGGTTGAAAATTACCCATTTGTGGTTGAGAAATATTTGGTTGAAACCACATAGGATTAGTTTGTGGAAATGAAATAAATATACATGCCGCCTACGTGCGAACTAGATGCATGATTCCCCATTGTCAAAAACCGCGAGGTTTTAAGGTAGAGCGAGGAGCCGTACTAGGGACGGTCCCGGTTTTAACTACCCTGCCGTTATGCTGCCGAAATTTTGAATAATATTCATGTGTTTGAATTATTTTCATTTGTTGAAACTATATTTATTCGTTGAATAGAAAACCTTCATGTGTTGAGTCGATATTCATTCGTTGGATAGAAATTCATGTGTTGAATGGTATTCGTGTTTTAAATATAAAAATCACATTTTTATCTATATATATAAACTATAGAAAACCTTCATGTGTTGAATCGATATTCATTCGTTGAATTGAAATTCATATGTTGAATGGTATTCGTGTTTTAAATATAAAAATCACCTTTTTATCTATATATAGAAACTATAGAAAACCTTCATGTGTTGAATCGATATTCATTCGTTGAATTGAAATTCATGTGTTGAATGGTATTCGTGTTTTAAATATAAAAATCACCTTTTTATCTATATATAGAAACTACAGAAAACCTTCATGTGTTGAATCGATATTCATTCGTTGAATTGAAATTCATGTGTTGAATGGTATTCATATTTTGAAAGAAAGTGTTTTATAATAAAAATCCCATTTTTATCATCGATATGAACTATATAAAATAACCTTGTTTTGAAATAAATTGTTTTATAATAAAAATCCTATTTTTATCACCTATATGAAATATATAAAATAGTCGAGTTTTGAAATAAATTGTTTTACATTAAAAATCACATTTTTATGATGTACATGAATTGCTAAAAATAGTGAAGTGTTGAAATAGAAGACAGTTAGATAAAAACATCATTTTTATCAAACGTATGAAAAGAATATAGTTTTGAAATCGAAGAATCGATATATATATATATAAATAGAATTGAAATTTATCGAATAACGACGCTGCAGTTCGTATTTTGAAACCGTGATTTTAAACGATTATACCGGGAGATCCGACCATCGGATTTTCCTGAAATCGCGACCGTTGGGTTCGCTTTGGAAAAATCTTTCCAACGGCACCAACTTTGTAAAAATCCAACGGTTGGATTGTATGGAATGTTTAATTCAAATCTGAAGAAAAACAGCGCCAGAATCGATTATATTTATATATATATATATAATTATATTTAATCGAATAACGACGCTGTAGTTCGTATTTTGAAATTGAAACTTCATACGATTATACCGGGAGATCCAGCCGTCGGAATTTCCCGAAACTGGAACCGTTGGATTCGTTTTGAAAAGATCTTTCTGATGATGTAAATTTTGTGAAGATCCAACGGTTAGATTTTCATATATGTCTAAATCAAATCTAAAGAAAAACAGCGCCACGGCCGCGATATGGCCCGAAGCGTCGTTTTGAATAAATTGGCTATTTTAAAATAAATAAAAATAGCAATAAATCGTTATAAAATATTATAAATGATATGGATGTAAATTTAGAAATTAACTGAAGGTTGGCTAAGTCGAATGGTTTCCTGGGTGTTGATCTGATGTTGGTTTCGTCCTTCGGGGTTAATATTTGGGAAATTGTTCTCTTACTGATTGACGGTTAGTGACTAATGAATTGAAATGATGTGTGTGTATGTTAGTGTTGCACTTGTTTATTATATACGTGAGTTGCTCAGAAAGACCGGGTTTATCCCATTCTGAATAACTGAATCGACGATAAGAAATAAAAGATGAAGAAGGTGGTCGAAGACCGGAGATCTTCACCTCGTTTGGATGGTAACCGAGGTCCTGATTGGGAGGCATCCCAAAATATGGATAATGAGTGGTGATCGTCCAGACGTATGTGGCGATCGATGGGTTTGCGAGGTATTTAGTGCCTCCGGTTTCGTTCAGACCCAGAACGGACTTGCAAATGGACAGTGTGTCTGACATTGGAATTTATTCTGTGTGATTTATAGCTATCAGTTGCACGGTGTGAATTGCCTGTGTGGCATGCTAAGATGCAGTGATCACGGCTTCTGTTGAAAAGCAAAGTCTTGTGGTGATGATCAAAGCACCGCCTATGTGGCGTAGCTTTGTATATAACGTGAATTCGCGAGCCTCACACCCCGGTATGAACCGGAAACGGGAGAGGACATCAGGGAGGGCCTGCATTTCTTCCTAGCTAGAAGTGGCGTCAGTGGTTTTACACCCCCTGACGAGTTTGACTTATGTGGTTGTTGCTGTTGCGAGGCACATCGGTTAGATCGGTCGATCCGGGACCGATGGAGTCATTCGTTGGCTCACTTACGCCCCAAAGGGCGAAGAAACGTAGTGTTCAGGCATTTTAATCCACTTCGTGTGGACCGGCCCTGACGATCCAAGGGTCGATGCGTTCTGATCCTGAGACTCGGGCTAGGCAGTCTCGAATTCGGTAAGGACCATCTTTTGCCTTGGTTCATGACGGAAATCCAATTTCCAAATACGACATCATGCGGTTTTGATTGTATACCTATATTTGGCGACATAGTGGCATGGGACGCTCATGTCGTCTATGATTGATAGTTATGATTGGAAATTGTTTTTGAAACATATAAACACTAGTAATAATATCAAATGCCTTTGTTTTATTCGTATCAAGCATATTTTGGCCGTTATAAGGTAAAAACTCTATCCTCCGGTTTGCGTTGCATTGTGTGATGGGAACTGAGTCTTATAATGGCTTCATTTTTATAAAAAGATTTGCGATGTTTAAAAGAAAGATTTGTTTTTAAAAGCACTGGCAATCCAACGGAGTAAACCCGTTCCACGAAAGTGGCGTGGTCCTGTGATTAGCCATATTTTAAATGTGTTGAGCAGATTTCTCATACTAGTCCCATGACTGACTCGTAGTTTGTTTCACTTTCAAACTCGGGTGCCCCCTTTTCTACACGGGCAGCCTTGTATTCAGGTTTAGCTGGTTCTTTCTGGATAGCTGGAGCTGAAGATGGATTCTATCATTTATCTATTTTTATGCTGTTCAGCTCCTATTGTACATTATGTTTGTTTTCCGCGGTAGACATTTATGTATAGCAGAACTGTATTTGTACAAAGTATGATCCTGTATACTGTGTAACTCTGATGATTACGTTTATCCAGTGTATTCTATTGTACATTATCTGATGTATTTATTTAATTTTGTTCTGCTGTTATCTGTTTCTGTGTTATATTCCAAAGATTACCCTTGTTACCGTCAGTACGGGAAATGGGGTCGTCACATCATGGTATCAGAGCTTTGGTTAAGCTTAGTTCTGGAATATAACATATGAACGAACTCGTCAGAAATAGAACCAGTAGTGTTCTAGGACGGGTAACTCTATACGGATAGGATCAGTAATATCCTAGTGTAAGTAAAGCAGAATGAAATACACCCCAGTGGACACATTTACATTGAAGTATTTGTCTCTATATTTTGAAATATCTTTTCGGTTGACCTGACACTTTGTCTGCTAATTGCAGATGCACTAGAAAATGAGTGACAGGAACAGAAGAAATAATCGTATGGCTCGACCAGCTAATGAGCCAGTTGTGCTCCCACAGCCAGAATCAGATATAGAAGTTCTATTCAAGAGATTTCGAAATCTGGGTGGATCGCCATTCTTAGGCAAAGAGTCCATTATGGAAACATAAGCTTGGATTCGTTCTGCAGAGAAAATCTTTGAGGGTTTGAAGCTGAGAGACGATCAAAAAAGATTACTGGCGTCTTGGGCACTCAAAGAAGAAGCTTTGCTTTGGTGGGATTCAGTTATTAAAGATAATCCAGAAGGTGATATCACCTGGGACAGATTCAAAGTGATTTTCCTAGAAAAATTTACTCCTCCCGAAGCAACCGAGCGATTATGTGATGAATTTTCTTATATGATACAAGGTGATATGACCATCCCAGAATATCATAAGAAATTCAACGAACTTTCTCATTTTTTCCCTCATCTGATTCAAGATCCAAAGAGGAAGAATTTGAGATTTATTCATGGCCTGCAAAGAAAATATCAGAACAGTGTAATGAGGAATGTGAAGCACCCCTTTTCTGAAATGATATACATGGCTTACCAGTACGAAGATCTCGACAGGAAAGGTATGTTGCCTTATGAAGAAGAATTCAGCTCTAGTAATAAAATTGAGTCTGAAACTGATCGTCCTGAGGCCAGTACGATGTCTGAGATCAGTAAGAATCCCAGTGCCAAGAGGAAAAGGGCTAAATCTAAGAAGGAACCAGTAACAACTGCCACATGCTCTAACTGCAATAAACCGGGGCATCTGACCAGGAAGTGTAAAACCTCGAAGAAACGAAAGAAGGGGTTTAAACCCGATAACCAGTTTCGAGAGAATAGAAAATGCTGTCAATGCCATCGGATTGGCTATCTTGAAAAGGACTGCAGGCAATTTAAGGAATCCAAAGCAGTGCATGTAAATGAAGTGGCAGAAGTGCCTGCATCTTCGTCTGCTCAGGAAAGGTCTGATGTTTTAGAAGGAACGCTCAATGTCAAGAACATTCCAGTTAAAGTACTGTTTGATACTGGCGCGTCACGAAGCTTTATTGCAAAGAGTGCAGTCAAGAAGTTGGATTTGAAATTGAGGAAGCTCAAAGAACCAATGACTGTCCAAAATCCAGTTGGGGTTTCCATCGATCTCAGTTGGGTTTGTGGGGGTGCCTGTCTCTCTTTTTCCTGCTATAAATTCCCTACTATCTCTATCATCATGAATTTTAATGAATTCGATCTTATTCTGGGATTGGATTGGCTAACCAAATATGAAGCAGAGGTTAGATGCGCCGAGAGAGTTGTTAGGGCTAAGATTAAATCAGGGAATTATATAACCATACCGTGTGAAGGTCAGAAATCTAATAGAAAAGACTTCTGGGCAGCTCTCGATGTTTCTCCAGCCCAAATAGAAAATATCCCTGAAGTTACAGAGAATATTCCTGACCTCATCAAAGACATTCCTGTCGTCAAGAACTATGCGGATGTGTTCGAAGAAGTTGTTCGCTTACCTCCGCAAAGAGAAATAGATTTCAAGATAGCTTTGATTCCGAATGCAAGGATGGTAGTTCACGCTATTCGAAGAATGTCCTTGAAAGAGAAAGAAGAACTTGACAATCAAACACGACAGCTCGTATGGAAGGATCTTATCAGGCCTAATTTCTCTGATTGGGGAGCAGCAGTGGTATTTGTCCCAAAATCTGACGGTACTCTACGGCTATGTGTGGATTATCGTGATTTGAACAAGCAGACCATAAAGAACAAATATCCATTGCCGCGGATTGATGATTTGTTGGATCGATTAAATGGCGCACAAGTATTTTCACGAATGGATCTAGCTACAGGCTTCCATCAACTTCGAATTGCCGAAGAGTGTGTTCCAATGATAACATTCAGACGTCCCGACTTATTCTACGAGTGGTTAGTAATGCCGTTCGGCTTATGTAACGCTCCAGCTTACTTCGTCGATCTGATGAATAGAGTGTTCAGAGGGGTTTTGAATAAATTTGTTCTGGTTTTCATTGACGATATTCTAATCTTCTCTAAATAAAAGGCCGAACATGAAAAGCATTTGGAACAGGTTCTGGAAATCCTCAAAAGGAATGTATTAAAAGCCAAACTATCCAAATGTATATTCTGGCAAGATGAAGTAAAATTTCTGGGCCATGTCGTATCAAAAGAAGGAATTGCTGTGGATCCAAGTAAAATCACAGCTATTCAGAATTGGAAACAACCCAGTACTCCTACAGAAGTCCGTAGTTTTCTCGGATTGGCTAGTTATTACCGGAAGTTCGTTAAAAACTTTTTGAAGATATCTAGTCACTTAACGAAGCTTACAAAGAAGCACTCTAAATTCAAATGGACTCCAGAAAGTGAAGAGGCTTTTGAAGAGCTAAAGTTAAGATTAACGACAGCTCCAGTGTTAACCATCATCGATGGCAATCAGGATTTGAAAGTCTGGACTGATGCTTCTAGAGAAGGCCTTGGCGCAGTGTTAATGCAAAGAGGCCAAGTGATTGCTTATGCTAGCCGTCAACTGAAGCCGCACGAGAAAAACTATGTAACTCATGATCTTGAGTTGTTGGCTATCGTATTCTCTTTGAAAATCTGGAGACACTATCTTCTGGGTGAGAGATTTGAACTGTTTACAGATCACCAGTCGTTAAAGTATCTGTTCACCCAGAAGGACTTGAATCTGAGGCAGCAACGTTGGCTGGAGTTTCTTGCAGCATATGACTTTGAGATTATATACACTCCAGGGAAAGCCAATGTTGTGGCCGATGCGTTAAGCCGAAAGAATGAAATGATCGCCAGTTTTATCATTGCTACTTCTTTGATTGACAAGATATCGGCTCTCCAAAAAGACGACCAATTTATTAAAGGAATGAGTCAACGAATTCGTGAAGGCAATGCTTCGGATTTCCAACTCGACAGCGAAGGGATTCTGAGGTTAGAAGGACGAATTTGTGTTCCAGAAATTCCTGAACTCGGGAGAGATGTGCTTGATGAATGCCACAAATCTAAGCTCAGTATCCATCCGGGTATGAGTAAAATGTATAACGATATAAAGCGAACATTCTAGTGGAAGTCGTTAAAAAGAGACATCTCGATATATGTTAGTCGATGCCCTACTTGCCAGCTAGTCAAGAGCGACTAACAAAAACTTGTTGGACTGTTACGACCGCTAGACGTTCCAGGTTGGAAGTGGGAATATATTTCTATGGATTTCATTGATGGTCTGCCCAGAACCAGAAAAGGGAATGACAGTATTAGGGTGATCGTAGATCGCTTCACGAAGACCGCCCATTTCATACCTGTCAGATCAAACAGAACTACTCAGAGTCTGGCGCAGATTTATTTCAAGGAAATAGTTAGACTACACGAAGTGCCGATCAGTATAGTGAGCGATAGAGATACAATATTTACTAGTAAATTCTGGGAGGCATTTCAAGTAGAGCTGGGAACAAAGCTGAATCTAAGCACCGCTTATCATCCTCAGATAGATGGTCAGACTGAGAGAGTGAATCGTATTTTAGAAGATCTATTGCGGGCTTGTGTTCTACATTTCGGTGGATCATGGGAAGACCATCTACATTTGGCTGAATTCTCATATAACAACAACTACCAGGCGAGCCTAACAATGTCGCCATTCGAAGCATTGTATGGTAGACCGTGCCGATCCCCTGCTTGTTGGGTCGAACCCGGTAATAGACTTGTGTTAGGGCCTGATATGATCCGAGAAGCTGCCGACAAAGTCGATTTTATTAAGAAATGATAACTCGCCGCTCAAAGCCGCCATAAAAGCTATGCCGATAGGAGAAGAAGAGATATATCATTTGCTGTTGGCGACTACGTATATCTGAAAGTATCGCCGATGAGAGGAGTTATCCGGTTCGGTAAAACTGGGAAGTTGGCGCCCAAATTCATTGGTCCGTTTCCTATTCTGGAACGGATCGGAACGCTCGCTTATAGGGTTAAAATGCCTGATTGGTTGCCTGGAGTTCATGATGTATTTCACATATCTCAACTTCGAAAGCACGTTCATGATCCAGACTTGATCGTGGAAGAAGCAGCTCAACAGGATATTGAAATTATTCCAGAATTAGCTGTGAGAAGAGAGCCCCTCAAGATTATCGGCAAAGAAACCAAAAAGCTGAGGAACAAGATGGTTCACTTAGTCAAAGTGCAATGGAGTGGAGATCCGCGAGATTGTACTTGGGAAACTGAGGAGAGCATTCAGAAAGCCTACCCTAGGTGCCGAGTGGATATCTCTGATTGACTCCGGTGCAAGGTACATTTACCATACTTTGCATTACCAATTAGTTCTCTACTCTGTTGTTAATTTCTTTCCATGGATGTGCACTTTTAATTCTATAGTCTTAATGATTTTAAAAGAATATAGAAATTGATTTGTATGATTTTGAAAAGTTAAAAACAATTTGATTGTTGTTTGTGTTGTGTGATAGTAAATTTGATTAATTGAATTATTAAAACGATAGTTAATTTAATCAATAATAGAATGAATGGTAAAATTTATTCGATTATATCACTCATTGAACTGATTAGAAAATAGATAGAAATATATACATGTGCATTATATATGTTTGAACAGGTAAATGGATAGCTGTTGAGTAAAGATTTTATTTGTGTGCCCGACAAATAGGTAAACCTTAATGAGTTGGATGCGAAATATTATTATATCAACTCCTGTGAATGCCATTGGATGCGGAGTGCTGGTTATTCTGTGTGTAATAATAAATGTCGCCATATGATAGTAACAATTAATTTTGAACTACATTACATGGCATACTTCTGGAAGATAGGCATTCTTCATCATATACCACATAAGCATTTGGAGCTTGTGTGACGAGGTGGAAGATTTACCATACGAGCGAGAGGCTTGTATGGCGATGGCTTTATTTTACAGGTTGAACTGATGACTGATATGGACTATTTAAATTGTAACGATAAAATTGCCAGATTAATAAAAACCCCACACGGGTCTGGAGTTGACAATAATCACGTCTCTCTAGTTATTAGATACGGCACATGGACTATTTATTTCCCACAGGGACGAGGTGACGAGGATTTATCCTCTGGAGCATTTAAAATACACACTCCCTCAGGCTTTGGCAGGGTGACGAGAATTTATTCTATGGAGTTATTATCTATACACGCTCCCCTGTAAACACCAGAATATATCACTATAAATATGTGTATGCTTATTAGGATTTATTGGGTACCTAATACGTCCCAATAAATTTCCAAACCTCTCCCCGTACAAAGGAGGTTATAGCGAAATTTTTCGAAAATTGCGGGTGTTAGCCAAATTTTTGAAGAATTTGAAAATTCTCAAAAACTGAAAAGTTGGAGAATGGAAGCCAGATTGAACGTAGAGTTGATTAATCAAACCACTTTCGACTTTGTCCATTTTCGGGGACGAAAAGTTTTAAGTGGGGGAGATTGTAACGACCCGGAAAATCTGAACCAATCTAAAAATTTTAAATTGGCTAAAATGATGGATTTTAAATAGTTAAAATAAATATTTTAAATAGTAAAGATGAAAACTGAGTTTGAATCGATAATTGAAAAGGAATATAATTAATTCTAATTATAAACAAGGCCTGAAATGGCGCTGCAGTTTCAAAAATTGAATTCAAACTTTGTCGGACTGTACCGGGTGCAAAACAAAACGGATTTGAGTGAAACCAAAAATATTTAAATCTGTTAGTGAATACCTTTCTAACGAATCTGAAAAATCGAAGTTTCATAGCGGGAAGCAAAAGTTATGGCCAAATGAATTTTCAAAAAGGTCGCTATGGAATTTATATAGCCCGTGAAATTGGCCATTTTGCAAACGACCTCGGAATTCGTCGAAACCGCTTTTGTTGGATCCGGGATGTGAAGTTATTGCTAGGTTTCAAATTTCATAATTTTTGAAGCTAGTATGTGAGCGTAGCAAAGGAAAACGTGTTTTGGTCAATTACAGTTAAATTGGATCGACCAGAAATGGGCCATTTTTCAAACGATCTCAGAATTCGAAGAAACTAGTTTTGTTGAGACCGTATCGTCAAAACATAGCTAGATTTATTTTTCTGGAATTTTTAGAATCAGTATGTGGCCTCGGCAAATTGAAATGTACGTTCAAATTAAATATTGAATGTTTTATATTTTAATTTGAATGAAAACTGACTAAAACAATCGAATGGGCCTTCGAAACATATCCCATTATGTTCGAAATGGGGGTATTTAGCTAGGGACGACAGTCGTTGGGTCTGGATTGGGGTTTGTGTGTGAAAGAAGGTATTTTTGGATTTTTAAAATTTATAAATAAAAAAAAATCCCAGCCAATCACATTCTTCCTTCTCCCCCGACAAAATCCGCTTCTTCTTCAAACCGACGGCATAAGAGAACTCGCACCTTCTCTCCTCTTTTTTCTCCTTCTACGCACCAAATCAGACACCCCTCCAATGGAAGAAATTATAGTACTTTCTCTCATCTCTAAATCAATACAAACCTGGTCTTCTCTAGTGGAGTATTTGCTGAGATCCATCGCTCCAAAGTCTGGAACTTCACCTCGCCGCTGCCGCTTGGATTCACCGGCGCACTCGACCAAACCACCGTCGATCCACGCGTCGGCCAGAGCTGCTCGACGTGGTCAACTCTGATCTGGACCACGTGCTAAGGATTTGGCGAAAATTGAAAACCCTAATTTGAACCGGTTGCTGAGAGGTGCGGTTTTATATTTTAAACCATTTATTACAGTATAAACCATTGCAAAATTGATTAATCGTATAAAAATCATATCTTTTTCATGTGGGGTCGAAATTCAGTGAAACAAGAGACAACGGGACGATGAGGACGTCTTCTACATTTTAGAAGAGATCACGTATTTTTCTGAGCCTTCTGCTATTTTTGGTGGAGTGGAACCCAATGTGAGATTTCTAATTTATATACGATATGGAAAACGACGATGTATAAACTATATAGTCGATGTATGAATTATATAAGCGTTGTACACCTCTTGTATAAGCGTTGTATAAGTTGTGCGTTCGATATATAAGTTGTATATGCGTTGTAAAAATTATATATGTGTTGAAACAAAAGTGAAATGATATATATATAAATATATATATATATATATATATATATATATATATATATATATATATATACGCCCCTCGTCCACAAACCATGGATGATATTTATTGGTTGTGATTGGTGTGAAAATTGATTGATAGTGAATGGTTGATTGGAATTGTTTGTGGTTGAAATTGATTGATTGTGGTTGAAAAATACCCGTTTGTGGTTGAGAAATATTTGGCTGAAACCACATAGGATTATCTTGTGGAAATGAAATAAATATACATGCCGCCTGCGTGCGAACTAGATGCATGATTCCCCATTGTCAAAAACCACGAGGTTATAAGGTAGAGCGAGGAGCCGTACTAGGGATGGTCCTGGTTTTAACTACCCTGCCGTTATGCTGCCAAAATTTTGAATAATATTCATGTGTTTGAATTATTTTCATTTGTTGAAACTATGTTTATTCGTTGAATAGAAAACCTTCATGTGTTGAGTCGATATTCATTCGTTGGATAGAAATTCATGTGTTGAATGGTATTCGTGTTTTAAATATAAAAATCACATTTTTATCTATATATATAAACTATAGAAAACCTTCATGTGTTGAATCGATATTCATTCGTTGAATTGAAATTCATGTGTTGAATGGTATTCGTGTTTTAAATATAAAAATCACTTTTTTATCTATATATAGAAACTATAGAAAACCTTCATGTGTTGAATCGATATTCATTCGTTGAATTGAAATTCATGTGTTGAATGGTATTCGTGTTTTAAATATAAAAATAACCTTTTTATCGATATATATAAACTATAGAAAACCTTCATGTGTTGAATCGAAATTCATTCATTGAGTTGAAATTCATGTGTTGAATGGTATTCATATTTTGAAAGAAAGTGTTTTATAATAAAAATCCAATTTTTATCATCGATATGAACTATATAAAATAACCTTGTTTTGAAATAAATTGTTTTATAATAAAAATCCTATTTTTATCACCTATATGAAATATATAAAATAGCCGAGTTTTGAAATAAATTGTTTTACATTAAAAATCACATTTTTATGATGTACATGAATTGTTAAAAATAGTGAAGTGTTGAAATAGAAGACAGTTAGATAAAAACATCATTTTTATCAAACGTATGAAAAGAATATAGTTTTGAAATCGAAGAATCGATATATATATAAATAGAATTGAAATATATCGAATAACGATGCTGCAGTTTGTATTTTGAAACCGTTATTTCAAGCGATTATACCGGGAGATTCGACCATCGGATTTTCCTGAAATCGCAACCGTTGGGTTCGCTTTGGAAAAATCTTTCCAATGGCACCAACTTTGTAAAAATCCAACGGTTGGATTGTCTGGAATGTTTAATTCAAATCTGAAGAAAAACAACGCCAGAATCGATTATATTTATATAAATATATAAATATAATTATATTTAATCGAATAACGACGTTGCAGTTCGTATTTTGAAATCGAAACTTCAAACGATTATACCGGGAGATCCGACCGTCGGAATTTCCCGAAACTGGAACCGTTGGATTCGTTTTGAAAAGATCTTTCTAATGATGTAAATTTTGTGAAGATCCAACGGTTAGATTTTCAGATATGTGTAAATCAAATCTGAAGAAAAATAGCGCCACGGTCGCGTTATGGCCCGAAGCGTCGATTTGAATAAATTGGCTATTTTAAAATAAATAAAAATAGCGATAAATCGTTATAAAATATTATAAACGATATGGATGTGAAATTTAGAAATTAACTGAAGGTTGGCTAAGTCGAATGGTTTCCTGAGTGTTGATCTGATGTTGGTTTCGGCCTTCAGGGTTAATATTTGGGAAATCGTTCTCTTACTGATTGACGGTTAGTGATTAATGAATTGAAATGATGTGTGTGTATGTTAGTGTTGCACTTGTTTATTATATATGCGAGTTGCTCAGAAAGACCGGGTTTATCCCATTCTGAATAACTGAATCGACGGTAAGAAATCGAAGATGAAGACGGTGGTCGAAGACTGGAGATCTTCACCTCGTTTGGATGGTAACCGAGGTCCTGATTGGGAGGCATCCCGAAATATGGATAATGAGTGGTGATCGTCCAAACGTACGTGGTGATCGATGGGTTTGCGAGGTATATAGTGCCTCCGGTTTCGTTCAGACCCAGAACGGACTTGCAAATGGACAGTGTGTCTGACATTGGAATTTATTCTGTGTGATTGATAGCCATCAGTTGCACGGTGTGAATTGCCTATGTGGCATGCTAAGATGCAGTGATCAGGGCTTCTGTTGAAAATCAAAGTCTTGTGGTGATGATCAAAGCACCGCCTGTGTGGCGTAGCTTTGTATATAACGTGAATTCGCGAGCCTCACACCCCGGTATGAACTAGAAACGAGAGAGGACATTAGGGAGGGCCTGCATTTCTTCCTAGCTAGAAGTGGCATCAGTGGTTTTACACGCCGTGACGAGTTTGACTTATGTGGTTGTTGCTGTTGCAAGGCGCCTCGGTTAGATCGGTCGATCCGGGACCGATGAAGTCATTTGTTGGCTCACTTACGCCCCAAAGGGCGGAGAAACGTAGTGTTCAGGCATTTTAATCCACTTCGTGTGGACCGGCCCTGACGATCCAAGGGTCAATGCGTTCTGATCCTGAGACCCGGGCTAGGCAGTCTCGAAATCGGTAAGGACTATCTTTTGCCTTGGTTCATGACGGAAATCCAATTTCCAAATACGACATCGTGCGGTTTTGATTGTATACCTATATTTGGTGACATAGTGGCATGGGACACTCATGTCGCCTATGATTGATAGTTATGATTGGAAATTGTTTTTGAAACATGTAAACACTAGTAATAATATCAAATGCCTTTGTTTTATTCGTATCAAGCATATTTTGGCCGTTATAAGGTAAAAACTCTATCCTCCGGTTTGCGTTGCATTGTGTGATGGGAACAGAGTCTTATAATGGCTTCATTTTTATAAAAAGCATTGCGATGTTTAAAAGAAAGATTTGTTTTTAAAAGCACTGGCAATCCAATGGAGTAAACCCGTTCCACGAAAGTGGCGCGGTCCTGTGATTAGCCATATTTTAAATGTGTTGAGTAGATTTCTCATACCAGTCCCATGACTGACTCGTAGTTTGTTTCACTTACAAACTCGGGTGCCCCTTTTTCTACATGGGCAGCCTTGTATTCAGGTTTAGCTGGTTCTTTCTGGATAGCTGGAGCTGAAGATGGATTCTATCATTTATCTCTTTTTATGTTGTTCAGCTCCTATTGTACATTATGTTTGTTTTCCGCGGTAGACATTTATGTATAGCTGAACTGTATTTGTACTAAGTATGATCCTGTATACTGTGTAACTCTGATGATTACGTTTATCCCGTGTATTCTATTGTACATTATCTGATGTATTTATTTAATTATGTTCTACTGTTATCTATTTCTGTGTTATATTCCAAAGATTACCCTTGTCACCGTCAGTACGGGAAATGAGGTCGTCACAGTGTTTTGAGCTTTCTCAAATTCAAATCCAGTTTCTTTATCGCATTCTTTGCAACAAAGCTTCGCGAAGTGCCTGTATCAAACCGTACTTTAACTGGAATATTTTTGATAGTAAGCGTGCCTTCTAAAACATCTGGCCTTTCCTGATTAGTTGAGGGTTCAAAAATTTCTACCACTTCATTTACTTGAGCCACTTTGGCCGCTTTCAACAGCCAGCAGGCTCGCTTTATATGACCAGCCTGATGACAAAGATTGCACTCTCGGGTCACTTGAAACTTGTTCTTGGATTTATATCAATTATTCTTTCGTCTGTTCAAAGATTCACAGTTCCTCATCGAATGCCCTTTTTGATTACACTTTAAACATACGACTGCTTTAACCTTTTTCTGACTGGCCCTTGGCCTTTTATTGCCTTCAGAGTTTGTACTTACCTCAGGCTGCATACTAGCCTCTGGTTGTGTACTTGTCTCTGGGCTATCAGTTTCAAATTTCCTTCTGTTGCTAGAACTGACTTCCTCTTCGTCGTCAAAAATGCCTCGCTTATCTAGATCTTCATACTGATAAGCCATGTATATCATTTCAGAAAAAGGAAGCTTCACATGCCCCATCACACTGTTCTGGTATTTTCTTTGAAGACCATTAATAAACCTCAGATTCTTCCACTTTGGATCTTGGATTAGATGAGGGGCCAAATGAGAAAGTTCATTGAATTTCTTATGATATTCTGGAATGGTCATATCTCCTTGTATCAGATAATAGAATTCATCACATAACCTCTCAGTTGCTTCTAGATAAATAAATCTTTCACGGAACATCTCTTTAAATTTATCCCTGGTAATATTACCTTCTGGATTATCCTTAATAATCGAATCCCACCAGAACAAAGCTTCGTCTTTGAGTGCCCAAGATGTCAGTAATCTCTTTTGGTCATCTCTTAGCTTTAAACCTTCAAAGATTTTCTCAGCAGAACGAATCCAAACTTGTGTTTAATAATAGATTCTTGCCTAAGAATGGTACTCCACCCATATTTCTATATTTCTTAAGTAGAGCTTCAACATTTGGTTCCAACCTACCTCTTCTACTTCTTCCACTCATTTTTCAATGTCTGCAAATAGCAGACAAAGTGTAAGGGCAACAGAAAAGGTAATTTTAAAACATAGAGACATATACTTGAATGTAAATGTGTCCATCAGGGTTTATTTCAATCTGCTATACTCATACCAGGATATTTCTGATCCTATCTGTAATGAGTTCTTTGTTATAGAACTCTACTAGTTCTATTTCTGACGAGTTCGTTAATATGTTATATACCAGAACTAAGCTTAACCAAAGCTTTGATACCACGTTTGTGACAACTCCAAACCCCGTACGACGGTGGCAAGGGTAATCTTTGGAATATAACACATAAACAGATAACAGCAGAACAGAAATAATTAAATACACCAGATAATGTACAATAGAATACACTGGACAAACATAATCAACAGAGTTACACAGTATACAGGATCATACTAAGTACAAAATATAGTTCATCTATATATAAATGTCTACAGCGGAAAACAAAACATAATATGTACAACAGGAGCTGAACAGCATAAAAAGAGATAAATGATAGGATCCATCTTCAGTTCCAGCTATCCAGAAAGAGCCTGCTAAAACCTAAATACAAGGCTTCCCATATAGAAAAAGGGGCACCCGAGTTTGCAAGTGAAACAAACTACGAGTCAGTCATGGGACTGGAATGAGAAATCTACTTAACTTATTTTATAATATGGCCAATCACAGGACCACGCCACTTTCGCGGAACGGGTTTACTCCATTGGATTGCCAGTGCTTTAAAACATGTAAATCTTTTAAACATCGCAATGCTTTTTATAAAAATGAAGTCATTATAAGACTCAGTTTCCATCACACAATGCAACACAAACCGGAGGATAGATTTTTACCTTATAATGGCCAAAATATGTTTGATACGAATAAAACAAAAGCATTTGATATTATTACTAGTGTTTATATGTTTCAAAAACAATTTCAAATCATAAGTATCAATCACAGATGGCATTAATGCCCCATAACACTATGTCGCCATATATAGGTATACAATCAAAACCGCACGGTGTCGTATTTGGAAATTGGATTTTCGTCATGAACCAAGGCAAAAGATAGTCCTTACCGAATTCGTGACAATCTAGCCTACCATGTCTCAGGCAAGCGTGCAGGCAAGCTTTGGATTGTCAGGGCCGGTCCAATGATGTGGATTATTATGCCTGAACACTATGTTTCCCCGCCTTTGGGGCGTAAATGGGTCCTATGACTCCATCGGCTCCACATAGTCACCGATATATATCCGAGGCGCCTCGCAATCCAACAACCACACAGGTGAAAATAATATAAACGTCAGGGCTGGTAGGTCACTGATACCACCCTAGCTAGAAGGAAACGCATGCCCTTCCTGATGTCCTTTCCCATTTCTGGTTCATACCGGGGTGTGAGGCTCGCGAAACAACGCTATACACAAAGCTATGCCACACAGGCCGTGCTTTGATCATCAACCACAAGACTTTTCTTTTCAACAGAAGCCTTGATCATCTGCCACTTAGGCATGCCACACAGGCATTTCACTCCATGCGACTGATTTCTATCGATATATAACCTCTGAGCTCGTACGTCTCAGAGAAGGGCGTTAAGCAAGAGAATAAATTCTCCACCGCCAAGCATATATATATTTAATAGAGATCAATCAGCACAGAACAAAATCCAATGTCAGACACACAGTCCATTTACAAGTTCATTCTGAGTTTGAACGAAACCGGAGGCACTTAATACCTCGCATATCCATACAATCAATAAGTACGTCCGGATGGCTACCACTTCAGCCCCTTCAAGGTAGCTACTCCTATCATGAGCATCAGTAACACCCCTCCATTCGACGTGAAGATCATCGGTCTTGCACCGTCTTCATATCTTCGACTTTTAATCGTCGATCAATTATTTGAAATGAGAATTAACTCGGCCTTTTCAAATAATTCACGTATATTTAGAATTTCAAATCAATTCACTTCAATGGTTAAATTATTCGACATCAATAATTCTGTTCTTTAATGTAATTTTCACACCAAACACATTCAACCATCAAATATCAAATAAACCAAGCAAATTCAGTTTATATCCATTTCATATCATTTATAATATTTTATCACGATTTATCGCTATTTTTATTTATTTAAAAATAGCCAATTCATTCAAACGACGCTTCAAACCATAACGCGGTCATGGCGCTGTTTTTCTTCAGATTTGATTTACACATATCTGAAATTCTAACCGTTGGATCTTCACAAATTTTATATTATTAGAAAGATCTTTTCAAAGCGAATCCAACGGTTTCAGTTTTGGGAAAATCCGACGGTCGGATCTCTCGGTACAATCGTTTGAAATTACGATTTCAAAATACGAACTACAACATCGTTATTCGATTTAATTTAATTATATTAATATATATATAAATATAATCGATTCTGGCGCTTTTTTCTTCAGATTTGAATTAAACATTCCAGACAATCCAACCGTTGGATCTTTACAAAGTGGGTGTCGTTGGAAAGATATTTCCAAAGCGAACCCAACGGTTTTGGTTTCGGGAAAATCCGATGGTCGGATCTCCCGCACTAATCATTTGAAATCACGGTTTCAAAATATGAACCGCAGCTTCGTTATTCGATTTATTTTTAATTATATTTATATATATATATATATAATCCATTCTCCGATTTCAAAAACCATATCCACTTCATATATTTGATAAAAATGATATTTTTATCCCACGGATATTTATTTCATCACATCACTATTTTTAACAGTTCATATATATCATAAAAATGTGTTTTTATTGTAAAACAATTTATTTCAAAACACGATTATTTTATATAGTTTATACATAAGGTAAAAATGTTATTTTTGGTGTTAAAACAATTTATTTAAAACACTAATATTTTATATAGTCTATATATATAATAAAAATGTTATTTTTGGTGTTAAAACAAATTATTTAAAACACTAATATTTTATATAATCTATATCTATATAATAAAAATGTTATTTTTATCTTTCAAATAATCTATTCAATACATGAACTTCATCCAACACATGAATTTCTATTCAACACATGAATATAGTTTCAGCACATGAAAATAATTCTAACACATGAATATAGTTTCAACACATGAAAATAACTCTAACACATGAATATTATTGAAAATTTCAGCAGCATAACGGCAGGGTAGTTAAAACCGGCATCGTCCCGAGTACAGCTCTTCGCTCTATCTTAAAGCCTCGCAGCTTTTGACAATGGGCACTTTCAATATCTAGTTCGTACGCAGGCGAATTTTCCTATATACTAATCCTATTGGGATTTCAACCACAATCAATCATTTCAAATCAACCATTCATGATATTCACCAAATTTCACATCAACCAATAATCCAAACAATATCACAACCAATATATATCGTCCATGGTATGTGGACGAGCGGAGTGTGTGTATATATACACACACACACACATATATATATATATAACTATATTTTGATTTCATTTCAATATCATTTCAATTCTTTTGAACGCATATATCATTTTTACAATGCATATATAACTTATACATCGAACATACAACTTAAACGACGCTTATACATGAGGTGTACAACGCTTATATAACTCATACTTCAACTATATAATTTATACTTCGTTGTTCCCATATCGTTTATAAATCAGAAATCCCACATTGGGTTCCACTCCTCCAAAAATTGTAGAAGGCTCAGAAAAATATCCGGTCTCTTCTAGAATGTAGAAGACGTCTGCATGAGTCCACTATCTCTTGTTTCACTGGATTTCGACCACATAGCAAAACGATATGATTTTTAGAAGTAAATCATATTTCATAGCGCTTGGAAGTGTTATAAAACAGTTAATTATATTCAAACTTGTACCTTTTCAAAATAGTTCGAAACTAGGGTCAAGTTTTTCTGTAAATCCGTGAAACGATGTGAGGATCAGGCGGTGCAGCATTGAAGAGGGTCAAAGGAGCTCCCCGGCGCCACCCGCAATGATCAGATCGATGGCCTACACTGGCGGCGGCGACGCTTGAAAGATTCGAACTTTGGAGGGCCAGATCTCGGCGAATACTCGATGATAGGGGATGAGGCTGGTACTGATTTGAAGTTTGGAGGATTCTCCACAAAAACCCCAACTGGAGCTGGCGATTCTAATGCGTGTGGAGGGAGATAAGGAGGAGGGAAGGTTTGAAGAATGGTCGTCGTTCGATTTGGGGAAGAAGCGGGTTTGGCAGAAAAAAGAGAAATGAATTCTATTGGCCCACTATTTTTATTTATATATTTTTAAAATCCCAAAAATACCCCTCTTCACATGCTAACTCCAATCCAACCCCAACGACTGTCGTCCCTAGCTAAATACCCTCATTCCGAACACAATGGACTATGTTTCGTAGGCCCATTCGACTGTTTTAGTCAGTTTTTCTTCAAATTAAAATATAAAACATTCAATATTTGTTTTGAACGTACATTTCAATTTGCCGGGGCCACGTACTGATCCCAAAAATTCCAGAAAAATAAATCTAGCTATGTTTTGACGATATGATCCCAACAAAATTAGTTTCGTCGAATTCTGAGACCGTTTGAAAAATGGCCATTTTCTGGTCGATCCAATTTAAATAAAACCAACCAAACACATTTTCCTTCGCCACGCTCACATATTAACTTATAAAATTATGGAATTTGAAACCTAGCAATAATTTGACATTTCGAATCCAACAAAAGTAGTTTCGTCGAATTCTGAGGTCATTTGCAAAATATCTATTTTCAAGGGCTATATATTCTCCATAGCGACCTTTCTGAAAATTCATTTGGCCAAAGCTTTTGATTCCCGCTATGAAACTTCGATTTTTCAGATTCGTTAGAAAGATATTCATTAACAGATTTAAATATTTCTGGTTTCATTAAAATCCGTTTTATTTTGCACCCGGTACAGTTAGTCTAAATTTGAATTCAAATTTTGAAACTGCCGCACATTTTAGGCTTTGTTTATAATTAAAAATAATTATATTTATTTTCAAATATCGATTCAAACATACTTCTCGTCGTTATTATTTAAAATAATTTATTTTAAATATTTAAATCCACTAAAATTGCCAATTTAAAATTTTTAAACTGGTTCAGATTTTCCGGGTTGTTACATTCCATCTGTGCTTGAAGGATATTCTGATGCAGACTAGAATACCCTATCTGATGATTCTAAAGCGACCAGTGGCTACATATTTAGCATTGCTGGAGGTGTTGTTTCATAGAAACCCAAGAAACAGACTATTTTGGCTCAGTCTACTATGGAGTTTGAGATGATAGCACTAGCCATCACTAGTGAAGAAGCGGAGTATTTGAGAAATCTGCTAGCTGAGATTCCCTTATCGGAAAAACTGTTACCAGCTGTGTTGATACATTGCGATAGTATTGCGGCTATTGTAAAAGTTCAAAACCATTATTATAACGGTAAGAGACGACAAATACGTCGTAAGCAAAGCACTATTAGAGAACTACTTACTACAAGTACTGTTAGAGTGGATTACATACGTAGTGATGAAAATTTGGCAGATCCTTTGATGAAAGGACTGCTAAGAGAGAAAGCCCTTAATTCTTCTAAAAGAATGGGACTATTGCCCTTAGATTGTTGAGTCACGCATAATGGTAACCCGACCTAAATGACTAGAGATCCCAAGAACTAGGTTCAATAGGTAAAAACAAGTTGTGTAGTGATAGGAGTTGAACATGCTATTTAATAAACCAAGAATCATGTATTCCTGAAGTGATTAGAGGATGAGTTAATAGAAACTCTTAATGAGATCTATACTCTATTTGGAGTGGAGTACCTACCTTCAGGAGACTCACCTTTGTGAATGTGGAAATGTAGTCATATCTTATGGAGTTTTGGGCAAAACTTCTAGAGCGTTCTCTGAACTAGGATAGTGTGCATGGTCGTAAATGCACGGGCTCATTTGATTGCACTATAGAAAAGGTTGTGTGTGGTTTGATGTCAGGAATAGAGTTCAAGACTATGTGTCACTCTAGTAAAAACTGAATCTTATTCACTATGCAAAGGTTCAAGTCGGATGACACCTTTGTTTATGCACATCTTATGTTTTTTTAAAAACTGCTCGAAAATATTTTAAAAAAAAATTCAAGTAGTGGATTGTTGGAAATGTTTTTATTAACATTAGGTGAATTATTAAAAATGTTGGAATAAGTGTATGAATGGCTACTACATGTGAATAGTCCCACATCATGGAACTATATGGAAGAGGCAAGTATATAGCTTGTTTCTAAGAAGTCATGTTGGGGCTTTAGGGCTCCCAATACATGCTTTGTTGTGAGGGAGGAGACCATGCATCATGACCACCACACACGCGCGCGCAACTGACCGACTTGACTCGACTCGACCCGGCCCGGTTCGGTTTGGGCTTGGGCTTGGGCCTTGACTTTGCGATGTGGCACTTATATTTTTGGACCATAAAACTTTGCTTTTTTGGACTGTTTCTTTATGGAAAAAACATTTCTGCACCGACAATTTTTCTGTAACGGTAAAAAAATAATCGTGTCCCGTAATTTCAGTAGATCCGGTGTTTTCTCCCACTACTCAGTAAAACCCTAATTCCTGTTCTATAGACGAGAATATACATTGCATTGCATATTCTCTTCTTGCCTCCGCCATTAAAATTTTCTTCCATAAATTTTCGAGTAGTATTTATTTTCGAAAGTGCAAATCTGCACTGATTTGTTGTGCAAGAAAATCAGTTATTGCTTTTTAGATGCTGTTTTATCCTAGAGGCGGCGGCGAAAGTACGAACTGGTTTGCACCTCTGACCAGATCGCCGAATCATCTTCAAGAAAGCAACGAAGTACGTGACTCAGCCATTGTTTCCCAACAATCTTTTCGCCAAAGCAAGCAACAGTTAGAAGCCTATGTCATCTTCTCCCTTTTCTTACAGTCTCGTTCTCCAGTAAAAAGCCCAAAGACTGGAAACTTGATTTCAAAGCGATTTATGAAGAAAACGATAGGGCAATACCTTTTACACATCAAGTTTTAAGCTTGTCCGTACATGTGAACATCAAATTCACTTGCGATACATATATTATGGTCTCCAATATGAAAACAAGCTCAAAATATATTGCTTCTCGATTGGTTTAATTTTCAAGTAGAGATGTCGCACTTATACAATAGAAAGTTAATATCTGAAACCCTAAATATATTCACCGCAGTTATATCAGTTGAACAAAATTATTAGAGATGGCCATTTATAACGGTTAACCGACCTTAACCGAACCGCTTTAATCGACAAATTCGATTAACCGATCAAATTACGGTTAACCGTTATACATTGGTTAACTGTTAACCAAAAATACGCACATGTATACGTAGAAACAGTGACACATATGTACAAATACAATCACACGTTGGGAGGACCCCAAAATTTTCAATTAAATTTTCAATTATTAAATTATAAATTATAATACTCTTGGGCCCTCTTCACATGTTTATCTTCTTATAACCCTTCAACTCCAGGATCACCTTTGAATAATATAAAAATATCAGTATATTTCAATTTCTAACTTGTATATATGAAGATATACAAGTCTCCTTTACTTATATCAGAGTCAAGTTAAATAATATAGGGCATTAGATTAATTAAAAATAATTAATCACCACAAGTTATATAGCTTTCTTCCAATATATAGTTTACATAATTTTGCATAGGGCTGTTACGGTAATGGTAAATTTACCATACCATTACCAGTCGACCGGTACTCATTTTTGGTTGAAATCGGTATACCAGTTAAAACGGTATGGTAACGGTAAATTTACCATTTTTAACGGTAAATTATCGGTAACGTTTCTTCAATACCAACGGTAATTTTATCAGTTAATTCAAAATATAAGTATACTCATCTGATATGCTTTATTACATGCACGTAGAACCAAATAAATGATTATATTTAATTCAATAATCAGATGAAATAATTCCAAATACACTTATTTTCTTTTTCATTTATGTTTTTTATAAACTAACACCACATATAGTATAATAAAAATGCACGGTGTACAAAAAATATGTTAAGATATAAACTTTGATCGACAAACGGTAATTTACCATTACTAGTGTAACGGTTACCAGATTATCGGTATACCAGTCAATCGGTAACGGTAACGGTAAGCAATTCTGGCTTACCAGTAAAAACGGTACGGTAACGATATTTGTCAAACGGTAACGGTAACTATTACCATAACAGCCCTAATTGTGCAGATTTGAGTATTTGATGATACCTCTAGTCACCTTATAAAACTGATACCAAAATATCAGAAATGGATACCTAAGTATCAGAAACTGCTACCAAGCTAGCACAATTTTATACCATTTAAAATAAGGAGCATTGGCATGTCTCACCATATATATAATAGAAATATGTTCAAACCATTTTTAACTATTCAAAATTCCAGAATCCTATACCTATTAATTATTTATACTCATAGAGACAGCCTACACCATATACGTATAGACGTACATTCATTTATATATCATACTGACTACACACAGTATGTAAAAACCATATTGGCTGGTATGTTCTACATTATAAACTCCATTATATTAACACAGAATATTATATCCAATATCAACACAAATATGTCCGTTTAAAATAACTTTAAATTAAAGATTTTATAGAACTTAACATTTCAAAACTCAGTATACATTTTGAACAAGTAAAAATATTTCAAAACTTACCTACTTACTACTTCAACAGATATATAACTTGGTTTTGGTTTTTTTGGGAGACCATAGCTATATATTGTTTATACAGCATCCCCCAATCTACTAACACTAAACAGACGTCCATATATGTTCGTATAACACACAAAATATACAAAACAACATCATGATAAATTAGATCAAAATGGGAATCGTATTATTTCATTTAAAAAATCACATATCAAACTGTCAACACAACTTTGGCTATTCTTGAGAGGCCACCTCCATATAGAAGTAATATGGGATGACTCTTCTCTTCTAGCTCAAAGCACATATGAACATACATCTGCACTTAATACACCGATACTCACATTTAGTCATTCATCTTTATCAATTACATAACCCAGATTGAATCACTTGTTTACTTACTGTGATTAGAGAAGAACATACAAACTTATACATTTTAAATTAGTTTTCAACAAATTAATAACACATATTTTGACAACTTTCATAAAGCTGTTTTCCAGGCACATCAACACTACAAAAACAATACAAAACCCAAATATATAACCCCTGCAACTCATCCAGCATTAATAAGTATGTGAACATTCCCAAATTAAGTCTTCCCACATCATAGCTGAATAAAAGCATCTACACCTGAAAAACAATATGCTGAACTACCTCATTTGAATAAGACGCCCAGGAGATAGCATGGGCAATCAATAGGGTCAGAATAAAAATGTGTGATATGAGCGTATTTATAAATTGGTTTAAACTGATAACAGGTGATACTCAATGTTCAATTTCTTTATGTATTTTACAGTTCTAATTAGGTCATTCAGTAAGCCCAAAAACATGCACAACAAAATTATACACACATGTCGTATATATATAGCAGTTTATACGTTACCAATCAGTGTGTATGCATTTCTAATACACACACACACTTTCATGCATATATACGCACATATATCCATTTAAGTTCTGAATCACCTGACAGTTTAATTTTGATACACACACACAACCATTTGTATGCATGTATACAGATATATCTTATTAATTTCAAAACTCATTTCTAAAATATGTATACACACAATTTTTCATGCATGTATACATATCACCCACTTTATTCCAAATTCACCTAAGTGTTTATATCTGCTAACATGGATATACTTAACTATTCTCATCTGTCTGAATGTTTAGTCAACACCATTATTATTTGGCATCTTATTCTCTAATATATGAACATATATACACATTTCCATGCATGCATGCATACATACATACATACATACATACTCTTTCAATTTCAGGATTATCTAGCAGATTATTTCTAATGTATATACACACATTTTCATGCATATATACATATCTATACACTTTGTTTCATAACACTCTAGCAGATTATTCCAATATATATGTACATACACACACACACACTCTTTTATGCATGTATACATATACATACAAGCCCGCCTTCTTCCCACGTATCACATGTCATGATAACTATATGCTTTAGATTTCTTTTTCTAGCAAGTAAACAAACCATTTTTATACAAACCTGAAGACAATCAAATATGCAAAGTAAATCATGCATTTCAGCCAAGAATCCAAATACAAAGCAATTGATTGAATTTTAAATATTAAATCCCCTAGTTTCTATGCTTAATCTTGTTAACTCCCCTTATTTCTTTGTATTCGTATCACAAAACTGATGTGAATACCTCAATAAAGCCTTAATAATTACCCATTTATGTACACATAATAATCAGACAAAGGGTACAATACCTTTAAGGGCCATTCACCGCAGTCATAGCCATAAATTAGTCAGCTATATAAGTTTATACTTAAACATTCACTTAAAGGATATATATCAAATATATATATATATATATATACACACACACACAAACACACATATTGGTGTGTACAAGCAGGGGCGGACTCAGGTACAGGCGAGCTAGGGCAGCCGCCATACCTGGAAATACGAAAACCCAGCAAGAAAAATCAAAATTTAATACTCTGCTCAGGCTGGAATTTTCAGCTTGCCCTACCTGGTAGGCTAATAAGCTCACAAAGGCCCAAAGCTTAACGTTTTGATCCAAACAGCCTTAACATATGACAATTTCACCTTAATGAAACAGTTTTATATATATATATATACAGGGTAACTTCCTCTACTTTTGTGATATGGGACAAATTTTTTTTTTTTTTTTTTGGCCATACCTGAGTCACAAAGCTGCGTCCGCCACTGTGTACAAGTCAGCATTATTTGAATGTATGCCATTTCCACTAATCTTTCTTGTAAAAGCCTCTCCTATTTAGTTTAGATCTATGTACACAACAATAAGCAAACAATCGGCAACCATGCATTCATTCACAAAGATTATCCATATTAACTTGTGAATCACAAAATTAGTACATAGATGTATTTCGTCATATCAAGCATGAAATCAAACGCACAAAAAAATTAACAGACTGCCTATAAAAAGGTCTTAGTGCCAAAGTGACTAAAATACACTCGCCTAGCTTTTCTCTCGACTTTTATCCTCATGGTTCCTCGATTTAGGCTTCGATCTCCCCAGTTCCACGGTCGATCTCTCTTACGAGTCATGGATCCACCTTTGTTTTGATGCGAGTTACTTCGTTTACGATTTCCCCCCAATTTGATTAGTTAGCTCTTCAGCCATTTTTATGTTCATTTGTAAACGAGAGATAAAATGAAAGTAGTGGCCGGTTTTCTTTTATTTACATTGTGTTATACGGCTAGGTATTATTTTCTTACCAACCCCTAGGTTTACATATTAGCCTTATAATTGCAATAACAATAAGCCCATTTTCATAACTCTTTAACTAATTTTCATGTCACACACAATATACAAATTAACATGTATATTTTTCCACAATTTTAACCATTGCATAATTATGTGTATTCATCACATACACGCACGCATAGATGATTTATATATTTATCAGCCCAAATATTTATACATGGATTTAATTATAATCAATATAATTTAGGATCACTAAATTTTGGGTTCTCACATTCACCCTCCTTTTAGAAATTCGATCCCCCAATTTATCCATACATATTTCTAGTGTGTGCTATAACCAATCAACATCAAAACTTAATCAAATAATGAATTAAGTATCATTATAAACTCAAAATTATTAGTTATGATGCTGGATCATTCTAATTATCATAAGCATTGTTTTTTGTGTTCTTTGTTGCTGCAAAACAAGGATAAGGTGTTTCAATTTCAATAGTACCTCATGTATTCTCTAGCAATTTTTTTCTCACAATAAAGTCACATAAGTACACTTGCTTGCTACTCAACTCAATTTCTAGAAAACACTCTAATGGATAAAGGCTCAACACATGCGAGCCTCATTGCGTCCTTGCCACCTTATTTTCAGGTATGAGACATAAGCCAAAAACCAACTTTTCTACTGTCGGACACCCTACTTCCTTATTATCCTTATATTTTGCAATAACAAACACACGCATATTCTTAGAAACATCATAGTCGAGTATGATCAGAGATATTTACAATTTATAACTTATGAACATGGTATTTATGGGTTATGATTCAACATAAATCAAATATAATCAAGCCCATATATTATCAGTTTAATTTAGGAGAGCATCCAACTAATTAAACATTACAAACTAACTTACTAATGCAACATTCAAGAATGGTTCAAACACATAATACTTGCAAGTTTGTCTTTTGATAGCTAGGTTTTTATTTATAGCTGTATATTTAAGTCAGTTCTCTTGTTGCAGAGAATAGATCACCAAGATGTTCAATACTTCATCTGCTATTTGGTTCTTATTACTATATTGGACTTCTTGTTAGATTCTTCATATGATCATGGCATCAGTACATCAACTTATTGCACCCACGTCATCTATCTTCAGGTGAGTGACATAAGCAGGAAATTAAATTCCCTACTGCCAAACAAGTTACTAGAACTGCTGACTTAAATATTATACAATAATAAATGTACCTCGGTATTGAAACTATTAACACACTTTCATACATGAATAAAACATTATATATCTATGGTAATAGCACATCAAACAACTAGAGGTTTTTAGCACCAAACTTTTAGCAAACATATGCATAAAAATTACTTAGTGATAATGATTTATCACATAATCATCATTCATTTATAAGCATACCCACAACATTATCTTACTTCTAGTAAACTCACAGTAAATAGTTTTTTACCATTTATTTATCTATACCGAGTTTATTGATACATATCAAATTAGTTACATCAATCATCCATTGTCATACACGGTCCTCTTTTTTTCAGAATTAATATAAACACCTATTAGTTACTCACTGTTTGCAACAGAGTATCCATACACACATGATTCAAGCTAAAGTATCAACTAGAAATCAACTCATCCATGACTCCACTATACTCTTAGCCTATTAATACTTGTGTGTTACTAATTTTAACATTTTTAGGTCCAATGCTATATTAATTAGTTTCATTGGTGCACACTGCCTAGGATCTCCATCACTGTTCCCAAACACAAAAACTTTAGGGCTTAAAACATGTCATGTGCAGACTCACACCATGCTTCTAATGCAAGCCAACCAAATATGCAACATCCTCTTACCCCATACCCAACTTGATATAGATGACCTTATTCTTAGTTTACCACTAAGTTTTTCTTACTCCTTTCCCCATATTTAAATTATACTTCCCTCCCAAGTATCAAATTATTCAAAACAATAGGGTAAATCCAATAGTAAGACACATTCATTCATACCCAAGTTATACAACAACCAATACTTAACATGCATACAGATCAAGTTGTTTATACTTAATAGGCCCAAAATCAATACAAGTATCCTCAACATTTTTACTTGTTTATTTAGCAGACTTACATTTGCATATTCTAGACTCTGTTTTAATTTTAATCTATAACACACCAAATAATCAATTCAAGTGTTTTGTTGTATTCACTGGAATGTGTAAGCATCATCATACTGAAGTTAAATGTGTGAGCTTATCAGTGTTTTTCGACACATAATTTCACACAAGAATTATCCGTCATGCACAAGCACAATATGCAATCATTCACAACTAGTATTTAAATCATAAAACAGAATAATACGTACATATCCCACCCTCCCAACATTGTCCAATGTAATCTAGTGGGCCTATGTTTTTCATAAATTTATCTATAGACTCATCTAAAATTTTCATTTCTAACCAGGCTATATTATACTTGGCTCATAAGGTGCACACTGTTTAGAACCTGTTTCCAGACACTCTAGTTTCTGGGCTTAAACAAGTCGTGTACAAGCTTGAATTGTGGCCCATGCCAAGCTGCTCAAGATAATCTTTCCCTAACCTGATTAGCCCTTAGTTAATAACTAATTATTTATCTTGCTTTTTGACACATTTAACCCTTGAGTACCCACTGCCCTTAGAAATGAATCAAATATATCTAACAATATCAGCCATGCATTCCCATCAATCATGACAGGCACTACTTATGTTAACATCCAACATTTTTTTTAACATAATTAAAAGTCAAATTATTTCCAAATATTAGGTATATTTTTAAATTTGTTATTCACAATGTCTAGTATGGATATATATTGGGTATATTTTTACCACTTTCTCTTAAATAAAAGACATAAGCAACATCGATCTCATGTCGCTGCCTTGTACCCAACATTTTTTAGACCACATTTTGTTATCATTGTTCTAAAATTATATGCATATACTTATTTAAATGCAAATTCAATATATCTCACAATAAGATTCAACCAAGATCATAAGAATAACGTAAAGCCATTTCTACAATTCTAATTCATTTATGAACTTTCTATGCAGTTTTCTTTTTCCACTAGTTATATTGAATCCAATCTAAGGTGATTCACAAAGAGTTTCAAATAATAATTTTTCTGTGCATACTTCAATCATGGTTTCAGAGAAGATGATACTATTTTATCCACAATCACTGGCACATTTATAATTGTAGTATTTAGTTCAAGTACCAAAATTAAATATTTTAAATGGACTTGCAATTTATTCCTATCATTTTTCATCATACAATGGGGTTATACTTATAATTCTGCATTATACATAATTAAAAGTTTGCAAATCATATAATAGATCCATTAAAACCAATGGCAACATTGCATCAAAGCAAACATGCAAATGAACATAACATGATTTAAAACTGTTTTAGCTATAACTTGACGTCATTATCAAAGTTATTTCACCTATTCCACATTTTTGTTTCCATATGTTTCATCAACCATAGCACCCAAAAACACAAATAGCAACATCCAATACTTGGGTTACAACTAATTCTTAGGGGTAGTTATGATAAAATTAGTGCAATCCCTTAAATTTTCTGGATTACTTAAACAAATAAATAGAGTCAACCAATCACTCATTGTTTATGCACATTTTAAATCAATGTTCTCCATTAAAAATCATAAAAATTTATTTGCTACAGTTGTGTTTTGTAACCACAGCTCTGATACCAACTGAGTGGACCCCAAAATTTTCAAACAAATTTTCAATTATTAAATTATAGATTATAATACTCTTGGTCCCTCTTTTCAAGGTTAATCTTCTAATAACCCTTCAACTCTAGGATCACCTTTGACTAATATAAAAATATTAGTATATTTCAATTTCTAACTTGTATATATGAAGATATACAAATCTCCTTTACTTATATTAGAGTCAGGTTAGATAATAAAGACATTATATTAATTAAAAATAATTAATCACCACATGGCTTAAACAAGGTTAAAATAGTTTGTTTCTTGCAATATATAATTAACATAACTTTGCAGATTTGAGTATTTGGTGATACATATAGTTACCTTATGAAATGGACACCTAAATATCAAAAATTGATATCTAAGTTTCAGAAACTACTATCAAGCTAGCACAATTTTATACCATAATAATGAACACGGGCTTGTCTCAACTTACATATAAAAGAAATATGTTCAAACCATATATAGCTTTTCAAAATTCCAAAATTCCATATCTATTAATTATCTATACTCATAGAGACAGCCTATACCATATACGTATAGACATACATTCATTCATATGTCATACTGACTACACACATTCAGGTACATGTATACGAAAACCATACTGGCTGGTATGTTCTGCATTATAAACTCCGTTATATCAACAGAGTATATTCTATCCAATATCGACAAAAATATGTCCATTTAAAATAACTTTAAGTTGAAGGTTTTACAAACCTTAACATTTCAAAACTCAATATACATTTTGAACAAGTAAAAATATTTCAAAGCTTACATACGTACTACTTCAACAAATATACAACTTGGTTCTGGTTGTTTTGGAAGACCACAGCTGCATATTGTTTATATAGCATGCCCCTTCTACCAGCACCAAACAAACGTCCATATATGTGCGTATAACGCATAAAATATAGAAAATAGCATCATGATATATTAGATCAAAAGGAAATCATATTATTTCATTTAAAACATTACATATCAAACTATCAACACAACTTTGGCTATTCTTGAGAGGCCACCTCCATATAGATGTAATACGGAATGACTCTTTTCTTCTAGCTCAAAGCACATATGAACACATATCTACACCTAATACACCGGTACTCACATTTAGTCATTCATCTTTATTAAGTACATAACTCAAATTGAACCACTTGTTTACTTACTATGATCAGAGAAGAACATACAACTTAAACATTTTAAATCAGTTTTCAACAAATTAATAACATATATTTTTACAACTTATAAAATGCAGTTTTCCAGGTACATCAACACCGCTAAAACAATACAAAACCCAAATATATAACACCCTGCAACTCATACACCACTAATAAGTATGTGAACATTCCCAAATTAAGCCTTCCCCCATCACAGCTGAATAAAGGACATCTAAAGATGAAAAACAATATCCTGAACAGCCTCGTTCTAATGAGACTCCATCATAGCTGAATAAAAGACATCTAAACATGAAAAACAATATCCTGAACTGCCCCGTTTTAACGAGACCCCTGCAAATTGCATGGGCAATCAACAAGGTCAGACTTAAAATGTCTAGTATGAGTGTATTTATAAAACACGTGACATATCAAACATTAAATTGATAATAGGTGATACTCAATGTGCAGTTCTAATCTGGTCATTTAGTAAGCCCAAAAATATGCACAAGAAAATTACACACACACGCAATATATATATAGCAGTTTATAAGTTACCAATTAGGGTGTATGCATTTCTAATATTTATATATACACTTTCATGCATATATACACATATATATCCATCTAAGTTCTAAATCGCCTAACAGTTTAATTCTGACATATATACAACCATTTGTATGCGTATATATAGATATATCTTATTAATTTCGGAACTCATTTCTAAAATATGTATACACATAATTTTTCATCCAGGTATACATATTCACCGACTTTATTCCAAATTCACTTAAGTGTTTATATCTGCTAACACAGATATACTTAACTATTCTTGTCAGTCTGAACATTTAGTCAATACCATTATTAATTGGTGTCTTATTCTCTGATATATGTACATATATACACATTTCTGTGCATATATACATACATACATACATATACATATATATATATATATATATATATATATATGTACCCACTCAATTTTAGGATTATTCAGCAGATTATTTCTAATGTATATACACACATTTTCATGCATATATACATATCTATACAATTTATTTCATAAACATATGGCAGATTATTTCAATATATACATACACACACACTCTCTCTCTCTCTCTCTCTCTCTCTCTCTCTTTCTTTTATGCATGTATACATATACATACAAGCCTTCCTTCTTACCACTTATCACATATCATGATAACTTTATGCTTCATATTTTTTTCTAGCAAGTAAACCAAAGCATTTATATACAAACCTGAAGATAATCAAATAATATGCAGAGTAAATCATGCATTTCAGCCAAGCATCTGAACTAAAGCAACTGATTAAATTTTAAATATTAAATCCCCCACTTTCTTTACTTAATTTTGTCAACTCTCCTTATTATTTTTGTATTCATATAACAAAACTGATGTGAACTCCCAAATAAAGCCTTGATAATTACCCATTCATGTACACATAATAATCATATAAAGGGTACAATACTTTCAAGGGTCATTCATCACAGTCATAGCCACAAATTAGTCAGCTATATAAGTTTATACTTAAACATTCATTTAAAGGGTTATATATATATATACATATATATATATATATATTAGGTGTATATAGGTCAACATTACTAGAATGTAAGCCAGTTCCAAAAATCTTTCTTGTAAAAGCCTCTTCTATTTAGCTTTGATTTATGTACACAGCAATAGGCAAACAAACGACAACCATGCATCCATTCACAAAGATTATCCATATTAACTTATGAATCACAAAATCAGTATATAGATGTATTTCGTTATATCAAGCATCAAATCGAATGCACATAAAAATAACAGACTGCCTATGAAAAGGTCTTAGTGCCAAAGAGAGTAAAATACACTCACTAGCTTTTCTGTCGACTTTTATACCCATAGTTCCTCGATTTGGGCTTCGATCTCGCCAGTTCCGCAACCAATCTCGCTTACGAGTCACGAATCCATCTCTGTTTTGATGCGAGATGCTTCATTTACGATATTCCCCCAATTCGATTAGTTAGGGCTTCAGCCATTTTTGTTTTCATTTGTAAACGAGAGATAAAATGGAAGTAGTGGCCGATTTTCTTTTATTTACATTGTGTTATACGGCTAGGGTTTTATTTTCTTGCCAATACCCATTTTTGCCCCTAGGTTTACATATTATCCTTATAATTACAATTACATTTAAGCCCATTTTCATAACTCTTTAACTAATTTTCATGTCACACACAATTTTAACCAATGCACAATTATATATATTCATCACACATACAAATGATTTATTTATTTATTCACCCAAATATATACATAGATTAAATTATAATCAATATAATTTAGGGTCACTCAATTTTTGGTTCTCGCACACACACACACACACACACACACACACACATATATATATATATATATATATATATTAGTAATATAGTAATTATCATGATAAATCATATACATACATACATGTAAATAAATGAATAAATAAATATTAGTAATATATACACATACATATAAATAAATAAATAAATATTAGTAACTAATATACACATACATATATATTAGTAATATATATATATATATATATTATAATACGAACTTACACTTATCTTTATTAATAATTGGTTTGTAAGCGCATATTTTTTTCCCGGCCACAAACTTTCAAAAATTGCCTTACATAGCCTTATATATTTTTAGCCATATCTATTAGATAATAGTAAAGCAAAACCTTTTAAAAACTCTCCTTTTTTAAAAGTTTTACCTCTTCTCCTTAATTCTCTCTGGATATTTTATTTTTAAATTAGTTTATCATTTGCACTTAATTACTATTACTCTTACATTATTTTACTACTTCTATCATTTTACAGTTTAATATAGGCATTTCGAAGTTTACATAATTTCTTATCAACAGTTAGCTCCTATCATTTTATATTTAAGTCCATTTATTTAAATTAATTACAAAACCTAAAATTTAATTAACTTAAGAAAATTTGATTAACTTTCTTTCAATTACTAAATATTATAAAATTATGATTTTTTTTTGTTTCAAATAATTGCACTTCAAATTTTCTATAATCATTTAAATCTCTCTCAATTCTTTCTAGTATTTAACATTCAATACCATATTTTATAATTACTTACATGATATTAAAATTATTTAAATAATTTTAGCAAATTATAATTCATGGATTTGCCTAAAAATTCATACCAAGATTATCATATTCAAATTAATAAAAAAAATTAAACATTTAAACACGTCAATCACACAACATAAATCATACACATAAGTATCTATCACAAGTTCATTGTTAAACTCATTTACGCCAATATATTTACCGTGTATTGCATTGTAATATTAATATCAAATGCCTACATTTTAAATTTTGTTTAGTAATTACAAAACATTGCACAATATCACTTAACATTATATGTTTAGATTAATTAAGTGATTTTGAATTTAACAAATGAATTCAATCAATAAATTGGTTTTAATTTTTTTAATTAATGCTAAGTGTGATGTTTTAAAATATACACCATATTCATATCAACAAAAATGGTAATATTACTTTTTTTTTAATATTAAGTAAAATAACTCACATAGTTTAAACATTATATAAAAATAATGAAAAATTAATGTCATATTCATTTATCTCAATAAATTTGTCACTAATTGAAGAAAAAAATTCTATTTTAAATATCTACATTTTAACATTCTATAATTATTTGCTGAACTTCCTCAAATTTTTCATGATATTTTATATTTCAATCCATATGTCTACACTACTCATGAAATCTTAAATTCTAGTTATTTAAATAATCTTAGAGAGTATGCAATTAGTCCATTTTTCTAATAGCTCTTAAAAATATACGTCAACTTTACTATGCATATTCATACCAAAAATGTAGTTTTCCATGCAACTATTAAGACGTAGAAATCACATAACATGAACTATGTATATCAATAATAATGACAAAGTTAATTTGTAAATTATTTATGATTCATTATGTTAAGAATTAGCCTTATATTATATCTTAAAATTATTCCTGGACATTAATAACAACAAATTTATACATTTTTCTGCAAATTCCTTTTGAATTCTTCCTCCTGTGTTATGCATTTTAAACTAACTTTGTAACTTTATATTTAACTTAATTAAACTATTTCTATTAAATAATATCTGTTAATTCATCGAATAAATTACTAACATATATCAATTTCAATATCTTGGGGTGGACGCGGTACGTTCAGGTGTGGTTTGGAGTCGTTTGGAGTCCAAACCACTTTCGAAACGCATTTAGCGGTTGATAAAAAAGTAGGAACTATTATAATAAACATTCAAACGATTCGGTTACAGCTTGGTTTTTTTTGTAATACGATTTGATTTTGTTCGGTGCGATTTGAACTCGTATTAAATATTAAATAAAAGAATACTTTCATTAACAATCAATTTACAATTGTGTGACGTTGTCACTTAAAGTTCAAAACACAGTGTTATCCTAAATTGAAAAAATAAATTTTAACTGTATGAATACTTTAATTTTACATTTAATGAAAAGTAAAATAATTTTAGTACATTAATCAAACATCAACGTTAATTAATAAATAAACATTAAGTAAAATAACTTGAATAAGATTACAGTTAGCTTATCCAAAATAATAATATGGAAATTGTTATACTAAAATAATATGGAAACTATAATACCGAATCTACAATTTTTTTCTTTGTGATAACAACTATTACTAGTATAACAACATATACTGAAAATAGGGTATAGATCATTAAAATAAAAAAATTGGATAGGAATTAATTATATTTTCATCATGAGATTTTTATTGTAGGCATTCGGTTTGGTTCAATTTGAAAGCTATTCAAATCTGAATATGACACAATTTTTAGGCTTAAATTCCCAAATCCTACATAACTAAAATTTATTTACAAAGGGGATTTATAAACACAAATACAGACCTGTATATCTAAATGAAGAATAGGAAAAGAAGAAGGAAATTCAATAATATAAATAACCTATTTGTAGAGCCAACCCTTTTGCGCAGATCTGGATTCAATATCTCCAATTCTTGTTGATTTGATTTGAACAAATTTATAATTTATAGTTGTATAGAAATAGAAATGGTAGAGTTTCGTTCTTGCCTCTAGAAATATGACCAAAAGAATGGGGGTATATCCCTTTATTTATAGACGTAGAAATGACCCTGAACTGTCAGATTATATTTTATGAAGATATGTCCATTAATATAAATATTATTATATAAAATATCCCTAAAACCCTTGCGGTCGTTAGGCTATTTTCGACTAGAGGGGTCAACCGCCCTAGGTCGAAAACACACAGTAATGGCGGGTTATAGATAGTATTATCTTATTATATATATGTGTATATATATCTTGTTTATTTATTTTCCGTCTGTTTTCGTATTTCATCTATAATTTTTTCATACATATTCCGTTCACGAAGTTCCAAACATGAAAGTTGATCGGAATTCCGTATAAATGCAACTGTGCAAGTTTTGTGGTCAAATTCCATCATTTGCAAAAATTCCATATTTGGATATCTAATTAAATAACTAAATTAATTATTCCTATAATTTTGGGTTGTCACATTTTCATAGAAAGCTTCCAAGTTTTTCGGCTACTTCCTATAAATCCAAGCTCTAAATTCGGTATTCGGCAGGATGTCCTTAGCAAGCTGAACCAAAACAGTGTGAGGCTCTGGATCTTCGACCTCTGCTTGGGTATTATTGAAGCATTCGAGGTAACTCTTAGGAGTTTCCCTTGTGCCCTGCTAGAGATTGGAGAGAGTTGGGGCGACCAATAGTCTTGCGACATGCATCTTGAATTATTTCACTAACTCGGTAGTAAGCTGGTCGAAGGTGGAGATGGATCTCGGTGGGAGTCAAGAGAATTAGAGTAGAGCGACTCCTTCAAGAAAGACTAGGAAGCTTTTGCATCTCATGGCGCCGTGACGCAACTTGAGTCCATATGCCACTCATAGCTATTCAGGAAGTTACAGGGATCATTCCCTGAGTAAGCTGTTAATTAAGGCATATTGAAGTTTCGATGCCATTCGGCGTCGTGCACTTCCTGAGTGAAGTGGTTATGCCTCATATTGGTTTCTCATACGCCGGCGTCATACCTCCTTGTTTCTCTCACGAACCTATGTAAAATGTTGGTGAGAACGATAGGCTGGACCTTTACTGGATTCCAACGATCGTGGTCCAGCTCGGAAGTTTGTGGGTGTGAGCGTCTTCTATGATGAACATTGACGTCATGTTCAGGTATGTCTTCAACTTCAATTGCTTGGTTCTGTTGAGGTTGTTTGGGAAGAACTTAAGCCTAGTTAGTTGCTAGACATGTAGGCGTCAAGTTCTGAGTAACGACAAGAAGGTTTTGTTGTGTAAGGGGTTGGGTACTAGATCCTGGATCATTATTTGGATCCAACTAGGAATGGTTGCGTTGACGCGTTCCCTCATTAAAGGTAATAGTAGTTCCATTTTTTTTCCATTGGTATTAGTCCTCCTCAATGGGTACTGTTTTCGTGGTAAGTATCAAAAGAAGAATTTTTCAAAACATTTGGTTGTGGACGATGGTTCCCGTTGACCTCAAGGCAAGTGGCGTTGCGTTGATTATTTTCTTGGAGTCATTGCATCAAGTAGATGTTAGTTTTCATTTAATCATTAAGATACTTCGTCCTTTCCTCCAATTTCTTACGAAGTTCGAGGAATAAGTCTTGAGTGACCGAAGCCTCTGGATTGAAGGAGGTAGCGATGTCCATATCAGTCGGATTTCCGAAGGTTGAGGCTGAGGGGAAGTTTCCGTCTCAGCTGCAGTGGATGTTTTAATCACGATGCTCTTTCCTTTTCTATACATCGTAAGAAAACATAGGAGGTAGGTCTAAGTAGCACTCCTAGTTTGAAATGGAATAAGGCTAGAAAGAGGTAAAGAATTGAGCCTATAAGTTCTTAGTGAAAGCACCAGAATGTTGATGCGCAAAATTGGCACAACACCCAAGGATTTCCCAATTAATGAAAATAATGTTTCACGTAAGGAAAATGTGCAGAAAATAATGGACACAGTATTTATAGTGGTTCTATCCAAATTGAACCTACGTCCACTTTGAAGGCTTTGCTAATTTTATTCACTCATGAGAAAGTAAAATGGCAGACATCGTCATTACAAGTGACTACAAAGGTAATGGTGGTAATTAAGTTATATTAAGTCCAAGTATGGAGTTATAGTTCTTGTTCTGCAGATTCCTTTCCTGATCGGGAGTTCAAAGCCCTAAGAAGTATATGATTTCTTCTTCCCAAAGCTTCAAGGTGCTTTAATGGTGTCTGAGGTCAAGAATTCCTTGATAAAGTGTCGAATCAGCCAATGCCAACCCTCAAAACGTTGCAAGCCAGGGGTATTTATAGGTAGTGGAGCAGGTAGTAGTAGGTGAAGTGTGGGGCACACTGGCAGTTTTCGTACCCCCGGATCGGTACGGATCCCACGGATGATTTTTTGTGCTCTCGCTTTGGGGTTCTTCGTATCTGGTCACTTTGCCTCCTTTTCGTGTCCGCTTTTCGTATTTGGGTTACCGATTTGAGAAGTTAGGATTTTTTGAAGATCAGTTCATGGGATACGAAATAATCGCTACAGCATACAAGTAGTTTTGCAACTCCCCAATGCAGAAAATTAGCAACGGCTTAAAGCCGTTGCGAAATAGCAACAGCTAGTGTCCATTGCATACTTGAATAGTACGGTCATTGACCATTCTAACTTTTAGAATGGCTTACATCCATTCTAAAATTAAACATACACCTCAATACCCCGTTTCCACCGTAATACGCTTTCATTCTTATTTCTTTAATTCATGCAAGAAAGAGAAAAAACACATTTACCCGAGATCTACCTCTCTTGATCATCTCTTATTCTTGTCGTAATCGTAGTTATGCTTTTCGTCACCATCGTAGTCTTGGCTCAGGAATTTCTGCTTATTCAACAACACACGTGGATTAAGCAAACCTTGGCTCTGGAATTCCTTCACTTAGAGGCTTTGAATCATCACCATCATTTGAGATGTAGATTAATTTGGCTATGAATGCAACAAGGAGGATGAGGAGGATGCTCGATACACCTCCGGCTATCAGTTGCTTAGGCCTATGGATGTTTAGATCTGGATCGGACACTGTGAAGGAATGTTTTGCAAAGTACTATTTCTTGTTTGTTTATTTAGTTTAGTATTGATCTTTTCTTTTGTTGGCTTGAAGTTGTAATCCAAATATACAGAAGGAGAGGTAAGGTGAAGATGGTTTTCAGAGGGTGATACCTTTATTTTGCTATCTTGGTTTTGCTCTGTGTTGCTTCCTTCTAAATTTCTAGGAAATTGATTGTGTGGCATCAAGAACAATTAATAAATCCTCATGCTTATGTTTGTTTCTAATGATTTTTCTAATTCTAATGATATGGATGCAGTCTACACTATATATTAGGAGTCAAGCAGTTTTGTGTATTGATGTATGAATTATTCCTTCCAGGTTGATGTATTGGGATTCTAAAGACATGTAACTTGTAATTTGGCTAGGTAATACAGGAATAGGAAACTACTCTTTGACGTTGGATGTAACGGCCCGAGAATTCCCACCTTTTGAATCGACTATAAACCACACAAGTCCAATCCAAATGGAAAAAATCCTTGAGACGTTAACTTTGGGCATACAACAACATTAGACAAAAACTAAAGACTTTTCATGAGCATCATTAAAATTTTACATCATAGTACAAGAATATCTATCAAAGTATAATAAATTACAATACATTGCACAACATAAATATAAACACATAACTCTGAGTGGAAGACTAATAATGCTCTAGATACAACTCTAGCTTCAATCCAGAATCCTACTCTATATAATATCTGCAAAACCAAAACTATTAGCTGTCTGTTTGGAAAATTATGGGCACTTAGAGTTTAGGTGGAAAACAATAAACTCTGGATCATTCATGGGATCAGTTTTAGAACTAAAATAGTTATTATACTTTATTTTGAAAGCAAGGCATATCACGGGACCATACCGTATAAACAGAACGGGTTTTCTCCATATGAGTACCGGTCCATAAAACTTAAAAACCAAAATAGTTTCATCTTCATATTTAGATTTATTAAATCAAATAACTAGAGAACAACCTAAACCCATATCATACAATCATCAACCAAGATTCAAATTTCGAAATTCATGCTTTTGAAAAATGAAACTATTATAAGACTCAAGTCCCATCACAAAATGCAACGCAAACCGGAGTATAGAGTTTTACCTTAGTGCGCGATAAGCCGATAAAAAGAACTAGGACAAAGCCTAAGCAGTCAACATTTCCACCTAAAAACTATAACAACCAAACATGCTTTATATTCTTTAAAACAAATATTTTGATATCATTATTAATGTCTAGGTATGGAAATCACTTTCGAAAGTAAATGTATCAACCCTAGCTTGCATAATGCTAAATCCCATCGTGTTGGCTATATAGTATACAACTAAAAACATGAAGTCTCATATTGGAAATTAGATTCCGACTATGAACCAATGCAAAGCACCTTCCTTAACCGTATTCAGAAGACTCTAGCAAATGCTCCATGAGTCAACTATTGACCCCTCGGAGCACCAGAGCCGGCCAACACTGTACACGACAGATTGGAATCTTTCCTGAACATAACATTCCCATGGTCGTATTTGACCATCATCTTGGTCCCATTTGACCACTATTCGAGGCGCCTCAACTATCATCCACAAAAGTAAATTTGCCTAGGCTCTATACAATGGTAACATTATTCAGCTAGAAGTGAATGTTAGCCTATATCTCTGTTGTCCTCTATCATGTTTTCGGCTCACTCCGGGGTGTAAGGCCCTAGAATCAACGTCCACAAAGCTTTGGTTTTCAATAGAAGCTTTGATCTATCTACCAGCAGCACCCAGTATGCCACATTATCAATTAAAAACATATAATTGATGTCAATTAATATATAACCCTCTGAGTACATAAGTCTCATAGGGTGTTAAGCTAAGAGAATAAACCTCCGCCACCAACTAATATAACATCAGTAGAAACCAATTGGCTATGCTGTAAAATAAAAAATCAGACATACAATCCATTTACTAGTCTGTTTTGGGTTTGAACGAAACAGAATGCACCTTATTCCTTTTCCAATTATAGAGAGAGGCCTTTGCATATCCAGACAATCAACAAGCACGTCCGCACTACTGCTAATATAACCCTATAATGGGAGCTACCCAAGGCATCTTCAAGCATTCCATTCGATGTGAAGATTTCCAGTCTTCCACCATCTTCGACTTTTAATCATCGTATAATTATTTGAAATGGGTTAAACCCGGTCTTTTCAAAATAATTAGTGTTAAAATTAAATCCTTTTCAGATTATTAACCCACCAACTAAGTCTCCTTTAATAAGAATAAAGGGTGCGTTTTTTAGAGGTCCCTATTAAGGTTTGAAATTAAAACCACGTCCCTCCCATATAAAATCTTCAAACCAGGTACCTAGAATTACTTCTGTCGAACACATCTTGAAATTTCTGCTTCCTCCTTTCTTCCCTTCGCCTCCTCCATTTCCTGTAAGAAAAACAAGGCGGCAGTGCATTAAAAAAAAATCTAAAATCATAAAATAATCTCAGAGATCCACGCCAATCCAAAAAAAAAAAAAAAGTTGCATACATGAATGCAACTATTGCCAATAGTTTCACACATGTATGCAACTGTTGCATAAAGGAAATTCAGTTAACGTTTTTGCCTACAGATATGTTGCACACATCTGTGCATGTTTTCAGTTTTATTTGCACACTTGAATACAAATAAAAATGAACTGAGTTTCGCTGCTATGAATTATTGCATCCTTCTATGCAAGAAATGTGCAATACATGCACAGAATTATGCAAATAAATCAAGGTGGAAGGAAGCACTGGAATACATGCACATATGCATGCTACAAAATCAAATATGTGCATAATATGATGCATTTAGCTGCACTTTTTCGCCGTTTTCTTGCTGTTTTTTGTGTTTTGCCGTGTTTTTTGGACTGAATTTTTTATAGAATGCATAATTTATTTTAATATTAATTTACGATTTTTTTTATTTTTTTTATTATTATTTCATGAAGTTTTGAAAAATAGGGATCTAATTTATAATAAGTTTATGACTGGATGTGAGCCTAATTAAGTTTTCTTTTAGGGACCTGAGCCTTATTTTCACAAGAATAAATCTTATTTCTAGATTTGCTTAAGCTATTTAGGCTTCGAAAAATCATCTATTCAATTTTATTAACACATTTGGTTAAGCTATTTAGGCTACCAAAACCATATATTCAATTCTATTAAGTATTAACACGCTTTGTTAAGCTATGTAGGCTGCCAAAATCATCTATTCAATTCTATGAGCACATTTGGTTAATTTCTTAGGCTTCCAAAATAATAATTATCACATCTTTCAAATCAGCTAAGATATACAAGATGTTCTAAGTCTTATTCCATTTTAGGAATGTTCTTCTACTCAAACCTTTATAATAAAATTTGATAAAGATTTCTTTTTAACTAATCTTGAGAAATCATCTTCTCTTTTAACTTGATTAAAGAATGGATGATATTTAAAACAACGTTCATGATAAACCCCTAACTTATTAATATTAAATATAAGAATTCAGACAGAATTATATCAAGTTATATTCAACACCAATTTCCATATCAACGAATACTATAAGTGGAATAACGATGTAAACATCTTCCAAATTCGTCGTAATAGTAAATGTCTACACAATGGTAATCAATACCAAATATCCGAACATCATTTCTACCCAATTCCATTGGAAATTTTCTAAATCAAAAAATTTATCTAAACACTTCTTTCTAATCATGGTTTTATTTGATAAACCAACCAATTTAAGTTTATTCTACTTAAATTTACTAAATACGATTTTATCATTTTTAGCCATTTGGCCTGAAAATGCAAATATCCCAAAATATAGTTCGAAACTTCATATTTCTTTTTCAAATCACTTTGAAATCCTTTATTATGATTTATCATAATTTTCTCTATTTTTAATAATTAAAAAATATCTCCTTTTATTGAAATCCATTTTCAGGCCACTAAGGGTTCTAGCGCTGTTTTTATTCAAAATTGATTTGACATTATCTCTAGATCTAACCATTGAATTTTAAAGCTCTTATACTCATTTGAAAGCTTTTTCCATTTTAGAATCAGTAGTTTTTATTTCGGGAGAACCCGACGGTCGAATCTCCTAGTACATCAGTTTGAAGTTAGTGGTCGAAATTCGCGAACTGCCGCTGCATGATGAGTTCTGTTCAAAGCAGACTTCGATTTTATATAAAAACAAAATCGGATTGCTTCTAAAATAGTGTATTAATTATCTAATAATTATAGTAAACCATATTTTCAATATTTTACTTCCAATTCAAATATTTCCATTAAATGACTATTATAACATTATTTTATTATTAAAATAATATTATTTTTCAAACTTCATTATTTTGAATTCAAATTTTCCTGAAATCCATTATAAAAATAAATAAGAAAGTTTTGGAAAGAAAATTCTTTCAAAATCTTTCCTAGATATCCTAACCGAGCTTTATTTTTCCTACTTACTATTCATTTTAAAATAAAAATATGAACATGCCTTAGCTATGTAAAAATATTCCAAAACCATTTCTATCTTTTGCAAAAGTTCGTTGTAATGAATTGTACTTTATGTCTATCTAAAATCAAACGTAAAATTTTGACTTTTATTTTTCACTTATTATTATACTAATAAAATATTCATCAAAAATCATTTAATGAATGGAGACTTAACCAATGAGCCAATAATCACAATTTTTGGCAATATCAACAATGGTAATCACATACCATTCCATGGTAACATTTAATCACAACTACTGTGATACAATCCATACCATATAAGCCTTAACTATTTTAGCGCTTATATGGTTTTGTCAATCAATAGATTAACCGCAAAAAAATAATCAACTAAAATATGTATTCAACATAAATGGGGTTCATATCCGTATCCAATAACCATAATCAACAATCATACAATAAGCGTTTATAATTTTCAACGCTTAAATGTACAATAAAAAGTATATATAAAACTGTAAATAAACATCCATCATCCACAAAGCAACCATTACAACCACAAACAATTAATATATAATCATATAAAATTATAATATAACTTATAAATCAGTTTAGGGAGTTCTCACATTGATTTTGGATTGTTATTACAACAATCGTTTTTGGATCAAACTAAACGTGGGTTTAATTTAAATCAAAATTCCAACTTGCTCCAAATTTGCCCAAATCGGTTTTATTTTGAAGCTCTCAACTCCATGATTCCAATGGAACCAGTTTCATTGAATTTTGTTAACATATGGGAAATTTATGTACTTTACAAGTTATAAATACACAACGGTCATTAATGTAATAGTTAAATATTTAAAACTTAACTATATTTTAAAGCTTCTAATATCCCTCCTCTAATCCTTCACTCCAAAATACACAGCATGCATCTATGGTCATTTCACACAAACTTTGAGCATCCCATTCCCCTTCATTCTTCAACTCTAAAATCAAACTAAAATTACTAAGATTTCTCTCTTCCAAATCTTTTCAACACCATACCATCAAAGCCAAACTCAATGCACCCATGAAAATTGCGTGTGAACCCTAAAACGCACGGGGTCGGGAAAGTACCGAACCATTTTGCCACCTTTCATACCCAAATTTTGTGAGAAAATGCCATTTCACCTCACAAACTCATAACTAACCTCCATTTCTTCAATCGAAGCTTCAATCTCCCATGAACATTGAACCTAGGTCACGGTAACCTTTTTCCAGCGATAAAAAAAGTAGTTCGAACTTGCTGAAATGGATATGCGGGTGAAGTACTACTCAAAAGAAGATCAAAGGAATTGGTTTCGGAATTTCTAGAAGCGAAACAGAATTCATTTGATTTTTGGAAGATCACGTGTATATTTTAAAGGTGGAGGATGTGAAAGTTTTGACCAAGCAAGGAAATGAATTTGGTTTTAGGGTTACATAGGATATTATATAGGGTAGGTTAGCTTATAGGAGAAGCTACCTATTTTTATTTTATTGTTTTCTTAGTTACCATTATTTCAATATTCGTTTAAAATTTCATACGGACACACACGAACTCCGTTCAGGGTGAAAATTAGTTACACATTTATGGTTTGTCATTACAGTCTTAATGAAACTTATTTCGTTGAATTCCGAGTCCGTTTACTCCAGTAACACTATTTTAAAGTCACATTATTGATCGTTTCACATTTAATTTATGCGCGGTCACAAAACAACTCTGATGGGCACGAAATTTTGGAATCTTACAATAATTTACTATTCTGGATCCAACAAATTTGGTTTCATCAAAAACAGCGGTCATTTGCAAAATGGTATTTTAAGGTTATGTAATATTATTATAATATTGTTTGATTCAAAAGTTGTTCAATTAGATAATAAGCTAATTATTATTATCGTGTATATATATATATATCCTAATGGGATTATATATAACTCCCAATTCAATATTTACTAATTATAAGTTAAACGACATCAATATTATACAAAAAAGCCTATATATGTATATTTAATACATCGATAACATATTAATTAATTCCATGGAGACTATCTGGAAATTTGAGTTGGACATAACTTACAATATATACAATGAAATTTCGATTTTTCATATTTGTTAGAAATATATAGTTAAATAGATCCTAACGTTTCTTATTTCACCAAGTTCTGACTTATACTGAATTCTGTACAATCATTCAAAGTTCAAAACGTAATATTACGAACAACCACGACATTACGAACTCGTTTTAATTTATATTATAAATTATATGCTCAAACTTGTTTTAATTCGAGTTATATAAATTTTTAAGTCGTTATTTCTTAAAATAAGTCATTTTAAATATTTAATATGCATTAAATATTTCTGACTAAAACTGGGTTGTTACATTAGATACATGTTCATCTCTTTGTTGTAGTAACTATACAAAGATCTAGAAGCGGATGGTTTGAGACTTTGTTAAACAATCATAAGTTTCATTCTTAGCCTGGTTTAAAGTTTAATAACAGATTTAGAATTATTTTGAAAATAATTATAAGAATAGACCTGTTTTGGAAAACACGATGGCGAAGTTTCGAAATTCGCCGATTGGCGAGCTTTCAAAATTCGCTAATACAATTTGTTACAAAGTTTCATAGCGACTTTCTGAAAATTTGACTTGGACAGAGCTCAAAATCTATGATATGTAATGTCCATTTTTCTATTCCATTATAAAAATATAATTTAATAGATTCGAACGTTTCTTGTTTCAATGAAATCCGACTTATAACAAATCATATATTTTCAGTTGAAGTTCAAAACGTAAAACTACGAACTACCGCGACTTTACGAGCTTGTTTTTAATTATATTTAAATTATACATCCAAATACATTCGTAGCCTAACCAAACAACATAAATCAAACGACAAATTCAAATACCCGAAAATTAGAGAGATACAAAGTCTAATACACGATAGTTAAGTTCAAAACATAAAAAATATAGATACGCTAAATTCAACACAATGGCATCCCACTAACACACATACATCTCCATTTTAAGCTACTGAAATACACCGCTTTCTATTATGGCCCTACAATCCACATTTGCTACACTTATTTGTTTTAGGCGTTCGATGCTCGTCTATAATATTTTTGTTTCTCATAGATTTAGGTCGTCTGAGTTGTCTTCTTAAAGGCGGAGCCAATATACGTGGATTATTGTATGGTGCCCAGTATTTCTTATCATGTACAAGATGAAACTCTGGCGAGTAGGAAGCTTTATAACTTTGGACGGAGTACCACTCAGAAGAAAAATCGTGATGTGCTCTATTTCTACCAAGATCATGTGCTAAACAAGCCTCCAATCACATGAGCACACAGTATCTTCTACGAAAGTGGGACGTGGCATGTGTAGGAGCAATGAGAACCTTCGATCTCAATATCATATTCATCACTGTAATAATGAATCACTTTCCATTTAGATCGACCAAATCGAACAAGTCTACAACGTCCTGCTTCAATAGCACGAGCTTCAATTTTAGCTTTCCATTTTGGAGTAAGTATTGTATTTAGAGCCTTGCCTTTTTCCTGCCTCTTATTGAAATACTCAACTGATCAAAATAACGTCCTCGCAACTAATGCCTTTATAGGCAACGATCTATTGTCTTTTAGGAAACCATTAAAACTTTCAGATGCGTTGGTTGTCATAACATGGAAGCGGCCACGTCATCTCTGCAAAGTGCCCAGTCTTCTTCAAAACTCCCTAGGCTTCGTTCAGTCCAGTCATGCGCCCATGGATTAGTTGTCTTGACTTCTTCTTTGATTTAAGTGTACTCAACCACTTCAGAAGCACATGCAGCATCCTTAAACCAGGTTGTTAGTCGCTTCTCCCGATGACCTACAGCTAGAAAATTGGCTTTAAGATGTCCTGCACATAACCTCTGTTTGTGTGGTTCTTGACATATATTCTACAAAGCGTTTGGGATCCCTTTCATTCTGTCAGATATAAAAGTAATGCGTCGATTTAATACACTATAAATGAACTCATGCATGCATGAAAAGAACCACTCTATAAGTAGGTGGAGAAACTTTGCTTTACTTTGGAATATCATCTCAATAGAAAAAACCATTTGTACGCAGGCAGTCGAGAATTTTTCACCAGAAAACTCTAGATTAACCATTACGGATTTGACCATCATTTGAGCCATGCAGAGATCATCGTCCAATGGTACTTCCATTTAAACCTCAACACAATTATTTTCAGGATCTTTCGTGTTTAGAAAGTCATAGTCCAACGGTTCATTGTTGACTTCCATCCAGCATACATCATCAACATTTGTCGTGGAAACGGCCATGCTAACAATAGGGTCATTTACTTCGACACCTGTGTCTTCATTTAGAGCATTTTTTGTTGTAAAGGTCCTGCACCTCGGTCTAATTCAGACTCTTCAGTCAATCTGATAATAAATGCATATAGTCACATCTTACGTTTCAATGAGTAGTTAGCAAACTAAATTAATGCGCAACACATACCTGTGGTTCATATCGTACAATTCTGACTGAAATGTTTATTTTTGTGCTCATGAACATTTGGTTGAATAGTTTGTTGTTGTTGCTAATGTTAATCGTCCACATTCGGATGAGAATACAGATTGGTAAACATAGAAAAACTAAAGATGAGTGAAGGATCATGAGTGTGTAACATTTCTGTGAAATACCCTAATCCGGTACTCACGATGGGAGGTGTGGTGATTTCTTCCACGATTGCTTTTTCTGTTTTATCTATAAACAACTCAATCGATTTCTTAACAATAGAAAACATTAGTTGTACATCTTCATCTTCTGAAAGTGATACTGCTCTAGACCCCGAATCAGTAGGCTAGTTAACCGACAACATAATATCATATTCATGAGGGTTAATTTTGGTTGCTTTGACGGTTAATTGTTTTAAAGCATCCAGTGTGCCACCCTTTCAAACTCTCCCTAGTTTGTAGAATCCTCCTACATAATTTCCATTTTGATGCTCATCCATGACCAATTCATCGTCATAGTAGCAAAGTGTAGGAATAAAATTGGGCACCGTTGTTGAGTGAGTATATTAGTTTTGAAGTTAGTTGAGAAATAATGTGTTGCTGAAATGAGAAAGAATGTGTTGAAAGAGATTTGAAATAGGGAAACCATCTTTGCAATGTCATTGTCAAATCATCTTAAATTATCTTAGCAATGTCATTGTCAAGTCAGATTGGGCAGAGCTTTAATCATCTCATTTTTTTGGAATAAAGCAACATCATTGTCCTTTGTCCAGCTTTATCACAAAGGACAATCTATGGGTCAGATTTGGCAGAGTCTTGTCAACTCACCTATTTCAAAATTATGACACATTTGGCCACCTTTATCAAATAGGACAATTTTAGACCATCTTTATTATTGTCTAGTCAATTCACCTGATTTGTGCAGATCATACTGTTAGGAAAAGCTTTGGTGCAACTTTACTTAACAATTGAATGTCCATTCAAATTTTGAATTTCGAACAGTTTGAAAATTTCAAATTTCGAATAGCTTTACTTTATGGCAGTGAGTTATCATTTCATCTTTATGTCAAGTTATACTATATGAACCAGCTTTAGTCAATGTGGTTTAACATATTGTTCGGGACCAACTTTGTTCAGTGTATTATGACTGATACTATTTGAAAACATTTTAATCAGTGAGTTATCGTTTCATCTAATAAAGTTTTTTTTGGTTGTAGCATTGATTTTAAAGAGTAATAACGTATAAAAGTAATAAACAAACACATTTTCTTAGAAAAAACAAACATACAATACTTCATACTAGTCTTCCAAGTTCTACAATCGTACAAACATACAAACAATTATTTCAACTAATATTCGAAATACTACTACGACAATAGATAATAGGAACACTAGTGGTTACGGTTAAATTGCAAGTCTTCTAGGTGTTGTTTGAGACGTCTAATTTCTTGTTCCAGCTCGTTCGCATATGTAATGCCCCTTGGACACAGCAGTTCATCAATCCATTCTAAAAAAATTGCATCTGTGGGATAATTGGAACAAAGAAGTATTCAACAAACAATATTTTCTCCATCGGTTGTTATAACAACTTCAGCCATATATCCAGAGTGACAACATATTGAGTAAGATTTAACCTCTTCTTCAGGTGGAGCTTGATATATTGGTACCTGCTCAACCTCTTGTTCTAGAACGGGTTGATAAACAAGATATTCATCCACTTGTGAGACATACACAGGTTCATTCGGTCTTGGTTGAAGTGTTGGTAGGTAAAGATCCGGGTATTCATGATCAAGATCCTCGTAGTGTTGTTCATGATAGTTTATAATCCAATCGATATCAGTGTGATCACTAGACGTATGAAGGGAGTCATGGATGAAACCGTAATCGGAGTCTATACATGATGGCCAAGAAGGCATTGTTAAGGGAAATAAAGTTGAGAAGACATAGTTGAGTATGGATCGGTATGAAGGAGTTGGTGCGTATATATAGAGTTTGAAAATACACAGGCGAACTTTGAAAATGTGCCTGAAGTAAAATACATAGACGAACTTTGAGAATTCGCATAAAGGCAAGCTTTGAAAATGCGCCCAGTTCTCTCCTTGAACAAAACAGGTCTATATTTGTAAATATTTACAAAACATGGCTAAACATGTTATAGTTTCTGTAAACAAGCCTAGAACTATTAATTTTCCTATTAACATTAGCTCCATTGGAGAGGTATTCTATAAGGAAGATAGATGGAAAAATGTTTCTGCTATATTCAAGACATTGGACGAAGTTTACAATTTTGATTGGAATAATATTTCTTCAAAAACTGAATGCACGGCTTCTGTTGGCTTTAAATGGATGGTTAGCCAGGTACAATTTTGTAAATACCACTTTTTTTGTTTTCCTATGTACAAATATTTAACTTGTCTGTACGGTCTTATGTATCATTATAAAGAAATATCACACTACATCATCATAAGAGGAGTTTCTGTCATATTTCTATTTAGAAGAAATAGACTCGAACAATTGATCTCCCTACTGGCTAATGCACACGATAAACAACTTAATGGGACTCATAAAGCCTATGTCTATTCCCAATATGATTTTCTTTATTCTTTTTCTTTTTTTGTTGATCTCTCTGTGATTACTTTTTTTATAACGAAAGCAGTTATATAAATTTTATTGAACGTCATGTAGGCCGACATCCTAGCAAACTAAAGTTTCAATGGAAAATTAAAGTTTTACATTCAGTTAAATAAAAAAGTATTTTTTTTCCTAACAAAACCAAATAATAACATGCTACAGATGGAGTAAATTCAGCATTGAAATTAATTCTAAAGTTTCACATTCTTTTTATGCATATCAGTTAACAGAGAGAATCCAGAATTGTCCGATTTTGAAATTCAAGTGTAAGTGCGCATGTCATGATGGACGTTTAAAATGAAGAGAATAGGGAAAAATAATTTTAAACTATGTTTAAGTCTAGATTAATGTTAATTATTTACGAGATAATGGGATTTTGTTGGTGAATTGTTTTTCTTTAAATTATGTATGTTCAATACATTTTCTCTCATGTTTATTCAACAGCGCACGTGGATTAGGTAAAGCCTTGGGTCGAGAATTTCTGCTTTCCAGAGATCATGTTACTATTGCTTCTTTCAGGCGATATGCCACATCCTTTATACATTTTCTCGTCTTATTTTCATACACTTGATTACTTGTGTTAAAGTATTCTTATTTTTTTGTTGCAGTCCTGGATCTATTGGTACAACTTTAGAAGAACTCAGAGATAACTTAAGAGAAGTTGTAGAACTGGCTGGAATTAAAGGTACAAGAAAATTTTCGCATGCCAAAGTTGAAGGTGCATGTGATGTTTGCAAACCCGATGATGTTAGAAGGTTGGCTTATTTTGATGTTAATGAGCTAGGAAGAATTTATATATGGGTAAGTCTTGTTTCTTCGTTAACGTATATTATATTCTTAGCTTACTTTATTAGAGTGTCACATCCATCTGGCATTAATTGAATCACTCTGTTTGCATATTCATTGGTTAGTTATTGCACACATGCGCGCGCGCACACACACACACCCACTTAATTATATTGATTTACTCAATGTACTTCATTTGATTAAGAGATCAATGATGCTGGCATGAATAAAGGATTCAGACCGTTGCCACAGTTTATAGATGAAATTAATCAAGTGAGTCCTCTTAACTGTTGCATGTATATTCTTTCTCATTTTAAAAACTACTTGCAAAGTTCCAGTTATGAAAGCTCTCCATATGTGTTTTCTATAGACATGTGAAACCATGTTTTTTTTTTCTTTTCCACTAGTTAAATCTGAATACATTTTCTGTTCACCATGATAGATTGTCTCAACAAATTTGGTGGGTTCAATAATTTGCACCAGAGAAGCCATGCAGATAATGTAATCCCAAGACAAGGCGGTCATATATTCAACATAGATGGAGCAGTGTCTAGTGGATAAAACACTCCATTTATTGCTATGTATGATTTTAATTGTTTTAAAAGGATTATGAGGAAACCGTATATCATTTGGAAAACATTTCGTATCGATCTACATTTTAAAGAGTGCGAGCGAACAAATTTTGGAGTGCACACTGCATCCCTTGGAATGGTCCTCAACAATTTATTTTTGAGGTAAAAATTCACTATCTATTTTCATGTTATATATGCTTTTAACGAAAATCTCTTATTATTTTGATTATAAAATAATGATATGGAACTTATCATGATAGCGAGTGACTAAACAACATATACATTGGTTTTGTACATGCATTTGATAATTATTGTTCGTAACCACATTTGTACTAAACTTAGGGCTGGGAATGCATTGATAAACCAAATGTTTGATGTTTGATTTGTGATGAGATGAGGAATGAACAATAGTCAAACATACTAGATCATCCGACTGTTTGATTTGTAATGAGTTATGGTTCAATATGATACAATAATTGATTAAATTGCTTTGCTCGAGTGCTTCAGCTGAGCTAAAACCAGCTTGTAATTTTTCTTTCATTTTGGGTGCATATGCATAAGAAAACTCTCAAACCTAGTGCTTTCAACAATTTTCAATTATGAATGTCTTAATAATGGTACCTTCATTTAATTGATAAAGTAAATTAATTTTGTAGGAGAAGTCCTGTTTCATATTATTATTTAGATATGGCCTAAAAAGTTATGTATTTGTGTTATTTAAATTGTATAACCTATGTATTTCTAATCCTTGGTGAAAATTTAGAAGCAGAATTAGATTTGTTTTTTTGTGATTCATAATTTCAAAGCAAATTAGGCGGCCTTATTGGTTGTTTATGTTAGGGTTCTATGCGCAGCGGAAGTTCGACAAAACACTCGGAAAAAAAGATCTTTTTCACCCAATCACTTGAAGATGAATTCGATTGAAAATAACAACAAAATAGATCGAAAATAATAGCAATGCACAAATATTCCACCCAATTGCCCTCTTTATTGATTCACCAAGAACAAATTTTGTTTACACTCAATGGATCAAAAAAAAAATACAATGAATCATTAACCTTATTGAGATAAACAAAGAATATCTAGATGACCATAAATATTGTTGGAGCAGAAGAGCAATGAAGAACGACAACAAACCCTTGGACAATCTGGAGGCACTAACTACGTCTTTTAATAGTAAATAGGAATAACTACTCTCAGCCAAATTCCTACATCTTCCTGTCCAGGGCGCATGCCCTGGAGGCATACAACCTCACCAGATATTCTCACATGGTTTCTTGTTGTTATTGATCTAACCAAGAATGTTGCATATATAGGAGAATACAAAACCTAGGCAAATATTCAAATTTCCCTTTCAAAATATCTCTAGAATTTAATCATTTATTTCTTTCCTTCTACAATAAAATCAATCAATCAACCACTCAATCAATCACCCAACCAATCAAATCAACCGGTCAATCAATTGAATCAATCAATTAATAAAATCAATCAAATCAATTAATTGATTACATCATCTTCATAAAATATTTGAATCAAAAAATTCAATACTCTACCTTAATTCAAATATCAAATATCTTTAACAATCCACAAACAAGTCAACCTAGCTCTTTCAAAAACACCCACTCTCAATTAAAACCAACCTTGATTTCAAGGCAATGAGATACACCCAGTCGATTTGAAAGGACTATGACCACACCTCAATTACAAACATAACCTACTGCGTGCAAAGGATACATCTACCACCTAAGTTGCACCGCGCCAAGCTAACGGTCTAAAAGTGCTTGTAGTATCACAAAGACCTTCATCTTATCTTTGTGGATTTCACAACTCAACATCCGTCTTCCATTTGTTATGATCTCTTCATCTCTGGGATCCCTCAAGCATCAACAACATCTAGACCCTTATCGATACCATGATCCTCCACTTTAGGACCATCGGCAGTGACCATATTAACCTCTCCATCTTGTTGTGGACTAGGTTCTTCAACCGTCACCCGCCTTCTTCTTCGTCTTCTTCCATCATCACTCATTCGTATCAGAGGGCTTCTTCTCATCTCCATCAATCATACTATTGAGGCATGGAACATCCACCATCATAGGCTTCCAGATCCCTTAATATCTACCATCAAAAATAGTCATCCACATCATCTCTGATATCTACAATCTTTAATCCAAAATCACTCGAAGCTATACAATGAACTGGGCTCTAACACCAAATGTTGGGGTTTTGTGCACAGCGAAAGTTTGACAAAACACCCAAAAAACGGTCTTTTTCGCCCAAATCACTTGAAGATGAATTTGATCAAAAATAACAACATAATAGATCGAAAATAATAGCAATACACAAATATTCCACCCAACCACCCTCTTTATTGATTCACCAAAAACAAATTTTGTTTACACTCAATGGATCAAAACCAAAAATAAACAAAATACAATGAATCAATAACCTTACTGGGATAGGCAAAGAATATCTAGATGACTACAAATATTGTTGGAGTAGAATAGAAGTGAAGAACAATGACAAACTCCTAGACAATCTGGAAGCACCAACTACGTCTTTCAGCAGTAAATAGGAATAACAACTCTCAGTCCAAATTCCTACATCTTCCTCTCCAGAATGCAAGCCCTGGAGGCACACAAACTCACCAGATATGCTCACATGGTTTCTTGTTGTTGTTGATCTAACCAAGTAGGCTGCATATATAGGAGAATAGAAGAGCTAGGCAAATATTCAAATAGCCCCTTTAAAATATCTCTAGAATATAATCATATATTTCTTTCCTTCTACGATAAACACAATCAATCGCTCAATTAATTAATCAATCAACCAAGCAAGAAAATCATTCAGTCAATTAATCAATCAAATCAATCAATCAATTAATTGATTATATCATACTCATAAAATGTTTGAATCAAAAAATACAACAGTGTAGGCAAGTGAGATTGGTATCTGAGTAAGGCGAATTATTTTAAATTTTGTATCAATTACTTCTACGAAGGTTGGTAGATTCAGTGGTGATTATGCTATTACATTTTTTAAGGAAAAGGAGACTTCGTTGGAGAAGATTATTTTGAGAGAGAGAATTGTGTTCCGAGCTTAGAACTTTGATGTAGCCTGAACTTTGGATTCTCATTAAGGTTGAGTTATATGTTTGATCACGGCCTAACCCAACTATAGAAAAGAGACTCTTCGTAGAAAACAGCTAGGAGAAATTTCTTAGAGGTGGTAGCGACCAAAGATGAACCGTTAGAGGTGCTGGCGACCTTTCCAAGTGTTTGAGGACTTTGTATAACTTCAAGTTCAGTCGAGAAATGCTCGCACTGTATGAGAATTTGGTGATAAAGAGTTCAATGTGTTAAAGGGACCATCGGATTTAGAAACAACATCTGATATAGCTGATTTTGGGGATGGATTTTGACGTCGTTGAGGCTTATCGACTTGTGATGCCATCTCGGGGAGTTCAGTTCATAGAGTTTTGGCGTATTTGGTGCCACTGTGATACATCGTCGATTTTGTGACGCCGTCTTAAAGGAGTGGTGCTACATGTAGGTATGTGGATGGAGGGAGATTTATCTTGCATATGGAGATATGGATTTTGGCTCTGTATTTGAATTGGTTTTTGAGAGAATTATTTTTGGCCTTAGTGTTGTTGAGATTACTTTGGAATCTGCCTTCTTTTGATTCTGGATATTTGCAACATTTTGTTGGCAGGTGGAGACATAGTTTGAGCTCGTTAACAAAGTGCGATGGGGGTAGCTTTGCTGGACCCATTAGGTAAATATTCATTTTTGGTTTCTATCTTAGGTTTGAGGTGGAGTTCTTTTGAAGAGTTTTATGTTGAAAAAAGAATTTCATTTGATGTGGGGTATTGAATATATTTGATTTTGCCTCAAGATGGAGTGTTAAATTTTGTGATACAAAATCACAATTAGGCAGAACAAATAAGCTAAATGGGAAGTAAATATTTGTTTAATATGGAAACATGAATTATCGATTGCATTTGCATGAGATGCAAAGAAATAAATGCGAGCATTAATTTCTTCCATATATGCTAAGGGAAGGGAATGATTTACTTGCTATGTGTGCACATTTTGTAGCCATTGTAATTTGCCTCTATTATCTTGCCATCTCTTAATAGGATAATTGATGACTCACATGTATTTCACTGGCTATATATTAGGGGCAGACTTTATTGTAAACTCATCCTGGCATGGAGACAGTGATCCCCAAATAGAGTGTCTCTTCTTGTTAAGCATAATTTAAGGTTTGGATATGTAAACTCTTGTTTTGTAACCTCTTGTAATTCTCTTATGTGGAATAAAATCTCTCTCCTTTGAAGTGGATGTACACTATCTCGAAGGTAGTGGAACCAATATAAATATTGCGTGTCTCTTTGTTTCTTCACTATAGTTATTTACTATTTGTTTGATGTAATAGAATAATTGCTGTCAGATTACATTGATGTTCAGTTAGCAAATTTAGATCTTGTTTATTGTGCTTTCACATATGTGCAACCTTTTTGCACAACATTTTGGATTTTAACTAAGAAGGCAGTTAAATTATGATGTTAAATGAGATTTTATTTTCTGTCGTATAAGTACATTGGTTTTTGTTGGTAGCATTGGAGTATGCTTGACTGCATTACTTGTCGGGTTTATTGCTTTTTCTATATCCACCTTAATTTTTAGGTTTTAAATTTGATTTAGTTGATGTTATTATGCTCGTCTATGTTTCTCTAGGTATATATACTAATTTTGGTTACTCTCATGTTAATGTATGTTTTGAATTGGTTTTGTGTGAAATTCTCTGTAGAGAATGTTTGAAATGGTTGAATCATAAACTTTATGGTTAAAAAAAGATTTTAGGCGTTGCTTACTTTTAGTACAATTTTTTAGTCTGGACTTCCAGTCTGAATATATGTATTATACAAATTAAGAGTTAAAGAGAAGAAAGGCATAAATTATGTTCTCTTATTGTGTCTTAAGATAAGTTTCGCCAGCTGATAGTCAAATGGATGTTATTAGATTTTATTTCACCCAACTGAATATATAGTTAACATGTCATCTTATTAATCATCTTAGACCATTATTTTCAAGATGATTAAAAACTCATTAGAATATTAGGTTTGTTATCATTTTGGAATGGTCATCATTGTTTTTTCCTTCCAACTTTCGAGTTTTAGAGTTGTAACTTGTTCTCCATTACAACTATAAAGGTCTTGCGCAAGCATGTCCCTATGTAGTTCGTGTTTTCATTATTTTTTTGAGACTAGTCTTTGCCTTCCAAAATGTTTTCTTCAAAGACAGATTTGTAAATCTCGAAGACTTGTCTTTCTAAACATGCTTTTATTTCCCTATTAGTATGCAAACTGAATTTTTTTTGGTCATATGCGAAACTATATTTTATTGTTATGATGCTCCCCAAAAATTCAATATTTGAGTTTACAATATTGTAACAGAATCCTTATTGGCTCTAGGTCATCCCTCTGGAGTAAAATTGAAGTAGTTAGTGATAATGAAGTAGTCATGAGTAACTATATGGGGAAAAGTGTAGGAGCATTGAGTGAAGGCACTTATAACGAGTTTCAAATCAGAATATAACATTCAAAATTTTGACGTGTAATCAACGAGGCACATTATAACTTAAATGTCGATAAATTTTATTGATTGCTGCTGCATGTTACTATGAATTGTAATCGTACGATTGATATGTTTATTTTTATATGTTTTTATTTTTGAGTTTATGCTCAAAAATATTTTTAACTTCAGGGATTATGGCAATTAGTTCTAATTTTTCTCTTATGTAGGGAGATGATGATAGAGGTGATGATAGCGCCATAGACAATCCCTTAACAAGAAAGAAAAGCAACAGTAATGTATGATATATGTGTAATATGTATAACTAATATTGTAATATTATTGTACTGAAGTTCAAATGTACTGTAGTATTATTTTGGCTACTTTTGTTGAACATTGGACTGCACGGTAATATTATCTTTACTACTGCGAACTATTAGAACTTTAAAGTTTGTAACGGTATACATTGTTGAACATTAAAAGTTTGTTAAGTTTAGTATTTATGTTGAATCTATTGGAAATATTTTGTTTATTGATCTTTCTTGTACGGTAGTATTATGTCAAATCTTCAAAGGTTTGTATTAAATAGGAAGTACGAAAAAAAAAAAGATAGTAGTAATTTTTTTTTGAAATTATGTCAATTAGCAACAGCTAAAACCCGTTGCTAAAAAAATAGCAACGGAAAGAGTGTTGGGTTTTTGAGGAGGTGCGAGATTTGGGAGACGAAGCTCTAGGATACGAAAATACTTCATGTGCTTATACCTATCCTGCAAGTTAGGTTGATTATTGAGCATCTTCACTGAGTCGTGACGTCCACACTTGTGAGACTTCTCGCGGGCATGGTCCCTAAGTATGTTGGCGACACTTCGTATAATTGGGCTATAACAGCCCGTATTTAACGTATCAGAGGATCGTAAAATATTTATATTTAATTTATGAGAGTTGGATCATTCTCATATTTTGATATATTGCTTATGGGGATGTGAGACATGTCCATAATTTTTACCAATTTTATTTGTGACCATTTTACCCCTGTTAGTCTTGTATATGGCATAAATTTTGATTGACATGGAATTAGGTGCTTAGATCGGTCTCATTGGAAAAAAATGGTGTTGTCAATTTCGTAGAGTGGTCACATTAAAGATTTGGTTCAGTGGTTTGGGAAAAATAGTTGTTTAAGTGTTTCATAATTTTAGTTCAGGTTTTGTAAGCAATTGATGGGCTAATTCGAGGAGGCCCATTAGTGGGCTAATGGGAGGCTATAAATAGGGGATTAGAGGCATGGGGAATAGTTTACTTTCTCCATTCTCTCATTTGGTTGAGCTCGTGATCTTCCTTGCTCAATCAAATACACCTTTCCACGATTATAATTCAAGATCTACATGAGAAGATTTCATATCTACATCAAGAAAAGTTAGATCTACAACAATTGAAGAGAGATTTCATTAAATTGAAGAGTTTGAAGATAATTCTTCATTGTCCGGATTGAGAATCGAGTGTTTTTTAGTTGTTTTGGATATTTAGAGAGTGATAAGCATCTCTCACAAGACTCGATCAACTATATGGGTTGTTTGATCCTAATTTCATCATTTTAAGTTCTTTTCACCTAAATCTACATCACGGTACGTATATTTTCATTTGAATCACCGTAGGATCTAATCTAACAACTTAAAACCGGTAATTCTTATGTTAATTCATATGTTTATGCAAGGTAAATCCATTATTTTACTTTATGCATTGATTTATCATGAATTTTGGTGAATTTTATATGATTATTCATGAATAATTGTCATTTTGAGGTTGCTAATGATTTCATAGAGTGTTTATGGTTGATTGGATGAATTGGTCGCATCAGTCTTGTCGTGTGGTGATGATTTGGTCAAAATTGGAGCTATTTTTTGTTAGAACTGGAGTTGGGTTGTTTTTCCTTAAGTTAAGTCATTTTTCTTAGGTTAGGTAGTTTTATGGACTAGGCAGAAATTCCGGGGCATGGACCGGACAGAAATTATGGAGCATAGATCATTGGAAAGGCCGGTATTAGAACTGGGTGTTAGATTGTTTGGCTTGGGCCACTGGAGCATTGGTGACATTAGATCAGGAAATGACTTAAGATTAGGTCGCTGACACTTAGATCGTAGGCACCAGATAGGTGGAAGGCAGAATGGCTCAGAGAGCTTAGGTCGTGGGATGACCTAAGGAACTAGGTTGTGGAAATGACCTAGTGAGGTTGGTCGTTAATGACTTATGGAGGTCGAGTCGTTGGATTCGTGGACCAACCCGATGGGTCAGGTCATGGGTTCTGGCTTTCGAGAAGGAAGGTCTGGTGGAGTTGGGTTGGCCGATGAGGTTAGGTCGTTGTGCGACCTATATGGGGGGACGAGCTGACTATATTGGACCATAAATTGTTGATATTTTGGTTTAGTGATGAAGGTGATTTCGAAGTGTATTCAAGTAGGAATGTTCGAAGTGTTTTGATGTGTTCATTGATCGTCGTAATGCAATGAATGTGAAGACGACTCATGGTGGTGTGTTCGTGGACAATGGTTATTCGAGAGGTTACTTGAGCTATAATGGTCATCAAGTTGGATGGCTAAGAGATATTGAAGGCTGAGAGATTATCTTGCTGTAGGTTCTAGCGGACCCAAAGCAAGGGTATAATAGGGGACCTAAAAGATTGGGAGGTTGTTGGCCGAGCACCCTGGGTATTGTTGAAAGGCCTAGTTACGTATCGCTGAATGACGTATGGAGTTTTAGCCAGAATTGGGCTTACCATTAGTCCTTGACATATGGAAAGATTGGTCGTCATACGTTTAACGATGGTTTCAAAGCAGGATAGCCAGTGATAGCCGGGGTCTTGGATGTTGGTTGTTTTGCTTGTACTATCTCATGTAAGTTGTCTGACGTCGAGGGAGATATTTCTTGGGTGCTTGTTTGATGTTGGTTTAGGCCTTCAGGGTTTGTGCTTGAGGGATGTTGATCTTGATTAAGGTGGTTTACGTGAGACATAACTGCTTGTTATGGTTAATTACTATTATCTGGTTGTCTGGTTAATTCTGATTGCCCTGGATGAACTATTGTTTGTAAATGCTTGTTGTAAAGGCTATCATTATCAGATGTGGGGAAGATAGGTTCAGGTTCTTCTCTGGTGTTCGGTAGATTGGTTGGTTAATCTGCCTATTCTCGTATACTTTATTGACGATGTTTGATAGATGTTTTATCGCTCATTAGGACTATTGTTCGACTCAAGGTTTTATGTTTCCTCTTATTACCTTGGGTTGTTCACCCGGTTTTGGATGGGCAGACTGAGTAGCAGGTTACGGGTAGCAGAACTTAGTGAGGCGAGGATGCAGAGCGACGACGAGCAGGAGGCTTACGTGTCAGTTTTTCTACCATCTAGTATTGGATGTTTCCGCTATTAAGATTGGTGTTTTCTCTGAGTGTTGTAGTGAGGAAAATTTGTACAGACACTTATGTTGTAATCCAAGGGTGTATGGATATTCTCTTTCTAGTTGTTATGAAAGTTTAAGTTTCTGCTCAAATATGCTTCACTATTATTGCCTATTGTATATGTTATATTATATTTTATTCTTGAGTTATGAGTTATACGACAGCATCTGCATGTGTTATCTTACTTTGATGATCGTCCATAGTTGCCTGGCATGTCTTTCAGCGTACTATTTTCGCTTGTTGAGTGCAGGAGTTGTGGGCGGTCATCGCATTTGGTATCAGAGCTCTGGTTAACGATTTTAGCCAAAGTTCAAAGACAAATAAGGTATGAGAGACGTACTTGTAGATTTTCGATGGATGCTTACCATATATATTAGTGTATAGTAATAGGGTTTGAACTCTATAGCATTTTTCTCGTAAGTGGCTAATTATTATATATTACAGACTTAGAATGAGTCGTCAACTATCGAGACACGCTGCTAGGGAGAAGGCTGCTCCAAGAGGGGGAAATGGCGGTATACCATACTACCCAGCTATTTTTGGGGCCATGATGGCATCAATCATGAGGAGGGTACCCGCTGAGGAGGTAACAGTGGTAAATGTTGGAGTTCAAGTGCAGGTACCAAGACCTGTGGACTTCGCGAAGTTATGCAAAGACTTCACTTCTCTCGGAGGAAATCCGTTCAAGGGGACACAATCAACTGAAGAGGTTCAGAGGTAGTTAGATGCTTGTGCACGAATTTTTGGGGATTTGGGTATTGACGATGCAACGAAAAGGAAGCTTGCATCGAGACAATTGCAAGGTAGAGCCATGGATTAGTGGAATTCTATCACTTTGGAGACTCCGAAAGAAGAGATAACATGGGAACAGTTCTACGTCAAGTTCGAGATGAAGTTTATCCCTACTGCTCAGAAGTCAGTTCTGTTCAAGAAGTTAATGGAGCTGAAACAGAATGGTTGATCAGTGCTTGAGTATGTTTTTGATTTTGAGGCCTTGTCCAAATATGCTCGATCATATATTGACCCTCCTTATCAGAAGAACGAAAAGTTTGTTATGAGGTTGGATACCTATATCAGGAATCCATTGGTGGATCATCTTGACGATCCATATGAGAAAGTAGTGAAGAAATTTGTTCGACATGAAAGCTTGTTTCCTAAATAAGCAAATGTTGTCACTACAACCAAGGAAGCTTTGGAACAACAACAGTGTGGTATTAACAATAAGAAGAGGAAGCAACAACAACAAAAAGGGAAGGATGGAAAGAAGAAACCTAAGAGTGATATGGTTTGCTACAACTGCCAACGGAAGGACCATTTCGCAAATGAGTGTAAGAATCCAAAAGCTGAAAAGAAGTGCTTTAAGTGTGGAAAACCTGGACATGATAAGATGGATTGTCCGGAGCTAGTGAAAAGAAAGCAGACAGTGAAGGCTTATGCTTTGGAGGTTGTACCATCTTCTTCAAGAGCTCCTACCACAGAGGGGAAAGGACGGGTGTCATCGTTCAAGGAACTCTTTTAGTTAAAGGTGTTTCAGTTTGTGTGTTGTTTGATACTGGAGCATCGCACTCATTCATTTGTAATGAACTTGCGTTCCGCTTGGGTTTGGAACCTGAGATTTGTGATAGACCTTTAGCTGTGTCTAATCTAGTTGAGGGTTCATCTATCCTTTGTATGCTTGGTCATGGCTTCTGTTATCAAGTCATGGTGGCTCTTTTATGTGTGATTGTTTTATTTTGAACTTCGATGGGTTTGGGATCATCTTGGTCAAGAGGTATGCAACAAGAGTGAATTGCGAGAAGCTTGAGGTGAGAGTCGAGGATGTGGAAGGGCGAAAGGTTTGGATTCGATGTAAGCCTGAAGATGGCGTCTTCATGAGCTTTTTATATTCTCTTGTGATTCCACAAGAAGACTTGTCATCTGTGCTGATCGCTAATGAGTTTGAAGATGTCTTTGAAGAAATAAAATGTTTGTTGCCACATCGTGAGATTGAGTTCAGAATCGATTTGGTCAATGGTTCTAGACCTATCATTATGCCTCTTAGGCAGATGACGCCTAAGGAACAACGAGGGTTAGAGGTGCAAGTTTGTGACCTTTTGGGAAAAGGATTCATACGGAGAAGTGTATCCGAATGGGGTGCACCAGTTGTGTTCGCAACCAAGGCTAATGGATCCTTGAGACTGTATGTGGACTATCACGGCTAAACAAGGTGACCAAGAAGAACAAGTATATATTGTTGAGGATCGATGACTTATTCGATCAGGTTCACAAAGCCAAAGTCTTTTCACAGATGGATTTGGCAACGGGATTCCACCAGTTGAGGATGACAAAGGATAGTGTGCCGAAGACTACTTTTAGGACACCATCCGGTTTCTTCGAATGGTTGGTGATGCCATATGGGTTGACTAATGTGACAGCATATTTTGTGGATCTTATGAATAGGATTTTCAGAGATCAGGTGAACAAGTTCGTGCTTGTGTTCGTGGATGAGATTCTGGGTTACAATCGAAATGTGGAAGAGCAAAAGACGTATTTGAGAGTTGTTTTGGAAATCTTGCAAAAGCATCAGCTGAAGGCTAAGTTTTTGAAATGTTACTTCTGGAAGAGCGAAGTGAGGTTCTTAGGACATGTAGTTTCTGGAAATGGAACAGTGGTTGATCCCACTAAAGTGGCAGCAATCCAGGACTAGGACAAACCTAAAATTGCAACAGACGTGAGAAGTTTCCTTGGATTAGCATGTTATTAAAACGGTTTATCAAGGATTTCTCCAAGATAATTGCACCATTAATAGGATTGACGAAGAACAACCAAGTTTTCACATAGGATGCAAAGTGTAAGCAAGCTTTTGGAATCACGAAAGAGAGACTGACGAGTGTTCCTATTTTGACGATTCTAAGTGGGAATGAAGAAATGGTGGTATACACCGATGCATGTGGTACTGGACTTGGAGCAGTGTTGATGAAGAAGGATAAGGATGTGGCATACGCGAATCGACAGCTGAAGCCGCACGAAATGAACTACCCAACTCATGATTTGGAGTTGGCAGCGATCTTGTTTGCTCTGAAGATGTGGAGACATTACCTGTTGGGAGTTCGATTCGAGTTGTTTGTGGATCACAAGTCGTTAATGTATCTTTTCTCCCAAAAGGATTTGAATCTTTGGCAGCAGCGGCGGTTAGAGTTTCTGACATCGTATGATTTTGGTATAGCCTACTGTTAACGATATTTTTCGTCAACACTCGGATTATGACGCATATAACGTGTGTTCATGGGACTCGACATCGCCATAACTCAGAGTTATCGAAACTCAATCTAAGACCTACAAATCTAAGCTATATTGCTTTCCTTTGGGCGCCAGAGTTTTCTACTTTAATGATTAACTATCTTGCATCCATAGGTTAGTTATCACATATATTATATAAGGTGTTCCGAATCAACTTCAGGAAGATTATCTAGCTTGATATTACTGGAATCCGTGGAATTGATAACTTCTTAAATTATGAAGGTGACATGATGTACTGTAATAAGAGGAAAAACAGGCTAACGCCTCCCCTGAGCTTCGGAAGAAGGTTCTATGATGTTCGTTAACTTCAATGATCTTCCGCGTCTGACCAACACAAGATAAGGATCAAAATCATATTGGAAATCAGGTTATGAACCCACAGATGTCATCCTTTCCCCAAGGATCAGGAAATGTTAGGCTTATCGTAGGAGTGTCAACCAATGACGACAAACCCTCAAGGTGAGGGGGGAAACTTCATATTTCTATGGAACTTCTTCTCCATCACTAGGGTGTCTCCATTGATCTTCACATCGGTATAGTGTTAACTCCCTGTCTCATTTTTATGGCATGAAAAGATTATAAAATCGCAAGATGCTTAAGACCCGGAAATTCTCCATTCATAAATTGTAGATGTATTACAAGGATTGATGATTTGCTCTTTTCTGGAAAAGAATAACTGAATTTAGGAATAAAAGATTCGTCCCTCCATTATGTAACTATTGGGGTCTTATTTATAGAGAATCCGGGGTCCTTCCATTGATAGGCTATTGGGCATGCATGGGCCTCCGTTGGTCGCTTTTCTCCTGGTCTCGGGTGTTTGGCTCTCGGTTGTCCTTGCGATGCTGATTATAGTCTTCGAAGTGAGGGTTCCGGACGACTTGGGCTTCCCAGAGACTGACATAGGTTTGTTGTTGCAGCGATTTGTGGACGATGTTTAAACCTCCGGTAGCAGCTTCCGGGTGTTGGCTCTCAAACGTAAGCTTCTGGATGTAGGCCTTATGCTTTATCGTGAGTACTTAGAGAAGTCTGTCCTCATGATGTACTTAGATGCTTGCTGGTTTGAAACCGTTGTCGGTTTAGGTACTAGGTAGAATAGTACGTGTAGCCTATACCCCTTCTTGGGTCTTGGTTTAACCTTTCGATAAAGCTTTTAAGACGTTTTGGTTCTCCGGAAGGTGGCTTCCGGTAATATTTCTGTTACTCGAGAAGGTAGCCCTTCGTCATATATGAAGTCGATTCTCATAAGTTGGCCTTGGATAATCTTTATGTATTGGTCCAATACTCTTCTGCTTCTGGTGTGTCAGCGTTAAGTGAGTTGATTCCGATAGTCCTTCAGGGCTTTGATAAGCGGTGCCTGTGCTTTCCTCTTTCCTGATCGTTTCTTTAGGTTATCTTTTGTCATGGAATTCTCCTTTGGGTAGTCTCCGTCAGATGGATCTTGCAGGGTGAACTTCGTTGTCGTTCTGAAGGCTTTGAGCTACTTTCTTCCCGATAGGTGTTGGTCCATGTTGTTCTTGGGTTCTTCCTTCCATGATCGTGCTCATTCAACATCCCTTTACTGCCTTCTTATGCTAAGAGAATTTTGGTAGTAACATTTGGCCCCCCTAGTGAAGGGGTGTCTTCGACTTTCCAAGCCAAACTTCTCTTTCCAAGCTCTCTCTTATTTAGTGACAGTTTTTTTTCTTTTTTCTTGTTGGATTACGATGTGGATCTCGGCAAAGAGGTCCATTTTCGTCATTTGTGGAGAAATAAACTGACCCAAATTCGGGCACTGATATAAACTGCAGATCGGAAATTCCTTTCAGTGATAATAATGAAAAGTTGAGTCCTACCCAGATTCAGAGATTCAAAGACTGAAGACCGAGAATACTTCTGGTATTAACAAAGGGCTGAATCCATCCAGATTGGGTATTTTAAAGATTGGGGTCCAGGAACCCTTCGGGTATTAATGAAGAGCCGAATCCACCCAGATTCAGCTATTTTTTTAAAAATTGAAGACTAGGAACCCTTCCAGTATTAATGAAGCGTCGAATTGTCCCAGATTCAGGTATTTAATAAGATTGAAGACCAAAAGCCCCTCCGGTATTAATGAAGAGCCGAATCCACTCAGATTCGGGTATTTTTAAAAATTGAAGACCGGGAGCCCTTTCGGTATTAATGATGCGTCGGATCGTCCTAGATTCGGGTATTTAATAAGATTGAAGACCGAAACCCCCTCCGGTATTTAATAGAGCCGAATCCACCAAATTCAGGTATTTATAAGAATTGAAGATTGGGAACCCTTCCGGCATTAATGAAGCGTCGAATCGTCCCAGATTCGGGTATTTAATAAGATTGAAGATCAAAACCCCCTCCAGTATTAATGAAGAGCCGAATCCACCCTGATTCGGGTATTTTTAAAAATTGAAGACCGGGAAACCTTCCGGTATTAATGAAGCGTCAAATCGTCCTAGATTCGAGTATAATAAGATTGAAGACCGGAAACCCTTTCGGTATTAATGAAAAGCCGAATCCACCCAAATTCGGGTATTTTTAAAAATTGAAGACCGGCAACCCTTCCGGTATTAATGAAGTGTCGAATCGTCCCAGATTCGGGTATTTTTAAAAATTGAAGACCGGGAACCCTTCCGGTATTAACGAAGCATCAAATCATCCCAGATTCAGGTATTTAATAAGATTGAAGACCGGAACCCCTCCGATATTAATGAAGAGCTGAATCCACCTAGATTGGGTATTTAATAAGATTGAAGACCGGAACCCCCTCCGGTATTAATGAAGCATCGGATCGTCCCAGATTCGGGTATTTAATAAGATTAAAGACCGGAACCCCCTCCGATATTAATGAAGCGTCGAATCGTCCCAGATTTGGATATCTAATAAGATTGAAGACTGGAACCCCCTCCGGTATTTGTTGTTTCAGCATTCCTTTTGGGTACGATTGGTGAAGCAGAGGTTGTACGTGCTTCTTAAGCCTCTCCTTGGGCTTTTGATGTCAAAGCAGAGGATGTACATGCTTTATTGGCCACTCTCTAGGCATGTGCGTCCGACGTGCTTGGCTAACTTATCCACAAGCAGGGCCCAAGGACTTACTCGACCTCCCTCCAAGAGGCGCCTTACCCTGACTGTTATAGGCGATGATAAGGTCTTAGAGACTTAGACCGGGCCATTGTAGATACAGAACTAAGGTTTTCTCTTTTGACGCTCTATACGGATCATCGTAGGTTCTGATAGAGGCTTATACACCACTACCCTCCAAGGGGTGCCCTATCCTGACCATCGTAGGCAATTATAAGGGTTTGCGTTCCATTCTGCGGGTAATTCGGAATATAAGAAGAGGTAGGACGTGCTCTTCTACAAGCAGAGGTAGGACATTCTTATCTCTAGCAGAGGCAGGGCTTACTCTTCTACGAGTAGATGTAGGGCGTGCTAAAGTTAGATGCGCTGCCACGACCATTTCTGGTGTGAAACGGAGGCTTACGCTTTTGATGCTTTTACCCCGCCCCTCTGATTTGGGCACAGAGAAAGACTAACACATCATCCCCCTTCGAGGGATGCCTCGCCCCGGCAAATTTGGCGATGATTAGAGATTTAATGCTTTTTTTTAGCTCGACCCCTTTTGGGTCTCTCTTGAGCCATTGAAAGGGTTTCCATGCCCTTAGCTATGTAACAATCTTTGGGGAAGATCTTGTTCTTATTCTTTTACCGTCAAGAAATATGGTCTTAAATGTTTCAAGCTCCGCGTTCTCGAAACAAGATTACCGTTGGGCATTCATAGCCAGTATGTTCTTGGCATAACTTTTTGATGGATGATTATGGGTCCTTCCCAATTTGGACCGAGAGGGCCATCCGCTAGGTTCTTGGTGTTAGACATCACTCTTCGTAGCACTAGTTCGCCCTTAGAGAAGGTTCTGATTTGACTTTGGAATTGTAGTATTTCGTAATCCTGCTTTGATATTCAGTAGTTTTGATTGCAGCCTCATCCCTTAGTCCTCGTATTAAGTGTAGTGATTCCTTTCTTAACTCTTGGTTGGGGTCGTACGCATATGCTATCCTCCTATGCGATGGGATTTCAACCTCGACTGGAAGCATAGTTTCGCATCCATATGTTAGGGAGAAGGAGGTATGTCCCATGGCTGTTTTGGTGGAGGTTCTGTACGCTCAAAGCACTAAAGGTAGCTCTTCTGCCCAATTTCCTTTGGCTTGATTTAGGCATTTTTTTTAAGGATCATCTTAATGGTATTGTTGGCGGCCTTTACAGCTCCGTTAGCTTTCGGATGGGCTACTGAGGAGAAACTCTTGATGATTCCGTTTTTCTCGCAGAATCAGGTAAATTCTTCACTTTTGAATTGTGTTCCATTATCCGATATGATTTTTTGAGGGATTCCGAAACAGGTAACGATATTTTTTATTACGAATCTTAATACCTTTTTGGATGTGATTGTCAGAAGGGGTTCCACCTCCACTCACTTGGTGAAGTAGTCGATAGCTACTACAACATATTTAGCTCCACCCTTGGCGAGTGGTAAGGGTCCAATTAAGTCTATTCCCCATACATTGAATGGTCAGGGGCTTTATATAGTGGTTAATTCACTAGGACGAAATCGTGGCACCTTTGAGTGCTTCTGACATTTATCACATCTCTAGACGTACTCAACCACTTGATTAATCATTTGCAACCAATAATAACCTTGTCGCATGACTCATTTGGCCAGTTTAACCCCATTATAATGGTCCCCACACCATCCTTCATGAGCTTCTTTTAACAAACCAAGTCCATTTTCAGAACGTACACACCTCAAGTAGGGAAGTGAATGTACCTTTTTGCAGAGGATGTCATTTACGATCACAAATGTAGGGGCTTTGTGTTTTATCTTCTCGCATTTTGCTACTAAGGGGTAAGGTTCCTCCCAGGAGGTAGTCTACTATGGGAGTCATCCATGCAATCTCTCGCTGGTGATTTGTTTCTGTTATAGGGGGTTCCCTTTCGAAGTTTCTTTCCTGGTTTTCTTTGTCTCCCCTTCTTGAGGCTTGGGATTTGGTTAAGACTAATAACTCTTTCCTCGCTTCTAATTCTTCCTGCTTGATGCTGGGCGTTTCCTGGTATCCCAACGGCACTATTCGAATTTTAGACCCCCTCCCCCCTCGGGGGGGAGCTGGTCAATTTGGCTAGCAAATCCGCTTGGGCATTCTCCCCTTAGGTATTTGATGAACTGAGAAATCCTCAAATAGGGAAAGCATCTTCAGTACCCTCTTCATGTACAGGATCTGCCGCTTATCCTTGGTTTGATATGTCTGTTTTATTTGGTTTACGATTTATTGTGAGTCACTAAAGATTTCTATCCGCGGTATCTTCAACTGTAGCGCTAGGTTCAAACCTCTATCATTGATCTATACTCGGCCACGTTGTTGGTTGCCGGAATCCTTAACTTCATGGCATAGTGAAAGCGGTGTCCGTGAGGGTTAATTATAACATAACCTTCCCCTACTCCCTGTTCATTGGAGGCTCCATCTACAAAGAGTTTTCGTTTAGTTTTTAAGTCATTTTCTTTAGCTGATTGTACGGAAATGAAGTTCGTGCACTTGTTCACGAAATCTGCGAGAGCTTGTCCTTTGATTGATGTCGTATTGGCTAAGCTCAATACCCCATTTAATTAGCCTCCCCGAGGTTTCTGGTTTGCTGAACACTTGCTTGAGCGGAAAGCTAGTTAAGACCTTAATAGGGTGAGCGTGGAAATAACCTCTGAGCTTTTGAGCAGTTAGGATCAAGCAATATGCTAATTTCTCTATAACAAGGTATCAGATTCCTGCGTCCTTTAGACTTTGGCTAACGTATTAGATGGAGTAGACTGAGTCCCATTATTCTCTCTTATCAGGATTTTTCTCACTGCATGTTCCTAAACAGCCATGTATAGGTATAGATCTTCTCCCCTCTTGGGACTAGATAAAATTGGAGGCGTTCCCATATAGACTTTTAATTCCTGGAATGCCTTCCTACACTCTTCATTCCATTCAAAATTCCCCCTTTTCTTTATAACGTCGAAGAAATGAATGCATTTGTCGGTGGCTTTGGAAATGAACCTGCTGAGGGATGCCACTTTCCCATTTAGACTCATTACTTCTTTTCTTGTTATCGGTTCTTCCATATCTTTAATAGCTTGTATTTGGTCAGGGCTAGCTTCAATTCCCTGTTCACTTACTACATACCCCAAAAACTTCTCGGATTGAACTCCAAACGAACATTTCTAAGGGTTCAGCTTCATTTGGTAACTTCTTAGGACTCCGAACATCTCCTCCAGATTCTTGAGATGGTTCTCTGTTTTGGTGGACTTCACCAACATGTCATCAATGTATACTTCCATATTGCGCCCTATTTTCTCTTGAAACATCTTGTTTGCTAGTCTTTGGTATGTTGCCCCTCCGTTTCTCAAACCAAAGGGAATCACCTTATAGCAAAATGTTCCCCAATCGATGATAAGGCTCGTATGCTCCTCTTCAGGTTTGTGCATCAAAATTTGGTTGTATACCAAGTAAGCATCCATGAGGGATAGTACCTTATGACCGCTCGTGGCATCAACCAATTGATCAATCCACGGAAGAGGGTAGCAATCCTTCGAGCAAGCCTTGTTTGAATTCGTTTAATCAATACATGTCCTCTACTTCCCATTGGACTTCTTCACTAGCACAGGATTGGCTAACCATTTCGGGTAAAGAAACTCTCGGATATACCCGTTAGTTTCCAGCCTACCAACTTCCTCCTTTAAGGCCTCTATCCGGTCTCTGTTGTATTACCTCTTCTTTTGTCGGATCGGGGTTATTGAAGAATCAATGTTTAAGGCATGGCTCATAATTGAAGGGTTGATACCAATCATGTCTGAATGGTTCCAAGCAAAAACATCTTTGTTAAGCTGTAGCAACCGGATTAAGTGCTTCTGAGGGGGTTCCATTAGATTTTTCCCCATGTTGACGACCTTTAATTCATCCTTCGGATCCATGTTTACTTCTTCCACTTCTTCTATTGGTTTTATTCTTTTAATGTCTCCTCTTGAATCCAAATCTGTAATGATTTCTCCTTCCTTGGCCGAGTTCACTTCATCGGATCCTTTCCTTTTCATTTTCAAAGAAGCGTACCTACCATTAGTGCGTTCGTCGGTCTTATTTATTTTTACCTTAGCTTCGAAGGAGGGATGTAAGAATCCCCTATCTGAAGGCATAAAAACAGTAGAAGAATCAAAGTACGATGAATAATCTCTTTTGTATTTTTTAACTGTTGCGAAGTACAACTCGCGGGAGCTAAAATATTCTCCCCTGATGGTACCCCATCCCTATTTGTTTAGGAATTTTAACATGAAATATTCAGAAGAGCCGAAGGCGTCCATCTCTTCTAAATCTGGTCACCCAATGAAGGCGTTGTAATAGGGCGGTTGATCGATTACAACGGATAGAGTTTTGAAAGTCCTGTGAAGCGGGGAGAGTCCCACTTGGACCAGCAGGTTGATTTGACCCACCGAAGTCAACCCCTTGTTATTGAATCCGAAGATTGGTTCGTTACTAGGCTCCAGCTTCTTCTCGGGAATTCCCATCTAATCGAAAGAATGCTTAAAGATGACACTAACGGCACTCCCCGCATCCACAAGAATCTTTGAAACCACTGAGAGCACTATTTGCGTTGTTATCATAAGAGGGTCGCTGTGAGGGTGGCAGACTCCTTTCTTCATTTCTTCTGGGGAAACGACTAGGTTGTGCATTTTAAGAGCATAACGTGCATTCTTCAGCGATGGCTCTTCATGAACGGAGAAGATCTCCTCCATGGTTTCTTTTATGTACTGGTTTCTGGCTTTTGGACAACTTCCGGTAGGGTGTGGTCCTCCGTGAATCACATTGATTTGGTTTATGGGTGGCCCTAAATCTAGGTTGCTCTCCCCCGTGGCAATTCCTATCGCATTTACCGACACCTTTTGCTGCCATTTACGTGCTGAGCTGATGTTGTCTTGCCTAAAACAAATTCCTTCAGTTGTCCCTCACGGATCAGCTTCTGGATGATCCCGTCCAACACCTTGCGCTCGTCAGTCTTGTGTCCATTGGTCTTGTGGTATTCGCAATATTTACCACCGGAATGAGGTTCGGGGCAATTCTTGGCTTTGAACGAGACGGGGAAGTTATTGACCCTTTTTTTTGCGATAGCATACATATACGAGATGGGCTTGTTCAGGGAAACCGAGTTGGTATTAGACTCTTCCCACCTTGAACTCTTTTGATTTCCTTCCCGGGGCTTTCGTCCAAAGTTCGGCCTTCCTCCTTCCCCTCGAGTCCCGAACTTCCTTTTTGTGAAGTACAATTCATCCATGCAAATAAGCTTGTCGGCTTTGAAATGGAAATCTTGTAAGTCTTTGCAGTCGTGGATATATAACTCCTTGCAGAAAGGGATGTTTTCAATTAGCCCTGAGTGCACAGCAATTAGCTTATCGCGGTCGTTCATATCCTTGGCCTTTAAGGCATCGACATTGAACCTTTTCAAATAATCCCTGAAGGACTCCCCTTGTCTCTGTTTGATGTTAGCAATGACCGTATAATCCACGGTTGGATCCTTATAGATGCAGAATTGTACGGAGAATTCATAAGAGAATTGTTTCCATGAGTAAATGGTGTTTTCCCAATACTGGCGATATCATTTCGCTGCTGCCCCTTGAAAGATGACTACAAAAAGATGGCATTTGACGGCTCCGGAAGCGTTATAATGATCCATCTGGTTGTTAAAAGCCATCAGATGATCGTCGGGGTCGGTCTTCCCAAGACACTTTATAGTTGGAACTTTCACTCTCAATGGTATTATGGTATTCATAATTTCATCGATGAATGGAGCTTCCCTTTCACTATCATTTACCCTGTCATCTTCGGTTCTCTTCCCCTTGCTTCCCAACAAGTCCTTGACGGTTTTCTGAGTGGGATCTCTGATGTAAGCCTTCGTGTCGACATAATTTGCTCTCTTGGGATCATAGCCCTTGGATGTACAGCTCCGAGACTGTTCCTGCTCGCACTGATTCCCTTGAAGATCTGTCCCCGTTAGATGAGACTTCTTCTTCTTGGAAGCGGTTGCTTTAAGCTTCTCTTTTGCTTCTGAATGTTGAATAGGAGCTTTTATTTTCGGAGAATCGTTCATCTCTCTCTGACTAGTTCTAGTGAGCTTTGAGGACTTTTGTGCCTGGACAACGTTAACTTGGGCCTATACTTCTTGAATTTTCTTTTCCAAGATCAAGATTCTTACTACATTATCTTCCATGGCGTTTGAGTCTGGAAGTTCTTGTGGATTGGACGTGGTTCCCTTTTCGTTGTTATTCGGGTTGAGCGCTGGACCCTCATTTCCTTCAAGGGTGGCATTGGGATCCATGTCTTCGTTTAGATCCACCAATCTTTTCAATTTCATCTTTCACTGCCATAGGGCAATAAATTCACCAAATTAATTTTGACAAATTAACCACAAGGTCAGAGGTTCAGGCCCTCCTTCTAGCGCCAAAATGTTAACGATATTTCTCATCAACACCCGGATTATGACGCATATAGTGTGTGTTCATGGAACTCGACATCGCCATAACTTAAAGTTATCAAAACTCACTCTAATACCTGCAAATCTAAGCTAGATTGCTTTCCTCTGGGCGTCAGAGTTTTCAACCTTAATGATTAATTATCTTGCACCCAGAGGATAGATATCACATATATTGTATGATGGTGATCCGAATCAACTTCGAGAAGATTATCTAGCTTGATATTATTGGAATCTGTGGAATCGATAACTTCCTAAATTATTAAGGTGACATGATGTACTGTAATAAGAGGAAAAACAGGATAACGCCTCCCCTGATCTTGGGAAGAAGGTTCTATGATGTTCGTTAACTTTGGTGATCTTCCGCGTTTGACCAACACAAGATAGGGGTCAGAATCACATTGGAAATCGGGTTATGAACCACAGATGCCCTCCTTTCCCCATGGATCAGGAAATGTTAGGCTTATCATGAGAATGTCAACCAATGATGACAAACCCTCAAAGTGAGGGGAGGGAAACTTCATATTTCTATGAAACTTCTTCTCCATCACTAGGGTGTTTCCATTGATCTTCTCATCGGTAAGGTTAGTGTTGACTCCCCGTCTCATTATTATGGCATGAAATTATTATAAAACTGCAAGATGCTTAAGACCCGGAAATTCTCCATTCATAAATTGTAGATGTGTTACAAGGATTGATGATTTTCTCTTTTCTGGAAAAGAAAAACTGAATTTAGGAATAAAAGATTCATCCTCCCCTCCATTATGTGACTCTTGGGGTCTTATTTATAGAGAATCCAGCGTTGACAGACTACTGGGCCTGCATGGGCCTCCGTTGGCCGTTTTCTCCTGGTCTCGGGTGTTTGGCTCTCGACTGTCCTTGCGTTGCTGATTATGGTCTTCGAAGTGAGGGTTTTGGACGACTTGGGCTTCCCCGAGACTGACATGGGTTTGTTGTCGCGGCGATTTGTGGACGATGTTTGAACCTCCGGCAGCAGCTTCCGGGCTTTGGCTCTTAAAAGCAAGCTTTCAGATGTAGGCCTTCGGCTTTATCATGAGTACTTAGAGGAGCCTGTCCTCATGATGTACGAAGATACCTGCCATTTTGAAACCGTTGCTGGTTTAGGTACTAGGTAGAATAGTATGGTAGCCTGTATCCCTGCTTGGGTCTTGATTTAACCTTTCGTTAAAGCTTTTAAGATGGTTTGGTTCTCTGGAAGGTGGCTTCCGGTAATATTTCTGTTACTCGCGAAGGTACCCCTTCGTCATATCTGAAGTCGATTCTCAGAAGTAGGCCTTGGACAATCTTTATGTATTATTCTGATACTCTTCTACTTCTAGTGCATCAACGTTAAGTGAGTTGATTCCAATAGTCCTTCGGGGCTTGGGTAAGCGAAGCCCATGCTTTCCTCTTCCTGATCCTTGCGTTAGGTTATTTTTTGTCATGGAATTCTACTTTGGGTAGTCTCCGTCAGATGGATCTTGCCGGGTGAACTTCGTTGTCGTTCTGAAGGCTTTGAGCTCATTTCTTCCCGATAGGTGTTGGTCCATGCTGTTCTTGGGTTCTTTCTTCCGTGCTCATTCAACATCCCTTTATTGCCTTCTCATGCTAAGAGAATTTTAGTGGTCACACCTATACTCCTAGTAAAGGTAACAAATTTGCAGATGCATTGAGTCGGAGACATGCATGATTAGGAGCGATGTTTTCGGAATGGAAAAGCCTTGAGTACTTGGTAGGATTTGATTTCAGACCACGGTGTGGGTTGGAACCTGAAATATTGGCAAGATTGTCAATAAGACCTACTCTCATCAAAAGGATTAGCGAGAGCCAAAAGCAAGATGCAAATCTTGTCGAGTTTATCCAGAAATTGGAACCAGAGGATAAAGAGTTCGTGGTCAATTGAGAAGGTTGTCTTCGAAAGCATGGACGACTGGTTGGTCCTGATATCGATGGATTGAGAGGTGAGGTTCTGAGGGAATGTCATCAATAAAAGTTGACGATTCATCCTAGTGGTAAAAAGATGTATCAGGACATGAAGCGATCTTACTACTGGGAAGGGATGAAGAGGGATGTTGGAAAGTTTATTTCCAAGTGCATGAACTGTCAGTTAGTGAAAGATGAACAGAAGAAGCCATGTCGATTTCTTTAGCCATTGGAAGTTCCTACATGGAAGTGGGAGCAAATATCGATGGATTTTATTAATGGACTACCTAACGAAGGAATTTTAGTCATCGTGGATCGCTTGACCAAAAGTGTAGTGTTTATTCCTATCAAATCAACTAGGACAACACCGAAGTTAGCTGATCTTTATATTAAATGGATAGTTTGATTCCATGGTATCCAGAAGAGCATAGCGAGTGATCGAGATCCATTATTCATAAGGGGAATTTGGAAGAGTTTGCAAGAGACTTTGGGAACCGAGTTGTGTTTGAGTATAACTTATCATCCCTAAACTGATGGTCAAACCGAGAGGGTTAACCGAGTTTTGGAAGATCTCCTAAGAGCTTGGGTATTAGACTTCGGAGGATCATGGGAGGACTATGTACATCTAGTTGAGTTTGCATATAACAACAGCTACCAGTCGAGCATTGGGATGGCACCATACGAGGCGTTGTATGGAAGACCGTGTAATTATCCGGCATGTTGGTTAGAAACTGGAGAGATAAGATGATACTTGGGCTAGAGATGATCAGAGAGACATCGGATTGTATCGAGATCGTCCGACAATGAATGAAGGCAGCCCAAGATCGTCACAAGAGTTATGCCGATAAGCGTCAGAAAGATCTAGAATTCGATGTTAGCAATATGGTATTCATGAAGATTTCGCCGTTGAAGCATGTTGTTCGGTTCGGTAGTAAAGGAAAGAGCCCCAAGGTTTGTTCGACCATTTCCGATAGTCAAGCGAATTGGAAAGCTCGTGTATAGATTGGATTTACCTGAGAAGATGTCGAGTGTGCACAATGTTTTCCATGTGTCGTTTTTACGGAAGTGTGTACATGATTCGAATGTGGTGGTATCCCCAAAACAATATGAAAACCTAGAAGTCGAGACCATAGTTACGAAACCAAGTAAGCTGCTTCGCATTGTGGGGATTGACATGAAACATCTTAGGAGGAAGATGGTTAGGTTAGTCAAGGTGCAGTTGAGTGAGGATGACGACAATTGTACGTAGGAGACAGAAGAGAGTATGGAGACCACCCATCCAGAACTCTTCATCGGTATGACCCATTAATGTCGTGTAATCTTACATCATTGTAGTTTGTACTATTGTTGTTTGAATTCTGCATGCTAGGTTAAGGCTATGGATGCATGACTTGATGGATGCTAGTTTGGATGGTGAATTGGCTACACATGGATGATATGGATGTGGAATTGTTTTGGTTGCTTGTGTTTGCTTGGGATTTCAAGGGGAAATTCCTAAGGGGGTAGAATGTAACAGCCCACATTTTACGCACCGAAGGATCGTAAAATAGTTTTATCTAATTCCCTGAGGGTTGGTTCATTCTCATATTTTGATATGTTGGTTATGGGGATGTGAGACATGTCCATAATTTTTACTAAATTTATTTGTTACCATTTTTCCCCTGTTAGTCTTGTACAGAGAATAACTTTTGATTGGCATCGAATCAGGTGCTTATATCGGTCTCATTGGAAAGGAAATGGTGTTGCCAATTCCGTAAAGTGGTCATATTAAAGAATTGGTTCAATGGTTTGGGAGAAATCGTTGTTTTAGTATTTCACAATTTCAGTTCAGGTTTAGTAAGCCATTGATGGGCTGATTTGAGGAGGCCCATTAGTGGGCTGATGGGATGCTGTAAGCAGGAGCTTAGAGGCATAGAGAATAGTTTACTTTCTTCATTCTCTCATTTGGTTGAGCTCGTGATCCTCCTAGCTCAACCACTTACACCTTTCCACCAATAAAACTTTAGATCTACATGAGAAAATTTCATATCTACATCAAAAAAGCTAGATCTACATCAACTAAAGAGAGATTTCATCAAACGAAAGAGTTTGAAGATAATTCATCGCTGTCCGGATTGAGAACTGAGTGTTTTCTAGTTGTTTTGGAGATTTAGTGAGTAATAAGCATCTCTCACATGGATTTAATCAAGTGTATGGGTTATTTGATCCAAATTTCATCATTTTAATTTGTTTTCACCTAGATCTACATCATGGTAAGTATATTTTCATTTGAATCACCAGATGGTCTAAACTAGCAACTTAAAACTGGTAATTCTTATGTTAATTCATATGTTTATGCAAGTTAGATCCATTATTTTACTTTACGCGTTGATTTATCATGATTTTTGGTGAATTTTATATGATTATTGATGAATAATTGTCATTTTGACGTGTTAATGATTTCATAGAGTGTTTATGGTTGAATTGGATGAATTGGTCACATCGATGTTGTCATGTGATGATGATTTGGTCAAAATTGGAGCTATTTTTGTTCAGATCTGGAGTCAGGTCATTTTTCCTTAGGTCAGGTCATTTTTCCTTAGGTTAGGTCGTTTTTCTTAGGTCTGGTCATTTTATGGACTGGATAGAAATTCTGGAGCATGGACCGGGCAGAAATTCTAGAGCATAGATCGTTGGAAAGGCTAGTATTAGGTCGTGGTTGCTAGATCGTTCGGCTTGGACCACTGGAGCATTGGTGACGTTAGATCGGAGAACGACCTTAGATTAGGTTGCTGATACTTAGATCATGGGCTCCAAATAGGTGGAAGGCGGATTGGTTCAGAAAGCTTAGGTCCTGGGACGACCTAAGAGACTAGGTAGTGGAAATGACCAAATGAGGTTGGGTCATTAACGACCTAAGGAGGTCAGGTCATTGGATTCATGGACCAAACCGATGGGTCAGGTCATGGGTTCCGGCTCGCAAGAAGGAAGGTCTGGTGGAGTTGGGTTGGCCGATGAGGTTAGGTCGTTGTACGACCTATATGAGGGAACAACCTGACAATTTTGGACCATAATTTGTTGTTATTTTGGTTCGGTGATGAAGGTGACTTCGAAATGTATTCAAGTAGGAATGTTCGAAGTGTTGTAATGTGTTCATTGATCATCGTAATGCAACGAATGTGAAGATGACTCAAGGTTTTGAGTTCGTGGATAATGGTTGCTCGAGAGGTCGCTTGAGTTATAAATGGTCATCAGGTTGGATGGTTAAGAGATATTGAAGGCTGAGAGATTATCATTGTCATAGGTTCTAGCGGGCTCAAAGCAAGGGTATAATAGGGGATCTAAAAGACTGGAAGGTTGCTGGTCGAGTACCCCAAGTATCGTTGAAAGGCCCAGTTAAGTGTCGTTGAATGGGTTTTAGGTAGAACTGGGGTTACCATTAACCCTTAACGTATGGAAAGATTGGTCATCATACGATTAACGATGGTTCCATTGCAGGATAGGCAGTGATAGCCGGGGTCTTGGATGTTGGTTGTTTTTCTTGTATCGTCTCACGTATGTTGTCTGACGTCGAGGCAGATATTTCTTAGGTGCTTGTCTAATGTGGTTTAGGCCTTCGGGGCTTGTCCTTGAGGGATGTTGATCTCGATTAAGGTGGTTTACGTGAGATATAACTGGTTGTTATGGTTACTACTGTTTGGTTGTCTGGTTAGTTCTAATTGCCCAGGATTGTAAATGTTCGTTGTAACGGCTATCACTGTTAGATATGGGGAAGATAGGTTTGGGTTCTTCTCTGGTGTTTGGTAGATTGGTTGATTAATCTGTCTATTCTCATATACTTTGTTGATGATGTTAGATAGCTATTTGTCGCTCATTGTAACACCCCGTATTTTTAATGTAATTAAAAATATATATATATCCACAGATAGGATTAATATGGTGATGTATAATGAAAATTAATTAATATATGAAAGAAAGAAAGGATTGGTTGCATGCAATGTAAATATGTTGCATGCACTGATTTGCAAACATAATGCATTGGTTTAATTTAAGTATTGTAATTAACATGAAAAAAGAGAAGTGAGGAAAGAACAATAATTATCATTGTTCTAAGACTTATTAACAAAAGACTTTGTAGCTCAGTTGGTTAAGGCATTGGATTTGTAACAGGGAGGTCGGGGGTTCGAACCCCGGCGGCGGCATAATTTTTTTATCTTTGTTTTAGAGAGGGCCAACTGAACATGCAAATATATGTACGTATACAAATTCAAAATTTGAAAGGATAAGAACGTACATATAAGGAAATAAAGAAAAAATATATATACATATGAGAATATAAATATATATATATATGCAAAAATATATGTATACGAAAGATAAAATTCAAGATAAGGCTACAGTCAATGAAATATGGCAACATCATTTGAATTTTGAAAATAAAATGAAAGTTGTGCGTATATATATACGCGTAAAATGGTCGTTAGAGGAATTGTATACATATAAGAATATTTCATGTGAATAAAACAGTTAAATAAATTCCAGAAATTCAAAAGTTCGAAAATCAAACTTCTACGCCAAAACAATTCATTCGAAATTCAAATTTCTACGCCAAAATAGCTTGTGGGACCCAATGCTGACTCAGCACTGCGTGTATGATAAGGTTTAGCTAGATTCATCTACGTACATGGACTATTTTCTTAACTGGGTTCAATGCTGACTCAGCGCTGCGTGTACGATAAGGTCTTGAGCAGCTATATAAACAGCCCTAGTCTTCATTCTCTTTGCACCAATTCTCTTCTATCCTTATGCTGCTTAGATTCATAGCCTCTTCCTCTCCTCTTTAATTAAATTAATAAATAAAATAAAATATGATTCAAGACGAGGAGATGCTGCTAAAAGACTTTTAAGGAGAGATTCAAATCAAAGTTTCAAGTGAAGAATTCAAAGGCTAGCTCAAACAAGTTTCAAGCAACGACGCACGAATCATAGCCACACTTTCCTTCTTTTCTAGATCTATTTTCTATAAGTTGGTTATTTCTAGATCTGAATATTTTGTTTTATTTGTGACATGAAATTAAAGGAATAAAGGAATATGCCAAATCTCTCTCTCTCTCTCTCTCTTCGAATCTGTGTTTATACTCTTGGACTGAATTAAGAACTGTTATGATTCGAGGACAAATAAGACTGTAACCGTGACTATGACTATAGAACTATGGCCTTTGAAAGCATATGCCTTTGGACTATGACATAAGCCTTTGATTTTGGGACATATAAACATTGCCTATGACAATGACTTATGACTATGGGAATTATTTTCCCTTTTGGACTATGAACATCGCATATGACTATGGACATTTCCTATGACTGTGACTGTGACTACAAGGATTATTTCCTTGACTAGGCCTATACCTTTGATTTGGACATAAACTATTACTTATGACATAATGAGTACAACTGTGATTTAAACACCCATGATTTATGATTAGGAAAATATTGCTTTAGTTTTGTGATTGAGAAGTTGGGTCTAAACCCAATTATTTATTCTACCTGTTCCTTGGTTTTTCTTTGGTTTTAAGACAGTGGGAATTTACCTATTAAGTTAGGTCTACCCACGTTCTTGAACCTATTTTTGCCCATTCTTTGGTTTTAAGACAGTGGGAATTTACCTATTTAGTTAGGTCTACCCATATTCTTGAACCTACATTGTTATCCAAACCTTTTTATGCCAATTATTCCTTTTTGTCATTTTGATTCATTCCCTTTTTATCTACGAATCTAGATTTATTTATAATCTAGGTTGAATCACGATTATTCGAACAGTGGGAATGCGATTTGGGGAAAAACATGGAAATGAATATGAACGTAATTGTAAACTTGGAAATTGGCATAATTTGGAATATGTATTATGACATGCATATTAAAATGAAAACGGGGAAATTTGACATGGATTAGGGAATATGTGATTTTGACATATTAAATTTAGCGTTAGCAAGTAAGCTAAATTTTAGGCATAAAATGTAAACTAGAAAAATAATTCTAGTTTTGCCATAAATTGTGAATTAGGATGTTAAACCAAGATTGGGTTAATTAAGGTTGATTTGGAATAAGTATATTAGCACAATTTTGAATTTATTCATAATTGTGAGCAATTGTCATGTTTAGAATAAATTATGGTTAGCGACACTAAATTTGGTATAATTTACATACCAAAAAGTATAAATATGATAAATAAGAGAGAATGGGCCATAATAATGTACATTAAAAGAGTAGTAATGAAATAAGTAAATTAGGAGTAATTGACTTATAGAATTCGTCATAAATGTTAAATTGTTCATTTACCGCAAAATATGTAACTTGGTTAAGTTTTGGCCATAAATTATAAACTAGGATATTTAATCTAGTTTCGGCAATGAAATAGGAAATGGCCTAAACTGCATGTTGGGTTAGGACTTGGGCCTAGAATATAAGTATACTAGTAGGCTTGACAAAATAAATATAGGCCAAATTTGTTTAAAAAGGGGAAATGGGCTTTTGAAATAAATTGTTAACAATTTATAAACAAAAGAAAAGTATTTTGATAACATCCCTTTTTATAACACATAGACCAGAAGGTTCTAGGGTGACAGAGAGGATAGTGTCTAGGCTTGGGTTTGGAAAATACAAGTTTCCTGCCCTCCCTGGCTATCCCTAACTGATCCGAAGGACGGGATGGTTGTTCTCAAAATCAGATTTGGAAATTAATCAGAAAACCCTTTGAACTTAGAAAACATGAATATGCCTAACCCGAGGTTAGACTGAATTGCGGTGTAAACCTGCCCGGAACCAACCGGCACATCCAGTAACCGCAGCGATATCTGTCTAATGTGAGAGGTTGCGGCTTTAATTTATTAAAGCTAGAACAAGAATGGGATGGTTAAGTCAATAGGAACACTTAACCAACTTAACACAGTTAAGCCAGAATAAGAGGGCTAAGTCAATAGGAACACTTAACCAACTTAACACAGTTAAAGCTAGAATGGGAAGGCTTAGTCCATGAGAACACTTAGCCAAATTAACATGTTGACTAGGCTAGAAGGCGAGGTTAAGTAAAGTTAATACACTTAGCCCAATATAACATGTTAATAAGACTAGAGGTTGGGGTTAAGAAATACACTTAGCCAATTTAATATGTTAGTCGGACTAGACCATAGGGTTAAGTGAACTTGAACACTTAACCACCAGAATATGATAAATGAATAGGGTTAAGTTAAAGTATAACACTTAACCAATAGTGACAGGATTTGGTCAAGTTAAAAAGGAACACTTAACCAATCCAACTTGATGAGAAAGAAAACTAAGAGGGACTAAGTAATAAAACTTAGTTGAGGATTCTGGAAACTAAGTGGTAAGTATTAGTTAACAAAACTAAGTAGTAATTCTTAGTAGAACACGAGAAGGAGCATCAGATTTTAAAGAAGGCTCCAACGAATTGGGTTACGAAGCCCGAGGCTTCGTGGGAAGGTGGGGTCAAGTAAATTGAATTAATACCTAATCAAATTGGACATGCTAAACTATACAGACCGACTGGGGGTTAGGTTTATACAGAACACTTAACCAACTTAGCATGTTGGCAAGAGATAGAAAACCTAGCAGCGGGGGACCCTTTTCAGCAGTAACCCTACAAGGTGTATCAGGATACCCTGTACTAGGCAGGGTGGGGCACGATTACTGGCTGACTGTAAGAGGTCAAATCGACGGCGGTGGTGCAGCAGTGTAGGTTCTAACGGAGTGCGGGCGTGCACACACTTCGGCACAGAAAAATAAGGCACTGGGCACCAGTAGTATACCTATGCATTCTAGGATTGTGTCGGGCCGCCACCATGGGACTTGATACACCCCATGGTGGGACCAGCATAGGTTGCTACGACATCGGGGGCCATAGGACACATGTAACTATGCGGGTAGGAGCCGATCATTAAAAAGGATCACTACACCCGGACTATGGGATACCAGTTGGGAACTAGTACAAAGGGATACAGAGATTAATATGGGGTACGATAGTACATTCGATCATAAGACAAGCGATAATGATTCGCGGTACATGCGTGGGAAAAGTCTAGGAACATATACCACTCTAGGTAGTGTATCCTAGACTAAAGGGCATCGTTCGACAAGTTGCATAATTCCTAGTTAGACCTAGGTGGCATAATTACTAAATCCGAGAAGCGTTCAGAAGATAGCGTAAACCCTAGACTAGACCTAGGGAATAACTAATAAATGGATGCCTGAAGGCGATGGAAAATACAGGGATTGGGATCACGTTAACATTACTAGTTAGGACACTAGTTAGGCAGTGTAGAGATATAGAAACCGGTATAACAAGGAAATAGCGAAGCAGCGAAAGTATTAGAGCGTATCCAGTTTATCTTAGCATATCTTGTGACTACCTTGTCTAATCTTGTTGACCCTATCGTCATGGTGTAATCTTGTATTCAGTTAATTCATGTCGTTTTGTTTTCCATGTTCACATGCTAGAAGTTACTGAACTTACTCAGGCTTTATGTCTGACTCTGTTTTTCTTTCGTCTTCTTTCCTTCCGTTTCCCCCCCCCCCCCCCCCCAAGGTAGTAAAGGAGGGAATAGTTTAGCTCAGGTTAAGTTGGACTGCCACTCTTTCCCAGCTTGAAGATTTGTCGAAGGTTGCTTGGATTCTCTTTTCAGATGCTATGGCTGGCTCTTGCTAAACTTGGGGAATATAAAATGTATTTTTATGCTTCTTTATTTTTGTAAAGACAGATGATACTCTGATATTGTAAAGGAAGCTTGTACAAACTGTTTTGTCAATAAAGCAAAGTTTTATTTTCCGCTGTTAAATGTTTGTTTGTCTTGTAATTTATCTGCATCTTTTACCCATAATGCTCCACAAAACTTAGTGCATTCCCTTTGTGAGTGACACTAACGGACGTGGGGTGTTACACGTGGTATCAGAGCTGAAGGTTACCGGATCAGATAAAAGATTTAAAAATTATTTTCAAAAGGTTTTTAAAGAAGCATTTTTAAAAGAAAGGATTTGTTTTAAAGGCATATTCCCCAAAGCCATGCGCATTGTCTCCTCTTCCTCTGTTTGAATTCTTGTCTCCTTCTTTCTTGAGTCTCTGGGGCTCCTGGCTTTCTGGGAGGTAACCTCATCGAAGGGCGAAGTAGTGCCCGACTTCCATCTATAGTCGTAGTTGTTTCACTTACGGCCAGTCTTCTTTCAAGTTTATAAGGTTTTTCTGTATGATGGAAGCAGTTTTCGAGAGATTTGCCAACATAGCAATACATGGAAAGGGATGAGGAGTTTGACAAAAGGGAAAAAACCCTAGGATGAGGAATGCATGGAGATAGGTTAGCTCACGAAGGAGGAAGAAATTATAAAAGAGGAAGTATCCTTACTAGAGTATGATAGGGCATATAATTAAAGACAAGGGCAAGGACGAGGGACAAGATTTTTAGAAGGACAAGTACATGCTAAGCATACCTAGGAGATAGGTGGTAAAAGTTTCTGTTGGAAAGAATCTAGTTTTCTGTTCATACTCTTTCCTTCGGTTTTAGCGCTTCGCATCTGTTCATATTTGCTTCCATAGTTAAGTCTCTGCACCTTGGTACTTGTATAGTAAGAAGATCCCAATCAGTCTCAAACCCAGTGGGTGGTTCGACCCGTTTATTTTTGGATAGTAGGGGTTTGAGAATAGTTATCGAGTTTGTTTATATCATATCACGTAGATCGTCTAAATTCGGAGGAGATATTCCTTGGATGCTTGTCTGATATTGGTTTAGGCCTTTGGGGCTTGTACTTGAGGAATGTCGAGTTCGACTAGGATAGTTTGCGTGAGAGATGGATAGTTGTGGCAGGCGCTCTAAAAAGCGCGTAGTGACCTTTTGACCCTTATAATTATGGCATGATGGATAAGATAGGAGGAGAGACCTCTGATCATCCTAGTATATACACTTGGTTGACATCTGTTCATTTTGGAGATGGAGCTTAGAAACTTCACAATCGTGGAGTAAAAATTGGTTAAGATACAGTGGAGTAAAGCTCAAGAAGGCTAGATACTAGCAACATGCCCTTTTTCCTTAAGGGTTCATCCTTGATTTCTCTGTTTAGGAGCTTTACGCGTAGTTGTTTCTCTCTTTCCAAAGTATATCCTCTAGGTCGTATCTGCGATCCTTAGGTAGAAGCCAATGGATGTAATCATGTATTTGAAACATGTTATGGTTGAATGGTTGCAAGTGGTTGCAAATGGTTGCTCGTGGATGCATATGCATACGTATTAGGCACTAGATCAAGTTCGGACGCTCTCATATTGCATTTACATATATGCATTTGTTTATAAGTTGAACTTGAAATGATATCATATAGACGTTGCATATGGATGAATGGCTGTGCACGCATGTAGTATTTACATGACTAGGGATGTTTGCATGCATGATTGGACGCATGGCACTAACATGATTTGCATTAAGGAGGTCAACTGAATCAGTAGACCGCCTGATTTTGCATTAGATAGAGACATATACACACACCATGCATATGAACATGAAAGCATTAGAAATCTTTTAAGGACAATGAATGCCTGTGATTGAATGGTTGAGTAGATGGGTGATTGGATGGTAGGACACATTCTTCCTAACTCGAAGATTTCGGGGACGACATCCTTTTAAGTGGGGGAGAATGTAACACCCCGTATTTTTAATGTAATTAAATATATATATATATCCACAAATAGGATTAATATGGTGATGTATAATGAAAATTAATTAATATATGAAAGAAAGAAAGGATTGGTTGCATGCAATGTAAATATGTTGCATGCACTGATTTGCAAACATAATGCATTGGTTTAATTTAAGTATTGTAATTAACATGAAAAAAGAGAAGTGAGGAAAGAACAATAATTATCATTGTTCTAAGACTTATTAACAAAAGACTTTGTAGCTCAGTTGGTTAAGGCATTGGATTTGTAACAGGGAGGTCGGGGGTTCGAACCCCGGCGGCGGCATAATTTTTTTATCTTTGTTTTAGAGAGGGCCAACTGAACATGCAAATATATGTACGTATACAAATTCAAAATTTGAAAGGATAAGAACGTACATATAAGGAAATAAAGAAAAAATATATATACATATGAGAATATAAATATATATATATATATGCAAAAATATATGTATACGAAAAATAAAATTCAAGATAAGGCTACAGTCAATGAAATATGGCAACATCATTTGAATTTTGAAAATAAAATGAAAGTTGTGCGTATATATATACGCGTAAAATGGTCGTTAGAGGAATTGTATACATATAAGAATATTTCATGTGAATAAAACAGTTAAATAAATTCCAGAAATTCAAAAGTTCGAAAATCAAACTTCTACGCCAAAACAATTCATTCGAAATTCAAATTTCTACGCCAAAATAGCTTGTGGGACCCAATGCTGACTCAGCACTGCGTGTATGATAAGGTTTGGCTAGATTCATCTACGTACATGGACTATTTTCTTAACTGGGTTCAATGCTGACTCAGCGCTGCGTGTACGATAAGGTCTTGAGCAGCTATATAAACAGCCCTAGTCTTCATTCTCTTTGCACCAATTCTCTTCTATCCTTATGCTGCTTAGATTCATAGCCTCTTCCTCTCCTCTTTAATTAAATTAATAAATAAAATAAAATATGATTCAAGACGAGGAGATGCTGCTAAAAGACTTTTAAGGAGAGATTCAAATCAAAGTTTCAAGTGAAGAATTCAAAGGCTAGCTCAAACAAGTTTCAAGCAACGACGCACGAATCATAGCCACGCTTTCCTTCTTTTCTAGATCTATTTTCTGTAAGTTGGTTATTTCTAGATCTGAATATTTTGTTTTATTTGTGACATGAAATTAAAGGAATAAAGGAATATGCCAAATCTCTCTCTCTCTCTCTCTCTCTTCGAATCTGTGTTTATACTCTTGGACTGAATTAAGAACTGTTATGATTCGAGGACAAATAAGACTGTAACCGTGACTATGACTATAGAACTATGGCCTTTGAAAGCATATGCCTTTGGACTATGACATAAGCCTTTGATTTTGGGACATATAAACATTGCCTATGACAATGACTTATGACTATGGGAATTATTTTCCCTTTTGGACTATGAACATCGCATATGACTATGGACATTTCCTATGACTGTGACTGTGACTACAAGGATTATTTCCTTGACTAGGCCTATACCTTTGATTTGGACATAAACTATTACTTATGACATAATGAGGACAACTGTGATTTAGACACCCATGATTTATGATTAGGAAAATATTGCTTTAGTTTTGTGATTGAGAAGTTGGGTCTAAACCCAATTATTTATTCTACCTGTTCCTTGGTTTTTCTTTGGTTTTAAGACAGTGGGAATTTACCTATTAAGTTAGGTCTACCCACGTTCTTGAACCTATTTTTGCCCATTCTTTGGTTTTAAGACAGTGGGAATTTACCTATTTAGTTAGGTCTACCCATATTCTTGAACCTACATTGTTATCCAAACCTTTTTATGCCAATTATTCCTTTTTGTCATTTTGATTCATTCCCTTTTTATCTACGAATCTAGATTTATTTATAATCTAGGTTGAATCATGATTATTCGAACAGTGGGAATGCGATTTGGGGAAAAACATGGAAATGAATATGAACGTAGTTGTAAACTTGGAAATTGGCATAATTTGGAATATGTATTATGACATGCATATTAAAATGAAAACTGGGAAATTTGACATGGATTAGGGAATATGTGATTTTGACATATTAAATTTAGCGTTAGCAAGTAAGCTAAATTTTAGGCATAAAATGTAAACTAGAAAAATAATTCTAGTTTTGCCATAAATTGTGAATTAGGATGTTAAACCAAGATTGGGTTAATTAAGGTTGATTTGGAATAAGTATATTAGCACAATTTTGAATTTATTCATAATTGTGAGCAATTGTCATGTTTAGAATAAATTATGGTTAACGACACTAAATTTGGTATAATTTACATACCAAAAAGTATAAATATGATAAATAAGAGAGAATGGGCCATAATAATGTACATTAAAAGAGTAGTAATGAAATAAGTAAATTAGGAGTAATTGACTTATAGAATTCGTCATAAATGTTAAATTGTTCATTTACCGCAAAATATGTAACTTGGTTAAGTTTTGGCCATAAATTATAAACTAGGATATTTAATCTAGTTTCGGCAATGAAATAGGAAATGGCCTAAACTGCATGTTGGGTTAGGACTTGGGCCTAGAATATAAGTATACTAGTAGGCTTGACAAAATAAATATAGGCCAAATTTGTCTAAAAAGGGGAAATGGGCTTTTGAAATAAATTGTTAACAATTTATAAACAAAAGAAAAGTATTTTGATAACATCCCTTTTTATAACACATAGACCAGAAGGTTCTAGGGTGACAGAGAGGATAGTGTCTAGGCTTGGGTTTGGAAAATACAAGTTTCCTGCCCTCCCTGGCTATCCCTAACTGATCCGAAGGACGGGATGGTTGTTCTCAAAACCAGATTTGGAAATTAATCAGAAAACCCTTTGAACTTAGAAAACATGAATATGCCTAACTCGAGGTTAGACTGAATTGCGGTGTAAACCTGCCCGGAACCAACCGGCACATCCAGTAACCGCAGCGATATCTGTCTAATGTGAGAGGTTGCGGCTTTAATTTATTAAAGCTAGAACAAGAATGGGATGGTTAAGTCAATAGGAACACTTAACCAACTTAACACAGTTAAGCCAGAATAAGAGGGCTAAGTCAATAGGAACACTTAACCAACTTAACACAGTTAAAGCTAGAATGGGAAGGCTTAGTCCATGAGAACACTTAGCCAAATTAACATGTTGACTAGGCTAGAAGGCGAGGTTAAGTAAAGTTAATACACTTAGCCCAATATAACATGTTAATAAGACTAGAGGTTGGGGTTAAGAAATACACTTAGCCAATTTAATATGTTAGTCGGACTAGACCATAGGGTTAAGTGAACTTGAACACTTAACCACCAGAATATGATAAATGAATAGGGTTAAGTTAAAGTATAACACTTAACCAATAGTGACAGGATTTGGTCAAGTTAAAAAGGAACACTTAACCAATCCAACTTGATGAGAAAGAAAACTAAGAGGGACTAAGTAATAAAACTTAGTTGAGGATTCTGGAAACTAAGTGGTAAGTATTAGTTAACAAAACTAAGTAGTAATTCTTAGTAGAACACGAGAAGGAGCATCAGATTTTAAAGAAGGCTCCAACGAATTGGGTTACGAAGCCCGAGGCTTCGTGGGAAGGTGGGGTCAAGTAAATTGAATTAATACCTAATCAAATTGGACATGCTAAACTATACAGACCGACTGGGGGTTAGGTTTATACAGAACACTTAACCAACTTAGCATGTTGGCAAGAGATAGAAAACCTAGCAGCGAGGGACCCTTTTCAGCAGTAACCCTACAAGGTGTATCAGGATACCCTGCACTAGGCAGGGTGGGGCACGATTACTGGCTGACTGTAAGAGGTCAAATCGACGGCGGTGGTGCAGCAGTGTAGGTTCTAACGGAGTGCGGGCGTGCACACACTTCGGCACAGAAAAATAAGGCACTGGGCACCAGTAGTATACCTATGCATTCTAGGATTGTGTCGGGCCGCCACCATGGGACTTGATACACCCCATGGTGGGACCAGCATAGGTTGCTACGACATCGGGGGCCGTAGGACACATGTAACTATGCGGGTAGGAGCCGATCATTAAAAAGGATCACTACACCCGGACTATGGGATACCAGTTGGGAACTAGTACAAAGGGATACAAAGATTAATATGGGGTACGATAGTACATTCGATCATAAGACAAGCGATAATGATTCGCGGTACATGCGTGGGAAAAGTCTAGGAACATATACCACTCTAGGTAGTGTATCCTAGACTAAAGGGCATCGTTCGACAAGTTGCATAATTCCTAGTTAGACCTAGGTGGCATAATTACTAAATCCGAGAAGCGTTCAGAAGATAGCGTAAACCCTAGACTAGACCTAGGGAATAACTAATAAATGGATGCCTGAAGGCGATGGAAAATACAGGGATTGGGATCACGTTAACATTACTAGTTAGGACACTAGTTAGGCAGTGCAGAGATATAGAAACCGGTATAACAAGGAAATAGCGAAGCAGCGAAAGTATTAGAGCGTATCCAGTTTATCTTAGCATATCTTGTGACTACCTTGTCTAATCTTGTTGACCCTATCGTCATGGTGTAATCTTGTATTCAGTTAATTCATGTCGTTTTGTTTTCCATGTTCACATGCTAGAAGTTACTGAACTTACTCAGGCTTTATGTCTGACTCTGTTTTTCTTTCGTCTTCTTTTCTTCCGTTTCCCCCCCCCAGGTAGTAAAGGAGGGAATAGTTTAGCTCAGGTTAAGTTGGACTGCCACTCTTTCCCAGCTTGAAGATTTGTCGAAGGTTGCTTGGATTCTCTTTTCAGATGCTATGGCTGGCTCTTGCTAAACTTGGGGAATATAAAATGTATTTTTATGCTTCTTTATTTTTGTAAAGACAGATGATACTCTGATATTGTAAAGGAAGCTTGTACAAACTGTTTTGTCAATAAAGCAAAGTTTTATTTTCCGCTGTTAAATGTTTGTCTGTTTTGTAATTTATCTGCATCTTTTACCCATAATGCTCCACAAAACTTAGTGCATTCCCTTTGTGAGTGACACTAACGGACGTGGGGTGTTACACTCATTAAGACTGTTGTCTGACTCAAGATTTTGTGTTTCCTCTTATTACCTTGAGTTTTTCATCCGGTTTTGGATGGGCAAACTGAGTAGCAGGTTACGGGTAGCAGACCTTAGTAAGGCAAGGAAATAAAGCGATGTCAAGCAGGAGGCTTACGTATCAGTTTTTCTAATATCTAGTATTGGATGTTTCCGTTGTTATGATTGGTGTTTTCTCTGAGCGTTGTAGTGAGGAAAATTTGTACAGACACTTATGTTTGTAATCTAAGGGTGTATGGATATTATCTTTGTAGTTGTTATGAAAGTTCAAGTTTCTGCTCAAATATGCTTCACTGTTATTGCCTATTATATATGTTCCATTATATTTTATCCTTGCGCTGTGAGTTATGCGATAGGTTTTGTGTGTGTTATCTTACTCTGATAATCGTCCAATGCTGCCTGGCACGTCTTTCGATATATTATGTTCCTTTGTTAAGTGCAGGAATTATGGGCGGTCATCACATGGGCCGCGTGATGAACTGAGTAATGTGGGCTCGAATTGCTTTTGGTAACCGGGCCAAAAAACTGGTTAACACATAATTTTTTTAGTGTGTTTGTTCTAAACACATTTGGTATATAGCTAAAAATCAATCTTCATCAAGTTGTTTAAAATATTAGGAATAACATTCAATACATTCAAAAAAAGGCAAAATCAGAAGACTTAATAAAATCGTCTATTATATTTAACTACTACAATCAACCTTATATAAAGAGAAAGAAACCAAAGTTTGCATAAATATAAGGACACAAGAAGTGTTCAATTACATTGTCAATAAAATCAAAATATTCGATTCTTCTCATAATTAAATAAACATTCAGAGCTATCAGAACCAGCAACTTGAACAAGTAAAAGGCAAATAATTATAAAACAAAGGTAGAACACTTACACAGTGAGAAATATACAACCGATATTCCCCAATGTAAAAACTTATTTCAACTATCCAATTCATCAAGATGGATGCTGATATGAAGGCAGATACTATCATGCGGTTGCAGCCTCCTCCAAGTTAAGAGTAGCTTCTGTATCAGCAAAGAAAAATGGTTAGGGGAAAAAAAATTAGAAACTAGAAGTGCAAACAGAGATATGCTAATAATCGAATGTTTGATCTAGAAGAGCTCTATCACTATGGTTTCTCTCACAAAAGGTTGAATCATGGGTAAGATTATGTAAGTATCAGGAATTTTATTAATTATCTAATCATAAAGATCATATAACGTATCACTTGTTAATGTGGTGAAAGGGGTAAAAGCCACGATAAGAGGTCAAAGAGATCTAAATATAAATACAGTCGAAGTGCTGAGAAATAATGCTTGAAGCAATGAAAGAGACGAAATGAAGAGCAAATATATGATTTGGAAGCCTCCATGAGCAACTTAGTCTCATAACTGAGTTGAAGAAAATCAATTTATTTTTTCACTCTCTCCAGAAGCCAGTTTTAGGGGAGGAGTGGAGAATTCCAATAGTATAACTAGAGTTTTGAGTTGAGATTTGGGTGTTTTAAGCATAATTTCGAAGACCAAACCGTGAGTTGAACCGTGTTGCTGAAAGGTTAAAGGTTGTGGTAGTTGAACCAATCAAATCGTAAGGACCGCGTTGATCATTGTTTTTTATTTTTTCAATTTACGGGTTAAAATCATATCAATTAATGTTAAAAATTAACTAGTTATAGTTATTATATTTTACTTTAAAACAATTAGTTTTGCACAATTAATGATAAATATTAACTGGAAGAATTTTATAATAATTCGTTAAATCAAAATTGTAAATTTTCTTATTGGTGAATATGTAAAAAGTTCAGTTCAGCTATGATTCGTAAAACATACAATAATAATGCACATTGATTCTTTGTTAAATTGATTATATGAAAAATTGTAGAGTGAAACGAAACTTTTCCTCAAATTTGAAGAGCTGCGAGGTCCAAAGAGGTCGACCTAGATTTTTTTTTTTTTGGTTTTGAGGTTAAACCGCAGATTCATGCACGCGTAAGGTTATTTCATTTTCAGAGCCGTATCACTCCGAGGTCAGAAGTTATCTATGGTCGAACCTAGGTTGGGTTGGGTCTTTAAAACGCTGGTTTTAAGTATTGCAACTCAAGATTTGCCTATTTGGGGAGGCCTTATTTTCTATAAGCCGATCGTTTACAAAGTTACAATAAAAATTTGTTACGTACTTTTTCTAGAGCACAAGAGGCAGTTAAGATGGCATTTGATTTTTACGGATCTAAGGTCCATGCCCGATTGTTTCGCCTCTGTTTTAGCTTGTTTAGACCCGCTCCATTAGGTATTCGAGGTGTACATACCCGTGATCCGCTCTTGAAAGGTTTGAATCTCGGGTTGGGTTGGATCGTCCACAACTAACCCGTCCCACATCATTGAAATATTATTAAGCCACTTTATCGATATAATGATAACTTGTTAATCGTTTTAAATATTGTAAAAATTAGGGAGGCGTCTCTATCATACTTTTATATTGTAAATCCGGTCCTTATCAAGATTTCATTGTAAACCTGGTCCTAATTTTCTATAAACAAATAAAATTATTGTTGATATGTTAGCAAATTTTATAAGTAATTGCTGATATGTCTGCAACTTTCACTGTTAAAGTTTCATTGTAGATCCACCCCCTGTTTTCCAGATCAAAGGAAAAAATAATTGTTGAAATGTCAGCAACTTTTATAAATAATTGCTGATATGTCAGCAACTTTTATACAGTATACAGAAAAGCAAAAAATTATTGCTGAAATGTCAGCAATTTTTATAAATAATTGCTGATATGTCAGCAACTTTTATACCGTGTACAAAAAAGTTGATGATATGTCCGTAATTTTTATGAAATATTGCTGATATATGTCTACAACAATCGAGGATAAAAAATAGGGACCTAATTTACACGGAAATTTAGTGAAGGACTTGTGTATTTTAAATCTTAATAAGAACCTGTGGCAAAAGTACCCTTAAATATATATGGTTATGTCATGAATATTTCATACTTTCAATCAATGCGATATAAAATTTTCGTAGTATTAAGTTACATCAATGATAATTATACAACCACAAATGCATATGTTTTGAACTATTATCGTACAGTTCACTTTATTATATTCAACTATCATTACTAGCACATTATTATTTGCATTAAATTTATCATTTAGTGATAAATAATATAAATAAAAAGATTTGTGTATATTAATATACAATTTCACTAGGTTTTTGGGTGGGTCGGATCTGCCTTGATCCATATAAGTTTCGGGTAAGGGACAAAATTCCAGACTTGCGCTAGGTCTACGTGACAGACCTTGGAGGACGACATTTAAAAACCTGAGATGAATCTAAGATGTAAAAGACCCACCTTCATCTGTCTCGTTGTCATTCCTAGCATACATATACATTTATGCTCACACATACACTATGTGCTTGTGTGTTTGTAAGTTGGTATGTAGTGTATGTGCATGTGTATATGTGTATGCATACAAACATACACATACGAGAAACATTTAGTGGCACCTCAATGGTCCGACGTCTAAAATATTCGTTGACTTTCACCGTAAATTTTAATTTAAATAACATTGACAATTGACAATTGATAGAAAGAAACATCTATGGAAAACCTTAGTTATTCCAGCAACAACAAAATTAGAAGAAAAATGTAAACAAATAAAAGTAAACTTGTAATCGTTTGAGAAGGAAAAGAAAAAGGCAATTTCTGGATTTATATCTTGAAAGTGCGACTATAACTTTTCCGTTGACCTCAGGGACGTACAATTTGACCAACGTATTATGGGTATCATTATGCATCAAAACCGAGATATTACCTCTCTAAACATAACACTTGACAAACTAGTGCCAGTTTGTTAGACACCACATTATTTGATGTCAACATGACTTCACCTCCTAATTGATGGAAACCAGGGGTTCTGTATAGATCTCCGATTTCCACTAATCAGAGGCGGAAGTCACGGCGATACCGCATAAAATGAGAGTGAATTTGTTGACACTTTTTTAACGTGTGTCACCATGACATACTAACGGTGTTAGTGATTGTGTGGCTGAGATCAAAAAGGTGGAATTCAGGGGGTAATCATAGCCTCACACCACTAACACCATTAGTTGTGTCATGGTGACCCACGTTAAAAAAGTGTCAACAAACTCGTATTGGCATAAAATGGTGTCGACAAACTCAAACTCTAGACGGTGACATGCATCAAAGTTTAAAAACAGTGCATTTTTTGTCATCTAGTACATGGTACAGACAAAAAGCAAGTTGCAGAGCTGTATCAAAGGTTTTTTTATTTATTTTTCCAAATTGCAAGATATTATGTGCACGCCCCCAAAACAATGCTATTGGCGCCGAATGCCACCCACCTCCCACTTGCATAGCTATCTACTTCCCTGCATCATATCTTTTTGGCACCCCACCCTCAATTTGCGCTCTTTTCCACTGTTCAAATTTTGTTTTCTTCTCCCACTTCTTTATTTTTTTCATTTCGAATTATCATGCACAACATTTCATAATTACCTTTCAAAACACAACATATGAACATCCACAATTGACTTGTTAATTGCTTCATGCTGCTTTTACCGACGAATCATATTTCATTGATAAACAAATGGATTGAATTTACCAAAAGAATGTTAAAAAACTCTCACAATATCTTTCTCTTCAACGCTCTACATTCTCTACATAAAAAAACTATTCACATAATACATATGTTTTATCTATCTACTCGAACTCAGCGATCAAAATGGAGGCAGATTCCCTTGTCCCATCTTCCCCATCGGCAAACCAAGCAAATTCGAGAAATAGTCCGAATTCGACATATCCAGACCTCCAGCTGAAGATCCGAAATCATCGAAAGTGCTCTGCAAATCATCAAGATTCAAATCCATGTACCAATCACTATCCTCCCTCTTCATTTGCTGCTGCGGTTCACTCACCATCACACTCTGATTCTGCGTCGCCTGAGGCTTTCTTAAATCTTCAAACTCCCTTTGATTCTGAATCGTCTGAGGCTTCCGTAAATCCTCAAACTCTCTTTGATTCTGAATCGTCTGAGGCTTTCTTAAATCCTCAAACTCCTGAAATGAATCGTTGTCTATGTCCGACTTGAAATCGTCGTCGACCGAATCCATGTCTACCGTCTCTCCAAAGGACGAAGATTGCTCTTTCAGATTCTGTGTCACGTCCCAGTTGTTCTTCTTGTTGTACAGTCTGCATAGCACCCAATCATCCAACTGAAGAAAAGAACACACAATTTAGACTTATTTAGTTACGATTTCATCCAATTTCTATACGGTATAAGTCTGATTCAAATACGTACTCTTAAGCTGCCGTTTTTTCTATTAGGAGTGCGATTAGCATCGGCAAGTCTGTACTCGTGCATGATCCAATCAGTCTTGATTCCTCTAGGCGCTTTGCCTGAGTAAAACACCAAAGCCTTCTTAATCCCCAAGGGCTTCTTGGATCCGGATGGCGAAACGGGCTTGTCCGCACCCGTCGCTTTCCAGTATCCACGACCCGCCGCCCGATTCGGCCTGGATCCGTTAGGGTACTTGCGATCTCTCGGAGTGAAGAAGTACCATTCCTTCTGCCCAAATAATGCCTTCTCTGCAATCAAAAAATCGCCACTCATAAGATTGGTACAAACAAACCATTTCGATAACGAAATCAGTGTAATTACAAATTACTTACCGGGAAGCTCCCACGGATCGAACTTGTACAGATCGACTTCAGCGATTATCGGAACGGGTAGGCGCTGGAGCGTCACTTTTTTGCAGAGGTAATGGACGACGAGTTCTTCGTCGGTGGGATGGAATCTGAATCCCGGCGGCAGATTCAATTCTGCTTCTGCGTCTCTCGTTCTTTTTCCCATTGCTCGTTGAATTTTGATTCTATCGATTTAAGGGTTTATTTTTTGGTTGATGCGAGTGAAGATGAGGAAGAGGATGATAATGGATGAATAAATAGGTTTTAAAAGCACGCACGTGTGGGGGCTAGTGGTCCACACGTGGGAGAAAGGGGGCTGAAAAATGTGGGTGCCTGGAAATTTCGCACGGGGCTAGAAGCATAGGTCAAAATTTGTAGTTAGCCGACTTTAAAAAAAACGGTTCAAACATTGAACTTAGAACAGGTTCTAAAACTGCGTGGGCCCGGGTATGTTTACCCATAGGCCCATGGATCAGTATTGAGCTGGAACATGTTATTCTCAGATAAGGACATGCATTTTACAATTTGCACGCAGATTTTGCAAAATTAATTATTAATTTACACAAACAGTTCAATCTGTCTAGAAGTTAATTAGCATCCTGTTTAGCAATCGATTTTAATGATTTTTTAAATGTGAATGTTAGGTAGTGCACTCGTAAGTGTGTGTGTAAGTGATTACGTAATGATCAGCAGCTATCTTCATAAATTAAAATTTGAATTTTGAAAGCTAAACATGCCGTTTATATTCTGGCAAATCCCTTTCTGGTAGAACAGTATTATTGTTATTTCATTGTATGATTTAGCTCTTCAGTACTATGTATTAATTAAGTGTTTGCTTTGATCACAAGTTTCCGCTTAATACAATAGTTAATGTGAAATTAATGTAATAATTAATGAAATTGCTGGTGTTAGGCATCAGGGACAGTGAAATGACGTTAATCAATCCATTCCACTTTGACCAGAGTAGGATATTGATAAGCAGTGGATACATGTTGGTTGCATGCATGTGATGAATAATAAAGGCGTTGTTAGGTGCGAGTAATTAATGGGCGAAGACTGAATGATGAATTGCACTTGAATATTATTAATGTGGAAAAGTACTAGGTTCTTTTTATTGTTGTCGTCAGCGGTGACGTTGGGATATGTACGTAGCTAAAAGCCCACCACCGTCTTGTTGACTCGGATTGGCCTCATCCCACCTCGTGAATGTTGATGTTTATCTTCTCACGAGTGGTCCAAACAAACAAGATGCTATGTGTGAGATGTATATCTGACGTTGATTTCCATGTTTATCCTTAGACTCTTGTCGACTACTCAAAGTTCAGGTCAATTCTTCTGTATCCATCCCCTGTCCCCGTGTGTTCAACGGCTTAGATTCTCCTGATTTTCACCTTTTGCAGTTAAGTTCCGCAACAATTAAGGGATTTAACTGTAAAAAGTAGAAATAAGGAGGCTGTGATTGGATAGGAAAAGGAGCACACAAAGCGATGGGTACAGAAGAATTTACGCATTCAAAATTGTGCTAGGCCCAGTGTTGTGATATGATCAATCAAGTGCATTTGCTGTCTAATTATACATATAATGTAATGTACCGACCATCCCAACTGTGGCAGCCAACTTGCAAACTGGAGGGTAGCAAATCAACAAGGGTCATATTTTCCAAATCATTTCTAAACATTAGACATATCCATGCAAAGCATTGAAACGTTCCTATATTAGTATAAGAAATTGGGAATAACATTGAACAATACCATAAAATTGAGGATAAACTCCATGTTCACCAAATTGTAACGGAATAGTTAGAAAATTGGTACAAGTACTATTGCGGTAAGCAGAAACGATTTAAAGCGTTGCTTGCAATTCTATTGGTACGCACAGTAACCACAGACCGTTACATTTTCCTTGCAAATTCGTTACAAATATTACTGTGGAGTGCAAAAGGAATAAACCGAATAATTTATCGTTTGCATTGTCCAAGTCCAGCGATTAATGCTTCTTTGAAACAATATTTCTCACTCTACGACGCTTTAGGGTGTTGAGCAATCGTTCTCCAAGGATGAAACAGACCTCCTCTGCGATGCTACGCAACAATCACAAAGTGATGGCGAACACATGAACTTGTTTGATCAGAACAGATGAATGTGGAAAGAAGAAATAGAGCGGAAAAAATAAAATGATTGATTTCCTTTTAATCGTAACAGAAATGTTAGAAAACTGGTACAAGTACTATTGCGGTAAACAGAAACGATTTAAAGCGTTACTTGCAATTCTATTGGTACGCACAGCAACCACAAGTTCGTTGCAAATTCATTACAAATATTACTGTGCGGTACAGATATAATAAACCGAATAATTTACCGTTTACATTGTCCAAGTCTAGCGATTGCTGTTTTTTTAAACTATATTGCTTACTCTACGACACTTTGATGTTGTGCAGTCGTTCCCCAAGAATGAAACAAACCACCTCTATGATGTTGGGCAACAATCACAGAGTGACGACAAACGCATGAAGTTATTTGATCAGAACAAATGAATGCAAGAAGAAGAAATAGAGCAGGAAAAACAATATATTTAATTTCTTTTTTATATGCCTATATATAGGCGCAGGAAGATGTCTCTTCAACAATAAGAATGATTGTTTGTACGGCAGCGACTGTTGTAAAGGTTGTGACCCTTTACCAATAGACGTAACTGTTACTATCAGTAAAAACACATTATTCGATTAAAAAATTAGTGTTCCAACACAACAGACCTAAGTGGAAGACGAAGGCCCATTTAATCACAAGACCTTAAGGTTCGAAAATTAGCATTCCAACGCTGCAAGCTCAAGTGGAAGACGAAAGCCCATTTAATCACAAGACCTTAAGAGCCCTAAGGCCATATTTTGACAGTTTGATATTAATGTGTAAGCCTTTATGCCAACATTGCCTTATTCCTTCATGTCCTTATTTCCTTTTGATATAGCGTGTTGGATTATAATATATATAGTGAGATTGACACAATTATTCCCCAATGTAGGACTTTGTTTTCCCTCACTTCTTCCCCAAACCAATCATTCATTTCTAATAATTCTCTACATAAATGAGTTGTTATCTAATCCGTTCTTAAATTTTGCGAAATATTTTTCATATCGGTAAAAGTAGCACAATGGCATTGAATTTTTCCTAGTATTTTATCATTATAATGTATTGGCGAATCAGTGGACTAGATTACATTTGAACTGTAAGCCTTTTGTGTATTTCTATAATGATAACACTTGTTAAGTGTTTCTCAACTCCTTGGTTCTCCGTTTGTGTTCATTTTGGCCACGGACGCAACCTTGGTTTTATGAGTACTCGAAGAACTCGACCTTACAATTCTTCTTGAAGCGGCGCCTTTGCACTCACATAGATGATTCTATGAAGTGTATCCCGATATATTCCACTTGGTTCTTTATAACGCCACGGTATAGGCATCATTAAATGCTAAGCTTATGCTACTCTCTAATGGGACATGCATCGACTTATCTTAAAAATGGTGGTAATATTTATTTCAGTGCTACTAAGTTTTAACCTTACTTTATTTGTCTCTTTGGACCTTGATCTTGGGATCTCCAATCGCCTAGATTGGGTTTCCATTGAGGAAACTTTTAGTTTATAGGTGATCTTAAGCTCATTCTCATTCATAAGCTTTGAACTTTCCCTCTAAGCAAGACTTTAGTTAGCGGATTTGTAATATTATCCTTTGACTTTACATATCTATAGTGATGACTCCATTAGCGAGATGTTGCCTTATGGTTTTATGTCTATGACGAATATGTCTAGACTTAACATTGTGCAGTCTACTATTAGCACTTCTAGTACCAGATTGATTGCCATGATGTACACATATTGAAGGTACTAGTTTATCCCAATTTGGAAAATCTTCCAAAAATCTTCGAAGTCACTCTTCTTTTTCTACGGCTTTATCTAGAGCAATGGACACCGATTCCATTGTTGACCTAGTTAGGCAAGTTCGTTTGGATGATTTCCATGAAATTTCTCCATCTCCTAATGTAAACATATAACCACTTATGGATTTTGTGTCTTTGAACCAGTCATCAAATTTGCATCACTGTATCCTTCTACTACCGAAAGATACTTTTCATATTGCAACATATAGTTTCGTGTATGATTTAGGTATCCTAGAACCTTGATTAATGCTTTCCAATGATGTTTATCAGGATTGCTGGTATATCTACTCAGCTTACTTATAACATATGCAATATCAGGCCTAGTGCAGCAGTACATATTACTTCTTAGTATACGAGAGCATTCAAGCTGATATATACCATCAACGGTATTCTTTACCCAATTTTGGTTCATATATACTGGTGATTTTGCAATAGTTATATTGTGTTGCTTGAACCTTTCAAGTATTTTGACAATGTAATGTGGTTGAGAAAGCGCATATCCTTTTGGTGTTTTTTGTAATCTTTATACCTAATATTACATCAGTCACTCCTAGGTATTTCATGTCGAATCTGGAGGATAACATATCCTTTATAAATTTTATTATGACCTTATTATTCCCTAGGATCAACTAAATAACAGCATAAAGACAAATAATGACATGTCCCATATATGTAGATTTTACATAAATGCATTTATCTAATTTGTTTATTTTGAATCCATTTGATAACATAGTTTCATCAAATTTCTTGTGTCATTGTTTCAGTGCTTGTTTAAGGCCATAAAGCGATTTTACTAACTTGCACACCTTATTTTCATTTCCTAGGTTTAGATACCCTTCGGGTTATTGCATATATATTTCTTCTTCCATCTCACCATTTAAGAATGCAGTTTTCAGACCCATTTGGTGTATTTTCAAATTATTATGGATGTGATTACAATAAGCATTTCAGTTGATGTTATTATGGTTATTGGTGAGTATGTATCAAAGTAATCTAGATCTTTATTCTTTTAAATCCTTTTATTACAAGTCTTTCTTTATACATGTTTATTGAGTTGTCAACCTTTAGTTTTTTCTTAAATATCCATTTATATGCTAGTGTTTTTTATCATTTAGGTAAATCCACTAGTTCCCACTTATGGTTTTTCAAAATGGATTCTACTTCACTACTGACAACCTCCTTCCAGTAAGGCGCATCGAGAGATGATATTGCTTGTTGGTAAGTTAGAGGTTCATTTTCTATATATGCATAGAAATCAGGTTCAAAGATTTTAGAGGTCCTTTGTCGTTTACTCCTTCTTGGTTCCTCTATCTTTATTTCAATATTTCTTTCATGCATGTTTGGATCAACATTATCCTCAGGAGTATCTGTATCTCTCGATCACCTTTGGACAATGGTTTCAATAGAGATTTTTGGAGGATAAATGTGTTTAAAGAATCTAGCATTTCGAGACTCAATAATGGTGTTTTCACGAATATCATCAATTCCATATTTGTATACCAAAAATCGATATGCACTATTATTATGAGCATATTAAATGAATATGCAATCTATAGTCTTTAGTTCAATTTTAACCTTTTTCGAATTAGGTATTTCTACTCCGACAAGACACCCCTACACTTTAAAGTATTTGTATAATGAAAGTCTATTTTTTTGAAGTTCATGGGGAGATTTTGACGTTTTATTTCATGATAATTTACTCAAAATGTGGTTTGTCGAAAGAGTAGCTTCTCTCCAAAAGTTTTCTGGCAAGCCATAACTAACCAATAAAGTATTCATCATTTATTTAAGAGTTCTATTTTTTCGTTCGGTTATATCATTGGATTAAGGTGAATACAAGGCTGTAGTTTGGTGTATAATGTCATACTCAGCACAGAATTCCTCAAATGGAAACTCGTATTCTCCTCCTCTATCATTTCTTAAAGCTTTGATTTTCTTGTTGAGTTGATTCTCAACTTACGCTTTATACTATTTAAACATGTCAAATGCTTCGTCCTTGTTGTTAAGAGATACACATAACAATATCGTACGACCATTAATAAAAGTGATGAAGTACTTTTTCCTCCTCTAATTTTCAAGTCACATACACCAGTATGCATTAAGTCTAGAGGTTCGGTTTCTCTTTCAACATGATAAAATGAGATTCTTGTCAATTTGGCTTCAGCACAAATAAGTTCTACATTTAGGTATGAATTCTAGATTGATCAATATTTTCAATGTATCAAAATTCACATGACATAGTCTAGAATGCTATAAATTAGAAGAGTCAACCATATAACTAGAAGATTCAATTTTATTCATATCATTATTTCGTACAACAGTGATTACATTTGCTTTAAATAAGTCATTACATGCATAACTCTTTCCTATATACACTCCATTCTTAGACATTACAAATTTATCTACAACAAAAGTCAGCTTGAAGCCATGCTCGCTAAGAAGCGATTCTTAAATCAGGTTCTTGTGGATTTCTGGAACATAAAGAACATCACCCTGTGTAAGTTCCTTTCCAGAAGTCAACTTCAAACTTCAATACAACTAGTCCCTAGCCTTCAACCTTGAATGCGGATAAATTGCCCATGAATAGTTGCTCGCTATCAGTGGCAGCCTTTTATGTTGTAAACATCCATTTATTTACACATATATGACTAGTGGCACCTGTGTCTACAAATCACTCCTTATTGTTGCTAACAAGGTTGCATTCTGAAACAACAACACACAAATCTATTTAAAAAGCACTGTATGAAACATCTGCCACATTCGCTTCTGATTCCTCTTTTCTAGGTGGTCCATGGCATTCTGCTGCTTTTTGGCCCTTTTTACTGCAATTATGGCATGAACTTTGAAACTTCTTCGACTTTTTCTTAGTTGGTTGTCACATTTTCTTTTGCAATTATGGCATGAACTTTGAAACTTCTTCGGCTTCTTCTTAGGTTGGTTGTCACGTTTCCTTTTGTTGGACTTATTAATCTTGATAACATTTTCTTTGGCAACCATATTCTACGAAATCTTTTCTCGGAATTCCTATTATCTTCCTCAATTCTCAACCAAATTACAATTTCCTCCATTATCATTTTCTTGCGCTTGTGCTTTAGGTAGTTCTTAAAGTCCTTCCAAGATAGAGGAATTTTCTCAATGGTAGAGGCAACCTAGAAAGATTCGCTAAGGGACATCCATTCATCTTCTAATTAACGGATGATAAGTTATAGTTCTTGAATCTGGTTGATCATCGCCTTTAAATCCACTATTTTGAATTTGATAAATTTTCCAGTAATGAATTTCTTCATGCTTGCATCACCGGTTTTGTATTTCTTTTCCAAAGCCGACTGAAGTTCCTTGGATATTGCAACAATATAATAGACATTGTAGAGACTTTTATCTAGACCATTCAAAATATAGATTTTACACATAAAGCCTGAATTTTTTCCGACATTCATTGCCTCTACTTTGGTTTCATCGGGATCGAGTTCGCCAACTTCAGGGGCGTCTTCGGTCAGCAATTTGGCGAGTCCTAATGTTGTCAGATTGAGCAACATATATATTTTATTACCAACGCTTGAAGTCCATTCCTGTGAACTTCTTAGGCCTTTCTTTATGTGTTAGTGCCACCATTGGAACAATGGGCGCAGTTGGATTGCTGGACAAAATTTGAGTTGTTGCAGGGATGCCGTTGTTGCTGCTCTATTGAGACGTCGTCATCTGCAAGGACATGCAATAATCAATATCATTTCAAGATTGCTAACCAAATTGTTACAGAAACATCAAAAAACTATTACAAATATTGTTGCAGTAAACAGAAACGCTTTAAAGCGTTTCTAATACTGTAGTACTCACAACAACCGTAAACCGTTACAAATTCGTTACAAATATTACTATGTAGTGCAGAAAGAATAAATCAGAAGATTTACCAATTGAATTGTCCAAATCCAACGATTACTATTTCGTTAAAACGATATTTCTCTCTCTACGATGCTTTAGAGTGTTGAGCAATCATTCCCCAGGGATGAAACGGACCTTTCCCGTGATGTTGCGCAACAATCACAGAGCGTCGATGTACGCAGGAAGTTATTTGATCAGAACAAATGAATGTATAAAGAAGAAATAAAGAAGAGAAAACATAATGATTGATTTCGTTTTCTATCTGGCTATATATCAGCGCATGGAGGTGTCTATTCAATAATAGGTGTGACATTTGTAACGCTCTACGGCTAAAAAGCCATGTTGAACCGTCAAATTTGTAATGGTGGACGATCATAATATGAAAACGGTAAACAATAACCCAAAATGATATGAATCCATTTAAACAAATTTTATATTTATAATATATAGGTTAAAAAGTTAAGACTTTAACAAACTCAAAATATAACTTCGATAGCCTCTTAGTTGCTATATTGAATTAAAAATGTAACATCATGTTTAACAAATTATAATGATGATTATGACTTAGTTATTAACTAAATATCATTTGGAAATATGATTTAAACTATTATCTAAGTCAAACTTAATGGTTGGGTTTGAGTTATCTTGAGGATTCGGAGAAAATCTATTGTTTAATCATTTAAAATAATAAAATAGTGTGCTTGGGCCCAAATAATGGCTTTTATGGTTAAATTGATGCAAATAAATATAAATATGGATAGCAATGTTTTATAAAACTTTATAATGAAGTAATTAAAATGGAATAAATATTTTTAGGTATTTATTGTGTTATACCACAATAAATAGCAATATATAGGTGCACTATATATGTGTATAAAGAATTATGATGTAAAGTTGTGTTTTGTAAATATAATTGAGTAGTAAAATAATGGAAAAATGTAAATATTGATGAAAATCGATATTTATGTATCAAAATAATTTTTTATATGTTTTTATAAGTCAACTGTGTCAAAACATTGTGTTTCGTGCAGTTGTAAACTTAAAAATGTAAATTATGTACATAAAAATGTACAAATCCGCAGTTTGTTGTAAAATGAAAGTTTTGTGTCAAAACAAACAAATTTTTGAGTAAAAGGGTTTAGGAATGTTTTAAATATGTTGTACGACATTTTAACAAAGCTAAACCATGTGTTTTGATCAAATAGCAAAATAAAAGAATAGTTATGTGTTAAATAACACATTTTTGCTTAGCATGATCATTTTAGAATAAACATAGCCCCAACCAATTTTTATCAGCTTAGTTGAGCTTTAGTTAAGGCTTAACTAAAGGGATTAGGAGAGCAAATATGTGGAAATCTATTTCTAGTATATTTCTCTTCCCAAAAGTCGTTGTTCTCCAAACAGAAAATACACACAAAAAAGAAACAAGTAGCCTCCTCATAAAACTCAACCCTATACTCTAAATTCAAATCAAGAAGTCTAAATCTTGTTAAGAACGTAAGCTATAACTAGGTAATACCTTCAAAACCTTGAAACTATTGCATTTTTATCTTAGTTTGTAAATTGTGTTACTATATAGTAAGAAATTGATATTGTATATTGTTGTAACTTTGTTTATGGTAGCTTAGAGCTACTTCAAGTTAGAAAGCTCAATCTTTGCTCAAATTCATTTTTTTAATTTTCTATAAAAAAGCCATATCAATAAATAAAACTCGTACCTTCTAATTTATCAGTTGTTTGGTCATATTATGCTGATTCAGTGAATACTTTTCTCTATAAACATAAAAATTGCATTTTTATCTTTGTAGCTGAAAACAGCTCTCTATCCAACTTTATGATGTCATAACTTCTTAATTTTTTGCTGAAATCGTGCTAATCTTCTTCTGAATGATAGTAGTGTTTATGGACTTGGTGCATATGGATTTTCAATCAATCTAACCTTAGTATCATGTTAAAATTTTATATCAAAGTTGGAACCAAAAAGGATTTCAAGCCTGGGTGAAAACCTGTACCTAGGTCGACCCAGTCCTATTAGGTTGACCTTGGGGTTGATCCGAGCAACGTCAGGGTCGACCCCTATAGTATTATGGTGCACAAGTTGTTTTACTGTATGTATTGATTTCCAAGCCCATTTCCTGCAATGTTTCAAAGTACTAAAAAATTTGAAAAGAATTTGGGTGAAGATTGTTAACACTAAAATTTGCATTGATATAGTGGAATGAAGTAGAAGCTTCGAAACCAAAGGACGATACTGAGAACAAATGGCTTGAGGCAATAAAACCAGAACTAAGAAGGGAAGGCTGTGGGAACAGCTAGATCGAAACCAAAAGCAGGGAGGACTACTACAAAGCTGGCACCGATAGCGAAGGGTTCAAGAGGAAGCCAGTAAAGCCGATACGAATAGCAAAGAGTTCAGGTTGAACAAAGCCAACACCGATAGCAAAGGGAACAACAACAAAGAAACTGATACCGAAATAGAAAGAAAAGAAGGTAATAAAGGCATGTTATCAACATCAACATGCAATGAGCAATTAACTTGGTGTCTGCACTTAAACAAGAAGGCAGGTACATAAAGCCCAAAACAAGAGAAACCACGTCAAAGCAGAAGACCAATACCAAGACAATGAAAGCATCAGATGTGCAAGCCGATACCAAAGTAATAAGGAAAGAGACATGAAACCGAAGTCTCAAAAGTGGAAACATAGGTTTGATATTCAAATTAAAAGTAGCAAGGATGGAGCCAGATGCTGAGAACTAGTATCATGGAGGCGGTACCAAAAACAAAGTGAGAAAAGCAATTAGATCGACACCAGATACTTAAGATAAAGGAACGAGACAGAAACAAAATTCCTAAAGAAGGTGAGGAGCTAGAAACAAATATGATGGAGCACAAGAGGGCTATCGATACCAATGAGCTTAATGTCGACACCGATGCACAAGGGCGATACCCATTAATTCAAGCGACAAAGACAAGACCAAATACCGAAGGCCAGTATCGTTGAAGGAAAATCCTAACACAAAGAAAAGGAAACAACTAAGTTGGCACCAATGCCTCTATAAAGCCGGCATCGAAGCCTCTGTAAAAGTCGGCACCGAAACCAAGCAGCATGAATTTGATCCGATACCGTGAATTTGCAACAAAAGGGGTCTAAAACCTCTATAAATAAGACCCTAGGGGTCACATTTTGGGGGACTTCTCCTTATTCCAAAATCTAATACCCAATTCTAAGATACAAAACCCTAATTTGGAAATCAAATCGGGGATTTTTCTTGTAATCTCCAACCATGAATAAAATCCGCAAAGCCTTCAAAGTGGACGTAGGTTCAATCCGAACCGAACCATTATAAATTATTGTGTACTTTACTTTCCCGCATATTATACTGCTCATTATTGTACTTAGGAGTATCATTAGTTTCCAATCGAATATTCATAATAATTACCGAACCATCCCTAATGCATATTCTAGCTCCGATTAGCAACAACTTATGAAGCCTTTATACCAAGATAACCTTTTCCCTAAGTAATGTAAGTGTGGTACTCACCTCTAGAAGGAAGTGTAACTAATCTTCATACTTAGGACATTGATACTAGGAAACGGTGAATTCAGTCAAGCTTAAATAAACTAGATTACCCCAAGTCCACAATTACATCCTTACATTTCGGTGTTGATGATTTCTATTGTTAACATTTTGGCGCTAGAAGGAGGGATTGAGCTTCGTTCCTCTGGGTAACCTACCACTTCCCTAGTTATTCCATCCTGTTGGTTAGACACTGAAGAGCTAGCTAGACCATAGATAAAAGATATCAACAATTGTCTTATAAACCTTGAATTACTGCTTTAGACATCATTGATTCAAGAGCTATTGAAGAACCGTATAACCTTGAAACCCCCTCTTTCTTATCCTAGTATAAGTTAATTTGTGGATGTTTGCTTAATAATGGAAGATCTCAAAGAATACATAACCCCATCATTCAACCCATATGTCGCCAAAGCAGTCCAACCCTCTACTCTAGCACAACCTTCAAACTCGAATTCTTTGGATGAGAATGCCGTCAAGGTCAAAGCTCCCAAAAAACAACTTCTTGAGATGCAGGATCTCTTACAAATTGTTCGAGAGCAAGGGTCTTCAGAGAATATCAGATCAGACCATGGGGGAAGAGATCGGGTCTCCAAGGAGAAGCACACCCATCATACAATTCAGGGAAACAGGGCAAATCAATCTGACTTCTTCCAAGGGAAAAAGACCATATCTTTCAGTGATACACCACCAACGCAACTGAAGCAAAGAGCAATCTAGAAGCTCGACCATTGAAGAATACAATCTTTATAGATCAAGTTATGATCACTTGGAAGTCTACTTCAAGGATGTGGTAGAGGAAGATGTCAAAGACTTACTTGGAGGCAAGGGAAAGAGAACCTTGGATGAGCAGGTTAACAATAATGAAATAATGATCCCCTTCACTAATGAAATCATGAACATAGGGATACTGTCACATGTAAATATTCCTACCATGGAATACTATGGAACTACTGACCCAGACGATCATCTCATGGATTTCAATAGCCAAATGGATCTTTATAGTGCTTCAGGATTTGTTCTATGCCGACTATTTCCAATGACACTTCGAGGAGTAGCAGCTAAATGGTATCGCCAGTATTGAGAGAAAACCATCTACTCTTGGGAGCATTTTTATTATGAGTTCTCTGCACAATGCTGCATTTGCAAGGATCCAATTGTGCACTACATTGTCATTGCAAGTATAAAACAAAGACAAGGAGAGTCATTGGGCAATTACCTAAAGATATTTAATGTTGAAGTTCTGAAAATGAAAAATGTGAGAGACCGTGATAAACTCATCACCGTTCAATTAGGATTGTATGAAAATACACCATTTTGGAAGGAGCTATAATGTAATGACTTACAAAATTTTCATTTTCGAGCTGATAAATTCATTCACATAGATGAACTATGTTATTCAAAAAATAAATTTGGCCTCCATGTAGAAGAAGGGAAATCCGACTCTAATCATAGACTTCAAGGTGGGAAACTCGAATTCGATAGAAACCAAAAAAAGCCAAAGTTGGAATATTCTAATACTGACTTTGTAGCCTTAAGCAAACCCATCTCATTCATATATGTTATGGCGAAGGAGAGATCCAACTTCCCAGTTTCTTTCAAAGCTAGGAGTTACCCATAATCATTGAATGAAGGAGAATATTGCGAGTATCATAAGATGAACGGGCATATAACTAATGAGTGCAAGGTGCTAGAAGGTATAATTCAGAAGCTTATCCAGAAAGGACACCTAAAAGAGTTCATCCGAGGCGAACAGGAAACAACTCAGCAACTTCTTGATCTCGAAACAAACGCCCTAGTGGTAGAAACCACTTCTACGCCTATGCATCCTAAATCTAGGTTTGTTAGCTTGTACCAGGCTCGGAGGAAAACAAGAAACCTCCGGATCTGGAACTTCTAACTCTATTCATCGAAATTGTTACAATTGCAGATCAAAGGACCATTATGCTAGTGAGTGTCCTAATCACTGCATTTGTCGCATTTGCAAGACTATGGGGCATGTAACACCTTCATGCCCCGCACTTCAAAGAGATAGCTAGGTATTGTGTAATCATCTAGCGACACTTCTTCCAGTCCAGGTAATTTGCATTCTATCCATGATGGAATTACTAAGTTTTATTGACATCATATGAAACACCCCACCTCCGTTAGGGTCACTCTCAAAGGGAATGCCCTAATTTTGGTGGAGGTTTATAAGTACAAGTCACAGATATACAAGACAGATATAAGAACACATATTTGTAAACAGCGGAAGAACAACAAACTTTATTTCATAAAGTCAAATACGTGTTACAACAACATCCTTTCCAAAAACATAACATAACACTTCATAATCTGTCTTGAGTACATTATTTTTAAAGAAGCATAAATAAAACATAGACAAACTGCCAAAGCCCCATAGTGGATTGTCCAAAGCCATAGTTCAAAACAGGAAAGTCCAAGCAATACATTTCTCTTCTTCAAGCTGGATGTTGAGGTAGGTCAAGCTGCTGTGTTCCCTCCCTGAGGACCTGGGGGGGGAACGGAAGAAAGAAGACGAAAGAAAAATAGAGTCAGACATAAAGCCTGAGTAAGTCTAGTACTACTTTGTCTATGAATAAAGAACTGGGTATGATAAGTAAAACAGGAAGTGGGCAACATTATAAACTTGGTTAAGTTATCTAGGGTCGAATATACTATCGTACCCCATGTTAATCTCTGAACCCATATAAACTAGTTTCCAATTTGCACCCAAAATCAGGGTGATGTGATCCATTCTATGATGATCGGCTCCTACTCGCATAGTTACATGTGTCTTACGGCCCCCGATGTCTGTAGTTACCTATGCTGGTCCCACCATGGGGTGTATCAAGTCCCATAGTGGCAACCCGACACAACCTTAGAGTGCACAGGTATGCTACTGGTGCCCAGTGCCTTATTTTTCTGCGCCGGAGTGTGTGCACGCCCGCACTCCGTTAGAACCTACACTGCTACACCACCGCCGTCGCTTTGACCTCTTACAATCAGCCCAGTAATCGTGCCCCACCCTGCCTAGTTTCAGGGTATCCTGATACACCTTTTAGGGTTACTGCTGAAAAGGGTCCCCCGTTACTAGGTTTTCTATCTCTAGCCAACATGCTAAGTTGGTTAAGTGTTTCCTAACCTAACCCCACCAGTCCGTTTAGTTTAGCATGTTCCATTTTGATTAAGTCTTTAGTTCACTTAATCCTAACAATCCTGACTCAGCCTTAATTGTCTTATTAAGGCCCTGACCTCTCACATTAGACAGGTATTGCTGTGGCTGCCTGTTGCCGGTTGGTTCCGGGCAGTCTTACGCCACAACTCAGTCTAACCTCGGGTCCTTGCTGGGCTCCATGTTTAACCTCCCACATTGGATAGGTATTGTTGTGACTACTGGACAGCCGGGCGGTTCCGGGCAGGTTTACATCACAACTCAATCCAACCTCGGGTTAAACACATCGTATGTTCTACATTTACATATCTTGTCATTCTTCTTTATTTCTTATAAGTAAATATTTGCGGCCTATTATTAAGTCAATGGTGTAAAAGGTTACACCACTCATGGGCCCAACCCATACTTGAATTTGGGCCCTTTTTACTTTAGTTTTCATTCATTAAATTAATTTAGCCCAACGTTATTTACCCCCGTTTTTACACGTCCGTTTATGTATATTGGGCTTAGCCTTTTAAAGCCCAATTTAGCCATGCGAAAGGGGAGGCTTATGGCGTAATTACATACACAAAGAGGGGGAAAGTGAGCGCATGAACTTGCATATGACGTTGGAAATACATACTAGAAACTGGTGTACTTGCATAGAGGTAACATAGGTGACATAAATCAAAGCATGTGAACTTGCATAGGTTTAACTGCAACATGAACCTATATTCTTATTCATGCATAATGTCAAACATAAGCATGGCATAAATATTTCTAGCATAAGCATAGCATAGTGTCAAACATGAGCATGGCATAAATACTTCTAGCCTAAACATGGCATAATGTCGAACATAAGCATGGCATAGGTATAGTTAAATTTGTTCATGGCATAAATATAAACAAGTCATGTTCATAAGGTTTCTACATGTTTACAAAGGGGATACTTTATTACTAACACAAAAGCATAGTTCAACTTAATTAAATTTAATCACATAACGATGGTATACTTATGCATAAATATTCCTAATCATGGTGTTTGCTTTTAACTTGCAAAAAGGGATTTTTGTGTCTAACTTAGCCATGTCTCACATATGTCATCATATAATTCTTTTAAACAAGATTGACTTATTCATGGATTTCAATTATGCCAAATACCGTTCATAGCCTAGCCATATTCACAAGTTTTGCAAAAGCATGATTTAATACATAGATTATGGTGTCAAAATTCCAACATAGTTTCATATGAACTATAACAACCAAACTTGCAAATTGATTTATGCACAAAAATATACATCATGATGGCATAATAACAAAGCCTCAAACTTGCATGAATTTCAATTAACTACATACATGTAGCTTCAACATAGATTACACAATTTGCGCAATATTCCAAACGTATATTTGCATAGAACTACCGCATGTAGTTCTTTATAATTGAATGACATAATTCAGAATAACCAAACGTATATAAATTGACAAGAACGCACAAATATGAATTTCATTGCCACAATTCAAGCATACATATCTACACAATCATTTGTTCATACCAAAGTAATACTCTACTTACAATCGTTGCGATGAATTCTCTAATTAAGAGATATGATTCCTTTGTTGAATTGATTAGCTTTAGGTTGCTTGAATTGCTTTAGGCTTTAGAACTTCCTCCCTAATCCTCTCTCTAGTTGGCGGCTACCTCTAGTCGTTCCTCAGCAACATGGCGGCTATGTCTTTAATTTGGATGAATAGATTAGGGTTTAGTCTAGGGTTGTTTATATAGAGGTTAGGAATTGATTAGGACCATTGATGTTGCTAGGTTAGATCGTAGCCATTCATTCGATAGAGAGTCCAATCAAAACTTGCCACCTAGCCCTAGTGACAAAGCAGACCACAGAAAATCGGAGGAACACAGACCTGGCCAGCCAGGTTGACTGGGCTCGACCAGGTCGATACCCCTGTCGACAGGGCTGTCGACAGCCCTGTCGACATGGGTAGCCCAGGTCGACAGCCCAGTCGACCTGGATGGCCCAGGCGGCGCTTTTCTGGCCCAATGGGCCCCACTTCGGAATATTTAATTATTTTAATCTGTTTGAATTTTAAATTTAATTCAAAACTTCCGAAGGCCATATCTTCTTCATACGGACTCCGTTTTTCGAAAACTCGGACTCTATTTCGCGTATTTTTCCGAGACGAACGCAATGGCGTATCCCGTTTCCCTTAGTTCTTTGATTTCGGATTAATTATACTTTAATTTGTTAATTTCGCAGTTATGGAATTTTCGGGGTGTTACATTCTCCCCCACTTAAAAGGATTTCGTCCCCGAAATCTTCAAGTTAGGAGGAATGTAAATCCTATCATCCAATCATCCATCTACTCATCCATCAAACACGAGCATCCATTGTCCTTAAAAGACTTCTAATGCTTCATGATCATATGCAAAGTGTGTGTGTATACATGAACTTATCTAATGCAAAATCAGGCGGTCTACTGATTCAGTTGACCTCCTTAATGCGAATCATGTAAGTGCCATGAATCCATTATGTATGCAAATTTTCCTATTCTTGATTCTACATGAGTGCACAATCATTCAATACAAATGCAACATCCACATGTCAACATATTAATGTTCAACCATAGACGAAAGCAAACATATATGCATATGCAATATGAAGTGACTGAGCCGATCTAAAACCTAGATTGTGTGTGTATATGCAACCACGAGCAACCACTAGCAATTACTTGCAACCACTTGCAACCATCATACATAACATGTTTCAACTACATGTTTCCATCCAAAGGGTTTCTACCTAAAAGATACGGTCGAGGAAATATACCTAAAAAGATAGATAAAAGCGCAACTTAAGGAAAAAGAAAGATCAAGGATGTACCCTCGAACAGAAAAGGGTAGGCAGTGCGGATTCTAGCTTCAGTTTCCCAAGTCGCGTCTCCCTCGGCGTCGCTCCACTGGACTTTGACGAGCTTGACTTCGCGGTTGCGTAGCTTTTTCACTTCCGTCCCTAAGATGCGGGTTGGAACTCTTCTTATGGTTGCTTCGCGTTCCACTTCGGCCTCTTCAAGGATATTTGGCTCTACCACTTCAGCAGACTCATGTAGACACTTTCGGAGATGTGAAACGTGAAAAACGTTGTGGACTCCAGCCAACTTCTCGGGTAGTTCTAATCTATAGGCCATTTTCCCAATCTTCTCGATGATAGGGAATGGCCCTACGAATCTTGGTGCTAGCTTTCCTGTGGTTCCAAAACGAACAACGTTCCTTAGCGGTGATACCTTGAGAAAAACTCTGTCTCCAACCTCAAATTCAAGGTCGGTCCTCCTCTTGTCGGCATAGGACTTTTGTCTGTCTTGGGCCGTCTTCATCCTTCTTCGTATTAAGTCCACTTTCTCTGAAGTCTCTCGGATCATGTCTGGTCCAAGTATGAGCTTATCAGTAGACTCCCACCAACAAGTGGGCGATCGGCACGGTCTTCCGTATAAAGCTTCGAAGGGCGCCATTCCGATGGTTGCTTGATAGCTGTTGTTGTAGGCAAACTCCACCAAAGGAAGGCGGTCTTCCCATGTCCCTCCGAAGTCAAGGACGCATAACCTTAAAAGGTCTTCCAAAACCCTATTCACTCTCTCTGTTTGGCCGTCGGTTTGGGGATGATAGGCTGTGCTCAAGCATAACTGCGTTCCTACTGCTTCTTGCGGACTCCGCCAAAACTCGCTGGTGAAGATGGGGTCTCGGTCACTAACAATGCTAGATGGTATTCCATGGAGTCGAACGATTTCCTTGAGGTAAAGTGATGCTAGGGATGAGGCAGTTCTTTTACTTTTGACAGGTAAAAAGTGGGCGCTTTTAGTAAGCCTATCCACTATTACCCAAATGCTAGTGTTGCCTCTCCTAGACCTAGGCAGCCCATCGATGAAGTCCAATGAGATGCTATCCCATTTCCACTGTGGGACCTCCAGAGGATGCAGCAGTCCGCCAGGCTTTTTCTGTTCCGCCTTAACCTGTTGGCACACCATACACTTAGAAACGAATTCTGCCACGTCCTTTTTCATGCCGTTCCAGAAGAAAGTCCTTTTTATGTCTTTGTACATTTTATCTCCGCCGGGGTGTATCGTCATCTTGGAGTGATGTGCTTCCTCGAGAACCTTCTTTACTAAATCTTTCGTCTGTGGGACGCATAGTCTTCCATCTCGCCTTAGTACACCCTTATCGTCGATGGAGTATCTATTGAGGTGACTTGAAGTCTCACCCCTAATTAGCCTATCAATTATTTCCACTAGCTGAGGGTCTTCTCGTTGTGATGTCCCTACTGAATCCACTAAAGTTGGGCGCACTTCGAGAGATGCTAGCAAGCCCGGTACGAAATCGGAGGAAGGCCTAAAGTCGAGGCTGGCTATAAACTCTAGGCTTTGTCTTTCAACAAACAACGGGCTTAGGGTCAATTTCTTTCGGCTCAACGCGTCTGCAACTACGTTGCCTTTGCCCGGAGTGTAGGAGATTTTGAAATCGTACGAGGCAAGAAACTCCATCCATCTTTGTTGCCTCAAGTTAAGATCCTTCTGCGAGAAAAGATATTTCAACGATTTATGGTCAGTGTAAAGTTCGAACTTCTCACCTAGGAGATAGTGTCGCCAAGACTTGAGTGCAAAGACGATGGCGGCCAACTCAAGATCGTGGGTTGGGTAGTTTTTTTCGTGCACCTTCAATTGCCTCCCGCCATAAGCTACTACCCTTCCTTCTTGCATTAAGACGGCGCCTAGCCCTGTCCCACATGCATCCGTATAGACAGTGAACATCTTGCTCCCATCTGGCAGCGTCAGAACTGGGGCTGTTGTAAGAGCCCTTTTCAGTCGTTGGAAAGCAAACTCGCAATCCAAATCCCAATTGAACACTAGATTCTTCTTAGTCAATTTCGTGAGCGGAGCTGAGATTTTCGCAAAATCCTTTATAAACTTTCGATAGAAACCTGCTAGTCCTAGGAAGCTTCGGACTTCAGTCGCATTCCTTGGTGTCTTCCAATCTTGTACCGCTACTACCTTAGCAGGGTCCACCGCTAACCCTTGTTTGGATACTATGTGCCCAAGGAACCTCACCTCTTCTCTCCAAAAGTGGCATTTGGAGAATTTGGCTTTTAGTTGATGGACTCGCAAAGTTTCCATGATTGCCCTTAAGTGTTGAGCATGTTCCTCTTCACTCTTTGAGAAGATAAGGATATCATCTACGAAGACCACTACGAATTTGTTGAGGAAATCTCTAAATACCCTACTCATCAGGTCCACGAAGTAAGCAGGTGCATTTGTCAAGCCGAAAGGCATGACAAGCCATTCAAAGAAGCCGTCTGGGGTTCTGAAAGCCGTTTTATCGATGCTATCTTCAGCCACCCTTAGCTGATGAAAACCGGTTGCCAAATCGAGTTGGGAGAAAACAGACGCTCCTACAAGCTGGTCAAATAAATCGTCAATTCTAGGGAGAGGGTGCCTATTCTTTTTCGTTAGCTTGTTGAGCTCCCTATAGTCAACACATAGACGGAGTGAACCATCCGCCTTTGTAGCGAACACCACTGGAGCGCCCCATTCTGAAATGCTCCTCCTAATGAACCCCTTTTCTAGAAGCTCTTTAATCTGTTTACTGAGATCTTTCCTTTCTCGTGGAGCCATATGTCTAACGGGCAACGCAACGGGCTTTGCATTATCTACAAGATATATGCGGAAGTCTATTTCCCGCTTCGGAGGCAAGCCCTTCACCTCTTCAAAGACATCCGGATATTCCCGGACCACTCTAACTGATTGCAAATTTTCAACAGAGGCATCTAGCGATTCAAGATAACTAAGCATAACCGCATACGAGGGATTACAAGAAATTTCCTAAGTATTACCGAGCTGGGTTAGGAGCCTAACAACCCTTTTCTCACAATCAAGGATGGCCCCATTACTGGATAGCCAATCCATACCCAAAATCAAACCATAACCCGAAAAGCCCAAAACAAAGGCACTACATAGAAATTCAACACTTAGGATAGAAATTTTCAAATCCAGACAGATCATAGACAAATGAGCTGGGCCCCCAATTGGGTTTGAAACAATTAAGGGGTCCTCTACCATACTAGTTTTTAGGTGCAGAGATTCTACTAAAGCAGACGAGATAAAGGAGTGTGATGCGCCGGAATCAAATAAAGTGCGAACGGGGTGATCATAAAGATAAACTACACTTTCTACAGAAGTATTTATACCTCGCTGTTGCAATGGTGGCGCTTCTAGCACATGAACCTGTGCCCCTGGGGTGGATCCAGCCCCATGCCCCTGCCCTCGTTTCCTTGGGCAGTCCTTAGCCCTGTGGCCTGTCTGACCGCACGAAAAGCACCCACCATTCTCCTTGGCCTTCTTTTTCCGGCAGTCCTTTACTAAGTGCCCCACTTTGCCACAGAAATTGCACTTCCTCTTCTCTTTGTTGCCTTTCCCGCCTTTCTTAAAATCTGTCTTCTTAGGCTGCAAACCCTCTTTCTTCCCTTGAGAGCTTTCTGCCTTTGCCTCCTTCTTGCCCTTATCCTCTTCATTCAGCAATGCCATTTGCACCAATCTTTCATACGTGGCTCCCATGGGTATATGGGTCATGGCCAAACTGTGTAATGGCTCATTTAACCCCTTGACGAAACGGAGAGCCTTCTTGTGCGGGGTGTTGACTAGGTCAAGCCCAAACCTAGCCAGTTCATCAAACTGATTCACATATTCTCTGACAGTCTTGTCTCCTTGCTTAAGAAATAAGAATTTTTCCAACTGCAAACTTCTTTCCGCATCTGAGAGAAACTTGGTCTCAAACCTTGCCCTAAAGTCCTCCCATGTCTCCACTGGTCTTTCAGCATTAGTGACTTCCCACCAGTAGGAAGCCTCGCCCTTCAATAGCCACACCGCCAATCGTACTTTTTGTCTATCTTCTACCTCAAAGATGATGAACAGGTCTTCAGTTTCTTTCAGCCAATTCCTAGATGCTACGAAGGACTCAGTTCCATGGAAATCCCTTCCTCCCATGGCTTTAAAATCTTTGCATATCTTAGCGAACGTGTTTCCCCGAGGAGGAGGTGGAGGAAAAGGTGCTGCTGCGGCTGGATGATTCCCTTCAGCTGGAGGAGGAGGAACGGTAGGACCTGGCTGAGTGGCCCTTGCTTCTAAGAACCGCCTAAACCAACCAGGTATTGGTACCCCTTCCGGCAAGTTAAGATCTTGGGACATGCTGAAACAAAAAGGATAGATTCAAAACGAAGGATAAGAGATAGTTCCTATGGCTTTGGGGAGTGGACTTTGCCTTTTTAAAATGAAATAACATTTTCCTTTTAAAAATGCTTCTTTAAATTTCCTTTTTGAAAATAATTTTTCAAAACTTTTTATCTTATCTAGTAAACCTATGCTCTGATACCAAGTGAAACACCCCACCTCCGTTAGGGTCACTCTCAAAGGGAATGCCCTAATTTTGGTGGAGGTTTATAAGTACAAGTCACAGATATACAAGACAGATATAAGAACACATATTTGTAAACAGCGGAAGAACAACAAACTTTATTTCATAAAGTCAAATACGTGTTACAACAACATCCTTTCCAAAAACATAACATAACACTTCATAATCTGTCTTGAGTACATTATTTTTAAAGAAGCATAAATAAAACATAGACAAACTGCCAAAGCCCCATAGTGGATTGTCCAAAGCCATAGTTCAAAACAGGAAAGTCCAAGCAATACATTTCTCTTCTTCAAGCTGGATGTTGAGGTAGGTCAAGCTGCTGTGTTCCCTCCCTGAGGACCTGGGGGGGGGGGGGAACGGAAGAAAGAAGACGAAAGAAAAATAGAGTCAGACATAAAGCCTGAGTAAGTCTAGTACTACTTTGTCTATGAATAAAGAACTGGGTATGATAAGTAAAACAGGAAGTGGGCAACATTATAAACTTGGTTAAGTTATCTAGGGTCGAATATACTATCGTACCCCATGTTAATCTCTGAACCCATATAAACTAGTTTCCAATTTGCACCCAAAATCAGGGTGATGTGATCCATTCTACGATGATCGGCTCCTACTCGCATAGTTACATGTGTCTTACGGCCCCCGATGTCTGTAGTTACCTATGCTGGTCCCACCATGGGGTGTATCAAGTCCCATAGTGGCAACCCGACACAACCTTAGAGTGCACAGGTATGCTACTGGTGCCCAGTGCCTTATTTTTCTGCGCCGGAGTGTGTGCACGCCCGCACTCCGTTAGAACCTACACTGCTACACCACCGCCGTCGCTTTGACCTCTTACAATCAGCCCAGTAATCGTGCCCCACCCTGCCTAGTTTCAGGGTATCCTGATACACCTTTTAGGGTTACTGCTGAAAAGGGTCCCCCGTTACTAGGTTTTCTATCTCTAGCCAACATGCTAAGTTGGTTAAGTGTTTCCTAACCTAACCCCACCAGTCCGTTTAGTTTAGCATGTTCCATTTTGATTAAGTCTTTAGTTCACTTAATCCTAACAATCCTGACTCAGCCTTAATTGTCTTATTAAGGCCCTGACCTCTCACATTAGACAGGTATTGATGTGGCTGCCTGTTGCCGGTTGGTTCCGGGCAGTCTTACGCCACAACTCAGTCTAACCTCGGGTCCTTGCTGGGCTCCATGTTTAACCTCCCACATTGGATAGGTATTGTTGTGACTACTGGACAGCCGGGCGGTTCCGGGCAGGTTTACATCACAACTCAATCCAACCTCGGGTTAAACACATCGTATGTTCTACATTTACATATCTTGTCATTCTTCTTTATTTCTTATAAGTAAATATTTGCGGCCTATTATTAAGTCAATGGTGTAAAAGGTTACACCACTCATGGGCCCAACCCATACTTGAATTTGGGCCCTTTTTACTTTAGTTTTCATTCATTAAATTAATTTAGCCCAACGTTATTTACCCCCGTTTTTACACGTCCGTTTATGTATATTGGGCTTAGCCTTTTAAAGCCCAATTTAGCCATGCGAAAGGGGAGGCTTATGGCGTAATTACATACACAAAGAGGGGGAAAGTGAGCGCATGAACTTGCATATGACGTTGGAAATACATACTAGAAACTGGTGTACTTGCATAGAGGTAACATAGGTGACATAAATCAAAGCATGTGAACTTGCATAGGTTTAACTGCAACATGAACCTATATTCTTATTCATGCATAATGTCAAACATAAGCATGGCATAAATATTTCTAGCATAAGCATAGCATAGTGTCAAACATGAGCATGGCATAAATACTTCTAGCCTAAACATGGCATAATGTCGAACATAAGCATGGCATAGGTATAGTTAAATTTGTTCATGGCATAAATATAAACAAGTCATGTTCATAAGGTTTCTACATGTTTACAAAGGGGATACTTTATTACTAACACAAAAGCATAGTTCAACTTAATTAAATTTAATCACATAACGATGGTATACTTATGCATAAATATTCCTAATCATGGTGTTTGCTTTTAACTTGCAAAAAGGGATTTTTGTGTCTAACTTAGCCATGTCTCACATATGTCATCATATAATTCTTTTAAACAAGATTGACTTATTCATGGATTTCAATTATGCCAAATACCGTTCATAGCCTAGCCATATTCACAAGTTTTGCAAAAGCATGATTTAATACATAGATTATGGTGTCAAAATTCCAACATAGTTTCATATGAACTATAACAACCAAACTTGCAAATTGATTTATGCACAAAAATATACATCATGATGGCATAATAACAAAGCCTCAAACTTGCATGAATTTCAATTAACTACATACATGTAGCTTCAACATAGATTACACAATTTGCGCAATATTCCAAACGTATATTTGCATAGAACTACCGCATGTAGTTCTTTATAATTGAATGACATAATTCAGAATAACCAAACGTATATAAATTGACAAGAACGCACAAATATGAATTTCATTGCCACAATTCAAGCATACATATCTACACAATCATTTGTTCATACCAAAGTAATACTCTACTTACAATCGTTGCGATGAATTCTCTAATTAAGAGATATGATTCCTTTGTTGAATTGATTAGCTTTAGGTTGCTTGAATTGCTTTAGGCTTTAGAACTTCCTCCCTAATCCTCTCTCTAGTTGGCGGCTACCTCTAGTCGTTCCTCAGCAACATGGCGGCTATGTCTTTAATTTGGATGAATAGATTAGGGTTTAGTCTAGGGTTGTTTATATAGAGGTTAGGAATTGATTAGGACCATTGATGTTGCTAGGTTAGATCGTAGCCATTCATTCGATAGAGAGTCCAATCAAAACTTGCCACCTAGCCCTAGTGACAAAGCAGACCACAGAAAATCGGAGGAACACAGACCTGGCCAGCCAGGTTGACTGGGCTCGACCAGGTCGATACCCCTGTCGACAGGGCTGTCGACAGCCCTGTCGACATGGGTAGCCCAGGTCGACAGCCCAGTCGACCTGGGTGGCCCAGGCGGCGCTTTTCTGGCCCAATGGGCCCCACTTCGGAATATTTAATTATTTTAATCTGTTTGAATTTTAAATTTAATTCAAAACTTCCGAAGGCCATATCTTCTTCATACGGACTCCGTTTTTCGAAAACTCGGACTCTATTTCGCGTATTTTTCCGAGACGAACGCAATGGCGTATCCCGTTTCCCTTAGTTCTTTGATTTCGGATTAATTATACTTTAATTTGTTAATTTCGCAGTTATGGAATTTTCGGGGTGTTACATCATATGCTTGTTTATGGATGCTTTGCATGGTTCCTATTAGACGACCTTACTAGAGATTGCGAATCCAGTTGATGGTTTCACAATACTTAGTCTAGTATAAGATCTTGGCTAAGATAAACTTTGAGTCCCATCCTCTCTCAGAGTAAGAACTAAGAGTAATAAATGATTTAGTAAAGTAATTAGCTTGGTGATCTAAGGTGGATAAATTATTTCCGCCAAGCATCGTTAGATAATTGTGTTATTTTTCCCATGGAGTATGTTATGAATTCTGATCGAGACATGGGACACCATGTTATTAGAAGGGATTTCTAAATACTTCAACGTGACAATTTCTAACACAACGGTTTTATGTTGCATATTTGATGGTGAAATTTGCGATTCATTCGTAAATACTTGAGTTAAGTCAGTAGTTATAGGATAGTTAGCTAAACTCACCCACTTACAAGCTTAGTGTAAATTACGCTTTCCCTGTTGATCGTTGATGGTCATTAAGTGGTTTGACAATCTATGGAGTTTCGGTTCCACTATGATTGTTTATGATTTACGGTCTTTTTGATCATCACACGAGCTGTGTGCTCACTACACGAGCTGTGTGCTCACCTAAGCTGTGTGCTCACCTAAGCTGTGTGCTTAGGACTATAATCAATAAGCATGTCATGCCTCAGCTCTAGAGATGAGCATGCTATACCTCTGCTTATATTTCATCCCGCAGATCGGAACGAAAGATCAAAGAGAGCACTTAAAGGATGCCCTACATCCGATCTAGAGATGAGCACGTCTTGCCTCTGCTTCAACTAAGCACGCCCTACCTATGCTCTAGAGATGAGTACGTCCTACCTCTTCTTATGTCTCGTCCTGCAGAAAGAAGCGAAAGCCCAAAGAAGTGGCTTACAAATCAAATCAAAGCCCAAAGAAGTGGCTCACAAATAAAGGCCTAAAGAAATGGCCCACAAATCATGTCAAAGCCCAAGGAAGTGGCTCACAAATCAAGTCAAAGCCCAAGGAAGTGGCTCACAAATTAATTCAATGCCAAGGAAGTGGCTCAGAAATCAAATCAAAGCTCAAGGAAGTGGCTCATAAATCAAATCAAAGCCTAGAGAGTGGCTCACAAGGCCGAAATGACAACTCGAGCAAAGTTATTAATACCCGAATTTGGGTTTTATTTCAGGACATCTATTATTGCCAGATATGGATTTCTAGTCTTCTATTATTAATACCGAAATCTGGGTTTTGGTTCGGGACCTGTATTATTGCCAGATGTGGATTTTTGGCCTTCTATTATTAATACCCGAATCTAGGGTTCGGTTCGGGACTTATATTATCCCCAAATGTGGATTTCTGGCATTGTGTTATTAATACCTGAATCTGGGTTTTGGTTCAGGATTTATATTATTTCCAGAAGTGGACTTCTAGTCTTGTATTATAAGTGCCCGAATCTTGGCTTAAAGACTTCAATTATTGCCAGATGTGGATTTCTGATCTTCTGTTATTAAGTACCCGAATCTGGATTTCGGTTCGGGACTTCTGCTATTGCCAGATGTGGATTTCTGGTCTTCTATTAAATACCCGAATCTGGGTCTCAAGACTGTGGTTCTTATTTCCTGAAAAATGGGTTTCTGGAATTCTGTTAAATAAACTCAAGTTAGAGCTTTGGATCTTTTTCTCATATTTCCAGTTGGAAATTCTGGGCTTATAATACTTTCGGAAATGAATCCTTATATTTGCATTATTCTAAGACCTGAATCTGGGTTATGGATTTTCTTCTCTCATTTCCAAGAAAGGATTTCTGGACTTCTATTATCTTGCCCAAGTATGGGATTCGGGACTACTACCTTATTTCCTAAGAGAGAATTTTTAAATCAATACTCGGGGTTGTACCTCGAGTCTTATTTTTGAAACCTTCTAATGAAGGTTATGATTTCTCAACACCTCACACAGAGAGGTTTTCTAAACTTATGTTAGTCAAAACAATTATATTACTTTTATCATAAATTTTATTTACTATGTGATTTTGATCAAAACAATACTTCACATAATATGAGCCAAATATTAAACATTATACAAGAGACTAATGCAAGAAGTGTTAGTTGTTGTATTTTATGCAGGAAAACACAGAAGAAATTCACATAAAGATCAACATAATTTTTCCGGGTGACTCGGGTCTTCTATTTATGTTTCTAGAAATGGAATTTTGGTCTTCTATTATAAATGCCCGAATTTAGGCTTTGTGATTTCTATTATTTTCAGAAGTGGAGTTCTGGTCTTCTATTACAAATACCTAAATCTAGGATACAAGATTTCTATTATTGCCAGATGTGGATTTCTGGTCTTCTATTATAAATGCTTGAATCTGGGCTTCAGGATTTCTAATTGCCAGATGTGGATTTTTGGTCTTCTATTATTAATTCTTGAGTCCAGGCTTCAAAATTTATATTATTTCCAGAAGTGGAGTTCTGGTCTTCCATTATAAATGCCCGATGCTAGGCTTTCGGATTTATATTATTTTTAGAAGTGGAGTTCTGGTCTTTCATTATAAATGCCTGAATCTGGGCTTCAAGATTTCTATTATTGCTAAATATGGATTTCTAGTCTTCTATTATAAATGCCTGAATCCGAGCTTTAGAATTTCTTTTAATTCCAGAAGTGGAGTTCTGGTCTTCTATTATAAATGCCCGAATCTGGGCTTTGGGATTCTATTATTTCTAGATATGGAGTTCTCTATTATAAATGCCTAAATCTAGGTTTCACGATTTTTTATTATCGTCGGGTATGAATTTCTGGTCTTCTGTTATAAATGCCTGAATCTTGGCTTTGAGATTTATATTATTTCCAGAAGTGAATTTCCGGTCTTCTCTCCAAAGTACCCGAATATGGGTTTCAATTTCTCTGTTTATAGAAATAGAAGTGGATTTATGGATTTCTGTTGCTAGTATCCAAGTCTGGATCTTGGGATACTATCTCACATTTTCAAGAATGGACTCATGATGCTAAGTACCCGAATTAGTATCTTGAATTTCCTATTTCTATTAAAGAAAAAAAGTCCTAGATCTCTAAATTGTCATTATAAGGACCCACGTGGATACATTATTGGGTTCACGCATTATATGTTCAAACTCATAAAAGATCGTAACTTGGGGCTTAAACTCCAATACCGCCATCTGAGAAAATTTAATATTACCTTTTGGGTTGTTATTTTGGATTATACAAAACTAATAAAAAAATTCTCTAATGTTTCTTGAGTAACAGGAAAGAAGTACAAGAATCATAGGATTTTTTGTCCTAAAGAACAAAAGCCTCTTTATTCTCGGGGGGAAGGGCTAAATGTTAACACTAAAATTTGCATTGATCTAGTGGAAAGAAGTAGAAGCTTTGAAACCAGAGGATGATACTGAAAACAGATGGCCTGAGGCAATAAAACCGAAACCAAGAAGGGAAGACTATGGGGATAGCTAGATCAACACCAAAAGCATGGGAAGAATAATATAAAGATGACACTGATATCGAAGGGTTGAAGAGGAAGCCAGTAAATCCGATACCAATAACGAAGGGTTCAGGTTGAATGAAGTCGACATCGATAGCAAAGGGAATAACAACAAAGAAACTGATACCGAAATAGCAAAAAAAGAAAGGAATAAAGGCATGTTGTCAACACCAACATGCAATGGGCAATTAGCTTGGTGTGGACACCGAAACAGGAAGGCAGATACATAAAGCCAAAACCAAGAGAAACAAGGTCAAAGCAGGAGACCGATACCAAGACAATGAAAGCATCAAATGTGCAGACCAATACCAAGGTAATAAGGAAAGACACACAAAACCGAAGCCTAAAAGGTGGAATCATGGTTTGATATTCAAAGTAAAAGAAGCAAGGATGGAGCCAAATGCCGAGAATTAGTATTATGGGAGCCGGTACCAAACACAAAGTGAGAAAAGCAGTTAGATCGACACTAGATACTTAATATAAAGGTACGATACCAAAACCAAATTACTAAAGAAAGAGAGGAGCTAGAAACAAATATGATGGAGTGATATACACGTAAATGTGTATACTTTATCCGCTTATTTATCTTATTGTCTCTTTAAATAATTGATACTGTGTATATATAGTTGTGTTTTCAGATTATTTAAGATGAATGGATTAATGCACTTAATTGTTGAAAAGCTTGAAGAATTGGTTCAAGAAGAGTTGATTTTTAGAGATGGATTTAAGCATGAAGACCTGAAGAAATGTTATTGTTCAAACACCTTCTACCGCATATTTTAAAGTCAAGATTCAATGCCTTTTCATAAAGATCGCTTGTCTCGGATGTTATGGAGTTCTTATTCATGCTCAAAATGATTGAAGTTGATGTCGTTTGACGCCCACAAGCTATTTTTTCCGTGACTTTTGCATGTCCATTCACATGCGGTCACATTGTTTTATTTGTTATTTAGGCAATGACTTTTGTCCCACATTTTGTATTTGGCCACATAGTCTTGGTCATGACAGCTATAAATACACTGTATCTCTTTCATTTAGAATTTTCTTAGGTTTTACTCTGTAACTCTTCTCTTGGAATAAAACTATTGTTCTCGTTCTCTTTAGTTTTCGTTTTATTTTATTTATGTTTATTCTTCTCTTTTTTTCTTTCTCATTATTTAGCTATGTCTAGCTAATCCCCTTTAATTAGGGGGAGATGATGCTTATAGATCAGATTCAATATGAATCACATAGCCAAATAGATTAGGACTTTATGCATATAGATATAGATCTGAACCAATATTTAGATCTGAACCTTCATACTTTGTGTCGTATAAGAGTTGTGTTCCTTCACAGGGTAATTCGAGTTCGATCTAACACTTTTCAGATTTAGATCTAATTTTTAGGGATATAGAAATAAAGTAGTGAATCTATCCTGATAGCCTATGGTTGTTTAAGAGCTTAGCTCCTGCATAGGCTATGCTTGTCGTTATTCACATGTTTGTTTCTAAAAACCTAATTATCGTTGATTCATATTTGTGACAGAAACATGAGTTAGATCTATATTTATCTGTTTGGCTATTGATGATTATTAATCCAGTTTATGTCATTACTCCCTAGTTGCTTTCATTTATAATAAAAAACTCTCTTTTTATTTATTTTCTGTTGTTTCAAACAATCAAACTTTCAGAATATTCTGATTGGATTTATAACTAAAATAATTCCTAGAGTTCGACACCCTTTACAACAACCCTTGTTGTTTAGGAAAGCCGAACGAATTAAATAATTGTGCACAATTGCTAATTTGTTCACAAACAAATTTTGGCGCCGTTGCCGGGGATCAAAATAATTTTTATTATTAAATCCTTCGGGTTATATTTTTATTTTCTTATTTTTCCATTTAAAAAAACAAAAAAATCCTTTTGTTTTCATGTATATATAGAAGAAAATTCTCGATTGATTTGATTTGGTATTATCTAATGATACCGTAATCTTCCAATCAAGAGAGTAAAAAATAATCTTGCCACTTTTTCTATCAATTTCTTCTATTTTTTTCGTTTCAAAACTTCTCTCCTATTTTTAATACAAATTCTTTCCATTCTTTATTTTTAATACAAATTCCTTCTGCAAATTTTTATTTGTTTCCTTTTTTGCCTTGGGTTTTCTTTCTCTCTATTTCACAAATCCTCCATCTCCATTACAAAATCCGTTACCACAACCCCCTGACAATCCATCTTCGTGTAGCAATACACAAATAGCACAATCGATCCACTACCCCAATCCTGCCTATTCACAACACCCTTGTTCACAAAACAATCTCCTCTGGTTCCATTGCCACAGTTACAACTTCATTAAGACTTCACTGTTGCATCAACAATTCACGTTATTCACCTATTCTCCATTCAACAATCCTTCGACCAGGCCAACACCACTCACCATTCAACAACTTCCTCTTTAACACACAATACAACAGTCCCCATTTGCTTGCAAACGAGCCCCTTACCGTCGTCCAAAACTCCTCAAAAATCTACAATAAAAACTCCCACCTGAAGCCAACCTACATTAGCCACTCCATAACCATCCCCAATTCAACCACCAGAATCACTAGTTTGCCCCCTCAGACCCAATCGCTATCACACAGACATACCCCTCAATTAGAAAATCGCCTTCGCCTTCCACCCTCAAATTCAAGAACCACTACTTGCTTGCCTCCCCACACAACTCCCCTCCTATTCAACACCACAAGACAACTGTTCTATCATTCACCCGAATCCCACAACTCGAAATCCGTTTTTCACATAATTGAAGTACCCGAAACCCGCTTCCTAATCCGAACACCAGACTCCACAAATCCATTAACCCAAAATCAGCGATCAACGATGTAACGTCCCGTATATTTTTGCCGTCAAATATTCAATTTAATTTATTATTTTAAATTGATTTAAATATTTATTTGGAAATATTAATGGATTTAATATGAAATTCATTTATAAAATGACATTGATGAAGAATTTAATATAAATGGCATACCGTGTAAAACCAAAACTTGTAATGTTAAGCTTTGACTTTTATATGGTTTGAAATTGAAACTGTTATTTTAATAATGATATTAATTTATCATTAAATTTGGCGGTTTAATTTAATTAAATAATAAGATAAAATAAACCCGCATACATACCATATTTGTGGTTGGTGTGAAACGATTTGTTGGGTTATGCCCTTACAAAGTCATAGTTGAGGTAGAACTGATCGTTTGAAGATGCCATGACAGGCAAAAAGCATAATATAGGATATCATAGACCACCTAATGAACCCGATATATCCACACTTCCATGAAAATTTTACTGCGTTATTGTTTGGTATATATAACTAAAATAAATGTGAACACTTGAATCTTTTTGTTTATTTTTATATAGATAAACAAAATCTCACCCCCGTTTTCTAATGAAAGGTAAACTCTAGTACTCTCAGATCATTTGACATTATTTTACTAGAGGGTATTTTCAACATGAAAAATTAGAAGTAGAAATATAAGGATAAACAACATATATGTTCATATATCTTTGTTTATACAAATACAAGTGCAAAGAGAAAAGAATATTCATACATTGATACGTCAATCCATATAGACAGTGGAAAACTAAAAAAAAAAACAAATATATTTATATTTATACATCAATCTTGAGGCCAAACCGAACAGCTGAAGAAAAATGAAAGAGGCTAATGAAAACAGAGTGGGACAGCAAGGAAACAGGGTTTGAACAGCTAAGTATATTCAAATAAAAATTTCAATATAAGATTTTGAATCTGTAAATTGAATAGACAATTCAATACATAGCCTAAACTAGTCGTATGGACAGCTCGATCCATGTAAAATCCTGAGCGCAGAGCACATGAAAATCTAACCTGCAAAGATAAACAAGGAAGGAAACAACACCTATTAATATATTTATACCATTAAATCAATAGTCAATCGAAAGACAGCTAAGCATATTTTATACAGAACAAATCCCACGTACAAATCTTTTGCCAAACATTTTATCACAGAAGTATTTTCATATCATCAAAAGGAAAATTCAAAAAGGAAGATCTATAGGACAGTTCAAATCTTTGAAATGAAATAAACAATTAAACTGTACGCAGCACATAAGATGTTATGAATTGACAATGCATAGATGTACCAAATTCACATAGGAACAGACCATATCTTTGTACGAACATCCAACTAACACAATCCTAACCTAGATCAAAATCTGTACAAAATCATATCTTTGTACACATACAGTGTGACCATTCAATACGCCTATGACCTTAAACAAGATTTTTGCACCATTTCATTTCGAATCAAGAACAAGTACAAATCAAAAGATATGGCACAGCTAAGATGAAGTAACAAATATAGTGGGAACAGCTAGATCAAAGAAATGGCCGAACAGCTAGTAGAACAGCTAATGCACATGGGTATACCGTAAGATTTCACATGCAAAATCACTGTTAAAAATCCAAATATAAAATCTAAAGTACAGTTCAAAATCTCTGAATTCAATTTAACAAGTCATAGCCAAAATCTAACCAAATCTAAGTATACAGGCCAAATTCAATACTATACTCTATGAAAATCTCTGATAAACATCACTCAAATCACTGATGAAATCCTCTAAAAAGAAGAGAATCATATGGCCTAAAACCTAAAGGCCGAACCTACCTAAGCTTCTGATGGACATTGTTATTATCCCAAAATCCACTACTATAAATACCTATGCAAGCAGTGTGTTTTCCCCATACCAGAATCATACGAATTAAACAGTAAAGAAGAAAATAGTTCGGCCACTTAAAGATCAAAACAAATAATATAACTGAAATTATAAATCAGCAAAGCACTTAGCTTATTTTATACACTTCGATCCTGGATGAAATCCCGTTGAAGCTATTCGGGTTGACAACTTGGCGTCGGTCAGGCTCGAAGAGTGTGTTCATGATGGATTGAAGGAAGAGGGAGATCGGAAGCGGATTTGGGAGTCTCGGAGGTTACTGGTCGAACTGGGGTGACGTTGTGGGGTTTCTGCAAATCGAAGTAAAGAAGGGGAGTGAAGAGAGAATGAGGAAGGGTGGGGGAGAAGCGTTTGAATTCATTGAAGAAAGGAAGGAGGTTGACGATCTGATTTCGGCCATGGGAAGAAACGTTGAGGCGGCGGTGATTTTTTTTCTGTGGATTTGGGAATATGTCAGGAGGGTTTGGAGTTTTGATAGGGGAAACGGGTAGGGTTGGGCCGATTTTAAATAAGGTAAAAGCCCGTTAAACAAAATATATAAAACCCATGTTAAAATTTAATTAGTTTAAATTTTGTTTATGTGATTTCTCGTGCACACCTTATCAGATTTAAGCAAGGTCTGTCTCGTTGGGACCGTAGAAACAAGATCTTCGAGATGGAGCATGATCAGTCGAGACTGGAAGCAAGGAAGGTTTTTAATTAAATTAAACGCTGTTTAGTTTAATTAAAACCCAGCGTTTAACGACCAGATCAAATCGAGGTGAGTTAAACTCACTCAGTTTTCCCATTTATATTTTATATAAATTGGGTTTTTATTTCGAGTGCTCTGCTTGCTGATGGTTGACTGTTTGCTAGTTATATAATTATTGGTTGATTGAACTGATGGAATTAAACCGTCGTTTAAATTCAGTGAAATACCAAATCATTCTTAGCGATTGGTTCCAATAAAGGTAACTTACCTTGTTGGTCACGTTTATAAAATAAACGTGTTTAAGGGTTTGAATTGGTTGAATTGGTTTGTTTATTGGTCGATGATTAAATGGTCGTTATTTATTTTTATCATATATGAACTGATCCGATGGGTTGATTGATTTAGTATGGGTTGTTGACTGGAATTTCAACACCTGTGTAGTTAAACCAATGGGGGTATTGGTTGGGTATTTGGCAACACATGGCCTAAAAATCAATCGTTTTATAGATGTCGATTTACCGTCAGACAAATTGACGGAAATGGAGTTATAAAATTTATTTTATAACTGGATACAGATTTTGAAATATATTATTTGAATAAAAGTTTTTTTTAAAGGAATGAATATTATTTAAGTTTAAAAACTTATTTATTAATCCAAGTAAATTCTGATGATGGTCAGATTTATAAGAAAAAGGATTTAACGAATTGACCAGATTTGGATAGTTATTTACTATGAAACAATCGAATGGAATTTATTTAAATTAATTTTATTAATTTAAAGAGGAAATAAATTGGAATCGATTACTAAGATAACTTGTTTAAGTTGATTAAATCGACCATTTATTTGAGGGTGTTTATTAAATTAGTGTGTCTGAATAAATTAGTTAAATGAATATTGTTTTAATTTTAATGAAGTTTCAAAAAGGGGATTCACTATTAGTAAATAAAGGAATTAACTACCTTTACAGTAGTTAAAGATTAAGATAAGGTATCATTCTGATTGGGGAAATGACTTTTTAATTGAATTTGTTTCAAAGGAAATCAAAGTTGAAAGCTAAATCTTGTTGAATGGTGAAAGGAGTTTATGAACGGGTTTGTTTAAAACCTGAATTTACAACAAAGTTATAAAAGGAGATTTTAAGCAGATATTATAGCTTAAATAATGTTACTTAATTATTTAAAAAGTGAAATTGAGATAAAGGGTTTATAATAAACCAGGGTTATATTAATGAAGTTAAAAGTGTTGTGTTATAAAGAGGTTACTTAATTGAACTAGGTAAAAATGGTATCTTAAAGAAAGAGATTTTCAAAGTGATAATAAGATTCGTTAAACCTTATATTGAATTAAATAGTTAAATGGAATTTGCGTGGAGATTAGATGAGATATTGGTTATATATTGCAACTCGTATCTATCTTTAGATGTGAACGATGTTGATCAAGGTCTGAGAGGTAATTAAAATACCCCAACTTGAACGACATCGGGATTATTTAGGGGTGGTATGAGTTGTGATGGTGTAAGGGATTAGTGATAATTCATTTCCAGTAGTGAAATAAATGTGAAGATAAGGTTTATCCAACAGAAATAAGCACTGGGTTCTGTCGGGAAATAAATAAAGGATATTTCATAATGTTGTTTAATTTAAAAAGGGCCAAGTGGTGTCGAGTATTGAACCAGTGAACCAAATTGATTGACATGATTGAAACACTGTTTATTTTGATAGTTAAAACACCGACTATCAAACTTGTCCAATACGATTGTTGGTACGGAAAGACCGGGATCGAATATATATTCGAAAACCATTCCGACCAACAAATACGTGAAGATATCAGAAGGCGGTCGAGATGGAGCATTGAAGACCGTGGATCTTCATAAGCGGAAGAACTGCTAATAATGTCTGGTCTGCAGCCAGAGATGTACTGTGGTCCTGTCGTGGTTGAAATCCACGGGTTGCTAGGACTTCTCGCTACTGATCCATGGGGTGATTCCTATATGAGATGCAGTAGGAGAGTACCTTCGGTTCATCCTGTTCCTGGATGACTTGTATGGACGAGTGTCTGACAGAGTATTTCCAAAGGATCATGTACATTGATTTCTTCAAGCGTGTCATAGTTGGGTAGCTCCCAACTAGGGTATTTTTGTGGACATCAATTAGTGATATCCAGAGGATCTGACGATGTGGCATTCAAAGTGTATGATGATCAGATGTGTTCTGACCTCAAGCCTCATCAACCAGGAGATGACAAAAATCGGGCAGGCAGCATGGCTATGTGGGTCGCTCCCATTCGGGTGTATAATCACCTATCTAGAGAAATTCCTTTTGCTTCTATCGATTCTGCCCATTCGGGAACGGTGGTTTGAGTCCAACCGTTGGTGATATACATTCGATACACTCAAGCGAAATGAGTGGTCGGTCATGTGAGGGTCGGGTTGCAAGACGTTCTTGTTGAACCCAGTGTATTCGCCTCTAGAGATACACGAGCGACAGGTGGTCCCATACCTTGTCATAAGTTGGAATCCAATCTCCAATAAGCGCCCGCGGTTTTGATTGTATACTATATATGTAGAGCGTGAGATGCAAGCGTTCTACTAGATTGATATTTACTTGTATTTAGACATTATTATAATATCAGAAAAAAAAGTATTGATTTAAAAAATGTTTTGGATTATCGTAAGGTAAAAACCGTCCGTGTTTATGTGTGGATTTGGTCTTACGATTATCCTTTTCTTTGAAAAGATTTTTGACTTTAAAATCAAGTTGTGTGTTACCTTAATACTGTGCGAGTTTTACTCACTCTGGTTCACCAGACTGACCCGGTGTTTTGTAAATGCTCGGGTTAGCCCGGAAGTACAGGTCCAGGTTACCGGATGCTGCGAAGTCCAGAGACAAGCTGGAAGAGTTCAAACGTATGGTTATATATATAGCTACTGTTCCGATGTGTGATTGTATATGAGGACAGGTTATATAACTGTCCAGATATGTCGATGTACTCTGATACTGTAAGTAATTTTGAAAGCTCTCAATAAAGATTTATTTCCATATTATATTTTGTTCCGCTGCGATGTGAGACTCTATGTTGTTTCTTCTTCTTCTTCTATTCTAATATTTCTATCTTATCTTTCTCATCCTCCAACTTCTTCCTTCTAGCTTTCTGGAGATTCGATACTCGAATGGGACACAGTTTGTGTAAATATCGAAAATTCGAGTGTTGAATTTTTCCGGGTCGTTACAGTGGTATCAGAGCTATTGGTTTAGTGATAACCTTGGCTCTGTGGCGTAACTCGATAGAGAATGGGTTTAGTAATACCCTAGATCGAGATTGAGTGTATATATTTGAGAGCGTATTTGTAAATTTTCATATAAATGTTTTGTATGGTGTTTGTTGATCAGTTCAAGTGTTGAGACGCATTGAACTGTCAATCGATACAGTATTATTTTGAAAAGAGGGTAAATGAAATAATTTTACCCAAATTATATTTTGTATAGAAAATAAATAATTTATCAAATTATCGAGATTTTGGTTTGTGTGTTTGATTGATGTAAATGAAATTAAAATTTGATTGAAATTTGAATTGCAACTTAACTTAGTCAAAATTTAATTAAATTAATTAAATTTGGAATTTGAATTAATCAAATAGAAATAAATCGGGTATTAACCGATTGATGTTCAAATATGTGAAACCAAAATAAAATATTAAAATTGAATATAAATTAAATTGATTTGTTTGATTTGATTGTGGATTGATTGCTGATTTAGAATTGTTTGTTATTTAATGATAGTTGTTTGAATGGAATAATTAGAAATTAATGGGTTTATAACGTCCTTTATTACCTTAGCAATTTCGAGGACGAAATTATTTTAAGGGGGGAAGAATGTAACGTCCCGTATATTTTTGCCGTCAAATATTCAATTTAATTTATTATTTTAAATTGATTTAAATATTTATTTGGAAATATTAATGGATTTAATATGAAATTCATTTATAAAATGACATTGATGAAGAATTTAATATAAATGGCATACCGTGTAAAACCAAAACTTGTAATGTTAAGCTTTGACTTTTATATGGTTTGAAATTGAAACTGTTATTTTAATAATGATATTAATTTATCATTAAATTTGGCGGTTTAATTTAATTAAATAATAAGATAAAATAAACCCGCATACATACCATATTTGTGGTTGGTGTGAAACGATTTGTTGGGTTATGCCCTTACAAAGTCATAGTTGAGGTAGAACTGATCGTTTGAAGATGCCATGACAGGCAAAAAGCATAATATAGGATATCATAGACCACCTAATGAACCCGATATATCCACACTTCCATGAAAATTTTACTGCGTTATTGTTTGGTATATATAACTAAAATAAATGTGAACACTTGAATCTTTTTGTTTATTTTTATATAGATAAACAAAATCTCACCCCCGTTTTCTAATGAAAGGTAAACTCTAGTACTCTCAGATCATTTGACATTATTTTACTAGAGGGTATTTTCAACATGAAAAATTAGAAGTAGAAATATAAGGATAAACAACATATATGTTCATATATCTTTGTTTATACAAATACAAGTGCAAAGAGAAAAGAATATTCATACATTGATACGTCAATCCATACAGACAGTGGAAAACTAAAAAAAAAACAAATATATTTATATTTATACATCAATCTTGAGGCCAAACCGAACAGCTGAAGAAAAATGAAAGAGGCTAATGAAAACAGAGTGGGACAGCAAGGAAACAGGGTTTGAACAGCTAAGTATATTCAAATAAAAATTTCAATATAAGATTTTGAATCTGTAAATTGAATAGACAATTCAATACATAGCCTAAACTAGTCGTATGGACAGCTCGATCCATGTAAAATCCTGAGCGCAGAGCACATGAAAATCTAACCTGCAAAGATAAACAAGGAAGGAAACAACACCTATTAATATATTTATACCATTAAATCAATAGTCAATCGAAAGACAGCTAAGCATATTTTATACAGAACAAATCCCACGTACAAATCTTTTGCCAAACATTTTATCACAGAAGTATTTTCATATCATCAAAAGGAAAATTCAAACAGGAAGATCTATAGGACAGTTCAAATCTTTGAAATGAAATAAACAATTAAACTGTACGCAGCACATAAGATGTTATGAATTGACAATGCATAGATGTACCAAATTCACATAGGAACAGACTATATCTTTGTACGAACATCCAACTAACACAATCCTAACCTAGATCAAAATCTGTACAAAATCATATCTTTGTACACATACAGTGTGACCATTCAATACGCCTATGACCTTAAACAAGATTTTTGCACCATTTCATTTCGAATCAAGAACAAGTACAAATCAAAAGATATGGCACAGCTAAGATGAAGTAACAAATATAGTGGGAACAGCTAGATCAAAGAAATGGCCGAACAGCTAGTAGAACAGCTAATGCACATGGGTATACCGTAAGATTTCACATGCAAAATCACTGTTAAAAATCCAAATATAAAATCTAAAGTACAGTTCAAAATCTCTGAATTCAATTTAACAAGTCATAGCCAAAATCTAACCAAATCTAAGTATACAGGCCAAATTCAATACTATACTCTATGAAAATCTCTGATAAACATCACTCAAATCACTGATGAAATCCTCTAAAAAGAAGAGAATCATATGGCCTAAAACCTAAAGGCCGAACCTACCTAAGCTTCTGATGGACATTGTTATTATCCCAAAATCCACTACTATAAATACCTATGCAAGCAGTGTGTTTTCCCCATACCAGAATCATACGAATTAAACAGTAAAGAAGAAAATAGTTCGGCCACTTAAAGATCAAAACAAATAATATAACTGAAATTATAAATCAGCAAAGCACTTAGCTTATTTTATACACTTCGATCCTGGATGAAATCCCGTTGAAGCTATTCGGGTTGACAACTTGGCGTCGGTCAGGCTCGAAGAGTGTGTTCATGATGGATTGAAGGAAGAGGGAGATCGGAAGCGGATTTGGGAGTCTCGGAGGTTACTGGTCGAACTGGGGTGACATTGTGGGGTTTCTGCAAATCGAAGTAAAGAAGGGGAGTGAAGAGAGAATGAGGAAGGGTGGGGGAGAAGCGTTTGAATTCATTGAAGAAAGGAAGGAGGTTGACGATCTGATTTCGGCCATGGGAAGAAACGTTGAGGCGGCGGTGATTTTTTTTCTGTGGATTTGGGAATATGTCAGGAGGGTTTGGAGTTTTGATAGGGGAAACGGGTAGGGTTGGGCCGATTTTAAATAAGGTAAAAGCCCGTTAAACAAAATATATAAAACCCATGTTAAAATTTAATTAGTTTAAATTTTGTTTATGTGATTTCTCGTGCACACCTTATCAGATTTAAGCAAGGTCTGTCTCGTTGGGACCGTAGAAACAAGATCTTCGAGATGGAGCATGATCAGTCGAGACTGGAAGCAAGGAAGGTTTTTAATTAAATTAAACGCTGTTTAGTTTAATTAAAACCCAGCGTTTAACGACCAGATCAAATCGAGGTGAGTTAAACTCACTCAGTTTTCCCATTTATATTTTATATAAATTGGGTTTTTATTTCGAGTGCTCTGCTTGCTGATGGTTGACTGTTTGCTAGTTATATAATTATTGGTTGATTGAACTGATGGAATTAAACCGTCGTTTAAATTCAGTGAAATACCAAATCATTCTTAGCGATTGGTTCCAATAAAGGTAACTTACCTTGTTGGTCACGTTTATAAAATAAACGTGTTTAAGGGTTTGAATTGGTTGAATTGGTTTGTTTATTGGTCGATGATTAAATGGTCGTTATTTATTTTTATCATATATGAACTGATCCGATGGGTTGATTGATTTAGTATGGGTTGTTGACTGGAATTTCAACACCTGTGTAGTTAAACCAATGGGGGTATTGGTTGGGTATTTGGCAACACATGGCCTAAAAATCAATCGTTTTATAGATGTCGATTTACCGTCAGACAAATTGACGGAAATGGAGTTATAAAATTTATTTTATAACTGGATACAGATTTTGAAATATATTATTTGAATAAAAGTTTTTTTTTAAAGGAATGAATATTATTTAAGTTTAAAAACTTATTTATTAATCCAAGTAAATTCTGATGATGGTCAGATTTATAAGAAAAGGGATTTAACGAATTGACCAGATTTGGATAGTTATTTACTATGAAACAATCGAATGGAATTTATTTAAATTAATTTTATTAATTTAAAGAGGAAATAAATTGGAATCGATTACTAAGATAACTTGTTTAAGTTGATTAAATCGACCATTTATTTGAGGGTGTTTATTAAATTAGTGTGTCTGAATAAATTAGTTAAATGAATATTGTTTTAATTTTAATGAAGTTTCAAAAAGGGGATTCACTATTAGTAAATAAAGGAATTAACTACCTTTACAGTAGTTAAAGATTAAGATAAGGTATCATTCTGATTGGGGAAATGACTTTTTAATTGAATTTGTTTCAAAGGAAATCAAAGTTGAAAGCTAAATCTTGTTGAATGGTGAAAGGAGTTTATGAACGGGTTTGTTTAAAACCTGAATTTACAACAAAGTTATAAAAGGAGATTTTAAGCAGATATTATAGCTTAAATAATGTTACTTAATTATTTAAAAAGTGAAATTGAGATAAAGGGTTTATAATAAACCAGGGTTATATTAATGAAGTTAAAAGTGTTGTGTTATAAAGAGGTTACTTAATTGAACTAGGTAAAAATGGTATCTTAAAGAAAGAGATTTTCAAAGTGATAATAAGATTCGTTAAACCTTATATTGAATTAAATAGTTAAATGGAATTTGCGTGGAGATTAGATGAGATATTGGTTATATATTGCAACTCGTATCTATCTTTAGATGTGAACGATGTTGATCAAGGTCTGAGAGGTAATTAAAATACCCCAACTTGAACGACATCGGGATTATTTAGGGGTGGTATGAGTTGTGATGGTGTAAGGGATTAGTGATAATTCATTTCCAGTAGTGAAATAAATGTGAAGATAAGGTTTATCCAACAGAAATAAGCACTGGGTTCTGTCGGGAAATAAATAAAGGATATTTCATAATGTTGTTTAATTTAAAAAGGGCCAAGTGGTGTCGAGTATTGAACCAGTGAACCAAATTGATTGACATGATTGAAACACTGTTTATTTTGATAGTTAAAACACCGACTATCAAACTTGTCCAATACGATTGTTGGTACGGAAAGACCGGGATCGAATATATATTCGAAAACCATTCCGACCAACAAATACGTGAAGATATCAGAAGGCGGTCGAGATGGAGCATTGAAGACCGTGGATCTTCATAAGCGGAAGAACTGCTAATAATGTCTGGTCTGCAGCCAGAGATGTACTGTGGTCCTGTCGTGGTTGAAATCCACGGGTTGCTAGGACTTCTCGCTACTGATCCATGGGGTGATTCCTATATGAGATGCAGTAGGAGAGTACCTTCGGTTCATCCTGTTCCTGGATGACTTGTATGGACGAGTGTCTGACAGAGTATTTCCAAAGGATCATGTACATTGATTTCTTCAAGCGTGTCATAGTTGGGTAGCTCCCAACTAGGGTATTTTTGTGGACATCAATTAGTGATATCCAGAGGATCTGACGATGTGGCATTCAAAGTGTATGATGATCAGATGTGTTCTGACCTCAAGCCTCATCAACCAGGAGATGACAAAAATCGGGCAGGCAGCATGGCTATGTGGGTCGCTCCCATTAGGGTGTATAATCACCTATCTAGAGAAATTCCTTTTGCTTCTATCGATTCTGCCCATTCGGGAACGGTGGTTTGAGTCCAACCGTTGGTGATATACATTCGATACACTCAAGCGAAATGAGTGGTCGGTCATGTGAGGGTCGGGTTGCAAGACGTTCTTGTTGAACCCAGTGTATTCGCCTCTAGAGATACACGAGCGGCAGGTGGTCCCATACCTTGTCATAAGTTGGAATCCAATCTCCAATAAGCGCCCGCGGTTTTGATTGTATACTATATGTGTAGAGCGTGAGATGCAAGCGTTCTACTAGATTGATATTTACTTGTATTTAGACATTATTATAATATCAGAAAAAAAAGTATTGATTTCAAAAATGTTTTGGATTATCGTAAGGTAAAAACCGTCCGTGTTTATGTGTGGATTTGGTCTTACGATTATCCTTTTCTTTGAAAAGATTTTTGACTTTAAAATCAAGTTGTGTGTTACCTTAATACTGTGCGAGTTTTACTCACTCTGGTTCACCAGACTGACCCGGTGTTTTGTAAATGCTCGGGTTAGCCCGGAAGTACAGGTCCAGGTTACCGGATGCTGCGAAGTCCAGAGACAAGCTGGAAGAGTTCAAACGTATGGTTATATATATAGCTACTGTTCCGCTGTGTGATTGTATATGAGGACAGGTTATATAACTGTCCAGATATGTCGATGTACTCTGATACTGTAAGTAATTTTGAAAGCTCTCAATAAAGATTTATTTCCATATTATATTTTGTTCCGCTGCGATGTGAGACTCTATGTTGTTTCTTCTTCTTCTTCTATTCTAATATTTCTATCTTATCTTTCTCATCCTCCAACTTCTTCCTTCTAGCTTTCTGGAGATTCGATACTCGAATGGGACACAGTTTGTGTAAATATCGAAAATTCGAGTGTTGAATTTTTCCGGGTCGTTACAAACGATCCCAAATCGCGACTTCTAAATAGTGAATACCTCTGGAACCCGAATCACGAACCATCTGAAAATTCACGAGACTTCCAAATTCGCACTTTCCCCAATCGAATTCCAGAAATCCTTACCCAGAACCAATTTGAAACCACCATCACATACTCAAATTGAAGTTTCGATCTTTTTTGCTTTCTGTTTCTTTTTCTGGGTCCATAACTGAAATCAAGTTGTAAGGTTTTGATTTTTAATGGGCATTGTTATTGACACTCCATTTTCTGTTAAGGGGAGGCCAAATTTTAAGGACACTCCACTTTTTTAAATTGTTAAGGGGGTGGTTCAATGTAGATGACTATTTTTTCTACTTTTTACGTTTCTACCCTTACTTCTAAAAATTACTCACCATAGAGGAAAATTCTATTTATACACCAAAAATTCTTTAACATACACCATTATTTTTTCTATAAAATTTTATTACTAAATTACCCTTTTCTCATAGTTGCTTTTTTAATACTTCTGCATATAGAAAGTCAAATTATTCTTAAAAGTATTGAAATTTGATGCAAACTAGATATGTTAATGAATTATTTAATCATGAAATCTAAAATTTCAATTAAGAAAACATTCATAAATAATGGTCTAATTTAGAAGTGTTGATTTATTTTGTAAAATTACAGTAATTTTGTCGAAATTGAATTTTTTTCATAAAGTTAATAAAAGTTGCAATATCAGTACAAGAAATATATTTCATTTTGTAAAATTTTACTCAATTTGATGCAAAGAGTTTCTAATTTTTGGTAATTGTGTTTTAATTTGAAAAAGGAAAGAAAAAGAATATGAAAACATGGATATTTTAGTAAAAGAAAAAGTGAATGTAAAGTAATATATGGTGTATATTAGTAAATTATAGTTTTTGGTATATGTTTAGCAATTTTTGTTTTATAAATAGAATTAGCCAACTGTAAAATCATAAGTCTCCTGAATCACAAAAACCCAAATTAAGCCTAAATGGATAATAATATAAAAGTACATTTATTTGTTAAGGGGATACTTTCCTCCTTAGTACTCCCCTTAACAATTTTTAAAAAATTAAAAAATTGGCCTCCCCCTAACAATATTTGGAGTGTCAATAACAATGCCCTTTTTAATTCAGAAGGGGAGAGGGTAACTGGTTGTTTTCATTTTACATGGCGTGGGCTTATTATTGATTAAGTAGGCCGGGTTTGGACCTTAATTCTTTTGATTTTCATGTTGGCAAATCTTAATAAAAAAAACATTTTTAGCTGAATTGTTTTTTTAATGTGTAAGATTTTTGGTTGGACTCGACAACTCTATTGTACAGTGTTTAGCTAGCTTTTTTCTTCTTCTATTTTTGCATTTTCTTTTTTCTTCTTTCTCTCTTTCCAATTTAAATTTAGTTTTTTTTTTGGTTTTTACCTAAAAAAGAAGAAGAAGAATCTAGGTCTTTTGTTTTATTTTTCCTTTGCCTTTCATTTTAGTTTAATTTTTCTTGGCCATTTGTTTTCAGCATATCATTTAAAAAAAAGGAAAAATCAATTCAAAAGATTAAGAAAGAATTCAAGCAAAACAAAAACTCAGAGGTCAAGCAATTTGCAATTAGCAAAATTTGAATTGTTGGAGCGGTTGCACACCAAGTGGGGTGTGAACGCGCTAGCGCTACTCAGTTGCACTGGACGGATTGCCGATCTAAGTGAGTGTTTTCTAAACTCTACAGGGACTGTTGCTGCTTGATAAATATATAAAAATTGCTTGTAAAGATTTCGTGTAGGTACCACGGCTTGCTTGTATAAATTTTATTTCTGTGACTGTTCTGTGATTGATTATTTTTCTTGTTGATGTATGGTTGGAATTTAAAACGAACGTGGGATTAATTGAAAGGTTTGTTTTTGAAATAAATTAATTTTGAAATCGAATCGAGGGTTCCCCAAAGCTCATAGGAAAAAATTATTCAGGTGTCTAAGGAACGGTAGAGTCTAGAACTCAAATAGGTTCTTAAACCTTCAGTTGCGTTTCTAAGATGATTCGTGGCACACTAATAATCCCTGCACGAACTTGGCTTAGACTTGTATTTATATAATTCGAAGTTGTTAATTTTAACGTATTTTTTAAGAGCTTCTTTAAAGCCAAAAGTTTTGCAACTGATTTTTCGATGAAAAACTCTCTTCTTCTAGTACATGTGCGCTGGCCCCATGTACAACCAAAATTGCAATTCTTTTCAAAATTTAAATGATTTTGGTTACAATTCAAATCAAAATGAATTTCGAGATGCTTTTCGAGCAATTTCAACGATCAACCCTCAATATTGGAAACAAATATTGAATCTTTACTTGAAATGAGCACACAACAAAATCAAAAAATAAATGAATGGTGTAATTCATACTTGTGAAACAATTCAAGTCAAAGTTTTCAAAATAGTCAAAATTCGAACGATTTTGATTATAACCCCAGCCAAATCAATTTCGAACTCCAAAATGAATTTCAAATTCAAAATGGAAATGTAAATAACTTTTCAAATGATTTTGGCAATGAATACAATTTCAATAATGGTGCGATTTACGATTTTTGTTCTCAACAATTTCAAATTGAAAATTCTAACGTAAATAATTATAAATTTGATTTTGTTGAGCAAATGAATGAAATTTTTGATAACCACACAGATTTGGTATTTGAAACATACTTGAAATGATGTGACCAACAAAATCAAATTTCAACATGTGATTAGTCAAATGATAATCCACCTTTTACCACAATCGACGATCTTCAACTAACAACTTTTGAAATTGATGAAAATCATAATGAATTTTTGAAATCTTTGTAATTGATTTGAATTTAAATTCTCTTGAAAAGAAGACGTCTATCTTCAATTTGATATTTCTCTCTCAGATTTTGAAAATTTAGCAAATCTAGATTGCCAATCTGAAAGAAATGATGAAGTTGGTAACAACTGTTTAAGTGAGGACGACTTTGATGAGCAAAAACTTCTTAAACTGATTGACGATAAAGCAGTTGGGTTTAAAACTGAAAATGAAACATTTGAAAACTTTGAAATTTTTGAGGTTCAAAACAACGAAACTGCTGAATATGATCTTAAACACAATGACGATTTTTCTAAAACTATTGAAACTCCTTGCGACTTGATCATTTCAACTGAACCTCACTGTAATCACTTATTTTTCAATGATAAATTTCTGTAGTATATGAACTCTTTTCGGAATAACACAGTTTTTAAGAAAATACAATTTCAAAATTTACTGAAAATTCATTTGTTTGGTTTTAACTTTAGGTTTACTAATGAACCTTTAGTCAACAAAATTTCAAGTATCAAAGCAAAACTGAACAATGTTTCTCAAAGCAAGTGTAGGGGTGAGAATGATGCACCTGTCTCTCAATTTATACATCATATGAACAAACTCGAACTTTGTTTTGGAAAATTTTACTAAACCCCTGCTCAATGACCTCTCTATAATTGCTATAGAAATTCAATTCGATTTAAGGATCAATTGTAAGCTCAAAATTTTAAAATTAGCTACTCAGACTTTTGAAAAAACAATTTTTTTTTTCAAATCTAAAACATAATATAAAATCCTTTATGATTTGGTTTTCTGTGCTTAAGCCGTGTCTCATAATCTTAATGAGACTGATCCATTGGTCCATTGTGGATCGGGTCATCTATTCGATGACTGCGTATTTTCTACAGGCGTATCTAGTAAGTCACGCTTATCCTCTTATTTTCTTTCCCTTTCACTAAGATATGTCTGATTAACGACTGTTGGGGCACAATCTATTTTAAAGTGTGGGGGGGGGGGGATTTACATTACATCAGTAATCAAATTTTATGAACTAGAACATTCGTTGAACAAGGACTAACTTAAAATTTATAAATAACACCTTGGTTTTTTATTGATAAGTTGAATTGTTGGGTGATAGGAATGAACATTAATTATTCATTGAGTCGTAATGTGTCTTTTTAAGATTCTATCTTGAGACTGTGCAGACGTCAGTCATGTTATGGAGTAAGCGTGTCAACCCTTGTCAGACATGTTAGAATGTGCTAGTAAAAAAAAATCATAAAATAAAATCAAATAAAAATGATTTTGCACCTACATTTTTTGGATTTTCTGAGTTCGTTCTCATGCATAATATTTTTTCACTCAAATTTTTAATCTTATAAGTTCTAAATTCCACTTGGCCCACTAAAGGAGAAATGACTCATTGGAGCGTTCTTCTTCGATACCCCACAGTATTCAAACCCAAGTTTTAGTCGATTTACATCCATGTTTCGATAAGTTTTTCTTATATTGGTATACTTAAGAACCTTTTTACTGATTTATTCTCAAAGTAAAAAAAGTCACTTTTTATACTAATATTACACTACCCACTCCGTACTTGTTTTAAGGTAGGATAACCATATACCACATCTTATTGTGTACGGGTTATCTATCTTACGAAACTTTGCTTATCTTTCCTTTCAGCTTTTTATATAACATCAATCTGGACTTGTGTGTTGAATTAGGGTTATAGAAGTAGAGTAACTAGGGAACAAATTTTTCCTTTCATGAAGTGTTGGTTATGATTTTCTTAGTAGAGGAGGAATCAAATGAAATAATGTACTGTATCATTCCATTCCATCTCCACTTATCATTCATCATGTATTTTCCACACAAAAAAGGAAAAAAAAGAGAAAGAAAAAAATGCTATAAAGAGAAAATCTCTAAGAATAAAATAGTCATTCATCATTCTTGACTATAAAGCAATCATTACCATTCCATCCATATCCATCATACCGTATTCAGAAGTGAGGATTGTAGTAGAGGAGATGAAAGGAAACAAAACGTCCATTTGTTCCTTAGTATTACTTTATCTTTTGTAGCTTGAAGTTCAACTAATGCACTTGCCCCCTTATCTATAATATTTTTAGAACTTACAAAATTTTCCTTCATCTATGCATGACTCACATCCAATACATTACAGTTACATTGGTGCAAAAAAAAAGAATAAATAAATGATTAGGTGCATATTGTCAATGTGTAGAACTTTATTTGACACCACGCTCTTAATCTTCAAGGCAATTACAGTGTTATCAAGGAATTACGATTCAACTCGAAATTTTTTGTTCATTTTTGCACCAATAATGGGATGGACAATTTAGGACTAAATTGCTATTATAGAAGTTAGGTAAAGTCCTTAGAATTTGAAAGACCTTAAATATATTATTTGATTAAACCGCGTACATAAGACGCTTTGGATTTTGTGGGTAGTATCCGCTGAAAACCCTCATGAGACAACACTCATCCTACTAGGGACACCTAGGGGTTTAACGGCTTGTTGCATACGCTAGATGAAATCATGTTTCCTACGAAAGTGTGACATATCTTAGTTTAGTTTATTCGTGGATGAGTAGAAAGATAAGTGTGGGGGTATTGCAAAATTTGTTTGCAAACAAATGAGCAATTGTAAACAATTATTTAATTCGTTCGGCTTTCCTAAACAACAAGAGTTGTTGTAAAGGGTGTCGAACTCTAGGATCAAAATTATTTTAATTACTAAATTCAGTCAGATTATTCCGAAAGTTTGATTGTTTGAAACAACAGAAAATAAATAAAAAGTGAGTTTTTTATAATAAATGAAAGCAATTAGGGAGTAATGACATAAACTGGATTAATAATCGTCAATAGCCAAACAAATAAATATAGATCTAACTCATGTTTCTGTCACAAATATGAATGAACGATAATTAGGTTTTTAGAAACAAACATGTAAATAACGACAAGCATAGCCTATGCAGAAGCTAACCTCTTAAACAACCATAGGCTATCAAGATGTATTCACTACTTTATTTCTAAAACCCTAAAAATTTAGATCTAAATCTAAAAAGTGTTAGATCGAACTCGAATATACCCTGTGAAGGAGCACAACTCTTATATGACACAAAGTATGAAGGTTCAGATCTAAATCTTGGTTCAGATCTAAATCTATATGCTCAAAGTCCTAATCTATTAGGCTATGTGATTCATATTGAATTTAATCTATAAGTGTCATCACCCCTAATTAAAGGGGATTAGCTAGACATAGCTAAATGATGAGAAATACAAAAGTGAAGAACAAACATAAATAAAATAAAACAAAAACTAAAGAGAACGAGAAGAATAGTTTTATTCCAAGAGAAGAGTTACAGAATAAAACCCAAGACAATTCTAAATGAAAGAGATACAGTGTATTTATAGTTGCCATGACCAAGACTAAGTGGCCACATACAAAATGTGGGAAAAATTCATTACCTAAATAACAAATAAACCAATGTGAACGCATGTGAATGGACATGCAAATGTCATGGAAAAATAGCTTGCAGGCATCAAACGACATCAACTTCAATCCTTTTGAGCATGAATAAGATCTCCATAACATATGAGACAAGTGATCTTTATGAAAAGGCATTGAATCTTGACATTAAAATATGCGGCAAAAGGTGGTTGAACAACAACATTTCTTTAGGTCTTCATGCTTAAATCCATCTCTAAAAATCAACACTCTTCTTGCACTAATTCTTCAAGCTTTTCAAATATTAAGTGCATTCACAACCAGAGGTCGGTTGGAAAATAAACGAGGTCGATGGTCTATTTCAAGGTATAAAAATTATAGTGCTCGTAAATAGCACCTAAATAACTTTGAAACAATGTACGATAGAAAGTACATGCATATGTGAAATTACAGAGCATAATGGTCAAAGAATGATAAGAAAACATGCAAAAACTTGAATTCATGGAGACCCGCAGGGAACCACTTTACAGAAAAGTCATAATGGAAAAGTTTCTTGAAAGCTACATGTAAAAATAGATCTTTAACTTCCCAAACACATGGTAGGAAAATGGCTTAAAAGTCAAAGGTTGCAGTAACAATGGTGTAATAACCCGGAAAATGTGAACCAATTTAAAATTTTTAAATTTGGTTATTACCAAAGATTTTGAATAGTTGAAATAGCATATTTCAATAAAATAGAAAATTGGGTATAGTATTGCCGTTTGAAATTTTGAATACAAACCTTGTCTGACTGTACCGGGTGGAAAATATAACGGATTTTAGCAAAACTGAAAATATTTAAATCTGTTTATGAATACCTTTCTAACGAATCTGAAAAATCGAAGTTTCATAACGGGAATCAAAAGATATGGCCAAATGAATTTTCAGAAAGGTCGCTATATAGCATATATAGCCCTTGAAAATTGATATTTTGCATACGACCTCGGAATTCGACGAAACCACTTTTGTTGGGTCCGGGATGTCAAATAATTGCTAAGTTGCAAATTTCATAATTTTTGAAGCTAGTATGTGAGCGGGGCAAAAGAAAATGTGATTGGACAATTTCTGTTAAAATGGGTCGACCTAAAAATGGCCGTTTTTCAAACGAGCTCAGAATTCGATGAAACTGGTTTTGTTAGGGCTGTATCGTGAAAACAAAGCTAGATTTATTTTTCTGGAATTTTTCGATTCAGTTTGTGGCCCTGGCAAATTGAAATGTACGTTCAAATTTAATATTGAATGTTTTATATTTTAATTTGAAAAATAACACTGTAACAGTCGAATTGGCCAACGAAACATATCCCATTGTGTCCGGAATGGGGGTATTTAGCTAGGGACGACAGTCGTTGGGTTTGATTTCGAGTCCGTTTGTGAAAACACTATTTAAAATTTCCTATATAGCTTCGACCAATAGGATTTTTTCTTTTAAAAAAAAATCGAAAAAAACCCTAGCCGCCAGGCGATTTGAACGACGCACGAAGCTCGAAGCTTCCCATCGTTTTTGCCGCCGCCACAGCCAGTTTCGCCGCCTCCTCCAGTTGAAGATTCTGATCGCCTCTGCCTCCTCTTTACATCCGACCAAGCCTCGCCTCAAAGCATCGACCGTACGCGTCGAATTTCGAGAGGGAAGTCAGCCCCTTTGGAGCGCCGCCGCGACTCGCTGGAGCCGCCGAGTTCATCGCCACCACCGTCGATCGGAAGGTGGTTCGTAGCCCTACGACGTCGTGTAACCTGATCGGAGCAACAAGGTACGGATTGACTGTAAAATCAAAACCTAGTTTTGAAGGTTTAAAAAACCTTTCTGCTTCGAAATTCTGAAATGAAAATAACACTATAAAGCGTTGCAAAACTTTGAAAAATAATATCTTTTTCGTTCTTTAACGAAATTCGATGAAACAGGAGACACCGTGACCGCAAGGAGGCTCTCTACATTCTAGAAGAAGCCGCGGATTTTTCTGATCTTCCTACGATTTTTAGCACTGCAATAACCAATGTGAGGAATCTAAACTGAATTGTGTGAATGGAATCGCGTTGTATAAATTATATAAGCGAAGTGTAAATTATATACGCATTGTATACCTCATGTACTTGTGTTGTATAAGTTATATTAGCGATGTATAAATTATACAAGCGTTGAATGAAACATATATGCTTTGAATTGTGATGAAATGCAAGTGAATTACAATATATATATATATATATATATATATATATACTCCCCTCGTCCACAGACCATGGACGATATTTATTGCTTGTGATTGACGTGATATTATATGGTATGACGAATGGTTGAAAATAATTGTTTGTGGTGGATATTGTGGTTGAAAAATACCTTTGTGGTTGAAAAATACCCTCTTGTGGTTGAAACAAAATAGAATAGGATTGTGGAATTGAAAATAAAACATGCCGCCTGCGTGCGAACTAGATGCATGATCCCCATTGTCAAAAACCGCGATGTTTTAAGGTAGAGCGAGGAGCCGTACTAGGGACGGTCCCGGTTTTAACTACCCTGCCGTTATGCTGCCGAAATTTTCTGAAATATTCATGTGTTGAGTTGCAATTCATTCGTTGAGTTGAAATTCATGTGTTGAATATTATTTGGATTTAAACAAATAGCTTTAGCGATAAATAAAAATCATATTTTTATATGTATACAAACCATAGCGAATATTCATGTGTTGAGTTGCAATTCATTCGTTGAGTTGAAATTCATGTGTTGAATATTATTTGGATTTAAACAAATAGCTTTAGCGATAAATAAAAATAACATTTTTATATGTATACAAACCATAGCGAATATTCATGTGTTGAGTTGCAATTCATTCGTTGAGTTGAAATTCATGTGTTGAATATTATTTGAATTGAAACAAATAGCTTTAGCGATAAAAATCACATTTTTATATATATACAAACTATAGAGAATATTCATGTGTTGAATCGAAATTCGTTCGTCGAGTTGAAATTCATGTGTTGAATGTTATCGTATTTTAAAAATAAAATGAATCGACAATAAAAACTACATTTTTATTGTGAATATGAAGTGTTAAAAACATTCACGTGTTGAATAAATATTTTTGATGATAAAAATATTTCTTTTATCATGTATACGCTTTGATAAAAATACACACGTGTTGAAATAAATAATAGTTGGCTAGAAATATTATTATTAGCTTTGTTCTGCATATATATACATGTGTTGAACAGGAAAAATGGATTAGCTGTAGAGTAAAGAAATTATTTGCGTGCCCGACAAATAGGTAAGCCTTGATGAGTTGGCTGCGCAATTTTATTTTTATATCAACTCCTGTGAATGCCATTGGATGCGGAGTGCTGGTTATTCTGTGTGAAATAATAAACATCGCCATAGGATAGTAAAAATTAATTTCGAACTACACTACATGGCATACTCCTTGACGATAGGCATACTTCATCATATTCCACATAAGCAATTGGAGCTTGTGTGACGAGGTGGAAGATTTACCATACGAGCGAGAGGCTTGTATGGTGATGATTATATACTACAGGTTGAACTGATGACTGATATGGACTATATAAAATATAACGTTAAATTGCCAGATTAATAAAACCCCCACACGGGTCTGAAGTTGACAATAATCACGTCGCTCTAGTTATTAGATACGGCACATGGATTATTTATTTCCACACGGAAACGGGGTGACGAGAATTTATTCTCTGGAGTGATTATCTATACATGCTCCCCCGTAAACACCAGAATATATCACTATAAATATGTGAATGCTTTTTAGGATTTATTGGGTACCTAACACGACCCAATAAATTTCCAAACCCCTCCCCGTACAAAGGAGGTTATGGCGAAATTTTTCGAAATATTAAGGCGTTAGTGAAATATTTGAAGTGAAAACGAAGTTGAAAATATGGAATGAACTATAGTTGGAATTATAGAATGAACTATATTTATATATATTAAATATAAATATAACTAAAAGGAATCGAAGCCGTGCAGTTCGTGTTTCGGAATCGTAATTTGAAACGATTAATACGAGAAATACGACCATCGGATTTTCCCGAAACCGCAACCGCTGGGTTCGCCTTGGAAATATCTTCCCAACGGCACCAACCTTGTAAAAATCCAACGGTTGGATTGTCCGGAATGTTTAATTCAAATCCGAAAAAAAACAGCGCCAGACTCGTTTATATTTATATATAAATATAAATATAATTAAATTAAATAGAATAACGACGCTGCAGTTCGAATTTTGAAACCGTAATTTCAAACGACTAGTGTGGGAGATCCGACCGTCGGATTTTCACGAAACTGGAACCGTTGGGTTCGCTTTGGGAATATCTTCCCACTGATATAGACTTTGTAGAAATCCAACGGTTAGATTTTCCGATATGTGTAAAACAAATTAGGGGAAAAACAGCGCCAGTGCCACGGCACGACCTGAAACGTCGTTTAATTAAATATGGCCATTTTTAAACAAATAAAAATGGCGAAAAATCGTTATAAAATATTATAGGCAACGTAGATTGCAAATAAACCAATTGGGCTTGAATTGTTTGATATTAGATGGTTGTATGTGCTTGACACGAAAATAACACTAAAGAACTGAAATATGGATGTCGAATAATATAACCATGGAAAGAATTGATTTAACTTCTAATTACGTGAATTATTTGAAAAGGCCGAGCTAACCCTCATTTCAAATAATTTATCGAGCGATTCGAATTGGAAGATACAAAGACGATTCAAGACCGACGATCTTCGTATCGGTTGGATGGGCGCTACTGAGGTTCCTGGCCGGAGTAGCTACCGTGAAGGAACGGAAGTAGTAGCCGTCTGAACGTATGTGTTGATTGTACGAATATACGAGTAATTGACGCCTCCGGTTTCGTTCAGACCCAGAACGGACTTGTAAATGGACTGTGTGTCTGACATTGGATTTTGTTCTATACCGATTGATCTCTGTTAAATATATATCTGTTTGGCGGCGGAGAATTTATTCTTTTGCTTAACGCCCTTCTCTGAGACATATGAGCTCAGAGGTTATATATCGATGGAAATCAATCGTATGGAGTGGACTGCCTATGTGGCATGCCAAGATGCTGTGATCAAGGCTTCTGTTGCAAAGCAAAGTCTTGTGGATGATGATCAAAGCACGGTCTACATGGCCTGGCTTTGTGTATAGCGTGGATTCGCGAGCCTCACACCTCGGTATGAGTCAAAAACGGGATACGGACCGCTGGGAGAGCACGATGTTTCTTTCTAGCTATGGTGGTGTCAGTGACTTACCAGCCCTGACATTTATATCTACTTTTCACCTTTGTGGTTGTTGGAATACGAGGCGCCTCGATTATAGGTCTGTAAGGACCGGGAAACGTGTGCTCAGGCATAATTAATCCTCAAACGTAAGAGAGGACCGGCCCAGCCGAATCCAGGGTTGCCCAGAGTGTGTAGTCCTGAGGCATTTGCTAGAATGTCTCGAAGCGGAGAGGAGCTTGCCCCTTGCCTCGACTCATGACGGAAATCCAATTTCCAATACGAGATAACGGATTCGATTGTAACTTATATATGGCGACATAGTGGCATGGGACGCTCATGTCGCCTATGATTGATATTTATGATGCTATTCGTTTTTGAAACATATATGCACTAGTAATAATATCAATTGATTTTGCTTTGTACGTATCAAGCATATTTGGCCATTATAAGGTAAAACTCTATCCTCCGGCTTGCGTTGCATTGTATGATGGGACCTGAGTCTTATAATGGCTTCATTCTTTTTAAAAGCATTGCGTTGTTTTAAAAGAATTTACTTTGTTTTAAATGCACTAGCAATCACTGGAGTAAACCCGTTCCGTGAAAGTGGCATGGTCCTATGATTTGCTTATCACTGTTGTTTAACTGTTAAATAGATTCCTCATACCAGTCCCCATGACTAACTCGTTGTTTGTTTCACTTTGCAAACGCGGGTGCCCTTATTTTCACACGGGCAACCTAGTTCAAAGGTGACAGGTTGTTTTGGCTCTGCACTGTTGCATAGAGTGCATTTTTGGCTCATGGCGAGGCTGACTTCACAGAGACGACTTTGACATTTTCCGCCATTACTGTACTTATATTATGATTCCGCCTCTGGAGATGCGGACTGATTTACTTTCAGTACTTCTTATTGTATGTATATGTACCGCCTTCGGCGATGTAGACTGATACCCTTATTATGTCTCACTGCATGTATGTATTCCGCCTCTGGCGATGATGACTGATCACTTCCCTTTTATTTACTAAGTTATATCCTACGCTATGCTATTCTGATGTTGTTACATGTTGTGATTCCGCTGTCATACTCATGTGAAATTATTCTATTTATTGTTCTGCTATTATCTGTACTCTGCTATGATGATTAATGTGTTATATTCCAATGATTATCCTTAACACCGCCCCTCGGATTTTGGGATCGTCACAAATGGCATGGTAAGTTCTTCAACGGAGTAACTGTAGAACTTCTAGCTTGAACAAATCTAAAAATGATTGAAATTCTCTTGTTGGGGGTAAATAAGAAAACCACTAGTAGCCTCAATAGTGACATTTTATCATCTTTCAGGTGCAATGTCACATGACCGAGAGTGCCACATAACATAGTGAGATAAATGGAAGTTTTACATTCCAAAAACTGAGAATTTATCAGCTGGGCTTCATTAGTTTTCCAAATGTCTGAGAATCAAGAAACATGAAATCAAAGATTGTTATAGAACTTGAAAACTAGTTGAATTTAATAAAATTACAAGAAAGTGATGAAGGAATTCACGCTGGAGTTAGAGTTAATGCTTCGCTAATTAAAATATATGTCTGTATATATTTGGATTGGTTTTTTTAGTTATGTAACCACTTTGGTGTAATTCATCTGTTGTAAGTTGTTCAGATCCGTCTACTTTGATCTCTATTGATTGTTGTAATATGACAAAGTTGCTTATGGTGTTTTGGTATTAAATGAATGAATTGAAAACCACATTCAATTTTAACAAGATGACTAAAGGAATCAACCAGATCATGAATATCATAAAGGTCCAGTCTAGGAACCAACCAATCAATTGTCTGAGAATTCCATTATCCCACATTAAACTAGATCTTCAGATTTTGGTGCACAGATAAATCAAAAAACGCAATAATTGGAAGGAAAAAAACATTATGTTGAATACAGTTGAAAAACTGGACAAATCAAAATACTAATCTATATGATGATCATGTTTTAAGCTTAAATTCTGCCAACTACCAACATCCGTAGTTACCCAAATAATTTCATTATGTCCCAATTTCATGTGTAAAAATAGCATTACGTTATGAGTCGGAGAATTATGTTATCTTACGAACTTTAAAGGAGGTGCGGGATTAAACAAAATATAAGATATCATGAATGGCTAAATGGATGAAAAATAAGCACTGCAAGGACAAAAAATTCTGAACAATCATTATTGACAGTAATTATTCACACGCATGTAGATTACCTCTAAGCATTGCATTACTGTTAATCTTTAGAATACATGTTGGGAAGGCAAGCCATCTCAGTCATCAGACTTCCATCTCAATCATTAGACTCTCAAGGTAGGTATCTTCTCTCATATTTAATTAACAACCGAGAGAAGCTATCTCTGGTCCTCCTTCTTCGTATAATTACTCAACAAATAAAATACATCCCCATCATTACCCAAGTATTTTTTGGTGTAGAAGGCATAAAATAATGGGAACTTCTCATTTGGGCTAGCATATAATTACTCAACAAATACAATCTATCCCTTTCAGTCATCATTACCCAAGTATTTTTTGATGTTATGATAATGCCTTCGCTAATTAAAATTACAAGAACATGAATTCAAAAATTATAAAAACAACTATACCAAATCTGAAAACCAAAAATTCACATCCATATAAAACAACAATGTTCGTACTGAAAATAAATATATGGAGTACTAAATAATACGAAATATGAATAAAGAGAATTGTTACCTTAAATCGAAGGTTCATACCAAAATCCGGATTGAAGGAGAAGAGAAACGGCGAAGACAAGAAACATACAAAAGGCGAAAACCCGGATCGAAGTGTTACCTTTGAGGATCGATCGAATGAAGGACCAAACGTGGGTAAGTAGATAGAATGAGAAGAGTAACGACAAAGACGAGAAACGGGGAAGACGGGAAAACATACGAAAGGAACTAAGACGTTGAAAGGGGAAAAAGAGAAAGGAGGAAAGCAATTTAGGGTAACACAGGAGGAAAGTAATTTGGCAAATTCTATTCAAACCCAGATAATTCCTTAGTAGCCCCCCGTTTTTATGAAAAAATTCAAGGACCAAACTGCCCTTTTCGATTTTTTTTTAAAACTTTCAGCCTACCTCGCAGGGTCTCTACGTGGTTCGTAAGGAAACCACGTAGGAGCACTGCGTGGTACACTACAAAACCACGTAGGGCCCCTACGTGGTTTTGTAACATACCACGTAGCACTCCTACGTGGTTTCCTTACAAACCACGTAGAGCTCGTACGAGGGAGGGTATTTTCGTTTTTTTTTAATTTCATGGGGGGCTACTCAGCAAAATTGGGGGTATACCGGTTTTTTTATATTTTTGGGGGGCTACTAAGGAATTAGTTGGGTTCAAATAGAATTTGCCAAGTAATTTAGTTTAGGAGGAAAATTTTCAATAAAGGAGGGAAACAAAACATAATTGGAGGGAACCGGCAAACATAACTAGAATTTTAGTCAATCGTTAAGTAAATGTAACCAAAGCCCCTTAAATCAAAATAAAAACCACATTTGTCGCATTCACATATCAAACGCAACCAATAAATGTATCCATACGTATATTTTCTTATAGTAATAATCTGAAAACACAACTATAAATACACATTATCAACTATTTTAAAGAGAAAAAAAGATAAATAAGCGGAAAAAATATACACATTTACATGTATATCATGGAGCATAAGAGAACTACTGATACCAGTGATCTTGATATCGATACCAATGCACAAGGGCAACACCCATTAATACAAGAGATGAAGATGGAACAAAGTACCGAAGGCCAGTATCGTTGAAGGCAAAGCCAAACACAGAGAAAAAGAAACAACTAAGCCGACACCAAAGCCTCTATAAAGCCGACACTGAAGCCTCTGCAAAAGTCAGCACTGAAACCAAGAAGCTTGAATTTGAGCCGATAACGAGAAGTTGCAACAAAAGAGGGTCCAAAACCTCTATAAATAAGACCCTTAAGATCCCATTTTAGGGGAATTCTCATCATTCCAAAATCTTGTACCCATTTATAGGATAGAAAACCCTAACACGGAAATCAAATTGGGGATTTCTCTTGTAACCTCCAACCATAAATAAAATCTGCAAAGCCTTCAAAGTGAACGTAGGTTATCCAAATAGAATCACTATAAATTACTGTGTTCTTTACTTTTTCGCATATTATACTGCCCATTATTGTAATTACAACGCTTTCCAATCCAATATTTTGATAACTACCGAACCATCCCTAATGCATATTCTAGCTCCAATTAATAACAACTTGCGAATCCCTTATCCCAAGATAATTTTTCTTTAAGTAATGTGAGCGTGCTACTCACCTCTAGAAGGAAGAGTAACCAATATTCATACTTAGGACATTGATATCTAGGAAATAGTGAATTCAGTCAAGCTTAAAAGGACTAGATTACCCCAAGTCCACAACTATATCCTTTCATTTCGGTGTTGGCGATTTTTCTTGTTAACACAGATTTTTTAGGCTTAATATTATAATAGGTAAGCTAATATTATCACCAATTTGCACACCAAACTGTGAAGTTTTATGTGGATTTCATTGTTGATTTCATGAGATTTTCGAGACAGTTAACGTTTTAGAAAACAATTTCAGCAAGGATATATATTGCTTTGAGACAAAGGAAAAAAATCGTCTCAAGGCTGTACTATATACAATATTTTCTGATATATAAAGATTTCTGAAGTGAAAAATCAAATGATTTCAGAATTGTTTTATAAAGTCTTTTTCTCAAATCCAAGTATTATATATATATATATATATATATATAACCACATGATTTTGCACCCTTCGGAAAGGCGATGTTGTCATTTACATGTTGCAGTAAACCTTGAGATATTGGACACATTGGTATATTATGTTAAATAATTCCTGATTTATTGATTGAAGCCATTTCTATTTTATGAAGTATGGCGTAAGATGACTAGTAATAAATCGATCAGTGAAATGTATTGTATAATACATATTGTTTTCACTTTTCGAGTTACTTTTTTGAAATTTATGGCACATTATTGTTGTTTGTTGTTGCAAGTACTTTCTCCAGATGGGAGCTAGGCTTGGAAGAAGCCTTTTATTATAACAATCACGTTTTTGGGTACCCAAGGTAAACAGATTTTAATGTGTTTTGCAATTTTAGACATGTCAAGATTGATTTTCGGAGCCTAACTCGTATAATAATGTAAAATGAAAATTATAGAATTTGTGGTTTATGGGGAGAATTGTGTGTATTGGAATAAATTAAACTCACTTGGTATAATAAGAAATTTTATTCCAATCTATGCTTGTAATTTATATTTTGATGGTTTAAATGAATATTAAAAATAATATTGATTAATAATCAATAATTATGTAGAAATATATTTTCAAATTGTAGTGTTAAGTTTTTTAACAAGATTATTAATAATTTGTGAATTCATGTTTAGAAAATGTAAGTTGTTGTAATTGTAAAATAAGTAAGAGTTATGTTTAAGACCATGCCTGGTCAAGGTCAAATAGATTCATTGAGTGATAACCTGTGACGGCCCGCCCGCACCAACCGACATTTACTCCAAAAGTGCGCTGTACACATGTCCAGTTAGCACGGAACGGGTCGTGAGAAGGGAAAAAAGGAAGAAGGAAATGAACGTACAAAGAACCTGTAGAATCTCTCACAGCGCATAGAACAAAATATAATAATAACATACTTGACATAAAACAGGAGAGACAGTGCATAAGCTGAAAATCAGAACTAAACATCATAGCAGCGGAAATTCAGAACACAGCTTATTACAACTTTCAAACTGTCTCAAAGCAAAGTAAGATAAGCGAGGTACACTACTAATGCCCAAGTAGCGACCATCAACGACACAGGGAGAATGTGTATATATATATCATACGTGGAAGCCTCCTGCCCGCCTCCGAATCAGCTACTCGCACATCACCAGCTAACCTGTCTCTAGTCTGCTCGTGTGAACACCCAGAGTAATAAGAGGAGACATAAAACTCTGGGTCAGACATAAAGCCTGGTATGAGCGATAAGCATCTAAAGTGAACAATAACAGGTAGACTAAAACATACCTGAACCTGGACCTGCAACCAAAGAGTTAGCACTACATACTGTACAACACTCTAGGGTATCATATCAAATGGTATAAAGATACGGAGGTGGGGGAGGTGTGCATGTCATAATGATGGCAAACAATCAAGCATAGCATCCATCCTCGCATCTCTCACTCGGTGCATTAAGCATACAACATTCACCACTTCGATCACCCAACAGTCCTTGCTACGATCACTTTGCCCCATGAAGTCATAAATGGCTTCACTGCACTGATAACGTAGCCACAAATTCCTCGCTATGTCCACTTGCCCCATGGAGTTATTCACCCCATCTGCGCTGGCTCATAGCCTTACCAATCCTTACTATGTCCACTTGCCCCATGGAGTTATTCACCCCATCTGCGCTGGCTCATAGTCTTACTACGCATCACCTTGCTCCTCAGGTCATAATGACCCTACTGCACTGATAACGTAGTCTTGCTACCATCACCTTGCTCCTCAGGTCGTAGTGACCCTACTGCACTGATAAGTAGCCCATCATTCCTTTTAGTGGTGAATCGAAGTTATGAACGTCGACAACTCCTTAGCACACGTCCCGCAACAAAGTCCAACCATGAAGTGAACTCGTTGGTTCCCAACTGGTTCCGGGATCCTGAGCTCTAACTTCCTCTATTGGACTACCTTTGCATCTCGGGTTATTGGTCAATACTGGGTCGGGTCGGGTTCTTCCTCAGGTCATCGGTTCGGGTCGGTGTTCTTTATCCGTTCGGGTCGGGTCCCCCTTCTGATGCGGTTCGGGTCGGCATTCCTCTGGGTTCGAGTCAGCTGCTTCTTCTTCTTCGGGTCGGGTCGGTGCTTCCTTTCGGGTCGGGTCGGGTCCTTCTTGGTTCGTGCTTTCGATCCGTCTTCATGCTCCCCTTCATATGCTCCTATCCGATCCGCTTTCGTGCTCCTGCTCTGATTCGCCTTTGTGTTTCCGATCCGATCCGTCCTCTTCGATCCGATCCGTCCTTCTCGATCCGATCCGTTTTCCTCTATCCGATCCGATCCCAGTTCAGCTAGCGTGGCCTTCCTTTTTGCCACTTTTCCCAAGTGTTGGGTTCCGATCCGATCAGATTCTTTGCTCAGTTCCACATATCCGATCCGAGCCCCCTTATCCGATCCGATCCGAACCCTGCACTGTTTTCTGAAACTGTTCCAGCAAGTGTTTACGCCATTCGACGACGTTTTCGACCATTCTAACTATTGAAATCAATCACAAAGCATTTCATACAGTCATAGCAACTTGCATAATCAACCACAAACATCATTCACATCAATATCATAGGTTAAAATGGATCAAACATACCCAAAATCCCTCATTTCCCCTTAAGCATGTTTAGGTGAAACTAATGATAGGATTAGCAAAACTTGACCAAATTAACCCAAATTCATATCAGAGGTCTAAAACATCATTTAGAAATTTATGAACATTTTTCCCGAATTTTATCATGCTTAAATTCGCTAATTAGCACTAATCACCCCTAATTAGCCATAATTAGTGTAAAACTATGCAAATCACTCACCTTAGCCACAAAATAAACTAAAATCTGAAATGATTCTCTGATTTGATGTGAATCTCAATGCCAATAGCAGCTCCTATGTTGATTTGGTGAAGATCTTCCTTGATTAGGGGTTGCTAAGTCAAATCCTTGTCCAAAAGATGATTTGGAGGTGATTTAGAGGTTGGAGGCCATTTTTAGGGTTCCTTGGTGATAAGTGGAGGCTAGAAAACTGAAATGGAATGATTCTCCATCTCATTTCAGCCCTCCCATAACCCTAATCCCGAAATGGGTTATGGGCCTACTCACTAATCACCCGATTTGGCCCGGTTAAGCAGTTTTTCACCCTCCAAACCTTGTTTCAGCCATGTCTCCCAAACGGTAAGTCCGTTTGAATATTATGACCACTCTACGGAAAGAGAAACCATCAAACGAATCAAATGGAAGTGGTTTCAGGTCAAAATTCCTTTCCAATCAAAAGTTATGGCCAAAACAGTACCGACTAGGGGCAAAAATGGTCATTTAAAAATCGACAAAAATCATGAACATGGGAAATGACTCTAATAGATGTTTCCCAAAGTTACATGACCATACAACTTCACATGGGAAAGAAATAAATATTCTACAAATCTATGATGTGTAGAATACGGGTCATTACACTCTCCCCCCTTAAGAAATTTCGCCCCCGAAATTCCCTAATCAAACACACAAAAGGGTCCCGCATGCCTATTAACCATAAAACAACCATCAAACATGCAAAACAAGTAAAATAAGTCTATCCTAGCATGCGGAATAACTAAATCGCAAAGTAAATCTTACCAGGCAAAGAGTTCTGGATATGCCTTCCTAATGCTCTCCTCTGTCTCCCAAGTACAATCATTCTCGTCCTCGCCCCACTGAACCTTGACTAGCTTCACCGCCTTCCTTCGAAGTTGCTTCGTATCGTGCCCCACAATACGAATCGGCTTGCGGTTCCCAACCGCCTCGGGTTCTACTTCGAAGTCCTCTAACTGATCAGGTGAAATAGTCACATCTGAGTCATGAACGAACTTCCTTAGTTGGGAAACATGAAATACATTGTGAACTCCCGCCATTTTCTCTGGTAAGCCAACTCTATATGCCAAATTCCCGACTAATTCAAGAACGGGGAACGGGCCAACAAATCTTGGTGCCAACTTGCCTCTCCTGCCAAATCGTATCACGCTCTTCAACGGAGAGATCTTAACAAACACCAAGTCACTAACGGAGAATTTCAAATCTCTTCTCCTCTTATCAGCATAACTCTTCTGCCTATCTTGGGCAGCTTTCATTCGTTGCTGAATGATCTTAATCTTATCTGAAGTTTCACTCACCACATCTGGTCCAAGCACAAACTTCTCGCCAGTCTCTATCCAACATGATGGTGAGTTGCACGGTCTTCCGTACAAAGCTTCATATGGAGCCATACCGATACTGGATTGGTAGCTATTATTATATGCAAACTCTACTAGATGCAAATGGTCATCCCATGATCCACCAAAATCCAATATACACGCTCTCAAGAGATCTTCCAATATGCGATTCACCCTCTCCGTCTGACCGTCGGTCTGAGGATGATATGCGGTACTGAGATGTAATCCTGACCCTAGAGCCTCTTGCAAGCTCTTCCAAAACCCACTAGTGAACAACGGGTCTCGGTCACTCACAATGCTTTTGGGTACTCCATGAAATCTCACTACCCACTTCATATACAATTCTGCCAACTTGGCTGCCGTTCTGGTCGATTTGACTGGTATAAATCTTGCACTCTTAGTCAATCGATCCACAATTACCCAAATGCTATCATATCCCGATCTAGTCCTTGGTAAACCATCAATGAAATCCATCGAGACTTGCTCCCATTTCCATTCGGGAATTTCTAATGGTTGCAATAACCCACTAGGCTTCTTTTGCTCGGCTTTAACCAGCTGACAATTCATGCATTTGGATATAAACTTCCCAACGTCTCTTTTCATCCCTTCCCAGTAGTAAGTCTGTCTCATGTCTCGATACATCTTATTACCACCAGGATGTATAGTCAGTTTTGAGTGATGACATTCTCTAAGCACTTCATCTCTCAAACCATTCACGTTGGGCACAACTAGTCTTCCATTCTTTCGAAGCCATCCATCTCGATCAAGCCCATACACATTCATCTCCTCATCGATACCCATCTCTAGCTTGGAGATGATTTCTAATAGATTAGGATCGTCCCTCTGGCTGGAACTAATCCGTTCTATCAAAGTGGGTCTGATCGTCAAACTAGCTAGCATAACTGGATCCAATTCGCACTTTGGTCTGAAATCAAACCCCGCTATATACTCCAGTTGCTTCCATTCAAGAAACATTGCCCCTAAGCTGGCATGTCTCCTACTCAAGGCATCGGCTACCGCATTACCCTTCCCAGGTGTATACGCGATATCAAAATCATACGAAGCCAAGAACTCTAACCATCTCTGCTGACGGAGATTCAGATCTTTCTGAGAGAAGAGATACTTTAACGATTTATGATCGGTAAACAACTCGAATCTTTCTCCCAAGAGATAGTGTCTCCACATCTTCAGCGCAAATACAATCGCTGCTAATTCCAAATCATGGGTAGGATACTTCTTCTCATGCGGCTTTAGCTGTCGACTAGCATAAGCTACAACCCTACCTCCTTGCATCAATACTGCACCCAGTCCGGTACCACAAGCATCCGTGTATACCGTCATCTCTTCATTCCCTTTAGGAATGACTAACACTGGCGCACGCGTCAACTTCTCCTTTAGACTCTTGAAGGCATCTTCACACACTCCGTCCCAGACGAAGGACTGATTCTTCTTAGTCAACTGAGTCAACGGTGCTGCAATCTTGGAGAAGTCCTGGATAAACTTACGATAATATCCAGCTAATCCCAAGAAACTTTTTACATCTGTTGCATTCTTGGGTGTAGGCCAATCCTGTATCGTAGCCACCTTCGCGGGGTCCACGGCAATACCACTCTCTGAAACAACATGGCCCAAGAATCTCACTTCCCTTCTCCAGAAATGACACTTAGAGAATTTCGCTTTCAATTGGTGTTTCCTCAACACCTCCATCACTATCCTCAAGTGTCCCTTGTGTTCCTCCTCTGTCCTTGAGTAAACAAGGATATCATCCATGAACACAAGAACAAACTTATTCAACTGATCTCTGAATACTCGATTCATAAGATCCACAAAATAGGCTGGTGCATTGGTCAACCCAAACGGCATGACCAACCACTCATAAAATCCAGACGGCGTCCTAAATGCCGTTTTCGGAACACTCTCATCTGCTACTCGAAGCTGATGAAATCCTGTCGCGAGGTCCAACTGGGAGAACACTCTTGCTCCTTCCAGCTGATCAAACAAATCATCTATCCGCGGTAGAGGATACTTATTCTTCCTCGTCACCTTATTCAACTCGCGATAGTCCACACACAAACGAAGGGAACCATCTGCCTTAGTGGCAAACACAACTGGTGCTCCCCACTCGGAGACACTCCTTCTAATAAATCCCTTCTTCAATAGATTGCTGACTTGCACCCCGAGCTCTCGCTGCTCCCTTGGTGCCATACGACGAAGTGGCATCACTATAGGTCTGGCATCTTTCACTAAATCAATACGGAACTCAATCTCTCGGTGTGGTGGAAGCCCGGTCACCTCCTCGAAGACGTCCGGATATTGGCCAACCACGGGCACATCTGACAACTCATCCTGCGGGATGTCGAGGGAATTTACAAAACTAGCCATAACCCCATCACTAGGTAGGCTACCAAACACTACCCTCCGCCCATCATCCGCCCTCACTGTCACCAAAAAGCCCTCACAGTCTACCACCACCCCGTATCTTTGGAGCCAATCGACTCCCAATATAATGCCATACCCAGTAAAGCCCAAAACAAAGCAATCACATACAAACATACATCCATGACTCAATAAGACCAAATTCCTGCAAATCATACTAAGGCTGGTCGAACCACCAATCGGGTTCGTCACAATCAATGGTCTATCGACTATCTCGGGTTCCAGTCCCAACCTATCTACCAGGTCACTAGATATGAAGGAACGGGAAGCCCCAGTATCAAACAAAACTCGAACTGGTATATCATAAATAGAAAGCATACTTTGAATAACAACATTCTTTCCTTTCTCCGCCGCAGTTGGGGCATTCGACGAAGAAGGAACAACATCAATAGCATATGCTTTCACAATCTGCTTCTCCTTAAGAGGTTGCGGACACTTGTCCTTGAAATGTCCCACTTGACCACAGTTGAAGCACTTCTTATCCGCTGGCTTGGACCGACAATCTTTAGCATAATGGCCCTTCTTTCCACAGCTGAAACACTCAACATCCTTCTTGCTCTTTTTCTGGCCACCCTTTGATTGGTCCTGCTTCCTCTTATTCTGAGAGTTATTCTTGCCTCCACCGCCTGCTTGCGGCTTTGGCCCTTCTGCAGATGCAGCCTCAGTCTTTGACTTAGGGTAAAGACTCTCTGATCTCAAAGCTTTTCCCACAATCGATTCAAAAGTCTCATCGATGTGGTTGATAAGCCTTTCCCCCAAGTATCCATCTAAACCAGTAATGAATTTCTCATTCTTCTTTTCAGGAGTATCGATAAGAGACAGTCCATACTTCGACAAGGTATCGAACTCAGCAATATAATCAGAAACTGGCCTTCCGTTCTGCTTAAGTTCCAAGAACCTCTTAAACAACACCGATTTCTGGGCAGCTGGGATAAACTTCTCGCTAAAGCGAGCCTTGAACTGATCCCAAGTTACTTGATCCTCTGGAATAGCTGTTCTGATAGCATTCCACCAATTCATCGCTCGCCCTTGCAGTTGACGAGACGCTAGCCTTCTCTTCATCGCATCCTCGAGACCCAAGTCATCGAAGATACGGTCACAGCTATCCATCCAGTCCTGAACATCCGTGGCCGACTCCGTCCCGTGGAACGGCTTCCCACCAAGATTAGTGTAATCCTTGCACAACTTGGCGAAATCGACCCTAGGCGCCTGCACTACTGGGCCAACACCAACTCCGGGATTGGGAATTGCCCCTTGCACTTCTCTAAGCATGTCTCTCATGAGGTTAGTAAACATATCCCTCATGTCAGCGGCATTCCCTTGGTTGGTCCCTCTACCAGCACCCCTCGTCTCTCGGCTCATCGTTAATCTGTAAAAAGGGAAACGATTAACGACCCCATAGTGGTGCTAGTGCAGTGCGACTTCATCTTTATACTACTAATAGTATATACATACATAGCTTTTGAAAACCAAAGTAATCACAAATACGCGCTCTCATATACGTAATATCTCTCCCTAGTGTCTTTCCCTAGGTTAACTACGCAACCTAGAGCTCTGATACCAAGTGTGACGGCCCGCCCGCACCAACCGACATTTACTCCAAAAGTGCGCTATACACATGTCCAGTTAGCACGGAACGGGTCGTGAGAAGGGAAAAAAGGAAGAAGGAAATGAACGTACAAAGAACCTGTAGAATGTCTCACAGCGCATAGAACAAAATATAATAATAACATACTTGACATAAAACAGGAGAGACAGTGCATAAGCTGAAAATCAGAACTAAACATCATAGCAGCGGAAATTCAGAACACAGCTTATTACAACTTTCAAACTGTCTCAAAGCAAAGTAAGATAAGCGAGGTACACTACTAATGCCCAAGTAGCGACCATCAACGACACAGGGAGAATGTGTATATATATATCATACGTGGAAGCCTCCTGCCCGCCTCCGAATCAGCTACTCGCACATCACCAGCTAACCTGTCTCTAGTCTGCTCGTGTGAACACCCAGAGTAATAAGAGGAGACATAAAACTCTGGGTCAGACATAAAGCCTGGTATGAGCGATAAGCATCTAAAGTGAACAATAACAGGTAGACTAAAACATACCTGAACCTGGACCTGCAACCAAAGAGTTAGCACTACATACTGTACAACACTCTAGGGTATCATATCAAATGGTATAAAGATACGGAGGTGGGGGAGGTGTGCATGTCATAATGATGGCAAACAGTCAAGCATAGCATCCATCCTCGCATCTCTCACTCGGTGCATTAAGCATACAACATTCACCACTTCGATCACCCAACATTCCTTGCTACGATCACTTTGCCCCATGAAGTCATAAATGGCTTCACTGCACTGATAACGTAGCCACAAATTCCTCGCTATGTCCACTTGCCCCATGGAGTTATTCACCCCATCTGCGCTGGCTCATAGCCTTACCAATCCTTACTATGTCCACTTGCCCCATGGAGTTATTCACCCCATCTGCGCTGGCTCATAGTCTTACTACGCATCACCTTGCTCCTCAGGTCATAATGACCCTACTGCACTGATAACGTAGTCTTGCTACCATCACCTTGCCCCTCAGGTCGTAGTGACCCTACTGCACTGATAAGTAGCCCATCATTCCTTTTAGTGGTGAATCAAAGTTATGAACGTCGACAACTCCTTAGCACACGTCCCGCAACAAAGTCCAACCATGAAGTGAACTCGTTGGTTCCCAACTGGTTCCGGGATCCTGAGCTCTAACTTCCCCTATTGGACTACCTTTGCATCTCGGGTTATTGGTCAATACTGGGTCGGGTCGGGTTCTTCCTCAGGTCATCAGTTCGGGTCGGTGTTCTTTATCCGTTCGGGTCGGGTCCCCCTTCTGATGCGGTTCGGGTCGGCATTCCTCTGGGTTCGAGTTAGCTGCTTCTTCTTCTTCGGGTCGGGTCGGTGCTTCCTTTCGGGTCGGGTCGGGTCCTTCTTGGTTCGTGCTTTCGATCCGTCTTCATGCTCCCCTTCATATGCTCCTATCCGATCCGCTTTCGTGCTCCTGCTCTGATTCGCCTTTGTGTTTCCGATCCGATCCATCCTCTTCGATCCGATCCGTCCTTCTCGATCCGATCCGTTTTCCTCTATCCGATCCGATCCCAGTTCAGCTAGCATGGCCTTCCTTTTTGCCACTTTTCCCAAGTGTTGGGTTCCGATCCGATCAGATTCTTTGCTCAGTTCCACATATCCGATCCGAGCCCCCTTATCCGATCCGATCCGAACCCTGCACTGTTTTCTGAAACTGTTCCAGCAAGTGTTTACGCCATTCGACGACGTTTTCGACCATTCTAACTATTGAAATCAATCACAAAGCATTTCATACAGTCATAGCAACTTGCATAATCAACTACAAACATCATTCACATCAATATCATAGGTTAAAATGGATCAAACATACCCAAAATCCCTTATTTCCCCTTAAGCATGTTTAGGTGAAACTAATGATAGGATTAGCAAAACTTGACCAAATTAGCCCAAATTCATATCAGAGGTCTAAAACATCATTTAGGAATTTATGAACATTTTTCCCGAATTTTATCATGCTTAAATTCGCTAATTAGCACTAATCACCCCTAATTAGCCATAATTAGTGTAAAACTATGCAAATCACTCACCTTAGCCACAAAATAAACTAAAATCTGAAATGATTCTCTGATTTGATGTGAATCTCAATGCCAACAGCAGCTCCTATGTTGATTTGGTGAAGATCTTCCTTGATTAGGGGTTGCTAAGCCAAATCCTTGTCCAAAAGATGATTTGGAGGTGATTTAGAGGTTGGAGGCCATTTTTAGGGTTCCTTGGTGATAAGTGGAGGCTAGAAAACTAAAATGAAATGATTCTCCATCTCATTTCAGCCCTCCCATAACCCTAATCCCGAAATGGGTTATGGGCCTACTCACTAATCACTCGATTTGGCCCGGTTAAGCAGTTTTTCACCCTCCAAACCTTGTTTCAGCCATATCTCCCAAACGGTAAGTCCGTTTGACTATTATGACCACTCTACGGAAAGAGAAACCATCAAACGAATCAAATGGAAGTGGTTTTAAGTCAAAATTCCTTTCCAATCAAAAGTTATGGCCAAAACAGTACCGACTAGGGGCAAAAATGGTCATTTAAAAATCGACAAAAATCACGAACATGGGAAATGACTCTAATAGATGTTTCCCAAAGTTACATGACCATACAACTTCACATGGGAAAGAAATAAATATTCTACAAATCTATGATGTGTAGAATACGGGTCATTACATAACCCAATTTGAATTGCATTGAGATGAAATAAATTATAAATGTTTGTAAAAGTGAATTTTGGCAACGATTTTTTATGTTGATGATTAAATAAGAAATGTAAATATTGATGAAACTCAATGTTTACGTGGCAAAATAAATTTGAATATGTTTGTGTGAAAATTGTATCAAAATATTGTGTTTTGTCCTAAAGTGTATATTTTGTACACATAAATATTAAATGTCCAATTTGGTCGTAAAATAATAAACTTGTGTTTGCTTGTGCAAATTTATGTTAAAAGGGCTAACAGAGTTTTAAATAAGTTATACAAAATTTGAAAAAGGCTAAATTACGTGTTTTGTTGATAATTTAACAAAATGTAAGATGATTTTTTGTTCTCAGTAAGTCATTTTGGCATATGCTTAGACTACATAGTTTAATTAACTTAAGCTAAATTACACTTAAGTCTAAATGGGCTTAACTAAGCCTAAGAACTAATTATTGTTAAAGGAGAAATTTCTGGACCTAGGAAATACACACAATACATGTGTTTTACTAGAAGAAAAAAAATTTCCTTCCTCCTTTCCAATTACATAGAATTTAAGCATGGCTTCCTCGTCCTTAAAATCTCCTCAAACCTAGAATTTAAATCCAAATTAAGAGTGGAGGAAAGAGTTATTCAATCTCGTATCAGTTGGCAATCCATTTATAGTATAAGATCCAAGCTACCAATCTTTGGAAATTTGAAGGAGAGATTATAGTTGCTTTCCTGATGTTACATGTTTGAGAAATTTACTGCTGTAGGTTCCAAAGACCAAAAGAAATCGTCTTGCAAGATAAATTCGAGTAATATATTTGGAACCAGTCGAATTATTCAACTCACATAATCTAATTTATTATTAGTGTGCTTCTATTTTGTTGTTTTTTGTTATTTCTACGATGAAAAATATGTTTACTGTAAACAGAGAAGATGAAGTTTTGTGTTTATAGTAAAATCAAGTTCTGGGTTAACCTTTGTGGTTTAATATCTTCCCTAATCCTTGTCGGAATTATATAATTCTTCTTCCAGTTTATAGCTTGAATGTTATACTACCTGCATGAAAAATTCTAGCTCATTTCTAAATTTCAAACATAGTGTATGCAATGTTCAAAGCTGAGCACCAAGCAGGAGGAAGACCCGAGGAAAATCACATCCCCATGTCGACCCATGCTGAAGTCAGACCGACCCAGGGTTCGACCCAGGTGAAGTACGGGTCGACCCAAGGGTCGACTTGATCAAATGCTCAATCAACCTAGTTACACTAAGCACCTGGACTTTTTCATGCTTTTCCCTCTATGTTTTAGGCTGGGCTGCAGTGGCTTATTCCTAGTGTTAAAGTCAATATTTGAGTGATATTTCATTGCTGAACTTTTAAAGTGAAATTGGTGTTGTTGCATAGGCTTAAACACAAGCCAATATTTGTATGAATCCAAATCTCGGATTTTATGGTTTATTGTAAATCATGTGTATTATTTCTTAAGTGATTTCATGTGATTTCCAACACCATGCACGCTTTATAAATGGTTTAAACAAAAGGTTTTCTATATGCATACATAATTGCCATGGGACAAAGGATTTCTCGTATTTTGTTTTCTAAATATAAATTGCTTCAAGGCAATACTCTATATGTTATTTTCCGACATATATAAAGGCTTTCAAAGAAATAAAACAAGTGGTTTTAAAATGGTTTTATATCTTGTTTTCTCTAGTTTAAGTATAGTTTCCTTATATATAAAACCACACGTATTTGCACCCTTCGAGAAGGCATGACTGTGATTAAACGATGTCGTTAACCGTATGGTCTGGTACACGAGGTTATATGAGGTCAGTTAATTCCAGACTCGTCTAATTAAAGCTGTGGTTTCTAGTGATTTCTTGTATGGAACCGACTTGCATCTAGTATATCAGTAGTAAGAACGTAAGGTATGGGATGCACAGTTACCACTATTCGGATTACTATCTGAGAGTTTGTGATACATTCATGTTGATTCAGCAGTAGACCTTCAGGTCAATCATGTTGTAAGACCTTCTGGTCAATCTTGTAGATCATGTTGTATTCTTGACCTTCAATTCAATCATATTGTATTATGACCTTTTTGGTTATCTTATAAAGGTACCTCTCAGGTTGATATTGGTACTGGTGTGTCTTCGAGCCATCATGTTATTAGAGCGAGCATGCATAGCTTCAGCTTACCACTCTTGTATTTGGATCCAAAATCATATTGTTTCTAAATTTTGTGTTTAGTGATGATTTCACCATTTTCGAAATGAGAATTATTATATATATATACACACATACATAGCCTCGAGTTATATAAGGATTTATTTCTGTATGATGATTTAATTTTTGTGGTTCTTATGAGTTCTGTGAATCTTGTGGTTTTGTGATTATTGTGATTTCTGTGATTCTTGTGATTTCTGTGATCTCTGAGTTTCCTATCATATTTTCATGTGATACAAAGTGTTAGTTACCATAACTGGAGAATTTGGGTAATCTATACCAACGGAAACATTGAGTAAGTGTTCCTGCTTCTCACGAGTAATCGGTCTACTATTTCATGATCTTATATTTTGAGAAATCCATTATTCTGAGTTTATAGTATTACTTTCTAATGGAAAGGAATTACCGCATTTGTGTCTCAAGTAAAACTATGATTATGAGATTCCTTTTCTTCTGAGAAGGAATTAATTTCCTCTTGACATTTTATTTCACTTATCTCATTATTACCAATATGTGTAAGTTAGTATGAATCGTGTCTTTAGATCCGGGTCATATCGAGTTGCTTCAGGTTAAAGCTTGTTGTTGATTCGTGGTTACCCGATCCATTTGGACTGTATCTCTTGAAGATATTACCTAAGTTTTGTAGTAGTGTATTCGTAACATTTTTGTATTTATTCTTTTGGGGTATGTTGTATATGTATATGGTTCATAAGAAACTGTTCAAGTTTGTAGCACATGTATATATTGTATTATGTTGTTGTAACTATATGTATTCTGTTATGTGATCTATTATCTACGATATGTTGTAATTTGTTTTGAATACAATCCTTAGCCATAGTAGTTTTATATTAGATTAATCAAGTGCGTAGATACACTAATGGTAAGAAAGAAAAATTTATACATCTAATCAACATATTCAATACTCGTCTATTACAAGATTACATATGGCCACTCCTAACCAACCTTATTCTCCATTATAATAAAAAGTGTTACTCAGTTATGCTTTTTATTAGGTTAGGTCTCGGTGTGGGGCATCACACTAACATACATATTCACTTGGTCGGGGGGCCAAGTTACACTCGGTAAGGGGTTCGTAGTGATGGGCGCTTGAATATATATATATATATATATCTCGACAAAGCTCGGGGGAGCCATATATTTGACGCACATGCTATTTTGTTGTTTGGATCCAACTTTTTATGCAATTTGATGTTCGGATCCATTTTGATGACATTTGATGCTTTGAATCCATCTTTGATGCTTTATTGATGTGTTGTTAACTGTTGTTTCAGATCCTATTTGAGATTCCATAATTGATGTCGATATCGATACATTTATGTAGCCTTAGAGCAATATGGTGTTCATGTGTGTGTGTGTATATATATATTGTTCTTCCGCTATGTTGTATGGAACACTAATAGGTCTTATGTTTCACTATGTTGTTTTAAACACTCGTAAGTATTCTATATGTACACTGATGTTTGTTATTCATGTTGTTAAGACACTATTCATGAGATTATTATATGATGTTTAGTTGTACCCTATCTCATGAACCCTTCTTGTACTCAGTTGAACCCACCTTTTCTCTGCTCGAGAAGAGTATCTGGTATGATGATATATTCCTCTTTTATGATCTACTGATACTGTTAAAACTAGATCGACCCATGTATTTTATACTTGGGTTAGACCGAGTTGCAGATTAGACTATTTCAGGACTTTACTTAGCCATATCATCCTGGACATCCTTATCGATGTTTTGGATTTTTTATGAATAATTTTTGTGTAATTACCTTATAGTTGCTTCACACTTTGATATATGTACATGTTCTTTTTTTGGGGCTGATTATGTTGTAAATATTGTGAATTGCATATCCAATCATGTACATAACTTTGTGTCGTACTTGATGTATGTATCTACGTATGTGACTATATTTCCTATTCAGTGATATATGTTGTTTATTATATTTGTATTTTGTCCTGAATTGATCCTCTAGACATCATAGTATTGTATTGGACAAGGATTATATATATCGATCTACTAAGAGAAAGAAAAGAGTACTTCATTGACGTATTTGATATTTATTTAATACAAAACTTACAAATGGTCGCTCTTAACCAGCCAGATTCTCCGTATTAGTGAATGACATTACTCGATAATGCTCTTTGTTAGTATGGGTCTTGGGGTAGGGCATCATAGCTTGGTACCAGAGTTGAGCTCAGAACAAAATGTAATAAGCACAAAGCAATATACATAATACAATACACCAAAATATAATATGAATGTAGCATCGTCCCTATTCGAAGTTGACCTTAATCGTGTCCTTAATCTTTTCATGTCCTTTGGGGGTAGATATAAGCGGGAATACGTCCAGGAGTGCAAATTTTAATTCAGTAGTATTCCAATTTGTAATTGAATTCAATTAATCATAATTTACCCTTGTGAATAATCCTTCTCTTCTTTTAGTCTTTCAGCTAAGGGTTGAAATTTTTCTAAAGACGTCTCTGGAGTGGGTAAACCAGCAGCTCACGTCCAGAGGGCATCTATATGTTGACCGATTATAATCTTGAGCTTATTCAGAGCACTCAGCCTCTAACTCCGTTTCATTCTTCTATTCTATAAAAATCTGCATTTACGCATATGTGAGTGACTCTGCCCATTTAAAAGGCAATCCATTCAAAAGCTTCGAGTTTGCACTAGATGTTAAGGCTTGGCTTTGCACATGCGATCGTATTTTTAACCTCATGGAGATCTCCGACCATCACTGCGTTCTTATAGCATCGAGATGCTACGAGATTGTGCGTTGGATTGGTATGAATTATTAGTGATAGAGATCAATGAGTCCACCTTAGAGTGGAAGCATTTACAAGAGTATTTCGAGCTCACATTTCCTTGACTCGAAGTAAGGGAGGTCAACCGTTGTCGAGTATGTTACCTTTTTTGAGACCTTATCCAAATATAAACCTAAGCACATTCTCACTCCTTACAAAAAAAGAACCTTAAATTTGTTATAGGTCTTAAGAATTATTTGAAGAAATCCATTATGTTGCAAATCAACTTTTTTCAAGTGCTTTTTGGTCCGACCTTTCATCTCGAGGCAGTCGAGAATGAAAAGGAAAGTGGTGATGTGGCCAAGGTTTGCAAGAACCAAATAAGAAGAAATTTCCATTTCACCATTCTAAGTCTTTTCTTCGCAAGAAGAAGAAATCTTATGGGTCCACTCTCAGAACTGTGTAGTACCTCCTAGCAAGAGGGGATGTTACATATGTGGCATTAGTGATCATATGATTCATAACTGTCCCGAACCCCATATTTGTCATTATTGAAATAAGGAGGGGTACTGTTTGTCCTTTTTCCCGTTGCTCCTAAGAATGCTCAATCGGGGAATCTTAGTGTAGCTAATGTTTCTGGTGCTCCATCTCAACCTCCAAGTATGTCTCTTTCTATCCTTGAGGACTCTTGATTATTCTATGACCGATCTATTCGAGTTTTATTCGATACGTTTGCATTGCATTCATTCGTACCAAAAAAAGTAATCATTGCTTTATCCTTGAATGTTACTTGTTTGATGACTTCATTATGGATCGCAGATCTAGTTGAGGGATCCTCAACCCTTATCATGCTTTGCGAGGACGTAAAGATATTAATAGCTTTCCTTTCCATGCAAATCTACACATGATTCATTTTCTTGGCTTTGACACGATTTTGGACATGGACTGGCCCGTGCAATACGAGGCCAGAATACTATGTTCTTAGAGGATCTTATATCTTAGACATCTCGACTCCTCAGTTCAATTATCTCTTATTCTTTAGAATGTCGTTCATGAGTCTGAAGTATCTTTATGTGCTCTTGAATTCAGAGATTAGGATATATAACATATCTTGGACATCAATCGTTTGTGACTTTGCCGATATCATTGAGCCTGTAACGGGTTTGCCACCCAAGCAAGCGATTGAGCTCCGCATCGACTTGATTAAGGTGCACAACTAATTAGTCAGCCTCCTATTAGGATGTTCACTAAAGAGTATGGGAAACGCGAAAAACAATTGTTGTAGCTTAAAGTGAAATACTTCATTAAGTTTGGCTCTTCACCGTGGGGTGTCGTGGTGGTATTCGTGAAGAAGTCCGTTGGAAATTTTAGGCTTTACATCAATTATCACAAACTTAACAAGTTGACTGTCATGAATCATTATCTGTTTCCTCGAGTCGACGATATGTACGATTAATTTAGTGACACTAAGGTCTTTTCTCAATTTGACCCTGCTACAAATTTTCATCGGCTGCGAGTTCCGAAGGACATCATTCCTCTTATGGTATTTCTTGCTCACTTTGGTTCTTATGAGTGGCTCGTTATGCTATTCGGTTTGACGAATGCCATAGCTTATTTTTTTCAATCTCACCAATTGATCATTTTTGGGATATCTCGATAAGTTCATTCATTTATTCATCTATGACATCCTCGTGTATTCTAAGTCCAAGGTTGATAATGCTCGACATTTTAGAATTTTTTTTACTGCACTTCATTAGCATCTACTATAAGCCAAATTCTCATCCTACCATTTTTAGGAGAAGCTAGTTAAGTTTCTTAGCCACATTGTATCGTCCGATGGCATTTCAGTCGATCCATCAAAGATCGAAGCCATCCAGAATTGGAAGAGGCCCGAAAACCTCTAAGATCCGTAGTTTCCTAGGATTGGCAGGTTATTACTGTTGATTCATAAAAGATTTTTCCTATATCATGCTTCCTTTAACCAATTTTACTAGTAAAGGAATCCACTTCATTTGGTACGGCAAATGCGAAGTTTCTTTTTAGAGATTGAAGGAGGTTCTTACTCATGCACTATTCTAATGGTTCCTGAAGGTAACCAAAGTCTTATCATATATGATTATAACATCCATGTTTTTTATGTTTAAATAATAAAATAATCTGTAAAATTGTCATAATTATCTATAGGAGTTATACCATTGCATCCATCATGATTTTCTGATCAATTTACATATATCTATGTAGAAATCAGAGTTAAAATGAAGAAGTTATCGCAAAAAAAATCAAAAGAAAAAATCAGGAACATACATACATATATATATAAGGCCAGGTCGACCCACCTATTTAACTTATGCCCAGGTACGAGAGCGTGACGAGTTTTATTTTATTTTCTAACATGTCTTCTTCTAGTTGGTTGATTTCAAAATCCAAAGGCTCTGGTTGGCTGAGTGACATGTACAAATAAGATTAATTCTTGAAATCCAATGATTTGAGATCCCTAGGTTACACTATAAATAGAGCCGTAGGCCAAGATCTTCATTTACAGCACAATTTTTCCCACTCTCTAAGTTCTCTTTTTTGAGACAAACCGAAGAATGAGTTTTTCTAGGGGAAAGATTAATTTAATAAAATATTTATAATCATTTAGGAAGTGGGATCTGAGTAGCCACAGATGAAGCTTAGGACTATGGGTAAGCGGATTTAAATTATTACTTTTTAAGTAATGGTATATAACATCGTTTGATTCTTTTTATAATTAGGCATAATTTAATTAGAATGGTTATAATAGCTTATTTTCTATTATAATTAAGCATTTTTAATTAGAATTATTTATAGTGGTTTAATTCCTATTGCAATTAGTTAATTTTAACATAGTTTTGTTAGAATTAATTACATTAAATCTGTATTTAAACTGTAAATTTGGGAAATTTATTCTTAAATGTAGAAGATATTTTCTTAAAATTGAAGTTGAACAAGTATAAGTATTATTTAGATAAAATAATTACATAAGTAGGCATAAGCCCTAAATATCGAAAATTTATAGTAATTATATCAAAATTTGGGAAATAAATAAAGATAGGGAATTTAAACACCAACTAAAATGGAAGTTAGAAATAACATAGATTGATTTGTTAAGAAAAAGGGCTATATTTCCACATTTTAATTTATAAGTAAAGCAACAAACGTGATAGCAAGAATAAATATTAAAGAAGATGGATTAGTGTAAAATACGAATTTAGACATATCTTGCACTATACATTAGCTGGGAAATAATTAAAATAAATGTCTTGGAATTAGGATATCTATTTATAGGATTATTTTATATTAAACTGCAGAAATAAATTTTTGTACAATTTATTAACCAACCAAACGGAATGAATATATCTTCCTAAAAATAGAACTTACAATCACGGTAAGTAAGAGAGTAATATAACTGAAAGAAGTTATAAAAACCAAGTAAGAAATAAAGTTAGACACTTGTAGTCCAGAAGTGAACAAATAAAGTATATGATTAAGATTCGTTATTATAATACAAATAATAAGAAAAAAAAGAGATTATTATGATAAAAAATTAATGATAAGATAATATAACTTTAGATTAAGTCTGTCATTAAAAGTGAGTAAGAAAAGACCAGAATGTTATCGTAATAAAAAGTTAAGGGAAGATTAAGATAGATATGATAAAAGAAATTATATGTCTATGAAAAGATTTAGTCATAGGGTATAATAAGAAATGTGAGATATGTTTGGTGTCGTCCATAGCGAATCTGATGGCGTGCCAAGCGATGTGGATTACAGTAGATTCACCAAAGCATATTAGTCTCTCAAGGTGCGTTTATAGTAGCATTCCTAGCCAGTCGAGGATTAATGGATCTCAAGAAAATCGAAACCGGCAATGCTAAGCACAGGAAACGTAGACTTTAAAGTGAGGATATCCCGAGGATGACCTTCCGATGTAGGCACAGTTTAGAAGATCCATTGGGGGGAAGTTTATAGTTTCCATCAAGTGGGTATGCCCTACTACTTTCACAGAGTAGGCAGTCAAAAGGTTGATGTATTACTTCAATATATGATGGTTACCTTGAGGAGGCTTCGTGGTTAAGACACTAAAAGGATAGTAACCGTTAGATGTCTATCATCGTTAGCCAATAGCGAGTATGGGAAGATGCGGTTTAAACCAAAAAGATAGTGATGTTTCACTATCAAGACATTGTATGAGGTTGCAATACCAATTGTTTACTTAGTTTGCTTGTTTTTAGGCAAGGCCTTAACCCATTAGAGAGTATTCCATTGGTAGAGGGGTGGCTGCACGAAGACAGAGCCATACTTGAAAAAGACAGACCTAGTTTAACATATACGGGCCTTACAAGTGCCTTTTTACAAATTGTAGAAAATCCACTATTGACTTCCGTAGTCAGCTTCAGTCATGCCATTTATTAGCAGGATAAGAGTATAGACAGAACAATTACATATAGATCCTCAATGTATACATTGGATGGTATATCATGACGTCTGAGTATCGGTGTAGTCCAATATGGCCACAATTTGATGGTTTCTTAGTAGATGACATAACATCCATAAGGATTTCCAGAGCAATCCATTACAGATGTAGTAGAAGCACTCTTTTTTAAAGAGACGATAGTGACCTATCCAAGAGGGTACTATGGGTAGCACCTAGCTATATTGGGCATATTGCTACATGTATTATTATGTTTGGTGTACTTGGGAGTAAATTAGTATGACTTCTGCACAAAGGCAAGAATAATATAAACCCTAATAACCTAATAATAACTAAATCAAAGATAGAATGGTATATGTTGTGTTATTCTTAAAAAGTATAGTTAGTCCATTTACTAGAACTTTAATTCTGAAACCTCCTCATAATAATCCCGTAGGTTAGACAAATGGCAGAGATTTTCGTAATGGCACTTGCTTTGTCAATGTCATTATTATGGTAAGTATTTACTTGTTATTTTTTTATTCAGTTCCACTATGAGATGATTATTTGTGCTTTGATATCTTTGCCTTTCGGCAAGATACCAGACAACAAACTTAGGTTGGGACGTTAGCATTATGCGAAAAATCCAAGCTTATTGGAATCCGAGTTGTTACATTTGGCCTAAAATATTTGGTTTAGGATTCCTAAATATAAAGTGAGTGAATGTATTTGTAATTCTAAAAATATAAATATAATATGTATATCTAAATCCATAGCCTATTTTTTTTGACAAACAACTTACGGAAAGGTGGTAGTGAAAATAGTTTACATTAAAGATAAGATTTTGAGAATCCAAGAATAGTAGCCTTATAGTGCCTATAGCATAAAATGTACATTAAGTTAAATAAATTGGAGAATCCATATGTTTATATCTGGGAATATGTTGTTTTTCAGATTAGTAGGAAGAGCGAAAGAGCCTAAGGATATAAGTTGAAGTATATGAATGATAATGGATTGGGAATATATATATACACACACACACACACAAACATATATATATATATATATTTCAATTTTGAATTGGATGGTATTGGAAGATAATGGATTAGGAATATGAAAGATTGTGCTTGTACCATATTTCAATTTCGAATTGGATGGTATTGGAGGAATTAGCGTATAGAGAAATTGAACTTAGAGGAAATTATTTGGTAGAAAGATTTGGAAATGGAAGTAAAGAATTACCCATTTTGAGTCAAGCCCAATAATTAAAATTCTAAGAACTTTAAAAAAAATGAGAGAGTTTTTGAGTTTTCAGTTTCAAAGTTTATAAGTTTCCAAAAATTTAATAGCCAAAATACGAAGAATTAGATTAAATAATTTTTGAAAAAAATATACATTTATGCTTTGTATAGTCTTAGACAAAATAAGCGGAAAAGGATGTTGGAATTCTTAGAAGCAATTCAAGAAAACTCAATTCTGATAATTGAAAAGGAGTTGGAATGAAGTAAGTACTTTATAGAAGAAGAATTAAGATAGTGTAATTAAAGTCTTAAATGCCTACATGGATTTAGTACGAAAGAAATATGTAACGATACGATTTTTTAGCGACTGAATAATTAACTTATTTGATTATTTTAAATAGTGGGTTATTAATTTAATTGACTTGAATTCAATATTTTTGAATATTTAAATAATAAAAATAATAAAATTAGCATTGTTATCAAAGAATTAAAAACAAAATGAAAGTATAATCTTTTCAAATCTCGCACTCGTTATCCAATCTCTGGAAATCCAAAATGAAACCTCGTTAGATCTTATCTTGAAGTAAATACCTTCTGACACAATTCTTTAATATAAAAATATCACTTCAATCTTTTAGAAGAAGAAAATCCAACAAAAGGATCCTTTCATATTTAAAAATGCATCTCAAATAAGATTGTATCCATGGTTAAACTTTTCGATCTAAAACGATATCTTTGCTAATAATAAATAAAAGGAATCCTCTGCTAAAGTCCTTATCATTTTAATATGGCTAGCTGTATACATTTGAATAAGTCAAACATTTCGACTGGTTTGACAACTAGAGAAAAGTATATATATATAATTTGTTTTTATCTGAAACCAGCAAATAGAGAAAAAGAAGTAATTTTCGTGTCTGCCAAGCTAGTTAATTTTCGTGCTTGCCAAGCCATTTTGAATCCGTGCGTGGCAAGCTGCTGTATTTCGTGCGTGCCAAGGTGCCCCTTCTTTAAAAGCTGGACAACGTCATTTCAGACAAAAGGAGAGCAAACCAAACTTTACAAATTGAAAACAACTCATAGGAAAAGAAGAAAAAATCGATAAATTTGAAAACAATAATCTTTGAATCCATGCAAGCAAGAATTTCATTTCTATGGCTGTTTTGATGAGTGCGGTGCCTACTGAAGAGATCGACTTCAAACCCATAGAGTTCTTCATTTTGGTTCGATTCTGGTTTCTGGGAAATCAGCCTTTCACAGCTAGCATAGGGTTAGAAATTTTGGGGTAATCACTAATTTATTTGTGAAATGAATATTAGTTTTTAATTCATGAGGGAATTTATCGTATTGGAGGTTCGTTTGGTAGAGTTTGAGGTTAGAAATTGTCGCTACTTTAACAACAGCTTTGCACAAGAACTGGAAGTCGCGACTTGAGGTGAAGGGTTTGGCGTCACGATGTAGGGCGTTAGTGATGCTTACGAGGTGGAGATGGTGAAGGGGAAGGCACTGACGAGGTCAGTTTGGCCAATGGCGGAGACCGTGTTTTAGAGGAGTTGAATGCAGTCCCTAATGTGCTGTTGGTTTCAAAAAGGAAGTTGTAAAAAAATGGGAAAGACAGTAGATGGTATTTTTGTGTGTGGCTTAATGGAGTGAGGAAGAGATGGATTAGATGAAGTCAGACTTAATTTTCTTTTGTGTGAAGGATTGGATGTCCCAGGGAATCGTGTTTTGCACTATAGAGGGTGGAAGTGGTAGGATGGATATAGGTTGATTGTTTGATGAGTCTGGAGTGCGTTTCACTATGGCAGGAAGTTCAGATACTGTTTACAAGGAGGGAGAAGATTAAAAGAAAAAAAAAGTATTAAGGAGGTGGTGAGGTGTCTGTTGAGGTTGTATTTTCGCAGGACAGGGACATAGAAATGGATCCAAATCCATGTATCGTTGAAGGATAATGGAGGATGTGAGGTAAGGCAAATAAAAGGTGGACTAAGGAATTGTTTCTAGTTTATTTTGTTAGAAGACAAGAAAGAAGATGAGTATGTAACAGCACAACAAGGTGACGCTAAATATTGGAGATGGTTTTCAGGAGTTAAAGACAAAAGAGTATTAATGTAACTGAAGGAGGAGGATCTGGTAAAACATGGATCAAAGCATGTTTACGAGTTGAAATGTTTAAGGGATGTTTTGTGAAGGTGAAAGTTGTTTGCGAGAATATTTTTGCTGGGATCGAGAACTAAAATGATCGCTCCAATTTTCGAAGGTGTCGCTTAAGTTTGTTTTTGCCGAAGTTGTGGGCGGCAAGGAGAGGGACGTGTTTTCCTATTGTATGGTTTCCTGAAGATGCAAATTGCGATAAAGGGTGGGTTAACAGTGGGGTGAATGAGATTAAAAAGGTAACTATACTTAAACCTATTCCTTTCCATTAAAAATCATTAAAACATTGTTATGGGGGTGATGGTTCAATGCTCTGGTAATTAGGAGCAGTGGATGTTAGTGAAAAATACATAGTAGCAGGAGTCGCAAATTGTAAAAGAATGAGAATTAGAGCAGGGGTTATGGAGATATTAAAGCAACTAATTACGGTATTTGAACTAATGGAAGAAATGAACTATTTAAAATACTCTAATTTGATGTATAATTTGTAATGTGTATAACTTGTTCCTCCGTAAGCAGAACTGAACGCCACAAGCGGCATTGGTGTCATACAAAAAAATACAACAAGTATAAAAGAGATTTTTTGGCGTTAGGACCAAAGGGGATTATATGTAGTTTCAAATGCTTGTCCAGAATCATCTATCAAAACAAGACACATTGGAATCGTAGCAAGGAGATCTACGTTGTAGAACCGATATGTTTGAGAACGGAGTTATTGGAATTTCGTGGAAAAATCAAACGTTTGTTTGATTTTAAACGAAACCAAAGCAGAATCATCAACTGCAAATAAGGTGAGTAAACTCACTAACTCTGACTCGTTTATATTTTTATAAACAAGTTTTAAATTTATTTGTAGTAATTTTATACTAAGCAATGGTTGATTGATTGAATAGTTGATAAAATTGGTTGAAATGGTTGATACGATTACATCATTGATCGATTATCAGTTCTGACATTTTATATTAATGTGAAATAATATCATTGATGTTGATTAACATCTGCGGATGCAGGGAAACAGGTTGGAGGGATCCAACTGGATTCCTCAACATTTATATTATTGTGTTTGCATTAGTTGTGACATATGCTTTGATATATTAACTATGATTGATCTTGTTGTGCTTAAATATCACTGGCCCTAGAATTGGTATTTAAATACCATGAAATATTTTTTGAATATAGAAAAATGAAATTTGAGTTTTAAAAAGGGAATTTATTTCCAAAATAGAAATGTACTTTCGAATAGAGTTGAAAACTAAAAACACGTAAATGGAGAAAACAAGAAGTTGTATATAAACGAGAGTATAAATTAAGTGAATTATTTATCATTGAATAAATTGAAATAGAAATTCAAATTTGAATTTATATGGAAAAATGGAAAATGGTTTTGAAACCAATATTTGAAATTAATTTGAATTTAACGAAGGGTGTTAAGTATTAGTTAATCTTCGATTAACTATAATTTAAGTAATTATCAAATTGGTTAGTGTTAGTAAAATTAATTATTATTTAATAAGCTTTTAAAAGTAATAATTATATTATTTTTAGTTAATAACAAAGTTAACTATTTTTAATATAGTTAATAATAAAGTTAATTGTTATTTTAATTAATAATAATTAAAACAATGATTTTAATTGGAGACTCAATTAAGAAATGGTTAGTGGCATTATAGTTTGATCAAGGAGGTGATAAGAGTTTCATAAAGGGATTTGTAATCCAAATTTTTAAATGATATTTGTAAATGGGATTTGTCGGTAAATGCAAAGATTTAAACAAGGCTTTGTGTTAAATTTTAAATTATGAAAAGAAAATTCAATGGAAAGAAACTTTTAAGATGGTTAATAGGGTAATAATAAAATAAAATGTGTTAATGGTTTTAGAATGAAATCTAAGTTAAGTGGTGAAAAGATGGCAAACGAATTAATATAAGTGATTAATCCAAACAAGGTTTAAATGAGGTTTTTAAAAACCAAAGTGATGACTTTAATTTAATTAAGCAAAGCACTGTAATTGAAATAAAGATTTTAAATGCAAAGGAAAACACATAAGATAGTTTGTGTTAAACATTGATAAAATGGATTTTTTTGAAAAAAATCCAAGTAAAGAGGTCTTGTTGTAAAGAAGGTGGAAAGCGGATTTTTATCCCTATATACCCTTTATCTTATGCGTTTCGACAAACATAATGGTATATGTCTGCATTGTGTAAATCCGGACGTTTTTGACTATCTTTTAAAAATGAACGACGGAAGCGTGTGCGTCGCACACGATACTTTATTCAAAACTGCGATTTAACGCTGCCGTTAAAATAAATGTTTTGTAAATCTAAATAGTGATTATAATGCTACTATTATAATAAATGTTTTGTAAATCTATACAGCGATTTTAACGCTGCCATTATAATAAATGACTTATAAATCAAATAATTGGAAAACAGCGATTATAACGCTACCGTTATAATCAATGTCTTTCCGTAAAGGAAGTGGATTCTCATATTGAATCTAAGAGTAGCGTAAGCGATGTTTTGTTGAAGTTGTGAGTTTTGGCTATTTCAAAGTTGAGAGCGTTGTTCAGTTAAGGTCTGAGAGGTAATTATACCCCAACTTGATTGACTTTATGATCAATGGAGAAATGGTTAAGGTTCGATAGTAATGATTGGTTAGCAATACAGTTAGTTAATAAATGATTAATGGTTTGAGTTATAATAACGATGTTTTATAACATCGCGATATTTAAAATATTTTGAAATGTTTTCCTAACAAAATAAGAAATATTTTCTACGCGTAGAAAATGAAACGAATTGGTCAACCATGAATTAAGAAATGGAATATGGAAGTATTTTCGGATATTAATAAAGTATATTTTCTGAATATAGAAAATAAGGAACTGTGAATATATAGAATTGTTTCCTAGCTAGAATAAGAGATATTTTCTCGAATAAAAAATTAGGGTATTGAGAATGTTTTACAAGAATCGAAGGAGAAAATCGAGCTTTGAAAAGATAGGAAAGATGGAAATTTGGAATTGATAACAAAATAAGGAATTTATATAAATAGGGGCCAGTATTGCTTGATGGTTGATCAGTATAATTTCCATTTGGAAATAGGGTCGTTGGTTGAATGAATGTTCCTTTGATAGTTAAATCACCGACTATCAAAGTTTTGATTTATTTTATACCTTAGTTGTCAGTACGGAGAGACCAGGATCAGATTTAATATCTGAAAACCACTCCGTATTGGCATAAGCGTTACGAATCAACTTATGTTGAAGAGTGCAAGGGCTGTTCTGTTAATCCTAGGTAGAAATTGCCTAAGATGGATTAATAGAATGGCGCCTTCGGTTTGTCCAGGTCCAGGACAACTTGTAAGGACGAGTGTCTGACAGAGTATTTCCATAGGGATTACGTATGTTGATTCCTTCAAACGTACGAAGTTAGTGGCAAAGAAGGGAAACTTCTTTAGCCTAACAATCTGAGTATTTTTTGAGAATCAATTAGTGATTTTCGATGGATCTGACGATGTGGCATTCAAAGTGAATGGTGGCCAGATGTTCTGAAAGATAATTCAAACCTCAAGCCTCATAACCGGGAATTGACAAAAATCGGGCAGGCAACATGGCTTGGTGGGTCGCTCCCATTAGGATGTATAATCACCTATCTATAGAAATTCCAATTGCTTCTTTAATCTATCGAAGCTGTCCCTTTCGGGAAACGGTTGCTGATCCCAACCATTGGTGATATACATTCGATACACTCAAGCGAAATGAGTGGTCGGCCATGTGTGGGCCGGGTTATAAGAAGTTCTTGTTGAACCCAGTGTACTCCCCCTCTAGAGATACACTATCGAAAGGTGGTTCTATACCTTGTCATTTTGGAAATCCAAACTCCAATAAGCGCCCTGCGGTTTTTGATTTTATATTATATATGGAGCGTGAGATGCAAGCGTTTCGCTGGATACTATTTATTTGATGTAGAGATTATTATAATATCACTGGATTTTATATCAAAAATATTTTGGGTTATCGTAAGGTAAAAACCATCCGTGTTTATGTGTGGATCGGTCTTACGATTAGCATTTCTTTTGAAAGGATTTTGAATGTTAAACAAATGGTTGGAGTTTACTCACACCAGTCTCATGACTGACCCAGAGTTTATTTTGTTTGTTTTCCCTAAACTCTTGGGTGCCTAAATTTGTATGGGCAGCCAAGTAGTCGGGATTTGACAGATTCAATTGGAGGAGCTTGAAGCAGGAGGCTTCACCAGTTAGCCATATACTATCATATATTCCGCTGTGTACCATGTTTGTATTTGGAAACATGTGTTTATAATTGTTCCAGAAATAGTTGTTGTGCTCCGATGATGGTATGTATATAAAGTTACTGAATTATATTTCAAAGCTTATATTATCTAATATATTTTATTCATTCCGCTGTGAGTTTGTGATCTTCGTTTTCTTTTATTCTAATATTTCATTCTCTATATTTCTCATCCTCTAACTTCATTCTAATAATGATTCGTATTTCTGTGCTATTTGGGTTGGACGTGTGGTGTAATTAGTCAACTCAAAGGGTACTGAAATTTGGGTTGTAACAAAATATAGGAGTTTTCATGGATAGTTAGGGTTGTGACATACTTTAATTTGTTGGAACAAGAAGAATTATAGGATGAATTTTTTTGAATCGATGAGTTTGTAAATAAATGCGCTTTGTTAATGAAATAAGAAAATATATAGAGAAAGAGGTGTACAAAATATAGGTAAAGCAACATATTTTGTGCTACTTATTTCAACAAAAGAAATAAAAATAAAAACTTCTTATTACTTTACGCAGAAAACAAAAATCCACTTTCAGGAAGATTCATAGAAAATTGATCTTAGTAGTTCCGGCTGAAAAAAAAGTGTAGTAAAATAGATAAATAGCTCTAACAAAATTGAAGTGCATAACTCTTTGAAAAAGATAAGCCATAGTGAACGAATAAAAAGTAGTCAATCCAATCTACTTCAGTTTTAACTTTTAGAAACATTTTGAAAAGAAAAGTTATAGAGAACTAAAGATGGTCTATTGAAATGATTAAATTTTTGGAAAGGAGGAAGAATAAATGGAAACTAAACTAGACTTACAATATGGAATAGATAGGAATTGGCATCGTGCTAAGATTAAAGGTAGTAAAGGATTATCGTGGTATGCTTGGAACACTATGTAGAACCTAGGGGTGTTATTTTAGTATGAAAATATACCATATAAGTTGATAATTAATTGTTGAATGCTTTAAGAGAGGAACTAAGAAGAAGAATTGAGAAATGAACGACACTCAGAAGTTATGGAATAATATACAAGGATCTAGAAAAAAGAATTTTAGGAATGATGTTTTCCAAGTGGTTAGTGTTTTAATTTAGAAGAGTAAAATGTAATTTCAAAACTCGTATAGTTTATGTAAAAATGGTAAAGAGAGGGATTCTATATAAATACAGATTTAGTAAAGGGTACAAACTAATTGAAAAAGATTTATTGATAAGCATGTGAATTGAGCTTCCATGTAAGTTTGTAATATAATGATAGATTGAGGTTACAGGGAAAGGCTTAAAACCTGTGCATTTGTAATAGTAAGGAAATGGACTTTAAGAGAAAGCTTGGGATTATAGTAAGCAAATTATGAAATGGTTTAAGATTAATGGAAACCCTTTCCATCACCTCATGAGGAAACATAAAATTCAACATGTTATCTTACTTTATAGCAAAATAAGAATTAGGCTAATAATATGGTGTTACTTCATAACGAAGTAAGAATTGTTATATTAAGATCTATTATGATATTGGGAGCGGTTACCCCGTGAGTATCATGATATTATTCGTGGAAGACAGGAGTTGTCCAATTAACAATAGCATATGGCTTGGAAATTAATGGGTACACGACATGAGTTCGGGAAGAGTAGTAGATAGGAGGTGGAGCGCCTTAGTTGCCTAGATTCAATGATTAATACATTATATGTCAAGGGCGACATGGTCTTAGGCATCCTAGTCCAAGTGAGTAGTCGTGCTTAGCTATTGTATCTTTTATTCATATTCTAGTAGAATTTTCTTTTCTTTTGGCATGGATATTCATTTCTATGTAGTATTATATTTTATTGTTGAAAAAAACAAAATTGTTTAGTGTGATTCTCTTTTCAGGTTTCTGCAATGACCACTAGAAAATAATAAAGACATAAGAAATTGTAAATAAAGTAAAAATGAAAGCAAAAGATAAATAACTAAGAGGAAACTAATAAAATTTACATAAAGTGGTAAAGAATATAATTGTATTCCAACATTCTTTTCAATATCTATTTCTACTCTGATTCAAACAGAATTGTTTAGTGTGATTCTCTTTTTAGGTTTCTGCCGTGATTACTAGAAAATAATAAAGACATAGGAAATTTTAAATAAAGTAAAAATGAAAGCAAAAGATAAATAACTAAGAGGAAAATAATAAAATTTACAAAAAGCGATAAAGAAGATAATTGTATTCCGACAGTTTTTTCAATATCTATTTCTACTCTGATTCTGTAATATTGTTCTTCTTATTCCTCTTCTATTACAACATTTTTCTTCCTCTTCTCACTCTCTAATTTCTTTTTGTTAACTATATGAGTTTTCGACACTTGGGTTTTGGTAAGTGAATATTGGTTTATGTATTATTATCGAAATTCGAGCGTCGAATTTCCACCGGGTGGTTATAGTGGTATCGGAACATAGGGTTTAGTAATAATCTTGACTCTGTGGCGTAACTCAATAAAAACGGGGTTAGTAATACCCTATATTGAGTTTAAGTGTATATATATGAGAGCACATATTTGTAATTGAATATAAAATTATTTTTATATTATTTTGTGCCCAGTACATTTTGTAAAAGAAATATTTTTCTTAAATTATTATAATATTGGTAATCAACCAAATACACCCTTGTTGATTTAAATGAAATTCAAATTGGTTTATGAAGTTGATGTGATTTAACCAGAAGAAAATTGTAATTGAACTTGAGTTTTGAAGTAATATTGAACTTATAACAATAAGAATTTGACTTGAGTTTGGAAATAGGAATGAATTCAAGTATAATGAATAAGAAGGTAATATATATGGAATCGATTTATGTATTCAAATGGATTGTTAAGAAATTGGCTATAAATAAATTCCATGTTAATTGAATAAATTATAAAATACATTGAAGTGAATAATATGAATGTTTGAACTTACATTGCATGATTATGAAGCTAATGAGTCCATCCGAGTTAAGAAAAACTGCTGATTTACCTTTGAAACATTTCGATTGAATTTTGAAGCTTTTGGAATGTAGTTGGTTGTAGATGCATACTAAGTGAGGCAACTCACTTATTGCTTATCACTTATTGTTTAATAACACTCATATAAGGTACGCTTACGCAAAATAAAAAAAATTGGGTTATGAATTGGATTTTCCGAGTGTGTGGGTTGATTTATACATTTTGATCTTTCTTGTAGTATTGCGAAAGTCTCTCCGTACCAGGGAAACTCTGCCGAAACTTTTTCAAAAATTTAAAGTGTTAAGATTTTTTTAAAATTTTGTTGTGAATTGGTGTTTTTGTTAAAACTAATTGGGTTAGTTGAACTTAAGAAGTTTATAAAGTATAATAGAAGATTTTAACTAAAAATAGATTTTTAAAAAGTTAATCAATTTGTAGCATTTTTCCTGCCTAAGTATTTTCGGGGAAGAAATTTGTTTAAAGGGGAAGGAATGTAACGACTTGGGTTTTTAGCCGTTAAATTAAACATTTGAAATTAGTTTTAAATATTGGTTTAAAATTTAAATAACTTGAATTTAACGATTTTGAATATTAATTTAATTTGAATAATAAATAAATATATTTAATTTCAAAATAGTCAAAATATGTTGGATTTGCAGTGCAGTATGAACTGGACAATGCAAACGAACTTAATTAAGTTCATATTTGAAATTATAATAAGGAATTTATTTTATAATTCGAAGTTTGAACGTATAATTTATAATTCAATTAAAAACGAGTCTACATCGTCGTGATGGTTCTCAGTTTTACATTTTGAACTTCAATTGAATGTACATAATCCAATATATGTCGGAGTTCTTTAAAAGAGGAATCTTCCGGATTTATTGGATAATAATTTTCTAAGAGAAAATTTGAGATTTCATCTTATAATTTTTTTAGTTATGTCTCAAAAAGTCACTATGGAATCGTTTATAAACCATACCGATTTATTTAATAAAATAAAAGGATTTTTATATTGATTTAACTTAGACTTCAATGTTGAGTTCAAAATCTTAACTAGTTTATTTTTGAAATTATTAAATTATGTCTGAATTTATTTGATAATAATAATTTATTACCTGTAAATTTGTCTGTTGTCAAATCAAAGTATATTTTATCGATTTAATATGAAACTTAAGAATAGCCAATATTCAAACGACCTCGGATTTCAATGAAACTAATTTTGTAAAATCCATAATGGCTAATTATTGTAAGAATTATAGTTTCACGTCAATTGAGGTTATTTTGTGACCATGCACAATATGAACACATATAAACTAATCGTTTGGAATTAAAATAGTTGTTTTATAAACATCTCGGAATTCGACGAAACCAATTCCATCGTGTCCAGAAATGTTAAGTTATTATAGGATTACAAGTTTCATCGCGATCGGAAGTCGTATGTGGTCATGTAAACATGAAACTTCCTACATAAGTTTCCTATAAATTTAATTAAAAAAAATCCTTAGTCAAAAATCTTCCTTGTGCAACCTATTCTCTTTTAAAACCTACCCTAGCTTCCGCGCACATAGCTTGATCAGTGCAAGCATGTGGCTATATATAAAATATATATCTTTAGTTTTTTCAAAACAGAAAATATCTCTGCAAATCGTAGAAAAAACAAACAGGTGAGCTTTCTTTTATCTGTACTAATGAAAGCACCCTTTACTTTAAAATAATATTCTCATCATTTTCTTTATTTCATTCAAAACAAAAACATAGCCTACCGATCTTCGAAAATATAAAACAAATAAGATAAAAATTCTTTAATCTCAATGCCTACATCTTTAACTTCCTAGCATGGAGAGCTTTGCACTGGGTGAGTTTCGAGGGTTGCAATGAAGATTTGGGGTGGCTCGTTTCCTATCGGCATGTGTTGTTGTGATCGTGGAGTAGTTGAGGCAAGGCTGGGCTGGGAGTTATGGGTTTTTGGACGATCAACAAGGCGAGAAGCATCAGTGGAGAAGTTTTGGTAGGTTTTGGCCAAAATTTTGTCTGCACCGTTTACTGATGGTGCATGAAACTCTTAACGTCGGATTCTTGGGGAGTTGGTCGGTGGTAAGGTTACTGGGTGGAGAATGGAGATGGGAAGAAGAGGGGAACGACAGTGTTGGTTGCATGAGGTTCGATTCATGGAGGAGGTTAGTGGGAGGGGAAGGTGATGTTCAGTAGCAGTTTCGAACGGTGCAGGGGGAAGAAAAAGTTTTAGGCAAATTTAAACATAATTAGAGGATTGGGATGAGACATAAAGGACGGTAATAGTATATAATTAGTTAATAATTAACTTAGTATAAATAATCGCTAATTTATTTAAATTGTAATATGTATAACTTACCGTAAGTGCACAAAATTACACAAAACATGATCTGTTTGGATCGTGGCGACGAGTGCTTTGCCGCTGAGCGGGAATGGGATGATTCAGATGTAGTTGGATTTTTATATAATTTCATATGCTCATTTGAAACTGTATAAATGGACCTGAATTGTCGAATCGAATTAAATAGCGAGTTAACTTACTCTTTCTGGAATTCTAAGATGTGATTTGTGACACCCCACGTCCGTTAATGACACTCACTAAGGGAATGCATTAAGTTCCGTGAAGCGTTATAGGTAATCAGACACAGAATAATTACAAGACAATATAAATAAGATAGCAGCGGAAATTTAAATTTTTATTTCAACATAAATTAAAATTCCATGGTCCACAATACCATAAGTCACAAAAACCATTACAATAAAATAAATTCTGTCTTGCATCATTAGAGTACATAAGAATATAAAAAATAAATTCCCCAATTGAAAGAGTTAAGCCATAGTAGAGACAAGAACTTGAGCCATATTTCAGAAGTAGCTCCTAGCAAAGTGATATCTGAATCCTGACTAAGCCTGGGTGTTTCCTCCCTGAGAACCTAGGGGGAAAGGAAGAAAGAAGGAGAAACAAAAGGGTTAGACATAAAGTTTGGCGAGTCTAGTTACTTTTTGCCAGTTGATAAATAAAAGTAACATGATAGGCATATAAAGTGGATAAGAGAGAAATCACTACATAAATGGCAGGTATGACAAGGTAAGAAAGATAAGGTGTACATGCCTCACTAATGATTACTCTGCACTATTACAAGTATATCCTGGAAGAGATGATCCCTTCAACTATAAGGTGGTAGACTTAGGTATACGTCCAAATGTATCCTAATTACTACCCAGATTGATCGGCTCCCTAACCCTCATAGATACCTTGTGTTGGCCCCACAGTAGGAGGTATCACTTCCTAAAGTGGCAACCCCTCGTCATAATAATGTGCACAACCAAATCTACAGTGTCACGGTCGTCTTATCCCCTTCTTCCTGGCTCATGCACGCACATGGCCCGGTCGGTTTGTGCCGCCCACACCGTCCTCCACGTTTGGATCTCTTACAATCAGTCAATAAACGTGCCCCTTCTCCGCCTATTACGGAGTACTTTATTTGATATCTACTCCGGGTTACTGATTGAAATGGGTCCCTCACAATATGATACAAGCTCTTCCCTTTATCTTGTATCCCCCACTAGGTTTTCACTGACTATGATACCACTAGGTGTCTTTAATTACATAGTCTTGTTTATGTCTACCGATTATGCTTACCTACAGGTGTCTTTAATAAATAACCCCTAATCTTCCAATCGGTTATGCTTACCTATAGGTGTCTTTAATTACATAAACATATCACTTCTACAAGTTATGTTTACCTTAAAAGGTGTCTTTAATTACATAACTTTATTATTTCCACCGATTATGTATACCACTAGGTGTCTTTAATTACATAACCTTAACGGGTTAAGTTTGTGGGCCTATATGTGAATATTACCCATCCCCTCTTCAGATTTACTTAACCCACCCCTCAACCTTATTTACTTAACCCCCAATTTAAGTTCGTACAATCTCTATGGATTAACTTAGGTTAAGTAGTCCAATTCTTTACCATGTCCATTTATGGTTTCATAATGGGCCAGACATCCCACATTAGGCCTACAACAAGTGGATGCTGGATATGCCGGTCGGGTCCGGACAGACTTATTCCACAGTTGGGCCTAACTTCGTGTCATAGTCCGATTCGTATTTACGTACTTAGACCTCCCACATTATGTTCAACATTAGTGGCTGCTGGATATGCCGGTCGGGTCCAGGCAGACTTCCACCACTAATGTAACCTAACCTCGTGTCATAAATACAATTACAATTCCTAATTGTAATTACTAGACATTCCATTTTTAATTAATTATTCCTTTCCTTTTATAGGTGTCAGTATCTATTTAACCCAATAATTTGAATTACAATTCCATAAATGTTCGTATTCAAATTATGCCATTTTTTACCCTTTTCCCCCCATTACTTAACTAGCGTCCTCACAAAATTGGCAACATGCCTAGGCTAGACAATAGCCTAGTCATAAACGATAATAGGGAAAATAATGGGAATATAACTAAAACAATCATTTCGGCATAAACATAAACAAGTATGGTGATAAAGTCATATAGACTAGCATCGACATGAAATTATCTTCATAACAAGGAGGACATAAGCTGATGAACTATGATGTCACAATATCTAAATTAGCAAATTAGATGTCCAATCGGTTTAGATCTAACATGATAACATAAGGTGATAATTTAGATCACATAAAATAGACCTAACATGTTAACATAAGGTGATAATCTAGATCACATAAAATAGATCTAGCATGATATCAAAAGGCGACAATTTAGATCACATAAAATAGATCTAACATGAATCATGAGGTGACAATTTAGATCACATAAAATAGATCTAACATGAATCATAAGGTGACAATTTAGATCACAAAAAATAGATCTTACATGTTAACATAAGGTGACAATTTAGATCTAACATGTTAACACAAGGTGACAATTTAGAACCCATAAAATAGATCTAACATGTTAACATAAGGTGACAATTTTAGATCACATAGGATAGATCTAACATGAATCATAAGGTGACAATTTAGATCACATAAAATAGATCTAACATGAATCATAAGGTGACAATTTTAAATCACATAGAATAGATCTAAGGTGAATCGTAAGATGACAATTTTAGATCACATAAAATAGATCTATACACATCATAGCATCTCATAAAAGTTACAAACCTAGATCCACAATAATAACATAGTAGAACAATCACAATTGAATTGGATCTAGAGAAATAGATCTATCATGACATAGTATAAGATCTAACAATAACACAGATTCAAAGTCTACAACGTATCCAAATCACAGTCATTCATAATTCACTATTATGTATCTAAACCTAAAAGCAACTAGAACTCACTGTGGTTGGATTGCTAAGATGATAGAAAAGGTGCTGAGTCTATGCTTGGATCTAAGAATTTGATATGCTTTAGAAGAAGATGAGAGACCCTAGTTCAGTTCAGAATCCGGCATAGTTTGGCCGCCATGACTTCTAATGAAGAAATATGTGAAATGGCCATATATTTATGGCTGCAAAACCATATGGAACCGACTGCCATATAAGCCCTAGGGTCAATCAGGTCGTGGATCGCCTCACACTTTGGGAAAAGGCCCGAATACCCAAAAACAATTATGGGCGCACTTTACAGGTGCGCCAGTCCAAATTTCCTTGGCGCACTTGGCAAGTGCGCCAGTTATACCTGGTTTTGATTTTCAACTTTTTATCATCCGTAACTTCTTCATATGTTATCCGTTTTACACAAACTAGATGTTTATCCTGACCAAAATTTCGAGATGGATGTAATGACGTAATCAGTTTCCCTTAATTCTTAATTATTCTTTAATTTATCCTCTTTAATGTTAACAAAATTTCTGGGTGTTACATTCTCCCTTACTCAAAGGATTTCGTCCCCGAAATCTTCAAGTTGAAAAAAAATGTATCCTGCCATCCATCTACTCATCCACCAAACACTGACATCCATTTTCCTTTAAGATTTCTAATGCTTATATGAGTATATGCAAAGGTGTGTGTATATGTCCCAATACTAATGCGAAGATCAGGCGATCTACTAATTCAGTTGACCTCCTTAATGCAATGTATGTTAGTGCCATGAATCCAATATATATGAAAATAAGCCTATTATAACATATAAGCTCTATATGTGTGCACACTCAATCATCCAAATGCAACATCCATATGCTAGTTCATCCATTTCCATTCATAAAAGAAAAGAAAATGCACACACATCCATATGCAGTATGTGAGTGATTGAGCCGATCTTAGTGCCTAATGTGTGCGCATATGCGTCCACAGGCAACCACTAGCAAACACTTGCTTCCATCACACATAACATGTTTCAAACACATGTTTACATCCATAGGATTTGTATCTAAAGGTCGAAAAATGCTATGGATAAGATATACTCAAACGAATAGAAACAAATACTGATAAATCTTTGGAAAAAGGAGTTAAGAATATACCCTCGAAGAGAAAAGGGTACGAAGCATGAATCTTGTCTTTGGTCTCCCAAGTGCATCCTATGGGTTATATCCCCATTGAACATTTAGCAACTTGAGCTCTTTATTGCATAGCTTCTTAACTTCTGATCCAATAATACGAGAAGGAACTCGCCTGACTGTCGCCTCTCGTTCCACTTCTACCTCTTCCAATATACTCGGCTCAACAAATTCCGTGGTGCCATGCAAGCACTTTCGTAGATGAGAAACATGGAAAACATCATGAACACTAGATAGATTCTCAGAAAGCTTTACTCTATAGGCCATTTGGTCAATCCTCTCGGTTATGGGAAATGGTCCCACAAACCTAGGTGCCAACTTTCCCACCGATCCGAGGCGAACCACATTCCTCAGAGATGACACTTTGATAAAAACCAAGACTCCTACTTCAAATTCGAGGTCATTCCTTCTCTTGTCTACATAGGATTTTTGCCTATCTTGAGATGTCTTCATTCGCCGTTGAATGAGGTCAATTTTTTCGGACGTTTCTCTAACCATATCGGGTCCAAGTAGTAATCTTTCAGTTGATTCCCACCAACAAATTGGTGATCTACAGGGCCGTCCGTACAATGCTTCGATGGGTGCCATGCCGATGCCGGCTTGATTGCTATTGTTATAGGCAAACTCTACTAAAGGAAGATGTTTTTCCCAAGTCCCTCCGAAGTCTAGGATACACAGCCTTAAAAGATCTTCTAGAATTATGTTCACCCTCTTCGTTTGACCATCGGTCTGAGGATGATAAGCGGTGCTCAAACGCAACAGTGTACCTAATGCTTCTTGCAAGCTCCTCCAAAATTCGTTGGTAAAGATGGGGTCACGATGCTGGAAGGAACTCCATGAAGACGAACTATCTGTCGGACATAAATTGTTGCTAACCATGATGCCATCCTCTTGCTCTTAACTGGAATAAAGTGAGCGCTCTTAGTGAGTCTATCTACCACAACCCATATACTGGTGTTGCCTTTCTTCGATCTAGGCAAACCATCTATGAAATCCATAGAGACGCTCTCCCATTTCCACTGAGGAACCTTCAAAGGATGAAGTAAACCACCGGGCTTCTTTTGCTCAGCTTTGACTTACTGGCAAACTAAACATTGGGAAACAAATTCGACCACATCTTTCTTCATCCCAACCCAAAAGAAAACCCTCTTTATGTCCCTGTACATCTTATCACCGCCTGAATGAATGGTCATCTTAGAATGTTGGGCTTCTTCTAGGACTACCTTTATCAAGCTCCCAGTTTGAGGAACACAAAGCCTTCCATCTCGTTGCAACCACCCCTTTTCATTTATAGCATATCTGCTGAGGTGACTAGAAGTCTCCCCTCTTATGAGCTCATCCATGATGTCTAGAATCTATGGGTCACCTTGTTGCGAAGCTCCTATCTGGTCCATAAGAGTCGGTCGTATCTCCAAAGATTAAATAAAATCAGGCAAAATCTCGATAGAGGGTCTAAAATCAAAAGCTGATATGAATTCCAAGTTCTTTTTTTCCAAAAACAAAGGATTCAGGGCCATCCTCTGCCTACTTAGTGCGTCTGCCACTACATTACCCTTCCAAGGGTATAAGAAATCTTAAAATCATAAGAAGTTAGAAACTCCATCCACCGTTGTTGCCATAAATTGAAATCATTCTGCGAGAACAAATACTTTAGAGATTTATGATCGGTGTATAACTCGAACTTCTCTCCAAGTAAGTAATGACGCCACGTCTTTAATGCAAACACTATGGCAGCTAGCTCTAGATCATGGGTGGGGTAGTTCTTTTCATGAACTCTCAGCTGTCTACCCCGATAACACACTACTTTCCCTTCTTGCATTAGAACCGCACCAAGCCCTGTACCGCATGCATCAGTGTTGACGGCAAACCCTTTATTCCCGTCAGGTAAGGTCAATACTGGGGCTGTTGTCAGAGCCCTCTTTAGTCGTTGGAAAGCAACGTCATAGTCTATATCCTATGAGAATGCTAAGTTTTTCCTCGTCAGCCTGGTGAGTGGGGCTGATATCTTTGCGAAGTCCTTAATGAACTTCCTATAGTAACCTGCTAACCCAAGAAAGCTTCTCACCTCGGTTGCATTTTTAAGAACCTGCCAATCTTGCACTGCAACCACCTTCGCGGGATCTACAACTATCCCTTCTTTAGAGACCACATGCCCTAAGAATTTCACCTCTTTTCTCAAGAAATGGCATTTGGAGAATTTTGCTTTAAGTTGAAGGTCACAGAGAGTTTTCAAAACTTCTCTCAAATGCTGGGCATGCTCTTCTTAGCTCTTGGAGAAGATCAAGATATCATCAACAAAGACTACGACAAATTTGTTTAGGAACTCCCGAAACACCCTACTGATCAGATCGACAAAATAAGCGGGTGCATTCGTCAGCCCAAAAGTCATAACTAGCCATTAATAGAAACAGTTCGGAGTCCTAAAGGCAGTCTTATCTATGCTGTCCTCAGCCACCCTCAACTAATGGAACCCTGTGGCCAAGTCTAATTGGGAAAATACCGAGGCACCAACAAGGTGATCAAACAAATCATCAATCCTCGGAAGCGGGTTCCTATTCTTTTTAGTGAGTTTATTCAGCTCCCTATAATCAACACACAAACGAAGCGAACCATCAGCCTTTGTTGTGAATATTACTGGAGAACCCCATTCAAATATGCTTCGTCTAAGAAACCCTTTCTCAAGTAGCTCCCCTACTTGCTTATTCAGCTCCCTCCTTTCCCTTGGAGCCATATGGCGCACTGGTCATGCAACTGGCTTTGCATTGTCCACCATATATATGCGAAAGTCGATCTCAAGCCTTGAGGTAAACCCCCAACCTCATCAAAAACATCGGAAAAATCCCGGACTATTGGAATAGATTGCAGATCGTCGAAAGATGCATTAAGAGACTCTAGGAAACTAAGCATAACCGACCCTTATGGGTCACACAAAATCTCGAGGGTCTTCCCATGTCAAGTCAGAAGCCTAACAACCCTTTTCTCATAATCCAGAATGGCACCATACGTGGTAAGCTAATCTATTCCTAGAATCAACCCATAGCCCATAAACCCGAGCACATACGCATCGCATTTAAACTCGACACCTAACACAGATATTTTCAAACCCCGACAAATCATCGATAAATGATCCAAACCACCAATGGGGTTTGAAACAACTACGGGATCTACTACCATACTAGTATTTAAGTGCAGAGATACAACTACAGAACTAGATATAAACGAATGTGAGACACCTAAATCAAAAAGGGTTCTAATAGGATGGTTTGAAAGAGAAATTAAACCTTCCACAGAAATTTTTCTACCTCTATCAAGAGCACTAGTCGCGAGAGCATGCACCTTCCCTTTGACCTTGTCCTTGTGATCCCCGTTTCTTTGGGCACTCTTTAGCAAAGCGTCCGGCCTCTCCACAGCGGAAGCAAGAATTCTTCCTTCGCTTACAGTCTTTAACCAAATGACCTTCCTTCCCACAATGGTGGCATTTTCTCTTATCCTTTCCTTTATCATTTTCCCTTCCTTTCTTCTATTGTTGTTGTTGTTGCTGCTACCCCTTCTTGGGCCAAACCTTCCTATTTTGCGATGTCCCCTCAGCCTTTACCTCCTTCTTCTCTCCCTTGTCCTCCTCATGCATCAGGGCCATATCGACAAGTTTTTCAAAGGTGGCCCCCATTGGAATATGGGACATGGCTAACCCATGAAGGGGTTCATTCAGCCCTTTAGCAAACTGCAAAGCCTTTTTGTGCGACGTATCCACCAACTCTAATCCGAACCTTGCTTGCTGGTTGAATTTGTTCACATATTCTTTCACCGTTAAGTTTCCTTGTTTGAGTGCTAAGAATCTCTCCATCTGCATGCTGGTTTCAGTTTGGGAAAGAAATTTCATTTCGAACCTCTGTCTAAAATCTTCCCAAGTTTCCACCGGACGTCCGGCTTGGGTGGTTTCCCACCAAAATAAGGCTTCGTCCTTCTATAGCCAAGCATCTAGCTGAATCTTTCTCCCGTCCTCCACTTCAAAGATTACGAATAAGTCCTTAGTCTCCTTAAGCCAATTCCGATCTTCTACGAATGTCTCATTCCCATGGAATGGCTTCCCTCCCATAGCATGGAAGTCCTTGCAGATCTTGGCGAAGTTATCTGCTTTTGGAGGGTGAGAGGAGGAGGAATGACTGGTGCAGCTGGGGGAGGAACGTCTCTTTAGCCTTCAGCCGGCGCCGTGGCCTCCAAATACCTACGGAACCATCCGGGTATAGTGACACCCTCTGGAATATTAGGAATGTTCTGTTCCCCAGACATGCTAACAAAGGGAAAAGGAAGAAATTTAGATAAAGGACCGAAGGATACTACATATGGCTTTTTGGGGAATGTTTTTCAAAACAGACTTTCCTTTATGAAAATGCTTTCTTTTAAAACCCTTTTGAAAATAATTTTCAAAAACTTTTATCTAATCTGGCAACCTTCAGCTCTGATACCAAGTGTGACACCCCACGTCCGTTAATGTCACTCACTAAGGGAATGCATTAAGTTCCGTGAAACGTTATAGTTGATCAGACACAGAATAATTACAAGACATATATAAATAAGATAGCAGCGGAAATTTAAATTTTTATTTCAACATAAATTAAAATACCATGGTCCACAATACCATAAATCACAAAAACCATTACAATAAAATAACTTCTATTTTGCATCATCAGAGTACATAAGAATATAAAAAAATTAATTCCCCAATTGAAAGAGTTAGGCCATAGTAAGACAAGAACTTGAGCCATACTTAAGAAGTATCTCCTAGCAAGGTGATATCTGAATCCTAACTAAGCTTGGGTGTTTCCTCCCTAAGAACCTGGGGGGAGGGGGGAACGGAAGAAAGAAGGAGAAACAAAAGGGTCAGACATAAAGTCTAGCGAGTCTAGTTACTTTTAGCCAGTAGATAAATTAAAGTAACATAATATGCATATAAAGTGGATAAGAGAGAGATCACTATATAAATGGCAGGTGTAACAAGGTAAGCAAGATAAGGTGTACATGCCTCACTAATGATTACTCTGCACTATTACTAGTATATCCTGAAAGAGATGATCCCTTCAACTATAAGGTGGTAGACTTAGGTATATGTCAAAATGTATCCTAACTACTACCCTGATTGATCGGCTCCCTAACCCTCATTGATACCTTGTGTTGGCCCCACAGTAGGAGGTATCACTTCCTAAAGTGGCAACCCTTCATCGTAATAATGTGCACAACCATATCTACAGGTGTCACGGTCGTCTTATCCACTTCTGCCCGGCTCATGCACGCATATGGCCTGGTCGGTTTGCGCCGCCCACACCATCCTCCATGGTTGGATCTCTTATAATCAGTCAGCAAGCGTGCCCCTTCTCCGCCTAGTACGAAGTACTTTATTTGATACCTACTCCGGGTTACTGACTGAAATGGGTCCCACATAATATGATACAAGCTCTCCCCTTTGTCTTGTATCCCCCACTAGGTTTTCACTGACTATGTATACCACTAGGTGTCTTTAATTACATAGCCTTATTTATGTCTACCGATTATGCTTACCTACAGGTGTCTTAAATACATAACCCCTAATCTTCCAACCGATTATGCTTACCTATAGGTGTCTTTAATTACATAACCCTATCACTTCTACAAGTAATGTTTACCTTAAAAGGTGTCTTTAATTACATAGCTTTATTATTTCCACCGATTATGTATACCACTAGGTGTCTTCAATTACATAACCTTAATGGGTTAAGTTTGTGGGCATATATGTGAATATTACCCATCCCCTCTTCAGATTTACTTAACTCACCCCTCAACCATGTTTACTTAACCCCCAACTTAAATTTAAGTTCGTACAATCCCTATGGATTAACTTAGGTTAAGTAGTCCAATTCTTTACCATGTCCATTTATGGTTTCATAATGGGCCAGACCTCCCACATTAGGCCTACAACAAGTGGATGTTGGATATGTCGGTCGGTACTGGGCAGACTTATTCCACAGTTGGGCCTAACCTCGTGTCATAGTCTGATTCGTATTTACGTACTTAGACCTCCCACATTAGGTTCAACATTAGCGGCTGCGGGATATGCCGGTCGGGTCCGAGCAGATTTCCACCACTAATGTAACCTAACCCCGTGTCATAAGTACAATTACAATTCCTAATTGTAATTACTAGACATTCCATTTTTAATTAATTAAACAATTAATTAATCCTTTCCTTTTATATGTATCAGTACCTATTTTACCCAATAATTTGAATTACAATTCCATAAATGTTCGTATTCAAATTATGCCATTTTAAACCCTTTTTCCCCCGTCACTTAACTAGCGCCCTCACAAAATTGGCAATATGCCTAGGCTAGACAATAGCCTAGTCATAAACGATAATAGGGAAAATTATAGGAATATAACTAAAATGATCATCTTGACATAAACATAAACAAGGATGATGATAAGGTGAACATACATACTAGCATGGGCATGAAATTATCATCATAAGAAGGTGGACATAAACTGATGAACTATGATGTCACAATATCTAAATTAGAAATTTAGATGTCCAATTGGTTTAGATCTAACATGATAACATAAGGTGATAATTTAGATCACATAAAATAGATCTAACATGTTAACATAAGGTGATAATTTAGATCACATAAAATAGATCTAACATTATAATATAAGGTGACAATTTAGATCACATAAAATAGATCTAACATGAATCATGAGGTGACAATTTAGATCACATAAAATAGATCTAACATGAATCATAAAGTGACAATTTAGATCATATAAAATAAATCTAATATGTTAACATAAGGTGACAATTTAGATCACATAAAATAGATCTAACATGTTAACATAAGATGACAATTTAGATCCCATAAAGTAGATCTAACATGCTAACACAGGGCGACAATTTTAGATCACATAGAATAGATCTAACATGAATCATAAGGTGACAATTTAGATCACATTAAATAGATCTAACATGAATCATAAGGTGACAATTTTAGATTACATAGAATATATATAACATGAATCATAATGTGACAATTTTAGATCACATAGAATAGATCTAACACGAATCATAAGGTGACAATTTTAGATCACATAGAATAGAATTAAGGTGAATCATAAGGTGACAATTTTAGATCACATAAAATAGATCTATACGCATCATAGCATATCATAAAAGTTACAAACTAAGATCCACAATAATAACATAGTAGAACGATCACAATTGAATTGGATCTAGATAAATAGATCTATCATGACATAGCATAAGATCTAATAATAACATAGATTCAAAGTCTACAACGTATCCAAATCACAGTCTTTCATAATTCACTATTATTTATCTAAACCTAAAAGTAACTAGAACTCACTGTGATTGGATTGCTAAGATAATAGAAAAGGTGTTGAGTCTATGCTTGGATCATAGAATTTGATATGCTTTAGAAGAAGATGAGAGACCGTAGTTCAGTTCAGAATCCGGCATAGTTTGGCTTCCATGACTTCTAATGAAGAAATGTGTGAAATGGCCATATATTTATAGCTGCAGAACCATCTGGAACCGACTGCCACATAAGCCCTAGGGTCAATCTGGTCGCGGATCGCCTCACACTTTTGGAAAAGGCCCGAATACCCAAAAATAATTTTGGGCGCACTTTACAGGTGCGCCAGTGCAAAATTGCCTTGGCGCACTTGGCAAGTGCGCCAGTTATACCTGGTTCTGATTTTCAACTTTTTATCGTCCGTAACTTCTTCATATGTTATTCGTTTTACACAAACTACATGTCTATCCTGATCAAAATTTCGAGATGGATGTAATGACGTAATTAGTTTCCCTTAATTCTTAATTATTCTTTAATTTATCCTCTTTAATGTTAACAAAATTTTGGGGTGTTACATGATTAAAATTCATATAACTATAATTCATCGTTGTTAGTATAAACTGGATGCCTTGAATGCTTATTACTGGTTTATTGGTTGACATTATTTATATTATCGCCATTTAATGCCTTATTTAAAAACCTCTATTTCATATGCATTTATTGAATGATATTATATTCTGTGATGCAAGGAAAAACTAGTTGGAGGGATCCAACTAGATTCCTCAAATATTTTTGTTGTAGTTTGATTTCATATTACTTATATATGAACTTTTTAACCCCATTTATGTTGAAATCTATTCAAATGTTGATTGTTGAATTTAAATTCAACAATTGTTGTATTTTAATCAATGGATGGTACTGATCAAGTGATTGGCAGCAGATGGCCTAAACTCATATTCTAAGACATTAATTTGCCATCAGACGGATCGACGTATTTAAAGTTATGAAATTTATTTTTATAACTAGAACAAAATTTTAAATTATATTTTTATTTAAAAACAGAAGTTTATAAACAAATTGATATCTATAAATGGTTTTTACAACAATTGTTGTAAAATACTATGTTTAGAAATTTCTATGTTTTAATAAGTTTTATAAGCATACAAATCAGAAATTTAACCTATGGGTTAATAATTCATAATAATTATTTTAAGAAATGATTAAGTGATATTATTAAATTAATCATATTATTAATTTATCTAAGAAGAAGAATTAGTAGAAATCAGTAAACTAATTAACAGATGGATTCAAATTGACTAAGTCAATTGTTTAAATTGAAAATTAGTTATTAGATTTCTTTATTATCAATTAATCTAATAAACCTGGTTTTGACAAATATTTGTTAAGCGTAATAAGATTTCTTAAAAGTTAATTAACCCTCTAATTAACTATATTTAAAGGTTAATTACCAAGTTGCTTATTATTAATGAAGTTGGTTATTATTCTAATAAGATTTTTAAAGAAATTAACTATTTTAATTTAATAATTAAGTTAACAACTTATATTTGTTAATCTCAAAGTTAATTTTTATTTTAGTTAATAACAATTAAGGCGATTACTTTATGGGAATGGAATTCATTTAAAGGAAGTTGATGTACGTTTACAAAAGATTTGGAAAAGGGGTTTTAAAATAGAACCAAGTTAAGATGCTTAACATATTCGATGCATAGAATTTGGTAAATGGATTTTGTAATAAATCCAAACGTAAGTGAATTATGTTAAAGAAGTTAAAAAACTAAAATGATTTGTATTGTTGTAAGTATTTATTTAATAAACAAGTTGGAACTTTCAAATGCAAGTAATGGTTTATAAAATCCTATTAAAATAAAATGGAATGATAAATAGAATTATGGGATATTATAGAAAAATATTGGTTTTGAATTACGAACTCATATCTATCTTAAGATAAGAACATTGTCGATCAAGATATGAGAGATAAATAGAATACCCCAACTTGAATGACTTCATGATTATCTGAGGATGATATCAATTTGTAATGATAAAGACGTTTGTAATAACTTATTATTTATATAATCAAAGTTTTAAAACTTAGTCCAATAAGGTTTGAAGTTAAAAGGTTTGCGAAAATATACAATGATATTTTTTAAGTAAGGTAAATAAATAAGAAATTTTGGGAATATGATCATCCTAAAAAATAAATGTAAGGCTATGTTTTCAAAGTAACAAATCAAAAGAAATTTGTCAAGATAATATATAAAAGTCAATTTTTAAGAATCAGTAGAATAGTTTTAATGAGTGGGTTGATTTAAAAGGTCCGAGCTACTAATATACTTGGTTGAACTGCTCTCAATTGATAGTTAAAACTAGACTATCAATTAGTATTATTTTGGACATTTGAGTAAGTTCGGAGAGACTGAGATGGGAACTAGACAAAAAACCACTTCGAACCGCGCTCGAGACTACTTGATAAATTCCCTCTGAATTGCAACCAGAGATATTTTGATGGTGATTCTGTCGTGGTTGAAATCTTTGGATTGCAAGGACCACTTGTTACTGATCCTTAGGGTGATTCCTATAAAGGAAGCGGTAGGAGGGTGCCTTCAGTTCATCCTGTTCCTGGATGATTTGTATGGATGAATGTCTAACAGAGTATTTCATAAGAGTCACATATGTTGATTTTGACAAATATACCGAGTTTGTTGGTGAAGAAGGAAACTTCTTTTACCTTAACACTCAGAGTATATTTGTGGAAATCAATGGGTGATTTGATGGATCTGACGATGTGGCATTCAAAGTTAATGTGGTGTTCTAAAAAGGTAATCGTTACCTCAAGCCTCATCAACCAGGAAATGACAGAAATCGGGCAGGCATCATGGCTGTGTGAGTCATTCCCATTAGGATATATTGTCACCATCTAGAGAAAAAATCACTTGTTTCTTCTATCACTTATGTATCTTATAGGAAACAGTGGTTAGCCAACCATTGGTGACTGTGCAGTTAAAGCGCTTAGCGGACTCAATGCGGCAGGGGTCCCAAAAGTCATAGCGGGGATAAAGCGAGGAAATAGCAGTATATAGTGGATGATTATAAAATAATACATATAACTAATTCTTAATGTTTCTACGAAGATATAAATAATAAATAAATGAAAAATTAACACTCAGTTTAACTATATTCAATACATTATTAATTATAAATAAAAACATGTGCAAATATCTATAAATAAACATAAACTATTGTTTAACTTTGCTAAATGTAATAGAATATTAGAGTATATTTATTTCTAAAAATATATATTAAAAATTCAGTGAAAAAAACTTATATAATAACTTCTATAATCTATAAATGTCATCTTTAATTTATTTCTTTCATCAAAGGATATAGCAGAAATAACATAATATAGCGGAAATAACGGGATATATCAAAAATAATGGAATGTAGCAGGGATTAAAGAGGCGAGGCTATTTGGGAAAAGCATAGCGGTAGTAATCCGCTACGGGATATAGTAGGGAATAAACTGCACATGTTGGTGACAATATATTCGGTACATTCAAGTTGAATGAGTGGTCAGTCATGTGGGGTCGGGTTGCAAAATATTCTTGTTGAACTCCAGTGTTTCGTCACTACAGAACACTGATCAGGAGGTGGTCCCATATGTTGTCATGTTGGAAATCAAAACTCCAATATGAGGCATATATTTTTAGCTGTAAACTAACTATATTAGAAAGTAAGATGCAAAAGCTTTCCAGCTATATTCTTATTTATTTGTGATTTGAAAGACATCATTATAATGTCACTCAATTTTTGGTACAAAAAGGGTTTTAGTTATTGTAAGGTAAAAACACGTGCCATGTTTATGTTTGGTCATGTCTTATGATAGTTACATTCTTTCAAAAGGATTTTTTAAAGTTAAGCATGTTGTTTGTGTTATGAATTTTATTGTTGAAAGTTCCAGACTGAAAATCCGTGTGATTTTTCTTATCGCGAAATGGGCACGGTCAGGCCGAGTGCATTTCTAGGTTACATTAGGATTTACTTGGAGCTTCAGGAGAGGAGCTGGAACCAAGATGTAATTCCGTATTTTCGGGTAATAGATTATTTCCGCTATGTGAGTTGTATTGATCTAGCGTGTACTTTGATATTGTAATCAAATATATATACACAGTTTCATTTTGGGTAATGAGTTTTGATATAATATAATTTATTCGTTCTGCTATGAGATTCTATTTCTGCTATGATTATGTAGTATTGTTCTTCTTCTTCTTCCTCTTATATTCTGACATTTCTTTCTTCATCTTCTCACCCCATAATTTCTTTCTGTTAACTATCCGAGTTTTTGATACTTAGGTTTTGGCAAGTGAATACGGGATTATGTATTATTGTCCAAATTCGAGCGTCGAATTTCCATTGGGTCATTACAGCATAAACAATAAATAAATTATAGTGACTTTACAGTGGTACTAAACATATAAATACTGTAAATTATTGTGAATATTAAACTTGCAAATTAAAACTATTTAACTGTCTAACTTTCCTACACAATTTACTAATCTAGAAATCACATAATAACTCATAAACATGATAAAGAGAGCTTCCCCCGTGGCCTTCTTATTCCAGCAGTATCCGCCTCCAAAAATATTTATAAAATTAAATATTTAAAATTATAGAACTTCTTTATCTCCATAAAAATTTAATTATTTGTTCGTTCCTAATTTTGAGGATATGCCTAGGGAAGAAGAAGAGGGAAAGCATGTGAAGAAATGGGAGAGGCTCTACTAGTCTATTTATATGGTTTTCTAGGCATCCTCAGCCATTTAAATTTAGATTTAAATCTAGGTCAGACATGTCACTAGGCTAATCAGGAAGCGCCAGCTCAGCCTCTAGTTCAAAATGAACCTGTAATAATAAACATTCATTCCCAAAATGTGTGCTCCAAGGCACGCGCCTACAGGCACTTTGGGTCGACTCACCCGCGCTTTGAGTCGACACAGGGTCGACCCAAGCACCTATGGGTCGACACAAGGTCGACCCAAGTGGGAATAGGTCATCCCATTTGACCCGTTTACTTAATATATATATATATATATATATATATATATATATATATTGAAAATTGTTCATTTTATTTCTAACCGGTCAAGCTTACAACAACAACACGAAAAAACCGAACAATATATAAAAACAAAGTATAACAGACGTCACCCAACTTGTATACCAAATATGAAAAAAAACTGCATCCATCTCAACCTGTGTCTCGCAATTCAACTCCCCATCTCCTCAAAAACACTTCATTACTCAACGATCTCTCAGACTTACTCTCATTATCCTTCACCAAAAAACCGATCTCCATCAAAATCATCTACATTCTAGCATCCCTGGATATAGTAACATTATTAGAAAGTCTAGCATTGCGTTCCATCCATACTTGGTACACTGCAGTAGTTAGTGATGCACACACAATATCTTTCAGCTGATCCTTCTTATGAAATACTTGAGATAATTGATCTGCTTCCTCCTCTATATTATATCTTGTTCTCATATTCCACCCAAGTTTTAATTTAAAAGAATCCTATATGAACTTAGAATAAGAACAATTGAAAAATAAGCGATTGACATTCTCCTCTTGAATGTTACACAACACATACTCATTCAAGTATTCGCATTCAAACCAAGGTCGCAAATTCCCCGGGTCGTTACAAAAAGCCATTCTCTTCGAATTTTTAGAGTGCCAAATTACTTTATCCCATTACATTACAGTGGATCTATCTCTGATTTTATCCCAAGCTTTGTGGAATGTAAACAAACCTCCATCTACCCATTCATAGAAATCACAAACTGCATTTGTCTACATTTCTACACTATCAATTTGCTGCATCACTTCTCTAGCTGCTAGATGAAAATTACTGCATATTCTCCAATCATTAATCAAAACTTTAACATTTTCATTATGATTACCCAATGATTGAAATCTAGTAAACCCAAGCAAATCAACCGAAAATTTTCCATTGATCCAAGGCTCAAACCACAATGAAGTTTTAGAACCAGAAACAATAACTTTATTGAAATATTGCTTACCACTAGTTCTTAGTCTCAATATACTCTTCCAAGTGCATGGAGAATTATTATCTAAGCTCATACTCCAAAACATCTTCCTTGAACAATACTTAGCCGCCATCCATTTGCTCCAAAGAGAATCATCAACTAAGAATTTCCACATCAACTTTAAGCTAGAAGCTTTCTTTAGGTCCTGAAAGGATTTTAGCCCAATACCACCTTCAAGTTTTGGAGAGCATAATTTTTCCCATTTCACTTTGTGCTTAGCATCACCCCAAAAGAAATCAGCACACATAGTATTCAGCTTGTCTATAGTAAATTCAGGCAATTGATATACAGACAACCAATATAAGACAGTTGGATTTATGACAGATTGGGTTAATTTAGCTCTTCCAACAAAGCTCAAGAATTTTGCATCCCAAGACTGCAATTTGCTTTGTATTCTGTGAATTAAATCTTGACAATCTTGGCAATGAATGTAATTAGTTGATAAAGGCACCCCTAAATACCTTATAGGAAGATTACCCTCATCATATCCAAGAATACTCATAATATCATTCTTAAATGAAGCTGAAGAACTGAAAAAAATCTTAGTCTTACTAGAGCTCACTGATAATCCACTATAAAATTCAAGCTTCTCAAAAACCGACTTCAAAGCCATGGCACTTGATATTGAAATTCTACCAAAAACCATCAAGTCATCCGCATATAAAAATGGGTAACCACTGGATAAAAAGCATGTACTGGAATGAAATCTTTCTGCAGTAGAACCTCATGCATAAAAAATGAATAAAACTCCATAGCAATAGTGAATAAGTAAGGTGAAAGAGGATCACCTTGTCTAATTCCTCTCTTTGAAGCAATAAAGCCATTTGGTACACCTTGGATCATTAGAGAATATGTTGGAGTAGAAATGCATTCAAAGACCACATTGATGAAGTGTACTGGGAAGCCCATACATTTCATAATATGACAAATAAATTTGCGATTCATTTTATCATAAGCTTTATGCAAATCTACTTTCACACAAAACTTCTTAATTCCTGGTTTTTTGAAATCTCTAATCAATTCATGTGCTAGTAAGATGTTATCACCAATGCTTCTTGATGGAACAAATGCACACTGATTGTGTGAAATAAGATGTGATAAGAACCATTTCATTCTATTGCATAATATCTTGCTGAAAATCTTATAATATAGATTGCAACATGCAATAGGTCGATAGTGGGAAATTTAAGATGGTCTCTCGACTTTAGGAATTAAAGTAATTAGAGTATGATTAGCACCTTTGGGTAATCTTGCAGAATTGAAAATGCCTTGAGTAGCAGCTAACAGCTCTTCTTTAATCTCTTCCCAATGCAGCTTATAAAACTTTGAATTAAAGCCATCTGGGTCTGGGCTTGTGTCTTCTGTATAGAAAACACTGCCTTCTTCACCTCCTCTAAAGAAATTGCTCTCATCAGATCACGTTGACCTTGCTAATTAATAGTGTATGAAGATTGAAAGAAAGGAAATTCATTACTAGTAGCACCATTAAACATTTTTGTGAAATAAGCAATTGCTTCACCAACAATCTCATCTGCTTTATACAACAATTCCCAAACACCATTGACTAAATCTTTTAAATTATTTCAATGCTTGCGAGTAGACATCTTAGAATGAAAAAACTCAGAATTAGTATCCCCCTCTTAAAGCCATGACACCTTTGCTTTCTGTCTATAATTACAGAACTTGATTTGCTTTTGAATCATAAGCTGATGTATGGACTCCAACATTCTGTAGCGACCCAGATTTTTGAGCCATTTAATTATGAATGTTTAAATTGGTTGTAAATAATTTATTTGAAATATAAATTGATTTTATAAGGAAATTATTTAATTAAACGACAATTTAACTTATGGATAATCGATTTTCAAACGATGTTGGTTTTCAATGAAACCAATTTTTATCGTATTCGGAATATTGAGTTAATGCACAATTTCTAATTTCATTTTGACCAAAAGCTGTATGTGATCGAACAAATTAGAAACATCGAATGTTAATCGCGTGTTAAAAAATATAATCAGGGTTGCTTTTAGCAAATCCATACATCGTTTTCAAAAAGCATATTAAATCTCACCATATTATATTATCTGTGTAGATAAATTTTCGGTCCATTATGTTTCGAAAAATAGTACAACAAAATCTATGAGATACCCTATCAGATCTCTGCAATACGATGGCACATGCTTTTGAGTCGCAAATTTCAGCATCCTTACGTGTCTTCAAAATTACACTAAGATTCCTCTTTTGCATCCGAAATGGACGTTCCCTTTTGTTATGTAAGACCAAACCAATCGGGGAGTACAAATTACATATGATATACAACCTATGTTTGGAATCAGTAAGGGTCGACTACGAACATAAAAGACTGGCATTGTTTATTTAAAAAAAAGTAAGAAAGCTAATTAAATAAAGAATAGCATGACGGCCAATCTTCAGACAATGTGCTCTCCACGGTTTTCATCTCCGTGCGTGTCAAGCCATCAATACCGTGGTAGCCAAGCGGTTTTGCTTTTAAATACCGTTATACTAATTCTCGTTCTATTTCTTCGATCTTTCAGTAAACAACCGAAATTGCCAATGGAAAATTCAATTAAAAATCATCGTTTACTCCTCTGTATGCTACAAACCAAATCCATAAACCTTTATTTCCCCAAATCGTCTCTTCTCAATGAGAACAATCTTCCTTAGATTTCAAAGTCTAAAATCAACCGATTTACTAAATAACAAAATCCGCTCTTGAATTCAATGATCTCTCCTTCTTGTGAACTTCAATCTTGTATCAATTTTGTAAGGTGCGACCATTCCTTCTGCCATCAAGTTCTTGAACAGCAGCAAACTCCGGGCATCGACTAGCGGAATTGAAGTGGAACTGGGTCATGCGGTTGTTAGAAAGATGTTCTTGGAAGAGAAGGCGTACGGTTCTGGAGGGGCTTCGTTGGAAGGTGTAGGCTGGCGTTCGGATCCTTGGAAATGGCGAGGGCTGTACATTCTTGGAAGGAGAAGAGAGCTGTATGTTCTTAGAGTGGAGAAGAGAAAGGCTATGTAGGAGGAGGGTATATGTAATGACCCGCACTGTCAGGTGTATTATAATTAATTTATTTAATTATATATATCGTGATGTAGTGAATTAAATAGAGGTTTAATTTAATAATAGGGAATATTTAATTAAATTAAATAATTAAATAATATATTTAATTCAGAAATAATCAAGAATATTGAAAATCACAATATTCTGTGAATGGGGTCGTCCCTTAGATTTAATTCAGCTTAGAGTTGGATTATATTGACGAATATATTCAATCGACGACAGTTTGAACGTATAATTTTATTATAATTAAAATCGAGCTTAAAATGGCGCTGCAGTTCGCTATTTGGCGATTTGAACTTCAACTGAATATACAGGATTCGTTTTAAGCCGGATTTCTGTGAAACAAGAAACGTGTGGAGCTGGTGAAGTATATCTTTCTAGTGGAAGAGAAAAATCGGGATTTCGTCGTGTAGATTTTGAAATATGTCCAAATCAAATTTTAAAATAGTCGCTATAGAATCGTTTATCGACCGTATCGGTTTATTCGATATAACTAGAGATCGGGTTTGAATTTAGACAAGGTGCTTTTGGGAAGTAGTGATAATTTAATTTTTAGAATTTTATGGTAATTTTTAATTAATTAAATTAGCAACTTTTTATTTGGAGTATTTGGCACCCTGTATCGACATTTCGGGGTTTCAAAATATGAGTTAACCTACCGACGTTATTACATTTTTGGGATCGTGGGGCATCGCTGATTACAACGGTATGTTTATTTCTATCTGTGCAGTTCGTACTTGAATGGAGTTTCATATAGAACGGTACCCTATTTCTTTGACACCAAACGAAATTCTTGGCCTCAAAACGTACACGTGACCCTAAGTATAACCACATATCCAAATCCTCTTTGTATATATTACCCTCTCTAAACCTAGACAAAGTCTTTCCCTGGTCAAATATCTCTCTGCCGTGATCTTTTCTTCCCACAACAGAAATAAAAATCGAAGTTTGAAAATCAAATGCAAAGAAATTCCACAAATCAGGTTATTCATATATTCCAACTCGTAGGGACTTGCTCTTCTTTTCTGGGTGCTTTTTATTTGGTTCGAACATGGTTTGTTCGAGGTCCTGTTCAACAGAAGAAACTAGGGCTTGCGGGTTCGAGCTGTTCCTGGCGAATTCAGATGACCAGCGTGGTGCGGAGGGTGGTCTAGTCGATGGCAGAGGTCGCGGTGGCAGACAGGAGGGGTTCGACGATCTGAGGGAGGAGCAGTTCGGTGGTGAAACCATTCGGACGTTGCTGTCAGGGTGAGCGACGAAAGCTAGATGCTGCTGTTCAAGATTTACATTAAGGAGTGGAGATGAAAGAGGATTTAATGAGGAGATTTGTGGTATAGTTGGTTGGTTTCATCGTGATTTAAGGAAGGAGGACTTGATGGATGGAAGGAGTTCGGTGGTGGAGGAGTTGTACTGGGAGCAACGAAATGGATCTGGGAAGAATGAGGATGAGGGCGGTGATTTGCGTTAACAACGTGATTAAGGGGATATTGTTTAAGCATTGATTAAATGTGTTTTTAGTTTATAAAGGAGAGAAGTGGAAGTTCGTACCCAAGATGATGAACGCGATGGCTATCAGGATGACTGGTTCGGGATTCCTGTTTTAGGGAAGACAGTGTGGTGAGGTACGGGTTGGGCTGAAGGGTAGTGGGCCTTGGAAAAAGGTGAAAGCCCAATGTAAAATTTAATTCAAGTTTTTAAATTAATTAAAATGTGTATTAACTTGTATTGCTCATATCTAGCTCGTATGAAGTCCGATTGACGAACCGTAAGTTGTGTTGGGACCGTATGGACGAGAACTTCGAAATGAAGCTGACTGGAAGTGGATTTGAGCTCGTTTGAATTTATGGCGAAATAAATTGTTTGATTCAAATCAAACAACAGTTTATCGTTCTTTAACGATGAACTGCAAATGTGAGTAAAACTCACCAACTCTGAACAGTTATATTTTTATAATGTATTTTTAGAACTGTTAATCATCTGTTGATTGCTGTGTGTTGGTTGATTGATAGAACTGCTAGTCAGTTAGTGGAAATTATATATATATATATATATATATATATATATATATATATATATAAACCGTTAAATATTTTTATATTGATTCTGCTATCAGAATAATTTATATTGAACTGAAAGTGATGATAATCATATTGTGTAACATCTGTGGATGCAGGGAAAAGGTTGGAGGAATCCGACTGGATTCCTCAACAGTTATTTTATTGTTTTTCATATATTTTAATATATGATGTGAATTATAACCTGTTGTTGATTGTGTGTGTATGGACGATATTGAACATCGTGATTTGATATGATTGAATACCATAACATACGGGATGTTGATAAGGAGATTTTCAAAGTGATATTGAAAACAGAGATATTTATAAATTGAAATATTTATAAATAAGAAATATTTATAAATGGGAATATTTATAAATAGGAGGTATTTTAAAAAGGAAATAAATTCAAAACATTTTCTTTTGAATGGAAAGGCCTGTGTGGCGGGTTTGGGGATTTTCCCGATACTCCCGATACAAAGGAGGTTATGGCGAATTTTCCCGGAAAGTTAAGGAGTTAGAATATTTTTAAGAATAAATTTGAAAAGGAAATATTTGCAAACCATTTGCAAATAGAATAAAATAGAGAAAAGAAATATTTGTAAACCATTTACAAATAGAATTGAAAGGGGAATATTTAGAAAATAAATAGAGTTAATAAAAAGGAAATTGGTTTATAAAGGAAACCGTTATAAAAAGGAAAACGTTATTAAAAGGACATTTATAAAGTGAAGAACCATTACTAATAGTAAATCTTTATAAATGAATAAACGTGTTAAAAAGGGGAGTACCAATTCGAATAGAGTAAAGGAGTTAATCGAATATAGACATTCGAAAGGAGTTAATCGAATATGGTATTCGAAGTTAGTTAATCGAATATGGTATTCGAAAGGAGAAATCAAATATGGTATTCGAAGTTAGTTAATCGAATATGGTATTCGAAAGGAGAAATCGAATATGGTATTCGAAGTTAGTTAATCGAATATAGACATTCGAAAGGAGAAATCGAATATGGTATTCGAAGTTAGTTAATCGAATAAGGTATTCGAAAGGAGAAATCGAATATGGTATTCAAAGTTAGTTAATCGAATATGGTATTCGAAAGTTAGTTAATCGAATATGGTATTCGAAGTTAGTTAATCGAATATAGACATTTGAAAGGAGAAATCGAATATGGTATTCGAAGTTAGTTAATCGAATATGGTATTCGAAAGTTAGTTAATCGAATATGTTATTCGAAAGTGGTTAGTCAAGTCGAGTTAGTCAAATAGAGTTAACCGGTTAGAGTTAATCGATTAGAGTTAAAACGAACTAGAGTTAATCAAATATAGTTAAGTGAGACGGAGTTAGTCAAACATAGTATTCAGGGTAAGTTGCCATCTTGTACGACTGCTAGCGTAATTCGTAGGGCTGTAAATAGCCTACGGCGGTCGAATGTTTCCTGAGGGAGTCAGGCGTAACCATTGTGAACGCTGCGATCTAGAGTCAGTTGAATGGAGTTTAATCGAATATTAGTTATTCGATAGGAGTTAATCGAGTTGATCGAGTTGAGAAATAAGTTAAGTTAAATAAGTTGAGTTGATCGAACCAAGTTAGTCAAGTTAGACGAGCCTAGTTAATCGAATCGAATTGGTCGAACCAAGTAAGTCAAGTTAGTCAAGCCTAGTTAATCGAATCGAATCGGTCGAACCAAGTAAGTTAAGATAGTCGAGTTAGTCGAGTTAAGTTCGTCGAGTTAAATAAATCGATGTTAGTTTCATCGAAAGGAGTTATCGATGTTAGTTTCATCGAAGGGAGTTATCGGTTATAGTTTAATCGAAGTGAGATTTTCAAATATGAGATATTTGAAAAGGAAGACTTATCGAATATTTACTATTCGAAGAGAGATTATCGAATATCGTTTATTCGAGAAGAAGTTAATCGAATATAGGTTATTCGAAGAAGAGTTAATCAAATAGAGATTTCTCGAAGAGAGTTAATCGGCAAATTCGATTTTATCGAATTCGGGAAAGTACTTATACTTTTCCAGTGTTTAAATAGAGATTTATTTATTTATAAATAAATAAGTGTTAGGTTAATTATTCACTAATAAGAATAGAAGTTATAATTAAAGTTAGATAATTCGAAAGGAGGGATTATAACGTTATCGTTATAACCAATGTTTTAAATATAGAAGTGGATTAGTAAAATTGGATCCGAGAAAGGCGTAAAGAAGTTGTTAAAGATTAAAATATAAACTTTGACCATTTCGAAGTTATAACGTTGTTCAGTTAAGGTCTGAGAGGTAATTATACCCCAACTTGAGTGACTTCCTTCTTAACTAAGAAATGGTAAGGTTTGATCGTAAAGGAGTTTTGGAAATGTTTTCCAAACGAGAATCAAAAATGTTTTCTGATAAAAGAAAAATAAGAATTTAGAATATAGGGAAACAGGAGATAAGTAAATAAATGAACTAAAGAGATTAATGTTAAATGATGTTTGTTCGATATAATTTCCATCTGGGAATAATATCGTTGTTTGCACACTTGTTTTTCTTTGATAGTTAACTCACAGACTATCGAAGTTTTGACCATTTTAACGTTGTTAATATGGAGAGACCGGTTGGATTATTATCCAAAGAACCACTCTGTATTGGCATAAGCGTTGCGAATCATATATGCCAAAGACAATTGAAGACGGAGTAAAATGCAAGGGCTGTTGTATAAGTCTTAGATAACAATGACTAAGATGGATATACTGAATAGTGCCTTCGGTTTGTCCAGTCCCAGGACAACTTGTATGGACGAAGGTCTTACAGAGTATATCCAATGGATCGCGTAAGTTGATCTGTTCAAACGTATTCACGTTTGGTGGCGGAGGAATTCGTTTCTCTAAGCTATATACCCGTGTTATTTTTGAATAAGTCAATTTGTGATTTGGCGGGTATGACGATGTGACATTCTAAGTGAATGAAGATGGATGTCTGACATAGTATTTCCAAGACGGTCACGTACATTGATTTCTTCAACTATACCAAGAGTGGAAGCGGAGAAGGAAACTTCTTTTAGCTGACACATAATGTATGGTTGTAGACGTCAATTAGTGATTCTGATGGATCTGACAATGTGGCATTCGAAGTGAATCTGATGTGATGATAAAGCGTAGCTTCTAGCCTCATCATCCGGTAAATGACAGAAATCGGGCAGGCAGCATGGCTAAGTCGGTCGCACCGAAGTAGGGTGTATAATCACCTATCTAGAGAATATTCATTTGTTTCTTAAATCTATCAATGATGTCCCATATATATACGGGAACGGTTGCTGATCCCAACCGTTGGTGATGTACATTCGATACACTCAAGCGAAATGAGTGGTCGGTCATGTGTGGCTGAGTTACAAGATGTTCTTGTTGAACTCCAGTGTATCGTTCCTAGAGTACACTGATCGGAAGGTGGTTCCATACCTTGTCATAGTTGGAAATCCATTATCCAATACGTGCTTGCGGTTTTGATTGTATACCATATATGTAGAACGTAAGATGAAAGCGTTTCTGCTAGTTGATATCTATTTGTACATAGACATTATTATAATATCAAAAGGTTTTTGATATAAAGATATTTTGGATTCTCATAAGGGAAAAACCCGTTCTGTTCTGCGGCATGGTCTTATGAGATATCGTTTACTTGTTCATATACATGTTTAAACTGTTTTACTCACACCAGTCCATGTTGTGTGCTTACAGATATACTCGAAGAGCTGGAGCAGGAGGCTTCTGGATCATATAGCTATAGTTTATTTCCGTTGTGTTGTAAGTGTTGTACTCTGATAAGTGCTATTGTATACATAACTGTTATATTTCAAAGTTATGTTATCTATTATATGTTATTCGTTCCGCTGTGAGGTTCGTGTTACTCTGATGTTGTGTTCTTCTTCTTCTTCTATTCTAAGTTTCTATCTTATCTATTCTCACCTTCTAATTTCTTTCATTAATTACCGGGATTTTTCGATGTTTTGGTTATCGACGTCGAGCTTACGTCGATAACCAAAGTCGCTCAAAATCCGGGTCGTTACAGTTGGTATCAGAGCGAGGTTAAGAATTACTTGGCTCTGTGGCGTGACTCGGTAGAGATAGGGTTAGTAATACCCTAGATTGAGTTTGAGTGTATATATACGAGTGCGTATTTGTATTTGATATAAAAATGGTTTTATATTGTGGAGATTCATTGGCTGAGTTGTTTATGGGTTCTGGTCGATCAGTTTGATCAACTGTATCGGTAGGAGTAAATAAACACTTGAATACGATGAACCGACATGGTATGTTTTGAGGGTAAATGAAATAATTTTACCCGAAGTATATATACTGGAAATATTATAATGTGTTTGGTTGTAATTATAATCGAGTAAGATTATAAAGTGTGAAATGGTTATATATAACCAATCAGAATTCATATAAGTAAAGTATATGAAATGAGATGAATTAAATATGAATTTAAATCAGATTTGGAATTAAAATTAGGAAATTTTTAGTTCCTGGGAGATTTTGAAATGTTTTCAAATGGAAGTATTTAGTAATGGTTTTGAAAATGATATAGTATTGAAAATCACTTGGGTCGCTGGAAAATAATTCCGATGATGACTGCGCAGTATCATCGAGGTGATTTTCGAGTTCTAAGTGGTGGATTACTACCAAAGATTTTGATTTGAATTGTTTTGAGGAAACAAGTTGTTTAGAAAATTCAAAGGTTTTGAATTGGCAGTATGATTTCAAATTGATTTGAAATTTACCCAGGAATTTAAGTTCTAGAAAAAATTTTTTTAACTTGTGAAGTTAATTCGAATGGGATGGTAAAAGTAAATAATAAACCAGAATTTAACTTGAGATGATAAGTTAAATAAAACTGGATTTGATTAGAGTATAATCTGGAATTAACTTGGATAAATAAGTTAAGAGTTTGAAATCGAGGATGGAACTCGAGTTGAAATAGAATTCGACTTAGATGTAAGCGAATGATTTGGTTTTGAGAATGAACTGATTGGAGATCAAGTTGGTAATGCATTGTTATATGCAGAAGTGATAACGAATGGGAGGGATATAATGATATGCCCGAAAAAAAGGTACAAGTTTATATTTTATATGAGTTTGGAATTTATGAGCCGAATTGGCAAGCCGTTTGGCTGTTTGATTTTCTTTTGGGTTGGAGATGGCCTAGAGAGTGAGTTGTGATTTTACCGATAGTGCTGTACAAAGGAAGTTATGGCGAAATTTTCCGAAATTTTAAAGTGTTAGAAAATTTTCAAAATTTTTAAAAATTTTAGTTAGTCCAAATGAATAAATATTTTAGTCGATATTAATTGGTTCTGCTGAAATCAGAAATAAGGGGTAAACAAATCTTAAGAATTCCAATAGATAGGGTCATCCTCTAACTTAGCAATTTCGAGGACGAAATTATTTTAAGTGGGGAAGAATGTAATGACCCGCACTGTCAGGTGTATTATAATTAATTTATTTAATTATATATATCGTGATGTAGTGAATTAAATAGAGGTTTAATTTAATAATAGGGAATATTTAATTAAATTAAATAATTAAATAATATATTTAATTCAGAAATAATCAAGAATATTGAAAATCACAATATTCTGTGAACGGGGTCGTCCCTTAGATTTAATTCAGCTTAGAGTTGGATTATATTGACGAATATATTCAATCGACGACAGTTTGAACGTATAATTTTATTATAATTAAAATCGAGCTTGAAATGGCGCTGCAGTTCGCTATTTGGCGATTTGAACTTCAACTGAATATACAGGATTCGTTTTAAGCCGGATTTTTGTGAAACGAGAAACGTGTGGAGCTGGTGAAGTATATCTTTCTAGTGGAAGAGAAAAATCGGAATTTCGTCGTGTAGATTTTGAAATATGTCCAAATCAAATTTTAAAATAGTCGCTATAGAATCGTTTATCGACCGTATCGGTTTATTCGATATAACTAGAGATCGGGTTTGAATTTAGACAAGGTTCTTTTGGGAAGTAGTGATAATTTAATTTTTAGAATTTTATGGTAATTTTTAATTAATTAAATTAGCAACTTTTTATTTGGAGTATTTGGCACCCTGTATCGACATTTCGGGGTTTCAAAATATGAGTTAACCTACCGACGTTATTACATTTTTGGGATCGTGGGGCATCGCTGATTACAACGGTATGTTTATTTCTGTCTGTGCAGTTCGTACTTGAATGGAGTTTCATATAGAACGGTACCCTATTTCTTTGACACCAAACGAAATTCTTGGCCTCAAAACGTACACGTGACCCTAAGTATAACCACATATCCAAATCCTCTTTGTATATATTACCCTCTCTAAACCTAGACAAAGTCTTTCCCTGGTCAAATATCTCTCTGCCGTCATCTTTTCTTCCCACAACAGAAATAAAAATCGAAGTTTGAAAATCAAATGCAAAGAAATTCCACAAATCAGGTTATTCATATATTCCAACTCGTAGGGACTTGCTCTTCTTTTCTGGGTGCTTTTTATTTGGTTCGAACATGGTTTGTTCGAGGTCCTGTTCAGCAGAAGAAACTAGGGCTTGCGGGTTCGAGCTGTTCCTGGCGAATTCAGATGACCAGCGTGGTGCAGAGGGTGGTCTAGTCGATGGCAGAGGTCGCGGTGGCAGACAGGAGGGGTTCAGCGATCTGAGGGAGGAGCAGTTCGGTGGTGAAACCATTCGGACGCTGCTGTCAGGGTGAGCGACGAAAGCCAGATGCTGCTGTTCGAGATTTACATTAAGGAGTGGAGATGAAAGAGGATTTAATGAGGAGATTTGTGGTATAGTTGGTTGGTTTCATCGTGATGTAAGGAAGGAGGACTTGATGGATGGAAGGAGTTCGGTGGTGGAGGAGTTGTACTGGGAGCAACGAAATGGATCTGGGAAGAATGAGGATGAGGGCGGTGATTTGCGTTAACAACGTGATTAAGGGGATATTGTTTAAGCATTGATTAAATGTGTTTTTAGTTTATAAAGGAGAGAAGTGGAAGTTCGTACCCAAGATGATGAACGCGATGGCTATCAGGATGACTGGTTCGGGATTCCTGTTTTAGGGAAGACAGTGTGGTGAGGTACGGGTTGGGCTGAAGGGTAGTGGGCCTTGGAAAAAGGTGAAAGCCCAATGTAAAATTTAATTCAAGTTTTTAAATTAATTAAAATGTGTATTAACTTGTATTGCTCGTATCTAGCTCGTATGAAGTCCGATTGACGAACCGTAAGTTGTGTTGGGACCGTATGGACGAGAACTTCGAAATGAAGCTGACTGGAAGTGGATTTGAGCTCGTTTGAATTTATGGCGAAATAAATTGTTTGATTCAAATCAAACAACAGTTTATCGTTCTTTAACGATGAACTGCAAATGTGAGTAAAACTCACCAACTCTGAACAGTTATATTTTTATAATGTATTTTTAGAACTGTTAATCATCTGTTGATTGCTGTGTGTTGGTTGATTGATTGAACTGCTAGTCAGTTAGTGGAAATTTTATATATATATGTATATATATATATATATAAACCGTTAAATAATTTTATATTGATTCTGCTATCAGAATAATTTATATTGAACTGAAAGTGATGATAATCATATTGTGTAACATCTGTGGATGCAGGGAAACAGGTTGGAGGAATCCGACTGGATTCCTCAACAGTTATTTTAGTGTTTTTCATATATTTTAATATATGATGTGAATTATAACCTGTTGTTGATTGTGTGTGTATGGACGATATTGAACATCGTGATTTGATATGATTGAATACCATAACATACGGGATGTTGATAAGGAGATTTTCAAAGTGATATTGAAAACAGAGATATTTATAAATTGAAATATTTATAAATAAGAAATATTTATAAATGGGAATATTTATAAATAGGAGGTATTTTAAAAAGGAAATAAATTCAAAACATTTTCTTTTGAATGGAAAGGCCTGTGTGGCGGGTTTGGGGATTTTCCCGATACTCCCGATACAAAGGAGGTTATGGCGAATTTTCCCGGAAAGTTAAGGAGTTAGAATATTTTTAAGAATAAATTTGAAAAGGAAATATTTGCAAACCATTTGCAAATAGAATAAAATAGAGAAAAGAAATATTTGTAAACCATTTACAAATAGAATTGAAAGGGGAATATTTAGAAAATAAATAGAGTTAATAAAAAGGAAATTGGTTTATAAAGGAAACCGTTATAAAAAGGAAAATGTTATTAAAAGGACATTTATAAAGTGAAGAACCGTTACTAATAGTAAATCTTTATAAATGAATAAACGTGTTAAAAAGGGGAGTACCAATTCGAATAGAGTAAAGGAGTTAATCGAATATAGACATTCGAAAGGAGTTAATCGAATATGGTATTCGAAGTTAGTTAATCGAATATGGTATTCGAAAGGAGAAATCGAATATGGTATTCGAAGTTAGTTAATCGAATATGGTATTCGAAAGGAGAAATCGAATATGGTATTCGAAGTTAGTTAATCGAATATAGACATTCGAAAGGAGAAATCGAATATGGTATTCGAAGTTAGTTAATCGAATATGGTATTCGAAAGGAGAAATCGAATATGGTATTCGAAGTTAGTTAATCGAATATGGTATTCGAAAGTTAGTTAATCGAATATGGTATTCGAAGTTAGTTAATCGAATATAGACATTCGAAAGGAGAAATCGAATATGGTATTCGAAGTTAGTTAATCGAATATGGTATTCGAAAGTTAGTTAATCGAATATGTTATTCGAAAGTGGTTAGTCAAGTCGAGTTAGTCAAATAGAGTTAACCGGTTAGAGTTAATCGATTAGAGTTAAAACGAACTAGAGTTAATCTAATATAGTTAAGTGAGACGGAGTTAGTCAAACATAGTATTCAGGGTAAGTTGCCATCTTGTACGACTGCTAGCGTAATTCGCAGGGCTGTAAATAGCCTACGGCTGTCGAATGTTTCCTGAGGGAGTCAGGCGTAACCATTGTGAACGCTGCGATCTAGAGTCAAGCGAATGGAGTTTAATCGAATATTAGTTATTCGATAGGAGTTAATCGAGTTGAGAAATAAGTTAAGTTAAATAAGTTGAGTTGATCGAACTAAGTTAGTCAAGTTAGTCGAGCCTAGTTAATCGAATCGAATTGGTCGAACCAAGTAAGTGAAGTTAGTCGATTAACTTATTTCTCAACTCGATCAACTCGATTAACTCCTATCGAATAACTAATATTCGATTAAACCAAGTAAGTGAAGTTAGTCGAGCCTAGTTAATCGAATCGAATCAGTCGAACCAAGTAAATTAAGATAGTCGAGTTAGTCGAGTTAAGTTCGTCGAGTTAAATAAATCGATGTTAGTTTCATCGAAAGGAGTTATCGATGTTAGTTTCATCGAAGGGAGTTATCGATTATAGTTTAATCGAAGTAAGATTTTCAAATATGAGATATTTGAAAAGGAAGACTTATCGAATATTAGTTATTCGAAGAGAGATTATCGAATATCGTTTATTCGAGAAGAAGTTAATCGAATATAGGTAATTCGAAGAAGAGTTAATCAAATAGAGATTTCTCGAAGAGAGTTAATCGGCAAATTCGATTTTATCGAATTCGGGAAAGTACTTATACTTTTCCAGTGTTTAAATAGAGATTTATTTATTTATAAATAAATAAGTGTTAGGTTAATTATTCACTAATAAGAATAGAAGTTATAATTAAAGTTAGATAATTCGAAAGGAGGGATTATAACGTTATCGTTATAACCAATGTTTTAAATATAGAAGTGGATTAGTAAAATTGGATCCGAGAAAGGCGTAAAGAAGTTGTTAAAGATTAAAAGATAAACTTTGACCATTTCGAAGTTATAACGTTGTTCAGTTAAGGTCTGAGAGGTAATTATACCCCAACTTGAGTGACTTCCTTCTTAACTAAGAAATGGTAAGGTTTGATCGTAAAGGAGTTTTGGAAATGTTTTCCAAACGAGAATCAGAAATGTTTTCTGATAAAAGAAAAATAAGAATTTAGAATATAGGGAAACAGGAGATAAGTAAATAAATGAACTAAAGAGATTAATGTTAAATGATGTTTGTTCGATATAATTTCCATCTGGGAATAATATCGTTGTTTGCACACTTGTTTTTCTTTGATAGTTAACTCACAGACTATCGAAGTTTTGACCATTTTAACGTTGTTAATATGGAGAGACCGGTTGGATTATTATCCAAAGAACCACTCTGTATTGGCATAAGCGTTGCGAATCATATATGCCAAAGACAATTGAAGACGGAGTAAAATGCAAGGGCTGTTGTATAAGTCTTAGATAACAATGACTAAGATGGATATACTGAATAGTGCCTTCGGTTTGTCCGGTCCCAGGACAACTTGTATGGACGAAGGTCTGACAGAGTATATCCAATGGATCGCGTAAGTTGATCTGTTCAAACGTATTCACGTTTGGTGGCGGAGGAATTCGTTTCTCTAAGCTGTATACCCGTGTTATTTTTGAATAAGTCAATTTGTGATTTGGCGGGTACGACGATGTGACATTCTAAGTGAATGAAGATGGATGTCTGACATAGTATTTCCAAGACGGTCACGTACATGGATTTCTTCAACTATACCAAGAGTGGAAGCGGAGAAGGAAACTTCTTTTAGCTGACACGTAATGTATGGTTGTAGACGTCAATTAGTGATTCTGATGGATCTGACAATGTGGCATTCGAAGTGAATCTGATGTGATGATAAAGCGTAGCTTCTAGCCTCATCATCCGGTAAATGACAGAAATCGGGCAGGCAGCATGGCTAAGTCGGTCGCACCGAAGTAGGGTGTATAATCACCTATCTAGAGAATATTCATTTGTTTCTTAAAACTATCAATGCTGTCCCATATATATACGGGAACGGTTGCTGATCCCAACCGTTGGTGATGTACATTCGATACACTCAAGCGAAATGAGTGGTCGGTCATGTGTGGCTGAGTTACAAGATGTTCTTGTTGAACTCCAGTGTATCGTTCCTAGAGTACACTGATCGGAAGGTGGTTCCATACCTTGTCATAGTTGGAAATCCATTATCCAATACGTGCTTGCGGTTTTGATTGTATACCATATATGTAGAACGTAAGATGAAAGCGTTTCTGCTAGTTGATATCTATTTGTACATAGACATTATTATAATATCAAAAGGTTTTTGATATAAAGATATTTTGGATTCTCATAAGGGAAAAACCCGTTCCGTTCTGCGGCGTGGTCTTATGAGATATCGTTTACTTGTTCATATACATGTTTAAACTGTTTTACTCACACCAGTCCATGTTGCGTGCTTACAGATATACTCGAAGAGCTGGAGCAGGAGGCTTCTGGATCATATAGCTATAGTTTATTTCCGCTGTGTTGTAAGTGCTGTACTCTGATAAGTGCTATTGTATACATAACTGTTATATTTCAAAGTTATGTTATCTATTATATGTTATTCGTTCCGCTGTGAGGTTCGTGTTACTCTGATGTTGTGTTCTTCTTCTTCTTCTATTCTAAGTTTCTATCTTATCTATTCTCACCTTCTAATTTCTTTCATTAATTACCGGGATTTTTCGATGTTTTGGTTATCGACGTCGAGCTTACGTCGATAACCAAAGTCGCTCAAAATCCGGGTCGTTACAGTATAGTCAGTATAGCTGCAGACTAATGAAATTAGTTAAGTGAAATGTGATGGTGGGTGAAATGTTGAAGGAGTGGGAGACTTGCGAGATAACACATGAGGAAGTATCCGTAGTAAAGTTTTGGTCTTTTGGGAAGGCTCGGGTTGTCATTGATCGGGTAGAGATGGGGAAGGTAAACTCTGGCGAGACTTGCTGTGAAAAATAAAAATAAAAATAATAATTCACAAATGAGGAAAGGGGAAGAAAACGCTGCTGCTCGAGCTAATAAAGAGAGCATGAAGGGGTATGTAAGTACACGAGGTATATGAGTTGAGTTTAGTGATCGCATGTTGTGTACGTGGGAAGTTGTGTTGCATGGAAGTGAAGCAGGTTGAATTCAAACGGGAAGGATGATCGTGGAGGGGTGTATAATGGAGCTAGAAATGAGGTGGTGGGTGATCGGTGTAGGATTAACGCTGGTGAGGAATTTGAGGCAAGAGTAGCAGGGCAGTAATTTGGAAATGGTAATTGAAGGATATGTAGAAGTTTGAGGAGTGAATGCTTGGTAGTGCATGAAGAATGATCACATATGAAGGCAGCGTCGGCTCTGTATGAAGGGACGCTGAAATTGTGGTCTGCCTGGAGCTTGTATTTGGGAAGGAGAAGTATTTAAGAGGAAGAAAAGCAGTCGCGCTACAGAAGGAATAAGGTATGGTTAAGAATACGGTTAATGGTCCAAATTACGGCAATGAGTAATGATAGTGATTACGTAAATTTAAATCATTCTAAATTAGAATAATTCTAGTAACCCACTTATTTAATTCATATGTTATCAGCATTTCGCGAAAACCGGTCATGTTGAGATCCTAACGAAGAAGTCTACATTATTGAACTAACGTGACTGAGAACCAAACTACTGGAATTCCAGGGAAAAAGTCAAACGCCTGTTTGATTGTAAACGAAACAAAAACAGAGCCATCAACTGCAAACCAATGTGAGTAAACTCACTAACTCTGAATCACTTATATTTTTTTTTAAACGAGTTATAAATTTATTTATAGTAATTTTATACTATGTGACGGTTGTTTGGATGAATGGTTGATAAATTAGTTGAAAAGGTTGATATAGTTATATCGTTGATCGATTATTAGTTCTGTTTACTATGATATTTCATATTTATATGAAATAATGTGATTAGCATCTGTGGATGCAGGGAAGCAGGTTGGATGAATCCAACTGGATTCCTCAACAATTATATTATTGTTTTTAATATATCGTGTTATATGATGTGGCATATTATGTGATGGATTTTGTTGTGTTTGGATACCAGCGGCCCTAGAATTCTGGTACACCGTAAAATATTTTCGAAAATAGAAAATGAAATTTGATTTTTTAAAAGGAAATTTATTTAAAAAAAAATATAAAAAATAATTTCAAATAGAATTGGAATTAAAAACATTTTAATTGAGAAAATAAGAAGTTGTGTATAATCGAGGACATAAACTAAGTGAATTATTTATCATTGGATAAATTGAAATGTAAATTCAAATTTGAATTCTACATTGGAAAAGGGAATCGGTTTTGAGGTCAATATTTGAAATGAGATTTTAAACTTAACAATTATAAAGACATTAATAAGATTATAAATGTTGGAATAAAATTGATATATTCTTTGATAATTCTAAATAGACATTATAAATGAAAACTGGATTTGAAATGTTATTTTATCAAACGGACTTGATTTGTATGTAAAAAAAAATCATGATTAAAGTAAATAATGGTTTAAAGCCAATATTTTGAAAATGAAATATCTATAAAGGAAATTTAGATTTGAAATATGAATCCAGATTGGAATGAGAATAAGGAAGGGAAATGGGTAGCCGTTTCAAAGAAAATGATGAGCTTTATTCCAAAATTCAGAATATGAAATAAACAATGATAACGTATCATAGTTTAGAACGGTTATAAAGAAATTTGGTGAGGATTTCGAAAGGAGGAATTCAAGAGTAAATTTGGAATTTCGAATACCATATTCGATTTAACTCCTTTATTCGTTTTATAAAGATTTCCCTTTTAACAACGTTTATTCATTTTTTAAAGATTTACTTTTAGTAACGGTTCTCCACTTTAAAATGATTTCCTTCTTATAACAGTTTCCTTTTTATAACGTTTTCCCTTTTTCTAAATATCTCCTATTTATAAATATTCCAATTTATAAATATTCCTTATTTATAAATATTCCATTTATAAATATTTTATTTTCAAATATCACTTTGAAAATATTCTCTTATCAACATTTCGGTATGTTATGGTGTAACACCCCGTAATTCTGTAACACTAAGATTCACAAATCAAGGTATAATTAATTCAAAATAGAAGAATTAAGGGAAACGGGCTACGCCATGGCGTTCGTCTCGGAATTCTGCTTGGAAACGAGTCCGAGTTTGCGAGAATCGGAGTCCGTATGAAGGAGATATGACCCTCCGAAGTTTCAGGAAATTTCAGAGTTAAAAACAGCTCGAAATTCGAATTCAAACCCAGAAGCGGGCTGGGCGGGAAAATTCCCGCCCAGGACCCGGGTCGACTGGGGAGTCGACTGGGTAGTCGACCCCCCCTGACCAGGTCGACTTCCCAGTCGACTTGGGTGTCGACCTGGGTGCAAAAACCCACTTTTGGGCCTGGGTGCATTCTGATGTACCTGGTCTCGTTTTCTGCCTAGATTCGTCCGCCTGATCCTATATAAACAGCCTCCTGGCCTCCTTCTCTCTACACCATTTCATTCTATCCTTATGCTGCCTCTGAGAAAATGTATAAATAAATAAAATAATATGTAAAATAAATCAAGACGAGAAAATGTTGCTCAAGACTTTCAAGAGGAGATTCAAAACAAGCTAGGATTCAAGTGAAGATTCAAACGACTTCAACAACTGTTTTTCTACAAATCTAATATAATCTCTGTAAGTCGGTTACTTTTTAGATTTGAACGTTTTCTCTATTCGTGACATGAAATTAAAGGAATAAAAGAATATGCCAAATCTTTCTGTTCGAATCAGTGCTTATATCTTTGGACCTAATTAAGAACTGTTATGATTCGATGACCAATAAGACTGTGACTATGAAACTATGGACCTTAAAACCATATGCCTTTTTGATTATGAACATTGCCTATGAACATTGCCTATGACTGTGACTCATGACTGTGAGAATTATTTTCGTTTGACTATGAACATCGCCTATGACTGTGATTCATCAACTGTGAGGATTTATTGCCTATGACTATGGATATAAGGTTATTATTTATGCCCATGACACTGTAGTTACAAAACCATGTTATACCCCAAACTGGCATTATATTGGATCTAGGCTTGACTTCCTGTTTCTAGTTATCCTTGGATCTTGATCTTGGGAATTTACCTATTAAGTTAGGTCTACCCATGTTCTTGAACCTATACTATTCAACCCTTTTCATGTCGTAATATTACCAGATCTTTATGCCTGTGAATTATCATCTTATGCCAGTTATTATGTCTATTCTTTGATGGCATTTTGGTTCATTCCCTTTCATCCACGAATCTAGATTTATTTATAATCTAGGTTGAATCACGATTATACGAACGATGGGAATACGATTTGGGCAAAATATGAAATTTACTAAAACGTAGTTATAAACTTGGAAATTGGCATAAATTGGGAACATGTATTATGGCATGTTCATAAAAATGCAAATTGGATAAATTTGACATGAATTATAGGATGTGTAATTTGAATCCAGTATTGACTTGTAAATCTAGCATTTACATGAACTGTGAACTAGAATAATAAGTCTAGTTTGACATGAACTGTAATTAGAATGTTAAATCAGAATTGGATTAGCTAATTTGGCATAATAAGTATATTGGCATAAATTTGAAATTGGCCATAATTGGGAATAATTGTCATGTTTAGCAAAATCATGGTTAGTGACACTTAATTTGGTATAGTTTACATACCAAAAAGCATAAATATGATATAGAGGGGAGAATGGGACATAATAATAAATGTTGACAATTTACATTAAAAGAGTAATTATGAAATAAGTAAATTAGGAATAATTTACTTATATAATTTGTCCTAAATGAAAAAATGTAAATTTAGACAAATTAAAGGTTTATTAACGACATCTCTTTTAATAACACACCAGAAAGTTCTAGGGTGACAGAGAGGATAGTGTCTAGGCCTGGGTTTGGAAAATACAAGTTTCCTGCTCTCCCTGGCTATCCCTAACTGATCCGACGGACGGGATGGTTACTTTCAAAACCTGATTTGAAAATTAATCAAAACCCTTTGAACTTAGAAAACTCGAATATGCCTAACCCGAGGTTAGACTGAGTTGCGATGTAAACATGCCCGGAACCAACCGGCACATCCAGTAATCGCAACAATATCTATCTAATGTGAGTGGTCGCGGCTTTAATTTATTTAGTTAAAGCTACAACAAGAATGGTAGGGTTAAGTTAACCAAGACACTTAACCAATTCAACATGATAACCAAACCGATGGGTGGGGTTAGGTTCATACAGACACTTAACACAGTTAAGCTAGAATGGGAGGGTTAAGTCCATAGGAACACTTAACCAACTTAACACAGTTAAGCTAGAATGGGAGGGTTAAGTCCATAGGGACACTTAACCAACTTAACATGGTAACGAGACAAGATTTGTAGGGGTTAAGTAACTAAGAAAACACTTAGCCAAATTAACATGTTAACTAGACTAGAAGGTGGGGTTAAGTAAAGTTAATACACTTAGCCAAATTAACATGTTAACTAGACTAGAGGTTGGGGTTAAGTAAAATTTAATACACTTAGCCAATTTGATATGTTAGCTGGACTAGACCGTAGGGTTAAGTAAACTTGAACACTTAACCATCAAATTGTGATAAAGGAATAGGGTTAAGTCTAAAACATGAAGGGATAATACTTAACCATTAATAACATGTTAGTTAAAACAGATGGGCAAGGTTAAGTTAAAAAGGAACACTTAACCAATACAGGATGAATGGGTAGGGTTAAGTAATAAGAAATACTTAACCAATATAACTTGGTTTGTGGTAGGGTTAAGTCAACATGAATTACTGATAACACTTAACCAGTTTAACAGGATAAATGAAGAGGGTTAAGTTAGCTTGAATTGACTAATGACACTTAACCAATCCAAATTGACGGGAAAGAGAACTAAGTAGTAAACCTTAGTTAAAAGGAGCTAAGTAGTAAACCTTAGTTAAGAAAACAACGATTCGGGAAACTAAGTGGTAAACCTTAGTTGACAAAACTAAGTAGTAATTCTTAGTATAACACGAGAAGGAGCGAACGTCCATCTAATTTAAAAAAAAAGGCTCCAACGAATTGGGTTACGAAGCCCGAGGCTTCGAGGGGACGTAAGGTTACTCTTGGTATCCCTCTGTAAGGCTGCAGATGATCCTCCTGGGCTCACAGAGTTTAAGGTCTGCGTTAGAAGAACCAAGGGTATGCCTTGGTTGCAAAATATGGCAACCTAAAGACTAGGATGGACCAGCGTGATTCGGCGAGAAAACGGTAGCCCTGTGATAGCAACTCGTCGTCTACCATCCATCTTGAGTCAGTCGAGATACGTGAAGCAGAAAGGCGGAGAACTCCAAAAGACCATATACTTGCTATCTAGTTATGGGTGAGGATGGACATAGGTTAGTGGGGCATAGGGGGCCTGCGTATAGTTCTCATTTTTCAAGGTGTGCCTTTCATTAGTTGAGGGAGGGGTCGAGTGGGACCATAGCCACTGGAATAAAAACAGACCTTAGCATCTGCATCGGCAGATATCTGAAAGCTCCCGACCGAGTTCTGTGTTTCTTGATTTGCCCTGCCACAGGACTCGGGCCGCACATTACAGGACATGTGCATCTAGACAAGCGATAACGATTTGCGATACATACGTGGGGAAGTCTAGGAACATATACCACTCTAGGTAGTGTGTCCTAGACTTGGGGGCATCGTTCGACAGGTAGCATAATCCCTAGTTGGACTAGGTGGCATAAACCTTGAATCCGAGAAGCGTTCAGCAGATAGCGTAAACTCTAGTTGAATCTAGAAAGCACTTGATAGAAAACCCTAGATTAGATCTAGGTAATAAATGTATGCCTGAAGGCAATGGAAACTACAGGGATTGGGATCGCGTTATCGTCACTAGTTGGGACACTAGATAGGTGGTGCAGAGATATAGAAACCAGTATAACAAGGAAATAGCGAAGCGGCAAAAGTATTAGATTATATCCAGTTTATCTTGTCTTAGCATATCTTGTGTTAATCTTGTCTAATCTTGATGATCCTATCATCATGGTGTTATCTTGTATTCAGTTAATTCATGTCGTTTTGTTTTTCCATGTTCACATGCTAGAAGTAACTGAACTTACTCGACTCTGTTTTTCTTTCGTCTTCTTTTCTTCCGTTCCCCCCCCCCCCCCCAGGTAGTAAAGGAGGGAATAGTATAGCTCAGGTTAAGTCAGACTGTCACTCTTTCCCCAGCTTGAAGATTTGTCGAAGTTTTGCTCCGATTCCCTTTTCAGATGCTATCGCTGGCTCTTGCTACAATTGGGGAATATAAATGTTGTTTTATGCTTCTCTATTTTGTAAGACAGATGATACTCTGATATTATAAAGAAATCGTTGTACAAACTATTTTATCAATAAAGCAAAGTTTTATTTTCCGCTGTTTTAATTTTTGTCTGTCTTGTAATTCATCTGCATCTTTTACCTTAAAATGCTCAACAGAACTTAGTGCATTCCCTTTGTGAGTGACACTAACGGATGTGGAGTGTTACACGTGGTATCAGAGTTGAAGGTTACCAGATCAGATAAAGGATTTGAAAAATTATTTTCAAAACGGTTTTAAAAGAAGCATTTTCAAGAGAAAAGATTTGTTTAAAATGCATATTCCCCAAAGCCATACGCACTATCTTCTCTTCCTCTGTTTGAATTCTTGTCTCCTTCTTTCTTGAGTCTCTGGGGCTCTTGGCTTTCTGGGAGGTAACCTCATCGAAGGGCGAAGTAGTGCCCGACTTCCATCTATAACCGTAGTAGTTTCACCTGCGGCTAGTTTTCTTTCAGGCTTAGTAGGGTTTCTGTACGATGGAAGCAGCTTTCGAGAGATTTGTCAACATGACTACACACGGAAGAGGATAAGGAATTCATGGATGTAGATTTAGCTCACAAAGGAGGAAGGAATTATAAAACCTAAGACAAGAGGAAGTATCTTTACTATGGTGTAATAGGGCATGTAATTAAGGGCAAAGGACAAGATTTTCAGAAGGGCAAGTACATACTTTCGCCACCAAGCGTACCTAGGAGAAAGGTAGTAAAGTTCTGTTGGAATAGTCTAGTTTTGTTGTTCGTGCTCTTTCCTTTGGTTTTAGCGCTTCATATTTGTTCATATCCACTTCCATAGTTGAGTCTCTGCACCATAGTACTTGTATAGTAGAAAGATCCCACTAGAGTCTCAAATCCAATTGGTGGTCCGACCAGTTTATTTTTGGTTAGTAGGGATTTGAGAATAGCTATCGAGTTTGCTTATATCATCTCACGTAGATCGTCTAAATTCGGAGGAGATATTCCTTAGGTGCTTGTCTGATATTGGTTTTGGCCTTTGGGGCTTGTACTTGAGGAATGTCGAGTTCGACTAGGATGGTTTGCGTGAATAGTTGTGGCAGGCACTCTAAAAAGCACGTAGTGACCTTTCGACCCTTATAGTTATGGCATGGTGGATAAGAGGGAGACCTCTAATCATCTTAGTACATACACTTGGTACCGTGATTGACATCTGTTTATTTTGGAAATGGAGGTCGGAAACTTCACAATCGTGAAGTTAAATTAGTTAAGATACAGTGGAGTAAAGCTCAAGAAGGCTAGATACTAGCAACATACCCTTTTCCTTAAGGGTGCATCCTTGATTTCTTTTTTTGGAGCTTTACACATAATTGTTTCTCTCTTTCCAAATTATATCCTCTATGTCGTATCTTCGATCCTAAGGTAGAAACTCTTTTGGATGTAAACATGTATTTGAAACATGTTATGGTTGATGGTTGCGAGTGGTTGCTAATGGTTGCTCGTGAATGCATATACATACGTATTAGGCACTAGATCAGTTTGGACGCTTTCATATTGCATTTACAGATATGTATTTGTTTGTAAGTTGAAATTGATATGTTATCATATGGATGTTGCATATGGATGAATGGCTATGAAGACATGTAGTATTTACATAACTAGGGATGCTTGCATACATGATTGGACGCATGGCACTAACATGATTCGCATTAAGGAGGTCAACTGAATCAGTAGACCGCCTGATCTTGCATTAGATAAAGACATTAACACACACTATGCATATAAACATGAAAGCATTAGAAATCTTTTAAGGAAAATGAATGCCTGTGATTGAATGGTTGAGTAGATGGGTGATTGGATGGTAGGACACATTCTTCCTAACTTGAAGATTTCGGGGACGAAATCCTTTTAAGTGGGGGAGAATGTAACACCCCGTAATTCTGTAACACTAAGATTCACAAATCAAGGTATAATTAATTCAAAATAGAAGAATTAAGGGACACGGGCTGCGCCATTGCGTTCGTCTCGGAATTCTGCTTGGAAACGAGTCCGAGTTTGCGAGAATCGGAGTCCGTATGAAGGAGATATGACCCTCCGAAGTTTCAGGAAATTTCAGAGTTAAAAACAACTCGAAATTCGAATTCAAACCCAGAAGCGGGCTGGGCGGGAAAATTCCCGCCCAGGACCCAGGTCGACTGGGTAGTCGACCCCCCCCTGACCAGGTCGACTGCCCAGTCGACTTGGGTGTCGACCTGGGTGCAAAAACCCACTTTTGGGTCTGGGTGCATTCTGATGTACCTGGTCTCGTTTTCTGCCTAGATTCGTCCGCCTGATCCTATATAAACAGCCTCCTAGCGTCCGTCTCTCTACACCATTTCATTCTATCCTTATGCTGCCTCTGAGAAAATGTATAAATAAATAAAATAATATGTAAAATAAATCAAGACGAGGAAATGCTGCTCAAGACTTTCAAGAGGAGATTCAAAACAAGCTAGGATTCAAGTGAAGATTCAAACGACTTCAACAACTGTTTTTCTACAAATCTAATATAATCTCTGTAAGTCGGTTACTTTTTAGATTTGAACGTTTTCTCTATTCGTGGCATGAAATTAAAGGAATAAAAGAATATGCCAAATCTTTCTGTTCGAATCAGTGCTTATATCTTTGGACCTAATTAAGAACTGTTATGATTCGATGACCAATAAGACTGTGACTATGAAACTATGGACCTTAAAACCATATGCCTTTTTGATTATGAACATTGCCTATGACTGTGACTCATGACTGTGAGAATTATTTTCATTTGACTATGAACATCGCCTATGACTGTGATTCATCAACTGTGAGGATTTATTGCCTATGACTATGGATATAAGGTTATTATTTATGCCCATGACACTGTAGTTACAAAACCATGTTGTACCCCAAACTGGAATTATATTGGATCTAGGCTTGACTTCCTGTTTCTAGTTATCCTTGGATCTTGATCTTGGGAATTTACCTATTAAGTTAGGTCTACCCATGTTCTTGAACCTATACTATTCAACCCTTTTCATGTCGTAATATTACCAGATCTTTATGCCTGTGAATTATCATCTTATGCCAGTTATTATGTCTATTCTTTGATGGCATTTTGGTTCATTCCCTTTCATCCACGTATCTAGATTTATTTATAATCTAGGTTGAATAACGATTATACGAACGATGGGAATACGATTTGGGCAAAATATGAAATTTACTAAAACGTAGTTATAAACTTGGAAATTGGCATAAATTGGGAACATGTATTATGGCATGTTCATAAAAATGCAAATTGGATAAATTTGACATGAATTATAGGATGTGTAATTTGAATCCAGTATTGACTTGTAAATCTAGCATTTACATGAACTGTGAACTAGAATAATAAGTCTAGTTTGACATGAACTGTAATTAGAATGTTAAATCAGAATTGGATTAGCTAATTTGGCATAATAAGTATATTGGCATAAATGTGAAATTGGCCATAATTGGGAATAATTGTCATGTTTAGCAAAATCATGGTTAGTGACACTTAATTTGGTATAGTTTACGTACCAAAAAGCATAAATATGATATAGAGGGGAGAATGGGCCATAATAATAAATGTTGACAATTTACATTAAAAGAGTAATTATGAAATAAGTAAATTAGGAATAATTTACTTATATAATTTGTCCTAAATGAAAAAATGTAAATTTAGACAAATTAAAGGTTTATTAACGACATCTCTTTTAATAACACACCAGAAAGTTCTAGGGTGACAGAGAGGATAGTGTCTAGGTCTGGGTTTGGAAAATACAAGTTTCCTGCTCTCCCTGGCTATCCCTAACTGATCCGACGGACGGGATGGTTACTTTCAAAACCTGATTTGAAAATTAATCAAAACCCTTTGAACTTAGAAAACTCGAATATGCCTAACCCGAGGTTAGACTGAGTTGCGATGTAAACATGCCCGGAACCAACCGGCACATCCAGTAATCGCAACAATATCTATCTAATGTGAGTGGTCGCGGCTTTAATTTATTTAGTTAAAGCTAGAACAAGAATGGTAGGGTTAAGTTAACCAAGAAACTTAACCAATTCAACATGATAACCAAACCGATGGGTGGGGTTAGGTTCATACAGACACTTAACACAGTTAAGCTAGAATGGGAGGGTTAAGTCCATAGGAACACTTAACCAACTTAACACAGTTAAGCTAGAATGGGAGGGTTAAGTCCATAGGGACACTTAACCAACTTAACGTGGTAACGAGACAAGATTCGTAGGGGTTAAGTAACTAAGAAAACACTTAGCCAAATTAACATGTTAACTAGACTAGAAGGTGGGGTTAAGTAAAGTTAATACACTTAGGCAAATTAACATGTTAACTAGACTAGAGGTTGGGGTTAAGTAAAATTTAATACACTTAGCCAATTTGATATGTTAGCTGGACTAGACCGTAGGGTTAAGTAAACTTGAACACTTAACCATCAGATTGTGATAAAGGAATAGGGTTAAGTCTAAAACATGAAGGGATAATACTTAACCATTAATAACATGTTAGTTAAAACAGATGGGCAAGGTTAAGTTAAAAAGGAACACTTAACCAATACAAGATGAATGGGTAGGGTTAAGTAATAAGAAATACTTAACCAATATAACTTGGTTTGTGGTAGGGTTAAGTCAACATGAATTACTGATAACACTTAACCAGTTTAACAGGATAAATGAAGAGGGTTAAGTTAGCTTGAATTGACTAATGACACTTAACCAATCCAAATTGACGAGAAAGAGAACTAAGTAGTAAACCTTAGTTAAAAGGAGCTAAGTAGTAAACCTTGGTTAAGAAAACAACGATTCTGGAAACTAAGTGGTAAACCTTAGTTGACAAAACTAAGTAGTAATTCTTAGTATAACACGAGAAGGAGCGAACGTCCATCTAATTTAAAAAAAAAGGCTCCAACGAATTGGGTTACGAAGCCCGAGGCTTCGAGGGGACGTAAGGGTACTCTTGGTATCCCTCTGTGAGGCTGCAGATGATCCTCCTGGGCTCACAGAGGTTAAGGTTTGCGTTAGAAGAACCAAGGGTATGCCTTGGTTGCAAAATATGGCAACCTAAAGACTAGGATGGACCAGCGTGATTTGGCGAGAAAACGGTAGCCCTATGATAGCAACTCGTCGTCTACCATCCATCTTGAGTCAGTCGAGATACGTGAAGCGGAAAGGCGGAGAACTCCAAAAGACCATATACTTGCTATCTAGTTATGGGTGAGGATGGCCATAGGTTAGTGGGGCATAGGGGGCCTGCTTATAGTTCTCATTTTTCAAGGTGTGCCTTTCATTAGTTGAGGGAGGGGTCGAGTGGGACCATAGCCACTGGAATAAAAACAAACCTTAGCATCTGCATCGGCAGATATCTGAAAGCTCCTGACCGAGTTCTATGTTTCTTGATTTGCCCTGCCACAGGACTCGGGCCGCACATTACAGGACATGTGCATCTAGACAAGCGATAACGATTCGCGATACATACGTGGGGAAGTCTAGGAACATATACCACTCTAGGTGGTGTGTCCTAGACTTGGGGGCATCGTTCGACAGGTAGCATAATCCCTAGTTGGACTAGGTGGCATAAACCTTGAATCCGAGAAGCGTTCAGCAGATAGCGTAAACTCTAGTTGAATCTAGAAAGCACTTGATAGAAAACCCTAGATTAGATCTAGGTAATAAATAATAAATGTATGCCTGAAGGCAATGGAAACTACAGTGATTAGGATCACGTTATCGTCACTAGTTGGGACACTAGATAGGTGGTGCAGAGATATAGAAACCAGTATAACAAGGAAATAGCGAAGCGGCGAAAGTATTAGATTATATCCAGTTTATCTTGTCTTAGCATATCTTGTGTTAATCTTGTCTAATCTTGCTGATCCTATCATCATGGTGTTATCTTGTATTCAGTTAATTCATGTCGTTTTGTTTTTCCATGTTCACATGCTAGAAGTAACTAAACTTACTCAGGCTTTATGTCTGACTCTGTTTTTCTTTCGTCTTCTTTTCTTCCGTTTCCCCCCCCCCCCCAAGGTAGTAAAGGAGGGAATAGCATAGCTCAGGTTAAGTCGGACTGTCACTCTTTCCCCAGCTTGAAGATTTGTCGAAGTTTTGCTCGGATTCCCTTTTCAGATGCTATCGCTGGCTCTTGCTACAATTGGGGAATATAAATGTTGTTTTATGATTCTCTATTTTGTAAGACAGATGATACTCTGATATTATAAAGAAATCGTTGTACAAACTATTTTATCAATAAAGCAAAGTTTTATTTTCCGCTGTTTTAATTTTTGTCTGTCTTGTAATTCATCTGCATCTTTTACCTTAAAATGCTCCACAGAACTTAGTGCATTCCCTTTGTGAGTGACACTAACGGATGTGGGGTGTTACATATGGTATTCAACATATCAAATCACGATGATCAGTATCGTCCAAACACATATAATCGACAACAGATTATATATCACATCATATATCACAATATATGAAAAACAGTAAAATAAATGTTGAGGAACCCAGTTGGGTCCCTCCAACCTGTCTCCCTGCATCGACAGATGTTACACAATAAAATCAACAATATTTTCAATTCCATATGATATATTCTGTTAAACAGAATAAATATAGAAATTCAACTAACTGACTAGCAGTTCAATCAAACAGTCAACACACTGTCAATCAGCCAATATTTAATATTTCTAAAAAATACAACATGAATTTATAAACTGTTCAGAGTTACTGAGATTTACTCACTTTGGACTATCATCGTTAATAACGATAATTGTCATTGATTCAGATGGACAATTTATTTCACTATAAATTGTAACGAACTCGGATTCACTCCCAGTCAGTTCCATAGTGTAGCCACCATCCATACGATCCCATTGGATCCTGTTTCGCTCAATTCTGATTAAGTATGAGGAAGTTACACAAATTTGAAGTTTGAACATTTTTAAATTCAATAAATAACTTGGATTAAATAAATGGGCTTTCACCTTTTAAAACCCCGGCCCACTTCACTATACCCGAACCCGATTATAACCTTCTTCCCAAACACGGATACAGGAAACCCAAACTTCAGAAAAGCCATTTGCCGCTCCTTGAAGAAGCTCCCACCCCTCCATCTCATCACCGTTTGCCAAATCGACCTCTCCATTGAACTCCTCAACCCCAAACCATCTTTGTCCTCTTCGAGTTCACTCTTCACGCGACGACTCCCAGCTCATCAACAATGACCGCGCCACTTATTTCGACCGCACACCACCAAAATCACACACGAGATGCGCCTCACCTCCACAAACTCAAATCCATTATCCATTCGATCTGAATCTACCTATTTCCCAAACAAACCCCAACCCTAGAACTCACACACGTTATACAGGTGCGAACGAAAAGCCATCGAACCCAATCAAAACTATACGAGCTGGAAGAGTTCCTCACTACGAATACAAATATACTTATGCAGGAATTTGTAGATTTTTCTGCTAATTTATTTTGATTTCTAAGATTTACAGTGAACGAGAATTTTGTGGCGGCCAAGAACGAGAGTTGACCAGAAAAGGAATTAGGTTAGAAATGAGAAAGGGTAAGCTATATTTATAGGGAGAAATTTAGATATTTTGATATTGATTATTATATTAAATTTTAATCAAACGCTATTTTTATTTGTCCTCTAAAATTCCTGTAATTACATACAATACCCAAAAATCATGAAAATGGACATGCAGCTACAGTTCGACATTACGGTCCCAACGAAACTGGTTTCGTCGAATTCCGACTTCGTATGCTCACACAGCGTATTTTTAAAGCTCTGGATGACCCATTTAAATATATAAATATATTTAAATATAATTAAATTAAATATTTAAAAATAAATATTATCGTCTATATTCACAGCAGAATATCATACAGCTCCACTGGGATTTATAACTCGATATTTCAAATCTGGGTCAACCCGATATTCGATTTATATTGAAATTCCTTTTTAAAATATAAATAATTCCTTTATAAATTATAAAGGAATTCCACAGCGACTTTTCTAAAATTTGATTTGGACGTACATCAAAATCTACACGATGAAATCCCGATTTTTCTCTTCCACTAGAAAGATATACTCCACCAGCTCCACACGTTTCTTGTTTCACTGAAATCCGGCTTAAAACGAATCCTGTACATTCAGTTGAAGTTCGAATCGCCAATTTATGAACTACAGTGCCATTTCGAGCTCGTTTATAATTATATTATAAACTATACGTTCAAACTGTCGTTTATATAATATATTCATTATTCAAATTCAAATTCCAAGCTGAATTAAATATCACAGATGATCCAGTTTACACCACATCGCCATTTCAGCCGATTTTGATTATTTCAGAATTAAATATATTATTTAATTTATTATTTTAATTAAATATTCACATTATTTAATTCCACGACCATTAAATTCACTATATCTCTATTTATATAATTAAATAAATTAACTATAATACCTCTGCAAATGCGGGTCATTACAATCTTCCCCACTTAAAATAATTTCGTCCTCGAAATTGCTAAAAGGTAGAGGACGACCCTATCGACTGGTTAGAACATATTTGTTCACTTCTTAACTTCAGTTTCAACTGAACCAATTTAATTTTAATTAAATATTAATTAATTCTTATCAACGAAAATTTCCAAAAATCATGAAAATTTTCTAACACCTTAACTTTTTGAAAAATTTCGCCAGCACCTCCTTTGTACTGGTCAATACGTCAAATTCTAACTCGCCTCTCTGGGCCATCTCCATCCCAAAAGAAAATCAAACAGCCAAGCGGCTTACCAATTCGGCTCATAAATCTCATGCTTATATCGAATATAAACTTGTACCTTTTTGTTGGGCATATCAACTCTATCACTTTCACCTGTTGTCAATTCAGCGGATACAAATGTTATCCCAATCAAATTCTGAAATCACTTTTATCTCCGACACAACTATTCGCTTTTTACCAAGCCAAATTTCATTTTAACTCGAGTTTCTTCTCGATTCCCAACTCTTAACTTGATTATCCCATTACACTTCAAATTTGAATCTCACAATCCAATTTGTCTTGATATCATTCTAATTCAATCTCAGTTACCACTTTACTGGCTTTTCTTTAATTCAAATTTGCTTTCACAAATTTCTGTTAAATTTGTTTTTAATTGAAACAGTCTTTCCTTGGGAGTTTTTAAACAGTTTACTCTTTCCAAAAATCAAATTTTCCTTTTGAACATGTCACAGAGCCCTTAATTAATATTCCATTAGTTAAATCACTTCTCTATTTCTTTATCAATATTTGTTAACCAAATATTTTGAATAACCATATTGCCCTTTTATGTTATTTGGAAAACATTTCCGAATATCGCCTTCCTTTATTTTCTAAACTTTAGAAAATATATGCTATTTATAATTGGAAAATATTCCAATTACTTATCTCTTTTCCGATCTCATTTATTTTTATACTTAGGAAATATTTATTATTCTATTTCCAAGTTTACACTTATTTGGGTTAAAACGGATGTTGTGTAAAACATCGTTACGACAACCCAAATACTATATTCAACTAACTCTTATTCAACATTGATCTTCGAGCCTGAAATCTTACTATTTATTTGTTAATAATAAAATCAATCAAGTTGGGGTATAACTACCTCTCAGACCTTGACTGAATAACATTTATAACGTCAAAACAGATATGACTACTTACTCGAATAATCAATACCATACAACTACTTATTCACTTTTAAACACGTATACGCTCCCTCTTTCTATTCTTACTAGATTTTACTCTTAGTCTTCCTTTTTGATTTTACTATTCTATTTCTAAGTTCGTTTCCTTATCGACTTCTATATATATAAATCGATATGTTGATTTCTAATTATCAAATTATCTTAAAAATATTCTAACTCCTTAAATTCCCGGAAAAATTCGCCATAACCTCCTTCGTACCAGGAGGTCGGGATATTTCAAATAGCCTCCCATGGCCCTCACCAATCCAAAAGAAAAAGAAAAAGCCAAACGGCTAGCCGATACGGCGCATAAAATCTCACATATGAATTAAATACATACCTTTTCGTCGAGCATTCTATTTATATACCTTCATACCTTATCAATACCTATCTCATGTATATTTATACCTGCCCAATCTATTTTAACTATACCTGATCGTTTTAACTCAATTCGTTAATTAATTTGTTAATTAACTCTTTAGTCTATTTCACTTTTATATTTGAACATGACATGTTCAAATATATTTTAACTTGCTTATTAACTAATTTGAATCCAAATTTCAAATCTAAGTTCTATATTCGATTTCGAATATCCATTTACAAATCCAATTCACCTTTCAAAGTTCAACTTCAAATTCAAAACTCGATTAACTAATTCCTCTTCGACTTAGTTAATTCTATTCAATTTCTATTCAAATTTTATATCACTTCTATTATTCAAATCTATTTATCAAATTCTATTATTCAAATTCTGTATATCAAATTCTATTCAAATTCTATATATCAAATTCTATTTAAATTCTATATATCAAATTCTATTCAAATTCTATATATCAAATTCTATATTATAAATCCCATTTTGAAATTCAACACAACTTTTCTTTCCCAAAACAAATTCAAAACAGTATTTCTGGTAGTAATTCATCACTTACAACTCGAAAATGAATACTGATGATGCAGCTGTCATCATCGGAATCTATTTTCCAGCGATCGAAGTGAGTTCAATATTATAAAACCATTTCTAACATTTCCACTTTGAAATTCATTTCAAAATATAATTCACACTGCTTGTAAAATAATTTAAAACCTCCCAAGATCTTAAATTTTCCTTATTTTTAATCCAAATCCATTTACAAACACTTATCCAATTTTCCAGAATTTTAATTCAATTTCTGGTTTAAATTTCAGATTTAACTCATCTGATTTCGTGTATTTCACTTATATGAATTCTGATTGGTTATTTACAAAACCATTTAATTTATAATCTTACTCGATTATAATAACAACCAATATATCCACTATATTATAATTTTGATATATATATCTTCTCTATATCAAGATATACCTTGGGTAAACTTATTTTAATTTACCCTCTTTTCAAAACATATCGTGTCGACCCATCATATTCGAGTGTTTATAAACTCCTACCGATACAGTGGATCAAACTGATCGACCAGAACCTATAAACAACTCAACCAATAAATCCACACAATATAAAACAAATTTTTATATCAATAACAAATACGTTCACTCGTATATATACACTCAACTCAATCTAGGGTATTACTAACCCCATCTCTACTGAGTCACGCCACAGAGCCAAGGTAATTCACTTAACCTGGCTCTGATACCAACTGTAATGACCCAAAATTCCGGTCCAATTTGAGTTGACCAAAAACACAAGTCCAACCCCAAATTAAACTGAAAATCATGAAATTAATAGAAGAAATTAGAGGGTGAGGAAAGATAAGATAGGAACTTAGAATAGAAGAAGAAGAATAACACAACATCAGAGTAACACGAACCTCACAACGGAATGAATAACATATATTAGATAACATATCTTGAAATATACATCTGTATTTGAGTATACATCATTATCAAAGTACATTACTTACAACACAGCGGAAATAAACTATAGCTATATGATCCTGAAGCCACCTGCTCCAGCTCTTCCAGTATATCTGTAAAACCCGACTACTTGACTGCCCGTACAAATTTAGGCACCCAAGAGTTTAGGGAAACAAACAAATAAACTCTGGGTCAGTCATGAGACTGGTATGAGTAAAAAAGTTTAAAACAGTTCAAGTAGGTAATCGATATCTCATAAGACCACGCCGTATAACGGAACGGGTTTTTCCCTTATGAGAATCCAAATTATCTTTATATCAAAAACCTTTTGATATTATAATAATGTCTATCAACACAATATAATAATCATCTAGCAGAAAAGCTTTCATCTCACGTTCTACATATATAGTATACAATCAAAACCGCAAGCACGTATTGGGTAATGGATTTCCAACTATGACAAGGTATGGAACCACCTTTCGCTAGTGTACCTCTAGAAAGGAATACACTGAGTTCAACAAGAACATCTTGCAACCCGGCCATACATGACCGACTACTCATTTCGCTTGAGTGTATCGAATGTATATCACCGACGGTTGGGATCAGCAACCGTTTCCCGAATGGGACAGCATCGAATAGAATAAGGAACTAAATGAAACTCTAGATCAGGTGATTATACACCCTACTTCGGTGTGACCGACTTAACCATGCTGCCTGCCCGATTTCTGTCATTCACCGGATGTGAGGCTAGAAGCTACGCTTTATCATCACATCAGATTCACTTTGAATGCCACATCGTCAAATCCATCAAATCACCGATTGACGTCCTCAACCATACATTATGTGTTAGCTAAAAGAAGTTTCCTTCTCCGCTTCCACTCTTGGTACGGTTGGAGAAACCAATATACGTGATCGTCTGGAAATACTCTGTCAGACATCCATCCATACAAGTCATCCAGGAACAGGATGAACCGAAGACACTATTCTGTAAACAGGATAGCCCTTGCATAACTCCGTCTTCAATTTCCTTTGGCATATATGATTCGCAACGCTTATGCCAATACAGAGTAGTTCTTTGGATAATAATCCAACCGGTCTCTCCATATTAACAACATTAAAATGGTCAAAACTTCAATAGTCTGTGATTTAACTATCGAAGAAAAACAGGTGTGCAAACAACAATATTATTTCCAAATGGAATTTTATATCGATCAAACATCATTCAACATTTATCTCTTTATTTCATTAATTTATTTATCTCCTGTTTCCCTATATTCAATATTTCTTATTTTCTAAATTTGGAAAATATACGTTATTAACAATGGAAAACATTTCCATTTCTTGATTTCTTTATTAGAAAACATTTCTGGTTTCTTATTTGGAAAACATTTCCAAAGCTTCTTCATTGGACTTAGACAGATGTTTAAACAAACTATCGCTATGCTAACTCAAACCATTTCCTTAAATTACTAAATTTACTTAACCATCCTTTACTGCCGAACCTTAACCATTCCTTAGTTAAATACGAAGCCAGTCAAGTTGGGGTAGAACTACCTCTCAGACCTTAACTGAACAACATTTCTAACTTTGAAATAGGCAAAGTTCACTTTATATTTCTTTAACTAACTTCCTTACTTAACCCTCCTTCGAATCATCTCTTATTCGATAATCCTTTCCTTCGAATAAGGTATATTCGATAACTCTATTCAATTTACTCTATTCGATTAACCCTTATCGATTAACTCTATTGGACTAACGTTATTGGATTAACTCTATTGGACTAACGCTATTGATTTACTCATTTCACTTAACTCCTTTCGAATAAACTATATTCGATAACTCCTTTAACTCTATTCGAATAAACTATATTCGATTAACTCCTTTTACTTTCTATTCGAATAAACTATATTCGATTAACTCCTTTTACTTTCTATTCGAATAAACTATATTCGATTAACTCCTTTTACTTTCTATTCGAATAAACTATATTCGATTAACTCCTTTTACTTTCTATTCGAATAAACTATATTCGATTAACTCCTTTTACTTTCTATTCGAATAAACTATATTCGATTAACTCTATTCGATTAACTCTAGTTCGATTTACTCTAACTGATTAACTCTAACTGGTTTAACTCTAACTGGTTTAACTCTAACTGGTTTAACTCTAACTGGTTAACTCTAATTGATTAACTCTAACTGGTTTAACTCTAACTGGTTTAACTCTAACTGGTTAACTCTAATTCGAATAACAAATATTCGATTAACTCTATTCAACTAACTCGACTCGACTAACCCCTTTGGAATAACTAATTCGATTTACTAACTTTCGAATACCATATTCGATTTAACCCCTTTCGGATACCATATTCGATTTAACTCCTTTCGAATACCATATTCAATTTAACTCTTTTATTCGCTTTATAAAGATTTCCCTTTTAACAACGTTTATTCATTTTTTAAAGATTTACTTTTAGTAACGGTTCTCCACTTTAAAATGATTTCCTTCTTATAACAGTTTCCTTTTTATAACGTTTTCCCTTTTTCTAAATATCTCCTATTTATAAATATTCCAATTTATAAATATTCCTTATTTATAAATATTCCATTTATAAATATTTTATTTTCAAATATCACTTTGAAAATATTCTCTTATCAACATTTCAGTATGTTATGGTATTCAACATATCAAATCACGATGATCAGTATCGTCCAAACATATAATCGACAACAGATTATATATCACATCATATATCACAATATACAAAAAACAGTAAAATAAATGTTGAGGAACCCAGTTGGGTCCCTCCAACCTGTCTCCCTGCATCGACAGATGTTACACAATAAAATCAACATTACTTTCAATTCCATATGATATATTCTGTTAAACAGAATAAATATAGAAATTCAACTAACTGACTAGCAGTTCAATCCAACAGTCAACACACAGTCAATCGGCCAACATTTAACAGTTCTAAAAATACAACATGAATTTATAAACTGTTCAGAGTTAGTGAGATTTACTCACTTTGGACTATCATCGTTAATAACGATAATTGTCGTTGATTCAGATGGACAATTTATTTCACTATAAATTGTAACGAACTCGGATTCACTCCCAGTCAGTTCCATGGTGTAGCCACCATCCATACGATCCCATTGGATCTTGTTTCGCTCAATTCTGATTAAGTATGAGGAAGTTACACAAATTCAAAGTTTGAACATTTTTAAATTCAATAAATAACTTGGATTAAATAAATGGGCTTTCACCTTTTAAAACCCCGACCCACTTCACTATACCCGAACCCGATTATAACCTTCTTCCCAAACACGGATACAGGAAACCCAAACTTCAGAAAAGCCATTTGTCGCTCCTTGAAGAAGCTCCCACCCCTCCATCTCATCACCGTTTGCCAAATCGACCTCTCCATTGAACTCCTCATCCCTTTCTCCTCAACCCCAAACCATCTTTGTCCTCTTCGAGTTCACTCTTCACGCGGCGACTCCCAGCTCATCAACAGTGACCGCGCCACTTATTTCGACCGCACACCACCAAAATCACACACGAGATGCGCCTCACCTCCACAAACTCAAATCCATTATCCATTCGAGCTGAATCTACCTATATCCCAAACAAACCCCAACCCTAGAACTCATGCACGTTATACAGGTGCAAACGAAAAGCCATTGAACCCAATCAAAACTATACGAGCTGGAAGAGTTCCTCACTACGAATACAAATATACTTATGCAGGAATTTATAGATTTTTCTGCTAATTTATTTTGATTTCTAAGATTTACAGTGAACGAGAATTTTGTGGCAGCCAAGAACTAGAGTTGACAAGAAAAGGAATTAAGTTAGAAATGAGAAAGGGTAAGCTATATTTATAGGGAGAAATTTAGATATTTTGATATTGATTATTATATTAAATTTTAATCAAACGCTATTTTTATTTGTCCTCTAAAATTCCTGTAATTACATACAATACCCAAAAATCATGAAAATGGACATGCAGCTACAGTTCGACATTACGGTCCCAACGAAACTGGTTTCGTCGAATTCCGACTTCGTATGCTCACACAGCTTATTTTTAAAGCTCTGATGACCCATTTAAATATATAAATATATTTAAATATAATTAAATTAAATATTTAAAAATAAATATTATTGTCTATATTCATAGCAGAATATCATACAGCTCCACTGGGATTTATAACTCGATATTTCAAATCTGGGTCAACACGATATTCGATTTATATTGAAATTCCTTTTTAAAATATAAATAATTCCTTTATAAATTATAAAGGAATTCCACAGCGACTTTTCTAAAATTTGATTTGGACGTACATCAAAATCTACACAACGAAATCCCGATTTTTCTCTTCCACTAGAAAGATATACTCCACCAGCTCCACACTTTTCTTGTTTCACAGAAATCCGGATTAAAACGAATCTTGTACATTCAGTTGAAGTTCGAATCGCCAATTTACGAACTGCAGCGCCATTTTGAGCTCGTTTATAATTATATTATAAACTATACGTTCAAACTGTCATTTATATAATATATTCATTATTCAAATTCAAATTCCAAGCTGAATTAAATATCACAGATGATCCAGTTTACACTATATCGCCATTTCAGCCGATTTTGATTATTTCAGAATTAAATATATTATTTAATTTATTATTTTCATTAAATATTCACATTATTTAATTCCATGACCATTAAATTCACTATATCTCTATTTATATAATTAAATAAATTAATTATAATACCTCTGCAAATGCGGGTCATTACACATACACCCCTAGAAACTCCACTCCCGGACCCCAAATACTCACGCCTTGACCCCACCTCCACTCCAGCCAAGGTTCCACCCTCCTGCCTTCTATGTCGTGGGTCCTATAGGGCCTCCACCCCTAAACGCTTCTAAAAATCTTACCTTTCTTTTGATTTTTGCAAATAGAAGTGTATGCAAGTATATGTACTTAGTAGCTTGTTGATCTGGGTCAAAAGGTGGAATCTTGTTAAATAGTAAGCTTGGGAATCTTACATAAGAAGTGTCGCGGAGTTGCGATAGCAGGGGTGAGAAATTTTCATCTTAGTCATTTCATTAGTTCAGTTAGTAGTAGCATATATTGTTTAAGGCTTAATTGTTGTAGAATTGATTTGTTGATGATTTGTGATATTGTTTAGATGATTGAATTGGTTAACTATTAAGTTAACATAATGTTAAAAATAATAATGGTAGTTGTTGTAGAGTTAAACACTTGGTAAAATGATTGACTAGTGATCACTTGTTTAAGTCAAGAAAACTTGGTAAACATGTTATACAGAATGATGTGATATCATTGATTGGTTGATATTGATTGGAAATGATCAACTGGATTTGATGTATGTTGATGTGAATGGGTTTTTAAATACAATAATGATTGGTTAATAAGACTTAATAACTTATTTAATAGTGGTTTGACTTGGGATTAAATGTTAATGACCTTAGTCAATGATGCCAATATGTGTTTATTGGGTGTTAATGGTTGTTTACAACTATTATTGGATATATATGATGTGTGAAATCCATATAAATGGAATTATATGATAATGGTTTAATCTCATTCTAATTCGGAATAAATTTGAATATTTTGTTAATAATATGTTCAGTGACAAATAAAAGTTTGAATTTGATATCCGTTTTTGGATGACACGAAGTTAATAGAATTACGATGAATATTCGTAATTAAAACGAACAAATTTGAAGAATAGTAACGGGAGAAAGTGAAGTTCGGTTAGGTTATCTAAGGAAAGTGCTAAAAGGATTTTATTTACAATAGTATCTTATTTATTTTTATAACGAATGTCAGGAAAATTTGAAATTAAAATAATAATTTTTGAAAAATAATATTATTTTAATGATGCAAATAATATAAATATGATTTAACAATGGAATATTTGATTTTCCAGGAAAATAATTGAAAAATGGTTTCCAAATATAATCATATATGTATTATATAATTAATAAATTATTGTAAAAGAGTTTCGGTTTATTTTTAATTATAAATTGAATGCGGTCTGAATAGGACTTGTCGCATAGCGACAGTTTGTGAACTTCTACCATTAACTTTAAATTGGTGTACCAGGAGATCTGACTGTCAAATTCTCTCAAAATGGAAAACATTGGGTTCAAAATGAAAAGGGCTTTCAAATGAATCTAAGAATGTTAAAATCCAATGATTAGATTTTGAAAGAAGTCCAATTCAAATTTGAATTAAAGTAGCGCAAGTGCAGTTTAGGACTCGAAATGGGACCTAATTGAAATGGCATATTTTTATATTATTAAAAATAAATTATGATAAATCATAATAAACGATTTGAAAAGGTTTTGAATTGAATATTCCAAGTTTTGGAAAGATAAAAGACATTTTATCAGAATAAGTTGGCTAACAACTAAAATAAAGAGCCGAAAGGAATATGTTATGATTCCTAGGAGTGCAATCTAGTACCATCTGTGAGATCTTACTGGAAGTTTTTCTGTTAGACGAGGGGTGGGAAGAACTGAAAGGACATCGTATATTTGGCTAAGAACAAATGAATTTTTTTGTAGTTAAAAGATCCAATGTTTTGGGATAACATATTGGAACGAAAGGGTTTAAAGATAATCAAAATTTTCCATTGTATGAATTTGATTGGGTTTGAATGGAAATCATTTTTATATATTTTCGATATTGGATTTCGTAATTTTACGAATGATGTTTGGTGAATTTGGAAGATACTGGTAATGTTATTACCTATACGGTGTCAGTTAATTTCAGAATTTGATACGGAGTATAAGTCGATACGATTTCTATTTAAAACCTTGTATTTGATATCAAATTTGATTTTGGGTTTGTCGTGAATGGTGTTTTGAATAATATCTATTCTTTAACCCAGTTAAAGACAAGATTGACTTCCAAAGTTAAGTAATCATCGAATAATGATTTCTGGACTATGTTAGAATTTCAATAAAATATTTCAACAAAGATTTGAAAATGTAAGAAGGTAATTATACTTACCAAACATGAGGATGTTAGATATGGAGTACCACCAGTTTTTCTCCATGGTAATGAGATAACGATATGAGTGATTACTTTTGTAAGGCTCGATAATGTTGATAAGGCTTATAAACCTTGATGTGAGTTAAAAGATTTTATAGTCTTTTGAAATGTTTTTTAAAGGAATTTTTTAAATGAAATGTTTAAATGATATAAATCATTGATAAGATTTAAGGGGTTGATTTCCAATGTAAAGAATGATTTGATAATCCGAAATGGAATGAGACTTATGATATGTTTATATATCACTTGATTTTAAGGATGTGATAGTCATTTGGAAAGACTAGGTTTCAACCCATTCCGATTAACTGATACGACCAGTTTTGAAGATACTGAAGACGGTGGTTGAAGACTGGAGATCTTCACATTGTTTTGATTATTGATGATGTATCGATTGGGTCGTACACCCGAGACGAGGTTATAAGTGGTGATCGTCCAGATGTACTTAGAGATCGACTGGATATACAAGGGCCTTTCTCCGTTAAGGGACAAGGAATAAGGTGCCTTCGGTTTCGTTCAGACCCAGAACGAACTTATAAATGGATTGTATGTCTGACGTTGTATTTCATAACGTAACTAATTAGTTGCTATATATGATATATCCTGTTGGTGGTGGAGAAATTATTCTCTTATCTTAACATCCTTCTTTGAGATGTATGAACTCAAAGGTTATATTATTAGTAGAAACTGATTGTGTGAATTGACAATGTGCCATGCTAAGTTGCTGATTGATCAAAGCATTTGTTGAAAAACAGGGCTCTGTGGATGATGATCAAAGCATGGCTGATATAGCGTAACTTTGTGTTGAGATGTGACATCGGAAAGCCTCAGAACCCGGGAATGGCTGAAAACAGGATGAAGGACCGAAGAGTAAGGACTAAAATTCCCATCCAGCAGAAAAGTGATGCCATGGTATGGAGACCAGACAATTTACTTATGTGGATTATGAATTGAGGCGCCTCGGATGATGGTCAATTAATGACCAGGATGACGGTCAAATACGACCGGGGAACGTTATGGTCAGGTAATTGTCTAACTCATTGGGAATTGGTGGGTCGGCTCTGCCACTCTAAGGGTCACAAACGTGTGGTTCTGGACATCCTTCTAGAAATTGTTCCAAATTGGATAAGGAAGATCCTTTGATTTAGTCATTGATGGAAATCTAACTTCTAACATGAACCTTGCGTTTTCAGTTGTAAACCTATATGGTAACATAATAGGATGGGGTATTATGCCATCTAAGATTGATACATTTATTTTCAAAATTGATTTTCACATTATGCACTAGTAAAAATAAAAGAGAATTTTCTCGTATCAAGCATGTTTGGCTATTATAAGATAAAACTCTATCCTCCAGTTTTGCTCTTGCATTATGTGATGGGACTTGAGTCTTAAAATAGCTTCATTTTTCAAAAAGCTTTGTGATTGATATATGATTGATATTCATGTGGAGGAAACCTATTCTGTGTCATATGTCGTGATCCCGTGATATAACCAAATTTACAAATAATTTAACAACTATTTATGGTTCTCACACTAGTCCCATTACTGATTTAGAGTTTATTGTTTCACAACTAAACTCTGGGTGCCTATATTTTCCACATGGGAAGCTAGTAGTTTTGGTTTTGAAAATATTCTTAAAGCAGGATCCTTGTTTATGGCTGGAGCTATACTCTGGATTATATAGCAGTCTTCCGCTGAATGTGTTTATGTTTCTGATGTGTTGTAATTTACGATTTTCTGATATTTTTTCGTTGTGTATCTATTATATGTACTCTAATATATTCTGTACTCTGATGTGAAATTGTTGTAATAACAATGAAATGTTCTTCTGTGTTTTGTTCTGATGTGTAAGTACTCATAACAATCAGATTTTGAGAACTTTTCAAGTGGGCTGACTACCGACTTGAAGCGGGCCTCAAAGCGGGTTGTTATATTTTTCATATCAGAGCTTTGGTTTATAAAGATTTGAGGGTACGACACGTTAGAGTAAGATGGAAGAATTCATCAGAGATAGGATTAGTAACATCTTATAAAAGAATACTCATTAGTTATAGGATCAGTAGTATCCTATAATGAGTAACCCATTAGAGATGGGCTAGTAGTACCCTAGAATGAGTTGAGAGAGTTATATGTATAGGTGAGATACGTTTTTGATTATCATATACATAATTCGACTTTGAAATTACATTTTGAGTGCATAAAAGCTATATGTTTTGACAAAATATAAATTTTGAAAGTTAAAAAATTAATTGGTTGCTGGATGTGATGTGATGTTTGATGGCTAGTCTATCTACTTAAGATGCTTGATTAGGATAAGTAAACGGAATTTTTAGCGATTTTGGACAGTCGATAAATTTTGACACACATTAGGTTTAAACTTATAATGGAAGTTATATTAACGATTTTGGATAGTGAATATACATAGAACCTTTTGTTGTTTTACTTAAGAGGGTTAGTTTAAACTTATGTTCTGATTTAAAATTCTTTATTTTAAATTGTAGAGGGGGTATGCAGCTACCTGCTAGGTAGTATGTAGCACAATGTCTACAGTCTTCTCCATCTAACAGTTCATCTAAAAGCTCGGATGATAGTTCTTCGGCCTCACAGTACACAAATAGTGTTGAGGGCCTTTCTAGTCGTAGTAGTGCTAATGTGTATATGTCCGATGCTACCTCGGTTTATAGATCACTAGAGGTTATAGATTTTGATTTTGATTTGGATGATGTTTCAATGGACTTAAACTCAGGCGAGTTTGAGGATTCAGGAGCACATGATGATTGGATGTTGGTCGATGACGATGGGTTTGAGCTTGATGTTGTCTGTAACACCCCACCTCTGCCAGGGTGGCTCTTGCAAGCACCCTGACTTTGGAGGGGTGTTTGAATCAGGTAAACATGCATAATGATATATCAAGGCAGAACAAGAACATATGTATATATATAAACAGAGTAAATAAGATAAGTAAAACAACGGAAGATTTCAAACTATTTCAAAACAAGTCTGATACAACATAATGTCACTTTCCAAATACACTAGTCTAGATAAAAACAACATCACTGAAAAACTGAAATACATAAGTACTATCCCCAAAATAAGTGATAACCATAGCTAGCTTCATGTCAAGACCGTACATGAGCTAAAATCCCACAAGCAAGTGATCAGAAATCCAAGCTAAGCTCCAATATTCCCACCCTGAGAACCTGGGGGGGGGGGGGGGGGAAACGGAAGAAAAGAGGCGGAAGAAAAACAGGTCAGTCAAAAAGACTGAGTAAGCCCTACTACAATCAATGTAAACTAATAAAGTTAACTGGCATGAGAAGCAGGGATGAACATAAGGATAACTACATACTGGCATGATGATTAACTAACAAGGTAGGTAAATGTGTCATCGCATAATCAGGTTTAAGGTTTTTGCACCACAGGTGTACTAGCAAACTAACATGACTTGAATAAACAAGTATTGATCCCTTGGCCCAAGCTTTGGCCCAATAACATGAAATGACCCTAATACGCGGTCCAACCAAACGGTCTAGTCGATCGGCTCCCTATAAGCCTAACTCGTCACGTGTTGGTGTCAATACGGCCCAAACATAATTGTAGTCAGACTGTGCAGGGTCTCCCATCGGGTGTATCAAGCCCTAGGGTGTCAACCCCTTGACACCATAAACATAAGTGCACAGTCTCGATCTACTGGTACCCGTGCATGTTTTCCCCGGCTTCGGACTATGTGCACGACCATAGTCCGCCCGGAACTATACCGGCGTACCCTTCTGCCGTCGTTTTTGGTCTCTTACCTCAAGTCCAGTAATTGTGCCCCCACCCTAGCCTAGACCCCTAGGGCCATAATGATACGAACTTGGGATTACTGCTGGAGTGGACCCCCATTGCTAGGATTTTCTAGTGGGTTAAGTACGGTTTAACCCTCTTGCTAATCATGGATTAACTTGGTTAAGTGTAACGATGAGTTCACGACTTAACCCTGATTAATCTACCAAGCCCAAATTGGTTAAGTATTAAGTGGACCACGACTTAACCCTAATCACGAGGCATTAATTAATTTAATGTGCCTTAACCTCTCACATTAGACCTTGTTGTGGTTACTAGTTAAGCCGGGCGGGTCCGGGTAGCTTTACACCCCAACTTGGTCTAACCTCGGGTTCAAGGTACAACATGACCAACTTCTCACATTGGGTCCTATTGTTTGTAGCAACTAGTTAAGTCGGTCGGTTCCGGGTAGTTTTACGCTACAAACTCAACCCAACCTCGAGTTGGTCACACTTATATTTTCTAAGTGTCATGTCCATCATGTTTCCAAAACATGTTACAAGTTTTCAAGCATTTGGGTAGACCTAACTTAATAGGTAAATTCCCAATGGGTAGACCTAACTTAATAGGTAAATTCCCAATCTTACGTTTTTATGTCTTTTAAGTTTACCCAACCCCAAACGCAATCCCATCGCTTACATATCGCAATAGCGCATAAAGGATAGAAAGAGGGAACTTGACATAATCATGACATAAAGGGGTTGAAGCCACAAGTTTAACATGGTGGCATATGAAATGTACATATGTTCATATACTTGCATATTACATTTTTAGGCCTCAAAAGCATGCATAAAACCAAACTTAGCATATAAGTGATACATGGTGATAAATGACATGTAGAGGTTGCCATAAGTTCGCATTTAGCCTCACATGCAAGTTATCATAAGAGATATGATAACTTACATGTTGCCAAAGTGCAACCTTTAGCATAAAGCTTGAAGCTTTATGTTCATATACTCAAGGTAAGCTTGCATAACATGATAACATGAACAAAATGATCAACCCAAACTTGCATAACATAACTTGCATATCATATGGCAAACTTGCATATCATAACATAGCAAACTTGCATAACATAACATGATGAACTTGCATATCATAACATAGCAAACTTGCATAACATAACATTATGAACTTGCATATCATAACATGGAAAACTTGCATAACATAACATGATGAACTTGCATATCATAGCATGGCATACTTGCATAACATAACATGGTAAACTTGCATATCATAACATGGCAAACTTGCATACATAACATGATAGACTTGCATAACACATCATAGTAAACTTGCATATCATAATGATCAAACACACTTGCATCATTCATTAACTTTAGAGTTTAAATATGAAAGTAGAAAAGGGCTTACAATGCTTATGAAGACACAAAAATATGACAAAGCCCTTATGCAATCAAATAGACCCAAAATGCAAGCTCTAATAGAAAAACCCTTGAGCCAAAATGATCAAAACCCTTGCTTTATGATGTAAATATGGAAACTTGACTTGAATGCAAGCTAATGATGCTCATACAAGCTTGAAAACACTTGTATGCATTGAAAATCTCTCATAGAAATTTATTTAGGATTTTATGAAGAGAGTGGAGGCCATGAGAGGAATGATTTTGCCATAGTTTAGTTGCATGAGTGAATAATGTTGATTTAGGCTTAGGTTAGGGGCTTATTTATAGAGATTAGGATTAGTTCTAGCCTTAGGATTAAACCCTAGTTCTAATCTCAGCCCTCTAAACCGAATCTGGCCCCCAAGCTCAACACAACTCCAAGATGGTGCACCAGGCAAAACTGCCCGGCTGAGCCAAGTCGACAGGGCTGTCGACTTGGGTCCAACCAAGTCGACTCCCAAGTCGATAGGGCTGTCGACTTGGGTGCTCTGGCGGGAATTTTCCCGCTTGGCCCAATCTAACCCAAATTTCCAAATTCAAACTTGAATTTGAAATCTGTTTTTACTTTGAAATTTTCTGAAAACTTCGTTGGGCCTTAATCGGGTCATACGGACTCCGATTTTCGAAAACTCGGACTCTATTTCGCGTATTTTTCCGAGACGAACGAAATGGCATAGCCCGTTTCCCTTGATTCAGATTTATAAATTAAATTCTGCCTCGATTTATGTTATAACAGGTTATTGAAAATACGGGTTGTTACATTGTCGGCCATGTTATGATGGGTGATCCAGTTCCTATAGCACCCCCAGTGGTAGATGTTCAACTACCTCCGATGGTCAAGATAATCCTAGACTATGTTCTGAGGTCGACCCAGAGATAGTGCACTATGAGCCGGAGTTGGATTTACCCGCACTACAGCAGTCAGAGCTTGATAGACCCACATGGGATGAGAAGCCGCTGAGATAGGAGGTGGATATTATGATTGATGATTTAGCTCAAAATGTATCCTAGAGGAGCATCCAGTGTAGGATATTGCTCCAGAGTTGGATTATGCGATCGAGCCTAAGATGGATCTAGAGGTCGAAGGAGCACGATACGATGTAGATGATGAGGATGACACCGATGATGTGGTAGTATATTGGTCTGACCACGAGAGTGATGATGATGAGCCTGACAATTTCTGGATAGAAGAGGAGCCAACACACGACGAGGTAGGTTAGGACGTTGGTGGGGATGAAGAGGAGGAGCCTGAGGAGCTATCACTTTCTAGGCCTTCTGACCACGACTAAAGGGAGGAATAGAGAGTTGGTTGTTGTTAGTCTATATATATGTTGTGTAAATAGTGGATCTCGTTTTGGTTCAGCCCAGGCATTAAGTGTATATTTTAGGGTATGACACCATTTTGACATTGTATAGACCACCTTAAGTACGTAGCTATACTCAGGTTGGTATGGTTAGGTGCATATACATAGCTTATACCTTAAGTGGCACTCTACACTGGGGTATGTGTTATGTCTGTGATTATAGTTGATATATTGGTTGTGACATGATGCGATATATGGTATGGTACTTTTTGCTCTAAATGTATCAGTATTGTTTTGGTATTCATTTAGTTTCCTTTACTTTTCTTCGTTCCTTTTCAGGGACGAAAAGTTTTAAGTGGGGGAGAATGTAATGGACCATAGTTTTAGTCAATTTAAAATATGAATTTTAATTGATTATAGTGGATTTTAAAATGGTAAATACTGAATTTGGACTTGATAATAATTGAAAATTAATTCTAAATTAAGTTTTATATTTTACTAGTATTAAAACTAGGCCAGTAAACTTTTAAAATTAATTTAAAAGTGAAAATTTTGAAAATCAATATTTTATTATTCTGATGACCTAAAAATAGACCAATTTTTGAAACAGTCTTGGAATCTGACGAAACCAATTTTATCAGATCCGTAACATCAAAAAGTGGTAAGGATTAAAATTTTAGGTCAATCGGAGTTAATATGTAAGCCTACGGGATATAAACGCGTGTTAAAAAACTAGTTAAAATTCAGTAAAAGCTAGAAATAAGGCCATCTTTCAAACGGTCTCCAAATTTGACGGGACTAGACTTATTGGAACCGTATTTATGAAATGTAATAGAGTTTCAAATTTCATAGCAAACGGAGTTAGTATGTGGTCATACGACTAGAAATGAGTTAACATTGTATAATTAATTAAGAAGTAATTAATTCCCTTATACACTAATATTTATAAGCCATGTCAATTAGACACATCATGTACTCACCTAGACATTTTTCTAGTTCTTCCAATTTCCCACTTTCCAAAGGCACTTAGGCATGTTCCATTTTCGTTTTAACTTCATTCCTCTTTTCATTTATCATCTTCCTTAAACTTCTTAAACACCATTACTCTCCTTCCTCCTCTCCCCTAAACCAAACGCCACCTCACCCAGCCCTTCCACCCCTCCAACTCCTTCCGCACCACCACCAACAACCTCTTACCTCCACCTCACTCAATAGGGCCCCTCTTGGGTCCAAAACCCTTCTCTTCACTTTAAAGCACTCAAAACTCCTCCTTTTACCTTAAAACCAAGCATATATCCCTAGAAACTCTTCTCCCGGGCCCCACACACTCGCACCCTGACCCTACCTCCACTCCAACCCAGGTTCCACCCTCCTCTTCTCTAGGTCGTTGGTCCCATAGGGTCTCTTATCCCTAAACCCTCCTAAAAATCTCACTTTTCTTTTGATTTTTGCAAATTAAAGTGTATGTAAGTATATATACTTAGTAGCTAGTTGATTTCAATGAAAAGGTAGAATCTTGGTTTAGTAGCAAGCTTGAGAATCCTACATAAGAAATGTCATGGAGCTTGGATGGCAGGGGTGAGAACTTTTAACCTTAATCATTTCATTAGTTCAATTAATCGTAGCTTATACTGTTTAAGGCTTGATTGTTGTGTGATTGATATGGTGATGATTTATGATATGGTTTAGATGTCTGAATTGGTTAATTAGTAAGTTAACACAATGATAAAAATAATAATGGTAGTTGTAGAGTTAAACACTCATTTACGAGTTAAAATGATTAACTAATGATTGCTTAATTAAGTCAAGAAAACTTGGTAAACATGTTATATAGAATGATGTGATATCACTAATTGGTTGATATTGATTGGAAATGATCAATTGAATTTGATGTGTGTTGATGTGAATGGGTTATTAAATATAACAATGATTTGGTTAACAAGACTTAATATCTTATTTAACAATGGTTTGACTTGGGATTAAGTGTTAATGACCTTAACACTTAGGTCAATGATGCCAATATGTGATTATTGGGTGTCAATAGTTGTTTACAACTATTATTGGATGTATATGATGTGTGAAATCCATAAAAATGGAATTATATGGTAATTGGTTGAATCTCATTCTAATTTCGAATAAATTTGAATATTTTATTAATAAAATATTCAATGAAAAATAAAAGTTTGAATTTTATGTCCGATTTTGGATGGACACAAAGTTTATAAAATTAGGATGAATATTCGTAACTGAAACGAACTAATTTGAATCTATTTTCATATATATATATATATATATATATATATATAGTATGTTCAAGTTTTATTTTTGAAATGAATAGTAACGGGTGAAAGTGAAGTCTGGTTAGGTTATCCAGGGAAAGTGTTTAAAGGGTTTCTTTACAAAAGTATCTTATTTGTTTTTATAATGGATGTCAGGAAAATTCAGACTTAAAATAATAAGTTTTGAAAATAATATTATTTTAATGATTTAAATAATATTAAAATAATTCAATAATGGAAAATTTGGTTTCCAAGGAAAGTAAGTGAAATATGGATTCCAAATATAATTATATATGTATTACATGATTAATAAATTATTGTAGAAGGGTTTCGGTTTATTTAATTATAAATCGAATGTGGTCTAAATAGGATTTGTCACGTAGTGACAGATCTCGAACTTCAACCATTAACTTTGAATCGATTTATCAGGAGATACAACTATCGGATTCACCCAGGATGAAAAATGTTGGGTTTGAAATGAAAAGAGCTTTCAAATAAATCCGAGAATGTTAAAATCCAATGGTTAGATTTGAAAGTAGTCCAATTCAAATTTGAATAAATGCAGCGCTAGTGCATTTTAGGATCCGAAATGGGACCTGATTGAAATGGCTCATTTTAAATTTTTTAAAAATAGGAATAAATTATGATGAATCATAATAATTGATTTGAAAATATTTGAATTGAATATTCCAAGTTTTGGAGAGATAAAAGACATTTTATCAGAATAAGTTGGCTAACAATTATAATAAATAACCGAAAGGAATATGCAATGATTCCTAAGAGTATAGTCTAATATCATCTGTGAGATGTAACTGGAAGTTTTTCTGTTAGACGAGGAGTGGGAAGAACCGAAAGGACATCAGATATTTGACTAAGAACATACAAAGTTTTCTGTAGATAAAAGATCCGATGTTTTGAGATAACATATTGGAACAAAAGGGTTTAAAGATAATCAAAGTTATCCATTGTATAAATTTCATTGGGTTTGAACGGAAATAATCTTCGGATATTTCGATATTGGATTCCATAATTATACGGATGCTGTTAGAGGAATTTGGAAGATATTGATATCGTAATTCCCTATACAGTATCAGTTAATTTCATAATTTGATATCGAATATAAGTCGATTCAGTTTCTATTTAAAACCTTGTATTTGATATCAAATTGGATTTTAGGTTTGTCATGAATGGTGTTTTGAATAACATCTATTCTTTAACCCAGTTAAAAACATGATTGACTTCCAAAGTTAAGTAATCATTGAATAATGATTTTTGGATATTAAAGCATTGTTAAAATTTTAATAAAATCTTTCAACAAAGATTTGAAAACGTAAGAAGGTAATTAAATTTACCAAACATGAGGGCCGTTAGATATTGGGTACCACTAGTTTTGCTCTATGGGAATGGGATAATGATACGAGTGATTACTTTTTATAAGGCTCGACAATCCCGATATGGCTTATAAACCTTGATGTGAGTTAAGAGACTTTATAACCTTTTGAAATGTTTTTCCAAGGAAAATTTTAAATGAAAAGTTTAAATGATGTAAATCTTTGATAAGATTTAAAGGATTGATTTCCAATGTAAAGAATGATTTGATAATCCGAAATGGAATGAGACTTATGTTATGTTTATATATCACTTGATTCTAATGATGTGATAGTCATTCGGAAAGACTGAGTTTCAACCCATTCCGATTAACCGATACGACGAGTATTGAAGATACTGAAGACAATGGTTGAAGACCGGAGATCTTCACATTGTTTCGATTATTGCTGATGTCTCAGTTGGGCTACTTGGAGATCGACCAGATATAAAAGCGCCACTCTCCCTTAGAGGACGAGGAATAAGGTGCCTTCGGTTTTGTTCAGACCCAGAACAAACTTGTAAATGGATTGTATATCTGGCATTGTATTTCATAACATAACTGATTAGTTGCTATTGATGATATATCTGTTGGTAGCGGAGAATTGATTTTGTTATGTTAACTCCCTTCTTTGAGACGTATTAACTCAAAGTTATATTATTAATAGAAACTGATAATATGTGTGGATTGACAGTGTGGAATGCTAAGTAGCTGATTGATCAAAGCTTTGTCTCTGTGGATGACGATCAAAACATGGATAATATAGGGTTGCTTCGTGTTGGGACATGACTTCGGTAGGCCTTACAACCCGGGAATGGCAAAAAATAGGATGAAGGACTGCAGAGTAAGGACCGGTGTTCCCTTCCAGTTGAAAAGTGATGCCCTGGTACGGAGCCCTTGGCAATTTACTTATGTGGATGATGGATTGAGGCGCCTCGGATGATGGTCAATCAATGACCAGGATGACGGTCGAATACGGTCAGGGAATGTTATGTTCAGGTAATTGTCTAACTCACCGAGAATTGGTGGGCCGACGCTGCTGCTCTAAGGGTCACATGCGTGTGGTTCTGGACATAAGATGCACAAAACCCCACCCGATGCTACTGCCACAAATTAAGATCCTATTGCGAAAATAAGTACTTGAGAGGCTTATGATCGGTGTATAACTCAAACCTCTCACCTAATAAATAATGCCTCTAAAACTTAAGCGCAAACACTATCGCCGCTAGCTGCAAATCATGGGTAGGGTAATTCCTCTCATCTACCCACAGCTGTCTACTCCTATAACAGACAACCCTACCCTCCTGTATAAGAACCACACCTAGAACTATGCCGAAAAAATCCGTATATACAGTGTTCATCTTATTACCATCCGGAAGAGTCAATACTAGAGCTGTTGTAAGAACCTTCTTCAATCTCAAGAATGCATCCTTGTAATGCACATCCTAAGAAAATACTAGGTATTTCTCGGTATGGAGGGTAAACAGATCTAAGATCCACACAAAATTCTTAATGAACTTATGATAGTATGCTCCCAAACCTAGAAAGCTCCTCACCTCTGTCGCATTCTTGGGGGCTTTCAAATCCTGTACTACAACGACCTTAGCGAGATCCACTGCTATACCATTTCTAAAAACAATATGTGTGAAAAACCTCACCTCCTTTCCCTAAAAGTGGCACTTAGAGAGCTTAGCCTTCAGCTGATGCTCATTGAGACTATGGAGGGCCTCTCCCAAGTGCAAGGCATGCTAGTCCTCGCTCCTCAGAACACCAAGATATCATCAACAAACACTACCACGAATTTTTTTAGGAACTTCCTAAACACCTGGCTCATCAAATCAAAAATAATTCATATGCATTGGTTAGCCCAAAATGCATAACAAGCCACTCAAAAAATCTTCCTAGATTCCTAGAGGCAGTCTTATCTATGCTATCATCCGCCACCTTATGCTAATGAAAACCTATAGACAAATCCAACTGCGAGAAAACCGAAGCGCCTACCAACTGATTAAACAGGTCATCTATCCGAGAGATGGGAGTCTATTCTTCTTCGTGAGCTTGTACAATTTTCTTTAATCCACGTATAGACGAAGAGAGTCGTCTGCCTTAGTTTCGAAGACGATTGGTGCTCCCCACATAGAAGTACTCCCCTAATAAACCCTTTCTTAAACAGCTCACCCACCTGCTTACTAAGCTCCCTCTTTTCCGTAGGAGCCATGTGGCGCACTCGGAATGCAACAGGCTTAGCATTCTCCACCATGTATATTCAGAATCAATCTCGCACCTAGAAGGTAGCCCTCTCACCTCCTCGGATACGTCTGGAAAGTCTCTAACTGCGGGCACCAAACTAAGAACGTTTATAGAAGCATATAGGGAATCCAAGAAACTGAGTATGACTGACCCTCGTTGGTCGCAAGAAATCTTGAGACTTGCACCATGGCACGTCAAAAGCCTTATAACCTTCCTCTTGTAGTCAAGGATGGTCCCGTACATGTCCAACCAATCCATCCCCAGAATAAGCCTGTAACCCATGAAACCTGGTACATATGCATCCCAATCAAACTCAACGTCAATAGTAGAAATCTCCAAACCCTTACACATCATAGATAGGTGAGGCGTACCTCCTATGGGGTCTGAGATAACTACTGGATCAGAAACTATAGAAGTATATATTGCAGACTCTCAACAACAAAACTGGATATGAAAGAATTAGAAGCACCAGAATCAAACAAGGTCCTAATAGGGAAGTTGAAAAGAGAAATCAAACTTTCTATAGTGACCTTTCTACCTCTGTCTTGACCGTTACCACCGGTTTGAGCCGCCTCAAGCGCATGAACTTGTGCTCCAGATGAACCTACTCCCTGTTCTTGTCTCTGTGGGCATTGTCTGTTGTAATGTCCCATCTGTTCGCACTAAATGAAAGCACACTTCTTAGCTGTGTTCTTACAATTTTTGACAAAGTGCCCCATCATGCCACACCCATGGCTTTTCACTTCCTTCTTGATTTGTGTTTTATCTGGCTTATCTCCCTTTTCTTACCACCTCTGTTAGGTTACCACTTTTTCTTTCCAAAACACGTCTTGGCCACCTCAATCCTAGACTCAAATGTACTTTGCTTCCCGTCGTCATGAATAAGATCCAACTCTATTAGAGCCTCGAATGTCGCACCCATAGGAATAGGCGTCGGTGCTAGTCCTCGGAGGGGTTGGTTTAGCCCTCCCCCCCCCCCAAACCTCAATGCCTTCTGATGCGCAGTATTAACTAGATCCAAGCCAAATCTCGTCAACTTGTTGAAGCTATTAACGTACTCCTTAACCAACATATCACCATATCTTAGACTCAAGAACCTTTCTGATTGCATCCCTTCTTTATCTTATGATAAAAACTTTTCTCGTACTTACCCTTGAACTCATATCATGTCCTCATAGCCTGCTCTGCTTCAGCCACTTCCCACCAGTACTATGCCTCTCCTTTTAGTTGGCAGGCGGCCAACTGAATCTGGCTCCAGTTGTCAAGCTATTATAATCCAAATACACGATTGGTCTCTCTAAGCCAATCACGAGCATCAACAAAACTCTCTGATCCAAGAAATGGCTTGCTACCATAGCAGAAAAAAACCTTACAGAGTTAATAAAAATTAGCCGCTAGATTCAGTGGAACTATCGCGACTATAGCTGGAGGTTGGGCATTTCCTTTCCCTTTGGAAGGCGCCGTAGCTTCAACATACCTACGGGACCATGCCAGGATAGGATCTAGAAAGTTAAAAGCCCCGGACATGATGAAAAAGAGAAGAGACAAGGATTCAAAAAGGAATCAAGGGAATATTGTAGTCGACCTGAGGGGATTTTTTTTCAAAAACAAGTTTTACTTGGAAATACATTACTTTAAAACACTTTTTCAAAAACTTTTCTCTGATCTTGTAACCTTAGGATCTGATACCAAATGAAACACCCCACAACCCTTAACGTCGCCTATATAAGGATGTGCTGCGGTTTATGAAGCACTTAGGTATAAAGTAACAACAAAGAGACGAAAATTCACAAGATAGAAACATAAAAACACAACAGAAACTTATTAAAAAATCAACATTTAATAAAGCAAGTCAAATCACAGTTCTTATTACATTTCAAAAGTACCAAATGGTCGTCAACATAAAAAAAAATACACTGTCTCGTGGAAACCATAATATAAGAGTACATGAGTAAAACCATTCCTCTCAATGTCAATACAATAATCAGAAAATGAGAAATGAACTAATACATGAGTCTGAATCCAAGATGGACCAAAAAATCAGGAATCACTGCTAAGACCTTCCACCCTACGAACCTTGGGGGGAAAGGAAGAGAGAAGAAGAAAACAAACTAGGTCAAACATACGTCTGGTGAGTTCTAATAATTTCTAGCATGAGCATAAATTAACGAAGCATTTGACAAATGAATATTTCCAAGGTATAAAGCATAAAGGTATAAAGCAGTAACAAAGTTAACCCCGAATAAAGATTGCTTCCCATTCGTATCCATGATTGCTGCACCAACTTATAAAGATATAACAATTAGTCTTTACCTAATTTCCCTGTCGATCGGCTCCTATAACCACAATGTGATAACCTATGCTAGTTATGGAACTCATGGTTATCAATCTCGAGTCCATCAACTAAAAGGACACAGCAGCTAATCACGGGCGTTACAGCGGCTTATTTTCCGCAATTGGCATGACGCATGCTCATCGTCCCGTCGGAACATGCCCGTACCCATCTCGTTTGGACCTCTTACTATCCAGTGCAGTAGAGCATGTCCTTGTCTCTACCTGGTGTGAGACCTCCATAGATGATAATAGGGATACTGCCTAATACGGGTCCCCAACTAAATAAGCAATTGACACAAGTCACCGCTAGAATTGGTTCCTATATATTTTTTTGTTAGGCCACTCAGTCTCCCCAGTTAGCCCCACGCTTCTGGAACAGACCTATGCTACTCAATTTTATTATTATATTAGGCATCTTATTTTCTCTAATCAGCTCTACGCTGCCAGAACAGACCTTACCTATGAGCCACTTATTTTCCCCAATCAGCCCCCACTGCCGAAACGGAATCCAACTACAGTTTTATTAATTTATAAGCCTCTTATTTTCCCCAATCAGCCTTATGTTGCTTGAACGGACCTAACTTACGAGCCACGTATTTCCCCAATCAGCCCCATGCTGCCGTAACGGACTCCACTGTCTTAGCTTATTAATTTCAAATTTAATTTAACTTAACACAATTTAAGTTTATTAATAAGCCCAATATAACCTCATGTTATATTCATAGGTTGTATCAAACATTCCTAATTAATGTTTATGTTTTCATACAACCCAACCCCACGTTACTTAGTGCGACGACTGCCACGTATCTACTGCACAATCCAAGGAGAAGTGCGTTGTGTGACATGCCAGATCGATATAGGACGATCATCAGGGTAGAATAATTCGAAACAGAACCTGTTGTATAACTCATAGCACATGGATAATATATACTAATAAAATATACAACAAGGTATGGTGACAAAGCATAACTGAAAAGAGAATCAAATTTCCATATAATCATAGAATCTTGGGTACAATACTTCTCGATACGTGAAACTATGAATAAAATATGCCTCACCACATCCCTCAGAGTCTCAAAACAACAACATACAGCGCAAATAGAAATAAATAGCTAAACTGTAGATAGTATATAATACGTAAGCCTCTAACTCGTCTTCGCGCAGCAGCATCCTCACCACCAAACCTGTTACCTGCTACTCAGTTTGACCACCATCAAATTGGTGAACATCCCAAAGTAATAAGAGGGAAACATAAGACCATGAGTCAAACAACAGTCTTATGAGTGATAAAATAGCTAACAAACAATTACACAGGATAGTATGAGTATAGGAGGATTAACAACCTGATCCACCTAGCAACCAACAAGCTAACATGTGAAATCATCTATCATATGTCACATCAAAAATAGGAAAGGACAACTGATTGACACTTTCTAAGTAATTAGAAAAGCGCGAATTAAGTAATAATACTGCAAGCGCACAGATCATGTAATATGCAGGTCGAATCATGGGGAGGAATTTTTAAATTTTATTATTTAAATATTTATTTGGCAAGTTAGACAAATCTTGGAGGTTGATTTTGAAACAAACAAAATTAAAACTTCAAATAAAATTGTTATTGAATGGAATCAGATCTGAATCTAATCAAATCTATATTCAATCCAATATGACCTAAGGAAAGCAATAAAAAGAACAAAAATTAAAATTGCAGAAATTAAAATAACAAACAGAAAGTAAAATTAGGATTACCGCAGAATCTAATCCGACGGTCCATCACTAATGAAAATAAGTGCAAAATACAAATAGTGCTCTACCAAATCTTATTGTGTAGACAACACTAACTGCTAAGAAAATAAGAAATGCAGAAAAGAGAAAAAGAAGAAAACTTTATCAATTACAGGATTCAAAATTTACAATGAGAATACAAGGGTATTTATTGGATACATAGCCAACCTAAACCCTAATTCAATCTATGCATATACGGGCCTGTTAACCAGCAATTTTTCCTCCCCTCTTAATTAGCCATTATTCCTCTCATATCTTCCTTGATTGGTATGTGATTAATTGAAGGGAGATAAGATTTCAGGAGATTTTTTCTACCAAAGATGAACATATCTTAAACTCCAAAAGAAACACAATGTGAAGTCTTCATCTGCAGATCTTCATATGTATATACACCACATTTTGATCTTTATTTTCTATTTTTATCGCTGCATGTGGCTTAGTTGGCATATATGTAAATGTGACAAAATAATACCCAAGTAATATTTATTTATATACCAAAGATAAAATATAAGAGCATAAAATAAACACATTTCTATGTTAATCAAATACCCCCACACTTATCTTTAACTCGTTCTTGAGTAAAAAAATGAAAAACTAAGCTAGATAGGTCACACTTTCATAGAAACACGATTGCATTGACCGTATGCAACAAGCCGTTAAACCTCTAGGTGTCCCTAGTAGGACGAGAGGTGTCTCGTAAGGGTTTTCAGTGGATACTACCCACAAATCCAAATGCAGTGTGCAATGATTTTAATGCAACTATATGAATGCACGAACATACGCAAATGAAAAAAAATGAAAACAAGACTTATTTCAAAAAAGTGGTACAACAAATTATATTAACAATTTCTAGTCAGTTTATTTTATTTTAGACACCTCAACTTGTCACAAATTTTCAACATAATTCAAGTTTTCAATGTTAAACTCTAGATTGGCTAGTTGATTTGATTGATAACATTGTGCACCATGAAATAAGTTCTTAGTTCGCTTGTCACGTGATATTCTAATTTCCTTGTGTATGGTTAGTCAAATCAATAAGGTCAAGAAGTGTTTGGGCATCATTGCTTATTCTCAGTCTCTACAAAAATGAAGCTTTATAATTAATTACATACACTTAACTAAAAGACCAAGGTATACCACCCATCCACTGACTTGCGGACTGACAGAGAGTTGGGATAGAGCTTGGCTGATTAAGCAGACCGACGCTGACTTTGTCAACAAGATTCCGGTAATCCTTAAGTACCCAACTCATAAAATGAGATCAAGATATACCGACGCTGACTTTGTCAACAACATGTCGGATAGAGCTTGGCGGGTTTGCACACCAATGCTAGATTTACAAGCAATGTTGGATGCCCTTAGATTACTATTATTATTATTATTGAAAATATAAGAACAAGAGTGAGTTACTCAAATTCGGCTTAACACAAATTAGTTTTAAAGACTCGAAGAGCCAATATAGGTATTTTAAGTCCTCCACTCATTTAAACAAAGACTACAATATAGAATAAACATCATGGCCATCACCTAAGAATCTACCTATGTACCGGTTACACTATTATCCTTCCAAATTCAACTTTACATTAGATTTCTTATTCGACCTTAGCTGAGAGAAAAAAATACTATCAAATGACTAACAATACTAATTTATTTTTTTGTATCAATCTAAAATGAGTCGTTTTTCGAAAAAAATGGCATGTTACTACGATCTAAAATGCATGATGGTCCTATATGAAAAGAGAGAAAAAAATTAAAGAAAAATAAAAGGATGTAATGCAGACTCCCCCCACACTAGAACTAAATAGTGTCCACACTGTAAACACGTTTTCTAAATGTGAAAGATAGCACCTAAAGATGGATGACATGCAAAATTATTTGTAGAATGAAATGCAGTCTAACTATATGTAAGAATGGATCATATGTACAATGATATATGTGTTTGCGATGTATGCGATGCAAAGAATGCCACCAACTTTTACTCCCATGCTTAGTTTTTGCCCGATAAATCCCATTCCCACTATGTCTAGGCATGTTTCCTAATAAGTAAAGGTTTTTGAAAATCATCTCATCTTTATCCCTAGATTTATAGTCCAGTAGATGAATGTCCAGTGTCATCCTAACATGAAGTTTTTCAACTAAGCTAACATTCCAAAAATAATTCATGTGTTCCACAAGTTTATTAGTGTAATTGTTCAAAAATTTGTGATCGTATATAAACTCAGTTGCAATCGTGAAATTTAAATTCTGAGTGTTGTTCAAGGCTATGTGATCACATTTCTCCATTTTATTAATTGACAATGTATTTTCGACACTAACGATTTCAAGTTCGTTTGAAACCTCAAAATTTTCAAACTTGGATTAGTGGCTTGATTCGATTTCATCCTCGTTTGGTAACTCATCCTCATACAATCCAAAAAATTCATGCTTATTAAAATCCTTCTCCAATTTTGAGTTTTTGAAAAATTCAACATCTTTATTCTGTTCAATTTCTAAAATTTTAAGTTTCTCGCAACCCTGAAGAAAAAGATCAAAATCAAAGCTTAAATCTTTTTCCTGAAAAGAATCAAAGTCCAAACCATTTGTTGAATTTTGAAGAACTTCATTTAGATTGTTATTCTCAATTTCCAAAGTTGTTATTTGAAAATCTTCACTGCCAGTAAAAATTGGATTATTTTCTAATTTAATTCCCATTTGATTTTGTTGCTTTTGTTGTTCTGCAAAAGATGTCATTAAACAAAGAAGTTCATCCATCTTTTTACCTAACCTTTTTCCCCCCTCTCTAAGAATGTTAAGACGATATTCTTCACAATCGTTGATTTGAGAGATCTCATTTTGGATTTCTTGATTCTCAAAGTTATAGTCCACATCACTTTCACGATCAATATTATTTCAAATGTGGTGGTTTTTTGAATTTTCAGAAAAATGACAATGATATTGGAAATCATTTTGATTGTAAAAACTATGTTCGTAACCAAAACTGTTGAAATTCGAGGGAAAATTGCAATTTCAGTTATATTCAAGATGTTGATATGGGCTTTAACTTTGAAAATTTTGGTGTACAACCCCATATTGATGTGGATCAAAGTTATATTGGGATTCAAAGCTATTTTGGTGTGGATGTGGCCCATAATTGAAATTATTGAAATTTGAATGGAAATCACAATTTTGATCATTTCCATAATTTTGAAAATGTTGGTCAATTGGAAAATTTTGAAAATTGTTAGCATTATGCTCATGAAATTTCAGAAAATTTTGCGTCAAGAGTTGTAATTCACACTCATACTCTTCCAAGAAACGTCTTCTCAGGCTATTATCACACAATTCTCTAAGGTTTTTTTATAATCAGACATTTTAATGAAGCCAAGACAAGGCAGAAAGTATTCTCACTTCGAAATAGTATAAAATGCTAAGTTGCGCTCTACTAATTAACTGACTCAATTAGAAGAGGAAGAGGGCCTTATGGCCTTTCAAGTATAGTATAAATACTAAGGGATACGACTAATGTTTTACGAGTAGTATGCAACCTCTTTTGCTAATAGTTCAATAAATTGAACTACTATATATCCGCGATCCAATTATACGAGATATTCAACTTCACAAAACACCACTTTTCAATTATATTACTTTGCAAGTCAAATCAAGTTTCATAATTGAAAAATGACGAGAGTGAAGATTTATTTATGGAAATTCATTCCTCATAAGCAGATCGTGTAATATGCAGGTCTAATCACTAGAAGGAATTTTTAAATTTTATTATTTATATATTTCTTAGGCGGGTTAGACAAATCTTGGAGGTTGATTTTGAAACAAACAAAATTGAAACTGCAAATAAAACTATTATTGAATTAGATCTGAATCTGATCAAATCTATATTCAATCCAATATAACCTAGGAAAGCAATAAAAAGAACAGAAATTAAAATTGCAGAATTTAAAATAACAAACAGGAAATAAAATTAGGATTACTGCTGAATCTAATCAGACGTCCATCACTAATGAAAATAAGTGCAAAATAAAAATAGTGCTTTACCAAATCTAATTGTGCAGACAACACTAATTGCAAAGAAAATAAAAAATGCAGAAAAGAGAGAAAGAAGAAAACTTTATTAATTCCAGGATTCAAAATTTACATTGAGAATACAAGGGTATTTATAGGATACATAGCCAACCTAAACCATAATTCAATCTATGCATATATGGTCCTGTCAATCAGCAATTATTCCTCCCCTCTTAATTAGCCATTATTCCTCTCATATTTTCCTTCTTTGGTGTGTGATTAATTGAAGGGAGATATTCATCTACCAAAATTGAACATATCTTAAACTTCAAAAGAAACACAATGCGAAGTCTTCATCTGTAGATCTTCATATGTATATACACAACATTTTTGTCTTTATTTTCTATTTTTATGGTTGCATGTGGCTTAGTTGGCATATCTGTAAAAGTGTTAAAATAATACCCAAGTAATATTTATTTATATACAAAAGATAAGATATAAGAGCATAAAATAAACACATTTCTATGTTAATCAAATACCCTCACACTTATCTTTTACTCGTCCTCGAGTAAAAAAAATGATAAACTAAACTGAATCACTACAAGAAAAGGAGTTATCTGCAATTGCAACTCACAGCGTTTTGGTTTCCATGCTGTAGAAATCAAGCAGGAGTACGTTTGTTTTATCTTAAAACGTTGAGATAAATTTAAGTGGGAATGAATTTTCACTTCCCTCCGCTATTACTAAAATCGGCCGCGAATACTTAATATTTCCCCAAAATTTTAAATTCTCAATTACAAATTTTCCATCCAATTTTCGTCGTCCGCCTAGTCTCCGTCTCACTGTCGAATCTCCAGTCACTTCGCATTGTTGCCCTTGGTCTCTCGATTGTCATTACGGAAGGCAATCAGTGCTTGTGGAAGAATTTCCATTCCAGTGGAGGTCAGACCCATAGATCTTGTTCAGTCTTCGTCGTCCTTAAGTCGCTATAAGCGTTGCCTTGATTATTTTATCTTTTTCATTGATTAGCCGATGTTCAGTTTTTTCTAACATCTGGCATGCCTGCTGAAAATGTTGACTGTGTTATTAGCAGTTTATAAGTTGTTGTGTCTCATTTAGTATCACTGTTTTATTTTAGCAGTTTTGTTAATTTGATTGTACTCAACAATAGACTATTACTTCAAATTTTAGAAATTTGCTTGCTTATGTAGTAGACGATGATGGATAAAAACAGGGTGAGTCTACATAGGTAACTACATAATTCTCAACATAAATGTAGTTTGAAAATCATATCCTATATTTTGATGAAAGCTAAAAGATTTTTTTTTTAAAGAACTAGTAGTGAGTATCAGAAAGGAGCTCGGAAGTTTGTGGATACCGCTATGAAAAAATCTGGAAATGTAGAAAAAATTCTATGTCCTTGCGTAGATTGTCGAAATCTTAGCCATCAATATGAGAAGGTGGTAGTTAGGCATCTGATTATAAGAGGAATGAATCATGTATATAAGACAAGTAGGTGGTATTGTCATTGTGAGCACATAAATATAAGCACAGATGTTAAGTTCGATGACATATATGATTTATTTGAAGCTATCAATTACGAAAATGAAGATTTCATCAATTATACTTTTTCGATGATGATAAAGACGAAGATAGCGCACAAAAACGAGAGGATGATTTGTTAAGGAACTTCGAAGAAGCAAATGCCCCGTTGTATCCTGATTGTATCGACCAAACAAAATTATCTGCCATCCTCACCTTATATAATCTTAAATGTGAGACTGGTTTGTCTGATACCGGCTTCGATATACTTCTAAATGTGCACCAATTATTGTTGCCAAAAGATAATGTGCTTCTGAAAACATTATATGAGGTAAAATAGTTTCTCAAAATATTCGATATGGGTTTTGAAAAAATTCATGCTTGTCAAAATGATTGTTGCCTTTTTAGAAGAGAGTACAAAGATTTGGAAAGTTTTCCAAAATGGGTTGTGTCAAGATGGAAGAAGAATGATCGTACCAATGAAATTATGCATGGCATTCCGGTTAAAGTTTTGAGATATTTTCCAATCATTCCTAGATTTAGAAGAATGTTTAGATCTCAAAATACGGCAGAAGATTTAAGATGAAATTTTAGTAATAAAAGCAATGATGGGAAAATGCGCCATCTTGTGTATTCAATAACATGGAATGTAGTAGATAAGAAATGGGAATCGTTTGCAGTTGATCAATGCAATATAAGACTTGATCTTGCTATCGATGGTGTTAATCCTTTTATGACAATGAGTTCCAAATATAGTTGTTGGCCTGTGATGCTTGTGACATACAACCTCTCGCCAATGTTACGCATGAAAAAAAGAAAATATCATCTTAACATTATTGATTCCTGGTCCAAAGCAACCAGAAAATGATATTGACGTATATTTAGATCCATTAATTGAAGACTTGCAACATTTGTGGAGTAATGGAGTTCAAACTTATGACGCCTTTAGTAGATCGCTTTTTAACATGAGAGTGATTTTACTATGGACGATAAATGACTTTCCAGCGTATGGAAACCTTGCTGGATGTTGTGTGAAAGGTAAAAATGGTTGTCCATTATGCTGTATCAATACTCACCATCGATGGTTGAAACATAGTCGGAAGAGCGGTTATATGGGTCATAGGAGATTTTTACCCCCTTTAGATTCATTGAGAAATAAAAAAACCTGGTTTGATAATACTGTAGAAAATGGTCGTAGACCTAGAGTTTTGACTGGAAGAAACATCTCTGCTACTTTGAAAAACTTTCCGAATAATTTTGGGAAAGAAATCAAAAATGTAAATAATAATAACAAGAATGGGAAGGGTAAAAAGAAAAAAATTAAGTAGGAGAGTAGGAAGAGAAAAAATACAAATAAAAAAATAAATAGAGTTGAAGATGGTGATCTTGTGAATATAGAGCTATCTAGGTGGAAAAAACGATCAATCTTCTTTGATTTACCATATTGAGAGGTTAGTTTTTTATTTTTCATTGATCAATAATACATCTCTTTAGTAATGAAATTTAACATTGTTGATTTTTGTAGGAACTGCCAATGCGTCATAATTTAGACGTAATGCATGTAGAAAAAAATGTTAGTGAAAGCGTAATAAGCACGATGCTGCATGATAACAAATTGAAAGATGAAATTAATTGTAGAAAAGATTTAGAAGAGTGGGGAATTCGACGCAGCCTTTATGCACAATCTCGTGGAACAAAAACATATCTTCCACATGCTCCATATACATTGTCCAAACCTGAAGAAAAAATTTGTAAAAGATTGCATGATTTTAAGGGACCTGATGGGTATTGCTCGAATTTCAAGAGCTCTATATCGTTGGAGGATTGTAAAATTAGTGGTTTGAAGTCACATGACTATCATGTCCTAATGCAACAATTGTTGTCGGTTGCAATAAGAGGATTGTAACCAAAGAAGCCAAGGAAAGCAATAATTCGTTTATGTTTGTTCTTCCATAAATTATGCCAACGTGTTCTTAATAGAGAAAAACTACAACATCTTGATGATGAGATTATTCTAATTTTATGTGAACTTGAAAGATATTTTCCACCTTCGTTCTTTGATAAATGATACACTTGACAGTTCATCTTGGAAAAGAAGCCAGATTATTTGGACCGGTCCATTTTCGTTGGATGTACCCATTTGAAAGATACATGAAGACACTAAAATATTATGTAAGAAACACTGCACGGCCTGAGGGGTGTATTGTAGAATCCTATCTTGCAGAGGAGTGCATGAAATATTTTAGTGAATTCTTAAAGAAATCAGGAAAAATAGAAGAGAAGGAAGTCCGAAATGAAGATTATGAAAATGATGTCATACTTGAAGGACGACCAACTTCAGCTTGCAAAATAGTTACATTGTCCGAGAATGAGAAACAAGCTGCTCATTTGGCTGTGCTAATGAATATGGCTATACTGGAACCATTTGTAGAGTAAGTGACTAGTGCATTTTGTTCTATTGTTCAATTATTTTTATAGTGAAACTTATCTGTTTTTTTTCTTTTACAATAGTTTGCATCTTCAGGAGTTGCAACACTCAAACAAGCGCATAGAAAAAAATGCAATCTTACTTTGGAAAACCCACACAAATAACTTTGCCAATTGGATTAAGAAGAAGGTGGGTTGAATTTTAAAATATATTCTCATTAATTTTTAATATATTATTATTGGGATCTAACATAAATAATAATTTCATTTAAAGATACCTTATGATGCGAACGATCACGACACACTGTTAAAATGGATCGCCTATGGTCCAAGGAGTAGTGCATTGTCTTGTATAGGTAATATCATCAATGGAGAACATTTTCACAAAAAAAGATATTGAGAGAAAAACTCAAAATAGTGGAGTCACTTATGATGCAACCAACATTTGTAGTGCTAGCGCAAAAGATATTTTCCAAGTGATTGACATGATTACTTATTAAGGGATATTGACCGATATTTTTGTTAGACTATCATACCTTTTATGTTCCCGTCTTTAAGTGTCATTGGACAAATTTAGGAAATGGTGCGAAGGTAGATGATGGATTTACCCTTGTCAATTTACAACATGTAACACCCCACCTCTGCTAGGGTCACTCACAATGAGAATGCACTAGTTTTGGAGGAGCGTTATCGAAGTAAACAAATACAGAAATATTACAAGACAGAACATAAATAAAACAGCGGGAGAATCAAAAGATAAATTTCATTACTTTCAAAATAGTCAAAGCCTTTTTCATTCAAAGTACCAAATATCCAAAGTCATTATTTTCCATTACAACAAATTCTATCTTGCATAAACAAAGAAGCATAAACTTAAAACATCAAAAGTAGCTTAACTCCCCAAAGGTAGCGGAAAATGCAGCCATAGCATAGCTCAAGATACAACCGTACATGAGTTGAACCGAAAGCAAGTGGAATCCAAGCTAAGTGCTAGAGTTTCCTCCCTGAGAACCGGGGGGAACGGAAGAAAAAGAGGCGAAAGAAAACGGGTCAGTCATAAAGACTGGTAAGTCCAAGTGACTTTCAGCATAAAAACAGATAAAGGTAACATGACATGTATAAACTGAAAGTAAACATACGGATGATGACAAGATAGGCAAGATAGACTAAGATAACATGATAAATCAAGTATAAATCAAGTACAGCATCAGGTATTCAAGGTTCGTTGCATCAACTATACTAGAATCCCAACCCATGTCTTATATTAATCATGAAATGATCCCTTGGCCCAATATCAAGAATGACCCATTACTGGGTCCAACGGAACGATCCACTAATCGATCGGCTCCCTACAAGTTCTAGCTCGTCATGTGTGTCTGTGTCATACGGCCCTATCATGAATGTAGTCACCTGTGCTAGGTCCACCATAGGGTGTATCAAGCCCTAGGGTGCCAACCACCGACACAAATCAAGAATGCACAGATAAACCTACTGATGCCCAATGCCTGATTTTTCAACTTCGGACCACCTGCACGACCATAGCCCGCCTGAACCTACACTGGCGCACCAACACAGCCGTCGTTCTGGTCGCTTACAATCAGCCCAGTAATCGTGCCCCACCCTGCCCAGTCCCAGGGTACCATGATACATCTAGTGGGTTACTGCTGAAAAGGACCGCGTAACTAGGGTTTCCGTCCAATAGGTTAAGTATTGTCATTTCAATTCGTGACTTAACCCCTATCAGTCTAGCCTGTCAAGTTGGGATAGTATTGTCCTTCAAGTTCGTGACTTAACCCGCTCACGTGTCATGTCAAATTTGGCTAAGTGTTGTCGTTCAAGTTCATGGCTTAGCCCTACGAATCATGTATCAAGTTGGTTAAGTGTTGTCTTTCATGTTCATGACGTAACCCAATCATGTGGCATTAATTCATTAATGCACCCCAACCTCTCACATCAGACCTGTTGTTGTGGTCACTGGATATGCCGGGCGGTTCCGGGCAGAATTACACCACAACTCAGCCTGGCCTCGGGTTTTCAAGTGCGATATGACCAACTACCCACATTGGATCCTATTGTTTGCAAAAACTGGATTTGCCGAGCGGTTCCGGGCAGAATTACACTGCAAACTCAACCCAACCTTGAGTTGGCCATTTTCAAGTTCATTCTAGTGTCATGTCCATGTTCAAGATTCATGTCAAGTTTGTGTCAAGTTTTCAAGGCAAGTTTCCTGTCGATTTCTTATCAAGTTTCAAGGCAAGATTCATGCCAAGCTTCCTATGATTACCAATTATTCCCAACGTTACCCCGTCAAAATATTAGGCTAACAATTTTAGCCTAATTTCTCGTCCGCATGATTTTTGACATATATTATTAGGCTAAAAACTTAGCCTAATTTAACGTACGCAAAATTGGCATAAAGCAATTCATTAACATAAACATGACATAGGTGTAAACTTGGCATTTTCGGCATAGTCAATATGAACATCATAGGTGTGAACTTGCAAAATAGTCAACATGAATATCATAGGTGTGAATCTTGCAACGTAGACTAGATCAACATACATATATGTGAACTTGCAGCATAGACTAAATCAACTAACATATATGTGAACTTGCAAATCAATCACGAGCATATGAATAAGTGTGAACTTGAAATATGACATAGGTTTAACATATACACATAAACATGTAGATCTAACATTTGATCACATATGTGATATGATTTTACAACCTAAAACTTGCATAACATGATAAACTACACAACTTATCATAACAGGTTATACTTCAAGTTCCTATACATATGAATAGACTTTTTTTATTGAAAACAAAAAGATGTGTGGTCTTCCAGACGGAAGAGAGCACACACACATATATATATATATATGGAAAAAACGTGGTACAATATCTAAGTACAGACCCAAACAAGATCGCCAAAAGGTAGAGAATAATAGATAGATGAGTTCCGGCAAGGCCACCACCCATCATACTACAATATCGAGTTCCGGCAAGGCCACCACCCAATATTGAGTATATCTATTTCACTACATATGGCAATCTAAGTAATAGACAACAAGGGTAAACATATCCCTCAATCCAAGACACTCCCACTCAATATACAAAAATGACTAGATAAACAATATAGACCAATCCAGCCGGCAATCCCAAAATCTTCCCAGCTAAGTCCATGACCTGTAATCTGAAATACTTAAAAGAAACCCATCAGTAACTACCATATATATATATATGATTATATACCTATATATAAATATATGTATATATACATATTAGTAAACACAATTCTACTAATATGTAGACAAACATGTAAATATATATATAAGTAAGTATATAACCATATATACATGTAAACAAAAAACATATATATATATATATATAGAATAAGTAATACCCAGTGCCAAATATCAACAGAGACGAAAACTATTATACCTGAAATATCTAGTGAATCTAATAAATAAACCCAGATTAGATCTAACCTTAAACAAAAAACACCCGAATCGTATATTACCGAATAGCTTATAATGTGAATTGGACATCCAATCCAAACTAAATTTTACTATACTGATGATTAAATTATCAACTGATTCAGACTTAGTATTAAATAATCTCTGATTTCTTTCTAGCCATATAAACCAACACGAGATTGTAATCAAGGAATCCAATATATACCCTTTCCTTGTATTGAATCTTAATCTATTACAATTCCAATAATCTGCACAGTTATTTAACACGTTTAAACCATCAAATGTAAAAATCTTCAAAATCATATCAAAGACTGAAAAGGTGAAACCACAAGAGAAGAATAAGTGATCAATATGCTCCTCACCAATATAACAAAAAGCAACATTTACAATCAAATATAATATTCTTTCTTTTCAATAACTCAATTGTATTAAGCTTCTTATGGATGATTAACCACATAAGAAATTTAGCTTTTGGAGGAGAATTTGACTTCCATAAGAATTTAAAAGAATATGCGGAAACTCCAGAAAAATTAATAAAATTATACATCGAATTTACCGTATATCCTAGTTTCTTATCCAAACTCCAACCAAGAGAATCCCCATTCTCATCCAAGTTGTACATTGCTAACTTAGCTTTAAGTAAAGCTAGTTGTCTTAACAGGTCTTCTTCTAAAATGTTATCAAAGGAAAACACCCACGGAGGGTCTAGGTCCGCACTATAAACATCAATAATAAATGCATTCTTAAAGTTACAATTATCATAAAGCTTTTTAAATTCAATTTTTAGGGGCACACTAGATATCCAGGGATCGTGCCAAAAGTAAGTAAGGTCACCTGAATGTACAATAACTTTGCAACCTAATTTAAAAAAACCAAAACAATTTAAAACAGATTTCCAAAAATGTGACAGTCTATTGACCCATACACCACTATCCCCAGTAATAAACTCCCCTCTAGAATAATAAGCTTTAACTACTATAGACTTCCATGACGCTATCACATCAGGACTTCTAAATTTCCATAACCATTTAGCAAGCATGGATGAATTAAAATTATATAAATTTAAGATTCCCAATCCCCCATCTTTTTTAGACTTGCAACACATGTCCCAATTGACTAAGCATTTATATCCTCTACCCAAAAAAGACCCATTCCAAAGAAAGTTACGCCTAATCCTATCAATCTTCTCAATGACCCATAATGGAAAACGATGTACAGCCATCCAATACGACGGAATAGCCGATAATACCGAATTGACTAAAACTAATCTACCTGCTCTAGATAGGAATCTGTTATTCCAACTGTGTAATCTATTGTTTATCTTATCAATGATTACTACCCAATCTTCTTTTTTAAGCTTCGATGGTCTAATCTTAAACCCTAAGTAATCAAAAGGAAATTTCATAATAGAGCAGTTTAAAGTATTAGCGACCAATGTCTCCACCTTATTAACATCATTAAAGACCATCACCGCACTTTTTTCAAAATTAATCCTAAGACCAGATAACATTTCAAAACAGTATAATATAAACTTAAGAGTAATTATATGTTTAGGCAAGTGTGAAGAAAATAATAATGTATCATCTGTAAATTGGAGAATGGATAATTCATTATTAAATTCCTCATTCCCAACACTGCCTAGAACCCCTAGTCTGCCCGCTCTCTTAATTATTCTTGAGAAGACATCAACCGCTAAATTAAACAAAAAAGGCGATAAGGGGTCTCCTTGTCTAAGACCCCTCTTAGATTGGATCTTCTTACCCACTACCCCGTTAACAACTATATTGGAGCATCCAGACCTTAGCAACAATAAGATCCAGTTGGTCCATCTAACACTAAAACCTCTAGCAATACTTAGATCGCATATGAAGTCCCAATCAATAGAGTCAAACGCCTTCTCAAAGTCTAACTTTAAGATGGCACAGGTAATGTTATTCTTACAACATACATTAATGTATTCCTGTACCGCTGCCACACCATCAACTATATTCCTACCTTTAATGAAGGCAGTTTGAGAACAATCGATAAGATCATTCATCCTAGTACTAAGCCTGTTAGCTAAAAGTTTAGAAATGATCTTAACAGGAAACATTAATAAGAGAGATAGGCCTAAAATCCTTTAGAGAATTTTCTCCCTCTCTCTTATGAATGAGTATGACGTTAGCGAAGTTGAAACTACCTAAACGTAATTCTCCATTATAAAACTCATTAAATAAATTTATAATGTCAGACTTTAGGACTTCCCAAAATTGCTTATAAAAATTAACAGAAAAACCATCTGGTCCAGGAGCTTTGTCACTAGGCATATCCCTAATGGCCTTCCAAATCTCCTGCTCCGAAAAAGGTTCATCTAAACTATCAAGATTGATCCTATTTTCATATGGGTATAACTCATTCCATTTGACGTTAGTTCTCCTTTTTATTTTAGATCCAAATATCTGCTTATAGTAACTGGTAAAAGCTTCATTTAAATCCTTTTGTACATTTAATTCAACATTATTAACAATAATAGAATGGATCATATTATCGCGTCTCCTCTTATTCGCCACACTATGAAAAAATTTGGTGTTATTATCCCCTTCCTTAATCCATTGTATACGAGACCTTTGTCTCCACATTACCTCTTCTTTTTCTAAAATCTGTTTGAGATCCTGTCTAAGGTTACAATATTTGTCCTTCTCAGTGGAATTAAGGATCCTAGACTCACTAATTTTATCTAAATCTAATAAACCACACATAATCTTATTCTTCTTAACTCTTACACTACCAAATACAAATTTATTCCAACGCTTAAGAAAGAATCTCAATTTACCTAACTTAGCAACAAAAATCTTTGCACTATTTCCCCTATATAAATTATTAAAGTAAGATAATGACTTCCACTTAACCGAAACCAAATTAGTGAAACTAGAATCAAGTAACCACATCTTCTCAAATTTGAAACTGTTACTAATGGATAAATTCGAATCACATGTAAGGATGATAGGACAATGGTCAGAGTGTAAAAAAGGTAATCCCTTGACTCTACAAATCGAAAATCTTTCGTCTACCTCAGAGTTAATAAAAAATCTGTCTAACAAAGCAAATGAAGGACTATCACGAACATTCGACCAAGTGAACGATCTATTATCCATAGAAATCTCTATCAGATTATTGTTTAAAATAAAGTCATTGAATTCCTCCATATCGGAGAAATAACCTTCCCGGGGTGATCTCTCTCCTAGAAATCTAGTAACATTGAAATCCCCTCCTACTATCCAAAGGTTGGGTGATAGGTTACTGAAATTTGAAACTTCTTCCCACAAGATTCTCCTTTCTAACTTAGTGTGAGGACCATACACATTAGACACGCACAATACAGAATTATCAAGAAGGGAAGCTAAAATAACGTGAAGGGAATATATCTTTATAGACTCCTGTACAAGTCTATATTGACTTTCTTTCCAACCGATCATGAGTCCTCCGGCAGTACCGATTGCCGGTAGACAAACCCAGTTACGGAAGGTGGACCCACCTAATCTTAGGTAAAAACTGAAGTCAGGAGATTCAATTTTAGTCTCTTGCAACAAGATAATATCAATGTGATTATCCCTAAAAAAAGTTCTAACTTTTGCACATTTTTTAGGTTCATTTAAGCCCCTAATGTTCCAGCTAACTATCCTCATCTATTCAAGGAAGAAGCTCTTTCTAATTCCCTACACCTAATATAGTCAGAATCTAACTCAATATCAGTGAAAATAAAAGCTGTGTCACTGGCAAGTTGGAATAACTGGCTAGTAGACTAACTACTCAAAGCATACGGAGAATAGTCACTGCCATAAACAGAAGTCATACCTGAGCCCAGAGTCGAACTGCTAACACTAGCGTCCGAACCCGGGGACCTACCTCTAAATGGAGAGGAGCTGGATCTGATCCTAGCGCTACGTCGAACAACTCCAGAACAAGGTACTATTCTTCTGCGCCTTCCCCTTCTAGATGAAGAAGAGGGGATATCTCTACACTGACATAGAACGCCACTCTCAACTAGATCAACTCCACTCGAGTAGTTTGAGTTAATTCCTTCGCCGAACTGTGGACTGAAACAGAAACAGTCCCAGTAGAACTCACCAATCGATGTAACACATCCTCCCATCTAAATAAGCAAAGCCTCGGTCTCACTATCAAGGAGCAAAGCTTAGTATTACTTACACTAACAACCACTGAGTAAACACTATTTACCCATAAGAAATCACTCCAATAACATCCCGAAAATGAGTTCAACTCTGTTGAAATCTTAAGCTCAGAATCTATGTCAGACAACCTCCGTACTGTATCATCATTTCGAACCACCACCAAATCAGATTGGTCATCCCACCTACTCTTCTCTTTCACCACAGTAATAATCTGATCATTATCCCTTCGTTCCACTTCCCCATTGGCTATAATATCATTACAGATTAAGCTCTTATCTTTGCTTTCATGCACAGTCTTCATCACTTTGTTTTTTGCTAATCTAATATTATACGAGTCTCTTTTGTGATTCAGTTTACTACATTTGAGCTTTTTTACCCTAAAGCCTTTCCTCAACAAATAATCATACCTCAATGCATCCTCCTTACCAGAGCCAATTGAAACCTCCCTCCTCAAAATCTGTCCATCATCATCCTCTGCCAAGGCTTCAAAACTGTTCGACAAAACCACATCCTTAGCAACAGACCATTTATTCCTTGTCCCTTTCCTTGTAACTCTAATTGACTCCTTCTCCGAAATACCCTTTGGCCACTTCTCACCCATATCAATATCATCCACCACAACCATCGCATCACTAACCTTGTTTCCACAATTACAGTCCTCGTTATACCAAGAATCAATCTTAAGTCCCATGCATATCATTACAGCCGGGTCAAAAAACATAGGATCACAACATGAAGTACTATATGAACCATTTACAATGTTGGTCTCCACTTCAATCTGCCCATCATGTCTCAAACATTCAGTGTTAGGCTCCACGTCAACAAAACCACCGTATCTCGGAAATTCACTGTCATTAACTGTATGAAGGTCCACGTCTCTGTATTCGCATATGATAGCTGAATTTAAAGAATCAAAGTGTACTAGGATCCTATCCAACAACTTAATGGCCTTGTTGCTGATATGCTGATCCAAGTATAATCTCCATAGTTTGACCAGAGTCAAACTGAACGAGAAAGCATGTTCTTTCCTATTCATTGGCTTTGGCAACGGAGGGAATACCTTTCCATTTTCGACCTCCTTATTCCACAGAATTCCACTCACCATCCCTTCTAAATTCCAGCCCAACATCAACAAAAGATAAGCCCCTTCATTTGAATAACCCATAGAGTCCAGAACACACGAGTCTATGAGATCGATTATACTCAGGCAAATACTCAAACAGTTTAAGTGCATCAATTCCCTCACCGATTTACCAGCAAAATTCAATGAACAACTATACTTTCTATGCCCAATTCCACCACAATTATAGCATTTCAATCCATTTCTACAATTCCTTGCTATATGATTCAGTTCTCCACATCTATAACAAACTCTGGAATTCACATTTTTACTAATTCGAATATGTTTAGCCTTAAATGAATTCCAATTAGGCATATTAAGTAGGGGTTTCCTCACAATATCAGCAAAAGTACGATTAAAGTTTGAAATAGAAAGCTGTGGATTACTTACAGGATTGAAAGAGTGATTTTGCGAAGCATCACACTGCCTGAAAGTCAAGTTAATTCTACCCCCATTCATGTTAGTCTTGCTTCTGATCTCATTCGGAGCCATGTTATTAAATATACCTGAAATGCCATGGTATATACCTCTTGATTTGCCGCCGAATATCAGAACATCACCTGATTCTAAGATAACATTTCTGACAGAGTTTCCTTCATCTCTATACACGAACTCAGCTGCATCACCTATCGACATGGAAACCACGGGAAGACCAAGTGCCAGACTTTCCTTGCTTTCATCCTTATCTTGATGCATTCCCAATTTCCCATCCCGATTGTAGAAGTTAATAATACAAACGTCGGGTTTCATGTATGGAATTTCATCTGGATTTCGACCTTTCTCCAATAATTCATTGTGCGCAAACTCCATGGATTCGCATACCATCCGTTTGAATTCTTCAGGAATTTTTGGAGGAAAAGAGCCGTCATTATTCCTTCTATCCTCGTAAATTCTGGATTGAGGATTCCAGTTTTTACCCAAACACATCATGAAAAAATTCAACATCGCGCCGTTTTCAAAGCACGGCCTGTAAAATCCTCCAACCCCAATTCTGAGTTCTTGAAATCTTTTTATAATTTGAATTTGTTCTTCAAGGCTAATAAAACTCTTTAGTAGAATCATACCCGAATTCAAGAACTGTGCTTTTTGAAATTTTAGTCTATTTTCATCAGAAGCCCCTGTCAGATCCGAAGAAATTTTCCCTCGACGATCCAATAAACCACCAAAATGTTGATCCCTACAGTTCCTTGCGAGATGATTACAATCCCCACATCGAAAACAACGCTTCTGAAAACGTATAGAAACCAGATCTAATCGAGAGATAAATCTCTCCTTTTTCCCCTTCAACTCCAACTGATTTAGGGAAGAGCCATTCAATACAAAAGACGATAAAGTTGGACGAGAAGTATTCAAGAAAGAAGAAGATTCCGCCATCACCTCAAGTTCATCGTTTCCCCATACATTTGAATAGACTTATTCATTAATTCCCAATTCAACATGATAATAAAATAGAACCACATGCATAGATCAATATCATTCAATAACATAATCAATCTATTTTCAAAGGTATGACATAACTGAATAAATTGATTAAAACATCACAGGCATATAAATCTGAAAACATTACGAACATGAAAAGGTTTGAATACTAATCTAGATTCAAGAACATAGATAGATCTAACTTAAATAGAAAAATCCCCAAAATCAAGATCCAAGGACAAATAAAGAAAATAGATCTGAATAGAAAATCAAGCTTAGATCCAATTTCATAGTCATAATCCTAGATAATGAATCATAGGTGATTAACCACAATTGTCCTTGTCATAGTCATAGGCAATAGTCTTATTGTTCATAGTCATAGGCTGTCTTATGTTCACCGTCATAGTCATAGTCATATTGTTCATAGTCATAGGCAGTCTTATGTTCACCGTCATAGTCATAGACACAGTCTTATGTTCACCGTCAGAGTCATAGGCATAGGCAAAATCTTATGTCCACAGTCATAGGCATAGTCATAGTCTTATGTCATTAACAATAGTTTCAACGTCGTAGGCAATATTCCCAATAGTCAAGATCCAAGAAGAAACCAAGAATAGATATGAATCATACATAAATCACTTCCAAATTATACATGCACATATTAGATTTATAGTTTTTATCTAAAAGTAACTGGAACTTACAGATCGTGGTCTAAGAAAGATGTAGAAGTCAAGTCTAGAAATTAGTCGTCGAATTGTTGCGATGTCGCCGATCTATTCTCTTGAATTGTTGTAGAAGCGTTGATCTTTGATTTGAATCGAATTTGAATGCTTAAGCTTTAATTTGGAGGCGGCGGCCATGGTTCAAGAGGTGAATTAGCAGCATAGCAGTGCAAGAATGATTTGTTATGAATTAGGTTAGGCCTTAGGGTGTATTTATAGGGGTAGCAACTAGTTTAGGCCCTTATATTAACCCTAGAATCAATCCGGACCATCAAAACACGTCTCAGGCTTCAAAAATGGGTTCTAGGTCAAAATAGGCCGACCAGGTCAACCTGTAAGGGGGGGGGGTCGACCACATGGTCGACCTGGGGGGTAGGTCGACCCTAGGGTTGACCACATGGTCGACCTGGTCCCCAGGTCGACCCCCTGGTCTACCTGCCTGGTCCTGTGCTGCCTAAAATCTGCTGAATCTTCTACAGGCCATAACTTCTTCATCCGGACTCTGATTTTCAAAAACTCGGACTCTATTTCATGTAAAATTTCGAGACGAACGCAATGGCGTAACCCCTTTCCCTTAATTATTATTTTAAAATTTAATTATACCCTGATTTCTAGTTTCAAAATGTTATTAAAATTCGGGTTGTTACATTCTCCCCTCCTTAAAGGATTTCGTCCCAGAAATCTTCAAGTTAAGAAGAACGTGTCCTACCATCCAATCATCCATCTACTCAATCATCAATCACAGGCATCCATTGTCCTTAAGTGATTTCTAATGCTGTATGAACATATGCAGAAAGTGCGTGTATATGTTCCTTATCTAATGCAAATGATCAGGCCTGATTGATCTTCTTAATGCAAAATATGTTTGGTGCCATGAATCCAACATGTATGCAAATAGTCCTAGTAACATAAACACTATATGTGTGCACAAAATCCATCCATATGCAACATTCACATGATAACACATTCAATTTCATCCATAAACAAGTATAAACACTCATGCATATGCAATATGAAAATGTGTCTGAGCCGATCTAGTGCCTAATGTGTGTTATGAAACCAAGGGCAACCACTTGCAACCATTAGCAAACATCAACCATAACATGTTTTCAAGCACATGTTTACATCCAATAGGGTTCTATCTACGGTTCTCAAGATAGGATTGAGGAGATAAGCAAGATAAAACAAAGCATCTAGGAGAAGAACTTAAAGATGTACCCCAGAAGGTCCTGCTTGCGAGCCTTGCCCTTGCTTCTTAGGGCAGTTCTTGCTGATATGTCCAGTTTCACCACACTGGAAACATGCTCCCATCTTCATCTTCTTCTTTCTACAATCCTGAGCTATATGCCCCTCAATACCACAGAAGTGGCATTTTCTTTTCTCGCGTGTCTTGTTATCATTCTTGTTGTTGTTGTTCTTGCCTCCTTTCTCGGAGTCTTTCTTCTCGTTCTGAGACTCATCCACCTTAACTTATCACTCATACCTTTCCTATGTAACATGTTAACAAGCCTCACGGAAACTATCTCCATCGTACGGAAATCCCTCTACGAAGCTAGAAAGAAGATTAGTCGCAGGTAAAATCTACTACGACTACAGATGGAGAAAAGAAAGGAAAAGAGATTCAAACAAGGAAACAAAGGATAGTGCAAATGGCTTTTGGGGAATAGCCTTTAAATAAAACAAGACTTTTCTTGAAAAATGCTTCTTTGTAAACGGTTTTGAAAATAATTTTAGAAGGTTTTAAAAACCTTTGCCCAGTCTGGTAACCTTCTGCTCTGATACCAAATGTAACACCCCACCTTTGCTAGGGTCACTCACAAAGGGAATGCACTAGTTTTGGAGGAGCGTTATCAAGGTAAACAAATACAGAAATATTACAAGACAGAACATAAATAAACAGCGGAAGAATCAAAAGATAAATTTCATTACTTTCAAAAAAGTCAAAGCCTTTTTCATTCAAAGTACCAAATAGCCAAAGTCATTATTTTCCATTACAACAAATTCTGTCTTGCATAAACAAAGAAGCATAAACTTAAAACATCAAAAGTAGCTTAATTCCCCAAAGGTAGCAGAAAATGCAGCCATAGCATAGCTCAAGATCAAACCGTACATGAGTTGAACCGAAAGCAAGTGGAATCCAAGCTAAGGGCTAGAGTTTCCTCCCTGAGAACCTGGGAGGGGGGAGGGGAACGGAAGAAAAAGAGGCGAAAGAAAATGGGTCAGTCATAAAGACTGGTAAGTCCAAGTGACTTTCAGCATAAAAACAGATAAAGGTAACATGACATGTATAAACTGAAAGTAAACATACGGATGATGACAAGATAGGCAAGATAGACTAAGATAACATGATAAATCAAGTATAAATCAAGTATAGCATCAGGTATTCAAGGTTCGCTGCATCAACTGTACTAGAATCCCAACCCATGTCTTATATTAATCATGAAATGATCCCTTGGCCCAGTATCACGAATGACCCATTACTGGGTCCAACGGAACGATCCACTAATCGATCGGCTCCCAACAAGTTCTAGCTCATCATGTGTGTCTGTGTCATACGGCCCTATCACGAATGTAGTCACCTGTTCTAGGTCCACCATAGGGTGTATCAAGCCCTAGGGTGCCGACCACCGACACGAATCAAGAATGCACAGATAAACCTACTGATGCCCAATGCCTACTTTTTCAACTCCGGACCACGTGCACGACCATAGCCCGCCTGAAGCTACACTGGCGCACCAACACAGCCGTCGTTCTGGTCGCTTACAATCAGCCCAGTAATCGTGCCCCACCCTGCCTAGTCCCAGGGTACCATGATACATCTAGTGGGTTACTGCTGAAATGGACCGCGTAACTAGGGTTTCCATCCAATAGGTTAAGTATTGTCATTTCAATTCGTGACTTAACCCCTATCAGTCAAGCATGTCAAGTTGGTTAAGTATTGTCCTTCAAGTTCATGACTTAACCCGCTCACGTGTCATGTCAAATTTGGCTAAGTGTTTTCGTTCAAGTTCATGGCTTAGCCCTACGAATCATGTATCAAGTTGGTTAAGTGTTGTCTTTCATGTTCATGACTTAACACTATCATGTGGCATTAATTCATTAATGCACCCCAACCTCTCACATCAGACCTGTTGTTGTGGTCACTAGATATGTCGGGCATTTCCGGGAAGAATTACACCACAACTCAGTCTGACCTCGGGTTTTCAAGTGCGATATGACCAACTACCCATATTGGATCCTATTGTTTGCAGTAACTGGATTTGTCGGGCGGTTCCGGGCAGAATTACACTGCAAACTCAACCCAACCTCGAGTTAGCCATTTTCAAGTTCATTCTAGTGTCATGTCCATGTTCAAGATTCATGTCAAGTTCGTGTCAAGTTTTCAAGGCAAGTTTCCTGTCGATTTCTTGTCAAGTTTCAAGGCAAGATTCATGCCAAGCTTCCTATGATTACCAATTTTTCCCAACGTTACCCCGTCTAAATATTAGGCTAACAATCTTAGCCTAATTTCTCGTACGCATGATTTTTGACATATATTATTAGGCTAAAAACTTAGCTTAATTTAACGTACGCAAAATTGGCATAAAGCAATTCATTAACATAAACATGACATAGGTGTAAACTTGGCATTTTCGGCATAGTCAATATTAACGTTATAGGTGTGAACTTGCAAAATAGTCAACATGAATATCATAGGTGTGAATCTTGCAACGTAGACTAAATCAACATACATATATGTGAACTTGCAGCATAGACTAAATCAACTTACATATATGTGAACTTGCAAATCAAGCACGAGCATATGAATAAGTGTGAACTTGAAATATGACATAGGTTTAACATATACACATAAACATGTAGATCTAATATTTGGTCACATATGTGATATGATTTTACAACCTAAAACTTGCATAACATGATAAACTACACAACTTATCATAACAGGTTATACTTCAAGTTCCTATACATATGAATAGACTTATTCATTAATTCCCAATTCAACATGATAATAAAATAGAACCACACGCATAGATCAGTATCATTCAATAACATAATCAATCTATTTTCAAGGTATGACATAACTGAATAAATTGATTAAAACATCACAGGCATATAAATTTGATAACATTACGAACATGAAAAGGTTTGAATACTAATCTAGATTCAAGAACATGGATAGATCTAACTTAAATAGAAAAATCCCCAAAATCAAGATCCAAGGACAAATAAAGAAAATAGGTCTGAATAGAAAATCAAGCTTAGATCCAATTTCATAGTCATAATCCTAGGCAATGAATCATAGGTGATTAACCACAATTGTCCTTGTCATAGTCATAGGCAATAGTCTTATTGTTCATAGTCATAGGCAGTTTTATGTTCACCGTCATAGTCATAGTCATAGTCATATTGTTCATAGTCATAGGCAGTCTTATGTTCACCGTCATAGTCATAGGCATAGTCTTATGTTCACCATCATAGTCATAAGCATAGGCAAAATCTTATGTCCACAGTCATAGGCATAGTCATAGTCTTATGTCATTAACAATAGTTTCAACGTCGTAGACAATATTCCCAATAGTCAAGATCCAAGAAGAAACCAAGAATAGATATGAATCATACATAAATCACTTCCAAATTATACCATGCACATATTAGATTTATAGTTTTTATCTAAAAGTAACTGGAACTTACAGATCGTGGTCTAAGAAAGATGTAGAAGTCAAGTCTAGAAATTAGTCGTCGAATTGTTGCGATGTCGCTAATCTATTCTCTTGAATTGTTGTAGAAGCGTTGATCTTTGATTTGAATCGAGTTTGAATGCTTAAGCTTTAATTTGGAGGCGACGACCATGGTTCAAGAGGTGAATTACAGCATAGCAGTGTAAGAATGATTTTTTATGAATTAGGTTATGCCTTAGGGTGTATTTATAGGGGTAGCAACTAGTTTAGCCCTTAGATTAACCCTAGAATCAATCTGGACCATCAAAACACGTCTCAGGCTTCAAAAATGGGTTTTGGGTCAAAACAGGCCGACCAGGTCGACCTGTAAGGGGGGAAGGTCGACCACATGGTCGACCTGGGGGGTAGGTCGACCCTAGGGTCGACCACATGGTCGACCTGATCCCCAGGTCGACCTGCCTGGTCCTGTGCTGCCTAAAATCTGCTGAAACTTCTACAGGCCATAACTTCTTCATCCGGACTCCGATTTTCAAAAACTTGGACTCTATTTCATGTAAAATTTCGAGACGAACGCAATGGAATAACCCGTTTACCTTAATTCTTATTTTAAAATTTAATTATACCCTGATTTCTAGTTTCAACATGTTATTAAAATTCGGGTTGTTACACAACAAAATCAAGCTTCATTTTCAAAGGATCTGTATATCCTTGCATCTCAAGCAAAACAAATTTTCTATTCGAAGGAAGATGATGATTCTAATTGGTATGTTGTGATGAGGGCACCGTCGAGAACTTTTCATGAAATAGATATAGATGACTCGTTTGAGGAATTTAGCATGGATATCGAAAATTTTGAAGAAACCGATATGGAGATTGATGATGTTGCAGAGGATCTTGCCTATGTTAGGGAAGATTGCGAAGGAATACTTGAGTAAATATATCACTAGATATGTCTGGATACCTATTCAGGTATAATATTATAGGCCCAGAAAAATATAAGACGTCTGTATAAAATACCCAGACGTCTGGGTACTTCTACAGGATTAATATTTTAGGCTCACAAAAAAATCCAGACGTCTGGTTAAAATATCAGACATCTGTATTCTTCTGCAGATATAATTCTCTAGCATGAGAAATCTATCAGACGCCTAGCTAAACTAACCATACGGCTGAATATTTATTCAGGCATATTACTTTAAACCCAAAAAAAATCCAGACGTTTGGAAAAAATATCAGATGTCAGAATTCTTCTGCGTATAGTTTTTATAGACAGAGAACATTTTCAGACGTCTGGATAAAATATGCAGACGTCTGAAATCATCTTTAGGAATTTTACTTTAAGACCGTAGAGAAATCCAGATGTCAGATTAAAATTTCAGATGTCTGATTGATATTCAGATTGCTTTCTTTTTCTTTTCTCAGACGTCTGGAAAAATAGCCAGATGTCTGACACACTTGTTTCACCTGTGCATGTCTTCCTTGTTGTCGAGCTATAGCCATATATAATTAAAGTTCCATATCTACAATATTTTCCATCCACAATAACATACCCGAATTACATAACAATAGCATATCCGAATTACATAACAATAACATACCCAAATATCATAATGAACATAGCAACAACGTGTTCGAATTGCATATCGAACATAACATATCCAAGCCGAAGGTTTTTACTTAATTTCTGGTTAAGAATTTACTTGGTGATCCACTAGGTGGATGCATTTTAGCTCATGGACCTATTCGGGAATTCATGCTTATTAACTTTTTCCAGTGACAAATGTTGCTTCACTTAACGTAATGAAATTGCAACTTCTTGCAGTTCAGCAATTTATTTTGAAGCAACCTTTACTATATTTGAAGCAAGCTGTGTAGTGCAAGTAATATATATTTGTGTCGCTGTACATGGGAAATGTTTTCATGGGGTTATCTGTTTTTCAATTGCAGCAAACGAAAAAGAGATAACCTCAGGAAAACACTTCCCTATAGCAGCACAAATGTATATTACCTACACAACCCAGTTTGCTTCAAAGATAGTAAAAGTTGCTTCAAAATTAATTGTTGAACTACAAGTAGTTGCAAATTTCATTACGTTAAGTGAAACAACATTTGTCTATTGAATAAAGCTATTAAAGCATGAAACCCAAATAGGTCCATGAGCTAAAATGCACCGCCTAGTGGATCACCGAGTAAATTCTTCAGCTTGGTCACACTTCGTCTGCTTCATAGTCTATTAACAGTTAAGATACACAAGTTTAATTTTAAACATACGCATACAAATTTTATACAACATAGTTAGGAAAACTTACTAGTACGAGGCGGTTGACAATAAGAGGACGCCATTGAAGTTAATTTCAGAGGAGAATTTTGATTTTTGGCCACTGAAGTTAATTTTAGGAGGCAACTGAAGTTTATACCCAAATGAGGCCTAAACTAGCAATTTGTATCCGTTATAAGTTCTCAAAAGATGAACCCAGAGATAGAATAAATTAAAGGTGGACACTGCGCTGCATGTACAGGCTTGACACTGCTACATGTATAGGGTTGACACACGGTTTCTATGTTGTGGTATGCTCAAAAGGTGAATCAATGAACCATGGCTATATGCCAAAACATAAAAAGTTGGACCCTGTTCATAAAAGATGACTCAATATGTATGCACGTATCTCCTCATCTAGAACTTATCAGAATGAGTTGTTCATAACAGGTGAATCAATGAAAAATAGACTTTGATTTATGGGTTTTTTCAACCTGAGGTTGTTTTCAGACGTCTGGGAATAGTTTCAGACGTCTGTGTTGAATGATTTTTAAACTAGTATATATTTTCAGAGGTCTGCTAATTTTTTCAGACGTCTGATTTTAGTTTTCCTGTTTTTTATTTTAACCCTGTCAATTTTCAGACTTCTCGTTAATTGATTCAGACGTCTGGTTTTTAATTTTTTGTGAGATGTCCCCTTAATTTGCATAATTGTTTACATGATTGCATCACGATCACCACCAATTAATAATTACTTGCATAATTCTGTACTTAATTCTTTATGCACTCATTAGCTCTATGATTTAATTTATAAAAACATGCATATACCTTGATACTGTTTTATTATTATAATCACTTCTATTTTGTAGAAAACATATTTAAACTGTTTCAAATATTGCATGACAGACCACTAGTTTCAAGTCAAACATTAAATGCAAGTTGATTAGTGTTCATGGAGAGAAAGAAGTTGTTGCTGAAGGACGCGTGTCTTCGGCTGACCCAAATGCGATGGTCCATTTTGTTCGTTTGGGTGAGGTGCCGTTAAAGTTTGGGTTGATATTGTTAAAGTTCCAAATGCACCTTTATGGACACCTACGTCTGAGTTTGAGTTTATTGAAGATGCAATTGGTTCTACTATAGCTTGGCCTTCTGCAAATGTCGCCTCAGAATCGTTTTAAGGTAAGAATTACTTATACTTCTCTTTACTTAACGTCAGTATGAATGATGGAAATACTCCTTATTATGATTGTTTTGGTAGAATTTTACTTCAAGCATGATATCCCTTTTTACCTCTTAAAACTGAATTAATATTTAAATTTCATTTAGGTAGATAAAACCGGAAAAAATAGAAGATACGGTGACCTAGATGTGCTCAAACATTTTGATCTTATACAATTTTTTTTTCTTGCAATCAGGTGTTGATGTTTGATGCATGACGAAAATTCAACTTTGGAGCACACAAGCTTGGACTTTGAACGGTTTATACTTCTTTTTTTGTCAGTAAGCATCTTTTGTAAAAACAAGTTAGATGGGAACATCGATTACAAAATGTTATGTCCAACTATTGTATATTTGGCATATGGAATTATTATAACTTATGTGATATAGTTTTATAATTCTAATTCTTTTGTGTTGTTTAAATTTCGTGATGATTTTGAACTGCATTGTGTAAAAATGATAATTGCTGATAGATGCAGCTCAACAACTCTACAGAAACCCTGTGATATATTTTGAAAACGCTATGACATGTAGAGAGTAACAACTTTTCTAACCAGAAATAAACGTTGTAATATATGATAGAAAACGCTGTGCTATATGGACGGCCATAACATTTCTTGACGTTATAAAACGCTGTTATATATGTTGAAAACGCTATAATATATGGATGCTGACAATGGTTATATCCGTTTTAAAACGCTGTTGTATATTCAGACCAACGCTGTGGTATGAAGCCGATAACAAAGTTTCTAACCCATATAAAACGTTGTTATATATGTGATGGAGGAATAATTTGTGTTAGCTATGCAAACACAACTAAACAAAACGCTGTATAAACACAATGACAACGCCAATTAAAACGATGTATAAGACATAACAACACCAACAAAAACGCTGTAGTATCTCCTTTTTCTACAGCGTTTTCAAAGTATTGTGGTAATCCCCATGACCTATAACAGCGTGTCGTTAGACAATGTTCTTCGAAACGCTGTAAAATTATATAACAACATTTTTTCAACGCTATCAATGAACATATTTCTTGTAGTGAATAGGTCACACTTTCATAGGAAACACGATTGCATTGAGCGTACGCAACAAGCCGTTAAACTTCTAGGTGTCCCCAGTAGGACGAGTGGTGTCTCGTGAGGGTTTTCAGCAGATACTACCCACAAATCCAAATGTAGTGTGCAATGATTTTAATGCAACTATATGAATGCATAGACATATGCAAATGAAAACAAAAAAAATGAAAATACGACTTATTTCAAAAAAGTGGTACAATAAATTAAATTAACAATTTCTAGTCAGTTGATTTTATTTTAGATAACTCAACTTGTCACAAATTTTCAACATAATTCAAGTTTTCAATGTTAAACTCTAGTTTGAGCAGTTGATTCGATTGATAACATAGTGCACCCATGATACAAATTCTTAGTTTGCTTGTCACAATTTGTAAAGTGGTATTCTAATTTCCTTGTGTATGGCTAGTCAAATCAATAAGGTCAAGAAGTGCTTGGGCATCATTGCTTATTCTCAAACTCTATAAAAATGAAGCTTTATAATTAATTACATACACCTAACTTAAAGACCAAGGTATACCACCTATGCACTGCCTTGCGGACTGACAGAGAGTTGGGACAGAGCTTGGCGGATTAAGCAGACCGACGCTGACTTTGTCAACAAGATGTCGATAATCCTTAGGTGCCCAACTCATAAAATGAGACCGAGATATACCGACTCTGACTTTTCAACAACATGTCGGATAGAGCTTGGCGGGTTTGCACACCAACGCTAGATTTACAAGCAATGTTGGATACCCTTTGATTACTATTATTATTATTGAAAATATAAGAACAAGAGTGAGTTACGCGAATTCAGCTTAACACAACTTAGTTTTAAAGATTCAAAGAGCCAAGATAAGTATTTTAAGTGCTCCACTCATTTAAACAAAGACTACAATATAGAATAAACTACATGGCCATCATCTTAGAATTTTCCAATGTATCGGCTACACTATTGTCCCTCAAAATTCAACTTTTCATTAGATTTCTAATTCGATCTTAGTTGAGAGAAAAAAAATACTATCAACTGACTAACAATTGTTAATTTATTTATTTTGTATCAATCTAAAATAAGTCGTATTTCAAAAAAAGGCATGTTACTACGATCCAAAATGCATGATGGTCCTATATGAAAAGAAAGAAAGAAAAATTAAAGATGTAATGCAGACTCCCCCCACATTAGAACTAAACAATGTCCACACAGTAAACACATTTTATAAATGTGAAAGATAGCACCTAAAGATGGATGACATGCAAAATTATTCGTAGAATGAAATGCAGTCTAACTATATGTAAGAATGGATCATATGTACAATGATATATAAGTTTGCGATGTATGCGATGCAAAGATGCCACCAACTTTTTTCTCCCACACTTGGTTCTAGGCCGATGAATCCCATACGTCTAGGCATGTTTTATAATAAGCAAAGGTTTTTGAAAATAATCTCATCTATATCCCTAGATTTATAGTCCAGTGGATGAATGTTCAGTGTCATCCTAACATGAAGTTTTTCAACTAAGCTAACATTCCAAAAATAATTCATGTGTTCAACAAATTTATTAGTGTAATTGGTCAAAAATTTGTGATTGTATATAAACTCATTTGCAATCGTGAAATTTAAATTCTAAGTGTTGTTCAAGGCTATGTGATCACATTTCTCCATTTTATTAATTGACTACGTATTTTGGACACTGACAAATTCAAGTTCGTTTGAAACCTCAAAATCAAAATTTTCCAACTTACATTGGTGGCTTGATTCTATTTCATCCTCGTTTGGCAACTCATCCCCATGCAATCCAAAAAAATCATGCTCATTAAAATCCTTCTCCAATTTTGAGTTTTTGAAAAATTCAACATCTTTATTCTGTTCAATATCTAAAATTTCAAGTTGCTCGCAGCCCGAAAGAGAAAGATCAAAATCAGAGCTTAATTCTTTTTCCTAAAAAGAATCGAAGTCCAAATCATTTGTTGAATTTTGAAGAACTTCATTTAGATCGTTATTCTCAATTTCCAAAGTTGTTATTTGAAAATCTTCACTATCAGTAAAAATTGGATTATTTTCTGATTCAATGCCCATTTGATTTTGTTGCTCGCGTTGTTCTGTAAAAGATGTCATTAAACAAAGAAGTTGATCCATCTTTTTATCTAGCCTTTCCTCCCTCTTTCTAAGAATGTTAAGATGATATTCTTTAAAATCGTTGATTTGAGAGATCTCGTTTTGGATTTCTTGATTCTCAAAATTATAGTCCACATCACATTCATGATTAATATTATTTCCAATTTGGTGGTTTTTTGAATTTTCAGAAAAATGACAACGATATTGAAAATCATTTTGATTGTAAAAATTATGTTCGTAACCAAAACTGTTGAAATTCGATGGAAAATTGCAATTTTGGTTATATTCAAGATGTTGATATGGGCTATAACTTTGAAAATTTTGGTTTGCAACCCCATATTAATGTTGATCAAAGCTATTTTGATGTGGATGTGGCATATAATCGAAATTATTGTAATTTGAATTGAAATCGCAATTTCGATCATTTCTTAATTTTGAAAATGTTGGTCAGTTGGAAAATTTTGAAAATTGTTGGCATTGGGCTCACGAAATTTCAAAAAATTGTGCCTCATTAGTGGTAATTCATACTCATACTCTTCCAGGGAACGTCTTCTCAGGTTATTGTCACACAACTCTCTAAGGGATTTTTTTGAATCATACATTTTAAAGAAGCCAAGACAAGACAGAAAGTATTCTCACTTCGAAATAGTATAAAATATTAAGCTGCACTCTATTAATTAACTGACTCAATTAGAAGGGGGAAGAGGGTCTTATGACCATTCACATATAGCATAAATACTAAGGGATACGACCAATTTTACGGGTAATATGCAAACTCTTTTGCTAATATTTCAATAAATTGAACTATTATATATCCGCGATCCAATTATACGAGACAGTCAACTTCACAAAACACCACTTTTAAATTATATTATTCTGCAAATCAAATCAAGTTTCATAATTTAAAAACGACGAGAATGATGATTTATCAATGGAAATTCATTCCTCACAAACAGATTATGTAATATGCAGGCCGAATCATAGGGAGGAATTTTAAATTTTATTACTTATATATATCTTAGGCGAATTAGACAAATCTTGGAGGTCGATTTTGAAACAAACAAAATTGAAAATACAAATATAAGAATTATTGAATTGAATTGGATCTGACTCTAATCAAATCTATATTCAATCCAATATGGCCTAGGAAAGTAATTAAAATAAAAACAGGAAATAAAATTAATATTACTCCTGAATCTAATCAGACGGTCCATCACTAATGAAAATAAGTGCAAAATACAAATAGTGCTCTACCAAATCTAATTGTGTAGAGAACACTAATTGCTAAGAAAATAAAAAATGCAGAAAAGAGTACAAGAAGAAAACTTTATTAATTCCAGGATTCAAAATTTACAATAAGAATACAAGGGTATTTATAGGATACATAGCCAACATAAACCCTAATTCAATCTATGCATATATGGGCCATTAAATCAGCAATTATTCCTCCCCTCTTAATTAGCCATTTTCCCTCCCATATCTTCCTTGTTTGGTATGTGATTAACTGAAGGGAGATAAGATTTCAGGAGATTTCTTCTATCAAAGATGAACATATCTTAAACTCCAAAAGAAACACAATGCGAAGTCTTCATCTGCAGATCTTCATATGTATATACACAACATTTTGATCTTTATTTTCTATTTTTATGGCTGCATGTGGCTTAGTTGGCATATCTGTAAAAGTGACAAAATAATACCCAAGTAATATTTATTTATATACAAAAGATAAGATATAAGAGCATGTAATAAACACATTTCTATATTAATCAAATACACCCACACTTATCTTTTACTCGTCCTCGAGTAAAAAAATAAAAAAAATAAACTAGATAGGTCATACTTTCATAGGAAACACGATTGCATTGAGCGTATGCAACAAGTCATTAAAGCTTAGGTGTCCCTAATAGGACGAGTGGTGTCTCGTGAGGGTTTTCAACGGATACTACCCATAATCGAAATGCAGTGTGCAATGATTTTAATGCAACTACATGAATGCATGGACATATGCAAATGAAAAAAAACACGACTTATTTCAAAAAAGTGGTACAACAAATTAAATTAACAGTTTCTAGTCAGTTGATTTTATTTTAGATACTTCAACTAGCCACAAATTTTTAACATAATTCAAGTTTTCAATGTTAAACTCTAATTTGGCCAGTTGATTCGGTTGATAACATAGTGCACCCATGAAATAAATTATTAGTTTGCATGTCACAATTTGTAAAGTGGTATTCTAATTTCCTTGTGTATGGCTAGTCAAATCAATAAGGTCAAGAAGTGTTTGGGCATCATTGCTTATTCTCAATCTCTACAAAATGAAGCTTTATAATTAATTACATACACCTAACTTAAAGACCAAGGTATACCACCCATACACTGCCTTGGGGACTGACGGGGAGTTGGGACAGAGCCTGGCGGATTAAGCAGACCGATGCTGACTTTGTCAACAAGATGTCGGTAATCCTTAGGTGCCCAACTCATAAAATGAGATCAAGATATACAGACGCTGACTTTGTCAACAACATGTCAGATAGAGCTTGGCGGGTTTGCACACCAATGCTAGATTTATAAGCAATGTTGGATACCCTTAGATTACTATTATTATTATTGAAAATATAAGAACAAGAGTGAGTTACGCGAATTCAGCTTAACACAACTTAGTTTTAAAATTCGAAAGTTAATATAAGTATTTTAAGTCCTCCACTCATTTAAACAAAGACTACAATATAGAATAAACTTTACTGCCATCACCTAAGAATCTTCCTATGTACCGGTTACAATATTACCCCTCAAAATTCAACTTTTCATTAGATTTCTTATTCGGTCTTAGTTGAGAGAAAAAAGCCTATCAACTGACTAACAATTGTTAATTTATTTTATTGTATCAATCTAAAATGTGTCATATTTCAAAATAAAAAAATGGCATGTTACTACGATCAAAAATAAAGAAAAAAAATAAAAGAAAAATAAAAGGATGTAATGCAGACTCCCCCCACACTAGAACTAAATAGTGTCCACGCTGTAAACACGTTTTCTAAATGTGAAAGATAGCACCAAAAGATGGATGACATGCAAAATTATTTGTAGAATGAAATGCAGTCTAACTATATGTAAGAATGGATCATATGTACAATGATATATGTGTTTGCGATGGTATGCGATGCAAAGAATGCCACTAACTTTTTCCCCTACACTTGTTTCTATCCCGATGAATCACATTACTACTATGTCTAGGCATGTTTTCGAATAAGCAAAGGTTTTTGAAAATCATCTCATCTTTATACCTAGATTTATAGTCTAGTAGATGAATGTCCAGTGTCATCCTAACATGAAGTTTTTCAACCAAGCTAACATTACAAAAATAATTCATGTGTTCAACAAATTTATCAGTGTAATTGTTCAAAAATTTGTGATTGTATATAAACTCAATTGCAATCGTGAAATTTAAATTATGAGTGTTGTTCAAGGCTATGTGATCACATTTCTCCAGTTTATTAATTGACAACGTATTTTGGGCACTGCCAGTTTCAAGTTCGTTTGATACCTCAAAATCAAAATTTTCAAACTTGGATTGGTGGCTTGGTTCTATTTCATCGTCGTTTGGCAAATCATCCTCATACAATCCAGAAAATTCATGCTTATTAAATTCCACCTCCAAATTTGAGTTTTTGAAAAATTTAACATCTTTATTCTGTTTAATTTCTCAAATTTCAAGTTTCTCACAGCTCGAAAGAGAAAGGTCAAAATCATAGCTTAAATCTTTTTCCTGAAAAGAATCGAAGTCCAAATCATTTGTTGAATTTTGAAGAACTTCATTTAGATCGTTATTCTCAATTTCCAAAGTTGTTATTTAAAAATCTTCACTGTTAGTGAAAATTGGATTATTTTTTGATTCAATGCCCATTTGATTTTGTTGCTTGTGTTGTTCTGTAAAAGATGTCATTAAACAAAGAAGTTCATCCATCTTTTTAACTAGCCTTTCTTCCCTCTCTTTAAGAATGTTAAGATGATATTCTTCAAAATCATTGGTTTGAGAGATCTCATTTCGGATTTCATGATTCTCAAAATTATAGTCCACATCACTGTCACGATCAATATTATTTCCAATGTGGTGGTCTTTTGAATTTTCAGGAAAATGACAATGATATTGGAAATCATTTTGATTGTAAAAATTATGTTCGTAACCAAAACTGTTGAAATAAGAGGTAAAATTGCAATTTTGGTTATATTCAAGATGTTGATATGGGCTATAATTTTGAAAATTTTGGTTTATATCCCCATACTGATGTGGGTCAAAGCTTATTGGGATTCAAAGCTATTTTGATGTGGATGTGGCCCATAATCATAATTATTGAAATTTAAATTGAAATCTCAATTTCGATCATTTCTATAATTTCGAAAATGTTTGTCAGTTGGAAAATTTTGAAAATTGTTGGCATTGGGCTCACGAAATTTCGAATTTTTTTGCCTAATGAGTTGTAATTCATACTCATACTCTTCCAGGGAACGTCTTCTCAGGTTATTATCACACAATTCTCTAAGTAATTTTTTTGAATCAGGAATTTTAATGAAGCTAAGACAAGACCGAAAGTATTCTCACTTCGAAATAGTACAAAATACTAAGTTGCGCCCTATTAATTAACTGAATCAATTAGAAGGGGTAGTATAAATACCAAGGGATACAACCAGTGTTTTACGGGTTGTATGCAACCTCTTTTGCTAATAGTTCAATAAATTGAACAATTATATATCCGCGATCCAATTATACGAGACAGTCAACTTCACAAAACAACACTATTCAATTATATTATTTTGCAAATCAAATCAAGTTTCATAATTGAAAAACAACGAGTGATGATTTTAGTTATGGAAATTCGTTCCTCACAAACAGATCGTGTAATATGCAGGTCGAATCACAGGGAGGAATTTATAAATTTTATTATTTATATATTTCTTAGGCGAGTTAGACAAATCTTCGAGGTTGATTTTAAAACAAACAAAAACGAAACTGCAAATAAAACTATTATTGAATTGAATTAGATCTAAATCAAATCAATATTCAATCCAATATGACCTAGGAAAGCAATAAAAGAACAGAAATTAAAATTGCAGAAATTAAAAGAACAGAAATTAAAATTGCAGAAATTAAAATAACAAATAGGAAATAAAAGTAGGATTACCGCTGAATCTAATCAGACGGTCCATCACTAGTGAAAATAAGTGCAAAATACAAATAGTGCTCTACCAAATCTAATTGTGTAGACAACACTAATTGCTAAGAAAATAAAAAATGCAAAAAAGAGAAAAAGAAGAAAACTTTATTAATTCCGGGATTCAAAAATTTACATCGAGAATACAAGGATATTTATAGGATACATAGCCAACCTAAAATCTAATTCAATCTATGCATATATGGGCATGTTAATCAGCTATTATTCCTCCCTTCTTAATTATCCATTATTCCTTCCCTCTTAATTAGCCAGTATTCCTCTCTTATCTTCCTTGTTTGACATGGGATTAATTGAAGGGAGATAAGATTTCAGGAGATTTCTTCTACCAAAAATGAACATATCATAAACTCCAAAAGAAACACAATGCGAAGTCTTCATCTGCAGATCTTCATATGTATACACACAACATTTTGATCTTTATTTTCTACTTTTTTTGGCTACATGTGGCTTAGTTGGCATATCTGCAAAAGTGACAAAATAATACCAAAGTAATATTTATTTATATACAAGAGATAAGATATAAGAGCAAAAAATAAGCACGTTTCTATGTTAATCAAATACACCCACACTTATCTTTTTACTCGTCCTCGGGTAAAAATATATGAAAAACTAAAGTAGATAGGTCACACTTTCGTAGGAAACACGATTGCACTGAGTATATGCAACAAGCCGTTAAACCTCTAGGTGTCCCTTGTAGGACGAGTGGTGTCTCGTGAGGGTTTTCAGCGGATACTACCCACAAATCCAAATGTAGTGTGCAATGATTTTAATGCAACTATATGAATGCACAGACATATGCAAATGAAAACAAAAAAAATGAAAACACGACTTATTTCAAAAAAGTGGTACAACAAATTAAACTAACAATTTCTAGTCAGTTGATTTTATTTTAGATACCTCAACTTGTCACAAATTTTCAACATAATTCAAGTTTTCAATGTTAAACTCTAGTTTGGCCAGTTGATTCGGTTGATAACATAGTGCACTCGTGAAATAAATTCTTAGTTTGCTTGTCATAATGAGTAAAGTGGTATTCGAATTTCCTTGTGTATGGCTAGTCAAATCAATAAGGTCAAGAAGTGTTTGAGCATCATTGCTTATTCTCAATCTCTATAAAAATGAAGGTTTATAATTAATTACATACACATAACTTAAAGACCAAGGTATACCACCCATGCACTGCCTTGCGAACTGATGGAGAGTTGGGACAGAGCTTGGCGGATTATGCAGACCGACATTGACATTGTCAACAAGATGTCGGTAATCCTTAGGTGCCCAACTCATAAAATGAGACTAAGATATACCGACGCTGACTTTGTCAACAACATGTCGGATAGAGCTTGGCGGGTTTGCACATCAATGCTAGATTTACAAGCAATGTTGGATACCCTTGGATTACTAGTATTATTATTGAAAATATAAGAACAAGAGTGAATTACGCGAATTCAGCTTAACACTACTTATTTTCAAAGATTTGAAGAGCCAATATAAGTATTTTAAGTCCTCCACTCACTTAAACAAAGACTACAATATAGAATAAACTTCATGGCCACCACCTTAGAATCTTCCTATGTACCGGTTACACTATTAACCCTCAAAATTCAACTTTTCATTAGATTTATTATTCGATCTTAGTTGAGAGAAAAAAAATACTATCAACTGACTAACAATTGTTAATTTATTTTATTGTATCAATCTAAAATGAGTCGTATTTCAAAAAAAGGGCATGTTACTACGATCTAAAATGCATGATGGTCCTATATGAAAAAAAGAAAAAAATTAAAGAAAAATAAAATGATGTAATGCAGACTCCCCCACACTAGAACTAAACAGTGTCCACACTATAAACATGTTCTCTAAATGTGAAAGATAGCACTCAAATATGGATGAGATGCAAAACTATTTGTAGAATGAAATGCAGTAAAAATATATGTAAGAATGGATCATATGTACAATGATATATGAGTTTGCGATGTATGCGAAACAAAGAATGCCACTAAATTTCCCCCCCACACTTGGTTCTAGCCTAATGAATCCCATTCCCACTATGTCTACGCATGTTTTCTAATAAGTAAAGGTTTTTTAAAATCATCTCATCTTTATAACTAGATTTATAGTCCAGTAGATGAATGTCCAGTGTCATCCTAACATGAAGTTTTTCAACCAAGCTAACATTACAAAAATAATTCATGTGTTCACCAAATTTATCAGTGTAATTGTTCAAAAATTTGTGATCGTATATAAACTCAGTTGTAATCGTGAAATTTGAATTCTAAGTGTTGTTCAAGGCTATATGATCACATTTCTCCATTTTATTAATTGACAACGTATTTTCGACACTGACAATTTCAAGTTCATTTGAAACCTCAAAATCAAAATTTCAAACTTGGATTGGTGGCTTGATTCTATTTCATCCTCGTTTGGAAACTCATCCTCATACAATCCAAAAAATTCATGCTTATTAAAATCCTTCTCCAATTTGGGGTTTCTGAAAAATTCAATACCTTTATTCTGATCAATTTCTAAAATTTCAAGTTTCTCGCAGATCGAAAGAGAAAGATCAAAATCAAAACTTAAATCTTTTTCCTGAAAAGAATCGAAGTCCAAATCATTCATTGAACTTTGAAGAACTTCATTTAGATCGTTATTCTCAATTTCCAAAGTTGTTATTTGAAAATCTTCACCATCAGTAAAAATTGGATTTTTACCTGATTCAGTGCCTATTTGATTTTGTTGCTCGCGTTGTTGTGCAAAAGATGACTTTAAACAAAGAAGTTCATCCATCTTTTTATCTAGCCTTTCTTCCCTCTCTCTAAGAATGTTAAGATGATATTCTTCAAAATCGTTGATTTGAGAGATCTCATTTTGGATTTCTAGATTCTCAAAATTATAGTCCACATCACTTTCACGATCAATATTATTTCCAATTTGGTGGTTTTTTTAATTTTCAGAAAAATGACAATGATATTGGAAATCATTTTGATTGTAAAATTATGTTCGGAACCAAAACTGTTGAAATTCGCGGGAAAAATGCAATTTTGATTATATTCAAGATGTTGATATGGGCTATAACTTTGAAAATTTTGATTTACAACCCCTTATTGATGTGGATCAAAGTTATATTGGGATTCAAAGTTATTTTGATGTGGATGTGGCCCATAATGAAATTATTGAAATTTGAATTTAAATCGCATCTGAATCTAATCAAATCTATATTTAATCCAATATGAATCTAATCAAATCTATATTTAATCCAATATGACCTAGGAAAGCAATAAAAAGAACAGAAATTAATATTGTAGAAATTAAAATAACAAACAAGAAATAAAATTAGGATTACCGCTGAATCTAATCAGACGGTCCATCACTAATGAAAATAAGTGCAAAATACAAATATTGCTCTACCAAATCTAATTGTGTAGACTACACTAATTGCAAAGAAAATAAAAAACGCAGAAAAGAGAAAAAGAAGAAAACTTTATTAATTCCAGGATTCAAAATTTACAATGTGAATACATGGGTATTTATAGGATACATAGCCCACCTAAACCCTAATTCAATCTATGCATATATGGGCCTGTTAATCAGCAATTATTCCTCCCCTCTTAATTAGCCATTATTCCTCCCCTCTTAATTAGCCATTATTCCTCCCCTTTTAATTAGCCATTATTCCTCCCATACCTTCCTTGTTTGGCATGTGATTAATTGAAGGGAGATAAGATTTCAGGAGATTTCTTTTACCAAAGATGAACATATCTTAAACTCCAAAAGAAACACAATGCATGTGGCTTAGTTGGCATATCTTCATATGTATATACATAGCATTTTGATCTTTATTTTCAATTTTTATGGGTGCATGTGGCTTAGTTGGCATATCTGTAAAAGTGACAAAATAATACCCAAGTAATATTTATTTATATACAAAAATAAGATATAAGGATATATGTTTATATAAGTTTGATACAATTTAATAACCCTTACTTGTTAATTAACAATTAAATGAATAAATTAATTTACCTTAATCCATTTAACTTCTTCTCCTCCTTCCTTCAACTATTCGAACCTTCCCTGACCAACTTTCGAGCACTATTTCCATGCATTTTAATCAACATAAATCCTTCAACACTCGATGTCCATCGCATTCTCCTCCCAGCTAGCCCTTCCTTCCTCATAAAAAAACACAGCTTTGCTCCAGCAACCCATTCCAGGCCAGGAATTGTTTCTTTTCGATCTCCTCCTCTATCATAAACGGCAATAGCACCTTCATCAAACAATCACCACCTTGGCCATTTCGAACTTGCCTATGGCAACCGTGTCGATCCCCTACATCCTATACACGAGTGCAATAGAAACTGAAGTCGAACTTCACCGTAATTTTCATGCAAGCCTGAAATCTATTCATGAGCTTGAAATCGATACTTGTTTTGCAAACTAAAGCCCTAATATTCTGAAATCGCAAGCCCTAGTTGATTTCTTACTCTCGATATTTACTGTCGAGCAACTGAACCATAGCCGCACACTAGAAAATGTATGCAGAATTAAAGAGGAGGGAGGATTTGGTTCAAATTTGTTGTTGAGCAAGGAACAAGAAGGCACAATTTTGATTTACACGAATTTTAAAATTTGGAACAAGATGGCATCGATTTCATTTTCCCTTCCTAGAGAATGATCGAAGAGAAACGAAATAAAGGAGAGAAAGGAGGGGTTAGTCACGTATTAAAAGAAGTGGGAGGGCATAATACGTACAATGTATTAAAGGAGTGTTGGTCATAGTACGAGCATGTTTTAATTTGAAAAGATTTGATTTGTAATTCGATTTGATTCTTAATTTAATTGGATTTGATTTTATACTTATCTATAAAATTTAAATATTTTTTAAATTTGATTTTATATGATTTATTATTATAATATTCTCACGAAATAAACACCTGAAGTTTCATGTCTAAACAACCACATACGAGCTCCAATTGCAGTGAAACTTAACACACTACTATGGTTTAACATTCCGGACCCAACAAAATTGGCTTTATCGAAAACCGAGGTCATTTGGAAATTAATTATTTTCATATACCAAATTAAAATGATAAAATATTATTTAAATTCAAAACAATCAACTTCTCAATAATAAATTATTATTATTATCGTTTATATTCAAATAGAATTTATATTGATCATCTGAATCATTTCGATTTAGCTTTAACTTCGAATTCAATTATTTCTCGTTTCATATTATGATAATTCGATACACTCGAAATTAAATCGTATTTGATTATTAAATCAATAAATTCTATATAAAATTCAATTTATATTCCAAACTCAACATTTTAAGCAATATAAAATATTCAAAATTAATCGACAAAAAATCCAAGTCGTTACAAGATAGGTTGTCATAAAGAGCGCGCTTTGCCATTCATACAAACTATAGTGACTCAAGCATCATGGTTATTCAAAAAGACACGACTGTACTTCAAAATGACTTCAAAGGAAACCACGACTACCTTAGAAATAACATTGACATATGTGGACGAATCAACTAACTCACAGCAAATCCCGTCTGCAACGTGACATGCTTTAGGGGATAAAGTGTTGACCTGTTTTTTTACAAGGTTGTCACGCTTTAGATTTATGCTTGTCGGATTGCTCACGACTCGAGCATGGACATACACGAACTTGGAAAAGTTTGATTGAAACAATGGATATTATGGACACTTGGAATTTAGACGGCCTCAATTTGAGTTGGCATAGAACATGTCCTGGGATCGTCATAGCCTCTTCCCTTGGAATCAGTTCGGTGTACTCAGAACTTTCCAAATCAGCATGTCCTCACTGTCCAGCTCGATCAAGCACATCTTCTTGGTTCGACCAACACACCACATTGTGGATCGGCTAATGGACAACACCACGGGTTTTATATCTATCTACTTTGGATTGTTGCGAGCTACATAAGTTCCAACAAGATAGGGCTCACCACTTTGATGACCTGACATAACACACAATTCAATACATGACCTTTGATCCACACTAGAGTCAAGCGAAGATACAATCCCAACATACGGTGACAAGACAACGCAGAGAGAACGAAGTGAATCCAGGTCGGCCCCACCTGATTGCCTCGAGTCGGCCCCGACCTAGAATCCTGTTTTTTAAGGAGGTCGTGCAACTTTGCAAAGTGGTCTCCATTCGTTCTCTGCTTTCTTTCCACGATCTCAGGTCGGGCATTCTACATCATCTAAATATAAGACACCTTTATGAAGGAAGGATTATTTGGTTATCTGACAACTCTTTGACATTTTTTATCTTTGTACTCAAGGTCATTTTGACTAAAAATTTGTAATCACTCAAGTTGATCAATAAGGATAAGAAAATAGCAAGTGGCCACAGGCAGACTTAAGCCGAACCACTATAAATCACGTGTATTGTCTGTTTACTCATTGTCCATTTACATTTCTTCATTTTATTTCTCTGCGCATTCTATTCAAGATGTTGAACCAATTTTGGTGTCAACACCAGTTAATTTCGAACACCGTTCGAAATTCAACTAAACAAGAACATGAAAGCAATAACTAGAGACGATATGTAAAAATCACACCTTTTTAAATTAACCATTATAATGTAAAGTATATTAAAATATTTATTATCTTCTTGATTATGAAAATTGATAATTGTTTGGTTTGGTTAATTATTATATTATTAATTATCTTCTTGAATTATTAAATTGGTTAATTGTTGAAAATCTCGGATTACGACATAGCATCTTGAAATATTATTTGATTGGTTGAACCTAATCTAGGACTACAATATAACATCTCGAATTACTATTAAACACTGTTTGATTTTATTTCACATTCAAACTTAGTGCAACTATTTGATTATTGGTAATTGTTAAATAATATTAGTTTGATTACAAACTTATTACAACTATTTGATTATTGTGAATTGTTAAATAATATTGATTTGATTACTTTGTTCAATTTTAACGTAGAAAGTCTAAATTATATTCTTGGTATTATCTATTTTGCTAAATAAATTAACATTGTTCAAATCATTGAATGAACTTACTCTAGTTGACATCTATTAACATAATAAATTCATATTCTGTTATTTTATTAATTTGGACATGTACGTTTAAGCCAGTTAATTAATATTAAATAAGTTTTATATTATTCTTTGATAATTGTTTATTTATTTATATATGAATGCTTATGTAAATACTCTTGCTTTGACTGGAAAGTTAAATTAAATATATAGTAGCTTCTTAAGTATAATTGTAATTGTTAAGCCCTATGATGAAAATGTTTTAAGTCCTTAATCATTCTATTAAGGATGCTTTTGAAGTTAAATTTTATGTTAACCTTATTTAAATTAAGTTATTTTATTAATATCATTTAAAGCTATTTATTTTATTGATATTGTTTGAAGTCAATTAATTATTATATTCATGTCGGTGATGTCTCCATCCTCTGTTTTGGTGAGTATTTGGTTGGACTATGTTAGAGTGGTTGTGGTTGAATTGACTTTTTGCTTCTATCAGTGTTTTGGTTTTGTTTTCCGTTTGTGGGTATATCGTCTTGGGTTTTGTGTGGTTGTTCTTGGTTATGTGGGTGGTGGTTTGATCTTTAGCATGGTGATGTTTACGCTAAGGTTTTATATTCTCGGTTTTGTTGTTGTATTCACTGAACGGGGTTACTTTGTTTGCTCTGTGATTGGGATGGATACTACCTGTTGCTCGAGCAGTTGCTAACAAGCTTGTCTTTCTTTGTGGTATGCTTAGGCAGCTAATGATAGTGAGTTTTTCTTGGTTATGTACCTTGTCTCTAAAGAAATCTCCAACTCCTCTGGTTCTATGGTTGTCAGTTGTTGTTGGGTGGTAGCCGTGTGAAAATCAAGTTGTCGCTTGTTCCATCTTGTAATCAACTATGTAAAGTGTTGTCTGCATAGTTAGGTAATTGTGAGCGTGGTAAGATTGGTTGTAAATTGGGGACTGTGCTTGCAGCCTGTAGTAAGGTATTTGAGTGTTGTGTTGTAAGTGTTCTGCTTTTCTAGCTATCATGTACTGTTTTTGATTCTCACCCTACGTGGAGATTTAAATCGATCTGTATTTATTCATAGCTAGGGCTAGGTAATATATATGTAGTAGCTAGGCAATCTGCCTATCTCCGGTATCATTTTGTAACTATTATTTGTCGTAATGGAAAAAGTGTTACGGATCACTTTAAAAACCAGTTGGCCTTGCCCCAAAAAAGTAAACTGATTATTTCATTTATGAGATTTGACGTTAATTGATTACCTCAAAAATAATGTTTAAAGTTAACAACTTATTTTTCAAACAATGATTATGACTATTCATTTGTTTCGTTTAAAGGATGATTAGTTGTTTCACGTTTGATAAGAATTTAAAGATTAATTATTTCTAATTATAATGATGGTATAAATTTCAATGATTATTTATTTATTTATTTCCATTAAAATTTAATAATCATTTATTTCCAGTGGTTTGAGGATTTATAAAATTACCCATTTATAATGTTAAAAATAAAATTATTTGTTTTATTCATAATAGTTTTAGGATAATTAGTTATTCAATTTTGATGTTTCTAATAGTTCATAAATAATTAATAATATTTTAAAAGTTGTTTAATTTTTCTATTAAGAAAGGTTTAAATCTAATTTATGGCTTATTCATAATATTAAAGAAGATCCACTTATTTAAATAAAGTGTTTATAGATTTTAAATTGTTTTTATAAGAAAGGGTTTCACTTTTAAATAGTATTCTTGTAAAGAAGATTTACAAACAATATTTTTCTTTACTTCGATTTTTCTATTTAAGGGCTTATAAAGAGATTTATATAAAGAATATAACAAAGAAATTTATAAAGGATATCGAGATTAGATTCTCCCACACTCTTCTTCTTAAATATGATGACACTGACATTTATTCAACACTTAATACCGAAGAAATCACATTTAGGTTTATCCATATATTTGTTTCCTTTTAGATAACTTCCGCTTGATCCTTTAATATGATTTGAAAATAAGGAAGCTTTTCTAAATGTTTGTGAATATACTTACTTAAATAAAATAAGTATGAATGTATTTCTAAGCAGTGAAAATATAATGTTTTATGAATATACTTAGGTGAGTGAGATAAGTACTTGAATATTTCAATAAATATTCTAAAATGAGATTTTATAAATGAAAAATTCATTTAAAAGAGGTCTGGTGATTGTTATGGGAAATTAAATCCATGAATGATTATTGTTTATATATTTCATAGTTAAATAACTCACTATCAATCTAGCTAATTTAACTTTGGAAATTTATACGATGAATAATTATTAACCCATTTTCATAAACGGTTAGCAGATGAATTCTGCACTTATGTATCGACTTATTCCTAAAGAACCAAAGTTGAGTTCTTAAGAAACTATTAATTGTCGTTTCAAAAGGACTAGGATCAGACCAAGCTATCCAAAAACCACTTTCGCTCAGACCTAGAATGAACTTGTATGGATGAATGCTAGCATTGCATATTTGCTTGAAAAACGGTGTTAGCATTCCAACATGATCTACTATTTTACAAGGTAACACATGACTTTTAACATCGTCACTCTGTGAATGACTAAAGTAGGAACGGAAGGACAATGTAGGTCGGTCCAATTAGGGGATGATCATCCTATATATAGTGTTCATACATTTGTGTGTTCAGCAGCCCACTATGGTTGTTTATCAACAAAGTGATCATATTTGATGCTACCTATTTTAGGTTAGGGCTAATCCTAAGTAGTTGCGGTGCTAATTAAGACATCATCTTGTGTATTTCATCTAAAGACGGACGAATTTGATGGGTAAACACTTACCCTTCCATAGCTGCAATATAGTAGTTCCAGCTATGTTAATATATTTATTTATGGATTCTAAACATTATTATAATATTATTTGTTTTATAATAAAAGCGTTTTGATTATCGTAAGGTAAAAATTCACCATTGTTTATATGCGACATAGCCTTACGAGATACCTTCGAATTCAAATGTTCATAAATTAAAGAATTGATTGCCTTTAATTTGATGTTTCCCTCGTTGGTTTAATAGACCGATTTGGATGTTATTTTATTATACTATTCGAGTCAGACCGAATTTATTCCCAGGTTAGTTTAGATTGCTTTGAAGCTTCAGGAGAGGACCTTGAGGTCGAGACATATTCTCGGATTTCCTTTTGTATTTTCTGATGTGTCTGTTTGTTGTTTTTATCAACACTTGTAAGGATATATAGCTATAACTGTCTAAACTGATTTTGTGATTAGTTCTCTGATGTACCTATATAAATTACAAATTTCTTTTTATATAAAGATCAATGTTATAATATAAATTATTTATTCTGATGTAAAATTCTTTTCCATATCTTCTTTCCTCTGCCAATAATTAGCATTTTTGACACTTAAATGTTCGACATGTGAATACCATAAATGTATAAGTGTTGACTTTCGAGGATCAAAAGCATAAATCGTCGCATAGTACGTGATCAGGGAGGTTAAAAGAGGTTAAAAACTAGCAAATAAATGTTAGGATTATCACAAAATTTATTGAAAATTGTACGTATACCATAGAGGATAATGATAGACAATCTCTGAAATACAATATTATAGTCGTTTTCTTGTAATGGAGCTTTCACTTAACTTAAAATTAGTTTTCGTAACTTAAACTTCATGGGTGAAATTTCAAAATTTTGTTGTATTCAAGATCTAGAAATATAAATAATGAGGAATTAATGCAATATTATATGGATTTACTAGATTTTTTGAAACATAACGAAGAGCAAGATATTCGTAGTAAAGATTTATTTTTTCAGCTTCGATGAATAGAAGTAATTATATACCGTACAAGGAAGTAATTAAATCATTTAATAATTTTAATTTCTCAGAAGTTTTATCGAGATGTAATTGGATCTCTAGTTGTTTGGGCTGTTTTGTGAATTTTGACTATCCCAACCATGACTTATTGGGCAAACTGTTTTCCAAAATCAAAGTAAAACTCACCCCCCACACATCGCAACAGAGATCGAGTGAACTAGTTAATTTTTCAGTTGAAAATAAGTACTTAAACATGCTTGATTATAAAAGGATAACATATAGGATTGCTTCGAAAAAATACAGAAAGATGATTTCACTAATACATATTGGCGTGTTAGGATGCCACGTTTAGCAATTTTAAAATTAAATTTCCTTTTTTTTCATACATATATAAATGTTTTTGTTGTTTATTGAATCAAGGGCAATACAAAAAAGTTTGTTCAACAAGAGTAACAGGCAAGCTTTATATTCTAGCTAATTAAAAATTAAACAAAATATAAGCATAAGCATTAATTATAAATCGTCAACAAGCTTACATTGTGTGAATAGAGGTCTAAAAGCAAAATAAGGACGGAACCTATGAAAGATGGAGACAAACTTTAAGTAGGATTTCAGCAAAATAGAATATGGTTTTGTGGCTAGACAAGACGCGCATACACACATGCACACGCGAAGCGTTCAGTAACTCCCTAAATAATGTAGCGCCGCACTACCTTTTTGGTTTCCACTTATATACTTCAATTTATATACCAAATGGCTAACGAAATGATGCCCTATTTAAGGTGCCATCAAACACGCATGTATATGTGTATACACATATTATAGATGAGGGCTTTGAGGCACGCGAGGTGTTTGAGCATACATATCGTATCCCATGTTATCAAAGTCAAGAGGATCATCCATGCAAAATTTTGACCCATTTTAATATTTCTGTTCTTTATAAAATCTTAACTCAAATCATTCATCATTCGAACATTTATTTTAAACTACTAAATTTAAACATTAAACATAATAATAATGTAGCTCACGAAACAACAGAATGAGGATGCTTAAAGAGAATGCAGCAAAAGAAGGGTTTATTTATACACCAGTTTTTAAAAAAGTTTGCAGCAACATGATAGCTCCTATTTTGGAGAAGGCAAACTCAATGATGTTCCATATACAAATAGATTATGTGGTTTTTATTACAGCATAGTCTTCAAAGTCTGTCATTTCAGCCAGTCTTAAATTAATCAAGCTAAAAAACATGCCCCAAAACAACATAACCCGTCGTTCTTTAACTGTTACATTTTCAAATAAATATGATTCCTCCAGTAACAATGCAGAAGAAAAAAGCTCAGCTCGAATCCTTTTCAGGTTCAGAGCTCACAATAGGCAAATTTCTTCTATACTGAGGAGAAGTCAATCTTCTCTCAAGTGGCGTTTTCCTTTTACTCACAACAAACCTATTGACACCTTTTCTCATAGGCATTATTTCCGGAAAGTCCTCATCAGGAATTTCACTAAGCTCCGATATATTTTTTATTTGCGCCGCGCGCCTAAACCATCTAGCCGCCTTTGCTTCCTCCGACATATCCGAAGGATCAGGGTCATCAGTTACGGCTGATCCTTCTAAGCTCTTCCCAGTAAAGGAGTATGAGCTTTTTCCAGCTTGAGCACTACTATGAGATGCACTTTGATTCTTTCCTACCCCTTCATTGAAATCATAAGAAGAGCTAGTGTTTTTAGCAGTATAGCTCACATTAGAGTTCGAACTGTTCCAGGATTTATCATGGGGGGTGTTTTGGAATTTTCCTACCCCTTCATTACTATCATAGTTAGCACGAGTATTTCTGGAAGTATAGCTTTCGTTAGGGTTAGAACTGTTCCAGGAGTTATCCTGGGGGATATTTTGGTATTTTCCTACCCTTTCGTCAGTATCATACCTAGCACTGGTGCTTTTAGAAGTATAGCTCACATTAGGCTTTGAATTGTTCCAGGACTTATCCTGAGAGGCATTTTGGTATTTTCCTGCCCCTTCACTATAACCAGGAGAGGGATATTTTTGTACCTCTTGAGTGGAACTATAATTGGAGCTAGTGTTGTTGGTGGACACATAACTCTTGTTATCATTCCCATCATTCCAACCATTATTTGTGATGGTTCGAATATTTTGACGGGTATTTTGGTATTTTCCTTCCCCTTCAGTGAAACCACGATGATCAATGTTATTTGAAGTATTAATACTAGAATTATCCAAGTTAATGGAGCCGGCCTGAGCATTTTCTGATGCCATCGCAGTAGTCTTTTCAATAGTAGATTCTGGCTGTTTGTCTTTTTTGGCAAAGTAATCAGGAGGAAAGGGTACAAATGGAATAAAATCAGACTGGTTTGCTTGCTCCATGGCCAAACGTTTCTTGTACGGCGGTGAAATCAGGGATCGGTCTTTTTTCTTGCTAACGACAAATCTATTTTCTCCTTTTCTCATAGGCATTATTTCTGGAAAATCATCATCCTGTACTGTTGCATTATTATCAGATGTGGTGACACTGCTGTCGTTCTTAATGCCTTCTTTAACAGAATTTTGTGGCTCTCTGAACAAATCAGGTGACAATGGGACAAAAGGAACATAGTTAGGGTCACTCTTAGCAATGCTTTCTCTATAATCTCCAGATTCAGGCTCCGAAACTGATTTATTGCGGCCAAGAATCCTATCTAAACTTTCGCTGATAGAAGATTCAGAAGATTTGGATGTTTCAGATTGAGAATTAGCCAACCGTCTTTCTAATGGCGTTTTTCTTGTACTACGAACAAATTTGTTTGATCCTTTCCTCAATGGTATAAGTTCTGGAAAATCTTCATCAGGTGTGGAATCATGTAAATCAGTTTTGTCACTCATCTGAGACATTTTGCCGAACCATTTCTCTGCCTTTTCGTCATTCGCAGCTAGCCTTTGTTCGAGATTGTAGTTATCCGGTTTCTTTCCACTTAAAATTTGATCCAAAGTGGTTGTTTTTGTGTGAGGGGTGACTGGTAACTCTCCAGGTCGCTTGCAGTCACACCTTAGGCATGACATATTTCTTCGATAGTTGTAGAAAGTACATCTGCAGTAGACAAAAAAGTTGAAAAAAAGACGTTGCAAAAGAAGGATATTGCACACAACTTTATTTGCTCGCCCTAAATCACGGTTATACTGCTCCAGTGATTTTAGCAATGCCCAGAGAAATATATGTTATATACTGTATACAGCGACGAGTAACAAACTATGAGATAGACGTACCAAAAGCAACCGAATAATTTTCCTTTAATGCTTGTAAATGGAAAACAGTTAAAAGAATATCAAGAGTGACTTACTGAGGGCATTCCCATTCTCCACTGGACAACGGAAAACGACTCGTTGGTCGTGTCTCATCACATTCAAGGCATCTTGAATTTTTTGCAAAATTCATGAAACTGCATCTGCACCATAAATTTTCAAGAGATCATTAGCCGTAATGCAATTTTACAACATAATCCCATTGTTATATGACCAATGTTGAATACTGTCATTTTGTCACATTACCGTGATCTAAAGAGGTGATTAATAGTCCTGTGAAGTTTTGTGTATAAAGAAGAGATAATTAAGCCCGCAAGTGTGGTGCAATGAAAAGAAAAAGGCAAAACTTAATACCCTCAAGAGTAGGTCCGCTGGATTATCCTAAAGTATTAGTTAAAAAAAGGCTTTATTTAAATACTATTTTAGCGTGAACGTAATCAGAATAGGAGACAATGTAATTTCCCGTAGTATTACATCACCTATTATCTCCTCTTCTCCATTTCATTCATAAACTGGACACAAGTATCAGAAAATGACACAACACGTCAAAATATATAGATCCATTGGAATAATAATAATAATAATAATAATAATAATAATAGTAATAATAATAATAATAGTAGTAGTAGTAGTAGTAAGAACACATAAGCACTTTTATAGCAGTTCGGCAAGTATTCCGACTTACGTCGACTTTATTATTGTTAGTCGACGAATTTTTAGTGAGACACAATGATTACGCTCAAATCCGAGCATAATCTAGTAGATCTTGGATTTGGTTAACCATTTCATAATTCTGAATGAAGATTATTGCCTCTTAGATCTAACGTACCAATTCCTTTTCTGGTTAAAGTTAGGTTACTATTTACAGATGAATTCATCCTTTAATCCCGCACTTGGACCAATTCATCCAAGTCTTCAAAATCAGTAAATCCGGCATGAAGATCATGTCACGTCGGAGGAATCTCAAGGCGGCAAATCATATCGTTTCCGACCACAAAAGTGGGTGATACCAAGCTCTTTTGCTTCACCTTGCCATGAGTTTCCACATGTTTTTGTAAGTTCTCGTCTTCCAAAGTTCTTACGTGGACCCTTCAATTCATCTTGATACCGAGCTATTTGTATTGCTTATTTTGCTTTCACAAATGTGGAGTTACATAATTTCTACATTCACGATAGTTTTCCAAGTCTATGGAGTCGTTCTTCATAAGTTTGAACTCCAATCCATATGTTTGAGTATGTTTTGAGACTATGGAAATTTTTTGTAACACGTGTCCTTCAAAGTATGTCTAATGAATGTAAGATGTGTTTTGCTCAAGAACGAATTCCAAAAATGATCAACCATCCACAGTTGAGCTCTCCGGCTAACCATTGATCTAAGTCGTGGTGAATCATTTGATTCCTTCTGATTCATCTACAAATCAAAGATTTTCCTAGACCATTATGCTAAGGACTCTGATTCTTGCTTAAGCGTAAGTCGCAAATTGTAATCACTTTGTGTTCATCATATCAGTTATACCATTATCTAAGTCGACTTGTGTCCATTCAAGGCTAAGTTTTCTTGTGTCATTTTCAGTGTTATCTCGTGTTTATCCAGAATGTATCCATTCTAGTTGCGTTGAAATCCCGAGGACAAATCAATATCCATTATACGATCTGATTTCTTCGAATCACAAAATCGACATTCACTCCAGGATCTCATCCAATTTTATGTCTGCTCTCCCTGGATTGTTCAACGTTCAATTTAGGGTTCAATCTCTTTGGATCCATGTTGAGTCTGCTCGCTCCCTGACGAGAGGATTTAATGTCCAAGCAAGTTCACCTGCTCGTACTCTCGTGAGGGGACTTATTTCATATCTAACACATTCACTCACTCTCCGACGAGGGAACTAGCTATTTGTACAAGTCTGATCTATCTGCTCACCGGCAACATAACCTGCACCTTATGGTCATTGCATCATTTCTTTGAACAGGGCTATCATGCTCAATCGATATTGGTCACCACGTTCCGATGATTTTCAAAATTAAATATTGATTTGTAAAATCCAAATTAAAATGTCAAACATCAAAAGCATTTATCATAAACATCCAGAGTGTGCCTAGCGATCAGTCGATGTCTTGTACACATGTAAGTGACCTAAGATTATTTTTATGTTAATCCATTCAAAATAGAATGCAAAACTAAGGAATCGAAATTGACTCTCGTCCACCCTAATCAAGGGATAATCATTTTCGCACAGCTCCGTGATCGTATCCAAATGCATTCGATGCAAATGGTAGATGCACATTCCCCACCATTGCAATTTGGTTCCTCACGTACTGTTAACCTGTTTATTTACCAAATCATGAAGTGTCTGCACTGGTTAGTGTCATGTCCGTCCATCTCTTGAAAAGTACAAAATCTTGCAGATTTATTCTCCTGATTAATCGGCTCCTCTTAGTTAATTTCCGGTAGGGAATCTGCCCCTAAGTATCTACGTAAATCATCTTTTATGCCTCGATTAGGCCAGTACAAAAGGAGTTAATTTAGTTCTAGTCTCCATCGCTTCGGTATTTTGAAGTTACCTTCAGCTTCTTGCTATTCATTATCTTTATGGTATCCTTTTCCCAATGGTCATATGTCATTCACAGCATTAACTTCAGCATTCTTAGCTTTCGTGTACTCCTTACGCAAGTACTCCTACAACTCGCGATAGAACCATGTAATCCATCAATCAAAGCAATTTTAAAGTCGACCTCACCTGCAACACTAGGTACCGCGGCCATCAAAACAATCGATGGATTCGGCTTATGAATTGCAGCGACTACTACATTAAAGCTAGACAAGTAACTGGTAAGCATCATCACATTCTTTAATAGAGAAAAATGAACTCCAAACTATCCCTAGAACATGTTTACCAGCTCGAACCAATATATTTTCTAAATGTCTTAACCACATACGAGCAAACTCTGTCAAATACAATGGAAAGCGACATCCCATTGCTTTCTCATAAGCATCTAGCACTTATATTTGTCCAATGTATCTCATCATATGAACGTCTTCCCTCCCATTGTACAGTTTTAGGGTCCTCCAATCAAGTGGATTACTCATGCATCGGATGTTAAAGGTGAATGCATTCTTATTCACGTCCAATGATCTCTAGTTTAGAGGTTCATCTCCCACTATCCTACTAATCATCTCATTTATTCGATCATTTTCATCTACTGGAGGTTTGATCCACGACTACATTTTGCCCCTCGTTCCCATATGAAAATGCTAACACATACTACTTTCATTGCACATTCCCATACGAAAATTCTAATGGAGGTATGGTCCACGCCTACATTTTGCCCCTTGTCCGTTCTCAATATCTCAGCTCATCCAAATCCTAACTGGCAATGCCACTTTGTAGACTCGTGTTGGTACTGACTTGATTCAGATCGACATCGATCTGATTCTGCGATGGGGGCACTGTTCCAATATGCTCCGCTTCGGCTCCAAATGCTTCTGCATTAGTTTTTGACCTTTGATTCTAAATTTTGATTGTTGTGACTACTCTTAATTAATTCATTCTTTTGAAAAGCATATCCTATTGTCAACTATTATTCCGTCTTGCTCTCTTTCATCACCTCCTCCATCTCTTCTCTGGACACATAGGTGAAAGGATTTGAACTTAAGGATGCCTTCTAGCTTCCATCGGACTCTCTTTGACTTGGTCCGGTGATTGCTCTAATAGGAAGCCTTTTCATCTCTTTCAAACTTCAAATACAAGCTTTAGGTTATCAAATCTAGTTCACTATCAGTGGAAGCACTTTCGCACCAAAAAATGGCCCAACATCTCAATATCATATGAAAGTATTTCATACCGAAATGTATAGATCTCTTAGAATGGTTAAAAGAAACAAAAAAAAACACAAGCAATGTTTATTGTGGATCGACAAGTACTTGGGTTGGGTCTATATCCACTTCATTTTTATTATTTGACTGATTCCCTGATACAATGATTTAACCCAAATCCAACCATAATCTAACATATATCGAATTTGATAGAGGTTTATATAGTTAAAAATGAAGAAGACTGCTCCCTATATCTAAAGCATCAATTCCTTTTCTTGGTTGAAGTTAGGCTGCTATACATTGATGATTCCACCCTTCAATTTCGCATTTGGATTATAGTTCGTCCAAATCTTCAAGATCCATAAATCCAGCGGGAAGATCATGTCACATCGAAAAAAATCTCGAGGAAGCAAACCATGTCAGTAACAATCAAAAAAGTTGTTGGTAGGTTACCAAGCTCTTTTGCTTCACCTCGACATGAATTTTCACATGTTCTTTGCAAGTCCTCATCTTCCAAAGTTCTCATGCGAACCCAGCCTCAAAATTTTCATCTTGGTATAATTTTATTCTCATTTTATTTTTTACATTACTAGAGTTACTTCAGTTCTTCATTCTTGATAGCTTTCGAAGTCAACGGGACTGTTAGGTCGCCACTTTGAAGTCCAATCCAGTTGTGTTTGAGTCTATTCTCAGGCTATAGAAACTTGGTTATGACAATGACCTTGGCGCTCGAGCCAAAAAAGGGGACTTTATTTCTCTGATGATAATTGATATCGTTTGAAATATGTCAAATTCAACTATTTAATTGAGCATTTGTGGATATGATACTTTTTCTGAAGTTTTAAAGTTTTACACTTACCACCACTCTCAAAACTTAGAAAGATTGTTTGAAGTGTATCCACAGTCAAGGTTGCTTCAGAAACTAGTATACATTTTTTGACAGTTTGTGAACATTCATTAAGAAATTTCTTCAGCTTCCAGTTCAGATTGTCTTTAAGGCTCAGCTTTGTAATTTTGAAATACTAAAATACGAATTTTCACCGAACAGCTCAAAGTTTTGGATGCTTTGGTTACATAAACCCGGTGTGATCCAAGTATTGTATCCATAACCCATTGTGCCACCAATGTACTAATTTGCCAACCAATATGCTCGACATTAATTTACACAAATCGCTTACAATATCTCACATACCATTTATTGGATAGAATATAGATTAGCTTTCGATACTATCTATAATGTACAAAAAAATACATATGAGTTAAGTCAACAGGCAAATTTTTGTTTATTAAAAACCCTCAGCGTTGTCTGAATGAAGGATTGCCTGGTTGGGTATTTTTATGTCGAAAATCTATCACTATGCTAAGTGACATTATATGTCGCGATGATGCTACATAAACTCTATTGTTCACATTTGGTTGATTAGCATGAACTGCAATCCCTCTCTCTGTGTTCTTAAATTTAAGAAATTAATATCTTACACTTAACTTTAAATTTATCCCTCTTTGTCGGACCATAGCAAAATTAAAATTATCTGTTTGTGCTTCCTTCAACTCTAAATTTACTGTAAACTTGAATGGCTGAAACATATTTTAGATTTAGACTTTTAAATGCCATAGGCTATGTTCATCTCTTCCATGATTTCCAGGAGGCCACGTGGAAGAGATTGCTGACTAGTTTAGTTAAATTTGAGAGGTCCAAGGACTAAGAGTTTCCACAGTTTCTTATCCATTTACTAATTGGACTTGATCTGTACAGCACTTATTAATTTAAGAGGATGATCAAACATGAAACATGTTAAAACAGTCTTACAAAAATTTACCTGTATACCACAGCAGTTCAGTGGATCTTGTGTTTTTAAACAACACCGCACATATTCCAAGTTAATGTACATGTTATCCAAATTTTGCTTCTAAAACTCAGTTATGTTCTGATCTCCTATGAAGTAATTCAAACCAATAACACAATTAATAGAGAATTGCAAACCACAACACAAAATTTACTGATTTTTACTGGACTGGCTTTTCCTACTCTTTTTTCTTCTTCTTTTTTTCCTACTAGGATTCACCAGGACCAAGAGGTTTCTAATTCATTTGTTTACCAACACATCCGGTTGTCAAAGACCGTTGTTCCAAACAATCAAGTTAATATTCAATGGAAAAACAGGTGTTCACAACTAAACTTTGCTCTTTGCTAAAAAAAAATAGATTACCATCGCCAACAAAGTAAATACGACTCTGTAAATCCTTTTCTTATTCTAGAAAGTTAAAGTTTATAAGGAGCAACAGACCACAACTGCAACTGTTATTTGCACAGCAGCGGCAATACATGTCCATTTAAATTTATAAAGAGATGAATTTAGCAATACCCCACAACCATTAACTTTCTGTAAAATTGTGTACACTGGACCATTTTAAGTTCAGATTTGAATTTGCGTGGTAACATTTGAAAATTTTCTAGTGTAATTAGCAACCCTTTAATACCAATATATCACAGTATTAATTTTTTTAGAAATCCAGGTACCATCCATGGCATATGTTAAACTTCGTTTATGATTGAAGTTTACTGTTGAGTAATAATCAAAGGATGATAAGACCAGCTGCACTTCTCTACGAAGGATATTTTGTTTCAGCTCATTGATTTTATTTTACACAAAAAAAAAAAAAAAAAAAAAAAAAAAATCGCTTCCCTACTATAAAAACAACGTGAGCTGCATCCCTCTTTTTAAATTTGTGAAATTGTTGTTGGAAGTTATTTTAAAATGGATGTTTTTTTCCCTAATCCAATCTAACAAATTTAAATATTATTTTGAACGATTCATGATGTCGAATATTGATTTGATGTACTCGAAACCAATGCTCAATCAAAAAAATAAAAATTGTTGTCGATGCACTACAAATATTTACAGAGCAAATATTAAACCGAAATTTTTTGTAATTTGGATATTCGTTGTGCAGCAGCGCTGAATAAATTGAGCAATCAATAAAATACGCTCAAACTGGTTCCTCGCCTGGAATCCCATATGCTTACGGTACATATACTCAAACTGACACAAAGTCTAAGTAGCCCAATTATTTGCGGTTCAGTTTGATGCAGTAAAAAAAAAACAGGGGGTTAGAAAATAAAACCAAAATGGGAAAAGAACTGGGTTTTTTTTTTTTTTTTTTTTTTTTTTTTTTTTTTGATGTTAAAGGACCTGGAGCAAGCTTCGACTTTCTACAACACACTGCATGAGTGTAGTAGGTAAATTACTGTGTGCCAATTTGCAGCAATAAATAAGTGATACAAATCACAATCAATAAAGATAAATAAAAGTGGAGCAGTGAGCTAGCATAAATTTAGATGTTTCTGCCAAAGAATTGTTAGCCGCCATCTTTAAACATAAATCTAATGTGACAAAAAAACTAACTGCCGGCCCACTTCTGCAAAAGAAAATTTATCTACCTTTGAACAGAAATCTAATGTGCGAGAAAAACTCATGGTAAATAAACATACAAAAAAATCAACTGACAATTTTCAAACAGATCTAACTTGAGACAGAAATCTAAATCAAATTTGTTATGCAGAAAATGTATAATTGATGCAAGAAGTGGAGTTCAATAATAACTTCAATACAAAAAAGTTAACAAGAGCAACTTACTTCACACATATCCAGTCACCTGGTTTCATTTCAACTTCTGTCATAGGGGGCCTTGAGGCGTGTTTATAACTAACAGGTGTCTGTCTTGGAAAGGTATCTGTACCACTCATATTGAGTAGCTGAAATAGTACATTCCTAAAAGATGTATCAATAACTTTGGCATCATTTTGACCGGGCTGTTCTGAAATTACAGGGGAATTGTATGCATAGCTCAACACATAGCGCATGATATCAACAGTTTGTGCTTTCTCAGATTCCAAAATCTGTCACATTCCAAGAAAATAAGCAAATGTTAACCGAAATCGCATATAAATTAGTTGCAAATATAATTGCACTCATTGATATTTTTTAAGTTAATAGAAGGAGGTGACACAGACTGAGCATGAGAACAAGATCGTGCTGGAAAAACAGCGACTGTAATCACTAGTTAACCAACAAAACGATGTGTTAATAGGTGAGAGATTTTTTTTCCCAATTGGGTAACATAAAAAGAAAATAATTACTTTCATTAATTTTAACTTCAATCTGAGCTATGTGACAGTTTCTTTCCCAAGCCAGTTTCTGTTTAGATTTCTAATTCTGTTATGATTCAAATAGGAGACAACTGCAATCTGATTTCTGAAATCTATGAAGGTGGGCAAACATAGTCCAAGGTACGTAAAAACAATATAGAGGATTGAAGCAGTTTATGTTTGATGTGAATCATGTGACATCTTTTCCAAACCAGCTCCTGATTAGATTTCTAGTTCATTTTTTATTCAAATAGGATACAAGTATGATCAGTGACTTCAAAAATTTAACAAGACGGGGAAAACATAGTCCAAGGTACGTAAGTACAATATGGAGGACTAATAATTTATCCAAAAAAATGCATAACGAGTATTAATATATCCCCATAGTTATATACCTCAAGTTCTAATAAGCGATGTGAATGAAATATGGCTACGGACCTCAACCTAAACGGGCCAAAAACATGGAGATGAAAAGATAATTTTAATTTTGCATTTACCTTGCTTTCATTACCGTTCAAGAACAACTTCATACGACTTGTGGATGTCGTGCCATTCTTAAACAACGACGGTGATCCATTGTACACGATAACCTCGAGATCTTTCCTTGAAAGAAATCTATATACTCAACCATAAAGATTAAACATTTATTAGGTATCCCATCATGTTAACATAAAGATCATTGCAATGAATAAATAAAAAACATTCAACATAGTCAGTGTTATTAAAAGCGCGCATACGCGCAACGATGCGCGCCTGAAGCGCTTCATTTAAGGTATGTGATGCGACTTGAACTACGCGCGTTTCTATCGCTTATACCCTATGAGCAACACGCAGCAGTGCGCCAAGTATGCACGTTCAGTTGAAGCTGTGAGAAAATATGAGGAAAAAAGGGGAAGAAATGTCATTGACAAGCATTGATCAAGTTTGACTGTCTAAAATAATTATGTTTTCTCTAATTGCGACTTTAACTCATACACGCTTCAAACATCAGTCGCTTCAAACTGTGTCTTCTTTTCCAACGGCTTCAACTCATACAACGACCAAATAAACTTATCTTCTTTTTTAATCTTTCTTTTCTTTTTGATATATTTCATCTGTAACTTATATCTTCTTCTATTTTCTTTCTTATTCTTTTAATTTGTCTGCTATGTATTTGTCAATTTGTCCCAGTGGGGTCTCTTCGGTACTGAAAAGAGTTCTTTAGTGGCGTATGTAGTTTGTTATGTCCTTGTCAATTTGTCTCGTTGATTTTCTTCAGTATTGAAATGAGTTCTTTAGTATTGTACGTATATGTCTGTATTCATAATATATATGTGTGTGTCGTGTGTGTGCGTGTGTTTATATATATTACATGTGCACATATATACAAGTTATATTTGGTACTTCGCTTTATTTTTTAATGGGGTTCTTCATTACTCCTATTTATCTTGTGTGTATGCTATATACACATGTATATACAAGATACGTACATGGTTTGAGTAGTTCTTTCTGCCTATATAAGGACATAGCTATTGATTTTTGCAACATAACTCCACGAGTTTCTTTAATTTTGCTTGTTTGTATTAAATTTGTTTGAATAAAGATAACAACCGCCATGCATTTCTTTCTAATACCACATTGTATGTTCTTTAATGTTTATAGTCTCTTTGTTTGAAGTAGTGACAATTTGATTTGCTTATGTATGTGTTATTTTATATTAGTTCATAACGTCTACATTGTTTACATGTGCAAGATGTGTGTATCTAAAATTTTACACATTATGCGCTTTTCTTTAATGAAGATCGCTTCGCGTTTGCGTGTTGCGCTTATGCTCCAAAGGGTCTTGGCTCTTCGGTGCGCGTCTCACGTTTAATAACACTAAACATTAAGTTCAAATATAGTAAATTGACTTTCTTAGGGTAAATGGTTTTTTATTTTGCCATAATATATTCTGATTTTCAGCTTATTATACCATGCTCGCAATCAATTTAATTAAACTCAAACTAGGAATCAAAAAGTAGACATAATAGTAGACATGAATTAAATTTGACCATCGTTTACAGTTTAGTCCAACTCTGTTTATGATCCAAAGGTAGTAAGAAATGCAATATGAAGCAAAGCTATAACCAAATAAGTGGAAATTAGAATGCACCCTTTATTTTCAAGTTCCGTGCATGAAAAAACCTTCTCAAAAAACATGTTTTAATTTACGTCCTTATTTTTAGTTTCAGCAAAAAAATAAGTTCTATTTGAAAATGATTTAACCTTTGATTGTATGTTTCTATAAGCAAAACTGCCCTTTTTCTCCTTTCGAAAAAAATGCAAATTTGCATATCTTTCTGCCAATATTTGCAAGCAAGAAACTTCAGACATTTACACGCTTTCCTGCAAACATGCTGAAACTTAAAACAATGGTTTTTTTTAATTTAAATTTTATGACGGATAATTGTGTGTTTCAAAACTTAATGATAGTGTCGTTTTACAAAATTTCCTCCTAACTAATCTTAATATTTGTATAAATTCTGACAAAACAAAAGGCAACCCTAATAATTTACATAAATATCTCTTCTGTTCAATAGGTCTCATATTCGTCCAACTAAAGTGTATCAACAACTACTTTACGATTAGTCCATAATATATGTATATATATATATATATATATATATATATCAGTTCTGTCAGGCATTTGTGTTATAATATGTAAATCTATGTCAAAATAAGGATCAGGAACCTCTAAGAATATTAAACTGTATGGACTTTGGTTTGCAATAATAACATTAGAATTTGAGTTGTCTGGATGATATATCAAGCTATCTGATCTGTCTTATCTCCCTAGTGCATTGTTTGAATTGTATAATAACCTTAGATTACCAAAATACAAATTTTCTTATGTGCAAAAATCCATCTATATATCTAGGCCAATTGCCTAATCAAAGTAAAGGTGATTTTTTTTTCTTTTTTTTTTTTTTCCTTGCCTAACAAATTACAAAAATTAGACGAATGCAAAAATCATGATGACCCAAACTCTACTCAAACCTTAAAACAAGTTGATTCATCTGTCTGTTTATGTTATAATAAGCACTGAGCGAGGCGAGAGGATAAAAGTCACGCTTCGTCTAATTTCGCTTAAGCATTGCTTGATTTTTTTTTTAAGCAAGTTTTATCTGTATCTATATAAATCTTTATTAATGGTTGGCTTGGAAGCGCAAACTTTTGGCCCTACCGCGAACTTCTCAAAATACCCTTGACTCATATATAACATAACATAGCTAAACTTCACTTAAAAATAAAATCTAATAAATTTTTTTTTTTTTTACCAATTCAAAACATTCATCTACAAATATTAATAAATTTTACAAACATTTAATACTTTAATCTAAGAAATCAACTTTATTTACAAATTCGTTCCTTATTAGCTAATAACAAAAATATAAATTCAAACTAACAAAACATTACTGCAACTTAGAAGTAAAAATTGAAAGAACGTGATTTCAATTTAAAAATATTGCCATATGCATACATGTGTATGTATACTTCTTGAGTGCACTAAATATATAAGATTTATAAAATAATAACTTATGTGAGCATGTGCCATAACACTCATCTATTATAAAGAGACTATATAAGTGTACTATATGCATACAAGTGTACAATATATGTACGCACAAATTCATCACAACAACCAAAGTTTGGCTTTGAAGTTTGCTTCTAAATTCATAGATTTCAAAAGTTGGATTTGACTTTTGCTATTTATTAAAAGTCAACATACTTAAGTTGAGTACAAACGTACACATTTGTTAAATAAATAAGCATACCTTCACGCATACCATTCATTGATCCATATCTTAGAAAATAAGATAATATTGTTAGGAATGTGGGTTTTTGCTAACATCCCAATTCATTTTAGTTTAAAAATAATAAATCTTTTGTCGATTATTGCTTAAATTGAAGCAAAGTGCCAATTAAGCATGCGTAAGCGCTCATCATTTAATTATTTTGTTTTTTTTAAAGAATTAAACATTGTTCATGCATTTAGCGCAAAGCGATGCTTAAGCAACGCTTAAACGTGTTTTTCATAACATAGCCAGGGGCGGATGAAGGTTGTCTCCTCAGCTAGGGCCAAGGTCCTAGCTAAATTTTTGTAATCCCTGCACAATATATATAAGAACTGTAGTATGCCCCATCTAAAATAATAGTGTGGCCCTACCTGAAGGAACCGGCTGGCTCCGCCACTGAACATAGCTATCAATAGAACTACATTGTATAAATGTACCTTCTGGTAATTTACCCTACATCATACATGTTATAATCACTTCCAATTTGGCAAAATCTATTTCCACCCCATTAATTTCCTTTCCCACCCCCGTCAGTTAACAAAAAAACAAACACCCCATATTTTTCCATTGTCACCCCACTATCTTCCAGTATTACCCTTGTTAAAAAAACACATTTCAAACAACATTCAAAACAGAACTTGTTTTAGCAATGTCAAGTTATTATAACGTGATTTGCATTTTGTAATATCAGCAACTTATTCTGGCAAAGTAAAGCAATGTCAAGCTATTATAACTTGTTTTAGCAATATCCTATTCTAACAACTTGTCTTAGTTATGCAATTTAATCACTGGCAATATATGTAATCATCTATCCAGCTTCAGTTATGTAGAAACGTGATTTGCATGAACCAACGTTTTGGCTTGACTTTATTTGCAAGGAACCCGCGAGCTATATTAACGTGGTCCGGATGGAAACCACGTCTGACATTAACGTGGTTAGCATGGAATCCACGTTACATTGTAACGTGATCAGCATACATACATCGTCTCCCTTTAGCTTATGAATAACTTTATTTTATTTAGCCTGATAGCTATAAGGATAAAGTTGTCATTTAAATTTAACATATTTTGGTGGGGTGGGAAAGGAAATTAATGGTGTGGGAATAGAATTTGCCTTCCAATTTTTAGAGGAAAAAAAAATTAGAACTAGGATAAAAAAACACAAGCATATAGACTGTATTAGTGACCTCAATGCATCAGGCCGGTCTCTAGCAATCTTCATACACACATCAACTGCCTTTAGAAAATCACTCCCGGCCTCTTCTTTATTCACTAAAAGTTCATCCTCCTCTATTTTCATACCACTTTCGAAATAATTTCCAGAAGACCCTTCTTTACCATAACTCAACCCTTCCACCAGCCTCAAAATCTCGCTCACAAATGGAGAACCCCCTCGTGAAAAACTGTCAGTACCAGATACGATGAAATTCGAGGAGCTGGACTGAGAATGAAGCCGCGATGATAATCTAAACGGATGTATTCTGCGAGGAGAAGAAAGGGAAATCCGACGACTGTTAGTAGACGAGAGAGTAGCGTGGCAGGATAAGTGGAGGAAGTGGGAGGATGAGCGTCGATAAAGGAGGTTAGGAAACGCTGGCGCTGACAAAAGAGTTAGAATTTTCGACGTCGTTGCCATTTTGAGAGGAAGGGCGAAGATGAAACCCTATATATCGGACAGAGAGGGTTTATGGCCAGAAACGAAGGGAAAGCTGGTTATCATTACCAATTTCCCGGTGTTTTAGTGTCACGCACGCCGCACCAATTTGTTTGAGGCAAATTCTGTTTAGACCGAAATTTCACATGACCAAAATACCCTTTACCTCGTAGAGCCACTACGAGGTTATGTATCTTACCTCGTAAAGACTCTACGAGGTAATGTTGCTAACCTCGTAGGCCCCCTACGAGGTAATGATACCAACCTTATAGGCATAGTGCATGGTTGGACCACAATCCCCACACCCGCACTGCGTGGTTGACGGAAACATATAAAAAAAAATATTCAGCGAAGGGTATTTCTGTCCAACGAAATTTTAAATTAAAAAAGGGGGGCAACTCAGCTATTTAGTAGGTCTGAATAGAATTTGCCTTTCTTTGAAGTTCACATTAGGGACTGGTCTTAGATTAACACAGTTTCTGCTTCCATAGTTTACTACATTAACCTATTTTCATGAATTTTTATGTTATCATCTAAAAAGTACAAAAAACTGTAAATATTAATGAATTATTACTGAAAAAGAAAAAGAAAAATTATAGAAATGTCTGTATTTACTATGAAAAAGTACGGACATATTAGTAATTATTCACGTAGTGTGTTGCGGATAATGAAAAACGAAAAAACAGATGTAGAAATATCTGCACTTATTGTGGGTAAGTGCAGACATATTTGCAAATATTCTACAATGTATTGCAGACATGTCTCAAAGTATAGAAAAAATACAGACATGTATGCAATTCTTCTGTATACAACTTCTTTTTCTGCAATTGTACTAAAAGTAATATATTCTTCATTTTATGCATTGTTCATTATTTTTTTGATGATTTTTCTACAATAATATGATACTAGTGTGTAACCTGTGTGTTGCACACGACAATATTATTAAAAATAATATGAATTATTTTAATGTTAAAATGAGAAATTTGTTATGCAATATATGATAAATTTTGATGTGAAATATATAAACTATCAATTAAAATTATTATTGTTGTTTGTGTGTAATTTATGTTCTATAGCTTACACAAACAATATGTATGTGTGTGTATTTGATTTTGTTTTAATTATTTTTATTAATATAGATATACACGTTGAAATTGATGTAGATTAGTAATTTATTTGATGAATTAGCAAGTTTATTTAATAGAATCCACTTAAATATGTTAAATGTAAAATTACAAAGTCAGTTTAACGGTATAGTATTACAGGAAAAACTGGAGATAAATTTGCAAAAAAAATATAAATTTGTTGTGGAATTAGTGATATTCAAAAAGAATTTTATGATCTAATTGTAACGACCCGAATTTCCATACCCTTTGAGTTGACTAATCGCACCATACATCCAACCCAAATTGCACAGAAATACAAATCATTAATAGAAAGAAGTTAGAGGTGAGAAATAGAAGGAAAAAAATATTAAAATAGAAGAAAACGAAGATCATAAACTCACAGCGGAACGAATAAAATATATTAGATAACATAAACTTTGAAATACAAATCTGTAACTGTATATATACATACCATCATCAGAGCACAACAGTTATTCCTGGAACAGTTATAAACACTTGTTTCCAGATACAACACCGTACACAGCGGAAAATGTGATAGTCTATCACTAACTGGTGAAGCCTCCTGCTTCAAGCTTCTCCAAATGAATCTGTAAACCCCGACTACTTGACTGCTCGTACAAATTTGGGCACCCAAGAGTTTAGGGGAAAACAAAACAAAACAAACTCTGGGTCAGTCATGGGACTGGTTTGAGTAAACTCCAACCATTTGTTTAACTTTCAAAAATCCTTTCGAAAGAAATGATAATCGTAAGACCGCTCCACACATAAACACGGATGGTTTTTACCTTACGATAACCAGAAATATTTTTGACATCAAATCCAGTGATATTATAATAATGTCTACATCAAATAAATAGAATCTAGCGGAACGCTTGCATCTCACGCTCCGTATATAATATAAAATCGAAAACCGCAGGGCGCTTATTGGATATTGGATTTCCAACATGACAAGGTATGGAACCACCTTCCGATAGTGTAACTCTAGAGAGGAATACACTGGGTTCAACAAGAACGTCTTGCAATCCTGCCCACACATGGTTGACCACTCATTTAACTTGAGTGTATCAAGCATATTATCACCAACGGCTATGATCAGCAACCGTTACCGAAAGAATGCAGCAGTGAATATAATAAGAAGCAAATGAAATTTCTCTAGATCAGGTGATAATACCCCTAACGGGAATGACCCACTTGGCCATGCTGCCTGCCCGATTTCTGTTATTTCCCGGGTGATGAGGCTTGAGGTCACGATTATCTTTCAACACATCTCGCCATCATTTACTTTGAATGTCACATCGCCAAACATTTATCCATATACGTTGTCCCGGGACTGGACAAACCGAAGACACCATTCCGCCAATCCATCTTGGGCAATTTCTACCTAGGACTAGTAGAAAAGCCCTTGCACTTTACTCTGTCTTCAATTATCTTCAGCATAAGTTGATTCATAACGCATATGCCAATACAGAGTGGTTTTCAGATAATAAATCTGATCCCAGTCTCTCCGTATTGACAACGGAGGTATAAAATAAATCAAAACTTTGATAGTCGGTGATTTAACTATCAAAGAAACATCCATACAATCAACGGTCCTATTTCCAATTGGAAATTCTACCGATCAAACATCAAACAACACTGGCCCCTTTTTATATTAATTCCTTATTATATTATCGATTCCAATTCTCATTTTCCGTCTTCCAGATTCTTTCAAAATTTAATTGTCTTCCTCGATTCTTTAAAAACATTTCCAATATCAAAATTCCTTTATTCGAGAAAATATCTCTTATTCCAGTTAGAAAACATTACTAAATATTCATGAATCCTTATTTTCTATATTCAGAAAGTATACCTTATTAATATCGGAAAATATTTCCATCTTCCATTTCTTAATTCCTCCTTGATCCATTCATTTCATTTTCTATGCGTAAGAAATATCTCTCACTTTATTTGGGAAAACATTTCAAAAATCTTTTAAATTAACGCGATGTTATAAAACATCGTTATTGTAACTCAAACCACTAATCACTTATTAACTAATCATATTGCTAACCAATCTTCACTATCGAACCTTTACCATTTCTCCATCAATCATGAAGTCAATCAAGTTGGGGTATAATTACCTCTCAGACCTTAATTGAACAACATTCTCAATTTTGAAATAGTCAAAGCTCACAACTTCAAACAAAACATCGCTTACACGACTCTCAGATTCAATCTAAGGATCCATTTCATTTACGGGAAAACATTGATTATAACGGTAGCGTTATAAACGCTGTTTCCAAATATTTGATTTATAAAACATTGATTATAATGGTAACGTTAAAATCGTTGTTTAGATTTACAGAACATTATTATAACGGTAGCGTTAAAATCGCTGTTTAAACTTATAAAACATTCATTATAACATTAGCATTAAAATCGCAGTTTAATTTTATAAAACATTCATTATAACATTAGCGTTAAAATCGCTGTTTAAATTTATAAAACATTCATTATAACATTAGCGTTATAATCGTTGTTTCCACACATTTGGTTTATAAAAATATATCTTGTACTTATTAATTTCAATAAATAAATTAATAAGTAAATAAATAAATAATTAAATTTGATTCAAAACGGAAAGTAAAAGTAACTACTTCCCTAAATTCGATATAATCGAATTTCAAATAAATAACTCTCTCTCGATTAATCTATATTCGATTTATATTCCGTACTTCGGAATTTATCTACCATTTCAGGTTAATTCAATATCCAAATTTACTTTTGAATTTATCATTTCCAATCATTGTCAAATTCCTTTATAACCATTCCACTCTACAAAACGTTATCACACTTTATTTTATATTCTAAATCTTGAACTAAAACTCATCGTTCTCTTTTAAAACGATTACCCATTTCCCTTTTCACTAAATTTCCAATTTGGATTCATATTCCAAATCTAGATTTCCTTTATATATATTTTATTTGCAAATTACTTGCTTTAAACTATTATTCTTTTTAACCATGAATATATTCCTTTTATATATATAATCAAATCAGTTTGATTTCGTATTTAAAAATAATATATTAACCTGAATTCTATTTCACTACAACAAAAACACCAAATTACAACTTTAATTTTACAACGGTGGTAAAAGCACCGTTGTAATAAATGTTTATTTACAACTTTTTGCAGAAAAGTTGTAATAAACTTATTCTTGACAACTGTGTTATTTTCACAATTGTAGTAAAAGCCTATCACAACTTTTATTTTTTGACTGTTGTAATATATGACTATATTTTAATATAATTAACAACTAATAATTAATATTTAATACATTTATATTGATTATTTATAATTAATAACTAATAATTATTGTTAATAATCAATTAGGAAGTGATAATTAATAATCAATCTGTAATATTTAATACTTAGCAATTAAGAAGAATAATTAAAAAATATAGTCAATATTACATAATTACTATTAAATAGTTAATAATTAAAATATAATAATTAATATATGGTTATTTTTCAATATTAATAATTAGTATAATTAATTATTATTTTTGACAATTAATAAATATTAAGAAGTAATCATTAATATTAATAATTAAGAAGCAATAATCAAGTGGTAATATTTAATATTTAAACATTTATTTTTCGTAATTAATAATTAATAATAAAATGTTTTTATTTGAAAACTATACAAACTTATTTTTAACGGTTCTTTTTTCTACTTGTTATAATAGTGACCTATTAGATATTAACAATAACTAATATTTAATAACTAATAATATTAATATTTAAGAATAATTAATAAATAGTAATTATGCTTTGCCAAAAAATAATAATAATAATTAATGTTAAGGTAATAAGGTGTATGAAGCCGGTTGCATTTTAATTGCTTGCAGTAACATCGCTGAAGACAAAATCTTGGTTCCGAGCTCATGTTCTTTCAAAATCGAAATTTAGGTGGGAACGTGAAAATTTAGGCGGGCCGCCCTGTACCCTAACAAAAATATCTGGACAAATCAAACAAAATTGATATCCCCTAATAAAAAATTATCTAACATAAAAAGAATATGTTAAAACTGCTCAATGGCGACTACTGCTAGGTCTTTTCCTCGTCGTCGCATCTCCTTTTCTCACATCTACCTCATCTCAACAACTCAATTTTCTTCAATCTGCCCTCTCTTCCTTTCGCTTTCACGCCCACCGCTGACCCTACCTCTTCATGGAGAGGAAGAATAAACCTAGATCTGGATTGGAGATGAGCGGTTCTGTGAATTTTCGCTCCAGCCCTATTTCGTCTTCAGCTGTCGTGGAGGTTGTAAACCCTGTTCCAGATCTTAAACACCTCGCGACTGCTACTGCCACTTTGCCGATTCTCCCGCTATCTGGTCTGACTACCTCTGACCAATCAACGCTGACTGGGCTCCTTGCTAGTGATTTTCCTCGTTGGTCAGAGACCGACAATACTCTTGGGTCTGGTAAAGATGACACTGCAGGTAATACCCTTTGTGGTGGGTTGTTTGTAACTGTGGCAGACAATATTTTGGTTGATGAGGCAATCTTGGGCTTGTATAGCGAAAGTAACAATGTGACGGTACCTCCTTCTGCTTCTCTTGTTCACAATGTCATGCATTCAATTTGCATCTGATAGTATTTTATGAATTTAGTGAAGTCATCGTTTCATATCATAACCTGAATTTAGTGAAGTCCTCAATTTTTTACCACATGTTTCTCTTCTATTTGCACGTTTGGATATTTGCGAATGAAATGACTATTTTTTTGTAGACAACCAACTTGGCTGCAATTCATACACAAGTGATCACAGTTTGAGGTCTCTGGATATAATTTGTAGTAAATTTATTGTTGCTTCCTGTTGTAAATTGAAATATTCATTGGATCTAATGTTTATGTTGCCATCTATTTTGTTAGTGTTATCAGTGGCACTGTTTGTCACGACATTAGAAGATCCTCCATTACAGAACATGTTATTGGGCCTTGAAGATGTAGATGCATGGTCCGATAAATAACAAGGTGGGGTTTGTTGCAATGTAGAAGAACTAGAACCATTCGAAAGAGGAACTGAGGCAACCCCAGGTGAACACACTTTCTGCATAAGCTCAACTTGCCTCTTAAGAAGTTCATTGAATACAAGTATTTGATTTTGAGCAAAAGTCTAACATGATAAGCCTTGAAATTTTTTTGATTCTCTTCTTCTAGCTTTTGCCAAACTAGTTCAGTAAAACCAGGTTCTATTTTTGCTTGATATAGAAGAGTATAGACCACTTCCTTCTGGTTCATATACAGCTGAAGACAACATTCTATGAGATTTTGTACAAGTTGTATGTCTTGCCGTGACACCTTTCTCATTTCTCCACCGTACATCTTCTGTTCACTAGATTTGAGGTCGGTAAAAAATTGATATATTTTCAAATCTTCCACCGCCAATCACAATATCAGTATATGATCTATACCCACAAACCAACCAGCAGGATTCTTTTTGGATAATGATGATGGATGATAGTGGAAAATTGACTAGGAAACGAGATTCTTTATCCAAAACAGCTGTGTTTGTATTGATTTAGAAGTGCTTGTATATGTATAAATAAACATACGGTTGATGCAAATATGATTTGCATTTGCCTCTCAAGTTTTGGACAATACAATACTGCTAATTTACATATCTAGAAAAGGATCCATGCTTCATCATTTTGTATAAATTAGTAAATCAGCTTTAGTGAGACATTATTGGATAGTGTTTCTTTGTTTAAACTGATTAACTATAATTGGACATTTGATGTTTGCAGATCGTCGAATGGCGTTCAGTAATGAGTCCAGCAGCAATGTGGCGTAAAGATTTCGTTGTCTTCGACTAGTGTACTCCCGTAGGATATGCAATTTTTGGTGGATAACTTGTGCTTGTACTAAGTTGCTTTGTAACGGTCAAGTATGTAATAATGTACGAAATGTTGTCTAAAACTTATTTTTTGTAATACTGAATGTTTGAGTATTTTAATAAATTAGTTTGCAAATAACTGTAATATCTGATTTGCTTATGGAGTATTGCTATATTTAGTGTATTGTTCTTTTCAGTTGCAAAAGATTTTTATTTTTTTTAAAACCCAAATGTCAATCACAACGGTGTATAACAGTTGTAGTAGATTTTTTTACAACAGTGCATAACTGTTGTAATAAAGTTTATTACAACGGTGGAAAAAAGTTGTAAAATATACATATTACAACGGTGTTGCAATAGTGCAAAAAAGTTGTAAAAGATTTTAGTCTATTGCAACTTCTTAATACACGACGGATTGCCCACCGTTGTAAAATGTATATTACAACGGTGTTCCACCGTTGTAATAGGGTCATTTTGTTGTAGTGTTTACAACTTCTATTCAGATTTTTTCCATACCAATCTCATTTGTATTGCAATTATTTAAAATTTCGTTTATAATTTCGTTTATAGTTTGCTAAGTTCAAATCTCATTTCAAATATTTGTTTTAAAACCGACTTCCACTTTTCCATATAAATTCAAATTTGAATTTATATTTCAATTTATCCAATGATAAATAATTCACTTAATTTATATTCTTATTTATAATCAACTTCTTGTTTTATTCATTAACATGTTTTTAATTTCAACTCTATTCGAAATTACATTTCTATTTTTGGAAATAAATTTCCTTTTTAAAACTCAAATTTCATTTTCTATATTCGAAAATATTTTACGGTATTTGAATACCAAAATTCTAGGACCAGTGATATTTAAACACACAAGTCAATCACAGTTGATATATCACAACATATGTCACAATCAATGCAAACACAATAATATAAATGTTGAGGAATCCAGTTGGGTCCCTCCGACCTGTTTCCCTGCATCCACAGATGTTAATCAACATTACTAATATTATTTTCACATCAATATGAAATATCATGGTGGACAGAATTATTAATCGATCAACGATATAACTGTATCAACCAATTCAAACAATTTTATTAACCATTCATCCAAACAAACATCACACAGTATAGAATAAATAATTTAAAACTCGTTTATAAAAATATAAACGAGACAGAGTTAGTGAGGTTACTCACCTTGTTTCGCAGTTGACGGTTCTGCTTTTGTTTTGTTTAAAATTAAACAGACGCTTGATTTTATCACGAAATTCTAATAGCTTTGTTTTCCGCAGAAATGGTTCTACAACGTAGATCTCTCTGTTGCGATCCCAACATAACCGGTTTCATGGAATTCTGTTAACACATTTAAAAGTTATTAACGATTTAGTTAACATAATTTTAATTGACTAAACAATTTTCTTAATTAGAAATTAGTTTTACTAATTACTTTTTGCATTAGAATAATTAGAGCTAAACCCTCCTTCCTTTTCTTCTCGTTCGTTCCTGCTACTTTGTTCAGCACCTGCCAAAACACCCACGTGCCTTCGTTCTTACCCAGTGCAGCTCTTCTTGCAGTGAACACAACTCCATCCCAACATGAAATTAACCCCTTGTCTTCATGTGAATGAACAGTCTCATAGTTATTCTTTAAATACTTACGGAATGAGGCACCATTTATCTTGGTCTACTGTCAATATCTTTGCTCCAAATTGTGAACTTTCCAGTTAACACAAGAGGACCCCTTTAAAGTTCACCAGCGCAAGCTCCACGTCTTTCATTGAATCGACAACCACTCTCGGCATCATGCTCATCTTTTCATTACAGTATATGAACTTTCTGAAGACAACCAACTTACCCACGTATACACTAATCACCAGACCCCACGAGATGCATGAACCCCCTCAAACTCATCACTTAGGTCATCCACCAGACCGTCTTACCCAGTTCAAGGGAGACACCCACTGACTGCCGAGCTTGCCTTAATCTCGATCCCTGCTATCACAGTGTCAACTCTTCTGCTCGCCAAATCCCGCCCTTCCTTCTACCAAAAACCCCACTTGGATAAGTTTCCGCTCGCATTGCCTCAACCTCCTAAATGCCATGTGGAACAGCGTTTCATCCATCTCCGGCATATCCCCCCCCCCCCAGGCTGACTCCTTAGTTCGCGTTGTACGGTGATGAGCTCTATTTGATTTGCAAGGGATTTTCAAACTTGCGTTCAGATGAAGAGAAGGAAGCATCCTTTTTTCTTTTTCTTTTCTTTTTAAGCAATCGATTTGCGGAGGCCATTTTTAAGAAGAGGAAGAAAACAGTGAGGCTTGAGCTGTAAAGGGTGGGTTCGGATGAAACAAAGGAATGAGGGTGTTGTTTTCCTTTTATACACGTTGTTCCAGATGTGAAAAGGGTTAATCCGCAATCGTTGACTTCAAATGAATTTTATCTGGTATATTTGCAGACTTATGGTGTACAAATCTTGAAAGGATTGGTCACGTTCAAAAGAATTAGAGGGATACTTTTACTTTTCTATTATGTCGGCAGTTGTTGCCTTTACTGTAGGCACATGCAGTTTTATCCTTGTCAGCACAAGGATAGATTTTTATTTTTGACCTTGATGACATGAAGAGTATTAGCCGACATGTTGGACAAAAGGTGAAAGCACACGGCTTCTGATTTTTCCAAAGATTTGATACGGGCAGATTGTCAAAATTCTCAACTCACCCATGTGAATTCCTGCCCTCAAATATATGCAACATTAGATATGATAGGATTTTTGTTTGCAGTAGAAAAGATTTGAATGAGATATAATAATATATATACATTTTTTAGTCATTTATTTAGCCGACCACTTTGACTGAAGGAACTAGAAAAAGCTTGATCGAGATTGGATAGGATTTGCTACTGAAATGCTTGGATAGGACTATACTGAGATTTTTAAAATGGAACAAGCCAGATAAAATATTCTTTTTATTTTATGACAAAGTCGCAGATTTGGTTAGATTTACAAAGATGTGTACAGTCAAGATTTTCAAGCCAAAATGTTTGAAACAATGCTGAGTTTGGTAAGATTTTTCCAAGATTTCGATGCGATTCTAAGGATTTGTTCAGACAAATTTTGCAGATTTAAGTTAGATCATATATGGATTGTCATTTTATTTTTATTTATACTTGTGCTTAGATTTGGTCTTAGATTTCAAACGGATATGGTAGCATCTAGATTTGGAAACAACGCGATCGTATTTGGTTAAAATTTTGTGTGATTGATGATCGACATTTTTAATTTATGAATTCCATATAAAAATCGTTTTAAATTTCCAATATAAAATTTTGAAACAAATTAAATGTTCAAAATTAAACTGCTGAAAATTCAGGTCGTTACACTAATATATGAGAAATTCCTTATATAAATGAATTATAACTAATTTACAAATTAACTTTGTCATTATTGTTGATATATATAGTTCATGTTATGTGATTTTTACATTTGCATGGGAAAATACCTTTTTTAATTATGAATATACATAATAAAATTGGCTTTTATTGTTGAGAGCTATTAGAAAAATGTACTAAACACCCTCTAAGATTATTTAGATAATTAGAATTTAAGATTCCATGAATAGTTTAAGCATATGGGCTGAAATATAAAATATCACGAAAGAATTGAGGAGGTTTAACAAATAATTGTAGAAATGTTAAAATGCAGGTATTTAAAGCGGGAATTGTTTTGTTTAATTTATAATAAATTTATTGAGATAAGTGTATAATATATTATTATTTTTATTGTTGTTTACATATATTATTTAAACTATGTGACTTAATTAACTTTATATTTGAAAATAAATGATTTTTCCATTTCTGTTGATATTAACATGGTGTGCATTTTAAAACATGACGCTTAACGTTAATTAGATGAATTAACAACAATTCATTGATTGAATTCATTTGTTAAACTCAAAATACATAATTAATTTAAGCATATTGATTTAAATGTACAATGTAAAGTAATATTGTGCTGTGTTTTGTAAATAACTAAATAAATTTTAAAATGTAGGCTTTTGACATTAATATTACAATGCAATGCACGGAAAATATATTGACGTAAATGAGTTCGACTTTGAACTTGTGATATTATTTATGCGTATAATTTATGTTATGTGATTAACATTTTTATATATTTGATATTCCTTCATTTATGTTAATCTGAATAAGGTTAAGCTAGGTGTGATTTATTTGGTAATCAATGAATAATAGTTTGCTAAAATTATTTAAATAGTTTTAATATTATGTAATTAATTGTAGAATATGGTACTAAATGTAAAATATTGGAAAATAATTGAGAGAGACTTAAATGAGTATAAAAAAAATTTGAAGTGTAGGTATTTGGTGTCAAAAAACAATAATTATGTCATTTTTAGTTAATATTAGTTAATAAAATTTATTTAAAATGATTAAATTTTGAGTTTTATAATTAATTTAAATATGTCTACTTAAAAATAAAACGATAGGAGCTAACTGGTCAATAAATAATTGCGTAAACTTTAAAATGTTCATATCAAAATGAAAAATGATAGAAGTAATGTGAGAGAAATAGTAAATAAGTATAAAGTGACAAACTAACTTGAAAATAAAATATCCAGAGAGAACTAAGGAGAAGAAAGAAAAATCCTATAATTAAGAAGATAGCTTTAAAAGGTCTGCTTTACTATTATTTAATAGATTTGGGTGAGTGTAGGAATTGAATTTTAAAGTTTGAAGCTATCAGCAAAAATTGCATTCAACCATGCAACACTTCGATATAATTCTGTGATGTCTACAATTTTTTGAAAAATTGCATGTTTTCCTGCGTTTTTTCGCTAAAACATGATTATATTGTTTTTGAAGCATTTTTTATATTTTTCTAACATGAATACAAAAATAATCATATATCGAATTTAAGTTTTGAAATTTGATAGTTTCTAGGCTGGATTTTGATGTTTTTTGAAAAACAAAGACCTAATTTACAAAGTTTTAAAGATAGAGAATTTTTTAATATTGTAAAATCTAACAAGGACCTTAGTTAAATTGTCCTTTTTTAAAAACACAGTAGCAAAACTTTGAAAAGGCCTTTCAATACTCCTAATACGGATGTGAATGACAATAGATACCCACTTGTCGTGTGCCAATCTGTTGTTTAAAAAAAAGTTCATTAGGCATAAGTGAGTGTACTAATTTAACTCATTTCCAATGTCAGACATTACATTCTTTGATATAGGTGATGTTACAACGTCCGATGGAATAATATTAAAAGTAAAAAATAACCAGTAGAGAAAAAGGGTAAAATAGTAAAGTGGTAAGATGTGAGAAGAACAAAAGGATTGTATTTTGCATTGTGGGCAACAAAAACTAAAGTGCACTAGCCTAGCCTCGTTTTCATTTTTTGTTTAGTGTCAAGGCGATGCCCTTTTTGCTTGGGGCGTGATCGATGGCTTACCGCAAACCTTCATTTTCTTTTTTCTCTTTTTACATTTAGGCTGGTAGCCATCAGCCAACTAACGAAATAATGCGCGTTAGGCGATAAATCACGGCCATGAAGCCTCATGAAACCATGATAATAACTTTACACTGCATTAATTTTTCATGATGGCTATTGTTACTTCGATTATTTATGGATATTCAAATAAATGCAATTTGATAATTATCTAGTCAGACGGCCAGAATGATGATCTGAATGTCCAAATCCCAACCTTAGATAAAACCGTAAGATGATAGTCGGACAAATTCGGCAAAATGGCATGATGAAGTGTTTGAAGCACAAATTGCAAGCATCAAAAATGAATTCGAACCAAGTTGCATGTACCAACTAATTCATCTTGAAAGAACACCACTCCATATTTGTCAAATACCGAGGCAACTACACAAACTAACTTCAGACCCAAGGCTAAGGGATGGAGGAAGACCAATGCGCAATGGTGGCCCCGGATTTGACAAGAAATCGGATTGGTACTGATCCGGTGTCTTGTTGAATTAAGGACCAATATTTATATGACATAACCGACTCTACCCCGAGTAAATCAAAGTTTTAGCTCGATCTAATATCACCTTTGCTCGTAATATCACTTGCCTTAGAGCGATTTGGATCTTTTTAGCTTTTGTTTTCTTTATAATAATATTGTACTCCAAACTTGGTCGATATAAACTATGCAATCAACAAAATCTGAAATAAAGTAATCGAATCATTAAAATGGGAGTAAACTCTTTAAGGTGGACCAGTCAAAATCGTTGTATGCAATTTTGTTATTTTCGTCATGTTTATTTCCTCGTTTTAATTTAATATTCTTCATTTAGTTCTTTACACAATCATCTCTAGGTGTTTGTGTGTCAAATCCAGTGCAAACATTATGGTGCTTCCACTGAAAAATGATTCTCAATCTCCAGATCTTTTCATCTACTAGTGGATCTCTAAGTCCATTGAGAAAAGATCCAAATCTTCAGAACATTAATTCTACTAAAATTTGCTAATGAATCCAGAAGGGAAGTACAAAAATGGCTCTAAAGAAAGACTTTTAACCTCACAACCGAGCACTAAAAAAGAAGCTAGTATACAATAGGAGAATCAGAATGATGTTGCAACCGCTGCTGCTGCTGCTCTGTAGTGTTATGAGTCTGAATACTCCACGTCATCAAATCACAGCCTTATAATCCAATGTTGGAGGATAGAAGGAAGTACAATAGGTGATGTTGCACAAGATCAACTCGTGGTTGGCCATGGACTCCGGGTCGACACCGAATTGAGGCACATAATTCATACTAATTCTGATTAAATATATCGTACCGGACAAAATCGAATAGGGCATGTCATTCTGAATATTCTAGAGCTACCGAGTTGAATCGGGATTAAGCCGCTGACCCTAAAAGAAATGGTGAATGATCTTCACATGCTAATTTCTTACTTCCGACTCATCTCATGATGGAACAAGACGATAGGGACCACGGATATTCCACTATAATGCTGCTCAGATGGTTCCCCCAAAGTGACGAGAACAAAAGAGGCATAGACACAAGGGGATTGATAACAACAGGTAATGAGCATTCCGACCGCAAACCTAATAGCTATAGTCAGCCAGATAATAAGACATATCCACGGCTACTCCAATGAAGACAGAAGAGTGGAAAGAAATCATGCTTCGTTCACAAATAACTTATTGAATGTTGAATATCCATGTAGATTCATCTTTTCTACAATGAATAATTATGCGAGCAAGACTGACCACATATAGCATCTTATGAGGTACCAGTGGTACATGGATTCTGCTCAAGCCACCAACACGATCTTGAGAGCAAGGCATTTCCAATCTACTTTAAGGGCATGGCGGTGATGTAGTTTATCGAGCTATAGTCCAAGTCAATTTCATTATTTGAGGAGTTAATAAAGAAAATTTTAAATCGGTTCTTCATTCATGTGGCTCTGACGTTGTCTAGTTTACAGCAAGCAACAGAGGAATCACTAAAAGATTTCTTTGAAAGGTTCAGTGTTATTGTCACAAAAGTCATTAACCCTAACGAAGAAGCTATTCTGATGGCGATAACCAGGGTTGTTGACCATGATTCTGAATTTGATGATTTGTTGTCCAGAAAGCCTCCATCTACGTTGGACTAATTCGGTTTTTTTGAAAATAAGAGGCTGGAAGGACACGAACAAGAGAAGCGGCTGGACCTAGAAACTAAGGAGTACAAATTAATGTGGTAGTAAAACAATGTGGAAGGATCACTCATAAGGTTAAAGAGAATATCCATAATCAAACAAAGGGAATATTAAATAGAGAAGAGGTAGCATGAGACAATGGTCGTGATCAAAGACGAGACTTGAGGAAGCGTTCACGATTCCCTACATACAATAACTATACTTTGTTTAACGACATGTTAGAGAACATATATCTAAAGACATGCAACACCATGCACCATATAAAGTCTACTCCTAGAGAATCAATGGAATAGGAGAAGCTATCAGAAAAGTTTTTCTTATTTCATGATATTTACAACCACACTACTAATAAATGCCATCTTTTAAGAGATGTAATAGAGAAGTTGATTCGAGAAGGAAAGTTAGATCAATATAAGAATTCCGTATGGGTTAGGGGAAAGGGATGGAAAATTCTAATAATCAAGATCAATTGCACATAGAGTTGCCACTTGACCAAAAAGAAAGGTATTATCATAAGTACCATTATCGATGGACCTCATTCGGCCGACAAGAGTTGGATAATGATAGAACAATATGCAAATGTTGTTAAACATATAGAGTATTGAGAGTGTAATGTTGTGGAAGAGACAGAGCCAACTAAACAAAGAAGGACGATGACTAATGATGTCGTTTTTCGAAATCGAGATGCAAACAGGGTGGTGGCCCAAATAATTGACCTGTTTGTTATTTCGATCATGATTGACCTGGCTTTAGCATGGAAAGGCCTGGTGGATTGTGGGAGTTCCATAAATATTTTTATAATGGCCTTGGAAATCCGACCCTTGAATTTCGACACTAATACATCCTTTGTATTCTCGTGCCCAAACTCAAGTACCAAAAACACAGAAGTTAGAACATCAGAAAGAAGAAATAAAGAAGGGTTAGAATATAAGGAAAAGAAAAAAAACACAATTACATCATATGAGAGAAGATTAGAATCTCACAACCAGTTAGTAATTTATAATGTAGCAATAATCTTTACAAATATTTTTTTTTATTTAATATGCATATACAACATCAGAGTAAACAACTAAACTGACCTGGACAGTTATACCAACATGCCCTTACAACACTGATGAAATAGTAATGAACAAAGCAGAAATAACTAGTACGAGAATACGTCACAGCCTTCAACTTCCCTCCTGAAAGCTCAAGGAAATCCAAACTATCCTACAAACATACTCGGTCGGGCCCGATCATTAAAATGAAATAACACCTGGGTTAGTCTGGTAAACTAGCGTGAGAAACCTCAAGTCATAAGGAATCTAATTATTTAAATTATAAACCTTTGAAATCAAAGGTATCACATAAGACCATGCGTACATAAACACAGATGAGTTTTTTTCTTACAATAACCAAAACACTTCATAACAAAATCCAGTAATATTATAATAATGTATACAATCCACAAATAAATATCAACATAGTTGGAATGCTTTCATCTCACATTCCAACATTATGACGACCGCCTCATACCCCTTACGTGTAAATAGGTAAAATAATGTGTTGTAGCATGCCAAGTTGATATGGGCCGGCCATCAGGAGTGATAATCAAAACCAAACATGTCGTATATCTCACAGCGTATGGACAATATATAATAATAAATATAGACAATAATGTGGTGAAAGACGACAGAATACAAAGCAGTTGACATATCATCAAAATCTTAGAATCATGTACATGAAATTTAATAATATTTTAATATATGTCACCCTCACTACAACTCTCAGAGTATGCTCATGACAATGGAAAGCAAATATATATAAGTAAGTACACACTATAGCTCCTCCAAGCTCGTCTTCAACTCAGCGTCTTGTATAACCTGGCCTACTATCTAGTCTACTCGTAAGCATATCGAATAGTACCCAAGATAATAAGAGGAAACATAAAATCTCGGGTCAAATGTCAGTTTAGTGTGAGTGATAAGACCTATTAAAAGTTGTAATACAAGATATGTAAATAGATAGGTAAAGTCTCATACCCGACCTGTCCCTGCAACCAAAGAGTCAACACATAATAACAGATAATATATGTTACTCAAAGTAATAGTGATACACAAAGAAATAACAGAAGAAGTAGGCGAAATCATAAGATAAGAGAACCTACCTAGCCTCCCTGGCTCTTGTTCTCTATCACCTCTAAGCCCTACCAGTGATAGTGCACCCAAGAAGTAAAGGAGTAAGCGACAAAGAAACCATAACGACCAACATCCAAATCCTAACTATCACCTACTAAAATCGTGTATGCATTGATAATCGTATGGCAACCCCAACTGAGGATTGATGGAAATCTTGGTTCTAGTAGAAACTCCGTGCTTCGCCAATACGTGCCCTTTTGGTCTAGGTTCGCCACCCAGGGTACACGATCCTACCGATCCTAATGGGAGTCCCCACGATACCTCTACTTTGAGTTACTCTAGAACATTCCAATCTATCAACGATTCCTTAGCAATTCACTAGCAGAGTTGCCTCTCTCTCTCTCTCAATCTAAGCTTGAATTCCCCTCCGCCAATCCATTGTCTTGAAGCTTCGCTACCACGAATCACTTCAATCCTTACAACATCGTTCGCCTCGATCTGTGTCCATAATCTCGTTCGCCATGAGTCAATCCTATAGTGTTAATCGCCACGAACTGCCTTACTATCATGTAGATACGTTCCCCGGTACTAACCATAGTTTCCCTTCGATCCACTCCACATTCGAGTCTTCTTCGAAGAGTTCATTATTTGATCATACCATCACTCTCAAATCAGAGTAGTATTTGTCAAACCAAGACCATCAGCATGATCCCAGAAGCATCCTCTTCCTTCTTTAGGGATCGCATGTCCATACGACCCCTCTTCATGGATCGATACCGATCCGTGTACTTAGCTAATTTTTGGTAGATCCTCGAAGTACACCTCCCCTTGGCTCCATTTTCCTACCGGTCCATCTTGACTCCCTATCGGTCCATGATTTAGAAGAATTTCTTCACGTCGCATGCCAACTCCATTAGACATGGAACTTTGCACATGACAGCAAATCCGTTTAAGAGTCCACGCAAAAAGTTTGGAGGTGAAAGAACGCTTCCCCATGGGCCGGTACCGGTCCATGTACTTAGCATTTTTCGACCCCAAATTTTTGGGAGCCTTCCCACCATCTTCCAGAACTCAACCCCCAAATTTCGTGCGATTTCGATGAACTTTGATTATGTTATTCTCCAATTATCATTCCAATACATGATTTCATCGATACTAACATGCAAAATTAAGTATAACATACAAACAACGATTTCAACAATTCAAACAACAAACATATGAATTGACAAGCGTATTCAAACACCCAAATTCGTATATAACATGGAACAATAATTCATATGCATAGATTAAGTGTATATCTGCATGTAAATGAATTTAGACCTATCATTTTAATCTTTTTTTTCACTAGTTTTAGTATCCTTAAGGTTTAAAAATGGGATTTAACGTATGTGATCATGTTTCGGTGTGATCTAACATGTAAATGTGATAAAAACAACCAATCTAAGCATATAATGTAACATACCATAGTGAGAAATCTAAATCACTCATCAAATCAATGAATCTAATAAAGATCAACAACTAAATTATTTGGGAAGCAAGGAAATGTATATGGACGACCTCTAAATGATGCAAAATGTATAGATCAATGATGAACTAATCTCTTCTAGAAGTTAAGAGGAGAGTAAAAGTGATTTAGAATGTGTTTTAAGGTTTTAGGAGGAAAAATTAGAGGATCTTAGTTCTTGTGACTACTGGACAAATAAAGAGAAAACCCCCAATTAATCTCTTCAGCCTCCTATTTATACCATAGGTTATTATCATTAATGGGTTTTCCTTAGTCTGCATAACAGTCTGCTCAACCGTCTAGATAACTTAAAATGGATGTATCTTCCTAACACTCATCCAAATCGTTAATGTAACTACTCTACGGAACGACCATCCATCAAATCTTTTCAATGGCACAAGTTTGAGTATCTAATTTTATACCAATCAAAAGGTACATCTAAAACAAGATACTCAGGGGTAAAATGATCACAAGATAATCCAACAAAAATCATAGATGTGTAAAACATCCAAACTAGACATATTTCAAAATATGAGAATGATATAACCTCGAGTGATTTAAATATAGTTATTTTACGATCCTCCAATATGTAAAATACGGGTTGTTACAAACATAATTGGTTTACAACTAAAACCGTAAAGCACTTATTGGAATTCAGATTCCATACAATGACTGGGCACTAGGGTATCACCCATCATAGTTTTCTCTCCAGATAAGCGTACTAAGGTCGCAAGAACGTCTTGCACCCATGCCAACACAGAATCGGCTACCACTTAACTTGATAGTACCTAATATGTCACCACCATGGTTGCAAGTAGCAACTAGCATACAATAATCAAAGGGTCAACGATTATATATTGGTGATAACATACCTTAATTGATGCAACCTACATAGCCCTGCTGCATATCCTCTGTGTAGTCACTCCCGGTTAATGAGGCTTGAGGCTACATTACAACTTGCTTATACGTTTTACATTTAAAATGTTCATCATTTTCAAAACCTTTTTAGTTCAATTTCTCAGCTGGATGGAATTTGTTTTTGGACCACTAGGTCCGATCTCGGTCACTTAGAAACGACAATTGATAGATTCAAAACTTTCCACATTTGATAATCGGTTAGTTAACTATCAACACATAAAAAACAATCATCCAAAAATTAATTTCATAACGGAATTCCCTAAGTCTCATTTAATTAATCCTTTATTAATTAATCTCTTTATAACTTTGAAGCCATCTTTGCATACCTATCTCATCCATGTAGGTCATAAAGTATTTTTCAATACTAGTGTAACGATTTACCTTTTCGACCGCTTTAAGTCGTTAATTAAACCAACTCAAACCGTTAGATAGCAGATTGTTAATTGTTATAGGGTTAAAATAAATCATCACGGAATTACAACACAAAACACAGAATATCTCACAATGAAGTAAATATTGTACAATAATACATAATTTTAATTTATACAATGATATCAGAGTACAGAAATAAATACAGATACAGCGGAAGACTAAGTACAAAATTTCAGTAATACACGAATAATGACATAAATGAAAATAACTAGAATGGAATAACAAAATAGATGGCTACATCCAGCGAATCTCAAGCTCCAATAGATAAATCTTCAAAGCTGAAATACTCAGCCTGACCCGAGTATTATGCAAAAACAAAACTCTCGAGTCAAGACTAACATTCTCTTATAAGTAAATCAACCCAAGTGAAATATTTAATGAAATGAAAATAACTTAAAGGATGTTTGGAATTCCATCCTTTAAGGATCCATGAAACTAATATATATATTATAATGCGCTATTATAATAGTATATATTTAGTAAAATAAATATATTAAAATAGCGTAAGCGAGATTACCATATTACCCTTACACCGTTTATAAGCATTATAGTCTATACAATACCGTAAATTCACCGTATTGGTGTTATCAGAGGGCACACCATAGATAACACCATCAAGTCAAAATCGTAGGGGGTTCGATTAGGATAAATATAATAAGGCACGCGAGGTAATAACCATGGTAGGATTCTACCAATTGCACTATAGACGGGTGGTAATGCATAACCGCAACTATCGCCTACCTCAGAACATTCCCATATTCAAAGGGCGCCCAAATCAATCATAAAGTAATAGAGATGGTATCGAAGAAGAGTGTTCGATAGGAGGTGCAAACCTTACTTAGTCACGGTATAACTTCTTTTTTAGTCATTTTAATTATGAACCTAAGGTCAAGGTTATCCATCATCGTTCTTTTCTTCAATAATCGCCTCCAAGGCATTCTACTTTATTATAGATTCTCCACTACGTGCATAGTTGTGAAAATGGCATCGTTATTGGCAGAGAGTATGAGAATACCAACTTCGGTCCTTTAACAACCAAACGTTTACATTTTTCACACCGTTGTCACTAAATTTGAAATCATATTTCGATATTGCAAATCCATTTATTTCGCGTATTGATTTATAACCATTTATCCAAAACAATGTAATATTAGTTTTGGTTCGAATATAAAATTTATTTTCCCCTATTCCTTATCAATTCTCGTTCAGTTTAGACTTGTTTCTCAAACATTGTTTTTACTCGAGCCCTTACTTTAAACCACTACAGACTTATTAGTTTGGATTGGATATGATTTTATATAAAATATAAAATAGGTTTAAATAGATGAACTTAAAATAGTTAATAGATATACATAATTTTTATTGAGATAGTTTTTAAAAATATATAGTTATAAAGCTTAATATTGAAATTAATTTCACTAATTAGTTAGAAAATAATTATGAGTAATAGTAGAAACTTTGTTTAAGTGAAATAATCTGGTATAATACTAGTAATTTAAATCGTTAAATATACAATCCAAATCCGAACCGACTATCCATATTTCATAATTCGATTATTTTCACTTTAGATTTCATATTCTCATTTAAATCAGCTTGCATTTAGCTAATACAACTTCAATTTATTTGTTTCAGATAGAATTTCGTTTCTAAACTTTTTATTTAAGTTAGTTTATGAATTGAATTCTAAGATCGTAATATTATACTTTAATAATCATTTATCGTTTACTTTGTTAAGTAAATTTCTCAAATCATATTTCAAAATTCAAAACTTATTATATATACATATTTTTAAATAAAAAATTCTTATATTAAACAAAATTTAGTAAAATCGAATCCTTTCATTTCATAATTTTAAATCAAGACAAACTTAATATTTAATGCTTCTTTAAGTTAATTTTTTACTAAAGTTGTTAATTTAAAATCTTACATCATAATAAATTAAGTTTAAACTTTTAAACAAATATTTAAAGTGGGAATCCTTTATACTAACTTAAGACCATTTTTAAAAATTAACTAATTATACAAGTTTTAGTTATTATACTAAATCGATTTACAATATAAAGTTTAGTTAAATTAAACCTGAACTTCAAATTTTAACCATTGTAAATATTTTTAAAACTCTATTTTATTAATCAAATTTTACTTGAACTTTATAATTTAAGTTAATTTATTTTAAGCATTATTTTAAACTCAATATTTAAACTACATTCAAAAAAATCAATTTAATAAATCAATACATGCTTATATAATTTTAAAATAGTTTTTATTGACCACGGTGTCTATATATAATTTTCTCTCCTATGGTCAAGCGAATCAGGTATATATTATTTCAACTCGTTTGTTAAATTTTTCGGGTATATATCATTTCGACTCGAATCCCAATAATTTAAAAAAATTAAATCCTAAATCTATATAGTTTCTTGGGTATGTATCATTTCAACGCATAGTGATTTTTTTTTAAATCTAAGGGAACTTGCAATGCAAGAAAACATGAAACATCACATATGTACATCACATCCATATCGTGTCATATATGTCGATAGTGTGTGTGTCACTTGTGCACAAATCATATAACAAACAATTATAGATTTTCTAGAGCAATCCTAGAATTTCACAAAACATATGTGAACAACAGCGAAAAAGCTTATGCTCTCTCAACAATGATGACCGGGTTCTAACCCCATCTTTTTTCTTCATTCTTGGTCCATATTTGCTCTCACCGCGCTCATTCTTCTTCCTCCTCCTTCGTCTCTTCCTTCCTAACCTCTAATCCAGCTTTTGCCATTGTCGAGGTTGTATTGCTTCTCACTCACTTCCATATCTAACCACTTTTCGTTAAAAAATTGATTATTCTTCGCCTACCCATCACTGACATTTCAGATCTACAATTTTAACCTAATCATTTGTCCCTCTCTGTGGTGTTCCTCTCATTTTCTACTCTGTCTAGCTGCTGCTCTTACGTTCAGCCACTCTAGCGACTTCCAGATCTGCTCTTCCACTTGTTGCATCACTCGTGCTTTCACCAAAAGGCATACCAAACTGGTTGTGGATTGGACTTCGTTTCAATGTGCCGGTGAGTTAGCCTACTGTCTATGCTTATGGGATAATTTCTGTCTGGCAGTGTTGGTTTTAGTCAGCGTCTGTCAGTGTTGGTTTCACTGTGTTAGGCATAGTGTGTTTCGACTTGGAGAGTTGTGCTTCAGTGTCATGGTTTGTCTTTGTTAGATCGGATTTGTTTTTTGTGGTTAAGCCTGGTTGTTTCATCATTCTTCGGTTGCTTTTTGATTTAGAAGTTTTGGGTTAGTCAGAGGTTTCTATTCATCTATAGAAGCTTGCCTCCGTGACATTTTTTTGCTCTTGTCATTACGGCAGTCTGTAGTGGTAGTCCTTGAGTTGAAATGTTGTGCAACTCTAGGCCATGTGGACGTGCATTTATGTGCTTTTGATGCACTTATGACTATTTTGCAACATCTGATTTCAGTGTTCGTCAGAGTATCAAGGTAGGTCATGGATGTTAATTTGGCTGGTCATGGATTGTCTCCGGTCAATATTGTGATTTTGCTGAGTCTATTTCAGCGTGAAAATCTTCAATTTTATTGTATGCAGTGAGCGGTTTGAAGGCATATTGTTGTAATTTCAGTGTATGTTACACTAGGTTATTTTTTATATGACTGCCAAGGCAGCACTTGTGTTGTAATAATTGGTTCTGCTTTTCTAGTGTCTTCCTTAATTCACTCTGCGTGGCGTTTATATATTCTAGATCTAGGAAATGTATGTAGCAGATTGGCAATCCACCAATCTCCAATATTATTTTGTTCTCTTTATTTGTTGTAATGAGAAAAGTGTTATGGATCACTCTAAAATCGGTTGGCCTTGCCAAAAAAATCCTAGCATTTCATTCAACATTTCAAATATTTAATTCAGTTAATAATAAATTAGTCGTGAGTGAAGGGAAACTCACCTTTAGAGGCAAGAAGCCGACTATGGAATCAACAAAAATAGAAGACGAAATCAGATAGTCAAATGATGAATGTATATCTAATCCATTTATGCACATACTTATATATATGTATATGTGTACATAATTAAGAATTGGAACATACAAGCACAATGCCTAAGCTAATTTACTAAGAATAATCCGACTTGACAAATTTAAAGCACAATCTTGACAATCGATCATGAAGTCCATACTAGAGCACATTCCCACCATTTGAAATAACCCAACAACAACCTCAACTAGGGTTGCACAAAGTATGGGTTGGGTCCAGTTAGACCAAATATTTCATCTGACCTGCACAGGTATGGGTTTAATGTACTTCGACCTGTATCCGACCTTATATGAGGTTGGATATGGGTTGGATTGGGTTAAGTAGGGTTGGTTTGGGTTGCATGAAACTAATAAAAAATAAGAGCATGAGATGGTTTCAAAAAAAAAAATCAGCATTATATATCGGATTTTAGCTAGCATAACGCATTTAAAATTACTAATTCAATATAACACATATCTTATTATCATTGTAAAACACATCATATGAAATTAATTCACTACATAGTAGAACAAGTTTTCGTTTTAAAATACATTAAAATGCTCTTTAAAACGTCTTTTCCAAATTCTATCTAGTTTTGATTAACATGAAACATGTTTTTTTGTATATCCACTATAAAATACATAAACATAGTCTAAAATTAGGCTATTTTAATTTTAAGTGGACTAGTATTAAATTATTTTTCTAAAATATGTTTGGGTAGAACAAAATATCACACATGACCCATATATAATATGAGTTACAATTGTAATCCATATTCGACCCGAACTAGGACGGGTTGGGTTGGATCAGATTGGATATGGGTTGTGTGCAGCTCTAACCTCAACCACTACTACGATTCTTAAATAAAATTTCAACGAACTCTAAATCAAACCCAACTACATCATATTCACACACACACGCACACACACACACACACACATATATATATATATAATTTTTTAAATGAATGAAGGTATAAAAATGTACCTAGGCTTTCAGCCACAACCAATACTATCAATATAGCCCAGAATTGTTGCATACCAACCGAACAACCATGTAGGCATTAAGTCGAGCACCTGGAGTGTCCTGCTTTTTGGCATAGGGAATGTACATGGTTCGGTCTAGGAATGGTTCGATGGTAGGTGATTCGAAGGCAACGCAGATGATGGAGTTCGGTTTAGAGTTTCGTGAATGGTGAATGCTAGGAACTAGGGTGGCAATTCGAAGGTGATGCTAAGGTGTTCCCAGGGGGAAATGGTGTTCAATAGGAGGGAAGGCCAAGCAGTTGCGCAAGGAGAAACACGACAGATAAGGGCCAATCGAAGTCGCGGTGGTGCATGGCTTGGCTCGGTGATAGAGACAATGAGAATATAGGGTTTTGGGAACAACTAGTTCATCTTTAGAGAATCTCGCGAGCTAGTGGTGGCATGGTGAAGCTCACCGCGATGGAGTTTGCCTGAGAGCGACACGCGATGGACTGGCGATGCGATTTAGGGAGGCGCGAAAACAAACTCTTCCATTATTTCATTTTTTTTATTTGGCTTTCATTTTTTATTCTTTATGAACAATAACGAAAAGAAGGGAAGAGGGGAGGAGATGAGTAAAGGGGAGAGAAGGAAAACGATGATGCCTATTTACATTCTTTTGAGGCTACAACATATGTTAAAATAACTCCTTTCCTTTTAATCAAAATGTAATAGGTGTTCTAAAAAAATTCTATTTTCAAAATATATATATATATAATTTTATGCTAATGCACATACAAGAGAAAATACATTTGAGATACTCAAAACCAACATTGTCATTGTCTGCGCATTTGTCCCGAAATTATAGATTCGGGGCAACAATCGTTTGAACTCCATGAAATGAAAAATAACATTGTCCTTAGAATATCAACTAGTATTTTTAGACTAAATTCGCCTAAATTCCGGCAACATTCAAATTTTTACGATTTAGTACACGTTAACTAAATTATTTTTTTGCAAAGTCTGTCAGTTTTATAGGGGATGTACCACTGTGTATATATCAGTATAACAGGTGTTCTGCATATGTATGGAAACAACTAAGCCGAGTTTAATGTGTCCAGCTCACATAACCTGGTCTGAAGTTCTAGGATACTGAAATACAAACAGGAGGGAAGCAGAGTGCTCCTACTACTAAGAATGGTGAACTAAATGTTCACCACATTTGGTATAAAATTGCCTGCAACATAGGTTATAGGCATCATGTACTCAATGAATCCATTAAGAAAACAAGAAAGTCGCACCACGTAGTCCATTGAGCCTTTGTTATAGAGGTACTTCCGATCCTAGGAGGTATCATGCATGAGCTTCTCATTCCTCTCAACATACTGTTCCTCTTTCCACAGTAGCAAATCATCTCCTTCTCGACAGTAAATTAGCCATCAGGTCTCATTATCCTCACCAACGAACTTATAAAAAGAATTATTCAAATCTAAGTGCATATTCGATTTCATGTGTTGCCAAACTTGCTCTCCATCATTCGAAATAAATTCAGGCTTGATCATATCTTCAACATTGTCTACTGGGTCAAGTGGGGAAACCAAACCACTAGACAAGGGCTTGATACCCAAGCAGGACGAGGAAGAGAATTTTCTCAGGGTGCAACACACCAACTGAGACACTACAGGTTTCAAGTGAATTTCCAAAGGCTTTTCATGTCATGCATATGTCAGGCTTCCATTTATATTTCACTTCAAGCAGAGCATCACGATCATTAAGATGAACTTTAGCATGGGATGGAAGAGGCTTATCAGGGGTGATCTCAATCAAGTCCCAGCCAAATACTAGGTTCTTTCTGGCTATGGTATTAGCATCAAAGCATTTTAACTTACCTATGTGGTTGTATAACCAATTAAGGCCAAGAAGAGGCTATATAACTAAAGAGACATGAGTAAATTGGGTCCAACATGGTACAGATAGCACTTGCTCTTTAACCCTATTAATCGAAGAGCTCTGAAGTGTAACAATAAATAGTTTTCCACTAAGTATGGACAGAAGAGCTTCTGAAACTCATGACCTTTCCTCAAACGATGAAAATTCAAATAATAAAGCCCATCAACATAGGTTATGCGCAAACCCGCTCTTAATCTCAATGACGAACGACATGCATTGATCGTGTCCACGACCTGGGGCTTAGAATCCAAGAATAAACCAACAAGTCGGTCCTTCCAAAATGCCATAGCTTCTTAGAGTAATTCAAGAGGAGGGATCTGTTTGCGAACAAATTTTACAATTGTAAACAACTGTAAAATCCGTTCGGCTTTCCTAAACAACAAGGATTGTTGTAGAGGGTGTCGAACTCTGGGACCAAAAATATTTTAATTAATAAATCCAATCAAGTCATTCCAGGATTTTGATTGATTGAAAACACAGAAAATAACAGCAATTAAATAAAAAGAGAGATTTATATAATAAGAGAAAGCAATTAGGGGATAATGACATAGATTGGATTCACACTCATCAATAGCCAACAAATAAATATAGATCTAATTCATGTTTCTATCACACACATGAATCAACGATAATTAGGTTCTTAGAAACAAATAAGTAAATAACGACAAGCATAGCCTATGCAGGAGCTGAGCTCTTAAACAACCATAGACTATCAGGACAGATTCACTAATTAATTTCTAAAACCCTAAAATTAGATCTAAATCTGATAATTATTAGATCGAACACGAATATACCCTGTGAAGGAGCATAGCTCTTATACGACACAGAATATGAAGATTCAGATCTAACCCTTGATTCAGATCCAGATCTACATGTATAAAGTCCTCATCTATTGGCTATGTGATTCATGTTGAATCATATCTATTAGCGTCATCACCCCCTAATCTAAGGGGATTAGCTAGACATAGCTAAAGAAGAAGAGAAAAAGAAACTAAGTAACATGAACATAAATAAAATAAAATAACAACTGAGAGAAAAAAAGAGAAGAAGAGTTTTATTCCAAGAAGAGAATTACAGAATAAAACTAAGTGTTTTACAATGAATGAGAATGAGATACAATGTATTTATCCACAATGTGGGACAAAACCCATTTTCCAAAATAGCACATAAATCAAATAGCTCAGTGTGAATGCGTGCAGCGTATGAATGAGAAGCCTTGCAAATTACATGATATGGGACAAATAACTTAGCCCAATTAGCAACTAGACCAATGTGAATGCATGCAGATGTCATGGAAAATAGGTTGCGGGCTTCAACTCCAATTGCCTTGAGAATGAATAACAACTCCAAATGATCACTATGGAAAAGCATCGAATCTTGTCTTTAAAATATGCAGCAGAAGGCGATTGAATAACACTTTTTCTTCAGGTCTTCAAGCTTTAATCCAGCTCTAAAATTCAACACTCTTCTTGAACAAATTCTTCAAGCTTTTCAATAATTAAGTGCGTTAATCCATTCATAAAAAATAATCTGCAAACACAACTATAAATGCATAGTATCAATTATTTAAAAGATAAAATAAAATAAATATGCGGATAAAATATACACATTTACGTGTATATCAAATACCCCCACACTTATCTTTTTATTCGTCCTCGAATAAACTAAACTAAGATATGTCACACTTTCGTAGAAAACACGATTGCATTTGGCGTATGCAACAAGCCGTTAAACCCCTAGGTGTCCCTAGTAGGACGAGTGTTGTCTCGTGAGGGTTTTCAGCGGATACTACCCACAAAATCCAAAGTGTCTTATGTACGCGGAGTAATCAAACAATATATTTAAGGTCTTTCAAATTCCAAGGACTTTACCTAACTTCAATAATAACGGTTTAGTCCTACATTGTCCATCCCATAATTGGTGCAAAAATGAATAATATTTTTCAAGCTGAATCGTAATTCCTTGATAACACTGTAATTGTCTTGAAGGTTAAGAGACTGGTGTCAACCAAAGTTCTACACATCGACCATGTGCACCCAATCATTTATTCATTCTTTTTTTTTGAATAATTTTGCGCTAGTGTAACTGTAATGTATTAGATGTGAGTCATGCATAGATGAAGGAGAATTTTTGTAAGTTTTAAAAATATTCTAGATAAGAGGGCAAGTGTATTAGTTAAACTTCAGGCTACAAAAGATAAAGTAATACTAAGGCACATATGAACATTTTTATTTCCTTTCATCTCCTCTACTACAATCCTCGCTTCCAAGTACGGTATGATGGATGTGGATGGAATGGAAATGAATGCTTTATAGTTAAGAATGATGAATGACTATTTTATTCTGAGAGACTCTCTCTTTATTTCATTTTTTTCTTCTTTTTCCTTTCCTTTTTTTTCTTTTTTCTTTTTTTTTCTTTTGCATGATGAATGATGAATGGAGATGGAATGGAATGGAACGATACCGTACATTATTTCATTTGATTCCTCCTCTACTAAGCGAATCATAACAAACACTTCATGAAAGGAACGTTTTGTGCCCTAGTTACTCTACTTCTATAACCCTAATTCAACACACAAGTCTGGATTGATGTTATATAAAAAACTGAAAGGAAAGATAAGCAAAATTTCGTAAGATATATAACCTATATAAAATAAGATTTGGTATATGCTTATCCTACCTTAAAACAAGTACGGAGTGGGTAGTGTAATATTGGTATAAAAAGTGATGTTTCTGAACCTTTGAAAATAAATCAGTACAAGGTTCTTAAGTATACCAATATAAGAAAAACTTGTCGAAACATGGATGTAATTCTACTAAAACTTGGGTTTGAATAATGTGGGGTATCGAAGAAGAACGCTACAATGAGTCATTTCTCCTTAATTGGGCCATGTGGATTTAGAACTTACGATTTTGAAAATTTGAGTGGAAAAGAAAATATTATGCATGAAAACGAACTCAGAAAATCCAACAAATGTAAGTGCAAAATCATTATTATTTGATTTTTTTTTACTTGCACATTCTAACATGTATAACAAGGGCTGACACGCTTACTCCAGAACACGACTAACGTCTGCACAGTCTCAAGCTAGCATCTTAAAAAGACACATTACAATTCAATGAACAAATAATGTTCATTCCCATCACCCAAAAATTCAACTTATCAAACAAGAACTAAGGTGTTATTTATGAGTTTAAGTTAATCCTTGTTTAATGAATGACCTAGTTCATAAAATTTGATTGCTGATGTAATGTAAATCCCCCCCCCCCCACACACACTTGAGTGTGATTGTGTCCTCACAGTCGTTAATCAGACATATCTTAGTGAAAGGGAAAGAAAATAAGAGAATATTTACATATGTACAAAAGAGGGTTAGTGCGTCTTACCGAATGTAATGTGGCTCATGGAGGACCATAAGCTCTTCCTCCTGGTTGGGTATTGGTTCCAAGTAAGGTTTAAGGCGTTGACCATTGACCTTATAGGATGATCCATCGGTTGGATTCTCAATTTCTACCGCACCATACGGAAAAACAGTCCGTACAGTGTAAGGTCCTGTCCATCTAGATTTTAACTTACCCAGAAATAAATGCAATCTTGAGTCATATAACAAAACCTTTTGACCTGGCATGAAAGTTTTACGTAAAATGGATTTATCATGAAAAACTTTCGTCTTATCCTTGTAAATTCGTTCATTTTCATCGGCATCATTCTGGATTTCATCAAGTTCATTAAGTTGAAGCTTCATATGTTCGCCTGCTTGCTCTAAATCAAGATTCAAAGTTTTTATTGCCCATAACGCCCTATGTTCTAGTTCAACTGGCAGGTGACATGGCTTACCAAAAATCAACCGATAAGGGGACATACCTAAGTTTGTTTTAAAAGCAGTGCGGTAAGCCCAAAGAGCGTCAGTTAACTTTTGAGACCAATCTCTATGATTTCGATTCACAATTTTCTCAAGGATTTGTTTAATCTGCCTATTCGATACTTCAACTTGCCCACAAGTTTGAGGGTGGTAAGGAGTGGATAACTTGTGGGTTATCGAATACTTTCCCATAAGGGCTTCAAAAGAACGATTACAGAAGTGTGTTCCATTATCACTGATTATTGTGTGAGGTGTGCCTAACCTGGAGAAGATGTTTTCTTTCAAGAAGCGCACAACAACCCTGTTATCGTTTGTTTTGCATGGAACAGCTTCGACCTATTTAGAAACATAATCGATAGCTAAGAGGATGTACAGGTTCCCAAAAGAATTAAGGAAGGGTCCCATGAACTCTATACCCCAAACATAAAAAATTTCGACCTCTAGAATGGAGTTTAGGGGCATCATATTCCGTTTAAAAAATTTCCCTAAGAATTGACATCGATCACAAGTTTTGCAAAATTCGTATGCGTTTTTGAAAAGGTTGGGCCAGTAGAAACCCGATTGGAGAACCTTTTCGGCTGTCTTTTTGGGACCGAAGTGTCCACCACAGGCTTGGTCATGACAGAAAGAGAGGACACTGTGAGTTTCAGTGTCGGGAACACACCTTCGAATGATTTGGTCGGGACAATACTTGAAAATATAGGGGTCGTCCCAATAAAAATGTTTCACTTGGGAAAAGAATTTGTGTTTATCCTGCTTAGACCAAAAAGAAAGGGTCTGCTTGGTGACTAAGTAGTTGACAATATCAGCGAACCAAGGATCAGTGGATAGAGAAAATAGTTGTTCATCAGGGAAATTCTCGTTGATCGGAAGAGAAGAAGATGGAGCATTTGGAAGACGAGACAAGTGGTCCGCAATAACATTATCAGATCCTTTTTTATCCTTAATGGTAAGGTCAAATTCTTAAAGTAAAAGGATCCAACGAATGAGACGAGCCTTAGCATCCTTTTTAGAGAAAAGGTACCTAAGTGCGGAATGATCAGTATGAACAGTGATGTGTGAGCCAACTAGATAAGGTCTGAATTTTTCTAAAGCAAAAACGACTGCTAAGAGTTCCTTTTCAGTGGTCGTATAATTGATTTGAGCGTCGTTCAGAGTCTTACTCGCGTAGTAAATGACATGAAGAATTTTATTGATTCGTTGTCCTAAGACAGCGCCAACAGCGAAATTCGAGGCGTCACACATGATTTCAAAAGGCAGCTTCCAATTAGGAGAGCAAATGATCGGGGTAGAGACAAGTTCATTTTTAAGATGCTCAAAAGATGAAATACAATCAGAATTGAAGTCGAAAGGAACATCCTTACCAAGAAGACTGGTCAAAAGTCGAGTGATTTTGCTAAAATCCTTTATAAAGCGACGATAGAAGCCAGCATGACCTAAAAAGGATCGGATGTCCTTAACGGATTTGGGAATCAGAAGATTCGAGATAACCTCAATTTTGGCTTTGTCTACTTCAATTCCTTTGTTAGAGATGACATGTCCTAAAACAATGCCATGTTTGACCATGAAGTGACACTTTTCCCAATTAAGCGTTAAGTGTTTATCTTTGCAACGATTAAGGACAAGATCATGACGTAAACACTCAGTGTACGAGTCCCCAAAGATGGAAAAGTCATCCATGAACACTTCCAAAAATCGCTCGATCATATCAGAAAAAATGCTAATCATGCACCTCTGAAAGGTTGCAGGTGCATTACAGAGACCAAAAGGCATACGACGGTACGCAAATGTACCAAATGGACAAGTGAAAGTGGTTTTCTCTTGGTGCTCAAGAGCGATAGGGATTTGATTGTAGCCCGAGTACCCATCAAGGAAACAGTAGTACTCGTGACCGGCTAGTCGTTCTAACATTTGATCGATAAATGGCAGAGGGAAATGATCCTTACGTGTTGCAGCGTTAAGTTTCCTATAGTCAATGCAAACACGCCAACCGGTCTGGGTGCGGGTTGGGATAAGCTCGTTAGCTTCATTTTGGATCACGGTAATCCCTGATTTCTTAGGTACGACATGAATCGGACTAACCCATTGACTATCGGAAATCGGGTAGATGATTCCATTGTCAAGGCATTTAAGGATTTCAGCACGAACTGCTTCTTTCATGATGGGGTTCAGTCGACGCTGGGGATCACGAGTGGGCTTGGCGTCATCTATAAGGTGGATTCGATGTTGGACTATCGAAGGACTAATCCCCTTAATATCAACCATGGACCAACCAATTGCTTCCTTATTTTTCTTAAGGATGGGAAGGAGCAATTGTTCCTGCTCTAAAGTAAGGTCAGAAGCGATAATGGCAGGAAAAGTTTCATTATCTCCTAAGTAAGCGTACTTAAGATGACTGGGCAACACTTTGAGGTCAGATTTTGGGGACGACTCAACCAAATAAATTGGTTGAGGGATAGACTCAATTGTGAGCGGCTCGACAGAAATCAAATCAGAGACATTTTCGGGAATATCTTGAAACAAGGTTTTGTAATTCGATTCAATTTCGTTATTCAGATGGTCAAGCTCGGGTTCATTGTCGTGGACTGAATGAATTTCAGAAAACTGATCCACATAAGTGTTAGGAGAGTTTTCGGTTCTAAAGATGTTTAGCTCAATGGTCATGTTACTGAAAGAAAGTTTCATAGACCCATTTCTACAGTTGATAAGCGCATTAGAGGTTACTAAGAAGAGTCGTCCTAGAATCAAAGGGATCTGGTTTGCAGGATTGCTTACCTGTTGAGTTTCTAGGACAATGAAATCAATTGGAAAGATGAATTCGCCTATTTTGATCAATACATCCTCGATTTCACCCACAACTTTCTTAATTGAACGGTCAGCAAGCTGAAGGGTAACCTTGGTGGGTTTCAGTTCTCCTAGCCCTAATTGGCGATAGATGGAATATGGAAGCAAGTTAACACTAGCACCTAAGTCTAGCAGGCATCTATCGATTTTCTTGTCCCCAATAGTACATGATATTGTGGGGGCAGCCAGGATCTTTGTATTTCACTGGCATTGATTGGGACAAGACTTCGCTTAGAGTTGTCGCTAGAAACACTTTCTTAGGTACATGTGTATGACGTTTTTGAGTGCACAAATCCTTTAGAAATTTTGCGTACTGTGGAACTTGTTGTAATAATATCTAAAAGAGGAATGTTCACTTTCACTTGCTTAAATATTTCAAGGGTCTTTTCTAGCTGATCCGTCTTTTTCCTAGGTTGGAATCTATGAGGAAATGGAGCAGACAACTCAGTAGGTTAGCCTACTTGAGTTTGAGGATGGTCCTTGTCAGAAATTGGCTCAATGTTTTGATCTGAGTTGGTCAAATTTTCAGTAGGGTTTGGAAGATCGTCCGGTATAGCATTTGGGTTGACCACATGGTTGTCAATCTTTTTGCCAGATCTAAGAGTCGTGACGGCATTCAATTGACTAACATTTGAATCCTGAATGATGTGAATTTGGTTGGGGTTTGAATTTTGTCCTCTAGGGTTTTGAATGGGTTGACTTGGAAACGTTCCCTTTTCCCTTTCACTTAATCTAGCGTTAAGTTGAGACATTTGTTTCTGGAGTTCACCCATTTGTTGTTTCGTGTTTTGCATATATGAGTGTAACGTGTTGTCTAACTTGTTTTGATTCTCAACACTTTCCTTAGTCATTTGCGCCAATAGGTTACTCACCTCAGATAAATTCCCCTCAATCGTAGAAAGGCGTTTTTCATGTTGGGGTGCCACCGTTTGATGAGATTGGTGGAAAGGCGTCTGGTTCAAATTGTAATGATTTTGCTTAAGAGGAGGGTTTGAAACATTGTTCGGAAATGCTCGATTCGAGGATCTGTTCATCAGGGGGTTATTTGGACCATAAGAAAGATTTGGGTGGTTATTGGGTCTGTTGAAAGCATTCACTTGCTCAAGGGACTGGGGACAATCATCAACCGTATGATCAAAGTTAAGACATATGTGACACATGGCTTGGGAAATGTTATTAGACTGAGTGTATGTTCTAACAACATTCAGTATAACATCAACAAGAGTATTAGAAGAAGAAGACGAAGAAGAGGATTCAATAGAATTACTACTGGATCGTGAATAGAGAGATTTTTCATTCTTTCGTTCCCATTGTTTCGATTTTTCTACTAACTCATCTAGAAACTCCCAAGCTTCTACATCAGTCTGTTTTATAAAATTGCCCTGGCACATGGATTCTAACATTTTTCTGGAACTATTATCGAGTCCATCGTATACAGTTTGACATAACGACCATGTTTCATAACCATGATGGGGACAACTTAACAACAGTTCTTTAAATCTTTCGAAGTATTGCCAAAAAGATTTACCCTCTTTTTGGTGGAAATTGGTGATTTTGTTTCTGACTCTGGCTGTTTTTTCTGGGGGGTAGAACTTTTTTAGGAAAACTACTGTAAATTCATCCCATTTTTTAATCGAATTTGGGGGCAAGCTGCGAAACCTTTTTTCTGCGGAGTCGGTTTGTGCGAATGGAATCAAACGAAGTTTAATACCATCCTCACATAACTGTTGTAATTTAAAGGTTGCACAAGCATATTCAAATTTCGTTAAGAAGCTATATGGTTCATCATGAGAAAAATTTCCGAATTTGGGAAGGATGTTTATCTGACTCGACCGGATTTCAAAGTGATTACCCACAGGATTGGGTAACTGAATGCAAGAAGGGACAAAAACTCTATTGGGAAGAATTCTGCCCATCAGGGTGCGAGGTGCAGGCTCGTTAGCCATTTCTAAAGGTTGGTCGAGTGAACTGGGTTTTAAGGAAAGAGAAGGTGGTTCGATTCTAACTAAACGACGAGATTCTTGGTCACGGGTCCAAGTTTGCATGCACTAGAAAGAAGAAGAAGAGAGTTCGTCAAAGAAATTTAGACAATGGAGAAGTTCAGAAATAGGTGAGAAGGAAAAATGTTTTGAAAATGAGAGTTTTTTTTTTTGGAAAAGTACGACCTACAGACTAGCGAGGTTTAAAAGAGAGAAAAAAAATGTTAAATTTTTTTATTTGTTTTTGTTTTTCAAATTTTTATTTGTTTTTGAGGAATTTTGAATTTTTTTTATACACAAAACAATCACACACAGAAATTAGCTACAATGAAATTTTCTGTCCTTGATGGCTCCTAACCCAAAATTATATAGTGACACATTTGATTACTTAGATCAAAAGATTTCTCAGCTAGTTAACGGACAGGAGTTATCGGTGCACCAGGAATCACCCTAACAATGCAGCCGAAGGTTTAAGTACCTTCAGAGTAACAACAGACATAATATTTACGAATCACCGTAATATTTATAAACAGCTATTTCTCTGCTGTAGTGTAGACACCAAGAAATAATTCGTTCCAAATAAATCAACTATCGAAATACAATTAAGCCCTAAATGAGCCCGCGACTCCCTTAAGTCCAACGTCTAACCGTTATTATTAGTCAAATTCTACGATGAAATGCACTTTGTGGGCTAAGGAAAGGGTGATGAAATCCCTCACCTTATGTGAATTGGGGTATTGCCCATAACAGAATGAATACAGATGCAGAAATAATAATCACAGAAATTAAAAGATTTTACAAGCAAGCCGCTGCCCCTGCAGAAGATTTTTACAAGCAATGTCTATATTTTTTTTATTTGCAGCAGAAGTCCCTGTAGAGTTAGAAAAGATTCACCTAGATCGGCAGTCCGTCCAGTGCAATTGAGAAGCGCTAGCGCGTTCACTGTAACAACCCGGATTTTTACAACGTGCTAGGACAAGAATCAAGGCATAATTTAATGATAAAATCTGAATCAGGAGAAACGGGCTATGCCATTGCGTTCGTCTCGGAAAAATACGCGAAATAGAGTCCGAGTTTTCGAAAATCGGAGTCCGTATGACCAAGTTATGGCCCGTCAAAATTTTCAGAAAATTTCAAGTTCAAAAACAGTTCAAATTTGAATTCAGAATTCAAATTCAGACAGGCGGGAAAATTCCCGCCATCCCCAAGTCGACTGGGGAGTCGACTTGGGAGTCGACACACCCCAGGTGGTGTCGACTGCCCAGTCGACACCCCTGTCGACTTGGGTGGTCGGCCAGTTGGCCTGGGTGTGCCTGACTTGTTCCTCAAGACATGCTCTTGGGTCTGGTCTATTGGTCTGTGACGGGTTTTGAGGGCTCAGATCTATCCTAGGGTTAATCTAAGGGCATAAACTACTCCTAATCTCTATAAAAACACCCTAGGACCTAACCCAAATCACTAAAAATCAATCCTACAACTAAGTGCTGCCCAAATGCCAAGTGATAATGGCCTCCATCTCCAACTCCAAGGGCTTATGCATTCAAATCGGATTCAAATCAAAAGGTGCAAGCTTTCTACACCAAATCAAGGAGAGATCAACGTTGCTACGCAAGTTTCATGATGATTCTTCAACAAAGGAGCCACCTTTCTTCGTCAAGACGATGCATGACCCTTCCTCGCTATGTAAGTTCTAGCTACTTGTAGATTCTAACGGTGGTTCTAATGTGACATGGAATAAAATGCGATGAAACATAAGTATGCTAGCCTATGTGAACCTAATTTTGCCCCTTTTCTATGATCTATGACCTTGGGCTAGGTTTTAGCGACTTAATCATGCCACTCATGTTATGTTTCACCTAGTTTATCTTGCAAGTTTGAATCTTTATCTATGGAATGTTGACATGAACCTTTGGGAACCATTTGACTTGTGAAACATTGGCAAAGGACTGAACTTATACATGGAAAGAAACATACGAGTTAGGAAAACCTACATATGCTATATATTAGGTTGACATGGACCATTACATGACATTGGGCAAGGGACATTCATAGTTAACACATGACGCGGGTTGGGATACTAGTACGAGAGGTGCAGAGCAAATATACATGATAGATACCGTGGGATGTTATACATGATAGATACCTTGTGATAGTATACTTGATAGAAACCTGACGATGTGATACCTTGATTTATCTTGACACCGTAGTTTATCATGATACCTTAGTTTACCTTGCTACAATAGTTCATCCAGTTATCTTGGTTTAGCTTATCTATCTTGTTGTCATCCTTATGTTTACTTTCAGTTTATGCATGTCATGTTACCTTTACCTGTTTTTATGCTGGAAGTAGATAGGACTTACCAGTCTTTATGACTGACCCCGTTTTCTTTCGCCTCTTTGTCTTCCGTTTCCCCCCCAGGTTTTCAGGGAGGAAACACTGTTAATTAGTTCGGAATTCCTCTGCCTGAAGGTCATCATGCATGGCTTGGACTTTTCTTGGCTATGGCTACCTTACTGTTTTATTTGGGGAATAATTTATGAAAAGGTTTTATGCTTCTTTACTATTGCAAGACAGGTTTTGATGTATTCTGATGTAAAAAGGCTTTAGACCTTATTTTATAAGGTAATGAAATTTGTTTTACTTCCGCTGTTTTATATATATATGTTCTGTCTTGTAATATTTCTGTGCATGTTTACCTCGATAATGCTTCACCAAACCTAGTGCATTCCCTTTGTGAGTGACCCTAGCGGAGGTGGGGTGTTACATTTGGTATCAGAGCAGAAGGTTACCAGACTGGGCAAAAGTTTTTAAAACCTTCTGAAAACTATTTGAGAAACCGTTTTACAAAGAAGCATTTTTCAAGAAAAGTTTTTAAAGGCTATTCCCCAAAAGCCATTAGCACTATCCTTTGTTTCCTTGATTGAATCTCTTTTCCTTTCTCTCCTCCATCTGTAGTCACAGTAGTTTTAACTGAGACTAATCCTTGTCTAGCTACGTAAGTGTTTTCCCATGCGATGGAGGAAGTTCTCGAGAGACCTGTTACCGAAGTTATAAGAAGGGATAATAAGAGCAAGGATAAAGGACACGAGCTTAAGAATAAGCAACTTGTTGGTATGGCTTGATCCACAAAGGAAGATAAGGACAAGATCAGCGAGAGGGCAATTGTATGCTCTCATTTCTAGCGTACCTAAGAGGAATGGTACCGTTTCTGTTAAAGGCTTAGCCTTTCTTTTCTATCGTCCCGTCTAGACTTTGTTTTGATCATCGCATCATTTAAGTCTGCCTCGATAGTTATGTCTCTGCACCTTAGTACTAGCATGGTAGAAGATCCCACTTTAGTCCCAAAATCTGGTTGGAGAGTCGGTCCATTTATTCATGACTTGTTTGGATTTGAGAACGTCTATGCCAAATGTTGAGAATAGAAGCAATGCTTTTATTGTTGAGCTATGGATGGATTCTAGGGATGAAGTGGTTATCCAGTAAGGGATGCCATTCTCGGTTTTGAAAGGAGGGTAGTTAAACTCTTAACTTGCCTTGGTAATACCCTCGAAGTCTCGTGTAACCTTTTGGGTTCTATCATGGTTAGTTACCTAGAATCTCTTGATGCATTTATCGGAAATCTCTGATCCAATCGAGTAACGTCCGCCAATAAGACGGATGGTTCATTCCGCTTGAGCATGGGTTATAGGAATCACCCTAGTAAGTGCACGTGGTAACATGGATTGGCATCGGTAAACGAGATCCAGAATTCATTAGTGAATTTTGGAGAGCTTGCATGAATACGCAGATATGGTTGAGCCAAGGATACTAGGGAAAGAGTAAGTGAAAGTGGAACAAGAGGCGATAGTGAAATGAGTTCCAACTCATACCTTGGAAATAGGAATCAAGGAGCTACGAAATCATGAAGTCAAAGGCGGTCAAGGCACAATGGAATTAAGCTCAAGGAAATGCGGCTTAGACGCGCGCATCATGTCTCTTTTTAAGAGTACATCTTTGATCCTTGGTCCACCTGTAGAGCTTGCTTGCACGCTATCGCTTGGTGGATATCCTCTCGGTCCTGTTTCTGTTGCAAACCCCGTAAGGAGTTTGTCTTGTTTATCTTCTCGATCCTATCTTGGGAACCTTAGGTAGAACCCTATGGATATAAACATGTATTTGAAACATGTTATGATTGATATGGCTGCAAATGGTTGCAAGTGGTTGCTCGTGGATGCGCGAATACACATTAGATACTAGATTGACGCGGTCACGTTTCATGTTGCATATGCACGAGTATTTGTACTTGTTTTTGGATGAAATTGAATATGTTACCATGTGGATGTTGCATGTGGATGAATGGTTGTGCACACATATAGTGTTTATATGACTAGGACTATTTGCATACATGTTGGATTCATGGCACTAAACATATTTTGCATTAGAAAGATCATTCAGGCCTGATCATTAGCATTAGCTAAGGAGCATATACACACACACGTTCTGCATATGTTCATATGGCATTAGAAATCATCTAAGGACCATGGTTGCCTGTGGATGATGTTTTGAGTAGATGGATGATGGATGGTAGGATACGTTCTTCCTAACTTGGAGATTTCGGGGACGAAATCCTTTAAGTTGGGGAGAATGTAACAACCCGGATTTTTACAACGTGTTAGGACAAGAATCAAGGCAGAATTTAATGATAAAATCTGAATCAGGAGAAACGGGCTGTGCCATTGCGTTCGTCTCGGAAAAATACGCGAAATAGAGTCCGAGTTTTCGAAAATCGGAGTCCGTATGACCAAGTTATGGCCCGTCAAAGTTTTCAGAAAATTTCAAGTTCAAAAACAGTTCAAATTTGAATTCAGAATTCAAATTCAGACAGGCGGGAAAATTCCCGCCATCCCCAAGTCGACTGGGGAGTCGACTTGGGAGTCGACACACCCCAGGTGGTGTCGACTGCCCAGTCGACACCCCTGTCGACTTGGGTGGTCGGCCAGTTGGCCTGGGTGTGCCTGACTTGTTCCTCAAGACATGCTCTTGGGTCTGGTCTATTGGCCTGTGACGGGTTTTGAGGGCTCAGATCTATCCTAGGGTTAATTTAAGGGCCTAAACTACTCCTAATCTCTACAAAAACACCCTAGGACCTAACCTAAATCACTAAAAATCAATCCTACAACTAAGTGCTGCCCAAATGCCAAGTGATCATGGCCTCCATCTCCAACTCCAAGGGCTTATGCATTCAAATCGGATTCAAATCAAAAGGTGCAAGCTTTCTACACCAAATCAAGGAGAGATCAACGTTGCTACGCAAGTTTCATGATGATTCTTCAACAAAGGAGCCACCTTTCTTCGTCAAGACGATGCATGGCCCTTCCTCGCTATGTAAGTTCTAGCTACTTGTAGATTCTAATGGTGGTTCTAATGTGACATGGAATAAAATGCGATGAAACATAAGTATGCTAGCCTATGTGAACCTAATTTTGCCCCTTTTCTATGATCTATGACCTTGGGCTAGGTTTTAGCGACTTAATCATGCCATTCATGTTATGTTTCACATAGTTTATCTTGCAAGTTTGAATCTTTATCTATGGAATGTTGACATGAACCTTTGGGAACCATTTGACTTGTGAAACATTGGCAAATGACTGAACTTATACATGGAAAGAAACATACGAGTTAGGAAAACCTACATATGCTATATATTAGGTTGACATGGACCATTACATGACATTGGGCAAGGGACATTCATAGTTAACACATGACGCGGGTTGGGATACTAGTACGAGAGGTGCAGAGCAAATATACATGATAGATACCGTGGGATGTTATACATGATAGATACCTTGTGATAGTATACTTGATAGAAACCTGACGATGTGATACCTTGATTTATCTTGACACCGTAGTTTATCATGATACCTTAGTTTACCTTGCTACAATAGTTCATCCAGTTATCTTGGTTTAGCTTATCTATCTTGTTGTCATCCTTATGTTTACTTTCAGTTTATGCATGTCATGTTACCTTTACCTGTTTTTATGCTGGAAGTAGATAGGACTTACCAGTCTTTATGACTGACCCCGTTTTCTTTCGCCTCTTTGTCTTCCGTTTCCCCCCCAGGTTTTCAGGGAGGAAACACTGTTAATTAGTTCGGACTTCCTCTGCCTGAAGGTCATCATGCATGGCTTGGACTTTTCTTGGCTATGGCTACCTTACTGTTTTATTTGGGGAATAATTTATGAAAAGGTTTTATGCTTCTTTACTATTGCAAGACAGGTTTTGATGTATTCTGATGTAAAAAGGCTTTAGACCTTATTTTATAAGGTAATGAAATTTGTTTTACTTCCGCTGTTATATATATATATGTTCTGTCTTGTAATATTTCTGTGCATGTTTACCTCGATAATGCTTCACCAAACCTAGTGCATTCCCTTTGTGAGTGACCCTAGCGGAGGTGGGGTGTTACATTCACACCCCACTTGGTGTGCAACCGCTCGAACACTGAATAGTCCGCTGCTTTTTGTTGTTGTCTCCTCCTATTAATTACTTGACTACTCTACGGCACGGGTCCGGGCAAAAAAATAATTTTAAGACCTTTTTCTAATTTCCACTGTACCTGTTTTCGAAATTTTTTCTCTTTTTTTAATGAAAATTAGAATGAAAATAAAATGAGTGAAAAACTAAATAAAATAAAAACAAATGGCAAAGGAAATGAATTTTTTATTTTTTTGGTAGAAAGAACCAAAGCAAAATCAAGTATGTTTTTTTAAGAATAAATTAAAATTGGAAAGGTACTAACACAACTCTATGTAGTATAGGACAACCGACCCAAAGAATAAAACACACATTCTGTAAATTCCAGCTAAATACTCAACGCACACAAACCCGGTCCACTAACTGATCAAGCACACAAACCCGACCCGCTTGAGAATGAAACCGACCCAAGTTCACTATAAAAAAAAACAACAGACCGACCTTATTCACGAATCACAATATCACACCCTCGATCTTTGAAAATTTCGAAACAGAAAACTCAAATTGTGAAATCCAACAATTTCCAAACCCAAAACTCAACTTCAAAAATCAAATCTAAATCTAAATTTCAAGGAGTCGCAAGTGGATGCGGGTATCGCTATCGCGATTGTGTAGTGGGAAAGTGTAAGTGGTGAATTTGGGTGCGAATTTGAGTTTCGAATTTAAGGTGATTTTGTTTATGATGGTGTAGGAGGCTTGGGTAATTTGCGGTGTTCCAGTAAAAGAGATGTGGTCCTCGCGGTTTCAGTTGTTCGCTGAGGGATAGTCGGTGTTCGAAGGGTGCAGTTTGTATTGGTTGGAAGTTGAGGGATTATGAATATGTATGATCTGCTTGTACTGGTGATTGCGCAGTGTTGATTTGAGGAGTTCAGGTTGTGTAATTCTTGGTGCGAATAGATTGTGTGGTAGACGAGGTTAATGAGTTTTGGAACTTGGTGAAGTTGAAATTTCCGGTGGTTGGAATTCTGGAAATTGCGGTTTCAACTGTTCGAATTTGTTGGCTGGGGGTTTGCTTGTATGAGGCAGAGATGCTTTAAGGGAGGTTTGTGTGAATGAGAGGGAATGGTTGTAGGAGCTGCGGAGTTTGGTGGATGAAATGGTGATCTCGGGACTAGGTAGATGGAGATTTTGGTAGATGAGTATGAAGAAGAGATCGCAGTAAAGAAGGCAGTGAATAGAAAAGAAAACAGAAAAAGAAATTCTCTATTTTTTTCAGAAATTTGTAAAAGGGAAAGAGTTGAATGGAAATAAATTAGAAAAAATGGCAAGTGTTTTTTTTTTGGTTCGGATTTTGGTATGAGAGAATGCAAGAAATGGTATTGGCGCGGTTAAGGTAGAGGTAGTTGACAGTATCGGTGCAAATGTGTGGAAGCAGAATGTTAATGGTCTTCGACTTTGGATCAGTGGAGCTGATTATTGGGTATGAGTCTGATGAGGGAGTGAACAAGCAGTTGAGAAGGGCAAGGTGGTTGATGGCTTTCCGATGCTGGTATGGTGATTACTTTGTTTCAAACTTGTGGTGGGGAGGTTTTGTTGTGGTTTGGCATGTTTATGGACGTGGTAGTTGCTGTGGTGATCGAGATAGATGGGGTGAGATTGAAGACGGTGAGGATGCTGGAAAGAGAAAAACAATTTGTAAATTAAAAAGAATCTATTTATTTTTATTTTTATTTTGCTTTTTTTAATTTGCAGAAAAGGAAATGTATTGAAGGTGGAAAATAAAGGAAAGGAACTAAATTGAAAACAAAAAAATGGCAAGAAATTGAACGGAATTGTGGCAAGAATTTTTTTTTGCTCTTAATTAAAAGATTGTGGTATCAATAATTTAATACCAAATCATCTAAACAAGATTTTTTTTCTATATATAAAACAATAGCAAGAAATAAAAATATAACCCGAAGGATTATTAATAAAAATTATTTTGGTCCCCGGCAACGGCGCCAAAATTTGTTTACGAACAAATTTTACAATTGTAAACAACTGTAAAATCCGTTCGGCTTTCCTAAACAACAAGGATTGTTGTAGAGGGTGTCGAACTCTGGGACCAAAAATATTTTAATTAATAAATCCAATCAAGTTATTCCAGGATTTTGATTGATTGAAAACACAGAAAATAACAACAATTAAATAAAAAGAGAGATTTATATAATAAGAGAAAGCAATTAGGGGATAATGACATAGATTGGATTCACGCTCATCAATAGCCAACAAATAAATATAGATCTAATTCATGTTTCTGTCACACACATGAATCAACGATAATTAGGTTCTTAGAAACAAATAAGTAAATAACGACAAGTATAGCCTATGCAGGAGCTGTGCTCTTAAACAACCATAGACTATCAGGACAAATTCACTAATTAATTTATACCCTGTGAAGGAGCATAGCTCTTAAACGACACATAATATGAAGGTTCAGATCTAACCCTTGATTCAGATACAGATCTACATGTATAAAGTCCTCATCTATTGGCTATGTGATTCATGTTGAATCATATCTATTAGCGTCATCACCCCCTAATCTAAGGGGATTAGCTAAACATAGCTAAAGAAGAAGAGAAAAAGAAACTAAATAACATGAGCATAAATAAAATAACAACTGAGAGAAAAAAGAGAAGAAGAGTTTTATTCCAAGAAGAGAATTACAAAATAAAACTAAGTGTTTTACAATGAATGAGATACAATGTATTTATAGCTGATATGACAAAGACTACTTGGCAAATTCCACAATGTGGGACAAAACCCCTTTTCCAAAATAGCACATAAATCAAATAGCTCAGTGTGAACGCGTGCAGCGCATGAATGAGAAGCCTTGCAAATTACATGATATGGGACAAATAACTTAGCCCAATTAGCAACTAGACCAATGTGAATGCATGCAGATGTCATGGAAAATAGGTTGCGGGCTTCAACTCCAATTGCCTTGAAAATGAATAACAACTCCAAATGATCACTATGGAAAAGCATTGAATCTTGTCTTTAAAATATGCAGCAGAAGGCGATTGAATATCACTTTTTCTTCAGGTCTTCAAGCTTTAATCCAGCTCTAAAATTCAACACTCTTCTTGCACAAATTCTTCAAGCTTTTCAACAATTAAGTGCGTTAATCCATTCATCAAAAATAATCTGTAAACACAACTATAAATGCACATTATGAATTATTTAAAAGATAAAGTAAGATGAATATGCGGATAAAATATACACATTTACGTGTATATCAGGATCGAACCATGCTCGATAGAGGGTATAATAAAGTCAACCAGAGTGAATTCACCAGCAATGTTGGGGAGGTTGGTAAATAATGAGGACCATTTAAGAAATATAGGAGTAGCATTGGAATTGGCTATTGAACGAGCAGGTTGTGGCAAAACTTGTTCAACATTGATTGGGACAATCAGTCGAGTCATTGGTGGGCACTGTTGCTGCATACATGTCAAAGGGTCTGAGGGGCTATCAGAAGACAAACTACATCATTCAGTTGGCGTTGATTCACTCACATCATTCTCTATATCTTACATACTATCAACAAATATTGTATTTATACATAGCCCCTCATACATACTCACGTTTTCAACAATCTCTTCTTCTATAGCAATAAGGGAATGCGCCTTTTCCACTAAACTATCAGGTTCACTAGCTTCATACGCTGGCCAGGCGGGAGAAGCATTAGCTAGCATAGAGGTAAGGGGAGTCGTACCTGCATTTGACATTGGCTGTGTGACTAACGAAGGAGAAGCATTGTTAATATAAGATATTAGCAAGTTAATTGGATGCACGGAAGAAGATACGTCTCCAGGCATGATTGGAGAAAGAACAGGAACATAATCGACACTGTTAGAATTAGGATCATTGAGAGATTGAACAGATTTTGTGTGACCAGATCTAGTAACCATTGAAGTTCTGAACCAAGGCTTGAATTTGCGATTTTTGGCCATGGTTATGGAGGAAAGAGGCTACGATAGGTTTAACGAGATTGGGAAGAAGGGAGGTGCAAAAAGGAATAGATCTTAGTCGTCATGGATACAACATGATAACGGCTTCCTTTTAAAAGAATAAAAAATGATGTTTAACTAAATTAATGTAAATGGAATGAATTTACGTATTTTACTATGAAATTTATTCCTTCGTTATGTCTAGTCAAACATATCTCAAGTATTACACTTTGTAAATTAATTCATATTTTACATTCTTAACACTAATTACGATATATCGGTTATCACTACCGCCAACCGATCGCATAAATCGATTTGAACAGAGCGAGTGAACTTAGACGTTTTTTGTTATATAACTATTTAAGTTTCATCTAAGTAATGTATTCAAATTTAAGAATCAATGTTTTATCAATTATAGATTTCACGTTTGTTTTAATATATAAATTCCAAATGTAACTTATCGTTTAACATTATATATTTCAAATCGAACATATAGGTTCAAGTTTGCACTTGGAAATCAAATCCATGTTTGCGTCATAAATTAAGATTTATAGTTCTAATTCAAATTACAGTTATAAATATTCATTCAAGACGTTAACCTTTAATTAATTTCATATTCTTAAACGTAGAAATTATCGAGTCATTACAACTAGAATGTTTATATATGCATATACTTATCAATCACCGACCTAAGCATAGGCAAAAAATTATATTCTCAATATTTAGGAAATATATTCATATACATGTCTAACACCGACCTAGGTGTATTAACAAAATAGGATTTTTATATTTGAAATTTTGATATACATATCCTAATGTTATAAGTATATTCATAAATCAAATTGGAAAACTATCTTACAATTTAAAACATATTAAATGGGTTAAACCATTTATATTTAAAATATGGGTTTTTGCTAAATTCTCAAATAAATACTTAAGTAAAACAATTTATAATTTTTTTATAAATTTTACTTAAATAATTCCTTGAAGAAATATCATTAACAAGTAATATTCTTTTAAACATGGATAAAATACATGGTTATTAAATAATGTAAATCAATTAAATAATAAAAATTTAACAATTTAAAATAAGGGTCGGTTTGTCTCAGGTCCCTGTTAGGTTTTAAAATTAGGCTCACATCCAGTCAAACGTTTCATATAAATTACATCCCTATTTTTCGAAAAATCAGCAAAAATTTAGCAAAAAAAAAAAAAAAAATCATGTAAATTCGTAAGTAAATACAACAATTAATCATCATCAAATTCAGGCGTTAAAACCACCAAAAACGCATCAAAAACCAAAATAACAAAAAAACAGCGAAACAACAATATTATGCATCAAAAGGTGCACTTACTTGTAAATAGTTGCATACATTTATGCATATATTTTAGTTATGCATCAAACTGCACTATTTATGCATACATGTATGCAGTTAAACTGCAATATATGCATCGTTTTATGCATATATTCAATTTCGGCCTGTTTTTTCAAGCATACACAATTTATGCATACATTTCTGCGTATATAGTCAATAAATGCATACATTTATGCACATTTTCGTAAGCTTCCATCTTTTTATCTTTGTTGCATACATGTATGTACTTATACGGAATATATGCATACATTTTTGCAACTATTCGTAACACATGCAGCATAGTTCAACTTTATATGCATATATGTATGCAACTATTACCGGTATATGCATATGTATATATATATTCAAGATTTTTCAATAGAAATGCTAGATGAATATATGCATATATTGGTAATAGTTGCATACATTTCTGTAACTTTTTTTTCAAGCTTCTGGGAATATTTGCAAAATTTTGAAATTTTTGATTTTTTTTTGGTACCAGCGCATAATTTTTCAAAAAAAACACGTAAGGTCCAAAATTAGGACCCGCTTTGAATTTGAAACATAAGAGGATGTCGTTTATATTTCCAAAGATTTTAAGGACGTAAGCCTTATTTTCACTTAAAATAATACAACAATATAAAATTAGATAATTTATATCCATGGGGACTAGGTCTCCATCACTTTTCTCTACCGCCTCCATTTCTAATCCTTTTTTCTGCGTTACCTTTTCCATTTCTTTGTTCTACTCACCTCTTCCTCCTCCTAGCTTTTCCCATAGTTGTCCAGATTGAGTCTCCTTTCCTGGAATCCCATCTTCTAATTTTTCTTTGATCGCCAGATCTTCTTTTTTCGCTTACTTTGGTTGTTTGTCATGTTCCATCCGCTTCGATTTTGAGCTTCCCCGATCCTCCTGCCTCCTTGTTTTTGGTTGAAACTTTTCAACATCACATAATTTCCTTTTTCCTGCCTTCAACGCTGGACCTCCTTCCGTATGGAGTAGGTTTTGGATTGATTATTCCATGAGCTTGGTTAGGTGTTTGGGTTCTGTTGTGTTTTGTTGGCTGTTAACGCTCGAAGATAGCTCGAGATTTGATTTGGGCTTCTTTATCTGGTACGGTTTGGATCTCTAAGATTTGCAATCACGATGGTCGGACAGACGATCTGGTCGAAGGAACCTTGGATTTCTGGCAAGGAGCTAGTCATTGTTCTTGATTTGTTTGGTATTTTACAACTTGCTGGTTTGTATGCTCGAAACCTAGCTGTGCTTATCTAGTTGTAACGACCCAGATTTTAGCCGTTGAATTCTAAATATTTAAATTTATTTTAAATATTTTATTTGAATTCTATATAGAAATTTATTTAATAAAACGATATTTAAACGTATAATTTATAATATAATTTAAAATGAGCTCGAAATAATCGCGGCAGTTTGTAATTTAACGTTTTGAACTTTAGTTAAATACACATAATTCAATATAAGTTGGATTTCTTCGAAACAAGAAACGTTGGAATCTGTTGAACTATATATTTCCAATGAAAGTGAAAAAACGAGATTTGGACTTATAGATTGTAAGTTATGTCCAAATCAAATTTTCAGAAAGTCGTTGTGGAGTCGTTTATAAGCCATAACGATTTATTTAATATAATTAAATATCGGTTTGAAATTTGAACAAGATTTTTGAGACGTAGTTATAATTTAATTTATAGATTTTTTTTTGTAATTATTATTTTTGAAAATAAACAACTTTTTATTTGAAGTACTTTACACTCTGTATAAGCATTTTGGGATATCACAATATAAGTTAACTTATCTGCATTATTATATTTTTGGGATCGTGGCACATTTGTAGTCACGATCATAATTCTATCTTTTTCTATAACGGCTCGTAGGCGAACAATTTTTTTACATAATAACGTACCGTTAAATTTCACACTATATAAACTAAATAAGCATACATTTCAAAAGGCAGAGCATACACATTTCTACTCTGCACAGAGGCAGATTTCCACATGCCTAAACATACAGGCTTCAGAAGGAAAACACCGCTTATCTCACTGAAATGTGCATGCACTACTTTTAGTATAAAACATGCTTAAGACCTACTCTTCCAACAAAGAAGAAAATCAATGACGCACATGATCACAATAGCGTGACTGCCAAGACTTTTTCAACCTGTGCTCTCTAAGTTTCAAATCCGAGCATACCAAGCCATCCCAGTGCCGTGCAAGCCAATCCATCTTTCCCTTATTAATACTGTGTACTTCAGTCCCGTGCTAAAAAGAAACAAAAGCTTAAAAAGTAAAACTCAGTAACCATTTTGTTGCCTTCCTCAATAAACACACGAAATCCATCATCCCAAATTTCCAGAAGAACTCGTACTCGTGAACAAACTTTCTTCACGCTAATTTAATCTTTCTTCAGTTCAATCATCACTTCGAACACAGTATGGTTGCAGCGAGGCTTTGGCTCGCGTTCATCTTCAGTAGGCTTCGCATCCATTTTTACAACGAAGTAAGGAGGGTGTGCCCGAGAAACTGGAGGCGACTGGAGGTGGAATCAAAGTCGGCGTCAGGGTTAGTGGTTGGAGATCCGCTCGTCAGTGGAGTTTGGATGGTTTTCGTATATATTTTGTTCGCCTTATTCCTGTAGCCGCAACCTTGAAAGGCCAAGAACGCGACTAAAGGAGGGGGTCGGCCTCGTTGTGGTGGTGGGTGGAGGCGGAAAATGGGGTGTTCGAACCTATCATGCTGGCGATGGAAAGAAGGAGGTTGGTTTTTGCCCAAGTGGACCGGAGAGGTGTATGTCAATGGAGCCTTGGTGGTAAGTGAATAAGAGCAGGTGAGGAGAAGGGGTTTTGTGTTAACTGAAGTGATGATCATGAGGTATGAATGAGGTGGAAATGGGATCAAAATATTGACAATGGGAAAGAAGCTTCAGGCTTGGACAGTTGAACAAGGAAGACAAAGTATAGAAGCTGGATTTGCATAAGTGGAAGAGAGATTAGGCAGGTTGACACGAGAAAAGGTGATTAAGAGAATAATAAAATGATTAAATTATTTAATTATCTAATTTATTTAATCAAAATGATTAAATTATTTAGCACATTAGTTATAGACTACTTTGCTAGAACGGTTATAACGGCACCTTGATTATATTTTTGAAATATATAACATCAACAAACACAACGTTTATTTTTCTCCGGTTAGGTGATTTCAGTCAAAATTAAATATCATTTCCTGATCAATAGGAAAATCGTAACTTATAAGCAAGGATTAACTACGTCATTGTTTTAACACTTCGACTTAAACTAAAAATGTAACCAACTCATCAATTTCCGATACCTGGGTTTTGTCTCTAATCAAGATTTCCTATGTTTTTGAAAGGAAAATTCCAATGTTATTTGTTTCAATTAAGATAAGGTGAGAATAATACAAGATTGGCCAGATCAAGTTGGGTCTTTTATGCCATGAAGACTGCATTCCAACCAGGAAAAATAAAAGGAAGCAATGGACCTGATTAATTATAAAAATAATAATTAAAGATAAACTAATTATATAATTAAGAATTAAGTCATATTAATTAAAATCGTAAATGATTATAATTGTGTAACACGGTCATATGTTGGCAGAATCCGACGAAACCGGTTATGTTGGGGAATCTTAGCGACGAGATATATGTTGTGGAACTGGTGTGGTTGGGAATAAAGCTACTGGAATTTCATGATAAAATCAAACGTCTGTTTGATTCTAATCAAAACAAAAGCAGAATTGTCAACTACATACCAAGGTGAGTAAACTCACTAACTTTGGCTCATTTATATTTTTATATAAACAAGTTCTAAATTTATTTATAGTAATTTTATACCGTGTGATGGTTGTTTTCATGAATGATTGATAAAATTGTTTGAAATGGTTGACATATTTAATCGTTGATCGATTATTTATTATGTTCACAATGATATTTCATATTGATGTGAAATTAATATTATTGATGTTATTAATGTTGATTAACATTTGTGGATGCAGGAGAAACAGGTTGGAGGGATCCGACTGGATTCCTTAACATTTATATTACTGTTTTTATTTGATTGTGATATATGATGTGTTATATAATCCTTGATTGGATATGTTGTGTTTGAATTACCCTGACACTAGAAACTTGGTATTTTAGATACCGTAAAATATTTCGAATGTCGAGAAGGAAATTGGGATTTAAAAATGGAATTATTTCCAGAATAGAAATAAAATTTCGAATAGAATTGAAAATAGAAACTTGTTCAAGTGGATAAATCAAGAAGTTGTTTTTAAATAAGAATATAAATTAAATGAATTATTAATCATTGGATAAATTGAAATATAAATTAAAATTTGAATTTATGTGGAAAACTGGAATTCGGTTTTCAAACCAATATTTGAAATGAGATTTGAAAACAGAAAATTATAAGGAAATTTTAAACGAGGTTTTATATGATTTGAAATAAAAATGAAATATGTATGGGAAAATCTGAATAGAAGTTATAAACAAAATTTGGGTTTAAGATATTAATTATAAGTATGAAATCAAACTGATTTGACTAAAAAGAAATATGTTCGTGATTAAAGTAAATAATGGTTTAAAGCAATATTTTGCAAATGAAATATGTAGAAGGGAAATTTAGATTTGAAATATGAACCCAAATTGGAAATTGAATGAAAAGGGAAACGGGTATTCGTTTTAAAAGAAAACGATGAGTTTTATTCAGAATATAAAATGAAGTGTGGTAACGTTATGTAGACTGGAATGGTTATAAAGGAATTTAGTAATGATTTGGAAAGAGTAAATTCAAAAGTGAATTTGGAATTTGAATTAACCTGAAATGGTAAATAAATTCCGAAATTCGGAATATAAATCGAATATAGATTATTTAAGAGAAAGTTATTTATTGGAATTCGATTTTATCGAACCTAGGGAAGTAGTTATTCTTACTTTCCATTTGAATCAAATTTAACTAGTTATTTATTTATTTATTTACTTATAAATTTATTTATTGAAATTAACAAATACAAGTTACATTTTTATAAACCAAATATTTGTAAACAACGATTTTAACGCTACTGTTATAATAAATGTTTTATGAATCTAAACAGCGATTTTAATGCTATTGTTATAATAAATGTTTTATGAATCTAAACAGCGATTATAAGGCTACTGTTATAATAAACGTTTTATGAATCTAAACAGCGATTTTAACACTACCGTTGTAATAAATGTTTTATAAATCAAATATTTAGGAACAACGATTATAACGCTGTCGTTATAATCAATGTTGTTTTTTGTAAAAGAAGTGGATTCGTAAATTGAATCTGAGGGTTACATATGAGATATTGGTTAAAGATTGAAGTGGTGAGCTTTGTCCATTTTGAAGTTAATAATACTGTTCAGTTAAGGTCTGAGAGGTAATTATACCCCAACTTGATTAGCTTTATTGTTAACTAAGGGATGATTAAGGTTCGATAGCGAGATGGTTAAGTGAAGTAAGTTAATGAGTGTTAATGGTGGGTTCGCATAGCGATGTTTTATTTAACATCTGTTTTAGAAGTTTTGGAAATGTTTCCAAATAATATCAGAGATGTTTCTAATATAGGAAATGAGATAAATTGGGTTGATAAGAAATGAGAATGTTATCCAAATAGAGAAATGGTTATTATTAAATATAGAAATGAATGGGTCAAAAGAAATGGATAATACGGAAACGTTTCCCAATATAACAACACATATCTTCTAAATAATGAAAATAAGGAATTGTTTTCCCAATGTGATAAGGAATATTTTCTAACATATAGGAAATAAAATAGTTAGATAACTAAAAATGTTTTTTCAAAAAAAAAATCACGAGGGCTTAATCGGCCTTTGAAGAATAATTGAGTAAATATATTGAAAGGGAATTACGAAATGATTTGATTTGTTTAAATGTTAATTAAAGGGGCCAATGTTGTTTGATGGTTGATCGATAGAATTTTCCATTCGGAAATAGGATCGTTGATTGTATGGATGTTCCTTTGATAGTTAAATCACCGACTATCAAGGTTTTTAGTTATTTTATACCTCCGTTGTCGATATGGAGAGACCGGGATCACATTTAATATCTGAAAACCACTCCGTATTAGCATAAGCGTTACGAATCAGCTTATGCTGAAGATAATTGAAGATGGAGTAAAGTGCAAGGCCTGTTCTGTTAACCCTAGATAGAAATTGCCCAAGATGGATTAATAGAATGGTGCCTTCGGTTTGTCTAGTCCCAAGACAACATATACGGATGAATGTCTAGCGACGCGACTTTTAAAGTAAATGATGGTAAGATGTTTTGAAAGATAATCGTGACCTCAAGCCTCATCACCCGAGAAATGACAGAAATCGGGCAGGCAACATGGCCATGTGGGTCATTCCCATTAGGGGTATTATCACCTGATCTAGAGAAATTCCACTTGCTTCTTATTCTATTCGTTGCTGTATGCTTTTAGTAACAGTTGCTGATCACAACCGTTGGTGATAATATGCTCGATACACTCAAGTTAAATGAGTGGTCAGCCATGTGTGGGCCGGGTTACAAGATGTTCTTGTTGAACCCAGTGTATTCCCCTCTAGAGATACACTATCGGAAGGTGGTTCCATACCTTGTCATGTTGAAAATCCAATCTCCAGTAAGCTTCTGCGGTTTTCGATTTTATTTTATATATGGAGCGTGAGATGCAAGCGTTCCGCTAGATTTCTATTTATTTGATTTAGACACTATTATAATATCACCGGATTTGATATCAAAAATATTTTTGGTTATCGTAAGGTAAAAACCATCCGTATTTATGTGTGGATCGGTCTTACAATTATCATTTCTTTTGAAAAGGTTTTTGAAAGTTAAACTAATGGTTGGAGTTTACTCACACCAGTCCCATAACTAACACAGAGTTTATTTTGTTTTCCCTAAACTCTTGGGTGCCTAAATTTATACGGGCAGTCAAGTAGTCGGGATTTTATAGATTCACTTGGAGGATTTTGAAGCAGGAGGCTTCACCAGTTTGCTATAGACTATCATATTTTTTCGCTGTGTATTATGTTCGTATCTGGAAATAGGTGTTTATAACTGTTCCAGAAATAGCTGATGTGCTCTGATGATGGTATGTATATAAAGTTATTGATTTACATTTCAAAGTTTATGTTATCTAATATATTTTATTCGTTCCACTGTGAGTATGTGATCTTCATTTTCTTCTATTCTAATATTTCTTTCTTTCTATTTCTCATCCTCTAATTTCTTTCTAAAAATGATTCGTATTTCTATGCAATTTGGGTTGGACGTGTGGTGTTGTTAGTCGACTCAAAGGGTATGGAAATTCGGGCCATTACATTTGGTATCAGAGCTGAAGGTTGAGTAGAAACATTGGCTTTGTGGTGTAACTCAATAGAGATGGGGTTAGTAATACCCTAGATTGAGTTTGAGTGTATATATATGAGCGCGTATTTGTAGATTTGATATAAAAATAGTTTTATATTGTGTTGACTGGTTTTTGAGTGGTTTATGACTTCTGGTCGATATAGAATGTACAACTATATCGATAGGTGTTTCTAAACTCTCGAACAAAGCAGTTTGATACAGTATTGTTTTAAATGGGTAAATGAATTAATTTTGCCCAAAATTTATTTTGATATAAAAGGAATAATTTCTAAATCATTATATATGAATGCGTTGATTGTTATTACAATAAAATGGAATTATGAAATATTGAAATGGTTATATAATTTGTATACGGATAATGTATACAAATGAGATAAACCAAGATTAAGTTCAAACCAGAATTGGAATTTAAATTCTGGGTGTTTATAAAATATTTTCTGAAAAATTATAAAGAAATATAACATTACTTTAAAGTATATTTGAATAAGAATGGCTTAAATGGATTTTTAAAGGGATTAAGCACTGAAATCACTTCAGTGGCGAGAAAATAATTCTGATAATGGATCCCGACATTACCATTATTCATTTTCGAGTTTCTAAGTGATGGATTGCTGCCATAGTAGAATTATTAATGGAAATTGTTCGAGAAAAATAAAGTTCTTTTAGAAATTCAAATATTTTGAATCGAGTTGATGTATAAATATATATGATTTCAAACTAATTTGAAATAAAACCCGGGAATTTGAATTCTGAAATTAAAATTTAACTTGTATAAGTTGAATAGATTGAAAGGGTAAAAATGTATCAAATGAATTGAAATTTAACTTAAGTTAAGTTGAATAAATTTGGATTGAATTAGAAGTAATTCCGAATAAAATTAAATAAAGAGAAATGTTGAGATTTGAATTATTAGTATGAATTCGACTTATGAATAAGCAAGTTGAATATATATTGGATGTTGTTAATTGAAATTGAATTGTGATAAATATGGATTCAAGTATTATAAGTGGATTGACTTAAATAGAAATCAGACTTGAATTGATAAAATGGAAGTGAACTAATCAAAAGTTGACCAGAGAGTAAAAACAACTGGAAGTTGGATTGATTTGAAACCAACTGGAAATGGATATATGTATGGTGAGCAGATATTGAATGGAAACAGATGCAAGAGATAAATTTTTGCTCGACAAAAAGGTACATGTTTACAATATTACTTGGGTTTGATGGTTTTATGAGCCTATGGGGAAAGCCGTTTGGCTTTTTGATTTTCTTTTGGATTGGAGAAGGCCTAGAAAGGAGAGTTGTGGTTGTACTGATTGAGCCGCGCAAAGGAGATGCTGGCGAAATTTTTCGAAAATTTAAAGAGTTAGAAAATTTTCAAGAAATTTTTGATAATTTAAAATCAATTTGTTAATTGTAATTAAAATAAGGAAACCAGAATTGGCTAATAAAATTTCAAGTGGGATAATGAAATTGATAAATGGATTTAAAATCAATTGGAATGGGTGTGGATATGCAGAAGGGCATATGGATTGAGGACAAGAAAGTGATGATGGATTGTCCAAAAATGGTGGACAGATCACTTGGAAAGAATTATGAATGGTCGAGTATTGGTATGAGAATTCGAAAATCGGATAAGAACCGGGTTACGAAGATATGGAATATAAGATTTCAACTAAGTAGGTTATGAGGAGTTAGAGATATAGCATTTTTACTGCTTAGCAATTTCGAGGACGAAATTATTTTAAGGGGGAAGGAATGTAACGACCCGGATTTTAGCCTTTAAATTCTGAATATTTAAATTTATTTTAAATATTTTATTTGAATTATATATAGGAATTTATAAGGAATTTATTTAATAAAACGATATTTAAATGTATAATTTATAATATAATTTAAAATGAGCTCGAAATAATCGCGGCAGTTCGTAATTTAACGTTTTGAACTTTAATTAAATACACAGAATTCAATATAATTCGGATTTCTTCAAAACAAGAAACGTTGGAATCTGTTGGACTATATATTTCCAATGAAAGTGAAAAAATGATATTTGGTCTTATAGACTGTAAGTTATGTCCAAATCAAATTTTCAGAAAGTCGCTGTGGAGTCGTGTATAAGCCATAACGATTTATTTAATATAATTAAATATCGGTTTCAAATTTGAACAAGATTTTTCAGATGTAGTTATAATTTAATTTATAGAATTTTTTTGTAATTTTTATTTTTGAAAATAAACAACTTTTTATTTGAAGCACTTTACACCCTATATAAGTGTTTTGGGATATCACAATATAAGTTAACTTGTTTACGTTATTATATTTTTGGGATCGTGGCACATTTGTAGTCACGATCATAATTCTATCTTTGTCTATAACGGCTCGTACGCGAATAATTTTTTTACATAATAGCATACCGTTAAATTTCACCCTATATAAACTAAATAAGCATACATTTCAAAAGGCACAGGCATACACATTTCTACTCTGCGTAGAGGCAAATTTCCACATGCCTAAACATACGGGCTTCAGAAGGAAAACACCGCTTATCTCACTGAAATTTGCACATGCTACTTTTAGTCTGAAACATGCTTAAAACCTACTCTGCCAACAAAGAAGAAAATCAATTACGCACATGATCACAACAGCGTGACTGCCAAGACCTTTTCAACCCGTGCTCTCCAAGTTTTAAATCCATGCGTACCAAGCCATCCCAGTGCCGTGCAAGCCAATCCATCTTTCCCTTATTAATACTGTGTACTACAGTCCCATGCTAAAAAGAAACAAAAACTTAAAAAGAAAAACTCAGTAACCATTTTGTTGCGTTCCTCAAATAAACACACGAAATCAATAATACCAAATTTCCAGAAGAAATCGAACTCCTGAAAGAACTTTCTTCACGCTAATTTAATCTTTCTTCAGTTCGATCATCACTTCAGACACAGTATGGTTGCAGCGAGGCTTTGACTCACGTTCATCTTCAGTAGGCTTCACATCCATTTTTACAGCGAAGTACGGAGGATGTGCGTGAGAAACTGGAGGCGACCGGAGGTGGAATCAAAGTCGGCGTCAGGGTTAGTGGTTGGAGATCCGCTCGTCAGTGGAGTTTGGATGGTTTTCGTATATTTTGTTCGCCTTATTCCTGTAGCCGCAACCTTGAGAGGCCAAGAACGCGATTCAAGGAGGGGGTCGGCCACGTTGTAGTGGTGGGTGGAGGAGGAAACTGGGGTGTTCGAACCTGTCATGTTGGTGATGGCAAGAAGGAGGTTGGTTTTTGCCCAGGTGGACCGGAGAGGTGTATGTCAATGGAGCCATGGTGGTAAGTGAATAAGAGCAGGTGAGGAGAAGGGGTTTTGTGTTATCTGAAGCGATGTTCGTAAGGTATGAATGAGGTGGAAATGGCGGTCAAAATATTGACAACGGGAAAGAAGCTTTAGGCTTGGACAGTTGAACAAGGAAGACAAAGTATAGAAGCTGGATTTGCATAAGTGGAAGAGAGATTAGGCAGGTTGACACGAGAAAAGGCGATTAAGAGAATAACAAAATGATTAAATTATCTAATTTATTTAATCAAAATGATTAAATTATTTAGCACATTAGTAATAGACAACTTTGCTAGAATGATTGTAATGACACCTTGATTATATTTTTGAAATATATAACATCAACAAACACAACGTTTATTTTTCTCCGGTTATGTGATTTCAGTCAAAATTAAATATCATTTCCTGATCAATAGGAAAATCGTAACTTATAAGCAAGGATTAACTACGTCATTGTTTTAACACTTCGACCTAAACTAAAAATGTAACCAACTCATCAATTTCCGATACTTGGGTTTTGTCTCTAATCAAGATTTCCTTTGTTTTTGAAAGGGAAATTCCAATGTTATTTGTTTCAATTAAGATAAAGTGAGAATAATACAAGATTGGCTAGATCAAGTTGGGTCTTTTATGCCATGAAGGCTGTATTCCAACCAGGAAAAATAAAAGGAAGCAATGCAAAAATAATTAAATTTAAACTAATTATATAATTAAGAATCAAGTCATATTAATTAAAATCGTAAACGATTATAATTGTGTAACACGGCCATGTGTTGGCAGAATCCGACAAAACCGGTTATGTTGGGGAATCTTAACGATGAGATATATGTTGTGGAACTGGTGTGGCTGGGAATAAAGCTACTGTAATTTCATGATAAAATCAAACGTCTGTTTGATTCTAATCAAAACAAAAGCAGAATTGTCAACTGCAGACCAAGGTGAGTAAACTCACTAAATCTGGCTCGTTTATATTTTTATATAAACAAGTTCTAAATTTATTTATAGTTATTTTATATTGTGTGATGGTTGTTTGCATGAATGGTTGATAAAATTGGTTGAAATGGTTGATATATTTAATCGTTGATCGATTATTTATTATGTTCACCATGATATTTCATATTGATGTGAAGTTAATATTATTGATGTTATTAATGTTGATTAACTTCTGTGGATGAAGGAGAAATAAGTTGGAGGTATCCGACTGGATTCCTCAACATTTATATTACTGCTTTTATTTGATTGTGATTGTGACAACTAAGAATTTCGCTTGATCCGAATCGATCGCTAAACCGACCAAGACCGTTCGAAACCCCTGATTGTTTTGAGAACACGACAAATCAGAACGCAAACAGAAGAACATTTCATTATTTATTACTACAATTCCATCAGAATACAAGAATATTACAGAGTAAGAATAAATATTATACAACAGAGAATATCAGAGATTTAAATACATTACTGCAGCGGAAAAAATAATACAAAACATAATTGAAAGAAATACACGGATACAGAGCTTTCCGAATATCACTTTAGCTATAAACCAGGATCCTGTGAATATAAATCTGCAAAACCAAAACTACTAGCTGCCCGTGTGGAAAATAGGGGCACCCAGAGTTTAGGTTAAAACAATAAACTCCAGATCAGTCATGTGACTGGTGTGAGAACTAAAACAGTTATTTAAAACTTTACTTTAAAAGGGAGTAATTCAAGGGCATACGCCATATAACACGGAACGGGTTTTCTCCCAAGAATACTAGTGCATAGAATAAACAACGCAATGCCTTTTGGAAAAATGAAGCTATTATAAGACCCAGGTCCCATCACACAATGCAATGCAAGCCGGAGGATAGGGTTTTCCCTTATAATAGCCAAATAATGCTTGATACATTTAAAACAAATCATTTGATACTATTATAAGTGTATAGTGTCAAAACAACTTCAAATATAAATGTATCAATCCTTGACGGCATAGCATCCCATGCTACTATGTCGCCAATACTAGGCTCTACAAATAAAACCGAAATGTCACGTATTGGAAATTGGATTTCCGTCATGAGTCGAGGCAAGGGGCAAGCTCCTCTCCGTTCGAGACACTCTGGCAAATGTCTCAAGACAACATACAGCGATCCTGGATCTTCAGGGTCGGTCCTCTCTTACTTTTGAGGATTAGTTATTCCTGAACACACGTTTCCCGGTCCTTTCAGACTTATATCTGAGGTACCTCGCATCCAACAACCACACAGGTAAAAAGTATATAAATGTCAGGGCTGGTAGGTCACTTACATCACCATAGCTAGAAAGAAACGTCGTGCTCTCCCTGTAGTCACTATCCCGTTTTTGACTCATACCGAGGTATGAGGCTCGCGAATTAATGCTATACACAAAGCTGTGCCATATAGGCCGTGCTTTGATCATCAACCACAAGACTTTGCTTTTCAACAAAAGCCTTGATCATTTGCCACTTAGGCATGCCACACAGGCAATTCATGTCATGCGATTGATATCCATCAATATATAACCTCTGAGCTCGTACGTCCCAGAGAAGGGCGTTAAGCAAGAGAATAAATTCTCCGCCGCCAAACAGATATATATTTAATAGAAATCAATCACACAGAATAAAATCCAATGTCAGACACACAGTCCATTTACAAGTTCGTTCTGGGTCTGAACGAAACCGGAGGAACCTTATTCCTCGCATATCCATCGATCTCTAAGTATGTTTGGACGATCACCAACTGATTCCCTCCTCTTGGGTGTACAGCCCAATCAAGATCATCAGTAATCATCCAAATGATGTGAAGACTCCGATCTTCAACCGCCGTCTTCATCTTCGACTTATCGTCGAATTAGTTATTCAGAATGGGTATAAACCCGGCCTTCCCGAATAACCCGCGTATATAATAAACAAGTGTTACACAAACACAACATACGCCTCATTCCAATTCAGAATATTCTTTTATTCAAATATTCACATTCTTAGGGAAAGGTTCCCATTAATTTTATCAAAGATAAATTCTTCTAAATTTATTCTTTAATCTTCCTTTGGATATCATTTCAAACCATGTTAAGTTTTTTCCAAACTAGTCGGGATTAGCGAACCACACCGAAGTAATCATTTATTTTATTTCCCAATCCCAACCTATTCATCCCATGGAGAAAAACTGGTAATACTCCATATCTAACAACACAGTGTTATCGGTAAATATTAATTACCATTACACGTACAAATCTAATTAAAGATTTAACTATCGCTTTGGAGCAAAACTGGTGATATTCCATCCTCGATCACTTTAATCTAATTAAAGATTCATTAAAACTCCACTTAGTTTTAATCTTCCCAAAAATCAATATCCCGTCTTTAACTGGGTTAAAGAACCAATGCCATCTAAAACACGGTTCACAATAAACCCCAAATCACATTTCATTGTTAATCGGGTTAAAGAACAGGTGTTATTCAAAACACCGCTCACGTTAAACTCCAAAAACCAATTTAAATTCAATTCCAATTAGATACCAATTAACTGGACAATTTCACTAAATCTTAATTAAAAGATTTATTCTTTTATAAATTGGGTTCAAGAACAGTGTTATTTAAGACACCATTCACGACGAACCCAAAATCCCATTTGATATTAAATACAAGGCTCTGAATAGAAAATATATCAGCTTATATTCAATATCAAATTCTGAAACCAACAAATATCGTATTGGAAATAACGATATAAATATATCTTGCAAATTTCCACAACCATATCTGTACAATAACGAAATCCAACATCGAAATATTCCGAAGATAATTTCGATTCAAATCTATTCCAATTCGTATATTGGAAATTCTGATTATTTTTAAAACCACTTCAAATACAATTTATTTATTCAAAAATATTGGATTATAATTCTAGTTCATAACTAGTTCATTTCGATAAAAATATATTTTTATCCTTTTTAAATATGGGATTTTTCACCCCAATTCTTTCAAAATCATTTATTATGATTTTACACAAATTATGGATATTTTTAATGATTTTATTAAGGCTCGTACAGTCGATTTCCAATAACGGTCGTCGAACTGCACTTACAGCGACCTTTTCCAAATTCTATTTGGACATAATTCCAAATCCAACCATTATATTTCAAATTTCTAATATTCACTGGAAAGCTCTTTTCGATACTAACCCAACAGTTCCGGTTTCACGAGAATCCGACGGTCGGATCTCCTGTAACGCCAATTTGAAGTCAATGGTCGAAATTCGCGAACTGCCGCGGCGCGGCGTGTTCTATTCAGGTCATTTAATATATATAATATATATATATATTATATATACTTCGTCGATTTCAATTCTAAACGTATTTTATAAATCGTTTTAAATTCGATTTCAAAACAATTTCAACTTCATATTCAATTTTAAATCAAAATTGAATATTCCATATCATTAATACATAAATGATAATATTTTCAAAACATTATACTTTGAAATCGCTTTCTTTTCTATATTCATTATAAAAACGAATATAATCGATATAAATATCGTTCGCGTCAAAATGGCGCATATCTAATCAACACGGCTTTATACATTTCAATAACTTCGTTATTCTATTCAACAAATGAATATTTTCTTCAACACATGAATATTTTTTTTTCAACACATGAGTATCGTCAACACATGACTATTTATTCTATTCAACACATGAATCTTTATTTTATAATATTCTTTATTTTCCAACTTGGAATGAGGCCCAATCAATTACCATATAACATTAATTATTTGGATTCCATACAACACATGTATATAATAGCAATGATAAATAATCAACCATCGTCCAAAGTGCACTACACAACTGTCTGTCAACCTATCGATTGACATACAACTAAACAATCGGGATTAGTGTACGTCAAATATCATCCCAATACCCGTGTGGGGTTTCAGTCAACAAACACAAATTTTTATTTGTGCAGTTGGGCGATGTGTAAAATTTATCGTCCCAATCAATATCCTTCAAATGGGTGTACATAAACAAACCGTCTAATTTGTAAATGAATATTTATTTATTCACATTCACGTTAAAAATTATATTTTTAACAATAAATAATTTATTTCAACACATGAACATATTTTCATTCATTCCACATCACAATCAATTTTCACCACACAACAAAATCAAACAAGTCGTCCATGGTCTATGGACAACGGGTGTCGGGTGCTGCTAAGCACCGTCTGCATCCTTGTATATATTTTTAACTATAAAACAAGAATTAAAGTGAGAAGTTCTCACCGAGGGTTTCCACTCCGTCATTCTTTATTGTCGCTCAGATTCACTATTCTGGTTCCAACGCAATCTGTTTCACGAAGTTTATATTAAAAATCACATTTTTATAACTTTATTATATACATAAGAATCGAATTTTTTATCTTCACTTCATATGTATAAAAATCGAATTTTTATCTTCACTTCACATATAAAAAATCGAATTTTTATCTTCACTTCATATATATAAAAATCAAATTTTTATCTTCGCTTCATATATATAAAAATCAAATTTTTATCTTCACTTCATATATATAAAAATCGAATTTTTATCTTCACTTCATATATATAAATAAAAATCAAATCTTTTTTGTTAAGAAAAATCACATCTTTTTTTCAAACGTTATTCATATAAAAATTTTAGCTTTTACAACCTAAAAATCGTATTTTTTATAATATAAAAATCATGCCTTTACCTTATGCCATCCATACATTTTAAAGATTAGATTTTTTTTATAATGATATTTTTATTTAAAAACTGAAAACAAAAATCAATTCATATAAAAACTCACGGTGGTTCGTCGGGGATGGAAGAGGAGATCGGAGAGGGGGTTTTCGCCGCATCGGAGGTGGTGCAGCGGGGTTGAGGAGGTGGTGGCGGATCTGGAAGGGGAGGGCGGAGGCTGCATTCGGTTTTTGGGGAGGAGGGGCTCTAAATCGGAGAGAGGGAGGATGGCTAGAGGCTCCGGCGAGGGGGCGCCGGTCTTGGGGTGGGCGACGGCGCCTGGCGCCGACGGTGCTGGCATGGAGCGGCGGCGGCTTGCTTCCCCCCCCCTCTTCGCGATTTTTTTATTTATCCGTCGTTGACTATTATGAACGGGTGAAGGGAGAAAGGGGATAAGGGCTTTGAGAGGAAAATATATATATTTATATTTAATTTTATTTTAAATCCCCGAAAAATTAATTTTTATTTCGAACCCCAAATCGAACCCATCAACTGTCGCCCCTACCTAATTACCCTCGTTCCGAACACAATCGGATATGTCCGGTAAGCCAATTCGATCGTTTCGATCAGTTTCCATCAAATTCAAAATATAAATCTATATATTGAATATGAACGCACATTTCAATTTACCTGGGCCACATACGGACTCTAAAAATTCCCGAAAAATATTTTCTAGCTTCGTATTGATGATACGGTCCTAACAAAACTAATTTCGTCAAATTCTGAGACCATTTGAAAAATGGTCATTTTCTGGTCGATCGAAATTGACTGCAACTATTAAAACACATTTTACTTCGCCACGCTCACATATTGACTCAGAAAATTATGAATTTTGGAATCTAGCAATAATTCTACATCCTGGATCCAACAAAAGTTGTTTCGTCGAAAACCGAGGTCGTTTGCAAAATTTTCATTTTTAAGGGCCAAAATTCCATAGCGACTATTCTGAAATTTCAACTGGACGTAACTTTTGATTCCCGCTATGAAATTTTGATTTTTCGGATTCGTTGGAAAGACATTCTTAAATGGACTCTAATATTTTTCGTTTTGCTAAAATCTGGTATATTTTGAATCCTGTACATTCATTTGAAATTTGAAATCGAATTTTCAAACTACCGCGCCATTTTCAATTCCTTTTATATTTAAAATAAAATATTTATATTCTAACGATGATTCAAATATATATATATATATGTTATAATTCTATCCAAAATAAATTTCTTTTCGTTATTATTTAAAATAAATCATTTTAAATATTCAAAGTTCATTAAATTCGCCAAAATAATTTTTTTAAATTGGTTCAGAATTCCGCGTTGTTACAATATATGATGTGTTGTATAATCCGTGATTGGATATGCTGAGTTTGAATTACCCTGACCCTAAAAATTTGGTATTTTAGATATCGTAACATATTTTGAATGCAGAGAAGGAAATTGGGATTTAAAAATGGAATTATTTCCAGAATAGCAATAATTTTTTGAATAGAATTGAAAATAGAAACTTGTTCAAGTGGATAAATCAAGAAGTTGTATTTAAATAAGAATATAAATTAAGTGAATTATTAATCATTGGATAAATTGAAATATAAATTCAAATTTATATGGTAAAGTGGAATTCGGTTTTGAAACCAATATTTGAAATGAGATTTGAATGCAGAAAATTATAAGGAAATTTTAAACGAGATTTTATATGATTTGAAATAAAAATGAAATATGTATGGGAAAATATGAATAGAAGTTATAAACAAAATCTGGGTTTAAGATATTAATTATAAGTATGAAATCAAACTGATTTGACTATAAAAGAAATATGTTCATGATTAAAGTAAATAATGGTTTAAAGCAATATTTTGCAAATGAAATATGTAGAAGGGAAATTTAGATTTGAAATATGAACCCAAATTGGAAATTGAATGAAAAGGGAAATGGGTAATCGTTTTAAAAGAAAACGATGAGTTTTATTCGGAATATAAAATGAACTGTGATAATGTTATGTAGACTGGAATGGTTATAAAGGAATTTGGTAATGATTTGGAAAGGGTAAATTCAAAAGTGAATTTGGAATTTGAATTAACCTGAAATGGTAAATAAATTCCAAAATTCGGAAAATAAATCGAATATAGATTATTTGAGAGAAAGTTATTTATTGGAATTCGATTTTATCGAACCTAGGGAAGTAGTTATTCTTACTTTCCGTTTGAATCAAATTTAATTAGTTATTTGTTTACTTATAAATTTATTTATTGAAATTAATAAATACAAGTTACATTTTTATAAACCAAATATTTGTAAACACCGATTTTAACGCTACTGTTATAATAAATGTTTTATGAATCTAAATGTGACGGCCCGCCCCGGACCAGACGACATTTCCTCAGAAATGCGTTGTGCCAATGCCCGACTAGCATGGGACGGTCGCCAGAAGAAAAGAAAGAAGGTGATGAACTAACAAAGAACCTGTAGTATATCTCACAATGCATGGAATAAAATATAATAGTAACATAACTTTGACATAAAACAAGCGAGACAGTGCATAAGCTAAACTATCATAGCAGTGGAATCCAAAGTACAGCTTATGATCCAACATCATTATTACAACTTCAAATTACCGTCTCTAAGCAAAAGAAAGAAAAAGTACACTACTAATGCCCAAGTAGTGACCAGCAACAACACTAGGAGTATATATATATGTCATACGTGGGAGCCTTCTGCTCGTCTCCGGTACAGCTACTCGTGCATACCACCTAACTTGTCTCTAGTCTGCCCGTTTAAGAGCACCCAGAGTAATAAGAAGAGACATAAAACTCTGGGACTGACAAAAGCCTGAGCGATAAGCAGCAAAACAAAACAATAAAAGGTATAATCCAATCATACCTGAACCTGGACCTTCAACCAAAGAGTTAGCACAACAAGATGTACGGTACTCTAAGGTAACACTAACATAAAGTGTAAAAGTAATGGAGGTGGGGTAATGGTGATAGCTAACATCAAACATATCAGTCATCCTCACATCTCTCACTCGGTGCGTAAAGCATACGATATGTACCACTTCGACCGCCCAATTCTTTGCTACGATCACTCTGCCCCATGGTGTCATAACGGCTCCACTGCACTGATCCATAACCACTAATCTGTCTCTCAGTGGTGAGTCAAAGCTATAGGCATCGATAACCCCTTAGCACACGTCCCGCAGCAAAGCCTAATCATGAAGTTAACTCGTTGGTCCCCAACTGGATCCTGAGTAAAACTTCCCATTTGGACTACCTTTGCATCTCAGGGTTTGGTCTCCTCCGCATCGGTTTGAATGCGCGTAGTACCCCAGTTATCATCGGTTTGGTTCGGCCATCCTGGTTCGGTTCGTGATGTCCTTTCCATAGCATCAGGTCGATTGGGCTCATAGCCCCCATCTTCGGTTCGTTTCGTGATGTCTTCACTTGAGCGGTCGAGTCATCAGCTCCCTCTCATGGTGGTTCGGATCGGGCTCCTTCACTCGAGCGGTCGGGGTCCTTTATTGGCTCGTAGGTCCAGCTTTCATTGATTCTGGTTCGAGCTCCGGTTTGGTCGCGAGCTCCTTCTTCCACGGGCTCACTTGCATTCACATGGATCAGATCTCATTATAGTCGCTCCCCTAGGAATCGCTCGCTTCCTCACAGTCGCACTCCGAGGAACCGCTCGCTCCCCACAGTCACTCTCCTAGGAATCGCTCAATTCCTCATAGTCGCACTCCGAGGAACCGCTCACTCCCCATAGTCGCTCTCCTAGGAATCGATCGATTCCTCACAGTCGCTCTCCTAGGAATTGCTCCGTGTGACCCAAAACCTGCACCACTTTCCAGCAACCAATTATCGCCTCTCGACGGCGTTTTCGACCATTCTAAGTTTTCTAATAAATCACAAAGCATACCATACAGTCATAGCAACATGTATAATCATCCACAAACAACAAAACAACAATTTAACATGTTCATATGGATGAAACATACCCAAGAACCAATGTTTTCCCCCTAATCCCCTTTAATCATGTTTAAGCATACAATTAGCAAAATTTATCCAAATTAGCCCAAATTTCTATCAGATCCCTAAAATAATATTTTATAATTTTACAAATTTTTCCAGAATTTTAACATGCATAATTTCGTTAATTAACACTAATCACCCCTAATTAGCCATAATTAGTGAAAAACAATGCAAATCACTCACCTTAGCCACAAATAATTTATAGATATGAACTTTGCTACTATTTTGGGTCGAATTCTAATGCAACGCAGCAGCTCCAACTCTAATTTGGTGTTATTTCCCCTTGATTTGACGTAGCTTGGCTTAATCTTCAATTAGAAAGCGATTAGGAGCAATTTAGGATGAAATTAGAAGGTGGAGGCCATGGCTAGGGTTAGAGGAATGTTTTAGGCGGCCGAAAAAAGAAATAAAACTCGTTTCCTAACTGTTCTCATCCTCCCCATAACCATAATCCCGAAATGGGTTATGGGCCCTCTTGCTAATCCACCCTAATTAGGCCCGACTAAGTTGTTTTTCACCTTCTAAACCTTGTTTCAGCTATATCTCCCAAATGGTGAGTCCGTTTGGCTAATGTGACCACTCTACGGAAAGGTAAACCATCATTTGGATCTAATGGAAGTGGTTTCAGGTCAAAAATCCTTACCAATCAAAAGTTATGGCCGAAACAAGATCAGCTAAGGGCAAAACGATCGTATAAAAATCGGCAAAAATCATGAACATGGGAAATGACCCCAATAGTCGTCTCCCAAAGTAACATGACCATACGACTTCGTATGTGAAAGAAATAAATATTATACGATCCTTCGATGCGTAGAATGCAGGTCGTTACATTCTCCCCCCCCCCTTAAGAAATTTCTCCCCTGAAATTCGTTAACCAAAACATACAAAGGTTCTCGCATGCCTATCAATTATTTGCAATCAATCAAACATACATAACATACACAGGCCTACCCTAGCATGCAGTTTACTAACGAGGGAAGAAACTATCACTATTAAAAACTTACCAGGCAAAGAGTTCTAAATACGACTTTCTTATGCTCTCCTTTGTTTCCCAAGTACAGTCTTTCTCATTCCCACCCCACTGGACTTTGAGTAGTTTCACCGTCTTCCTTCGAAGTTGTTTCGTATCGTGTCCGGCAATACTAATTGTCTTGTGGTTCCCAACCACCTCGAGTTCTACCTCGATATCGTCCAACTGATTTGGTGAAATAGTCACATTCGGGTCGTGCACAAATTTCCTTAACTGGGAAACATGAAATACGTTGTGAAATCCTGCCATCTTGTCTGGTAATTCAACTCTATACGCTGAATTCCCAACTCGCTTGAGAACGGGAAATGAACCGACAAACCTTGGTACCAACTTGCATCTCCTACCGAATCGAATCACACTCTCCAATGGAGAGATCTTGATGAATACCACGTCGTTAACGAAGAATTACAAATCTCTTCGTATTCTATCAACCTACTCTTCTTCCTATCTTGGGCAGCCTTCATTCGCTGTTGGACAACCTTGTTCTTATCTGAAGTTTTTCTTATTACTTCTAGTTTAAGCACAAATTTCCCACTGTTTTCTAACCAACATGATGGTGAGTTGCACGGTCTTTCGTACAAAGCTTCAAATGGAGCCACTCCAATACTAGACTGATAACTATTATCATATGCGAATCCAACTAGATGTAAATAGTCATCCCATAATCCACCAAAATCCAATATACAAGCTCTCAAGAGAACATCTAATACTCGATTCACCCTCTCTGTTTGACCATTGGTTCGAGGATGACACGCGGTACTGAGATGTAATTCTGATCCTAAAGCCTCTTGTAAGCTCTTCCAAAACCCACTAGTAAATAATGGATCTCAGTCACTCACAATGCCTTTGGGTACTCCATGAAATCTCACTACCCACTTCATATACGGTTTTACTAACGTAGCTGTCGTTCTATTCGACTTGACTGGTATAAACCTTACACTCTTGGTTAATCAATTGGATCTCATATGAAAAAATTACAAATGTTAACGCGGTTTGAATTTCAATATATATAAAATGGTTTAAAAAAAAATTCCTACCAACAATTTTTGACACGTCAACATAGCGTGTGCTCCCTTTCTTCTACATCAGGTATCCTTCTTCTGATAAAGCTGTAACCCAAAACTCCATTGAACCCTAGTTCAAGCGACCAAATACAAGGCTCCAGGTCCCGATCAACACGTATCGCTTTGTGCGCCTCCTCGCACTCGATCTCAACCTAAAAGCCGCCTTCTCGGGTCAGCCATAACGGACCCACCACCTCGGCAAACGCAGCACACTTGAGACAAAATTATGGAAAATCTATGAAGCGAACGATATGATCTACCGTATAGATGCGGAGAGCCCGAGAAGCTCTAAATTTTCATATATAAAGTTCTCGATAATAATGAGTGTATTGAGAGAAATAACGATCAAAGTTCGAACATTTCTAGCCATTAGAATTGATAGGGTGGCGGCCATAGTTTGGGGTTCCAAAAATAATAAAATAATATTAATTTTCATTGGTTTTCATGTATTTAAGCCAAAATTTGGACTGAGTCCAAATCAGGCTCGCTTACAGCCTAACAATATGTTTTAACGCCTTCTGAATGCAATGGAATAGGTTTCAAGGCCCAATTCCAAAGTCTATAGCAGTTTCTTTTAAAACACGATTATTTAATTAAACTATACACATAAATTTCAACACGGTTTAAATTATTGCGATCAAACGATAACTCCGTTGGCTACGAAATTCTAGTTTTTTTTCAATAATTTATAATTCCGGATCCAATAAAATTTATTTCATTGAATTCTAAGATTATTTATAAATTGACAAATTTAACTAGTCCATAAATATAATAAAATATTCATTTTTCGTTTATTAGCCAATAAATTAAATTCAAAGGTTTGTAAATTATATTCAAATCGAAATTAAAATTCATGATAAATTTATAAATCAATATTGTTTATTGTGAACAAATTTCAATAATTACGAATTCAAATTTTAGTTAATGTATTATAAATATACGACATGAGTTATTAATTTTAATACTTAAAACAATTTTGTTCAAAACATATTAAATTTAATATTTTAAATTGTCGGAAAAATCTTGGGATGTTACACTCTCACCCACTTAAAAACTTTTCATCCTAGAAAAGGCGTAGTAAGAAATTTCTAATTTATGTATATATTTAGCCATATAAATTTTTATTCAACTTGTCTCGTTCGTTAGTTTACATAACTAATTTCACTAAAAAATTAATTCTGAATCGTGAATTACCAAACCGCGATTTTTCTGAAAATTTGAATTACACATATCTTAAAATCTACAAGTCGATATCTAAATTTTTATCTTTCATTAGAAAATTATATTCCAATAGATCCGAAAGATTCTTGTTTCAAAGAATTTCGACTTATTTTGGATCCTATACGTTCATTTAAACTTTAGTTCGGAAAATTACGAACTGCCGCTACGCAACGAGCTCATTTTTAATTAATTTTAATGCATTCTTTTAACCATCGTCAAATTTATAAATTATAAACCAATCCACTTATATTTCAAATCATTTATTTATTATAGAATTTTAAACATTAAAGATTATATATAACTCTCACTACTTAATTATTTATCATATATTGACTACTACCATATCATGACATATACCTAACTTACACTTGTAATAAAACTAATGTATATAATACATTCAAAACATATGTTGTATGTGGTTACTTAACATATGTTATATTCGGTTTCTTAACATATTTAAGTTATAGTTCCTTAGTTCTCAATTCATTCCTTTAGTCGTTTCTAAAGTTTATTCATTAACTTTCTCGAGTTAAGTTAGTTTGACAATTCACTTTATTAGCCTATTTCATTGACACAGTTTATTTGCATTTGATGTTGAATTTGTTTTCAAACATAACCAAGTATGCATAGTTTATTTCATAACTTAAGTTTCATCAATTTTTATATTTTACGATTCATTATCCATGTCGATACTTGTGTATTATCCAATTTCTTGTTCCTATAACATTTCAACCTTTATTAAGTTATAAATTATAAACCCATTCCTATTTGTTTCACTTTATTACCAATGCATTTTATAACAATTTACTCCAATATTTCTCTTTTTCCATTGATCCAGGGCATTTACTTTACTTGGGTCAACTTCAATACAAATTAAGTATACATTATCTTAAAATCACGGCTTAAGTTTTATTCAAATTTATAAACCATAATATTTGTCTGTTGTTCAATTCCTTATTTTCATAACATTTTAACTTCTTAAATAAATTTGATAAGTTATATATGCTACGGAAGAAGATTGATTATTATACCAGTTCAATAGTCTCCAAGTTATTTCAAATCCACTATTATAAATTTCAAAGGATTTCTTATTCAGTTCATTTATCTTATGCTCATTTCCTTAATTTGAAAATCATACATTACTTGAGAACTTAACAATTCAACTTCGGGTTCATTTCAAAATCAAATTTAAAAATATTATATATATTATATCTTTACATAAACCATATTATATAAATGAATTTCAATTTCTCAAACAAGGTAAAACTTCTAAGTGGTCTCCCACACTTAAGTTCTTGAAAATAAACGTCGACGATGCGTGCATTCATCACCGAAATCAATTTCCAAGACAAGTGGGGCATATACACTTATTTTAAAAATTCATTTGAAAACAATTTCTATATGAAATAACTTTTTAAAATATAAATATATTATTTCAAACCATTTGCAAAATAATATTACAAAACCACCAGAAATTAAATTCTCAAATTCATATTTAACTTCTTATTTCATTACCAATTAAGTTTCAATATTTCATTATCAACTTATTTTCAATATTTATTTCTTAAACCATTCAATAACCAATAGTTTTAAATTATTGGTTAATCGAGTAATAAATGATGAAAATTTAATATTATCATCAACAAAATCAAAATTCATATATTTTCAAATAATTCTCTATATATAAAATATAATTCAAAACAATATTATGTTAATGAGTCCTATTCAAGTGTTTAGGAATCCCTATCGATGACTTGGCGTCCCAAGTACTGACCAAAATTCATAAATACTCAACAGAACAAACCGACACAACACAAAATCATTTTGTATCAAAATTACAAGTACGTTCTCTCATATACACTTAAACTCATTCTAGAGTATTACTGCCCTATCTCTAATGAGTTAATCCAAAATAGAGCCAAGGTTTTCGCTAAACCAAAGCTCTGATACCAAATGTAACATCTGAGATTTTAGACTGTTCAAATCGATAATGATCCTCAATGTTGACTTAACAAATCAAAAATACAGTAAATAAGGAAAAGAAGAGAAGAAGAAAAACAATCACAGAATCTCATAACGGAAGGGAAAAATATAATAAATAAATAACAATTCATGAAGCTGTTAAAACATATATTTGATTTTATTTTACAATAATTATCAGAGTTAACTATAATAAACATACCAATATTTGCACCAGTAATAAATATAATATTTCTAGCAAGCTCCATCTTCATTCCCAAAACAGTGTCTTCGATAATTGAAACTCAGGATGACCCGAGCACAAAGGAAAAGACAAAAATACTCAGATCAGAGCTAAAATATTCTCATTTTAGTTAGATCAAATTCATGCGATAATATGAGTTCAATAACTTAAGAGATGTTACAGGAATTTCCATCTCCTAAGGATCCGTTAAACTAGACACTATATGATATAATACGCTATTATAATAGTGCCTATGATTAAATATAAAATATTAAAATAGTGTAAGTGGGATCACCATTATTACCCTTACACCGTTTATACATTGTCGTACAGTTTGCATATAACACACCAGTACGTCGGTAGATAGGGATGCGTCATGATATGACAACGTTAAATCAAAATCATAGGGGGATCGATCAGGATAATATGACAAGGCACACGAGGAATGCCCAGAGTATGAAAATACTAGTTCCACACCCCGGACTGGTGGTAACGCATAGCCGCGACTACCGCCCACCTCGGACAACACTCTCAAACCACGGATGCGCATCAAATCAAATCAATCAAACCGAGGGACTATTGTAGTGTCCCGAATTTTTGGTACCATTTGAGATGACCAAATAACATAAGTCCAACCCAAATTGCACTGGAAACCAGAAAAATAATAGAAAGAAAACAGAGGGTGAGAATAGATAAGATAGAAATTTAGAATAGAAGAAGAAGAACATTCAACATCAGAGTAAACACGAATCTCACAGCGGAACGAATAAATATATTTCATAACATAACTTTGAAATAAAACAGCATCTGTATACAATGCCATTATTAGAGTATAACACTTACAACACAACGGAAATAATAATCTATATAATCCTGAAGCCTCCTGCTCCAGCTCTTCAAGTATCTGTAATTCCCGACTACTTGACTGTCCGTACAAAATTGGGCATCCAAGAGTTTAGGGAAAACAAAACAAAATAAACTCTGGGTCAGTCATGTGACTGGTGTGAGTAAACTCAAATCATTTGTTTAACTTTTCAAAAATCCTTTTGAAACATAGGATAATCGTAAGACCGATCCACACATAAACACAGATGGTTTTTACCTTATGATAACCCAAAATATTTTGCTAAAACAATACTTGTCTGATATTATAATAATGTCTAGACCAAGTAAATAGAAATCTAGTAGAACGCTTTCATCTCACGTTCTACATATATAATATACAATCAAAACCGCGGGCTCTTATTGGGTAATGGATTTCCAACTCTTACAAGGTATGGAACCACATTCCGATCAGTGTACTCTAGAAGTGATACACTGGAGTTCAACAAGAACATATTGTAATGCGGCCACACATGGCCGACCATTCATTTCTCTTGAATGTTCCGAATATATCGTCACCTTATGGTTGGTATACCAACATAACCGTCCCCGAGAGATACAGAAGAGAAAGAAGTAACAAATATGAATATTCTCTAGATGGTGACAATATACCCTAACTGGGTGCGACCCACTTAGCCATGCTGCCTGCCCGATTTTTGTCATTTCTCGGTTGATGAGGCTTGAGGTCATAACGTATCTTTTAACAGATCACTCCTTCATTCACTTCGAGTGCCACATCGTCATACCCATCAAATCACAAATTGATTTCCCCAAAAATTCCGTGGGTATAAGCTAAGAGAAACAAATTCCTCCGCCACCAACGTAAATACGTTTGAAACGATCAACTTACGCGATCTGCCAAATATACTCTATCGGACATTCGTCCATTCAAGTTGTCCTAGGACTGGACAACCCGAAGGCACTATTCTGTAAACAGGATAGCCCTTGCATAACTCTGTCTTCAATTATCTTCATCATATTTGATTCGCAACGCTAATGCCATACGAAGTGGTTTTTATATAATATATCTGATCCCGTTCTCTCTGTATTGACAACGAAAATGGTCTAAATCTTCGATAGTCGGTGATTTAACTATCAAAGGAAAACATGTGTGCAAACAACGATATTATTTGCAGATGGAAATTCTATCGATTAATCATCAATCAACATTTATTCATTTCCCCATTTCTCCTTTCCATATATTCATCAAATCCTTATTTTCTAATTTTAGAAAATATACGTTATTAACTTTGGAAAACGTTTCCATTTCTGATTCATGCATCACTATCTTTTCACATATATCAGTCTCTAACTGTAAACTAGTAAGAGAACAACCCCCTACGTATTAACCCTGAAGGCCGAAACCAGCATCAGATCGATACCCAAAAAGGCATTCAACTCAACTAATTTCCAGTCAGTTTCTTATTCCAGTAATTCCATTTAAATTCCTAATTCAAACCCCTAATTCCATTATAATATTTTATTTGCAAAATATTTACTTTAAATCAATATCATGTTACACCCGTGTGTGAAGCATGGGTCTAAACCTTCCTAATGTAAAGTTCTCTTTTTATAAAACTCTATTCATTTTCCAAATATTTCCCTTTTATAATTCTATTTAATTTCTAAATCAATATTCCTTTTATAATTCTATATGTTTTATAAATATTTCCTTTTGTAAAATTATATTTATTTTCTAAATAAATATTCCTTAATTATATTTCCTTTTATAAAATTCTATTTAATTTCTAAATCAATATTCCTTTTATAATTCTATTTGTTTTATAAATATTTCCTTTTATAAAATTATATTTATTTTCTAAATAATTATTCCTTTTATTCAATATCCACTTTGAAATTCCTTTTATATAAGATCATTTGATTTTATATAAATATATTTTATTTTCAATATACACATTGAAAATTCCCTTTTTAATTCCAGTATTATATATGGTATTTACAATACCAAATAACAATGATCGATATCATTCAAACACACATAATCAACAACAAATTATATATCACATCATATATTACAATATATGAAAAGAATAGTATTATAAATATTGAGGAATCCAGTTGGATCCCTCCAACCTGTTTCCCTGCATCCACAGATGTTAAACAATATAATAACATCAATTTCATTTCGATATGAAACATCCTGATAAACAGAATCAATATTTGATTAACGATTTGTATATATATATATATATCGTTATCTATAATTTCAACCAATACATCAGCAATTCAACCAAACAATTATCACACAGCAATCAATCAACATTTACTAGTTCTAGATTATCTTTAAAAAAATATAAACTGATAGAGTTAGTGAGTTTTACTCACCTTGGACGATCATCGTTAAATAACGATAACCATCGGTTGATTCAAACAGACAGTTTATTAACTATAAATTGTAACGGACTTCGATTCACTCCCAGTTAGTTCTAGTGTGAAGCCCTCGTCCATACGATCCCAAGGGATCATGTTTCGTCAATTTCTGATAACGTATGGAAAAGATATGCATTTTACAAGGCTTGAATATATTAATTGATTAAAAATTCATTCTATTTTAAATTTAAACCCATGGGCCTCACCATGTCTTGACCCAGCCCAAGTCCCCTACCCGATCTGCCTCACTCTTCTTCCCCGTTATCACAAAACGCGACTCCTCACTGTAAAACACCATTTCACGAGTTCCTCCGATCCCCATTCCCTCAATTCTCCATTATTCTTCAATCCCAGGCTATCCTCTTCCATCTCTTCACTAGCTCGTCCTCGTCATCCCCTTTCATACTGCTCGCATCCTCTAAATGCCAAACTCAACTTCGTCTCCACTAATTTGCAGTTTCCAGATATTTCTCTCACCACGAAAAACCACCGAACCTACTCCATATAATTACAAACTGTAACATCCAACGTTAATCTCTTCGAAATCACTACCCATCCATACCCCGTTTCACAAACTCGAATGCTCCTCTACCTCGTGACATCACGAACCCAAACCCACACTATCCAGTATTTTGGTCGACAGAAAATCTCGCTAACACTTCCAGAATTCGCATACAAGGTGCGGTTTCCTCCCGTGAACCCAAATCCAACATCCATTTCAAAGATCAATGCTTCAAATCCCCAAACCCTCGAGCCCTAATTTGAAAGCCTCACGCTGTACACTGTCCATCCCCTCAAACATGAATCGCGCTACTCAAAAGTGACAGTGGATCTAAGAGAATCACTTAGGGAACCATATATATAAGTATTACTATTTATATTTTTATTTTGATTATTTTATTTTCCAAACCCTCTTTTTTCCTCACGTTTATGGAAGAAGATGACGGCTGATACATTTCACCGTGGAATGAGATTGAATTTGGGTTAAGGGGAGTTAAACTGTATTTATAGAAAAGTTATAATTTTAAGAAATCGCTACGTGTATTTGTTGAATAAAAATTCCTATAATCACATACGATACCCGAAAATCACAAAAATGGACATACACCTTCAGTTTGACGTTACGGACCCAACGAAACTGGTTTCGTCGAATTCCGAATCCGTTTGCTCACACAACGTATTTTTAACCATCAAAATATCGATTGTTTTTCACATTAAAAATCCGTACGGCCACACACTGACTCCAAAAATCACGGAAATTGAAATCAAACAATAATTTAATATTCCAGATCCAACAAAATTGGTTTCGTTGAAAACGGAGGTCGTTTGCAAAAGTGGCTATTTTTAAAGCTCTAAATATACCATTTTTAAATATTAATATATTTAAAAATAATTAAATTAAATATTTATAAATAAACATTATCGTATATATTTACACTAGAAAATCATACAACTCCATATCGGGATTCATAACTCGATATTCCAAAGTTCCCAGTTATATCGATATTCGATTTATATTTAAATCCTTTTTAAAATATAAATAAATCGTTATAAATTATAAAGGAATTCCATAGCGATTTTTCTAAAATTTGGTTTGGACATAAATCAAAATCTACACGACAAAATCCTGATTTTTCTCTTCCATTAGAAAAATATACTTCACCAGCTCCGAACGTTTCTTATTTCACAGAAATCCGATTTAAAACGGATTCTGTATATCCATTTAAAGTTTGAATCGCCAAATAGAGAACTGCCACGCCATTTCGAGCTCGATATAATTATAATATAATTTATACACTCTAACTTCGTTAATTAAATATATTCGTTATCGTAATTCAAGTTTAAGCTGAATTATATATTTTGAATTTCCCAATTCACACTATATTGCCATTTCAGCTAATTCTTATTATTTCAGACTTAAATATATTGTTTAATTATTATATTAATTAAATATTCAATATTATATTAATTAAACAACCATATAAATCTCTAAATCACTATTTAAATAATTAAATTAATTAATTATAATACTGCTGAAAATACGGGACATTACAACTATAGTAACAAAGGAAGAAGTGTTGTCGATGGAGGTAGCTAACCCCACTTGGTCACGGTATAGCCCTGTTATAGTCATTTTAATTATGACCCAAAGGTCAAGGACATCCATCTTCGTTCTTTTTCTTCAAATCCAGTAAACTCCTCCATATCAACCTACTTCATTCTGGAACTCCACCGCGTACACAGTTGTTAAAGTGGCTTTCGGTGTTGGCAGAGAGTATGATAATATCTGACCTCGGTCTCTTTAACAACCAATCGTTTACATTTCTCACACTGGTCAGTTCTTTTACATATCAAAGGGGTTCGTACTTCATATCAAAATATCAACTTTTCATAAAAATCATTTCAATATTCAAGAGAGAATATTATTCATCATAAAATCTACATTTTAACTAATTTAAAATCTTGAAACAATTCCAACTTTAAAATAATTTAAAATAGTTAAAATATCTAAAATAGTTTAAAAATATAATAAAATAGTTTATATATATATTTTTGAAAAGGTTTGAAAATAAAGAGTTTATATATAAAATAGAATTATCTAAATTTAATAAAATCTATAGTTAAAATATTAAAGTAGTTTATAAAATAAATAGTTGATTATTAAAATAGTTATCAAAGATAATAAATATATATAAGTTAAAATAGTTATAAAGTAAAATAGTTTGTAAAGTAAAATAGTTGACTACAAAAATACTTTATAACAATGGTTTAAAATAATATAGTTGGAATTCGAATCGTTTCTTCTAAATTTAACCAACTGGAAATCATATTTCAGTTTCAAATAAATCGACTAAATTTCGATATCTTAATTCAATAGGATTTGACTTCCCATTTATATTTCAATTCAATTCAATTCAACAGTTCAATTTCAAACAATTCGATTTAATAATTTGATTTAAATAATAGAATTTCAATTATACTTCTCACATTGAATTTTTGTTTATAAAAATCTCGAGTTCATAGTTCAATTATTTCTATAAATCAAGTGAATTTAAAGTAAGTATCAAAGATTCGGTTTCGATAAATTTGTATTTTATATTCAATTCAGTTATTCACATTTACGAATTCCTTAAATTTGAAAAAATAATAATTTCACGGCTTAAAGTTCAAATTTAAAAAAATAGTTTAATAATATCATTTATTTGTCTTTAAAACAAAATTTCAAAATTCAAGGTTAAAAAAATTTATTTAACCAACCGGCATTCGTATATAATTTTCTATCCTATGGCCAAGTAATACTTAAAATTTAATTTTAGTATTTTGGGAAAGGATATATATATATATATCATTTCAATCCAAATCAGGGTTATAGATATTTACCATTTCAACCTACGTTCTTAATTCATTTTAATGTTTAATCCCTGGTTTATTTGATGCACGTAACATCTAGGGTGATGGTTGGGATTGATCAACAAAAATCAATAACATACATAACCAATGTCGATAACAAGATGGATTGCATATTAACACATTAAATAAATAAATTCAAGGCATACATCAAAATCAACACATCTAAACATTTCAATAATATCAGTTACTAGTCATAAGATATGAGGTTCTTTTTTTTTCTAGAAATTAATCTATAACAGTACAATTTATATAAAAGTCAAATTAAATTATACAGTCTATTCAAATTTAACATAAATATGCAATTTAAGCAATCAAACATCAAATAATACCATCATATCATGACATGAATTTAATTTAACTAACAATTAAATATTTTAGTTAGATGTGAGTGGGTTTAATCACTCACCTTTGGTTCTGACCGAGATTGAAATCCAAATTTAGCTCAAAATTTAACTGTCTCGGAATCAGTCCAAATCAGCGGCATCGCGAAGAGCTCGTCGATGCGATTCCAACGCAACAAACCGCGTGTCAATTAGATCTCATATGAAAAAGTTACAAGTGTTAACACAATTTGAATTTCAAAATAAATAAAATGGTTTTAAATTTTTTTCCTATAAACAACTTTTGACACGTCAGCATAGCGTATGCTCCCTTTCTTCTACATCATGTATCCTTCTTCTGATAAAGCCGTAACCCAAAACTCCATTGAACCCTAATTCACGCGACCAAATACAAGGCTCCAGGTCTCGATCAACACACACCTCCTCGCCCTCGATCTCCAACCCAAAAGCCGCCTTCTCCGGTCACCCATAACGGACCCACCACCTCAGAAAACGCATCACACTTGAGACAAAATTATGGCAAATCTATGAAGCGAACGATATGATCTACCATATAGATCCGAAGAGCTCGAGAAGCTCTAAATTTTCATATATAAAGTTTTTCGATAATAATCAGTTGATTGAGAGAAATTAGCGATCAAAGCTTGAACATTTCTAGCCATTCGAATTGATAGGGCAGCGACCATAGTTTAGGGTTCCGAAAATAATAAAATAATATTAATTTTCATCGGTTTTCATGTATTTAAGCCAAAATTTGGACTGAGTCCAAATCAGGCCCGCTTACTGCCTAACAATATGTTTTGACGCCTTCTGAATGCAATGGAATAGGTTTCTGTAACAATCCAGAATTTCTGAACCAATTTAAAATTTTAATTTTGGCTATTTTAATGGGTTTTGAATATTTAAAATGATTTATTTTAAATAATAACAATTTAGAATTATTTTTAACCGACGTTAGAACGTATAAATTTATTTAATTATAAAACGAGCCTGAAATGGTGCGGTAGTTTGAAAATACGATTTTAAATTTCAATTGAATATATAAGATTCAAAATAAATCGGATTTCAGTAAAACAAGAAACGTTGGAATATTTTGAACTGTAATTTTCTAACGAATGTAAGAAATGGAGATTTCACTTTATAAATTGAAAGCGATGTACAATTTAAAATTTAGAATAGTCGCTATGGAATTTATTATATTTTAATATAATGTATAGCCCTTAAAAATAGTCATTTTGCAAATGACCTCCATTTTCGACGAAACCACTTTTATTGGATCCGGAATATCAAATTATTACTAGGTTCAGAACTTCATAATTTTTGGTATTAATATGTGAGCGCAGTGAATTTTAATGTTTTTGTTAATTTCAGTTTGAATTTAACCGACTGGAAAAAGGCCAATTTTCAAACAGTCTCCAAATTCGACGATATTAGTTTTGTTAGGACCATATCGTCAAAACATAGCTAGATTTATTTTTTTTTGTAATTTTTGGAGTCAGTATGTGGCCCCGTTAAATTAAATGTACGTTTAATTTCAATATATATTAATTTATATTTTAATTTTAACGAAAACTGATCGAAACAACAGAATTGGCTTACGAAACATATCCCATTGTGTATGAAATGGAGGTATTTAGTTAGTAACAATAGTCGTTGGGTTTGATGTGGAGTTTGAATGTTTAATGATTACTTATCATTATTGTTGAATACATGCGATGTGTGAAATCCGTATAACTGAAATTATATGGTAATTGATTGAGTCACATTCCGATTAAGAAATAACGAATATTTTAAAATAATGAATAATTTAAAATAACGAATATTTTAATCTAATGAATATTTAAAAAATAACGAATTTTTGAAATAATATTCAGTAAAGAATTAAAATATGATTTGGATGTCCGATTTTGGATGGACACGAAAATATAAGGAACATAAAGCCAAGTTAAGTAGCTAAACGCCATTTTAACTCGAATGGATTTTTCTGTCAATTTTATTTATTGCATAATGAATACGAAAAGAAATGGATTTCAAAATCTGATATTTTGAAAATATTATCATTTTAAATTTTATAATCATATAGAATATTCAATTTTGATTTAAAATTGAAAAGGAAGTAGAAATCATTTTAAAATGAATTTATAAAAGATTTATAAAATACGTTTTGAACGGAAATTGAAATATATATTATACATGGTTTGAATAGAACGCGTCGCGCAGCGACCGTTCGCGAATTTTAACCATCGACTTCAAATTGACGTACCGGGAGATCCGGCCGTCGGATTCTCCTAAAATTGGAACCGTTGGGTTCGTATCAAAAAGGTCTTTTCAGTGAATATAGGAGATTTAAATTTGAATGGTTGGATTTCAAATTATGTCCAAATCAATTTCAAAAAACATCGCTATGGATGCAATTTGGTGGTTGTTATTGGAAACCGACTGTAAGGGCCTTAATAAAATTATTAAAAATATGGAAAAATCATGTAAAATCATAATAAATGATTTGGAAAGAGTTTGGATGAAAAATTCTAGTTTTGAAAAGAGAAAAATATATTTTTTATCTAAATGAACTAGTTAATAACTAGAACAATAAATTGGATTGAAAATGGTTATAAAATAACCAGAATTTTCGAAAGAATAAATTGGAATGGTATTAATCTTCGGAATATTTCGATATTGGATTCCATGATTAAACGGATATGGTTAAGGAATTTGGAAGATACAGATATCGTTATTCCTAATACGATATCCGTTGGTTTCAGAATTTGATATTGAATATAAGCCGATATTAATTTCTATTCAGAGTCTTATGTTTAATATCAAATTGGATTTGGGTTCATCGTGAATTGTGTCTTCAATAACACTGTTCTTAAACCCAGTTGAGAATAGAATAAATCTTTTAATTAAGATTTAGAGAAATTTACCAATTAATTAATTTAACTGGAATTGAAATGAGTGGGGTTTATAGTGAACAATGTTTTAAATAACATTCGTTCTTTAACCCAATTAACCGTGAAGATAGTATTTGGAATTACTACATCTTTTCATTAAGATTTAATGGAAGATTTTCAAAGTAAAGTTTTCCAATTTAATATATTAAATTGGAATTGAATAGAATTCGATTTGGTAATAATCGAGATAAGCTTTGGTGAAGGAAGACCGTTGTTATATATGGAATCTAAAAGGCCTTGTCGCTATTCCACTTACAGTATTAGTCTGATACGGAAATTTATATCGATTATATATATTGGCCTGTTTTCCGTGAAGATTCCATAGTTAATGGAAGATGATTTGGGTTTATCGTGAACTATGTTTTAAATGACATTGGTTCTATAACCCAGTTAAAAGCAGGATTAATTTCCAAAGGTTGAAAAATCATTAAGTAATGATTTTTGGGAAGATTAAAACTAAATGGAGTTATAATGAATCTTTAATTAGATTGGAAAGTGAATGAGGTAATTAAATTTACCGAATTCATGAAATGATCGAGAGTGGAGTACCGCTAGTTTTACTCCATGCGATAGTTAAATCTTTAATTAGATTTGAACGAGAAATGGTAATTAAATTTACCGATAACAACGTGGGTGTTAGATATGGAGTACTACCAGTTTTGCTCCATGGGATGAATAGGTTGGGATTGTAAAAAAATAAAATAAAGGATTACTTCGGTATGGCTCGATAATCTCGATTGGTTTTATAAACCTTAATTTGGTTTAGAATTGTAAAAAGGATAAAATAAAATCTTTTGAAATGGATATCCAAAGGAAGATCAAAGAATAAATTTAAAAGAATTTATCTTTGATAAAATTAACGGGAACCATTACCTAAAGATGTGAATAAAAGAATATTCTGAATTTGAATGAGACGTAGGATGTGTTTTTATAGCACTTGATTATTGATTATAAAATACGCGAATTATTCGGAAAGACCGGGTTTAACCTATTCTGATTAACTGATACGACGACTAAAAGTCGACGATGAAGACGGTGGTTGAAGACTGGAGAACTTCACATCGTTTGGATGATTACTGATGTCTTGATTAGCCTGTACACCCAAGATAAGGTAGTAAGTGGTGATCGTCCAAACGTACTTGGAAATCTACCGAATATGCGAGGATCTCTCTCTTGTATTGGACATATGGGACGAGGAATAAGGTGCTTTCGTTTCTGTTCAGACCCAGAACGGAATTGTAAATGGATGTGTGTCTGACATTGGATTTCATTCTATGTTGATTGATTTCTATTAAATATATATCTGTTTGCTAGTGGAGAATTTATTCTCTTGCTTAACACCCTTCTCTGAGATGTACGAGCTTAGAGGTTATATATTGATAGACATCAGTTGTATGGCGTGAATTGTCAGCGTGGCATGCTGAGATGCAAATGATCAAGGATTTTGTTGAAAAGCAGAGTCTTGTGGTTGATGACCAAAGCATAACTTTAATTAGCATAGCTTTGTGTATAGAATTAGTTCGCAAGCCTCACACCCCGGTATGAGTCAGAAACGGGATTAGGGACAACAGGTGTTAACCCCGTTGTTAAAACGCAGTTCAAATCTAAGAAGTATGGACTGACGTTAACACGTGGATACGAAGACAATATAGCCGATCGACTTTGAACAAAAGGTGATCGATTATCATCTTAAACAACCGATCGGCCACCATCTCCTGCTACCACTCGGTCAGTTCCTCCAACCGCTTGCCGATCGGTCGGTTTCAAGCGAATGCAAATGCACCGTGATTAGCTACAAAGTGTGTACACGAGTCGGACATTGAGCATAGATAAGCGTCGCATGAACATCAAAAAGTCAACAATGATTTACAAGAAGTTTCGTGGCCCTCAAAGGACGTGTACATGACATGATACCGATCAGTATCATTTCCTCTCTGAGTTAACATATAATGTGTATGCGAGATAATAACATACGTATGTGGTTCAACATATAATGATGGATCATGCAGCGGTATCTACATGTATATGTGAACAGGTCGGTGGCAAATTAAGTGAGTTGGTCGGGTCCAAAGTGCAACAAGCTGGTCGGCTCCAAAGTACAACATCCTGGTCGTACTCTTGAATCTGAAGGGATGACATATATGTCAATGCATTATAAATTGGCTTCAAAGTATTCATGCACATTGTTGTTTGGTTTTGCAATCGTATACGGAATAACGTGAAGTAGTATGATCAAAGCACAAACATGTTGGCATTCATGGTCCACACATAAATTAAAGAGTACGGTTACTTCTCTGTTTCCATGTAGTCAACACACGTGGATAATTTGAGTTGCAAGACACGTTCTCATATGAATGTGAACAAAGATGAACACGTTCCAGCAAAGTATGCTATACCTTTGTGGGTAAATGCCTTAAATGTTGTGTCAATATGTTTAAACATGGTGGCGAAGCAATGTAGACAACGAAAAATATGCAAAGTGTATGTGCAACACGGAACTAGAAAGCTGCAAGTCCACGTCAGCATGCTTATGAAAGAATACAGTGGCATCTTGTGTAATTGTCAATCCCATATTCATAAAAGGACAAAGCCACATACATAATATATTAAAAGTAATGCTATGGTTGTGATTATTGTTTCCCTAAAGGTAACGTGGCAGGATTAATGGCAAAATATCTGGAGGGATTGCAGAAGCTTTATGTATAAGGCGAACATTATTGTGAAAAAATGACCGACTGGTATGCATGAAAAAGGACCGATCGGTGGTCTAAATATATAGACCGACCGGTACCCCAAAAAAACATGATCGACCGACCGGTACAAGACCGACCGGTACCACTTTACAGCTGTCGCCAACTGTACCCAGTGGCATTTCTGTAAATAAATGCCCGACTGATCGGTTCCCTGCACCATATATTTTTGTCATTCTCCTCATTTGCTCCACACCTATAAATAGAGGTCCAACCCCACTTTAATGGGGAGGGATTTTCTCGACCCTAAAGGGCCGCCAAGTCATTTCTCCAACCTCCAAGTTCCATTTTAAGCTTCATTAATGGCTTCCATGAATCAAACTACATCTCTCCAACAACAAGAAGATCAAATCAAGTCCATCATCCATTCAAAGAGGCTTTAACTCGATTCTAGTGCACTCCAACCGCTATTAATCTTCTCTAAAAGCTTAGATCTACCACTAATTTCATGGAGAAGTTAAGAAAAATCATTTAGTCACGAGATCTAGTCGTTTTCTTCCCGAATCTAAGTGTGATCTAAAGCTAAAAGAGAGAATGATGTGGAAAATTGCTATAAAAAGAGAGAATGAGTGTAAATGGAATGTATGATAGATTTCATGCATGTTGTAAACGGAATTTCATAATGAGAAATGATTGGAAAGTGGATGTAGATTCATCTCGAATCGAACCACTATAAATTCTCTTGTCTTTATTTTATGCTTCTTACTTTTGTGATTGCGGCCTCGCATTTTTATTTCTAACCATAATTGGTGAAGTGCTATCAAAGCATCCTTGGTGTTTAGGCCATTTTTGACTTAAACATTTGGCGCCCACTGTGGGGCCCAATCGCACAACTCAAATTCATCGAACATGTTGTCTACATCCAGATGCTAATGACAACTTTGTTCAAAAGATATATCGAGAGCAAATTCGGTTCCAATACAAGCACGTATGAAGTGGATCATCAACACAAAGTCATGCACAGATGCATGTACTAACCTGGATTGGCTCAAAGCCTTGCTGATATGATGTGTGCACATAAAGAAATGAAATTACATCTTAGCACAACATCAGTTTATAAGAGTAAGAACACAAGTGTAAAATGCGTGGACCAGTGACATTCATACATGAAGGATGTGCAACAACATAGACCGTGTGTCCTTATACTACAAGCCGTCAAGTTGTTTGTGACATATCCTGAGAGGCTCGCAAGCATCATGGTTGACCATATATAAATATTATTGCCAACAGGAATACATGTAGAACAGTAGAATGTGGACTGCTTCGTTTACACAATTAAAGGTATATAAGTCATATATACGTGCATGAAACCATGGTGGATCCGCAAACATGATGGACGTGCAAAGAGCCAGTTCTGTGAAGTTGACATGCCAGACATGTTAACATTAATACATGTAAGCCATGCTTATAGCATGTAAGTACATGAACGCAACGTATGAACATTCATGTCATAGGTAAAAAAGCCAACCGGTCGGTCTTATACTTCATGCACCGGTCGGTCGAAGCGACAGCCCTAAACGGTACTCTAAGATGCTAGTACACGGTTAGTCTTCAAATTGGATCATGCGTGACTCCTTAAGGTAGCAGTAAACTACATGTAGGGGGGCTTCAACGTTAAAGGTGGCACCAGCAGAAGAGATAGAGCAGCACAGACTAACGGTTGCAGATGTGTAAATACAAAATGTGCTCTGATGGCTTTATATGTTTCATATGGTAGCATAAGAAATGGTCCAATGTTTACTATGCGGTTTCACATACGGGACGGCTACCAAGCTTCGAACTTTTCCACGTGGCAAAATACATAAAGGCTTTCTGATGTGGAAACGTTGGCTTCAGGGGATGAGGAACTCCAGTATACACGGAAATGAGCAACAATTTGTACATGTATAATTGGGCTACTTAGATGCGTGGATCCTTCAATGAACACGTAAACTGGTTCTCACATAAATGTTAGGGATGGTAACGTGTTAACACATGAACACATGGCAACATTAGTTTGATCAACCAAACACCGGTTAGTATATAAAGTGTGATGTGATCGGTCCACTCAAATTTGCCCGGTCAATCTGCAAATTGAGGTCCAGTTGGCGCTAAAACGTGAAGTTTAAAATAGCTGAATATAAAAAACATCACGTGAAAGCATTGAAGACCAAAGACGCATACACGTGGAAAGAAAATGAGAAAAAACGGACAATTTGTGTACTAGGACCGACTGGTGTAATTTCTCTATAACCGACCGGTATACGAGTTAGAAGATCGGCCGGTATGTTATTTTTAGTGACCGACCAGTGTTAATGTATGGACCGGCCGACCGATACCCTATAAACCATAATTAAAACTTCGCCACCTGCTCCAAACTTCTCCTGTAAATACCTCATTTCACCGCCATTCAAGGGGGGGTTCCAATTTCATTCCTACCACGAAGTGCCGCCGAATTTGAAGCTCTCCTACAACTTTATTAATGGCTTCCGAGGATCAAGCAACTTCTCCCCAACATCAAATGCATCAAATCCATTCCAATCACCACTTGAGTGTTTCCTTCGTAGCCAATTTCAGCTTATGACACTCCAACCAGGTAATGCGCCTTGCTTTGCCTTGAGGCCACGAATGACCTGCAACGGGAAATTCTTAAACAACATGGAAGATTGTAAGACAGTTTGTTGCATTGTTTGGACGACATGGACAATCTAAGATGCTTGCTTAATGTCCTGCCGTGCCATCAGTTTGACTCACTTTACTTAATTATGCCACGTCACTTCATATGACCGACTTGAGCCATTCTGTATCATCATGTTGACTCCTAGAAGCTGGTTTCTCACAGCAACATCCCAAAGATGAAGCTGCGAAGCTAAATCACCATCACTTGACATGAGAATGAAGAATACATTGTTCTGCATTCCAGTTCAATATCATTTATATCGTCAAGCATAGCCAGGGACTAAGTCCTTAAAGCATGGCATCATGGTTCAAACATGAGTCAAAGTTGAATGGGACCCACCTTAACTAATCATTCTTTCTTGCATCAACATCGCTGATAGCTTTCGACTGTGCAAGTTGATGCATCATTATTTCCATACTTTTAGCATTACAATTTGGTCCAAATCGATCTCATTTCAAATGGAAACTTCAAATAAAGTTCTAATGGATGCTAATCAGGCTCTCATGGACAAAATGAATGTTTTTATAAATACTCAAGCCAATCCTGCTCTTCCTCCAAAGATCCATATCAACCCTGAAAGGAACACGGATTTGGTAGCTTCTGATCAAATCACCATAGTAATACGGAAGGTATCGAAGGATGGTCGAACGGCAAAGACGGAACCAACGTCAAAGGAACCAACCCACATGAAGTCATTCCGATTGAAATACTCGAAATGTTGTTAGTCCCGCACAAGGGGCACTTCCTCGATTCTTGAACCGCGATATATTGCCAAGGCAACAATCCGGTGATGAAATCAAAATTGGCCCTGCAGAACAACACAACACTGAAGAGTAAATCAGAGACATGACAAAACATATCATGATGAAAAATCAAGCTTGCAATGACAACGGAAATGGATGGGACTTCCCTCCTAGTGAAACTTCATTCATCGAAAGAGTCCTTCAAGCATAATGACCAGAGAATCTCACTCCTCCTATCCTACTTCCATACAACGACCTTATTAATCCAAACTACTTCCTGTTCAGATATGCATAGCAAATGAATGAAGCTAGGTCAATGGATGAGATGGGATGCACATACCTTCCTCTCTACTTAAAAGGCGCTGCGTCATTATGGTTCACGAAGCCGCTACCTAAGTCCACAGACCGGATCTCTAATCGGACCAAAAAGTTCAAAGAGCAGTTCTACCTATAAGCTACCAAAGCAAAGGATGTTAAAGCGCTCTCGTCAACCAACCAGATCAAGGAAGCAAGACTCCACCATGGAATGTAGCGACGTCGAAGCTCGCTACCATGGCAAATAGTTCTCACTTAACTAAAAGAACCTGGAAGAGAGTGAAAGGATGCTCAAATACTCTGGAAAATAGCCCAACGGATTTAGCAATTCCTACAAAAAATAAAAGAAACTTTAAAGACTTACACTTTAAATACTATTGATGGGGTTTAGATCCCAAAAGTCTGCCCTGGTGACCAATTGCGACATTTCGCTGCACAATGCACTCTTCGTATCCCAGGGGAAAACTTATACATTTCCGTAAATTGTAAACCTCCTGTGGTAAAAGAGAGGGGTTGCAACAGGATATCAACTTTATTTCGATCTTATATTTACAAAATTATCATTAAAAGAATTTGAAAACGAATCACTAATGATCGAATGAATGTTGCAAATGACTCAAATGATCCTTGCCCCACCATGAACCAGTAAAATCATGCAATTCTTGCCATGCATTCAAACCATGATAGTTCAGGCGTCATCTATTGCATTATCCATCAAAGGAAGTACCTCATGAGAGGCGAGGTCCAAGCCACTGGATTTATAACCAAGACCGCTCATTAAAACGAACATCTAATTAAAAACCAGTGTTTGCCTCACGGAACGATGCAATAGAATGCAACACCACATGGAGAAACTTACCAAAAGGAGACATCCAGCTGTGAAGGTGGGAGCAAATATCCAATTCAAACTCCGGAGAATCTGAAACTACCCAGTTCCTAGGGCACAACAAACCATACCAAGATTGGAGGAGCTTAGTCAAATCATGGACACCATCATAAAACCAGGACCATGGATGATCCCAATTGTCTCCTATCTCGTCAATGGGGGAACCTAGTAAAGCCTGGTGATCATTGAAGCGCATCCCAAGTGGGATAGCTCATGCGTCCATTGCTCAATACTTAAAACATCATTCGTAACAAATACGAAGATGTGGAGCACAGTCTGGCAAATAAGGGGAACCAGGAGCTGAACGGTCAAATGATGTAGTTGTAAATTTCACCGAAGGGGAACCTTCTTAATTACAAGGTCTTTGGCCCTAATTCTAACAAATCATGGTATAGCCCGGTAAGTGAACTAACATTCAACCCTAAACCAAAGACCTCACCGAGGAGCACTCAGTCAATCGTCCAAACCATTTATACATGGTTCGGCTGCGACAAATACTGAGTTCATAAACCAAAGACCTCCCCGAGGGGCACTTGGTTCATCGTCGATGCCATTAATACATGGCTGGATAGCGATATAAACACTGGGCTTCAAAAGACCTCTTCGGGGGCATCCGATCAGATGTTGGGTCTTCCAAACCCAACTATTGATTCTGGATCTTCCAAATCCAGTTACTGACGTACTTTAAAAGACCTCTTCGGGGGCATCCGACCTTAAGCCGGGTCTTCCAAATTCGGTTATTGGCAGATCCAAAGACCTCTTCAGGGGCATCCGACCTTAAGCCGGGTCTTCCAAATTCGGTTATTGGCGGATCCAAAGACCTCTTCGGGGGCATCCGACCTTAAGCCGAGTCTTCCAAATTCGGTTATTGGCGGATCCAACTACCTCTTTGGGGGCATCCGACAAATTCAATAAGTGTCTGAATTATTCGGTCACAATGAATAACAGATTCAAAGCAACATCTTCCTCACGCGAAGACAAAACTAAAAATCTTCCTTACGCGAGGGAAAAATCTGTTTGTTAGGGTCTGTTGATCATAGATTCAACAATCAATGGATTTAAAAGGCCCCTTCGGAGGCGTCCGATCATGTGCGTAGCATCTGGTCTTCCCAGATGTGAAAAATGTACATCTAAGACCCCTTCGGAGATGTCTAATTAATTCGCGAAGCATGGGATCATCTCAGGATAGTAGTTCAAAGTCACAAAGGAACCCTTCCATGACAAGGAACTTCTTTGTCCTATCTTGCTCATCAAGAGGGAAGCACATAGTCGACTACTAAAGCCAGATTTCCTAAAATATATGGGCATGCTCGGAAGCTCTAAATGAGCCGATAAAAACAAAAAACTTTTGCCAGCAAATTAGAAGCTTCTAGTGCCACAATCTAAAGCAAGGAAATTCAGCAAAATTAATTGCATTCATCTCATGCAATTCGTAACAACCTATGGTACGAGAGTAATATGACCATACTGGGAATTGGACAATGTCCGAAAAGCATATCACGGGTCACCACGACATCGCAATAAACAAAAACCCGATATGCACTCAACAGAAAGGCAGGTATACTCAAAAATATACAAGCCAAAGTGCGCAAACAACGGGAGGTCCATCCTCGGAAGCTTGTCAAAAGACTTTACCTTCAAAGAAGACCATCTGGAAATTGTGGAAAAATCAATATGACTTGATACATCAATTAAAGGCAACCTTGAAAGATCGATTAGTTGAACATTGACCAGTCCCAAGGAGGAAAAAGGGGGGATACATCGGTCAAGATAGATCAAAAACAATCTCCCGCCAAAATGAATTCCTTTGCTAAACAAACCTAGAGTCCCTCAACACAAAAGTTCTTTCGACTGAAAAGCTCTAATCATGAATGACTTAGATACCTCGATGGTATTCTGCTTCAAATCCTAGGATAAACAATGCTTAAAGGGCGATTGTGTGAACATTGCATAATTCGAATCTAGTAGAGCAGTGACGCTTCCTTAGGGATTGAAGAAAATATCCGTCGACGACATCAACATGAGCTATAAAAGATTGAGCAATAGTCATGCACTGGGGCAATCCATTGTGAAGATGAGATTCAGGGTTTTATGCAGTGTGGGATGATCCACGGTATTGAACACTGTTGAAAGAAGCCACAATACCATGAGGCTGTAATACCTAAAGCAGCATCCCGAAATATTGAAAATGCTGATATGATCAAAGATAGAAATAACAATAAATGCTGCAGAAGTATAACTTTAAATGCCAGCCTAACACGACCTATTGGCAATGCGCATGAGCTATTCAATTTCCCCACAATCCTACGGTCATGGTCACCTAAAAGGATCAATGGAGAACATGAGTCTAGTCGACTGGGGCATCAGTAATATTCTATGGAGCAAACCAAATTCGGAATTCCATCAGACAAGTTGTCAGGATAAATACCTCCCAGATAAAGGCATGAACATCTGGAGTTTCTCCAAGAAGAAGCAAAAAGTAAAGCACATATGCGTATTTCTCAAATACGAAATATTATGTATCATCATATAAGTCATTAAAACAATAACGTTGGAAATCCACCATCGGCCTTGGTCGATTAGTTGAGTTTAAACATTAAAGTGAATTCAAATTGAATATCGTGTTTGTGCGGATAACATCCAACGATTTTTAAGCCGACTGAGAGAAACAATCCTGTACAAACACTTTATTCAAAGTAAAATTTGCTATAAATCATTTTTAATGATTGGCTAATCCACTATCGATATGGACAGTCGATGGTGAGTATAAGTCCAAAATTATGCAATCGCTTTTTCTTAAATTACATAGCAGGTCACATGAAGCATATGAATTCAAAATATGATTTGCTATAGCGGACAAAAGCTACAATTGGATTTTAAATGTCAATCATAGCAACAACAACGCATTTCGAAGCCTGCATTTTCCAAGCAGAAAATACATGCTTCGAGGGGAAAATGTTAACCCCGTTATTAAAACGCGGTTCAAATCTAAGAAGTATGGACTGACGTTAACACGCGGATACAAAGACAATATAGCCGATCGCCTTTGAACAAAAGGTGATCGATTGTCATCTTAGACAACCGATTGGTCATCATCTCCTGCTACCGCTCGGTCAGTTCCTCCAACTGCTTGCCGATCGGTCGGTTTCAAGTGAATGCAAATGCATCGTGATTAGCTACAAAGTGTGTACACGAGTCGGACATTGAGCATAGATAAGCGTCGCATGAACATCAAAAAGTCAACAATGATTTACAAGAAGTTTCGTGGCCCTCAAAGGACGTGTACATGACATGATACCAATCAGTATCATTTCCTCCCTGAGTTAACATATAATGTGTATGCGAGATAATAACACACGTATGTGATTCAACATATAATGATGGATCATGCAGCGGTATCTACATGTATCTGCGAACAGGTCGATGGAAAATTAAGTGAGTTGGTTGGGTCCAAAGTGCAACAAGCTGGTCGGCTCCAAAGTACAACATCCTGGTCGATACTCTTAAATCTGAAGGGACGGCATATATGTCAATGCATTATAAATTGGCTTCAAAGTATTCATGCACATTGCTGTTTGGTTTTGCAATCGTATACGGAATAACGTGAAGTAATATGATCAAAGCACGAACATGTTGGCATTCATATATTGATCCACCCATAAATTAAAGAGTACAGTTACTTCACTATTTCCATGTAGTCAACACACGTGGATAATTTCAGTTGTAAGACATGTTCTCATATGAATGTGAACAAAGATGAACACGTTCCAGCTGAGTATGCTATAACTTTGTGGGTAAATTCCTTAAACGTGGTGTCAATATGTTTAAACATGGTGGCGAAGCAATGTAGACAACGGAAAATATGCAAAGTATATATGCAATATGGAACTAGAAAGCTGCAAGTCCACGTCAGCATGCTTATGAAAGAATACAGTGGCATCTTGTGTAATTGTCAATCCCATATTCAGAAAAGGACAAAGCCACATACATAATGTATTAAAAGTAATGCTATGGTTGTGATTATCGTTTCCCTGAAGGCCACGTGGCAGAATTAATGTCAAAATATCTGGAGGGATTGCAGAAGCTTTATGTATAAGGCGGAAAGTTGAAGAATGAAAGCCAGAATGAAAGTTGAGTTAGTTAGTTAAACAACTTTCAGCTTCGTTCCTTTTCGAGGACGAAAAGATTTTAAGTGAGGAAGATTATAACAACCCGGAACCAATTTAAAATTTTAATTTTGGCTATTTTAATGGGTTTTGAATATTTAAAATGATTTATTTTAAATAATAACAATTTAAAATTATTTTTAATCGAAGTTAGAACGTATAAATTTATTTAATTATAAAACGAGCCTAAAATGGAGCGATAGTTTGAAAATTCGATTTTAAATTTCAATTGAATATATAAGATTCAAAATAAATTGGATTTCAGTAAAACAAGAAACATTGGAATATTTTGAGCTGCAATTTTCTAATGAATGTAAAAAATGGAGATTTCACTTTATAAATTGGAAGTTATGTCCAGTTTAAAATTTAAAATAGTCGCTATGGAATTTATATATATTTAATATAATATATAGCCTTTAAAATAGCCATTTAGCAAATGACCTCCGTTTTCGACGAAACTACTTTTTTTGGATCCAGAATGTCAAATTATTGCTAGGTTCAGAATTTCATAATTTTTGGAATTAATATGTGAGCGCGGTGAATTTAAATGTGTTTGGTAATTTTAATTTGAATTTAATCGACTGGAAAAATGTCATTTTTCAAACAGTATCCAAATTCGATGAAATTAGTTTTGTCAGGACCGTATCATCAAAACATAGCTATATTTATTTTTCTATAATTTTTGGAGTCAGTATGTGGCCCCAGTAAATTAAAATGTACATTTAATTTCAATATATATTGATTTATATTTTAACTTTAACAAAAACTTATTGAAGCAATATAATTGGCTTATGAAACATATCACATTGTGTCCGAAATGAGGGTATTTAGTTAGGAACGACAGTCGTTGGGTTTGATTTGGAGTTCGAATGCGAAATCACACTTTTTGGAATCAAAATAATAATAAAATATAATATAATTTTCTATAAAACCCTAATCCTACCTTCCTACTCCTAAAAACCGCCGCCTCCCATTAAATCAACGGCTGATTTTGTTCTAATTTCAAACCCTAAATTCACGCAATCCGCTACGAATTAAAACATGATTTCAAAACGAGGATTAAAGAGCTTTCTTAGATATTTGTTTTGGGATGGGTTTCATGGAAGATGGTGGCACGAGCTGTTTAGATTTTAGGCTCGAGGTATCACCATTCAAGGTGATTTTATGGACCGACGGGGGTACCGCGATCGTGGCCGCCACCGGCGTGGGTGGCTCTTGCGAAGGCGAAGCGCGTGAGCTGTTCTGATCATGTTCCGACGGCTTGGATGAGATGCGATTTGGGGTCGAAGAACAGAAGCTTTTGGGTTCGGTTATACGAAGAAGAAAATGAAATGGGCAGTCGTTATTCTCTCTCTAATGATGTAATTAAGGCTTTAATTAATTAATTACTTAATTTAGGTAATTAACGTATATAAATCCATATCTTTTTCATGCGAGGTCCAAATCCGACAATTTCAGTTGCGTTGGATTCATAACAACGAACACTACGCAATGGAATTGACTAGAACTGAAACGGAGCAAATTGGATTTTCAGCTGAATTAAACGCGCGTTTAATTCAATTTGAAAATGAAATTCAGAAATAAAGACTGACGGAGTGGAACCCAAAGTGAGAATTCTCTCACTAAAATATTTGGACAGTTATTTATTTATTTATTCTATAACCGTAAATATATAGAAATTACCAGTGTTGATTTTTATCTGTTGTATGTGACATTGCTTGGTTTCAACACATGAACTATTCACGACTCATTTGCACAAGAAGCGTTGTTTGAATATACGATACTCGTATTTCAAACAATGTGGATACACTTTGTGGTTGTTGAAATGTGATATAAATATCTATTTACAATTTAAACAGTGAAAATTGGTTAATTAGAAAAATAATTTAAACCAAATTAAAATTGGTTAAATTTATTAACCAATGATTTATTTTAACCGACTGTTGTTGTTTGAAAACCCCACACGGGTATTGGGATGATATTTGACATACACTAATCCAGTATTTAACCGTATGTCAATCTATGGGTTTACAGGCTGTGATGAGCATTATTTAATTTTTAATGCTTATACAGTTGTAAATGTCACTCTGGATGGTGTTTGAATATTTAATGATTATTTATCATTATTATTAGATACATGCGATGTATGAAATCCATATAACTGAAATTATATGGTAATTGATTGAGTCGCATTCCGATTCAGAAATAACGAATATTTTAAAATAATAAATATTTAAAAATAATGAATATTTTAATTTAATGAATATTTTAAAAATAACAAATATTTTGAAATAATATTCAGTAAAGAATCAAAATATGATTTTGATGTCTGATTTTGGATGGACACGGAAATATAAGGAATATAAAGCCGAGTTAAGTAGTTAAATGTCATTTTAACTCAAACGGGATTTTCTATCGATTTTATTTATTTTATAATGAATACGAAAAGGAAATGGATTTCAAAATATGATATTTTGAAATATTATCATTTTAAAATAGAATATTCAATTTTGATTTAAAATTGAAAAGGAAGTAGAAATCGTTTTAAAATGAATTTATAAACGATTTATAATATACGTTTTGAACGGAAATCAAAATATAATATATATATATATATATATATGGTTTGAATAGAACGCGTTACGCAGCGATCATTCACGAATTTCAACCATCGACTTCAAATTGACGTACCGGGAGATCCGACCGTCGGATTCTCCTAAAACTGGAACCGTTGGGTTCGTATCGAAAAGATCTTTTCAATGAATATAGAAGATTTAAATTTGAATGGTTGGATTTCAAATTATGTCCAAATCAATTTCAGAAAAGGTTGTTATGGATGCAGTTCGGCGGCCATTATTGGAAACCGACTGTAAGGACCTTAATAAAATTTATAAAAATATGGAAAAATCACGTAAAATGATTTGGAAAGAGTTTGGATGAAAAATTCTGGTTTTGAAAAGGTAAAAATATATTTTTATCTAAATGAACTAGTTAACAACTAGTATAATCAATTGGATTGCAAATGGTTTTAAAATAACCAGAATTTTCCAATGAATAAATTGGAATGGAATTAATCTTTGGAATATTTTGATATTGGATTCCGTGATTATACAGATATGGTTAAGGAATTTGGAAGATACATATATCATTATTCCCATACGATATCTGTTGGTTTCAGAATTTGATATTGTATATAAGACGGTATTAATTTCTATTCAGAGCCTTATGTTTAATATCAAATTGGATTTGGGTTCGTCGTGAATGGTGTCTTCAATAACACTATTCTTAAACCCAGTTGAGAATAGAATAAATCTTTTAATTAAGATTTAGAGAAATTTACCAATTAATTAATTTAATTGGAATTGAAATGAAAATTGAATTTTCGGTTTATAGTGAACAATGTTTTAAATAACATTCGTTCTTTAACCCAATTAACAGTGAAGATAGTATTTGGAATTAATAAATATTTTTATTAAGATTTAATGGAAAAATTTCAAAGTAATGTTTTCCAATTTAATATATTAAATTGGAATTGAATGGAATTCGATTTGGTAATAATCGAGATAAGCTTCGGTGAAGGAAGACCATTGCTATATATGGAATCTGAAAGGCCTTGCCACTATTCCACTTATAGTATTAGTCTGATACGGAAATTTATATCGATTATATATATTGACCTGTTTTCCGTGAAGATTCCATAGTTAATGGAAGATGATTTGGGTTTATCGTGAACTGTGTTTTAAATGACATTGGTTCTTTAACCCAGTTAAAAGCAGGATTAATTTCCAAAGGTTGAATAATCATTAAGTAATGATTTTTGGGAAGTAAAACTAAATGGAGTTATAATGAATCTTTAATTATATTAGAAAGTGAATGAGGTAATTAAATTTACCGAATTCTTGAAATGATCAAGAGTGGAGTACCGCCAGTTTTACTCCATGCGATAGTTAAATCTTTAATTAGATTTGAACGTGAAATGGTAAGTAAATTTACCGAAAACACCGTGGGTGTTAGATATGGAGTACTACCAGTTTTGCTCCATGGGATGAATAGGTTGGGATTGTAAATAAAATAAAATTAAGGATTACTTCGGTATGGCTCGATAATCTCGACTAGTTTTATAAACCTTAATTTGGTTTAGAATTGTAAAAAGGATAAAATAAAATCTTTTGAAATGGATATCCAAAGGAAGATCAAAGAATAAATTTAGAATTTATTATCTTTAATAAAATTAACGGGAACCATTCCCTAAAGATGTGAATATTTGAATAAAATAATATTCTAAATTGGAATGAGGCATAGGATGTGTTTTTATAGCACTTGATTATTGCTTATAAAATACGCGAATTATTCGGAAAGACCAGGTTTAACCCATTCCGAATAACTAATACGACGACTAAAAGTCGACGATGAAGACGATGGTTGAAGACCAGAGATTTCACATCGTTTGGATGATTACTGATGTCTTCATTGGCCTGTACACCCAAGATAAGGTAATAAGTGGTGATCGACCAGACGTACTTGGAAATCGACTGGATATGTGAGGACCTCTCTCCTGTATTGGACATATGGGATGAGGAATAAGGTGCCTCTGATTCTGTTCAGACCCAAAACGGACTTGTAAATGGATGTGTGTCTGACATTGAATTTCATTCTGTGTTGATTTATTTCTATTAAATATATATCTGTTTGGTGGTGGAGAATTTATTCTCTTGTTTAACACCCTTCTCTGAGATGTACGAGTTTAGGGATTATATATTGATAGACATCAGTTGTATGGCGTGAATTGTCAGTATGGCATGCTGAGATGCAAATGATCAAGGTTTTTGTTGAAAAGCAGAGTCTTGTGGTTGATGATCAAAGCACAGCTTTAATTAGCATAGCTTTGTGTATAACGTTAATTCGCGAGCCTCACACACCTGTATGAGTCAGAAACGGGATTAGGGACAGCAGGGAGTGCTTGCTTTTCTTTCTAGCTAGAGGTAGTGCCATGGTATGGAGCCCAGGCATATTTACTTATGTGGATGATAGATTGCGTGGCGCCTCAGATATGATTGGTCGACGTACTGACCATTTTAGAGGTCCGATAGGACCGGGAAACGTATTGTTCAGGAATAACCAATCCACTAAAGTAAGTGTGGACCGGCCCTGCAAGATCTAAGGGCTCACCAACGTCCGTGTCCTGGGCCATCTTGCTAGTGGTGACTCGAATCGGAAGGAGCCATCCCTTGCCTTCACTCATGATGGAAATCCAATTTTCAATACGCGACTTTTCGGTTTTAGTTGTAAACCTATATATGGCGGCATAATATATGGTACCTATGTCGTCTATGATTGATACGTTTATATTTGAAGTTGATTTTGACACTATGCACTTATAGTAACATCAAAACGATTTGTTTTAAATGTACCAAGCATGTTTGGATATTATAAGGGAAAAATCTATCCTCCGGCTTGCGTTGCATTGTGTGATGGGACCTGAGTCTTATAATAGCTTCATTTTTCGAAAAGCATTGCGTTGTTTATAAATTGTTTTTATTTCAGAGTATTCACGGGAGTGAACCCGTTCCGTGTTATACGGCATGGTCCCTTAATTTACCCAACTTTAAAATAAAGTTAATAACTGTTTTAGTTCTCACACCAGTCTCATTACTGACTCGGAGTTTATTGTTTTAACCCAAACTCTAGGTGCACACATTTTCCACACGGTCCGCTAGTAGTTTTGATTTTCGCAGATTTCTATTTAACAGGATCCTGATTACAGCTGGAGCTATATTCGGAAAGCTTTGTATCCGTGTATTTCCTTCATTTGTTTTAGTTAATATATTTCTGTTGTGCATTGTATTTATGTATTATTTTTCCGCTTCTTTGTAATTTGAAACTCTGATATTTTCCGCTGTATATTATTTATTTGTACTCTGATATATTCTTGTACTTTGATGTAATTGTTGTAATAGCAATGAAATGTTCTTCTGTTTGTGTTCTGATGAGTCGTATTCTCAAAGCAATCCGGATTTCGAACGGTCTTGGTTGGTTTAGCGATCGATTCGGACCGGGGGAAGTCTGGGTCGTTTCACTTTCAAGGCCTAATTCCAATGTCTATAGCAGTTTCTTTTTAAACACGATTATTTAATTAAATTATACACAAAAATTCAACACGGTTTAAATTATTGCGATCAAACGATAACTCCATTAGCTACGAAATTCTAGATTTTCAATAATTTATAATTCCAGATCCAATAAAATTTATTTCATTGAATTCTAAGATTATTTATAAATTGAAAAATTTAACCAGTCCATAAATATAATAAAATATTCCTTTTTCGTTTATCAGCCAGTAAATTAAATTCAAAGGTTTATAAATTATATTCAAATCGAAATTAAAATTCATGATAAATTTATAAATCAATTATTGTTTATTGTGAACAAATTTTAATAATTACGAATTTAAATTTTAGTTCATACATTATAAATATACCATATAAGTTATTAATTTAAATAATTTAAATAATTTTGTTTGAAACATATTAAATTTAATATTTTAAATTGTCAGAAAATTTTTGGGATGTTACACACGGCTAATTATTTTCATACAAAATTCATAACAGAAAATTCAATGAAACGTTCAAGGATTAGCTACGATCTCTAATTCCTATTTTAAGAAAATAATCTCAAACCAAGCCTTACTTGATTCATCTTGAAATTGTTCTTCTACCAAAGTAATCAAAAATTAGCATTAAGGAAATGATTTTACTTGAGATTCTAACTTTAGAAAGTAAACAGTCTTTTCAGATGTCTAATGCACAATCTTATCCAGTGTAAAATTACTTTTGATATCTCGTCGAATAAAAAAATGAAAATCAATAACTATCAAATTTGACTCGGATTTAAAACAAGATCGAATATATAAATAGAAACAAATCCAAGCCATGAGAAACACAAGAAACAATTCGTATGCGATAAAAAAGACTCATGTTAATACCTTTCACTGGTCAATATTGAATGAGATGTAGGCAAGAAAAGCACGGCGACGAAGGGCCACGTGTCCAAAGTAGTAATAATCGTAATCCATTATTATTGTTGTTGTTGGTGAATATAGAAGAAGTAAATTGAATATTTTTAGTGTTATGATTGAGGAGGAAATGAGAAAGCAAAAGGGTGGAAGAGAACAAAACAAATGAAAAAGAAGCGGCCTGGAAATGAAAAAGAAGCAGCTTTGAAAAAATTTCGTTCCTCGGCTTACTAATTGGAAGCGGGAGCTGAAAATATTTACCGTCTAATTTTGAGGATTTGTGATGACACGCAAAATGCGCTGTTTTCTACCCTATTTGCCTTTAAATTGAACAAAGATGATGAGATGCCTTTAAACATCATGCTAAGTAGCCATCAATAACCATTTTTCTTGTTGTGTTGATAGCCAAAAAAAAGAATATTGGTCAATGGTTATCCATCTTACAAAACGATTTTATGTGCTGAGTAATTGCTGTGTGATTGACTTTGGTACTAGTAAGATCACAAATCTATTCTATTATATATAAAGCTTAATCTGGCTTTGACATCTTTCTCTTACCTTATTCATTCTCAACTAAAATGCTTAATTCTCGTTAATTTGAGCCACTTTTCCTCTTTGGACCATCACATAAATAGAAAACTGCCACTGCTAATGCCACCTCAAGTAATTACAACTATTTGATACCTCTTCAAATTCTTGCTTTTCGCACTTTCATTTTTCTCGTACTGTATATTATATCTATTATATTACATGAAAGCTCAACGCACATATTTAAATCTTTCCTTTTCTGTTTCTCAGAAAAATTACCATTGGTCCACGTAGCCATTTCCAGATCTCAAACAGGTAACCGAGAGTTTCGCATCCATTCTAAGTTCCAACCCATGCAATTAAATTCTAAAATTGAAGATCAGTGTTGCCCTATATCCACCTAAAACCCTTAAAATGAAATTGTTTCCCTCCTTCCATTACCATCCATCTATGCTTCCCCTTCTTTTTTCCCCTATATATGTCACTCATTCTTCCCTCAATTTAGGATTTCCCTCGGTTTGATCGGTAGTCACTGATGATGGCTAGACAGTCTAATTGCCCATCGTTCTCATGAGGGAGATAATTTCCACTGTTGCCTCTTATGATCTTTTTCATTTCCACTATATTGTTCTTACAAATATTTCCTCATTAAACTGATTCAAACCACTTTCCACAAACCTACATTCGCGCCTTTTCCTTTTGTCCATTGCCGACTTTTGATTCGATCGGCACTTTGTTTTCGATATCTATTTTCCCTACACCATGTTTTTCGGTTTCTTTTTTATTTTTCCAGGTCTCAGTAATGTTGTCTGTTTGTTTTTTTTCTAATTTGTTTGCTTCAGACTTGAGATCAGTTCAACTAAATTGTAAATGACTCAATGCTATTGTTTTTCTTGTTATATTTGTTTTTCAATCTATTATGTTTGATTCCACAGATGACTCCCTGATATCACTTTTATTTTTTCTTCTCTTTGCTTTTTCACTTTCAAATTTTTTGTTTGGCTTTCATTTTGCTAGCCTTATACACTTAGGAGTTTTTTTTCCTCATTTCGTACATTTACTTGTAATTACAATTCTTACAGATTTAACTATCCACTTGAACACGAAGTCACACTACTAAAAATGATGTTGAATTTTTTCTCCTCCAACTACTTATCTAGCTAATGATATTGAATTACACTATCAAACAACACGATACCAATTTTTTATTTAAATTTACATATAACACATACAACTAAAATCAACAATTAGTGGATTCCTATTTAAAATATCTTGCCAAAACCATGAACATATATGATTTTGTTTATGTTCCTTTCCATATACTGAAGCAGTAATCATTTTGATTCCTTTATTGTCCATTGGATTTAACTGTACTGGATTAAACCTGATTCTATTCTATGTATGAAAACAATGATTTGTACTTAATTTTTATATCATGCAGTTATACTAGTATTACCGCACAACGGTGGAAAAACCGACCATTAAAATGTTCAGTATGAAATATAAATTTATTTGCTAAAACATATTTCAAGTCAGATTGTATTAAAAAAAAAAATATAAGGTACTTTCGGAGAAAACGGAAGTAGTTAAAAAAGTAGAAATTCAATTAAACTAAATTACTAAGAATATACTATCAATGTATTGACTTGAATCAATTACAAACACATACATACATGTATTGATTTGAATCGGTCACAAACACATACATATATTTATTTTATATCAAGTTAAACACATACATGTATTGAATTAAAGCTCTAACGTTAGAAGAGTCCCAGTTTCCTTGTATAAGATATCCTTATCCGCCTTCTTGTACGTAACGCATTCAGCCCAAATGTCACCACAGATCTATCCATAGGTTGATTAAAAAAGGATTAATATTTAATATGGTGATAGTTAACAAAGATATGTTAAGCTGTTTTGAAAGACATTTCATTTTTACCCTGCGACATTGAACAATGTATTGAGGCTTTACCATTTATACATAGTAAGACAAAGGATTTACTCACCTTCAAGTTTACTCATAACATTTTTCTCAGTCACATGCATTTTTTCTTTAGTTGATTTCCCATTTGCATTGTTATGGCCATCAACACAGTCATCCATAATTCAATTAACAGAAACATCGTCTCCCTTCATACTACAAACTCCTATATTATCAATCAACACTTGCCTATTATTATTTACGTCCTAATGCTCATCAAAATATGACTCCTTAACTTCGCCATTTTCCCCATCCTTTTGAACATGCTTCCTCTTTCTATTATTCTTTACTCTCCTCTAAACCTGTTTCCTTTTAATTAGAGGAAATGCTACTCCCCGTTTATTCATTACCTTTTCCTCAACTTTGCTAACAACTTCAGTTTTAGTTGGATTCACAACATCTACCATAATGTTTTTTTCAGCCTTAATTTCACATTTCTCCTGTCTATTTTATTTGAAGCAGTTCTCTTCCAAGTGACCAAACATCTTATAAAAATTACATATTTCAGACTTCCGTTGATACTAAATTGCAATAACTGTTCACGTCATCCACCATTTGAATAAGGAATTCATCTATGTTGAAATTTGAAATACTTTAGCATTGCTTCATTGAAAAATTTAGTGCAACTTTTAGTTCAGCTTTGACAAAAGACTGTCACAAATATACATAATATACCCATCATCAATGCTGTAAAAATCACTTCTTTCATTCAAAAGGCATGTGTTACAGTGCTAGCATATTTTGGTGCCATGTAACTGAAAACAAACAAAAATGCAGAAAATAAAAATCATGATCTCAAATTAGATGCAATCGAGCAAAACTTACCAAAATGTCCTCGGAACATTATGGTTTTAAACTCGGCCAAGCCATTGATATTGCACATGCTTGTCTACATAAAATGACATATTGTGCTTAAAATGAATTCCAGTTTTACATTACTTAACAATCACATCACATTTTATATTATTTTGGGAAATAGTCATAGTAAATCCCATTACCACTTCCAATTGCGATTTAGTATACATAAGATCACAAGGAGAACTATAATTCGTCCCAAACTTTGAAAAATCAAGTTGAAATCACCACAACCATTTATCAGAAATCGACTGTTAATCAAACTAGGCTGGAGCACTCAAATCAAAGCAATAAGAAATAAGATTCACAATTTAAAATTCAAATCACTAGTACCTTGATGTTTAAACAACTAAATTTTGAGTTGTTGCCAGTAGCAATCGCCAGTCGCGAGTTGTGCCCTAGCTCAGTAGATGTAGGCAAATGAAGAATATTCCATTTCATAAAGACCGGATCTCGTGAACAATCGCGCCATTTCAACGATCTGAATATAATAAAATTGCCTAATAAGGTCCATATTCTAATTGCTAATTGCCTAATAAGATTGGATCGGTACTCATAGACACATTGACTGCATTAAATTTCCTGATCTGCATTTAATTTCCCTTAAAACAACCAATACCAACCGCAGGTTTGTAATTATGTACCTTAAAGTGTCTAAAACTCGAAGAATGCAGTTTACACTAGCATATAATGTCACTTATTTTATCATAAAACTCTCAAGGTCAATTTGGGTAAGCAAACATATCCTCACAAACTGCATGGTTTCAAGCTTATTAAATCAACTACAAAGACGCTTCAAACTATAAAATATTTTTTGCAGAACTCAAGGCAAACACAAGCAATTTGGGTCTGATGATTTTGCACAGGTTAACGAGATCTGCTAGCTTTATGGTGGAGAAACTCTACATAAATACTAATATGGCAATGTCATATTTATTGGACAGGTTTATTAACTACTACATTAACATTAATTTTCATGATGAAACATTTTCTACTTATTTTACCTGATTTTATTGTCTTATCGGAAAAAAGGGGGAGAAGTCGATTTTGAAGCTCCACTGAAGCTCAAATTCGTGTCGCAGCGACCTGTTTCAACATCCTGCCAGCATAACACTCTACTCATCTTCCACCTCCAATACGACCAATAGTTCATCACCAAACCATCCAAAATCGCAGTTACCAGTCACCTAACTTCGAACCCATCAACAAACCGACAATAACCAACTCGAACCGCTATCTCCAGAGTCCAGACAAATCCTAAACCCAATGCAACGCGCAACTTCCAATGACCGCAACATCAGCCAATTAACACCAACAGATCCGTAATCGAAGCTCAAACCCACGATAACGAAAGCATCACAAAACTGAATCATCCTTCGAACTTCGGAATTTGATTGCTGATTTGTGATTTGATTTTTATGGATCTGAGTTTATTTTTTGTGCTTTCGGATGTTCATTTTGGAATTTGGTTTTGGAAGTTTGTAGATCTGATTTTGGAAATTTGGTTTTGAAAGCTTGGAATCACGGTTAAATTAAACTTGGAATTGAAGTAATTTTGTGAGAATTCTCTTTATCAAACCCGATTTCGGAGGAAAATTAAGAGGAGAAAGATCGGAAAATTCGCTTGGGAGTAGAGATTTGAAAGAAGGGAAACATGGATTGCAAGGAGGGATGGAGGAGAGCGCTTTTTCCAGTTTACTCAGAACGACGAGGGAGGCCCGGAGGCATGTCAGCCTAATTTCGAAACTTACCAGGGACCTGAGATAAACTGTGATATTGTTTTATCCGCGAATTTAATTAAATTTGAATAAATCTTTTTGAAAATAAATTATTGTTGGTACTTAGGCGTTTTCTATCTAAAAATAGTAGACCATTTTCTGAGTAAGATGTCATCTTTCGTTTTATGAAATTCAAATGTTTATCAAATTGAAAATAGGAAAGAAGGTTTTATTCAATAGCAAATTATTGTAATTGATTTGATACAAATTGTAATGGCTAATATTGTGATGTATATATAGCATAAGAATAGAAAAACTTACTGAAAATAAAATACAGTCAGCTCAATACATAAAGGCCCAATGCAAATATGAAAAATAAAGCCTATAAGGCAAATACGAGCATGTATGGATAAGTAAACGGTTTGTTAATAGCCTTCCTCAAACCAAGCTAGGTTTTCCCTACTTCTGCCATTCCGCCGCCATCGTTACTTTGAGTTCCTCTTTAATCTTATAAAATTCTTACCCGAGAGTGCTTTTGTGAGCATGTCTGCTCTTTGGTAATATGCGGGGATGTGGCGAACCATCTGCTTACCTGCTTATGTTCTTTCTCAAACAAAATGAAAATCGATTTCCAGATGTTTCATTCGAGAATGTTGAATAGGGTTAAGAGAAAGAGAAACCGTACTCTGGTTATCACATCAGATGTCTGGTTTTCTATTTCAGGCAAACCCTAATTCTTCCATCAATGATTCAATCTAGCAGTTATACTTGCGAAAGCACGATACTCTACTTCGGTGTTGGATCTCGAAGTGGTTGATTGCTTCTTCGTGCACCATGAGATGATGTTGGTTCCTAGAAAATGCAATAACCAAGCACAATTCTTCGGTCATCTATATCGTTCGCCCAATTTGCATCACTGAATCCTTATGAGTTTAATTCTTTGATGCTTTTAAATTGATTCCATAGTGTTTGGTTCCTTGTAGATATCTCAATACACTTATTACTGTTGTCCAATGCTCGAACAAAGGGTTCTGCATATACTGACTTAGTTTGTTGGCACTATAACATATGTCTAGACGTGTACTAGTAGCGTATTATAGTGCTCCAATTATGCTCCTGTATTGCTTTGCATTATTAATAGCTTCTCCTTTGGATTTAGGTAGCTGTAGATTCTGACCATTGGTGTTGCTAAGTGTTTGGCTTGATGCATGTTAACTCTTTGCAATATTTCTGAAATGTAGCCTTGTTGGGATAAGAATAACTCTGTATCGTTTTTCTTGTTAAGTTGTATACCCAGAAAGTAGTTTAACTCCCCTAATCTTTGATGGCAAAACTTTGATCGAGCAGATGTATAACCTTGTCAACCTCTTGATTATTATTGCTAGTTTTTAACATGTCATTTACATATACTAGGATGAAGTTGATTCCCTCATTGTTTTTTCTCATGTACAGAGAATTTTCAGACTTTGTTTGTGTGAAACCAATGTTAGACAGAGATAGTTTGAGTTTTTCATACCATACCCTTGAAGCCGATTTCAAACCATATATTGCCTTGTGTAGTTTGCACACTTGTTTGTGATTTCCATTGGATTCATAGCCTTTAGGTTTATACATATATACTTCTTCAATTTAAGAAAGCATTAAACATTCAGGTTAATTCTCCTTTTAAGAAAGCATTATTCACATCTAGCTACTTTATGTTCCAAGCCTTAGCCAGAACAATGGTTAAGGTAATTCTAATAGTTGTGGGCTTAACAACTGGTGCGAATGTTTCATTTTTCATGAGAGCCTCAAACTCAATATCCATGGCCTTTTTTCATTTATTTGATTTGATTGCTTGCGTAAAGTTGATTGGTTCAGCTTCACTTACTGTGACATTATATAATTTTGGTTTAAAAATTCCACTTTTAGATCTTGTAATCATGTGATATCCAGTGTGTACCAGTAGTGTTTGCTGTTGAAAAGTGGCATTGTTGTCCGATGAGCTTGTATTGGTGTTGCTATCCATATTTCTTCCTTCATATATGTCTTGATTTGATTGATTTGTATGGCTATCTTCTGAACTGCTACCTTGATTTCTTATAGAATTAGTGTCTTGTTTATTGATTTGCATATTTGAATTATTTTGATCCTATTGTTCTTCACTTGTTTTCTCTATAGGTTGTTCAGTAAACATGGGCATGATTGGTACATTTATTCCTGAACTTTGCATGTTATTTTCCTTGACTGAATGTTTTCCTGTAAGAGGAAAAATATTTTCATCAAAGACAACATGTCTTGAGATAAACACTCTACCATTTTTGTCTAAACATTTATAGCCTTTCTTATTCAGGGCATACCCAATAAAAGTGCATGGACATGATCTCATGCTTAGTTTATGTCTATTATAAGCTCTCAGACATGGAAAACATAGACATCCATATACTCTTAAAAATTTGTAGTCTGGTTATTGGAAAGCATCTCGTGTGGGGTTTGTCATTTAACACTTTTGTAGGTAGCTTATTAATAAGGAACACAAAAGTGTAGAAAGCCTCATTCCAATATTTCATTAGTAATGACCCATGAGATAGCAATGTTAGACCAATTTCTACTATATGTCTATGTTTTATTTCAATTCATTCTGCTCAGTGTGTGTGGACAAGTTAACCTACGTTGTATACCTCTTTTGACAAAATAATGTAAAGGCCCAAAAATCCGTACCAATTTGAGCTGATAATATACTACACTTTCAACTCAAAGTGCACGAAACTTTAGATCATTAATAGAAAGAAATTAGAGGGTGAAAAAGATAAGATAGAACTAATAGAATAAAAGAAGAACACAACTGAACATAATCAGAGTGAACACGAATCTTACAGCGGAACGAATAAATTATATTATAACATAACTTTGAAATACAACATTATACTTACATATCGCATCAGAGTATAACTCATATACATCACAGTGGAAATAATCTCTAAATAACTAATCAGTGAAGCCTCCTGTTTTGAGCTCCTCCAAGTATATCAGCAAAGCCTGAAACACTTGACTGCCCGTACAAATTTGGGCACCCAAGAGTTTAGGGAAAACACAAACAAATAAACTCTGGGTCAGTCGTGGGACTGGTGTGAGTAAACTCCAACCATATTGTTTAACTTTTAAAATCCTTTTGAAACAGAAGGATAATAGTAAGACCAGCCCACACATAAACATGGACGGTTTTTACCTTACTATAACCCGAACACTTTGATATCAAAATCCAGTGATATTATAATAGTGTATAATCAATGTAAATAACCAAATAGCAGAACGCTTGCATCTCACGCTCCACATATATATAGTATAATATCATAAACCGCATGACGCTTATTGGAGATTGGATTCCAACAGACAAGGTATGGGAGCACCTTCCGATCAGTGTACTCTAAAGGCTATACATTGGGGTTCAACAAGAACGTCTTGCAACCTGGCCACACATGACCGACCACTCATTTAGCTTGAGTGTATCGAATATATTGCCACCCACGGTTGTTGGCCATCCAACCGTAACGTGAAGATACAGAATCGAAAAAGAAGAACAAATATGAATTTTCTCTAGATCGGTGACAATACACCCTTCTTGGGGATGACCCAACTAGCCATGCTGCCTAGCCCAACTTTTGTTACTTCCTAGTTGTGAGGCTAGAGGCTACGTTTATCTTCAGAACATCTGATCACCATTCACTTTGAATGCCACATCGTCAAACCCATCAATCCACTAATCGATTTCCAAAAATATCATGGGTATAAAAAGCTAAGAGGAACGAATTCCTCCGCCACCAGATGTAATACCTTTTAGAGATCAAACTTATGTGATTTGTTAGGTATACTCTATCAGACACTCGTCCATACAAGTTGTCCTGGGACTGGACAATCAGGAAACACCATTCAGGAACAGAACGACCCATGCGTTTTACTCCGTCTTCAATTTCTTCAGCATAATCTAATTCGCAGCGCTTATGCCTATACGGAGTGGTTTCGGATAATGTATCTAACCGGTCTCTCCGTATTGACAACGATGGTCAAACACTTCGATAGTCGGTTATTTAACTATCGAAGTAAAACAAACATCCATTCAAATGTACAACCAAACATCACACAAACACTGGCCCTTTTAGTTGATACTAACTTTCTAGTTTCCCATATTTTTATAAACTCTTCTTTATTTCCCTTTATAACTAATGCGATACGCTTCTATATTCCCCTTTTATAACTACTGCAATATGTTGCCATATTTTCCTTTATAACTAATGCAACATGCTGCCATATTACCCTTTATAACTAATTTAATACGCTGCTATATTCCCCTTTATAACTAATGCAATACGCTGCCATATTACCCTTTATAACTAATTTAATACGCTGCTATATTTCCCTTTATAACTAATTCAATACGCTGTTATATTTCCCGATTTATTTATTTATAACTATTCCAATTTTATCACTAAATATTGTTTACAATCAAACTATTCGTTTAATATAACTAACATAGGTTATTGTATTTTAGCCCAATTAAATTTCTATTATTTAAATAATAGATCCTTTTTAAACTTGAATTCCTTGCCAATGTATTTACGTTAATTAAAGAACCATTATTTCAGGGGCCAGTGTACTTCCATATCCAAACAAACAAGAATCAACCATGGATTATTCAATAGAATTGGTATCCAATAAATGATGTATATATATATGCAACAATATATATATTATTCAACCAATTTAACTGTAATTTACCTAAAAGACCATCACACATCGTTCAACCAATATAATTATAATATTTTAAAATAATCAGAGTTAGTGAGTTTACTCACTTTTGCGCGTTAACCGTTAAATAACGATTTGCGTCAGTCGATTAAACCAGGCATTCAATTCTGCCATGAATTCCAACGAGCTCTAAAAAATTCTGAACCAGCTTCAGAACGTAGCCTGCCTTCGTACAGTTTCAACGGATCAAATCGTTCGCAATTCTTTTCTAATCGTGATTATGAACGCTGCTAATCCCTCATTCCTAAACGTCCTTCTTTTTTATGGTAACAGTGTTCCGCTCGTCACACAATGGCCACGACACATCACCGCACCTCTTCCATTTATTAACCCAAATCTTGGCGACATCCAGCTTCTTCCCAAAAAGATTGAACCCCTTTCCAGGCAAATCCATCGTCACCTTTTTAACCTCTTCACTGGCGTTGCCATGGACCATCCGCCGTTGACCTAATCCCAACTCGTTGATCGTCAGTGACAGCTTCCCTCATTTAGTAAAACGCCACCTGCCCTCTCTATTTCATGCGCCCAGTACATTCATCTTTTCCCATTCAACTGCATACCCCAACATCAGTACTTACTCACGTTGCAAATGATGTCTCCCTCATTAAATCTTCCTTTATGTTTTTCAACACAACGAACTTCTCCTGTATAATATATTTATACCCCTCCATCATGAACATAGCAACTATTTTCCACCATTTCTCCTCCCAGTGGTAACGTCCCAGTCAATTATTCACAATGCAGAAAAACAACTCATCCTCCTTCACGTTTTCATGCATTGTTTCCCCCACAAAGGCTCACGTTCTTCATTTTCTGCCCCTGCTACACACAACTGACCATCATGAGAGCAACTCGCACCCTCATTTTAGTTCGCTACACCCATACTCTCCTCCGCACTCATCCCCTGGCCTTCACAATAAACTTTCCACAGTACCATACTCCATCTCTTCACTCTTCCGAGACCAAACACACACGGTCCCCAAGCCCGACATCACTTCTTCAACTCCAGTAAATAAAAATAAACTCCACAAGTTTTATTTCACTACACCAATGGTCATTTCCTCTTCTTTTCTGTGCAGTCTTTCCACTCCAGCCATATACCCGCCCCATGCAAAAGCTACGCCTCCATCCCTTCACAGAAAATGACCGCTCCCAGTATAACATTTCATCCTTTCGAAAACTTTAATCCCCTCATATGCTTCACCGTACTCTTCCAAACCATCACGCAAGTACCTCTTGCCGAGTTCGTTTTAGTAGATAGTTTGGTTTCTTTTATGTTTTTAGATGTATATGGAAATTTCCTTTTGATCTTTCTACTCGCATTGCTGAGTGAGGAGGAGGAATAAACCAATGGTTTTATAAAGGAAGAGGTGAGATCATTTTCACTGGTTTGCAGAAAGGAAGAAGATACTGCGTTTTATATTGAGAGTCTTTACCTTGATGGACACGTATTAGGGAATGGTGTAGATTCTAGGGTAGGATGACCACTACAGTTTTACTTTAGTGTGAAGTAATAGGAGAGTATAGCTGTATAGGTCATGGCATGAAGATATTATAGTATATATCTTATAGTGAAGAAGTGATACAAAGCTTCTTATTGAAGGAACACACAAATACATAGTATATTTTTTATATTGAACGGTGTGCATGTTATTTATAATTTATAGTTGCCTTTCTTTGTCTTTTATAGTATTACTTAATGGCTAAACAAGCCTTGATTTCATGTGTGAAAAGGATAGCATGGTTTGCAATATTATATATTTATTAAGGGTACTCCGTTGTATATAATTTCGTTTGTGTCAGAGTCGCCACGGACAGAAATAAGAACACAGTTGTGTCCAGCGAGGTGCCAGGGTCCTAAAAATATATTATAATATCGGTAGATTTACTTATATTGTGAAACCCTAAAATATCGATACAGGCTGCAAAATACTCCAAATAAAAAGTTGCGTATTTAATTAATTAAAAAATTACAGTAAATTTCTAAAAATTAAATTATCACTACATCTCTAAGGAATCTTGTCCACATTTGCAACCGGTATCTGATTATATCAAATAAACTGTTACGGTCGATAAACGATTCTATAGCGACTATTTGGAAATTTGATTTGGACATAACTCACAATCTGTAACACGAAATCCTGTTTTTTCACTTCTGTTAGAAAAATACAGTTCAACAGATTCCAACGTTTCTTGTTTCGAAGAAATTGACTAATAACGGATCATGTACACTCCGTTGAAGTTCAGAAAGTTAAATTACGAACTGCCGCTATATTACGGGCTCGGTTATATTTAATATATATTTTTTATACGTTCCACTTCGTTTTTAATTAATATATAAATCCACTTATATTACGAATTCAATATTTAAACTGATTTAAATATTCAAATACCAACCGATAAAAATGCGGGATGTTACATTCCTTTCCCCTTAAAAGAATTTCGTCCCTGAAATTACTAAGGTAGGGAAAATGTCACACCCTATTATAACCGGGTTAAATCTTTTGTTTTAACTCTTAACTTCAGATTCGATTCAACCAATTAATTTCAATATTAATTCTTTCTAAATAACGAATATTTTCAAAATTCTGAAAATTCTTTAACACTTTAAATTTTTCGGAAAAATTTGTCACCGTCTCCATTACACGGCTCAATTGGTACATCTACAGCTTGCCTCTCTGGGCATATTCCAATCCAACAGAAAATCAAACAGCCAAACGACTTGCCAAACAAACTCGTAAAAATCTCATACTCGAAGAAAATATAAACAGGTACCCTTTTGTTTGGGCATCCAATTCTGACTCTTCTATTTGATATTCCATCAGCATATACACATGCACTCCAAAAATTGATCTTTAATCCACTTGTCCACATTCAGTCATTCTCTAGTATCCAAGCCAAATTCTAGTTCAAACTCCAATTCAAATTCCAATTCCAAATTCTTAACCTTGTTAAGTTCTATTACGACATTCCATTTACTGATTTATTTCTCAAATCAGTTATCTTCATCTCCAAATTCAAAATTTTGATTCTTATTTTCCAAGAATCAATTCATTTCAATAACTCGAATCTCCAATATTTCTCTTTTACAATTTTCATTCTGGATCGTTCCAAATTCAGTCCAATTTTGTTTATCTTAGTTTAAGTTCCACTTTTACCATTTTGACTCCATAAGTTAAATCTTTATTTCAGAATTCAAATTCCTGGGTTTTATTTCAAATCAGTTTAAAATCATATATTATTCAAAACATTTGAGTTTCTGACAACTTGCTTCCTCACAATAATTCAAAAAAAAATCTTTGGTAGTAATCCATCACTTAGAAACTCGAAAATGAACACCGATGATGGTCGGCTTCATCATCGGAATTATTTTCCAGTGATCGAAGTGAGTTCAATACTATATTATTTCAACGTTTATTTCCGAACATTTCTATTTTGAAATTTATTTCAAAACATCTTCAAAATAGTTGGAAAACATTACCAAAATTTCTCCAGGATTTTAAAATCTCTATATATTTAATCCAAACATTATTTCCAACTCTTTTCCAAGTTTCTAGAGTTTTATTTCAATTCTGGTTTTAAATTCAGATCCAGTTCATCTGATTTTGCATATTATACTTATATAATATTTCGATTGGTTATTTCTATAACCAACTCAATTATAAATCTTATTTGATCATAATAACGATCAACACTTTCAATATATATTAAATAATTTCAACATTTATGTTTTCTTTATATCAAAATATATTTTTGGGTAAAATTATTTTATTTATCCTATTTAAAAAAAACATACTGTGTCGAAATACTCTGTTTAAGAGTTTTGAAACACCTATCAACACAGTTTGCATTACTGTTTCGACCAGAATTTACAAACCACTTGACTGACCAGTCAACACATTATAAAACAGTTTTTATATTAATTTACAAATGCGCGCTCATATATATAAGCTCATACTCAATCTAGAGTATTACTAACTCTATCTCTATTGAGTCACGCCACGGAGCCAAGGTAATCACTTAACCTTATGCTTTGATACCAACTGTAAAGGCCCGAAAATCCATTCCAATTTAAGCTGATAATATACTTCACTTTCAACTCAAAGTGCACGAAAGTTCAGATCATTAATAGAAAGAAATTAGAGGGTGAGAAAGATAAGATAGAACTAATAGAATATAATAAGAAGAACACAACTGAACATAATCAGAGTGAACATGAATCTCACAGCGTAACGAATAAATTGTATTATAACATAACTTTGAAATACAAAATTATACTTACATATCACATCAGAGTATAACTCATATACATCACAGCGGAAATAATCTCTAAATAACTAACTAGTGAAACCTCCTGTTTTGAGCTCCTCCAAGTATTACTGCAAAGCCTGAAACACTTGACTGTCCGTATAAATTTGGGTACCCAAGAGTTTAGGGAAAACACAAACAAATAAACTCTGGGTCAGTCATGGGACTAGTGTGAGTAAACTCCACATATTGTTTAACTTTGAAAATCCTTTTGAAACATAAGGATAATAGTAAGACCAGCCCACACATAAACATGGACGGTTTTTACCTTACTATAACCCAAACACTTTGATATCAAAACCCAGTGATATTATAATAATATCTAATCAATGTAAATAATCAAATAGCAGAGTGCTTACATCTCACGCTCCACATATATATAGTATAATATCATAAACTGCAGGACGCTTATTGGAGATTGTATTCCAACAGACAAGGTATGGGAGCACCTTCTGATCAATGTACTCTAGAGGGTATACACTGGGGTTCAACAAGAACGTCTTGCAACCTGGCCACACATGACCGACCACTCATTTAGCTTGAGTGTATCGAATATATTGTCACCCAAGGTTGTTGGCCATCCAACCGTAATCCGAAGATACAGAATCAAAAAAGAATAACAAATATGAATTTTCTCTAGATCGGTGACAATACACCCTGCTTGGGGATGACCCAACTAGCCATGCTGCCTAGCCCAACTTTTGTTACTTCCTGGTTGTGAGGCTAGAGGCTACGTCTATCTTCAGAACATCTGATCACCACTCACTTTGAATGCCACATTGTCAAACCAGTCAATCCACTAATCGATTTCCAAAAATATCACGGGTATAAAAAGCTAAGAGGAACAATTCCTCCACCACCAGACGTAATACCTTTTAGAGATCAAAATTATGTGATTTGTTAGGTATACTCTATCAGACACTCGTCCATACAAGTTGTCCTGGGACTGGACAATCAGGAAACACCATTCTGGAACAGAACGACCCTTGCATTTTACACCATCTTCAATTTCTTCAGCATAATCTAATTCGCAACGCTTATGCCTATACGGAGTGGTTTTCGGATAATGTATCCAACCGGTCTCTCCGTATTGACAACGATGGTCAAACACTTCGATAGCCGGTCATTTAACTACCGAAGTAAAACAAACATCCATTCAAATGTACAACCAAACATCACACAAACATTGGCCCTTTTAATTGATACTAACTTTCCAGTTTCCCATATTTTTATAAACTCTTCTTTATTTCCCTTTATAACTAATGCAATACGCTGCTATATTCCCCTTTTATAACTGCTGCAATATGCTGCCATATTTTCGTTTATAACTAACGCAACACGCTGCCATATTACCCTTTATAACAAATTTAATACGCTGCTATCTTCCCCTTTATAACTAATGCAATACACTGCCATATTACCCTTTATAACTAATTCAATACGCTGCTATATTCCCCTTTATAACTAATGCAATACGCTGCTATATTTCCTAATTAATTAATTTATAACTATTCCATTTTTATCTCTAAATATTGTTTACAATCAAACTATTCGTTTAATATAACTAACATAGGTTATTGTATTTTAGCTCAATTAAATTTCTATTATTTAAATAATAGATCCTTTTTAAACTTGAATTCCTTGCCAATGTATTTACGGTAATTAAAGAACCGTTATTTCAGGGGCCAGTGTAATTCCATTTCCAAACAAACAAGAATCAACCATGGATTATTCAATAGAATTGGTATCCAATAAATGATGTATATATATGCAATGATATATATATTATTCAACCAATTTAACTGTAATTTACCTAAACGACCATCACACAGCATTCAACCAATATAATTATAATATTTTAAAATAATCAGAGTTAGTGAGTTTACTCACTTTTGCGCGTTAACCGTTAAATAACGATTTGCGTCAGTCGATTAAACCAGGTGTTCAATTCTGCCATGAATTCCAACGAGCTCCAAAAGATTCTGAACCAGCTTCAGAATGTAGCCTGCCTTCGTACGGTTTCAACGGATCAAATCGTTCGCAATTCTTTTCTAATCGTGATTATGAACGCTGCTAATCCCTCATTCCTAAACGTCCTTCTTTTTTATGGTAACAGTGTTCTGCTCGTCACACAATGGCCACGACACATCACCGCACCTCTTCCATTTATTAACCCAAATCCCGACGACATCCAGCTTCTTACCAAAAAGATTGAACCCCTTTCCAGGCAAATTCATCGTCACCTTTTTAACCTCTTCACTAGCGTTGCCATGGACCATCCTCCATTGACCTAATCCCACCTCGTTGATCGTCAGTGACAGCTTCCCTCATTTAGTAAAACGCCACCTGCCCTCTCTATTTCATGCGGCCAGTACATTCATCTTTTCCCATTCAACTGCATACCCCAACATCAGTACTTACTCACGTTGCAAATGATGTCTCCCTCATTAAATCTTCCTTTATGTTTTTCAACACAGCGAACTTCTCCTGTATAATATATATATACCCCTCCATCATGAACACAGCAACTATTTTCCACCATTTCTCCTCCCAATGATAACGCACCAGTCCATTATTCACAATGCAGAAAAACAACTCATCCTCCTTCACGTTTTCATGCATTGTTTTCCCCACAAAGGCTCACGTTCTTCATTTTCTGCTCCTGCTACACACAACTGACCATCATGAGAGCAACTCGCACCCTCATTTTAGTTCGCTACACCCATACTCTCCTCCGCACTCATCCCCTGGCCTTCACAATAAACTTTCCACAGTACCATACTCCATCTCTTCACTCTTCCGAGACCAAACACACACAGTCCCCAAGCTTGACATCACTTCTTCAACTCCAGTAAATAAAAATAAACTCCACAAGTTTTATTTCACTACACCAATGGTCATTTCCTCTTCTTTTCTGTGCACTCTTTCCACTCCAGCCATATACCCGCCCCATGCAAAAGCTACGCCTCCATCCCTTCATAGAAAATGACCGCTCCCAGTATAACATTTCATCCTTTCGAAAACTTTAATCCCCTCCTATGCTTCACCATACTCTTCCAAACCATCACGCAAGTACCTCTTGCTGAGTTTGTTTTAGTAGATAGTTTGGTTTCTTTATGGTTTTAGATGTATTTGGAAATTTCCTTTTGATCTTTCTACTCGCGTTGCTGAGTGAGGAGAAGGAATAAACCAATGGTTTTATAAAGGAAGAGGTGAGATCGTTTTCACTGGTTTGCAGAAAGGAAGAAGATACTGCTATTTATATTGAGAGTCTTTACCTTGATGGACACGTATTAGGGAATGGTGTAGGTTCTAGGGTAGGATGACCGCTACAGTTTTACTTTGGTGTGAAGTAATATGAGATTATAGCTGTATAGGTCATGGCATGAAGATATTATAGTATATATCTTATAGTGAAGAAGAGATACAAAGCTTCTTATTGAAGGAACACACAAATACATAGTATATTTTTTATATTGAACGGTGTTCATGTTATTTATAATTTATAGTTTCCTTTCTTTGTCTTTTACAGTATTACTTAATGGCTAAACAAGCCTTGTTTTCATGCGTGAAAAGGATAGCATGGTTTGCAATTTTTTTTTTTAAGGGTACTCCATTGTATATAATTTCGTTTGTGTCAAAGTCGCCACGGATAGAAATAAGAACACAGTTGTGTCCAGCGAGGTGCCAGGGTCCTAAAAATATAATAATATCGGTATATTTACTTATATTGTGAAACCCTAAAATATCGATATAGGCTGCAAAATACTCCAAATAAAAAGTTGTGTATTTAATTAATTAAAAGATTACAGTAAAATTCTAAAAATTAAATTATCACTACGTCTCTAAGGAATCTTGTCCATATTTGCAATGGGTATCTGATTATATCAAATAAGCTGTTACGGTCGATAAACGATTCTATAACGACTATTTGGAAATTTGATTTCGACATAACTCACAATCTGTAACACGAAATCCTGGTTTTTCACTTCTGTTAGAAAAATACAGTTCAACAGATTCCAACGTTTCTTGTTTTGAAGAAATCCGACTAATAACGGATCCTGTACACTCCATTGAAGTTCAGAACGTTAAATTACGAACTGCCGCGATATTACGGGCTCGGTTATATTTAATATATATTTTTTATACGTTCCACTTCGTTTTTAATTAATATATAAATCCACTTATATTACGAATTCAATATTTAAACTGATTTAAATATTCAAATACCAACCAATAAAAATGCGGGACGTTACAAGTAACTAGTTAGTAGTCTGAACTCAGTCCCACCATCTGTTTGTATAATTTTGATATTATGGTTGGTTTGTTTTTCAATATAAGTTATGAAATGAGCAACTTCATTACATGTTTCTGACTTGGTTTTGAGCATGCATATCCAAGTATATTTAGAATAAGCATCAACAAAAGAAAGATAGTATCTGTATCCTTGGTATGAGTTCAGTGGTGTTGGGCCCCATAGGTCAGCTGCTACAAGCTCTAGTGGCTTGTGATATGTGGTGTCTAAATTGCTGAATGGAAGTTTGTGACTTTTGCCGAGCTAGCAGTGTGTGCAAATGTATTTAGCGTGTATGTTATTATAAGAAATGCCATTAATATTCAGAAAAGTTTTTACAGTCTCAAAATTAGGGTGACCCAGCCTGAAATGCCAAGATTCAATAACATTTTAATCCTTATTACTACTAGCATCTACATTATTACAACAAATTTCTCTATTCATATAATTTCCTATCTTCAAGTTGCCAAATTTGTAAAGTCCATCGTGCAGGTTATCCTATAGTATTATTTCATGACTTCGTAAATCCTTAACTAAATAGAATTTAGGGTGAAACTCAAAGTACACATTATTACCATTGGCAAACTTTGAGACACTTAATAGGTTTTAGTTAATAGTGGGAACTCTAAGTAAGTTATTTAGTTTAAGTTGTCTTTTCCCAGATATTATGACCTTACCAATGTGAGTGATACTTGCAGTTTCACCATTATTCATATGTAAAGATTTCATACCTGTGTAGCTTTTGCTTCCAACATTTAAATTCTGAATGTTATTAGTAATATGATGAGTTGCACCTGAATCAGGGTATCATTCTTCAAAGTTGATGTCATCTGATTTGCTTGCATCATCACTACTAGTATTCTGGTTTCTGTTAACATCATTGTTGCTCATGTTTTGACTTCTAACTGTAGCTACATTTGCATGTGGTCCTTTTTGTCTAGAGTTATTTTGGTTAAATATGTAGACCATTAAATTCTGTGTTGAACCTGAAATAACACTTGTTAGCCATGTGACCAAACTTTTCACATATTTGACACTTCACCCTATTGTTGGTATTCGATCTGCCTCTTCCTTAACCTCTTTAAGGTTAATACCCCATTGGGCTTTGATTGTCCTGTCGATTTGGGATGTTGTTGTTCTTTTGTGGTGCTTTGTTCTTTGCTGCAACATATTTTGCAGGGTGTTCCCCTTGTGTTTCCTTTCTCTGATCAATTCTGCCTTCATGGGCAAGAAAAGTAGATCAAGCAAATTATAAGTCAGGTAATGCTTGTTGTGTGACAATAACAGTGACTAAAGATTCATATTCCTCATCTGGACCATTGGTAATGAATATGGTTTGTTCACTGTCGCTGATTTTGTGTCCTACTACACTCAATTTGCCACAAAGGCTTTTAATCTTACTCAGATATTCTTTCATACATATGCCATCTTTCTGGAATTTTGCAGATCTCTTCTATATTGCATAAATCGTGCATCAGATTGAGAACTAAAGATTTGCTCCACAGTTGACCTTATCTCATGAAATGTGTTGCATCCAACTATTTGTGACAACAATTTGAATTAATGGAAGATAGTAGTCAAGTTGATAAGAGGCTATCTTGTTTCTAGAACCTGATGTGGTCGGGATTTGACACTGTGTTACCATCTTGATTAGTGATCATGACAGGGGGATTTTTATAGTTCCTTTGATAAATTCATGCAGTCCATATCCTCTTAGAGCAGTTTCAATTTGGTATTCCATAGTATGTAATTGTCTTCATCCAATGAGATGGTTATGACTTGGCTTTTTGGTCTGATCAGGTTGGGAAAGCTTGTTGAAGCTCCACTGTTGTTGCTTCCAGATATAGTAGATGTAGCTTCATTATCTTGAGCCATGATTGGTCAAGAAGGGTATACGGTTGCAGAAAAATTTTGAGGACTATTCAGGAAAACAGATCTTGAAAGTGGTACGGTGAGGCAGTATATCAAAACTGCAGCGTATCCACAAAAAAAAATCGATAGGAGACCCAAAAGGAAAAACAAAAGTAATGGTGGAGAATAAAGCTTGGCATAACAATAACTGATATTGTAGTCGCAGGTGATGCTTGTCACGACAATATCAGAATTGTTGCAGCTGATGGCTCTACCCAGATCACAGTGAGTTTAGAGATTATGCAACCAGCTGTGAAGCTAGGCACGACACTTCTTTAACAATGATCCGAACTGATCAGCAACCATACATCCAAGAAAAAAAATCTCCGAGGATGAAGAAATAACTGAGAAGAAAAATCAATAATCAATCTTCTTGGGATGAAGATGATACTGGATTGAAAGATGCCTTTCAGTAATGAAGCTCTAATACTAAAATTGAAAATAGGAAAAAACAAGTTTTATTCAATAGAAAATTATGGTAATTGATTTGATACAAATTGTGATGGCTAATATTGTGATGTATATATGGCCTAAGAATTGAAAAACTTGTTGAAAATAGAATACAGACGACCCAATACATAAAGTCCCAATGCAAATATGAAAAATAAAGCCTATAAGGAAAATCCAGGTATATATGGATAAGTAAACGATATGTTAATATTATCTCTTCGTAATGTTATTTTCAACTGAAATATATGAAAAAATCATCGGTGTATAAGTATAGAACTACAATACTTATCTCTAATCATTCCTTCTATCTCTATCCTACTTGATGTCTGTTCATGTATTGACCCCTAAATTCTACCATTTCAGTTTGAAATTTGAAAGTCACTCTGTAAGTTAAACAGTCGGTTCACCTTTACTTTGTTTAGCTAACTTTGAAATAAATTTATACATATTTTTCTCACCTTTCCCAAGTCTAGCGCATGCCTTTCCTTTACATTAGCATCTTTCGACTTCTGTTTGTCTCATACTTTGAAACAACATCATCTTAAGTATTTAAAAAAAAATTGAAACAAAATTAAACTTTTAATTCATCAAACCTACTATTACAGTTGTTATTGTTTGAGTAAAATAAAATTCTCTAAAGCAGAATAAAATAAAAATGTTAACGCTTGAATGTCCAAAAATAAGGATAGAAACCGGTGCGGCAGCAATGTGGAGTACGTACCGTGAATTACGTTGTTGAATTCAACTTCTCTCCTCAATTCTGCGCAAACCCACACCATTTTCCTTTGGGCCCTCTAGCATAAAAAAAAGAAATTCGCGTAATTCATTCCTCCCGATATTTCTTCTCAAATCCAATATCCACTCTAGATACAGCTCTATTTCACCGTCAGATTTGCATCAACCCACCTTCCAAAACAACCCACCTCCCAAAATCTAATCAGCAAACGATCTCAAATTTGCATCACACCAACGAATTCATCAGATCTACGATTTTGTTCAACATCCTTCGAGCCAGGTATCGTCCTTTTTTTAAGTTCAAATCACTTTTTGACATTGACAGTCAAATTTTGAATTAGCGTACTGATTTATTATCAACCTGTGAATTTTGATTGTTTCAAATCTGGACAAAAAGCGAGTCTTATTTCTCTAAATTTCATGTTCAGTGTGAATGTTGGTGTCAGTTTTATCAATGAATGTTATTGATTTACTGAAGCATTTATTTTGTAAAAAAGAGATCTTTGAGTAGAAATTTCTAGAATACCACCGGAAATACATGGCAGTAAAGTGCCAACTTCGCACTTTTTTTTTCAAATAATGGTACTGATTAAGAATGCTGAAAAGTCATTTCATAGTATTAGTTGGCCCAGTGGCCACCTCGAATTGCTGGAAGCCACTATTGTAATATCAAGAAGTAATTGATATGAATATTTTATTAGCATTGTAAACAGATACTGATCCTGGCACGTAAGAGTGTGTATGTATATGTATATATACGTAGGAATTTTAGAATACAAAATATCTAATTGATATATGTCCGTTTGAGTTATAATACAGGTGTTTTGTTTTCTGCATTTTGTAGTTATATAGTTGCAATGGTGTTTATAAATTTATATTTCACGCTAAAATGTATTTGTCTCTTTCTAAAGAATACTTCATGTCACAAAGAATAATTCTGGAAAAGTATGCATCAATTGTCTTTTTTTCAAATAAATTAAAGGATTCAATCTTATTAGAAAAAAAATGAAGTTCTTATACTCTGTAGGCCCGTTCGCAGTCTTTCCCTGGCTCGTTCATGGGCTGCTTGCGTTTGATGCGTCGGACATGAGCAGTTGGGTTATCACACTGAAAGGAACGTTTTCCCATCACTGGAATTCGAGCAGTTGGCGTAAAATGAGAAATTCCCTGGCTCGTTCATGGGCAGCTTGCGGTTGATGCGTCGGACGCGAGCAGTTGGGTTACCACGCTGAAAGGAACGTTTTCCCATCACTGGAATTCGAGCAGTTGGCGTAAAATGAGAAATTCCCTGGCTCGTTCATGGGAAGCTTGCGTTTGACGCGAGCAGTTGGGTTACCACGCTGAAAGGAACGTTTTCCCATCACTGGAATTCGAGCAGTTGGCGTAAAATGAGAAATTGGTTAACGTACACGCCTCGGTTCCCCAAGTGCTCTTCTTTGACGCTTTTAATATATATGTGTATGGATATCAAGCATTCGTGTCTATTCATGCCATTTAGTTTTATTTCAATTGTGTATATAGTTTGCATTCTCATATACATACCAAGCTACTCGTAATTTTTTGGCAATGTGGGACTAATACTGCAATGTTGTCATTCACTTAATACACATAAATTAAAATTAAACGCATAAATAAATTCAAAACAATTAATTTAACAATTAAATACACCATTCAAATATCACGCTCAAATACCCCGTTCACAGCAAAAAACACATTCCCTGTTCGCTACAGTACCACGCTCAAATTCCATGCTCAAATGCCGTGTTCCCGTTCGGCAAGACGCACCCTGTATCACTTTCGAAAAGACCAAGTGCATGTAACCCTCCCAAAAGTAGAAGGGTAAAAATGAAAAAAAAAACTGTAAAAAATAAAATAAAATAAATCAGGTGACTTCATACTTTTTAATATGCAACACTTGTTATTTCATATACAGTAAAAATCAGATTAGAAAATTAAATGCAAAGAGAAATAGATTTTAGTTGAGTTATTAGTTTAGGCTTTATATATGTAGCTTTGTAAATCTTGTTATATATGAGGTATCGGTTGCATAAATATTCCAAGACAAGGCCGAAATTTATGAAATGACCGCTACATGTTGAATAAGAAAACAATTATAACATAACGTTGCGATGGCACGGGAAATTGATGAAATGTTTAAGCTTTGTGTTTGTTTGCAAATTTATTGATAAAACTTATTTTGAACCCTCTAAATGGAAATTGATTTTGAACTTTCTAAATTCAAACTTACGAGTGAGTTATATATGATAACTTTCAACTGCTATGTTTTCTAAATGATTCAAAGTTGATATTTATTCAGGTGTGAACTTTATGCTGAAGTGTAACCATTAACAGCCTACACACAACATTTGTTAGCTGTAGTGTGAATACATGTCAGCTAGAATACTAATTCTAGATTTCAAAAAGTTAAATGTTTACCATTAAAAACTAAAATTGAAACAGACAAAACCTAAGTTTGAAACTCCTCCAACATATGGATAATACCTTAGGTGGTTTAAATGGATAATACCTTAGGTCGTTTCATTTTCTTCTAATGCCTCAAATGTTAACGAAAGCGAAGGACCAACTGCAAAAGATTACAGATCGATCATTTCAGAAGATAAGTACCATAAACTAGCAGATAAAACAATACATGATCTACAAGAGAAGTTTGAGGAATATGGTGACGAGATCCAGTTTGACGGTTTCGACATTGATTATAGGAATAATGTTTTAACATTGAAACTCTGGGATAAGGGATCATATGTCATGAACGAGCAAACTTCCAACAGACAAATATGGTTGTCTTCACCAGCGAGTGGCCCTTCCAGGTTTGATTGGGACATAACGAGTAAATCTTGGATTTACCGGCGAACAAAAGCAAGTCTGATTCAACTTCTTGAAGAAGAAGTAGCACAACTCTGTGGAAAACCAATTTCGCTTTCTTGAAATTACAGGAGATGAAAGTTAAAATGCATGTGTTGAACGTGGATGATATTTGAAAACTTGTTTTTTTTTTCTTTTCAAATTAGCGTAATGCAATATTTATAAAAAATAAAGTGTAGTTTTGGTTGATTTCTAAGGGAGTGTTCCAGCTTGCAAGTTTGTATCATATGGTCTCCAAATGACTTGTTGTTTTCTACATGCTATTTTTGTGTTTATTAAATAAGATTTGTGGATGATGTTGGATATACACACACACACACACACACACACACATATATATATATATATATACATACATACATACACACACGATTGTTAAACATGCAAATACTTTCTTAACACGTAATACAGTTAAAAAAACATCATCATGAAAAACAATCAAGTCTAAATATTATTTGAGTGATATAACGCCTTCAATTCTTCACCAGCAGCGGCATCATAATCTGCTAGTTTAAGGTAACAGAAAAGGATATTAAAACAAAAAATACTGGTGTGATTTATAAATACTGATGCAATACACTCACATATGTACATACATAATATTTTCAATTTTACAAGAACGAGATAGAAATATAGAAAACTAATGCAAATAACAACCAACAATACGTTAATAACAGCCAAAAACAATGGTGAATGATGGTCAGGCTGCGAGGCATGTGGTTAGAAGTTTGAATCAAAAAACTGACAACTCATAGCAACTATAGACAACAAATATAGGAACCTCAAAACTTGCCAAGAGTATGCAATTGAAGCTTGGTTTTTTGGGTAATTCAAAAAACAAAAACATAGGAATTGATAATAGCTAATTCTTTGTTATGCTTTTCCCTACTCATTTATTATTTTGGTTTGTTGTGATTTGTGACATGTAATCACATGGATGTTGAAGATGATGTGAGATTTGGAGATTGGTAACTCGAGATGCAGCTGAAAGGGGGCAGAAGTGGACACATCAGGCGGTCAGACATCCGAGGGAATTATAGTCTGACGTCTGAGTTGTCAGGAATTATTTCCCGAGGGTTTGGTCAGACGTCTGACCATCCAGGTCAAACGTCTGAGTGGACATGGCATGTTTTGACCTGGTTTTCTACAATATATCTTTTGGAGATTTTTTAGGGGGCAAATTGGGTATTTGATGTTGAAGAATGGAGTTTTGGTGACAACAACCTTATTTCAATATTAATTGATTATAAAGTATATACTAACACTTTTTTCTAGAATATATATATATATATATATACACATATGCAGGATTTATATACAGGAAATTTTACTAAAGACTGTACACTTTAAAGATATCAAAGATTCGGAGTTCAGAGAAATTTCAAGACTCATAAGTATTCAAGAGTTCAAGAGTTCATGACTAATATAGTTATAGAGTCTAGATTATGTAAGACTCTAAATAGCACTCCAGGTTCAAATTCAAATTCAAATTCTGATTTTCAAATTCTGTTTTCAAATTCTATCTTCAATTCCCTCTATTTTATTTTCTATCTTTTCTATTTTCCTTTCTCACTTTACTTTTGATTTCAATGTTAAGTTTTATATATTTATATTTTTGTACTTTATATTTATATATAGCTTTCAATCTTATAATTTTATAAATAAATTTATATAGTTATAATTATGTTTTCATATGATTTCCTACTTTACAATATTAATTTATAACACTATATTATTATTCAAGAATTTCCATAATTATACTTATATCAAAACACTTGAAAATTGCTCAAATATTAAATTTACACTGAGCATATGTCGACATATATAAAACTCTATGTCGACATATAACTGTCATTTTTTCAATTTTGAAAGGAAGTATATTTTCACTAATTATGACGGTTCTGAAGCATTGCAACCTTTCACACACTATAAAAAGTGCTTGAATTCGAATTTTAATTATCTCTTCTTCTCAGTTTCACTCTACTTCATTAAACCATTTTTCTTTATCATTTTTATGATTTCTATATATATACTTTGCCGAATTCAATTCTGTTTTTACCAATCTTCTTCTCTCTACACTCTCTACTTTTTACTCTCTGAATCAAGCGATATTGAAGAGTTATAGGGCTGTTTTTAATTGTCTGGGTTGTATTTGGGGTTAAACTGTGGTATCTCTTGTAGTCGTGAAATCAAGGACGGGTATTCGGTGGTATCCCTTATAGCCGTGAAATCAAGGAGGTTGGAATCAGTGGTATCCCTTGTAGCCGTGAAATCAAGGAGGTTGTAATTGGATATTGATATAGTAATAGAACTCTACGCAATCCAGAGTTGCGTGGGACTGGACGTAGGAGCAATCCGAACTAGTACAAAATCCGGTGCTCTTTCCTTTTCTGCATTTTTATTTCTGTTTATTTTGCATCTGTGTTGGATTTTGCATCTGTGATTGTTTCTTTGGTGTTTGATTCATATAGTTTATCACATATATTTTAGTTTTTGTTTAAATTCTCAAAAACACTATTCACCCCCCTCTAATGTTTGTTTTTCCTTAATGATCCTTTCTGCAATCCTTAACAATTGGTATCGGAGCAAAGTATTTCAGAAAGTTCATAATCTGATTTTTGAAAAATTTTAAATGGCAAATTTTGGAATTTTTGTTAACATTAGTGTCAGTTCATTCATTGTATCAATATTTGAATAGTCTGCATATAATCTTGATGTAAAGGTATGTGATATACTGAAATATTGTTTAATTTAAGAAAAGATGTGTTTTACGACTTTAGAAAATTTAAAAATTTAAAAGATGGGTAAAGTGGCTTTTAGAAATTCAAATTCTGAAAAGGTGGCTTTTGGAAATTCAAATCCCAAACTGTGGCTGCTCGAGACATATGATGGTAAATCTAGAACTACTCAATAATCTTAAATATGAAGATGGTGGAATGGTGAACTTCGAAGATAACTCGAAAGGATACATTATTGGAATCGGCTATATCGGTAATTCTGAAACTCCTACTATTTCTGATGTTTTATTAGTTAGGAATTTGAAATACAACTTGCTTAGTGTAAGTCAACTTTGCGATAAGGGTTATAAAATAAACTTCGAAAAGAATAAATGTTTTATAGAAGATAGGAATTCAAAAATTATATTCATAGGAGATAGAAATAAATATCTGTATACTGAGTATGAAAATCTCCAACGATAACTTATGTCTTATGGATAATACAAGTGACCCCTGAATTTGGCATAAGAGATTTGGTCATATAAATTTCAAACACATTTCTAGGATTTCTAAACTAGATTCAGTTATAGTATTACCCAAAATGAATTTAGAGTTGTGCACTTAAAGCGCTCGGCGGATTCAATGCGGTGGAGGCATAAAAAGTTGCAGTGGGGATGAAGCGAGGAAATAGCAGGATATAGCAGATAAGTCTAAAATAACATATAAAACTCGTATTTAATGCTTTTACAAAAATATAAATGATAAATAAATGGAAAATTACCATTCAACTTAATTATATTAGTACTTTCTTATAAATAAAACCATAAGAAAATATATGTAAATGAGTGTAACTTTTATTTAGCCTGACTAATTTAATAGAATATTATAGTATTTTATACTTTGAAAAATATATGTTATAAAAATATTTAATAAATAATTTTATAATGCATAAATGTCATTTTTAATTCATTCCCCTTACAGAAGATATAGCGGAATATAACTGAAATAATGGGATATATTGCGAATATCGGAATATAGCGGGGCTTAAAGCGGAAAGACTATTTCAAAAGCTATTTGCAAATAGCGTAGCGTTAGAAACCCGCTACATGATATAGCGGGGATATGGCAGAGTAATAGCGGGGCTTAAACTGCATAGATTTAGAGTCAATAACTTATGCGATGCTTGTCAATTCGGAAAATTAAAGAAAAGTTCATTTAAATCAAAAGAAGAAATCGCTACATCAAAACTATTAGAGTTAATACACATGGATTTTTTTGGTCCATCTCAAGTTCAATCGATAAATCATAATATATATGTTTACGTAATTGTAGATGATTTTTCTAGATTTACATGGTCTTTGTTTCTTAAAAATAAAAGTGATGCTTTTGATCAATTTGAAACTTTTTATAAAAGAATTCAAAATTCATTATCACTAAAAATTAAAACAATACGTAGTGATCATGGTGGAGAATTCGAAAATGAAAATTTTGAAAAATATTGGAATAAAAAGGGAATAACCCAAAATTTTTCATTACCGAGAACCCCTCAACAAAACGGAGTAGTTGAACATAAAAATAGGATGATACAAGAATATGCAAGAACTATGTTATCCGATAGTAATTTACCAAGGAATATTTGGGCTAAGGCAGTAGCAACAACTTGTTATATTATAAATAGAATTTCAATTAAACCTTTAATTCATAAAACTCCATATGAACTTTTGTATAACAAGAAACCAAAAGTATCATATTTTAAAATATTTGGAAGTAAATGTTTTATACTAAACACAAAAGATGATTTAGACAAGTTTGACTCAAAATCCGATAAAGGAATATTTATTGGATATTCAGAACGAAGTAAGGCATATAGAATTTTTAATACTCGAACCAATACCATAGAACAAACATTAAACGTATCTTTCGACGAAAACTATAAAAGTATAACTCAAAACAATGAAGATGATTGTGAAAATGAGATTAATGAGATATATCATGAAGATAATCAACTAAATAAAAGAATTAGTTTACTTAAAAACCATCCTGTAGAAAATATATTAGGAGATATTGAATCCGTTGTGAGAACTCGCAATCAATTAAATAATATGAGTAATACTGCTTTATTTCAACTATTGAACCTAGAAATCCAAAGAAAGCTTCTTCCGATGATTCGTGGATACTTGCTATGCAAGAATAACTGAATCAGTTTACTAGGAATGAAGTATGGGAACTTGTTCCTAGACCAGAGGATAAAACTATAATTGGAACCAAATGGGTTTACAAAAATAAAATGAAAGAACACGGTGAGGTAGTAAGAAATAAGGCACAACTAGTAGCTCAAGGTTATACTCAAGAAGAAGGAATAGATTACGATGAAACTTTTGCCCCCATAGCAAGACTAGAAGCTATTAGGATTTTGCTAGCTTTTACAAAACTTAATAATTTTCAAATTATATCAGATGGATGTCAAAAGTGCTTTTCTAAATGGATTTGTCAAGGAAGACTTATATATAGAGCAACCACCTTTATTTGAAGATGAAAAATTACCAAATCATGTATATAAGTTAAAGAAAGCATTATATGGATTAAAATAGGCTCCTAGGGCTTGGTATGATAGATTAAGAAATTATTTGTTACAATCAAACTTGGAAATAGGAAAATCAGATAATACATTGTTTATCAAGAAGAATAACAAAGATATACAACTAGTACAAATATATATTGACGATATAATTTTCAGATCGACAAACGATAAGATAAACAAAGAATTTTCAAAGATTACGACTAAGGAGTTTGAAATGAGCCATATGGGAGAACTATCATTCTTTTTAGGATTGCAAATTCGACAATTAAAGAATGGAATATTTATTAATCAAGAAAAATAAGTGATCTAATTAATAAATATAATCTAACAACAAATGGAAGACCAACACCTATGGCGACTAATATAGCATTAAGCAAAGACGATACATCTAAAGATGTGGATCAAAAATTATACAGAGGAATAATAGGATCATTATTATTTATAACTGCGAGTAGACCAGATATAATGCAGTGTGTGTCTCTGTGCAAGATATCAATCACAACCTAAGATAACACATTTAAAAGCCGTAAATCGTATTCTAAGGTATGCAAAGCATACATCAGATTTTGGATTGTTTTACCCTAAGGATGATTTATTCGAATTAGTCTCTTATTGTGACGCTAACTACGGAGGATGTTAATCAGATCGTAAAAGTACTAGTGGAACATGTCACTTCTTAGGACATTCACTAGTCTCGTGGTTCAGTAAAAAGCAAAATACTGTATCTTTTTCAACAACTGAAGCAGAATATATCTCTGCTGCTTTGGATTGTTCACAAGTAATATATATGCAACAAACTCTAAATAACTTTGTATTAAAAATAAATAAATCTCCGATATACTGCGATAATACGAGTGCTATAAATATATCAAAGAATCCAACTCATCATTCTAGAACTAAACATATTGATGTAAGACATCATTTTCTAAGAGATAATGTAAGTAAAGAGAAAATTTCACTTGAATTTATAGAAACAGATAAACAAATAGTAGATATATTAACAAAACCATTAAACGAAGCAACATTCGCTAAATTTTGAAGAGAAGTAGGCATATGTTCATTAAGTGAGTTAGAATAATTAAATATACTATATTATGTAAATAATAACATAAAAAATTAGAAAAATAAAATTTAAAACTAAAGTATGTCGACATTAACTTTTTGATATGTCGACATATAACTGCCAGAATTTTAAATTTAATTCCCACCAGAAGTTAGTTATTTTAATTATTTAAACTTCTACTTCGACTTTTCTTCTTCATTTTCATTTCTCTTCTCTGTAAAAACTCTAAATTAAAATATACAATGGCCTCCACTAATATAAACACCCAAATCAACTCCAATTCACACGCTGGACCATCGGAGGGTCCATTTCAATGATGTACGCTCTCTCATGTCATCAAAATCGAAGAAAAAATGGAGTATGCTCTGCAAATGATGGCTGAGATACAAGTACTCCGTATTAGAATGAGTCAGGAGCAGAATAGGCAAGGGAAAGTAATAAGAAGCCTCCTAAAGTTTATAATGGATATTGAGGCTAATCCAGTTATCATTGACGATGATAATCATGCCTTGTAAGAGGAGGAAGAACCAGAAGAGGAAGAAGAAATAATGGCAGAGGAAGAACATCAAGAGACTCAACCAACGATTACGAAAGAAGATGATATAGTTGAATGTGTAGGAGAGGTTTTATATGACCAAAATGGGAATGCGATCGAAAGGAATGGAGATTTTTTTCTCTATTATCCAAATTGCCCAATTCACAAATCTCCCATTTTAAAAACTAACTAGTATTTAAGGTCTTCTTAGATTTTTGTTCCTTTGCGTTCTTACGATGTATTGTACTTGTATAAATTCGTGTATTTGTACAAATTTAAGTTTAATACAATAATTGTTTTTGTTTATAAGTTAAGGGTTATAATTAGCTATAACTTTATAAACATAAAGTAATATATAAGTAAGAATAAGGGGGAGTATAAGAATTATTAAACGGAATATTTCACTTAGGGGAAGGGTTCTACTTTGAATTGGTTTCGGATTAAGGGTAATACAACTAGTTACTTAATGTATTAGATTTTATTTAGATAGACATACGATTTAGGGGGAGTAGTTTTAGAATTTCTTTTTGATAATACCAAAGGGAGAGAAATTATAAAATATAGAGACATAGTTTATAGGATTCTTATAGACAGGGGGAGTATTAGAAGGATCATCATCAACAGGTATATACAGGTATGATACTTTATAAACTAAGTATGTCATCATCAAAAAGGGGGAGATTGTTGGAGAATGGAGTTTTGATGACAACAACCTTATTTCAATATTAATTGATTATAAAATATATACTAACACTTTTGTCAAGAATATATATATGTATATATATAGACATATGCAGGTTTTATATGCCGGAAATTTTAGTGAAGACTGTACAGTTTAAAGATATCAGAGATTCAGAGTTCAGATAAATTTCAAGACTCGTGAGTATTCAAGATTTCAAGAGTTCAAGACTAATATAGTTATAGATTCTAGATTATGTAAGACTCTAAATAGCACTCCAGGTTCAAATTCAAATTCTGATTTTCAAATTCTGTTTTCAAATTCTATCTTCAATCATCTCTATTTTATTTTCTATCTTTTCTATTTTCCTTTCTTACTTTACTTTTGATTTCAATGTTAAGTTTTATATATTTATTTATTTATACTTTATATTTATATATAGTTTTCAATCTTATAATTTTATAAATATATCTATATAGTTTATATTTATGTTTTCATATGATTTCCTACTTTACAATATTAATTTATAACACTATATTGTTACTCAAGAATTTCCAGAATTATATTTGTATCAAAACACTTGAAAAATCCTGAAAATTAAATTTACACAGAGCATATATCGACATATATAAAACTCTATATCGAGATATAACTGTCAATTTTTCAATTTTGAAAGGAAGTGTCTTTTCACTAATTGTGATGGTTCTTAAGCGTTGCAACCTTTCACACACTATAAAAAGGGCTTGAATTCGAATTTTTAATTATCTCTTCTTCTTCACTTTCACTCTAATTCATTACACCATTTTTCTTTATCATTTTTATGATTTCTACACCTATACTCTGTCAAATTCAATTCTGTTTTCACCAATCTTCTTCTCCTTACACTCTCTACGCATTATTCTCTGAATAAAGCACTGAGTTATAGGGCTGTTTGTAATTGTTTGGGTTTTATTTAGGGTTAAACGGTGGTATCCCTTATAGCCGTGAAATCAAGGACGGGTAATCGGTGGTTTCCCTTGTAGTCGTGAAATCAAGGAGGTTGGAATCGGTGGTATCCCTCGTAGCTGTGAAGTCAATGATGTTGTAATTGGATATTGATATAGTAATAAAACTCTATGAAATCCAGTGTTGCGTGAGACAGGATGTAGGAGCAATCCGAACCAGTATAAAATCCGGTGTGTACTTTCATTTCTGCATTTTTATTTCTGTTTATTTTGCATTTGTGTTTGATTCTGCATCTGTGATTGTTTCTGTGGTGTTTGATTCATATAGTTTATCACATATGTTTTAGATTTTTTTTAAATCTCAAAAATACTATTCACCCCCTCTAATGTTTGTTTTGCCTTAACGATCCTTTCCGCAATCCCTAACATTTGCATAGGTTTTCTATTCTCCTATATAAAGAGCTTTCAGGTTTGGATTAGGGTATGACCGAATAGAGTGGAGGCTGTGTGCCTCTAGGGCTTGTGCCCTAGAGAGGAAGATTAGGAATTAGGGCTGAGAGAATCTATTCCTATTGGTGCCTCTAGATTGTTCAAGGGTTTGCCGCCGTTCTTCATTGTTCTCCTTCTCCAACAAGTGTTATAGTCATCTAGATATTCTTTTCCTTTCTCAATAAGGTTATTGATTCCTGTAATTTTGTTTATTGTTGGTTTTGATCCACTGAGTGTAAACAAAATTTGTTTTTGTGAATCAATAAAGAGGGTGGTTGGGTGGAATATCTTGTGTTTGCACATGTGACTTCATATCTGTGTTTGTTTCCATATAAATCATCTTTTAAGTAATTGGGTGAAGAAGATCCTGGTCGCTTCCGCAAAAGGCGAAGTTTTCATAACAGTTGGTATTGGAGCTACATCATCGCAAAGCTTAGAGTGATTTTGGATTGAGAAAATTGGTGTTTGTTCTAAAAAAAATTGATTTTTTGTGAGAAAAATTGATTTTTTTTGTTGGATATGATGACGTCTTTGGTGATGGCTAATTTTGATTGGGGATTTTGAAGACCTTAATGATTTGGTTGATGGATATGAAGACAAGCCCTCCGATGTGGATGAGGGAAGAAGACGAAGATGTTGGCAATTGGTTTGATTTGCTAGTACCTTGGTGATTCAGTTCATGTTTTCGATAGGGGTCTTCACGTCGATGATGCTCGAGGGATCAGGGGTGATCGAAGTAGGATCTCAGGTCAAGCGGTAAACGGGTATCATTGTGGATTTGCAAGCACTTTTAGACCATTGGTTGATGCACAGTGCAGCTCAGGTGGTAAATGCACCTTTTGCAGGCGGTGAGTTATGTTTGTAATTGAGGTGTGGTCGTAGTTCTTTCAAATCGACTGGGTGTATCTCGTTGCCTTGAAATCAAGGTTGGTTTTAATTGAGAGTAGGAGTCGTAGAAAGAGCTAGATGAGTTTGGTGATTGTTGGAGTGTTGATATGATTTCGGATTAAGGTGGAGCATTGTGATTGGTGGTATCGCATGTCCATGGTAGTCAGGTGACTTGTTGTTGGTGTGATTTCATATCAAGCTAGAGCGTTGTGATTTGTGACATGTAATCACATGAATGTTGAAGATGACGTGAGATTTGGAGATTGGTAATTCGAGATGCAGCTGAAAGGGGCAGAAGTGGACACATCAGGCGGTCAGACGTCGGAGGGCATTATAATCAGACGTCTGAGTTGTCGGGAATTATTTCCCAAGGGTTTGGCCAGACATATGACCATCCTGGTCAGACATCTGAGCCGATGTGGCCTGTTTTGACCTGGTTTTCTGCAGCATATGTTTTGGAGATTTTTTAGGGGGCAAATTGGGTATTTTCCTAGGTCTTCTATTCTCCTATATAAAGAGCTTTCAAGTTTGGATTAGGGTATGACCGAATAGAGTGGAGGCTATGTGCCTCTAGGGCTTGTGCCCTAGAGAGGAAGATTAGGAATTAGGGCTGAGAGAAGCTATTCCTATTGGTGCCTCCATATTGTTCAAGGGTTTTCCGTCATTCTTCATTGTTCTCCTTCTCCAGCAAGTGTTGTAGTCATCTAGATATTCTTTCCCTTTCTCAATAAGGTTATTGATTGTTGTAATTTTGTTTATTGTTGGTTTTGATCCATTGACCGTAAACAAAATTTGTTTTTGTGAATCAATAAAGATGGTGGTTGAGTGGAATATCTTGTGTTTGCGCATGTGATTTCATATGTGTGTTTATTTCCATAGAAATCATCTTTGAAGTAATTGGGTGAAGAAGATCTCGGTCGCTTCCGCAAAGGCGCAGTTTCCATAACATACATGTTGCATCGTGTATGCATGTCAAAAAATATAGCATTAGAATCAAATATAGTAATTAGTGTGCATCATGCGTGTATGTCTTCAGTAGCCACATGGAAAACAAATAGTTTTAAGTGTGCATGTCAAATATAGCATTAGAATCGATAATGGACCGAAATTTTGTCTGCGATGTATGTTCAATTGTTTGCAAATATACTTATCTTGTCAAATAACATATGGCTCAATGTCGTATGCATGACATTTACTTGTATTTTTTGTAGCAAGTATCTTTTAGATGCATACACTACATTTTTAGAAGCAAATGGTGAAAGGTTGCAATTTATATGTGAAAGCATGAAGATTTACTTGCTGGCTATATCTTAGATTTTTGACATAATAGATGATCTATTTTCGACATAACAGATGGTCCTTGCTTATAATTATTTTTTTACCATCAGAATAAAGCATTAAAAGAAGTCGGGGTGACAGAAGTTGTTCTAGCTATTAATTATCAGCCAGGGGTAAACTCTTAATCTTGTATCCTGTGCATGTTTCCCTTATTCATGTATATCTTCCTTTTCTTATACCAGTTATGTATGCACTATAGCAGGGAATGCTTAACTTTTTGAAGGATTTTGAAAGCAAGTTAGGTATTAAAATTACGTGTTTTCAGGCAACCGATCCCCTAGGTATAGCTGACCCTTTGACCTTAGCATGGGACAAGTTAGTAGATGGTTCTGGGGAGAACTTTTTTGTACTCAGTGGTGACGTAATTAGCAACTATCAGTTGCTGGAGCTTATCAACATCCATAAGTAGCATAGTGAAGAGGCTAGTATTATGGTAACAATGGTAAACACTCTCTCGGGCAAACTTACCTGCCCACCCGTTTAGGGCCGGGACAAGACACAAGACAAGACAAAACCTGGGAGTCTGGATCACTGCTTTGGCACCCTTGATAAGTGATGCCTTCGTCGTAGTAGTGCCTTTCATCATAGTGGTGGAATGGCTGTGAAATATATCTGAGGAGAAAAGTTGGAGAAAAGTTTTAAGATTTCGCCGTTGCAGGAGAAAGGTAGTGGTACCTATTGCATATTCGATTTTCCCCTCACAATTACATTGTTCATAAATATTTCTTACAATGTATATTTTTGTGTTGACAAAAGAATATCAGTATAGCAGGTCCAAAATAAATATTGTATATCTGATCTATTTTCATATCAACTATTTGAACATTAATAACATAGCTAAGAGCCTTCTATCCTATGCAAAAGCATGTAAATCTCATTTGATTAATTAATACCATCACACATTACGCTCTCTGTTGTGCACTTGAAGTGCTTGATGCTTTTCATTTATAAAAACACTTAGCAAACATAAATTTTCAGTAAAAACTTGCTCTCTTAAAGCTAACCGACAATCAGTTTTGTTGTTCAAAACAGACACAACCTGAGAAATTAACAATCAGTTACCCATTTGCCTATCATCATTGGTTTGCAGGTGAACGAAGCAAAGTATGGGATAGTTGTAATCGAAGAAGAAACTGGGAAGGTAGAGAGGTTTGTCAAAAGCCAACAGTATTTGTAAGCAAGGAAATCAATGCGTGTATATATATCTCCTAAACCTATACGGTCCACATCTATAGAAAAGGAAGTTTTCCTTCAAAACAGCAGCTGATCGGAAGCTCTTTGCCACTAGGAATCATGGATTACTTCCTTTGTATTATGGGCAATACTCAGTACTTAATCCACAAAGCAGCTCACGGCAGGCCGAAGCATATTAGGAATGATGCGTGGGATGTAGCGATGGAGAGGAGAGACAAGAATATCGTTGAGAATTTGTAGTCTACGAATTTGGATATGGAAATCAGGCTTATTGGGGAAATAGCGCGTGAAGCCAGAATATGTGATGTTATTGCTTGGTATGTGTAATAACCCGGAAATCCGAGCCAATTTAATTTTTTTATTTTGGCGATTTTAGTGAATTTTGAATATTTAAAATGAATTATTTTAAATAATAACGACGAGAAATTTATTTTGAATAGAATTAGAACGTATATATTTATATAGATCGACGTTAGAATATAAATAATTTATTTTAATTATAAAAGGAATTGAAAATGGCACGGTAGTTTGAAAATTCGATTTCAAATTTCAAATGAATGTACAGGATTCAAAATAAACCTGATTTTAGCGAAACCAAAAATAATAGAATCTATTTGAGAATATCTTTCCAACGAATCCGAAAAATTGAAATTTCATAGCGGGAATAAAAAGTTATGCCCAATTGAAAATTCAGAATAGTCGCTATGGAATTCTGACCCTTAAAAATGAAAATTTTGCAAACGACCTTCGTTTTCGACGAAACCACTTTTGTTGGATCCGGGATGTCAATTTATTGCTAGATTTCAAAATTCATAATTTTCTGAATCAATATGTGAGCGTGGCGAAGTTAAACGTGTTTTAACAGTTTCAATCAATTTCGATCGACTGAAAAATGGCCATTTTTCAAACGGTCTCAGAATTTGACGAAATTAGTTTTGCTAGGACCGTATCATCAATACAAAGCTAGAAATAATTTTTCTGGAATTTTTAGAGTCAGTATGTGGCCCTAGTAAATTAAAATGTGTGTTCAAATTCAATATACATGGAATTATATTTTAATTTAAAAGAAAACTGATCGTAACTATCGAATTGGCTTGTGAAACATATCCCATTGTGTTTGGAATGGGTGTAATTAGCTGAGAACGACAGTCGATGGGTCTCGTTTGGAGGTCGAAATAAAAAGTTACGTTTTTTGATTTAAAATAAAATAAATATATATTAATATATATTGGCCCAAGATCCCTTTCTCTCCCCTCAAAGTCAAACCGCTCAGAGAAAAAAAATACAAAAACAAAAAAAAGAAAACCGCGATCTACTCCCACCGCTTCCCCCAATGGATCGCCGCCCCCTACCCCTCGCCTGCGCCAGCTACCGCCGGCCTCCCCTACGCTAGCGCTACCCTCTCCATCTCCAGACCGAAACCCTAGCCCCCCGGTCTTGAAAACCGCCCAAACCCCCACCAGAGCTCGCCGCTGCACCAAAGGCCCACCACCGCGCCCAAGGCTGACGCCCCTCTACCTCTGCGCCGCCTTCCCTCGACCTCGACCACCTCCAGCAAGCAACTGCGACCCCCTCTGCAATTCAATTAGCGAATTTTCTTCCCCTCCGATGTGAGTTTTTGTCTCCTTTGATTCAGATTTTAGCTTACAAGAGGTTATGAATTTTGTTTATGATATCATAAGATTTTTTTATATATCTATAGAAAAGATTAGTTTTTTTATGTAGAAAAAAAATAGATTTTGTACATAGAAAAAAATTGATTTTGTACATAGGAAAAAAAAAGATTTTGTACATAGGAAAAAAAAATGGATTTTGTACATGGAAAAGAATAGATTTATATACACGAAAAGATTAGATTTTTAAATTGAAAAAGTTATGACTTTTAGTTTTAAAAAGATAAGATTTTTCATTATAGAAAATAGGGATTTTTCATTAGAGAAAAGATATGATCTTTCATTATATAAAGACATGATCTTTCATTATATAAAAATATGATTTCTATGTATTCAATAGCGAAATAAAAATATGATCTTTGTAGAGAAAACTAATTTATAAAAATGTGATTTTTATAAATATAGTAGCGGCATAAAAATACGATTCATATATATGTAGAGAATTGAAAATATGATTTTTAATATAAACTGTGTGAAAACAGATTACGTTGAAAAAACGGCGAAGATTTCCTACATATGAAGAGTCGCGGCGTTTGGTTTAGCTTCATGGTGAGAACTTCTCACTTTAATTCTTGTTTTCTAGTTAAAATTAGATACTAGGATGCAGACGGTGCTTAGCAACACCCGACACCCATTGTCCACAGACCATGGACGACTTGTTTGATTTTGTTGTGTGGTGAAAATTGATTGTGATGTGGAATAGATGGAAATATATTTATGTGTTGAAATAAATTATTTATAGTTAAAAAATATAAATTTAACGTGAATGTGAATAAATAAATATTCATTTACAAATCGAACGATTTGTTTATGTACACCCATTTGAAGGATATTGGTTGGGACAATAAATTTTACACATCGCCCAACTGCATAAATAATATTCAGTGTTTGTTGATTTGAAACCCCACACGGGTGTTTGGATGATATTTGGCGTACACTAATCCTAATTATTTAGTTGTATGTCAATCGATAGGTTGACAAACAGTTGTGTGGTGCACTCTGGATGATGGTTGATTATTTATCATTGCTATTATATACATGTGTTGTATAGAATCCATATAAATAACGTTATATGGTAATTGAGTGGGTCTCATTCCAATTTAGAAAATAAATCATATTCATGTGTTGAATAAACAAAAATAGTCATGTGTTGACAATACTCATGTGTTGAAAATATTCATGTGTTGAATAAAATATTTATACAATAAAATTCACAATTTCATTGTAAGTAAGAATTAATAAATATTCATGTGTTGAATAAAATATATATTCATGTGTTGAAGAAAATATTCATTTGTCGAATAGAATAACGAAGTTATAGAAATATATAAGGCCGTGTTGATTAGATTTGCGCCATTTTGACGCGAACGATATTTATATCGATTATATTTGTTTTTATAATGAATATAGAAAAGAAAGTGATTTCAAAATATAACGTTTTGAAAATATTATCATTTATATATTAATGATATATAATATTCAATTTTTATTTGAATTTGGATATGAAGTTGAAATCGTTTTTAAAACGAATTTAAACGATTTATAAAATACGTTTAGAATTGAAATCGATGAGATATATATAATATATATATATATTATATATAGTAAATGGCCAGAATAGAACGCGCCGCGCCGCGGCAGTTCACGAATTTCGACCATTGACTTCGAATTGACATTACGGGAGATCCGACCGTCGGGTTCTCCTGAAACTAGAACCGTTGGGTTCGTATCGAAAAGAGCTTTCCAATTAATATTAGAAATCTGAAATCTAACGGTTGGATTTTGAATTATGTCCAAATCAAATTTGGAAAAGGTCACTGTAAGTGCAGTTCGACGACCGTTATTGGAAATCCACTGTACGGGCCTTGATAAAATTATTAAAAATATAAATAATTTGTGTAAAATCATAATAAATGATTTAGAAAGAATTAGGGTGAAAAATCCCATATTTAAAAAAGGATAAAAAAATATTTTTATCGAAATGAACTAGTTATGAACTAGAATTATAATCCAATGCTTTTGAATAAATAAATTGGATTTGAAGTGGTTTTAAAAATAATCAGAATTTCCAATATACGAATTGGAATGGATTTGAATCGAAATTATCTTCGGAATATTTCGATGTTGGATTTCGTGATTATACGGATATGGTTGTGGAAATTTGAAAGATATATTTATATCGTTATTTCCAATACGATATTTGTTGGTTTCAGGATTTGATATTGAATATAAGCCGATATATTTTCTATTCAGAGCCTTGTATTTAATATCAAATGGGATTTTGGGTTCATCGTGAATGGTGTCTTAAATAACACTGTTCTTGAACCCAGTTTAGAAAAGAATAAATCTTTTAATTAAGTTTTAGTGAAATTGTCCTAGTTAATTAGTATTTAATTGGAATTGAATTTAAATTGGTTTTTGGGTTTATTGTGAGCGGTGTTTTGAATAACACCTGTTCTTTAACCCGATTAACAATGGAATGGGATTTTGGTTTTGTCGTGAACCGTGTTTTTAAATGGCATTGGTTCTTTAACCCAGTTAAAGCTAAGATTAACTTCTTAGCTTTGAATAACCATTAATATTGATTTGTGGGAAGATTAAAACTAAGTGGAGTTTTAATGAATCTTTAATTAGATTGAAATGATCGAAAATGGCAACAGTTTTGCCCCAAAGCGATAGTTAAATCTTTAATTAGGTTTGAACGTAAAATGGTAATTAATATTTACCGATAACACCGTGGTGTTAGATATGGAGAATTACCAGTTTTGCTCCATGGGATGAATAGGTTGGGATTGGGAAATAAAATAAATGATTACTTCGGTGTGGTTCGCTAATCCCGACTAGTTTGGAAAAACCTTAACATGGTTTGAAATGATATCCAAAGGAGATTAAAGAATAAATTTAGAAGAATTTGTCTTTGATAAAATTAATGCGAACCTTTCCCTAAGAATTTGAATAAAAAAATATTCTAAATTGGAATGAGGCGTATGTTGTGTTTGTGTAACACTTGTTTATTATATACGCGGGTTATTTGGAAAGGCCGGGTTTATACCCATTCTGAATAACCGATTCGACGATAAATCGACGATGAAGAAGGTGGTTGAAGACCAGAGGTCTTCACATCGTTTGGATGATTATTGATGATCTTGATTGGGATGTACACCAAGAGGAAGGAATCAGTTGGTGATCGTCCAGACGTACCTGGAGATCGATGGATATGCGAGGAATAAGGTTCCTCCGGTTTCGTTCAGACCCAGAACGAACTTGTAAATGGACTGTGTATCTGACATTGGATTTTATTCTGTGTGATTGATTTCTATTAAATATATATCTGTTTGGCGACGGAGAATTTATTCTCTTGCTTAACGCCCTTCTCTGAGACGTACGAGCTCAGAGGTTATATATTGATGGATATCAATCGCATGGCATGAATTTCCTGTGTGGCATGCCTAAGTGGCAAATGATCAAGGCTTCTGTTGAAAAGAAAAGTCTTGTCGTTGATGATCAAAGCACGACCTATGTGGCATAGCTTTGTGTATGGCGTTAATTCGCGACCTTACACCTTGGTATGAATCAAAAACAGGATAAGGACCCAAGGAGAACACGACGTTTCTTTCTAGCTATGGGTAGTGTCAGCGACTTCTAGCCCTGACATTTATATACTTTTTGCCTGTGTGGTTGTTGGAATGCGAGGCGCGTCGGATATAGGTCCTATATGACTGGGAAACGTGTGTTCAGGAATAATTAATCCTCAAAAGCAGGAGAGGACCGGCCTTAGAGGTTCCAAGGATCGCCGTGTGTGGTCCTGAGACATTTGCTAGAGTGTCTCGAACGGAGAGGAGCTTGCCCCTTGCCTCGACTCATGACGGAAATCCAATTTCCAATACGTGACATTTCGGTTTTATTTGTAGAGCCTAGTATGGCGACATAGTGGTATGGGGAACTTATGCCATCTATGATTTATACATTATGATTGAAGTTGTTTTCTTCACTTATAGTAATAATAAAAGATGGAATTTAGCGTATCAAGCATTCTTTGGCCATTATAAGGTAAAACCCTATGCTCCGGCTTGCGTTGCATTGTGTGATGGGACCTGGGTCTTATAATAGCTTCATTTTTCTTTATATAGCATTGCGTTGTTTGTTTTATGCACTGGTATTCTTGGGAAGAAACCCGTTCCGTGTTATATGGCGTGGTCCCTTGATTTACCTACCTTTAAAAATAAAGATTAATAATTGCTTTTTGTTCTCACACCAGTCACATGACTGGCCTGGAGTTTATTGGTTTAACCTAAACTCTGGGTGCCCTTATTTTCCACACGGGCGGCTAGTAGTTTTGGTTTTGCAGATTTATATTCATAGGATCCCGGTTTATAGCTAAAGTGATATTCGGTAAGCTCTGTATCCGCGTATTTCTTTCGGTTATGTTTTGTATTATTTTTCCGCTGCAGTAATGTATTTAAATCTCTGATATTCTCTGTTGTGTAATATTTATTCTTACTCTGTAATATTCTTGTATTCTAATGGAATTGTTGTAATAAACAATGAAATTTTCTTCTGTTTGCGTTCTGATTCGTCGTGTTCTCAAAACAATCAAGGGTTTCGAACGGTCTTGGTCGGTTTAGCGATCGATTCGGATCGAGCGAAATTCCTTGTTGTTACGTTTGGTATCAGAGCTTTGGTTTACAGAGCTCGAAAACAAGACACATTAGAACCAAACGAAAGAATTAATCAGAGATTGGACTAGTAATGTCCAATAAGAATGGCTCGTTAGAGATGGGATCAGTATTATCCTAGAGCGTGTCGAAAGAGTGTTATTTTTAAAATAAAATTGAAAACAAATTTTGTTTCGAAAATTTAAATCCAATTGTACGTATTTTAATATTTTATTTTATATTGATTTGGACAATCGAGTATATAGATATTTTGCATATACGCATCATGAACGTATATTCGAAGTCTCAAATATACTGGATAGATACAGAATCACACTCTAGTCGCCCGGGGATGATTCTACTGATGACGTACGGCATTAGTAGTTTATTTTCGAGTATCGAAAGTGGGATATCTATATATTTCCATCAAACTGGTGTGAGAACCAAAACTAGAAAGGGCTTATTGTTGTTATTTGGCATCAAAAATCTGAGTTTTGGACTATGTATCAAAGTTATGAATTTGAAATGATAATCAACAATTGATTGCTGATTGTGTTGTTTGATTATTGGTTGATTAATTAGAATTTGAACCATTTAACCAGATTGTACCAAATATTGAACTGTATTGAAAATTGTTTGGAATTGCATGCATATACATGTGTATCCATTGAACAGGTCATAGCAGGGAAGCTAAGCAGAGGAATAAAATTGTTTGCCCGACAAATAGGTACATGTTTATTGTATTTCTTGGGAATTTGATGATTTTATGAGCCGATTGGCTTTTTCTTTTTCTTTTGGATTGGTGAGGGCCATGGGAGGCTATTTGAAATATCCCGATGCTCCCGGTGCAGGGGGTTATGGCGAAATTTTTCAAAAATTTAGTGTGTTAGCCAAATTTTTGAAAAATTTGAAAAGTTCTTAGAAACTGAAAAGTTGAAGAACTTAAGCCATAATGGAAATAATGAAAGTTGAGTTAATTAGTTAAACAACTTTCAGCTTCTTTCCTTTTCAGGGACGAAAAGTTTTAAGTGGGGGAGATTGTAATAACCCGGAAATCCGAGCCAATTTGAAAATTTTATTTTGCCAATTTTAGTGAATTTTGAATATTTAAAATGAATTATTTTAAATAATAACAACGAGAAATTTATTTCGAATAGAATTAGAATGTATATATTTATATAGATCGACGTTAGAATATAAATAATTTATTTTAATTATAAAAGGAATTGAAAATGGAGCGGTAGTTTGAAAATTCGATTTCAAATTTCAAACGAATGTACAGGATTCAAAATAAACCGGATTTTAGCGAAACCAAAAATATTAGAATCTATTTGAGAATATCTTTCAAATGAATCCGAAAAATTGAAATTTCATAGTGGGAATTAAAAGTTATGCCCAATTGAAAATTCAGAATAGTCGCTATGGAATTCTGGCCCTTAAAAATGGAAATTCTGCAAACGACCTTCGTTTCGACGTAACCACTTTTGTTGGATCCGAGATGTCAAATTGTTGCTAGGTTTCAAAATTCATAATTTTCTGAATCAATATGTGAGCGTGGCGAAGTTAAACGTGTTTTAACAGTTTTAGTCAATTTTGATCGACTGAAAAATGACCATTTTTCAAACGGTCTCAGAATTTGACGAAATTAGTTTTGCTAGGACCGTATCGTCAATACGAAGCTAGAAATAATTTTTTTGGAATTTTTAGAATCAGTATGTGGCCCCAGTAAATTAAAATGTGTGTTCAAATTCAATATACATGGAATTATATTTTAATTTAAAAGAAAACTGATCGTAACTATCAAATTGGCTTGCGAAACATATCCCATTGTGTTCGGAATGGGGGTAATTAGCTAGGAACGACAATCGGTGGGTCTCATTTGGAGGTCGAAATAAAAAGTTACTTTTTTTGATTTAAAATAAAATAAATATATATTGGCCCAAGTCCCCTTTTCTCTCCCCTCAAAGTCAAACCGCTCAGAGAAAAAAACACAAAAAAAAACCGCGATCTACTCCCATCGCTTCCCCAAATGGATCGCCGCCCCCTACCCCTCGCCTGCGCCAGCTACTGCCGACCTCCCCTACGCTAGCGCTACCCTCTCCCTCTCCAGACCGGAACCCTAACCACCCCCCCCCCCCCGTTTTGAAAACCTCCCTTGCCCCCACCAGAGCTCGCCACTGCACCAGAGGCCCACCACCGCGCCCAAGGCTGACGCCCACCACCTCTGCGCTGCCTTCCCTCGACCTCGACCACCTCCAGCAAGCAGCTGCGATCCTCTCCCCCCTCTACAATTCAATTAGCGAATTTTCTTCCCCTCCGATTTGAGTTTTTGTCTCCTTTGATTCTAATTTTAGCTTACAAAAGGTTATGAATTTTGTTTATGATATCATAAGATTTTTTTTATATATCTGTAGAAAAGATTAGTTTTTTTATGTAGAAAAATATAGATTTTGTACATAGAAAAAAATTGATTTTGTACATAGGAAAAAAAATAGATTTTGTACATAGGAAAAAAAAATGGATTTTGTACATGGAAAAGATTAGATTTATATACATGAAAAGATTAGATTTTTAAATTGAAAAAGTTACGAGTCTTAGTTTTAGAAAGATAATATTTTTCGTTATAGAAAATAGGGATTTTTCATTAGAGAAAAGATATGATCTTTCATTATATAAAGACATGATCTTTCATTATATAAAAATATGATTTTTATGTATTCAGTAGAGAAATAAAAATATGATCTTTGTAGAGAAAACTAATTTATAAAAATGTGATTTTTATAAATATAGTAGCGGCATAAAAATATGATTCATATATATGTAGAGAATTAAAAATATGTTTTTTAATATAAACTGTGTGAAAACAGATTACGTTGAAAACACGGCGAAGATTTCCTACATATGAAGAGTCACGACGTTTGGTTTAGCTTCACAGTGAGAACTTCTCACTTTAATTCTTGTTTTCTAGTTAAAAATAGATACTAGGATGCAGACGGTGCTTGGCAGCACCCGACACCCGTTGTCCACAGACCATGGACGACTTGTTTGATTTTGTTGTGTGGTGAAAATTGATTATGATGTGGAATAGATGGAAATATATTCAGGTGTTGAAATAAATTATTTATAGTTCAAAATATAAATTTAACGTGAATGTGAATAAATAAATATTCATTTACAAATCGAACGATTTGTATATGTACACCCATTTGAAGGATATTGATTGGGATGATAAATTTTACACATCGTCCAACTGCACAAATAATATTCAGTGTTTGTTGATTTGAAACCCCATACGGGTGTTGGGATGAAATTTGGCGTACACTAATCCCAATTATTTAGTTGTATGTCAATCGATAGGTTGACAAACAGTTGTGCGGTGCACTCTGGATGATGGTTGATTATTTATCATTGCTATTATATACATGTGTTGTATAGAATCCATATAAATAACGTTATATGGTAATTGAGTGGGTCTCATTCCAATTTAGAAAATAAATCATATTCATGTGTTGAATAAACAAAAATAGTCATGTGTTGACAATGCTCATGTGTTGAAAATTTTCATGTGTTGAATAAAATATTTACACAATAAAATTCATATTTTTATTGTAAGTAAGAATTAATAAATATTCATGTGTTGAATAAAATATATATTCATGTGTTGAAGAAAATATTCATTTGTTGAATAAAATAACGAAGTTATTGAAATATATAAGGCCGTATTGATTAGATTTGCGCCATTTTGACGCGAACGATGTTTATATCGATTATATTTGTTTTTGTAATGAATATAGAAAAGAAAGTGATTTCAAAATATAATGTTTTGAAAATATTATCATTTATATATTAATGATATATAATATTCAATTTTGATTTAAAACTGGATATGAAGTTGAAATCGTTTTTAAAAACGAATTTAAACGATTTATAAAATACATTTAGAATTGAAATCGACGAAATATATATAATATATATTATATATAATAAATGGCCTGAATAGAAGGCGCCGCGCCGCGGCAGTTCGCGAATTTCGACTATTGACTTCGAATTGACGTTACGGGAGATCCGACCGTCGGATTCTCCTGAAACCAGAACCATTGGGTTCGTATCAAAAAGAGCTTTCCAATTAATATTAGAAATTTGAAATCTAACGGTTGGATTTGGAATTATGTCCAAATCAAATTTGAAAAAGGTCGTTGTAAGTGCAGTTCGACGACCATTATTGGAAATCGACTGTACGGGCCTTGATAAAATTATTAAAAATATCAATAATTTGTGTAAAATCATAATAAATGATTTAGAAAGAATTGGATTGAAAAATCCCATATTTAAAAAGGATAAAAATATATTTTTATCGAAATGAACTAGTTATGAACTAGAATTATAATCCAATGCTTTTGAATAAATAAATTGGATTTGAAGTGTTTTTAAAAATAATCAGAATTTCCAATATACGAATTGGAATGGATTTGAATCGAAATTATCTTCGGAATATTTCGATGTTGGATTTCGTGATTATACGGATATGGTTGTGGAAATTTGAAAGATATATTTATATCGTTATTTCCAATACGATATTTGTTAGTTTCAGGATTTGATATTGAATATAAGCCGATATATTTTCTATTCAGAGCCTTATATTTAATATCAAATGGGATTTTGGGTTCGTCGTGAATGGTGTCTTAAATAACACTGTTCTTGAACCCAGTTTAGAAAAGAATAAATCTTTTAATTAAGATTTAGTGAAATTGTCCAGTTAATTAGTATTTAATTGGAATTGTATTTAAATTGGTTTTTGGGTTTATTGTGAGTGGTGTTTTGAATAACACCTGTTCTTTAACCCGGTTAACAATGGAATGGGATTTTGGGTTTGTCGTGAACCTTGTTTTTAAATGGCATTGGTTCTTTAACCCAGTTAAAGATAAGATTAACTTCTTAGCTTTGAATAGCCGTTAATATTGATTTGTGGGAAGATTAAAACTAAGTGGAGTTTTAATGAATCTTTAATTAGATTGAAATGATCGAGAATGGAGTATCACCAGTTTTGCTCCAAAGCGATAGTTAAATCTTTAATTAGGTTTGAACGTAAAATAGTAATTAATATTTACCGATAACACCGTGGTGTTAGATATGGAGTATTACCAGTTTTGCTCCATGGGATAAATAGGTTGGGATTGGGAAATAAAATAAATGATTACTTCGGTGTGGTTCGCTAATCCCGACTAGTTTGGAAAAACCTTAACATGGTTTGAAATGATATCCAAACGAAGATTAAAGAATAAATTTAGAAGAATTTATCTTTGATAAAATTAATGGGAACCTTTCCCTAAGAATGTGAATATTTGAATAAAAGAATATTCTGAATTGGAATGAGGAGTATGTTGTGTTTGTGTAACACTTGTTTATTATATACGCATGTTATTTTGAAAGGCCGGGTTTATACCCATTCTGAATAACCGATTTGACGATAAATCGACGATGAAGACGGTGGTTGAAGACCAGAGGTCTTCACATCGTTTGGATGATTATTGATGATCTTGATTGGGTTGTACACCCAAGAGGAGGGAATCAGTTGGTGATCGTCCAGACGTACCTGGAGATCGATGGATATGCGAGGAATAAGGTTCCTCCGGTTTCGTTTAGACCCAGAATGAACTTGTAAATGGACTGTGTGTCTGACATTGGATTTTATTCTGTGTGATTGATTTCTATTAAATATATATCTGTTTGGCGGCGGAGAATTTATTCTCTTGCTTAACGCCCTTCTCTGAGACATACGAGCTCAGAGGTTATACATTGATGGATATCAATCGCATGGCATGAATTGCCTGTGTGGCATGCCTAAGTGGCAAATGATCAAGGCTTCTGTTGAAAAGCAAAGTCTTGTGGTTGATGATCAAATCACGGCCTATGTGGCATAGCTTTGTGTATGGCGTTAATTCGCGAGCCTCACACCTCGGTATGAGTCAAAAACGGGATAAGGACCCAAGGAGAACACGACGTTTCTTTCTAGCTATGGGTAGTGTCAGCGACTTCTAGCCCTGACATTTATATACTTTTTACCTGTGTGGTTGTTGGAATGCGTGGCGCCTCAGATATAGGTCCTATAGAACCGAGAAACGTGTGTTCAGGAATAGTTAATCCTCAAAAGCAGGAGTGGACCGGCCTTGGAGGTTCCAAGGATCGCTGTGTGTGGTCATGAGACATTTACTAGAGTGTCTCGAACAGAGTGGAGCTTGCCCCTTGCCTCGACTCAAGGCGGAAATCCAATTTCCAATACGTGACATTTCGGTGTTATTTGTAGAGCCTAGTATGGCGACATAGTGGTATGGGGCACTTATGCCGTCTATGATTTATACATTATGATTGAAGTTGTTTTCTTCACTTATAGTAATAATAAAAGATGGAATTTAGCGTATCAAGCATTCTTTGGCTATTATAAGGTAAAACCCTATCCTCCTGCTTGCGTTGCATTGTGTGATGGGACCTGGGTCTTATAATAGCTTCATTTTTCTTTATTTAGCATTGCGCTGTTTGTTTTATGCATTGGTATTCTTGGGAGGAAACCCGTTCCATGTTATACAGCGTGGTCCCTTGATTTACCTAACTTAAAAAATAAAGATTAATAACTGTTTTTAGTTCTCACACCAGTCACATGACTGGCCTGGAGTTTATTGTTTTAACCTAAACTCTGGGTGCCCTTATTTTCCACACGGGCAACTAGTAGTTTTGGTTTTGCAGATTTATATTCACAGGATCCTGGTTTATAGCTAAAGTGATATTCGGAAAGCTCTGTATCCGCGTATTTCTTTCAGTTATGTTTTGTATTATTTTTCCGTTGCAGTAATGTATTTAAATCTCTGATATTCTCTATTGTATAATATTTATTCTTACTTTGTAATATTCTTGTTTTCTGATGGAATTGTTGTAATAAACAATGAAATGTTCTTCTGTTTGCGTTCTGATTCGTCGTGTTCTCAAAACAATCAGGGGTTTCGAACGCTCTTGGTCGGTTTAGCGATCGATTCGGATCGAGCGAAATTCCTTGTTGTAACAGTATGTTTTGGTGTATTTTGTGAAACTTGTCACATTATTTGAAACCCTCCCTTGCACTTATTCTGCATCCAAAAAATTCTTGTGTTTGATTCCTTTCAGTTAGGTTAAATGTACTTTGAAGCAAACAATGTGCTTAAATACGTCTCTAATTTGAATATATGTAATTATTATTGTATAACATCTGTTTGAAGTGGGAGACCAAAAAAATAAAAATAAAAGAAAGATTGATGTCGTACTGCCTAAATATTATGTAATGGGCTTTCGACTCTACTTGAACTTGTTTCGTCTAATCTGGCTTCCAGCTCCCACATCATGGAGAACGCTACCTCCCTCTTCTTCCTTCGTTTCTTTCTCTGTCGCTTCCCAAAATAATATTTTTTAAACCATTCTACATTTACTTCTTCACCACATTGTTTTCACTTGGCATGTAAAGAAAAGAAGTGTTAGCCTGCCTTGTGACAAGACCGCCCAAAGTCCGAGTGACTATGATCGCATACATTAAATAACGAGGAGTTGTGCTTACTCGTGAGCTTGGGATCGAATCAAGGCTGGGTCAAACTGAAAAGATTAGTTACATTTGGGTAGAATTGAAATATCCACTCCTAGGTCGATGACACCTGGTCGGTAATCTCTGGGTCGAATGGATTCGACCCGATCCCGTTTTCGATGATTGCCCGGAATAACTACCCACTACTTCAGTTATCCTCTATTCAAGTGGAGCTTGTGACACGTGGCCACGACCGACGACCCATACTCTGCATGAACCGATGTCATTAAGTGCATATTAACCTGGATTCATTGCCACCTAATATAAACTGTTCCCACTCAAACTTAGGGATCCGACCCTACAAATACAGGACAAGAGATGAAGCAAGGGATCTTTTGGACACTTGAATCTCTAAAAATATATTTCTCGGTACCATTCATGTTCGACCCGCAACCTGTTTCATCTGTTTTTAAGCTTTTCTTCATATTTTCGAGAGTAAATCGATTATATTGTGAGTGTTCGAGAGACTTAATCAGTGTAATTTTATTTCTTTGCTGAATATAAGAGTTATAAAGTGGACGTAGGCTCGTTAGCGCCGAACCACTATAAATCTCGTGTGTTTGCTTGTTTTTCCTCATTTTTGGTTTATTTTTCTTCATCAATCTCTACTAAATCTAGTTTATTAGGTGTTAGTGCCATTTTTTGGTCTAACATTTTGGTGCTTTCACTGGGAATCTGAATTCTCATCTTTTTGGATTATTTGTCTACTGTTTGGATCACCAAGTTTGAAGAGATAGTCCGTGATTTCATCACTATCAACGATCTCAACAAATTTGATTAGTATAGCTCCAAGAACAGATAGGAACCAACAAGCTTCCCATAGAACTAAAGCCAACAAAGAGCAGCAAACTAGCTTGCAGGTCGAACCAGCAGCGCATGCGCCCGGGTCGAACTAGCCCAGGTCGAGTATGCCTGGGTCGAATTCGACTCGACCTGGCCAGGGAACTTCTGGACCAGCTGCAACTACAAGTAATCAACCTCCTCCAACACCTATTACGCAAGATGACTTTTGCACGTGTATTCATCAGGTTGGAATGGACCAATGTAGCCTTAGAAGCTTAGAGAAAGGATAGCGCTGCAATCCGGAATGATATGCATGTGATGGTTCGACAATGTGATGAATTCCGAAGACAAAGGACGCCATCTCCTCCCCATCGCCAAGGGGCAGAGGGATCGTCCGTGGAAGAGGAGAATGAGCGACCAACGCATAAAAGGAAGCCTCATAAGAGGCCTGCAAAATCTTCGACAACTCTAATTCGGTTCACTGGGTTTTCAAGAAGATGCTGCAATCGTCTTGGCCCCAACGACCCTTTCCTAGAAGAACTTATGCTCATGTCGATGGGTGGGTCACATGTACTTCCTAGGGATCAAGGAACTTCCCAAATCACTTACGCTCTCGTGCTTCCGCCCACTCATCCTTGATTGACCATGATCGTAGAGGGAAGGGAAGCTCTGCTCAAACAGCGAATCAGGCGACTTTACTTGAAACGGAGGCAAGAGGATCACAGAGAGCTGAGAGCGTTGAGCCAAAATCTGCTTTAACTAATGCAGAAGTAGCAGTGATGGTGCGTCAATGATGAATGACAGTCGAGGATACACGAATGAAGATTGGAGCATAGACCGCAGCCACATGCCTTTTACAGATGATATCTTGGAAACACAATTCCCGAGATGGTTTATCTTACCCATGATTTGTAATTATTTGGGTAAAATTGATCCAGGCAGCACCCGATGCGTTACTCTTGGTATATGAATGCTACAGTGGCACCCGACGCCATTATATGTAAAGCTTTTCATATATATCTTGAGGGAGTGGCCATGCTATGGTTTACAAGACTTCCATCTCAATCGGTTCCCAATTTCAAAGACCTAAGTGAAAAAATTCGGAACCAATTCCGATTGCACACACTGAAGTCAAAGAGTTATAGAATTTTCCATAGTAAAACAAGCCCTCGGAGAAACATTGAGGCAATATTTTGATCGCTTCAATATAGCTATCACAGAAGTAAACAGCCCAATCCAGAAACTGTCCTGATGGCAATAATTGATGGGGGTAGACAAAGAATCTGAGTTTGGAAGACACTTGGTTGGAAAAACACCTACGACTATGGATTTATTCTACGAGAAAGTGAATATACGCCTAAAACATGAGGATGTATACTTGAACTGAAAGAGGAGGGCTAACGAGGTCGTAAGGGAGAAGATCCAAAGCAATGTCGTTGATAGACAATCTGGCGACAACTCTGGCAAGGTCGAAGTTAATGTTGACAATCAGAACGAAGGAGGACCAAGGTATGAATGAAAATTGGAATAACAAGAATGGAAAGGGTGATTCCAAGAAAATGCCCTGATTCCGGTCCTTTGAGAGCTATACGCCATTGAATGACACCTTGGAGAACATTTATTTGGACATGTGCAACGTGATGCAATACAAGAATCCACCTCCGAGGGATTCGACAGAGAAAAAACGTGAAACATGAAAGTTTTGCTTATTTCATGAAACTTACGACCATTCAGCGAATGAATGCCGTCATTTAAGAGATGTGATTGAAAAGATGTTGTGTGAAGGGAAACGTGATTAGTACAAGGTGTCCCTAAGAGAAATGGGGGCAAGGAGGCTCGAACCCGGATCAAGGCCAGGCAGCTCCTAGAGCTACCGCCCAACAGAAAGGGAAAGGAATTATGATTAATACAGTTGTTGGAGGACCACATCTGGCGGGATTCAATACGAGAAGTGGAAAAATACGTCAACGCTGCCAAACATTTAGATGTGGGGGAATGTAGTGACCCCAAAGATGTTGTACCAATTAAGCAACAGAAAACAATGATAGACAACATCATTTTCCGTGACCGAGGAGGTAATGGAGTAGAAACTCCAAGTTTTGATCCTTTAATGATATCAGCCATCATTGGTCCGATAATAGTGCAAAAGGTCCTCGTTGATTGTGTAAGCTCCGTTAACATTTTTTTCAAGAAAGCTTTCGATCAAATGAAGATGGAAGTCAGAGATTTGACACCATGAACATGATGAATCCACGGTTTTAATGGATCAACAACTTTGCCGGTGGGAATGGTCGACCTACCAGTGGAACTTGGCGAAGGGGATTGCAGGATAGTCTGAATCCTTCCTTTCCTCGTCTTGGATATCGATTCCCCATATAATGCCTTTTTAGGCCAGCCAAGTCTGGCAGAATTTAGTGCATGCATCGATTCTGGTGTTTGCTATTAAAACTCCCTATGGAAGCTAGAGTAGGGATGGTCCGTGGAGACCAAGTAACTTGAAGAGCATGTTATCTAGCAGAGTGAAAAGAACTTCGTAATGTAGTTGGTGTAGGGCCCAAGATGCCTTCCCTCCTACCTAGGAGGCATCTGCATAGCAAGTAGTGGAGACGTCCTGGCCGAGGTCGCCTGATTATCAACCGGAAGATGTCGATTCCAGAGAGGATAAAGAACCAGGATGTAGAAGGGCGACACCCAATGAAACGACTGTGGATATACCGATTGACAACGACAATCTGACCAAGGTCTTGAAAATCAGATCCGAGCTAGATCCCCTTCGAATGAGGGAATTGACAAACTTCTTAGGGGCTTATCTGGACGTATTTGCATGGACCCATGCTGACATGTTTGGGATTTCTCCATCTATCATGAGCACTCACTAAACATCAACCCAAAAAATGTCTCAATCAGACAGAAAAGGTATATGCTCAGCCCAGAGAGGTCTGCAGCCTTGAAAGGAAGAAGTTTAAAAGTTGGAAAGCAATGGATTTATTCGAGATGCAACATATCATGACTAGATATCGAATCCTGTCCTCGTAAAAAAGGCCAATGGAATATGGAGAACATGCATTGACTTTTCAGGTTTGAATAAGGCTTGCCCGAAAGACATCTTTCCACTTCCTAGGATCGACCATTTAGTAGATTCGACAGCTGGACATGAAATTCTTTCATTTATGGATGAAATTCCAATGCATGTGCCAGACTAGAAGAATAAGAGTTTTATCACAGACCTTAGGCTATACTGTTATGTAGTGATACCTTTCGGATTGAAGAATGTCGAGGCGACATACCAACGTCCAGTGAACCGCATGTTTCATAACCAGATTGGGAAGTCCATGGACGTATATGTGGATGACATGCTTGTGAAGTCCAAACAATCGGCGATCACGTTTCAGATTTGATAGAAATGTTTAATATCCTCCGATGTTACGGGATGAAACTCAACCTTTTGAAATGCTCATTCGGTGTTGCATCAGGGAAATTTTTAGGTTTCATCGTTAGTTCTCGTAGGATTGAAACCAATCCGGACTAGATTAAAGAGATTTGAAACATTCGAGAACCGTGAAGAATCAAGGATGTACAGAGCTTGGCAGGAAAGGTTGCAGCTTTAAGCAGATTTATATCCAGGGCCACCGAATAGTGCATTCCCTTCTTTAACTTGATAAAGCGAGGGAAGTGCCATTTTTAATGGACCCGGGATTATGTTGAAGCCTTCTGGAATTTGCTAGAACATCTGGAGAAACCCCCGATATTTTCTAAGCTAGCAGATCATGAAGATTTATTCATCTACTTAGTGGTGTCATCGCAAGCAATCAGTTCAGCACTCGTCCGTGAGGAGGATAAAGTCCAGAGACCAGTATATTATGTGAGTAAGAAGTTGGCAGCAACCAAATATAATTACCCAAAAATTGAGAATCTTGCTTATAGCCTGTTAATCGCTTCGCGGAAACTCCATCTCTACTTCCAGGATCATCCAATCATGATATATACTGACCAGCCGCTATGACAGGTCCTTTAGTGATCTGAGGCATCTGGAAGACTGCTTAAGTGGAACATTGAACTAAGTCAGTTCAATCTCACTTTCCTTCTGAGAAAATCCATTCGCGGGTAAGCATTGGCAGACTTCATAGCCGAATTCACGATTCCCGAAGAAGAAGTGTAAGATGATGAAGATAGCCCTTCTGAATTTAAAATGAAGTCGGGCATTTGGAAATCATTTATAGATGGTCTTTCAATAATTGACGTTTTGGCACCGGAATTATTCTGGTAACTCCTGAGGGACGATCGATCTATTATGCCTTGAGGCTTGATTTTCCCACTACTAGCAATGATTTGAGTATGATGCCCTGATTGCCGGGTTGAAACTTGCCAAGGAATCACGAGTAGTTGCATTGGACATTTCCTGTGACTTTCAAATTGTTGTATTCCAGGTTCGGAAGGAGCTTCAGACGAAGGGACCACGACTTGCAGCCTACTTGGAACGAGCCGAGGAACTATTGATAACAAGGACTACTATAAGATCACCCATATTCCGCGAGCAAACAACCAGAAGGTCGACAAACTAGCCAAGCTAGCAAGTTCCGACAACTCGAAAGAGACATAAATGGTCTCGATTGAAACACTGAACGCTCCGAGGATTGATCAGATGGAAGTTGATCAAACGATGAGAGCTAAGCCTGAAAGAGAGTCTTAGACGACCCCATAAATAACTTCTTGCAGCATAGAACCCTTCCAGAGAGGAAAAATGAGAGGCGTGCCATCGTTCGCAAAGCCTCGAGATATGTTATGCGACGTGATGTGCTTTATAAAGGGGGTTCTCAGTGCCTTTACTCCGGTGTATAGCCCATGACGATGTCGAGCATGTGTTGAGAGAAGTACATGAAGGAGGCTATGGAGACCACACCAGAGGACCAACTTGGGAAAAGAAGATACTGTGGTATGACTATTTTTAGCCTATCATAAACCTAGATGCGGCCAATTATTCTCGATGTTGCGACAAGTGCCAAAAGTTCGATAAAATTCCCAGAGCTCCGCCCAACCAACTCACCTCGGTGGTGAGTCTGTGGCTGTTTGCCGTGTGGCGGAGTGGACATCATTGGAAGTCTTCCAATTGCCAAAGGTGGAGCAATGTAGGCAATCGTTGTTGTGGAATACTTTACGAAGTGGGAAAAAGCTGAGCATCAAACCACAATCATGACAAATCGGATGATCAACTTTATCGTCAGAAACATCATATATCGATTTGGAGTTCATAAGACTATCATAACTGACAATGGAACCCAATTTGACAACATGGAATTCAAAGATTTCTGTCGGGTATATCGTATTGAGAAGAGGTACATAGCGGTTGCACACCCACAATCGAATGGACAAGTAGAAGCTATGAACAAGATCATTAAGTCCATTATGAAAAAGCGATTGGAGTAGGTGAAGACCAAGTGGGTTGATGAATTACAATTGGCACTGTGGGTGTACCAAACGACCTACAAATCGGTGACTAACCATACTCCTTTTGCACTCTCCTTTGGCTCAAAAGCAGTCGTCCCGGTTGAACTTGGAGTCCCTTCTCATCGAACAACCTAATACGACCCTTTAAATAATAAGGATCTTCTCATGGAGTCATTGGATATGATCGACGAGAAGAGAGACGAAGCGGACTTACGAGCTTCGGAGCACAGACATCTAGTTGCACAATATTACAACCGAAGAGTTCGATCAAAGACTTTTGTGCCTGGCAACCTGGTACTGTAGCGTGTCGTTCCGACCCCAGCTTTCATGGGACCGAAATAGGAAGGATCGTACATCATCCATCGGAGGCTTGACAATGGAGCTTGCAGGCTAACGACCATTGAGGGCGATCATCTTCAAAGAGCATCAGCACTACTTGTCTTAAGTTTGTAATATTTCCTATTTTTTTCTTTAAATTATGTAATGAGGCATGACCTACCCAAGATTGTTTGGTCAATATAAACTAGAGATTATAAAGTGGATATAGGCTAGAATTCAACTGAAGCACTATAAAAATATCATGTGTCTCCTATTATCTACTACATTTATTCCTCTGTGTCTTTTGTTTGTCAGAACATCATATATGTTTGGAGTTTTTTCCATGCTGTATGTCTGTTGATTTATTTGGTTAAGTGTTGTGATATGACTGGCTTGTGCCAAACCTAAGCAAAGGGGATAATTTACCCCCTAACGACATTCATTTGCACATGTTTCTACGAGCAAACTCAAGTCCGTGATTGATTGGACTTAGATTGACTAAAACCAAGCCTGACACCGACACTCGGTATGGTGACCCTCACTTTGTAGACCAAAGTTAGAATACGACACCGAAACATCATGTTAACTCTTCCCCACGATTCAACAGGGTGAGTATAAACCATGGGATGTGATCCGACCGTCCTTGATGATAAGCTATGCCCTTGACTTAGGGACAAAAGGGTGTGATTCGACCGATTTCCCAACCATCTCCGTTCCCCAGAGCTTGGAACGGAGTACAGACTAAATTCGAGTTCGAAATCGACTTTCTAATGGGCAAAAATTCCACTTTGAGACTTAGTGTAGATGGAATGCCAAAGCGAATGACATGACTATTCTGACGACTAACTCATATTCTCTCGATTTGAGAATGAGTATAAAAGTAGGGCAGGCGTGAAATGGTGCACCATGACTTGAGACTGCCTTAACCCGTAACTCTAACCTGGGCTTACGACGGGAGATTATAAAAGCACTCAGACCGAAAGTGTCTGAGAGACCAAACTCCTATCCCATAGGAGATGTGGGGACATGAGTGTAAACTGAGCCTGAAATCCCCAGTGATGCTGGGGGGGGGGGAATAGCATTTCAATACTAATCAATTCCGAACAACCCAAGGACTGGACACTTTATTCAAGATTGATTGGGGGCATACACAATACAGCCCTCGACTAATTGCTACATAATTTATTGTTTATTACTTAGTTTAGTAATGTCTTGACTTTTTGTGTATATAATCGTAACCCTTAGCTGACTGCAGTATGATTCATTGTATTTTACTTAGTTTAGTAATAACTGATTGTGAGTACATTGAATTGAAAGCGATAATAAACTTGCAAATATGTGATATTGAAGGAACATTGCTTTATTTACAAAATGCAGGCTTGTACAAGACAACAGAAAAAAGGCTAGGGCCGCACTCGCAATAACCACAGCTGGCCAGTGGAAAGTACAACATCAAGTTAAGTATTCGGTAAGACTTGGGAGTAGTCTTGGATTTATTGAGCTCCCTAAGCTTCCGTTGCTCCTCTATCTCGATCTCGTAAGGATGCATTTCTTCCTCTTGGTTTTCCCAGACAAGGGATCTTCTGGATTAGTAGCGGATTGGGAGGTCATATCCGTTAAAATTGACCTAGAGACCTCAGTAAAAGCCTTGTGCTAGGAGGAGGAATCATTTGAATGGGTTTAATCGAAATTGGCACTTCTAAAGCTTTAACCTTAACTTTTATGCGTTTTTCATTCCTTGCCTTCAACTCTACAAGGGTTAGCTCCTCGGTTTCAATAGATGCTCTAGTGCATACAACATCTTTGTCCCCCTCACCTTCTTTGTCGTCAAGGTCCTTCAGAGCTGAGATCATGTCTCCCTCCTTTGGGGTATCAACACTGGGTAGCACTGCAGGCTTTCCAGTTGGCTCCTTCTGCTGTTATTCAGTGACGTCAGCAGGCTTCGTACCTAAAGCAGGGAGAGAAATAGTTATTAAATTTGGAGAAGTAAGAAGCCTCTTAATTGGAAGACTCATAGGATGGAAACATGCTAGAATAGCTTTGACAAACTATGAAGAAAACATGGAAATACCTTCAGATGATTGATATCCAATAGTAGAAGGAATAGTAGCTTCAATGATAGGATAAAGGAGTGTAAGTAAGGTAAGTCCTGGACGACCTGGGTCATATTTCTCTATCTCCCCAGCCTCGGCTACTATAGAGAAGGAACTAAAGCCACCTTCGATGGCGTCCTTAATTACCCTTTGCTTGGCGCTTGGTGGCTTCCAGAGCTTCCTTTAATAGCTTTCTCCCTTCTGCTAGATGCTTAGGCTCTTCGCCCCTTAAGAATGTCCTCATCAACTCCTCTTCATCCACGGTCTCGACCTTCAATCTGTGCTTTTCTTCGTCAACAGGTTCATCCTATGCATTGACAAATGTTGTGGGATAGTCCTGTGAAACTGCCCAAACTCGCCCTTACGGAAAAGCCCGGATTGAGTTGAGAACACGACAAATCAGAACACAAACAGAAGAACATTTTATTGCTGATTACAATAATTACATCAGAGTCCAAGAATATATAGAGTGTGATTAAATAATATACATCAGAAGGATATCAGAGATTTAAGTTACATTACATAGCAGCGGAAAATTAACACATAACACAACTGTAAGAGATACACGGATACAGAGCTTTCCGAATATAGCTCCAGCTGTAAACCAGGATCCTACGAATATAATATCTGCAAAACCAAAACTACTAGCTGACCGTGTGGAAAATAGGGGCACCCAGAGTTAAGGTTAAAACAATAAACTCTAGGTCAGTAATGTGACTAGTGTGAGAACTAAAACAGTTATTAAATCTTTCACTTTAAAAGTAAAATCAAGGGACCACGCCATATAACACGGAATGAGTTTCCTCCCAAGAATACCAGCACATAAAATAAACAGCGCAATGCTTTTTGGAAAAATGAAGCTATTATAATATCCAGGTCCCATCACACAATGCAACGCAAGCCGGAGGATAGGATTTTCCCTTATAATAGCCAAACATGCTTAGTACGTTTAAAACAAATCATTTGATACTATAATAAGTGTATAGTGTCAAAAACAGCTTCAAATATAAATGTATCAATCATAGACGGCATAATATCCCATTCTACTATGTCGCCATATAAGTTTACAACTAAAACCGAAATGTCTCGTATTGGAAATTGGATTTCTGTCATGAGTCGAGGCAAGGGATGTACTCCTCGCCGGCTTCGAGACACTAGCAAATGCCTCAGGATCTCCCGCAGTAGACCCTTGGATCCTCCAAGGCCGGTCCTCCCTTACGTTTGAGGATTAATTATTCCTGGACACACGTTTCCCGGTCCTATAGGACCTATCCATCGGCTCCGTAGTAACCGATATATCTGAGGCGCCTCGCAATCAATCATCCACATAGGTAAAAATATAATAAATGTCTGGGCTCCATACCATGACACCACCCATAGCTATAAAGAAACGTCATGTCCTCCTTGGGTCCCTTATCCCGTTTTTGACTCATACCGAGGTGTGAGGCTCGCGAATTAATGCTATACACAAAGCTATGCCCTTTAAGGCCGTGCTTTGATCATCAACCATAAGACTCTGCTTTTCAACAGAAGTCTTGATCATTTGCATCTCAGCATGCCACATTGACAATTCACGCCATGCAATTGATGTCTATCGATATATAACCCCTGAGCTCGTACGTCTCAGAGAAGGGTGTTAAGCAAGATAATAAATTCTCTGCCACCAAACAGACATATTTAATAGAGATCAATCAACACAAAATAAAATCCAATGTCAGACATGCATCCATTTACTAGTTCGTTCTGGGTTTGAACGAAACCGGAGGCACCTTATTCCTCGTCCCATATGTCCAATACAGGAGAGAGGTCCTCGCATATCCGGTCGATCTCCAAGTACGTCTGGACGATCACCACTTATTACCTTGTCTTGGGTGTACAACCCAATCAAGGCATAATCATCCAAACGATGTAAAGACCTCCGGTCTTCAACCATCGTCTTCATTGTCGACTTATCGTCGAATCAGTTATTCAGAATGGGTTTAAACCTGGCCTTTCCGAATAACTCACGTATGTAATAAACATGTGCTATAAAAACACATATACGCCTCGTTCCAATCCAGAATATTCTTTTATTCAAATATTCTTGTACTCTGGGAAAGGTTCCCATTAGTTTTATCAGAGATAAATTCTTTTAAATTTATTCTTTAATCTTCCTTTGGATATCAATTCTAAACCAAATTAAGGTTTATCAACTAGTCAGGATTAGCGAACCTTACCCAAGTAATCATTTGTTTAATTTCCCAATCTCAACCTATTCATCCCATGGAGCAAAATTGGTAATACTCCATATCTAACACCACAATGTTATCAGTAAATTTAATTACCATTTCACGTTCAAATCTAATTAAAGATTTAACTATCGCTGGGAGCAAAACCGGTGATACTCCATTCTCGATCATTTCCCAAATTAGATAATTTAAATTATCAATTCACATTTCAAACTAATTAAAGATTCATTAAAACTCCACTTAGTTTTAATCTTCCCAAAAATCAATATTAATGATTATTTAACTTAGGGAAATCAAACATGCTGCATCGACAATCTACACTGTACCATTAATTTTTGCCTATATATAACCTCTAAGCTCGTACGTCTTAGAGAAGGGTGTTAAGCAAGAGAATAAATTCTCCGCCACCAAACATATATATAATTAGCAGAGATCAACAATACAGTTCAAAATATAATGTTAGACATGTAATCCTATCTTTAACTGGGTTAAAGAACCAATGTCATTTCAAAACACAGTTCACGATAAATCCAAAATCCCATTCCATTAATTATGAAATCTTCACGGAAAAATAGATCAATATATAATCGATATCAATTTCCGTATCTAACTAATAATATAAATGAAATAACGACAAAGACTTTTAAATTCCATATATATTAACACTCTTCCTCCACAGAAGCTCACTTCGATTATTACCAAATCGAATTCCATTCAATTCTAATTTATTTTATTAAATTTGAAAACTTTATTTTGGAAAATTCCATTAAATTTTAGAATAAATATTTATAAATTCCAAATCTTAACTCCACTGTTAATCGGGTTAAAGAACAAGTGTTATTGAAAACACCATTCACGGTAAACCGAAAAATCCAATTCTTAATTCAATTCCAATTAAATATTAATTAATTGGTAAATTTCTCTAAATCTTAATTAAAAGATTTATTCTTTTCTCAACTGGGTTTAAGAACAGTGTTAATGAAGACACCATTCACGACAAACCCAAAATCCAATTTGATATTAAATACAAGGCTTTGAATAGAAATTATATCGGCATATATTCAATACCAAATTCTGAAACTAACGGATATCGTATTGGGAATAACGATATCTGTATCTTCCAAATTCCCATAACAATATCCGTATAATCATGAAATCCAATACCGAAATATTCCAAAGATTATTTCCATTCCAAACCATTCCAATTTATTTATTGGAAATTTTCTGGTTATTTTAAAACCATTTCAAATCCATTTTTATTTCTTTAAAAATATTGGATTATTATACTAGTTAATAACTAGTTCATTTTGATAAAAAAAAAATATTTTTTATCTTTAAAAACATGGAATTTTTCATCCAAAATCTTTTCAAATCATTTATTTTGATCTCACACAAATTATTAATATTTTTAATAATTTTATTAAGTACCATTCAGTCGATTTCCATAAATGGTCATCGAGCTGCACTTACAACGACCTTTTCCAAATTTGATTTGGACATAATTCCAAATCCAATTGTTAAATTTCATATCTCTTATATTCTTTGGAAAGCCCTTTCCAATACGAACCCATAGGTTCTGGTTTTAGGAGAATCCGACGGTCGGATCTCCCGTAACGTCAATTCGAAGTCAATGGTCGAAATACGCGAACGGTCGCGGCGCGACACGTTCTATTCAGGCCATTTAATATATATAATATATATATATTATATATATTTCGTCGATTTCCGTTTAAAACGTATTTTATAAATTGTTTTAAATTCGTTTTAAAGATGATTTCAACTTCATATTCAATTTTAAATCAAAATTGAATATTCCATATCATTAATATATAAATGATAATATTTTCAAAACATTATATTTTGAAGTCACTTCCTTTTCGATATTCATTATAAAAATGAATAAAATCGATATAAATGTCGTTCGCGTCAAAATGACGTTAATCTAATCAACACGACTTTATATATTTAAATATTTTTGTGTCCATCCCAAATCGGACACCAAAATCCCCTTTCAATCTTTTACAGAATATTATTTTAAAATATTCGTTATTTTAAAATATTCTTTATTTTAAAATATTCGTTCCTTCTGAATTGGAATCGGACACGCTCAATTACCATATAATGTTAGTTATATGGATTTCATACAACACATGTATAAAACAACAATGATAAACAATCAACCATCATTCAGAGTGCACTACACAACTGCATAAGCATTAATTATGAATAATTAACGCTTACAGTAGTCTGTCAACCAATCGATTGACATACAACTAAACAATTGGTATTAGTGTATATTGAATATCATCCCAATACCCGTGTGGGGTTTCAATCAACACACCTACACAGAATATATTTGTGCAGTTAGGCGATGTGTAAAATATATCGTTCCAATCAATATCAGTCAAATGAGTGTACATAAACAAATCGTCCGATTTGTAAATGAATATTTATTCTCATTCATATACACGTTAAAAATTATTATTTTTAACGATAAAATATTTATTTCAACACATGAATATCTTATTTAGGTCATTTATACGATAAAAATGATATTTATATTGTTCTAACGTATTTTAGAAAATTCGGGCAGCATAACGGCGCGATACTAGAACCGGAATAAGATCTAGCCTTATCCCTCGCCTAATACCGGCTCGTGCCTTACACATACCAATTCAATCCATTCCATTCACATCTCAATCCAAATTCAAACAGATAAATCCATCAAAACACACAACCAAACATCCATGGTTTTAATCAAAGGTGTCAGGTGTTACTAAGCAGCGTCTGCATCCTAGTATATATTTAACTGTAAACAAAATTAGAGTGAGAAGTTCTCACCCAAGCTATACCATCGCCTCGACACTTCTACTGTAGAATTTGATCGTGCGGTCTCCGTTTTGTCATTTTCATCGTCCGATTTTGCCTCTTTTGTTCTAGAATCTTCATACGACCTCCAATCTTTTCCAAACAATGTCACTAGCCTAAGTGCGCCATTCCGAACAGTTTTTGCCTAGTGGACTTTCTTCCAAAACTGCACCAATTCGCCGGAAATCGCGAAAAATAGCAGCAGATTCGCGATCTTCGGACGCGTTTCTGGACAGCTCCGCAATCCAAAATAGGACTTCCATATACTCAAATCGAAGAGAAAAACGAGATCTTCGACTTTCATACTGTGGACTTTTGGCTAGAAATGCACGGTTTGGGAGTTATTGGCGAAATAGTGGCAGGGTATTATTTGCAAAATGAGAAATTTGCGAAAAATGGTTTTTTTGGTGACGAGGGGCCCACGGCCGAAGCTGAGTGGTGGGTGGCGGAAGCAAGGCCTGAATGGACGTGGGCAGGCCGCTGGTGGTGGCGGTGGGGCGCTGGAGGAGGTGGTGGTGGCCGGAGGAGCTAGGGTTTGGAGAAGTGTTTTGAAATTTGGAAGAGGGTTGGAAGAGGGAAAGAGGAGAGAGAGTAGAGGAGGAAGATGAGGAGGAGAGGAGGAGGAAGAGGAGAAGAGGGTTGTCGGCGACTGGAGGAGGGAGAAGGAGTAGCGGCATGGGGGTGCAGCTCCCCATTAAAAGGGAAAGGGGAAGAAAGAGGAGGAAGAGAAAAGTGAAGAAAGGGAAGATAAGTGCTTTTATCTCTTTTTCCATCCGATCGTCCAAACGCAAACGATCTCCAATTGCCGCGGATTTTGGAAACGAGACAGCAGACATCAAGACGAGTCCAACGAGATAAGTTTCATCGAATTCCGAGTTCGTTTGACCTTCCGTTAAAATTCTCAAAGATGCTCAGATATTGTTCAAAAATGCGATTCTAGCGCACCTTTTCTTCTTGTCCGCCCAAACGGCTACTCCAAAAATCATGGCCTTTTGGATTTAAGCATTATTTGGTGATTTGAATCCGGAAAAAAAAGTAGAATCGAATTCCGAGGTCGTATCAATAATGTTCCTTTGTAAAATGACTGCCTATTTTTGAACAAATGGTTTCGCCTCGCACGGCGGCATACTAACTCCGTTCGATGCGCATTTTCGAACTCAACCATGATTTGTCATTATGAATCCAACAAAACTGGTCTCGTCGAATTCTGAGCTCATATGCAAAATTTCACTTTTTAAGGGCTATGTTGACTAACCCAAAACCCAACCAAAATGCCACAATTTCGAATCTCGGAATATATCGAAACTTATACTTTTCGGAGTCGCAAACCGGATTTTGAACTCAATGGAAGTTTTTTCGAGTCTAAATTCATCCGTATGCAAAATGTGACTTTTTGGGCCATATATAATATAATGAAAATATAATTAAATTTCATAGCGACTATTCTGAATTTTAATTTGGTCATTACTTGTCATTTATAAAGTGAAATCTCAGTTCCTTACATTCATTAGAAAGATATAGTTAAATAGATTCTAAGGTTTCTTATTTCGGTCAATTCTGATTTAAAATGAATTTTATACATTCAATTGAAATTTAAAATCGAATTTTCAAACTACCGCGTCATTTCAAACTCTATTTATAATTAAAATAAAATTATACGTTCTGACTTCGATTAAAATAAATTTTAAATCATTATTATTTAAAATAAATCATTTTAAATATTCAAAATCCATTGAAATAGCTAAAAAAAATTTGGTTTTGAAAATCTGGGTTGTTATAATCTCCCCCACTTAAATACTTTTCGTCCTCGAAAAGGAATGGAGCTGAAAGTTGTTTAACCAACCAACTCAACTTTCATTCTGGCTTTCATTCTTCAACTTTTCAGTTTCTAAGAATTTCAAATTTTTCGAAAATTTGGCTAACACTCCAAATTTTTGAAAAAATTCGCCATAATCTCCTTTGTACGGGGAGACCTTTAAAACCGCAACTAGCCTCACAGGGCCCTCATCAATTCAAAAGAAAAAGAAAAAGCCAAGCGGCCAGCCAATGGGCTCATAAAATCATCTAAACCCAAGAAAATAGTAAACATGTACCTATTTGTTGAGCATACAATTTTATTCCTCTTCTTAGCGTCCTTGCTATGACCTGTTCACACATATACATGTACATGTATGCAATTTCAACAATTTCCTATCCAGTTCAAAATTTGACTCAGTTTGGCTAAATTTATCATTCCAATATTTTAGTTAGTTGGATTAATAATAAAACACATGTATGCCTCATTCCAATCCAGAATATTCTTTTATTCAAATATTCTTATACTTTGGGAAAGGTTCCCATTAATTTATCAAAGATAAATTCGTTTAAATTTATTCTTTAATCTTCCTTTGGATATCAATTCTAAACCAAATTAAGGTTTATCAACTAGTCAGGATTAGCGAACCTTACCGAAGTAATCATTTGTTTAATTTTCCAATCCCAACCTATTCATCCCATGGAGCAAAACTGGTAATACTCCATATCTAACACCACAGTGTTATCGGTAAATTTACTTGCCATTTCACGTTCAAATATAATTAAAGATTTAACAAGCGCTTGGAGAAAAACTGGTGATACTCCATTCTCGATCATTTCCCAAATTTGATAATTTAAATTATCAATTCACATTTCAATCTAATTAAAGATTCATTAAAACTCCACTTAGTTTTAATCTTCCCAAAAATCAATATTAATGATTATTTAACTTTGGGAAATCAAACATGTTGCATCGACAATCTACACTGTACCATTGATTTCTACCTATATATAACCTCTAAGCTCGTACGCCTTAGAGAAGGGTGTTAAGATGGAGAATAAATTCTCCGCCACCAAACAGATATATATTTAGCAAAGATCAACAATACAGTTCGAAATACAATGTTAGACATGTAATCCTCTCTTTAATTGGGTTAAAGAACCAATATCATTTAAAACACAGTTCACGATAAACCCAAAATCCCATTCCATTAATTATGGAATCTTCATGGAATAACAGATCAATATATAATTGATATCAATTTCCGTATCTGACTAATAATATAAATGGAATAACGACAAAGACTTATAAATTCCATATATATTAACAGTCTTCCTCCACAGAAGCTCACTTCAAGTATTACCAAATTGAATTACATTCAATTCCAATTTATTTTATTATTTTGGAAAACTTTACTATGGAAAATTCCATTAAATCTTAGAATAAAGATTTATAAATTTCAAATCTTAACGGTTAAAGAACAAGTGTTATTGAAAACACCATTCACGATATCCAAAAATCCAATTCTTAATTCAATTCCAATTAAATATTAATTAATTGGTAAATTTCTCTAAATCTTAATTAAAAGATTTATTCTTTTCTCAATTGGGTTTAAGAATAGTGTTAATGAAGACACCATTCACGACAAACCCAAAATCCAATTTGATATTAAATACAAGGATCTGAATAGAAATTATATCGGCTTATATTCAATACCAAATTCTGAAAACAATGGATGTCGTATTGGGAATAACGATACCTGTATCTTCCAAATTCCCATAACAATATCCGCATAATCACAAAATCCAATACCGAAATATTCCGAAGATTATTTCCATTCCAAACCATTCCAATTTATTTATTGGAAATTTCTGGTTATTTAAAAACCATTTCAAATCCATTTTTATTTCTTTAAAAATATTGGATTATTATACTAGTTAATAACTAGTTCATTTTGATAAAAATATATTTTTATCTTTACAAACGTGGAATTTTTCATCTAAAATCTTTCCAAATAATTCATTTTGATATTACACAAATTATTAATATTTTTATTAAAGCCCTTTCAGTCGATTTCCATAAACGGTCATCGAACTGCACTTACAGCGACCTTTTCCAATTTTGATATGGACATAATTCCAAATCCAACCATTAGATTTCAAATCTCTTATATTCGTTGGAAAGCCCTTTTCGATACGAACCCACCGGTTTTGGTTTCAGGAGAATCCGACGGTCGGATCTCCCATAACGTCAGTTCGAAGTCAATGGTCGAAATTCGTAACGGTCGCGGAGCGACGCGTTCTATTCAGGCCATTTAATATATATAATATATGTATTTCATCGATTTCCATTTAAAACGTATTTTATAAATCGTTTTAAAAACGATTTCAACTTCATATTCAATTTTAAATCAAAATTGAATATTCCATATCATTAATAAATAAATGATAATATTTTCAAAATATTAAATTTTGAAATCACTTCCTTTTCGATATTTGTTATAAAAATGAATAAAATCGATATAAATATCGTTCGCATCAAAATGACATTAATCTAATCAACACGGCTTTATATATTTAAATATTTTCGTGTCCATCCCAAATCGGACATCAAAATCACCTTTTAATCCTTTATAGAATTATTTTAAAATATTCGTTATTTTAAAATATTCTTTATTTTAAAATATTCGTTCCTTCTGAACTGGAATCAGACACGGTCAATTACCATATAATGTTAGTTATATGGATTTCATACAACACATGTATATAACAACAATGATAAACAATCAACCATCATTCAGAGTGCACTACACAACTGCATAAGCATTAATTATGAATAATTAACGCTTACAAAAGTCTGTCAGTTAATCGATTGACATACAACTAAACAATTGGGATTAGCTTATGTCGAGTATCATCTCAATACACGTGTGGGGTTTCAATCAATACACACACAGAATTTATTTGTGCAGTTGAGCGATGTGTTAAATATATCGTCCCAATCAATATCAGTCAAATGAGTGTACATAAACAAATCGTCCGATTTGTAAACGAATATTTATTCTCATTCATATACACGTTAAAAAATATATTTTTAACGATAAAATATTTATTTCAACACATGAATTTCTTATTTAGTTCATTTATACAATAAAAATGATATTTTTATTGTTCTAACATATTTTAGAAAATTTTGGCAGCATAACGGCGCGATACTAGAACCAGAATAAGGTCTATCCTTATCGCTCGCCTAATACTAGCTCGCGCCCTACACATACCAATTCAGTCCATTCCATTCACATCCCAAACCAAATTCAAACAAATAAATCCTTCAAAACACACAACCAAACATCCATGGTTTCAATCAAAGGTGTCGGGGGCTACTAAGCACCGTCTGCATCCTAGTATATATTTAACTGTAAACAAAATTAGAGTGAGAAGTTCTCACCCAAGCTATACCAATCGCCTCGACACTTCTACTGTAGAATTTGATCATGCGGTCTACGTTTTGTCGTTTCCGTCGTCCGATTTTGCCTCTTTTGTTCTAGAACCTAATACGACCTCCAATCTTCACCAAACTTTGTCCCTGGCCTAAGCGCGCCATTCCGAACAACTTTTGCCTAGTGGACTTTCTTCCAAAACTGCACCAATTCGCCGGAAATCGCGAAAAACAACATCAGATCCACGATCTTTGGATGCCTTTTCCGGATAGCTCCGCAATCCAAAATAGGACTTCCATATACTCAAATCGAAGAGAAAAACGATATCTTTGACTTTGGTACTATGGAGTTTTGGCTAGAAATGCACGGTTTGGGAGGTATTGGCAAAATAGTGACATGGTGTTATTTGCAAAATGGGAAATTTGTGAAAAATGGGTTTTTTGGTGATGAAGGGACCCACGGCTGGAGCTGGGTGGTAGGTGGCGGCGACAGCGCCTGACTAGACATGGGCAGGTCGCTGGTGGTGGCGGTGGGGCGCTGGAGGTGGTGGCCGGAGGAGCTAGGGTTTGGAGAAGGGTTTTGAAATTTGGAAGAGGGAACGAAGAGAGACAAGAGAGGAGGAAGAGGAGGAGAAGGAAAGGAGGAAGAGGAGAAGAGGGATGTCAGCGGCTGGAGGAGGGAGGAGGAGCGGCGGCATGGGGGTGGAGCTCCCCATTAAAAGGGAAAGAGGAAGAAAGAGGAGGAAGAGAAAAGTGAAGAGAGAAAGAGAAGATAAGTGTTTTTATCTCTTTTTCCATCCGATCTTCTGAACGCAAACGATCTCCAATTACCGTTGATTTTGGGTAAGAGATAGTAGACGTCAAGTTGAGTCCAACAAGGCAAGTTTCGTCGAATTCCGAGTTCGTTTCACCTTCAATTAAAATTCTCAAAGATGCTCAGATATTGTTCAAAAATACGATTTTAGCGCACCTTTTCTTCTTGTCCGCTCAAATGGCTACTCCAATAATCATGGCCTTTTGGATTTAAGCATTATTTAGCGATACGAATCCAAAAAAAAGTAGATCGAATTCTGAGGTCATATCAATAATATTCCTTTGTAAAATGACTGCTTGTTTTTGAACAAATGGTTTCGCCTTGCATGGCCACATACTAACTCCGTTCGATACGCATTTTGGAACTCAACAATGATTTGTCATTATGAATTCAACAAATCTGGTCTCGTTGAATTCTGAGCTCATATACAAAATTTCGCTTTTTATGGGTTATGTTTGACTAACTCAAAACCCAACCAAAATGCCACAATTTCGAATCTCGGAATATATCGAAACTTATACTTTTCGGAATCGCAAACGGGATTTTGAACTCAATGGAAGTTTTTTCGAGTCTAAATTCATCCGTATGCAAAATGTGACTTTTTGGGCCATATATAATATAATGAAAATATAATTAAATTCCATAGCGACTATTTTGAATTTTAACTTGGTCATTACTTGTCATTTATAAAGTGAATTCTCAGTTCCTTACATTCATTAAAAAGATATAGTTAAATAGATTCTAACGTTTCTTGTTTCGACCAATTCTGATTTTAAATGAATTTTATACATTCAATTGAAATTTAAAATCGAATATTCAAACTACCGCGCCATTTCAAACTCTATTTATAATTAAAATAAAATTATACGTTCTAACTTCGATTAAAATAAATTTTAAATCATTGTTATTTAAAATAAATCATTTTAAATATTCAAAATCTATTAAAATAGCTAAAATAAAATAAATTTAATTGGTTTTGAAAATCCGGGTTGTTACATCCTGTATCCAGGATATGTCACAGGTTCGAAGAACTTGTACGAGGAAAGATATTAAGAGATGTTTGAAACACTCTAGTTCTTCTTAGCCTTCAGTGAATTGTGCCTTCGAATCATTATTAGACTCAAGACCGATATGAGCATTCTCCTAAGATTTTCTTGCCCTCTCCTCGGCCTCCGCCAACTTGGCTTTTAGGCTGGTAACTTCCTTATCAAGTTCAGACTTCTCCTTCTCGAGTCAAGCACTAGATGTTTCAATTCATCATTCTCAGTTGTGATACCCTCAACTTGCTTCTTAAGAGCTGCACATTCTTTACTGTTGGTGTCAAGCTCGTTATGAAAGCGTTGTTGTAGCTCATCATGCAGTTTCTTGTATTTTTTAGCGTCGTGATCTACAATTGCAAGTTTGACCTGAACATCCTCACACTCTTTCTTCGCAACCTTCCTGGAAGACATGTCATGCTCGGATATTAGCTTTTTGTTGTCTAAATCCAGCTGAAGTTCCTTTATAATTTTAGAAAGCTTCCGAGCGTATTTACAGGCTTCCTTGTATTGATGGTTGACGAAATCTATTTGTGCCTTGACACTATCAATCGAATTGTAGGGACTGGTTGGAGAATTGGCACAAAATGCATATTCCTAAAGTGATATTTAGGGATTTCTCCCTCAAGACTTTCATCCTCTCAGTAGTCGGGGCATCAAGAACTACAGGCTTGGTTGTGCAGGTGTCAATGGATTTACGCTTTGATGGCATGATGGATGTGTTGCCCTTATCTTTGGATTTAGACGCACTACCTTTGTCCTTGGTTTTTCCCTTAGAGTCGGAATGTTTCTTTGGAGGCTTTTCCTGAGGATACGGTTCCTTAGGAAGAATTGGAGCCCTGGGAACCTGCTTATCCTCTTTGCGGTGACTTTGATAACTTTTATGTTTCTCCAAGTTGGAGCAAGCTGGAGAGTGGGAGAGTGAGGATTGGTGATATATTGATTGATAATGCCTTCTATCATCTCTCCCACGGTCATATCTGTAATCGTGTTCAACATCGGATAGGAACAAGGGAGACTACCGCGAAGCTTCTATGGATCGTAAATTTGATGAGACATCTATCCTGCAAGTTAAAACAAACCAGTATTAAAGTTAGGAAATAGTATAGAGTGCAAGTATTGTGACGTGTAGTGTATGTGTCTTGTGTGTCCTAAGTCATCCCCCTGACAGACCGGAGCCTGGAGTTTGGATGATCGGTGTCCTCTTCCCCGTTTTGATAGGTGTGACTTCTTCCTTGGAGGTAGAAAAGAAAGAACCAAAGCCTTGTCTTGGGAAGAATAGACAATATCGGGAAAAAGGAGATCGCCCAAGCCTTTAAATATAGACTCCTCTTGACGGGAATCATGGGCTGGTGAATTGACAAGAGATGGGGTCTTAGGAGTGTTGAAATTTGTGTTGCGATATTTTTAATAACTCATAAAACTCCAAAAAAAAAACTATTCATCCCCTCTAGGGTTAATCCAGATCCAACAAGTGGATCAAAGCAGGTATTTTTTGTTAACTCTAGAGGAATGGATCTCTAAATGATAGTTGTTCTAGTTGTCATATTAACGAGAGTCAATCCATTAATATTCCAATTATTTTCAATGGGACATATTTTTTAATTTGGAAATCAAAAATTGAATTCTATTTAAAATCTGTTAATTCTGAATGTTGGAATATTATTGAAAATGCGGGTGATATGCTGGATAAGAGGAATAAAGTTAACATTGTTCATGATATGCATATCATTTATTCTTATCTTAGTAATAATCACCTTGATCATATATCCCACTGTTTAACTGTGCATGATATCTGGAAAACGCTCGATGCAAAATATGGAAGAAAAGATAACAGCTCAAAACCCTAGAATGTCAACTCAGATTCAGATTTGTGCTTAACAGGTCTTACAGATGAAAATTCAGGTGGATCAAATGATGGAGACTCAACAGACGATGAGACAGGAGATTTCTCATACGAAGTTAGTTTATATGTGTTGTGATTGAACTAACTCTGTTAATAATCTCCAACGGAAAAACAAATCTTTGAAATCTAAAAATCTTGAGTTGACTAGCAAAATTAATGATTTGGAATCAAAACTCAAATGCTCTAAAATTCTTCAAACCCTGATTGAAAAAATTGTTTGAATTTGGAAAACAATCTTGTTCATCTCAATAAAAACATTCAAAATCTTGAAAAGGAATGTCTAATTATAAAAGAAAACAAGATTAAGCTAAAAAGTACAAACAATTTTTTGCAAAAGGAATTGAAGAATTTTAAGTCGACTGAAAATTCCAAAATGAATTTTCTGAGAAACAAAACTTGTTGAAAGTTGAATCAATTCTGAATGAACTTGAAAAAGAGATTGATAAATTCAAGAAATTTTAAAAACTCGAGTTTGAAAAACAAAAACATTTTGAATCTGAGATTTCTGGTTCCCAAGCCAAAATCAAATTGCTTGAAAATGAAAATACGATCTTGAAACGAAATGAATCTGTGAAAAGAGATTGAGATCGATTGGTGCTCTAAGAATATAAACAAAAATAACCTTTTGAAATCTAAAATCAACGGTCTGGAGTTGAGTTTGAAACGTTTTTCAACCAGAGAAAAGATTTTGAATATGTTATTGGAAAATCAATTTTCTTCTAAAAATAAAAGTGGTATTGGCTTTGGAAAACTTGATAAATCTGATCAAGTTGAAAAAAAATTCAAATGATTTTAAAATCCTTCAATCAGCTTTGAAATAGATCATTTTGAATTTTTGAACCTTTCAAATGATTTTTAAATCATAAATAAGACAAGAACTTGTTTCGTAACAAACCGTTTAAACAATTTTGGATTCTAAAAGGAAATAATTTGAAGTCCAGAAAGATCAAACGTGTTTTGGTTCGTAAGGGCACAAGTGTAGATTCGAATGATTTTTTTTACAAACAAGTATGGGTACCAAAACGTGTGAACGAAACTGTTAGTGGTTTTACAAATTTTGTTAGACATCTTGATCCTATAAATGCTTAGGTGCCGAAGGATAACCGAGGAATCACATTGCGAAAGAGAAGTTTATTTCAAGTCATTCCACATCCTTGATTTATTCAAGGTTCCTTGGCCAAGTTTGTTGAGTTATAGATTCGTTGGTTCACATCGATTTCAGGTTTTATCTCTAACCTCATATTTATGTTTTGTTTATATTTTTTCCTCCTTTTTATTCCTCCTTTTATTTATTTTCTTTCTTCCTTTTATTTCAGTTCTATTAATTCTGATTTGTATTGTTACTGCCATAATTTTTTTCTTGAGCTTTCTAACTTCAAATTGCAATATTCATGATTTTTTCGAAATTAGATTCATTCATCTAAAACTTTCATGTTTTGATAATTTCCATATTGTGAATTCAAATTTGTAAAAATCTGCAATTGTTTTGAAGTTTAATTTTTTGACTGTTTCCTTAATTCCTAACAGTGCCGAAGCATTATTGTCATATCTTGAACACTGTTATTCTAAATTCTAATTTTTCCTTTTGATAATTTAAAAAGATAATGATTTTTTCACATATCTTTGTTGTTTTTGAGTTCTTCTAATTCATTTTGGAGAGACTTGAAAAATTATACTCATTAAAGCACACTGTTATTTTTCAATTGTGATAAGTTTATTAGTTTTTGGATGGGCTTGACATTTTTGAATTGGAAATTATTTGGCATCAATCATTATGTTGTATCTTAAAACTCATTTTTAAATCATGATCATCTGGCTTGGACATTCGATTTTTTGAAATCATTTGAAACTTTTGATATATTGAATCTCACACATTCTTGGATTTCAAATTTATAATATTGTGTTACCAATTCATTGAACCTTGAAATTTACACATCTCTTCAAGTTGTTTCAAATGAACTGTTCCTAATCTTAGATCATGAATCATCTCTTAGGCTTGATACAAATATTATGATTTTTTTAAGAATCTTGTTTTGAAACAGATTGTTCTGCTGCTCTGATAAAGTGAATTGAACTGATAGACTTGTTGACGTAGCTTGGTGATTTATTCTGAAAAATCAGTGCTTGTTTTTTTCATTGACTTCTATGCGCAATTAGGAGCTCCAAGTGGTATCTGGTTTAGAAGTCTTGTTCAATTGATTGTTTTGTTTTGAACTGATTCTCATCTTGTATAGACCTTTCAGAATCCCTCTTATAATTGATTTTTTTCAATTTTAAAATCATTTTTAGGTTATTTATTCAAACATTAAAATTATTGACCAAATTGAACTATATTTGGAACTTATCAAAATTGTTATTAGATTTTTGAAATTGTGATGAGTTGTGACTATAGTATACTTCACAGGAAGAGGAAGTATTATTTAAATTTTCATGATGATTGAATAGTTTTTATAATATCTTTGAATTGGTGCTTATTTCACAAACAAATTGGTGCTTATTTCACAAACAAATTAGTGCTTATTTCACAAACATCTTCTTTTCCTATCATCCATCATGGTTTTATTTAATGTGGAAAGTTTAATTTTTTTTATATCATTAACAAATATACAGTTTCAAAATTTATGATTAAATGTGACTATATTATTTTCCAAAAAAAGAGATAATTGAAAATTTTCAAGAATCGCGGTACATTTGAGCATAATTCATAATATGTTTACTTTAGAAATTTATTTCACAACCATCTCTGTAACACCCCGCCTCCGCTAGGGTCACTCACAAAGGAATGCACTAGCTTTAGAGGGGCATTATTGGTAAACATGCACAGAAATATCACAAGACAGAACATATAAAATAGCGGAAGTAAAATCGAACTTTCATAAACATTTATAATTAAGGTCTAAAGCCTTTTACATCAGAGTACATCAAAACCTGTCTTGCAATAGTAAAGAAGCATAAAGACTTTTTCATAAATTATTCCCCAAATAAAGACAGTAAAGTAGCCATAGCCAAGAAAAGTCCAAGCCATCCATGATGACCTTCAAGCAGAAGAAGTCCAAACTAAACAGCAGTATTTCCTCCCTGTAACCTAGGGGGGAAACGGAAGAAAAGAGGCGAAACAAAACGGGTCAGTCAAAAAGACTGAGTAAGCCCTATCTACTATTAGTATAAAAACTAGTAAAGTTAACTGACATGAGAAGCTGAGATGAACATAAGCATGATAACAAGATAGATAAGCTAAATCAAAATAACAGGATGAACTATTGAACTCAGGTGAACTAAGGTGTCATGATAAATTACGATGTCAAGATAAAACAAGGTATCACATCGTCAGGTTTCTATCAAGTATAATATCCCAAGATATCTATCACGTATAACATCCCATGGTATCTATCCTGTACATCTGCTCTGCACCTACCGTACTAGTATCCCAACTGTATCACGTGTTATCCGTGAATGACCCTTACTCAAAAGTCGTGTAGTGGTCCATGTCAACCTAATATATCGCATATATAGGTTACTCAACTCGTATGTTTTATTCCATGTAAATGTTCAGTCCCTTGCCGTAGGCCATACGGGCTTTCCCATGAGATTCTATATTACTTTACATAGTTCCATGATCCTTAAGATCGGTTTGGACTGTTACCCTAAACCTAGCTAGGGTCTTCCAACATGAATTAGCGTCTGTACAACTAGGACTTATGCTACCTAGGGCTACTAGGGATTACGCTTACCTATTGCACGTTTTCGTATCTCGGTTTGGGTTCAACCACCTAGGGTCACTAGGGATTACGCTAACCGCCAACCGCGCCCTTTTTCCCACGCATTCATCGTGAATCGTTTTTCCATGACTGTATGCACATGTATCACATCGTGCCATCCGAGTCCTGTCACAGGGCAGACCAGGAAATACAGGACTCGGTCGGGAGCTTACGATTTATCTGCCGATGCAGATGCTAAGGTCTGTTTTTTCTATACGTGGCTATGGTCCCACGCGACCCCTCCCTCAACTAGCGAAAGACAAGACAGGATAAATCCTGTACGAGAACACACTACTGGCCAACCCCCAATCCGAGCCTTACCGCACCCATAATTAGATAGCAATTATGGTCTATTGGGTGTTATCTGCCTTTCCGTACGTACACGCTTGACCAAAGATGGAAGGTAGCCTGACGAAAAATGCTATCTAGGGTACGACCGTGTTTCGTCGACTATACCCTATCCATCCCCGTCTTTAGGTCGCTCGTATAGCAACCAAGGCATACTCTTGGTTCTTCTAACGCAGACCTTAACCTCTCATGAGCCTAGTATAATTACCTGGCAGCCCACAGAGGGATCCCAAGAATATCCTCACGTTCCCCGAAGCCGCTGCTTCGTTACCCAGTTCGCTGGAGCCTTTATCTAAATCAGATACTTGCTCCTACTCGTATACTTAAACGATGACCTACCGTATCAGGTTACTCATCTATCTATGAACTGGTCTAAATTTCCTTGACTAAGAATCATTACTTAGTTATCCTTCAACCAAGGTTTACGACTTAGCCTTATTCCCGTTATCCTTGTTAATTACGGTTACTCACCTAATTCTCCGAATTAGGGTTTACATAATAGATTAAGTGTCACTTAAGTTCATGACTTAATCCCGTCTACAAATCATGTCAAAATTGGCTAAGTATCCAAGTTCAAGGCTTAACCCGTCTACAAATCATGTCAAAATTGGCTAAGTATCCAAGTCCAAGACTTAACCCTACAAACCATGCTCAAGTTGGTTAAGTATATATTAACTTGACCCTATGAAATTACTTAGTCAAACCGGTCAAGTGTATTCAAGCGATTCATGACTTAGCCTTATCATGTTTTCACGTTATATTGGTTAAGTATGGGTTAACTTAACCTCAATAAATTCACGAGTTAGATTGGTTAAGCATAGACCACTTAACCACATCAAATTAACGAGTTAGATTGGTTAAGTTTAGGTCACTTAACCTCTTCAAATTAACGGGTGAGATTGGTTAAGTATAGGTCACTTAACCACTTCAAATCATCGTGTTAGATTAGTTAAGTATTTAACTTAACCCCATTAAACTACCAAGTGGGATTAATTAAGTCTAGGCTAACTTAACCCCATCCGATTATCATGTTTAGACTAGTTGAGTCTAATCTTAACCCCATCCATTAACTGTATCTTTTGGTTAAGTGTCATTAAGAAAACTTACTTAACCTTACCAAATTATCGTATTGGATTGATTAAGTGTTGGTTAACTTAATCCCCGTCCACTAGTCGTATAAAAATGGTTAAGTGTCATTAGGCAAATCAAGTTACTTAACCTACCCAACCTTGTCATGTTTTGTTAAGTATCATTAGCCTAATCCAATTACTTAACCCATTTGTCCATGTCATATTTGGTTAAGAGTCATTAATCAAATTAACTTAACCCTATCATGTGGCATTAATTTCTTAATGCACCCCAACCTCTCACATTAGACTTTGTTGTGGTTACTAGTTAAGCCGGTCGGTTCCGGGTAGCTTTACACCACAACTTGGTCTAACCTCGGGTTCAAGCACAACATGACCAACTTCTCACATTGGGTCCTATTGTTTGCAACTACTAGTTAGGCCGGTCGGTTCCGGGTAGCTTTACGTTGCAAACTCAACCCAACCTCGAGTTGGCCACTTTCATGTTTAGTCTAGTGTCATGTTCATATTCAAGTTTTCAAGCAATTGGGTAGACCTAACTTAATAGGTAAATTCCCAATGGGTAGACCTAACTTAATAGGTAAATTCCCAAGCTTATGTTTTTATGCATACTTACATGTCACTTCCATGTTATATTTCAAGTCATGTTTTCAAGTATAAACACATGTCATATTTAACGTTACACGTTGTCATGTTTATACCCATTTACCCAAATCATGTTCATATCATTATGTTTTCCCATAATGTGACCCCAACGCTTTTTAAACTCGCATATACGTTCGCAACAACGTAATGGATTAAAAGAAGAGACTTGGCAAAGGCATGACAAAAATGGATATTAAGCCACAAGTTAATCATGGTGGCAAATGAGACACAAATGTGTTCATTAGCTTGCATGTTACATTCTTAAGCCTCAAAAACATGCATAAACCCAAACTTGGCACATAAGCGAATCATGGTGACAAAAGACATGGAATGATGACTAGAAACTCGCATATATCATCATATAAGGGTTATGACTTCATATGCAAGTTGACAAAAAAAAGGGTATGAAGGTTCTCATGTTGCATAATGCAACATTTCAACATAAAGGTTGTAGCTTTTAGCTCATAAGATCAAGATAATGACTTCATAAACTTGCATGACATGATAGCATGTATCATTCTCAATGATCAAACCCAAACTTGCAACATGAACATTTAACTTCATAGTTAATATCTAAGAGTAGGAAAAGGGCTTACATTGCTTTGAAGGCCTAAATCGATTAAACTAAAGCTTGTGAGGAAGCCTATGCATGCCATCACCCAAAAACCCAAAGATGGATGCCCCAAATCAACAAAAACACCATCTTTATGAACAAAGATCAAAGCTTTTGCCTTGAAACCAACTTGAGAGGCTCTCATACTAACATAGGGACTCTCTAACACTCTCATGATCATGAAACCTTTCATAGAAATGAAGTGGAGGCTATGATAGTTGAGTGGAGGCCATGAGAGTAGAAATTTTGCCATAGTTTAGTTGCATGAATGAATAATGAGGATTTAGGATAGGTTAGGGTCTTATTTATAGATTAGGCAAGTGTTTTAGGCCATAGGATTAAACCTAGATTCAATCCAAGCCATCAAAGCATGTCTTGGGGAAGAAGTCAAGTGTAGGAACCATCTAGGGCCTTTAGATTAAAGATGAACCATGAGAACCATCCAAATGCAAAATCTGCATTTGAGCGAATCGGCCCACGGGTTGACAGCCAAACACCCTGGATTAACCCCTAGTCGACCCAGCGGGCTCGGGTCGACCTCAAAAATCGGCCGGTTCGGTTATTCCCCTCTCCCAATTCGCTGTTTTGAACATTTTTGCATATTTATTTATTTAATTTTCAATTATATATATATATATCAATATATATATATTTCTCTGCGCAACCCATTTCACTTAATTAAGTATACTTTAATTTGGGAATTTTTCGTGAAACTTCGCGAGGCCATATCTTGGTCATACGGACTCCGATTTTCGAAAACTCGGACTCTATTTCGCGTATTTTTCCGAGACGAACGCAATGGCATAGCCCATTTCACTTGATTCAGAATTTAAAATTAAATTCTGCCTTGATTCTCCTCTTTAATCATGTTATCGAAATACGGGTTGTTACATTCTCCCCACCTTTTAGGATTTCGTCCCCGAAATCTCCAAGTTAGGAAGAACATATCCTACCATCCATCATCCATCTACTCAAAACATCATCCACGAGCAACCATTGTCCTTAGATGATTTCTAATGCTGTATGAATATATGCAAGACGTGTGTGTACATGTTCCTTAGCTAATGCTAATGATCAGGCCTGAATAATCTTTCTAATGCAAAATATGTATAGTGCCATGAATCCAACATGTATGCAAATAGTCCTAGTCATATAGATACTATATGCGTGCACAATCATTCATTCATATGCAACAACCGCATGATAATACATTCGATTTCATCCATAAACAAGTATAAATACTCGTGCATATGCAATATGAAATGTGACCGAGTCGAGCTAGTATCTAATGTGTATTCGCGCATCCACGAGCAACCACTTGCAACCACTTGCAACCATATCAATCATAACATGTTTCAAATACATGTTTACATCCATAGGGTTCTACCTAGAATTCCCTGAAACAGGGTCGAGAAGATAAACAGGACAAACTCCTTACAGGGTTTGTAACGGAGAATAGGACCGAGAGGATGTCCACAAAAGATAGCCTACAAGTAAGCTCTACAGAAAACAGGGATCAAGGATATACTCCCAAAAAGAGATATCATGCGCGTATCTAGTCTTTGACCATCAAAGTCGTATTTCCTTGAGCTTAATTCCATTGTGCCTTTACCGTCCTTTAACTTCGCGATTTCGTAGCTTCTTATTTCCTGTTTCCATAACATGAGCTGAAACTCATTTCTTCGTCGCCTCTCGTTCCACTTGCACTTATCCTTTTCCTAAAATACTTGACGCAAACATGACTGCGTACTCATGATCTCATGCAAGCTTTCCAAAATTCACTAATGAATCTCGGACCTCGTACCACAAGGTATTCCACATAGAAGAACTTTCTCTTGAAAGTAAACAGATGCCAACCAGGTTATCAAGCGCACTTACTAAGGTGATTTCTATAACCCATGCATAAGTGAAATAAACCATCCGTCTTATCGGCGAACACCACTCGATTGGGCTTCCAATTTCCCATAAAGGCATCAAGGGATTCTAAGTAACTAACCATGACCGAACCCAAAAGGTTACACGAGACTTCGAGGGTATTACCAAGGCTAGTCAAGAGTCTAACTACCCTCCTATCAAAACCGAGAGTGGCACCCCTTACTGGATAACCACTTCATCCCTAGAATCCATCCATAGCTTAAAAACATAAGCATTATTTCCAAACTCAACACTTGGCATAGACATTCCCAAATCCAAACAAGTCATGTATAAATGGACTGATTCTCCAATAGGACTTTGAGACAAAAATGGGATTCTCTATTACGCTAGTACTTAAGGTGCAGAGACTCAACTATCGAAGCAGACTTAAATGATACGATGATCAAAACAAAGTCCTAACGGGATGATAGAGAAGAAAAGCTAAACCTTTAACAAGATCGTCACCCTCCTTCCGAGGTACCCTAGAAATGAGAGCATACTGCTGCCCTCCCGATGATCTTGTCCTTTTCCCATAATACTTAACTATCCGTCCCGTTTTACCATGCCAAAGGTACTCTCTCGTCATGGGTTTCATTGTTCATCCTTCTCTCTCGTCCTGGGCTGAGCCATACCAACAAGTTGCTCATCCTTAAGCTCGTATCCTTTATCCTCTTCCTCACTATCCTTTCTTATAACGCGGCCATTGGTCTCTCGAGAACCACCTCCATCGTAAGGAAAACACTTTCGTAGATAGAAAAGACTAGTCGCAGTTAAAACCACTGTGACTACAGATGGAGGAAAGAAAGGAAAAGAGATTCAATTAAGGAAACAAGGATAGTGCTAATGGCCTTTGGGGAATAGCCTTTTTCTTTTAAAAGAAAATTTTCTTGAAAAATGCTTCTTTATAAACGATTTTCAAATAGTTTTCAGAAGGTCTTTAAAAACTTTTGCCCAGTCTGGTAACCTTCTGCTCTGATACCACGTGTAACACCCCGCCTCCGCTAGGGTCACTCACAAAGGAATGCACTAGCTTTAGAGGGGTATTATTGGTAAACATGCACAGAAATATCACAAGACAGAACATATAAAATAGCGGAAGTAAAATCGAACTTTCATAAACATTTATAATTAAGGTCTAAAGCCTTTTACATCAGAGTACATCAAAACCTGTCTTGCAATAGTAAAGAAGCATAAAGACTTTTTCATAAATTATTCCCCAAATAAAGACAGTAAAGTAGCCATAGCCAAGAAAAGTCCAAGCCATCCATGATGACCTTCAAGCAGAAGAAGTCCAAACTAAACAGCAGTATTTCCTCCCTGTAACTTGGGGGGAAACGGAAGAAAAGAGGCGAAACAAAACGGGTCAGTCAAAAAGACTGAGTAAGCCCTATCTACTATTAGTATAAAAACTAGTAAAGTTAACTGACATGAGAAGCTGAGATGAACATAAGCATGATAACAAGATAGATAAGCTAAATCAAAATAACAGGATGAACTATTGAACTCAGGTGAACTAAGGTGTCATGATAAATTACGATGTCAAGATAAAACAAGGTATCACATCGTCAGGTTTCTATCAAGTATAATATCCCAAGATATCTATCACGTATAACGTCCCATGGTATCTATCCTGTACATCTGCTCTGCACCTACCGTACTAGTATCCCAACTGTATCACGTGTTATCCGTGAATGACCCTTACTCAAAAGTCGTGTAGTGGTCCATGTCAACCTAATATATCGCATATATAGGTTACTCAACTCGTATGTTTTATTCCATGTAAATGTTCAGTCCCTTGCCGTAGGCCATACGGGCTTTCCCATGAGATTCTATATTACTTTACATAGTTCCATGATCCTTAAGATCGGTTTGGACTGTTACCCTAAACCTAGCTAGGGTCTTCCAACATGAATTAGCGTCTGTACAACTAGGACTTATGCTACCTAGGGCTACTAGGGATTACGCTTACCTATTGCACGTTTTCGTATCTCGGTTTGGGTTCAACCACCTAGGGCCACTAGGGATTACGCTAACCGCCAACCGCGCCCTTTTTCCCACGCATTCATCGTGAATCATTTTTCCATGACTGTATGCACATGTATCACATCGTGCCATCCGAGTCCTGTCACAGGGCAGACCAGGAAATACAGGACTCGGTCGGGAGCTTACGATTTATCTGCCGATGCAGATGCTAAGGTCTGTTTTTTTCTATACGTGGCTATGGTCCCACGCGACCCCTCCCTCAACTAGCGAAAGACAAGACAGGATAAATCCTGTACGAGAACACACTACTGGCCAACCCCCAATCCGAGCCTTACCGCACCCATAATTAGATAGCAATTATGGTCTATTGGGTGTTCTCTGCCTTTCCGTACGTACACGCTTGACCAAAGATGGAAGGTAGCCTGACGAAAAATGCTATCTAGGGTACGACCGTGTTTCGTCGACTATACCCTATCCATCCCCGTCTTTAGGTCGCTCGTATAGCAACCAAGGCATACTCTTGGTTCTTCTAACGCAGACCTTAACCTCTCATGAGCCTAGTATAATTACCTGGCAGCCCACAGAGGGATCCCAAGAATATCCTCACGTTCCCCGAAGCCGCTGCTTCGTTACCCAGTTCGCTGGAGCCTTTATCTAAATCAGATACTTGCTCCTACTCGTATACTTAAACGATGACCTACCGTATCAGGTTACTCATCTATCTATGAACTGGTCTAAATTTCCTTGACTAAGAATCATTACTTAGTTATCCTTCAACCAAGGTTTACGACTTAGCCTTATTCCCGTTATCCTTGTTAATTACGGTTACCCACCTAATTCTCCGAATTAGGGTTTACATAATAGATTAAGTGTCACTTAAGTTCATGACTTAATCCCGTCTACAAATCATGTCAAAATTGGCTAAGTATCCAAGTTCAAGGCTTAACCCGTCTACAAATCATGTCAAAATTGGCTAAGTATCCAAGTCCAAGACTTAACCCTACAAACCATGCTCAAGTTGGTTAAGTATATATTAACTTGACCCTATGAAATTACTTAGTCAAACCGGTCAAGTGTATTCAAGCGATTCATGACTTAGCCTTATCATGTTTTCACGTTATATTGGTTAAGTATGGGTTAACTTAACCTCAATAAATTCACGAGTTAGATTGGTTAAGCATAGACCACTTAACCACATCAAATTAACGAGTTAGATTGGTTAAGTTTAGGTCACTTAACCTCTTCAAATTAACGGGTGAGATTGGTTAAGTATAGGTCACTTAACCACTTCAAATCATCGTGTTAGATTAGTTAAGTATTTAACTTAACCCCATTAAACTACCAAGTGGGATTAATTAAGTCTAGGCTAACTTAACCCCATCCGATTATCATGTTTAGACTAGTTGAGTCTAATCTTAACCCCATCCATTAACTGTATCTTTTGGTTAAGTGTCATTAAGAAAACTTACTTAACCTTACCAAATTATCGTGTTGGATTGATTAAGTGTTGGTTAACTTAATCCCCGTCCACTAGTCGTATAAAAATGGTTAAGTGTCATTAGGCAAATCAAGTTACTTAACCTACCCAACCTTGTCATGTTTTGTTAAGTATCATTAGCCTAATCCAATTACTTAACCCATTTGTCCATGTCATATTTGGTTAAGAGTCATTAATCAAATTAACTTAACCCTATCATGTGGCATTAATTTCTTAATGCACCCCAACCTCTCACATTAGACTTTGTTGTGGTTACTAGTTAAGCCGGTCGGTTCCGGGTAGCTTTACACCACAACTTGGTCTAACCTCGGGTTCAAGCACAACATGACCAACTTCTCACATTGGGTCCTATTGTTTGCAACTACTAGTTAGGCCGGTCGGTTCCGGGTAGCTTTACGTTGCAAACTCAACCCAACCTCGAGTTGGCCACTTTCATGTTTAGTCTAGTGTCATGTTCATATTCAAGTTTTCAAGCAATTGGGTAGACCTAACTTAATAGGTAAATTCCCAATGGGTAGACCTAACTTAATAGGTAAATTCCCAAGCTTATGTTTTTATGCATACTTACATGTCACTTCCATGTTATATTTCAAGTCATGTTTTCAAGTATAAACACATGTCATATTTAACGTTACACGTTGTCATGTTTATACCCATTTACCCAAATCATGTTCATATCATTATGTTTTCCCATAATGTGACCCCAACGCTTTTTAAACTCGCATATACGTTCGCAACAACGTAATGGATTAAAAGAAGAGACTTGGCAAAGGCATGACAAAAATGGATATTAAGCCACAAGTTAATCATGGTGGCAAATGAGACACAAATGTGTTCATTAGCTTGCATGTTACATTCTTAAGCCTCAAAAACATGCATAAACCCAAACTTGGCACATAAGCGAATCATGGTGACAAAAGACATGGAATGATGACTAGAAACTCGCATATATCATCATATAAGGGTTATGACTTCATATGCAAGTTGACAAAAAAAAGGGTATGAAGGTTCTCATGTTGCATAATGCAACATTTCAACATAAAGGTTGTAGCTTTTAGCTCATAAGATCAAGATAATGACTTCATAAACTTGCATGACATGATAGCATGTATCATTCTCAATGATCAAACCCAAACTTGCAACATGAACATTTAACTTCATAGTTAATATCTAAGAGTAGGAAAAGGGCTTACATTGCTTTGAAGGCCTAAATCGATTAAACTAAAGCTTGTGAGGAAGCCTATGCATGCCATCACCCAAAAACCCAAAGATGGATGCCCCAAATCAACAAAAACACCATCTTTATGAACAAAGATCAAAGCTTTTGCCTTGAAACCAACTTGAGAGGCTCTCATACTAACATAGGGACTCTCTAACACTCTCATGATCATGAAACCTTTCATAGAAATGAAGTGGAGGCTAGGATAGTTGAGTGGAGGCCATGAGAGTAGAAATTTTGCCATAGTTTAGTTGCATGAATGAATAATGAGGATTTAGGATAGGTTAGGGTCTTATTTATAGATTAGGCAAGTGTTTTAGGCCATAGGATTAAACCTAGATTCAATCCAAGCCATCAAAGCATGTCTTGGGGAAGAAGTCAAGTGTAGGAACCATCTAGGGCCTTTAGATTAAAGATGAACCATGAGAACCATCCAAATGCAAAATCTGCATTTGAGCGAATCGGCCCACGGGTTGACAGCCAAACACCCTGGATTAACCCCTAGTCGACCCAGCGGGCTCGGGTCGACCTCAAAAATCGGCCGGTTCGGTTATTCCCCTCTCCCAATTCGCTGTTTTGAACATTTTTGCATATTTATTTATTTAATTTTCAATTATATATATATATATATATATATATATATATTTCTCTGCGCAACCCATTTCACTTAATTAAGTATACTTTAATTTGGGAATTTTTCGTGAAACTTCGCGAGGCCATATCTTGGTCATACGGACTCCGATTTTCGAAAACTCGGACTCTATTTCGCGTATTTTTCCGAGACGAACGCAATGGCATAGCCCATTTCACTTGATTCAGAATTTAAAATTAAATTCTGCCTTGATTCTCCTCTTTAATCATGTTATCGAAATACGGGTTGTTACAATCTCTGTACCTACCATATTTCTATCACCCATTTTGGTTTTATACTATGGAGATTTTGTATAATAAGAGTTTCTCTAATCTCATTTAAAAATCCTGGATATGGTCATGCATGGTTAGAGATTACTTATATTTTAAGTTGCGACTGATCCCATTTAAAAGTCCTAATAGGCTATGCATTGTTAGTGTGCTCTTAAAAATAAAAAGAAAAGGAAAAGAAAATAAACAAAAACTTATATAAATAAAATTCTCCTTGCTATGTAAAAAACATACCCATCAATCCATTTTCTAATTTGTGAAATATGTTAATATTTTATGATATATTATGATTTGTTGATTGATAGTCATTGGGATTTGCAATTGTTTGATTTTGTCACTTGATTTGAAATTATACCATATACACTTCCATTGATATTTTGTGCTTATTTTTCAAAACTTTATTTGAAAATAATTGGAATTCATATGTTTTTATAACTCTCTCCATTTTATAAAATTCATTGTAAATCCATCATTCTACAATTTGAATTTTGCCACAAATTTTGAAGAATGTTATGATTTTTTTTGATCGGATGAGATTTATGATGTACACTCTCTCTTGATTTGATTTTATATTTCTAGTCTATTTTCATCACTATTTTGATTTCTGTATCCTTTTGACGATAAAAAAGGGGGAGAATGGTTAAGATTTTGATTGATTAGTTAATATTTCATGAAAATTTTAGTATTAGAAATTCAGTTCCGTTATACTTTTTCACTCATATGCACATATTTAGGGTGGGTTCTGTTGTTGGGGGAGCATACATATAGGGGGGATTCTACACTTCACTGTCAAACACATTTATTGTATTCAAAATCTTATTATATGTTTGTCATCATCAAAAGGGGGAGATTGTTGTATATAACAATATGATTTTTGTTTGATGATAAAAAACATATGTATATATTATTATAAATGTATTTGCAATTGTATTATTCTACTACATCACATATAGAAATAAATATTTATATTTGAATAGAATACTGCTGCATTAGAATTCAAATATTCAAACAGTATTTTATTTAAATATAATATTTTATTTCAACATTTAAATAGTACAAATTTCATAACTCCACTATTGTACATCTCAGTGATATAATACAATCAATTTCATTTATTACATTGGTTCCTCACTACAACACTCAGTCACTTTTGTCTTCAATCTTCTTCAGTGTCAGTTCAGTCACATGCATACCTGTCACAGAAACACATACAGTAAATTGGAACAAAATAGAATTAAATTATAGCAGATATAAAATTTATTTTTCTCAGAATTTTGGTGTAATTCTCATCATATTTCTTGACTTGGTCTGATATGTATATACATCTATCTATGTCATACTACTTGTGATATTTACAGTGATTCACTGTAACTACCATAAGGAAGATTGTACGTCTAGTGCTCACAGACCATCCCCGTTACAACTATACTGGTTTGTTGATCACAACTACTAGTCTGCTGATCAGAACCAACATTTAAATTTGGCTGATTATGAATAGCCACAACTCAGGTATAGTGGTCTGCTGATAGAAAATTCATGTCTGCCATTCAAACAGCTCACAAATATAATTACACGTGCATAATACATGTATACACATACATGTGTATGTATATGCACATATATTTATTTTATGAAAGGGAAAAATTGTCAAATCAGTGAGTGCACAGTTCAAGCCCAATCTCGAGTCAACATGGCATGTGAAGAAAGTGACACCATGCATAGATCAAGTTTAAGAAAGAGAAATAGTTTTAAATGTGTTGTTGCTCCATAGCATTCTTGAACTTGATCTATGCATGTTGTCACTTTCTTCACATGCCATGTTGACTCAAGATTGGGCTTGAACCATGCACTCATTGATTTGACCATTTTCCCCCGCATAAAGTAAATATATGTGTATATACATAATGTATTGTGCACGTATAATTATATTTGTGAGCTGCTTGAATAGCAGGCATGAATTTTCTATCAGTAGACCACTATATCTGAGTTGTGGCTATTCAGAATCAGCAAAAATTAAATGTTGGTTCTTATCCGCAAACCAGTATAGTTGTGTCGGGGTTGATCTGTGAGCACTAGAGATACAGTCTCCCTTGTGGTATTTACAGTGAATATCACAAGTAGTCAGACACATAGATGTATACACATATAAGACCAAGTCAAGAAATATGATGAGAAACACACCAAAATTCTGAGGCAAATAAAATTTAAAAATAAATTTATATCTACTAGAATTTAAATTTAATATGTTTCTGTTTACTATGTGTGTTTATGTGACAGGTATGCATGTGACTAGACCGACACTGAAGAAGACTGAAGACAAGAGTGACTGAGTGTTGTAGTGAGGAACCAATGTAATAAATGAAATTGATTGTATTATATCACTGAGATATACAATAGTGGAGTTGTGATATTTGTCCTATTTAAATGTTAAAATAAAATATTATATTTAAATAAAATACTATTTGAATATTTAAATTCTTGTGCAGTAGTATTTTATTCAAATATAAATATTTATTTCTTTATGTGATGTAGTAGAATAGTACAATTGCAAACACATTTATAATAGTATATATATGTTTGTTATCATAAAAAAATTCATATTGTTGTATACAACAAGGAGAAGGTTGTCCTTCAAAAGTGGATGTGTCTTTTGGAGAAATATTCCGAGGTTCCTCCTTGTTTGTTCTTTCTAGAAGTTCCTCGACGTAAGCATTTATTGGAGAGGGATTCTTGGGAATTTCGATATATTATTTTTCAGGGGTTTTCTCTCTTTCGCCCGGTCATGGTACTTGACTTGAACCTATAGGATCTTTACTCTTTGAGGCCTCTTTGACTTCAAATGCTGTTGTTGTTTGCCCTTCGACTGGGGCCATCATCCCCAACTACCACTGGTATGGGAGGAACTTGAACTGGGGGCATATATGCAAGAGCACGACCTCCACCAAGTCCTATACTTCGCTGTGGACTAAGCAGATGATGTCTACGAAGAAACTCATCCATTAAGCACATTCTGACGTTTAATAAAGCTAGGCCAGCATTCAACAAAGTGTTTAGATGATCTTGATAGACTTGGCCCTGCGGTTTCTTTGGATTGGGAATTGAAAATAAGAAGGAAAATTCAGTGAAGCTGTAAGTAAAGCTAGAATAAGAAGGCTAAGGTCTGATACTCACTGGATTAAAGCCACCGCCTGGTACATCTAGCCTGATGACGAATGTAGATCCAGTTGGGCCTTATATCGCCCACATTGCTGAACCCATCAACGATGATCTTTCTCTTGGGTACATATTTGAAGTATAGTAAGGAGGGAGTCTCAACTTTTTGATGATTGAAATGATAGAAGAAAATGATATCTTCAAAAGTAGGCTCCTAACCTAGAGCTTCCACGTATGCAATGTACATGGTATACCAGTATGAGAAAGCAGTTGGGTGAAGTTGCATTAGAGCTATTCTTAATCGTCTTAGAAAATCAATGACGAAAGGTGGGAATGGAGGAATGGCCCCGACTGGGCATATTAGCCGACTTATTGCCATATATCCTTATAGAGGATTGTGAGGTTGATCTAAGTTGTTTTCGGCAACCTGAACCTCATGCCAAAAAATTCCATGTCTTAGACATAATTGTCGAAGTCTTGGATCGTCGAGTGTAGATACCGATGAGTCACTGGGTTGCGACAGAATAACCGCATTGTCAAATGTATCAGGAGCTCAATTATCTCATACTCCTCCTATTTCGTCATACATAGATATCCCTTCGTCGAATGATTCTATGTCCTCGTGGAGATCGACTTCGAACACTGGGTCAACACTTTCCGAGATAGAATCCGATGGAAGAATATCGGGGTAAGTGGACGATTCTAGAGCTTTTCCCTTTTGAGACTCAGAATACCTTATTGGATATCTCTTTAACATGATTGCTGTACTATCCAAGAAACGTCAAAGATTAGAGTAAAGTAACCTACGCCCCCTATGTGTGCGCTAGTGTGTGCAGTGCAAATGCGATAAGTGCATAAAGGAAAGAAGCAAACAAGGCACGCAGTTGTTCGATGTGCATCACAATGTTGAAGAAGTTTGTGTCGTTATATCCAGGATTGCCAAGTAAGTATGTTGTGCTATTTTAAAGTCCATATCCTGAAAAGGGCTCTATCCTAACTATCCACGAGATTGGGTGATATGTTAGCTTTGGTCGAATTATATATATACACGATGGATTATAGCTATTACAGTCTTCTTGTTCGTTAAATTGGATACATGCAGAAATATGCGAGAATTATATTAAGGGTCGGGTCAAAACTCCGGGTCGAAGCCGCTCCAGGTCGAAATAATTTGACCCGACCCCATGATGCCTGCGACGCTCATAACCCCTCAACATTTTGATCCACCCACTTATTAGATTTAGACCCGGTTATTTTCCTTTTCTTCTTCCATCACAATTTCGAACCCCTTTGCCTTCCATTCTCTCCACTAGCTCATCGGGATGAAGAATGGACACACCCACCGATGCCTTCGACATCGCTAGTGGATCGGAGGTGCAGTGATTGCCACCAGTGACTATTCTGACATCGTTGATGACGGTGGCGACCCCAAGTTTCAAAATGTCGACGTCACGATGGAAAATAAAAGGAATTGATGAGTTTATCAACCAAATTTGTTCGAAAGTTTGAATCGAAGCATGAATTAAAAGATTTGCAGCTTACCTATGTATCGAAGTCAAGCATTGAGTTGGATTTTGAAATGGATGGAAAGCTAGGGTTTTGTGAACCCATAATGTTTTTGCAGCGAAGAAGTAAAGTGAGTGAACGAAGGGAAAGTAATTCAAATTACATATACCTCATGAGGTGACCGTTCGTGTTCCCTGAACGATCGGATAGACAAAATGCCATAAAGAAGATATGTATGGTATAGGGAATTCAGTTTGAGCTATCGTCGGGTCGAATCCTTCATCCCGAAAGACAATATGCCATCCGATCCAATTCGAAGAATATTGACAGATCGAAAAGTCAAAAGAAAATGAAGGGGTCTCTGAGTGATTACTCCGCATAAATGGCAGTATATTGTGTTCATGTGAAAATTAAATAAATGTAAATAATTGTGCGGAACGACTTGTATGTGCGACCATATACGAGATCTGATAGAGTAATATGATGAATATAGTTAACTTCAACCTTTTGATTTGACAAAAGTTGAAGGATTTACCTGTAACTTCACCTATACTCCAGTTGAAGATGCTGAATTACCAGAAGTAATGAAAACGTTCATGGGTGCGATCTCCTATTTATACATGGTGTACAGGAATCAAGGGTTACGACCTTATGAAGCAACAGAACTGTTGACTATTGTTTATTCGAAAATGGATGGATTACCGTGTTCAAAGCTCATCGCACCTACGATAAGACATACTTTGGGAGGCAAAATTTTAGCCTGCCTTGTGACAAAGCCATCCAAAGTCCAAGTGACTGTGATCGCATACATTAGATAACTAGGAGTTGTGCCTACTCAGGAGCTCCTGATTAAATCAAGGCCAGGTAAAGTTGAAAAGTTTAGTTACGTTCGGGTCGAACTGAAATTCCACTCCAAGGTCAATGACAGTAGGTCAGCGACCTCTAAGTCGAACGGATTCGACCCAAGCCCATTTCCGATGATTGACTAGAATTACTACCCAATACTTCAGTTATCCCCTATTCAAGCGGAGTCGGTGACACATGGCCATGACCCACGACCCATATACTGCACAAACTGGTGCTACTAAGTGCCTATTAACCCGGATTCGCTGCCACCTAATATAAGTCGTTCCCACTCAAACTTAGAGTTCCAACACTATAAATATAGGACACGGAGACGAAGCAATGGACCTTTTGGACACTTGAATCTTTGAAAATATATTTGCTACCGCCATTCCTATTCTGTCCGCAAGCTGTTTCATCTGTTTTTAGCTCTTCTTCATATTTTCGATAGAAAAACGATTATATTGTCAGTGTTCGAGAGACTTAATTAGTGTAATTGTAATTCTTTGCTGAATATAAGAGTTATAAGATGGATGTAGGCTCGTTAACGCCGAACCACTATGAATCTCATGCGTTTGCTTGTTTTTCCTCATTTTAGTTTATTTTTCTTCATTAGTCCCTACTAAATCTAGTCTATTGGGTGTTAGTGCCATTATTTGGTCTAACAAGAAGAACTAAATTCATGCACAAGTTTACACTTCTGTACCTATGGCCAAATGTAAAAGCACCATTGTTCACTTGAGATATCCGCGCTTGGAGCTACCACCAGCTGATCACCGCCAATTGCATCCACTCCGACACCACCTACTTGCTCCGGCCACCCCTCTATCCATCTCAAGCCGAAGATGTTTCCTCTACACTTCCCATGAAAACCTAGGTTGTAAAGTCGAACCATCCAAAATGAAAAATGAAAAAAAGAAGATAAAAACTGTGATATGTAACACATTGCGCCACTTCCCTCCACCTTGACGCCGACCATGCACAACCCCTCGGACGCCGAATGTGCCTCCACTTACTGCATCCCCTTGTCTTCAACAAACACACCAAGTCCTATCTCATTTAGAGGAAAAAAGCCAAAACAAAATATTTTTAGCCCCGCGTGCAGCTCTGGGTGCTCATGCCTGTCACCCACGCCTCCATTGATCTGCCATGAACCGAGCCTTGACTTGGTGGTTTTATGTCATGGTTTATGGGGGTTTTTTCTAGTTGTTTTGTGTGTGTTTATTTGGTGTGTGTGAGATCAGAAAATGTTGTTGGTGAGTGGAATAGTACATGTGAATGGTATGTATGAGGTCTGATGTTCAATCTTGATAGTTATTGGTTGGAGACATATATTTTTGTTTACATTCAATATTTTATACAATATGTATAAATTTTGCTCCATGCAAATATATATTCTATAAAATAAGAAGAATTTTTGATATGGAATTGTGATTAGAGCTCGGGTTGATCCTCTTGATTTATCGTGCAGAGATTTTGATTTGAGTTATGTGGTTTGATTCAAACATGCTTGCTTGTGTCATATTAGCTTTTGTATCTGTGTTTGTATCAGCCTAGATCATCTTCCATTTAATTTGCCACGTAAGGTGAGAACCATCACTCATGATTAATATTTTCATTTAGTGAATTTGACACCTTTTAAAATGACATATGAAATGTTATGATTGTTCTAAAATCTTGATTTATTTGTTATGAAACTTATACATATGTGACACACATATTTTTGACATATATGACACCAATTAATTGCAAGTGATATTTGATTGTTGTGGTATATTACGATGCATGTGTGATATCTATAGTGTTATATTTATTTTATTCACACACTGCAAGTTCCCTATAGATTTGTAAAATCACTATAGGTTGAAATGATATATACTCAAATCACTGTATAAATCTAGGAATTGAAACTGAATTTTTTGAGATGCGGTTGAAATGATTATACCCGTAAATTGAATATTAAGCAGATTGAAATGATATATATCTAGATTACTTAGCCTTGGTAGAAAATTGTATATAGACACCGTTGGCCTATTTTAAAAAGTAATCTTTGAATTTATAAATGTACTCTGATTTAATAAAATTATTTTAGAAATCTAAATTTAGAATTTTATCTAAACTAATATTTTATAATTTAATAAAGATTTAAATTTGGACTATATGATATAATTCTTTTATTTATAAGTTAATATGTGTTTTTAAAATACAAATTTAAGAATTCAAATTATAATATCAATTAGTTTTAAAATTTAGTAGATTAATAAATCATTTAATGTTTAATGATTATTTAAAATTTAAACTTATATATATATAATTAGAGATATTTATAAAATATAAGTATATCAATGTTTGAAGAGAAGTTAGAAATTTAATGATAACTTAATTTGTTTAGATGACTTAATTGAAATGAATTTATCAATTTAAGAAAGATTGATTTTAAGAATACAATTTATCAAGTTAAGATAAACTAATTTTAAGATGTCAAGTTAAATTAATGAATGGGTTTTAAGAATTTTTATGATTCTAAAAATTAAAAATTGATTTGATAATAATTTACTACGTAGATGTTTTGAATCCGAACATACTTGAAGTTAAAATATTACAATTGATTAAATGACACTTAGATTTAATTGATATGAACTTTATAAGGCGTGATTTAAAGGTAATGTGAATCTTAAAAAATAGAATTGGATAACCCAACTTGAATTCTCTTTGAAATTGTTGACACGCTTTTCGGTTAAAACTGTCATACATCAATATTTTGGTTAGCGACACCCTCATGTCTCGAGAATGTCATCGGAAAACACAAAGTGATTTAGTCATTCAGAAAAGTTGGAAATATCGTCGATTCATATAATTGTAATCAGTGGACTTTAAAAAAATGGCATGGTAAAAATACTTGATTGACTCGGTCCGATCAGCTTAAAATGTTTGCATGTGTCGGTACGATCACGTGGCAAAACTTATCATGGAAAATATATGGATTTTGATGAAAAGTAGTGTACCGTACTAAAAAAATCCGATCAACATGGCGTGATCATGGAAAATGGCTTGCGCAATTCATGGCATCAAAATATGGTACTTGGCAAATTTCCGGTTTGGTACGTTCAAAAACTGATGGTGGACATGAGAAAATCATCAAAAATCACATGTATGTGCATGGATGATCACATATTGGCTGATCATTTGGCTTGGCACGTTGAAAACACAGTGATCGACATAGGAAAATGGGTAATTTCCACGGCTCCAACTCGGGCCAATAAGGTTTGGAATTCTGGCTTGATAACGTGGGATTTCGCATCATGATTTTCATATCGCATCTGGGATGCGAAATCCCCAGTCTCGCATCAGCCCCGACATTGGAAATTTCGTATCCTCTTCGGAATATGAAATGTTGGATTTGGCATGGTACTTCTAGTTTTTGTTTTTCGCATCAAATCTGGGATGCGAAAAAGCCAGATCGCATAGCGTGGATACTCTCGAAACACGGGTGCGCACTCTGGATACGATATGGCAAAAATGGTAAGGCAGGGCAACTCGAAAAGTATTGAGTGACTCGGAGGGATTCGAAGTTTTCATGACTTTACACTGTGACTTTCGGGATGCGAAAATAGATTTGGCACGGATTCGAAATTTTGGCAAAGTGTCAGATCACCTGACACGAATCGTTTTACCGTGCGGATCACTACCTTTTGCATAATCCGCAGTGTTTTTAACAGATTTTTGGGAGGTGAATTTGGCAAAGCTCCGGGATGTGTAATTTAGAATCCCACTTCCCCGAGATGCGAAATTTTCTGTTGTGGACCTTAAATCTCACATACTGTGACAGCCCGCCCAGCACCAGCCTGCATTTCCTCCGAAGGTGCGCTGTACACATGCCCGACTAGCACGGGACGGACGCCAAAGAAAGGAAAGAAGAGAATGAACTAATCAAGAACCTGTAGAATGTCTCACAGCGCATGGAACAAAATATAATAATAATATACTTGACATAAAACAGGTGAGACAGTGCATAAGCTGATAACTAAAACCAACATCAACATCATCATCAGAGCAGCGGAAATCCAAATATAGCTTATTACAACTTTCCAAATTACTGTCTCTAGAACAAAAGAAAGCAAAAGTAGAAGATACACTACTAATGCCCAAGCAGTGATCTTCAACAACACAGGGAGAATATTTATATATATCATACGTGGAAGCCTCCTGCTCGACTCCGGATCAGCTACTCGTGCATACCCAGCTAACCTGTCTCTAGTATGCTCGTGAGAGCACCCAGAGTAATAAGAAGAGACATAAAACTCTAGGTCAGACAAAAAGTCTGGTATGAGCGATAAGTAGCTAAACAGAACAATAACAGGTATACTAAACCATAACTGAACCTGGACCTGCAACCAAAGAGTTAGCACTACATACCGTACAATACTCTAAGGTGCCACTGAACAGATGGTGTAAAGATAACGGGGGTGGGGTGTGCATGTCATAATGATGGCAAACAAATTAACCATAGCAATCATCCTCACATCTCTCACTCAGTGCGTAAAGCATACGATGTCCACCACTGTCAATCACTAGACCCATCGAAGTAGTGACGGAGTTCGACTTGTACAACTACTGCTACTACCAAGCTTACCACATGGATTCATGACCAAATCTTTACAAATGACCCCACCTCATTGGTCTATAGTTCTTTAGTCGTACCTAGGCCACGGTGGCCCTGGATCCGTTCACGTACTCCCTACACATAGTGATTCAAAGTTACAGACATCGACAACCCCTTAGCACACGTCCCGCAGCAAAGTCCAATCATGAAGCCCACTCATTGGTTCCCAACTGGATCCTGAGTCAAAGCTCCTCATTTGGACTTCCTTTGCATCTCGGGTTTTGGTCGAATTGGAATTGGTCTTCAAAAGAGTCGTCGCGTGATAGTAGAAACATTTGGTCATTCGGTTCGGTTCGGTGTATGGGGTCCTTCATGCCACATCGGTTCGGTTCTTGCTCCATCGGTTCGGTTCGGTGTTCCCCTTCTAGCTTGGTTCGGTTCGGTGTTTGCTCCCTCCTAGATGTCCCGATCCGATCCGGTGCTTCGCTCCAACTCCAGCTCCGAGCTTGGTCCTCCGATCTGATCCCCATGCCCTTGCCTCCGATCCGATCCCTATTGGTCTCTCCGATCCGATCCCCGTTGGTCTCCCCGATCCGATCCCCTGCTCAACTCCAATTCTAAACAAATGGCCTTCCTTCTCGCCAAGTCTCCTTTAGTGCGAGGTTCCGATCCGGTTCGGTTTCTTTGCCCAGTCCACCATCCAATCCGAGCCTTCTATCCTGATCCGATCCGAAACCCTGCACATTTTCCTTCAACTTTTCCAGCAACTGTTTTGCGCCATACGACGGCGTTTTCGACCACTCTAACTCTTCTAATCAATCACAAAGCATATCATACAGTCATAGCAACATAGCAAACTAACCACAAACACCAAAACAATGAATTAACATGTCAAAACGGATCAAATATACCCAAAAACCCATATTTTCCCTTAAGCATGTTTAGGCAAAACTAATGATATGATTAGTAAAACTTAACCAAATCAAACTAAATTTCTAACAGAGGTCTAAAACATTATTTTCGAATTTATAAATATTTTTCCAGAATTTATTAGTGTGTAAATTCGCTAATCTTCACTAATTACCCTTAATTAACTGTAATTAGTGCAAAACTATGCAAATCACTCACCTTGGCCACAAATAAACTTTAGACCTGAAGTAATCTACTGTTATGGCATTGTTCCCAATGCAACACAGCAGCTCTAACCTTGCTTTGGTGCTTTCTCTCCTTAATTTGATGTGGTTTAAGCCAAAACTTGATTAGAAAGTGATTAGAAGTTGATTTGGGTGTTGTAGGCCATTGCTAGGGTTCCAAGAATGAAAGTGGCGGCTGAAAGAAATGTTTTCTAACCCTAATCAGCCCCTATACATCTCCAATCCCGAAATCCCCCTTTGGGCCTAGCTGTTAATTACCCGGTTAAGCCCAATTAAGCTGTTTTTCACCATCTGAAACTTGTTTCAGCCATATCTCCCAAACGGTGAGTCCGTTCGGCTAATGCGACCACTCTACGGAATTGTAAACCATCAAACGAATCTAATGGAAGTGGTTTCAGGTCAAAACTCCTTTCCAGTCAAAAGTTATGGCCAAACAAAATCATCTAGGGGCAAAACGGTCATTTAAAAATCGGGAAAAAATCACGAACATGGGAAATGACCCCAATAGTCATCTCCCAAAGTTACATGACCATACGACTTCGTACGTGAACGAAATAAATATTCTACGATCCTGTGATGCGTAGAATGCGGGTCGTTACATTCTCCCCCCTTTAAGAAATTTCGTCCTCGAAATTCCTTAACCCAGAACATACAAAGGATCCCGCATGCCTACCAGCCACATACAACAATCAAACATGCAAAACGAACAAACAAGCCTATCCTAGCATGCGGAAAGGCAAAATCGGAGTTAAAATCTTACCAGGCAAAGAGTTCTGGATACGTCTTCCTAATGCTCTCCTCTGTCTCCCAAGTACAGTCATCCTCATTCTCGCCCCACTGGACTTTGACTAGATTCATCGCTTTCCTTCGAAGTTGCTTCGTATCGTTCCCAACAATACGCATAGGCTTGCGTTCCCAACCGCCTCGGGTTCAACTTCGATATCATCCAACTGATCAGGTGAAATAGTCACATCTGGGTCGTGCACGAACTTCCTTAACTGGGAAACATGAAATACATTGTGAACTCCTGCCATCTTCTCTGGTAATTCAACTTTGTATGCTAAATTCCCAATTTGTTCAAGAACTAGGAATGGACCAACAAATCTTGGTGCTAACTTGCCTCTCCTGCCAAATCGTATCACGCTTTTCAACGGAGAAATCTTGACAAACACCAAGTCGCCAATGGAGAACTTCAACTCTCTTCTCCTCTTATCAGCATAACTTTTCTGCCTATCTTGGGCAGCCTTCATTTGCTGTTGGATAATCTTAATCTTAGCCGAAGTTTCTCTTATCACACCGGGTCCAAGCACAAACTTCTCGCCAGTTTCTACCCAACATGACGGTGAGTTGCACGGTCTTCCGTACAAAGCTTCAAACGGAGCCATACCGATACTGGATTGGTAACTATTATTATATGCAAACTCTACTAGATGCAAATGGTCATCCCATGATCCACCAAAATCCAATACACAAGCTCTCAAGAGGTCTTCAAATATACGATTCACCCTCTCTGTTTGACCATCGGTTTAAGGATGATACGCGGTGCTGAGATGTAATTCTGATCCTAACGCCTCTTGTAAGCTTTTCCAAAATCCACTAGTGAACAACGGTTCTCGGTCACTCATAATGCCTTTGGGTATTCCATGAAATCTCACTACCCACTTTACATATAGTTCAGCTAACTTAGTTGCCCTCCTATTCGACTTGACGGGTATAAATCTTGCACTTTTGGTCAATCGGTCCACAATCACCCAGATGCTATCATGGCCCGATCTAGTCCTTGGTAACCCATCAATGAAATCTATTGACACTTGTTCCCATTTCCATTCTGGAATTTCTAATGGTTGCAACAAACCACTAGGCTTCTTTTGCTCAGCTTTAACTAGCTGGCAATTCATGCATTTGGATATAAATTTCCCAACGTCTCCTTTCATCCCTTCCCAGTAGTAGGTCTACTTTATGTCTCGGTACATCTTGTTACCACCGGGGTGTATGGTCAGTTTTGAGTGATGACATTCTCTAAACACTTCATCTCTCAATCCATTGACGTTGGGTACAAGTAGCCTTCCATTCCTTCTAAGCCGTCCATCTCGGTCAAGCCCATACTTGTTCATATCTCCATCGATTCCCATCTCTAACTTTGAGATGATTTCCAATAGGTTAGGATCGTCCCTCTGTCTGGAACCAATCCGCTCAATCAAAGTGGGTCTGATCGTCAAACTTGATAACATTTCTGGATCCAATTCGCACTTTGGCCTGAAATCATACCCAGCGATGTACTCCAGTTGCTTCCATTCTAGAAACATAGCCCCTAAACTGGCATGTCTCCTACTTAATGCATCAGCCACCGCATTGCCCTTTCCTGGTGTAGATGCGATGTCGAAATCATAGGAAGCTAAGAATTCTAACCACCTTTGCTGCCGGAGTTTTAGATCTTTCTGAGAGAAGAGATACTTTAACGATTTATGATCGGTAAACAACTCGAATCTTTCTCCCAAAAGATAATGTCTCCACATCTTCAGTGCAAACACGATTGCTGCCAATTCCAAATCAAGGGTAGGGTATCTTCTCTCATGCGGTTTCAATTGCCGACTTGCATAAGCTACAACCCTACCTCCTTGCATCAATACAACACCTAGCCTTGTGCCACATGCATCCGTATATACCGTCATCTCTTCATTCCCCTTAGGAATGACTAACACTGGTGCACATGTCAACTTATCCTTTAGACTCTTGAATGCATTCTCGCACCTTTTGTCCCAGACAAAAGCTTGATTCTTCTTGGTCAACTGGTTCAACGGTGCTGCTATCTTGGAGAAGTCTTGGATAAACTTACGATAATATCCAGCTAACCCCAAGAAACTTCTTATGTCCGTTGCATTCTTGGGCGTAGACCAATCTTGTACCGTAGCCACCTTCGCAGGATCCACGGCAATACCATTCTCTGAAACAACATGGCCCAAGAATCTCACTTCCCTCCTCCAGAAGTGACACTTAGAAAACTTCGCTTTCAATTGGTGTTTTCTCAACATCTCCATTACTATCCTCAAATGTTTCTTGTGTTCTTCCTCTGTCCTCGAATAAACAAGTATATCGTCCACGAACACAAGAACAAACTTATTCAACTGATCTCTGAATACCCTATTCATAAGATCCACAAAATATGCTGGGGCATTGGTCAGCCCGAATGGCATGACCAACCACTCATAAAATCCAGACGGCGTCCGAAATGCCGTTTTAGCTATACTCTCAGCTTCTACTCCAAGCTGATGAAAACCTGTAGCGAGATCCAACTGAGAAAATACTCTCGCGCCACTCAACTGATCAACCAAATCATCTATCCGCGGTAGAGGATACTTATTATTCCTCGTCACTTTATTCAACTCGCGGTAGTCTACACACAAACGAAGGGAACCATCCGCCTTGGTAGCAAACACAACTGGTGCTCCCCATTCAGAAACACTCCTTCTGATAAATCCCTTCCTCAAAAGATCGTTGACTTGCACCCCGAGCTCTCGCTGCTCCCTTGGTGCCATACGACGAAGTGGCATCACTATAGGTCTGGCATCTTTAACCAAATCAATACGGAACTCAATCTCTCGGTGTGGTGGAAGCCCGGTCACTTCCTCGAAAACGTCCGGATACTGACCTACCATGGGAAAACGTGACAACTCACTATGCGGAATGTCGAGGGAATTTAGAAAACTAGCCATTACCCCATCTCCGGGTAGACCACCAAACACTACCCTCCGCCCATCATCCTCTCTAGCTGTCACCAAAAAGCCCTCACAGTCTACCACCACCCCGTATCTTTGGAGCCAATCGACTCCCAAAATAATGCCAAATCCAGTAAAGCCCAAAACAAAGCAATCACAAACAAACATGCATCCATGACTCGATAAGACCAAATTACGACAAATCATGCTAAGGTTAGTCGAACCACCAATCGAGTTCGTCACTACTAAAGGTCTATCGACAATCTCGGGCTCCAATCCCAACCTATCTACCAGGTCACTAGATATGAAAGAACTGGAAGCCCCGGTATCAAACAAAACTCTAACAGGAACATCATAAACAGAAAGCATACCTTGAATAACGACATTCTTTCCCTTCTCCGCCGCAGTTGGGGCATTCGACGAGGAAGGAATAGCATTAAGGGCATATGCTTTCACCATCTGCTTTTCCTTAGGGGTTGCGGACACTTGTCCTTGTGATGTCCCACTTGGCCACAGTTGAAGCACTTCCTATCCGCTGGCTTGGCCCGACAATTACTAGCATAATGGCCCTTCTTACCACAACTGAAGCACTCAACATCTTTCTTATTCTTTCTCTGGCCATCCTTATTCTGATTCTGCTTCCTCTTATTCTGAGAACTACTCTTGCCTCCACCACTTGCTTGCGGCTTTGGCTCCTCTGTAGATGCAACCTCAGTCTTCGGCTTAGGGTAAAGACACTCTGACCTCAATGCTTTCCCCACAATCGATTCAAACGTCTCATCGATATGGTTAATAAGCCTTTCCCCCAAGTACTAATCCAAACCAGTTATGAACTTCTCGTTCTTCTTCTCGGCAGTATCAATAAGAGATAACCCATACTTCGACAAAGTGTCGAATTCGGCAATATACTCTGAGACAGCTCTGCTATTCTGCTTGAGTTCCAAGAATCTCTTAAACAACACTGAATTCTGAGCAGTTGGAATGAACTTCTCGCTAAAGCGAACCTTAAACTGCTCCCAAGTAATCTGATCCTCGGGAGTAGCTGCCTTTATAGCATTCCACCAGTTCATTGCCCGTCCTTGCAGCTGATGGGATGCTAGCCTTCTCTTCATCGCATCCTCGATACCCAAATCCTCGAAGATACGTTCGCAACTATCCAACCAATCCTGAACATCCGTAGCCGACTCCGTTCCATGGAACGGCTTCCCACCAAGACTAGTATAATCCTTATTCAGCTTTGCGAAATCGGCCCTAGGCGCCTGCACTATTGGACCACCACCATTACCACCATTGGGAGCTTCCCTCTGTACATCCCTAAGCATCTCCCACATGAGGTCAGTAAACATCGTCCTCATGTCAGCAACATTCCCATTATTGGCTCCCCTACTGGCACCTCTTGCGTATCGGCTCATCGTTCAATCTGTAAAGAGAAAACGATTAACCATCTCTATAGTGGTGCTAGTGCAGTGCGACTTCATCCTTAGCTATACTAATAGTATATATATATAGCTTTTGAAAACCAAAATAATCACAAATACGCGCTCCCATATACGTATATTATCTCTCCCTGATAACTTCCTTAGGTTAACTACGCAACCTAGAGCTCTGATACCAAGTGTGACGGCCCGCCCCGCACCAGCCTGCATTTCCTCCGAAGGTGCGCTGTACACATGCCCGACTAGCACGAGACGGTCGCCAAAGAAAGGAAAGAAGAGATTGAACTAATCAAGAACCTGTAGAATGTCTCACAGCACATGGAACAAAATATAATAATAATATACTTGACATAAAACAGGTGAGACAGTGCATAAGCTTATAACTAAAACCAACATCAACATCATCATCAGAGCAGCGGAAATCCAAATACAGCTTATTACAACTTTCCAAATTACTGTCTCTAGAACAAAAGAAAGCAAAAGTAGAAGATACACTACTAATGCCCAAGCAGTGATCTTCAACAACACACGGAGAATATATATATATATATATATATATATATCATACGTGGAAGCCTCCTGCTCGTCTCCGGATCAGCTACTCGTGCATACCCAGCTAACCTGTCTCTAGTATGCTCGTGAGAGCAGCCAGAGTAATAAGAAGAGGCATAAAACTCTAGGTCAGACAAAAAGTCTGGTATGAGCGATAAGCAGCTAAACAGAACAATAACAGGTATACTAAACCATACCTGAACCTGGACCTGCAACCAGAGAGTTAGCACTACATACCGTACAATACTCTAAGGTGCCACTGAACAGATGGTGTAAAGATAACAGGGGTGGGGTGTGCATGTCATAATGATGGCAAACAAATTAACCATAGTAATCATCCTCACATCTCTCACTCAGTGCATAAAGCATACGATGTCCACCACTGTCAATCACTAGACCCATCGAAGTAGTGACGGAGTTCGACTTGTACAACTACTGCTACTACCAAGCTTACCACATGGAGTCATGACCAAATCTTTACAAATGACCCCACCTCATTGGTCTATAGCTCTTTAGTCGTACCTAGGCCACGGTGGCCCTGAATCCGTTCACGTACTCCCTACACATAGTGATTCAAAGTTACAGACATCGACAACCCCTTAGCACACGTCCCGCAGCAAAGTCCAATCATGAAGCCCACTCATTGGTTCCCAACTGGATCCTGAGTCAAAGCTCCTCATTTGGACTTCCTTTGCATCTCGGGTTTTGGTCGAATTGGAGTTGGTCTTCAAAAGAGTCGTCGCGTGATAGTAGAAACATTTGGTCATTCGGTTCGGTTCGGTTCGGTGTATGGGGTCCTTCATGCCACATCGGTTCGGTTCTTGCTCCATCGGTTCGGTTCGGTGTTCCCCTTCTAGCTTGGTTCAGTTTGGTGTTTGCTCCCTCCTAGATGTCCCGATCTGATCCGGTGCTTCGCTCCAACTACAGCTCCGAGCTTGGTCCTCTGATTCGATTCCCATGCCCTTGCCTCCGATCCGATCCCTATTGGTCTCTCCGATCCAATCCCCGTTGGTCTCCCCAATCCGATCCCCTGCTCAACTCCAATTCTAAACAAATGGCCTTCCTTCTCTCCATGTCTTCTTTAGTGCGAGGTTCCGATCCGGTTCGGTTTCTTTGCCCAGTCCACCATCCGATCCGAGCCTTCTATCCCGATCCGATCCGAAACCCCGCACATTTTCCTGCAACTTTTCCAGCAACTGTTTTGCACCATACGACGGCGTTTTCGACCACTCTAACTCTTCTAATCAATCACAAAGCATATCATACAGTCATAGCAACATAGCAAACTAACCACAAACACCAAAACAATGAATTAACATGTCAAAACGGATCAAATATACCCAAAAACCCATATTTTTCCTTAAGCATGTTTAGGCAAAACTAATGATATGATTAGTAAAACTTAACCAAATCAAACAAAACTTCTAACAGAGGTCTAAAACATTATTTTCGAATTTATAAATATTTTTCCAGAATTTATTAGTGTATAAATTCGCTAATCTTCACTAATTACCCTTAATTAACTGTAATTAGTGCAAAACTATGCAAATCACTCACCTTGGCCACAAATAAACTTTAGACCTGAAGTAATCTACTGTTATGGCGTTGTTCCCGATGCAACACAGCAACTCTAACCTTGCTTTGGTGCTTTCTCTCCTTAATTTGATGTGATTTAAGCCAAAACTTGATTAGAAAGTGATTAGAAGTTGATTTGGGTGTTGGAGGCCATTGCTAGGGTTCTAGGAATGAAAGTGGCGGCTGAAAGAAATGTTTTCTAACCCTAATCAGCCCCTATACATCTCCAATCCCGAAATCCCCTTTGGGCCTAGCTGTTAATTACCCGGTTAAGCCCAATTAAGCTGTTTTTCACCATCTGAAACTTGTTTCAGCCATATCTCCAAAACGGTGAGTCCGTTCGGCTAATGTGACCACTCTACGGAATTGTAAACCATCAAACGAATCTAATGGAAGTGGTTTCAGGTCAAAACTCATTTCCAGTCAAAAGTAATGGCCAAAACAAAATCAACTAGGGGAAAAACGGTCATTTAAAAATCGGGAAAATCATGAACATGGGAAATGACCCCAATAGTCATCTCCCAAAGTTACATGACCATACGACTTCGTACGTGAAAGAAATAAATATTCTACGATCCTGCGATGCGTAGAATGCGGGTCGTTACACATACTCCCACCTAATCCACTACCTATAAATACCCATACCTCATTCTTTAAAAGGGTTGGATGTTTGACACTTATTGGAGCTCTTAAGCACCATTAATGACTACCTTCGTCATCTTCATAAATATTTGACTTCTTTCGAATTTCTAAATGTTTGCCTATTAAATTTGGACTTTTACACCGCCTTTGGACAATTTTCGGATATCTTTGGAATTTCTTGGACATTGAAGCTACTTTCAGGACACTGCTTCACATTTTGGCTCAAGGATGGACAATGGGCATTTTGGTCAAAGTTTGTAGTTAAAAAACTATTTGTTATTCTATTTTGTAACTTTATACACAGAAATTGTCCAAACTTGTACAACGTTTGTAATCGATAATTATACGATGAGTGATTACTATGAAGTGGACGTAGGCGTTAGTGTCGAACCACTACAAAAGCTGTGTTCTCCATTTACATTCTCGTACTTTGGATATTTGGATTGATGTTTTGCTATAATACATACACTCGGGCATTGGCATGTGTGAATAGTCGTTTCCCCACGTCAAAACTTTGGCATGCCAAGTAAGGGCGCATAGCTTTGACTTCTGCTTTGGATTGGATTCTCAGATTTGGTTTTAGTTTTCGACTTCAATTTCATTTTTTGACTTTGTCACTCGCTTTTCATCATGGTTAAGCACAAGAAGCTCGATGTTATTACTGAAGCTCAAGGTACAGGAGACGAAGGAAGTCAAGAACTTTTTTCGACTAGAATACCCTCGAATTACGTCACTCATTTGATATCGATGGGATGATTAAGAATTTGGCTAAGGATTTGAACATTCAGCTCGAGCGACAGGAAGAAGCGTTTACTACCTTTCTCGCTCGAATTGAGGCTAGGATAGGAAAATCTTTAAGGTAGACTAGCCAGGCAGATATCATTGGGCCAAGTACAAGTGTTCCTCAAGATGTGACTCGGGACTTGGGGGCAACCCCACAAACTAATCAGTAGGGTGGCACCGATCCACGGACTGGTGTCGTTATCTCTACAATTGGGGCACCCCTAATCTCGACATTGCTCCAGCCCGTGACGCTTTGGTTGGTCAAATCACGGGCTCAGCTATTGGTAATGTAGTTTAACCGCCAGTGAGCACAGCTTTGGATGGTAGTGCTCCTACAGTTCCGGGAGTAAGGATTGTACCCGATGCAGCTCCTCAGGTTGGAATTCAACCAAATATTCTTATCGCTAATCAACCTATTCTTAATTTGTACTTAAACACTAGGGGAAACAGTGAAAATATTGATAACCTGAATCAGTTACTTTCTTCTGGTAATGAATCTCAAATTGCGGATGTTATTCGTCGATTCACTCGAGGCAGTGCCTCTTTTTTGGACTTGGATTGTGTTACTCACAATCTGCTCTCTTTGGATATTAGGAATTGTCGTAACCCAGCAGACTTCAAGCTACCAATGTTGAAAGATTATGATGGTCGGAAGGATCCGACGATATGTCCGACGTATGGAAGTTCTCTCTACATCGGAAAGTTTCATGGAAAAGTTCTTTCCAGTTTACTTGATAGATATTGTTGCCACGTGGTTCAGGCTGTTGGAAAACAGATTCTATTCAATCTTGGAATGCTTTGGTTAGCGAATTTGTGGATCAGTTCAAAGTTCATATCGTTGGTTCGAAAAGCGTCATGACTCTAATAGGCATCAAGAAGAACTCCAGTGAGACTCTGCATAAGTTTTTGAAACAGTTTAATGTTGCGGTGGCTTCGGTCAATTGGCTCAATTTTTCTATGGTTTTGATAGCCATAGTTTCTGGTTTTTTGGACAAGTCTGACTTTAAGACTTCATTGCATCGGGACCCGACGAGGGATCTTGGCGAGTTCTATTTTGAAGCCGAAAGGTTCCTTCGGGAAGAGGATGTAAGGACTGATAAAACGGTTCTCAAAACTAATGTTGTTAAGGGTGGGAAACCGTCCGATTCTGGTGAAGCTACGAATTTTGGTGTCAGTAAAGCTTCTTTGGGAAATGATCGTAACACAGCTCGGAGGCAACCAAAGTTCTCGACTTACTCATAACTTACTCATACCTCTGAAGATATTTACTTGGAGGTTCATCCCACTTCTCCTTTCAAAAAGCCTCCCGCAAAGGAGTCAATTCAAAGTGAAAAGGATACTGGTCGACGTTGCTTGTTTCATGATATTGACGGTCATAATACGAACGATTGTCAACATTTCAGGGATATGATTGAAGAGTGTGTAAGACGTGGAGAGCTGGCATGGTTTGTACGAACTCGGCTGTGGTGGAAGGACAAGCACAACCACCTCATGCTAATCAGGATAGGCCTGGACCAGCACTCGTCCCGGTGGCATTGTTATCAACAAAATCTCTTTTCTAGCTTAGGTGTCTCAAATGCAGGCCTTCTGGGAATTAGTATCTTTGGGCTTGTGGTTTCTGGACTTCTGGCTTTGTGGATATTTTGGTTACTTGGTATTGGCTCTGCTTGGTTTTATGGATTTTGGTCTTCGCTTCGGCCGTTTGGATTCTTGGCTTTTGGTCTTGTTCGGTTTCTTGAATTTTGGTTTTCTGAGCCTTCGGTGCTTTGGCTTTGGATTTTGGCCTTTTTTGTTTTCCTCACTCAAGGATTTATAACTCTTAGATAATTGGCTTCCCTCTTTTGGCTTTCTTACTTCTGGTATTCTGGCATTTGGATCTTTTGGATTTCTTGAGATTATGGTTTGGCTATCTTGGCTTTTTCTGGATTTTGGATACTCTGGCTCCGACCCACGGTTTTGGCTTTGTATGCTCCGGCTCTCTGGATTTATCTTTTTGGTTTTCAAGATTGTAGATGGTTGAGTAAACCTACCCATGTACAGGAGATTTTATAATCCCCAGGCATGCTCTTTGCTCGATGACACACCATTACCCCTGGTTATTAATAAAAATGGATTGGTTATGGCTTTTCTTGGTCGTCTTACTCCGGTAAGGCCACCTTGAAGTATTTTGGCATTCCTTGGTCGTCTTACTCCAGTAAGGACGCCTTGGACACTTTGGCTTATTCTTCATCATCTTATTCCGGTAAGGCTACCTTGAACCCTTCTGGCTGATCTTGGTCATCTTGCTCCAGCATGGTCCTCTTGAAATAACTCTGGTTTTGGAACTTGAACGGCTAAGTTTGCTACCGATGTATAGGAACAAGCATCCCTAGGCATGCTCTTAGTGAACGGTAAACATTCAGTCCCATTCACGAATGTGTTTGAAATCGGAAATGGCTAACTCCTCTTATCCATGCACGGGAAAAGACTAAAAACCCAGAAATTTTATAACTTTAATAATATTACTTTGCAATTAAGGATGCTTGCTTGTGGATTTTGAAACAAAAAATGGATTACAAACTCTAAGGACTTCGGTCCATGGCTTGTCCTTGGTCGTCTTACTCTAGTAAGGTCGTCTTGGACCTATCTGGCTTTCCTTGGTCGTCTTACTCCGGTAAGGTCGTCTTGGAACTTTCTGGCTTTCCATGGTTGTCTTACCTCGGTAAGGCAATCTTGGAACTTTCTAGGTTTTCTCAGTCATCTTACTCCGGTAAGGCCGTCATCGAACTTTCTGGCTTATTAGCGATGTCGTCTTGGAATTCTCTGCCTTGTTCTTGGTCGTCTTGCCATGGCGAGGCCATCTTAGACTCATCTACATATCTGGTTATTGGTTACTCTAGATTTACGAATTTCCCCGAATTCTTGGTTTTGGATCTTTTGGTTATTCGGTTTATTGTACTCCTGCAGTCTTCCGATTATTCTGGCTGTCTTGGTTATTCTAATATTATGATTATTCAGGTTATCTCTAAACGATCTAGAGTGATTGTCGACTTTCATTGCATTTCAAGATTTCTGGTTTTCTGGTTTCATGATTAATACGATACGGAGCGATCGTGGATTTCTGGTTTATTGGATTTGGATTTCTAGTTAACACGATCAGGCGTGATCGTAGCTCTTCGGTTTTATGGTTGTAGAAGTTCGCTTTGGACTTCTCCTGGCTGTAGTTTCTGGATTCCTGGATTTTCGGTTTTCTCGCAAAACACATCATCCTTTGATCTAGCAAGGCATGTTTTGGGGGGCAAAGTGCTGACACACTTTTTGGTCAAAGTTGTCACACATCAAGATTTTGGTTAGTGACGCGCTCAAGTCTCAAGAACATAATCTGAAAACACAAAGCGATTTAGTCAAAGTCCCGGCATGTTCGAAAAGTTTGGAAATAGCGTCATCCGTAAAATCATCTTTAATGGACTTGGAAAAACTAGCATGGTAAAAATACGTGATCGACTCAGTCTGATCAGCTCAAAATGCATAAGTGTTTTATTCCAACCACATGGCAAAAGTCATCGTGGAAAAATATATGAATTTTGGTGAAAAGAAGTGTCGCACACTCAAAAAAAGCTGATCGGCATGGCGCGATCTAGAAAAATAGCTTGTGCAACATGCAACATCAAAATCTGGCACTTGGCAAATTTCTGGTTTGGTACGTTCAAAAACTTGTGATTGACACGAGAAAATCATCAAAAATCACGTGTTCGTGCTTGACTGATCGCGTCTGAAATTTGGGTGATCACTTGGCTTAACACGTTGAAAACACATTGATCGAAATGGGAAAATGGTTAATTTCCACGGCTCCGACTCGAGCCAATCAGTTTTGGAATTCTGGCTTGGCAACATGGGATTTTGCATCACAATCTGGGATGCAAAATTCCCGGTCTCGCATATGCCCGGCATTGGAAATTTCGTATTCGCTTCGGGATATGAAATGTTGAATTTGCCATGGCACTTCTGGCTTTTGTTTTTCGCATCACATCTGGGATTCAAAAAGCTAGATCGTATCACGTGGATCAACTCAAAACACGGGTGCGTGCTCGGGATAGAAGTGGAAAAAATGGCAAGGCGGGGCAACTCGAAAATTGTTGAATGACTCGGAGGGATTCGAAGTTTTAATTGGTCTGCACCACGACTTTTGGGATGCAAAAATTTTATTTGGCATGGATTCGAAATTTTGGCAAAGTGGCAGATCATCTGACACGAATGGTTTTACCGTGTGGATCACTACTTTTTGCCTGATCCACACGTTTTTTCAACAAATTTTTGGGAGGCGAATTTGGCAAAAGCTCCGGGATGTGAAATTTCGTTTTCGACTTCATTGGGATGCAAAATTTCTTGTTGTGGACCCCAAATCATACCTACTCCCACCTAACCCACTACCTATAAATACCCCTATCTCATTATTTAAAGGGGCTGGATTTTTGACACTTCTTGGAGCTCTCAAGCACTATGGCTGCCTTCAACTTCTTCACGGAGTGTGGATTTCTTTTGGATTTCTAAACATTGCACAAACGTTTTTCTACAACATTTGGACATTTACTTGGACTTTTACACTGCCTTTGGACATTGAAGCTACTTTTTAGACATTGCTTCACACTTTGGCTCAATGGAGAAGACAAAGAGCATTTTGGTCAAAATTTGGAATTAACAAACTATTTGTTGTTCTATTATACAACTCTGTCCACATAAATTGTCCAAACTTATAAAATATTTGTAATCGATAATTATATGGTGAGTGATTACTACGAAGTGGACGTAGGCGTTAGTGCCAAACCACTATAAAAATTGTGTTCTCCCTTTACATTCTCGTACTTTGTAAATTTAGATTATTGTTTTTCTTAAAACATATACTCGGGCGTTGGTGTGCATGAATAGCCATTTCCCCAAGTCAACAGAATGAACTGAACTTAAGAATATATTGTCTAAAGTTAAATTGTTTGAATTGAAAATTTTAAAATCTAATTTGATAATAAGTCGAACTTTGAAAATACGGATACACGGTTTAGATTAGACTATTTTAAATTATTCAAAATTTAATTATCATATATTAAACTGATTAAAAATATATTATGAAGGGAAATTGAAATGAAGAAACGTGATATGGAGGGAAACAAAAATGGATCGAGAAAAAATTGCATTTTCTTTTTCCAAGTATAAGTAAGAGGGTTATTTGTGGCATTTTAACGAAATAAAACAGCAAAAATAAAAGGAACTAATTATCTTCAATTACATTAAAGGACTATCCCATGGCACATGACATTGGAGTATAGACTAAAATTCTAGGCAAATCTGACATTCATAATTGATTCAAATAAGGTATATAACTACCTTATTGGAAAGATCACCTACTTCGTCATAATATTGACGTGGTGCACAACAAAAATACCTTTTTGATAAAATATTTAATAAAATTTTAAATGTGAAGAGAAAAACAAAAGGTGATTTGGATTCAAGACTTGAAATAACACACCGTTGTAAACGTCCTAAATTTCGTATGAAGCCTAATGACAAAAAAATAATCAAAAGCATGTTTATGAACTAGACAACAAACAAACTAAACTCATGCTAGAATGGGTGAAAGGACTAAAATGTGATGATGGGGTTAATTCTAATCTTCGTAGATATGTTTACTTAAAAATAAATAAATTGAATTGGATGAAAAGTCACGATTATCATATAATGATGGAATATTTATATTACCAATGGTGTTTAAAGAGCTGCTGCCCGTAAAAATGTGGGGCGTTATAATAGAGTTAAGTTTATTTTATAAACAACCTTGTTCAACAATATTAAAAATTGATCGCCTCCATAAACTTGAAGTATAAATATCAATACTGCTTTGCAAGCTGGAGAAAATATTTTCACCATGTTCCTTTAACGTAATGGAGCATTTTACCTGTTTATCTTCCATTCAAAGCAATTCTATGAGGTCTTAGGCAATATGAATGAATGTATTCATTTGTGAGGTAAAACTAAATAATGTAGAATTTATGTTAGTTTAAAACTCAAATTCACATAAGTAAATTTAAGTTGAAATAATTTTGTAATTGGTATTTGAATCGTCTGAAGAAAAAAGTTAGATAAAAAGAACTAGTTGAAGGCTTGATTTGCAAGTTTTGTTTTGACGAAATGGATTCACTCTTTTTTTCTCATTTACTTTAATGAACATATGAACTTACCATTTTTAAGTGGTCCCCGTAACAATGAAGTCATTGAACGATATTTTTTTCAAATAATTTGTCTATTTTTAGGCAACATGATTAACCTTGGGAAATTGTATGATTAGACGATAGAGATCACCATGTATCACACACATAAATTCTTCTAGATCATGCTGAAATTACAATATTTGTTAGGTAATAATAAATTTGAATTTATTTCAAATACTTACATGATTACATAGTAATTATACTGTAACTTGTTGCATATACATACATATATATATTTATATATTATACGTAGTATTTATGAATCATAGCATCCATCCGGCGATCTCATGAAGATTTTGCTAAATTGTTTTCAAGCTACATTTATGATCCAAGAAACTGCTAAATTGATGGAGGATTACAACGTTTTGCTCTTGGACCAAAAGAAATGCCAGGACTTATCCAATATTCTTCATTATTGGATCTAAGTTCAATGCCAAAGTCTATATAATGAAAAATTAAAGTATAGCAGTAGTATATTTATTAAAGGTAGAGACGATCCTAGTGAGCATATAAAAGACTTTTATTGTGTATTGACACAAATTTTAGAATTGACATACTGCATACAACCTATAGGAAAGGTTTTTTTATTCAAGTGTAATTAGTTCAGAAATGTTCCTGGTTCTGAAATCAATCTGTATAAAGGTTATGTACTGATTTTAGTATTAAGTGTTTTATATGTATATTCTGATTTTAGCTGTATTGTTAGCTACGATGTATAATGATATGTTTTCTAGTAAACTGATATTGTGTACTGAGTTTATGAGTTGATATAATGAACTAATATTATGTATGTACTCAGTTTGTGAACTGATATAATTTATGTTCTGATTTTTTTTGTAACGATGAATAATAAAACATGTTTTCTCATAATGAACTAGTACGTTTTGTCATTATATGAAATTCTATGGTTATGATAGAAATGCCTAGGCAATATTCCACCCGACCTCAGCCTTCTCCTTCCGTAGGTAGTAGCAAACACAGCACTAGATTTTCGTCCTGAGGTAGCACTCGAGCCTAAGAATGCAGGGTAAGTATCTAATTTATTAAATGTTTATTATTTAAAATTTATTAAATACCTACATCATATTTTCTGCAGAGGTTTCAAAATCCAGCCTGTACAATTTATCTTACAAATTTCCGAGAAGGCCTACATAAGAAGGATGTCAACTGTTGGGCCCACTAGAATGACATCCCTGCTCAAATCATGAGCACTATATCTGTCGACATGATAGAAAGTGTAAATTTATAAATCATTTGAAATTTAATAATTTATATAATTCAAAGTAATTCTTTTTCGATATGCAGTACGTTGTTCGCGTTTGTAATGACCATCCCTTTCAGACCATTTAACTTGATAATAAAACCAACTTAAATCATTCGAATGGGCAAATTGTTATTGCTATGGTGTTAAATATAAAATCATCATTGGATAACTGAAAGATCACAAAAATAGAAAAATAGGATATCACGTAGTGAAATAAATAAAATACAATAGCAGTTCATGAAGCCACTAAATATAAAATTTCAAAATTTATACATAACATCGGAGTTACAAATCAAATACAATGAAAGTCTAAGTACTCTGGGTATATAATACATAAGGAAAACCAAAATAAATATATATAAATGAGGTCTTCAACAAGTCTCCATCTTTGAAAGGTGGAATCACAATATTGTAATACTCGGTCTGACCCGAGCATAAAGGAAAACAAAACACGAGTCAAAACTAACATTCTCACGAATTAAATCAACTCAAGTGAACTGTTCAAATGAAATGCGTAAGTAACTTAAAGGATATTTGGGATTCTCATCCTATAAGGATCTTTTAAACTATATGTTATATAATATAATAGGCTATTATAATAGTGTCTACGATATTCGAAAAAACATAAGTAGGGTTAATTTTTTTATCCTTACACCATTCATAATACCGTAGTTTATACAGATAACATGAAGTCCATCGTAATCCAGTAGCTACTAGAGGGCACTCCATAGGTACAGTACAAATCAAAATCACAAGGAGCTCAATCAGGATAATTTGACAAGACACACAAAGCATTATGCAAGGTAGGATTCTACCAATTATACTCACGGATTGGTGGTAATGCATAGCCTCAACTGCAGCCCACCTCGAGACAACATTCTTATAATCAAAGGGTGTACCCAAATCAATCACAAAGTAAAAGATATGGTATCAAAAAAGTGTGTCTGATCGGAGTTGCTAACTCACTTGGTCACGATATAACTTACATTTTTAGTCATTTTAAGTATGACCCGAAGGTCAAGGTTGTCCATCATCGTTCTATTACATTATTCTAGTAGTATTTGCTAAACCATCCTACTTCATTTTGTATTTTCCACCATGTACATAGTTGTTAAAGTGGTTTTCGGTATTGACACAGAGTATGCCAATAATAGGCCTCGATCTCTTTAATAACCAAACGTTTATATTTTTAAAACTGTGGTCATTTACATTTAAAATCATATTTCAGTATCATAAATCAATTTAACTTCTAATACTGATTTCTTTATAATCATTTATTCAAGATCATTAATTATTGGACTCAGTTTTGATTTTCAAGTTTCATATTATTAAACAGTTCATCATCAAGTTCAAATTTTGACTTTTATATTTTTATTTCACAAATATCATTATAAGTCGAAATCCTTTATCTTAAATCAATTCGGATGTGATAGCTCAGATTGGAAATAAACTTTAGTTTAAAAATAGTAAAATATATTTGAAATAGTTTAATTTAAAATAGTTAAAATATATAAGGGTTGATTTTAATACAAAAATTATAAATTTATTAAAGTAGTTGTAAAAGAGTTTTATGTAAAGTAATTTAATTTAAATTTGCACTAGTTTAGAATAAATTAAATATATTAGTTCAATCCAAAACAAATATCCTTACTTTAAATTCAACTTATCATTCATTCAGATTCTAAATTCTCATTCAAATCAACATAAATTAACTGGCACAATTTTTAATTTATTAGTTTTACATGTATAATCACAATTTTCTTGCATTCAAAAATCCAGTTCATTTCCTTATATTATTCAAAACAACATTTCAGAATTAATTTGTCAAGTAAATCTCTTAAATCAAATTTCTTCAACTTCAAATTTTATAAATTTAGCAAAATAAATTCTTTTGTCGACAAAATCTTCAAATTAAATCAAGTCTTTTAATTTACTTAATTTGAAAAAATCAAGTCTTAAAATTATATCCTTTATTAAAGTTATTAAACTAAATATTCAAGTTGAGTTAAATTAAAATAAATATTTTAGATCAAAATAAATATTTTATTTTAATTTCAAACATTTAAAATAAATTATTATATCAAACTAATTAATAATATATTAAATTAGTTTACATTATAAAATTTAGTTTAAATTAAATTTCAACATTGAATATTAAATCTTAATTAAATTTATAAATTATTTTCAAATAACAATTTCACTAAATCAACTTTAAAGCGAAATATTTAAACTAAATCTCAAATAAATGCACAAATTTCATAAAATTATTTTATTTGACCAACAATGTCCATATATAAATTTCTACCCTTTGGTCATGTGAATTGAGTGTAACAACCCGGATTCCGACGGACCGATTTTTTTTTTTCAAAATTCAATCCATCGAGACCCGAGTTGGTTGCTCTGGTATCCTGCAGAAAAGACAGAGAAAAGAGATATGTTATAATACGGAAAAACACCTCACAGCGGAAGGAACAAAATATAATATATTTTAAAACATAGCTTTACCTTAATCACAAAACTGCTAAATCAGTATTCCCAAAGCTATAAGTCTCTGTCTAACCTGCGAATGTTATGAGGAGGGGGTCAGAACATAAGTTCTGTGTGAATGAATTTAAACTACACTTCTTGAACAATCGTACATATACCGTTCAATTACACTTTCTTATTTATTAGGTTATACGTGTTATTAGCACTCAAAGCTTACACACACGTCACACCCATCTACCCCCTAGTAGATTAACCTAATATAGTGTATATGTAGCTACCCCCAAACTGAGGTACACCCCGTGATACCCCACTCGCACAGTCTCCTCCGTATCACCACAGTAATATGCGCAGTCCCTCATCCTATGCCATAGTAACGTGCAACGCAACATCCACATAGAACCACTATCGTAGTGCTACGTAAGCGTACTGACTGCTATCCTCGAACTATTCGATCGAGTTTGGTTCCATCATCGAATAATGCCCTCTAGTCTAGATACACCACCCAGAGCAAACATGGTTGTACCTAAACTTTCCCACGTACGTATCATCAATCGTACTCGATGTTTCTACTGCACATAACCTCTACTTGTGCACCTAAGTTCCGTGGCAGGGCTACACCAGAAAACAAGGAACTCGGTCGGGAGCTTTTCTATATCTGTACGGGCCCGCCTCTAAGAGTGTCCAATGTACAGATATCCCTCGGGTCTGGTTTTTCTATGGTGGCTATGGCCCCACCTCAGCCCCTCTCTCAACTAGTAAAGACCACACGAGCTAAGCGACCACCCCTAACAAGCAAACAATCTAAACATCCATGTGGGGTCTCCCTGCACCCGTCCCTTGATAGCAAAGGTTAATGATCTCTAGGGGTTAGCTCTTGTCTTTTCGCATTCCTTAGACTGCTGGTGATAGGCGTCCGATGATCTTGCTATCGTTTGGTCTTGACCCTCCACCTCCGCCTGAGGCAATCGCCGAACCACCCTTAATGCCACTGCGTACAGCATTCTGACTGCCCCCTAATTGTGCAGTCAAGGCCCACCCACCTGGTAGTTCTGCGCAGACCCAACCTCTGTAATCCTAACCCGAAGCTAAACCACTACAGAGGACTACCAAGAGCACCTTTAGCGTCTCAGGAAGCCGCGTGCTTCCCCTTCCAGTCCGTTGGAGCCACCAAAATTAGCGAACGTGCGCTCTCCTCATGCCTTATGACACCATCACGATCTACCTCGTTGGGTTATTCATCCTACAATGTATGGACTGCTTCAAGCACCTTAGTTTTATATGTCATTAGACCCTAAGTCTAACCATTTATTTCATGCTTGTGCCACCTTGTCAACTTTCTCATTTAACTTGGTTATTCACATTAGCTTCCCTTTTTTCCCCCGTATTCACAAGGTTACCCTTGCTTATTAATTCAATTTATACTTAACCCACTTAAGTCCATTAATAAGCCGACAACATGTTATTTTCCAATCTCATAAATTATTCCTTTTTTGGGTTACAACAACATGTTATACATAATTCATAGTTAAGTATGCCTTATCCCACATACATACTGATTAAGAGAATAACCCTCTAAACACCAGCCCTAAAGACCGAAATCAACATCAGACTGGCACCCAGAGAATTACTCAACCCAACCAACATACGTGATTCTAATTTACTTCTTTTCCACTTATATAACTTATATCATTTTTAATTTCATATTTCTCTTTTCCAAACCACTTAATTTAAGTATATCTTTACATATAAGTTATCTCGTCTTCCTTATCGTTTCCTATAACTTATCTTATCCCATAAGTTATAATTTCCACCTATTATCCTTTCTTGCCTTATTCAAGTATATTCATAATAGGTTATTTATCATTCCCCATTTCTTGTCATTAATTTTAGATTTGACTTATTTCAAAGTATAAGTCGTCCCACCCTTCAAGTCTTGTATTACATCTTAAGTCATAACCTTCCCTTGTCCTTATGACAAGTTTGCCTATTATTTAATTTTACCTCACCGCAACTCAAGTTTATAATAGGTAATTATCATTCCCCCATTACTGTGTCATTAATTTTAGATTTGACTTAACCCTTCCTTTTACTTAACTCGTTACTTGAACTTTACCCAATTCAATTAATTTATGATACCGTTACGGGTCCTATTTGGTTAGGCATATTTAAATTCTGTTTCACATGTCACACGTGTCCCAATTAACCCCCTTTTTATTACAGTTTCCATGTCTTACACATGTTTTACTACGGTTAAGCCTACCTTGGTTATGTCTTACATCACATGTCTCACAACGGTTAAGTCCACATTAGTTATGCTTTACACGTCATTTATATCACCCACTTAACCCTCTAACCATACCCATGTCACCCACATGTCTTATTATGGTTAGTATTTCTTAATTTATTTATAATGTCGTAACAATGTATGACCTCTCACATTAGACGTCTGTTCGTGGCTGCTGGATTTGCCGGGCGATTCCAGGCAGTCTTACACCACAAACGCGCCTAACCTTGTGTCATAAACCGTTACGCCTCTAGTTCTTGCCGTTGACCTCTCACATTAGACGTCCGCTTGTGGTTGCTGGATTTGTCGGGCGGTTTCGGGCAGTCTTACACCACAAACGCGTCTAACCTCGTGTCATATGCGTTCATTAACAATCGTCTTTCACCCAAACCCCAAATTCATGTCATATGTTCCAAATTCAACTTAATTACATTTCATTTTTATGCCTATTTCCAATTTGCCATTCACTACACCAATTACATAATAGTTAGCCAATTTTCATATTACCCAAATTATCCAATTATAGTCAAATTCACTAATTCCATGTTATTCATACCCAAACATGCCAATTTCCAATATCCAATTATACCAAATTTCATATAATCAATATTTTCCCAATATATATACCCCAACATTCCCACGTTCATACATATATTCTAATTCACCCTCTAGGCTTACTTTTCAAGTCACGAATAAATTTCACCAATCCATGTTATCCAATTACATGTTGTTAATATTGAATTGTACCAATTCCATATCCAATGACAATTATGTCAAACTTACATAAATTCAACATTATAGATTATATTCCTCGACTGCATAAAATAGATTATGCACAATATATGCAATAACAATTGTTATGCCACAAACCCCAAAATTACTGATTATATTCCAATATCCCCATATTCCAATCGTGCGTATTGTATAATAAGATTTCATCTAGGTTCGAGATAACCTAGATCCAAAAATAAAAAGGGGAAAGGATAAAAAGGAGAGAACTCAAATGTAGGCATAAATAAAATAATAGATCTTATTAAATTAACATCATATTCATTATGGGGAATGGTAAATGATAGAAGCAACATTATAAAACAAATATAGTTCGAATCCACTCACTTTGACTGGATTAGAGAAATAAGCGATTTGTTGTTGATGTAGAATGCTGATTTAATCTTCTTATTTGATTTTTGGTGAAGAGCATGAATTGTTGATGAAGAACTTTGCTTCTTGATTTGATTAAACTCCAAAGTTGTTGAAGAACTTGCAATTTAGTTTAGAGTTTTGAGGCGGCGGCCATGTTTGGTTGAAGTTTGACAGCATGGAGGCGTCAGAAGGAATTGTTTATGAATTAGGTTAGGTCTAGGAACTATTTTATAGGTGTAGAGAGCGTTTTAGGGCCCTAGGATTGACCTAGAAGCCATCCGGTCCGTACAGCACGTCAAACCACGTCACAGGAACAAAAACTGCCCAAATCTGGGGTAGGTCGACCCCCAGGTCGACCTCCTAGGGGGTAGGTCGACCCCCTGGTCGACCTGACCCCCAGGTCGACCCCCTGGTCGACTTGACCCCCAGGTCGACCTGCCCTGTTCTGGGCGGGAAATTTCCCGCCCAGCTGCCTGGGTCGAATTTCGAACTATTTTGAATCTTCCGAAGGCCATAACTCTTTCATACGGAGTCCGATTTTCGAAAACTTGGGCTCTATTTCATGTAGAATTTCGAGACGAACGCAATGGTAATGTCCATTTTACTTAATTCCTGATATTTAAATTAAGTATCCTTATTTTATTATCTTCTCTGTTATGTACACTGCCATTGAATTAATCTTTCCTTCTCTTTCATGTTAAGTAATTGTACATCACCATTATTAACCTATCTATGCATATATATATATATACATTTTTAATTATATTAAAAATGCGGGGTGTTAAATTGAGTATGTATCATTTAAACTCATTTAATTAAATTTCTGAATATATATCATTTCGACCTATATCCTAATTCAATATCAAAAGATATAGTGATTTAGGTATATCTTTTCAATTCATAATGATTTTCCTAAATATACAAGGAACTTGCAGTGTGAGAGTAAAAATTAAAAACATAACAATACTAATGTGTCATATAGCAAATTCGTTGTATGTCAAGTGTTCGAATAACAGTCAAGATATATCATACATGTCACAAATAAATATATATTACAAGATAACACGATTTCACGATATGAATGCAAATTTAAATTTAACATAACAATCAAGCTAACTAAAACAATCCTAACATTCCAATTTAACCATTCACATGTGTTATTTCATAAAATGTTTGTTCAGTGTGAGATAAACTCATTTTTCCATTGTACGGATACAAAATTATACAAGCTACGCTATCCTGGCGCGACACAAACTGGGCCAATAGTGCCCCTCAAGATCACTGTGTCAGGTTTCCAATACAAACTAAGGTTTATAATGTAAAGATAGAAGAAAAGATCACAAATTTAGCAAAATGGTCATAATAGCAATCATCAACTAGCAAAACCAAACAGTACTTTAGAAATGGCTTCGGCCAAATAATATTGGGTCACGGCTAGCAAATATATTTCACCATTGAATACTTTTATTATAACATTAAGGGAAAGAGAAGCAAGCGAAGCGATATGATGGTCGGGCATGGGCTATAGTAACGTTGAGGCTGCGTAAGGCATAAGAGGAGGCGTTTGGGTTCTGGCGTTGCGCAGTGGTGTCAGATGTTGGTTTGAGGCACGCACAAGGTGGTGGTGCATGGAGAGGAGGTGATGGATAGTGTAACGGTTATCGGAGGTGCTTGTAGAATGAGCAAACATGGCCAACAGATGTAAGCAAAGGGAAATGAAGTGCATGCTTTCATGTTTTTTTGGCAAATATAACAGACGATGTGAATGCTTTTGTGGCACAAAATTTGATAAGACCAATGGAAAAAAACTAAAAGCTACAGATGATTGCATGTTTATGGCATTTATGGGCTCGTTGTCGCATTAGCACTTTTATTTGCAAATCCTCTACGGATAGTGGATTTGTTTCTGTCTTTTGTTGAATCTTTTTCACGGCTTTCGTCCTATGCATATATGCGCATGAGGCACAGAAATTTTGTGGCAATTCTCTTTCATTTGTCGTGTGTGAATAGGTAGAAGCAAGATATATGAAAGTAATAGCAACAAGTTTGGAAAATTTGAATGCATGAAAATATGATTGTAGCAATTTGTTTTGCGGCAAGTTTGTTGTTTTGATTTTTTCAAAACTTTGCAAAAGGCTTCGGGTATAAGTAAAGAAGAAAAGAGAGAAAGTGATGCAGCACAGGCTATAATGATATTGGTATCCACTCAGGAGCAGTGTCGGTATCATATTCGTGTTCGGGTTGAAAAGGTCTCGGCATCACTATGTTAATTTGATGTTCAATTAATCGGTTTTGGTGTCGATATCTCAGATTTGGTATCAATATCGAAGTCACCTGCTTTGTTGGTTTCTACTATTTCTGTTTTCGGCTTCAGTAATAAAACTTCCAGTTCCGACTCCAGTTCAAAGAGGATTTGTTTCGACCTTCGACGACATTTTCATTTAGAGTGCTAGTACAAATAAGCATCTATGACATCTACGTGCAGTTTTGATCATCCTATGACAAGAACAATTTTATGGCACGATGAAGAAATGTACATTCATGACTCCGAGTATGCTATTTTTGGGATATGTTGTTTCCAAGGTGGGTTTGCAGGTTGACCAGACAAAGTTATGGCAATCAGAGATTGGCCACAACCGAATACTATTACAGAAGTTCGTAGTTTCCATGGTTTGGCATCTTTTACAGATGATTCATTCCACATTTCAGTAGCATTATGGCTCCAATAATGTATTGTATGAAAGGAAAACAATTTGTTTGGATTGAAAAGGCAAAGCATGCTTTTGAGCATATTAAGAGTCTGCTGACTTCAGCGCCTATTCTAGTATTTCTAGATTTTCATCTACCATTTGAAATTCATACCAATGCTTCAAAGGTCGGGATTGGAGGAGTGTTGAGTCAGAATGGAAAACCTACTGCTTATTTTAGAGAGAAATTGTCAAGGACGAAGATAAGATACAACACTTACGATGTTGAATTTTATGCTATGGCTCAAGCTATCAAGCATTAGAGACATTATCTTTTTCACAAAGAATTTGTTTTGTACATAGATCATGAAGCCTTAAAACTTCTTCGAGGTCAAGACAAAGTGGCAGCAAGACACGCGTCATGGATTGCCTATTTGCAGCAGTCCACGTTTGTAGTGAAGCATAAGGCAGGAGTGAAAACGAAGTGGCTGATGCATTATGCTGGAGGTGTATTCTTTTGACCACAATAAGAGTTAAAGTAATGAAATTTGAATCGCTTTTAGAATTATTAACTTTAGGTCCTTATTTTTCACAGATTTTCGAAAAGGTGAAGAAAGGGGAAACGACAAAAATTTTGGTGGTGGAAGGTTTTCTATTCAAAGGGAATCAGTTGTGCATTCCATATTTAGTCTTCGAATGAAAATAATCAAAGAGCTTCATGGTGAAGGTCATGTTGGTAGAGACCATACACTACAGCTAGACTTGGATTCAGATTATTGACCATCAGTTCCGAAAGAAGTTGAAAAGTATGCAAGAGGTGTTACATTTGTTAAGTGTCTAAGGGAACTAATTCAGGGTTGTAAAGGCCACGACCATGGGTTGATGTGAGCATGGATTTTATTTTAGGTTCGCCAAGAACACAGCGAGGAAATGATTTCATTTGTAATCGTCCATCGATTTTCAAAGATGGTTCATTTCATTGCTTGCAAGAAAACAGCCGATATAGCGAATGTAGCTTAATTATTCTTTCAAGAGACATATCGTCTTCATGGATTGCCAAATTCGATGATGTTAGATCGCGATATTCAGTTTTTGAGTCATTTCTAGTTAAGTTTGTGGAAGATAACGGGTACATAATTGAAATTTAGTAGTGCATGTCATCCATAAACAGTGGACAAACCGAGGTGGTGAATAGGTCGTTGGGAAACTTGTTGAGAAGCCTTGTTAATGACCACTTAAAGAGTTCGGATTCCAAGTTGTGTCAGGATGAATTTGCACATAATCATGCTGTGAATCGCAGTACTAGATTCAGTCCTTTCAAGATTGTGTACTCAGTGGTACCAAAGGGGCCCTTAGATCGAACTCCATTTCCTCGACAAGGTGGAATGCAGGGAAAAGTCATTGACCTTGTCTCAGATTTACAGGAGCTCCATTGTGTGGTGAAAAAACAGTTGTTTAAAACGAATCACAAGTATAAGCAGGCTGCATATTTAAAGCGTTGACATGTTGAATTTCAGAAAGGCGACTTTGTGTGGGCAGTATTGACTAAGGACCGATTTCCTGCTGGTACATATAATAAGTTGGCTTCCATAAAGATTGGACCTTTGGAAATTATTGAGAAAACCAGCCCAAATGCTTATCGATTAAGACTACCAAATCATATTCACACTGCTGATGTTTTCACTGTTAAGCATTTGATGCCATACTACGAGGATGATTTAGTGAAAGAGTGTGCTTTGAATTTATCGGAGAATTCTTTTAAATCTGGGGAGGATGATGCAGCACAGGCTATAATGATATTGGTATCGACTCAGTAGCAGTGTCAGTGTCATATTCATGTTCTAGTTGAAGTAGTCTAGGCATCAAATAATTCTATGTTAATTTACTGTTTGGTTAATCGGTTTCGGTAGCGCTATCTCAGATTTGGTATCGGTACCGAAGTCGCCTTCTTTGTTGATTTCTACTATTTGTTTTTTCAACTTCAGTAATAAAACTTCCAGTTCCGACTCCAGTTCAAAGAGGAATTGCTTCCACCTTCGATTCCATGGTTCCGGGTTTAGTTCTATAGTTGTTTTCATTATCAAATAACTTGTTTGTTGTATTTTAGTTTTGGTATCGTTTCATTCGTGTTGTCGGTGTTGACCCAACCTCTAAACACTATAAATAGGCGAGTTGAGAACTTTGTAATGGGAAGTTGATATTTGTTAAAACTTGGCATTACGCATGCCATTGTTTGAGCCTTGTTTCTCCTTCCCTATTATTAGTCTTATTTTTTAATCAACGACTTGGAAGATCATCTTTCCAGCATCAGTGGATCAATGGAGAGTTGGTGATCATATTTCCGACATCTTTGAATCAACAGAAATTATATTTCCTGTTTATCTCGAGCTCATTAAGATCTACAGATCTAAGTACTTTTCTGGTGTAACGATTTAGATTTTTGACTATTCAAATCGACAATAATCCACTCATGCCGACCCAAACAAATCACAAATACATGTAGTTATTGGGGAAAATAAAGAAAAGTAAGGAAGAAGAGAAAACAATAACAGAATCTCATAGCAGAAGTAAAACATATAATTAACAATTCAAAAGCAATTGAAATATATATGTTTGACTATAATATACAATGATTATCAAAGTTACACATACACAGATATATACAACAAAGCATCGGAAAAAAAGTACAGTGGTATGGTCCATTTATTGTTTATACCATATTATTACACTCAATATGTAGATTAGATTTTGACTTTACTGGCACGTTTTGGATCCATGGTAAACATATGTACTGCTCGACCGGTCCATACCTGCGTTATACACATGAAGAATGGCCATTGCATACTCATGTTTTACCATTCCATTTGCTTACTAGTATTGCATTTCCACGTTATAAATCTTCTAGAAGCTTTACAAGTTCCAGATGGCATAATGTTTATATAATAAGCTTACGGTAAAACAAGCATGTAGAATCACATTTTAACATGGACTTTAACACACTGAATTTATGCCAAACCATGTTGATATGTTTTTCCATGCAAGGTTGTAATCACACCAATCCAAATACGGGATACCATGATCCTCCTTGTTGACGTGGCCTTGTCACTGCTTTGTACGTTATCACATATTATGTTGTGGTTGACCCCTTAGTTTAGTACGTGCACGACCGACCGGACATGGCATCATGCCGCTCGACCGGTGGCATATGATCAGAGATGCTCGAATGTGGTGCTCGAACTGTGGTGCTCGACCAGTGATGCACGATCCGTCAGACTCACGGTGATCGACCCTGGAACTGTGTTATATTAACGAGGTTAACATTTGCCCCTCGAAGCTTGTGTTTTTATATAAAATACTAGCTTCGAAACTCGATGGGTCTTTGCATTGACTTGTATCTTTTCATTGGAATCATCAATAACTCGAGTCTGGATTAAGCACTTGAATGTTTCAAATTTTGAATTTACTAAACGTTGACATTCAATTGTAGATTTTTGTTCGCTATGGCGAATCATGCTTTGACCCTTTGACTCATTGATTCCAAATGATACAAGCAAAGAATTTATTAGTTGAATTTATATGTTTCATGCCACTTGTTCTGTAATTAAAACAAGCATTTGCACGATTTTGGACTTATACTTTGTTATTGATACTCCACATCAATAACATACTAGTTCTTGATTTAAAATGAATTATAGTGAGCTTTGTGACTGGGATTGAATATCGTGCCCATATAGAACCACTTTGTTTAACTGTTTATAATTTGTCAAACGTTGTCGGTATAAACATGATACTTTTATCCGAATTAACAATGATACTTGTGTTCAGCTAATCGATATGTATACTGACTACAGATTTCAAGCCTCGCTCTTTTAGTGACTTATATGATCTTTGTATGACGGTTCATGTTTTATAAAACGTGTAACTGTTCAAATTAGAGCTCTGATTTGAGTTCCTGAGGCTAGAGCGACTGCATTTTTGGATTGTAAGAGGATTAATCTTTGGTTATTTCTTGTCCTCTTGACAACTTGTTGGAAAGATGCCATTTTGTGCTAACTCAATATATTTTTAATAAGCGTGCACTTGTTTTGGCGTTCCCAAATTTGTCGCAAGATTGCCAGGGAAAAGAGAGTTTGCTGACTGTCTATTTTTAGACCTGTTGCATTAGCTCAGTTAGATTTAGAAATTTGAATCTGCTTTGACACCATGGATCATCCTGGGATACATAAATTATGAATATCTTTTTCGCGACGACTTGCCCCAGTACATAATTATTGCTTAATCCTTTTTTTATATCTCACATTGAAATGTGAGATATTTATTGTTGGAGCTTTGTAGACAAGGAAGCTTTTGTGTTACGAGATTTTAATTGGGTTTCCCAAGTTGATAGTTATGGTGTAATGAGTTTATTGTCATATCGAGCATGTCGATTTTGCCGCATTATTCAAATGCCCCAATTTTGAAAGGCAAGTTCAAGCCAAGTGTATTGGCTTTCTCTGATGAGAATAAATTGGTTTGTTGTAATGTCATGATAGACCACGACATTTTTCCAGGCATTAGTCAACTCTTATGTGGTTGTGTTGCCTTCATACCATTGGTCATCACAAATCGCATAAGCTTGACGTGATCAGTTTGTCGGATTTCCTTAATTGTAGCAGACATGCTAGAAGCTTTAACTTTGTCACTCAGAGCTATTTAAGCTTGCCAACATGTATAAAGCTTTCGAGTTTTGTCAATACAATAAGAATTCCGATTTTGCTGGCTGGTTTAGTACTTCTACTTAGAGAAGTTTTATATCTTTGTGCCCCCGCTAGGGGAGGACTTTGGGTTTTGTGCCCCCGCTTAGGGAGGTCTTTACGTTTTGTGCCCTCGCTAGGGGATGACTTTGGTTTTCGTGCCCCCGCTCGGGGAGGTCTTTATGTTTTGTACCCCCACTAGGGGAGGACTTTGGGTTTCTAATTTTGCCTCTACTTATGGGAGGACAAAATTTTTAATTTGCCCTTGCTGTGGAGGGACTTTATTTTGCTTCTGCTATGGGAGGACTTTGATTTTACCCTTGCTATGGGGAGACTTTATTTTGCCTCTGCTATGGGAGGACTTTTATTTTACCCTTGCTATGGAGGGTTTGATTTTGCTATGAAGGGACGTTATTTTGCCTCTGCTATGGGAGGACTTTGATTTTACCCTTGCTATGAAGGGACTTTATTTTGCCTCTACTATGGGAGGACTTTGAATTTTGTGCTGTTCCATAAGGTGACCATCAGTCGTTGTGTCGGATATGCTTAACTACAGTAAGCGATCGCAGCCGGACTGAGAGGTTTTCTTGACAGAACTTTGCAGGGTTTGTGTTATTCTACAGGGCAAACGTCAGTCCTTATGTGTCAAATACACTTATCCATAGTAGGCAGTCGCAGCCGGACCGAGAGGTTCTTTCGAACATCAGTCGTCGTGTCGGATTCACCTTGTTATAGTTAGTGGTCGCATCTAGACTGGGAGGTTATGACCCTTTGGGATTTGCAATGGTTTGCGTCATTCCATGGAGCGAACGTCGACCTCCTGCTGGATGCACTTGACTATGACAAGTGAATTCAGTTGGGCACGGGTTGTCCCTTGGGACTTGCAACCTTGCATTCGCTTGCCGAGCTCTCCATCGTTTGACCCTTGGAAACTCCTCTCGTTCACTTTCCAAGGTGGTGCTTTTAATCGTTATATTTATGCATGTTGATGTCCTTTGCATTCATCGCTTGAGTTGGTGTTAATGGGGTTGCCATATTGCATCGGGTTTTGAGGAAGCAAGCGTTTGTCGGATAGCCTGTAATAAGGAATCGTCTTTTAGCAAATTTTGAATTATCGAAAATGTTGTAAGTAAGAGATTTACTCAGGCAAATATGCTTTTAGTCACAAAGCCAATGTTCAGTACATCACTTGCAGATTATTACAGACTGTTTACAAGAAGTTTCGAATATAGCAGAAAGTAAAACATGAAGTAATGCATGAAATAAAGAAGGAAGTAAAGCAGTGGCGATGTTATCGCTTATTCTGAGCTATTGAAATTATAGCACCATTGGTTGTCAGTGGATGATTGGCTTCGGTTTGGTTTGAGCAAGAGCTTAGTCGCTTGGACCATACTAGTCTTTTGATGCCCCTTGCCCCTGGGGAGTTGCAGAAGGATTTGCAGCTTGAGGATTCTTTACATATTGTTGCAATCAGTTCTTATGAATCAACTCCTAAATCAAGCTTTTGAGGTGCCTACATTCATTTGTATTATAACCGAGCTGGTTGTAGAACCTACATAACTTTCCCGAGTTTGCTGCCTTCTTGCCTATCCTTGTCGGTTTTGGTTCCGCATATTCTTCAGAATTCTTCGTTGCCAGATAGATGTTTTCAGGGGTGTCATTCAAGGGCGTTAGCTCTGATGGGTTGAAAAGGTGAACTTTCTTACAATCTTTGTTGTCCTTTCCATTGTTGGCGCGCTTTTTCCCCTGAGTATTCTTCTAATTATACCGAATAGCAGCATTTTTGGGAGCTTCAAGGAGTTGGTTACCATCAATAATCTGAAGAGGCACCAAATTATTATCGACTCTCATGTACTCCTCGACCATTTTATAGAATTTCTCAAGCGTGTTTGGTTCTTTCATTTTAATCCATCTACCGAATTCCCTCTTCTCATCTATGGCGCCGATTAGAGACATGAGGATTATGCGAGGTTCTGGATTTCTCATTTTGGACAAAGCAACGTTGAATCGACTGAGAAAATCTTTAATAGATTCCCCTGGATTCTGCTTCATCGCTGAAAGTGATATAGCATCCTTGGCTTTGGTAGCATACAGACGGAATTGCTCCTTGAATTTTTTATCAAGTCATAGAATCGGTCTACGGACTTAGGTGGTAATTTTGTGAATCATAGTGATGCAACACCTTCTAAGTATAGAGGAAAATATAGGCATCTTATCTCATTTGTTGCTTTTGCCGCACTCATATGCCACTCGTATTTGAACAGAAAGTAATTGAGATCAACAAGGTCGTTGTACGGAGGCAAGGTTGGAGAATTGAATTTTTTCGGACACTCTGTTTCTCGGATTCTCTCAGTAAACGGAGCCCTGTCAGGAGAGAAATCTCATTCCCTATCATCATCGTTGCGAGCTTGATTCCTCTTCATGATTTGTTCTATCATTTCCGAGATGTATTCTTCAGTGTTATGCCGCTCTGTGAAGCTGAGCTATTTACCAAATGTTCATCTAGGCATGCGATCCTAGTTAGAGAGCTTAGGTCATTTACCTTCTTGACGAGGAGGTGCCCTTGTGGCGGGACTGGTAACCCTTCGAATATTTCCCTCGGAATGATTCTTAGCTTTCGGTTTTAAGTCTTCGATGTTAGCTTCGTCTTTGTCGCTCAACCCTTCATTATCGTCTTCCATGTTGTCGTTGCGATCATGGTCAGAAGCAGATGAATTGACATTCTCTTCGAGATCAACATGGACCTTTTGAGGGGTTGGATTTGGTCAAGCGTTAAGGATAGCGTCGAGTTTTTCCATCATAGCTTTGGTAAAGGTATCCATTAGTTGGCTCATGTTGGCAATAACGTCATTCAACTCATTCTTAGTCACACTGGCTCCACCTACCCAGTTTTCACCAACTTCAAAACAGTTAATAAGCGGTGTAATTTCATTGTTAGAAATGTTGTTGGTTTCTTCAACTATTTTGCTTGTAGTCTTCTTAGATTTAGCCATGATCTCGGACAAGACTTCAAATTTCAACGCTAGGCTCTTAGGATTGAGAGAAGTGCGAACGGGACCCTACGGTGGGCGCCAAATGTTTAAACCAAAATTGGTCCAAACACCAAAGGTACTTCGGGAGTACTTCACCAAGTGGTTAGAAATAAGAAAATGAGACCTCAATCACAAAAAGTAAAAAATACAAGAATTTTATAGTGGTTCAGTCTAGAATAGATCTACGTCCACTTTTGAATAATTTCTCATTATCACTCTTTGTTTTACAAAGTACATGAATTTATGAATTCACTCATATTGTTCATCTCTCTTTTTTCTCTCTTTGTATTATCTAGATTTCGCTTGAATTTGCAAAGGAATCGGTGAGATCTCTTGCTTTGTGATGGTGGATGTGTAGGTATTTGACCACTTTAGCAATTGAATGATCTTCATTGATTCCATTGTGATTTAGCGTTAGATCTAGGCTTTAGAGAAGATTAGCAGAGGTTAGAGTAGCTTGAATTGTACTTGAGAGATCTCTAATGAAATTTGGATGAGACTAGATCGACTTGATGTTGGAGGAAGATGGAGTGAGCTTGGGAAGCCATTAATGGAGCTTGAGGAGCTTGAGAATGGTGGAAAACGGAAATTGACAGTCCTTCGGGGTGACAAAAATTGGGTCCTTGAATGGTGGAGAAGTGGGCTATTTATAGGTGAAGTTGGTACCAGGTGGCAATTACGTAATTATGGTGTACATGGTAGGGGTCGAGCGTAGAAGTATTTATGAAACTGCCATCGGCCAGCTGTAGCCAAAAAGCAATGTACGACCGAACCAAAGATAGGTGCGACCAGGGATAAATACGCACGACCCTTACCATGTATCTGAACGAGCGACCCATATCCCAAAATGTGAGCATCCCATACTGGCAAACATTCCAAACCATGCAGATTACTATTTGTACCATACACACGTCACTTCTTTTATATGATAGCGTGTCCATTTTGATATCCATATGGCACTGTTTTGCATTATTCTCGACATGCATTTATTCGATCAATATTATTATGTTTGATGCCATAATGTCAGCCATGCCATGTCACGTGCACTATTTGGCTTTGTCTTATTCTAAAAATGGGAATAACAATTATGGGTTTGCCATTATGCTCTTGTACTGTGCAATTGCGAGTACAAAATTTACAAGTATGTCATTGCTCCATATGTTGTTCTCGGTCCATAATCTGTTGTCGTATTGTTCAACGTTGCTCGACCCTTACAGACTGCTCAACCAAGGCACGCTGCTTCACATATAGGTGCTCGACCTTGAAATGAATGACTCATAGAATGTGGACTGCTCGACCGTGATCTGATGACGGTGTTCAATCCATCTGCATAGCCTTGTCAATGCATGCTCCACGTCATCTCGTTATATTTTCCATTTAACACGTTCTTCTTGACTAGTGTAATATGGTCCATTTATTGTTTATACCATATTATTATAGTCAATGTGTAGATTAGCTTTTGACTTTACTGACACATTTTGGATCCATGGTAAACATTTGTACTGCTCAACCGGTCCATACCTGCATTATACACATGAAGAATGTCCACTGCATACTCATGTTCTACCCTTCCATTTGCTTACTCGTATTGCACTACCACGTTATAAAGCTTCTAGAAGCTTTACAAGTTCTAGATGCATAATGTTTATATAATAAGCTTATGGTAAAACAAGTATGTAGAATCACATTTTAACATAGACTTTAACACGCTGAATTTGTGCCAAACCATGCTGATATGTTTTTCCATGCAAGGTTGTAATCACACCGATCCAAATATGGCATACCATGATCCTCCTTGTTGACGTGGCCTTGTCACTGCTTTGTACGTTATCACATATTATGTTGTGGTCGACCCCTTAGTTTAGTACGTGCACGACCGACCGGACATGGCACCATGCTGCTCGACCAATGGCGTATGATCAGAGATGCTCGACCAGGGGTGCTCGAATGTGGTGCTCGACCAGTGATGCACGATCCGTCAGACTTACGGTGGTCGACCCTGGAACTGCGTTATATTAACAGGGTTAACAAATATCATGAATTTTAGATTTATATACTAGGAACTGATATGCAGCACTATTTTGTGCATATCATATGAAAACACAATCTACCTTTTTTGGTCCAAGTTTGACCTTCTTTAGCTTAGGTACTTCTGATTTTGCAAGATGCACCGATACTCTTAAGTTTTGTAGGATGGTGATCTATTTTTTCATAGCTCGTGTAGAGACTTTGAAGTTTTTCTCGAGGCACTTTATTCAAAATGTGATTAGCAGAAAGCATAGCTTCTCCCAGAAGTTATTTGGTAGACCGGAACTTATGAGTAAAGTATTCATTATCTCTTTAAAAGTGTGATTTTTTTCGTTTTGCTACACCGTTTGATTAAGGAAAATATGGCGTTGTTGTTTGATGGATTATGCCATTTTGTGTATAGAATTTCTCGAATGGAAATTCATATTTCCCTCCCTTATCACTTTTTAAGGCTTTCCTATTTGATTGATTATCAATGTCTATCTTGTATTGCTGAAACATTTCAAATGCCTCTTTTTACTTCTCAATAGGTACACATAGCAGTACCTAGTACAATTGTCTATGAAGGTTATGAAATATCTTTTTCCTCCGCGAGAACGATACATTTTCAAGTCATATACATCTATATGTATTTAGTCTAAGGGCTTAGTATTCTTTTTGATATGGTGAAAGGAAGTTTCGGTCATTTTTGTCTTAAAGCATTTTTCACATTTATAATTTGAATTTATCGAAAACTTAGGTATAAAATCTAAGTTAATCATTTTTCGTAATGTATCAAAATTAAATTGGCCTAATCTGGCATGTCATATACTAGAGGATTCGACGATAGAAACAAAAGAATCAATTTTATTATCGCAATCCTTTGGTAGGTCATTACATTCATGTTAAATAAGTCATCGCTCATATATCCTTTTCCAACATAAACTCCATTTTTTGATAAAACAAAGTTATCAGAGACAAAAACCAACTTGAAGCCATTTTTGCTAGGAAGTGAACCAGAAACAAAATTCTTTCGAATATCTAGGACGTGTAGGACATCATTCAGTGTAAGCTTTTTTCCATAGGTCATTTCAGAATGATTTTGTCTTTTCCTTCAACTTTTGACATGGAGGACTTTCCCATAAACAACTATTCATCTTGTGTCACGGTTTTGTAGCTGGAAAACATCCATGGCACAGATAAGTCTTATAACACCAGTGTCCACAAACCATTATTTGGTATTGCCAATCAAGTTGCATTCTGAGACTACTGCAGATAAATTCATTTCTGAAATGTCATTAGATGATTCCCTGTATTTAGTGATATTTGCTTGTTCTCTCTTCTACTTAGGATCTCGATATTCACTTGCCTTATGTGACATGTCTTTTCTTCCCGCAATTATGACAAAACCCTTTGAATTTCTTTGTTTCTTTGCATTTGGGATTTCCCAACGCTTGTTGTTTTTCTTAGCCTCAACCACCTTTGCCTTTGCTTCTATTGCATTTGTTGATTTCTTTTCAGATTTCATGTTGTCTTGTTCGATCCTAAGTCGAATAACGATATCTTCCATTGTCCTTTTCTTGTGTTTATGCTTTAGATAATTCTTCAAATCTTTCTAAGATGGAGATAGCTTTTCGATGGCGGCAGCCGCTTGAAATAACTCGCTTGATGACATTCCTTCATCATCGATTTCTTGAATTATCACCTACAACTTTTGGATTTGACTGATAACAGTATTGGCATCATTCATCTTGAAATCGAGGAACTTTCAGATAATGAATTTCTTCATTCCATCATCCTCTGTTTTGTAATTTTTGCGGATAGAAGCCCAGAGTTGCTTTGATGTCTTCACTGTGCAATACACATTATACAGACTGTTATCCAACACATTTAATATTAAGCTTTGATGTCTTCACTATGCAATAAACATTATACAGTCTGTTATCCAACACATTTAATATATAGTTTTTGTATATGAAGTGTGAATTATTCCACACATTGAGTGCTTCGACTTTGCATCAGGCTCCAATTCGTTTACTTCTGGAGCATCCTTAGTCAGATATTTTGCAAGGTTTAAAGTTGTCAAGTAGGCAACATTTTCTATTATTAGTGCCTGAAATCTACTCCAGAGAATTTTTTGCCCTCTTACCATGCGATAAAGTGACAATTACTGTTGGAACCATTGCTCTATTCTCAGTAGTGGTTACAGGTTGCTTTGTTGCCAATGTGTTATTGCCTTGAGCTATTGTTTGTAATACAATGACTCCAATCAATGACAAATTAATACTTATAAATATTGTTTGAAGATTGTTAAGGAAAACCGGTTAATATGCAACACAAGCTGTTGGAAATATGTGGCAGAAAAATATAATATGTTGCAGAAAAATATTTGCAAAGATTTTGCAAAAACAGATTATGCAAATTATACAATAGAAAATTATTTGCAGATGGCTTGCAAAAAATGTATCAATTTATATTTCGAAAAACTATTTGCAAATAATGATGTTTGATTTTGTAATGGTAAACAAATGCAACTGCTTTGCAGAAAACTGTTTACAAAGACATTGCAAAAACCTGTTAGAAAATCAGTGCAATATATAGTACCAATTTGTTTGTCTGAGTTCAGAATGCACTGTTTCTTTGAAACAACATTGCTCCCTCTATGGCACAGAAGGTTAATGAACAACTATTTCTCAAGATAAAACGGACCTGCTACAAAACTGCATTGAAATTTGCAGAGTCTAACGAACTCAAGAGAGTAATTAAAAACAGAGCTTTAACGAGGAAGAAAAAGAGAATATTTCAAAAGAAATTGCTTTTTTCTTTCTTGTCCGCCTCGTGCTATACATAGGTGTGAGAGAGCCTCTAATACGCCTCAAACGTCCATTCGTCCATGCCACAGATGGCGGTGTGGGTTCGGGCATGAACACGGACGTGGGCAACCGCACGCACGTGTGATGTGGTGCGATGCACCACCCACTAAGATGGGTTTTGCTTTTATACATCTCTTGTCTTGTCTCATATGAATTATAATTATGTCATCATCTTTGTATATAATCATACAATGTTTATTATATGCTAGGATGTAGCGATATAGGACTGTACATATTCTAGGATATTTAATACATAAATAGTTATTAATTTCTAACAATATAAACTTTATTTATTGTAAATTGATACATCCATTTTCATTACTTAGGCTTCTATTTATATGGACTTTGGGACTTTAAATATAAGAATTTCCAACTTTTATTCTCGGTGTATTTATTCTTCAACAATAAACCATAAATGTGTTTCTTTTCCCATTGGAGGGAGGAAAACGAGGGAAGAAACAGAAAGGAGGGGGTTTTACAGGGAAAGTAGCATCATATCAGGGGAGGGCCTGGTCATGATTATATTTGTTTATACATGCAACCAGAAGTGTGTAATAATGTGTACCTTTCGTCTTCTGCTATATTCAAGATACTTGAACCAAAACTTACAGATGAAGCATTGATTCATCGAGGACATGCCAAGGAATTGACCTACAAAATCGGTGCAGAGTTGCAATTCAATCTTGCAGTCATTGTCATTAATTAGTTTGATTTTTTTAAGGAAATTGCTAAGCACAGTCGTTAATTAGTTTAATCTCCAAACCACAGTTTCCTCGATATTTAGTTATTTACAGCATCTCCACATATTATTAAAATTGACCATATGCTCCATACAACACATTTGTGAAATTATTTGCATATATGCATTAAAGTTTCAAGGTAGCTTCCTGCGCACTGCTAAATTTCATATATGCAACAAAATAGCTGGCCGTTATTTACGTAGGTTTACACTCTGTTTTCTCTTCATTCCAGTCAATGTTCAGTTGTTCATTTTGCATTTGAATTCTTCAGATTTTGGCTTTCTTTTTTATTGTTTTTTTCCCACAGAACCATGAATAAGTGACAATTGGAGTCACCTTACCGATAAATAACATAACAGGTCTTCTTGTAATGACTATTTTTATAAGCATCAATGTAAAGAATAAATTGCAAGAGAATTATATTATACCGTAACCATCGCATTCAAGAAAGCAACAACTCGACTTTCTAAGAAGTTTCCTTCATACCAAAATCAAACAGAATCCCACGCATATATAGCCATGAATATAAACAGACCTTCCACAGGCAAACAACTAAGAATCATGGAAGGCACATCTCTTGCCTTGTACATCACCAACTCCATAATGTTTTCCATTAAAAACATTTTAAAAGATATATTCCATTTCTATTTCATGTTTGCTAGCTTCATGTCATATTCTGCATCCCGATACGTCAGCTGTGATGATTCCTTCATTCCGGATAATCTAGAAGAGAAGGCGGAAACAAGCATAAGTTATGAAGATGTGAGTAAGGTGATGGAAAGACTGGGGATGCATGTAGGGTCGTGTACGGAGAAGAGATGGAGTGAGGAAGTGGAAGCGCTTATGGAGGAGAAAGAGGCGAGCTACGAGGAACTGAAGGAGGCCTTTTATGTGTTTGATAGGAATGAAGATGGGTTTATAACTGCGGCAGAGTTGTGGAATGTGATGAGGAGGCTGGGAATGAAGGAAGGGAGCAGAATGGAGGATTGTGTTAGGATGATTAGCGTTTTTGATGAGGATGGTGATGGAAAGATTGGGTTTTTGGAGTTCAAGAAATTGCTGGAGAGTGCTTCTTAGTTAGAGCTTTCAATGTGTATACTTGTAATGTGTATACCTGTAATGACTTATAATTTACATAACAAACTTACAGAAAAAAGAACCAAAGCCGAACTCTGAAGAGAGCATTTGCATTTTACAACAACATATTTGTTTAGCTAATTTCCAATTATTATTTTTTTCCTTTTTTTCCCAAATGATCATAGGATCTTAAAATGAAATGAGTGGGATTTACCAGAGTCTGAAGTCTGTTTTTAACTTGTTTATGGCCATTCTTAGTATTACTACTACGCCTCGAGCAGGATACAAACCTCCATCCTACTCAGGCTCAGTCCTTGTGTACGGATTGCTCGGGACGACTTGAAGATTTAACAGAGTTGAGTAAAAATGTTGCCATACAGAATTTTTAGAAAGAAAAAAAGTTGAAATAGGAATTCAGTTTCGTTCACGGTTTTAGCTATTTAAAATTTGGTTAGTTTCGGATGATTTCGGAGATTTCGAAAATTTCGGAATTTGTTTCTGTTTCGGTTTCAATTTTGATTTTCAAAATTTTGTTAATGAGAATGTGACAAATATTGCAAGTAAAATAAGATATAAATGTAGTCTATAACTAAATACTAACAAAATTCAACTGAAATTGGTTATACTAACTAAATTCAATTGGATACACAGATTTCAGCCTAAAACAACCCACGTTCAACAACACACAACTAGTATACAAATTAAACTTCAACTGAACTTCAGCCCAACACCCCATCAACCCAACACAGTAATAAATCATTATCTGAAATTAAATAATATCGTGGCAAGCAAAAAAATAAATCGATGATGTCTCAAATCAATGTCGAGGCACGTTCTGAAGACAAGGAGGAACGCTAAGCGAAGGCAAGTCAAGGTCGATTTAAAGACGCGACGACAAACTGAGGTTCATTTGAAGAGGCGAATTCAAGTCGAAGTGAACTTGAACAGAAAAACCTAAATTGATGTCGATTTGGAAACGCAGAGCCAAGTTGTTGTTTATTTGAAGAAGTGAAGGTAAGCCAAGAACAATTTTTTGGAACCCTAACGATATTTTTTGACGGTCTTGGTTCGATTGGTTGTGGCACCGGTACGGTACCACCAAAGTTTCGGGGTGCCATTCAAAACCTCGAACCATGGTTGAAACAACATTGCCTAGCCCAGAACCAAACTCACAGTTTTAAACACTACACAACGTGCCTGCTACCATTTGACCAAAGCTTTCTGTAACATTCTAAATTTCAACATATTGTTTTTTTTTTTTCAAAAATCCAAATCTATCGAAGCTCGAGTTGGTTTGTCTCGTATACTGCAGAAAGTCAAAAATAAATATATCAGAGCTCATAAAAGAATTCTCACAACGGGAGGGAATAAAATATATTAGTAGGTAAACACTTACCAATATAATGACACTATCTAACAAGTGTTTCTAAGCTGCAAAATCTCAACCACATGTCTAACCTGCGGGTTTGTTATGAGGAGAGGTCAGAACAAAAGTTCTGATAAATGGATAAATTATACTTTCTACAATTACCACTACATATACGTTTCTATCACTGATTCATATTTATTAAGTTATCTGGGTTTATCTCACAATATACTTTAAAAAATTTCGCATCTAATGACACGATAGTAAAAGTTCATTGGTCTCTTGGCTTAGCTCGAGTCTTTAATGCATATGCTCCGACTGACGATGACAAATATCCAGTGACTTACTATCCTTTGTTGGGTCCCGACCACGAAGCATCCCCTTGAGGTAGCAGTAGAATCATCCTAAGATCATCCCTGTTAGTCTTTAGGCTGCCCACCATCAAAGATGCATCCAAGACATGCTCACAAGATTGAACCGTACAGACCATGTCTTTGTGGGTACAACTTCATTAGGCTTACCATGTAGAGTCATCACGGAGTATCCTCACATCCCGTAGAAGTCTCGCACTTTCTTACCGTCCCGTTGAATAATAAGCTGGACGTGCTCTCTCGTGTCTCCATACACCCTCGATGATCTGTCCCATCGAGTTCTTCATCCCAAATACGTACAGACTGGTCCTAGCGCTTCTCGTCGTTACGTTATTAGATCCTATGTCTAATCTTCAACTACACACTTGTTTTATATACCGCATTGCAAATAAAGTTAAACACTAAATTGTATATTCTGCATTCGAGTTATTTGTTTATTAGCTTTAGTTGGCCGCTTATTTTCCCTAATCGTCTCTCACTGCCGGAACAGACCACTGCTTATTATTATATTCATTAAACATAATTCCTCAGTTATAAGTTTATTAATAATAAGCTTACTCTACTCTTTCTCATTTAATTATAACTTCATGTTATAATATTATCACAAGTATAATTGTGAGTTCGCTTATTGAACTTATTTCTCATGATTTAAATTCATCTATAATATGCCTCTTACTTTCCATTTCATCTTTTAATTATAACCTATATGTTATAGTCCTGTTTGTCCCTATGACAAGTCTACCTATTACATTACATTTCCCTCTTATATAAATTATTATAATATGTTGCATTCCCAGGTCGTTATATACTTTTTTATTCTTTTTTCTTAACATAATACTTTTCACTAATGTTCCCCATTTTTATTTCCGTCTTTACAATTTATTATTCAGGAAATTAGACTTATTCCTAATTTATTGGTTACTAAAACTTTACAAAATCTATTCCACAGCTTAGGGAAGTTACTGTAATGGAAACCCATATTTGTAAGACATTTTCTTTCGATTATTTTTATGCTATTGAACAATACGCAACACGACAAAAATCTTTATTTCGTACTGATACACATCTTTATTTAATTTAAACTTGCAATTATGTTTTCATTTCCTTTAAAAATCTAACTATGAAAATATATCTCATTTTTCCTAACCATTCAATCTAGGTCACTCCTAACTTCCAAATCAATTGATATACATTACTTATTGTCTCTTATTTTCCCTTTTGTTTTGCATAATTACTGTAAAATTTGACACAATTGGGTTTGCACCTCCTTTTCTTTCAACCCCTACAATTTTGTACATTATTTTCATTTTAAATCTGAAAAGTGATTTCTTATAAATAATATGGAAATCCTCAAACTTACCTTTTTTCCTATAAATTTACTGTACATAGCGTTGTTTATGCCATATCAATCTTTGTCACATTAACTTACTAAGTCTTATCAAGTTTGGCTACTTTCAATATTTTTTCCTTTTTATTACACTTTTGGCATGATACGATCATTTAACCTCAAACCATCAAGTTTTCCCCTTTTATTACAATTCCCATTAATTTGCGCAAAACCATAATTAACTTAGTTTGCGCCTAACCACAACTCAATTACTTTGCGCATAACCACAATTCAAATAAATTTGCACCTAATCAAAATTAATTATTTTGTGCATAACCACAATCTTATCATTTGCGCATAACCACAATTCTATTCATTTGCGCATAACCACAATTTTATTTATTTGTGCATAACTAAAGTTTAACTTAAACTGTATATTCTAATGCAGATGAGGGGAAAAAAGGAAGAAGAAGAACATATGATAAATTCCAACATGAATCAAACGATACAATACACCATTATCAAAAAATATAATTTAAATCCACTCACCTGATTGGCCTTCAATCATGGAACCTGGTTCAGATCTATCATCCATGGCCTTCCTAATTGAATCTACTTCCGTAATTACACGAATTTACAAATCTGATTCTAAAAGAAATTAATGAATAGATCCTAATTTAGATTCATGAAACTTACCTCGTACTGAAGAGAATTCTAGGCATCGACAACCTAAATACACTATTTTCGTTAACAAATCTCAAATCTGAAGTACTAGACTAATATTTTATAATTCAGAAGAGTTTGGAGGAGAAAAGAAATGGCAGATCTCTGGCATCCTCTCAGAAAATATGAGTTAGAGGCTAGCCCCTACTGGCTAATTTATAGTTGTTCGGAAGAACCACATAATTGGATTCGTGGAGAACAAATCAGCATTGTCAAATGAAATAATACATGTCACTTGGCCCTTCATTGGATCGACCCAGGCCCACGCCGTGTCGACCCATAGGTCGACACATCCCTTGGGTGGGTCGACACTATAACAACCCAGAATATTGGAACCTATTTAAAAATTATTTTTAATTTAATTTTGTGAAAATTTACGATCGAATTTAAAAGCTCGAAGTTAATGCTAGTTCAAACAATTTACAAAGGAAAATTTTTCCAGACTATCTCGGATTTCGATGAAATTAATTTTATCATATTCATAGCATTGAAAAAGGTAGACTTCCAAATTTCATAATTTTTTAGCTAGCATGTGCACGTAGGAGAATTAAAAGCATTCTAAAACGATGCGTCGAAATTAAGTTAAAACGCAATCGAAAAATAGAACGGAAGGTTAAACGAACTCGGAATTCGACGAAACCTGTTCCGTTGGATTCAGAAATATGTTTTATACTAGCGTACAAATTTTCGTATAAACGGAATTCTTGTGTGATCACACGATTGGAAGGAGCAGAGCTAAACAAACACACTTTTGTGTTTGTCAATGGAAAGTGCTTTTAAAAGCATGAAATGAGATGTCATGTGATCCATGGCCTCAAGTGTTTTTCTTCTCTTCTCCCACACCGCGCCACCTCAACAATCCACGTAGTAGCTTGGGAAAATTTCATAAAACCCCACCTCTTTTTCTCTTTTCTTTCTTCTCTCTTTCTCATTTTCATTTACCTTCTTTTTCTCCATTTTCCTCCTCCCATGGCCACCTCTCTCATCTACCGTCGGCACTGACCTGCGTCGCACCACCATCCGCCTCCCTTAACGCAGCACCGACCTGGCCAACCTCATCCGACGCGTGGGCCCCCTCTCTCCCCTTAAACCCAAAACACCCATTTTTACACCATTTTAGCACTTAACCCCCTCAAAACTCCCCTTTTCTTCATTTAATCCCCACGCCCCAGCCCTGTGGATTCCGCGCCATCCCAGTTAGTCTCCATCGTGGTCCTACCTTGCTGTAGTTCCCCTGGGCCCCACTAAACCACCTCCGGTTGCTTTAAACTTCCAGATCTACAAGTATTCATGAGTTATAGAGAGTTAGTGAGTTGCTTGAGTCTCGCAAGCTGTCATAAAGTTGCGCAGAAGCCAGACAAGTGTTAACATCAAGTGTGCATGTCTGAATTCCTTCCACAAAAGTTTGATGGAGTGGAATCGTGTGGTGAGAAACCCAAACTCACATAGATAGGGATTAATTTAATTAACTGTTAATTGTTAATTAAGCATGTTTAGGTATGTTTAACATTGGTCATATATGTTGCATACAATGTTAAATGTTGAGTATTGTGGTAAAAATGTGATTTTTATACCATATATGTGAAATTACTTCAGTGCATGACATCTGTATTATAAACAGTGTTGATTGAAAATTGGTTGGACCTTACATGGTTTTAGTTGTTCAATTTATTAACGATTTTTTATTAATTGTATATGAATGTGATGTAAACCCCACATGGGTATTGAGATGACAGTACGCTTACATGTCTCTTATGTGTGTAGATAAGCTACATGGATTGTGGTGTAAACCCCACACGGGTACTGGGATGATATTTTTACACATCTCCCAAATGTGTAGATAAGTCACATTGGTTGAATTGCAAACCTCACATGAGTCATCGGATGATAATAATTTACACATCTCTCATGTATGTAGATAAGCTACATGGATATTGATGTGAACCCCACACGAGTATTGTGATGATATTTTTATATACCTCCCAAGTGTGTATATAAGTCAGGATTGTTTGTGATTGCTATGTAAACCCCACAAAAGTATTGAGATGATAATGAACACTAATCCCAAGTATGTAGACTGTCAATCTGTTGAACTGAGTGAACTGTATAAGCATTATTCATTTAATTTAAGGCTTATATGGTATAGTGCACTTTGTATGTGAATTGGATGCGGACTGATGGATGACAGAATGTTATAATATGCATTGTGTATAAATGAACAATAAAAATGATTATTGGTTCATTGGTTAAGTCATCAAGAAAAATGGATAATACAATAATAGCCGAAAAATCATAGTTTGATTTTGGCGTCCGATTTTGGATGGACGTGAAGATAATAAAATATCGATGAATTTCCGTAATTGTAGCAAGTGGTTTTGAATCAATTTTCATGCGATTTTGGCTTGTTGAAGTTTTAATATGAAAATGAATAGTAACTTTCAAAAGGGAAGTTCAGTCAGGTTATTTAAAAAGTGTTTTAGAAGAAGTTTCTTTTTGAAAGTTTCTTATTTATTTTTGTAACGAATGACAGGAAAATTTGGAATAAAAATACTGAAGTTCGGAAAATTAATATTATTTCTATCATTATAATATTATTATAATACTGATACATTGAAATGTACGATTTTTAAGTTGAAATATTAAGACAAGGGTTTGGAAAATTATTTTATATATTTTAAATAATATATAAAATGGTGTCGAAGAACACTAGTTCGCGAATTTTGTCCGTAAATTTAAAATGAATATAACGGGAGATTCGACCGTTGGATTTTCAGAAATTAGAACTGTTAGGTTCATTTTGAAAAGATCTTTCAAATAACAACAAGAGTTTAAAATCTAACGGTTAAATTTTGAGAAATGTTTAGTTCAATTTTGAATGAAAATAGCACCATAATCCGAAATGACCTGTAATTGGAAATTACAGTTATGGGCTATTTTTATTTAAATAAAAATAGCGTAAATCGTTATAAATGATTTGGAATGAGTTTAAACCAATTTTAATTGGTTTTAAATGATTTAAATGGTTAAGTTGAATTTGGCGGTTTTCTGTAAAACTTATATAACGGATTTTGATAAAGAATGGGAAAATAAGAATTTTAATTCTTAGTTTGAATTGAATTTTGGAGTGACCTTTTTATAAGGTTATGAAATGTCTTTTGAAAGCCAAATAACTTAGCCGGATTCGAGGGTAAGATTTAAATCTTATGTAAGAGAACCAATTAAAGTAGACTTAATTGGTGAGTCAATAATCCAAATGATAATTGGATTTGACTTGTTTTAGCGTGAATTATTCGAACAGGCCAGGTTTAACCCACTTCAAATAATTGAACGGCGATTAAAAATCGAAGATATTGAAGACGGTGCAAGACCGGGAATCTTCACATTAAATGGATTGCTACTAATGCCTTAGATTTGGGTAGCTCCCTTGAAGGGGTTATAGTGGCAGTGGTCCGGACGTACACTACAACAAAAATACCATATTACAACTTTAATTTTACAACTGTGCGAAAAGCACAGTTGTAATAAATGCTTTTTTACAACTGTGCAAAACGCACTGTTGTAATAAATGTTTTTTACAACTGTGAAAAAATCACTGTTGTAATAAACATATATATCACAACTTTTCTTTGTTGTTTGTTGTAATAACTAATATATAATAATTATTTTCTGATAATTAATAATTAAATTAGAAATTTGTTTAAACTTATTTTTTGTCAGTTAATATTCAATTATAACGCAGAAGAAGTAATAATTAATAAAAATTAAGAAGTAATATTAAATATTCTAATGAAAAATAATTTTTTATAAATTCATATTATTATTTTTATAAATTTTCACTTATTATTTCTAGTTTGTAACATGTATGAAGTTTCAGTATAAGGTCTGTAAAAAATTGGCAGCATGTCATACGCAAGAGCACGAAATTTAGGCGGGAGCGGTGAAAATTGAGCTCCAGTGTAATTCACGTGAGATAACTTTTCTCCCTTGCGCATCTGTCCTTTCATTTCCTTCTGTCAAATAAAAATTGATCTCTTTCTCCCCTCAAATCCTCCTCAACATACTAGAGCCGCCTACTATTGATATATAGATCCACTGTTTGTTGCGATGTTTACGTTTTCCCCTTATCCTCTCCGACGACTTGCTTAATAATTCCTTCCTCTGTAAGCATCGACTGCTTGAAATTCCTCTTTCAGATCTAAATGACATTTCAAGTGCCGCAGTCTCCCTACTTTTCAGGTTTCTCCATTTTTTAACTTGCTTTATCCTTGAGTGCGAATTGGTTATGGATCGATTTTCGACATTCTAGGGTTAAGGCCGGTTATTTTGGTTTCATAGTTCGTTTTTGGGGATTGAGCGGTGTTTTGAGTGCATCGTGTAGCGTCGAGATGCGGATCCATTTTGTTTCATGGTTTTATTGTCTGTCGATTTGGGCTTTTGAAATTTTATCGTGCAAGTACTCCCCTCCTAAATTGATATTTGTTCTTTGTTTTTTTTTTTGAATGTGGGCATTGAATTGAGCATTGTGTAGCAAATTTCACGGCTACAAATTATTTAGAGTAATAAGTAGGTACAGTTCATTATGTACATTACTGTTGCAGGTTGATGGCTAAACAATTTCACTGCCACGGTGAAGCCAATAGTTGTACTAGCAGATTACAAAAGATACTGTACTTGGAAGAAATGAATGTGTTTCGAAAGTGAACTCATTCCAAGTCAGGTATTACTATTAGTAATCTTTCAATTTTTTTTCCTTGAATTCCAATTTCAGATGTGGTGGGTTATACTTGTTCTTTTTTTAAGTTTATATTCAGTCATGCTAGAAAGCTTACATCTGTTGTGTATTATCCTTTTAGCTCCATGACCCTAATCGATAATATTCTTCAGAACATGGATAGTCTTCAACTAAAATCAAAGTAATTAAGTAACAGTTTTGTAATCTAAACTTTATGATTTGGTAAATAATTTGATGTAATGGCTTTTACCTAAATCCAGTTATCTTATACAATATGTTATATACGAGTATGACAGTATAAGGACAGTTATTAGTAATTTAATAATAATAATCTTAAGTAAAAATTGAAATATTGGAATTAATCCTTTATCACATAGATTCAGGGTATAATATCAAACCATTGTTGACGTGCTCTAAATATTGTTGTTGATGAAAAACCATGACATAGTGACTATATGTAGTGTATAATATAAAATTTGACACTAATTGCGCCTCATTGGATAAAAATTTGCATTGTATGCATGTGAATACAATCAACGCTCCATAAAAATTTGTATATTTTCAGTATAAATATAATTGACTGATGATTAGAAGTTTGAATTGGTCAATGAAATCGTACTCAATATTGAAAGTAGTATGTTGCAATCTTCAAGATCATAGAACATTCTGTTTTTATTATTGCAGATGTCATGATGCAGACTCGCTGGAAGTAGGAGGTTTTGCTTTGCCAACTGCTCCTTACAAATATGGCACGTAAGTAACCTTTTCTTTTGTTATAACATCAATGTGAATATAGTACACTGTAAATCTTGTTGTTTTTTCTTGTTATAACCCTCGTGTCATTTTTCCTTGTTGTTTTCTCATGTTTGTTTCTTAGGACTTTTCTTTTGATATAACATAATGCTTGATTTTTATACATCAATGTGAATATAGCACACTGTAAATCTTGTTTGCAGGTTTCAGATCACTGTAGTGAACTTGCAGCAAAAAGATAAATGGCGTAAAGATTTTGTTGTCTTCAACTTGTGTACTTCCGTAGGATATGCAATTTTTGTGGATAACTTGTGCTTGTACTAAGTTGCTTTGTAACGGTCAAGTATGTAATAATGCGCGAAATGTTTTCTAAAACTTATTGTTTGTAATACTGAAAATTTGAGTATTTTAATAAATTAGTTTGCAAATAATTGTAATATATGATTTGCTTATGGAGTATTGCTACATTTAGTGTATTGTTCATTTCAGTTGCAAAAGGTCTATTTTTTTTAAAATGCAACTATCAATCACAACGGTGCATAACAGTTGTAGTATATTTTATTACAATGGTGCATAACTATTGTAATAAAGTTTATTACAACGGTGGAAACAAGTTGTAAAATATACATATTACAACGGTGTTGCAACAGTGCAAAACGTTGTAAAAGATATGAGTCTATTACAACTTCTTAATACACGACGGTTTGCCCACCATTGTAAAATGTATATTACAACGGTGTTCCACCGTTGTAATAGGGTCATTTTGTTGTACTGGTACTTGTTGATTATCCGGATGTGTGATTGCCTCTCTCCTGTATTGGACATATGAGATGAGGAATAAGGTGCCTTCGGTTTCGTTCAGACCCAGAACGAACATGTAAATGGATTGTGTGTCTGACACAGTATTCTGAGCTATATTAATTGATTTCATATATATATATATATATATATATATATATATTTGGTGGCGGAGAATCTATTCTCTTAACTTAACACCCTTCTTTGAGATGTATGTGCCAAGAGGTTATATATGGGTAGCTATAAGTTGTATAGAAGTTGTATGGTCTGGGATGACATGTGTGGCTTACTAAGTGTTGATGGCAGAGAGATCAAAATTTATGTTGAAAAGAAAAGCTTTGTGGTGCATTAATTCACGAGCTTCACACCCGGTATGAGTCAAAAACGGGAAGAAGGACAGCAGGGAGGACATGTGTTTCTTTCTAGCTAGTAGTGATGCCATTGTATGGATCCCCGACAATTTACTTATGTGGATTTTGGAATCGAGGTGTCTCGGATATGGTCGCACAAGGCCAAGATGATCGACGTACTGACCAAGTGGTCTGATAGGACCGGGAAATGTATTGTTCAGTAGATGCCAATCAAACGCGGTTATCCTTGGAATTCTTGCACGTATATATTTACATACAACTTCATCTATTTCAAAATTCAAACAACACTATCCTAAAATTTATTTCATACTTATCTTATTTAATTGCATGTTACTTTTTACTTTTATGTCAATACATTTATATACACACACACTTACGTATATACACATAGACATACATATAGATATACATATACACATTCATCTATACATAATCTTTCCTTATATGTGCATATACATATACTTTTCTTTTAGAACATGCATCTTTTTTGTTGTCCCTCTTAAAATTTAAAAACATGACGTTGGTTGGATTCGAAGTCGCACATTATAACTTGGGAGGCAAGTGTTCAATCATTGAACCACACTACTTTTTGTTCACAAAATTTGAACATTGCAAAGCCTTAATTCTTATGTGTATTCCTTTTATTTCTACTTTTTCTTGTTTAATGGTATCGTCTTCGTTTTAAGTCCGTTTTCGTAAAACATTGGTCTAAATTGATCAAAAGATTGCCACGGACGAAATGATGATAGGTACGTGACCAAATTCAGAAAATTTTATGAATTTTGTTTTATTATTTAATTAAAAATGTGTGGTGTTACATTTTCTTTATATTAAAACTTTAAAAGAAAAAGTCCATTTAATTTAGAAAATTAGACTCTCATATCTACCTGCCGTTTCCAACTTGGTGTCGCCATTTGGGGTTGCCATAGACAGCTGCCTGGCTAGCTTAGCTCTTGGGATAGGTCTTATCCTACTTAGCATGAGAATTTTATTGGGAAATGCAGATTATGGATCTTAAGGCTAACCTAACATTAGAGGGGGATGAATAGTGTTTAATGAAATTTATGAAGTTTTTGAAATCCTTTTTGAATATATCCAAATCAATTGCAAACCACATATATGAAACAAACACAGAATCAATCACAAATACAGACTGAGATTTTATACTGGTTCGAAGTTACCCTATATTCACTCACACAACTTAGGGTTGTGCAGATTTCTTTTCAAATAATCTTCAAATTACAATCCCCGATTTCAGGAGCATGCAATCCACCTCCACCTGCTTACGAGCATAGGGAGCTTTCTTGATTTAACCAGGCTACAAGATCACCTAATATATTTACGAGCTATTATCACACCCAGTTGATTCAAATGGGATATAACCACACCTTTTCGGTAATACTTTGGTAGGGAGACTCGATGTGACTTTGATCTTTCAATATTTGATTACAAATGCTCCTATACATTGAATAACACTTAAATGATCTTTAGGAGAGCGATAGTGAATTAAACTAGAGAAAATATGGTTTGATACTCTTTGAATTTCAGTAGAGTTTGGTTAAGAAATCTTGAAATTAGAGGTAAAATGGAGTAGAGAAGGAGTGAGGAAGATAATGAGAAGTATTTAAAAATTTCGTTTTTGGTTAGGTGTATACAGGGAATCAACGGCCATGTCTATTCAAGAAAGGATTTAAATAAATATATACACTTTGAAATTTGAATTTTTGAAAAATCGGTTAGCATATAGACATGGGTCATCCCCTTTTGTCGACATCCCTGTTGAAATTTTGAATTTTGAAGAACAATGGGAATGATGTTAATATAAATCAAGGTCATTATAGAGTTTAAGTAAACTATTTTCCTATATTATAAAATAATATACATAAAGTAAGAATATAATTTTAAAACATATATTTATAATATTTAAAAGTGATATTAAAATTTAATTATATATTAATTTTTATATAAAATCTTGTAAAAACAATTTTGAAACTTGTAAATCAATATATTCAAAATATAAGTAAATGATAATACCTGTTAATCATTCTAGAAAAGGATTTGAAAATAATAATAAAATACTTAACATATAAAACTATAAATAAAAATTTAAGAAAATTAAATTAAAGAAATAATTTGAGATTAAGGCTAACAATTTGAAATTTAAAAACAACAATAAATTACATAGATAACAAAGAATATAATATTAAAAAAACAAGAATTGTTTTGAATTCAAAAATAAGTTATTCGAAACAGTTTGATTTTCAGGCTAAAAAAACGAAAAGGAAAATTTGAAAAAGCACTTCTGGAATTTAGAAATCTAAATACAGATGTTAGTCTATTATAGAGTTTTAACTAAAATCTAAACTCTATTACCTATCTTGAATTTTTTATACTCACGAGTCTCCAATCTTGAATTCTTCATCTTTCAATCTTGAATATTGGATCCTTATATTGTATAGTCTTTAATAATCAATACCTGTGTATAATACCTAATATACATCCTATATATATATATACACACACACACACACACACACACATATACATACAATAGTGTTAGACTTTTTTTATAACAATAATGGTTAAGAAAAGGTTAACAAGGTCGTGTTCATCAAAATCATCATCACCATCATCTTAATTTGTAACAATTTCCCTTTTTTTAACGATGACAACCTTTATTTATAAAATATACTTACTTGATACTTGATCCTTCAATTAATCCCCCTAACTCTAACAACACCTTCTGTAATTACAAACTCCCCATAATCTAAGCCTATTCTAGCCTATTTTACAATTCTCCCCTTTGTCATCAATGAAAACTAAGCCTTGATTAAAATGAATCTAATTTATAATGCTACCCCTTAAACTAATATAAAACTTAATAAGATGATACAATAACTTAATTAAACTTATATTTATTAATAATGTACTTTTACATATATTAGAACATACATTCATAATAAGATTATTGAATAATATAAGGGGATTGTTAAAGGGATTCCATTTTTAGTTAAGGGGAGGACAATTTTATTATTTTTGATGAATTGTTAAGGGAGGGACAAAATAAATTAGCCCCCCTTAACGATATAATTAAAAATTCCAGTACTATCCCTATAATCCTCTTATACCTACACATATACATACACATGAAGTCACACCAGCATTACCCATATACATACAAATACATAACCATAAACCTTCCCTCACAGAGCAAAACTAATGCACACCTACACATAAATATATAAATTTAAACAATTAAGTATAAATCAGACTACACTTGCATGAATTCAAACACTTAAGCATAAGCCAGACCATCACTTATTAACACTTCTTAGTCTAATAAGATACATGAATAATTAACTCTGCCAATTGCAAAATAAATTTAGAAACAATATAAAGTGACCTTCTATAATTCAACTTAAATGGAAAATAAAAGGAAATAACAACCAGACGAAGATCCACCTCTTTCAACTCCCCCTAATTCAAATAAAGTTCATATAATATAAGTAATCCAATTTAAATCATGCATTTATCACTCATACATATATATAATAAAAAAATAAAAAAATGATAATTACAATTGCATGCAACTTCTATTTGGTGATGATATAAATAGCGTAGATGATTCCAAGCAAGTATCCAAAGTAAGTCAGTATCAAACATATCCAAAACTCAGCCTAAAATAATGAGAAGTAATTAACAAATTGAAATATAGTTAATCACTGCATGTATAATTAATTAAGGTTACGAGGGGCAGTTTAGTCCATGCTTATTTTAAAATAAAATAAAAACAAACTCTCCCTTAATATATTTATTTAAGGTGGAGTCCCCTTAAAAATGTCCTCCCCTTAACCAAAAGTGGAGTCCCTTTAACAATCCCCTAATATAATAGATTCGTAATTAAATTATACAATGAATATTTACAAATATATGTAATCTATCTAATGAATGCTTTTGATAATGGGTGATCTGCAAATTGGACAATTTGGATAATGAAGACAGAAATCTCCATATTTTTCAATTACTTTCTCATTTTTATATAAACACACCTCTCTGACGCATATAACTTGATCGTCTTCTTCCATATGCTCGTTTTCTTCTTCTTTCTCTACTTTATCCTCTTCATCTTTCATAGGATTATGGATGTGTATATTGGAATAGTCATCTTCAATAATGATAGGTTCAAAATGATTATCCATAATGAATTTCTATAGATTCCTAATAATTTTCCCTTGCTTTTCTTGTTCTTTGGCCATGCAAAGTTTGTAATTTTAATTTCAATGAGCAATTGCAGTGTACCTTCAATGACACTTTTACTTCCATAACATGAGCGAGCGTAGAATGTTGAAATGGTCCTAGAGGAGGCGAATGGAAGGAAAAGGTGTTATTTTTATTGATATTGGATGAGGAGGCCATCCATTTACAGTTTTCAGAAGTTTGTTACAAGGAGAAATTAATGGAGATAGGAAATTTTCGAAATTAGATGTTTAAATAAGAAAATAAAATAATTTTGGATGGAATATTAAATTTGAAATTTGACAGCTGGATGTCGACATGGGCAGATGGGCATGCCGACATTTGTATGTTAATTTTGAAAAGAAAAATGTTTTTATTTTTTAATACATATATATATATATATATGCTTATATATACTAATAGATCTACTTACTATATTTCGGTTAAAGAACAAATAATTTGTTCTCATTTTAATTTAGTAAATATTGCTTCATTAGCCGGTTTAGTTAAAATATTTGCAAATTGATTGTCATTTATAATGAATTACAGTGAAATATTTTCTTTACTTACATTATCTCTAAGAAAATGATGTCAAACATCAATTTGTTTAGTTATAGCATGATGTGTAGGATTCGTAAATAGATTTATTGCACTAGTGTTATCACAATAAATTTGTGATTTAGTAATGTTTAATCCAAAAATCTTTTAGAGTTTGTTGCATATAAATTATTTGAGAACAAACCAAAGCAGCATATATATATTCTGCTTCAATTGTCGATAAGGGTACAGAAATTTACTTTTTACTAAACTAGGGAACTAGGGAATGCCTCAAAAAGTGACAAGTTCCACATGCACTTTTTCGTTCTGATTTAAAACAAACATAGTCAGCATCATAATATCAAAATAAATCAAATGAATCATATTTAGGGTAAAATAAACCAAAGTATAAATTGTGTTTAACATATATTAGAATACGTTTTACGGATTTTAAGTGAGCTTCCTTAGGTTGCGATTGGTATCTAAAGCAAAGGCAAACACTATGCATTATATCAGGTCTACTTACAGTGATATATAACAATGAGCCAATCATTCCCTATATAATTTTTGGTCTGCGTCTTTTGATAAGCCATCTTGGCATAAAGCTTCATTGGTTGCCTGGGAGTGGATTTTCCACTTGTAGTGATCATATTAAACTTACTAATTAAATCCCTAGCATATTTTTCTTGAATAATAAAGTACCATTAACTAATTGTTTTATTTGTAATCATAAACAGAAAGTGAGTTCTCTCGTATGACTCATTTCAAATTCTTTTATCATAATTTTAGAAAATTCTTTTTTTATTTCATTATTTGTTGATCCAAAAATAATATCTTCTACATAGATTTGTAAAATTTTTGTTTCCTTTAATATAAAGAGTATTATCTACTATACCAATTTCAAATTTTGATTGCAATAAATAAGTATTTAGTTTGTCATTCCAGACTCTAGGAGCTTGTTTTAGACCATATAAAGCTTTCACTAATTTGTAAACATGATTTTAATTTTTTTTTATCTTCAAACAATGAGGGTTGTTCTACATACTTCTTTAACAAAACCATTTAGAAAATCAATTTGTACATCTGTTTGAAATGATTTGAAATTGTCGTAATTAGTGAAAGCAAGTAGTATTTGGATAGCTTTTAATCTTGCTACGAGTGCAAAGGTTTCATCAAAATCTATACCTTTTTCTTGGCAATAACCGTGCACGACTGATCGAGCTTTATTCCTAACGACGTCACCAAGTTCACTCGTTTTATTTTAATAAATCCATTTAGTTCCTATTATAGTTTATCCTTATGTCTAGGAACTAGTTCCCATACATCGTTTCTGGTACGTTGATTTAGTTTTTATTGCATAGAAAGTATCCATGGATCACAAGTGATGCTTCATTTGGATTTTTAAGTTCAATAATTGATATAAAATCTACATTACTCATTTTATTTAATTGATATCTAGTTCTAACTATAGATTTAATATCTCCTAGTATATTTTCTATAGGGTGATCTTTTAAAATTTTGATTCTTTTATTGGGTTGATTAATTTCATAATTTATTTCATTTAATTCATTATTTTCATTATCAAATTCATCATCATTATTTATTTGACAAATTTCCTTAAATTTTTTATCAAAAGATACACACATTGTTTCTTTAATAGTGTAGGTTTTAAATTGATAACTCTGCAATATTTACTTCTATTTAAATTTTTAATGAAAATTCATTTAAGACAAATTTATCCAAATTGTCTTTGGTATTTAAAATAAAACATTTTCTTCCAAAAACTTTAAAGTGAGATACTTTTGGTTTCTCATTATAAATAAGTTCATATGGTTTCTAGATGGTTAGTGGCCTAATTAAAATTATATTCAAAATATAAGTCGTTGCGACTGCTTCAACCCAAAACTTTCATGGTTATGAAATCATAGTTCTAGCATACTCATGACTCATTCTATTCTTATGCTCAACTACTCCATTTTGTTTTGGAGTTCTTAAAAAGGAGAAATTATGAGTAATTCCCTTTTGATTACAGAAATTCTCAAAATTTCATTTTTAAATTCTCCATTATGGTCACTATGTATAGTTTTGATTTGTAAAGATAGTCGATTTTGAAATCTTTTTGAAAAAGATTTAAATAGATTAAAGGCATCACTTTTATGTTTGAGAAAAAGAGTCCAGATATATTCGACTAATCATCTACAATAACAAAACATATCTACTATAGTTTATTAACTGGATTTGAGATGGTCTAAATAAATCTAAATGAAGTAACTCCAGAGGTTTTGAAGTGTAAATCTTATCTTTTATTTTAAATGAACTCTTCCTAAGTTTTCCTAATTGTCAGGCATCACTACTATCTATAGATAGTAAACTTCAATTGAGGAAGTACTCTTAATAAATTGAGTTTAGAAAGTTTAGACAGGATTTTGAAAATTCAAATGCCCATATCTTTTATGTCAAATCCAAGAGTCACTTGTATTAGCCAAAAGACATAAGTTGTCATTTAAAATTTTCATACTCAAGATATAAATATTTTTCTTCCTAACTCCTTCAAACATAACATTCGAATTATTATCTTCAACTTGGCACTCATATTTTTCAATTTAAATTTTGTAACTTTTATCACATAATTGACTTATACTAAGTAAATTATGTTTTAAATTCCAAACTAATAAAACATCAAAAATACTAGGAGTTTTAGAATTACTGATATTGTCAATGCCATTACATATCCTTTTGAGTTATCTCCAAAATTAACCATTTCTTTAAACAATATATTGTTCAGTATTGATTTTCAGTCATGGGTCTTGAATAAGCACTATCAAGTATCCATTTGTTTTTCTTAATTTATATTGTTTTACCGTTGAGTGTCAAATCATCAAGAGTTATATAACACATATTTTCTTGCACAACACATCAATTCAGTAGATAATATGATTTTTCAAAATAACTAAAAGTAGACTCATGAAACTGATGAATTAAACATTACTGATCTCTATGCTAAAATTTTTAGTAGTACGTTTCTTACCTAATGCCCATGCTCATCTTCTGTAGATGATGCAGGCCTTTGCGGAGGAGAGGTTGCTCTTGTTCCTTATAAGACTTGAAGATCTGTGATGGTTATACAGGAACAATGAATGGAAATGATGAATAAAAGATATTATATTTCTATTATGGAAGGGAGTCTTAAGTAACGACCCCACTTCAAGCAAGATCAAGGTCATGGGACTTCCTATTGTGGTCGGGAGTTAAATGAAAATTCTCTATGTCTATTATTCCCTACCATCCCTTCACCTTTTAGCCAGCTAAATCAAAGACCGTTCTCCTATTTTATCTCTTAAAGTCATTTAAAGGTAGAAATTCTATCATGGATAAGGTATAAGATACATGTGTTACTCATTATGGGATAACATTAGATATAAGAACATTTGTAATGACCCATAGTTTTGTAGATAAATAAAAATATATTATTTCATATGAGGTTGTATGATTCTATAATTTTGGGAAATGGTACTAGAGGCATTTTTTACATTTAAATTTTTGTTGAATTATCCAGTGATAATTTTACCATTGACGATATCTTATTTCATCCATAACTTTTGACTGGGTGGAAATTGGACTAGAAACCACTTCCTTTGAATCAGGATGAAGATTTATCTTTCCCTAAAGTTGTTGCACATTAAAAAAAAGATAAATTGTTTGAGATGTATGGCTGGTTGAAAGATTTTGAAACTCATATGGTATAATTTCAGTAGTTAAGCCATAATTAGGGGGCCCAACCTTAATTTCATGTTTACAAAGGAATACTGCTGAAATGAGCTATTGTAAATCCTTTTTTTATATATCATTTCTCCCCCTTCTTCGCCAAAGCTCCTACCTCCACTATAATTATTTCTTCATTTAAAATTTTGAATTTCTCTACCAAAATTCAAATCAAAATAGAGAATTTAGCTTATTTATAAAAGGAGAACATACTTAAAACTGTTAGGCTGTGTAGTTAAAGCGCTTAGCTATTCTATAGTGGGGGAGGTGCATAAAGGCGTAGCGGGAATATAGCACAGGTGGAAAAAAGTTCATTAAATGTAAAACCACATATTTGAAAATTAATTAATCATCTTTCTCACATTACATATATACAAGAAACAAATATTAATTAATATTACATAACAAAATCATGGAATATCATAGTTATAGATGCTAAATTTGACAAGTGTAATTGATTGGTACCATATATTAGGCATTATACTTAAATTTATCCCTTTATGCTAACCTCATTGAATTTTTTAAAAAGAGAACTAGTCAAATCAATCTCTATATATTAATTGTCTAAAACAGACGCTAAAAAGCCTTGATTTAGTGGATGCAGTGGAAAATAACGGGGCTAAAAGCGGATCTACCATTCATCAGCGCTAATATGAAATAGCGTAGCGGCTGAAGAGCGCTATGGGCCATAACGGGAAAATTGCGGGGGTCCAGCGGGGATTTAACTGCGTAGCTGCTAGGAGAGAGGATCTATCTTTATTCAATGATACCAATTCAGATCTACCTTAGATTTACAGTTTTCTTAGGAAAAGGTGAATGGTTTCTATTTCCATTTACTGTTTCTACACTTTATAATCTTAAAATACAAACATATTAGGAATCATGTTTATTTTAATTTTGAATTACAACTATGAATCCAAAATGGTTAGGGATTAGAGTATGACATTTTCGCTATGAAATTACTATAGAATATACATAATCCATGTTCTTATTTTTAGATCCAAACTTTATAAATTAATTGAATTGATTGATTATTTTTATGAATTATTTTGGATGATCTTATGCATGAACTTGTTGCTTGAATTGTTTGAAATGCCAACGAATGGCGACTTAGAATTAGGATTTGGCGAAAAATTTAAAAAATAAAAATGTTCTGATTTGCGCAAACTTGGAGATGATGAGCTGAACGACCTCAAAAGGTTATGTGAATTTTTTCACTTCATTTGGATTTCATACAGAGGAGTTATGGTTATTTTGATTCAGATCGATGTAAAATTATATATATCCAGAATTTCATGAAATATATAGGGATTATACAGGATAGTCCCAAGGTGCCACCTTTTAAATATCAAGTCAATTGGAGTTAATATGATGGTGATATGATGATTTGGAATTCCACTAGCCTAGACATGTGCTTCAGATCAGTTAGCTTTGGATTGGTGCAAGTGGTGGTTGGCTTCAAATCGGATGGCTTCGGATAGGTATAAATGAATGCATTTCATATCAGTGGAGGCATTTGAGGAACATATCGGCTTGGAAGTAGATAACCATATTGGTATGTTTGGACTGATACAAACCAAATTGGTCATCAAACCTGTATATTGGGCTCGGTATTAATCCGAGTAAGTTTTGACTTTGGTTCATGTGACCCCTAGAGGAGCTGGGTATGTGATAGTGCGACCTCTTGGATGGATTGTAGTTGTCCGTGGGAGTTATACCTTCCAGTGACATCGACATGAAGACTCTTTAATTGTGTAGCTCAACATCTATTCAAAGTCAAGAAAAATGACTCTAATAAAGACTAGCTGAACTGCTAGGAGTGGAGTAAGAGACTATGTATCAGGATGGCGAGGAAAATAATCGAGATGAAGGAGCTATTAGAAGAGGTTCAAAGGAAGCGTTTGATGATAAGCGTTAATTTTGTAGCTCAACATCTATTCAAAGTCAAGAAGAAGAACACCAATAAAGACTAGCTGAACTGCTGGGAGTGGAGTAAGAAACTATGTATCAGGATGGCGATTCTAATAATCGAGATGGAGGAGCTATTAGAAGAGGTTCAAGGGCAGCATTTGACGATAAGCATTAATTGTCTAGAAATTTCCCGACGAGGAGACTTCAAATGAGGGTTATGTAGACATTTCCAGGATGAGCTCTACCATAGAGATTTGTATGCAATGGGATCGTTGGTACCTAGGTTTGGATGGGTACATAAGAGGGATGAAGCTTGAGTGCTACACTACGCCATAGATGGCCTACTGCAACCAAAATACAAGGTGTTGCTAGCTACAGTGTAACGATAGCTATGATGATTTTTGTCTATTACAACACTCGCTTCAAGATGTTAGCATAGATATAAAACTATGTTGCAGCAGTTATAGATTAATAAAAATACTATAAAAAATGAGAGCGGGCTGAACGAAAAGAAAGCGGGCTAAAATAATGTTTAACACAGGAAGCAAAAACAAAGCAACAAAAACTTAACAAAATATTGAAGGGTTTCACTCGAACATTTAACAAATTACTCCACTGCTCAGCCTCGCTAAAATTCAAACATTCTCACTTGTAGGTTCAATTAGGTCTAAAAGTTCAAGTTTACAAGCTTAATTTGGGTTCGATTAGGGCCAGTTCAAATTTAATTAGGGATTCGGTGTTTCAATTAGGGCTTCAATTGGGGTTTGTTTGGGTTTCAAATTTCAGTTAGGGCTTCGATTTAATTTGCTGCTTGAGGTATCACTCAATGTATATTTCAAGTTTTTCCTTATTTGATTGTTGTGTTTCCTAATATACTAATTTACTTGTGTGTTCAGGTGTAATGGCTAAATGATATTTGAGTATGTTATTTGTTATTTGTAGTCATGACTAAATAATATTTGTTTATGTTATTTGTGTGTAAACTAGTGATGAACGAGGGAAAAATATGAGCAGAACTTCCTAAGTTCAGTGAAGGATATATAAGTGAAGTGAAACTTTTTATTCGAAATGCTTATTCTATATTTGCAATAGGTGAAGAAATTACATGCCCTTGCGAAAAGTGTCATAATTGCAACTGGTATCATCTAGAGGTAGTCTACGACCATCTGATTCGGAATGGTCCATCTGAATTGTACGTGAAATGGATTTATGAGGTTTCCTGTTTAGATCCTGAAAGGAGTGATAATGATATGGATCGTGAAGCAGGACTAAATTTTGGAGATAATCTCAATGAGATGTTGCATCGTACTTGTGGAAATATGCAGAACAATGAAGGTAGATCTTCTGATGGATCGAATGGAATAAATGTCGATACTAGAAAATTTCATCATCTTGTTAAATAGGGAAAGCGACCATTATATCCCGAATGTACTAAATTTTTGCGATTAAGTTTCATCGTTAGGCCTTATTCTTTAAAATGCCTACATATAATCACCAAGTCTGCATTTAGCGATTTATTAGAGTTGCTAAAAGAAGCTTTTCCACAAGCCCACATCCCTTTATCTTTCAATGCTACCAAAAATATCATTAAAGACAGAGAATTCAATATACATATCATCTTCGAAATGTGAACCCTATTAACGGCGACATGGCCATCCCTCTTTCTTCTTCTCTATTCCCTCTCTCCTACAAAATCTCCCCTTTCTACCAGCGAGTCTCCTCAAAACGCTTCTTCTTTGTTTGCCATGTTTTCGCTACGCGTAGGGTTACCGTTTTTCGCTCCTAAACTCCAGATAAGCTTATTCTCATGCAATTCTCAGATCTACTCTTTCCCCTCTTTCCCTATGCCTCCTCTTTAAAAGTCAGATCAAAACAAAAGCATCTCCGATAATGTCTCCTTCCGCTACGTATGACTGTTCCAGGCAACGACTATTTCCTTGTAACTATTATTCAACTAACGGTCCTGCTACTGGAAGGGATTTAGTCACTTCTGTGGAGCTATTTGGTTAACAACAACTCTCCAATGTTAGTGGATATTCTGGGTATTCAGTGCTCACTTAATCTCGTCTTATAAGTAGTTTTTGTAATCGGTTTGGTCTTTGTGGGTATCTATTGGTTTTTGAGGTGCTTGGAAGCCATTTTGGTCATGATTAGATCTGAGAGGTTATTTGGAACTTTGCTCTGTATCCACATTGCCATTTCCCTGTTAGTTTAATTATTCTGGTGTGGTCATTAGTGGCTTGTTCCCTTAGCATGACGGTAAAATATGAAACGCCTAGGCGGTAACCCATGTCATTGTGCTTATGGTGATAATATGCCTACTGTGCTTACATTTTGATGAGTTTTGCTTTTTGATGTCTCCTACATGTGGTATATATTGACTTTGTGGGTTTGGTTCTTTGGTATAGCTAATGGCAATCGATGCTCAGTGAAACATGTGAAGTCTAAGGCTCTAACCTTCATTGTCCCTTGGCGGTTGTCTGTTCTTCCTTCCAAGCTCACAACTTGTTTCCAGTATGTCTTTTATGGCATATCCATAGTGAAACTTCGCTCGATTGCATCTGTACTTCGGTATGGAGCTCCACATGCAAGCGGCAGGCAACAATATTGGTTCTACAGAGTAGTCCAATTGTGGTAATGTCATGATAGTTGTATACATTAGGCTTTAAATTCAAATAGTCTTGTACTGTTTTTCTATTGTATACATATGTAATTCACTACTTTTGTAGTATGAAATGTGATATTACTCTTCCTGCGTGGAGAGTTAGGAAATACATTGTAGTCTAGTGTATTAGCCAGCTCCAATGCCTTAAGCCTGTCTAAGTAGAGTGGACAGAACACTATAAACTCCATAAGCGGTGGATGGTCCACCTTAAAAACCAAATTAGATGACTGCTAACTACAGTCACCTGTACTATATTGTAATTTTAATATTAGTCATAATAAAAGAGTGTTACAGAACACTACAAAAACCGGTCGGCTATGCCAAAAAAAAAACATTAATAATTTAGGCTTTGATTACCGAAGAATACATGCATGTCCAAATGACTGCATGCTACACTGGACAGAAAACGAAAATAACTGCAAAATTTGTGGTGTTTCAAGGTGGGTTATAGTGGAAAAGAAAGAGGTTGTTGACAACAATTCGGAGAAGCGGATTCATAAAGTACCAGCAAAAGTGATGCGTTATTTTTCACTAAAACTAAGGTTGCAAAGGATGTTCATATGCAGAACTTATGTTATGATATGTAGTGAGATGAAAAAATGAAGGCAGACTTTGACATACAGCTGATGGCGAGGTTTGGAAGACAATGGATGCCAATTATCCTCATTTTTCATCTAAAAACAGAAATATCAGGTTAGGAGTAGTAGCTGATGGATTCATTCCTTTTCGTACTATGACTACATAGCACAACACATGGCCAATCGTATTGGTAAATTATAACCATCCACTTGGTTATGCATAAAGCCAGAAAATTTGATACTGTCGCTGGTTCAGAGTCTCCTAAGAATAACATTGATGCCTACATGCAGCCTCTTATCGCAGAATTGAAAGAGTTATGGGATCTTGGCAGAGAAACTTATGATGCCTTCACCGGTTCTAATTTCACATTATGTGCAAGAGTGTTATGGACGATTAGCGACTTTCCGGGCTATGCAATGTTATCCAGTTGGAGCACAAAGGATTATATAGCTTGTCCCAAATGCCATTTCGAGACTTCTTCAACTTACTTGAAACATAGAAAAAAAATGTGCTACATGAATCATAGGAAAATTTTAGATCCGGGACACAAGTCGAGGTTTGATAAGAAAAGTTTAATGGTGAAACTGAAATGGGAACACCTCCGGGAATTTTATCCGGGACATACTGTGACACCCCACGTCCGTTAATGTCACTCATTAAGAGAATGCATTAAGTTTCGTGAAGCGTTATAGGTAAATAGAAACAGAAAAATCACAAGACAGATATAAAATAGCAGCGGAGTTAAAAATGTTTATTAATCATAAAGAATAACTTCGTGGTTCAAAACATCGTAAGTCTGAAAATACATAAACCCAGTACATCATCTTAAAATTTCTGTCTTGTACTTAAAACATCAGAGTACAATAGTAAAAGAATCATAATTCCCCAAACCAAAACATAGCCATAGTAGAAAGGATAAAAGCTTGAGCAATACATCTAAGCAACTCCAAGCAGATGAAAGCAAAATCCTGATTAAGCTTGAGTATTCTCACCCTGAGAACATGGGGGGAAATAGAAGAGAAAGAAAAACGGATCAGACTAAAGTCTAGCGAGTCCAGTTACTTTTAGCATATAAATATGTTAAAGCATCATGACAGGCATATAAAGTGGCTAAGAGAGATAACATCATAAAAGGCAGGTATGACAAGGTAAACAAGACAAACATGATAGAGTATACTATGTTTCCCTAATGATTTCTTTACATCAATACTAGTGTCTTATTAACTAGATGATCCCCAGCAAGTATAAGATGGTTGACTTAGGTGTGCTTTCGGTAAGAGGTTTTCACCCCATACAATCAACAAACAGCCCAACATACCGGAGTTGCTCCTAAGGGTATTAACGGGCTTCCCAGCATACCGGAGTCTAGATGTACCCAAATTACTACCATAATCGATTGGCTTCCTACTCCGTAGATACCCTGTAACGGCCCCATAGTAGGGTGTATCACTCCTTAAAGTGGCAACCCTTCGTTTTCAGGATGTGCACAAACATATCTATAGGTGTCACGACATCTAAACTTCCTCTTCCCGACCCATGCATGCACATGACCCCATCGGAATGTGCTGCCCACATCGTCCCCCACATTTGGATTTCTTACAATCAGCCCAGTAAGCATGCCCCGACTTTGACCTAGTTTGGAGTACTCATTTGATACCTATATATGGGTTACTAACTGAAACGGTTCCCACGCACAAGATATTACAAGCTTCCCCCTACACTTGCATCCCCACTAGGTTTTCCATAGGTTATGCCATACCAGAGTAAAAGATTGCATAACCCAATAGGTTAAGTTTATGGGACTATATCTATATATATTACCCACCCACCCAAGATTTACTTAACCCACCCACTATTTTAAACAAGTTTACTTAACCCTTACTCAAGTTTATGTTCATACAATCCCTATGGATTCAACTAGGTTAAGTATTCCAATTCATTACCATGTTATTTGTGGTTATAATGTGCTAGACCTCCCATATTAAGCCTATCACTTGTGGATGTTGTATATGTCGGTCGGTTCCGGGAAGACTTCTTCCACAAGTCGGACTTAACCTTGTGTCTTAGCATGTCTCATGTTTATGCACTTAGACCCCTCACATTAGATTCACCTCTTGTGGTCGCTGGATATGCTGGTCGGTTCCGGGCAGACTTCCACCAGAAGTGTAATCTAACCTCGTGTCTAAGCACAGTTACAGTTTCTAATTACTGTAATACTAGGCATTTCCATTATTAACCAATTGTTCCTATGTCGTTATATGTTTCATGCCCCTTACCCAAATTATGTGCATATGAACCATATACCCCAAATTAAGGTCTTTAATCACAAGTTGATTTATGTCCCCAGATTCATGTTCATATATTTCATTCACGTTATGCCTAAAATTACAATTACAAATTATGCCCCAATTTTATCGTTTTCCCCTCGTTCCCAATTTAACGCGTTCGCATATTTCATCAACAAGCCTAGGTTCGAAGGTAGCCTTGATATATAAAAATAAAAAGGGAAAAGATAGAGGGAAGAGGACAGAAATAATCATACTAACAAGGTGGACATATAATGGCAGAGATAGGCATAAACATATAATGCCATAATGGCAAGATAGGCATATAGGGACAGATCTGATGAACATGTGATAATAGAACTGATTCTAACATAATAGGGACATCATAAACATGCATGATGAGATCTAAACAATGAATATCCAACTAATAACAGATCTGGTTTAGCCAAAAACATAATAGGAACAAGCATGAGGTAATCTAAAAAGTGAATTAGATCTATAAACAATGGCAGATCTGACATGATAAATAGGTATAGGTTCAAATCTAGTTTCATAGTCATGTCCGAGTAACTTAGATAAACAGGTTATAGCAGATCTGATATGATTCACATAGTCATAGGCATAGATCCAAATTATAGTCATGTCAATATTTAAATTTTAACTATTTATATCTAAAATTAACATAGACTCACAGTGTTTGGATCTAGAAAAAAGAAAGAATTGTTGATGTTGAATCATAGATCTCTATACTCTAGTTGATTGCTGAAGAAGAAAAGGTTTGATTCAATCTGGGCAGAGGCAGCATCTAGTCCTCCATTATTTTTGGTGTAGAAAAAAAATGAGAAATGAGACCACATATATAACTAGGACGAAACCCAAATCTTCCCAAATCTGCCACAAGGGGGTCGACCCCCCCTCCTGGGGTCGACCTAAGGGTCGACACCCCCTTAATGGGGACACCCCCTTAATGGGGTCGACACCCCTAAGCGGGAATTTTCCCGCATCCCAAATCCTACGATTTTGAACTGTTTTGAAATTTCTGGACATATTTTATTCATATATATTCTCTTTATGCATATACAAACTTCAATCCTTAATAACATCTTCATACGGTGTCTGGTTTATGCAAACCAGGTGTCTATTTTGACCAGAATTCAGAGACGAACGCAATGGTGTAGTCCTTTCACTAAATTTTGAATAATAAATTAATTATTCTTTAATTTATCATCTTTTAGTGTTGTTAAAATATGGGGCGTTACATTCTCCCCTACTCAAAGGATTTCATCCCCGAAATCTCAAAGTTAAGAAGAATGTATATCCTAACATCCACATCCATCTACTCATCCACCAATCACATACATCCATTATCCTTAAAAGATTTCAAATGCTCATATAAACATATGCAAAGGTGTGTGTATATGTACCAATACTAATGCAAAGATCAGGTGGTCTACTGATTCAGTCGACCTCCTTAATTCAATGTATGTTGGTGCCATGAATCCAACATGTATGCAAATGATCCTATTATAACTTGTAAGTTCAATATGTGTGCACAATCATCCATCCAAATGCAATATCTATATAATGATACATCCATTTCCATACATAAAATAAAAAAATAAAAAAAATGCACACACATCCATATGCAATATGAGAGTGATTAAGTCAATCTAGTGCCTAATATGTGTGCATATGTATCCACAAGCAACCACTAGCAAACACTTGCATCCACTTGTATCCATCAAACATAGCATGTCTCAAGCACATGTTTACATCCATGGGTTTCCTACCTAAAGGTCGAATATTCGATCGATAGGAAATACTCAAATGATAGAAGCAAGTATAAATAAAAGCTTTGGAAAGGAAGTTAAGAACATACCCTTGAAAAGAAAAGGGTGCAAAACATGAATCTTGTCTTCGGTCTCCCAAGTTGCATCCTCTAGGTTATCTCCCTACTGAACCTTCATTAACTTGACTTCTCGGTTGCGTAGCTTCTTAACTTTTGATCCAAGAAAACGGGTAGGAATTCGCCTTACTGTCGCCTCCTGTTCCACCTCTACTTCTTCCAATATACTTGGCTCAACAACTTCTAAAGCATTATGCAAGCACTTCCGCAAATGAGAAACGTGGAAAAAATCATGAACACCGGATAGACTTTCTGGTAGCTTTACTCCATAGGCCATTTGGCCAATCCTTTCTATTATGGGAGATGGCCCTACGAATCTTGGTGCCAATTTCCCTACAGATCCAAAGAGAACCAAATTCCTCAAAGGTGGCACTTTAATGAAAACCATGTCCCCTACCTCAAACTCAATATCGGTCCTTCTCCTGTCTGAGTAGGATTCTGCCTATCCTGAGCTGTCTTCATTCGCTTTCTAATAAGATCAATCTTCTCGGACGTTTCTCTAACCATATCTGGTCCAAGTAGTAGTCTTTCTATAGATTCCCACCAACAAGTCGATGATCTACAGGGTCGTCCGTACAATGCTTCGAGGGGTGCCATGCCAATACTAGCTTGATAACTGTTGTTGTAGGCGAACTCTACTAAAGGAAGGTGCTCTTCCCAAGTTCCTTCGAAGTTTAGGATACACCGCCTTAAAATATACTCAAGAACTCTGTTCACCCTTTCTATCTATCCATCTGTTTGAGGGTGATAAGTGGTGCTCAAACACAACTGTGTACCTAATGCTTCTTGCAAGCTCCTCAAAAATTCACTGGTGAAAATGGGGTCACGATCATTTACGATGCTAGAAGGTACACCATGAAGACGGACTATCTCACAAACGCAAACTGCTGCCAACCATGCTGCCATCCTCTTACTCTTAACTGGAATGAAATGAGCTCTCTTAATAAGTCTGTCTACTACAAACCAAATACTGGTGTTTCCTTTCTTTGATCTAGGCAAACCATCTATGAAATCCATAGAGACGCTCTCCCACTTCCACTGTGGGACCTCCAAAGGATGAAGTAAACCACCGGGCTTCTATTGCTCAACTTTGACTTATTGGTAAACCAAACATTGAGAAACAAACTCCGTCACATCTTTCTTCATCCCAGCCCAAAAGAAAAACCTCTTCATATCCCTATATATCTTATTGCCACCTGGATGAATAGTCATCTTAGAATGATAGGCTTCCTCTAGGACTGTCTTCAAGAGACTCCAAATTTGGGAAACACAAAGCCACCCATCTCGTCGCAACCAACCTTCATCGTCTATGGCGTATCTACTGAGGTACTAGAAGTCTCCCCTTTACTGAGTCTATCCAAGATGCCTAAAATCTGTGGATCCTCTCGCTGCGAAGCTCCTATCTGATCCATAATAGTAGGTCGCACCTCTAGTGATGCAAATAAGCCAGGCAAAAACTCGGTAGAGAGTCTAAGTCAAAATTAATATAAACTCCAAGCTTTTCCTTTCCACAAACAGAGGACTTAAGGCCATCCTCTGCCTACTCAGTGCATCTACCACACATTACCCTTGCCAGGGGTATAAGCAATTTCGAAGTCATAAGATGCTAGGAACTCCATCCACCTTTGCTGCATTAAATTAAGATCCTTCTATGAGAACAAGTACTTGAGAGATTTATGATTGGTGTATAACTCGAACTTCTCTCCAAGAAAATAATGATGTCATGTCTTAAACGCGAAAACTATGGTAGCTAGCTCTAAATCATGGGTATGGTAGTTCTTCTCATGAACCCTTAGTTGTCTACCCCCAAAACATACTACTCTTCCCTCTTGCATCAGAACCGCACCAAGCCTTGTACCACATGCATTAGTGTAAACTGTAAACACTTTGTTTTTGTTGGGCAAGGTCAAGACTGGGACTGTTTTCAGAGCCCTCTTCAATCGTTGGAAAGCAATATCACAATCCATATCCCATGAAAACGTCAAATTCTTCTTCATCGGCCTGGTGAGTGGGGATGATATCTTTGCGAAGTCCTTAATGAACTTCCTATAATAGCCTGCCAATCCAAGAAAGCTTCTCACCCGTTGCATTCTTTGGGATTTACCAATCTTGACTGCAACTACCTTTGCGGGATTTACTGTTGTCCCATCTTTAAAGACCACATGCCATAGAAATTTCACCTCTTTTCTCCAAAAATGGCATTTGGAGAATATCGCCTTAAGCTAATGCACACGTAGAGTTTTCAAAACCTCTTTCACATGTTAGGCATGTTCTTCCTCGCTCTTTGAGAATATTAGGATATCATCAACAAAGACTATGGAAAACTTATTTATAAACTCCTGAAACACCCTACTTATCAGATCAACAAAATAGGCGGGGTGCACTCGTCAACCCAAAAGGCATAACGAGCCATTCAAAGAAAGCATCTAGAGTCCTAAAAGCGATCTTGTCTGTACTATCCTCGGCCACCCTCAACTGATGAAACGATGTGGCCAAGTCTAACTGAGAGAATACCGATGCACCAACAAGTTGGTCAAATAGATCATCTATCCTCGGGAGTGGGTGCCTATTCTTCTTTGTGAGTATGTTTAACTCTCTATAATACACACATAAGCAAAGCGACTCATCCGCCTTAGTAGTGAATACCACCGGAGCCCACCGGAGCACCCCATTCAAATATGCTTCGCCTAATAAACCCTTTCTCAAGTAGCTCCCCTACTTGCTTGCTGAGCTCCCTTCTTTCCTTTGGTGCCATATAGCGCATAGGTAATGCAACTGGCTTTGCATTGTCTACCAAGTATATACGAAAATCGATCTCGCACCTCGGAGGTATGCCTCGAACCTCCTCAACACAACACCAAAATGACCAATTTGAAACGGTAATAAAGTGTTGCTAAAAACTTTAGAAACACTTTTTAGGGGTTGCAGATTAATATGTTGCAGATTTTTGAAACACCTATATTATGTTTCAGATTGACAATTTGAAACACTTAGGAGGTGTTTCAGATTGATGAATTGAAACACTTAGCACGTATTTTTCAGACGGACGAATTGAAACACTTAGCAGGTGTTTCAGATTGACGAATTGAAACACTTAGCTGCAATTACTGTCTGTTTGAAATCAATACCGAGCACCAGACACAATGATTTTAAAGCATTGATGTGTTCAAGAACATTCTTTAACCAATTAGACTGCAACAGAAAGAAAAAAACATATCAATTGATAATAAGGGTATACTGCATTTCAAGACTGGTAGAACAAGGTATACTTTCTCCTTCTGAAGTAATTGCAGCTGTTTCTGAAGTTTTTCGAGTCTCCTTGTTGACAAATCAGATTCATCTACAGCTAATTTCAATGAATTGGATTCTTCAGGCCATACCTTTGCTAAAACTTTATGAATTTGTGTTATGAATTCATGAATCTGATTTCTTCTATCCTTCTTTATCTTTCTCATATGCTCCAGATGTGGTGTAATGGCCATCAGCTCTTGTTTTAAGCTCCCAAAATTTGAATTTGACCGACAAATTTAAGTACCAATAGGAATGCAAATAAGAAAGAACCAATTCAAGAAAATTATAACATAGGTACCACCTAAAATTAAAATATGTACTTGCTTTATATGAACAAATAGTTCACCCATTGCTTAACATATTGACGATAGTTCAGCTACAGCATCAGCAATCGCCTGACGCAGTTGAGCCCCAGTATGGTTCGCTTGATTAACTTTCCTTCTATATACTTCCTTACAATAAAATTAAGAAATATATGTGGATGGTAGAGAATACTGAACTGCAGTTCAACTAGGAGAGATCCACAAGTAGTTTCCATAGTAACTGATCAATGGAACGATCATTAGCCATAAAGAATGTGGATTAACTCCTCTTTGAGAAATTTGTATGCTGTAGAAAAAGTGGAATAATGTAGATGAACGGGAAGAAAAAAAATAAGGGATAGATGTACAAATTGGAGAAAATAAGATGGCTTATTATGCTACATTCAATCATCAATATCTTGGTATAACCTGATTAAATATGTGATAACAATTCATTTCCAGATATGAAAATCATGGGTAATACTTATATTAGTTTATTTTTATTTTTATCAAAATCAAGGGTTGCATTGTTTGTTAATATATAATTCATCGATAAACTTCACAGATGTCATAAGACACAGCATTTTACCACTGCAGTAACATCATAAGCATTAGTATATGATGCTTGTCATATTAAATTAATGAATAATGTAATATTCGGCTTATTTATCCGTGGTGTTAAATTTTCAAAGCAGCTTGTCACTTGTCAGGTGCTTTGTGTTTGTTAGTAGCAACCAGAGAAATACATATTTTTCGAAGATTAAAGTAAATGGGTATGAATATGCGAGTATTGGTTGAATATAGTAATAAATTGTATCGTATTATTATCCTGAAAAGTACCATGAATATGGTACTGGTGATCATGATCTCATTGCCTTTGAGCGTTGTATTACTAGACCTTGTAAACTGCAAATATACATATAGGTGACTTAAAAAGTGACACAAACACAAAATAAACATATTCAACTAAAATTTATTAGAAATTTAGAATACGTTCGGTTCATCCATTTTTAGTTTTAGTCTTCGCCCTTACGAAAGTGCAAATTGTATATGCATAACGTGAAAAACGAACGTTTTAGAAAATAAACATAGCACATAGAACAGATTTTTTTTCATGTTTTAAAAATTAACGGAAGGACAATATACAATTCATCATTTCGTCGTCTCTTCAACCTCTCCGTCGTCCACTTCATCCCCTCCGTCGTCACTCCATCATATCTATTTTTGCAATTAATGTTTTAAGCTAAAAAATCAACAAATAAAATAAAGCAAACGATACCTTAGTTTGCATGCTTCTTGCACTTGTACTTGAGGAAGATATCAGTGAGAGCTATCTTGGACTGTAGAGAAGCCCTTAGCATCTCAATTCCCTGCCACGGTTTCCAAACAAATCATGATAAACAATTAACTTCAGATTTAAATCTAATGAGAAACTAAGAATAATAACCTGCTAGAGTTCAAGTTTGACAAATTTCTCTAGGAGAGCAGTAATGCCTTGACCTGAAACTTGTTCAGCGTTGTGATGCCAGACATAGTGGACATGGGCATAACCAACAAATCATCCATGATAGTATAACTTACCACTCTAGTCAGAATACTTGCTAAATTTCCAGAAGATGCCTTATCAGAAGCTAAGAATTGCATCTCCTGAACCAGAGGAAGGTTTCAGAAAGGGCATAAATTATGGCTTACATTGGTTATATAGTTTCTACAGTCCTTGTATTTGTTTTTGTAATATATACCCAACATCATCATAATCATTATCATAACCATAATCACAACTGGTTGAACATCATCAGCTTATGTCTTGCTTTTCACTTCAGTGTGGAAAAGGGCTTCAATAGCTTTCGAGCTTCAAAAGAGTGGGTAAAAACAATAACTAAAACAATGACTAAAGGTGCATAACAGGAACATATACAAGTTGAGGAATAAAAGGTCCTGCTGAGTTACTACATGGTGGAGACACAACTGCCACTACATCTATTATATCTCCAACCGTGTAATACTGCTAATCCGTTTAAAACATTTATTATATACCCAAAAATTCAGTACCTCATCCAGTCACATGAATTATATATATGGAGTATTGTGTGTTGTATCGAAGTTCGTTTACAACTAGGACTAATCTGCTCAAAAAGGCACTGAAATAATATTAACACGAGGAAATTGTTTGTAGCAACAAATACTGCTGGAGTTAATGTGTCTTACAATACTATGTTAACACTTATGTGAATCATACAAAAGAATATTGAAGCACACCTGTTTGAACTTCAGATGTACAGTGCATTTGAGAATAGTTCTGTTTAGAGCTAGCCAAGGACACAGACGCTGATGCCATATACTTCAACATGCAGCAGCAAATAATATCAACTTTTCTTGCCATAGTAAACCTACCAGGAACAGAAATCATATTTTAATAATGAGAACTGTCAACACAAGCTGCTTTATTAGTAGATACGAAGAAAAAAATTACTGTAACAGATGGTTGAATATCATATTAAACACCAATTTGAAAATTAATATGTAATAGACAAAATGGTTATAGCTGAAAAGGACAATAATGTGAAAGCATTACTTTTAGTGCCTGATTTGTTGCTTAGGCACATGGAGTTTGAAATTAGTGACTTGACGAAATTCTGCTTCATTGCAAGACCTCCATAGAGAAAACACATTGAATGATACCTTACTACTTGTCTTTATTAACACGTTTACCAAAATTTCAGGCAAACCATGAACATTCATAAATGCGCTTTTATAGGTAAATGAAAACAAGTAATTGAATCTCATCCAAAAGTTAATGTTTATTTTTGGTTTAAAAATTTTCTATAGTGTAAATGAGCACAAGTTTCAATTGCAATCGTTTTATAACTTGACGTTTATTTTCTATGACAAATATTTTCTTATATGTAAATACAAGGTTATGGTTCTTTATTATTTTCAACTTGCAAAATTTACTATAATTTTGGCAAAGAACTCAAGATGAAGGACACTGGACATACCATGTTATGGAAGAACCAAATCCAATTAACCAAACCGTCTCCTAAAGGGGAAAAACACTTAATTTTATAACTATGATCAAATAAAGTTACAAGTAGGATAGCAATTGACTCCTTTTCAATGTGGTCTTAACAGACAACAGAAAAAACTGTTAGATTATGAACTTTGTTCAACCCATACAACTAAAAATAAAGAAATCGAACTACTATTAATTCCAACAACAAAGCTGCAGCCTAAGATTTTATCCACAAATATATATACATGGTTTGTTCGATTTTGAATGATTTATAAAAAAAATCTTCAGAAATTGGTTTTTAATAATGAAGTCTAAGCATTATATAATATATACTACATAACAGTGAGTTAAATCTGAGTAAGTAATATTTCGCATCATGTTTTTGTTGGCTAGTGTACACTCGCGACAGTACTATAGTTTTGTTCCCTCATCCGTAAAATTCAGAACTCTGATTAGATTATGATAGGTACTTGGAGTGTTTACTTAAACTTCAAATAAATCAAAAGCTGTGAGCTGGCTTGAAGAATCACTGAAATCACATGGATTACCAGTCAAATGTAGTTGAGATTTATGATCAAGATCAGCTGTGGATACTCTAATGAATAAATTGACCTGCTTGATTTATGTTGCCATCTCTTCACAAAATGGAGGCCTAGGGAGGTCTATGGTGTATCACATGGCTTATATAATTAAGATAAACCGAAATGACACGTCTGTCTATTTGAAACTATTGGATATGACTTATGATTCAAGATGACGTGTATTTTAGTTTAAGATAATCGAATTTTATCAACAAACTGTTCTAACATGTAGGCAATTCAAATCAAAGGTAACCTTAACATGGAAAATAGGCTGTTAAAGAACACGAGAAGTTGGAAACTAATTAATTGAAACAAAACACAGACATGACAAAGAGATATAGCACCACCCAATGTAAATTTGTATGCATATATGGAAATATACACACATGCACAACTGCTCTTATAGGTGAGCTAACCGGCTAATAATGCTTGGCCGGTCCTGCTCCAGACAAGTGAGCTAAAGGGTAGCCAAGCCAGTGGCCTGACCCCTATAATTTGGCAGCAATAACAAGCAGGCTGCTGCTCCTGCTGCTTTTCCTTTTTTTAATGTATAAAACAAGTGAAATACACACGTGCATGCTCAATCTAAAAGCCTAAAACTCAAATATAGTGATGTATATGATATTTAAAACTAGAATTAAGGCTAAAAGTAATACTACTAGTATAGAAAATGCTACATTCATTGAAACCGCAAGCCTGAAACTAAAGCTACGTGCACACACTTGAACTTAACAGAGCATCCAATATATATGTTTTAGAAATATGCATGCACATATGCAAATGTTCAAATGTAGTGGACAATAAACATTCAAATGAAATATTTCTATTCTCACTCTTTTTTTCTTTGCAGACATGTACTGGACTCCATGCAAGTTCCCAGGAAAAATATGGCATTTCATATGAATGAGAACTTCACATATCACTGGTTTCCACCTTCGGTTAAGTTTGAAGTTGGGTGAGGGTATATATTTGCTCAATGCACAACAAAAAAGTACAATCTCTTTGTCAATTCACCAAACTAATACTCGCACACAACACAACCAAATCTATGTGGTTAGCAGGATAGAAATTTGAGGTTGCAAACATAACAAAAACTTTGTATTTCAAGCACGGTATGCAGACAATTTATTTTGCAGTTGAAACGAAGACGATATTGTAGAATATCGCTAACATTAGAATAGAAATCACCGATATTGCAGCTTGAATCTCAATTTTTGCTACTGTTATTTGGGTTGTGCATTGTTATCATCTTCTAACGTATATGAAAAGTGAATTCCAAGTTCAATCTACTTCCACTTCTATTTAATGCTTCTTCTATCACTCATTTATTTGTTTAATTTTGAAACATAAGCAAGCCTGCTAATACTAGGAGCGCTGCTCAAATCAAATTACATTAAAAAGTAATTTAAAACCATTCTCAACTTTGACACCTCTCAAATGTAAATGAATAAACAAAGTCTTAGCACATAACAATTGTTTGTCTAATTTTTTCTTTGAACTGAGTAACCAGGCAATTTCTACAAAATGTAGAACAGATATTTCGACAATGTCTAACAGATATTTCATAGTTAACCTAATTTAACAAATATAATCACATAGCAGTTAATAATTTATAATCAAATAAACATTGGAAATTCCAAATACAAACGTCCAATTTCAGTAGGCATGCTATACTGTATTCAATTCACACATCCATTGATATAAAAAAATACTTAGAGAAATGACAAGAAGAGCACGAAGATCGCTTCCTTCTCTCATCCAATCAAGCAAATTACGATACAATTTTCTAGATCCCTTTGATTTTTTTATTAGATTTAAAAAGCTAAGGCAATCAATTCTAACAGAGGGTATATATAGATCAACCTTAGTTTTTTTTATTAGATCAATGAACTGTTGTCGAACGAGTAAGCGCTTGCTTTGAAACTGAATCCCTAAACCCTACTCACCGAAGCAGAAGAAACCTAGTTTCGATAAGGAAAAAATCTCCTAGGTCGATAAGAAGAAGGTAGCTTGGTCCATTAACCGATGATGCTCGAATTGATCAAAATAGAGGTTTGTTCCTAGTATTTTTTCTTCAGGAATAACGAAGTAGAGTGGAAGAGAGAGGCGAAAACGAAATGATGAAAACGGTTCAGCGGCCCGAGTTTTCGAGTGAGGACGGGTCGAAGGTTACTATTGTATTTAAGGTTGATTACATTTAACTTTAACTTAATAATCAGAATTAATAAATTAAAAGAACGATTTAACTAAACTGAAACACTGAATGATTGTTGCAAGTCTGGAAACACAACCTATATGTTTCAAATTAAAAGTATCGCGTGTTTCAAATTCCTCTATTTGGTGTAGTGCAAAAACATCAGAATACTCACGAACAACTGGTAAGAGTGCAGATCATCGATAGATGCGTCAAAAGACTCTTGGAAACTAAGCATGACAGACCCCTTAGGGTCACAAGAAATCTCGAGGGTCCTCCCATAGCAAGTCAAAAGTCTAATGACCTTCCTCTCACAATCCAAAATGGCACCATACCTGGCTAACCAATCCATCCCTAGAATCAACCCATAGACCATAAAACCGATCACATATGCGCCACACTCAAACTTGACGCCTAGCATAGATATTCTCAAATCCCAACAAATCATGAACAAATGAGCCGTACCACCAATGGGGTTTGAGACAACAACGGGATCCACTACCATACTAGTACTAAGGTGTAGAGACTCAACCACAGAATCAGATATAAATGAATGCGAAGCACCAGAATCAAAAAGAGTTCTAATAGGATGATCAGAAAGAGAAATCAAACCATCCGTATAAAATTTCCTACCTCGATCTGGAGCACTGATCGCGAGAGCATGCACTTGCCCTTCAGAAGCTCAGGCCCTTTGACCTTGTCCTTGGTTCTTCGGGCACTCCTTAGAAAAATGTCCGACCTTTCCACAACTGAAGCAGGAATTTTTCCTTCTTTTGCAGTCCTTAATCAGATGACCCTCATGTCCGCAATTATGGCACTTCTTCTTATCTTTAGATTGGTCATTCTTTCCGCCTTTCTTTTGTTGTTGTTGTTGTCCCTTCTTGGGCCATATTTTCTTGTTTTGTGTTTACTCAACCTTAACTTCTTTCTTGTCAGCTTTTTCTTCCTCGTGCATCAAGGCCATATCAATAAGCCTTTCAAAAGTTGCTCCCATTGAAATATGAGACATAGTTAACCTGTGAAGGGGTTCATTCAGTCCTCTAGCAAACCGCAAACCTTTCTTATGCGGAGTATCCACTAGCTCCATCCCAAATCTCACTAGTTGGTTGAATTTGTTAACATACTCATGCCTCCTTGCTTGAGTGCCAGAAATCTTTCCATTTGCATGCTTTTCTCAGCTTGAGAAAGAAACTTCATTTCAAACCTTGCCGAAAATCATCCCAAGTCTCCATTGGACCCCCTGCTTGCATCACTTCCCACCAGAACGTAGCTTCGTCTTTAAGTAGCCAGGCAGCTAATTGAATCTTCCTATGATCATCCACTTCGAAAATTCCAAACAGATCTCTATCTCTTTGTGCCAATTCCATCCCTCTACGAACGTCTCTGTTCCACGGAATAGCTTTCCTCCTATAACACAGAAATCTTTACAGATCTTAGAGAAATTATCTGCAGGCGGAGGAGGAGGAGGAGGAGTAATGACGGGTGCAGTTGGGGGAGGAACGTCTGCTTGACCACCGGCAGGTGCCATGGCCTCTAGATACCAATGGTACCAGCCAGGTACCGTAAGTCCCTCAGGAATATAAGGTTCCCCAGACATGCTGAAAAGAAAAGGAAACAGATTCAAACAAACGATCAGAAGATATTACATATGGATTTGGGGAGTATGTTTTTCAAAACAGACTTTTCTTTTTGAAAATGCTTTCTTTCAAAACCTTTTTGAAAATAATTTCCAAAAGCTTTATCCAATCAGGTAACCTTCAGCTCTCATACCATGTGTAACACCCCACGTCCGTTAATGTCACTCATTAGGAGAATGCACTAAGTTTCATGAAGCGTTATAGGTAAATAGAAACATAAACATTACAAGACATATAAAATAGCACTGGAATTAAAAACTTTTATTAATCATAAAGCATAACTTCGTGGTTCAAAACATCATAAGTCTGAAAATACATAAACCCAGTACATCATCTTAAATTTTTTGTCTTGTACTTAAAACATCAGAGTACAATAGTAAAAGAAGCATAATTCCCCAAACAGAAACATATCCACGGTAGAAAGGATAAGAGCTTGAGCAATACATCTAAGCAGCTCCAAGCAGATGAAAGCAGAATCCTGGTCAAGCTTGAGTATTCCCACCTTGAGAACCTGGGAGGGAAACAGAAGAGAAATAAGAGGAAACAAAATTGGTCAGACATGATACAGTATACTTCGCTTCTCTAATGATTTCTCTTCACCAATACTAGTGTCTTATTAACCAGATGATCCCCAATAAGTATAAGATGGTAGACTTAGTGTACTTCCAGTAAGAGGTTTTCACCCCCATACAATCAACAAATAGCCCAACATATCGGAGTTACCCCTAAGGGTATTAACGGGCTTCCCAACATACCGGAGTCTAGATGTACCCAAATTACTACCCTAATTGATCAGCTTCCTATCCGTAGATACCCTGTGCTGGTCCCACAGTAGGGTGTATCACTCCCTAAAGTGGCAACCCTTCGTTTTTTAGATATGCACAACCATATCTACAGGTGTCACGGCGTCTAAACCTCCTCTGCCAGACCCATGCATGCACATGACCCCGTCGGAATGCGTCGCCCACACCATCCCCCACATTTGGATCTATTACCATCAGCCCAGTAAGCGTGCCCTGACTCCAACCTAGTTCGGAGTACTCATTTGATACCTATATGTGGATTATTGACTAAAACGGGTCCATACACAAGATGATACAAGCTACCCCCTACGCTTGCATCCCTACTAGGTTTTCCACAGGTTATGCCATACCAGAGTAAAAGATTGCATAATCCCACAAGTTAAGTTTGTGGGCCTATATCTATAAATATTACCCACCCACCTAAGATTTACTTAACCCACCCACTGTTTCTAACAAGTTTACTTAACACCTACTCAAGTTTATGTTCGTACAATTCCAATGGATTCAACTAGGTTAAGTATTCCAATTCATTACCATATTATTTATGGTTATAATGTGCTATACCACCCACATTAAGCCTACCACTTGTGGATGCTGGATATGCCGTTCGGTTCCGGACAGACTTCTTCCACAAGTCGGACTTAACCTCGTGTCTTAGCATGTCTCATGTTTATGCACTTAGACCCCTTAAATTAGATTAACCACTTGTGGTCGCTGGATATGCCAGTCAGTTCTAGGCAGACTTCCACCATAAGTGTAATCTAACCTCGTGTCTAAGCACGGTTATAGTTTCTAATTACTGTAATCCTTGGCATTTCCATTATTAACCAATTGTTCCTATGTCGTTATAGGTTTTCATGCCCCTTACCCAAGTTATGTTCATAATGAACCATATACCCCAAATTAAGGTCTTCAATCACAAGTTGATATATTCCCCTCAATTCATGTTCATATATTTCATGTTATGCCTAAAATTCCAATTACAAGTTATTCCCCAATTTTATCGTTTTCCTCTCGTTCCCAATTTAATGCGTTCACATATTTCAGCGGCATGCCTAGACTCAAAGGTAGCCTAGCTATATAAAAATAAAAAGGGAAAAGATAGGGGTAAGAGGGCAAAAATAATCATACTAACAAGGTGGACATATAATGGCAGAGATAGGCATAAAATATAATGACATAATGACAGGATAGGCATATAGGGACAGATCTGATGAGCATGTGATAATAGAACTGATCCTAACATAATAGGGACATCATAAACAGGCATGATGAGATCTAAACAATGAATATCTAACTAATAACAGACCTGATTTAGCCACAAACATAATAGGAACAAGCATGAGGTAATCTAAATAGTGAATTAGATCTATAAACAATGGCAGATCTGACATGATAAATAGGTATAGGTTAAGATCTAGTTTCATAGTCATGTCAGAATAACTTAGATAAACAGTTATAGCAAATATGATATGATTCACATAGTTATAGGCATAGATCCAAATTATAGTTATGTCAATATTTACTTTTTAATTATTCAAATCTAAAATAAACATAGACCCACAATGTTTGTATCTAGAAAAATAGAAGAAAGAACTCTAGTTGATTACTGAAACACCCCACCTCCGTTAAGGTCACTCACAAAGGGAATGCCTTAAATTCGGTGGAGCATTTTAGGTAAAAAGATACAGATAATTTACAAGACAGACATATAAACAGCGGAAAAACTAAATTTATTTCATAAGTACGTGGTTCAGTCAAAACATTACAGCAACTATCTCAAACCAACTTCCAAATCATTACAACAAAATCTCTATCTTGATTAAAACATAAAGAAGCACAAAATAACAATAAGGCAGCATAAATCCCCAATAAGAGTGTATCCAAAGCCATAGCCCAAGTAAAGAGAATCCAAGCAATACATCTACTCTCTTCAAGCTGGAAATGGTCCGAACTAAGCTGAAGTATTCCCTCCCTGCAGACCGAGGGGGGGGGGGGGGACGGAAGAAAAGAAGATGAAAGAAAAATGGGTCAAACATGAGTCTGGTAAGTCCAGTGATTATTTAGCATGTAAATAGGAAAAAGGATCATGACATGAATAAACTGAACCTAGGACAGCACCCTAGAAATAAGATAATTCAAAATGAATATGCTATCGCACTCATTACTATTTCTCTACACCCAATTACAAGTGTTTCAACTAGCACCATGTGTTTAAGATAAATGATCCCTTTTATCGATCCCCTTTATCGATCGGCTCCTACTCGTATACGTTTACCACTTGTGTCATTCGGCCCCGCTTGATTATAAATACCTGTGCTGGTCCCACCATGGGGTGTATCAAATCCTATGGTGGCATCCCGACACAATTCAAGATGCACAGTGTATATCTACTGATGCCAAGTGCCTGCTTTTTTCCACTCCGGAGTACGTGCACGCCCACACTCCGTCGGAACCTACACTGACGCACCACCCGCCGTTGTTTTGACCGCTTATAATCAGCCTAGTAATCGTGCCCCGCCCTGCCTAGTTTAGGGTACCATGATACATCTATGTGGGTTACTGCTGAAATGGGTCCCCGTTACTAGGGTTTCCTAATCAACATGTTAAAACTGTTAAGTGTTCTCAAATTAACCTAACCCTACCCATCAGTTTAGTTAACATGTTGTATTGGTTAAGTGTTGCCTTAATTAACTTAACCCTACCATTCCTGTCTTAGCTTTAATTCATTCATTAAAGCACCAACCACTCACATTAGATATGTATTGTTGCGGTCGCTGGATGTGCCGGTCAGTTACAGGCAGCCTTACACCGCAACTCAATCTAACCTCGGGTTCTTTTGGGCTTGATGCGCTAACCTCTCACATTAGATCTATATTATTACGGTTGCTGGATGTGCCGGGCGGTTCCGGGCAGTCTTACACCGTAACTCAATCTAACCTCGGGTTAAGCATATTCGTCTTTTACTTAATTTACATATTTACCCTTCATATTTATATGTAAATTATCCACAATTATTGCCATTCAATTCATGCCCCATTTACCCTCTAAATCATATTCATAATTTTTTAGGTATATAAATTCTACCATTTTATGCCACTAATCATTTATATGCTTATGGGCCAAATTATGCCAATAATATGAAATTTAAGGTTTTGCCCAACGTAACCCCCGTTATACGTTCGCAAAATTCACATAGAATGTTAGGCTCGCAACTTAGCCTAACTTATATACAAAAGGGGAAAGAAAGGAGCATGTACCATTCCTACAACATAAAATAATAAGGATCACACTAAACATGTGTCATATAAATTTGGCATAAAATAATGAACTTGCATTTTTGGATCCAATTAACATGAATCTTAAGCATACGAACGAGGGATTACATAGAATTACACAAATCCAATTAGGCATGTAAATGTGAACTTGTATTTTGGATCCAATTAACATAGATCTAAACATATGAGAATGTAGATCTAAACATATATATGACTTAGCCTAAAAACTTGCATGTAACATAACATGAAAGAGTAACCAAATTTACATAATACACGATTGGTTTAACATACAACATAATAAGTCCAATAAACCACAATAATCTCATAGGCATATATGATAGAATTGTTACAAGAATAGACATGAATCAGCATCACCATTATCTTACAGCTAGGCACAATTCTAGTTTTCTCTTTATTACAAATCATAACTTTTAATTGTTCACATCTAAATAATAATAGGACTTACAAACAAAAGAAAATCTTGTTTTCTGGTATCTGTTTTCTAAAACTGAAAAGCTATCCCTTGACGTAGACTATTGATTCTTTAATTTAGATTTGATTCATAGCTTCTAACTTGCTTTCTAGTTTGCTTCCTAGATGGAGAAGAATGGTGGCTATGCTAGGTTGACCATGGACAGCATGGTGGCTCCTTGGAATGAAATTGTGTGATTTAGGGTTGAGGGTTGGGGTTGCTTTTATAGAGGTTTAGACTTACGTGAGCCGTTAGATCGACCTAGGAGCAATCACTGCATCCAGACTAGACAGAGCTATCCAGAAATTTCCACATATGCCCTAGTAACTCAGCAACAAGTCATAAAATCGTCATTGTTTGGATCTGGGCGAGGGGGTAGTCGATACCTATGTCGACCCCCCTTGGGGGGAGTCGACCCCTATGGGCGGGAATTTTCCCACCCGGTTGATTTATGTGACTTTGACATTCGAACTGTTTTGTCTATTTAATTATTTAATTTTTTGTTTAAACATGAATTCTTCTGAACTCCGTAACTTATTCATACGGGGTCCGATTCACGCAAACTCGGACTCTATCTCAAGCAGAATTCTGAGATGAACACAATGGCATAACTCGTTTCCCTTAATTCTCACTTTTACAATTAAGCATTCTTTAATTCGTTACTTTAATAAACATAGAAATACAGGGAGTTACATTCTCCCCTCTTTAAAGGATTTCGTCCCCGAAATTTTCAAGTCAAGAAGAATGTATATCCTACCATCCAATCGTCCATCTACTCAACTATCAAACACCGGCATCCATTGTCCATAAAAGATTTCTAATGCTTTCATGATTGTATGCATAGTGTGTGTATATATGTCCTTATCTAATGCAAAATCAGGCGGTCTACTGATTCAGTTGACCTCCTTAATGCAAATTATGTCAGTGTCATGAGTCCATTATGTATGCAAGTATTTCTAATCATACTTTCTACATGTGTGCACAATCGTTCATACAAATGCACCGTCCATATGATAACACACCAAGTTTCAATCCATATACAGATACATATATTTATATGCAATATGAGAGTGCTTGAGCCAGTCTAGTACCTAATGTGTGTGTGTGTGTGTATGCATCCACAAGCAACCACTAGCAACCACTTGCAGCCATCAACCATAACATGTTTCGAATACATGTTTACATCCATTGGTTTTTACCTAAGGATCAAGAATAGGACCGAGAAGATATACTCAGAAGATAGATATAAGCATGCATAAATTTATGTAAAAAGAGATCAAGGATGTACCCTCAAAAAGAAAAGGTTAGGCGGCACGTATCTTGTCCTCAGTCTCCCAAGTCGCGTCTTCTTCAGTGTTACTCCATTGAACTTTAACAAGCTTGAGTTCACGGTTGCGTAGCTTTTTGACTTCCGTACCTAAAATACGAGTTGGAACTCTTCTCACAGTCGCTTCTCGTTCCACTTCTACTTTCTCTAGTATACTTGGCTCCACAACTTCCGCAGACTCATGTAAGTACTTTCGTAGTTGAGAAACATGAAAAACATTATGAACTCCAGCCAGTCTTTCGAGTAGCTCTACTCTGTAAGCCATCGTCCCAATCCTTTCAATGATAGGAAATGGTCCTACAAATCTTGGTGCCAACTTCCCTAAGGACCCAAAGCGAATGACATTCCTCAAAGGAGATACTTTAAGGAACACCCTATCTCCAACCTCAAACTAAATGTTGGTCCTTCTTTTGTCTGCGTAGTACTTCTGTCTATCTTGTGCAGCCTTCATCCGTCTTCTTATCAAATCCACCTTTTCTGAATTTTCTCTAATCATGTCTGGCCCAAGTACGAGCTTGTCTGTAGACTCCCACCAACAAGTTGGTGATCGGCATGGTCTTCCATATAAATCCTCAAAGGGTGCCATGCCTATGGTGGCTTGGTATCCATTGTTGTAAGCGAATTCCACCAAAGGTAGATGATCCTCCCATGTTCCTCCAAAGTCAAGAATGCACAAGCTTAAGAGTTCTTCTAATACTCTGTTCACTCTTTCTGTTTGACCATCGGTTTAGGGGTGATAGGCCGTGCTTAAGCATATTTGTGTGCCTACAGCCCCTTGCAAACTCCTCCAAAACTCGCTCGTAAAGCTAAGATCTTGATCACTCATTATGCTGGAGGGTATCCCATGGAGTCGAACTATCTCCTTAAGATAAATGGATGCTAAGGGCGACGCAGTCCTTCTACTCTTAATAGGTATAAAGTGAGCGCCTTTAGTGAGCCTGTCCACTATTACCCAAATATTGGTATTGCCCCTTCTTGACCTAGGCGACCAATCAACAATGTCCATCGAAATGAGGATGAAGCAGACCACCAGGCTTCTTCTGCTCTTCTTTGACTTGCTGGCATATCAAGCACTTAGCGACGAACTCAGCTACATCCCTCTTCATGCCATTCCAAAAGAAAACCCTTTTTATGTCTTTATACATCTTGTCTCCACCTGTGTGTATGGTCAGCTTAGTATGGTGTGCTTCTTCGAGAACTGTCTTTACCAAATCCCTTGCTTATGGGATGCATAGTCTTCCATCCTGCCTCAACCAACCCTTATCATCGATGGAGTATCTATTGAGGTAACTAGAAGTCTCACCCCTAATTAGCTTATCCATCATATCAACTAGCTGAGGGTCTTCACGTTGCGTAGTTCCTATTGAGTCCAAAAGAGTAGGCCGCACCTCTAGCGATGCTAACAGATCAGGTACAAATTCGGAGGAGGGTCTAAAGTCAAAGTTTGCTATGTACTCCAAGCTTTTCCTTTCTACAAAGAGAGGACTTAAGGTCAGCTTCTTTCTACTAAAGGCGTCTGCTACCACATTGCCCTTGCTAGGGGTATAGGAAATCTCAAAATCATATGAGGCCAGAAATTCCATCCACCTTTGTTGTCTTAAGTTAAGGTCTTTCTATGAGAAAAGGTACTTTAACGATTTATGGTCAATAAACAATTCAAACCTTTCTCCTAGCAGGTAATGACGCCATGACTTAAGAGCGAAAACAATGGAAGCTAGCTCCAAATCATGAGTTGGGTAGTTCTTATCATGTACCTTCAATTGCCTTCCCCCATAACAAACTACCTTGCCATCTTGCATCAAGACAGCACCTAATCCTATACCGCATGCGTCTGTGTATACGGTAAACATTTTGCTCCCATCAGGCAATGTCAGAAATGGGGCTGTTGTTAGAACCATTTTCAAACATTGGAAAGCAACATCGCAATCCAAATCCCAAGCGAAAGTTAGGTTCTTCTTTGTCAATCTTGTGAGTGGGGACTGAGATTTTCGCAAATTCTTTAATGAACTTTCGATAAAAGCCCGCTAGCCCGAGAAAGCTTCGGACTTCGGTTGCATTCCGTGAAACCTTCCAATCTTGCACCGCAACTACTTTTGCGGGTTCCACAGCTATCCCCTATTTGGACACCACATGTCCAAGAAACCTTACTTCTTCTCTCCAGAAATGGCATTTGGAGAATTTGGCTTTCAGATGATGTGCACGAAGAGTATCCATGACTTCCCTTAAATGCAGAGCATGCTCTTCTTCATTCTTCGAGAAAATCAAAATGTTGTCCACGAAGACCACTACAAACTTGTTGAGGAACTCCCTAAACACCCTGCTCATCAAGTCAACGAAATAAGCGAGTGCGTTTGTCAAGCCGAAGGGCATGACAAGCCATTCGAAGAAATCATCCAGGGTTCTGAACACGGTCTTATCAATGCTGTCTTCAGCCACTCTTAGCTGATGAAACCCGGTAGCCAGATCTAGTTGGGAGAAGACCAATGCACCTACAACTAATCAAACAAGTCGTCTATTCTTGGAGGTGGGTGCCTATTCTTCTTGGTTAGCTTGTTTATCTCCCTATAGTCAACGCATATGCGAAGGGAACCATCTGCTTTGGTTGTAAACACTACTGGAGCACCCCATTCAGAAGTACTCTGCCTTATGAACCCTTTTTCGAGCAGCTCTTTGACTTGCTTGCTAAGCTCTTTCCTCTCCCTTGGAGCCATGTGTCTAACGGGTAGAGCTACGGGTTTTACATTACCAACAAGGTATATGCGGAAGTCTATCTCCCGCTTCGGAGATAAGCCTTTCACCTCTTCAAATGCATCTGAGTATTCACGGACTACTCTAACAGACTGCAAGTTTTCAACAGACGCATCAAGAGATTCTAGGTAGCTAAGCATAACAGAATTCATGAGATTACAAGAGATTTCAAGAGTGTTACCGAGGCGAGTCATAAGTCTAACCACTCTCTTTTCACAATCGAGGATGGCACCATTACTGGATAACCAATCTATTCCTAGAATCAACCCATAGCCCGTGAAGCCCAAAACATAGGCATTACATCTAAACCGAACGCTTAGTATAGAAATTTCCAAACACAAACAAATCATTGACAAATAAGCCGAGCCCCCAATTGGATTTGAAACAACCAAGGGATCCTCTACTATACTGGTGTCTAGGTGCAGAGATTCAACTAAAGCAGTAGATATAAAACAGTGCGATGCGCCAGAATCAAAGAGTGTACGAATAGGATGATCAAGAAGATAAACTAAACTCTCAATAGAAATATTTCTACCTCGTTCTTGCGGAGGTGCTATGAGAGCATGAACCTGCCCTCCAGAAGTAGATCCAGTCCTCTGCCCTTGCCCTTGCTTTCTTGGGCATTCCTTAGCCATGTGTCATGTCTCGCCGCAGTGAAAACAACCACCCATCTTCCTCTTTTTATTTCTGCAGTCCTTAATCAGATGTCCAGGAATGCCACAAAAATTACACTTCCTCTTGTCACGGGGTTTGTTGTTCTTCCTGCCCTTCTTTGAATCTGTCTTCTTATTCTGCGATCCCTCCACTTTCTTATCTTGAGATACTTCCACTTTTGCCTCTTTCTTTCCATCCTTGTCTTCCTCCTGTAGCAGTGCCACGTCCACCAGTCTCTCATAAGTCGCACCCATAGGTATATGGAACATAGACAGGCTGTGCAGTGGCTCATTCAACCCTTTAACAAAATGGAGAGCCTTCTTATGGGGAGTGTTCACTAAATCCAGTCCGAATCTAGCCAGCTGGTTGAATTGGTTGACGTATTCCTTGACCGATATACTTCCCTGTTTGAGAGCTAAGAACTTCTCCATCTATAGGCTACGTTTAGATTTTGAGCGGAAAGTCATTTCAAACCTCATTCTGAAATCCTCCCAAGTTTCAATTGGTCTCTCAGCATTAGTAAATTGCCACCAATAAGAGGCTTCGTCTTTAAGCAACCATACGACCAACTGTATCTTCTGCCTATCGTCCACTTTGAAGTAACAAACAAGTCCTCGGTTTCTTTGAGCCAGTTTCTTGCTTCTACAAATGACTCAGTCCCATTAAAGTTCTTTCCACCCATGCCTCGAAAATCTCTACATATCTTTGAGAAAGCATTTGCACGAGGAGGAGGAGGAACAACTGCAACTGGGGGAGGAGGGACGTCTGCTAGGCCTGCATCATTAGCCCTAGCCTCTAGGTACCTTCTGAACCAGCCAGGTACCGGTACGCCCTCTGGAAGGTTAAGATCCCCAGACATGCTGAAACGTAAAAGAAAAGATTCAAAACAAAGGGTAGAAAGATAGTGCATATGGCTTTGGGGACTATGCCTTTTAAAATAAAAACAACATTTTTCTTGAAAATGCTTCTTTAAAATTTCTTTATGAAAATTAGTTTCCAAAAATTTTTATCTGATCTGGCAACCATCAGCTCGGATACCAAGTGAAACACCCCACCTCCATTTAGGTCACTCACAAAGGGAATGCCTTAACTTCGGTGGAGCATTTTAGGTAAAAGATACAGATAATTTACAAGACAGACACATAAATAGCGGAAAAACTAAATTTATTTCATAAGTACGTGGTTCAGTCAAAACATTACAACAACTGTCTCAAACCAACTTCCAAATCATTATAACAAAATCTCTATCTTGATTAAAACATAAAGAAGCATAAAATAACAATAAGGCAGCATAAATCCGCAATAAGAGTGTATCAAAAGCCATAGCCCAAGGAAAGAGAATCCAAGCAATATATCTACTCCCTTCAAGCTGGAAATGGTCTGAACTAAGCTGAAGTATTCCCACCCTACGGACCTGGGGAGAGGGAAGGAAGAAAAGAAGACGAAAGAAAAATGGGTCAGACATGAGTCTGGTAAGTCCAGTGATTATTTAGCATGTAAACAGGAAAAAGGATCATGACATGAATAAACTGAACCTAGGACAGCACCCTAAAAATAAGATAATTAAAACTGAATATGCTATCACACTCATTACTATTTGTCTGCACCTACCTACAAGTGTTTCAACTAGCACCATGTGTTTAAGATAAATGATCCCCTTTATCGATCATCTCCTACTCGTATACGTTTACCACTTGTGTCATTCGGCCCCGCTTGATTGTAGATACTTGTGCTGGTCCCACCATGGGGTATATCAAATCCTATGGTGGCAACCCGACACAATTCAAGATGCACAGTGTATAACTACTGATGCCCAGTGCCTGCTTTTTTCCACTCCGGAGTACGTGCTCGCCCGCACTCCGTCGGAACCTACACTAACGCACCACCCACCGTTGTTTTGACTGCTTATAATCAGCCCAGTAATCGTGCACCACCCTGCCTAGTTCAGGGTACCATGATACATCTATGTGGGTTACTGCTGAAATGGGTCCCCGTTACTAGGGTTTCCTAATCAACATTTTAAAATGGTTAAGTGTTCTCAAATTAATCTAACCCCACCCATTAGTTTAGTTAACATGTTGTATTGGTTTAGTGTTGCCTTAATTAACTTAACCGTACCATTCCTTTCTTAGCTTTAATTCATTCAATAAAGCACCAACCACTCACATTAGATATGTATTGTTGCGGTCGCTGGATGTGCCGGTCGGTTCTGGGCAGTCTACACCGCAACTCAATCTAACCTCGGGTTCTTTTGGGCTTGATGCGCTAACCTATCACATTAGATCTATATTGTTATGATTGCTGGATGTGCCGAGCGGTTCCGGGAAGTCTTATACCGTAACTCAATCTAACCTTGGGTTAGGCATATTCGTCTTTTACTTAATTTACATATTTACCCTTCATATTTATATATAAATTATCCACAATTATTGCCATTCATGTCATGCCCCATTTACCCTCTAAATCATGTTCATAATTTTTTAGGTATATAAATTATACCATTTTATGCCACTAATCATTTATATGATTATGGGCCAAATTATGCCAATAATACGAAATTTAAGGTTTTCCCAACGTTACCCCCGTCATACGTTCGCAAAATTCACATAGAATGTTAGGCTCGCAACTTAGCCTAACTTATATATAAAAGGGGAAAGAAAGGAGCGTGTACCATTCCTACAACATCAAATAATAAGGATCTAACTAAACATGTGTCATATAAATTTGGCATAAAACATTGAACTTGCATTTTTGGATCCAATTAACATGAATCTTAAGCATACGAATGGGGGTTTACATAGAATTACACAAATCCAATTAGGCATGTAAATGTGAACTTGTATTTTGGATCCAATTAACATAGATCTAAACATATAAGAATGTAGATCTAAACATATATATGACTTAGCCTAAAAAGTTGCATGTAACATAACATGAAAGAGTCACCAAATTTACATAATACACGATTGGTTTAACATACAACATAATAAGTCCAATAAACCACAATAGTCTCATAGGCATATATGATAGAATCGTTAAAAGAATAGACATAATCAGCATCACCATTATCTTACAACTAGGCACAATTCTAGTTTTCACTTTATTACAAATCATAACTTTTAATTGTTCACATCTAAATAATAATAGGACTTACAAACAAAAGAAAATCATGTTTTCTGGGATCTGTTTTCTGAAACTGAAAAGCTATCCCTTGATGTAGACTATCGATTCTCTAATTTAGATTTGATTTGTAGCTTCTGACTTGCTTTCTAGTTTGCTTACTAGATGGAGAAGAATGGTGGCTATGCTAGGTTGACCACGGACAACATGGTGGCTCCTTGGAATGAAATTGTGTGATTTAGGGTTGAGGGTTGGGGTTGCTTTTATAGAGGTTTAGACTTATGTGAGGCGTTAGATCGACCTAGGAGCAATCACAACCATCCAGACTAGATAGAGCTATCCATAAATTGCCACCTATGCCCTAGTGACTCAGCAACAAGTCAGAAAATCGTCACTGTTTGGATCTGGGCAAGGGGGTCGAACCCTATAGGGGGTCGACACCCCAGTCGACACCCATCTTGGGGCGTCGACACCTATGTCGACCCCCCCGGGGGGAGTCGACCCCTATGGGCGGGAATTTTCCCTCCCAGCTGATTTACATGATTTTGAAATTCAAACTGTTTTGTTTATTTAATTATTTAATTTTCTGTTTAAACATGAAATCTTCTAAACTCCATAACTTCTTCATACAGAGCCCGATTCATGCAAACTCGGACTCTATCTCAAGCAGAATTTCGAAATGAACACAATGGCGTAACCCGTTTCCCTTAATTCTCACTTTTATAATTAAGTATTCTTTAATTCATTGCTTTAATAAACATAGAAATACAGGGTGTTACAATTACTGAAGAAGAAAAGGTTTGATTCAAACCGGGCAAAGACATCATCTGGTCCTTCATTATTTTTTGTGTAGAAAAACTTGAGAAATGAGGCCATATATATAGCTAAGACAAACCTAATCTGCGCAGATCTGCTGCAGGGGAGTGGACACCCACTTATGGGGTCGACCCTGGGGTTGACAACCCCTTTATGGGGTCGACACCCGTAGGCGGTAATTTTCCCGCTTTCCTAAATTCTGCGATTTTGAACTGTTGTGAATTTTCTAGACATATTTTATTCATATATATTCTCCTTATGCGTATACCAGCTTCAAACCTTAATAACTTCTTTGTACGGTGTTTGTTTTATGCAAACCAGGTGTCTATTTTGGCTACAATTCCGAGATGAACGCAATGGCGCAGTCCATTTAACTTAATTTTGAATATTAAATTAATTATTATTTAATTTATCGTCTTTTAGTGTTGCTAAAATATGTGGTGTTACACATACTTGAAAAATTATTAGCTGTTTATGAAAATATTTTTGGGCAGAAAGAGGTCAAGAAGCATAAAAATGAATCCCTTTTAAAAAGAAGTCAATATTTTTTAATTTACTATATTGGAGTCAAAATATATGCCGACAGAACCTTGATGTTATGCACATAGAGAAAAACATTTGTGATAACATACTTGGTACTGCAATAAATATTGATGGGAAGTTGAAAGACCATTTAAGCGCTCGGTATGATTTACAAAAGATATGCATCAGGGAGGTCCTTCATCAGGTTCTATCAACTGATGGGAATTACCTTGAGATCAAGACTGTTATATTTGTAATGATGAACAAGGAGAAAGAAATATTTTTCTCGGTGTTGGAGAATTCTAAACTGCTTTATGGTTGTGTAGCTAATATCAGCTGGTATGTAAGCAAGAAAGAGAGGAAAATTGTGGGGTATAAGAGCCACGATGCTCATTTTCTTCTCCGCTACTTGCTGTTGTTTGCTGTGATGAAATATGTAAAACCTGAAGTTACAATAGCTATGGCAAGATTAGGTACATCTCTAAGAAGTCTTTGGAGTAAAATTATCAATTTGGCTGATCTCAGGAGGCTACAAATAGAAATTGTAGAAATTATTTGCCAATATGAGATGATATACCCAAATTCTTTCTTCGATACAATGGTGCACTTACAGGCTTATTTATGCAAGGAAATTGAATATGGTGGACCTCCACATGTTCATTGTATGTTTCTTACTGAACGTTATCTTTATAGACTGAAATCATATGTTTACAACAAAAGTAAACATGAGGCATCCATTGAAGAAGGTTATCTTGCAGAAGAATGTTTAATATTCTATTCAAGTTTCCTCGGTGGCGATGGAGCAGGAAAATGCAATTTGAAACCTGTCCATATAATCTGGAATATCCTATTGGCACAAGAAGAAAAAAATGGAAAAGTTGTTCATCTTAAAGATTCTCAATGGAAGGCATGTCACCGTTACATTTTATTCAATTATGGTAACAAGGAAACAAAGAGTTTAATTAAGTAAGTTTTTAAGTTTTATTTTTATTTTAGTAAGTATTGAAGAATTAGAAATCTTATTTCTATCTTTTATTAACCAGGTCTTTATTCTAGGGATCATCGAGCTTTATTGATGCTCATGCATTATCAAAAAAATATAAAAGAGAGAGAGAGAATGCAGTGAAATTTTTTGGAAGCGGTTAAAGGAAGAGGCTGGGAAAGAGGAGGACATTTCAAAAGAAGTACAACTGCTTGTAATGGGCCCTCTTCTAACAGCTAAGAGGTTTACTGGATATGTTATCAATGGATACAAATTCTATACAAGGTTCAGAGATGCCAAATGTACAACACAACATAGTGGTGTATTTTTGACAGCCTTGACTACTAGCTTTGCAAGTTCGAAAGATCAAATCCATTGGTTAGCGAAGTTAATTACTATGGATCAATTGAAGAAATATTAGAACTAGATTATTGGGAAGAATTTAGTGTGGTTTTATTTAAACGTTGTTGGTACCAAGAAGAGAAAGATTTATATAGGTTGACTCATGTCAATTTTAATCGATTGTGCCAGAAAGATGATCCTTATTTTATGGCTTCACAAGTACAACAGGTATTTTATATTGAAGATCCAATTGATAAAATGTGCCATAATGTTATCAAGAAATTGCTGAGAGACTAGTGTGAAATCGAAAGAAAATATGCAAATGAAGATTTGAATGATATCCAGCCTGCTTATGGAATGGGAAATCAAGCTTTTGATGTTCGTTGGCATATAGATAATGTTCCAATAAGATGAATCCATCTTCTACCTAGAAAAGTGAAAAAAATACTTCTTAATTTCTGCGTATAACTATCATATTTAATTAATAACTAATCTACCAAATTTAAGTAAGAAAATGTTGTTTTCACCTTGATTAAATGTTCTAACTGATGTATCATATTTGTGGCTTTCTTTTGTATTTCTTTTACTGTTTCTGCCTTTATTACATTTTAGTGAAGTGACTATTTTATTTTATAATGCACTTGGTTTATTTTATTTTGTAATTTTGTCATATAATGTTAATTCCTCCATATTTGTAGATGGAAGCAAATCCTAAATTCCATTGCAAGGGAAAATTTGAGAAGAATGGATATGTTGGTGGACAAGAGAATTTTTCACAGACGTTGATCTGGATATGTTTTCTTACACTGTACTGATGGAGCATGTAAGGAATGAGCTAGAGTACACTGAAATTGGAGGAGCATATTCATGGAAAGGTCTAATGATTGGGTGGAAATTGGTGACCAATGATGCAGATCTGTTGGAATTGATGCGAATAAAAAACAATGGTAATTACATTGATTTCTATGTCGACACCGTGGTCGATGATAAAATTGAGCCAATGAAACAAATGCAACCACATGTCATGTATGCCCAAGGAAGAATCTGTTTCCAGGTATAAACATATCTTCTCATTTGTACAATTTTGGTGAATTTAGTCATTTTGCTGAATATGTTTTTCATTTTACTGCTTTTAGTATACATAAATTTTTTGTGCATTTTTGTTTGAATATTAGTACTTGTTTGATTTCACTTAGTAGAATAATAAAGGACTTGTATGTTGTAGTTGCGAAATCACAGAAACAGCAATTTTCCACCGCTCACCATCTGCAACAAGCGGCAAAAAACAAGAAGCAGACGGATCTAGTCTTTACTCCTAGAAAGTTGGCACAACTAAACAACCCAATTACGAATAATCCACAAGTGATCAACGAGCTGCTGTGAGTCCACGTATCAACAATAAGTAGACTAAAGTCTTTACTCCTAGAAAGTTGGCACGACTAAATAATCCACTTACCAACAATCCATAAGTGATCAGCAAAGCTGCTGTGAGTCCACATATCAACAAGAAAAAGTTGGTCAACAAGAAGTCAACTAGAGTCAGTAGTTCTACGAAGTTACCAGAGAAGAAAAATCCAATTGAAGTTAACTATCCAACTTTGAAAATCACCTCAGAAAGTGTCAGGAGTAAATTAGATTTCAATAATCCTCCATATGAAGAGGAAAATATGGATGAAAATGAGATTTTGGTAAAAAAAGACTACAATCTGATCTTCTAATATGATGTTCTACATACTTTGCTAATATATACAGTAATTCCTTGTTAAATTAATTTCAAGATGATGATCTATCAGCTCCACCACCTCCACCGCTTAAAAAATATGAAAGGGAGAGAGCTAAACATGTCTCGCAAAAGAATAGTCTTTTTGAAGCTCTTGGGATGCCTAAATTAGTTACTAGACTGAGAAATGAATTTGAAAAAAATAAAGTAAAATCAAAGTTGTCAGCTAAGGAAAGCAAAGATAATGCTCCATAATTTGATGAACGTAGTGAAGAAGATATTCAAAAAATCCAGTAAACATGCATTATAACAGAGGATTTAATTTTATGTTAGTAATAATAGACTAGTTTCCTTATTATTATTTTTATTGTTATCGTGTGTGTATTTTAGAGAACCAAAAAGGTTATGATTACAAAGCCTCAGTCTAGACCAACAACTCGTTCACGGGCCAATGTTTAATCCGGAGCTGATAAGAATGCAACTCCGAAGGCAGGGGAAAATCCAGCTCTTGCATAAACTATTGGTCCACCCTGTAGCATTGAGTTACCACACAATGAAGGAATAGGAAAAATGGATGCTTATTTGGCTATGCGAGAATGCTAGAAGAATAATAGTAGTGGAAGTGGAAGTGCAAGGAAGAAGGCTGTTGTAGGAAATATCTTGACAAATATTGAAACGAAGAAGATAAGTAGAAAAGTTGAAGGTATTATCTAATTAAGTTATGATTTTAATAGTTTAAGTTCTCATTTATGTTATTTCTAGCCTTCTCATTAATATTGTATGTAATTTGTAACGGTAGCGGGAGCTCCCAGAAGGCTCAGTGGAAAAACAAAGATGGATAAAGTTCATTCAAGGTCATATGACAAAAGAGATCTAATCCAAATGAATCAACGGAGACAACCTGTTTTAGGCGATGAACATGTAATAATGTCTAAACTGAGTCCTTTTTTAGGAACGCTGAAGAGGAATGTTCCACTTATTTACAAGTCTTGGCTTGATGTTCCTTCAAGTTTGAAAGGCACGCTGTGGAACTATGTCAAGGTAGTTTGCAAACTTGAATTTTACTTAGATATATGAAACTAGTCACAAAAGTAGCATGACTGTTCTTTTAATGTTTGATTTGTGTTTAAGCAATGAATATATTATCTTAGATGAATGTGAATATTGGGTTTTGAAGTCAATTTGTGACTCTTGGAGGGGGTGCAAGAATCGTATTAAAAAGGCACATTATACGGCTTATGAAACTGATGAAGAGAGGCTTGAAAATAGGCTGGACGAAATTTGAAACACCCCACCTCTGTTAAGGTCACTCACAAAGGGAATGCCTTAACTTTGGTGGAGGTTTATAAGTAAAAGGCCACAGGTAAACTCAAGACAGATATAAATACACAGATTTTAAACAGCGGAAACCAAACAGACTTTTATTTCATCAATATGTGTTCCAACAAAACATTTCCATATTTGTCTCAAAATAATTCCATCATTACAACCTCATAACTGTCTTGATTATTAAAGAAGCATAAAACATAAATAAAGTGACAAAAATCCCCATAGTGATATCCAAAGCCATAATCCAAGCAAAAGAGATCCAAATCATACATCTACGGTCTTGGAGCTTGTAAAGAGCCTGATTGAGCTGAGTCGTTTCCTCCCTGTGGACCTAGAGGGGGGGAACGAAAGAAAAGAAGACGAAAAGAAAATATGGTTAGACATAAAGCCTGAGTAAATCTAGTAACTCTTCAGTATGTGAATAAGAAAAGGGCATGATAGATATAAACTGAAAATAGGAAAGTGTCACAAGCTAAGGAAGTGTCGAATGTACTATCGCACCCATGTATATCTCTGCATCTACTTGAGTTTATTCTAACTGACACCCCATGGTGAGGGTGAAGTGATCCCCATCTTTATTTAAAGATCGGCTCCTACTCGCGTTAACATGTGTCATACGGCCCCCAAGAATTGTAGATACCTATGCTGGTCCCACCATGGGGTGTATCAAGACCCATGGTGGCGGCCCCGACACAAATTCTAGAAGGCATAGGTTATACTATTGGTGTCCCCAGTGCCCTGGTTGTCTGCTCCGGAGTGTGTGCATGCCCGCACCCCGTTAGACCTACACTGTGCATCCACCGCCGTCGTTTTGACCGCTTACAATCATCCCAGTAATCATGCCCCACCCTGCCTAGTTTCAGGGTACTGTTGATACCTAACTTGGGTTACTGCTGAAACGGGTCCCTCGTTACCAGGATTTTCTAGTCAAACATGTTAAGTGGTTAAGTGTCTGTATTTACCTAACCCCACCCATCAATTCTTGTTAACATGTTGAATTTGGTTAAGTGTTATAGTTGACTTAACCCTACCATCTGTCCTTAGCCTCTTAGGAGCACCAGACCACTCACATTAGACGGGTATTGCTACGGTTACTGGATGTGCCGGTCGGTTCCGGGCAGGTTTACACCATAGCTCAGTCTAACCTCGGGCCCTTATTGGGCTCAATGCTTAACTACCCACATTGGATAGGTATTCTTGTGACTACTGGATAGCCAGGCGAGTCCGGGCAGGTTTCGTCACAACTCAATCCAACTTTGGGTTAAGCATATCGTGTTTTCTAAATTTACATATTTTAATACTTCTCAATTATATATGTAAATGTCATATCTTTTATTTTTGGGTATATCAATTCATGCCGCTTAGATGTCATTGTCATTGGCATGTGCCAAACATGCCAACATATATGTTCATTTTTTACACCCAACGTTATTACCCCCGTTTATACGTTCGCAACGTTATAACAAATGTTGGGCTCGACACAATTCAGCCCAACTTTATAAGCATGAGAAAAAGGGGAAATCAAGAACATGTAATATTTTACAATATAAGGGTATGTGGCGCATGAACTTGCAATTTATCGATATTAACATAAATGATGGGTCATGTGAACTTGCATTAAAATCAAAGTATAACTAAGTAGGTGACATAAGAAATGACAAAGTTTTGGTTTATACAAACTTGTGTTTAAACATGTTGAACTTGGCATAATGTCAACCACAAAACTAGCATGTTGTATATTCACCACAATGTCCAATTATAACATCTAATCACATAGCCTATTTCAACATGAACTTGCATAGTTTATGAAACCCAAATGATACTTAACATAGATCCAATTATACTTTGCAAATAAACATGAACTTGCATAGTTATGAAACCCAAACAATACTTAACATAGATCCAATTATACTTGTAAATAAACATGAGAATGATACCATGGGTTTTGGGTCATGTAGGCATAAAAGGTTTCAAATCTAGAACATGTTTACATAAGCCTTAATTTAGACTTAGTGAATGTATATAGTCCATGCCATAGGCATAAAAAGGGATCAAATTCAAGTTTTTGCAACAAACTTACAAGTGCCATTATTTTCATGTACAATTGTTCAATAGGCTTGCATCAATCAATTTATGCCACAAACATCAATACACAAGTCATGATAGAACCATTACAATACACAGAATTTATACAATACAATAACACAATTCTGTTTTCATTTATATCAAATCACATCATAATTTTTATTCATATTCTGAAAGGTCACTATACTTACAACGAATGTAGAATCTTGAATTCTGGATTCTGAATTCTGAAATTGAGATGCGCTCCTTTGGGTAGACTAACGTTGCGTTGATTAATTTGATTTAACTTTTATCTTCTTCTTAATTTGATTCGTCTCTTAGGCTTTTCTCTCTTGACGGCTATGCTCAATTCCTCCTTGGCAGCATGACGACTCCTTTCTTATTTTTTTTTTGTGAATTTTCAGTTGAGACTTAGGGTGTATTTATAGATTTTGAAATTGTTTTGAGCCGTCAGATGAAGACAGGAGGAATCTAGGCCATACAAAGTTCAAAGAGCCAATCAAGAGGTGACACGTCAGCCCTAGTGACACATAGAGCCATAGAAATTCGAGCCAGAGCCAGACCTAGCCAGGTCGACCAGGCAGGTCGACTGGTAGGTCGACACCCAGGTCGACACTATGGTTGACCTGGTGTGGCCAGGTCGACACTATGGTCGACCTGGGGAGGCCAGGTCGACACCATGGTCGACCCTATGGTCGACCTGGTCTCTGGGCGGGAATTTTCCCGCCCAGCCCAGTTTGAACCTGAAATTCAAATTTTTGAATTTTAAACTGAGCTGTTTGAATTTAAATTTTATTATGAAACTTCCGAAGGCCATAACTCCTTCATACGGAGTCCGATTCGCGCAAACTCGGACTCTATCTCAAGCAGAATTCTGAGACGAACACAATGGCATAACCCATTTCCCTTAATTCTTTCATTTAGAATTAATTACACTTTAATTTGTGAAGCTTAACATTATAGAATTTACGGGGTGTTACATTCTCCCCCCTTAAAAGGATTTCATCCCCGAAATCTTCAAGTTAGGAAGAATGTATATCCTACCATCCATCAGTCCATCTACTCAACCAACAAACACAAGCGTCCATTGTCCTTAAAAGACTTCTAATGCTTCATGATCATATGCATAGTGTGTGTACATTTCCTTATCTAATGCAGAAATCAGGCGGTCTACTGATTTAGTTGACCCCCTTAATGTGAATCATGTAAGTGTCATGAATCCATTATGTATGCAAAATTTTCCTACTCATAACTCTACATGAGTGCACAACTTATTCATACAAATGTGACAACCATATGACAGCATATCAAGTTTTAACCATATACAAATGAGAATACATATATGCATATGCAATATGAAGTGACTGAGCCGATCTATAACCTAGGATGTGTGTGTATATGCATCCACGAGCAACCACTAGCAATCACTAGCAACCATTTGCAGCCATCATCCATAACATGTTTTCAAATACATGTTTGCATCAATTTGTTTTCTACCTAAGGAGTTAGGAAAAGGACCGAGGAGATATACCTAAAATGATAGATAAAGCATAACTTAAGGAAAAAGAGAGATCAAAGATGTACCCTCAAAAAGGAGAGGGTAGGCAGCGCGTATTCTGTCCTCAGTTTCCCAAGTCGCGTCTTCCTCGGCATCGCTCCACTAAACTTTAATGAGTTTGACTTCGCGGTTGCGTAGCTTTTTCACTTCAGTTCCTAAGATGCGGGTTGGAACTCTCCTCATAGTTGCTTCACGTTCCACTTCGGCTTCTTCTAGAATGCTAGGTTCCACCACTTCCGCAGACTCATGCAAACACTTCCGGAGGTGAGAAACATGAAAGATGTTGTGAACTCCGGCCAGTCTCTCGGGTAGCTCTAATCTATAGGCCATCTTCCCAACCTTCTCGATGATAGGAAATGGTCCTATAAATCTTGGTGCTAGCTTTCCTGCGGATCCAAAGCGAACGACGTTCCTTAAAGGAGATACCTTAAGGAAAACCCAGTCCCCAACCTCAAACTCAAGGTCGGTCCGTCTTTTGTCGGCGTAGGATTTCTGTCTGTCTTGGGCAGTCTTCATTCTCCTATGTATCAAGTCCACTTTCTTCGAAGTCTCTCGAATCATGTCTGGCCCAAGTATAAGCTTATCTGTAGCCTCCCACCAACAAGTTGGTGATTTGCACGGTCTTCCATACAAGGCTTCGAAGGGCGCCATACCGATGGTAGCTTGATAGCTGTTGTTGTAGGCAAATTCCACTAAAGGAAGGTGATCCTCCCAAGTCCCTCCAAAGTCAAGAACGCAAAGTCTCAAAAGATCCTCTAAAACTCTATTCACCCTTTCCGTCTGGCCATCGGTTTGGGGGTGATAGGCCATGCTCAAACATAACTGTGTGCCTACAGCTTCTTGCAGACTCCGCCAAATTTTGCTTTTGAATATAGGGTCTCGGTCACTAACAATGCCGGAGGGTATCCCATGGAGTCGAACTATTTCCTTGAGATAAAGAGATGCTAGAGATGCGGCAGTCCTTCTACTCTTGATAGGTATAAAGTGGGCGCTCTTAGTAAGCATATCCACTATTACCCAAATGCTAGTGTTGCCTCTTCTCGACCTAGGCAGTCCATCAATGAAGTCCATTGAAATGCTGTCCCACTTCCACTGTGGGACCTCTAAAGGGTGAAGTAGTCCTCCAGGCTTCTTCTGTTCCGCCTTGACCCGTTGGCAGGTCATGCACTTAGAGACGAAATCTGCCACGTCTTGCTTCATGCCGCTCCAAAAGAAAGTCCTTTTTATATCCTTGTACATCTTATCACCGCCAGGGTGTATAGTCATCTTGGAATGATGCGCTTCCTCGAGAACCTTCTTTGTCAATTCCCTTGCTTGTGGGACGCATAATCTTCCATCTCGCCTCAGCCAACCCTTATCATCGATGGCGTACCTACTGAGGTGACTAGAAGTCTCACCCCTAATAAGTCTATCAATCACATCAACAAGCTGAGGGTCTTCACGTTGTGCAGCCCCTATTGAGTCCAAGAGAGTATGGCGTACTTCGAGAGATGCTAACAAACCCAGTACAAAATCCGAGGAGGGCCTAAAGTTAAAATTGGCTATATACTTCAGGCTTTGCCTTTCCACAAAGAGAGGGATTAAGGTTAGTTTCTTTCGGCTCAACGCGTCTGCTACTACGTTGCCTTTGCCGGGGGTATAGGAAATTTCAAAGTCATACGAGGCAAGAAACTCCATCCATCTTTGTTGCCTCAAGTTAAGATCCTTCTGCGAGAAGAGATATTTCAATTATTTATGGTCAGAGTATAATTCAAACTTCTCACCTAGGAGATAATGGCGCCAAGACTTAAGCGCAAAGACGATGGCGGCTAACTCAAGATCGTGGGTTGGGTAGTTCTTTTCATGAACTTTTAATTGTCTTCCACCATACGCTACTACCCTTCCTTCTTGCATTAGAACAGTGCCTAGTCCCGTTCCATATGCATCTGTGTATACTGTGAACATTTTGCTTCCATCTGGAAGAGTTAGAACTGGGGCTGTTGTAAGAGCCCTTTTTAATCGTTGGAAAGCAAACTCGCAATCCAAATCCCAAGTGAACGCCAGATTCTTCTTTGTTAGCCTTGTGAGTGGGGCTGAGATTTTCACAAAATCCCTAATAAACTTTCGGTAAAAACCGGCTAGCCCAAGAAAGCTTCGAACTTCGGTTGCATTTCTTGGTGTCTTCCAATCTTGCATTGCCACCACTTTCGCGGGGTCCACAGCCAACCCTTCTTTTGACAATATATGCCCCAGAAATCTTACTTCTTTTCTCCAGAAGTGACATTTGGAGAATTTGGCTTTTAGCTGATGGACTCGAAGAGTTTCCATGATTTCTTTCAGATGTTGAGCATGCTCTTCCTCATTCCTTGAGAAGATTAAGATATCATCTACGAAGACAACCACAAATTTGTTGAGGAATTCTCTGAACACCCTGCTCATTTGGTCTACGAAATAAGCGGGTGCGTTTGTCAAGCCGAAAGGCATGACAAGCCACTCGAAGAAACCGTCTGGGGTTCTGAACATCGTTTTATCAATGCTATCTTCAGCTACTCTTAGCTGATGGAACCCAGTTGCTAGATCAAGTTGGGAGAAGACCGTCGCACCCACAAGCTGATCAAACAAATCATCGATTCGGGGAAGAGGGTGCCTATTTTTCTTGGTCAATTTGTTTAACTCCCTATAGTCGACGCAAAGGCAAAGCGAACCGTCCGCTTTGGTTGCGAACACCACTGGAGCACCCCATTCCGAAATGCTCCGTCTAATGAACCCCTTTTCGAGAAGTTCTTTAACCTGCTTACTGAGCTCCTTTCTCTCCTTTGGGGCCATGTGTCTGACAGGTAAAGCTACAGGCTTTGCATTATCCACAAGATATATGCGGAAGTCTATTTCCCGCCTCGGAGGTAAGCCTTTCACCTCCTCAAAGACATCCGGATATTCCCGGACTACTCTAACTGATTGCAAATTCTCGTCACAAACATCAAGCGACTCTAGATAACTAAGCATAACAGCATTCAAGGGATTACAAGAAATTTCTAGAGTGTTACCAAGCCGAGTCAAGAGTCTAACTACTCTTTTCTCACAATCAAGAATGGCACTATTACCGGATAACCAGTCCATGCCTAAGATCAAACCATATCCCGCGAAGCCCAAAACAAAGCATTACAACTAAACTCAACGCTGAGAATAGAGATTTTCAAACCCAAACAAACGATTGACAAGTAAGCGGAGCCCCCAATTGGATTTGAAACTACTAAGGGATCTTCTACCATACTAGTGTCTAGATGCAGAGATTCTACTAAGGCAGATGAAATAAAAGAGTGTGATGCGCCAGAGTCAAAAAGTGTGCGAAGTGGATGATCATAAAGATAAACTACACTTTCTACTGAAATATTACTACCTCGTTCCTGCTAAGGAGCCACTAGCGCATGAACCTGATCCCCTGAAGTGGATCCGGCTTTCTGTCCCTACCCTTTCTTCTTTGGGCAGTCCTTAGCTTGGTGCCCAGTCTCTCCACAATGGAAGCAACCACCCATCTTCGCCTTCCTTTTTCGGCAATCTTTTGATATATGTCCCACAATGCCACAGAAATTGCACCTTCTCTTCTCACGGGGCTTATTATTCTTCCCTCCTTTCTTGAAGTCTGTTTTCTTTGCTTGTAGACCCTCTTTCTTCTCTTCCCCCTTAGTTTATTTCTTGCCGTGGTCTTCCTCGTGTAGCAGCGCCATGTCCACCAAGCTTTCATAAGTCGCTCCCGTGGATACATGGGTCATGGCAAGGCTGTGTAGGGGCTCATTCAAACCTTTGACGAAGCGAAGCGCCTTCTTGTGTTGGGTGTTTACTAAGTCTAGCCCAAATCTGGCCAGCTGATTAAACTGATTAACATACTCCCTGATTGTCATACTTCCCTGTTTCAGAGTTAGAAACTTTTCCATTTGCAGGCTTCTTTCGGCTTGGGAGAGGAATTTCATCTCAAACCTTTTCCTGAAATCTTCCCATGTTTCCACTGCCCGCTGAGCATTGGTAATTTCCCACTAATAGGAAGCTTCATCCTTAAGCAACCATACCGCTAGTTGTATCTTTTGCCTGTCATCAACTCCGAAGATGACAAACAGATCCTCCGTCTCCTTTAACTAGTTTCTTGCTCCTACAAAGGATTCTGTCCCATAAAAGTCTTTTCCACCCATAGCCTTGAAGTCTCTACATGTTTTTGCGAAGGCATTTCCACGAGGAGGTGGAGGAGGAGGAGGAACCGCGGCCACTGGAGGAGGGATGTCTGCTGGGCCCACGCCATTGGCCCTTGCTTTTAAGTACCTCCTAAACCAGCCGGGAATCGGCACTCCTTCTGGAAGCTTAAGGTCTCCAGACATGCTGAAACAGAAAGGAAAGATTCAAAATGAAGGATAGAGAGAGATAGATAGGGCACATGGCTTTGGGGGATTTTTTCTTTTTATAAATATAACACTTTTTCTTGAAAAATGCTTCTTTAAATTTTCTTTTTGAAAACAATTTCAAAAACTTTTATCTTCTCTGGTAAACCTATGCTCTGATACCAAGTGAAACACCCCACCTCCGTTAAGGTCACTCACAAAGGGAATGCCTTAACTTTGGTGGAGGTTTATAAGTAAAAGGCCACAGATAAACTCAAGACAGATATAAATACACATATTTTAAATAGCAGAAACCAAACAGACTTTTATTTCATCAATATGTGCTCCAACAAAACATTTCCATATTTGTCTCAAAATACTTCCATCATTACAACCTCATAACTGTCTTGATTATTAAAGAAGCATAAAACATAAATAAAGTGACAAAAATCCCCATAGTGATATCCAAAGCCATAATCCGAGCAAAAGAGATCCAAATCATACATCTACGGTCTTGGAGCTTGTAAAGAGCCTGAGTGAGCTGAGTTGTTTCCTCCCTGTGGACCTGGGGGGGGGGGGACGAAAGAAAAGAATACGAAAAGAAAATAGGGCCAAACATAAAGCCTGAGTAAATCTAGTAACTCTTCAGTACATGAATAAGAAAAGGGAATGATAGATATAAACTGAAAATAGGAAAGTGTCACAAGCAAAGGAAGTGTCGAATGTACTATCGCACCCATGCTATATCTCTGCATCTACTTGAGTTTATTCTAACTGGCACTCCATGGTGAAGGTGAAGTGATCCCCATCTTTATTTAAAGATCGGCTCCTACTCGCGTTAACATGTGTCATACGGCCCCCAAGAATTGTAGATACCTATGCTGGTCCCCGACACAAATTCTAGAAGGCATGGGTTATACTACTGGTGTCCCCAGTGCCCCGGTGGTCTGCTCCGCAGTGTGTGCACGCCTGCACCCCCTTAGACCTACACTGTGCACCCACCGCCGTCGTTTTGACCGCTTACAATCAGCCCAGTAATCGTGCCCCATCCTGCCTAGTTTCAGGGTACCGTTGATACCTAACTTGGGTTACTGCTGAAACGGGTCCCTCGTTACCAGGATTTTCTAGTCAAACATGTTAAGTGGTTAAGTGTCTGTATTTACCTAACCCCACCCATCAATTCTTGTTAACATGTTGAATTTGGTTAAGTGTTATAGTTGACGTAACCCTACCATCTATCCTTAGCCTCTTAGGAGCAACAGACCACTCGTATTAGACAAGTATTGCTACGGTTACTAGATGTGCCGGTCGGTTCCGGGCAGGTTTACACCGTAGCTCAGTCTAACCTCGGGTCCTTATTGGGCTCAATGCTTAACCACCCACATTGGATAGGTATTGTTGTGACTACTGGACAGCCGGGCGGGTCCGAGCAGGTTTACATCACAACTCAATCCAACCTCGGGTTAAGCATATCGTGTTTTCTAAATTTACATATTTTAATACTTCTCAATTACATATGTAAATGTCATATCTTTTATTTTTGGGTACATCAATTCATACCGCTTAAATGTCATTGTCATTGGCATGTGCCAAACATGCCAACATATATGTTCATGTTTTACACCCAACGTTATTACCCCCATTTATACGTTCGCAACGTTATAACAAATGTTGGGCTCGACACAATTCAGCCCAACTTTATAAGCATGAGAAAAAGGGGAAATCAAGAACATGTAATATTTTACAACATATAAGGGTGTGTGGCGCATGAACTTGCAATTTAGCGATATTAACATAAATGATGGGTCATGTGAACTTGCATTAAAATCAAAGTATAACTAAGTATGTGACATATGAAATGACATAGTTTTGGTTTATACAAACTTGTGTTAAACATGTTGAACTTGGCATAATGTCAACCACAAAACTAGCATGTTGTATATTATCCAAAATGTCCAATTATAACATCTAATCACATAGCCTATTTCAACATGAACTTGCATAGTTTATGAAACCCAAACGATACTTAACATAGATCCAAATATATTTTGCAAATAAACATGAACTTGCATAGTTTATGAAACCCAAACGATACTTAACATAGATCCAATTATACTTGTAAATAAACATGAGAATGATACCATGGGTTTTGGGTCATGTAGGCATAAAAGGTTTCAAATCTAGAACATGTTTACATAAGCCTTAATTTAGACTTAGTGAATGTATATAGTCCATGCCATAGGCATAAAAAGGGATCAAATTCTAGTTTTTGCCACAAACTTACAAGTGCCATTATTTTCATGTACAATTGTTCAGTAGGCTTGCATCAATCAATTTATGCCACAAACATCAATACACAAGTCATGATAGAACCACTACAATACACAGAATGTATACAATACAATAACACAATTCTATTTTCATTTACATCGAATCACATAACAATTTTTATTCATATTCTGAAAGGTCACTATACTTACAACGAATGCAGAATCTTGAATTCTGGATTCTGAATTCTGAAATTGAGATGCGCTCCTTTGGGTAGACTAACGTTGCGTTGATTAATTTGATTTAACTTTTATCTTCTTCTTAATTTGATTCGTGTCTTAGGCTTTTCTCTCTTGACGGCTATGCTCAATTCCTCCTTGGCAGCATGACGACTTCTTCTTTTTTTTTGTGAATTTTCATTTGAGACTTAGGGTGTATTTATAGATTTTTAAATTGTTTTGAGCCGTCAGATGAAGACAGGAGGAATCTAGGCCATACAAAGTTCAAAGAGCCAATCAAGAGGTGACACGTCAGCCCTAGTGACACACAGAGCCACATAAACTTGATCCAGAGCCAGACCTAGCAAGTCAGGTCGACCAGGCAGGTCGACTGGCAGGTCGACACTATCGTCGACCTGGTGTGGCCAGGTCGACACTATGGTCGACCTGGGGAGGCCAGGTCGACACCATGGTCGACCCTATGGTCGACCTGGTCTCTGGGCGGGAATTTTCCCACCCAGCCCAGTTTGAACCTGAAATTCGAATTTTTGAATTTTAAACTGAGCTGTTTGAATTTAAATTTTATTCTGAAACTTCCGAAGGCCATAACTCCTTCATACGGAGTCCGATTCACGCAAACTCGGACTCTATCTCAAGCAGAATTCCGAGACGAATGCAATGGCGTACCCGTTTTCCTTAGTTCTTTCATTTAGAATTATTACACTTTAATTTGTGAAGCTTAACGTTATAGAATTTACGGGGTGTTACAAAATTCCACTTGAGGATTTCAATGCACTCTTGATTTTTTGGGGAGGCGAAAAAATTCAGGTATAAATTTAAGTTTTGTCATATAATTTTTCCCTTTTTATTCAGTTAAATCAGGCAGATATACATTTTTATTTCATGTTTTTGTAGTCCAAGGCCCTTACAAATTCTACAAATCAAAGATCATATACAGACACACACACTGTTGGTCTAAACTTTTTTCCCAAATTCGACATAAGATGGTATGTATTTTGCTTATTTTTATTGTTGACTGGAAGTACGCATTTTATTTTATTTGAAAATCCTCTCCTTGTTTAGCAAAGCGATATATGTTCCAAAATAGAAATAACTACATATATGTTGCAAATTCGAATGCAATATCCTTGTTTAACTTGTGAATAAACTAAAATTTTGTGTTACGTGATATGTTGAGGTTTACACAGTTTAATCCTTACTTCATACATGTTTTATGTTTTGCTAATTTACCAGGCAGCTTCAACGTTTTTCTATAACGAACATGATGCATACACATGAATTGATTAGTTTTGCTTTGACTTTGAGTTAAATGATAATTCAAGGCTTTTTTCTTATTTAGCTTGATATCCTTTTACTGTCTAACGTTTATCATTTAATTTGTACCAGTCAACGAATTAGATGTAGAATTTTTTGTTCAAACTCGCAAGCGGAAAGAAAGAAAGGTGTACAAGACGGATGCTTTAGTAATAAATTATAGAATTGTAAGAATTTTGTTTTCTCTTCAATCAGATGTCAAAAAAATGCTTCATTTTGCATATCAACAATTTAATAGAATTAGATCCTATTATGTTGAAACCGATAGCAGGATGTTGCATTCCTTGATATCATTCGTGCTTTGAACAAATTGAATCATTGCATCAATTTGCAACTAAGGCGTGCTTGTCTTTCAGATTGTGATGAAATGCAACTGAGGTATGCAGGCCTTAGTTTGTGTTGAAATGTCTTTGGCCATTGCCTTTGCTTGTATGTGGGGCATGCATGCATGCCTCTCATTTTGTATTGAAATGTAAACGAGGTGTTAACACAAAAAATTGGATTTTTACACCTTGGGAGGTGAGAAAATACCTCTAAGCTATGGAAAACAATGAAAAAAAGAAGAAATATGTAGAAAATAACAAAGTAGAGAGGAAATTTATAGTGGTTCATCTCTATTTTGGCCTACGTCCACTTTGAATGAGGATTTCATTACTTTCTCCATTAGAAGGTACACATATAATCTCATTTTACATTTTTTATGATACTTTACAATAATTCTCACTCTCTTTTCTCTACAATCTCTTGATCATTCTCTATCTCTCTCAAATATCTTCGAATCTCACTAGTAGCGATGATTATCGGATTAGATCTTCAATAATCGAGCTTGTAACACCCCGAATTTCGGTTAATGCTAAAATTCACTAATTACAGAATAAATAATCTCAGATGTGAGAATTGGGGGAAACGGGCTGCGTCATTGCGTTCGTCTCGGAAAAATACGCGAAATAGAGTCCGAGTTTTCGAAAATCGGAGTCCGTATGGCCCAGTTATGGCCCGATGAAGTTTGCAGAAAATTCAAAACTAAAACAGATTTAATGATTTCAAATATTCAGATTTGGAATGGGCCAGGCGGGGTCAGGCGGGAAGCTTCCCGCCTAACCCATGTCGACAGGGCTGTCGACAGGCCTGTCGACAGGGGTGTCGACATGCCTGTCGACTTGCCTGTCGACAGGGTGGCACCGTCCAGTGAACCTGGGTGCACCAGGTTGCACCAGGTTGGGTCTTGGGCTGGCTTGGAGGGCTGGTTCTGGAAGCTTCTTGGATCTGATGGTCCTAAATTAATCTAGGGTTAATCTAAGGGTCTAAAATGCAACCTAATCCTATAAATAACACCCTAACCCTACCCTAATTCATTCATAATTAAACCTAGTAACTAAACTATGGCAAAATGAAACTTGGTCATGGCCTCCACAAATCAATGAAGAGGAAAGCAAGCTCTAATCAATCTCTAATCCATTCTAAGTATCTTAATCTTCTTCATTAGCTTGCTAATTGTGTTTTGGTGAGTTTCTATCACTTTGATGATCAATGGTTAAGATAAGTAGATTAGGTGTAATGAGACTTATGGTCTTGAATGCGGATTTGTGAGTTTGAGTCATTTGTAATGATATGCTAATCTATGTATAATATTAATCCTATGTTGAATATGTAAGTTTATGTAAGTTGAATATGTGAGTTTATGCATGTTGAATATGTAAGTGTATGCAAGTTAAATATGGGAGTTTGTGCAAGTTGGATTTGTGGGTTTATGCATAATAAATAATTGATTTTATGAAAGTTAAGTATGTGGTTTTATGCATGATGAGTATGTGATTCTATGCATGCTAAGTAGGTGATATTATGCATGATGAATATGTGATTCTATGCATGCTAAGTATATGATATTATGCAAGTTTTAGTATGTGATTCTATGCATGCTAAGTATATGATATTATGCAAGTTGAGTATGTGATTCTATGCATGCTAAGTATGTGATAATATGCATGATTAATAAGTTGTTTTATGCATATTTAACAAGTGGGTTTATGCATGTTTAACAAGTTCATATGCAAGTTACATGTATAACAATATATGCTATGCAAGTTACATGTTTGTTAATATGCAAGTTACATGTATGTTAATATGCAAGAGATGCTATGCAAGTTACATGTTTGTTAATATGCAAGTTACATGTATGTTAATATGCAAGAGATGCTATGCAAGTTACATGTTTGTTAATATGCAAGTTACATGTATGTTAATATGCAAGATATGCTATGCAAGTTACATGTTTGTTAATATGCAAGTATGTGAATGCTTATGCAAGTTATGTGTATGCTTAAACGCATGTTTAACATGTTATGCAAGTTGTGAGAATGCTTATATGCAAGTTCAACATGTTATGCAAGATATGTGTATGATAATATACAAGTTCATATGCAATATGTTATGCAAGTCATGTGCGATAATAGGCAAGTTTGGGTTAAATGTAGTTGGGTTAATATATGCTCATATATGCAAGTTGACATCCTCTTAACCCATGACAAAGTTATATGCTAAGATTTGGTTAAAACCCATGATATTTGTGATGGATCTTCCCTTTTTATTAAGTCGTGAAATGAGAACGATTTGCGTGGGGAACGATGGGGTTAATAAATATGTTAATTAAAGTATGGTTGGGTATGATTAAGCATACCATAAAAATAAATTAACATAAGTGGGAATTTACCTATTGAGTTAGGTCTACCCCATGGGAATTTACCTATTGAGTTAGGTCTACCCATGTTATGAAAAACTTGATATTAATTAGGGATAATTAATATAAATTATGAGGGTGATTAATTAGGTGTAATTAATCGACTAAGACACGAGGTTGGACTCAGTTGTAGCGTAAAACTGCCCGGACCCAACCGGCTTAACCAGTTGCTACAAATGTTAGCCCAATGTGAGAGGTCTTAGGCACAAACTAAATACGTGATTAATGTAAAGACACGAGGTTAGACTCAGTTATGACATAAGGCTGCCCGGACCCAACCGGCTTAACCAGCGGTCATAAAAGATAGTCTAATGTGAGAGGTCTTTATGAGGATCACGGTCTTAATTAATTAAGAAACACTTAACCGTATAAGCATGTAGTGGGACAGGAGGGTTAAGTGGGTACCTTGGGTGGCACGTAGTAACTAGTGTGGGTGCCTTGGGTGGCATGAGGAAACTAGTGGGTTGCCTTAGGTAGCAATAGAAAATACGATTAGAATACTTAACCAAAGTGGAACATGGAATTAAACATGATTAAAGGGTTAAGTAAGTGCCTCGGGTGGCATGTGGGAATTAAGTAAATGATTTGGGTGGCATGTGGAAATCTAGTGGGTGCCTGGAAAGGTAATTAAAATATGATTAATGACTTAACCAAGGTATTAATAACATGTAAGTAAACATGGTTAAAGGGGTTAAGTGGGATACACTAGATAAATTAACAAGCTTAGGTGGAGAGCTTGTGGGGGCCCATCTCAACCAATATCCCAAACGTATCTTAGTGGGCTCGACCCAAGTCGAGTGACGGGACACGCATATTGGGCTTGACTATAAGAGGCCAAAAACGGGTTAGCGGTGGCAACGTAGGACCAACGGGTTTCATATGCGTGTGTGGACCCGGGCTGGTTAGTAAATCGTTGTTGCATCGTGTAGGTATAAAGCCGTGCACCGTTGATACTATCAGGTTGCCACTTTGGGGAAATGATACACCCCATTGTGGGACCAGCACGGGTATCTACGTTAGGGAGCCGATCGCTTGGGAGTAGTGGGTACACCTAGTAAAGATAGGGGCAGACGGCACCTATGTAGGGGTAAAAGAAACTACTGGCTAAAAATTACTAAGTACATTTAGTGGGATCAATCTTTAGATGGGAATTAATCTGGGGTAGGTAGAACTGGTGTGGTGCAGTGTAGGAATTACTCTTGGTGGATAAGTCTGGGGCGGTGTAATCTAGTAATTATCCTTGGGTGGATAAATGAGTCTTTACGGTGATCTTAGTTTACCCTAAGTTTACCAAGCTGCTTAGTGTAGCCATTCATCCCCAGTCGTTACCGTATATCAACTTACGTCTTCTCTGGTTATTTTAATGATTGTATTGTTAGGGTTATAGGACTCACTCAGACTTATGTCTGACCCCGTTGTTTTTATCTTTTTCCCCCAAACCCAGGTTATTAGAGTGGGCCTGGTGCTAGTGGGCTTTGATCTGATTGCTGTATCTATCCTATGGAGCTTGGACCGTGAAGTGAAGCCGAGCTTATCTTTCCTTTTATGGCTATTAGTTATGTAGTGGGACTATGTACTTCTATTTTATCAAGATGGATATTATGTACTTGACTCTGGTTTATGGTTTTGTGATGTAACCAAACATGTATTACTTTTCACTGCAATGAAATGATGTTTTAAATTTTCAAGTATTTCTTATATCCGTCTTGTTGTAATTTTACTGTTCTATATTCACTGAAAATACTTCACCGAAACTAAGGCATTCCCCTGGTATGAGAGACCTTAGCGGGCGTGGGGTGTTACACGTGGTATCAGAGCTTAAGGTTACCAGAATAGATAAAATTTATAGAAAAACTATTTTTCTAAGAAAATTTTTGAAGGAGTATTTTCAAAAACATGTCTTTTAAGAGAAAAGTTTTTGAGAGAAAAGCATAATCCCCGATAGCCATATCTTTATCTTTCGAATTCTCCGTTTGAATCTCTTTCTCTCTCGATTTGAGTTTCCCCTCCGTGTGTAGATGATCTTTCTAAGATAGATAAGAATGGAAAGCCGCTTCAAGGGAATTAGACGTAAATCAGATTAGAAGTTGGTTCAAGAAGGAGGAGGACTTGTAAGTACTTATTGGATGAACGATGGGAGGAAGGCTCTAATAGTTGTTTGGTTAATGAAACCTCATTGGTGGGAGGTTACGAGTGGAGAATGGGAAGAAGAAGAAGGTTAGTAGTTATCCTTTTGGGAGGAATAGGACACCTTATTAGGATTGACCAAAGAAGCAAGGATAAGGTATGGAATCTTCTGGAGGGTAGTTGTATTCCCTCATGACTAGGAGGCCGGATGGGGATAAGACCGTCTAGGTTGGAATTTGGATTTCTTTGTTATCCGATCCAAACTTTATTTGATTCTGATGTATCGAGTTCGTTTATCTCATCATTGTTAGTTGAGTCACTGCACTTAGACACCAGTTTGGTAGATGATCCCTTAGTCGTTTCAAACCCAATTGGGGCTCCATGATGTGTTTGGGTTTGAAAGTTTCTATACTTAGCATTGAGTTTGGATGTGATGCTTGTTGGGCTTCACGGGCTATGGGTTAGTATGGGTTAGTTTTGGGGCATGGACTGGTTATCCAGTATGGGTGCCGTTCTTGATTCTGAAGGGAGAGTTGTTAGGCTTATGACCCGCTTGAGTAACACTCTCGAGATCTCTTGTAATCCCATAGAATCTATTATGCTAAGTTATCTAGAATCGCTTGACACGTCGGTCGAGAGTTTGCGATCTGTTAGAGTGGTCCGGAATACTCGGATGTGTTTAGGAAGGTGAAGGGCTTACCTCCGGAGCGGAAGATTGACTTCCGAATATATCTGGTAAATAACGCCAAACCAGTGACTTGGCCAGTGTGCCACAAGGCTCCTCGTGAGAGGAGAGAACTCCATAAGTAAGTAGGCGATTGCTTAAGAAAGGGTTCATAAGAGGAAGTATATCGGAGTAAGGTGCTCCAGTAGTTTTTGCCATGAAGGCGGATGGGTCCCTCAGACTTTGTGTAGGCTAAAGACAACTAAATAAACTCATAAAGAAGAATAGACACTCATTGCCGAGGATTGATGATCTCTTTGATCAGTTAGTTGGCGCCTCAGTATTTTCGCAGTTGGACTAAGCCACATGGTTTCGTCAGTTGAGAGTGGCTGACGATAGTATAGAGAAGATTGCCTTTAGGACTCCGGATGGTTTTATGAGTGGCTGGTGATGCTATTTGGATTGATGAACGCCCCCGCATACTTTGTTGATTGGATGAGAAGGGTGTTCAGGGAGTACCTAAATAAGTTTGTAATGGCCTTTGTAAATGACATCTTGGTCTTTTCAAGGAGCGTAATAAGTTTTGTATATGCTCAATAGGTTGAGCAAAGCCAGTTATGGGATAAACGGTGGTTTTGGAGCGAGACTGGTAAGGACATCCAAAGTTGGTCAAAAGCTTAATTGTTTAGCCATTATTAGTATTATTTTTTTTAGTATCATCTCACGTAGGTTGCCTGAACTCGAAGGAGATATCCCTTGGGTGTTTGTCTGATATTGGTTTCGGCCTTTGGGGCTTGCATTTGGGGGATGTCGAATTCGACTAGGGTGGTCTGCGTGAGAGATGGACAGTTGTGACGATTTTGGATAGGATTCTTAGCATCTTATGAGTTTGAGATAGCGTATACCCCTAACAAGGGAAACATGGTAGCAGACGCCTTAAGAAGAAAAAGGTTGTCCTTGAGTTCATTGTTCGTTGAACTATAGAGTTTAGAGTTTATTTCTATGTTTGACCTTAGACCTTCCGTTAACCTGGTACCCGGTTCGCTAGCCTCCTTGGAGGTTAGGCCTACTCTTTTGGGACGGAGTGGCGAGACACAGCGTGACGACCCACAGTTGGTTGAGTTAGTAGAGAAGCTCATAAGGAGGGGAGTCGTCCAGCCATTTGAGTAGGTACACCCTAGATGGTAAGGGGTGGTTGCGCAGAGACGGTAGACTTCTGTGTACCGCAAGACGAGGATTTGAGGAAGGTTATACTTGATGATATACATCGGTCGAAGATAACCATTCATTCCGGTAGGGACAAGATGTACCAAGACATAAAGCGAGTTTTCTTTTTTGGCCAATCTGAAGAAAAACGCGGCCAAGTATGTCGCTAGATGCTTGGTGTGCTAACAAGTAAAAGCGGAACAGAAGAAACCCGAAGGGTTGCTTCATCCGTTAGAAGTTCCGTAATAGGAAGTGGGATAGTGTCTCATTGGATTACCGAAATCAAGAAAGGGTAATACGGGGATTGGGCTTATGGTAGATGGACTTACTAAGTGTGCCCATTTCATACCCGTGAAGAGCAGGAGGTACATGGGAAGAGCATCTTCCATTGGTGAAGTTCGCATATAATAGCAGCTTTCAGTCCAGTATTGGTATGGCTCCTTTCGAAGCTCTTTATGGAAGGCCTTGTCGATCACCTACACGTTGGTGGGAATCTACGGATAAGATCTTGCTTGGGCCAGATATGATTAGAGAGTCTTCAGAGAAGATTGGTTTGATTCGAAGAAGGATGAAAGCGGCGGAATTTTATGTGGACAAGAGGAGAACAGAGCTTGAGTTTGATATTAGGACATGCTTTTTATCAAGGTATCTCCGTTACGGAATGTGGTTCACTTTGGATCTGTTAGGAAGTGAGTACCAAGGTTTGTAGGGCCATTTTCCATTAAGGAAAGAATTGGACGGATGGCATATAGAGTGGAGTTGCCTGACAGACTTAGTGGTGTACCGGATGTATTTCATGTGTCCCATTTGAGGATGTGCTTACATGAGACCGCTGAGGTGGTCGAGCCGAGTTTGCTTAAAGAAACAGAGTTAGAGCGCGATGAGACGATTCGACGAGCTCCTACTCGCATCATTGGGTCAGAGACTAGGAAGTTGAGGAACAAAGAAGTTCAGCTAGCTAGAGTGCAATGGGGAGATGACGAAAGAAATGCTACTTGGGAGACGGAAGCGAAGATGCGTTCTTTGTATCCATTTCTTTTTGGAGAGTATGTCTTTTAACTTCTCCTTTATCGCTTGCCTAGTACTTATCTTATCTTTAGTATGTCCTCTCGATTAGTGCTGTTTGACCTTTAGATAGGGAAAACCTATGGTTGAAACATGTGTTTGAGACATGTTATGGTTGATGGATGCAAGTGGATGCAAGTGTTTGCTAGTGGTTGCTCGTGGATGCATATATACACACTCTAGGCACTAGATCGGCTCAATCACTTCATATTGCATATTGCATAAAATTGTGTGTAGTTAGCTATATTTATGGATGTATAATGATTGTGTTATCATATGGATGATGCATTTTGGTGAATGATTGTGCACTCATATAGATACTGTATGTGTCGATAGGGTTATCTCGCATACATATTGGATGCATGGCACTATCATGGTTTGCATATGTTCGTACATTAGATAGGGGAACATATACACACACTTTTCGCATATGCTCATACATCATTAGAAATTGTTTAAGGACAATGGATGCTCGTGTTTGATGGATTGAGTAGATGGTTGTTTGGATGGTAGGATATGCATTCTCCTTAGCTTAGAGATTTCAGGGACGAAATCCTTTAAGGAGGGGAGAATGTAACACCCCGAATTTCGGTTAATGCTAAAATTCACTAATTACAGAATAAATAATCTCAGATGTGAGAATTGGGGGAAACGGGCTGCGTCATTGCGTTCGTCTCGGAAAAATACGCGAAATAGAGTCCGAGTTTTCGAAAATCGGAGTCCGTATGGCCCAGTTATGGCCCGATGAAGTTTGCAGAAAATTCAAAACTAAAACAGATTTAATGATTTCAAATATTCAGATTTGGAATGGGCCAGGCGGGGTCAGGCGGGAAGCTTCCCGCCTAACCCATGTCGACAGGGCTGTCGACAGGCCTGTCGACAGGGGTGTCGACATGCCTGTCGACTTGCCTGTCGACAGGGTGGCACCGTCCAGTGAACCTGGGTGCACCAGGTTGCACCAGGTTGGGTCTTGGGCTGGCTTGGAGGGCTGGTTCTGGAAGCTTCTTGGATCTGATGGTCCTAAATTAATCTAGGGTTAATCTAAGGGTCTAAAATGCAACCTAATCCTATAAATAACACCCTAACCCTACCCTAATTCATTCATAATTAAACCTAGTAACTAAACTATGGCAAAATGAAACTTGGTCATGGCCTCCACAAATCAATGAAGAGGAAAGCAAGCTCTAATCAATCTCTAATCCATTCTAAGTATCTTAATCTTCTTCATTAGCTTGCTAATTGTGTTTTGGTGAGTTTCTATCACTTTGATGATCAATGGTTAAGATAAGTAGATTAGGTGTAATGAGACTTATGGTCTTGAATGCGGATTTGTGAGTTTGAGTCATTTGTAATGATATGCTAATCTATGTATAATATTAATCCTATGTTGAATATGTAAGTTTATGTAAGTTGAATATGTGAGTTTATGCATGTTGAATATGTAAGTGTATGCAAGTTAAATATGGGAGTTTGTGCAAGTTGGATTTGTGGGTTTATGCATAATAAATAATTGATTTTATGAAAGTTAAGTATGTGGTTTTATGCATGATGAGTATGTGATTCTATGCATGCTAAGTAGGTGATATTATGCATGATGAATATGTGATTCTATGCATGCTAAGTATATGATATTATGCAAGTTTTAGTATGTGATTCTATGCATGCTAAGTATATGATATTATGCAAGTTGAGTATGTGATTCTATGCATGCTAAGTATGTGATAATATGCATGATTAATAAGTTGTTTTATGCATATTTAACAAGTGGGTTTATGCATGTTTAACAAGTTCATATGCAAGTTACATGTATAACAATATATGCTATGCAAGTTACATGTTTGTTAATATGCAAGTTACATGTATGTTAATATGCAAGAGATGCTATGCAAGTTACATGTTTGTTAATATGCAAGTTACATGTATGTTAATATGCAAGAGATGCTATGCAAGTTACATGTTTGTTAATATGCAAGTTACATGTATGTTAATATGCAAGATATGCTATGCAAGTTACATGTTTGTTAATATGCAAGTATGTGAATGCTTATGCAAGTTATGTGTATGCTTAAACGCATGTTTAACATGTTATGCAAGTTGTGAGAATGCTTATATGCAAGTTCAACATGTTATGCAAGATATGTGTATGATAATATACAAGTTCATATGCAATATGTTATGCAAGTCATGTGCGATAATAGGCAAGTTTGGGTTAAATGTAGTTGGGTTAATATATGCTCATATATGAAAGTTGACATCCTCTTAACCCATGACAAAGTTATATGCTAAGATTTGGTTAAAACCCATGATATTTGTGATGGATCTTCCCTTTTTATTAAGTCGTGAAATGAGAACGATTTGCGTGGGGAACGATGGGGTTAATAAATATGTTAATTAAAGTATGGTTGGGTATGATTAAGCATACCATAAAAATAAATTAACATAAGTGGGAATTTACCTATTGAGTTAGGTCTACCCCATGGGAATTTACCTATTGAGTTAGGTCTACCCATGTTATGAAAAACTTGATATTAATTAGGGATAATTAATATAAATTATGAGGGTGATTAATTAGGTGTAATTAATCGACTAAGACACGAGGTTGGACTCAGTTGTAGCGTAAAACTGCCCGGACCCAACCGGCTTAACCAGTTGCTACAAATGTTAGCCCAATGTGAGAGGTCTTAGGCACAAACTAAATACGTGATTAATGTAAAGACACGAGGTTAGACTCGGTTATGACATAAGGCTGCCCGGACCCAACCGGCTTAACCAGCGGTCATAAAAGATAGTCTAATGTGAGAGGTCTTTATGAGGATCACGGTCTTAATTAATTAAGAAACACTTAACCGTATAAGCATGTAGTGGGACAGGAGGGTTAAGTGGGTACCTTGGGTGGCACGTAGTAACTAGTGTGGGTGCCTTGGGTGGCATGAGGAAACTAGTGGGTTGCCTTAGGTAGCAATAGAAAATACGATTAGAATACTTAACCAAAGTGGAACATGGAATTAAACATGATTAAAGGGTTAAGTAAGTGCCTCGGGTGGCATGTGGGAATTAAGTAAATGATTTGGGTGGCATGTGGAAATCTAGTGGGTGCCTGGAAAGGTAATTAAAATATGATTAATGACTTAACCAAGGTATTAATAACATGTAAGTAAACATGGTTAAAGGGGTTAAGTGGGATACACTAGATAAATTAACAAGCTTAGGTGGAGAGCTTGTGGGGGCCCATCTCAACCAATATCCCAAACGTATCTTAGTGGGCTCGACCCAAGTCGAGTGACGGGACACGCATATTGGGCTTGACTATAAGAGGCCAAAAACGGGTTAGCGGTGGCAACGTAGGACCAACGGGTTTCATATGCGTGTGTGGACCCGGGCTGGTTAGTAAATCGTTGTTGCATCGTGTAGGTATAAAGCCGTGCACCGTTGATACTATCAGGTTGCCACTTTGGGGAAATGATACACCCCATTGTGGGACCAGCACGGGTATCTACGTTAGGGAGCCGATCGCTTGGGAGTAGTGGGTACACCTAGTAAAGATAGGGGCAGACGGCACCTATGTAGGGGTAAAAGAAACTACTGGCTAAAAATTACTAAGTACATTTAGTGGGATCAATCTTTAGATGGGAATTAATCTGGGGTAGGTAGAACTGGTGTGGTGCAGTGTAGGAATTACTCTTGGTGGATAAGTCTGGGGCGGTGTAATCTAGTAATTATCCTTGGGTGGATAAATGAGTCTTTACGGTGATCTTAGTTTACCCTAAGTTTACCAAGCTGCTTAGTGTAGCCATTCATCCCCAGTCGTTACCGTATATCAACTTACGTCTTCTCTGGTTATTTTAATGATTGTATTGTTAGGGTTATAGGACTCACTCAGACTTATGTCTGACCCCGTTGTTTTTATCTTTTTCCCCCAAACCCAGGTTATTAGAGTGGGCCTGGTGCTAGTGGGCTTTGATCTGATTGCTGTATCTATCCTATGGAGCTTGGACCGTGAAGTGAAGCCGAGCTTATCTTTCCTTTTATGGCTATTAGTTATGTAGTGGGAATATGTACTTCTATTTTATCAAGATGGATATTATGTACTTGACTCTGGTTTATGGTTTTGTGATGTAACCAAACATGTATTACTTTTCGCTGCAATGAAATGATGTTTTAAATTTTCAAGTATTTCTTATGTCTGTCTTGTTGTAATTTTACTGTTCTATATTCACTGAAAATATCTGTCTTGTCTTATCTCTATTTTGGCCTACGTCCACTTTGAATGAGGATTTCATTACTTTCTCCATTAGAAGGTACACATATAATCTCATTTTACATTTTTTATGATACTTTACAATAATTCTCACTCTCTTTTCTCTACAATCTCTTGATCATTCTCTATCTCTCTCAAATATCTTCGAATCTCACTAGTAGCGATGATTATCGGATTAGATCTTCAATAATCGAGCTCAATGTTGAACTTTGATGATTTCTCGAGAAGAATGATGATGAAGATCCTTGAAGAAGCTTTAATGGTGTTGGAGAAGCTTGAATGATGTTGGAGATCAATAATGACAGTTCTTAGGGACCTTTTTATGTGTGAGGGGGTTTGGTATTTATAAGTGAGGTTTGAAGTGGAGTGGTGCTTGATATGGGGTGTACACGATCTGTATGGATCAACTTGCATTCCATGTCTTTCAGTGTGCTCCATCTTAATGCGGCGAATTATCCACACCTATGGATCGGTCTACACAATCCATGCTTTTAGCCAGTCTCTATATCTTGTACGATCCATCTGCTCTTGTATGTGCAGCGCTTGCCAATCCATGGTTATTCATCATTCCTTGTTTTGCCTGATCCATGGTCATGCGCACATGATACACCAATGCGCGACGACCCGCTCCATTATTCTTTCAGGTGTGGTCCATGATCCTTCTCGATCCATCACATTGATTTACAACTCATCCAACACTTCATTTTGCCACGATTCATTTTTTACATGCACATGCGATCCATCCCCTATGCACGTGAGCGATCCATGTACTTAAAACGATCTGATCCATGGATCTTTCTTTGATCCATGTTGTTGTATGCATATGTAGCCGATCTAATACCTTGTTAACACGAAAGCTGATCCATAGCGTACGTGCATGCCCGACTCATCTTATCGTCGATCCATCACATATTTACTTTCTGGCTGATCTATTATTAAAACAAGGACCCCGATCCATTTGATCTCGACAAATCAAATATTCCATTGAATCATCCATTTACACACTAGTTTAGAGTGAGTTAACACGAGGCATTGCCTCAGTTTGTAACCTAAGCATGCATGACTTTGGTTGTGGTGAAAACATTAGTTGTACTAAAGAATTACTCGGATTTTATTCATTAACGATGGTGATCTTTTACTATGGTTTTCAGTATGTTATAGGCTACAATATTTGTTTAAGAAACTTGTTACAGAATTGTTAATTTTATTTAATGTCACATTTTGGAACTGGTTTATTTTATAGGAGAAGACTGAAAAAGCAATAGGTGAAGGAGGCAGTGACAGAGTTGTTCAAGAACTTGTTTCTGATGGAAAGTCGCACGGTCCATCATGTCTTATAGGACGATACACAAAGTCTCCAAAGTTTCAAAAAATGCTCCAACAACAAGCACATACATACATGAGCTGACAACGAAGATAAGGGAAGATATAGTTGACGAAGTCGAAGCAAAGGTGAATAAGAAGGTCTAAGATGAATTTAATGCAAAGGTGAACCAAAAAGTTCAGGAGAACTTGACAAGAATTCTTAAGAAATTAGGCAAAGCAAACCCTGACATGAAAATTGATATCGGGGATATTTGTGCCCATTTTCAGTGAAGGCACTGAAGGCTCTGAATGCACTAGAGGCTCGTGCTCTTAATCATTTTTCGATCTATGTTTTAGTTTGATATTTTTTCTTCTAAGTAGAATTTAGTACTTATTGCATGTGTTTCTAAGTACCAGTTGTAAACATGAATTTACTAGCTATGTTTTTAAGTATGTTTTTTATTTTGTAATTGAATAAGTACTACTTTGTTGCTGGTTAATCTGAAATGAAAAGTTATTTGTTGTAGTGTAATGTTGCAGTAGTATAATATTGTAGTACAAGTCCAGTTTAAATTGCAAAAGGTGTTTCCATAGCTATGATCCGTCTTTTACACGCACATGCGATCCATCCCCTATGAATGTGAGCGATTCATCTATTTAAAATGATCGAATCCATGGATCTTTCTTTGATTTATGTTGTTGCACATATATGATGCCGATCTAATACATTGTTAACACGAAACATGATCCATAGCGTACGTGCATGCCCGACTCATCTTATCGCCAATCCATCACATATTTACTTTTCGGCCAATTGTTGGAGAATGGAGTTTTGATGACAACAATCTTATTTCAACTGTCATTGATTATAACATATATACTAACACTTTTTGTATAATATATATATATACACACACGCACATATATGCAGAAATTATATACAGGAATATTACTGAAGACTGTACAGTTTAAAGATAATTGAGAACCGGAATTCAAGAAGTATCAAGACTCATGAGTATTCAAGATTTCAAGAGTTCAAGAGTTCAAGATTAATATAGTTATAGAGTCTAGATTATGTAAGACTCTGAATAGCACTCCAGGTTCAATATTCAAATTCTATTCTCAATTCTCTCTATTTTATTTCTTTATCTTTTCAGTTTTTCCTTTCTTATTTATCTTTGTTTTTCAAACTTAAATTTTATATATTTATATTCTTATACTTTATATTTATAAAGTTTAAAACCTTATAATTTTATAAATATGTTTATATAGTTTAAGTTTATGTTTTCATATGTTTTTGTACCTTATAATATTAATTTAAAACAATATATTTTATTCAAGAATTTCCAAAATTGTATTTATATCAAAACACTTGAAAAATGTTTTAAAATTCAAAATTACACTACAGTATGCTGACATGACAAAAACACTATGTCAACATATCTTCTTCTCCACTTTCAGTCTCTTTCATTATATAAATATTCTTAATCATTTTTATGATTTATACACTTAGACTCTGGCGAATTCAATTCTGTTTTGATCAAACTTCTTCTCCCTACACTCTCTTCTCATCTCTCTTTGAATCAAGTGCTAATGAAGAGTTATAAGGCTGTTTCTAATTGCTTGGCTGAGTGAGGTAGGAATCAATGTGTTCCTTGTAGTCGTGAAACCAAGGAAGTAGGAATCAGTGTTTTCCTTGTAGCCGTGAAACCAAGGAAATAGGAATCGGTGGTATCCCTTGTAGCCGTGAAATCAAGGAGGTTGTACTTGACTATTGGAATAGTAATAAAACTCTGCGCAATCCAGCATTGTGCAAGACTGGACGTAGGAGCAATCCGAACCATTATAAAATCTGGTGTATTATTTCCTTTTCTGCATTTTATTTCTATCTATTTTGCTTCTGTGTTTGAATCTGTGTCTATGATTGTATTAGTAGTGTTTGATTCATTCTGTTATTCACATAAGTTTTTGTTTAAATTCTCACAAACACTATTCACCCCCTCTAGTGTTTGTTTTGCCTCAACGATCCATTCCGCGTTCCCTAATACCGATCTATTATTAAACAAGGACCCCGATCCATTTGATCTCAACAAATCAAATATTCCATTGAATCATCCATTTACACACTAGTTTAGAATGAGTTAACACGAGGCATTGCCTCGGTCTGTAACCTAGGCATGCATGACTTTGGTTGTGGTAAAAACATTAGTTGTGCTAAAGAATTACTCATATTTTATTCATTAACAATGGTGATCTTTTAGTATGGGTTTCAGTGTGTTATAGGCCACAATTCTTGTTTAAGAAACTTGTTTCAGAAATGTTAATTTTATTTAGTGTCACATTTTGGAACTGGTTTATTCTGCAGGAGAAGATTGAAAAAGCAATAGGTGAAGAAGGCAGTGACAGAGTTTTTCAAGAACTTGTTTCTAATGGAAAGTCGCACGGTCCATCATGGCTTATAGGACGATACACCAAGTCTCCAAAGTTTCAAAAAATGCTCCAACAACAAGCACATACATACGTGAGCTGACAACGAAGAAAGGGAAGATATTGTTGAAGAAGTCGAAGCAAAGGTGAATAAGAAGGTCCAAGATGAATTTGATGCAAAGGTGAACCAAAAAGTTCAGGAGAACTTGACAAGAATGCTTAAGAAATTAGGCAAAGCAAACCCTGACATGCAAATTGATATTGGGGATCTTTGTGCGACCATTTGCAATGAAGGCACTAAAAGATCTGAATGCACTAGAGGCTTGCGCTCTAAGTCGTTTTGCGATCTATGTTTTAGTTTGATCTTCTTTCTTCTAAGCGGAATTAAGTACGTACTGGCTGTGTTTCTAAGTACCAGTTGTAAACATGAATTTACTAGTTATGTTTCTAAGTCTGTTTTTTATTTTGTAGTTAACTAAGTACTACTTGTGTTGCTGGTTAATCTGAAATGAAAAGTTCTTTGTTGTAGTGTAATGTTGCAGTAGTATAATATTGTAGTACAAGTCCAGTTTAAATTGCAAAAGGTGTTGCCATAACTATGATATATTGTTGCAGTATGTGATGTTAAATGTTGTAACAAACTAGCAAAGTATTGCCATTGGATGGTAAAAGTGTTACCATAGATTAATGAATATGGGACCCACAATACGATTATATAAAGTTGGGCTTTAGATTTTAGTGGGCCCCAAAATGTGGGTCCCACATGGTGGGCTCAGATTGTGGGGCCCACTTTATAGTGAATTTAGTACCTATGGCAACAACAGTACAAATGTTGCCCTAGGGTCGCAAAGATGTTGCCTTTGACTAGGGCAACGCAGTAAAATGTTGAAAAAGTGTTGCGTTTGACCATTTTTAGCATATAGCAACATTTTTTGGCACTTCTACATCAGTTCTCTAGCTTTGCAGTAGTCCATCTATGGAGTAGTGCTAGTCAAGTCTTAAAATAAGATGTTGGTTGTAAGCCAGTTTACTAGGCTTCCCATCTGACATTCAACCGACTGCATGTTGTTTGTCTATAAAGGGACTTATGATAATTATATACGCTCGTTCTCAACTAGATGTAACTTGTTAGCTAAATCAATAGGCTGCTTCAGCTCAAAGCTTTTTGGAGGGTTACAAATTTCCGAGAACCAAATATGTTATATATTTAACGCATTGAGTGAGAGGATGTGGGATGGACAGTCCACGCCATGTTTACTTAGCCATTTATCACTCTTAGGAATGTCATTGGAAATTGGTAGCATTGACGTAGATATTTGTATTGTTGATGGACACTTCGTTACTCTGACATTGTGTATACCCATGATATTGATGTTTTAGAGTAATATATATTATTATATGCTAACTCTATAGATGCAAAGACATGTCAAACATAGTTTAGCATGCTATGTGTTCCAGTTATTTTAGTACCTGATATTTCACACCATACTTTGTTTAAGCAAGAGTCTTGTGCGTTTCTTCTTAGTACTATGTTTTGTCTTAAATAAGCTGACTGGAGGAAATTTAGAGATGAGCACGACTAGCTAGTTAGGAAAAGAGAAGGAGACTATTAAGCACATTATTTAAAAGTACTCTGATACTTTCCTTTATTCTCTAATATGGGGGCTCACTACTAATTTAATTTTTGAAATAGTTTCATTTGAGTATTTCCACTTGTATGACTCCACTACCGCTATCTTGTATTATGGATTACCATCTGGTGCTTATGGTTCATTATCATTTATTTGTTATCTCCCATATTTTATATTAGTTATGTATTATTATTATTAAATTTTATTCCATGTGTTGTGAGACGTACTACTGGTTCTGTGCAGTTTTATTTAGATGGTCATCTTACACTGTTCGGGTATCGTAGCTACGCACTCTTCAGGTATCTTAAGTTTTGAAAGTATAAGGTGGTTTACCAACATCGAGGGCAAATTTTCGAGCTTACACAATATCCATAATCACATTGTAGGCGAATCCATCCCTAACATGTATTTTATGTACAATCTTCTCATGGGCATCATATATAATTTTAGAATTGATTGGAATTGTATGTTAAATAAGATTTCTGTTTAATGTAGAAGGAACCCCAAACCATTAGTAATGATTTCCTATACGTCGATCTAGGCTTAGATTTCTTTCAAAACATCACTAGAAGAAAGGTTATAGACAGTGAAGGATTTTAGCCTTCTACGGTCGTCACTAACTGACTCTAAGGACCATCACTATAACATCCGACAATGAGTATATCGTTATATTTGCTATTGTTAGCGTTCGAAGTGGCAGGTTTTATGAGACTGATCTGGTGTCGCTAGCCGTCGCTAACGGACACAAACCTGGAACAAGTCGTGTTGCTTGTTGGCACTAATTAACCTAAGCATGCGACAAATAGTTGTCACTTTTCATTACCAACCTACACTTATCTATGGGGCTGTACAAAGTATGGATTGGGTTGGGTTAAACCAAATACTTCATCCGACCCGCATAAATATGGGTTTAAGGTCATTCAACCTGTATCCGACCCTATATGAGGTTGGATATGGGTTGGGTTGAAGTATGAATTGGGTCGGTTTTAATAGGGTTCGGTTTGGTTGTTTGAATATAATAAAAAAAAATGAGAATATGAGGAATTTTTTAAAAGTAATACTAAAATATTCAGCATAATATATCAGATTTTAGTTAGCATAATGCAATTAAAATAACCGATTCATTATAAGACATATTTTATTGTAAAATACATCATATAAAATTAATTTACTACATAGTAGAACAAGTGTTTCATTTTAAAATACATTAAAATACTTTTTAAAATATGCTTGTCAAATTCTATCTATTTTGGATTGACATGAAATATTTGTTTTGTATATTTAGTATAGAATACATAAACATTATTCTAGAATTATACCATTCTAATTTTAAGTGGGTGGATATTAAATTAGTTTCTTTAATATAGGGTTTGGTTAGGTTAAAATAAGGTTGGGTTGAACAAAATATCAAACCCAACCCGTATATAGCATAGGTTATAGATTGTAACCCATATCCGAGCCGAACTAGGATGGGTTGGGTTGGATTGGATACGAGTTGTGTGCAGTCCTACTTATCTAGACCAATAGGCCATCACTCATTGTCACCTCTATGGATTATAAATTTTACATTTTAGTTTCTTTTAAGCCTTATAACCATACAACAGTCATCATATCTGTATCGAATTCATCCGTAACACTTATAAACTGAATTTCATTCCCAGTAGCACCACATCATCATGGAATCTCATACATATTATATATAATAAAAAATATAACACAAACATCAGTATTTATATAAACTTCTCAACAAATAACGTAAATACTCCTCCATCAACCACATCTATAAATACTCATGTCCATCAAATAAAGATCCACTAATACACCGACACATGAAATTTCCAATCCAATAACACATGTAACTATTTACAACCCAAAATGTAACGATCCGTATTTTTAACGGATAATAAATAATTTATTTAATTATTTAAATGATGGTTTGGTAATTTAAAATGACCAGAATTAAATAATATAGAATAATTAATTAATATAAATAATAGAATAATATATTTGATTTTTGAAATAGTCGGAAATAGTGGAATTCACAATATTGTGTGAATTGGATCATTTATAATATATAATTCAGTATAGTGTTGAATTATATTAACGAATATATTATTTAAACGACAGTTGAACGTATAATTGTATTATAATTATTATCGAGCTCGAAATGGCGTGGTAGTTCGTAATTTGGCGATTTGAACTTTAATTGAATATACAGAATCCGTTTTAAATCGGATTTCTATGAAATAAGAAACGTTTGAATTTGTTGAACGATATTTTTCTAATGAAAGAGAAAAATCAAGATTTCGTCATGTAGATTGTGAGTTATGTCCAAATCAAATTTTAAAATAGTCGTTATGGAATTCCTTTATAATTTATAATGATTTATTTATATTATAAATGGATTTTTAATATAAATTGAATACTGATTTAATCTGGATTTGAAATATCGAGTTATAAATTCAGATAGGAATATTTTGGAGCTGTATGATATTCTACGTGAACATATACAATAATATTTATTTATGTATATTTAATTTAATTATTTTTAAATATATTAATATTTAAATGGGTTTATTTAGAGCTCTAAAAATAGTCAGTTTTGCAAACGACCTCCATTTTCGACGAAACCAATTTTGTTAGATCTGGAATATTAAATTATTGTTAGATTTCAATTTCCTGATTTTTGGAGTCAATATGTGGCCATGGGCAATTTTAATGTGAAAAACAGTCAATAATTTGACTTTCAAAATATGTTGTGTGAGCAAACGGACTCGGAATTCGACGAAACAAGTTCCGTTGGGTCCGTAATGTCGAACTATAGCTGCATACCTATTTTCATCGAATTTGGATACCATGTGTGATCATAGGAAATTTTAAACACTAAATATAGACAACAATACAATATAAATGATTATTATAATGCATGAATCTTACCTAAGAAGCTCGGCTAGCCTATATATATAACACCCTTACATCTCTAACCCTAGTATACTTTTCCAGCGGTCAAAACATAGTAGCCGCCACTTCTGAAAACATCCATTTCATAAAAATAAAAAAGAATTCAAACTTAAATCATGTAAATTTCTATAAATTGCAATGTATGTCCCTTTGATTTTGTGTGACCGTCCTATTCAATCTAGTGGGATTTTTATCATGTGCGACTCTAATCTCAGATGCTCGAAATGTGAGCAGCAAAACTAGGGCACGAGTTTTCTTGACCTGCGGAAGGATAGAGATGGAAAGGAGTAGGGGTTGACCTCCTTGAACCAGTGCGCCCTTATTGTCGTCGAAAAGGGGGGGTTCCGATCATCAGAATTGCAGTGGTCGCCTGGGAACTATCGGAGTGGCGATGGCAAGATGTAGATTGCAGTTTAAGCCGATGTCTGGAGAAGGAAGAAAGGTGGTAATGGACTTGAAAGGGTTAACTGTTAATGCAATGGCGGATTAAGGGAAATTTATTTACTGATAAGTGGGTTTGTGGAATTTTATATCTGTTATGTCCTTATTGGGGATGTAAGGATTTTTTTATTGAAACTTGAGATGATGTAGGCAGGTTCGAGTTTGATCCTAGGGTGATGGATGTGAGGAGATCGTGAAGAGAGGAACCGTGAGTATTTGTATTTGGTTTTCCATGAAGAAAAAAATTCGCAAGTTTTACTATATGGTGGCTACATAAAGCTGTTCTTCCTGGGGGACATGGAGGAATCGAGTTAATCATTTTGGGTATAGAGGAGGACATACTTTAATAAGGAGAAAGATGTTGTTGTCTAATTTAGTTTTTATAAAGTAGAGGGAGATTGGAGAGTGGGTCTCGAATGAAACAGAAATGGCCATTTGATTTGCTAGGAGGAGGGATCTGCATTTGTAGAAGATGAATCTGAGGTAGCGGGCTTAGGAGTGATAGTGGGCCGAATTCAAATTAGTAAGGCCCGATTAAAAATAAATAAAAGTTTATTTTAAATTATAATAGTGTATAAACTTGTAAATGTAATAACTTCTACATATTGTATCAGAATTTCCAACGGTCAGATCCACTGAGGTTGTATGGACTAGCGCAACACAATGGAACTGATTCGGGGTGAATTGGAGCTAGTTATAATTTATAGCAAAATAAATTTTCTTGTCTGAGTCAACGAATTATCGTTATTTAACAATAATCGTTCAATGTGAGTAAATCTCACTAACTCTCCACAGTTTATATTTTTAAAACGTATTTTAGAATTGATAAGTGATGGTTGACTGCTGTGTGATGATTGTTTGGTTGAATTACTGGTTACGTGGTTGAAGTTATAGATAACGATATATATATATATATCGTTAATCAAATATTGATTCTGTTTATCAGAATATTTTATATTAAAATGAAATCGATGTTATTTTTATTGTTCAACGTCTGTTGATGCAGGGAAACAGGTTGGAGGGATCCAACTGGATTCCTCAAATATTATTATTGTTTATTTTCATATATTGTGATATATGATGTGATATATTTTCTGCGTTTGATTTTGTATGTGTGGATGACACTGGCACTGTGATTTGGTATTTCTAAAATACCATAAGTAATCCTAGGATGTAAAATAGGAATTTTCAAAGTGTATATTGAAAATAATATATATATAAAATCAAAGAATTTTATAAAAGAAAATATTTATAAAATCAAAGGATTTTATAAAAATAATATATTTATAAAATCAAAGGATTTTATAAAATAAAATATTTATAAAATCAAAGGATTTTATAAAAGAAATTATTTATAAAATCAAAGGATTTTATAAAAGGGATACTTATTTAGAAAATAAACAGAATTATCAAAAGGGAATTATTTGGTAAATAAATAGAATTATCAAAAGAGAATTATTTGGTAAATAAATTGAAATATAAAAGGAAATGAGTGAGATATAAAAGAACTATGAGAGGATGGATTTAAAGTAGATTGTAAATAGAAATCTGTTTTACCAGATAAATTGGGAAGATTAATTTATAAATAATGTTTTATAAATTAAGTAAAATATTTATCAGTGGATAAATAATATATATATATATGTCGGAATTTATAGGGAAGTAAAAAAATCGGTTTTTACACCGATATTTGAGATTGAAGGTGAACGTAGCAATATAAAGGGATTTATAAATGAGATTTAAGTATAGAAGTAGAAAGGAGATTTCGTATGATTAATTCTATAAATAGAAGTATAAATAGAATTTGGAAAAGGAGGTATATTTTTAAATGCGAAATTAAACTGAATTGATATATAAAAGAAATGTTATTCACATTCGATGTGAATAATGGATTAAAATAAATATTTTATAAATTAAAACATTTAAAGGAAAATTGGGTTTTTAAATGGGAATTTGAATGAGATAGGGAATAGAGTTAATCGAATATTAGTTATTCGAAGAGAGTTAATCGAATATTAGTTATTCGAATAGAGTTTAATCGAATATTAGTTATTCGAATAGAGTTTAATCGAATATTAGTTATTCGAATAAGAGTTAATCGAATATTAGTTATTCGAATAGAGTTAATCGAATATTAGTTATTCGAGTAGAGTTAATCGAATATTAGTTATTCGAAGAGAGTTAATCGAATATTAGTTATTCGAAGAGAGTTAATCGAATATTAGTTATTCGAAGAGAGTTAATCGAATATTAGTTATTCGAAGAGAGTTAATCGAATATTAGTTATTCAAAGAGAGTTAATCGAATATTTGTTATTCAAAGAGAGTTAATCGAATATTAGTTATTTGAATAGAGTTTAATCGAATATTAGTTATACGAGTAGATTTTAATCGAATATTAGTTATTTGAATAAGAGTTATTCGAATAAAGTTAATCGAATATTAGTTATTCGAAGAGAGTTGATCGGATATTAGTTATTTGAAGAGAGTTAATCGGATATTAGTTATTCGAAGAGAGTCAATCGAATATTAGTTATTTTTAGAGAGTCAATCGAATATTAGTTATTCGAAGAGAGTTAATCGAATATTAGTTATTCGAAGAGAGTTAGTCGAATATTAGTTATTCGAAGAGAGAAAATCGAATATAGTTTATTCGAAGAGAGTTAATTGAATATAACTTATTAGAAGAGAATTAATCAAATATAGACTATTCGAAGGAGAGTTATCGGATTGGCATTATTCGAGAGAGAGTTATACGTGGGTATTCGACTATATCAAATGTAGGAAAGTACTATTTACTTTCTGGTTTTTAAATCAAGATTTATTTAATAATTAATTAATTTGTTATTTTTTTATTTATTCAAATTAATAAATAAAAGTTATAATTAATTTATTATGTTTCGAAAGCATGGGATTATAACACTATGGTTATAATCAAATGATTTCTGTAAAAGAAGTGGATTCGTAAGTAGAATCCGAGAGTTACGTAAAGAAGTTTGTTAAAGATTTAAGAGGTGAACTTTGTCTATTTCGAGGTTAAAAATGTTGTTCAATTAAGGTCTGAGAGGTAGTTGTACCCCAACTTGATTGACTTCGTTTTTAACTAAGAAATGGTTAAGGTTTGATAGTGAAGGTTGGTTAAGTGAATTTAATTAATGAATGTAACGGTTTGAGTTGGCATAGCGATGTTTTATTTAAACATCTGTTTAAATCCAGTGAAGGAGTTTTGGAAATGTTTTCCCAATAAGAGTCAGAAATGTTTTCTAATATAAAAAAAAGAAATGAGAGTAAATATGGAAACGTTTTCCAATGATTAATAATGTATATTTTCTAAATTTAGAAAATAAAAATTTACGAATATATGGAAACATGCATAGGGAAATGGATAATTGAATGTCAAATTAAATTAAAGGGGATCAGTGTTTATTGATGATTTGCTCGGTAAGATTTCCATTTGGAAATACGACCGCTGTTTGTACACATGCTTTCCTTTGACAGTTAAATAACCGATTATCAAAGTTTTTGACCATTTCTGTCATCAATACGGAGAGACCAGGATCAGATTCATTATCTGAAAACCACTCTGTATGGGCATTAGCGTTGTGAATCAAATATGATGAAGATAATTGAAGACGGAGTTATGCAAGGGCTGTTCTGGTGATCCTAGGTAGAAATTGCCTAAGATGGATTTAAAGAATAGTGCCTTCGGTTTGTCCAGTCCTAGGACGACCTGTATGGAAGACCGTCTGACAGAGTATATTTAATAGATCGCGTAAGTTGATCTCTTTAAATGTATGTACATTTGGTGGTGGAGAAATTCATTTCTCTTAGCTGTATACCCATGGTATTTTTGGGGAAGTCAATTTGTGATTTGGCGGGTATGACGGTGTGACATTCAAAGTGAAAAAAAAATGTTTGACCTATCAGAGATAAGCATGGCCTCAAGCCTCACAACCAGGAAATGGTAAAAATCGGGTAGGTCACATGGCTAAGTGATTAGCTGCCAATTAGGGTGTATTATCACCTGATCTAGAGAAATTCCATTTACTTCTATAATCTATTTCGATGTTGTCCCTTTCGGGAAACCGTAGTTGATCCCAACTGTTAGTGATAATACATTCGGTACACTCAAGCGAAATGAGTGACCTGTCATGTTTAGCCTAGGTTGCAAGTTGTTCTTGTTGAACCTAGTGTATTCCTCTCTAGGGATACACTGTCGGAAGGTGGTCCCATACCTTGCCAGTTGGAATTCATTAACCAATAAGCGCCCGCGGTTTTGATTTTATATTATGTATGTGGAACGTAAGATGAAAGCGTTCTGTTAGACGATTATTATTTTGTGGTAGATAGACGCTATTATAATATCAAAAGAATTTTGATATAAAGATTATCGTTTCTTTCAAAAGGATTTTTGAATGTTGAATCAAGTGTTTTGGATTCTTATAAGGGAAAAACCCGTTATGTGTTATACGGCGTGGTCTTATGAGATATCTTTTATTTCTCAAACTATTTTAAATTGTTTTACTCACACCAGTCCCACGAATGACCCAAAGTTTATTTCTTTTTGTTTTCCCTAAACTCTTGGGTGCCCAATTTTGTACGGGGAGTCAAGTAGTCGGGATTTTACAGATATACTGAGAGCTTAGAGGAGAAGACCTCAGTATTATATAACAATTGTTGTTTCCGCTGTGTTGTACTTTGATAGTGATATGTATATTCAAGTACAAATTTGTATTTCAAAGTTATGTAATATAGTTTATTTTACTCATTCCGTTGTGAGATTCATGTTACTCTGATTTTGTTGTATGTTCTTCTTCTTCTATTCTAATATTCTATCTTATCTATTCTCACCCTTTAACTTCTTTCATTAACGTTCTGGTAAATTTCGGGTGCTTGGTTAGTCGACATCGTATTTGGTCGATAATCAGGATCCAAATTTTTCCCAGGCCGTTACACAGAACAATCAAAAACTATCTGTACCTACTCACTATAATCCTCATTCGACCCATCCTCCTTGGGTATCCACTAGTGCTTTGCTAATTATACTGCAGTCTGCTCATGATGCAGCGTCGGCAATCCTCTTTTTCGTCATTCATTAAACTCGCTATTTGCTACTTAAGCAAAGTGATCTCCCCCTCTTTCTAGGATCTACTGTAAGACGCCAGGGTTATCATCGCTTGATATTTAGTTGATTGGGAGTATTATTTATGATCTAGGATTGAATATCAATTATATATTTGTTAAATGAATAGTTTACCTCTTGATTTCTGAAAATATAACTCCTATTTCGAGTACTGGGTCAATGATAGGATCCAATATGTGATTGCACTCCTTTTAGGTCAACTTATGGCCTTTACACTATAGTATCATAGCGACCCTCATATATATCCGACGATGAAGAACATTAGTTTGACACAATAAATAATCATATTAAAACTTATCAAATATGAAGTATAAAAAAATTAACCATGTTCGCTATCATAGGCTAGGACTTAGCATCTGTCTATGCACACAAAACATTATTGTCATCGTTTTTCTGCTCATAGGCATGTGTGGAAGTAAAGATCTCAAACAATGTAGACTCATGGTGTAAATTCTAAAAGTGAAGTTATGCAATAGAACAATGTTACTAATATGATCAAGTAATGTTATAACTGTTTATTAATACAATTTTTGACTTTACTAATATGAACTTAAAAATATATGTAGTACATATATAACTTCTACCAAGAATAAGTTCAAGCCTTTGGGGATAAATAAGAGGCCCCATGCACTACACTTCTATTTAATATTGATAAAATTTCACTTCACTTCTCCTTTTCGCATAACTTTGCATAGAAGATGTACTTTTTTCTTTTTGAAAATAAGTTAAAGCCTTTCGAGACTAAAAGCCATACAATGATGACCGCTCTACAACATCGAAGCTTACATAACCCAATAATGCGCTATACAGACATGTAATTTATGTAGAATGGTTATCAAAAGAAAGAAATAGAAGAAAAGAAGAGAAATGCAAAGGAAAGACAAAAAAGGAAGATAAGAGAGGGAAAGAAACAACAACACAAACACAAAACCTGTTGTATATCTCATAACATGCCAAGTAAAATATAATAGAAATCACATATATAAAACAAGCAAGACAACAATAACAAAATGAACCATACAATGAGTATATTAGCTCATAAAGTTACATAAATATAATTTATACACAAGGGACAATAAGCTTTTTGGAATATGTCTCTAACAATAAGTCGAATGCTATGAAGCCACTGCAGTACCCTATAGAAGAAATAAGCATTAACATAAGAGTATGAGAAGTCATCACCACTTTCCAATCCACCTATGCAACTCTGATCAACACGTACACTTGTTGCCTAGCCTACTCATTGATATAGTTGATAAGTACCCAAGATAATAATAGGGAATGTTAAAACCTTGGGCTAGACAACACTTTATGTGAGCGATAAATCAACACTACAAGAAAAACCACATTTAGCAGCGGAAAAATCTGCTTCTAATCCGTCGCTAAATTGGACTTAGCGACGAATTTCCTGTATAAGACATTGTTCGGTAAAAACCATGACGGTAATTGTGTCAGATTTTGCGACGGATTTTAGCATGAGTTTTCCGACAGTTTTCCGTCATTTTACTAATTATATAATAAAAATAAAATTTTATTTATTATTTTAATTTTAATTTATTTACCGACTATTTACCGACGGATAAGTAATTTATTATAAATTATTATTTATAAAAAGCGTTGGTAAACCCTTGCCAATTGCCAAGGGATTAGCGACGGAAATTAAATTGAAATAAACTTAACCTCACTTTTTTTGTTGGTAATCCGCTGTTATTCCTCTTCTGATCTAACAATATATATATATATATATGCACACACACACACACACACATATATATATATATATATACACAATTATCGAACTAATATCAATCAACTATGAATACAAAAATAAATTGCATATCCAAAATAAACAAAGATAAATTTGCAATTACGATTTATTTCTTCGCTCGGTACATTCAACTTTGATAACTACATATTGTCTTGATCTTTTTAATACATCTAAGCATACAGTGATAATATACATTTAAGTAAAAGTAGTTTGATCGGTAATCACCTAACATTACACTTAACATTACAAGAAACTGCTCTATTACCAACCAAAGAAGTTGTTCTTTAACTCAGGGTCATGCTTCTAAAAAAACAACAAGTGCAACAGCTCTTTCATTTTGTGCTTTTGTACCCCCATCATCATGTAAAGATCCCAAGTTCTTGATGCATTTGCTTTATATCACCTATAGATAGGCAATATCATATCAACTTGAATAGAGCAATACACAGAAAACACAAGCATATAAAACCACCAAAGTATGAATTTAAAATGATACTCAAAATTCCCTACCTGTAATAAATATTACAGCCATTAATGAATGATGTAAGTAGATGAAAGCATTTCTAAAATAAAATTCAACAATGGCATACGGTTTTTTTTTCCAGTGGAAAACTAGAAAGAAACAGGCCAAACAACACATCTCCAAACAATATAAACCACTCAAATCAGTAAACAACAGAAAAACAAAACAAATGCTCTCAACAAAACCAATCTAAAGCATAACCTATCAACTTGACATCACAGCAGTTGACTTAAGTCCCTAAATATAAATGACGTCTATTGTTCACCTTGAACACCAATCAATTATCTTGATACCAAATGTAACAGCGAAAAACAAAGAAATTAATATATGCAGTGACAACATGGAAGATTACTGGGTATTTATTGGTAACAGAAGCAGCTATTTTTTTTCTTCTCCTTTGTGCACTAGAGACAAAAAAATGTAGCATGGCTGCAACAAATAAAAAGCTGCAATAAATGAAAAGATTAAATATTTGTTGTCCATGTAATTTTATATGGAATGGGACTCTAACGTTGAATTCAGAGCATTAATGCACTCGTATGTTTAATCCTAAACAGTATCATTTAATCCCTTGATTCATTTGAGCGTAAGGTTAAACAAAATCGGTATAACCTACACTCCATTCAAGCCTTCAAATATGCAGCAAGAACTATAAATGTTCAAAAGAATTAATTCAGCTCCCATTCAAGCCCCCTTTTAAGTTTCATAAATTGTATCATTTAAACAAAATTTAGACATTAGTATGAAGATAGATTAAGCATCTACTTATTCAAGCATGCTGACTTAATCCGACACCATTTATTAAAGCATTCAACAACATATCAAAGGGTATTTAGTGTCAATTCAATTGAACCTGTATTCATCCGGGTATTTCATTTAATAGCAACACTTCAAACACCAATACTAGTCTATGGATTTTATTTCATTGTTTTGGTTAACAATCTAATAAATAAGATATTTCTTAATGATGATGAAGCATATGTATGAAACGCTTCTATAAACCAGGTATATTAATATGTCCATCATTACTTGTTTACTGTTTAAGTAAATTGATAATTAATTAAATGAAATTGATAGCTTAGTTTGAATAAGAAAATGGGACACAGCTGTCTTGGAGACAAGGAAATTAAACCATTGTAAACACACAATGACACAAATTATTAACAATAAGTTCCTGCTGTCAACAGAAAAAGGGTATAAAGTTTTAGATCATTTCCCAATGTTTACGGTGGAGTAGAGATAGCACAAATAATTACACAATTTTATTTAGAAAACTGTCACATTTGTATACCCATACAACTTTCCATATTGCACATCCAGACAAGTAGTCTATACTCCACAACTAACAAGACTCGAACCAATTATTTCAATGTTAAGTTAATTAGAAATCGATCAAATTATGAAAGGAGGTACCACTCGCACAAATAGTGTGACCTGCTTCTTCACTACTATGATTTGCATGTGTTATGCATACTCCAAACTGTACACGAACATAAAGAACTAAGCCAATTTCATAGCCCCACACATCTTTGTTTCTTACTGAGTTGAATTAACTAGATTTGTTTGATATCTAAAACCACAATTTCATTACAACAGAAAGAGGAAAAAGCAACATGCAACAGTAAACGGGTATTAAATAAGGGAACTAGAAATCAGTTAAAGCATGAGATTTACTTACCTCAGGTGACGCTGATACAGCGACTGCGGCGGCAACAACACCCTGAACGGGACCAGAAAGCTAGTGTCGAAGAGGAGGAGCCATTGCCTGTAGAAACATATAGCGGATATAGATCTTTTAACTAATAGAAGAACAACAAAGATAGAGGTTGCTAACAGATAACAATTAATTGCAAATTGAAAGGAAAGAGGAAAGACATTAATCTCTTACTAGTTTAAGAGAGGAAAGTGAGAATAAGATGAGAGGGCAGATCTAAGGGAAGCGGTACTCCTGATTATCTCCTGATTAGGCATATCTAAGAGATGCTGGAAATCGAATTATAGAAGGGGAGTAGACGCCATTTTTTTCTTCTGGAATTAGGTTTTTTTTAGAACGAATTGGAATGGTATGTGGTAGTGGCGGCTACTCCTAATTAGGCTGAACGCTACTTGTGAAATGTGTTAGGGTTTGATAAGTGCGTACGAGCCAAAAATTTGTGCGTTGGAGACAAAAATTAAACTGGCAGGAAATGTAGAAAATTTGAACGGTACTTTTTAAGGGAAGTAAAAATAGAAAATTTGAAGTTATAAAATAAATCAAATATATGTATATGAACGCAATGTTTTGTATCATACAAAAGTTGTAATGTGTTTTGTAATATAACTAATTATTAGCTAATTCTTGTTTATTATTTAATAATGATTAGCTATTACTTCCTAACCATAACTAAACATTAAAAATTAAATGTCATTATTATTATATACATAGTCTTAGTTATTAACTATTCATGGTAATTATTAATTTTATATATCTAATATTATTTATTGAATATCAAAATTTATAAAAACTATTTAATATTTTTGATTTTCTCTCTTTTTTAATAATTTTGATTTTTTTTGAAAATATGAATATACAAATTTTAAGTTTATTAAAAGAATTATAATCCTTTAGTTTTGTGTTTTCGAAAATTCAATTTCTTAAAAAATTTGAATTTGACTTTTTTTGAAATACTAATTATTAAATATAATAATTAATTGTGTCTATTAGATATTAAGTACTAAATATTTTCTTTTCATTAATAAATATTACTTACTAATCCTTAAGTCTTAATTATTAATCGTTAGTTATTGTTACTTTTCACTTATTTAATAGTAATTTTCAAATATTAAAAGTAATTATTTAAAACTAATCATTAATTAATTGATATTAGTAATTTAGTTGTAATTAATAAGTATTGAAAAGTATCTTTCCTTATTTTGTTATTACTTTCTGATTATTAATACTATGATAATTTAGATTGGAATATTAGTAGTTGTTAAATATATGTCAGTCGCAATCGGTAGATTGAACTTTTTATAAATGGAAATAAATAAATATAAATCAACAACGGGTTATGAGACTTGAATGAAACTCGAACGATGGAGCCAAAAGTTTCACATGTTGGAGCCAAAATTTCACTTGTGGAGCCAATGTTTAAAAAAATTGTAGTTTATCTTAGTCGGAATTTATAAAATAAAATAAAATTTGAATATGAAGTATTATACAATTTAAATTAAACTATTAAATGAATTTTTTCAATATTTTAAAGTTTAGAAATTTTGTTACTTCATGTCAAACAATAATTGGTTTTACAAACTTTATGATTTATTTCAAATCAATTCAAGATTATTTCAAATTTTCGAAATAAAAATAATAATTATAACCTATAATTGTAAAATATAAGTATCAACTATAATTATCAACTGTAATTATTAAATACAATTATTTAAAATTAATTATTGAATACTAAATATCATTTCTAAGTATTAAATTATAATATTAATTATTAAATAATTATTATAATAAACTGATATTTTCATTATTTAGGGGAATAATTATAAAAGAACAATTTAAAATTTTGGGATTTAGCATAAAATATATAGTCATATTGACTGAGATTTGTGAGGAAAGCAGAGGACTTAATTAAGAATTTAGTAATTACATTGGTTATGAGCAAAGATTATTTTGTTAATTTTAAATAGGCAATGATTATAAGTTATTTATTAAAGAACGTAAATTAATATTTATTATTACTTATAAATCATTAATTAGAACAAATTAATTATTAATTATTGAACACGTTAATAATTATTAAAAAATAACACTAAAGTATATCTTAGAAAAATAATATAAACATCTCTTGCAAATCTGTTGGAATTCTGCTGCAAAATAGCTTCGATAAATATTTGTCGGTATTCTGCCTGGATTTGCAACGGAAAATAGCGGCAGAAATTTTCTGTCGGTAATTTGACGCAATTTGCAACGGCTTGGTGAGGGATGACAGAAAACGACGGTAATAAATAAAAGAAAAAAAAAGTTGAAAATTTAAAAAACAATCCCTTGCAGATCACATGGAAATCCGCCGCTAATTAGCGACGGAATTTTCCGCTGCTAAAAATCTGTCGCTAATCTCGGTTTTTCTTGTAGTGCAAATATCAAAATAATGTAAAGTCATAATAACATAAGGAACTTAGGAATCATCCTTACCATCCCAACATCCACAAAATCAGCACATATAATAACATTTTATATACTACCTATCTAAACAACAATAGTAGGTATAATCATAGGATTCAAGAATCTAAGCAGCTTATTCACCTCATTCCTCGTCTCCTCTCTAGAACCCTACAAGTTGTGGAATACCCTAGATAATAAAGACCAGGGAAACCATAGCAATCATAACATCCATCAACCAAGTCCTAATAGTCACCTTTTAAAGACGTGAATACATCGATAACCCGTATGAAAATACTCACTCAGCCAAGGATTAATGGAAATCCCAGTTTCTAATCGAACTCCTAGTTTAAACCAATATGTGCCAACACCAGCCTAGGCTACACTACCTAGGGTACACGACGTCCCTGGTCCTAATGGGCATCCACATAATACACTTGTTTTGATTTAGCTAGGACACTCCAAGCTATCAATTACAATTTAGAACTCCCAAGTCATTAGAGAATCATCCACTTGATCTTTAGTTAACTATGCCCTCAAACTAATCTATTATAGTACACAACATCGTTATGCCACGAGTCATGCCTATTATCTTGTTGCCTTGTTAATACATGAAGCACCTTCGTCATCTTCCAGCCTTATTATACCATGAAGTACTTTCATCATCTTGCAGCCTCTTTACACCATGAAATGCCTTCATCACTCCTCTTGGATCCCACTTTCACCTGAGCCTTCCATCAAGGATCCATCACTACACATGCAGAAGAAATCATCAAGCCTTATTCCTTAGTATGGCACGAAGATCTCATCATCTCAATCCATGATTTATGCCACCATCATGCCTCTTGAGAAACATCCATTTATCTTGCACCAAAATAACCCATCAAAGAGCCATCACATCAAAACCACCATTAAACGAACCACCATATCATATTGTTTGAAATATAAATGTCTTCTATGTCTAAGTGGATAAAATGACCAACATCAACAATAGTTAGTATCGATCACTCCGTTATAATCATTAACAATCACTCTGACCATGTATTCAAACATAATTGGTAAAATACACATCAACTATATACGTTCGACATTCATTCGAAAATCTGTACTAGCCATCGAATTGGAACTCCATCGTCAAATTCAATGCCAAGCCCAATGTTGCTCTGCACTTTGGTCAATCATCATGCTTAAATTTTCCTTTATATTTAAGTTAGTATGCACGTTTCGGTGCCTCTTTGTGGATCTATCTCATTCGTTCCAGACCATTATACTTTTACACTCAAACAATACACACCATCTTGTGCATTTGATCGATAAGCATCAAACTCTAGCGGATGATGTTTTTCCTTAGTCTTATATCTCTAGTAAATGACATTTATGACTAAAGTATGCAAACAAGCAAAAAATCAATAAATAATCCTATAATTGTATAAAATAACATACAAATATGCGTATTGACATCCATAATATAAATAAGACTTATGTAAGGAGTATATATTTGGTGTAAACATAGTTCAAATCTTATGGTAATGTCAAAAAATCATGTAATAGAATGCAAATTGGTAAGAAGATGATATCCAGGTGTAAGTTAATCATATTACTTTTTGATTCTTTTATTTATTATAAATTACGTTCAACTATCCTAGAAATTATAAGATTAGAAATAACCTAGAAATGACTATTTTATACCATACAAACAATTACAATTCAGCGAGGGATAATATTAACCAACTTTAACAAATCATTCCAAATCTGCACCATATGTAGAGCTATCTATTATGTGTCCAACGAAAGAAACTGAATCAAAAACGCACCCCATAAGCAAAAGTTATGCTAGTTATAACATTTTAATTTTGAATTGAAGTAAAAAATAAAACAAAACACTCACCAATGTATCCCAAAAAACCCGCGTCGGCTTGGAAATCACACATCACTGTGTCCCCTTACATGTGGAAATGCATTTCCCATATCACACTTGTTCTTGAAACACATGCAAGCAAACCCACCCCTTTTTATTGCCACTGCAATCGCTCCCAAGCTCCAGATGCCTTCGCACCACCATGACCCGATTGCCTTTCTACTCACTAGCTTAACACTCGATCTTGAAACATATTCAAGAAAACCTACCACTTTTACTCACCATTGCCATTGCCCCTAACCTCCAGATGCCGCATCACCCACGTGACGTGATTGCCACTCTACCCCTTAGCATCACCAAAAATCTCAAACTCCGATGATCTCTCCTTTGCCTAGAAAAGTCAAAAAATCTGAAACCATTCTAATCAAGATATCACTCATATCTGACCACCTATCGACAATACATCACCGACGTTCTCCTCGTTTCTCAGTTCTCGACTCTTTTCCTTCAGGTGACATGAGCTATTTCTCGATGATGAAGGTTGATCAATCCAAATACATAAACCAACCAGATTGGTTTCCTTGATTTTCATGCATGTCAAAGATCCGATCGACAAAATGAGGCAACGGTTGAATTCGTATTGATAATACTAACAACTTTTATATTGGGAGTATTGGTTGAAAGTGGATAGATATAGAGGAGAAACATGGACCATTGAATGGTGGCTAGAGTTAGTGTTTGAAACTAAAATATTGTTATTTTCGAATTACATGCCCATATTTACAGCAGATTATTCAAAAATATGCCAACTGGACTTAGGCTTCGAACGACACGTCTCGACAAGCAATTTGGATGTTATACAACTTCCTGAGCACGCAATGGAGTATGTCTTGATGTCAAATTCCAATTTCAACGATGTTTATCCCTTTTTCCAAACCTTCAATTTTCACAATTGAAATTGACACACATTTAGAGTTTGAATAATTAAATGATGCATACAGCTATGACGAAACTCTCTTGTGTGCATTATCTCACTACCACGGTTTCAAAAATATAAATTTCATCATAACCCAAGACAATGCCAGGGAATGACAACTATTGCGCTATCGAATCCATATTTTCCTTGAAACATCCGATCTTAAAATACGGTGGTACATATACTTTTTCTTCACATGACTAACCATTCAAACTCAATGGAAGTGATTTCAAGTTTTGATTCAATCGTATGTCAAATTCACATTTTGGAACAACTAATTAATTAGCAATTACAATTTAAATAAAATATTCAATTATCAAAATAAGGATCGTTACACCCTTCCCTCCTTAAAGGATTTTGTCTCCAAAATCCCCAAGGATGAAATGACATGACATAATAGTCTCGGGAAAGTGACAACCCAAGATACATCGTTACCTATCACTATCAACAAAAATGATTGAAAGAAATCATAACAAAGGAAATAGATTTGGAATTTGGTATGGAGACATAATTCCAATTCCTAAGTGCAACTACTTCCCAATTCTTGAATTGACATAGCTAAGACAAACATCTACCTTGCACACTTATTTCCAAATGAACAGATAATGGAGAATAAATGTGATAACCCTTAATTGAAAGATAAGTTAACAAAGAATTTTCTCTTCCAACTTTAGCTTAGTTCACGGAAAATTCTGGTAGTATCTCATTTGCGTTGCTCAAATAGAAAAAAGATAACTAGCCAAATATAGCTCATTCTAACCGAAGAAACAAAAGCCAAAGTAGTCTCCTATGTATGGGACATAAAATCATCAAGAATGCACCAAGGGTAGAAACCATAACTCAATATCAAACATTTATTATCAAATCCCAAATGGAATCAAATAGACTACAAATTGATAAGGCTATCCTGCATGCCTAACAACCATATAAACATAAGCAATCGTGTGAACATCAACAATCAAACATATGTGGGCAAAGTAATAGTGATCATCAAGAATAACAGTTATTCCTACTTTAGCATGTAGGATACTATTTCTCCTAGTATGAGATATTAAATAAGAATCCAATCCATATATGAGTTAAAAAATTTGGTTGCCATTTTATTAGGATAAGGAATATAAATCCAACATCTCTAGTCAATGAATTAGATATGACTCATGTGTTCTCAAATTATCTCTACTATATGGCAAGTTATCAATGAAAACAATCAATAATTGTTCCCACATGCACATACAAATCTCAGTAAGTTACAAGGGACTACTTGAGACTTACCATTCATCTTGATATACACGCTCAATTACTCTCCTCCAACAATGCTGGAAACAAGCAACAACTCTTCCATATCATAACCAAACTACCATGGTCGAGTCTACATTACATCACTCCATGCTTTAGAGTAATATCCAGTACCTAATACAAGCAGTGTCCACTAAAAGAATATCAGTCCTAAACTAGTACATCTTAGGCTCAAATAAAACAACTACACTATGAGACTGGAAGCTCTAACCATCGCTATTTACAATGATCGAGTTCACACTCAAGGAAGAGAAAACCCGGTGATGTGACATCATTAAACAACTCTAGATCCTTCTTGAATAATCAGTGCCTACAAGACTCCATACAAAACTCTATATCTATTGAATCTGAATGAGGAGTTAGACACTCCTTCTTAAGCGATTTTGGTTGTTGACTATAAATGCAACTACCTCGATTTCAGCATTAACATCACACTTACTAAGACGATATAAAAAATTGGAAGCCCTTGACTCCTTACTCTCACAAGAAATGAGTGATATCGATACACTCTCCAACTCCTCAATCAGCCTTCACATATGAAACCTGCATAGGTCTACTCTAGCTTCAAACCTTCCTAACCTTCACATTATCAATATGGATATCTTTCATTAAGGTAATGTGACCCAAACATCTCTCTCCTATCTTAAAAGTGATAATAAAAAACCAAACCATCTATTGGTATTTTCTCCATACCAATAACAAAACATGACCAATGTATTATACTTTTTCTTCATCAATAGGAAAGAAAAATTATGATCGGCTAGCACAAGTATAACCAATTAAAGTGATTCCTTGTAACGATTTAAGAAACCAAAAAAAAGTGCTAAACTGTTGGTCAACAGGAATGGTATACTAACCAATCAAAAATCAAAGCAATATAATCAGCACACTTCACCGAAGTACTTCCCATCGACTAAATTCCCTTAAAAAGTCCCACTGAGAGATTACCCTTGCACCATAGGGCTAATCCAACAAGCCATCAAAAATTGCTTATCTCCCACTCCTTGGGTAACACGTGTTTTAGAGGTATGACTACTGGTTCAATATCTAAAGCCATATCGATACGGAGCTCTACTATAGTATGTGGTAATATGGTCATCTCATCAAATATATCTAGGTAAGTTTATAGCTCTGATGCTGACTCGCTACCAGAGAACTCTGTATCCCGGTTTTCTTTACTCCAACCATAAGTGACTTGGATGATAAAGATCACGGTCTCAGCCCACTGCCGCAAAATCAAGCATGAGTCGCTACTGAAGAGAAAAATGTCCTACTCTACTGTCATCACCAACAACTTTTCACACCTACTGGCGTTCTGCATCCTCCCAACGAATTAATTCCAAGATTTTAATATTGAATTAGTTGAGTATAAAATAATCAATAACAAAGAAATATAAAACGAGCAAATATGACTCGATCAGGCTAAGTTTTGATGAACCATGTATATTGCCAAGTACAAATCAACTACGCTGTAACACTCCCCTACCATGAAGACCGAAACTAACCGCTACTGATGTTGTAGTGTCCATAGTTTTAAATTTTGCTGACCAATCAAGAGATGTTATAAACATATAGTCTAGCCGAGCCCTTGTCGCGGTAGTATACAATCAAAACAAAAAAATTAATTATCTTGAGTCCCAATCCCATCCTATCTATCAAACTGCAAGACTAGATAGAATAATAAAACCCCAACACTATATCAAAACATATATGTAAACACCATAAGTGGAAAGCATATCTCAAGAGGTGGCATCACTTCCCTATTCTTTCATCAGAGAAGCATTGAAAAAATAGGAATGATAATCAATGCATTTGCTTCTACGATTGATCCATATAAATAGGAAAACTTATAACTAGGTACATTCTCGAACATCATGAGCATCCCTCATAAACTCATTATGGCCATCGCTCTTCCATTGAAAAATCATAAGTTGATCACCCACCTCATTATAAATTTCCATCTAACCTTCATGTATAGAGTGTCAATGAAAGAGCAACTGTACTACGGTCAATTTCATCTGTGTATTCCGACACAAAGACATTGTTGTACTCAAATATCTATACTTAACAACACAAATATAAGAAAAAGAAGACATCACTACCTGCCATTCTACTTCCATTACTCCAGACAACACTTGCACCCTGTTACCTAACATACTCATTTATATAGTTGATGATTACCAAAGATAATAAAAGGAACATAAAACATTAGATCAGACGGTAGTTGGGTATGAGCGATAAACTAGGCCCAAAAAATTATTAAAGTCATAATAGTATAAGGAATATAGGTATAGGGAATCATACCTACCATCCTTGAAACAACCCAGAAATGTAATCTCTTGATTAAAGGATTTAAGCTAAAAGAAATCCTGATTTCTTTCAAAATTTTAGAATAATAATTACCAGTATGATTTATTCAAATTTTATAACTTTATATGAGACGACCCCAAACCCCGTACTGACGGCGGCAAGGGTAAGCCTTGGAATATAACACAGAAACATATATTAGCAGAGCAGAATTAAATAAATACACCAGATAATAAACAATAGAATATACTGGATAAACGTAATCATCAGAGTTACACAGTATACAGGATCATACTTAGTACAAATACAGTTCAGCTATACATAGACGTCTACAGCGGAAATAAACATAATATGTACAACAGGAGTTGAACAACATAAAAAGAGATAAATGATAGAATCCGTCTTCAGCTCCAGCTATCCGAATAAAGCCTGCTAAACCTGAATACAAGGCTGCCCGTGTAGAAAAAGGGGCACTCGAATTTGAAAGTGAAACAAACTACGAGTCAGTCATGGGACTGGTATGAGAAATCCACTCTACACATTTATAATATGGCTAATCACAGGACCACGCCACTTTTGTGGAACGGGTTTACTCCATTGGATTACCAGTGCTTTAAAAACAAATCATTCTTTTAAACATCGCAATGCTTTTTATAAAAATGAAGCCATTATAAGACTCAGTTCCCATCACACAATGCAACGCAAACCGGAGGATAGAGTTTTACCTTATAATGGCCAAAATATGATTGATACGAATAAAACAAAAGCATTTGATATTATTACTAGTGTTTATATGTTTCAAAAACAATTTCAATCATGACTATCAATCATAGACGGCATGGGTACCATATATCATGTCGCCATATATATATATACAATCAAAACCGCACAGTCACGTATTTGGAAATTGGATTTCCGTCATGAACCAAGGCAAAAGATAGTCCTTACCGAATTCGAGACTGCCTAGCCCGAGTCTCAGGATCAGAACGCATCGACCCTTGGATCATAAGGTCCGGTCCACACAGAGTGGATTAAAATGCCTGAACTCTACGTTTCTCCGCCCTTTGGGGCGTAAGTGGGCCAATGAATGACTCCATCGGTCCCGGATCGACCGATATACCCGAGGCGCCTTGCAACAGTAACAACCACATAAGTCAAACTCGTCAGGGCGTGTAAAACCACTGACGCCACTTCTAGCTTGGAAGAAACGCATGTCCCCCCGAGGTCCTCTCCCGTTTCTGGTTCATACCGGGTGTGAGGTTCGCGAATTCACGTTATACACAAAGCTACGCCACACAGGCGGTGCTTTGATCATCACCACAAGACTTTGCTTTTCAACAGAAGCCCTGATCATTGCATCTTAGCATGCCACACAGGCAATTCACACCGTGCAACTGATGGCTATCAATCACACAGAATAAATTCCAATGTCAGACACACTGTCCATTTGCAAGTCCGTTCCGGGTCTGAACGAAACCGGAGGCACTATATACCTTGCAAACCCATCGATCACCATGTACGTTTGGACGTTCACCACTCATTATCCATATTTCGGGATGCCTCCCAATCAGGACCTCGGTTACCATCCAAACTAGGTGAAGATCTCCGGTCTTCGACCACCGTCTTTATCTTCGATTTCTTATCGTCGATTCAGTTATTCAGAATGGGATAAACCCGGTCTTTCTGAGCAACTCGCGTATATGATAAACAAGTGCAACACAAATACACATACGCATCATTTCAATTCATTAGTCGCTAACCGTAAATCAGTAAGAGAACGATTTCCCGAATATTAACCCCGAAGGCCGAAACCAACATCAGATCAACACCCAGGAAACCATTCGACTTAGCCAACCTTCAGTAGTTTCTAAATTTCACATCCATATCGTTTATAATATTTTATAACGATTTATCGCTATTTTTATTTATTTTAAAATAGCCAATTTATTCAAAACGACACTTCGGGCTATAACGCGGCCGTGGCGCTGTTTTTCTTCAGATTTGATTTACACATATCTGAAAATCTAACCGTTGGATCTTCACAAAATTTACATCATTAGAAAGATCTTTTCAAAACGAATCCAACGGTTCCAGTTTCGGGAAAATCCGACGGTCGGATCTCCCGGTATAATCGTTTGAAGTTTCGATTTCAAAATATGAACTGCAGCGTCGTTATTCGATTAAATATAATTATATTTATATATATATATATATATATAATCGATTCTGGCGCTGGTTTTCTTCAGATTTGAATTAAACATTCCAGACAATCCAACCGTTGGATTTTTACAAAGTTGGTGCCGTTGGAAAGATATTTTCAAAGCGAACCCAACGGTTGTGGTTTCGGGAAAATCCGATGGTCGGATCTCCCGTACTAATCGTTTGAAATCACGGTTTCAAAATACGAACTGCAGCTTCGTTATTCGATATATTTCAATTCTATTTATATATATATATCGAATCTTCGATTTCAAAACTATATGAATTTCATACATTTGATAAAAATGATATTTTTTATCTAACTGTCTTCTATTTCAACACTTCACTATATTTAACAATTCATGTATATAATAAAAATGTGATTTTTATTGTAAAACAATTCATTTAAAAACACGATTACTTTATATAGTTCATATAGGTAATAAAAATAGGATTCTTATTATAAAACAATTTATTTCAAAACAAGATTATTTTATATAGTTCATATCGATGATAAAAATAGGATTTTTATTATAAAACAATTTCTTTCAAAATATGAATACCATTCAACACATGAATTTCAATTCAACGAATGAATTTCGATTCAACACATGAAGGTTTTCTATAGTTTGTAAATATCGATAAAAGGGTGATTTTTATATTTAAAACACGAATACCATTCAACACATGAATTTTTATTCAACGAATGAATTTCTATTCAACACATGAAGGTTTTCTATAGTTTGTATATATCGATAAAAAGGTGATTTTTATATTTAAAACACGAATACCATTCAGCACATGAATTTCAATTCAACGCATGAATTTCGATTCAACACATGAAGGTTTTCTATAGTTTGTATATATAGATAAAAAGGTGATTTTTATATTTAAAAACTCGAATACCATTCAACACATGAATTTTATTCAACTAATGAATTTCAATTCAACACATGAAGGTTTTCTATTCAACGAATAAATATAGTTTCAACAAATGAAAATAGTTCTAACACATGAATATTATTCAAAATTTCGGCAGCATAACGGCAGGGTAGTTAAAATTGGGACCACCCCTAGTACGACTCCTCGCTCTACCTTAAAGCCTCACAGCTTTTGACAATGGGGAATCATGCATCTAGTTCGCACGCAGGCGGCATGTATATTTTTTTTCATTTCCACAAACTAATCCTATGTGGTTTCAACCAAATATTTCTCAACCACAAACGGGTATTTTTCAACCACAATGAATCAATTTCAACCACAAACAATTTCAATCAACCATTCGTTATCAATCAATTTTCACACCAATCACAACTAGTAAATATCGTCCATGGTTTGTGGACGAGGGGCGTATATATATATATATCATTTCACTTCTATTTCAACACATATATAATTTTTACAACGCATATATAACTTATACATCGAACGTACAACTTATACAACGCTTATACATGAGGTGTACAACGCTTATATAACCCATACATCGACTATATAATTTATACATCATCGTTTTCCATATCGTTTATAAATTAGAAATCTCACATTGGGTTCCACTCCACCAAAAATAGCAGAAGGCTCAGAAAAATATGCGGTCTCTTCTAGAAGGTAGAAGACGTCCACACGAGTCCACTGTCTCTTGTTTCACTGGATTTCGACAAGAAACGAAAAAGATATGATTTTTCAAAGTTTGCATTGGTTTAAAGGTGTTAAAACAGTTGAAAATTTTCATAGCTGTATACCTCTATTCCTCGTTCAAAACTAGGTTTTGAATTATCGCGAAATCCGTGAACCTAGAGGACGATCGGCCTTCACAGCGTCGAAGGGCTAGGAGAGAGCTTCGCGCACGTGGGGGAGTGGGCCAGCCGATGGACCCTACTGATGGCGGCGGCGCTCCAAACAGGTCGACTTCGGGGACCCGATACGGCCAAAATACTCAATGATGTCTGACAAATCCAGTACAGATTTAAAGCTCTTCGAATCCTCTTCAAAATGGATCAAAGTTTGCTTGATTTCGTTTGGAATTGAAAGAGAAATTGAGTCGGTAAGTTTGGAAGGGTTTTCCGCCGTGCGCGCCTGATGATCGTGGAGAGAGAGAGGATGGAGTGGCCAATCAGATTTTTCCATTTAATTTATATATTTTTAAAATTTCAAAAATACCCCTTTCACGCACGAACCCCAATCCAAACCCAACGACTGTCATCCTTAGCGTTTTACCCCCATTCCGAATACAATGGGATATGTTTCGTAGGCCCATTCGACTGTTTCAGTCAGTTTTCCTTCAATTTAAAATATAAAACATTCAATATTTAATTTGAATGTACATTTCAATTTGCCAGGGCCACAAACTGATTCGAAAAATTCCAAAAAATAAATCTAGCTATGTTTTGATGATACGGTCCCAACAAAACTAGTTTCGTCGAATTCTAAGACCGTTTGCAAAAAGGCCCATTTCTGGTCGATCCAATTTAATTGTAATTGACCAAAACACGTTCTTCTTTGCCACGCTCACATACTAGCTTCAAAAATTATGAAATTTTAAACCTAGCAATAACTTCTCATCCCGGATCCAACAAAAGTGGTTTCGTCGAATTCCGAGGTCGTTTGCTAAATGGCCAATTTCACGAGCTATATAAATTCCATAGCGACCTTTCTGAAAATTTATTTGGCCATAACTTTTGCTTTTCGCTATGAAACTTCGATTTTTCAGATTCGTTAGAAAGGTATTCACTAACAGATTTAAATATTTTTGGTTTCACTCAAATCCGTTTTGTTTTGCACCTGGTACAGTCCGACAAAGTTTGAATTCAATTTTTTGAAACTGCAACTCCATTTCAGGCCTTGTTTATAATTAGAATTAATTATATTCGTTTTCACATGTCGATTCAAACTTACTTTTCATCGCTATTATTTAAAATATTTATTTTAAATATTTAAAATCCACTATTTTAGCCAATTTAAAATTTTTAAATTGGTTCAGATTTTCCGGGTCGTTACAATCTCTTCCACTTAAAACTTTTCGTCCCCGAAAAGGAACAAAGTCGAAAGTGGTTCGATTAATCAACTCTACATTCAATTTGGCTTCCATTCTCCAACTTTTCAGTTTCTGAAAATTTTCAAATTCTTCAAAAATTTGGCTAACACCCGGAATTTTCGAAAAATTTCGCCATAACCTCCTTTGTACGGGGAGAGGTTTGGAAATTTATTGGGCCGTATTAGGTACCCAATAAATCCTAATAAGCATACACATATTTATAGTGATATATTCTGGTGTTTACAGGGGAGCGTGTATAGATAATAACTCCAGAGAATAAATTCTCGTCACCCTGTCAAAGCCTGAGGGAGTGTGTATTTTTAATTGCTCCAGAGGATAAACCCTCGTCACCTCGTCCCGTGTGGGAAATAAATAGTCCATGTGCCGTATCTAATGACTAGAGAGACGTGATTATTGTCAACTCCAGACCCGTGTGGGGTTTTTATTAATCTGGCAATTTTATCGTTACAATTTAAATAGTCCATATCAGTTATCAGTTCAACCTGTAAAATATAGTCATCACCATACAAGCCTCTCACTCGTATGGTAAATCTTCCACCTCGTCACACAAGCTCCAAATGCTTATGTGGTATATGATGAAGTATGCCTATCTTCGAGAAGTATGCCATGTAGTGTAGTTCAAAATTAATTGTTACTATCCTATGGCGATGTTTATTATTTCACACAGAACAACCAGCACTCCGCATCCAATGGCATTCACAGGAGTTGATATAATAATATTTCGCATCCAACTCATTAAGGTTTACCTATTTGTCGGGCATGCAAATAAACTCTTTACTCAACAGCTATCCATTTACCTGTTCAAACATATATAATGCACGTGTACATATTTCTATCTATTTTTAAATCAGTTCAATGTGTGATTCAATCGAATAAATTCTACCATTATTCTCTTATTAATTAAATTAACTATTGTTTCAACAATTTTAATTAATCAATCTACTATCACACAACACAAACAGCAATCAATTTGTCTTTAACTTTTCAAAATCTTAAAAATTAATCCCTATATTCTTTTAAAATTATTTAGACTATAGAATTAAAAGTGCACATCCATGGAAGGAAAACAACAACAAAGTAGAGAACTCAATGGTAATGCAAAGTATGGTAAATGTACCTTACACCGGAGTCAATCAGAGATATCAACTCGACACTTAGGATAGGCTTTCTGAATGCTCTCCTCAGTTTCCCAAGTACAATCTCGCGGATCTCCACTCCATTGCACTTTGACTAAGTGAACCTTCTTGTTCCTCATCTCTTTGGTTTCTTTGCCGATAATCTTGAGGGGCTCTCTTCTTACAGCTAATTCTGGAGTAATTTCAATATCCTGTTGAGCTGCTTCTTCCACGATCAAGTCTAGATCATGAACGTTCTTTTGAAGTTGAGATATGTGAAATACATCATGCACTATAGGCAACCAATCTGGCAATTTAACCCTATAAGCGAGAGTTCCGATCCGTTCAAGAATAGGAAATGGACCAATGAATTTGGGCGCCAACTTCCCTGTTTTACCGAACCGGATAACTCCTCTCATCGACGATACTTTCAAATACACATAGTCGCCAACTGCAAACGATATATCTCTCCTTCTCTTGTCGGCATAGCTCTTCTGTCGGCTTTGAGTGGCGAGTAATCGCTTCTTAATAAAGTCGACTTTGTCGGCAGCTTCTTGGATCATATCTGGCCCCAACACAAGTCTATTACCGGGTTCGACCCAACAAGCAGGAGATCGGCACGGTCTAGCATACAGTGCTTCGAATGGCGACATTGTCAGGCTCGCCTGGTAGCTGTTGTTATATGAGAATTCAGCCAAATGTAGATGGTCTTCCCATGATCCACCGAAATCTAGAACACAAGCCCGCAATAGATCTTCTAAAATACGATTCACCCTCTCAGTCTGACCATCTGTCCGAGGATGATAGGCGGTGCTCAAGTTCAACTTCGTTCCCAGTTCGACTTGAAATGCCTCCCAGAATTTGCTAGTAAATATTGGATCTCTATCACTAACTATACTGAGCGGCACTCCATGTAGCCTAACAATTTCCCTGAAGTATATCTGCGCCAGACTCTGAGCAGCTCTGTTTGATCTGACAGGTATGAAATGGGCGGTCTTCGTGAAGCGATCTACGATCACCCAAATACTATCATTTCCTTTTCTCGTTCTGGGCAAACCATTTATGAAGTCCATGGAAATATGTTCCCACTTCCAACCTGGAACGTCCAACGGTTGCAACAACCCGGCCAGTTTCGGTTGGTCGCTTTCGACTAGCTGGCAAGTAGGGCATCGGTTAACATATAAAGAAATGTCCCTCTTCATCGACTTCCACCAGAAAGTGCGTTTGATGTCATTGTACATTTTGCTTACTCCCGGAAGGGTACTAAGTTTTGACTTGTGGCATTCATCCAGTACTTCCTTTCGGAGCTCAGGAATGTTAGGGACACAGATTCGACCTTCACAGGGAATGGTTATATAATCACCTGATTTAATCTTCGCCCTAACTATTCTGTTGGTGCATTTAACCTCAGCTTCATATTTAGTCAACCAGTCTAACCCCAAGATAAGATCAAACTCTGTAAAATTCATGACGACCGCGATGGTAGGAAACCGATAACGAGAAAAAGAAACCGGCACTCCACAAACCCAACTGAGATCAATGGAACCCCCAACCGGATTCTGGACAGTCATTGGTTCCTTGAGCTTCTTCAAATTCAAATCCAGCTTCTTAGCTGCATTCTTTGAAACAAAGCTTCGCGACGCACCGGTGTCAAACGGTACTTTAACAGGAATGTCTTTGACAGTAAGCGTGCCTTCTAAAACATCTGGCCTTTCCTGAATAGCTGAGGGCTCAGAAGTTTCTGCTACTTCATTTATATGTACCGCTTTGGATTTCTTAAATAGCTGGCAGTCCTTTTCAAGATGACCAATCCGACAACATTGACTGCATTTTCTGTTCTCTCGAAACTGGTTATCGGGTTTAAACCCCTTCTTTCTTTTCTTCGAGGTTTTACAATTCCTGGTCAAATGCCTTGGTTTCTTGCAGTTAGAGCATGTGGCCATCGTTGCTAGTTCTTTTCCAGATCTGGCCCTTTTTCAATTGTCTTTAGGCCTCTTACTGACCTCTGACATCGTACTGGCCTCAGAACGATCAGTTTCTAACTCAACTCTCTTACTAGAGCTGACCTCTTCTTCGTAAGGCAACATACCTTTCTTGTCGAGATCTTCGTACTGGTAAGCCATGTATATCATTTCAGAAAAGGGGAGCTTCACATTCCTCATCACACTATTCTGATATTTTCTTTGCAGGCCATGAATAAATCTCAGATTCTTCCTCTTTGGATCTTGAATCAGATGAGGAGCAAAGTGAGAAAGTTCGTTGAATTTCTTATGATATTCGGGAATGGACATATCTCCTTGTATCAGATAAGAAAATTCATCACATAACCGCTCGATTGCTTCGGGAGGAGTAAATCTTTCTAGGAAAATCACTTTGAATCTATCCCAGGTGATATCACCTTATGGATTATCTTTAATAACTGAATCCCACCAAAACAAAGCTTCTTCTTTGAGTGCCCAAGACGCCAGTAATCTTTTCTGATCATCTCTCAGCTTTAAACCCTCAAAGATTTTCTCTGCAGAACGGATCCAAGCTTGTGTTTCCATAATGGACTCTTTGCCTAAGAATGGCGATCCACCCAGATTTCGAAATCTCTTGAATAGAACTTCTATATCTGATTCTGGATGTGGGAGCACAACTGGCTCATTAGCTGGTTGAGCCATACGATCATTTCTTCTGTTCCTGTCACTCATTTTCTAGTGCGTCTGCAATTAGCAGACAAAGTGTCAGGTCAACAGAAAAGATATTGCAAAACATAGAGACATATACTTCAAATGTAAATGTGTCTATTGGGGTGTATTTCATTCTGCTTTACTCATACTAGGATATTATTGATCCTATCTGTAATGAGTTACTCGTCCTAGAACACTACTAGTTCTATTTCTGACGAGTTCGTTAATATGTTATATACCAGAACTAAGCTTAACCCAAGCTCTGATACCAAATGAGACGACCCCATACCCCGTACTGACGGCGGCAAGGGTAATCCTTGGAATATAACACAGAAACAGATAATAGCAGAGCATAATTAAATAAATACACCAGATAATAAAGAATAGAATATACTGGATAAACGTAATCATCAGAGTTACACAGTATATAGGATCATACTTAGTACAAATACAGTTTAGCTATACATAGATGTCTACAGCGGAAATAAACATAATATGTACAACAGGAGCTGAACAACATAAAAAGAGATAAATGATAGAATCCATCTTCAGCTCCAGCTATCCAAATAAAGCCTGCTAAACCTGAATACAAGGCTGCCCATGTAGAAAAAGGGACACCTGAGTTTGAAAGTGAAACAAACTACGAGTCAGTCATGGGACTGGTATGAGAAATCCACTCTACACGTTTATAATATGGCTAATCACAGGACCACGCCACTTTCGTGGAACGGGTTTACTCCATTGGATTGCCAGTGCTTTAAAAACAAATCATTCTTTTAAACATCGCAATGCTTTTTATAAAAATGAAGCCATTATAAGACTCAGTTCCCATCACACAATGCAACGCAAACCGGAGGATATAGTTTTACCTTATAATGGCCAAAATATGATTGATACGAATAAAACAAAAGCATTTGATATTATTACTAGTGTTTATATGTTTCAAAAACAATTTCAATCATAACTATCAATCATAGACGGCATGGGTACCATATATCATGTCGCCATATATATATATACAATCAAAACCGCACAGTCACGTATTTGGAAATTGGATTTTCGTCATGAACCAAGGCAAAAGATAGTCCTTACCGAATTCGAGACTGCCCAGCCCGAGTCTCAGGATCAGAACGCATCGACCCTTGGATCGTCAGGGCCGGTCCACACGGAGTGGATTAAAATGCCTGAACTCTACGTTTCTCCGCCCTTTGGGGCGTAAGTGAGCCAATGAATGACTCCATCGGTCCCGGATCGACCGATATACTCGAGGCGCCTTGCAACAGTAACAACCACATAAGTCAAACTCGTCAGGGCGTGTAAAACCACTGACGCCACTTCTAGCTAGGAAGAAACGCATGTCCCCCCTGAGGTCCTCTCCCGTTTCTGGTTCATACCGGGTGTGAGGTTCGCGAATTCACGTTATACACAAAGCTACTCCACACAGGCGGTGCTTTGATCATCACCACAAGACTTTGCTTTTCAACAGAAGCCCTGATCACTGCATCTTAGCATGCCACACAGGCAATTCACACCGTGCAACTGATGGCTATCAATCACACAGAATAAATTCCAATGTCAGACACACTGTCCATTTGCAAGTCCGTTCTGGATCTAAACGAAACCGGAGGCACTATATACCTCGCAAACCCATCGATCACCACGTACGTCTGGACGATCACCACTCATTATCCATATTTCGGGATGCCTCCCAATCAGGACCTCGGTTACCATCCAAACGAGGTGAAGATCTCCGGTCTTCGACCACCGTCTTTATCTTCGATTTCTTATCGTCGATTCAGTTATTCAGAATGGGATAAACCCGGTCTTTCTGAGCAACTCGCGTATATGATAAACAAGTGCAACACAAATACACATACGCATCATTTCAATTCATTAGTCGCTAACCGTAAATCAGTAAGAGAACGATTTCCCGAATATTAACCCCGAAGGCCGAAACCAACATCAGATCAACACCCAGGAAACCATTCGACTTAGCCAACCTTCAGTTAGTTTCTAAATTTCACATCCATATCATTTATAATATTTTATAACGATTTATCGGTATTTTTATTTATTTTAAAATAGCCAATTTATTCAAAACGACGCTTCGGGCTATAAAGCGGTCGTGGCGCTGTTTTTCTTCAGATTTGATTTACACATATTTGAAAATCTAACCGTTAGATCTTCACAAAATTTACATCATTAGAAAGATCTTTTCAAAATGAATCCAACGGTTCTAGTTTCGGGAAAATCCGACGGTCGGATCTCCCGGTATAATCGTTTGAAGTTTCGATTTCAAAATACGAACTGCAGCGTCGTTATTCGATTAAATATAATTATATTTCTATATATATATATATATATATATATATAATCGATTCTGGCGCTGTTTTTCTTTAGATTTGAATTAAACATTCCAGACAATCCAACCGTTGGATTTTTACAAAGTTGGTGCCGTTGGAAAGATATTTCGAAAGCGAACCCAACGGTTGCGGTTTCGGGAAAATCCGATGGTTGGATCTCCTGTACTAATCGTTTGAAATCACGGTTTCAAAATACGAACTGCAGCTTCGTTATTCGATATATTTCAATTCTATTTTTATATACATATCGATTCTTCGATTTCAAAACTATATGAATTTCAAACATTTGATAAAAATGATATTTTTATCTAACTGTCTTCTATTTCAATACTTCACTATATTTAACAATTCATGTATATAATAAAAATGTGATTTTTATTGTAAAACAATTCATTTCAAAACACGATTATTTTACATAGTTCATATAGGTAATAAAAATAGGATTTTTATTATAAAACAATTTATTTCAAAACAAGATTATTTTATATAGTTCATATCGATGATAAAAATAGGATTTTTATTATAAAACAATTTCTTTCAAAATATGAATACCATTCAACACATGAATTTCAATTCAACGAATGAATTTCGATTCAACACATGAAGGTTTTCTATGGTTTGTATATATCGATAAAAGGGTGATTTTTATATTTAAAACACGAATACCATTCAACACATGAATTTCTATTCAACGAATGAATTTCTATTCAACACATGAAGGTTTTCTATAGTTTGTATATATCGATAAAAAGGTGATTTTTATATTTAAAACACGAATACCATTCAGCACATGAATTTCAATTCAACGAATGAATTTCGATTAAACACATGAAGGTTTTCTATAGTTTGTATATATAGATAAAAAGGTGATTTTTATATTTAAAAACACGAATACCATTCAACACATGAATTCTATTCAACGAATGAATTTCAATTCAACACATGAAGGTTTTCTATTCAACGAATAAATATAGTTTCAACAAACGAATAAACTAGGTTTTGAATTATCGCGAAATCCGTGAAGCTAGAGGACGATCGGCCTTCGCAGCGTCGAAGGGCTAGGAGAGAGCTTCGCGTGCGTGGGGGAGTGGGCCAGCTCGGTGGACCCTACTGATGGCGGCGGCGCTCCAAACAGGTTGACTTCGGGGACCAATACGGCCAAAATACTCAATGATGTCTGACAAATCCGGTATGGATTTAAAGCTCTTCGAATCCTCCTCAAAATGGATCAAAGTTTGCTTGATTTCATTTGGAATTGAAAGAGAAATCGAGTCGGGAAATTTGGAAGGGTTTTCCGCCGTGCGCGCCTGATGATCGGGGGGAGAGAGAGAGGATGGAGTGGCCAATCAGATTTTTCCATTTAATTTATATATTTTTAAAATTTCAAAAATACCCCTTTCACACACGAACCTAGATCGAAACCCAACGATTGTCGTCCTCAGCGTTTTACCCCCATTCCGAACACAATGGGATATGTTTCGTAGGCCCATTCGACTGTTTCAGTCAGTTTTCCTTCAATTTAAAATATGAAACATTCAATATTTAATTTGAACGTACATTTCAATTTGCCAGGGCCACAAACTGATTCGAAAAATTCCAGAAAAATAAATCCAGCTATGTTTTGACGATACGGTCCCAACAAAACTAGTTTCTTCGAATTCAGAGACCGTTTGCAAAAAGGCCCATTTCTGGTCGATCCAATTTAACCGTAATTGACCAAAACACGTTCTTCTTTGCCACGCTCACATACTAGCTTCAAAAATTATGAAATTTGAAACCTAGTAATAACTTCTCATCCCGAATCCAATAAAAGTGGTTTCGTCGAATTCCGAGGTCGTTTGCAAAATGGCCAATTTCACGGGCTATATAAATTCCATAGCGACCTTTCTGAAAATTCATTTGGCCATAACTTTTTCTTTCCGCTATGAAACGTCGATTTTTCAGATTCGTTAGAAAGGTATTCACTAACAGATTTAAATATTTTTGGTTTCACTCAAATCCGTTTTGTTTTGCACCCGGTACAGTCCGACAAAGTTTGAATTCAATTTTTTGAAACTGCAGCGCCATTTCAGGCCTTGTTTATAATTAGAATTAATTATATTCGTTTTCAAATGTCGATTCAAACATACTTTTCATCGCTATTATTTAAAATATTTATTTTAAATATTTAAAATCCACTATTTTAGCCAATTTAAAATTTTTAAATTGGTTCAGATTTTCCGGGTCGTTACGTTATAACTGTTTTTTAATTATTCATAAGTAAGGTGAAAATCACTCTTAAATTTCGTTTGCTTAGAATAATAGTTTAACTCAAAATAGAATATGTAATCAATAAATGAATCTCGAATTATCAATGGTTTGATGAATAGAAGTTGTACACACATATGTATAGAATAACATACCCATAAGAAGTTAATGAGTTGATTAATTAAGCTAAAAAATAGTTTAGAAAAAGTAAGCAAATCAAGAAAAAATGTGTTTACTCTAATATAATAGTAACTATACACTTGTAATTCCATACCCTTACACAATTACACTCACCATTCTCTTACCAACACCTGACCTTACATTGATATGGCAAGGAAGGGGAGCATGCATTGGTTCGAATGAAAATAGAGGAGGCATGGGTAAGGGGTTTTAAACCCTTTTCCATCTATTATTTCATTCATAAGGATTTTCTATAAGTATGTACCCATTTCATTTCATTCCTCCTCCTTAATCTCTTTAATGGCTTCCACATATGGAGAAAATTATAAGAAAAAGAGAAGAAAATTACTCACCACTCATCAATATATCTTAAGGCATCGAAACCATCGCCAAACCTCTTCCCATCTTTACTCCAAAGTCACCATCACTCAATGAAGCTCAAAGACTCAAATAACACCCCAAACCTGATCTCAGTCGTGAGCAACTAGGAAGTAGAAGGAGCTCGAAGTCATTCAGAGTAGCACAAATGAAGTAGGAATTTATGGGATATTGCAAGAAGAGATTAGCGAGTTTTATTAGCGTCTAAATCAGATCAAAGGTGAGAAACTAAACATAGAAATGACCCTAACTATGCACAAGTTAATGTTTGTTATGTGAATACTAAATTATTGCTATATGTATGTTAAATATTGCTTATAAATGTCATGATGAATGTTTTCCAAGTTTAAAAGATAATATGTTTGATTGTTTGGATATTTAATAAGTCAAGTTAAATACACATCGATAAACACAAAGAAAATCACTTTCCTTTATTGAATAAAATAGAGGTAATAGAATGAATACCCTCTTAGAAATAATTCGAAATGTTTTAGAAATTAGTTTTGAACACTGTTAAGTGTAAATATGAAGTTTGAAGAAATTTTGGTAGATCGAGAAATGGTAACTTGTGATTTCACTACTTAAAATATGAATCTTTTATATATGAAAAAAATATGAATCTAAATTCTCTGAAGTAAGATTTTTACGAATCTTTATAGCCATAGCTTTCCAATGAATTGAGAAAATCAAGATTCCATGTAGGAAATTTTGAAATAAGGCTAAAATAATTTTGGAAAAACATCACAGTTTTGCAGCTCGAAATCCAAAAAATGAAATTGTTTGAAAATGAATTTTTAAATTTAAGAAAATCATGGAATATATTCTATAAATCATTTAAAATGTTTAAAATTGATTTAAGTTGAATATATGAATTTCCCAATGGTAGAAAAGTAGTATTATTGAAATAAGCTAAGATAGCACTTTCCGTAGTACTTTACAATAACGATTAAAATTGAAATTTAAACTTAACAAATCTTCTCTACACCTTCAATAAATGATTTTAAATAATTGAAGAAGTAATTTGAAGATTATTTTGAAGACATATAAATTATTTGGAGATGTTATATAATTAAAGAGAACCAAAAATCTATAATAAGCAATTGATTTAATCTTAGCTCTAATAAGCCGATGAGTAAAACTAAATTTTCTATTTCTAAGATCCTGATGTGTTTGTTTAACCAAGGATGTATTTAGGAGTAACCAGTGCCCTGTCTTACCTAGCCTATAAGGTCGAAATGTCGGAAACGAGTTAAGTATAAAAGATCAAAATTTCTGAAGATAAATCAGATTTCTTAGGGATGATCTTATCATATTTAATATCAAATTATGAGAAGGGAATCCTTACTATCTGTAAGAGTTTAAAAGGTGTTTACACCATTATTCGATGAATAGTCTGGTTTGAACACGAAAATTGATATCAAGTAAGATAAGTATGACTTCTTAGGATCTATAAACCTATAACGGACTTACCATCCAAACCGATTTAATGAATAAGATTTAATTATTATATGTGTGTGTGTATATATATATATATATCCTTGAAGAATATTTGAAGCTATACATCTCAAAAGATGTTTTTTATGAAGTAATGAATTAAGAAATGGAAAAAACACAACACTCAATACTACTTAAATAGTATTTTTATAGTGATTGATTTGAGGAGACTGGGATCAAATTTGGATGGTTTTATCTGAAAACCACTTCAAATCAATTAAATGTTTCAAATTAATGAAGATTAAAGAATGGAAAATTATGGATATTGAATGAAGGGTTACAGCCATTAACCATTGGGAAATTTTCCCATATTACAAATCAACTTGACTCTGCATTTAGATTGAATGAAGGGTTCTAGCAAGAGTAGTGTCACCGGTTTGTCCAAACCTAGGACAACTTTTATTTATGAATGTCTAGTGTTTCACTTCTAATATGAGTTTATTAGTCGCCATGAATGTAAATTTTTTTGGTGGTGTGGGAAGTAACTCTTTTATATTGTATACTCTTCTCTAGGACTTAGAGCTCAATGGATGCACATTAGTGGAAATCAGTGATGCATTTCAGGCTTGGCAACGCAGCATTGAAAGTGATGAATGTATTTGAAGAAAAGGTACTAGCATACCTCTAAACCTCAACAATAGGTATTGGCAAAAACATGGCACGTAGTAAGCTCAAATGGGTTAACCTATTATGAGATGATTATCTACCTTTTAGATTACTTATTATATGTCGAGTAGTAGAGAAAGAGACATCTCGGGGGTAGATCAGTTATGATAGGGGTGAAAACATATTCGAGCAGTGCACCACCTGGAAATAGGCTTATTTAATTGTTTCGGCCTTGCCAGTTGGGTGGAGGAGAGTGGTGTTGGTACATTCCTTTAGAGGTTTACTATAAATAAAGGTATTTCATTACCTTGCCATCATACGGAAATCCATCTCTCTAAGAGCTTGTGAATTCTAATGTAGAGCCCTAAATTAGAGGTACAAAATTTAATCAATGTAACAATTTTGCCTCTTTTTATAATCTCTTTTAAAGGGTTTATCTCATACGTCATTAAAAATAATATTATGTAGTTTTGATGTAGAAAGTTTTGGTTACCATAAGCCAAAAACCCACGCCATGTTTATGTGTGGTTATGGTCTTTTGGGATACCCTTTATTTTCAAAACGATGAACTTAAGTTTCTCACACTAGTTCCATAAATGATCTTGAGTTGTTTTCCCATGAACTTTGGGTACCCCCTTTTCTTCGGGCAGCCAAGAGATCGAATGGACAACATCATTTCAAAGCTCTAAGCCTTAGAGTATTTTGGAGGCTATTGGAGCATGAAGCTTTGGAACCTCTCGTTATATTTACCTATAATTCCACTGCATTTATGTTTTCTAATACTTGTATGAATGGAGTGTATAACCATTCTTGTTTGATTAGGATGTATCAAACTATTTTCTTGTGTTTCCTGATGTAAATTACTGAAGTTTATTGCGTTGTGAGAGTCTGTTCATTCTATTTTCTATGTATACTTTCTTTTTTACCCCCAAACTATCTAAATCTTCGGCAGTTGACCTACAACCTGTGAATAACGAGGATGTATCAGTGTCAATTCCTAAAGTCGAGGAGTCGGGTCGTTTCAATACCTGCATCCACAATGCCAAAAACATAATAAAGCTGTATACACTGCCCAAATCAGTAATAATAATGGGTATAATCATTAGATAAAGGAATCTAGGCAGCTTACTCCGGCCACATTCCCATCTTCTCTCCAGAACTCTATAGGTGATAATCTACCCAAAAAAAATAAAGATGAAAGAAACCATAACAATCATAGTATCCATCAACCAAATCTTAACTGTCACTTAACAAAGCTATGAATACATCGATAACATGTATGGAAATCCTCACTCAGTCGTGGGCTAATAGAAATCCTGATTCTGGTCGAACATTGTGTCTATGTTGGCTAGTGCCTACATCGACCTACATGATCTCCTCGGTCCTAATAGTGCCCAAATGATACCCCTTCTTTGAGTCAACTAGAATATTCTTAGTTATCAAATGATTCCTTGGCACTCCTAAATCATTAGAGCATCCTCCACTCCAACTTTAGTTTGAGCATGCTCTCAAACTAGTTCGTTTAATGCAGCTTCGTTACACCATGAACTTCCACTATTCTCTTATAGCTTCGTTACGCTATAACCTGTGTTAATTGTCTTACAGCTTCATTACACCACAAATTACATTCATCATATTGCTAACCCATTACACTACGAACTGCTTTCAGTATCTTATAGCTTTGTTATGCCACTAACTTCCTTCATCACTCCCCTTTGATACACTCTTAACCAAGCCTTCCATTGAAGATCCACAACAAAACTACTATAAGAAATCGTTAAGCTCAGTCCTTTGTACTACTTGAAGATCTCAACACTTCATTCCATGGATTATGCCATCCATCTTGCCTCTTAACAAAACATCCATCCTTTTTTGCACAAAAGCCACCAATGAGAGAGCCATCACGTCGAAGTCGTCATTATTGAACTGTCATATCCTTCTCCTCGAACTTGCAGCGTCGTCCATGTCAATGTGTACAAATGGCTAACATTAATAATAGTCGATATCAATCACTCTATAGTAATGTTTAATGACCAATCCAACCATACACTCAACCAAAGTTGGTTAAATGCATGTCAAATGAAAACGTCGGCATTTGTTAAGAAATCCAACCTTCCGGCTAAATTGATACTCCCTCTTTATGTTTGTCACCAGACTTCAATGTTGCTCCATACTCCAGACATGCTTCAGTGCATCAGTCTCACCCGTCCAAATCAATAATCTTGTGCACTCAGTTAATATGCACTATCTTATGTCCTGATCGGTAAACAACAAACTCTAACAAACATGGTTTTTCATTGTACTATTTCGTCAATAAATGACTTTTACAAAAAAAATAAACAAACAATCAAGTAAGCAATAATCCTATAATTATCCAAATAATATATAAACATCCATAATGGCATCCATGATATAAATAAAAGTTATCTAAAGCGATTATTTTGGGTTAGAGTGTCAAAATATCGCATAATAACACACAAATGGGTCAAAAAGTGATATTTAGATTTAAACTAATGAAATTACTTTCTAATTCTATTATTTTCTAATAACTGTAGGATCTAAATTAACCCTAGAGGGGGGTGAATAGGGTTTATTACAAATTTTCACAGAATAATTAAATAATCATAGTACAGATAATAATCAGAATAAATGCGGAAAAATAAATAACACACAGCTATACCCAGCTTCGGTAAAACCCTGCCTACTGCTGCATTCTCCAAGGTTTCTACTAGGAGTTAAAACAATCGCTACTCTTACAATCACCTATAAACTCGCGACACTCGCTCCCAACTGTTCTTAATCCTACGCTTAAAACCCTGCACTGGTTTCAATCCCTGAAACCAGATTTCCTCGAATTACAAATCTCGTAATTCGTCTCCCTAGTTTTAGAGACAAACTAGAAAACTCTCACTCAATTACAGTTTGAAATTGAAGACGAATAAAAACAAAAAAAATCCCTTAAAACCCTAGGATTTAAAATTAGGGTTACCCCATTTAGTTGAAAAACTTGGTCGGCCTCCTTTTTAATTACTTCACCACTTCTCTTTAGCCTGATCTCTTTTCTCTGAATAAAAAATGGCGGTGCCTTTGCTAGGGTTTACTGAAATATCCCAAATTGATTTGATATTTGATGAATTTCTGAATCTCTGAAGCACGAGATCCTTGGTGCTCTATCGTTTCTGATGTTATTCAATTTGTAATTGCGATCTCTCTTAATTGAGTAGAAGGATCCAAGTACTCTCCTTTTTCCTGGTATGAATTCAATTCAGATTTTTGATTTTGCTTGTTCGAACTTGGATGAATTAAGAGCCAGTGATGATGGGTATATATATAGGATGAAAATTCCTAAATATTCTCTGATTTCAATATAAGACTTGGGTCTGGTATATGCTAAAGAATTGGGGTTAGCTTTGAATTGATCTGTTACTTCCGGATATTTCTTTGATTTAAAGCCTGAAACTATATTGCTTAAGTCTTGGTCTTTGGCTTTGAATTAGCGTGATTTCTGGAATTAGAAAACTCGCGTGTGAATCTTGACTTTGAATTGGTCTTTATGCAATCTTGTATTTCTAGCACTTGTGATAGCTCTAGACTTTTAATCTTTGCCAACAAATTTGATCGGAATCATTAATTTCATTTTGGCTTTGTAGCTGACAAACTTGAATAGATATTATACTTTGTTTGCCACATTACTTGGATTCCATTCTCATGATTTTTCTGGTAAAAAATAAACTGATATAAAGCTGATAAGATCAGTTACTATATTTGATCATCTTTTGAACAGATACTTGAATCCATTTGAGTTGCGTCGACCTTGTCATTGTAATTTGAACTGTTTTGCACTTTGAATAAAAGCTGATATAATTCTTGATCATACCTTTCCTGCTTTTGAATTGTTTCTATATGATTAGATAAGAACAAATACTACCATTCATGTTCTACTGTCCACTTGTATGTATATGTGCCATGCAGTTTGCACACCCATGTTCTCTAGTACATGTTGCCCTTCATGTTTGTTTGTGCACCATACTGTCTTGCTGTTTGGACATGACTTGTACATTATTGTCACTTAAACATGTGTTGCCTTGACCATGTATTTGTCTTTAGAAATGCTGCACCACCTTAAAACTGAGATGTTTATCCTTTTTTGAGTTTGCCTTCATTTTACATGTTATTTCCATATATGTATTTGGCGATTGCAACTTAACTTGGCCATTACTGTTGTGTTGAACACTTGCACTTGCTTGAATATTGATCCATGTCTTTTGAGTTGCTGTTGCCTTCACCATGTATCACTATTCATGTATTCTGCCATGACCATGTTTATGTTAGAACTGCGTCATGGTGCCCACTTCATGTTGTGCCCATAATTTTTGGTACTTTAATTATTTTCACTTTTACTGTTTTTCCGTTCATTTCCATGATCTTTTTTTTTACTTGGGCTGCTCCTTTACTTGCTGCGCCATTGTGTTCAGCCATTGTTCTATGTACTCCTTTAGTTTTGCCATCATGTAGTTGCACCATGTCCATGTTCATGTATACACCATTACACTTGAGTCTTTCCATTTGAACTTCGGTCATTTCTTCACTTTGAAATCTTCTGTTTATTTGAACTAATAAGAACAGGAGCTTTACTTGTTGCCTTTCTTAAGAACAAATGCTTTATTTCATGTGAACTGTTTCGACCATTTTTTTGGCTTTTTATTTTTATTTAATCTTTTGACTCGACCATTTTCACTGAGTCGAGAAGGTCCTTGTGGCTACTCCTCAGTTGCACATTGATTAGTGAGGCAGTGCATACGTGTATACACGTGTGTACATGCAGCCATCATAGTAATTTTCTGTCCCTACATATCAGACAATGTCTAGAAAAATGATGAGAAACACACCGTAATTCTGAGGCAAATAAAATTTAAAAATAGATTTTTATTTGCTTTTATTTAATCTTATTTTTGTTGCAGTCTACTATGTGTGTTCTTCTGTATGTGACAGGTATGAAGATGGATAGACTAAAAGCTGTGAAGACAGAAGATTGAAGATGAAGACAAGACCAGTGTTAGTGTGTGTCTGTATTTGAAATGTCAATTGAGTGATAGTGTTAGTGTATAAAAGTGATTGTATAAGTGATGAATGAACTGTAATGAGAAGCTGTCAGAGAATTGTACTAATTGTATGTAATAAACAGATTTAGTTGAAATAAAATATTATTTTATTATGTTCAATTCAATTTGTCTATTTTTATTTGAATTCCTTCAGTATTACAGTTTTATGTGTGATGTGTCATGTCAGAAATATTCAAAACTATTTGAATTGTAAACAGTGGAGTGATGTATATGCACTATTTCAAATGCTGAAATAAAATATTTATTTAAATAGAAAATACTATTTGAATATTTAATTCTGTGTAATAGTATTCTATTCTAATAAATATTTATTTTTGTGTGTGATGTGAAATCTAGAATAGTACTATATACAAACACATTTGTAAAATATATATATGTTTGTTATCATCAAACAAAAATCAACTGTTTTACTCAACAATCTCCCCCTTTTGATGATGACAAACATATACAAGATTTTGAATGTTTTAAATGTGTTTGAACGTGAAATATATTACTCCCCCTATTTATTTGCTCCCCCTTCAACTGAACTCCCCCTATATATACGGAAGATATAAACAATGAAATTCAGTTGATCAATTTTGCTTCTAGATATTTAATTTCCAATCTTAAAATATTTTTGAATTATATACCCATCAATCAAAATCTTGACCATTCTCCCCCTTTTGTTATCATCAAAAGGATAATAGAGATTGAAATAGTGATAAATTTAGACCATAAATATAAATTCAAAATCAAAGAGAGAATATATATCGCAAATCCCATCTAATCAAACAAAAATCATAATAATCTTTAAATCAGAAGTAAATTTCACTTTCAAAATGAATGGATTTACGATGGATTCAATAAAAATCGAATATTTGAATATGAATTTTAAAGATTTTAAATATGCTCAAAAAAATGTGTTAAGCACTTCTTAACCACGCATAGCCCAAAGGTCTTTTAAATGGTGTTAGTGGTAACTTAACTTTATCCTCTCTAATTAGTTCCATCCATGCACAGCCCAAAGGTCTTTTAAGTGAGAATGGAAGCACATAGAGATTAAGGTAATTCCTTAACGCATAACCGTGAGGACTTTTAAATGGGAGTGAATACCAAGGATAAATTATTTATTTATTTATTTTTATTTTATTTTTAACTTCCAAGAATTATTAGAACTCTCCAAATTAAATAAAACCATGATGAATGGCAGAAATATGGTAGATATAGAGGATGATCGTGAAATAAGCTCTAGTTCAAAGATATTATAAAATCTGTCCAATCATCATGAGATTTAAAATAACATCACCTTTAGCTATGAATTATACCATAGTCACAACTCATCACAAATTCATAGATCTATTAATAATTTTGATGAGTCACAAAATGGTTCAAATCAATCAATAATTTCAATTTTTGAATAAATAATTAAAAATAATTTTAAAATTAAAAATATCAATTTCAAAAGGGGTTTTTAAAAAAATCAATGCAAGTTTGAAAATCAGTTTCAAAAATCAATCAGTAGAATATGAAATTATCTAATATTTCTAATGCTGATTGTTCCTAGAAAATTTTAAAACAAAATATCTATTTAATTAAAATTGTCTATGGAATTTAAAGATATTTAATTACTGATTTTTCAACTCATCGTCGTCACCATGATTTTCAAACCAATCGTCCAACAAATCAAATCAGTTTCCTTATCAGAGCAGTACAAGTACATTTTCAAAGTAAGAATCACAAGTGAATTTTTCAGAGAATTTTTTAAATAAGAGAAAGAAACTGTCAACGATCAGATCTAAAATAATTATTTGAAATCACTTAAAAAACATTTTTTTTAATAATCTAGGAAATTCAACAATCAATAACGAAAGATTTCAAAATCAGCCAAGTAAAAACATAAAGAGAATAAAAGGAATAAAAACTAAAAAAATAAACTAAAAAAATTGAAATAAAAATACGAGTTTAGAGATCATACCTGACTTACCATAATCGATGTGATCCAATGAATCTCCAACTCTGTATCTATGGCTAAGGAACTTCAAACAATTCAATAAAGTGGAACAACTTGAATTATATCTCTTTTAAGCACAGTCGTTCCTTAGCTTCCCTCGGTACCTAAATGATAATAGAATAGAGTGGTTTAACAAAAATTGTTTTACCACTCCTATTTCGTTTACACGTTTTGGTACCCAAACCCATTTATATAACAATCCATTACTATCCACTAGCATACCCTTTGGGACCCAAATTTGCTTAGATTTATTCAAAATCATTTTATTAGTTTTTGGAATCCAAATTTGTTTATTTGAACGAGTTGTCAATTTGTTTATGATTTAAAAACCCTTTGAAGTTATTAAATTTCAAAAATTCAATTTGATCGTTTTCAAAACCATTTAAAGAATTTTTAAAATCATTAGAATTTTGTTTTTTAACTTGATCAGATCCAAAGCGAAGTCCATTTTTATTTTGAACAAAAAATTGGTTTTTTAACAACATATTCAATGATTTCTCTCCTTTGGAAAATTTAGTCAAAGTTAACTCAAGTCGTTGAATTTTAAATTTAAAGTCGTTATTTTATTCCATTAAATTTGAACAATGATTAATAACGATTTTCCTCTTTTCAGCATCAGTTTGTTTCAAAATCAAATTTTCATTTTCAAGTGCTTTGATTTTAGCATTGGACTTCGAAATTTTAACTTCAAATTGTTTTCGCTTTTCAAAATCAAGTTTTTCAGATTCTCTAAGCTTTTCAATTTCCTTCTCAAAATCACGATTTTCGTTTTTCAAATTCACGTTTTCACTTTTGAGTAATTCAAAATTAGTTTTAAATTTCAAAGAATCGTTACTCAAAAATTGACATTTTTCGCATTCTAAAAACGGTGGATTCTTAACTTTTTCAAGTTTTCTTTCTAAACTGTTATTTTCTTGAACTAGTTTTAACCTATCAGATTCCAATTTCTTAACTTGTAGTTCAAGAGAATCAACAGTTTTTGTGAGGTCATGACACATTAAAATTAATTCTTTATAGGTAAAATTTGATACCTCACTAGAATCCTCTTCACTACCTTCCGAATCAGATTAAGCCATAAGACACAAATTAGCTTCCTTTTCATCACTTTCAGAAACTTCTTCTCCTTCCTCGTCATCCCATGTAGCAGCAAAAGCTTTCTTCTTTCTTCTGAACTTCTTCTTCTTTTCATTTTTAAGTTGTGGGCAATTTGGTTTGATATGTCCGGGTTTCTTGCAGTTGTAGCAAAACACTTCATCATCTGAACTATCTGAACTTTCGGACTTGTCGGTTTTTGAATTCTTCTTTCGTGGCTTGTAATTTCCTTTGGCCCACTTTCTCAAAACCATGGCTAGTTCTTCAGCGGAATCTTCATCACTTTCAACCGTATTATTTAGAGCGATCGTCTTTTTCTTTGATTCAGAATTCTTTCGTTCTTCTCTTGCTTTTAAATCCATCTCGTAAGTGATGAGATTTCCAATCAACTCCTCCATGCTTATTTTATTCAGGTCTTTTGACTCTTGAATCGCCGTAACTTTTGCTTCAAAATTCATCGGTAGCACTCTCAATATTTTTCTGATCAATTCCACTTCCGTATAGGTTTTTCCAAGTGCTTTTGCATTGTAGACTAGTGACGAGAAGCGTCTATACATCTCTTTTATATCTTCATCTCCTTGCATAGAGAAATTTTCATATTCGCTGCTGAGTAGAGCTAGACGAGATTCCTTCACTTGAGATGTACCTTCATGTGTGACCTCCAACGTATGCCATATTTCCTATGCAGTTTCATAATGAGAAATTCGATTAAATTCAGTTTTACCAGGAGCACAAACTAAAGCATTCATTGCTTTGGCATTAGTTGAAAATAATTTTTTATCATTAGCATCCCACCTGTCTTTCGATTTATGAATTTCAACACCACTAACAATAACAGTGGGAGATCTATAGCCTGTTTCAATAATATCCCACACATCATAATCAACTGAACTTAAACAAATTTTCAACCTAGCTTTCCAATATGCATAATCAGTTCCATTAAATATTGGTGGCCTAGCTATGGACTAACCCTCAGAAAAAGCGTTATTAGACAAATTCATGACTCTAGAGTTAAAATAAAATAAAAAATACCTGCTCTGATACCACTTGTAGGATCTAAATTAACCATAGAGGGGGGTGAATAGGGTTTATTGCAGATTTTCATATAATAATTAAATAATCACAGCACAGATAATAATCAGAATAAATGCGGAAAAATAAATAACACACAGATATACCCAGCTTCGACAAAACCCTGCCTACTGCTGCATTCCCCAAGGTTTCTACTAGAAGTTAAAACAATCTCTATGCTTACAATCACCTGTAAACTCGCGACACTCGCTCCCAACTATTCTTAACCCAACACTCAAAACCCTGCACTGGTTTCTATCCCCGAAACCAGATTTCCCCGAGTTACAAATCCCGTAATTCGTCTCCCTAGTTTTAGAGACAAACTAGAAAACTCTCACTCGATTACAATTTGAAATTAAAGACGAATAAAAACAAAAAAAATCCCTAAGACAAATTTAAAACCCTAGGATTTAAAATTAGGGTTATCCCCTTTAGTTGAAAAACTTGGACGGCCTCCCTTTTAATTACTTCACCACTTCTCTTTAGCCCGATCTCTTTTCTCTGAATAAAAAAGGCGGCGCCTTTGCTAGGGTTTACTGAAATATCCCAAATTGTTTGATATTTGATGAATTTCTGAATCTCTGAAGCACAAGATCCTTGACGCTCTATCGTTTCTGATGTTCTTCAATTCGTAGTTGCGATCTCTCTTAATTGAGTAGAAGGATCCAAGTACTCTCCTTTTTCCTAGTATGAATTCAGTTCAGATTTTTGATTTTGCTTGTTCAAACTTGGATGAATTAAGAGTCAGTGATGATGGGTGTATATATAAGAATAAAATTCCTAAATATTCTCTGATTTCAATATACGACTTGGGTCTGGTATATGCTAAAGAATTGGGGTTACTTTGAATTGATCTATTACTTCTGGATATTTCTTTGATTTAAATCCTGAAAGTATATTGCTTAAGTATTGATCTTTGGCTTTGAATTAGCGTGATTTTTGGAATTTGAAATCTTCAAACTCGCGTGTGAATCTTGACTTTGAATTGGTCTTTATGCAATCATGTATTTCTAGCACTTGTGATAGTTCTGTATTTTAATCTTTGCCAACAAATTTGATCGGAATCATTAATTTCATTTTGGCTTTGTAGCTGACAAACTTGAACAGATGTTATACTTTGTTTGCCACATTACTTGGATTCCATTCTCATGATTTTTCTGGTAAAAAATAAACTGATATAAAGCTGATAAGATCAGTTACTATATTTGATCATCTTTTGAACAGATACTTGAATCCATTTGAGTTGCGTCGACCTTGTCATTGTAATTTGAACTGTTTTGCACTTTGAATAAAAGCTGATATAATTCTTGATCATACCTTTCCTTCTTTTGAATTGTTTCTATATGATTAGATAAGAACAAATACTACCATTCATGTTCTACTGTCCACTTGTATGTATATGTGCCATGTAGTTTGCATACCCATGTTCTCTAGTACATGTTGCCCTTCATGTTTGTTTGTGCACCATATTGTCTTGCTGTTTGGACATGACCTGTACATTATTGTCACTTAAACATGTGCTGCCTTGACCATGTATTTGTCTTTAGAAATGCTGCACCACCTTAAAACTGAGATGTTTATCCTTTTTTGAGTTTGCCTTCATTTTACATGTTATTTCCATATATGTATTTGGCGACTGCAACTTAACTTGGCCATTACTGTTGTGTTGAACACTTGCACTTACTTGAATATTGATCCATATCTTTTGAGTCGCTGTTGCCTGCACCATGTATCACTATTCATGTATTCTGCCGTGACCATGTTTATGTTAGAACTGCTGCATGGTGCCCACTTCGTGTTGTGCCCATAATTTTTGGTACCTTAATTATTTTCACTTTTACTGTTTTTCCTTTCATGTCCATGATCTTTTTTTTTTACTTGGGCTGCTCCTTTACTTGCTGCACCATTGTGTTCGGCTATTGTTCTATGTACTCCTTTAGTTTTTCCATCATGTAGTTGCACCATGTCCATGTTCATGTATACATCAATACACTTGAGTCTTGCCATTTGAACTTTGATCATTTCTTCACTTTGAAATCTTCTGTTTATTTGAACTGATAAGAACTGGAGCTTTACTTGTTGCCTTTCTTAAGAACAAACTCTTTATTTCATGTGAACTGTTTCGACCATTTTTTTGGCTTTTTATTTTTATTTGATCTTTTGACTCGACCATTTGCACACTGATTTGCACTGAGTCGAGAAGGTCCTTGTGGCTACTCCTCAGTTGCACATTAATTGGCGAGGTAGTGCACACGTGTGTACATGCAGCCATCAGACTGATTTTCTGTCCCTGCATATCAGGCCATGTCTAGAAAAATGATGAGAAACACACCATAATTCTGAGGCAAATAAAATTTAAAAATAAATTTTAATTGCTTTTATTTAATCTTATTTTTATTGCAGTCTACTGTGTGTGTTCTTCTGTATGTGACAGGTATGAAGAAGGAGTGACTAAAAGCTGTGAAAACAGAAGATTGAAGATGAAGACAAGACCAGTGTTAGTTTGTGTCTGTATTTGAAATATCAACTGAGTGATAGTGTCAGTGTATAAAAGTGATTGTATAAGTGATGAATGAACTGTACTGAGAAGCTGTGAGAGAATTGTACTAGTTGTATGCAATAAACAGATTTGGTTGAAAAAATATATTATTTTATTGTGTTCAATTCAATTTGTCTATTTTTATTTGAATTCCTTCAGTATTACAGTTTCATGTGTGATGTGTCATGTCTGAAATATTCAAAACTATTTGAATTGTAAACAGTGGAGTGATGTATATGCATTATTTCAAATGCTGAAATAATATATTTATTTAAATAGAAAATACTATTTCAATATTTAATACTGTGTGATAGTATTCTACTCAAATATATATTTGTTTTTGTGTGTGATGTGAAATCTAGAATAGTACTATTTACAAACACATTTGTAAAATATATATGTTTGTTATCATCAAATAAAAATCAACTATTATACTCAACAATAACAAGGTTTAACCATCATAGAAATTATATTTTACGATTAGATATAACCCGCAAAAACCAATTTGTTATGTTTTAAAAACCATTACACTTCAGCGAGAGACTATATTATTAACCCTACCCAAATTAGTCCGAACAAGCGCCAAGGCATAAAGCTCTCTAATATGAGTCCAGTGGAAGACAATCCATTCAAAGAGGACCTCATATGCAAAAGTTAAGCTATCAAGAATATTTGAATTTGAAATTCAAATATAAATAAAACATAAAACTCGTTGACGAATCAAGTCACACATTTTCCTTCTCGCGCTCGAACTTCAAAAGCCCATAAGCAAATTTGTAACATGCCCTTCGTGTTGCCTCCGACCTCAAAATTTTCTCACTCCACCATTGACTTGGTCACACTCTGTGTGACGTTTCAGAATTTTTAACCAATTCAAAACTGAAGTTTTGGTATATAATTTGAATTTTCTAATATCAAATGGATTTAATAAGGTTTAAATATGAATACAAAATTAATTACAAAAATAATTTTATTATGAATATGTTTAAATAATAATGTAGATATTTAATTTTGTCAAAATATAAGGATATAAGTTTAATAATAATTTATCAAGTTTTTAAAACATATTTATAAGGCTATTTTTAACATAATATTTTGTCAAACAAATATACATATAAAATATGGATAATGTAATTAAAATAAATATTTTTGAAACATAAATATGTTAATATTATTAAGATTTAATAACATAAACCATTCATGTTTAGACTAACAAACTATAACCTAGAATGAACAAATGGCAAAATATATAAGTGTTACTAATTAGAAACACTTCTATGTGTTTCAATACTATTTCAATACATAGATTATGTATATGTAAATATGGATAGGTAAATATGTGGATTTCAATGTGGCATCATGCGTGAGAAAGGCAATCTAGGAGGGACATGTGTCCTTAGTAAATTTCCTAAACTACCTTTGGTTTTAGGCTATAAAAGGAGCCTCACTTCACCCATTTTTTTCATCCATTCTCCATTTTTTCTCCCTTAGCTCACCTTTCTCCTCCATATTCTTTGTTGTGGGCACCTCCACCTAATCACCAAGAAACCTCCTCCCCTTAGCTACCATCGGCAGCCGCACCTCTACCAAAATTTCTGACCAAAACTCCCTTCCCCTCTTTTGCTCGACCTTAATTCTTTCTCTCACCTCCCAACGCCCATCTCACGAGAATCAACGCCGCCACCCGTGTGCCATCCTCCGACCACCCAGCTCCGCCCTCACCTCGGCTGTAGACCCCACCAAGGCTCGGTCTCCCTCCTCCTTGAAAAAAGAAACTACACATATACATTTATATATGTATATATCTGTTGAATTTTTCGTGCATCAAAGTACTGTCTGATGGTATGCTTGCAGTCGTTAAGGAACACCTAGTGTGAAGATATTGGAAGCTATGAGGGTAAGAATTCTAATTTAAAGACATTTAAATCAGTAGAAGTTCGTCAAACTATGTTTAGTTTAAAGTTAGCAATATTCAATTGATTATCAATGATAATTATCTGTTTGTGATGTGAATGAATGATTGTGTCGTTAGAAAACACGTATACGTTGATAAGCATAAGGAAATGTTACGCTTACACGTAGCTGAAAATGTTTATTTGATATGATTATTGTGTTTGTTATGGATGGATATGTGTTGTTAATATGGTATGAATATGGTTGAATACTGTTTGGATGAAATCACACAGTTATGGCACTATGGAGGTGACTGGTTAAATCTCCATTCCACATAAATGATGTTTATATTATTTAATAATAAAATAATATCCGAAAATGGAAATTTGAATTTGGGTTCCAAAACTATTTAGAAATTTAATTGAAGTATATACAAATAATACTCGTAAAGGGTTGAATTTTTTTTGGTAACGATTTCCACTGTATATGGCTTGTTAAAGTTTAAATCAATTTTGGAATTTCAATTTGAAAAGTGAAGTTATTTTCAATACATAAATGTTGGTTTAAATTCAAACCATTTGATCTGTTAGTCTTATTTATTTATTTAACTAATGTCTGCAAATTTAGAATTTAACTGGGGGAAATATTATTATTTTGTTAATATAATTTTTATAATATTCAATTTTGAATGTAAATATAATTTGAAGTTTGAAATTTGAAATATTGTTTTGAAATGATTTTATATATGTGTATAATGGTTTATAATCATATTGGAAGTGAATCAGATAAATTGTTATTACAAATCGTAATATGGTCTGAAAGTCTGAATAAAACATGTCACGCAGCGGTAGTTCGCGAATTTCGACCATAAACTTTAAAGGACTATAATTTATGCAATTTAAATCGGATTAACGCAAAAGGAAACATATTTGCTTTCTAATAACGGTAGTTTTCAAATGAAAAAGGAATTTTCAAATTCTAACATGCAGTTTTCAAGTTATGCTTAAATTAAATTTGCAAAAGTGTCGCTACAAGTGCAGATCGATGATCATAATTAGAAAATTTATAAAATGACTTTATACAAATTATTAAAAATATGAAAAAATTATGATAAATCATAATTTATTATTTAGAATTGATTTGAGTTGGAAATATTGAGTTTTGGATAATTTGCAAACTATTTTAGTTTAACTAACTACCAGCAACGCTTTTTGTAGCACTATTATAAGTTTTTCTGAAACCAGTGTAATTTGAAGTTTTAAACCTACAAGTTATTATTTAAACATAATAACCATTTTAAATTGATTAAATAAATATTTGAGATTTTTCAATAATTATTGAGTTGGATATGGATTTGGAATGATCTGTGAATATGTGATATTGATACTGTAGATAAAGACTTATACTATTTAAGGAATTTAAGAGGTAAAGTTTACTGTTATTCCGATTATAGTATTGGTTGGATATGAGACTAATATGAGATATGTGATAATATAATTTCTGTCTAGATCTGATTTTTTAATGTCAAATGGTTTTAACAAATCTTTGGTTAAGACCAAAATTTTGAATTAAATAAATGTGGGTTTGGATAGAGATGATCTTCTGATATTCAGAATGGAATTCCGTTATTGGACGGACACTATCTGAAGGATTGGAAAGATATTTATATCGAGATTCCGCTTATAGTATTCGCCAATTTTGTGAATTGTTATCAAATACAAGTCAATTTGTACTCTATGTAAACTTATGTTTGAATACAAATTTATTTTGGGTTGTCATGACTGGTATCTTCAATAATATTATTCTTTAACCCAAGTAATGGTTAAGTTATGGTTGAGAACTTGAAGTTTCAAACAAGGTTAATGGAGGACGAAGGATTATGTTTTGGCAATTAAGAGTTAATGAAGTAAATAACCTTTGATATAAACATTTAATTGGGAGTTCTAAAGGAAATGGTTAAGATTGATGAATTTGGAAGGAAGAACTTTTAAAGAAATCAAACTTTGATTTATTACATGAGAAATGTAAAGATATATTTGAGAATGGATCTCAAATTAATTAACCATTATGGAAGAATACTTAATTGAAATCTTATGTAGCCCATAACTTTTTAAAAGTTACGCTTAATATTTAGGAAGACCAAGATCGAATTTCTTTGGAAACCATTCCAGATAATAATAAGACTTTATGGAGTAGTTGAAGATGTTGGTTGAAGATCGGTAATCTTTACATTGAATGGATTACTCATGATGTCTCGCTTAGGCCATACAACTAATAAAAGTTTATAAAGGTAGTGGTCCAGACGTACTTGGAAATTTTCCAGATTCGTAAGGCCCTTTCTCCTTTATTGGACAAGGAAGAAGTGCCTTTGGTTTCATTCAGACCTGCAACGGACTTGTATAGACGTGTGTCTGACATTATATTTTGTAGTGTGTGATTGATCTTTACTAAACATATTTCTGATTGGTGATAGAGAATTTATTCCCTTAGCTTAACTCCCTTCATTGAGACGTACGAGATCAAAGGTTATATGGTTAGTAATTATCAATTGTATTTTATTAAATGGCAGTGTGGCATACTAAGTGATAAGCTTTTGGTGATCAAAGCTTGGCTTAGATAAGCGTAGCTTTGTGTAATGTGACTTCAGCAAGCCTCACACCTCGGTAAATTTCCAAAACAGGAAGAATGCAGTCAGGATATGGATTGTGTTCTCCCTCTAGATATAAAGTGTACTATGGTACGGAGCCCAGGTATTACTTATGTAGCAACTTCTACTTATGTGAATGTCGAAGTTGAGGGCACCCGGTTAAAGGTTGGTAATGACTGGGAGATGACATACTCAGGCGCACTCTAATTCATCCAGTTAAGGGATGGACCGACCTCACGTTAGCAGAGGGCCAATTTGGTTCTTGAGGAATCCATCTAGAGGTGTACCCATCGAATAAGGATGTCCCTTAACCTAGTCATTTGATGGAAACCCATTCTACACTACGAACCCATACTGTTTTATTTGTATAATATCATGTCAACATAATGGCATGAGGCATTATGCTGGTTAGGATTGATACATTTACTTGCAAAATTAATTTTCTACATTATGCACTAATAATAATATCAGATATGTTTCAGGTATCAAGCATTTTTGGTTATCATAAGGAGAAACCTCGCCCATGTGTGTGTTTGCATTGTGTGCATGCCACGAGATCTTATGGTAGCTTCGTTTTCTAAAAGTCATTGCGAATTTCCTTGCACTGGTATTCACTAGGAGAAAACCGATTCCGTATTATACGGCGTGGTCCTATGATTTACCTCACATTGAAATGAATCTAAAGATAATTGTTTTGAGTTCTCACGCCAGTCCGATAACTGAACTTGAGTTTATTGTTCTTTCCACCAAAACTCTGGGTTCTCATTATTTTCCACATGGGTAGCTAGCAGTTTGGTTTACATCTTTATCTTTGGAGCTGGTTGGAGCAGGATTCTGAATCTTTTTAAAAGCTATGTTTTAGATCATTCTTTTTCCGCTGGAGGCTTACTTGTATTTCTTTTCATTGGGTTTCTGTTGTACTCTGATGATCATTGTAACTCTGATGTAAAGTTGTAATAAAAATGAAACTTCTTTTACTTTTGTTTCAAATGTGTAAATAACCCTAACCATCCGTTTTTGCGAATGGTTTATGTCAGTATAATTACTGGTTAAATATGGGGATAAAGGTGGGCCATCACAAAGTTTATCAGAGCTTTGGTTTATACAAAGCTTTAGGGTACGATCTATTTGAACTAGTTAGTAATATCCTATAATGATGAACCCGTTAAAGATAGTGTTAACAATGACCTAGAATGAATTTCTGGAGTACCGTATTCAAGAGAGAGTAATTTCTTATAACAATGATTATTGTTTTGAATTTACCTCGAAGTATAAGTTAGGACCAAATATGTCAAAATATTTGTGATTCCCCCCAAATAGATTAAATAAGATAATTGGATATTGTGTTAAGATTTGAACATAGATCAAATTTGTTGAAGCATTAGTAATTTTCCACCGAACTAACTAGTTAATATAGTTAGAAATTGAATGTGAACATGCTGAATAGTTAAATACGATTGCAGTTAGAATAAGATATACTAGTATGAAAATCCTTTAAAACATAGTTAAGGAAAATTTAAACCTAGATTAGAACTTAAGTAAGGATTATCGATGTTTTTGGATAATCAATTAATATTATAAGGTATAAACTAGAAATATTTTGGAATGTCTTGATTTGTTTGAAATTTTTCATTAGTAAGTAAAGATAATGATAACCTAATTTAGGTCGATTTAAATCAGGTTTCTTAATAATTTTTAATAGATAATGAATGCTAAAATATATTAAGTAAGAAAATTTGAGACACGAATACCTAGTAAATATAGTTTCATAATTTGACTGGAAATGTATTTGGATAAATTAAGTATGGGGTAGACAATAGATTTCTTAATTTTGGACTAATTAGCAGACTATGGGTTAAAACCTAGAAAACGATTTATAACTTTTTCTAAAAAAGTCTTGTAATTTTTTAGGGTCGTAAACACGTTAGAGTTAGGAAGTATTTATCACAGTTCCTTTCGGGTGATGACGGCAGTAGCTCCGAGTCTAGCTCGAAGAATCGGATGATAAACCCATCGAGTTATGATTTGTGTGATAGGCATCTTCCACCTCATGAGCATGAGGCTTTTGAGCCCGAGGACTCCACACCCATTGATGACGAGGAGTGACTAGATGATAATGAGAGTTTTGATTCTGAGGAAGATGAGCATATCATTTGGGAGATGGACACTCTCATTAGTGGTGATGAGATGAGAGACTTAGGAGAAGATATGCAGCCACAACAAGGTGATGACATCAAGATCAGATGGATGGAGTAGATGCTATAGCTCATCTTGGTATACAGATTCCAGCCGGATTTGATGATGAGATGGTTGATGAGATCTGGCATGAGATTCTAGCTGAGCATGCTGATGGTCATATGGAGCATATTCCAACCAATGAGGGTCCTGAATAGAGCTCCAGAGCTTACTGAGGACGACGACAACGAGATTATAGACGAGGACGACGACGAGGTTATAGATGATAATGGATATTTAATCGATGATGAGAAAGACATTGTTGATAAGGAGCCAAAGGAGGTGAGTATGTCCAGGCCATCTAACGATGGGTCGGACTCGTCAGGTGAGTACTTAGATGGAGGTTATTGGTTTGTACATATTTTATATAGGTATTATCTTAAGTGCTTAATTGCACTATGATAGTTTTGGGCTAGGACATCTTTTGGGGACTAGTACCTTATAGGAAGGTATACTTTTTGTTATTGTATACATGGACCACCTCAAGTACGTAGTACGTGCTCAAGTAGGATGAAATCACACATTTTGTACTCTAACATGGATGATATTATGATATGAAACTTTTTGGGTTAGCTATGACATGTGTTCTATTATGGACTATGTATGCATGTTTTGATGATGATCTATGCGTGCTAAATTATTCTACCCAACATTTTATTTAAAAATATGGAATTTCTTTCAAACAATGTAAAAAAATTAATCTTTAATTTGAAAATTATAAAGGAGTCTTAATTTACATAGTTTACTTTTTGGGGATGAAATTTTTTAAGGGGGTGAATGTGACGATTCAGAATTTTTAACCAATTCAAAACTAAATTTTTGGTATATAATTTGAATTTTCTGATATCAAATGGATTTAATAAGGTTTAAATATGAATTTATAATTAATTATAAAAATAATCTTAATATGAATATGTTTAAAAAATAAGATAGACATTTAATTTTGTCAAAATATAAGGATATAATTTTAAAAAGGATTTATCAAGTTTTTAAAACATATTTATAAGGCTTTTTTAACATAAGATTTTGTCAAACAAATATATATATATATATAATATGGATAATATAATTAAAGTAAATATTTTTGAAATACAAATATATTGTTAATTGTTAAAATTTAATAATATAAACCATTGATGTTTAGACTAATATATTATCAAGTAGAATGAACAAATAGCTACAAATATAAGTGTTACTAATTAGAAACACTTCTATGGTGTTTCATTAATGTTTCAATACATATTATATATATATATATATATATATCTGAATATGGTATAAACATGTGGATTTCTGTGTGGCATCATGCATGCGATAGGCAACCAAGGAGGGACAAGTGTCCTTAGTAAATTCCCTAAACTACTCTTGGTTTTAGGCTACAAAAGGAACCTCACTCAACTCATTTTTTCATCCATTTCCATTCTCCAATTTTTCTCCCTTAGCTCCCCTTTCTTCCTCCATATTCTTGGCCATGGGCGCCTTTACCTAATCATAACCAAACCTCCTCCCATTCGCCATAGTTGGCTTCCCCACCTCCACCAAAAATCCTGACCTAAACTCCCTCCACTTTCCCTCTTTTACTCGGCTTTTCTCCCCCCTCACCATGCCTATCTCACAACCATCGCCGCCGCCGCCCGTGTTCCAGCCTCCGACCACCTAGCTCCGCCCCTACCTTGGTCGTAGTCCCCACCAAGACTTGGCCTGCCTCTCCCTTGAAAAATGAAACTATATATATGTTCGTTGAATTGTCTGTGCGTCCAAGTATTGTCTGTTGGTACGCTCACAATCGTTAAGGAACACCTACCGTGAAGATATTGGAAGCTATGAGTGTGAGAAATCTAATTTAAAGATATTTAAATTAGTAGAAGTTCGTTAAACTATGATTTGCTTAAAGTTAGATATATTCGATTGATTTATCAATGATAATTATCTATTTGTGATGTAAATGAATGATCGCATAGTTAGAGAACACATATACACTGATAAGCGTTAAGAATCGTAACGCTTACGCATAGCTGAAAATGTTTATTTGATATGATTGATGTTTTTATTATGGATGGATATATGTTGTTAATATGGTATGAATATGGTCGATACTATTTGGATGAAATCACACATTATAGTTATGGCACTATAGAGGTGATTGGTTAAATCTCCATTCCACATAAATGATGTTTATATTTTTTTCATAATAAATTAATATCCGAAAATGGAAATTTAAATTTAGGTTCCGAAACAGTTTAGAAATTTAATTGAGGCATATACGAATAATACTCGTAAAAGGTTGAAATAGTTTTATGTAACGACCCATATTTTTAGTCAATTTAAAATATGAATTTTAATTGATTTTAATGGATTTTAAAATGCTAAATACTGAACTTGGACTTGATGATAATTGAAATTTAATTTTAAGCTTGGTTTTATATTTTACTGGGATTAAAACAAGGTAATGAACTTTAATTTAAAAGTGAAAATTTTGAAAATCTATAACTTAATGTTATTTTGATAACTAAAAAACAAACCATTTTTGAAACAGCCTCATAATCCAATGAAACCACTTTTATCGGATCCATAACATCAAAATATGGTAAGTTTTAAAATTTCAAGTCAATCGAAGTTAGTGTATAAGCATACGTAATATAAACGCGTATTGAGAAATCAATCAGTATTCAATAGCTTATAAAGAAACATTTTTCAAATGTTCTCAGAATTTGAAAAAATCAATTTTATCAAATTTGGAATGTTGAAAAATAGTAAGGTTTAAAATTTCATAATTTTAGGAGATAGTATGTGATCATACAAAATATAAACTGCATGGGGTCAACTTGTCAAAATTAAGTGAAAACACAATAAAGTAAGAAAACAGATCGTCAAACGAACCCAAAATTCAACTAAAACTACTTCATTGGATCTGTAATTACAAAATATGTTACGGTTCAAAATTTCATAGCAATAAGAAATTTACCGTTTGATCATACGTGCGATTAGCGCAAGATAGAACAAAAACAAGGTTTCCTTTTAAAACAAGACAAAACAAAAATGGTTGAAATGAGATGTCACCTCTTTAGGCCATTTAGTTATGTTTTTTCCTCCTCTTTCTTATCTTGACACTTCATCAATCCTCACCTTCCTCCGTTTAGATTAAAACTCATTTTCACCACTTTTTCACTCTATTTCACCTTTTCTTTTAAGCTTCCTTCTTTCTTCCTCTCTCCTTCACCTCCATAGCCATGGCCGCCACCCACACCAGCCCTTTGCCGCACCACCATTAGTTCCTCCCCACGCCAGTAATGCCTACATCCCCTCCTCCTTGAGTTGTGGCCTCCTCTCCTCTCCAAAATCAATTTTCCCTGTTTTAAACCCTAAATCACATATCTTAACCCAAATTCACCCCAACCCACACCTCTTGGACTCCACAATAGCCATGCCTAACCCCACCAGCACCTACCCAACCCCACTCCATCCCACCAGCGTGTGGAGCCCTTATCCCCAAGCCGTGGGCCCCACTAAACCTCCAAGCCTCTTAAAACCATTAGAAATCTGATTTTTCCTCTACCGATCTCAAGTATAAGTATATATATATATATATTAGTTGTTCGTGATTTGGAGTGGTAGTGAAGTGGTAAAGGAGTGGAGATAATCCTACATGAAAGATTGGAGGAGTGGATCCTTTGGTGAGAACCCCTCACTCAATTTTTTGTTAACTAGTTTAGCTAATATGACTAGTTTTATGTGTTTAGAAGATTAGTTAATTATTCGATGTTTAGAAGTTTTTATGGTTATGATTTGGATTTAGGATTAGTTTAATGATGTTTAACATTATAAAAATGTGATTTTTAAGTAAATACATGTAGTTGTTTGGGTATGTGACACCTAGAACTAATAATGTTGACTTGGAATTTGATTGAACCTTAAATGGTCATTAGAAACCAACCAAATAATTACTGGTCAATGGAAATTGATATGAACCCTATTGGGTAATTGAATGATGATTAGTTGGATGTTGATGGTTAATATTGATTGATATTATGGTTAATCTGTTGATTGACAAACCCATATAAGCATTAATGGCTTAAGGCTTATATGGTATATACCACGATATGTGGTAATTGGATGTTAATAGTTGCTAACAACTATTGTTGGATGTCAATGATGTGTGGAATCCATATACACTGAATTATATGGTGGTTGGTTGAATCTCATTCCAATTCAGAATTAACTGGAATATTTTATTAACAAAATATTCAGTGAAAAATAAAAGTTTGAATTTGATGTCCGATTTTGGATGGGCACAAAGTTTATAAAATTATGATGAATATTCATAACTAAAATGAATTGATTTAAATCTATTTCCATAAAGTTATGGCTTGTTCAAATTTTAAATTTAGAATGAATAGTAATGAGTGAAAGTGAAGTTCGGTTAGGTTATCTAGGATCGATGCTGAAAGGATTTCCTTTAAAAAAAGTATCTTATTTATTTTTATAACGAATGTCAGGAAAATTCGGGCTTCAGTTAATAAGTTTTGAAAAATATTATTATTTTAATTATTTAAATATTATTAAAATGGCTTAGAATTGGAATATTTGATTTTAAAGGAAAATAATTGAAATAGAGTTTCCAAAAATAGTTATGCATGTTTTATATAATTAATAAATTATTTGGGAAATTTTTTGCTTCAATTTTAATTATAAACTGAATTTGGTTTGAACAGGACTTATCGTGCAGCGGTAATTCGCAAACTTCGACCATTAACGTTAAATCGATGTGCGGGAGATCAGACCGTCGATTCTCCTGAAATAAAACATGTTGGGTCCGAAATAAAAATAGTTTTTAAATGGAATAAAAAGTTTTAAAATCCAACGGTTAGATTTTAAAATAATTTTAAATATAATTTTGAAAAATGTAGCTATGGATGCAGTTCGGTGACCAGAATTGGAAACCGACTGTAAGGGCCTTATAAAAATTATTAAAAATATGGAAAAAATTATGATAAAACATAATAAATGGTTTAAAGGTGGTTTTGGTTAAATACATAAAGTTTTTAGAAGTTAAAAGTGATATTTACCAGAATGAGTTGGTTAACAACTAAAGCAAAGAACAAAAAGGAATACACGATGATTCCTAAGAGTATAGTCTTGTACCACTTGTGAGATCTAGCTGAAGTTTTTCCATTAGGTGAGGGGCGAGAATAGGATAACAATACGAGATATTATCTTTCAAAAGGCTCGATAATCCCAGTAAGGCTTATAAACCTAAATTTGAGTTAAGTTTATGAAAAGAGAATATGTAACTGTGACAACCGCCCATAACACATGTGCTAAACAAGAAGAATAATGCGTCGAAAGGTGTGCCAGGTAGCAATGGGTGATCATCAGGGTATGATAACACAATCAGAACCTGTCGTAACTCACATCGCAAGGATAAAATATAATAGAACATATACAACAAGTATTAATAGGGGAGCAAAAAACACCAAACTTCCGTAACAACTAGAAAGTAATATCCATACACGTGGATTACAACAATAGTGTTTATACAACTTTACCTCACTACAACACCCAGAGAAGAATAAAAAACAACGGAAATCCAAATAATATATAGTAAGAAAGGTAATACGTCAGCCTTCAGCTCGCCTCCGAACAGCAACATCGACCTCACTAGGCTATCACCTGTCACTTGCCACATAGTCTGCCCATCCAAAAACTAGATGCACAACCCAAGGTAATAAGAGGGAAACATAAAACCTTGAGTCAGACAATAGTCTTAGTGAGTGGTAAAACAGATAACTAACATCATAAATAAAGTATATGAGAACGGGTAAATAAAGGAACTAATCTACCCACAACACCAGAGATGAACTCAACTCCCGACTTGCCCGCATCGACAACGATAGCCTTTACATCAAACATTTCAACCATTTATCCATGGAAACCAAAACAACCATTTATTCATGGAAATAAAAAGCAACTAACAATAGTGTAAAGACCCGTAACTTCCCCGTAAAGGAAAGCGCGGATAGTTCGAGAACAAGCCACAACAGAACGCATACAAAAGAACATTTCATTGTTATTACAACAATTCCATCAGATACAAGAATATACAGAGTATAAATGAATATTACACAGAAATACCAGAGATTTAGATTACATTTAAATACATAGCAGCGGAAAATAATACAATGCACAACTGAAGGAGATATACGGATACAAAGCTTTCCGGATATCGTTCCAGCTGTAAACCAGGATCCTGTGAATATAAATCTGCAAAACCAAAACTACTAGCTGCCCGTGTCAAAATAAGGGCACCCAGAGTTTAGGTTAAAACAATAAACTCCAGGTCAGTCATGGGACTGGTGTGAGAACTAAAATAGTTGTAAATCTTTATTTTAAAGTTAGGTAAATCAAGGGACCACGCCGTATAACACGGAACGGGTTTCCTCCCAAGAATACCAGTGCATAAAACAAACAGCGCAATGCTAAATAAAGAAAAATGAAGCTATTATAAGACCCAGGTCCTATCACACAATGCAACGCAAGCCGGGGGATAGGGTTTTCCCTTATAATAGCCAAAGAATGCTTGATATGTTTTAAAACAAATCATTTGATACTATTACAAGTGCATAATGTATAAAACAATTTCAAATCATAAGTATCAATCATAGGCGGCATGGGTACCATATATCATGTCGCCATACAAGTTCTACAATTAAAACCGCAAAACGTCGTATTGGAAGTTGGGTTATCATTTATGGTATGAACCGAGGCTAGGGGCAAGATCCTCTACCGATTTGTGACTCTCTAGCCCGAGTCACAGGATCAGAGCTCGAGTGACCCTTGGAGCAACAGGGCCGGTCCACCGATGTGGATTAAAATTCCTGAACACTGCGTTTCCCCGTCCTTTGGGGCGTAAGCCTGGCCCGTCAGCCGACCAGGAGCATCGGCCGAAACCGATATCACGAGGCGCCTCGCTTTTCAGCAAGTAATAATAAGCAACATCCACATAAGTCAAACTCGTCAGCCAGTTCAAGCACTGACGCCACTCCTAACTAGAAAGAAACGCATGCCCTCCCTGAGGTCCGTCTCCCGTTTTTGGTTCATACCGGGTGTGAAACTCGCGAAGTAAACGTTACACAAAGCTACGCCACAAAGGCCGTGCTTCGATCATCAACCACAAGACTTTGCTTTTCAACAGAAGCCTTGATCATTTGCCACTTAGGCATGCCACACAGGCAATTCACTCCATGCGATTGATATCCATCAATATATAACCCCTGAGCTCGTACGTCTCAGAGAAGGGCGTTAAGCAAGAGAATAAATTCTCCGCCGCCAAACCGATATATATTTAATAGAGATCAATCACACGGACTAAAATCCAATGTCAGACACACAGTCCATTTACAAGTCCGTTCTGGGGCTGAACGAAACCGGAGGCACCTAGTACCCCGCATATCCATCGATCTCCAAGTACGTCTGGACGATCACCAACTGTTTCCATCTTCTTGGGTGTACAGCCCAATCAAGATCATCAGTAATCACCCAAACGACGTGAAGACTTCCGGTCTTCGACCATCGTCTTCATCTTCGACTTATCGTCGTATCAGTTATTCAGAATGGGATAAACCCGGTCTTTCCGAATGACTCGCGTATATTTTAAATAAGTGTTACACAAACACAACATACGCCTCATTCCAATTCATCAGTCACTAACAGTAAATTAATCAAGAGAATAATTCCCCAAATATTAACCCCGAAGGCCGAAACCAACATCAGATCAATATCCAGAAAACCATTCTGCTTGGCTAACCGACAGTTAGTTTCTAAATTTCACATTCATAGGGAAAGGTTCCCATTAATTTTGTCCAAGATAAATCATTAAAATTTATTCTCAAATCTTCTTTTGAATTTCGATTCAACTAGTCGGGATTAACGAAACTTACCGAAGTAATCATTTGTTTGTTTTAATTTCCCAATCCCAACCTATTAATCCCATGAAGTAAAACTGGTCCTACTTCATATCTAACACCACGGTGTTATTGGTAAATTCAATTACCATTTCACGTTCAAATCTAATTAAAGATTTAACTATCGTCTGGAGCAAAACTGGTGATACTCCATTCTCTATCTTTTCAATCTAATTAAAGATTCATTAAAACTCCACTTAGTTTTAATCGTTAACTGGATTAAAGAATCCGTGTCATTTAAAAACACGGTTCACGATAAACCCAAAGTCACATTCCATTGATTATCGGGTTAAAGAACGAGTGTTATTTAAAACACTGTTCACGATAAACCCAAAAATCAATATCAATTCAATTTCAATTAAATATTATTTAATTGGTACACTTCATTAAATCTAAATAAAAGATTTAATCTTTTCTCAACTGGGTTCAAGAACAGTGTTAGTGAAGACACCATTCACGACAAACCCAAATCACATTTGATATTCAATACAAGGCTCTGAATAGAAAATATATCGGCTTATATTCAATATCAAATTCTACGATTAACAAATGTCGTATTGGAAATAACGATATAAATATATATCTTTCAAATTTCCATAACAACATCCATATAATCACGAATTCCAACATCGAAATATTCCGAAGACAATTTCGATTCAAATCCACTCCAATGCAATCATTGGAAATTCTGGTTATTTTTAAAACCCTTTCGAATTCAATTTATTTATTTAAAAATAAATAGAATTATAATTCTAGTTCAAAACTAGTTTACTTCGATAAAAATCTATTTTTATCTTTTCAAATATGGAGTTTTTCATCCCAATTCTTCTCAAATCATTTCTTATGATTTTACACAAATTATTACTATTTTTAATAATTTTATCAAGGCCCGTACAGTCGATTTCCATCAACGGCCATCGAACTGCACTTACAACGACCTTTTTCGAATTTGATTTGGACGTATCTCCAAATCCAACCGTTAGATTTCAAATTTCTAACATTCGTTAGAAAGCTCTTTTCGATACGAACCCAACGGTTCCGGTTTTAGGAGAATCCGACGGTTGGATCTCCCGTAATGTCCGTTTGAAATAAATGGTCGAAATTCACGAACTGCCGCGGCGCGGCGCGTTCTATTCAGGCCATTATATTATATATATAATATATATAATATATATTTCGTCGATTTCTATTTAAAACGAATTATATAAATAGTTTTAAAATTCGTTTCAAAAGCAATTTCAACTTCCATTTCAATTCAAATCAAAATTGAATTCTTCTTTATAAATTCTGTTTAAAATTCATTTCTATTCAATTCAAATTTCAATTCAATTTGAATTCATTTCAATTCAATTTGAATTCGTTTTCAATTCAATTCATTTCGAAATCGTTTTCAATTCAATTCATTTCGAAATCGTTTTCAATTCAGTTCATTTCGAAATCGTTTTATATTCAATTCATTTCGAAATCGTTTTATATTCAATTCATTTCGAAATCGTTTTCAATTCAATTCATTTCGAAATCGTTTTATATTCAATTCATTTCAAAATGAATTAAAAATCGATATAAATATCGTTCACGTCAAAATGGCGTCAATCTAATCAACACGGCTTCATATATTCCTTTATTCTATTCAACAAATGAATATTTATTTTTGTCAACACCCGACTAATCTCAACGAATGAGTACTGTCCACGTGTGACTATTTTTGTTAAATTATTTCGTTCAACACATGAATAATCTCAACGGATGAGTACTGTCAACACATGAACCTTTATTTTATAATATTCTTTATTTTCTAAATTGGAATGAGGCCCAATCAATTGCCATATAAAATTAATTATATGGATTTTCATACAACACATGTATATAATAGCATTGCAAAATAATCAACCATCAACCAAAGTGCACTGCACTGTATAAGCATCAAATGTAGACATCTAACGCTTATAACAGCCTGTCAATCAATCGATCGACATATTTAATCAATCAGGATGAGTGAACTTCAAATTTCATCCCAACACCCGTGTGGGGTTTCAAACAATCAAACACATATTTTATTTGTGCAGTTGGGCGATGTGTAAAATTTATCGTCCCAATCAATGTCCTTCAAATAGGTGTACATAAACAAACCGTCCGGTTTGTAAATGAATATTTATTTATTCACATTCACTATATTCATATTCACGTTAAAAATTATATATTTTTAACGATAAAACATTTTATTTTAACATATGAATTTCTATTCAGTTCATTCTTTAAATAAAATGATATTTTTATTTTCTAACTTATTTTAGAAAATTTCGGCGGCATAACGGCACGATACTAGAAACGGAACGAGGCCTAGCCTTATCCCCGGTCTAGTGAAGGCCCACGCCATTCACACATCAATCAAATCAATTTCATTTCACCAAACAACCAAGTTCAAATCAAATCATCTAACTAATTTTTGCAATCAAACAAACAAGTCCATGGTCTGTGGACAATTGTGTCGGGTGCTACTAAACACCGTCTGCATCCTAGTATATATATATATATATATAACTTAGAAAATGAAATTGAAAGGTGAGAAATTCTCACCGATAGCTATCCAATACCACGACTCTTCATTGATAGAAATCTTCATCGTTATCGCACCTTTGTCACCTTCGTTGCCCGTATTCACTACATATATAAAAATCACACATTTTTACTTCGATGTTCAATATATAAAAATCTCGCCTTTTTACTTCGATGTTCAATATATAAAAATCACATTTTTACTTTGATGTTCAATATATAAAAATCTCGCCTTTTTACTTCGATGTTCAATATATAAAAATCACATTTTTACTTTGATGTTCAATATATAAAAATCTCGCCTTTTTACTTCGATGTTCAATATATAAAAATCACATTTTTACTTTGATGTTCAATATATAAAAATCTCGCCTTTTTACTTTGATGTTCAATATATAAAAATCACATTTTTACTTTGATGTTCAATATACAAAAATCGCATTTTTACTTTGATGTTCAATATATAAAAATCACATTTTTATTTTTCTACACATATAAAGATGATATTTTTAATATTCCTATCATGTAAAAATTATATTTTTAATTCTCTACATAAACAAAAATCATATTTTTGATTCTTTAAAAATATAAAAATCATATTTTTAACTTACTGCTTATATAGAAATTATATTTTTGATCATATAAAAATCTACCCTTTTCTAAATATAAAAATCGAGCCTTTCTAAATATAAAAATTGAATCTTTGTAAATATAAAATCCCATTTTTCCTTTGCTGAATCATATATAAAAATCCGATTTTTCCTTTGCTAAATCATATATAAAAATCCGATTTTTATTTAGATTTGTTTTAGGAAGATCAGATCCTCATCAATGTACAAAACTGAAAAGAATATTTAATAAAAACAAACAAAACTCACAGTTGATAAAGGGGGTGGGGCTGCTCGCGTCAGGGTGCATCGGAGTGGTCAGAGAGGACGCGGAGGTGGTGCAGTCGACGGTCTGGCAGGGTGCGGCGGCGTCGTTTGATGGGGTTGGGCGGCTGCGTCGATTTTGGGCATCGCGGTCTCGAAGGAGGGAGGGCGAGGTCGTTCTCGAGGTGGAGGGTGGCAGGCGAAGTGGAGAACCGGTGGCGAGGTCCTGGGGGGCGACGACGAGTGGTGGCGGCTAGGGTTCTGAGCGCGGTCCCCTTTTTTTCTCTCTTTTTTTTTCCTTTCAGAAATGATTTTGAAAAAGGGGGGGGGGTCGGCTGATAAAAGAAGAATTATATATATTTTTTTAATTATTTAATTCTAAAAGTTGACTTTTACATATGACCTCAAAACGAGGCCCACCGCCTGTCGTCCATAGCGTTTTACCCCTATTCCGAACACAATGGGATATGTATCGTAGGCTGATTCGATCGTTTCGATCAGTTTCCGTTGAATTTACATTTAAATCATTATATTGAATTTTAAACGTACATTTCAAATTACCGGGGTCACATACGGACTCGAAAAATTCCCGAAAAATATTTTCTAGCCTCGTATTAACGATACGGTCCTAACAAAACTAGTTTCGTCGAATTCTGAGACCGTTAGAAAAATGGCCATTTTCCAGTCGATTAAAATCAACTGAAACTGGTCAAACGCGTTTTCCTTTGCTACGCTCACATATTGATTCGAAAAATTATGAAATTTGAAACCTAGCAATAATTTTACATTCCGAACCCAACAAAACTGGTTTCGTCGAAATCCGAGGTCGTTTGCAAAATGTCTATTTTTAAGGGCCTGAATTCCATAGCGACTATTCAGAATTTTCATCTGGACATATCTTTTGATTCCCGCTATGAAATTTCGAATTTTCGGATTCGTTGGAAATATATTCACAAATAGATCCTAATGTTTTTGGTTTCACTAAAATCCGGATTGTTTTGCACCCGGTACATTCATTTGAATTTTGAAATCGAATTATCGAACTACCGCGCCATTTTCAATTCTATTTATAATTATATATAAATATTTATATTCTAACGATGACGTATATAATATATACGTCGAATTTCAATTCCAAAATAAATTTTCCTTCGTTTTTATTTAAAATGATTCATTCAAAATTCGCTAAAATTGCCAAAATAAAAATTTTAAACTGGCCCAGATTTTCGGGTTATTACAATCTCCCCCACTTAAAACTTTTCGTCCCCGAAAAGGGACAAAGTCGAAAGTGGTTTGATTAATCAACTCTACGTTCGATCTGGCTTCCATTCTCCAACTTTTCAGTTTCTGAGAATTTTCAAAAATTTCAAAAATTTGGCTAACACCCTAAATTTTCGAAAAATTTCGCCATAACCTCCCCTGCAATGGGAGCATCGGGAAATCTCAAATAGCTTCCCCGGTCCTTCAGATCTCAAAAAGAAAAAGAAAAAGCCAAGTGGCTAGCCAATAGGCTCATAAAATCATCATCACCCAAACAAAACAGTAAATTATGTAGTAAACATGTACCTATTTGTCGGGCAAACAAATTTTATTCTCTGCTCTAGCCTCCTTGCTATGACCTGTTCAATGTAAGTATATGTATATACAAGCAAATGCGACCAATTTTCAATACAATTCAATATTTGGTTCAATTAGGCATAATGGTTCAAAATTATCAAACAAATAAACAAACAACACAAACATCAATCAATTAGTGAATTAGAGTTTCAAATTCATAATTTTGATACATATACAAAAAAAAATCATGTTTTTGATGCCAATTCACAACAATGTGTTCTAACTATACAAGTTTTGGTTCTCACACCAGTCTAATGGAAATATATAGATATCACACCTTCGTAACACGAACATAAATATTGATGATGCGATCGCTATCATCAATATCATCTCCGGGCGACTAGAGTGTAACCCTATATCTATCCAATATATTAAAACTTCGAATATACGTTCATGACGCGTATATGCAAAATCTTTATATATTGGATTGCCCATATTCAATATAAATAAATAATCAAATACGTTTAAAACGATTTAAACTTTCAAAACAAAATTGTTTTCATTTGAAAAATATACTCTTCACACTCGTTCTAGGATACTACTGATCCTATCTCTAACGAGTCATTCTAATTGGATATTACTAATCCAATATCTGATGAATTCTTTCGTACGGTTCTAATGTGCCTTGTTCTCTGAGCTTTGTAAACCAAAGCTCTGATACCAACTGTAAAGACCCGTAACTTCCCCGTAAAGGAAAGCGCGGATAGTTCGAGAACAAGCCACAACAGAACGCATACAAAAGAACATTTCATTGTTATTACAACAATTCCATCAGATACAAGAATATACAGAGTATAAATGAATATTACACAGAAATACCAGAGATTTAGATTACATTTAAATACATAGCAGCGGAAAATAATACAATGCACAACTGAAGAAGATATACGGATACAAAGCTTTCCGGATATCGTTCCAGCTGTAAACCAGGATCCTGTGAATATAAATCTGCAAAACCAAAACTACTAGCTGCCCGTGCGGAAAATAGGGGCACCCAGAGTTTAGGTTAAAACAATAAACTCCAGGTCAGTCATGGGACTGGTGTGAGAACTAAAACAGTCATTAATCTTTATTTTTAAAGTTTGGTAAATCAAGGGACCACGCCGTATAACACGGAACGGGTTTCCTCCCAAGAATGCCAGTGCATAAAACAAACAGCGCAATGCTAAATAAAGAAAAATGAAGCTGTTATAAGACCCAGGTCCTATCACACAATGCAACGCAAGCCGGGGGATAGGGTTTTCCCTTATAACAGCCAAAGAATGCTTGATACGTTTAAAACAGATTATTTGATACTATTATAAGTGCATAGTGTATAAAACAACTTCAAATCATAAGTATCAATCATAGGCGGCATGGGTACCATATATCATGTCGCCATACTAGTTCTACAATTAAAACCGCAAAACGTCGTATTGGAAGTTGGGTTATCATTTATGGTATGAACCGAGGCTAGGGGCAAGATCCTCTACCGATTTGTGACTCTCTATCCCGAGCCACAGGATCAGAGCTCGAGTGACCCTTGGAGCGACAGGGCCGGTCCACCGATGTGGATTAAAATTCCTGAACACTGCGTTTCCCCGCCCTTTGGGGCGTAAGCCTGGCCCGTCAGCCGACCAGGAGCATCGGCCGAAACCGATATCACGAGGCGCCTCGCTTTTCAGCAAGTAATAATAAGCAACATCCACATGAGTCAAACTCGTCAGCCAGTTCAAGCACTGACGCCACTCCTAACTAGAAAGAAACGCATGCCCTCCCTGAGGTCCGTCTCCCGTTTTTGGTTCATACCGGGTGTGAAACTCGCGAAGTAAACGTTACACAAAGCTACGCCACAAAGGCCGTGCTTCGATCATCAACCACAAGACTTTGCTTTTCAACAGAAGCCTTGATATTGCCACTTAGGCATGCCACACGGGCAATTCACTCCATGCGATTGATATCCATCAATATATAACCCCTGAGCTCGTACGTCTCAGAGAAGGGCGTTAAGCAAGAGAATAAATTCTCCGCCGCCAAACCGATATATATTTAATAGAGATCAATCACACGGACTAAAATCCAATGTCAGACACACAGTCCATTTACAAGTCCGTTCTGGGGCTGAACGAAACCGGAGGCACCTAGTACCCCGCATATCCATCGATCTCCAAGTACGTCTGGACGATCACCAGCTGTTTCCATCTTCTTGGGTGTACAGCCCAATCAAGATCATCAGTAATCACCCAAACGACGTGAAGACTTCCGGTCTTCGACCACCGTCTTCATCTTCGACTTATCGTCATATCAGTTATTCAGAATGGGATAAACCCGGTCTTTCTGAATGACTCGCGTATATTTTAAATAAGTGTTACACAAACACAACATACGCCTCATTCCAATTCATCAGTCACTAACAGTAAATTAATCAAGAGAATAATTCCCCAAATATTAACCCCGAAGGCCGAAACCAACATCAGATCAATATCCAGAAAATCATTCTGCTTGGCTAACCGACAGTTAGTTTCTAAATTTCACATTCATAGGGAAAGGTTCCCATTAATTTTGTCCAAGATAAATCATTAAAATTTATTCTCAAATCTTCTTTTGAATTTCGATTCAACTAGTCGGGATTAACGAAACTTACCGAAGTAATCATTTGTTTGTTTTAATTTCCCAATCCCAACCTATTAATCCCATGAAGTAAAACTGGTCCTACTTCATATCTAACACCACGGTGTTATTGGTAAATTCAATTACCATTTCACGTTCAAATCTAATTAAAGATTTAACTATCGTCTGGAGCAAAACTGGTGATACTCCATTCTCTATCTTTTCAATCTAATTAAAGATTCATTAAAACTCCACTTAGTTTTAATCGTTAACTGGATTAAAGAATCCGTGTCATTTAAAAACACGGTTCACGATAAACCCAAAGTTACATTCCATTGATTATCGGGTTAAAGAACGAGTGTTATTTAAAACACTGTTCACGATAAACCCAAAAATCAATATCAATTCAATTTCAATTAAATATTATTTAATTGGTACACTTCATTAAATCTAAATAAAAGATTTAATCTTTTCTCAACTGGGTTCAAGAACAGTGTTAGTGAAGACACCATTCACGACAAACCCAAATCACATTTGATATTCAATACAAGGTTCTGAATAGAAAATATATCGGCTTATATTCAATATCAAATTCTATGATTAACAAATGTCGTATTGGAAATAACGATATAAATATATATCTTTCAAATTTCCATAACAACATCTGTATAATCACGAATTCCAACATCGAAATATTCCGAAGACAATTTCGATTCAAATCCACTCCAATGCAATCATTGGAAATTCTGGTTATTTTTAAAACCCGTTCGAATTCAATTTATTTATTTAAAAATAAATAGAATTATAATTCTAGTTCAAAACTAGTTTACTTCGATAAAAATCTATTTTTATCTTTTCACATATGGAGTTTTTCATCCCAATTCTTCTCAAATCATTTCTTATGATTTTACACAAATTATTACTATTTTTAATAATTTTATCAAGGCCCGTATAGTCGATTTCCATCAACGGCCATCGAACTGCACTTACAGCGACCTTTTTCGAATTTGATTTGGACGTATCTCCAAATCCAACCATTAGATTTCAAATTTCTAACATTCGTTAGAAAGCTCTTTTCGATACGAACCCAACGGTTTCGGTTTTAGGAGAATCCGACGGTCGGATCTCCCGTAATGTCCGTTTGAAATAAATGGTCGAAATTCACGAACTGCCGCGGCGCGGCGCGTTCTATTCAGGCCATTATATTATATATATAATATATATTTCGTCGATTTCTATTTAAAACGAATTATATAAATAGTTTTAAAATTCGTTTCAAAAGCAATTTCAACTTCCATTTCAATTCAAATAAAAATTGAATTCTTCTTTATAAATTCGTTTTAAAATTCATTTCTATTCAATTCAAATTTCAATTCAATTTGAATTCATTTCAATTCGCTTTCAATACAATTTGAATTCGTTTTCAATTCAATTCATTTCGAAATCGTTTTCAATTCAATTCATTTCGAAATCGTTTTCAATTCAGTTCATTTCGAAATCGTTTTATATTCAATTCATTTCGAAATCATTTTATATTCAATTCATTTCGAAATCGTTTTATATTCAATTCATTTCGAAATCGTTTTCAATTCAATTCATTTCGAAATCGTTTTATATTCAATTCATTTCAAAATGAATTAAAAATCGATATAAATATCGTTCACGTCAAAATGGCGTCAATCTAATCAACACGGCTTCATATATTCCTTTATTCTATTCAACAAATGAATATTTATTTTTGTCAACACCCGACTAATCTCAACGAATGAGTACTGTCCACGTGTGACTATTTTTGTTAAATTATTTCGTTCAACACATGACTAATCTCAACGAATGAGTATAGTCAACACATGAACCTTTATTTTATAATATTCTTTATTTTCTAAATTGGAATGAGGCCCAATCAATTACCATATAAAATTAATTATATGGATTTTCATACAACACATGTATATAATAGCATTGCAAAATAATCAACCATCAACCAAAGTGCACTGCACTGTATAAGCATCAAATGTAGACATCTAACGCTTATAACAGCCTGTCAATCAATCGATCGACATATTTAATCAATCAGGATGAGTGAACTTCAAATTTCATCCCAACACCCGTGTGGGGTTTCAAACAATCAAACACATATTTTATTTGTGCAGTTGGGCGATGTGTAAAATTTATCGTCCCAATCAATGTCCTTCAAATAGGTGTACATAAACAAACCGTCCGGTTTGTAAATGAATATTTATTTATTCACATTCACTATATTCATATTCACGTTAAAAATTATATATTTTTAACGATAAAACATTTTATTTTAACATATGAATTTCTATTCAGTTCATTCTTTAAATAAAATGATATTTTTATTTTCTAACTTATTTTAGAAAATTTCGGCGGCATAACGGCACGATACTAGAAACGGGACGAGGCCTAGCCTTATCCCCGGTCTAGTGAAGGCCCACGCCATTCACACATCAATCAAATCAATTTCATTTCACCAAACAACCAGGTTCAAATCAAATCATCTAACTAATTTTTGCAATCAAACAAACAAGTCCATGGTCTGTGGACAATTGTGTCGGGTGCTACTAAACACCGTCTGCATCCTAGTATATATATATATATATAACTTAGAAAATGAAATTGAAAGGTGAGAAATTCTCACTGATAGCTATCCAATACCACGACTCTTCATTGATAGAAATCTTCATCGTTATCGCACCTTTGTCACCTTCGTTGCCCGTATTCACTACATATATAAAAATCACACATTTTTACTTCGATGTTCAATATATAAAAATCTCGCCTTTTTACTTCGATGTTCAATATATAAAAATCACATTTTTACTTTGATGTTCAATATATAAAAATCTCGCCTTTTTACTTCGATGTTCAATATATAAAAATCACATTTTTACTTTGATGTTCAATATATAAAAATCTTGCCTTTTTACTTCGATGTTCAATATATAAAAATCACATTTTTACTTTGATGTTCAATATATAAAAATCTCGCCTTTTTACTTTGATGTTCAATATATAAAAATCACATTTTTACTTTGATGTTCAATATATAAAAATCGCATTTTTACTTTGATGTACAATATATAAAAATCACATTTTTATTTTTCTACACATATAAAGATGATATTTTTAATATTCCTATCATGTAAAAATTATATTTTTAATTCTCTACATAAACAAAAATCATATTTTTGATTCTTTAAAAATATAAAAATCATATTTTTAACTTACTGCTTATATAGAAATTATATTTTTGATCATATAAAAATCTACCCTTTTCTAAATATAAAAATCGAGCCTTTCTAAATATAAAAATCGAATCTTTGTAAATATAAAATCCCATTTTTCCTTTGCTGAATCATATATAAAAATCCGATTTTTCCTTTGCTAAATCATATATAAAAATCCGATTTTTATTTAGATTTGTTTTAGGAAGATCAGATCCTCATCAATGTACAAAACTGAAAAGAATATTTAATAAAAACAAACAAAACTCACAGTTGATAAAGGGGGTGGGGCTGCTCGCGTCAGGGTGCATCGGAGTGGTCAGAGAGGACGCGGGGGTGGTGCAGTCGACGGTCTGGCAGGGTGCGGCGGCGTCGTTTGATGGGGTTGGGCGGCTGCGTCGATTTTGGGCATCGCGGTCTCGAAGGAGGGAGGGCGAGGTCGTTCTCGAGGTGGAGGGTGGCAGGCGAAGTGGAGAACCGGTGGCGAGGTCCTGGGGGGCGACGACGAGTGGTGGCGGCTAGGGTTCTGAGCGCGGTCCCCTTTTTTTCTCTCTTTTTTTTTTCCTTTCAGAAATGATTTTGAAAAAAGGGGGGGTCGGCTGATAAAAGAAGGATTATATATTTTTTTTTAATTATTTAATTCTAAAAGTTGACTTTTACATATGACCTCAAAACGAGGCCCACCGCCTGTCGTCCATAGCGTTTTACCCCTATTCCGAACACAATGGGATATGTATCGTAGGCTGATTCGATCGTTTCGATCAGTTTCCGTTGAATTTACATTTAAATCATTATATTGAATTTTAAACGTACATTTCAAATTACCGGGGTCACATACGGACTCGAAAAATTCCCGAAAAATATTTTCTAGCCTCGTATTGACGATACGGTCCTAATAAAACTAGTTTCGTCGAATTCTGAGACCGTTAGAAAAATGGCCATTTTCCAGTCGATTAAAATCAACTGAAACTGGTCAAACGCGTTTTCCTTTGCTACGCTCACATATTGATTCGAAAAATTATAAAATTTGAAACCTAGCAATAATTTTACATTCCGAACCCAACAAAACTGGTTTCGTCGAAATCCGAGGTCGTTTGCAAAATGTCTATTTTTAAGGGCCTGAATTCCATAGCGACTATTCAGAATTTTCATCTGGACATATCTTTTGATTCCCGCTATGAAATTTCGAATTTTCGGATTCGTTGGAAAGATATTCACAAATAGATCCTAATGTTTTTGGTTTCACTAAAATCCGGATTGTTTTGCACCCGGTACATTCATTTGAATTTTGAAATCGAATTATCGAACTACCGCGCCATTTTCAATTCTGTTTATAATTATATATAAATATTTATATTCTAACGACGACGTATATAATATATACGTCGAATTTCAATTCCAAAATAAATTTTCCTTCGTTTTTATTTAAAATGATTCATTTTAAATATTCAAAATTCGCTAAAATTGCCAAAATAAAAATTTTAAACTGGCCCAGATTTTCGGGTTATTACAAATAGCACTCATAGCATCCAGATTATATATCTCACGTAAACCATCCTAATCGGATTCAACATCCCTCAAGCACAAGCCCCAGAGGCCTAAACCAATATCAGACAAGCACCCAAGGAACACCTCCTTCGACGTTGGATAATTTACATGAGACGGTACAAACAAAACATCCAGCACGCATGACAGACTCTGACTATCACCACCAATCTTGCATCGAAACCATCGTTGATCGTACGACTGGCTGAACAATTTGACATCAATTGTCAAGGGCCAATGGTAAACCCGGGTTCTAGCAAAAACGCCACACGACAAAATGTGTCTAGGTCGTACACAATGCCTAGGGTACTTGACCATCCAAAGAAATTGTGTAACCCTTGCTTTAAGCCCGCTAGAACCTACGATAACGATAATTCCTAGGCCTTCGGTACCTTTAGTCGTCATCGAAGCCCACTATCCAACCATTGTCAACAAACTGAGAACACCTTTGAGTTGTCATCACATTCGTTGTATTTCGACGAACAACGAACATATCTCAACACTTCAATATTCTCACTTGAACACACTTCGAAGTCACAACATTGCTGAACTTATGAAATGTTCGATCCATAATTACTCAGCACATAATTGCCCGATCTATAATTGCTTAGTCCATGATTTCCCGACCGATCCATCCCTCTACACTTCGACCGACCGACCACCTTCTGCCCGACCGACCCCATTTTAACCTACCCAAATTGACTGACCCATATTGACCAATCCATATTTTCCCGACCGACCACACAAAAATTCCGACCGACCTACCGACCACCTTCTTCTCGACCGACCCCATATTGACCGACCCAAACACTTGTACTACACTTTGTACTACACGCTTGACCCGTGGCCTGTACTGATCCAATTTACCACCAAATTCCACCAAAACTTCGTCAAATGACGAGATCGATGAAATCTACTCATCTAATTCATCCAGTACAAGCATAAGCATGTTATGAAATCACTAATAACATGAATATGATGATTTTCACCAAAATTTTGCAAACTTCACCAAAATCATGATAAATGAAGATATGAACCAAATTGTGGATCTAAATAGCACAAATATATGAAAATTACTGGTTTTAAGTTGCTAAATTAGATCCTATGGCAATTCATATGAAAATAAACTCACCGTGATGTATATCTAAAAGAAAACACTTGAAAATAATGAAATCATGTGCATACAACTCATATACTTGATCGAATCCGCATGAGAGATGCATTTCACTCACCAATTCTCCGAAATCACCAAAAACACTTAGATATAGATTCAGACAGCGAAGAATTTGCTCTAAACTCTTCGATTCCATGAACTCTTTCTTGAAACGGCGTAGATCTAGCTCTAAACGTTGTAGATCTTCGATTCTCTAAGCTTTATTGGTGGAAAGGTGAAGAGAATGGAGAAATGGAGGAACTCTAGCTGTTCAAATGAGAGAACAGAGAAAGTAAACCATTCTCCATACCTCCTATCCCCTATTTATAGCCTCCACCAGCCCACTAATGGGCCTCCCCAAATCAGCCCATTATGGTTTATAAAAACCTAAACAACCAACTATAAAACCTTAAAATAGTGATTCCTTCCAAACCGCTGAGCCAAATCTTTAATGTGACCACTCTACGGAAAGGGAAACATCATTTCCTTTCCAATGGCACAGGTTTCAACACCAACTCGATCCTAGTCAAAAGTTATGCCTTGTACAAAACTGATAAGGGAAAAATGGTCACAAACAAAATTAGTAAAAATTATGGACATGTCTCAAATCCCTGTAAGCAACATATTAAAATATGAGAATGATCCAACCCTCAGAAAATAAAATAAAAATATTTTATGATCTTCTGATACATAAAATACGGGTTATTAAATTCTCCTCCATTTTGGAATTTCACCCCCGAAATTAGGGGTGGGCGTGGTTCGGTATATAGGCATGCGGTTTAGTCCAATTTAATACGGTTTGATCAACAGTTAAGCCGCAAACGAACCGTATCATTGCGAGTCAGTTTGGTTTGGATATTTTCTTTAGAAAAAGAACCCAAACCGTTTTTTTGCATTGATTTTGAGGTTCGATTTGGGCGGTTTTCGCACTAAGGTTCGGTTAATGCCCACCTCTACCCGAAATCCCAACAAACATAAGCAACCAAAACAATTCCGCATGCCTATCATTCATGAACAACCAATTCTATCACCAAATTAGCAGTCATCAAGCCATGCATCCATAGCCTTATCCTAACACGTGGAATTCTAAAAAAAACTATAGTACAAGTTACAATGATGTAATGATGACACGATAACAATGGGTTATACCGACAATGAGTTCTGGATCAGTCTCTTTCATGCTCTCTTCCGTCTCCCATGTACAATCGTCGCCATCCTCATTCCATTGTACCTTGACTAGCTTAATCGCCTTCCTCCTAAGCTGTTTTGTGTCATTCCTCGTAACACGAAGTGGCTTACGAGGTCTCGCAATTATGGTCTCTACTTCCAGGTCTTTGTACTGCTCTGGAGATACCACCACATTCGAATCATGCAAGAACTTCCGTAGAAATGACACGTGGAAAACATTATGCACACTTGACATCTTCTCGGGTAACTCCAACATATATGCGAGCTTTCCAATTCGCTCAACTATCGAAAATGATCCAACAAATCTTGGAGATAATTTTCCCTTACTTCCGAACCTAACCATTTGCTTTAATGGCGAAATCCTCACAAAAACCATATCGCCAACGTTGAATTCCAAATCATTTCGACGCTTATCAGCATAACTCTTCTACCGATCTTGGGTTGCCTTCATTCGTTGCGAACGATCTCGATACAACCCAATGTTTCTCTTATCATTTCAGGCCCAAGTATCAACTTATCTCCAGTTTCTAACTAACATGCCGTAGAATTACATGGTCTGCCATACAACGCCTAGTATGGTGCCATCCCAATACTCGACTGGCAGCTATTATTATACGCAAACTCAACTAATGTAGATGGTCTTCCCATGATCCCCTAAAATCCAACACACAAGCTCTTAGGAGATCTTCCAAAACTCGGTTAACCCTCTCGGTTTGACCATTGGTATGGGGATAACAAGTTGTACTCAAACACAACTCAGTTCCCAAAGCTTCTTGCAAACTCTTCCAAAATCCACTCGTAAATAATGGATCACGATCACTTACTATACTCTTCGGGATACCAAGGAATCGAAACATCCATTTCACGTAAACCCTGGCCAACTTAGATGCCATCCTAGCTGATTTGACAGCTATGAACCTTGCACTTTTGGTCAAGCGATCCACGATGGCCCAAATTCCTTCGTTTCCTGCCCTGGTTCTAAGTAGTCCATCGATAAAATCCATCGATATCTGCTCCCACTTCCACGTAGGCACTTCCAAAGGCTGAAGCAAACCACTCGGCTTCTTTTGTTCAGCTTTCACTAACTGACAGTTCATACACTTAGAAATAGACTTTCCAATATCTTGCTTCATCCCCTCCCAGTAGTAAACTCTCTTCATATCTTGATACATCTTATTACCATGGGATGAATTGTCAACTTTGAGTGATGACACTCCCTCAGAACCTCATCTCTTGATCCATCGACATCAGGAACAACTAGTTGTCCTTGCTTTCGAAGCCAACCTTCTCGATCGACCTCAAACTCTTTATCTTCTGGTTCCAGTTTTCGGATAAACTCGACAAGCTTCGCATCACGTTTTTGGCTCTCGCCAATCCTTTCGATGAGAGTAGGTCTTATGATAAGCTTGCCAATATTTCAGGTTCCAACTCACACCTTGGCCTGAAATCGAATTTTGCCTGATACTCATGGCTCTTCCATTCCAAAAACATCGCCCCTAAACTCGTGTGTCTTCGATTCAGCGCATCTACAACCGCGTTACCCTTACCAGGCGTATAGGCAATACCAAAATCATACGATGCCAGAAACTCTAACCATTGTTGCTGCCCAAGATTCAAATCCTTTTAGGAGAAAAGATACTTTAATGACTTGTTCAAACCAGCAGGTAATGTCTCCACATCTTCAGAGAAAACACAATCGCTGCTAACTCCAAATCATGAGTTGGATAATTACACTCATGCGGCTTTAGTTGTCGACTCGCGTAGGCCACAACCTTATATTTCTGCATCAGTATCGATCCAAGCCCAGTACCACATGCATCGGTGCATACCACCATCTCTTCATTCCCACTCGGAATGGTCAACACAGATGCACTTGTAAATCACTCTTTCATTATTCCAAATTCTTGCTCATACTTTGCATCCTATGTGAACACTTGGTTCTTCTTCGTCAATCATGTCAATGGTGAAGCTATCCTGGAGAAATCCTTGATAAACCATCAATAATAACCAGCCAACCCAAGGAAACTCCAAACATCCGTTGCATTCTTAGGTCTGTCCCAGTCCTGGATCGCTACCACTTTAGTGGGGTCAACCATTATCCCATTTCCAGAAACAACTTGGCCTAAGAACCTCACTTCACCCTTCCAGAAGTGACACTTCGAAAATTTAGCCTTTAGTTGATGCTTTCGCAAGATTTCCAAAACAATTCTCAAGTGCGTCTTGTGCTCTTCCTCATTCCGAGAGTAAACCAGAATGTCATTCATGAACAAAGCACGAACTTGTACAACTGCTCTCTAAAAAAACTATTCATAAGATCTACAAAGTACGATGGCGTGTTAGTCAACCCGAATGGCATTACCAACCATTCGAAGAAACTGGATGGTGTCCTAAAAGCAGTCTTCGGCACACTATCCATTGCCACCCTCAATTGGTGAAATCCCATTGCCAAATCCATCTAAGAAAAAACTTTGCCCTCGTGAAGCTGATTGAAAAAGTCATCTATCCTTCGAAACGGATACTTGTTCTTCTTGGTCACCTTGTTCAGCTCATGATAATCCACACACAATCTCAACGAGCCATCTGCATTGGTTGCAAACACTACTGGTGCACCACACTCGGAAACACTCCTCCAAATGAATTCTTTTCCCAAAAGGTCACGAACTTGCACCTTTAACTCTCATTGTTCCTTGGCGCCATCCTCCTAAGAGGCACAACGATTAGTCTAGCACCCTTGACCAAACCGATCCTAAACTCGATCTCATGATGCAGCGACAACCCTTTGACCTCGTCAAAGACATCTTGGAACACATTTGCATTCAGCACCGATGACATGTATTCCTATGGAATCAAAAGCAAATATATATAGCTTACGAAGACCCCGTCTTCGAGCTTACATCTAATCAACACCTTTTGCCCTTCCATATCCCCGACTCTCACCTCTAACTTCTCGCAATTCACTCTTTCCGCATTCCTCTTGTAATACCCGGTATTTTAATAACATGTTAGAACCATAAATCAAGGCAGAATTAATTTTCAAATAAGAATCAGGGAAAACAGGTTGCGCCATTGCGTTCGTCTCGAAATTCTGCTTGGAAATGAGTCCGAGTTTTCGAGAAACAGAGTCCATATGAGGGAGATATTACCCTCCGAAGTTTCAAGGATTTTCAGAATAGAAAAACAACTCGAATTTGAAATTCGAATTCAAACCCCAGCGCAGAATGGGAGGGAATTTTCCCGCCCAGGACCAGGTTGACACTGTGGTCGACCTCCCAGGGACCAGGTCGACCTGGGGGTAGACCCGGTGCTGAAACCCTATTTTGAGCCTGGGTTCATTCTGATGTTTCTGGTCTCATTTTCAGTCTAGATTCGTTCGCCTAATCCTATATAAACAGCCCCTAGCCCCTATCTCTTTACACCATTCTTCTCTAACCTTATACTGCACAAATTCTTGATGGGCATGGCTTCTTCTTTAAAATTAAATTAAAATAAAACACGAAGACTACTTCTTGAAGACTACGGCTAGGAATTGCATATCGGGGATTTTTTTCTACAATCAAATCAAGATTCAACGATTCAACAATTCGACGACTAATTTCTAGATTCAACTTCTGCATCTCAATTTTTTAGTCCACGATCTGTAAGTTCTAGTTATTTTGAGATTTAAACTTGTTAATTGTAATTTGGACATGAGATAAAGTGAAATGGACTTAAGTATGATAATCGATTCACATCTATTCTAGTTTCCATCTTGGATCTTGACATTTGGGAATATTGCTATGAAATCAGTTCAGACCTATTCATGTTGTAAATCAAACTCTTTCATGTCCATAACATTATCATGTCTGTGATGTTGAATCAGTCTATTATTTACAAGTTTGGGACTATCACCTTATGCCATGACTATCACCTTATTATGCTAGATTTGAAATCCTATAATTTTCTATATGTCAGTGATGTTGTACCAATTATCTCAAGTTATATCATGCTAGTCTTGTATCCCTTTTATCACTTTATGCTCGTCCTTTTTGCCTATCATAGTTTTGATGTTATTCCCCTTATTTCTGGATTTGGATTTACTTGTGATTTAGATCGATTCACCTTTACGTGCGATGGGAATACGATTTGGGTAGATTAGGCAAAACATGAATTGGTTATAAACATGAATCATGAACTTGATAGTAGGCATAAGTTGAAACTTGACATGGAACTTGACATGAAACTTGTCATGAAACTTGACACGAACTTGACATGAAATTTGAACATGGACATGACACTAGAATGAACTTGAAAATGGCCAACTCGAGGTTGGGTTGAGTTTGCAGTGTAATTCTGCCCGGAACCGCCCGGCAGATACAGTGACTGCAAACAATAGGATCTAATGTGGGTAGTTGGTCATATCGCGCTTGAAACCCGAGGTCAGACTGAGTTGTGGTGTAAATCTGCCCGGAACCGCCCGGCATATCCAGTAACCACAACAACAGTTCTGATGTGAGAGGTTGGGGTGCATTAATGAATTAATGCCACATGATAGGGTTAAGTCATGAACATGAAAGACAACACTTAACCAACTTGACATATGATTTGTAGGGTTAAGTCATGAATTTAAATGGCAACACTTAAATTGTTGGACAGAAACCCTAGTTACGCAGTCCATTTTAGCAGTAACCCACTAGATGTATCATGGTACCCTGGTACTAGGTAGAGTGGGGCACGATTACTGGGCTGATTGTAAGCGACCAGAACGACGGCTGAGTTGGTGCGTCAGTGTAGGTTCAGGCGGACTATGGTCGTGCACGTAGTCCGGAGTTGAAAAATAGGCATTGGACATCAGTAGGTTTACACTGTGCGTGCTTGATTCGTGTCGGTGGTTGGCACCCTAGGGATTGATACACCCTATGGTGGACCTAGCACAGGTGACTACATTCGTGATAGGGCCGTATGACACAAACACACAACGAGCTAGAACTTGTAAGGAGCCGATCGATTAATAGATCGTTCCATAGGACCCCGAAATTGGTCATTTCATGATATTGGGCCAGGGATCATTTCATGGTTAATATTAGACATGGGTTGGGATACTAGTACAGTTGGTGCAGCAAATCTTTGACATGCGATGCTATACTTGATTTATCATGTTATCTTAGTCTATCTTGCCCATCTTGACAACATCCTTATGTTTACTTTCAGTTTATACATGTCATGTTACCTTTACCTGTTTTTATGCTGGAAGTCACTAGGACTTACCAGTCTTTATGACTAACCAGTCTTTATAGGGATGTGGAAACATTATTTACTCTTTTGCCATTTGTTTGTTTTCGCCAACTGTTTTATACTTTTATGCAGGTTTCCCTTATATTCATTCGAGGAATTCATTTATATTCTCACGTCTCCTCTCAATTTCATGTCTTAAAATCTCGTGCATTCTAAAAGAGCTTATATGTATGCTTTAACCGATCCAAAGACATATAGTACGAGCTGAATGTATGTTGCTCGACCAAACATGACTTACTGCTCATTCAACCAGAATATTACAGCTATGCCCCCGCTATGTTTTTTAACGAGCAGTCCATAAAGTGAGGAGCACGCTCGACCCATCCTTGCTTCTGTGAGCGAGCAAGTGGAAGCTTGAATGGCCATATGCTTGCCTGTATAACCATTCACGTTTTCATATTAACATATTCAGCCCATCCCCTTGTATCCAAGATGCCATGTGTATGCTTCGTATTATAAAGTTCCTGAGTGAATTACATGTTTATTCCAACACATGTTTGAACCACCCACTGGAACGTGCTCGACCGCTCACAAATGCTGGTCATCCAAGTATTTATAACTACATATAGATGGACATGTTATATGTATAATGTTTTGTATGCATTCTTGACTTCCATTATATGTTAGTTGAGACTTAAGATCTTTATTGAAGCCATATACATCACTTTATGGACGCTGCTTTGTATGTAAGCTTCATATTTTGCATGGCTCATACAGTATTTATTCAGACTTCGGCGAATAGCATGTAGATGCAATATGTAACAAATGTGCCCTTATATGATTTACACTTTTTGAGGATTTTGTGCAAATGAAAATGTGCCCGCTCCAATTTACTTTATAAACTGACCGACTGCGAATTTTCTTAATGAACGATCACTTACAATGCGATCGACCGACCGGAACGTAGTGTGCGATCGAGTTGGTGGCGTGCGAATGAGTTGCAATGTGCAACATCTTTCGATTGAGCGGACGATGTGCGACAGACCTCTTATGTTTCTTGACCGCTTTGCGCTCGATCAGGCTAGTGCTCGTACACTTTGAGAAGTGCCTGAACCATTGTTTTCTGAACCACATTCAAAACGTGGTTAACATTTTCCCCTCGAAGTTTGTATTTCTTGCTTGCAAGAAGTGCGGGCTTCGAAATGAACATTTTTATTGATATATTTTGCACTGAGATCCAATTATAGCCTTTTGTCATGCTGTGGCGAACCACGCTTTGAGTTCATATGCTTTATGTCACCTGTTCTGTAATCAAAACAAGAAGTTGCACGATTTTGGACTTATACTTCACCACCGACTGTCTGTATCGATAACGGATTAGATAAAAACTAAATTATAGTGAATTTTATTTTGAATTGAATAAAGTGTTCGCACAGGGTCTATTTTTACTCAGCGGTTTATAACTCGTTGAATATTGTTTGCACAAACACGATATTCTAATTTGAATTTGCATTAACGCTTAAAAGAAACCAATCAACCAAAGCCAATTGTGGATTTCAAACGTCATTGTTTTAACGATATATATGATGGTGAACAACATTTCATACGTTTGGAAATGTATATCCATGATTTATTTCCGGCTTCCCTTTAGAGAAGTCCTGGATATTTGTGCCCCTGTCTGGGAGGTTTTTATCCTTCACGGTGGGAAGAATTTTGGATTTCGTGTCCCTGCTTAGGGCTAAATCTAATACTTGTCGCATCTGGTATATTCAGACACTACACAAGTTAATTGGTTAAGATCTGAACTTTGTCTACAGTCTTGCTTGGTAAATTCAGGCATTGGAGACTTTCGTCACTCGATTATACCGGTTAATCCAAGCGATGGTAGGTTCAGAAGGAATGCCCTCAGGGAGGAATTTGGTTGCAGCCCAATGTTTGTCGTAATCGGATCAGGTACTCCCTGATACTGACGATCAATTGGGTGCCCCATAGAGGTTTTTTGGATTTTCAATTTTGCCTCTACTTATGGGAGGACAAAATTTTAAACTTGCCCTTACTGTGGAGGGACTTCATTTTGCCTCTGCTATGGGAGGACTTTGCTTTTCCCTTGATATGGAGGGTGCCCTTGCTATGGAAGGACTTTTACCCTTGCTATTGAGGGACTTTTACCCTTACTATGGAGGGTGCCCTTACTATGGAGGAACTTTTACCCTTGCTATGGAGGGTGCCCTTGCTATGGGGGGACTTTTACCCTTGCTATAGAGGGTGCCCTTGCTATGGAGGGACTTTTACCCTTTCTATGGAGGGTGCCCTTTCTATGGAGGGACTTCATTGTGCCTCTGCTATGAGAGGTCTTTGATTTTTCGCAGTTCCACAAGGTGACCATCAGTTGTTGTGTCATATACGCTTAACTATGGTAAGAGATCTCAGCCGGACTGAGAGGATTTCTTGACATAACATTGTTGGATTTGTATGAACGTCAGTCCTTACATGTTGAATACACTTATCCATAGTAGGTGAATGCAGCCGGACCGAGAGGTTCTTTCAAACATCAGTCGTCCTGTCAGATTCACCTTGTTATAATTAGTGATAACATTTAGACTGAGATGTTATGACCCTTTGGGGTTTGCAAGGGTTTGCGTCATTCCGTGGAGTGAACGTTGACCTCCTGCTGGATGCACTCGACTAATACAACTGATTGCAGTCGGGCGTGGGCTGCCCCTTGGAACTTGCAACCTTGGAACCGCTTGCCAAACTCTCCACCGTTTGACCTTTGGCAACTCATCTCATTCACTTTCCAAGGTGGTTCTTTTAATCGTCACATTTATGCATGCTGATGTTTTTTGCACTCACTGCTTGAGTTGGTGTTATTGGGGTTGCCACATGTTTTGAGGAAGCAAGCATTTGTCGGATAGCATGTTAGTAAGAAATCATCTTTTTAGCAAATTTTGAATTATCAAGAATATTGCCAGTAAGATATTTACTCAGACAAATATGCTGAAATGTGTTGTCAGTTACATAGCAAATGTTCAGTGCCTCACTTGCAAATTATTACAGACTGTTTACAAGAAGTTCTGAATATAACGAAAGTGAAATACGAAGTAAAGCATGAAGTAAAGCACGAAGTAAAGTAGGAAGTAAAGCGGGAAATAATGCGGTGGCGATGTTGATTGCTTATTCTGAGCCATTGAAATTGGAGCACCAATCATTGATCCTTAGTTGATTATCGGCCTTGGATCGGTTTGAGCAGGAGCCCTGTTATTTGGGCCGGACTGGTCATTTGATGCCCCCTCGCCCCTGGGGAGATGTAGAAGGATTCACAGCTTGAGGATTTCGCTTTCTTTCGGTTCAGCTCATGTACGGTTTTATCTTGAGCTATGCTATGGCTGCATTTCTGCTACCTTTAGGGAATTAAGCTACTTTTTTTTTAAGTTTTATGCTTCTTTATTTATTCATGGCAGAACTTGTTGTAATGGAAAATGATAGTTGGTATGTAACACCCCACATCTGTTAAGGTCACTCACAAAGGGAATGCCTTAACTTCAATGGAGTATTATGGGTACTGGAACAGAAATATTACAAGACAGACATATATAAAACAGCGGAAAATAAAGTGGAAGTACTTCAAATCATTTATTAAATATAAATGTTTACAAGAAAAGCCCATCAACTTCCAATACCCAATTTCATAGTTAAAATATCTGTCTTGCTCAAAAACAAAGAAGCATAATCTCCAATAAAGCAAAGCAAGCCATAGCCAAGAGAAATTCAAGCCATACATAAAAGAGCCTTGGAGCTTGGTAAGATCCGAACTAAGCTGTATTCCCACCCTGTGAACCTTGGGGGGGGGGGAAACAGAAGAAAAAGAGGCGAAACAAAATGGGTCAGTCATAAAGACTGAGTAAGTCCTAGTGACTTTCAGCATAAAAATGAGTAAAGATAACATGGCATGAATAAACTGAAAGTAAACATAAGCTTGAAGACAAGGTAGGCAAGATAAACTAAGACAACAAGATAAACTATTATAACAAGATAAACTAAGGTAACAAGATAAACTTCGGGCACGATGAAACAAGTATAACATCCCATAATTCCTATGAAGTATCCCACCGCATGGTTTCTATCAAGAATAACATCGCAAGGTTTCTAAGCTTTACCATTAAAACGATATCTATTTGCTCTGCACCACCTAACTAGCATCCTCATAAGTGTCTTACATGGAATGATCCGTATTCCTACTAGTGTCCCAACTAGTGTCCTGTGTAACAAGGATCCGTACCCCCTACTAGTGTCCCAACTAGTAGCCCGTGTTATGTAATAATTACAACGTGATCCCAATCCCCGCAATTATGGTAGCCTTCAGGTGTGCATCGATTATGAGGATTCCACCTCGATCACCCCAATGGACATGTATATATTCGATGCACCCTTACTACCTTATTGATCGGCTCCCTACTTGACCTAGTTCTCGTTTGTGTCACGCGGCCCCCTACTTGTGGATACCTGTGCTGGTCCCACCATGGGGTGTATCAAGTCCCATGGTGGCAACCCTGACACAATCAAGATGCACAGCTTTATACCTACTGATGCCCAGTGGCTAAATTTTCTGCGCCGAAGTTTGTGCACGCCCGCGCTCCGTTAGAACCTGCACTGCTGCACCAACCGCCGCTAATTTGACCTCTTATCATCAGCCCAGTAATCATGCCCCACCCTGCCTAGCTCAGGGTTCCGTTGATACCTAATGTGGGTTACTGCTGAAATGGGTCCCCGTTACTAGGTTTTTCTAATGGTTAAGTCTGTGGGCCTATATTCTCTGATATTACCCACCAACCCTGATGTGTACTTAACCCCGCTACTGATTCAAGCATGTGTATTTAATGGTTAAGTGTATGTGGGCCTATATTTACTAATATTACCCACCAACCCAATATGTACTTAACCCTTCTACTCGTTATGTTACCATGGTTAAGTGTTTACCTTAGTTAACTTAACCTTTCTCGCTTATTATGTTTGATTGGTTAAGTGTGGTTTATTAACTTAACCCCGTTCGTCTATCTGGTTACATTGGTTAATAATTTTCTTGTTAACTTAACCCCATGTGTTACTTAACCCTACCACGCATCACATCAGATTGGTTAAGTGCATGTTAACTTAACCCCATCCACTAGTCATATTATAATGGTTAAGTGTTATCAACTTATTCAAGTTAACTTAACCCACCCGCTTGTCCTGTTATGTTGGTTAAGTGTTACTACTTAACCGCAACCACTTGTCTAATTAACCCATTGTATTAGTTAAGTGTTCTCATTAACTTAACCTCACTCTCTAGTCCTGTTTAATCATGTTATAATGGTTAAACATTTGCTTAACCTTACCCACTCCCGTAGTCAATCATATTAAATTGGTTAAGTGTCCAGATTAACCTAACCCTACCCACCAATTTAGTTAACATGTTGAAATTGGTTAGGTATTACTATTCGTATTTCCACATGTCACCCACTTAACCCCCATGTCCCACCACATGTTTATCTGGTTAAGTATTTCTTAATTCATTAAGGCCGTAACCTTATAAAGACCTCTCACATTAGACTGACATTTATGGCAGCTGGATTTGCCGGGCGGGTCCGGGCAGTCTTACACCATAAAAGAGTCTAACCTCGTGTCTTTACAACTGTTGCGCTTTTAATTTGGGCCTAGGACCTCTCACATTGGGCTGACATTTGTGACTACTGGATTCGCCGGGCGGTTCCGGGCAGGTTTACGTCACAAACGAGTCCAACCTCGTGTCCTAAGCATTGATTATCACTTATAATTTTTACCCCAATTTGAATTTATTTCCCCTATTCAAATTATCAATTAATTCCTAATTTAACAATGTCCATAATTGACTCAATTATGTCCATCAATTAATGGTATGCAAAATCATACCAATTTTACCACAATTTATCTTTGGCCACCAAAGGCAACTTATCTCAATTTATATTTATCCCTCTTTTAAGACTATTACATACCAACTAATATATGTACCCAATTCTAGTCAGTTTACATATATACCAAGTTTCATGTTTTTTTTCATATGTCAAGATCTAGCCAAAATTACATGTATCAGGTTTCATACCCAATAAACCCAAATCCGATGATTCATGATGTAGTTATCCCAAACTATAATCTTTTTATTTCAATACATGCCAGTTGCCCAAGTTCATAATACATGTTTATGCCAATTATAAAGTTTACAAACGCTTTCATGCTCAAATTTCCAAGTCTACACATGCCTAATTAACATAAGCCCAATCTTTTGATTTAATTTACATAGGCTCCAAAACTCATAATTTTATTTTACATGCCAAATTACATACATGTTATATATACCAAATTTCATGTTACATTACATAGATCCAATTGGTGTCGAATTCCATGTATAGAATATTTATGCAAATTTTATCATAACAGGATTATACCCAAATTTACAGATCTACCCCAAACTTGCAAATAAAATGATAACATCCAATTTCATGTTGCCAATTATTAATCATATTCTTATAGGAAATAATCCCATTATTCCCCCGTATACATCTCGTATGCGAATCGTGATTTTAGGCCAAGGTCCGAAGTTGACCAAGGTTCATCAAAAGAAAATAAATAGGAGAAGGTAGAAATTTGCATAATAAATAGATCAGAGAGAAAAACAACATCATGATAGGCATAAAGATTAGAACGTGATGATAACATCATTACGAACCAAGAAAACTGCTGAATAAATCACAAATTTGTCATGAGAATAAAGGTAGACAAGTCTCAAATCTAGAGATTCAAAAAGCAACAGGAATAGATCTGAATCGATAAACATACTTAGATTCAATTCCATTTCATTTCATGCCCATATTAAAATTAAATATTTAGATCTGAAAATAACTAGCACTTACAGAGAACGGCTAATGAATTAGGGAGTGAATTTGTCGTAGAAAGTTGCAGTGTCATTGATCTATCCTCTTGAATTTGTTGTAGAAGCATTGATCTTTGATTTGATTTAAGTTTGAACGCTTAAGCTTTAATTTGGAGACGGCGGCCATGGCTCAAGAGAGATTCCAGCAGCATTTAGGTGTCATATGAATTTGTGTGAGTTAGGCAAGGCCTAGGTGTTCTTTTATAGGTGTAGCAATTCATTTCAGCCATCGGATTAACCCTAAAACCCATCCGGACCATCAAAACTCGTCCCGGGCCTCAAAAATGGGTTCTGGGCCACCCCAGGCCGACCAGGTCGACCTGTACAGAGGGGGAGTCGACACTACAGTTGACACAGGGGGGCAGGTCGACTTTGGTGTCGACACTACAGTCGACACGGGTAGTCTGCCAGAAAGTCTGCTGAAATCTTGTTTTGGCCATATCTTGGTCATACGAACTCCGATTTTCGAAAACTCGGACTCTATTTCGCGTATTTTTTCAAGAGGAACACAATGGTGATGTCCATTTTACCTAATTCCTGATTCTTGAATTAGTTATCCTTATTTTACTATCTTTTCCGATACATACGCCGTTATCGAACTAATTTTTCTTCTCTTCCATGTATTAATTAATTCTCCTTATGCATCACCATTATTTACCTATCATAAGCATAATTTTCATATATTTTATTTCATTTTTAATTATATTAAAAAAATACAGGGTGTTACATTCTCCCCTCCTTAAAGGATTTCGTCCCCGAAATCTTCAAGTTAAGAAGAATGTGTCCTACCATCCATCATCCATCTACTCAATCATCAATCACAGGCATTCATTGTCCTTAAGAGATTTCTAATGTTGTATGAACATATGTAAGAAGTGTGTGTATATGTTCCTTGTCTAATGCAAATGATCAGGCCTGATTGATCTTTCTAATGCAAAATATGTTAAGTGCCATGAATCCACATGTATGCAAATAATCCTAGTCACGTAAACACTATATGTGTGCACAAACATCCATCCATATGCAACATCCACATGATAACATGTTCAATTTCATCCATAAACAAGTGTAAACACTCATGCATATGCAATATGAAAGGTGACTGAGCCGATCTAGTGCCTAATGTGCGTGTATATGCATCCACGAGCAACCACTTGCAACCACTTGCAACCATCAATCATAACATGTCTCAAACATATGTTTACACCCAATTGTTCCTACCTAAAGATATAGTCGAATGATAGAAGCAAGTAAAAACTTTGTGCCCATTAGGCAATGTCAAAACTGGAAACCTATGCCACATATATATTGATTAGGAGAAGAACTCTCTAAGCATCAGCCCCGAAGACCGAAATCAACATCAGACCGACACCCAAAGAATTACTCATCCCAAACAATATATATGATTCTAGGAAACTAAGCATGACGGACTCCTATTAGGTCACAAGGAAATCCCTTCCTAAGACCAACCCGTATCCTATAAAACCCAAAAAGTTTAGTCAACCCAACGAACACCCTCAAGCCCCAACATGTGTTACTAATAGATGAGTCATACTCCCTATGGGGTTCGCAATAGAAATTGGATTGAGAATAGGACCGAGAGGATATACACGAAAGATAGCATGCAAGTAAGCTCTATAGGAAAAAGGAATCAAGGATATACCCTTAAAAAGAGATATGATGCACGAATATAGTCTTCAATCTTCTAAGCCACATTCCCTTGAGCTTAACTCCGTTGTGCTTTGACCATCTTTAACTTCACAATTTCGTAGCTTCTTAATTCATGTTTCCAAAATATGAGTTGGAACCCATTTCACTATTACCTCTCGTTCCACTTTCACTTATTCTCCTTTTTGTATACTCGACTTACACATAACAGCGTACTCATGGTTTCACACAAGCTCTCCAAAATTTACTAGAAAGTATTCCACATAGATGAATTATCTCTCGAAAATAAACAAATGTCGACCATGTTGCCCAATGTACTTAATTAGGTGACTCTCTATAACTCATGCATAAGCGAAATGACCCATCCGCCTTAGTGGCGAACACTACTCGAGCGGATCAACTAATGTATCAAGAAATTCTAGGTAACTAATCATAATAGAACCCTAAAGGTTACACGCGACTTTGAGGGTATTACCGAGGCAAGTCAAAAGTCTAACTACCCTCCTCTCGAAACCGAGAATGGCACCCTTATCGGATAACCACTTCATCCCTAGAATCAACCCATAGCTCACCAAAAACATGAGCATTCCTTATAAACTCAACACTTAGCATAAACATTCTCAAATCCTAACAAGTCATAAATAAATGAGTCGATTCCCCAACAGGATTTGAGACAAAAATGGGATCCTCTACCATGCTAGTACTAAGGTGCAGAGACTCAACTTTCGAAGCAGAATTAAAAGGATGCGATGTACAAAAACAAAGTTCTAGTGGGATGATAGAAAAGAAAAGCTAAACCTTTAACAGAAATGTTACCACTCTCTTAGGTACACTAGTAGTGAGAGCATTCAATTGTCCTCTCGACGATCTTGTCCCTTGCCCTTGTCCTATAATACTTAACTACATGTCCCTTCTCACTAAAGATACTCTCTCTTGTCATGGGTTTTACTATTCTTTCACTTTGGTCTCTTTCCTCTCACCTTTTTCCTCCTTCGTGGATTAAGCTATAACAACTAGTTTCTTGTTCTTACTGTCCTCGTATAGTTTGTTGACAAGTCTCTCGAAGCTACCTCCAACACACGGCTCTCTACCCAACTTGAAATAAGATTAGACGCAGATGGAACTACTACGGCTACAGATGGAGGTTGGCCACTCCTTTGCCCTCCGACCTGTGTCGGATGCCTACGAAACTATGGTGAAAAGAGAGAGAAGAGATTTCAAGAGAGAATCAAAAAATAGTGCATATGGCTTTGGGGAATATGCCTTTTAATCAAAACAAAATTTTCTTGAAAATTTGCCTCTTTGTAAATGTTTTGAAAATAATTTCAGAAGGTTTTTGAAAACTTTTGCCCAGTCTGGTAACCTTCTGCTCTGATACCAAATGTAACACCCCACATCTGTTAAGGTCACTCACAAAGGGAATGCCTTAACTTCAATGGAGTATTATGGGTACTGGAACAGAAATATTACAAGATAGACATATATAAAACAGCGGAAAATAAAATGGAAGTACTTCAAATCATTTATTAAATATAAATGTTTACAAGAAAAGCCAATCAACTTCCAATACCCAATTTCAAAGTTAAAATATCTGTCTTGCTCAAAAACAAAGAAGCATAAAAACAAACTGCAGTATTCCCCAATAAAGCAAAGCAAGCCATAGCCAAGAGAAATCCAAGCCATACATGAAAGAGCCTTGGAGCTTGGTAAGATCCGAACTACGCTGTATTCCCACCCTGTGAACCTGGGGGGGAAACGGAAGAAAAATAGGCGAAACAAAATGGGTCAGTCATAAAGACTGAGTAAGTCCTAGTGACTTTCAGCATAAAAATGAGTAAAGATAATATGGCATGAATAAACTGAAAGTAAACATAAGCATGATGACAAGGTAGGCAAGATAAACTAAGATAACAAGATAAACTATGATAACAAGATAAACTAAGGTAACAAGATAAACTTCGGGCACGATGAAACAAGTATAACATCCCATAATTCCTATCAAGTATCCCACCGCATGGTTTCTATCAAGAATAACATCGCAAGGTTTCTAAGCTTTACCATTAAAACGATATCTATTTGCTCTGCACCACCTAACTAGCATCCTCATAAGTGTCTTACATGGAATGATCTGTATTCCTACTAGTGTCCCAACTAGTGTCCTGTGTAACAAGGATCCGTACCCCCTACTAGTGTCCCAACTAGTAGCCCGTGTCATATAATAATTACAACGTGATTCCAATCCCCGCAATTATGGTAGCCTTCAGGTGTGCATCGATTATGAGGATTCCACCTCGATCACCCCAATGGCCATGTATATATTCGATGCACCCTTACTACCTTATTGATCGGCTCCCTACTTGACCTAGTTCTCGTTTGTGTCACGCGGCACCCTACTTGTAGATACCTGTGCTGGTCCCACCATGGGGTGTATCAAGTCCCATGGTGGCAACCCTGACACAATCAAGATGCACAGCTTTATACCTACTGATGCCCAGTGGCTAAATTTTCTGCGCCGAAGTGTGTGCACGCCCGCACTCCGTTAGAACCTGCACTGCTGCACCAACCGCCGCTAATTTGACCTCTTATAACCAGCCCAGTAATCGTGCCCCACCCTGCCTAGCTCAGGGTTCCGTTGATACCTAATGTGGGTTACTGCTGAAATGGGTCCCTGTTACTAGGTTTTTCTAATGGTTAAGTCTGTGGGCCTATATTCTCTGATATTACCCACCAACCCTGATGTGTACTTAACCCCGCTACTGATTCAAGCATGTGTATTTAATGGTTAAGTGTATGTGGGCCTATATTTACTAATATTACCCACCAACCCGATATGTACTTAACCCTTCTACTCGTTATGTAACCATGGTTAAGTGTTTACCTTAGTTAACTTAACCTTTCTCGCTTATTATGTTTGATTGGTTAAGTGTGGTTTATTAACTTAACCCCGTTCGTCTATCTAGTTACACTGGTTAAGAATTTTCTTGTTAACTTAACCCCATGTGTTACTTAACCCTACCACGCATCACATCAGATTGGTTAAGTGCATGTTAACTTAACCCCATCCGCTAGTCATATTATAATGGTTAAGTGTTATCAACTTATTCAAGTTAACTTAACCCACCCGCTTGTCCTGTTATGTTGGTTAAGTGTTACTACTTAACTGCAACCACTTGTCTAATTAACCCATTGTATTAGTTAAGTGTTCTCATTAACTTAACCTCACTCTCTAGTCCAGTTTAATCATGTTATAATGGTTAAACATTTGCTTAACCTTACCCACTCCCGTAGTCAATCATATTAAATTGGTTAAGTGTCCAGATTAACCTAACCCTACCCACCAATTTAGTTAACATGTTGAAATTGGTTAGGTATTACTACTCGTATTTCCACATGTCACCCACATGTCACCCACTTAACCCCCATGTCCCACCACATGTTTATCTGGTTAAGTATTTCTTAATTCATTAAGGCCGTAACCTTATAAAGACCTCTCACATTAGACTGACATTTATGGCAGCTAGATTTGCCGGGCAGGTCCGGGCAGTCTTACACCATAAAAGAGTCTAACCTCGTGTCTTTACAACTGTTACGCTTTTAATTTGGGCCTAGGACCTCTCACATTGGGCTGACATTTGTGACTACTGGATTCGCCGGGCGGTTCCGGGCAGGTTTACGTCACAAACGAGTCCAACCTCGTGTCCTAAGCATTGATTATCACTTATAATTTTTACCCCAATTTGAATTTATTTCCCCTATTCAAATTATCAATTAATTCCTAATTTAACGATGTCCATAATTGACTCAATTATGTCCATCAATTAATGGTATGCAAAATCATACCAATTTTACCACAATTTATCTTAGGCCATTAAAGGCAACTTATCTCAATTTATATTTATCCCTCTTTTAAGACTATTACATACCAACTAATATATGTACCCAATTCTAGTCAGTTTACATATATACCAAGTTTCATTTTTTTTTCATATGTCAAGATCTAGCCAAAATTACATGTATCAGGTTTCATACCCAATAAACCAAAATCCAATGATTCAAGATGTAGTTATCCCAAACTATAATTTTTTTATTTCAATACATGCCAGTTTCCCAAGTTCATAATACATGTTTATGCCAATTATAAAGTTTACAATCGCTTTCATGCTCAAATTTCCAAGTCTACACATGCCTAATTAACATAAGCCCAATCTTTTGATTTAATTTACATAGGCTCCAAAACTCATAATTTTATTTTACATGCCAAATTACATACATGTTATATATACCAAATTTCATGTTACATTACATAGATCCAATTGGTGTCGAATTCCATGTATAGAATATTTATGCAAATTTTATCATAACATGATTATACCAAAATTTACAGATCTACCCCAAACTTGCAAATAAAATGATAACATCCAATTTCATGTTGCCAATTATTAATCATATTCTTATAGGCAATAATCCCATTATTCCCCCGTATACATCTCGTATGCGAATCGCGATTTTAGGCCAAGGTCCGAAGTTGACCAAGGTTCATCAAAAGAAAATAAATAGGGGAAGGTAGAAATTTGCATAATAAATAGATCAGAGAGAAAAACAACATCATGATAGGCATAAAGATTAGAACTTGATGATAACATCATTACGAACCAAGAAAACTGCTGAATAAATCACAAATTTGTCATGAGAATAAAGGTAGACAAGTCTCAAAACTAGAGATTCAAAAAGCAACAGGAATAGATCTGAATCGATAAACATACTTAGATTCAATTCCATTTCATTTCGTGCCCATATTAAAATTAAATATTTAGATCTGAAAATAACTAGAACTTACAGGGAACGGCTAATGAATTAGGGAGTGAATTTGTCGTAGAAAGTTGCAGTGTCATTGATTTATCCTCTTGAATTTGTTGTAGAAGCATTGATCTTTGATTTGATTTGAGTTAAAACGCTTAAGCTTTAATTTGGAGACGGCGGCCATGGCTCAAGAGAGATTCCCGTAGCATTTAGGTGTCATATGAATTTGTGTGAGTTAGGCTAGGTCTAGGTGTTCTTTTATAGGTGTAGCAATTCATTTCAGCCATCGGATTAACCCTAAAACCCATCCGGACCATTAAAACTCGTCCCGGGCCTCAAAAATGGGTTCTGGGCCACCCCAGGCCGACCAGGTCAACCTGTACAGATGGGGAGTCGACACTACAGTCGACACAGGGGGGGCAGGTCGACTTGGGTGTCGACACTACAGTCGACACGGGTAGTCTGCCAGAAAGTCTGCTGAAATCTTGTTTTGGCCATATCTTGGTCATACGGACTCCGATTTTCGAAAACTCGGACTTTATTTCGCGTATTTTTCCGAGAGAAACACAATGGTGATGTCCATTTACCTAATTCCTGATTCTTGAATTAGTTATCCTTATTTTACTATCTTTTCCGATACATACGCCGTTATCGAACTAATTTTTCTTCTCTTCCATGTATTAATTAATTCTCCTTATGCATCACCATTATTTACCTATCATAAGCATAGTTTTCATATATTTTATTTCATTTTTAATTATATTAAAAAAATACGGGGTGTTACACGGTACTTTGGATGTAAAAGGTTTTGACTCTTTTTGAAAGTAATGAAATTTAGCTTTTGATCCTTCCACTGTTTTATTTATGTTCTGTCTTGTAATATTTCTGTGTTTGTTCACCCCGATAATGCTCCTCCAAAACTAGTGCATTCCCTTTGTGAGTGACCCTAGCGGAGGTGGGGTGTTACACTTGGTATCAGAGCAGAAGGTTAGCAGATTGGGCAAAAGTTTTTAAAACCTTCTAAAACTATTTTCAAAACCGTTTACAAAGAAGCATTTTTCAAGAAAAGTCTTGTTTTATTTAAAGGCTATTCCCTAAAAGCCATTAGCACTATCCTTTGTTTCCTCGTTTTGAATCTTTTCTTTTTCATTTCAGCATGTCTGGGAATCTTAACCTTCCAGAGGGTGTGCCAATACCTGGCTGGTTCAGGAGGAACTTAGAGGCTAGGGCCAACGATGCAGACCCAGCATATATTCCTCCTCCAGCTGCAGCGGTTCCTCCTCCTCCTCGTGCAAATGCTTTCTCAAAGATCTGTAGAGATTTTAGGGCCATGGGTGGAAAGGATTTCAAAGGAACTGAATCATTCGTAGAAGCGAGGAACTGGCTCAAAGAAACTGAGGATCTTTTCGTTATCTTCGAGGTGGACGATAGGCAGAAGATTCAGCTGGCAGTATGGTTGCTCAAAGACGAAGCTTCCTATTGGTGGGAAGTCACTAACGCTGAAAGACCTGTTGACACATAGATGGATTTCAGGATAAGGTTTGAGATGAAATTCCTCTCACAAGCTGAATGAAGTCTACAGCTGGAAAAGTTCTTATCTCTTAAGCAAGGAAGTATGACGGTCAAGGAGTACATCAATCAATTCAATCAGTTGTCCCAGTTTGGACTGAACTTAGTGAATACTCGTCATAAGAAGGCTCTCCGTTTTGTCAAGGGATTGAATGAGCCACTTCACAACTTGGATATGACCCAAATACCTATGGGGGCTACTTACGAAAGGTTAGTAGACATGGCACTTTTAAATGAGGAAGACAAGGGCAAGGATGAGGCAAAAGCAGAAGTGCCTCAAGATAAGAAGGGGGAAGGGTCACAGAACAAGAAGGCTGATCCAAAGAAAGGCGGGAAGAACAACAAACCCCGTGAAAAGAGAAAGTGTAATTTCTGTGGCATTCCTGGACATCTGGTCAAAGACTGCAGGAAGAGAAAAGGAAGATGGGTGGCTGTTTCCACTGTGGTGAGACATGACACATGGCTAAGGCCTGCCCAAGGAAGCAAGGGCAGGGAGCTGGACCTTCTTCTAGAGGACAAGTCCACGCTCTCACGGTACCTCCGCAAGAACGAGGTAGAAATATTTCTGTCGAAAGTTTAGTCTATCTTTTTGATCATCATGTTCAAACCTTGTTTGATTCTGGTGCATCGCATACTTTTATTTATTCTGATATTTTTGAAACTCTGCACCTAAGTACTAGTCTAGTTGAGGATCCCGTTATTGTTTCAAATCCAATTGGTGGATCCACTCATTTATCTATTATTTGTGTGGATTTGAGGATTTCTATCTTAATCGTAGAATTCACGTGTAATGCTTATGTTCTCAGATTTATGGGATACGGTTTGATTCTAGGCATGGATTGGTTGTCCAATAATGGAGCCATTCTTGATTGTGAACGAATGTAGTTAGACTCGTGACTCGCCTTGGTAATACCCTTGAAATTTCTTGTAATCCTATGGGTCCTGTCATGTTATGTTATCTATAATACCTTGACTCGTCTATCGGTGATTTGCAATCAGTAAGGGTAGTCCAAGTATATCCCGATGTCTTTGATGAGGTTAAGGGGTTACCCCCTAAACGCGAGATAGATTTCCCAATATATCTTGTTGATAATGCTAAGCCAGTTGCATTGCCCGTTAGACACATGGCCCGGCAAGAGAGAAAAGAGCTTAGTAAGCAAGTTAAGGAGTTGCTTGAGAAAAATTTCATTAGGCGAAGCATTTATGAATGGGGTGCTCCGGTGGTATTCGCTACTAAGGCGGATGGTTCGCTTCATCTATGCGTAGATTATCGTGAGTTAAACAAGCTGACTAAGAAGAATAAGCACCCACTACCGAGAATCGACGACTTATTCGACCAACTTGTAGGAGCGTCTGTTTTCTCTCAACTCGATCTAGCTACAGGATTCCATCAACTTAGAGTGGTTGAGGATAGCATTGACAAGACTGTGTTTAGGACTTCAGATGGTTTCTTCGAATGGCTCGTCATGCCGTTTGGTTTGATGAATGCACCCGCGTACTTCGTATACTTGATGAGTAGGGTGTAGGGAGTTCCTTAACAAGTTTGTGGTGGTCTTCGTGGATGATACTTTGATCTTCTCAAAGCATGAGGAAGAACATGCTAGACATCTCAAGGAAATCATGGATATGCTTAGAGCACACAAGTTAAAGGCTAAGTTCTCCAAGTTTCATTTTTGGAGAAAAGAAGTTCGGTTTCTTGGACATGTAGTTTCTAAGCAAGGTATAGCTGTGGACCCCGCAAAGGTCGTTGCGGTGCAAGACTGGAAAGTTCCTAAGAACGCAACGGAAGTGAGAAGCTTTCTCGGTTTGGCGGGCTACTATAGGAAGTTCATTAAGGACTTCGCTAAGATTTCATCCCCTCTTACTAGGTTAACGAAGAAAAACCTAGCTTTTGCATGGGACATAGAGTGTGACGTTGCTTTTCAAAGGCTTAAGAGAGCCCTTACCACAACTCCAGTTTTGGCATTACCCGACGGAGGTAAGATGTTTACGGTGTACACAGATGCGTGCGGCATGGGATTAGGCGCTGTCCTAATGCTAGAAGGGAAAGTGATATGCTACGGGGATAGACAACTTAAAGTTCATGAGAAAAACTATCCAACACATGACTTGGAATTGGTCGTGATTGTTTTTGCACTTAAGTCTTGGCGCCACTATCTTCTAGGTGAGAAGTTCGAGTTGTATACCGATCACAAATCGCTTAAGTACCTCTTTCCGCAAAAAGAATTGAATCTAAGGCAACAGAGGTGGATGGAATTCTTGGCATCGTATGACTTCGATATAGCTTATACCCCTGGCAAGAGTAACGTGGCGGCGGATGCGCTAAGTAGGAAAAAGTTGACTTTGAGTCCTTTGTTTGTTGAAAGGAAAAGTCTTGAGTTTATAGCAACCTTTGATTTCACACCTATTGTTGAGTCGTTGGCTAGCACGTTAGCATCTCTTGAGTTAAGGCCTACGCTTCTAGACCAAGTAGGGACTTCACAGAAGGAAGACCCACAAATAGTCGAGATCATGGACAAGTTGATTAGAGGTGAGATATCAAGTCACCTCAGTAGATATGCCATAGATGATAAAGGATGGCTAAGGCGTGATGGTAGACTATGTGTCCCACAAGTGGGAGACTTAGTAAAGAGAGTTCTCGAAGAGGTGCATCACTCAAAGATGACTATACATCCCGGAGGGGATTAAATGTACAAGGATATGAAGCGCATTTTCTTTTGGAACGGGATGAAAAAGGACGTGGCGGAATTCGTTTCTAAGTGCATGGTGTGCCAACAAGTAAAGGCCGAGTAGAAAAAGCCCGGTGGGCTATTGCATCCTTTGGAGGTTCCGTTGTGGAAATGGGAGAGTGTCTCGATGGATTTCGTGGATGGATTGCCTAGGTCAAGGAAGGGCAATACTAGCATATGGGTTATAGTAGATTGACTCACGAAGAGCGCTCACATCATTCCTGTGAAGAGCAAGAGGACCGCATCATGGCTAGTGTCTATATACCTTCGAGAAATAGTACGGTTGCACGGAGTTCCTTCTAGTATAGTTAGCGATCGTGACCCGATTTTCACTAGCGAATTTTGGAATAGTTTACAAGAAGCAATGGGTACACGACTAAGCTTAAGCACGGCCTATCACCCACAGACGGATGGACAAACCGAAAGGGTAAATAGGGTACTAGAGGATCTTTTGAGACTATGCATTCTTGACTTTGGTGGTACTTGGGAAGATCACCTACCTCTCGTTGAGTTCGCGTATAATAATAGTTACCAAGCTAGCATAGGAATGGCACCATTCGAAGCTTTATACGGAAGACCGTGCAAGTCACCAACTTGTTGGTGGGAGTCGACAGACAAGCTCATACTTGGACCCGACATGATAAGGGACACTTCCGAGAAGGTTGAGTTGATACAAAGACGAATGAAAACGGCCCAAGATAGACAGAAATCCTACGCGGACAAGAGAAGGACAGACCTAAAGTTTGAAGTCAGAGATATGGTCTTTATAAAAGTTTCTCCTTTATGCAATGTGGTTCGCTTTGGAGCAGCTGGAAAGTTAGCACCGTGGTTCGTAGGACCGTTCCCTATCATCGAGAGGATTGGACAGATGGCCTATAAGGTAGAGTTACCCGAGAGGTTGGCCGGAGTACACAATGTCTTTCACGTTTCGCATCTCCGAAAGTGCTTACATGAGTCTGCCGAAGTGGTTGAGCCAAGCATCCTTGAAGGCATAGAAGTGGAAAAGGAAGCAACATTGAGGCGAGTTCGGATTCGTATCTTAGGAACGGAAATCAAGAAGCTAAGAATCGAGAAGTCAAGCTAGTTAAAGTACAGTGGAGTGAAGCCCAAGAGGACGCAACTTGGGAAACCGAAGAGAAGATACGCGCGCTATACCCAATTCTTTTTTAGGGTATATTCTCGATCTCTGTTTCCTATAAGTTTACATACCTTCGTATCATGTACATGTTTTTGCTATCCATGTTTGTCTTGTTATCTTCTCGATCCTATCTTGAGAACCTTAGGTAGAACCCTTTTTGATGTAAACATGTGATTGAAACATGTTATGGTTGATGATTGCAAGTGGTTGCAAGTGGTTGCTCGTGGTTGCATAACACACATTAGGCACTAGATCAGCTCAGTCGCATTTTTCATGTTGCATATGCATGAGTGCTTATACTTGTATATGGATGGAAATTTGATATGTTATCATTTGGATGTTGCATATGAATGAATGTTTGTGCACTCATGCAGAGATTATAAAGTATGTTAGGAATTTGCATACATGTTGGACTCATTACACTAACATATTTTGCATTAAGGAGGTCTACTGAATCAGTAACCGCCTGATCTTTTGCATTAGATAAGTACATAAACACACACTCTTGCATAAGTTCATACAGCATTAGAAATCATTTAAGGATAATGGTTGCTTGTGGATGATGGTTGAGTAGATGGATGTTGGATGGTAGGACACATTCTTCTTAACTTGAAGATTTCGGGGACAAAATCGTTTAAGGAGGGGAGAATGTAATACCCGGTATTTTAATAACATGTTAGAACCATAAATCAAGGTAGAATTAATTTTAAAATAAGAATCATGGAAAACGGGTTGCGCCATTGCGTTCGTCTCGAACTTCTGCTTGGAAACGAGTCCGATTTTTCGAGAAACGGAGTCCGTATGAGGGAGATATGACCCTCCGAAGTTTCAAGGATTTTCAGAATAGAAAAACAGCTCGATTTCGAATTCGAAATTCGAATTCAAACCCCAGCTCAGTCTGGGCGGGAATTTTCCCGCCCAGGACCAGGTCGACCTGGGGTTCGACACTATGGTCGACCTCCCAGGGACCAGGTCGACCCTATGATCGACCTGGGGGTCGACCTGGTGCTGAAACCCTGTTTTGAGCCTGGGTTCATTCTGATGTTTCTGGTCTCGTTTTCAGTCTAGATTCGTTCGCCTAATCCTATATAAACAGCCCCCTAGCCCCATTCTCTTTACACCATTCTTCTCTAACCTTATGCTGCACAAATTCTTGATGGACATGGCTTCTTCTTTAAAATTAAATTAAAATAAAACACGAAGACTATTTCTTGAAGACTATGGCTAGGAATTGCATATCAGGGATTTTCTTCTACAATCAAATCAAGATTCAACGATTCAACAATTCGAAGACTAATTTCTAGATTCAACTTCTGCATCTCAAATTCTTAGTCCACGATCTGTAAGTTCTAGTTACTTTGAGATTTAAACTTGTTAATTGTAATTTGGACATGAGATAAAGTGAAATTGGACTTAAGTATGATAATCGATTCACATCTATTCTAGTTTCCATCTCGGATCTTGACATTCGGGAATATTGCTATGAAAACAGTTTAAACCTATTCATGTTGTAAATCAAACTCTTTCATGTCCATAACATTATCATGCCTGTGATATTGAATCAGTCTATTATTTACAAGTTTGGGACTATCACCTTATGCCATGACTATCACCTTATTATGCTAGATTTGAAATCCTATTATTTTCTATATGCTAGTGATGTTGTAACCAATTATCTCAAGTTATATCATGCTAGTCTTGTAATCCCTTTTATCACTTTATGCTCGTCCTTTTTGCCTATCATAGTTTTGATGTTATTCCCCTTATTTCTGGATTTGGATTTACTTGTAATTTAGATCGATTCACGTTTACGTGCGATGGGATTACGATTTGGGTAGATTAGGCAAAACATGAATTGGTTATGAACATGAATCATGAACTTGATAGTAGGCATAAGTTGAAACTTGACATGGAACTTGACATGAAACTTGCTATGAAACTTGACACGAACTTGACATGAAATTTGAACATGGACATGACACTAGAATGAACCTGAAAATAGCCAACTCGAGGTTGGGTTGAGTTTGCAGTGTAATTCTTCCCGGAACTGCCCGACAAATCTAGTGACTGCAAACAATAGGATCCAATGTGGGTAGTTGGTCATATCGCGTTTGAAACCCGAGGTCAGACTGAGTTGTGGTGTAAATCTACGCGGAACCGCCCAGCATATCCAGTGACCACAACAACAGGTCTGATGTGAGAGGTTGGGGGTGCATTAATGAATTAATGCCACATGATAGGGTTAAGTCGCGAACATGAAAGACAACACTTAACCAACTTGACACATGATTGTAGGGTTAAGTCTTGAATTTAAATGACAACACTTAACCTGTTGGACGGAAAACCTAGTTACGCTGTTCATTTCAGCAGTAACCCACTAGATGTATCATGGTATCCAGGGACAAGGCAGGGTGGGACACGATTACTAGGCTTATTGTACGCGACCAGAACGACGGCTGAGTTGGTGCGCCAGTGTAGGTTCAGGCGGACTATGGTCGTGCACGTAGTCCGGAGTTGAAAAAGTAGGCATTGGGCATCAGTAGGTTTACACTGTGCGTGCTTGATTCATGTCGGTGGTTGGCACCCTAGGGCTTGATACACCCTATGGTGGACCTAACACAGGTGACTACATTCGTGATAGGGCCGTATGACACAGACACACGACGAGCTAGAACTTGTAAGGAGCCGATCGATTAATGGATCGTTCCGTAGGACCCCGAAATGGGACACTTCATGATATTGGGCCAAGGGATCATTTCATGGTTAATATTAGACATGGGTTGGGATACTAGTACAGTTGGTGCAACGAATATTGAACATGCGATGCTATACTTGATTTATACTTGATTTATCATGTTATCTTAGTCTATCTTGCCCATCTTGACAGCATCCTTATGTTTACTTTCAGTTTATAATGTCATGTTACCTTTACCTGTTTTTATGTTGAAAGTCACTAGGACTTACCAGTCTTTATGACTGATCCGTTTTCTTTCGTCCCCCCCCGGTTCTCAGGAAGGAAACTTTAGTACTTAGCTTGGATTTCGCTTGCTTTCGGTTCAGCTCATGTACGGTTTGATCTTGAGTTATGCTATGGCTGCATTTCTGCTACCTTTGGGGAATTAAGCTACTTTTGTTGTTTTAAGTTTTATGCTTCTTTATTTATTCAAGGCAGAACTTGTTGTAATGGAAAATGATAGTTGGTACTTTGGATGTAAAAGGTTTTGACTCTTTTTGAAAGTAATGAAATTTAGCTTTTGATCCTTCCGTTATTTTATTTATGTTTTGTCTTGTAATATTTCTGTGTTTGTTCACCTCGATAACGCTCCTCCAAAACTAGTGCATTCCCTTTGTGAGTGACCCTAGCGGAGGTGGGGTGTTACACCTCTTGAGCCAGTCCAGGCCCAAGATGATCCCACACCCTGCGAAATTAAGAATAAAGCAGTCACACACAAAAGAGCAACCATTACTCGAAAACACTAGACCATGACACAACATTCATAAACTGGATGAACCCCCGACTGGATTAGTCACGATCAAAGGTCTATCACAAATCTCGGGTTCCAAACCCAAGCGGCACACAAGCTCATTACAGATGAAAGAGTGCAATGCTCCAGTATCAAACAAAACTCAAACTGAAACACTTTGGACAGAAAGAGTACCTTGAACGATGACACCCTTTCTTTTCTCCTCTATAGTAGGAGCACTTGAAGAAGACGGTATGGCTTCCAAAGCATATACCTTCATAATCTCTTTACCCTTAACCGATTCTGGACAATCCTTCTTATCATCCCTAGGCTTTCCACAATTGAAGCACTTTTTTAGCTTTGTGATTCTGGCAGTCCTTGGAATAATGTCCCTTCCCAATAGTTAAAGCAAGTCACCTCCCCCTTCTGCTTCTTCTAGCCTTCCTTTCCATTCTGTTGTTGTTGCTTCCTCTTCTTATCGCTACCACCCTACTGTGGCTTTGGAGCTTCCTTGGATGCAACAACAACAAATTCCTCTTTCGAAAACAAGCTCTCATGTCTTACGGCTTTTTCCACAAGCTTCTCAAATGAATCATCGATATGCTCCACCAATGATCTCCCTATGTAGGTATCCAAACCCATAACAAACTTCTCGTTCTTATGATAGGGCATATCGATGTATGAACGAGCATATCTGGACAAAGCCTTGAAATAAGAAACATAATCGAGCACAAAATGACCATTATGTTTTAGCTCTATGAACTTCTTTAACAAAGCAAACTTCTGAGAAGTGGAGATAAACTTCGCCTCAAACTTAACTTGGAATTGTTCCCATGAAATCTCTTCCTCTGGAGTCTCAAGTGTAATTGAATTCCACCACTCAATGGCCCTACGTTGCAGCTGCGTTGATGCCTCTTAGTTGCATCATCTAACCAGAAGTCTCCAAAGATACAGACGCAAGAATCCATCCACATCTAAACCTATTCAGACGATTTCGTTCCTTTGAATGGCTTTCCTCCTAGAGATATAAAGTCCTTGCATAGCTTCAAGAAATCCACTACACTAGGAACTTGCACACTTACATCTATCGTGGCTGCCACTGGAGTGGGTACCCTTCGCATGAATGCTTCCATCATGGCCACAAACATGGTTGGGTAATCTGGTGTACCGCCATTTCCCCCTCCAAGCACAACCCACTCCCTAGCAGTACGTCTTGTAGTTCATCGACTATTCTAAATCTGCAAATTAGAATGATTAGCCACTTGCAAGAATAGTTGTTAAAGAAGTACAAACACTACTATAAAATATAGTATCAAATAGTATACATCCAACTGAAATCTACAAATACGTCTCTCATACGTAATTACGTCTTCTAACTTTGGCTGAAATCGATAATAAGAGCTCTGATACCAAATGTATGACCGCCCATAACCCTTACACTAAACAAGAAGAATAATGCGCTGAAAGGGGTGACAGGAAGTTGTGGACGATCATCAAGGTATGCTAACACAATTGGAACCTGTCGTAACTCACAGCGCAAGGATAAAATATAATAGAACATATAAAAAAGGTATTAATAGTGAAGCAGAAAACATCAAACTTCCATAACAACTAGAAAGTAATATCCATACACGCGGATTACAACAAAAGTGTTTACACAAATTTGCCTCACTATAACACCCAGAGAAGAATAACAAACAGCGGAAATCCAAATACTATATTGTAAGAAAGTTAATACGTTAGCCTCCAGCTCGCCTCCGAACTACAACACCGTCCTCCCTAAGCTATCACCTGTCACCTGCGATCTAGTCTACTCATCCAAAAACCGAATGAACAGCCCAAGGTAATAAGAGGGAAACATAAAACCTTGAGTCAGACAATAGTCTTAGTGAGTGGTAAAATAGCTAACTAACATCATCAATAAAGTATATAAGAATGGGTAAATAAACAAACTAATCTACCTGCAACACCAGAGAAGAACTCAACTCCCGTCTTCCCCACATCGAACAATGATAGCCCTTACATTGAACATTTTAACCATTCATCCTTGAAAACCAAAACAACCATTTATTCGTCGCAATCAGAAGCAACCATCAATAGCACTCATAGCATTCAGATTATATATCTCACGTAAACCATCCTAATCGGATTCAACATCCCTCAAGCACAAGGCCTAAAGGCCTAAAATAATATCATGCAAGAACCTAAGAAACACCTCCTTCGACGTTGGATAATTTATGTGAGACAGTACAAAAAAAATCCAGCATGCATGACAGACTCTAGCTATCATCGCCAATCCTGCTTCGAAACTATCGTTGATCGTATGAATGGCTGAACAATTTTTCATCAATTGTCACGGGCAAATGGCAAACCCCGGTTCTTGCAAAAACCCAACACACCATACGACAAAACGTGTCTAGGCCATACACGATGCCCAGGGTACTCGAACATATAACGAAATCGTGTAACCCTTGCTTTGAGCCCGCTAGAACCTACGATAGCGATAATTCCTAGGCCTTCGGTATCTTTGGTCGTCATCGACGGCAACTACCCAACCATTATAAACAAAATCAGACCACCTATGAGTTGTCATCGCAATTGTTGTATGTCGACGAACAACGAACACATCTCAGCAATTCGACATTCTCACTTGAACACACTTCAAAGTCACAACATTACTGAACTTATGAAATGTCTGATCCATATTTGCCCAGCCCATAATTGCCCGGTATATAATTGCTCAGTCCATGATTGCCCGATCGATCCATCACTCTACACTTCGACCGACTGACCACCTTTTGCTCGACATACCCCATTTTGACCGACCCATAATGGATGGCCCATATTGACCGACCCATATTTGCCACACCGACCACACCAAAATTCCGACCGACCGACCACCTTCTGCTCGACCGACCCCATATTGGCCGACCCATATTGGTCGATCGACCCGAGCGCTTGTACTACACTTTGTACTACATGCTCAACCCGTCACCCATACTGGTCCAATTTATCACCAAATTCCACCAAAACTTTGTCAAATGACAAGGTTGATGAAATCTACTCATCCAATACAACTATAAGCACGTCATGAAATCACAAACAACATGAATATAACGATTTTCACCAAAATTATGCAAACTTCACCAAAATCATGATAAATGAACATATGAACTAAATTGTGGATCTAACTTGCATAGAAATATGAAAATTATCGGTTTTAAGTTGTTAAATTAGATCCTATGGCAATTCATATAAAAATATACTCGTCATGATGTAGATCTAAGAGAAATCACTTGAAAATGATGAAATCATGTGCATACAACTCATATAATTGATTGAATCCGCGTGAGAGATGCATATCACTCACCAATTTTCCAAAATAACCCAAAAACACTTAGATCTAAGTCCGAACAATGAAGATTTTCTCTAAACTCTTAGATTCAACGAACTCTCTCTTGAAACGGCGTAGATCTAGCTTTAAACGATGTAGATCTTCGATTCTTTCAGCTTTAATGGTGGAACGGTGAAAAGAATAGAGAAATAGAGGAACTCTAGCTCTTCAAATGAGAGAATGGAGAAAGTTAATTACTCTCCATACCTCATATCCCCTATTTATAGCCTTCACCGGCTCACTAATGGGCCTCCCCAAATCAGCCATTGTGGTTTACAAAACTTGAACAACCAACTATAAAACCTAAAAACAATGATTCCTCCCAAATCGTTGAGCTAAATCTTTAATATAACCACTCTACGGAAAGGGAAACATCATTTTCTTTCCAATGGAACAGGTTTCAACACCTGATTCGATCCCAGTCAAAAGTTACACCCTGTACAAGACTGACAAGGGCAAAATGTTCAAAAACAAGGTTGGTAAAAATTATGGACATGTCTCACATCTCCGTAAGCATCACATTAAAATATGAGAATGATCCAACCCTCAGAAAAAAAAAAAAAATTTACTCTTCCGGTACATAAAATACGGGCTGTTACAATAATATTTTCAAATGATTTCCAAGGAAAGATTTAAATGGGAAGTTTAAATGAGGTAAATCTTTAATAAGAATTAAGGGGTTGATTCCTAATGTAAAGAAGAAATTGATATTCCAAAATGGAATGAGACTTATGATATGTTTATATATCATTTGATTTTAACGATGCAGTAGTTATTTGTAAAGACCGGGTTTCAACCCATTTGGAATAACTATACGACGAGTATTGAAGATATTGAAGACAGTGGTCGAAGACCGTAGATCTTTATATTTTCTGGATTATTGCTGATATCTCACTTGGAAAGTACACCCAAAGCAAGGTTATAATTAGTGGTCGTCCATTGCACAATACAAGAAAAATACTCCATTGCAACTAACTATTTGCAACTGGCTACACATGACACATGCAGTAAATTATATTTAGCAACAAACCTTTCGTAGCAGTTGCAATAGATGAGATTTAGCAATAGGCATTTCCTTCCTGTTGCAATAAGCATATTATTAGCAGCTGCGCCTTCCTCCCAGTTGCAAAAACATACTTTTCGCAACTGCACCTCCATTACAGTTGCAACAAACATATTATTTGCAACTGTGCTTTCAACCTATTGATTTTTTTTTATCTTTAGCAACTGTTTTCGCTACTTGCAATAACTATAGTTTTTTTACAACTGGTAAAGCTAGTTGCAAAAAACATACCATTAAAAGTAAATACCAACTTGTAATTAAGAAATCATGAACGACTGCTTATAATTGATCGTCAATAAATAAGTAGTAGTTTTTAATGATTAACTTTTAATAATTAATGTTAAATTGTTACAATCAAATAATTAACTATTAGTAATTAAATAGTAATTAGTATTAATATTTAATAATTATTAATTAGTAATAAAATTTAATTATTATTAAGTGATATTTATAATTGATAATTAAATAATAATAATTAAAATTAACAAATAGTAGTAATTAACAGTAAAAAAATAAAAAATAGTTATTAAATAATAATAAACTAATGGATGAAAATGAATAATTAATTTGAAATATGAATATGTATAAATAATAAATAAATATTAATTAATTAATTCATAATAAATAAATAGTAAATAAATAAATAATAAATTCATAAATGATAAATAAACGGTAATTGATTAATACTACTATAAAGGAAAAATTCCTAAATATTAATTCATTGTTAATAATTATACATAACAACTCATATATGTCATTATTTATAATTTACTATGATTATGTATTAAATGATTTATAATTTCTAATAATTATAATAACCAATAATTAGTTTTATAATTAATAATCTATTAAGTTAATAACTAAATTTTACTTATTATAGAAAAACTACTCTTTTGAAACTTGTATTTTGCAAATGATACTATATAATAGTTGGAATAAATGACTTTTTACGTTTTTGCCTGTTGCAATAGACATACTTTTAGCAACTGGTATATTCTACCAGTTGTAATAAATATATTTCTAAGGATTGTTTCATTTTACCCTTTGTAATAGAGATTTGAAACATCTTATTAAAATTTTCCCTCCGTTCTAAAAAAATTTCCGCCAATCAAATTATTTTCCCTCCATTACAACAATGTTCTAGCTCCAATCCATAAATGTTATGGCTCCAATACATAAACGTCTCACCTTCACCCTCTGTAACGTCATCCATTTCAACTCCGATAGCCACATCCTCGAAAATGGCGACCTCTTCCTCCCAACCCTTAATCGTAAATCCTTCTCCACCCCTCTCCCCTTGTTTGAACACATCTGGGTTGGCATTGGGGTCTTCCGGCATCTCCTTTTATTGCGAGACTGGCATTTATGATAACTACTCAACTGCTCCGACCTTATCAATGCCCCTTTGGTCATCCTTTCCCAGATCTCCCTCCACAACGGTGTGCTCCACTAAGACCTGGCCTTCTAAGGTGTGTTCCTCCACGATGGCTTCTAGAGTATTATTTGCATACTCTTCTATTTTATACGTATATATTTAGTTTTTTTTGTGTGTGTATATATATTATTATATTTCATCAATCGATTATCTGTATATACATCCTTCTTTTATTGTTCTTTGATCTGTTTTGCAGCATGCCCTAGAAGTGTTTAGCAAAATGTATATGAGAAAAATGAAAACAAATAAGCAACTTTAAAGCATCATTATTATGTTTGGTATGTGGATATTGAAATTAATTTTTTTTTTGCCTATCGTTATTTCTTTTTGTTTATTTCGATGAGATATATATGAGGGCACATTTCTATATGTACAAATGGCCAGTTTCAACTATACTCCTCATGGAGTTAGTCCTTTCTATCTTATCGTGCACTAAATATACTAGACAATTTCTGAAACACCCCACCTCCGTTAAGGTCACTCACAAAGGGAATGCCTTAACTTTGGTGGAGGGTTATAGGTACAAGACACAGAAAAATTTACAAGATAGATAAATATAAGCAGCGAAATTCAAATATTTATTGCATATGTGGTTCAATACAAAAGCATTCCAGCAAATTGTCTCAAAATAACTTCCAAAACATTACACCATAATTTCTGTCTTGATTATTTAATTAAGAAAGATAAACTATAAATAAAACTCCATAAATCCCCAAGTGTAGTGTCCAAAAGCCATAGCCAATGTGAGAGAGAGTCCAAATCATACATCTACTTTCTTGAAGCTTGCAAAGAGTCTGACTAAGCTAGAGTATTCCCTCCCTGTGGACCTGGGTGGGAAACGGAAGAAAAGAGGACGAAAGAAAACGGGTCAGACAATAAGTCTGGTAAGTTCAGTGATTACTAGTATTTAAACAAGGAAAGGGATCATGATAGTAATAACAAAACATAGGACAATGCCCTAATATAAGAAAAGAGGAACATGTGATCGCACCCATTACTATAGTCTCTGCACCTACTTAACCATTGGTTCAACCAGCGCCACGTGTTCATAACAAACGATCCCCTTAATGATCGGCTCCTACTCGCATGCATTCATATCCTATGTCCTTCAGCCCCACTTGATTGTAGATACCTGTGCTGGTCCCACCATGGGGTGTATCAGTCCCTCCAGTGGCAACCCGATACGATTCAAGATGCACAAGGTATACTACTAATGCTCAATGCCTACTTTTTCCACTCTGGAGTACGTGCACGCCCGTACTCCGTCGGAACCTACACTGACGCACCAACCGCCGACGTTTTGACCGCTTATAATCAGCCCAATAATCGTGCCCCACCCTGCCTAGTTCAGGGTACCATGATACATCTATGTTGATTACTGCTGAAATAGGTCCCCGTTACTTGGGTTTTCTAATCAACATGTTTATTTGGTTAAGTGTCCAAGTTTACCTAACCCCACCCATCCGTTTAGTTAACATGCTGAATCGGTTAAGTGTTTCCCTAATTGACTTAACCCTACCAATCTTGACTTAGCTTTAATTTATTCATTAAAGCACCAACCACTCACATTAGACAGGTCTTGTTGTGGTCACTGGATATGCCGGTCGGTTCTGGGCAGTTTTACACCACAACTCAGTCTAACCTCGGGTTCTTTTTGGGCTTGATGCACTAACCACTCACATTAGACAGGTCTTGTTGTGGTCACTGGATATGTCGGTCGGTTCCGGGCAGTTTTACACCACAACTCAGTCTAACCTCGGGTTAGGCATATTCGTCTTTTCTAAATCCATACATTTTCTATATATGTCTAATTCTATATGTAAATTAATCTTTATTTACTCATGCCATAATTATCCTTTGATTATGCTCACAATAAATGGTATATAAAATATACCATTTTATGAACAAATCTATGCCATGAAATTTTCATGTTTTCCCATCGCTATCCCCGTGGAACGTACACATGAATCACATAAAATGTTGGGCTCGTAAATTAGCCCAAAACCATACACAAAAAGGGGTAATAAACAAGGGACATGAAATAAACATAAAATAGCGTACATTTAATTTATCATGTGTAACTTGGCATAGAAGTATCATTAACTTAATTAAATGGGTAAAGGTGAACTTGTGACTAAGTTGGTCTAATTATCATGTAAACTTGATATATGTCTAGCATGGAGGTTTAACATATAAACACAATTTTAGACCACAACTTAGCATATTAACTTATGTATGCCAAAACATAAGAAAGCTACTATAAACATATTTAAATCACAACTTAGCATGATAACTTATGTGTGTTAAACATAAGAGAGCCATTATAAACATATTTAAATCACAACTTAGCATGATAACTAATGTGTGTTAAACATAAGAGAGCTAGTATAAACATATTTAAATCACAACTTAGCATGATAACTTATGTGCTAAAACATAAGAGAGCTACAAATCCAATCTTGCAACATAAATAGATTCAACTTAACATGGTTCTAAATATACATGAATGTTGATCTAACATGTAAGCATATGCTTTAGATCATAAGCTTGCAAGTAACCACCAAATTATAACATGACATGTTTCACCATTCAGTTGGCATAATACATTCATTTCCCAATCATAATAGATCCCAATATATAAAATATGGTATGTTCATCAACACAAGCATATAGACATGATCAATCGCAAAGGTAATTTAAGATAAATAAGAATCAAACTTTATTTATCTTATACATAGCATCATTCTATATTCGAATTACAACATGTCATAATTCATTTAAAAGAACATTTAAATCTACGTAATAACCAACTTACAAACTAAAAAGGAATTCTTGATTTCTGAAATTTGAATTCTGAAGTTGGTATGCTTGCCTTTGATGTAGATCATTGAATTAGATTACTTTAATTTGATTTTGATTCAGTTTTTTATCTTGTCTTTGAATTGAAAGCGGTGATGGCTACTCTAAGTTCTTTATTGATGGCATGATAGTTCCAGGATTGTTTTTGTGTGATTTTAGGTTGAGCATTGGGTTGTTTACATAGAATTTCAATTTAACTAGAGTTGTCGGATGATCCTAGAGTTAACCACAACCATTCAGTCAGGATAGGGTGACACCTCAGCCCTAATGACTCAGCAAAGAGTCAGAAAGGATTCAGCAATGACTCACAGTATGGATCAGAACACACCAGAAAGCTGTGTAGGCTCTCAGCTCGGCCTGGGCGCACTTGGCAGGTGCGCCAGTGCAATTTTTGTACTGGCGCACTTCCCAAGTGCGCCGGTGCATTCCCTTTTTTCTTCTTTCTTTCTTCTGGTTTTTTGCTTAACTTCGTTCGTCCATATCTCCATCATACGGTGTCTGTTTTACGCAAACTCAGACTCTATCTCAAGCAGAATTCCGAGACGAACACTATGGAGTAACCCGTTTCCCTTAACTCTCACATTTGAAATTAATTATTCTTTGATTCCTTACTATAACGTTAACAGAAAGTACGGGGTGTTACATTCTACCCTCCTTTTAGGATTTCGTCCCCGAAATCTTCAAGTCGAGAAGAACTTATATCCTACCATCTAATCACCCATCTACTGAACCATCAAACACAGGCGTCCATTGTCCTCAAAAGATTTCTAATGTTTCATGATCATATGCATTGTGTGTGTACATGTCCTTATCTAATGCAAAATTAGGTGGTCTACTGATTCAGTTGACCTCCTTAATGCAAATTATGTCAGTGCCATGAGTCCATTATGAATGCAATTTTTGTTTCAAACACAAAATTTCCTATATGAGTGCACAATCATTCGTACAAATGCAACGTCCATATGATAACACATCAAGTTTCAATACATATATGCATATGCAATATGAAAGTGACCGAGCCGATCTAATACCTAATGTGTGTGTATATGCATCCACGAGCAACCACTAGCAACCACTTGCAGCCACTTGCAACCATCAACCATAACATGTTTCAATTACATGTTTTTATCCAAATGGGTTTCTACCTAAGGATAAAGGATAGGATCGAGGAGATATACCTAAAAAGGTAAATACAAGCATAAACTTAAGGAAAAAGAGATCAAGGATGTACCCACAAAAAGAAAAGGGTAGGCTGTGCGTATTCTGTCCTCAGTTTCCCAAGTCGCGCCTTCCTCGGTGTCGCTCCATTGAACTTTGACGAGCTTAACTTCACGGTTACATAGCTTTTTGATTTCTGTTCCCAAGATATGGGTTGGAACTCTGCTCACAGTTGCTTCTCATTCAATTTCTACTTCCTCTAGCATGCTTGGTTCTACCACTTCCACAGACTCGTGTAAGCACTTCCGCAGGTGAGAGACATGAAAGACATTATGAACCCCGACCATTCTTTTGGGTAGTTGTACCCTATTAGCCATCTTCCCAATCTTCTTGATGATAGGGAACGGCCCTACAAATCTTGGTGCTAATTTTCCTGCGGATCCAAAGCGAACGACGTTCCTCAAAGGAGATACTTTAAGGAACACATTGTCTCCAACTTCGAACTCAAGGTCAGTTCTTCTTTTGTCTGCGTAGGACTTCTGTCTATCTTGGGCAGTCTTCATTCTTCTTCGTATCAAGTCTACTTTCTCTGAAGTTTCCCTAATCATGTCTGGTCCAGGTATGAGCTTGTCTGTGGACTCCCACTAGCAAGTTGGTGACCTGCACGGTCTTCCATATAAAGCTTCGAAAGGCGCCATGCCTATGGTGGCTTGGTAGCTATTGTTGTAAGCGAATTTCACCAAAGGTAGATGATCCTCCCATGTACCTCTGAAGTCAATAATGCATAATCTTAAGAGGTCTTCTAATACTCTGTTGACTCTTTCCGTCTTGCCATTGGTTTAAGGGTGATAGGTCGTGCTTAAGCATAACTGTGTGCCTACAGCCTCTTGTAAACTCTTCCAAAACTCGCTCGTGAAGATAGGATCTCGATCACTCACTATGCTGGAGGATACTCCATGGAGTCGAACTATCTCTTTAAGATATATGGATGCTAGAGATGAGGCAGTCCTTCTACTTTTGACAGGTATAAAGTGAGCGCTTTTAGTAAGCCTGTCCACTATTACCCAAATGCTGGTATTGCCCCTTCTTGACCTAAGCAACCCATCTATAAAGTCCATCGAGATGGTATCCCATTTCCACTGTGGGACCTCTAGAGGATGGAGCAGACTAGCAGGATTCTTCTGCTCCGCCTTGACTTGTTAGCATATTAAACACTTAGAAACAAATTTAGCTACGTCTTGCTTCATGCCATTCCAAAAGAAAAATCTTTTGATGTCTTTATACATTTTGTCTCCGCCTAGGTGTATGGTCAGCTTGGAATGGTGTACCTCTTCTAGAACCGTCTTTACCGAACCCCTTGCTTGTGGGACACATAGTCTTCCATCTCGTCTCAACCAACCCTTGGCATCAATGGAGTATCTATTGAGGTGAATAGAAGTCTCACCCCTAATTAACTTGTCCATCACATCGTCTAGCTGAGGGTCTTCTCTTTGCGCGGCTCCGATTGAGTCTAATAGGGTTGGCCGCACTTCTAACGTTGCTAGCAAGCCAGGTACAAAGTCAGAGGAGGGTCTAAAGTTAAAGCTTGCTATGAACTCCAAGCTTTGCCTTTCCACAAAGAGAGGGCTTAAGATCAGTTTCTTTCTACTCAAGGCGTCTAACACTTCATTGCCCTTACCAGGGGTATAAGCAATCTCAAAATCATATGAGGCGAGAAATTCCATCCACCGTTGCTGCCTCAAATTAAGATCTTTCTGAGAAAAAAGGTATTTCAATGATTTATGGTCAGTATACAATTAAAATTTCTCACCTAGAAGATAATGGCGCCAAGACTTAAGCGCAAAATGGATGGCTGCGAACTCTAGGTCGTGGGTTGGGTAGTTTTCCTCATGTACTTTCAACTGCCTTCCACCATAAGCCACTACCTTCCCTTCTTGCATCAAAATAGCGCTTAGTCCCATTCCGCATGCATCTGTGTATACTGTAAACATCTTGCTTCCATCAGGCAATGTCAGAACCGGGGCTGTTGTTAGAGCCCTTTTCAAACGTTGGAAAGCAATATCGCAATCCAAATCCCAATTGAAATCTAGGTTCTCCTTTGTCAACCTTGTAAGTGGAGCTGAGATTTTTGCAAAATCTTTGATGAACTTTCGATAAAAGCCTGCTAGCCCGAGAAAGCTTCGGACTTCGGTTGCGTTTCGAGGAACCTTCCAATCTTGCACAGCAACCACTTTCGTGGGGTCCACAGCTATCCCTTCTTTGGACACCACGTGTCCAAGGAACCTAACTTCTTCTCTCCAGAAATGACATTTGGAGAATTTAGCTTTCAACTGATGTGCACGGAGAGTATCCATGACTTCCTTTAGATGTTGAGCATGCTCTTCCTCATTCTTTGAGAAGATCAAAATATCGTCTACGAAGACCACCACAAACTTATTGAGGAACTCCTGGAACACCCTGCTCATTAAATCAATGAAGTAAGCGGGTGCATTTGTCAAGCCGAAAGGCATGACAAGCCACTCGAAGAAACCATCTGGAGTTCTGAACGCGGTCTTATCAATGTTGTCTTCAGCCACTCTTAGCTGATGAAACCCGGTAGCCAGATCTGCTTGGGAGAAAACGGATGCGCATACAAACTGATCGAACAAATCATCTATTCTCGGGAGTGGGTGCCTATTCTTCTTGGTCAGCTTGTTTAGCTCTCTATAATCAACGCATAGGCGAAGCGAACTGTCCGCTTTAGTTGCGAACACTACTGGAGCACCCCATTCAGAAATACTCTGCCTTATAAACCCCTTATCAAGCAATTCTTTAACTTGCTTGCTAAGTTCTTTCCTCTCCCTTGGAACCATGTGTCTAACGGGTAAAGCAACGGATTTTGCATTGTCAACGAGGTATATGCGGAAGTCTATCTCCCGCTTCGGAGGTAAGCTCTTTACCTCTTCAAACACATCTGAGTATTCACGGACTACCCTTATAGACTGCAAGTTCTCAATAGACGCATCAAGAGATTCTAGATAACTAAGCATAACGGAGTTCATGGGATTACAAGAAATTTCGAGAGTGTTATCGAGGCGGGTCATGAGTCTAACTACTCTCTTTTCACAATCGAGGATGGCACCATTACTGGATAACCAGTCCATTCCTAGAATCAACCCATAACCCGTGAAGCCCAAAACAAAGGCATTACATCTAAACTCAACGCTTAATATAGATATTTTCAAATCCAAACAAACCATTGAAAAATAAGCTGAGCCCCCAATTGGATTTGAAACAACCAAGAGATCCTCTACTATACTGGTGTCTAGGTGCAGAGATTCCACTAACGCAGTAGATATAAAAGAGTGCGATGCGCCAAAATCAAATAGTGTACGAACAGGATGATCAAAAAGATAGACTAAACTTTCGACAGAAATATTTCTACCTCGTTCTTCCGGAGGTACCGTGTGAGCGTGAACTTGTCCTCCTGAAGAAGGTCCAGCTCTCTGCCCTTGCTTCCTTGGGCAGTCCTTAGCCATGTGTCCTGTCTCACCACAGTGGAAACAGCCACCCATCTTCCTTTTCTTCTTCTTGCAGTCTTTGACCAGATGTCCAGGAATGCCACATAAATTACACTTTCTCTTGTCATGGGGTTTGTTGTTCTTCCCGCCTTTCTTTGAATCAGCCTTCTTGTTCTGTGACCCCCTCTTTCTTATCTTGAGGCACTTCCGCTTTTGCCTCTTTCTTGCCCTTGTCTTCCTCATGTAAGAGTGCCATGTCCACTAACCTCTCGTAAGTAGCCCCCATAGGTACATGGTCATATCCAGGCTGTGAAGTGGCGCATTCAATCCCTTGAAAAAACGGAGAGCCTTCTTATTAGGAGTATTCACTAAGTCCAGTCCAAATCGGGCGAGTTGATTGAATTGGTTGACGTATTCCTTGACCGTCATACTTCCTTGCTTAAGAGATAAGAACTTTTCCAGCTGTAAACTTCGTTCAGCTTGTGAGAGAATTTCATCTCAAACCTCATTCTGAAATCCATCCATGTTTCAACTGGTCTTTCAGCATTAGTTACTTCCCACCAATAGGAAGCTTCGTCTTTGAGCGACCATACAGCCAACTGTATCTTCTGCCTATCGTCCACCTCGAAGATAACGAACAGATCCTCAGTTTCTTTGAGCCAGTTCCTTGCTTCAACGAATGATTCAGTTCCCTTGAAATCCTTTCCACCCATGGCCCTAAAGTCTCTACAAATCTTTGAGAAAGCATTTGCACAAGGAGGAGGAGGAGGAGGAACCGCTGCAGCTGGAGGGGGAGGAATATCTGTTGGGCCTGCGTCGTTGGCCCTAGCCTCTAAGTACCTCCTGAACCAGCCAGGTATCGATACACCCTCTGGAAGGTTAAGATTCCCAGACATGTTGAAACGGAAAAGAAAAGATTCAAAACAAAGGATAGAAAGATAGCACATATGGCTTTGGGGATTATGCCCTTTTAAATTTAAAACAACACTTTTTCTTGTAAAATGCTTCTTTATATTTCTTTTGAAAATAGTTTTCAAAAACTCTTATCTGATCTGGTAAACCTTTGCTCTGATACCAAGTGAAACACCCCACCTCCGTTAAGGTCACTCACAAAGGGAAGCCTTAACTTTGCTGGAGGGTTATAGGTACAAGACACAGAAAAATTTACAAGACAGATAAATATAAGCAGTGAAATTCAAATATTTATTGCATACGTGGTTCAATACAAAAGCATTACAGCAATTGTCTCAAAATAACTTCCAAAACATTACACCATAATTTCTGTCTTGATTATTTAATAAAGAAACGTAAACCATAAATAAAACTACATAAATCCCTAAGTGTAGTGTCCAAAAGCCATATCCAAGGTGAGAGAGAGTCCAAATCATACATCTACTTTCTTGAAGCTTGCAAAGAGTCTGACTAAGCTGGAGTATTCCATCCATATGGACCTGGGGGGGACAGAAGAAAAGAGGACGAAAGAAAACGGGTCAGACAATAAGTCTGGTAAGTTCAGTGATTACTAGTATTTAAACAAGGAAAGGGATCATGACAGTAATAACAGAACATAGGACAATACCCTAATATAAGGTAAGAGGGACATGTGATCGCACCCATTACTACAATCTCTGCACCTACTTAACCATTGGTTCAACCAGCCCCACGTGTTCATAACAAACGATCCCCTTAATGATCGGCTCCTACTCGCATGCATTCAGATCTTGTGTCTTTCGGCCCCGCTTGACTGTAGATACCTATGCTGGTCCCACCATGGGGTGTATTAGTCCCTCTGGTGGCAACCCGACACGATTCAAGATGCATAGTGTATACTACTGATGCCCAGTGTCTGCTTTTTCCACTCCGGAGTACATGCACGCCCGTACTCCGTCGGAACCTACACTGACGCACCAACCGTCGATGTTTTGATTACTTATAATCAACCCAGCAATCGTGCCCCACCTTGCCTAGTTCAGGGTACCATGATACATCTATGTGGGTTACTGCTAAAATGGGTCCCCGTCACTAGGGTTTTCTAATCAACATGTTTATTTGGTTAAGTGTCCAAGATTACCTAACCCCACCCATCCGTTTAGTTAACATTTTGAATCGGTTAAGTGTTTCCCTAATTGACTTAACCCTACCAATCCTGACTGATGTAACGACCGGGAATTTCGCTCGATTCGAATCAGTTGCTAAACCGATCAAGACCGTTCGAAACGCCTGATTGTTTTGAGAACACGACAAAATAGAACGCAGACAGAAGAACTTTTCATTGTATATTACAACAATTCATCAGAATACAAGAATATATAGAGTATAAACAAATAATATACATCAGAAAAATATTGAGATTTAAATACATTACTGCAGCGGAAAATTAATACAATACACAAACTAGAAGAGATATATGGATACAGAGCTTTTCGGATATCGTTCCAGGTGTAAACCAGGATCCTGTGAATATAAATCTGCAAAAGCAAAACTACTAGCTGCCCGCATCAAGATAAGGGCACCCAGAGTTTAGGTTAAAACAATAGACTCCAGGTCAGTCATGGGACTGGTGTGAGAACTAAAACAGTTATTTATCTTTATTTTAAAGTTAGGTAAATCAAGGGGCCACGCCGTATAACACTGAACGGGTTTCCTCCCAAGAATACCAGTGCATAAAACAATAGCGCAATGTTAAATAAAGAAAAATGAAGCTATTATAAGACCCAGGTCCCATCACACAATGCAACACAAACCAGAGGATAGGGTTTTCCGTTATAATAGCCAAAACATGCTTGATACGTTTAAAACAAATCATTTGATACTACAATAGGTGTATAGTGTCAAAACAACTTCAAATATAAATGTATCAATCCTAAATGGCATAGGTACCATATATCATGTCGCCATACTAGGCTCTACAATCAAAACCGCAAAGTCACGTATTTGGAAATTGGATTTCCGTTTGTGAACCGAGGCCAGGGATCGTCCTCACCGTTTCGAGACAATCTAGCCTACCATGTCTCAGGAACAGCCGCAACTGCACCTTGGATCGTCAGGGCTGGTCCACCAATGTTGATTAAAATTCCTGAACACTACGTTTCCCCACCCTATGGGGCGCAAATGAGCCAACGAATGACTCCATCGGCTTCACATAGTCACCGATAAATCCGAGGCGCCTCGCAACAGCAACAACCACATAATTCAAACTCGTCAGGGCGTGTAAAACCACTGACGCCACTTCTAGCTAGAAAGAAACGCATGTCCTCCCTGAAGTCCTCTCCCGTTTCTGGTTCACAACCGGGGTGTGAGGCTCGCGAATCTATGCTACACAAAGCTATGCCACACAGGTCGTGCTTTGATCATCAACCACAAGACTCTGCTCTTCAACAGAAGCCTTGATCATTTGCATCTCAGCATGCCACACAGGCAATTCACGCTATGCAACCGATATCAATCACGCAGAATGAAATCCAATGTCAGACACACATCCATTTACAAGTCCATTCTGGGTCTGAACGAAACCGAAGGCACCTAGTACCCCACTTATCCATCGATCTTCAAGTACGTCTGGACGACCACCAACTGATTCCCTCCTCTTGGGTGTACGGCCCAATCAAGATCATCAGTAATTATCCAAACGACGTGAAGACCTCCGGTCTTCAACCACCGTCTTCATCTTCGACTCATCGTCAAATCAGTTATTCAGAATGGGATAAACCCGGTCTTTCTGAATAACTCGCGTATATAATAAACAAGTGTTACACAAACACAACATATGCCTCATTCCAATTCATCAGTCACTAACCGTAAATTAACAAGAGAATAATTCCCCAAATATTAACCCCGAAGGCCGAAACACACATCAGATCAATACCCAGGAAACCGTTCTACTTAGCTAACCTATAGTTAGTTTCTAAATTTCACATTCTTAGGGAAAGGTACCCATTAGTTTTATCAAAGATAAATCCTTTTAAATTTATTCTTTAATCTTCCTTTGAATATTACTTCAAACTAGTCGGGATTAGTGAACCACACCGAAGTAATTATTTATTTTATTTCCCAATCCCAACCTATTTATCCCATGAAGTAAAACTGGTCATACTTCATATCTAACACCACGGTGTTATCGGTAAATTCAATTACCATTTCACGTTCAAATCTAATTAAAGATTTGACTACCGTCTGGAGTAAAATTGGTGATACTCCATTCTCGATCTTTTCAATCTAATTAAAGATTCATTAAAACTCCTCTTAGTTTTAATCTTTGACTGGGTTAAAGAATCAGTGTCATTTAAAACACGGTCCACGATAGACCCCAAAATCACATCACATTTCAATCAGTCCCTAACCGTAAATTAGCAAGTGAGCAATTCCCTAAGTATTTACCCCGAAGGCCGAAACCAACATCAGATCAATACCCCAGAAACCATTCAACTTAACTAATCTCCAGTTAGTTTCTGATTTTCTTAACTCCTTTGGGTCTAAGAACAGTATTATTGAAGATACCGTTCACGACAACCCAAAATCATGTTCCATTAATTATCGGGTTAAAGAACAAGTGTTATTTAAAACACTATTCACGATAAACCCAAAAATCAATACCAATTCAATTCCAGTTAAATATTATTTAATTGGTACACTTCATTAAATCTAAATAAAAAGATTTAATGTTTTTCTCAACTGGGCTTAAGAACAGTGTTAATGAAGACACCATTCACGACAACCCAAATCACATTTGATATTAAATACAAGGCTCTGAATAGAAAATATACCAGCTTATATTAAATATCAAATTCTACGACTAACAAATATCGTATTGGAAATAACGATATAAATATATCTTTCAAATTTCCATAATAATATTTGTATAATCACGAAATCCAACATCGAAATATTCCAAAGATATTTTCTATTCAAATCCATTCCAATTCAATTATTGGAAATTCTGGTTATTATCAAAACCATTTCAAATCCAATTTATTTATTTAAAAATAAATAGAATTGTAATTCTAGTTCAAAACTATTTCATTTCGATAAAAATCTATTTTTATCTTTTCAAATATGGGGTTTTTCATTCCAATTCTTCCCAAATCATTTCTTATGATTTTACACAAATTATTACTATTTTTAATAATTTTCTCAAGGCCCGTACAGTCGATTTCCATCAACGGCCATCGAACTGCACTTACAACACCTTTTCCAAATTTGATTTGGACATAATTCCAAATCCAACCATTAGATTTCTAATTTCTCACATTCGTTAGAAAGCTTTTTTCGATACGAACCCAACGGTTCCGGTTTTAGGAGAATCCGACGGTCGGATCTCCCGCAATGTCCATTCGAAGTTAATGGTCGAAATTCGCGAACTGCTGCAGCGCGGTGCGTTCTATTCAGGCCATTCTATATATATAATATTTATATTATATATTTTTTGTCGATTTCCTTTCAAAACGTATTTTATAAATCGTTTCAAATTAGTTTTCCAAACGATTTCAACTTCTTATTTGATTTCAAATCAAAATTGAATTTTCCTTTATAAATTCCTTTTAAATTCATTTCAAATTGATTTCAATTCAAATTGATTTCAATTCAAATCGATTTTTAATTCAATTTCAGCTCATTTTCAATTCAATCCGAATCAATTCTATTCAATTTCAATTCAAATTCAACTCTATTCAATTTCAATTCGAATTCATTTCTATTCAATTTCAATTCGAATTCAATTTTATTCAATTTCAATTCGAATTCATATATATTCAATTTCAATTCGAATTTCATTTCTATTCAATTTCAATTCGAATTTCATTTCAAAATATTCGAATTTTGAATTCACTTTCCAATATTCATTATAAAAACGAATATAATCGATATAAATATCGTTCGCGTCAAAATAGCGCATATCTAATCAACACGGCTTTATATATTTCTATTTCAAATATTCTATTTCAAATATTTCTATTCAAAACTGGAATGAGGCCCAATTACTTACCATATGATGTTAATTATATGGATTTTCTACAACACATGTATAAAATAACAACGATAATAATCAACCATCATCCAGAGTGCACCACACAACTGCATAAGCATTAAATATAAATAATTAACGCTTACACAGTCTGTCAACCCGTCGATTGACATACAACTAAACAATCGGGATTAGTGTACGTCAAATATCATCTCAATACCCGTGTGGGGCTTTAATTCAACACACACAGATTTTATTTGTGCAGTTGGGCGATATGTAAAATTTATCGTCCCAATCAATATCAGTCAAATGTGTGTATATAAACAAATCGTCCGATTTGTTTATATTTATTTCATTTTAAATACATGTTAAAAAATTTATTTTCAACTATAAAATATTTTTAACTATCTAAATATTTTATTTCATTTCACATCACATCACACAATCAACTACACATCAAAATCAAACAAACAAACATACAAGTCGTCCATGGTCTGTGGACGACGGGTGTCGGGTGCTACTAAACAACGTCTACATCATAGTACATTTTTCAAACTAGAAATTTAAATTAAAGGTGAGGAGTTCTCACCGAATTGCTAAACCAAACGCCATGACTCTTCTTATGTAGAAATCTTCGTCGTGCTCGCCTTTTGTCAATTTCATCGTCCGTAGCCACTACATATATAAAAATCACATTTTTACACTACTACCATATAGATAAAAATTCTATTTTTATCACGCTATTCTCTATATAAAAATTATATTTTTATATCGTTCTTCTTCCAATAAAGAATATATTTTTATAACGCTCCTTCCTATATAAAAATTATATTTTTATATCTACTTCTAATAAAAAGATCGAATTTTTATATCATTGCTATAGAAATCCCATTTTTATTTCAATATACATATAATAAAAATCAGGTTTTTACTTCACTACACATATAAAGATCAAATTTTTACTATCTATATAATATAAAAATCATATTTTTATTATCATATATATATATAAATTGTGTCTTTATATCGCTACATCTATAAAGATCTCCTCTTTATATATATTAAAATCAAATCTTTATTCATTTCAAAATCAAATCTTTCTTAAACAAAGATCTTATCTTTTCAATTTAAAACAATGCTTTACATAAGATAAAAATCACTTCTTTACTTGTTTAAAAATCAATTCTTTTCGTTTGCTACCTATATAAATCACGTTTTCATTTCTAATGCTACATATATATTAAACTGATTTTTTTTTCTTTTATTTATTCTAATCACAATAAAATAAGTAAAGATAAACAAAAATATTAAAATAAAAATCTTACAGTGTTCGGCATTGGACAGAGAGGGGGGAACTGCTTTTCACGGAAATCGAGGAGGGAAGGGTGCAGTGGTTCGGCGCAGCGGGTTTTGGGGTCATTGCATTCAGATGGGGGGAGGAAAGAGAAGGGGAAGGGAGGAGGAGAGAGAAGGGGGTCCGGCGAGGTGGAGGGGGGGCGGAGCAAGCGGCGGCGGGGTTTTCTATGGGTTCGAAGGGGAGCTTAGGGCTGGCGATTTGAATAGGGGAAGGGGGAGATAGAGAGGAGCGAGAGGGAGGGGATCGAAGGGGGCGCGGCAGGCTGGGGAGGCGGCGGAGGCGCCAACGACGGCGACAGGCGGCTACGAAGGGGAAGGCGATTTGAACGAGGGGTGTCGGGTCTTTTATTTTCAATCAAAGAAAGTGAGCTGAGGGGGTTGACCAAGGGAGAGGGAATATATAATAATTTATATAATTAATTTATTTAATTTTCTCTAAAAGGTAGCTTTTTCATTTGAGTTTTAAATCGAGCCCACCGACCGTCGCCCTTAGCCAATTACCCTCATTCCGAACACAATGGGATATGTTTCGCAAGCCAATTCAGCTATTTTAATTAGTTTTCGTTAAAATTAAAATATAAATCGATATATTGAATTTTTAACGCACATTTTAATTTACCGGGGCCACATACGAACTCTAAAAATTGCAAAAAAAATATTTCTAGCTTCGTATTGACGATACGGTCCTAACAAAACTGATTTCGTCAAATTCTGAGACCGTTTGAAAAATGGCCATTTTCCAGTCGATTAAAATCAACTAAAACTGGTCAAACGCGTTTTCCTTTTCCATGCTCACATATTGATTCGAGAAATTACGAATTTTGGAATCTAGCAATAACTTGACATTCCGGTTCCAACAAAAGTGGTTTCGTCGAAAACCGAGGTCGTTTGCAAAATGGCCATTTTTAAGGGCCAGAATTCCATAGCGACTATTCTGAATTTTCAACTGGGCATAACTTTTTATTCCCGTTATGAAATTTCGATTCTTCGGATTCGTTGGAAAGATATTCTCAAATAGATTCAAATATTTTTGGTTTCGTCCAATTCCGACTTAAAACGAATTCTGTATATTCATTTGAAATTCGAAATCGAAATTTCAAACTACCGCGCCATTTCAGGCTCGTTATATAATTAAAATAAATTTCTATATTCTAACGACGATTCAAAAAAATATATACGTTCGAATTCTATTCAAAATAAATTTCTTGTCATTATTATTTAAAATAATCAAAATTCATTAAAATTGCAAAAATAAAAAAATTTAGATTGGCCCAGATTTCTGGGTTATTACAATAGCTTTAATTTATTCATTAAAGCACCAACCACTCACATTAGACAGGTCTTGTTGTGGTCACTGGATATGCCGGTCGGTTCCGGGCAGTTTAACACCACAACTCAGTCTAACCTCGGGTTCATTTTGGGCTTGATGCACTAACCACCCACAATAGACAGGTCTTGTTCTGGTCACTGGATATGCCGGTCGGTTCCGGGCAGTTTTACACCATAACTCAGTCTAACCTCGGGTTAGGCATATTCGTCTTTTCTAAATCCATACATTTTCTATATATGTCTAATTCTATATGTAAACTAATCTTAATTTACTCGTGCCATAATTATCCTTTGATTATGCTCATAATAAATGGTATATCAAATATACCATTTTATGAACAAATCTATGTCATGAAATTTTCATGTTTTCCGATCGCTATCCCCGTGGAACGTACACATGAATCACATAAAATGTTGGGCTAGTAAATTAGCCCAAACCCATACACAAAATGGGTAATAAACAAGGGACATGAAATAAACATAAAATAGCATACATTGAACTTATCACGTGTAACTTGGCATAGAAGTATCATTAACTTAATTAAACGGGTAAAGGTGAACTTGTGACTAAGTTGGATCTAATTATCATGTAAACTTGATATATGTCTAGCATGGAGGTTTAACATATAAACACAATTTTAGACCACAACTTAGCATATTAACTTATGTATGCCAAAACATAAGAAACCTACTATAAACATATTTAAATCACAACTTAGCATGATAACTTATGTGTGTTAAACATAAGAGAGCCATTATAAAAATATTTAAATCACAACTAAGCATGATAACTTATGTGTGTTAAACATAAGAGAGCTACTATAAACATATTTAAATCACAACTTAGCATAATAACTTATGTGTTAAAACATAAGAGAGCTACAAGTCCAATCTTGCAACATAAATAGACTCAACTTAACATGGTTCTAAATATACATGAATGGTGATCTAACATGTAAGCATGTGCTTTAGATCATAAACTTGCAAGTAACCACCAAATTATAACATGACATATTTCACCATTCAATTGGCATAATACGTTCATTTCCCAATCATCATAGATCCCAATATTTAAAATATGGTATGTTCATCACCACAAGCATATAGACATGATCAATCGCAACGGTAATTTAAGATAAATAAGAATCAAACTTTATTTATCTTATACATAGCATCATTCTATATTCGAATTACAACATGTCATGATTCATTTAAAAGAATGTTTAAATCTGCGTAATAACCAACTTACAAACTAAAAAGGAATTCTTGATTTCTGAAATCTGAATTCTGAAGTTGGTATGCTCGCCTTTGATGTAGATTGTTGAATTAGATTACTTTAATTTGATTTTGATTCAGGTTTTTATCTTGTCTTTGAATTGAAAGCGGTGACGGCTACTCCAAGTTCTCTATTGACGGCATGATAGTTCCAGGATTATTTTTGTGTGATTTTAGGTTGAGCATTGGGTTGTTTATATAGAATTTCAATTTAACTAGAGCCATCGGATGATTCTAGAGTTAGCCACAACCATTCAGTCAGGATAGGGTGACACCTCATGTAATGACCCGAAAATCTGAACCAGTTTGAAAATTTTATTTTAAGATATTTTGTTGGGTTTTTGAGTCAAAATTTAAAATTTCAAATTTTAAATAACTTTGAAGCAGTTGAAAATGACCATTTTGCAAACGACCTCGGAATCCGACGAAACCACTTTCATTGGATCCGGAATGTCATAATATGGCTAAGTTTCAATTTTTAGAATTTTTCGATTTAATATGTGAGCGTGGCGTAAGAAACTGTGTTTGGTCAGAAACAGTTGAAATTGAACGACGTGAAAATAGCCATTTTTCGAACAGTCTCAGAATTCGATGAAACTGGCTTTGTTAGAACCGTATCGTCATCACGATGCCAAAAATAATTTTTCTGGATTTTTCCGAGTCAGTATGTGGCCTCAGGAAATTAAAATGTACGTTCGAATTTAAATTTAAGAACTAAATTTGAAAATAAAATAAAACCAGTCTGTAACTTCAGAATTGGACCATGGGGATAGCACCATCGCGTTCAGAAGGCATGAAAATGTTAAGATCGACAGTCGTTGAGCGCGAATCAGAGATCATATGAGAGAATTGTAATTTCTCGGATAAATTAATTAATTAATTAATTAATTAATAATTAGAAAACCCTAAAATACATGTATAAATACGGACCGTATGCCGCTACAGTCTTCTTCCTCCTCGTCAAATACAAGCCACCGAAACCCATTATTGATCAAAATTTCAAACTCACTTTTCTCTCTCGTCTCTCAACGGATTCCTGCAAACTTGTGCTCAGATCGAAGAGGAAACCAAGGCCTTCAAGTGGATACCAACCTCGGCCACCCTCGTTGACCATCGAGCCGCCACCGTACGCCCAAAGGGCCGCCGCACGCACGGCCGTGGGCCCCACCACGTCCAGCCGCACCCCCTCCCCTTTCCGGCGCGCGTAGCTCTCTCGTAGCCGGTCGACGTCCAACAAACGGTTCGCGATTTCATCGCCTGTAGCTCGCGAAAACTGGATCCAAAGATTTGAATGAATTCTGAAAATTCAAAGGTATATTTTAGTTCAGATTTTGTAACGCTTCTGGTCGTGACAGAAACAGTTGTGAAAAGTCAGTTCTATTAAAACGTTGATAACTTATTCGTATGAATTCGGATTCTGAAATTTTCAGAACCAATAGAACCGTGACTACGAGTGGATGCTGCTGAAATCAATTGGAGCATTCTGAAAATTTAATTGGATTTATTATATTTATTATCCAATCAAGGTGAGAGATCTAAACCACAAATTTATTTTTGAATAAACAAATTGTTAAGTGTATATGTGGTTAGAAATTGGACATCACATCATTTGCTATGCTATAACGATGGATTTGATACCATCTCATTTGCTATGTTATAACGATGGATTCGATACCATTATATTTGCCATGCTATAACGATGAATTGACACCATTATATTTGCGATGTTATGACATGATAAAAATTGTCACCATAAATTGTTGGATGTTATGACACAAGAAATTGAGACCATATATTTTGCGATGTTATGACACAAGAAATTGAGACCATATATTTTGCGATGTTATGACATGTAAAAATTGACGTTGTATGTAGCGTAGTGTTTTGACAGTAAGTTTTGGGAACAAATTGGCAATGTAATTGTAATTGACATTTTTGTCAATATTAAAATTAGAACATGAGCACCGTATGTAATTGACATTTTGTCAATATTAAAATTAGAACATGAGCACCGTATGTAATTGACATTTTTGTCAATATTAAAATTAGAACATGAGCACCGTATGTAATTGACGTCTTTGTCAATATTAGAAAATGAACACCGTATGGAAAAAAAAGAAAAAAATACTTTTTTTAAATGTTAGAATTGAAATTTTCATCGTATGGTAACAATAATATCTTTGCCATATTGAAACAAAAGTGCATTGGAGGATAAATAATATTTTTATGCATTTGTCAAAATAGAAAAATAGGAATTTGCATTGCATAAAATGATATTTTGTCAAAATAGAAAAATAGGAATTGGCATTGCATAAAATGATATTTTGTCAAAATAGAAAAATAGGAATTTGCATTGCATAAAATGATATTTTGTCAAAATAGAAAAATAGGAATTTGCATTGCATAAAATGATATTTTGTCAAAATAGAAAAATAGGAATTTGCATTGCATAAAATGATATTTTGTCAAAATAGAAAAATAGGAATTTGCATTGCATAAAATGATATTTTGTCAAAATAGAAAAATAGGAATTGGCATTGCATAAAATGATATTTTGTCAAAATAGAAAAATAGGAATTGGCATTGCATAAAATGATATTTTGTCAAAATAGAAAAATAGGAATTTGCATTGCATAAAATGATATTTTGTAAAAATAGAAAAATAGGAATTTGCATTGCATAAAATGATATTTTGTCAAAATAGAAAAATAGGAATTTGCATTGCATAAAATGATATTTTGTCAAAATAGAAAAATAGGAATTTGCATTGCATAAAATGATATTTTGTCAAAATAGAAAAATAGGAATTTGCATTGCATAAAATGATATTTTGTCAAAATAGAAAAATAGGAATTTGCATTGCATAAAATGATATTTTGTCAAAATAGAAAAATAGGAATTGGCATTGCATAAAATGATATTTTGTCAAAATAGAAAAATAGGAATTTGCATTGCATAAAATGATATTTTGTCAAAATAGAAAAATAGGAATTGGCATTGCATAAAATGATTTTGCATTGCATAAAATGATATTTTGTCAAAATAGAAAAATAGGAATTTGCATTGCATAAAATGATATTTTGTCAAAATAGAAAAATAGGAATTTGCATTGCATAAAATGATATTTTGTCAAAATAGAAAAATAAGAATTGGCATTGCATAAAATGATATTTTGTCAAATAAAAGGAAATGAAACGTAGGAGAAGATTTACATTATTTATGATGTATAAGGGTTACACCAAAGAAAATGTCCATTGTTCAAAATGTGATGGGAAAAGAAATATACAAGGAATTAAAGGAATGGCACGTTATAATTTACATTTTCGAATGTAAATTGTAAAATATATAAATAAATAATAATGGTGGTAGATAAAAAAAAAAGGATCATCGTCTAATCCTAAAATAAATTGTAATGCAAGTAGAAAAGTAAAAGTTAAGATGGAAAGGAGGTTATATATAAGGGCGATGAGTTAAACGAACTAATTATATATATGTATATTTATATAAATAATTAAAATATAACGAATCGAGCGCGGTAGTTCGCGTTTTGAAATCGAACTTTCAAATGATTATACCGGAAGATCTGACCGTCGGATTTTCCCAAAACTGAAACCGCTATGTCCGTCTTGGAAATGTCTTTCCAACGATATAAACTACGCTAAAATCCAACGGTTAGATCTTGAGAAGAGTAAAAATCGAAATGGATGGAAAACGGCGCCAGAGTCGCCTTTGACCTGAAGCGTCGTTAATTAAAGAAATTAATTATATTAAATAATTAAGACAAGGATTTATCGTTATAAGACAACATAACGTCATGAAATGTGTTTTTCTCTAAATTATGAACGCGAGATTGTTTGGGAAGTCCGGGTTCATCCCATTCCAAACGATTTTACGATTTCAAGAATCTAAACATGAAGACGGCGTATGAAGACCGTAAATCTTCCCTCGAATGGACAACGACCAAGACTCTGAATTGGGTAGCTCCCGATTTACGAGTCGGGGTAATTGCCCAAACGTACGCGTTGATTTCACGGGTTTGACCCTAGTTCAGACCTAGAGCATGGGTGTAAATGGATGGCATGTCTGACACCGTATCCCATTAAATATCATGCTGTCGATTTTCTGCTAATATAAAAATGTTGGTGGTAGAAAATTCGTTCTCTACTTAACACCCGTTTATATATTGACTGATGGTCGATGGTACGGTATGGAATGACGGTGTGGCATGCTAAGATGAAATGATCAGGGTTCTTGTTGAAAAGCAGAACCTTGTGGTATGAAGAACATGACCTCACGAGCCTCACAAACCGGTAGAGTCTAAAAAGGGGGAAGGGAACGCAGGGAAAGTAGCACGTTTCTTTCTAGTTAGTAGTCATTTTACTTTTTGGAGGATGATGAAATGAGGCGCCTCGGACAGGTCCTATAGGACCGGGAAACGTGTGCTTAGGAATTGCCAATCCTCTAAGCTGTATGTGAGGACCGGCCCTGCAGGATCCAAGGGTTAACTGCGGGTAATCCTGGGACATTTACTAGAGTGTCTCGAATCGGTAAGGAGTCCTCCCTAGCCTGGACTCATGATGGAAACACAAATTTCCAATACGACCCCGACGGATTTGATTTGTATTACTAGTATTGGAGGCATAATATATGGTACCTATGCTTCCTAGGATTAATACATTGCTTTGAATTGTTTTAAACTATTACACCCTAATAATAATAATATTAGTTTCGTATTTGGCGTATTTAACATGTTTAACCACCATAAGGTAAAACTCTATCCTCTTGGTGTGCGTTGCATTGTGTGATGGGACCTGAGTCTTATGGTGGTTCCATTTTTCAAAAGACATTGCGCTGTGTTACGTTTTGTTATTTGTACTGACACTGCAGTTATGCACGGCAATCCAGTGGTACAACCCGTTCCGCGTTAGCGGCGTGGTCCTTAGATTTGCCTTATTAGTATGAGTAATTTTAGTTAAGAACTCTCACACCAGTCCCACGACTGACCTATTGTTTGTTTCACTTTTTACAAACTTGGGTGCCCTCTCTTCTACACGGGCAGCCAAGTAGACAGGTTCTTTTTCTGCTTGGAGTTTCTTTGGAGCTACTTTTATCTTTTCGCTTGGAGTTGCTTTTGGTGAAGATAAGGTGATGGAGCTTTGAAGACCTATCTTTTCGCTTGTCGCATTTTTCTTTCCTTTTATTTTCAGACTTATTTCCATTCCACGTTCTTTTATTTGGAGTTGGAACTTATGCAATTCTCTGAAAATTTGCTGTAATAACTTAGATTCTGTGACTGTGGATTTTCTATTGCTGATGACATTATATATCCGCTGCTATAATGTTGTTATTATATGGATTTCCTGTGCTATGTTGTTTTTTTGTGACTTGTTGTATTATATTTATGTTGTATTCCATATGATTTCTCCTTGCTTTCACTTGTGGAAGTTTGGGGCCGTCACAGTTGGTATCAGAGCTTTGGTTTACAAAGCGGAATATAACATATTTATAGTCACTCGTTTACGTAGAATCCCATTATTCTACGGCGAACATTTCATAAGAATACATAATAGTCGGTCACTTTATCATCATCTTTTATCTATCCTTTTTCCTTATCACTTCTTAAAAATCGTCGTCATTAAGGTTGTTCTGACTCTTCCCTTGATTGTACAGAACTAACTTAAAATGAGTACCGCTGCTGCAAGAGCTGCTAGAGCTGCTAGGAGAAGGCAAAATACCACTGAAACTGAGGAACCCACTGTCCAACAACAACCACCACCACCGCCGCCACCTTTTGACTTGGACAAGGTGGCAAAGAAGTTCAAGAATTTGGGGGGAGTTCCATTCACCGGTTCTGAGACCGTGGTACAAGCTCAGGCGTGGCTGAAAAATTGTGAAAAGATATTTGGAGGACTGGGACTTGATGATCAAAGAAAGAGGTTCACTGCAGCATGGCATCTTCAAGGTGAAGCGCAAAACTGGTGGGAGGTAGTCAACATTGGAGGTGACGAAGATAATATGTCTTGGGATAGATTTAAAGAGCTTTTCAACGACAAATACATTCCGAGGCAGGAGGTAGAAAGGCTACACGACGAATTCGCCAATCTGAGGCAAGGCGACAAGTCCATTTCAGAGTATGTTCGTAGGTTCGAGGACCTTTCCCGTTACGCACCTGAACTGATTCGAGATGACTTTCAGAAGAATAAGAGATTCATAAATGGCCTTGCAAGGAAATATATTGACAGAGTCACTGCCCACATCGACCTTTCCTTCAATAAGATGGTGGAGTTCGCTTGCCGTTATGAAGAGAATGACAAGAAGGTTTCTCAGCAGGACAGAGAGAGGAGCTTAGCCAACAACAACAAAAGGAAGCAACCAGAGAAGAAAGCTGAGGGCAGTAATTCTGGAGCTGCTAAGACATTTGACAAATGCAAGGTCCAGTGTTACAACTGTCAGAAGTTCGGGCATTATAGCAAAAACTGCAGGGGTCCGAAGAAGGCCAGAGGTGATGATAGCAAAGATTGCTACAACTGCCATAAAAAGGGCCATATCAAGGCCAATTGCCCACTGTTGAAAGGAGCTCAGATTGCACATGTCTATGAGGGAGCAGGTACACCATCTTCCTCTGCACCTACTGAGGGAGGTAAGTCTGATGTTCTGGATGGTACTGTTTCTATTAAAAATATTCCTGTTACTGCTTTATTTGACACGGGTGCGTCAAGGAGTTTTATTTCTAGCAACGCGATTAAGAAGTTGAAATTAAAGCAAAGAAATCTTAAGAAGCCAATTAATGTTCATAATCCGGTAGGAGGTTCTATCGTCCTCGATTTGTACTGTAGGGTGCCTATTTCCTACTCTTATTTTCAATTTCCTTTTGACTTGATCGTCATGGATTTTTCTGAGTTTGATATTATCCTCGGACTGGATTGGCTCACAAAATTTAAGGCCGAGGTTAGATGTGCGGACAGGATGGTTGAAATCAAAACGAAGTTCGGTGATGTCATTTTTATACCTTGCCATGGCTCAAAGCCAGACAGGAAAGCTTTTTGGTCTTCTTTAGAAGTCGCGCCCATCTCTTCAGAGAATATTCCCATTGTCAAGAATTATGCGGACGTATTTGAAGAAGTAGATAGTTTACCACCGCGAAGGGAAATCGATTTCAGAATTGATCTTGTCCCTAATGCAAGGCCTGTAGTTCATGCTGTTCGAAGAATGACTCCTAAAGAAAAAGAAGAGTTGAGTACCCAGACCAAACAGCTTTTAAAGAAGGGATTAATACGGCCTAGCTTTTCCAATTGGGGTGCAGCTGTGGTGTTTGTCCCCAAATCTGACGGCACTCTGAGGCTCTGTGTCGATTACCGCGATCTCAATAAGAAAACCTTAAAGAACAAATATCCCTTGCCTCGTATAGATGATCTGATGGACAATTTAAATGGAGCCAAGGTGTTTTCAAAGATGGACCTAGCCACAGGTTTCCACCAACTTCGCATAGCCGAAGAATGCATCCCTTTGACCGCTTTCAGAGGGCCTGACTTATTCTACGAATGGTTGGTAATGCCGTTCGGTCTGTGCAATGCTCCAGCCTATTTTGTTGACTTGATGAATAGGGTCTTCAGAGAGGTCTTGAATAAATTCATCCTAGTCTTCATTGATGATATCTTGATCTTTTCTAAAACCAAGAAGGAGCATGAAGGGCATCTAAGAGAAGTGCTAGAGATTCTGCAAAGAAATGTTCTAAAAGCAAAATTTTCAAAATGCACATTTTGGCAAGAAGAGGTGAAATTCTTGGGCCATGTTGTGTCAAAAGAAGGAATTGCTGTGGACCCAAGCAAAATTTCCGCCATTCAAGATTGGAAGCAGCCCACTACACCCACTGAAGTAAGGAGTTTCCTAGGGTTGGCCGGATATTACAGGAAGTTCGTCCAAAACTTTGCCAAGCTATCTGGCCCTTTAACACAACTCACAAAGAAAAACACCAAGTTCATTTGGACAGAAGAGTGTGAGGAGTCCTTCCAAAAGCTAAAGGTGAGTTTGACCACTGCTCCCGTGTTAACCATCATCGATGGCAACCAAGATTTAGCTGTCTATACCGATGCTTCTCAAAGTGGGGGTCTTGGCGCAGTTTTGATGCAAAGGGGCAAAGTTGTTGCATATGCAAGCCGTCAACTAAAGCCGCATGAGAAAAATTATCGTGTCCATGACCTAGAACTTTTAGCCATAGTTTTTGCTTTAAAAATTTGGAGGCATTACCTCTTGGGCGAAAAATTCGAATTATTCACAGACCATCAATCTTTGAAATATCTCTTCGATCAAAAGGACTTGAATTTAAGGCAGCTAAGGTGGCTAGAATTTCTTGCGGCGTATGATCTCGACATCTTGTATACGCCAGGAAAAGCCAATGTTGTGGCAGACGCACTCAGTAGAAAAGCTGCCATGGTCGCAAACTTTATAGTTACCCCTTCTTTGATTGATAAAATTTCTACCCTTCAAAAGGAAGATAAGTTTATTCAAAGAATGATTAAGAGTATTCAAGAAGGAGAGAGCACGAGCTTTCAAATAGATCAAAAGGGAGCCCTTAGGTTGCAAGGGAGGATCTGTGTTCCAAAAATCCCAGAGCTCATCAGGGAAGTTTTAAATGAAGGGCACAAATCAAAGCTTTCCATCCACCCAGGCGTTAGCAAGATGTATCATGATCTAAAGCGCACGTTTTGGTGGAAAGATATGAAGAGGGATATATCCATTTACGTGAGTAGATGTCCTACATGTCAACGAGTGAAGAGCGATCAACAAAAGCCTGCAGGATTGTTGCAGCCATTGCCAGTACCCGAAGGGAAGTGGGACCAAGTCTCCATGGATTTTATAGATGGTTTGCCCCGTACTAAGAAAGGGAATGACAGCATTTGGGTGATCGTGGACCGCTTCACCAAGGTCGCTCATTTCATACCTGTCAAGTCCACCCGAACTGCTCAAAGTCTGGCACAAATTTATCTCAAAGAAATAGTCAGGCTATATGGGTATTAAGACTAAATCTTTCCTTTTTCCATCTTTTTCTAAATGAAAATTTTCATGTCTAACCAAAGAAAATCTTTTGTTTTAAATAGTGTTCCTAGCAGCATTGTTAGTGACCGTGACCCTATCTTCACTAGCAAGTTTTGGGAGGCATTCCAAAATGAATTGGGAACAAAATTAAATCTCAGCACCGCATACCACCCTCAGACAGACGGCCAAACTGAGAGAGTGAATCGCATTCTTGAAGATTTGTTGCGAGCTTGCATACTCGATTATGGAGGTTCTTGGGAGGATCACTTGCATTTAGTTGAATTCTCATATAACAATAGCTATCAGGCAAGTTTGAAGATGGCTCCGTTCGAAGCCTTATATGATAAGCCATGTAGATCGCCAGCCTGTTGGATTGAAAAAGGTGATCGCCTTGTTTTAGGTCCAGACATGATCCGAGAAGCTTCAGACAAAGTTGATAAAATTAAGAAGCGTTTGCTGGCTGCTCAAAGCCGACAGAAAAGCTATGCAGACAAGCGTAGAAGAGATTTGCAATTCTCTGTTGGTGACCATGTGTACTTGAAGGTTTCTCCTCTAAGGGGTGTGATTCGATTTGGGAAGTTTGGGAAATTGGCGCCAAGATTCATTGGTCCATTCCCTATTCTCGAAAGGATTGGTACTCTGGCTTATCGAGTGCAGCTGCCCGACTGGCTGCCAGGAGTGCATGATGTGTTTCATGTGTCCCAACTCTGCCAGCATGTGCATGACCCAGATTTGATTGAAGATGAGCTAAATCAGCAAGTCATGGATATTACTCCAAGTCTAACGGTGAGGAAAGAGCCGATAAAGATTATTGGCAAGGAAACCCGAGCTCTGAGAAATAAAAGAATCAACCTAGTCAAAGTGCAGTGGAGTGGCGATCCTAGGGACTGCACTTGGGAGACAGAAGAGAGTTTCAAAAAGGTCTATCCCAAATGCAGAGTGGATATCTCAGATTAGATTTTATTTTGAGGTACGCTTAATCATTTCAGTGTTTTTTGTGCTGATTCCTACTCTTCTGTTTTCCTTTTTCCTTTTCGAGGACGAAAAGTTCTTAAGGAGGGGAGATTGTAATGACCCGAAAATCTGAACCAGTTTGAAAATTTTATTTTAAGATATTTTGTTGGGTTTTTGAGTCAAAATTTAAAATTTCAAATTTTAAATAACTTTGAAGCAGTTGAAAATGACCATTTTGCAAACGACCTCGGAATCCGACGAAACCACTTTCATTGGATCCGGAATGTCATAATATGGCTAAGTTTCAATTTTTAGAATTTTTCGATTTAATATGTGAGCGTGGCGTAAGAAACTGTGTTTGGTCAGAAACAGTTGAAATTGAACGACGTGAAAATAGCCATTTTTCGAACAGTCTCAGAATTCGATGAAACTGGCTTTGTTAGAACCGTATCGTCATCACGATGCCAAAAATAATTTTTCTGGATTTTTCCGAGTCAGTATGTGGCCTCAGGAAATTAAAATGTACGTTCGAATTTAAATTTAAGAACTAAATTTGAAAATAAAATAAAACCAGTCTGTAACTTCAGAATTGGACCATGGGGATAGCACCATCGCGTTCAGAAGGCATGAAAATGTTAAGATCGACAGTCGTTGAGCGCGAATCAGAGATCATATGAGAGAATTGTAATTTCTCGGATAAATTAATTAATTAATTAATTAATTAATAATTAGAAAACCCTAAAATACATGTATAAATACGGACCGTATGCCGCTACAGTCTTCTTCCTCCTCGTCAAATACAAGCCGCCGAAACCCATTATTGATCAAAATTTCAAACTCACTTTTCTCTCTCGTCTCTCAACGGATTCCTGCAAACTTGTGCTCAGATCGAAGAGGAAACCAAGGCCTTCAAGTGGATACCAACCTCGGCCACCCTCGTTGACCGTCGAGCCGCCACCGTACGCCCAAAGGGCCGCCGCACGCACGGCCGTGGGCCCCACCACGTCCAGCCGCACCCCCTCCCCTTTCCGGCGCGCGTAGCTCTCTCGTAGCCGGTCGACGTCCAACAAACGGTTCGCGATTTCATCGCCTGTAGCTCGCGAAAACTGGATCCAAAGATTTGAACGAATTCTGAAAATTCAAAGGTATATTTTAGTTCAGATTTTGTAACGCTTCTGGTCGTGACAGAAACAGTTGTGAAAAGTCAGTTCTATTAAAACGTTGATAACTTATTCGTATGAATTCGGATTCTGAAATTTTCAGAACCAATAGAACCGTGACTACGAGTGGATGCTGCTGAAATCAATTGGAGCATTCTGAAAATTTAATTGGATTTATTATATTTATTATCCAATCAAGGTGAGAGATCTAAACCACAAATTTATTTTTGAATAAACAAATTGTTAAGTGTATATGTGGTTAGAAATTGGACATCACATCATTTGCTATGCTATAACGATGGATTTGATACCATCTCATTTGCTATGTTATAACGATGGATTCGATACCATTATATTTGCCATGCTATAACGATGAATTGACACCATTATATTTGCGATGTTATGACATGATAAAAATTGTCACCATAAATTGTTGGATGTTATGACACAAGAAATTGAGACCATATATTTTGCGATGTTATGACACAAGAAATTGAGACCATATATTTTGCGATGTTATGACATGTAAAAATTGACGTTGTATGTAGCGTAGTGTTTTGATAGTAAGTTTTGGGAACAAATTGGCAATGTAATTGTAATTGACATTTTTGTCAATATTAAAATTAGAACATGAGCACCGTATGTAATTGACATATTGTCAATATTAAAATTAGAACATGAGCACCGTATGTAATTGACATTTTTGTCAATATTAAAATTAGAACATGAGCACCGTATGTAATTGACGTCTTTGTCAATATTAGAAAATGAACACGGTATGGAAAAAAAAGAAAAAAATACTTTTTTTAAATGTTAGAATTGAAATTTTCATCGTATGGTAACAATAATATCTTTGCCATATTGAAACAAAAGTGCATTGGAGGATAAAAAATATTTTTATGCATTTGTCAAAATAGAAAAATAGGAATTTGCATTGCATAAAATGATATTTTGTCAAAATAGAAAAATAGGAATTGGCATTGCATAAAATGATATTTTGTCAAAATAGAAAAATAGGAATTTGCATTGCATAAAATGATATTTTGTCAAAATAGAAAAATAGGAATTTGCATTGCATAAAATGATATTTTGTCAAAATAGAAAAATAGGAATTTGCATTGCATAAAATGATATTTTGTCAAAATAGAAAAATAGGAATTGGCATTGCATAAAATGATATTTTGTCAAAATAGAAAAATAGGAATTGGCATTGCATAAAATGATATTTTGTCAAAATAGAAAAATAGGAATTTGCATTGCATAAAATGATATTTTGTCAAAATAGAAAAATAGGAATTTGCATTGCATAAAATGATATTTTGTCAAAATAGAAAAATAGGAATTTGCATTGCATAAAATGATATTTTGTCAAAATAGAAAAATAGGAATTGGCATTGCATAAAATGATATTTTGTCAAAATAGAAAAATAGGAATTGGCATTGCATAAAATGATATTTTGTCAAAATAGAAAAATAGGAATTGGCATTGCATAAAATGATATTTTGTCAAAATAGAAAAATAGGAATTGGCATTGCATAAAATGATATTTTGTCAAAATAGAAAAATAGGAATTTGCATTGCATAAAATGATATTTTGTCAAAATAGAAAAATAGGAATTTGCATTGCATAAAATGATATTTTGTCAAAATAGAAAAATAGGAATTGGCATTGCATAAAATGATATTTTGTCAAAATAGAAAAATAGGAATTGGCATTGCATAAAATGATATTTTGTCAAAATAGAAAAATAGGAATTGGCATTGCATAAAATGATATTTTGTCAAAATAGAAAAATAGGAATTGGCATTGCATAAAATGATATTTTGTCAAAATAGAAAAATAGGAATTTGCATTGCATAAAATGATATTTTGTCAAAATAGAAAAATAGGAATTTGCATTGCATAAAATGATATTTTGTCAAAATAGAAAAATAGGAATTTGCATTGCATAAAATGATATTTTGTCAAAATAGAAAAATAGGAATTGGCATTGCATAAAATGATATTTTGTCAAAATAGAAAAATAGGAATTGGCATTGCATAAAATGATATTTTGTCAAAATAGAAAAATAGGAATTGGCATTGCATAAAATGATATTTTGTCAAAATAGAAAAATAGGAATTGGCATTGCATAAAATGATATTTTGTCAAAATAGAAAAATAGGAATTGGCATTGCATAAAATGATATTTTGTCAAAATAGAAAAATAGGAATTTGCATTGCATAAAATGATATTTTGTCAAAATAGAAAAATAGGAATTTGCATTGCATAAAATGATATTTTGTCAAAATAGAAAAATAGGAATTTGCATTGCATAAAATGATATTTTGTCAAAATAGAAAAATAGGAATTGGCATTGCATAAAATGATATTTTGTCAAATAAAAGGAAATGAAACGTAGGAGAAGATTTACATTATTTATGATGTATAAGGGTTACACCAAAGAAAATGTCCATTGTTCAAAATGTGATGGGAAAAGAAATATACAAGGAATTAAAGGAATGGCACGTTATAATTTACATTTTCGAATGTAAATTGTAAAATATATAAATAAATAATAATGGTGGTAGATAAAAAAAAAGGATCATCGTCTAATCCTAAAATAAATTGTAATGCAAGTAGAAAAGTAAAAGTTAAGATGGAAAGGAGGTTATATATAAGGGCGATGAGTTAAACGAACTAATTATATATATGTATATTTATATAAATAATTAAAATATAACGAATCGAGCGCGGTAGTTCGCGTTTTGAAATCGAACTTTCAAATGATTATACCGGAAGATCCGACCGTCGGATTTTCCCAAAACTGAAACCGCTATGTCCGTCTTGGAAATGTCTTTCCAACGATATAAACTACGCTAAAATCCAACGGTTAGATCTTGAGAAGAGTAAAAATCGAAATGGATGGAAAACGGCGCCAGAGTCGCCTTTGACCTGAAGCGTCGTTAATTAAAGAAATTAATTATATTAAATAATTAAGACAAGGATTTATCGTTATAAGACAACATAACGTCATGAAATGTGTTTTTCTCTAAATTATGAACGCGAGATTGTTTGGGAAGTCCGGGTTCATCCCATTCCAAACGATTTTACGATTTCAAGAATCTAAACATGAAGACGGCGTATGAAGACCGTAAATCTTCCCTCGAATGGACAACGACCAAGACTCTGAATTGGGTAGCTCCCGATTTACGAGTCGGGGTAATTGCCCAAACGTACGCGTTGATTTCACGGGTTTGACCCTAGTTCAGACCTAGAGCATGGGTGTAAATGGATGGCATGTCTGACACCGTATCCCATTAAATATCATGCTGTCGATTTTCTGCTAATATAAAAATGTTGGTGGTAGAAAATTCGTTCTCTACTTAACACCCGTTTATATATTGACTGATGGTCGATGGTACGGTATGGAATGACGGTGTGGCATGCTAAGATGAAATGATCAGGGTTCTTGTTGAAAAGCAGAACCTTGTGGTATGAAGAACATGACCTCACGAGCCTCACAAACCGGTAGAGTCTAAAAAGGGGGAAGGGAACGCAGGGAAAGTAGCACGTTTCTTTCTAGTTAGTAGTCATTTTACTTTTTGGAGGATGATGAAATGAGGCGCCTCGGACAGGTCCTATAGGACCGGGAAACGTGTGCTTAGGAATTGCCAATCCTCTAAGCTGTATGTGAGGACCGGCCCTGCAGGATCCAAGGGTTAACTGCGGGTAATCCTGGGACATTTACTAGAGTGTCTCGAATCGGTAAGGAGTCCTCCCTAGCCTGGACTCATGATGGAAACACAAATTTCCAATACGACCCCGACGGATTTGATTTGTATTACTAGTATTGGAGGCATAATATATGGTACCTATGCTTCCTAGGATTAATACATTGCTTTGAATTGTTTTAAACTATTACACCCTAATAATAATAATATTAGTTTCGTATTTGGCGTATTTAACATGTTTAACCACCATAAGGTAAAACTCTATCCTCTTGGTGTGCGTTGCATTGTGTGATGGGACCTGAGTCTTATGGTGGTTCCATTTTTCAAAAGACATTGCGCTGTGTTACGTTTTGTTATTTGTACTGACACTGCAGTTATGCACGGCAATCCAGTGGTACAACCCGTTCCGCGTTAGCGGCGTGGTCCTTAGATTTGCCTTATTAGTATGAGTAATTTTAGTTAAGAACTCTCACACCAGTCCCACGACTGACCTATTGTTTGTTTCACTTTTTACAAACTTGGGTGCCCTCTCTTCTACACGGGCAGCCAAGTAGACAGGTTCTTTTTCTGCTTGGAGTTTCTTTGGAGCTACTTTTATCTTTTCGCTTGGAGTTGCTTTTGGTGAAGATAAGGTGATGGAGCTTTGAAGACCTATCTTTTCGCTTGTCGCATTTTTCTTTCCTTTTATTTTCAGACTTATTTCCATTCCACGTTCTTTTATTTGGAGTTGGAACTTATGCAATTCTCTGAAAATTTGCTGTAATAACTTAGATTCTGTGACTGTGGATTTTCTATTGCTGATGACATTATATATCCGCTGCTATAATGTTGTTATTATATGGATTTCCTGTGCTATGTTGTTTTTTTGTGACTTGTTGTATTATATTTATGTTGTATTCCATATGATTTCTCCTTGCTTTCACTTGTGGAAGTTTGGGGCCGTCACACCTCATCCCTAATGACTCGGCAAGGAGTCAGAAAGGACTCAACAATGACTCACAGTATGGATCAGAACACACCAGAAAGCTGTGCAGGCTCTCTGCCCGACCTGGGCGCACTTGGCAGGCGCGCCAGTACAATTTTTGTACTGGCGCACTTCCCAAGTGCGCCAGTGCATTCCCTTTTTTCTTCTTTCTTTCTTCTGGTTTTCTGCTTAACTTCATTCGTCCATATCTCCTTCATACAGTGTCCGTTTTACGCAAACTCGGAATCTATCTCAAGCAGAATCCGAGAAGAACGGAATGGCATAAACTGTTTCCCTTAACTCTCAGATTTGAAATTAATTATTCTTTGATTCGTTACTATAACATTAATACAAAATACGGGGTGTTACAGTTTCAACTATACTCCAAATGATAGAGACTTTAAGATCACGCTTTGGAGCTATTTATTGCGATAAGCAGAATTGATTATGTACTATTAGAAATATATTAGGCAGTTGGTTCTCAATATCAACATGTTCTTCGATCTATCTCAAAAAAATCATATTAAACCAATTCTTATCATAGTGTTATCAGGCATGGGTTATTTCAGAATTGAACTAAACCTAATGGGTAGTGAAATGACAATGAAGCATAAGGACTGTTAGGAGGATTGATCTGGATAGAATTGGCATCGAAGTAGAAACATAAAGTTACTACAAGAAGAGTAGAACTGAGCTGTGCACAATTGATATAATTTAATTGTGGACCTGGAACATATAAAATTCCATCTGTCAATGATATAGCTCTTAAATTCAACGTTTCTCTTCTCATGTTTTTAGTTCATAGCATTCTGTTTACTGCATAAATAGACGAAGAAAATCACTCCCAATTACATGCATTATCAGAATAGCTATATACAATTAATTTTCCTTCTAGAAGATCGGTACCTGTAGCGACCCGGACTCCCCGGCCGGCCTAAACTGAACAGGAAGGCGAACTACTTTGAGAAAATGACTCATCAGGACACAAACATAAGAACATTTCATTGCTATTACAACAATTTACATCAGAGTACAAGATAGCAGAGTACTAATAAATAATTTACAATATAAAAATATCTGAGATATAAATTACATTTAAATACATAAACATAATGTGCAGCGGAAAAACATCAACTACCATAAGTGAAAGAAATACATGGATACAAAGCATTTCGAATATAGCTCCAGCTGTAATCCCAGATCTTGTGAAAATAAATATCTATAAAAACCAAAACTGCAAGTTTCCCGTGTGGAAAACACGGACACCCAGAGTTTAGGCAAAAACAATAAACTCTGAGTCAGACATAGGACTGGTGTGATAACTAAAACGGTTATTAACTTCATTTTAACATTAGGTAAATCAAGGGACTACAACATATGACATGGAACGGGTTTTCTCCCAAGAATACCATAAACAAACAACGCAATGCTAAATGGAAAAATGATGCAATTATAAGGCTTAGATCCCATCACACAATGCAAACAAAAACCAGAGGATAGAATTTACCTTATAATGGCCAAACATGCTTGATACGTGAACTTTATCTTTTAGTATTATTAATGCATGGTGAAGAAATCAATTTCGAATATAAATGTATCAACCACAGACGGCATAGTACCCCATCCTACTATATCGCCATAAAGGTTTATAACTAAAATCGAAAGTCGCATATTGGAAACTGGATTCCATCTATGAACCAAGGCAAGGGATCGTCCTTTCTGATTCGAGACAATCTAGCCCATATCTCAGGATTCACCCCCATGTGCACCTGGAGCGGCAAGGCAGCCCACACCTAACGTTTGTGGATTAGTAATTCCAGAACGATATGTTTCCCTGTCCTATGGGGCATAAAATATAGTCAGTATGTCAACCATAAAAGGGCCTTTTAGTCAGCCATATTCGAGCCACCTCGCTATCCAACAACCACATAAGTTAAATGTCTGGGCTCCATACCATGACACCACTCCTAGCAAGATATAAATGCATGTCCTCCCTGCGGTCCCCTCCCATTTTCGGTTCACACCGGGGTGTGAGGTTCGCAAATTAACGCTATACACAAGGATGCACTTTGATCATCAACCACAACGCCCTGCTTTTCAACAAACGCCTTGATCCATGCAACTTAGCATGCTACATTGTCAATCCATGCCATACCATTGATTTTCGCCAATACATAACCTCTAAGCTCGTACATCTCAGAGAAGGGTGTTAAGCAAGAGAATAAATTCTCCTCCACCGAACAGATATATATTTAGCAGAGATCAACGAATACAGCGTGAAATACAATGTCAGGCATACATCCATTTTCAAGTACGTTTTGGGTCTGAATGAAACCGGAGGCACCTTATTTCTCGTCCCATAAGTCCAGTACAGGAGAGAGGCCCTCGCATATCCAGTTGATTTCCAAGTACGTCTGGACGATCACCACTTATTACCTCATCTTGGGTGTACATCCCAATCAAGACATTAGTAATCAGTCAAATGATGTGAAAACCTCCGGTCTTCAACTATTCTTATCTTCGACTTTTAGTCGTCATATCAGTTATTCAGAATGGGTTAAACCCGGTCTTTCCAAATAACTCGCATATCTTATAATCAAGTGCTATAATAACACATCATACGCCTCATTCCAATCCAGAATATTCTTTTGTTCAAATATTCTTTTCACAATTTAAATCAAATTAAAGTTTATCAAACTAGTTGGGATTATTGAGCCTTACTGAAGTAATCATTTATTTTATTATCCCAATCCCAACTTATTCATCCTATGAAGCAAAACTGGTAGTACTCCATATCTAACACCCATTGTGTTATCGGTAAATTTAATTACCATTTATTGTTCGAATCTAATTAAAGATTTAATTATCGCATAGAGTAAAACTGGTGATACTCCATTTTTGAACATTTCTTGAATTCGGTAAATTTAATTACCTCATTTCCATTTCAATCTAATTAAATATTCATTAAAACTCTACTTAGTCTTAATCTTCAAAAATCATTACTTAATGATTATCCAACTTTAGGAAATAATCCTGCCTTTAATTGGGTTAAAGAACCAATGTCATTTAAAAACAAAGTCCACGATAAACCCAAAGTCATCTTTCATCAAAATGGAATCTTCACGGAAATCATAACAGTATATAATCGATATAAATTTCCGTATCAAACGAATACTATAGGTGGAATAGTTGCAAGGCCTTTTGAATTCCATAAATAGTAATGGTCTTCCTTTACAGAAGTTCATCTCGATTATTAATCAAATTCCATTCAATTCCAATTTAATATATTAAACTGGAAAACTTTACTTTTGAAAGTTCTATTAATCTTAATTAAAAGATTATAAATTCCAAATCATAACTTCCCTGTTAATTGGGTTAAAGAATAAATGTTATTTAAAACATTATTCACGATAAACCCAAAATCAACTATCATTTCAGTTCCAATTCCAATTAAATTAATTAATTGGTAAACTTCTCTAAATCATAATTAAAAGATTTATTCTATTCTCAACTAGGTTAAAAAACAGTGTTATTGAAGACGCCATTCATGAAAACCCAAAATCCAATTTGATATTAAATACAAGGCTCTGAATAGAAATCATATCGCCTTATATTCAATATCAAGTTCTAAAACCAACGGACATCGTATTGGGAATAACGATATCTGTATCTTCCAAATTGCTCAACGATATCGGTATAATCACGAAATCCAATATCGAAATATTTCGAAGATTATTTCCATTCAAATTCATTCCAGTTCATACGTTGGAAAATTCTGTTAGATTAAAACCATTTCACTTCTTTTTTGTTCTTATCTCAAGTTGCAAAACAACTTATTCTGATAAAAATATCTTTTGTCTTTACAGACATGGAATATTTCATCCAAAATTTGTCCAAACCATTTATTATGATTTTACATAATTTATTCATGTTTTTTTAATAATCTTATTAAGGCCCTTAAAGTCGGTTTCCAATATCGACTACTGAACTGCATCCATAACTACCTTTTCCAAAACTGATTTGGATATTTCTTAAAATCTGACCGTTAGATTTCAAATCTCCCATTATCGTTCGAAAGCTCTTTTCAATACGAACCCAATGGTTCCAGTTTTAGGAGAATTCGACGGTCGGATCCTCTGTTACGTCCATTCAAAGTCAATGGCCAAAATTTGCGAATAATCACGGCGCAGTACGTTCCATTCAGGCCATTTAAATATATATAATATATTTTGTCAATTTCCATTTAAAAGGTATTTTATAAATCGTTTGTAAATTCTTTTTAAAAATGACTCCAACTCCCATCTCAATTTTAAATCAAAATTGAATGTTCCATATCATTATAACATTAAAATGATAATATTTTCAAAATATCAGATTTTGAAATCAACCCTTTTCGATATCCATTATAAAATAAATAAAATCGAAAAAAAAATTCGTTCGAGTTAAAATGGCGAATAACTACTTAACTCGGCTTCATATTCATTTCAGTTATGAATATTTCTATATTCTAGTGTCCATCCAAAATCGGACATCGAAATCATATTTTGATTCTTCACTGAATTTTAATTTAAAATATTCGTTATTTCTGAGTTGGAATCAGACTCAGTTAATTACCATATAATTTTAATTATATGGATTTCGTACATCGCATGTATTCAAAATAGTGATAAACAACTATTAAACATTCAATTCACATCAAAGTGCAATTTACAACTCTTAAGCATTAAATAATTAAATAACACTTATTACAGTCTGTCAATCAATCGGTTGACATACAATTAATTCCAAGCGAGATGTGAATTAATTATCATCCCCAGACCCGTGTGGGGTTTTCAAACAAATTTTATTATTTATATACTTGGTTGATATGCAAAATTATCGTCCCAATACACGCGTGGGGTTTACCTCACAATCCATGTGAATTTATTTTAACAACACATATTTTCATAGTTTAATAATGACAACATTAAAACTGTAAATAACCATCAACCACCAAAAAAACATTTGCAATCACATGCAACAAATATATATTCGGTTATGAAAATAAATAACGGTACAGAATTTTGAGTGAGAGAGTTCTCGCTTTGATTTCCACTCCTTCAGTCTTTAATTGATGATTTCAGTACTATTTGGATTTAAATTTGCCTCAAATTCTAACTTGATTAGTTTCTATTTTGGTCAGATCCATGATGTAGTGCTCGGCTTCATGGTTACAAGGAATCTGATTTCGTCCAATTCCGTGACCATATGCAAAAGATATTGACGTTTATACATATCAAATATTTTAATTACATAATTATACTTTAATTAAGCATTAATTAATTTAATATAACTTAAACCCTCAGTAACTGTTTCTCTCCATTGTGAAAACCTTCAGCGAACCGAACCCAACCCTCACCACAAATCCTTCACCGTCGCGCGTGCCTGACCCCCTTAGACCAAGATCGCCGACCACCATTCGACCGCCCTCAGCGCCTCCAACCTCCTCCTAAAACTCGCCGAACTCGATGGGCCTTATGGGTCGGGAAACGCCTCCAAACGTCGATTGATGGAGCTAAGAATTCGAGCAGCTCTCAAATTTTAAACCGATCATACCATATTACATGGAAGATCACTCGAAGTTCTACCATTTTTGTTTAAGGAGTTTGGATTAATTTGAAGTGGATTAGGAGAAATTTGGGATCGAAGTTCAGAGCTTCTGAGCTGTCGATTTTTATGATGGCAGCGCGTTTTCTAATTGGGAAAATTAGGGTTCCATGAGAAAAGGGGTTATTTATACCCATTTTTTAATAGTATTTAATTCTTTTATTGTTCAATTTTGAAGTTTAACATTTTGAACTCCAAACAAACTCCAACGACTGTCGTCCCTAACCAAATACCCTCATTCCTAGCACAATGGGATATTTTCGTAAGTCAATTTGACTGTTTTGATCAGTTTTTATCAAAATTAAAATATAAATTAATATAACGCTTAATATTGAATTTCAATATACATTTTAATTTACCGGGCCACATACTGACTCCAAAAATTATGAAAGTTGAAATCTCGCAATATTTTGATGATACAGTCCTAACGAAACTAATTTTGCTGAATTTGGAGACCGTTTGGAAAATGGCCTTTTAACTAGCTTATTAAATTCAAACCGAAATTGAAAACGCATTTAAGTTTACTGTGCTCACATAATAATTCTAAATGACTTGAAATTTTACACCTGACAATAATTTGACATTCCAGATCCACTAAAATTAGTTTCATCGAAAATGGACGTCGTTTGCAAAATTAATTTTAAGGGCTATATATAATATTAAAATATATATAAATTCCATAATGACTATTCTAAATTTTAAACTGGGCATAACTTATAATTTATAATACGAAATCTAAATTTTTCACATTTGTTAGAAAAATATAATTAAATAGATTCTAACATTTCTTGTTTTATCCAATTCTAACTTATATTGAATTCTGTATACTCATTTAAAGTTCAAAACCAAATTTTCAAACTATCGCGCCATTTCAAGCTCATTTTATAATTAAAATAAATTTATACGTTCTAACTTCATTTTAAATAAATTTTTTGTCATTAATTCTCAAAATAAATCGTTAAATATATTTAATTCTTAATAAAATCAGTTAAAAATAAATTTAAATTGGTTCCAAAAATATGGGTTGTTACAATCTCCCCCACTTAAAACTTTTTCGTCCCCAAAAAAGATTGAAGTTGAAAGTTGTTTAACTAACCAGCTCAACTTTCATTCTGGCTTTATTTCAACTTTTCAGTTTCTAAGAACTTCTAAATTTCTCTGAAATTTGGCTAACACCCTAAATTTCTGAAAAATTTCGCCATAACTTCCTTTATATGGGATGGTCTGGAAAAATTTATTGGGTCGTATTTGGCACCCAATAAATCAATATATCTCATACAAAATAATTGTGTACACCCATAATAATTTATAAGCCCTGCTCCCCCCTCAAACCCACGTTCGGTAACTAAAACAAGAGAGATGTGATGTGTGTGTATTTTGTCATATCTAGACCTGTGTAGGGTTTGTTATCAAATCCTACGATTTTCCTTTATAAGTTATTAAGTCCATAATCAGTCCTTAGTTCAACCTGTAATTCAGTCCTTGCCATACAAGCATCTCGCTCATATGGTAATCCAAACCTCATCGTATAAGCACCAAATACTTATATGGAATATGATATGATATGTTGTCTTCGACAGTATGTTATGTGTTGTGATCCATTATTTATTTGTTACTATCTTATGGCGTATGTTTTAATTTCGTGCAGAACAACCATCATAACGCATCCAAATAACTCACAGTAGTTATATAATGAATAAAATTGCGCAACCAACTCATTAAGGTGCACCTGTTTGTCGGGCACGCAATTTAATTCTCTACTCAACTGTAAATCCATAACCTGCTCAACATATATACGTATATCCATGTATATACGAATCCAATTCGAACTAAATTCAATTCAGTTCTACATTATTATTTTTGATTTGGCTTTGTTTATGGTTCATTATTATATTGGTTTTACAATTCCAATATTTTTATTGGTTAAATTAATTATCATACAACACAACCAACAATCAATTTGTTGATTAACTTCTCAAATATATAACTTTTATATGCTTAAAAATCATATTTTCAATGCCAAATAACAAACAATAAAACTCTAACTAAATTTTGGTTCTCATGCCAGTCAAATGGAATCATATAGATATCCCAATTTCGAAACTCGAACATAAATGCTGATGATGCTCGAGTAATCATCAAAATCATCTTCGAGCGACTAGAGTGTGATTCTATATCTACCCAGTACATTTTAGACTTTGAATATACGCTAGCTAGGTGTATATGCAAAATCTTCTTATACCCGATAGTCCAAATTCAATATAAAATAAATACTCAAATACATATAGTAAGATATGATTTTCAAAACTAAATTCATTTTTTTAAAACCATACTGTTCAAACTCATTATTAGGAATTACTAACCCTATCTCTAACGAGTCACTCTCGTAGGATGTTACTAATCCTATCCCTGATGAATTCTTTCATTCAGTTCTAATGTGCCTTGTTCTCGAGCTTAGTAAACTAAAGCTTTGATACCAACTGTAGCGACTCGGACTCCCCGGACGGCCTAAACCGAACAGGAAGGCGGACTACTTTGAGAACACGACTCATTAGAACACAAACATAAGAACATTTCATTGCTATTACAACAATTTACATCAGAGTACAAATAAATAATTTACAACAAAAAAAAAATCAAAGATTTAAATTACATTTAAATACATAAACATAATGTGCAGCGAAAAACATCAACTACCAAAACTAAAAGAAATACACGGATACAAAGCATTCTGAATATAGCTCCAGCTGTAATCCCGGATCCTAGGAAAAGAAATATCTACGAAAACCAAAACTACTAGCTGCCCATGTGGCAAATATGGGCACCCAGAGTTTAGGCAAAAACAATAAACTCTAAGTCAGTCATGAGACTAGTGTGAGAACTAAAATGGTTATTAACTTCATTTTAACGTTGGGTAAATCAAGGGACCATGCCGTATGACACGGCATGGGTTTTCTTCCAAGAATACCATAAAACAAACAAAAGGAAAAATAAAGCCATTATAAGACTCAGGTCCCATCACACAATGCAAACACAAACCAAAGGATAAAGTTTTACCTTATAATGGCCAAACATGCTTGATATGCGAACTTTATCTTTTATTATTATTAGTGCTAGTGAAGAAATCAACTTAAAATATAAATGTATCAATCATAGACGGCATAGTACCCCATCCTACTATGTCGCCATATAAGTTTACAACTGAAACCGAAAGTCACGTATTGGAAATTGGATTCCATCTATGAACCAAGGCAAGGGATCGTCCTTTCCGATTCGAGACAATCTAGCCCATGTCTCAAGTTTCACCTACAAGTGCACCTGGAGCGGTAGGGTCGGTCCACACCTAACATTTGGGGATTAGTAATTCCTGAACAATACATTTTCCTGCACTATGGGGCATAAAATCTGGTCAGTACATCGGCCATTAAAAGCCTTTTAGTCGGCCATATCCGAGGTACCTCGCTATCTAACAACCACATAAGTAAAATGTCTGGGCTCTATACCATGACACCACTCCTAGCTAGAAAGAAACGCATGTCCTCCCTTGCGGTCCTCTCCTGTTACTAGTTGACGCTGGGGTGTGAGGTTCGCTTAACGCTATACACAAAGATGTGCTATTTAAAGTTGTGCTTTGATCATCAACCACAAAGCGTTGCTTTTCAGCAAAGGCCTTGATCCATGCAACTCAGCATACCACATTGTCAATCCATACCATACCATTGATTTCCACCAATACATAACCTCTAAGCTCGTACGTCCTAGAGAAGGGTGTTAAGTAAGAGAATAAATTCTCCATTACCAAAATAGATATATATTTAGTAGAGATCAACGAATACAGTGTGAAATACAATGTCAGGCATACATCCATTTTTAACTCCGTTCTGGGTTTGAACGAAACCAAGGGCTTCTTATTCCTCGTCCCATATTTCCAATACATGAGAGAGTCCCTCGCATATCCGGTAGATATCAAAGTACATCTAGACGATCACCACTTATTGCATCGTCCTAGGTGTACAGCCCAATCAAGATATCAGTAATCATCCAAACGATGTGAAGGTCTCCGGTCTTCAACCACCGTCTTCCTTGACTTTTAGTCGTCGTATCAATTATTCAGAATGGGTAAAACCCGGTCTTTTTGAATAACTCACATATCTTATAACCAAGTGCTATAATAACACATCATACGCCTCATTCCAATCCAGAATATTCTTTTATTTAAATATTCTTTTCAAAATTTAAACCAAATTAAGGTTTATCAAACTGGTCGGGATTATCGAGCCTTACAGAAGTAATCATTTATTTTATTATTCCAATCCCAACTTATTTATCCCTTGGAGAAAAACTGGTAGTACTCCATATCTAACGCCCGTTATCGGTAAATTTAATTACTTTTTAACGTTCAAATCTAATTAAAGATTTAACTATCGTGTGGAGTAAAACTGATGATACTCCATTATCGAACATTTCTTGAATTCGGTAAATTTAATTACCTCATTCCCATTTCAATCTAAGTAAAGATTCATTAAAATTCTACTTAGTATTAATCTTCAAAAATCTTTACTTAATGATTATTCATCTTTAGGAAATTAATCCTGCCTTTAGCTGGGTTAAAGAACCAATGTCATTTAAAACAAAATTCACGATAAACCCAAAATCATCTTCCATCAAAATGGAATCTTCACGGAAATCATAATAGTATATAATTGATATGAATTTCCGTATCAAACTAATACTATAAGTGGAATAGCGGCAAGACCTTTTAAATTCCATAAATAGTAATGGTCTTCCTTTACAGAAGTTTATCTCGATTATTAAATCGAATTGCATTCAATTCCAATTTAATAAATTAAATTGGAAAACTTTACTTTGGAAAGTTCCATTAATTTTTAATTAAAAGATTATAAATTCCAAATCATAACTTCCATGTTAATTGGGTTAAAGAACAAATGTTATTTAAAACAATGTTCACGATAAACCCAAAATCAACTTTCATTTCAATTCCAATTAAATTAATTAATTGGTAAAATTCTCTAAATCTTAATTAAAAGATTTATTCTATTCTCAACTCGGTTTAAAAAAAGTGTTATTGAAGATATCATTCACGAAAACCCAAAATCCAATTTGATATTAAATACAAGGTTCTGAATAGAAATCATATTGGCTTATATTCAATATCAAATTCTGAAACCAACGGATATCATATTGGGAATAACGATATTTGTATATTCCAAATTCCTCAACGATATCTGAATAATCACGGAATCCAATATCGAAATATTCCAAAGATTATTTCCATTCCAATTCATACATTGGAAAATTTTGGTTAGATTAAAGCCATTTCGATTCTTTTCAATTCTTATCTCAAGTTGCAAAACTACTTATTCTGATAAAAATATCTTTTATCCTTAAAAACATGAAATATTTCATCCAAACTCTATTCAAATCATTTATTATGACTTTACATGATTTATTCATATTTTTAATAATGTTATTAAAGCCCTTACAGTTGGTTTCCAATACCGACCACCGAACTGCATCCATAGCGACCTTTTCCAAAACTGATTTGGACATATCTTAAAACCTAACCGTAGATTTCAAATTCTTATTATCATTTGAAAGCTCTTTTCGATACAAACCCGATGGTTCCGGTTTTAGGAGAATCCGACGGTTGGATCTTCCGTTACGTCCATTCAAAGTCAATGGTCGAAATTCACGAACGGCCGCTGCGTGATTCGTTCTATTCAGGCCATTTAAATAAATATATATAATATATTTCATCGATTTCCATCTAAAACGTATTTTATTTATTGTTTATAAATTTGTTTTAGAAACGACTCCAACTCACATTTCTATTTTAAATCAAAATTGAATATTCCATATCATTATAACATTAAAATGATAATATTTTCAGAATATCGGAATTTGAAATTAAACCTTTTCGATATTCATTATAAAATAAATAGAATCAACAGAAAATTCCGTTCGAGTTAAAATGGCGAATATCTGCTTAACTCGGCTTCATATTCATTTCAGTTATGAATATTTCTATATTTTCGTGTCCATCCAAAATCGGACATCAAAATCATATTTTGATTCTTCACTAAATATTAATTTAAAATATTCGTTATTTCTGAACTGGAATCAGACTGAGTCAATTACCATATAATTTTGATTATATGGATTTCACACATAGCATGTATTCAAAATATTGATAAACAACTATTAAACATTCAATTCACATCCAAAGTGCAATTTACAACTGTATAAGTATTAAATAATTAAATAACGCTTATTACAGTCTGTCAATCAATCGGTTGGCATGCAATTAATTCCAAGGGAGATGTGAATTAATTATCATCCCCAGACCCGCGTAGGGTTTTCAAACAAATATTGTTATTTGTATACTTGGGCAATGTGTAAAATTATTGTCCCAATACCTATGTGGGGTTTGCATCACAATCCATGTGAATTTATTTTTAACAACACATATTTTCACAGTTTAATAACAATAACATTAAAACTGTAAACAACCATCAACCACCAAACAACATTTGCAATCAGAGGAAACAAATATATATTCAGTTATGAAAATAAATAACTATGCAAAATTTTGGGTGAGTGAGTTCTCACTTTGATTTCCACTCAGTTAGTCTTTAATTGACAATTTCGGTACCGTTTGGATTTAAATTTGCCTTAAATTCTAACTTTCTCCATTTATGTTCTAGTCAGTTCCATAATGTAGTGCTCGGCATCATGGTTACAACGAATCTGATTTCATCCAATTCCATGACCATATGCAAAAGATATTAACGTTTATATATTAAATATCTTAATTACATAATAATACTTTAATTAAACATTAATTAATTTAATATTCCTTGAACCTTCATTAACTATTTGTCTCCATCGTGAAAACCTTCAGCTAACCGAACCCAACCCTCGCCAAAATCCTTCACCGTCGCTCGCGCCTGACCCCCTTAGACCATGATCGTCGACTACCGTCCGACTCCCCTCAGCGCCGCCAACCTCCTCCCTAACACTCTCCGAATTCGATGGGCCCTATGGGCCGAGAAGCGCCTCCAAACGTAGACTGTTGGCATTGAGAATTCGAGCAGCTCTCAAATATAAAACCGATCATACTATATCACATGGAAGATCACTTGAAGTTCTACTATTTTTGTTTAAGGAGTTTGGAATAATTTGAAGTGGATTAGGAGAAATTTGGGATTGAAGTTCAGAGCTTCTGGGCTATCGATTTTTATAATGGCGACGTTTTTTCTAATTGGGGAAATTAGGGTTCCATGAGAAAAGGGGTTATTTATAGCCATTTTTTCATAATATTAAATTCTTTTATTGTTCAATTTTGAAGTTTAACATTTTGAACACCAAACAAACTCCAACGAGTGTCGTCCCCAACCAAATACCCCCATTCCTAACACAATGGGATATGTTTCGTAAGTCTACTCGACTGTTTTGATCAGTTTTTATCAAAATTAAAATATAAATACATATAACGTTCAATATTGAATTTCAACATACATTTTAATTTACAAGGACCACATAATAACTCCAAAAATTATAAAATTGAAATCTAGTTATGTTTTGACGATACGGTCCTAAGAAAATTAATTTTGCTGAATTTGGAGTCCGTCTGAAAAATGGCCTTTTAACTAGCTTATTAAATTCAAACCGAAATTGAAAACGCGTTTAAATTTATTGTGCTCACATAATAATTCCAAAAGACTCGAAATATAACACCTAACAATAATTTGATGTTTCGGATCCAATAAAATTAGGTTCATCGAAAACGGAGGCCACTTGCAAACTGGCTATTTTTAAGGGCTATATATAATATTAAAATACATATAAATTCCATAGCGACTATCTAAATTTTAAACTGGACATAACTTACAGTTTATAATATGAAATCTAAAATTTTCACATTCGTTAGAAAGATATTACTAAATAGATTCTAACGTTTCTTGTTTTATCCAATTTTGACTTATATTGAATTTTGTATACTCATTTAAAGTTCAAAACCAAATTTTCAAATTGCCACGCCATTTCAAGTTCCTTTTATAATTAAAATAAATTTATACATTCTAATTTTGTTTTAAATTAATTTTTCGTTGTTAATTTCCCAAAATAAATCATTGAATATATTTAATTCTTACTAATATCAATTAAAAATAAATTTTAAATTGGTTCCAAAAATACGGGTTGTTACAGTACCATTCACGAGCTGTTTGGATAGTCCAAGTTGAAAGTTGAAACTTTTGTAGACGTATGGTGGTTTTTTGAGATTTTCTAGCCTTGCAAAACATGGTTAACCTGTAATGACCCGCATTTTCCAGGTGTATAATTAATTTATTTAATTGTTTAAAATAGTGATATAGGGAATTTAATCGTCGTTAATTAAATAATATGGAATATTTAATTAAATTAAATAATATATTTAATTCAGAAATAATCAAAAATATTGGAAATCACAATATAAGGTGAACAGGGTCATCCCCAAGATTTAATTCAGCTTAGAGTTGAATCATATTGACAAAATTATTCAATCGACGTCAATTTGAAACGTATAATTATATTATAATTAAAATCGAGCTTGAAATGGCACTGCAGTTCGCGATTTGGCGATTTGAACTTCAACTGAATGTACAGGATTCGTTTTAAGCCAGATTTCTGTGAAACAAGAAACGTTCGGAGCTGGTGGAGTATATCTTTCTGGTGGAAGAGAAAATTCTAGATTTCGTTGTGTAGATTTTGATTTATGTCCAAATCAAATTTCAGAAAAGTCGCCGTGGAATTTCCTTTATAATTTGCAACGCTTTGTTTACGTTATAAAAGGGTTTTCGATATAAACTGAATATCGATAAATCTAAAATCTGAAAATATCAAACTGTAAATTCTGATATGATATTCTGGAGCTGTACGATATCATATGTGAAGATATACGATAATATTTATTTATTTATATTTAATTTTATTTTATTTAAATATATTTATATATTTAAATGGGTCATCCAGAGCTTTAAAAATAGCCACTTTTGCAAACGAAGTCGGAATTCGACGAAACTAGTTTTGTTGGATCCGCAATGTCAAATAGTTGTTAGATTTTCAGTTTCGTGATTTTTAGAGTCAGTGTGTGGTCGTACGGATTTTTAGAGTGGAAAACAGTTAGTATTTCGACGGTTAAAAATACGCTGCGTGAGCAAACGGAGTCGGAATTCGACGAAACCAGTTTCGTTGGGACCGTAATGTCGAACTCTAGCTACATGTCCAGTTTGGTGATTTTTAGGTACCGTATGTAATCACGAGAATTTTTAGAAAGCAGAATGAATATATAAAAGAGAATATGCCGAGAATATTCTTTCTATAAAATATCTAATCTTCCCTATAAATACCACTACCCTTACCCCCTTTAACCTAAGTCTTCGTTCGTTCTGGTCAAAGTTGTTCCGCCGTTGTTTCTCCTTTCCAGGAAAAAAATCAAGTTCAATCCTCTTCTAAATTCAAAAATAAAATGAAATAAAATCCCTAAAAATCAAAGCAAGGGTATACTAGAATGCTTATCAGATTCTCTTCAAACTTCTATGCATCTCGTTCCATCCGAACATTTTTCTGTTCGATGTTTTTCCGCAGCCATAAGTTAGGGTTCGACGTTTTGAAAAGCTTGAGCCTTGATTTGAGAAACTGAGTTTGGATTTGGGTATTAGATCGAAAACCGCTCTGGTTTGATTCTCTTTGGGGTATTGCGAAACAAAAACTGTCGTGGGTTTTTCCTGTGGTACGAAAGGAACAGGTGACGTCGGAACTTGGCTTTGGTGTGCGAGATGGGTATTTCACGTATGAAGAAGAAGAGACCGGGAAGTGCTTTGAATTGGTATTTGTAGTTTGAAATTTCATGAACCAGTGGAGGGGCGGTTTGGGTTTGAAAGTGGAGAAATGGTGTTCGTTAGTGGTGGATTACACATAGCAGGCTACGGGATGTTTTTCAGCGTGGAAGAGAGGTACTGTAGATGGCGGTTTGGACTTGCGAAAGGAAAATGGGTCAGAGGAATTTATTTAAGTTAAGCCCAATGAATATATATAAGTTTATTTTAAAATCCGAATAGTATATTAACTTTGAACTTGAATAACTTGCTCGTATATGATCGGATTTCAGCGAAACAAGATCCGTTAGGATCGTATGGACGGGAGCAACACAATGAGACTGACCGGGAGAGAAACAGAGCTCGTTACAATTTATGGCAAAATAAATTGTCTGTCTGAATCAAAGACAGTTAATCGTTTTTAACGATAACAGTCCAATGTGAGTAAAACTCACCAATTCTGAACAGTTATATTTTTATAATGTATTTTTAGAACTGTTAATCATCTGTTGATTGCTGTGTGTTGGTTGATTGATTGAACTGCTAGTCAGTTAGTGAAAATTATATATATATAAACCGTTAAATATTTATATATTGATTCTGCTATCAGAATAATTTATATTGAACTGAAAGTGATGATAATCATATTGTGTAACATCTGTGGATGTAGGGAGACAGGTTGGAGGAATCCGACTGGATTCCTCAACAGTTATTTTTATTGTTTTTCATATATTGTTATATGATGTGATATAAAATCTGTGGGCGATTATATGTGCTTGGACGATATTGAACATCGTGATTTGATATGATTGAATACCATAACATACCGAAATGTTGATAAGGGGATTTTCAAAGTGATATTGAAAATAGAATATTTATAAAATGGGATATTTATAAATAAGAGATATTTATAAAGTGGAATATTTATAAATAAGAAATGTTTATAAATTGGAATATTATAAATAGGAGATATTCAAAAAGGAAATAATTACAAACCATTTTCTTTTTGAATGGAAAGGCCTGTGTGGCGGGTTTGGGGATTTTCCCGATGCTCCCGTTACAAAGGAGGTTATGGCGAATTTTTCAGAGAATTTAAGGAGTTAGAATATTTCAAGAATAAATTTGAAAAGGAAATAGTTGTAAACCATTTACAAATAGAATTGAAAAGGAAACGTTAGAAAAAGGAAATCATTTATAAAGTGTAGAACCGTTATTTAAAAGTAAATCTTTTCAAATGAATAAAACGTTGTTAAAAAGGAAATCTTTATAAAGTGAGTAAAGTAAATCGAATATGGTATTCGAAAGGAGTTAAATCGAATATGGTATTCGAAGGGAGTAAATCGAATATGGTATTCGAAAGTTAGCAAAACGAATATGCTATTCGAAAGGGGTTAGTCGAGTCGAGTTAGTTGAATAGAGTTAACTAGTTCAGTAGAGTTAACCAGATCAGTAGAGTTAACCAGTTCAATAGAGTTAACCAGTTGGGTTAAGTAAGTCAAGTTAACCAATGAGTTAAGTAAGTCAAGTTAACCAGTGAGTTAAGTAAGTCAAGTTAACCAGTGAGTTAAGTAAGTCAAGTTAACCAGTGAGTTAAGCAAGTCAACCAGTGAGTTAAGTAAGTCAAGTTAACCAGTGAGTTAAGTAAGTCAAGTTAACCAGTTGAGTTAATTAAGTCGAGTTAATCAAGTCGAGTTGATCGAGTTAGAGTTACTCAGTTTGAGTTAATCGATTAGAGTTAAAACGAACTAGAGTTAATCAAATATAGTTATTTGTGACAGAGTTAGTCAAACATAGTATTCAGTGTAAGTTGCCATCTCGTACGACTGCTAGCATAATTCGCAGGGCTGTAAATAGCCTAAGGCGGTGGGATGTTGCCTAAGGGAATCAGGCGTAACCATTGTGATCGTTGCGATCTAGAGTCAAGCGAATGGAGTTAAATCGAATCTAGTTATTCGATAGGAGTTAATCAAGATAAGTTAAATAAGTTAAGTTAATCGAATCTAGTTATTCGATAGGAGTTAATCAAGATGAGTTAAATAAGTTAAGTTGATCGAATCTAGTCATTCGATAGGAGTTAATCAAGTTAAGTTAAATAAGTTAAGTTAATCGAATCTAGTTATTCGAGAGGAGATTATCGAATATAGTTTATTCGAAGGAGTTATCAATTATTAGTTATTCGAAGTGAGTAGTCGAATATTGGTTATTCGAAGTGAGTTAATCAAATATTGGTTATCCGAAAAAGGGAGTTATCAAATCGAATAGATTAAAGGAGTTAATCGAATATAGTTTATTCGAGTAGAGTTAGAGGAGTTATCGAATATAGTTTATTCGACAGGAGTTAAGTGAATAGTTAGATTAATCAAACTGAATTAGTTAAGTTAAACTAAGTGAATTAGTTAAGTGAATTGGTTAAGTTAACCAAAGTGAATTTGTCGAGTTAATCAAAGTGATTAGTTCAGGTAATCAAGTTGAATTTGTCAGTCGAGTTAATAAATGGAGTTAGTCAAAACAAGTAAAACCAGTTAGAGTTAATTAATTAAGGTTGACCAGTTAGAGTTAATCAATCAGAGTTAATCAAATAGAGTTACGTAAAATTAGAACTGACTAGAGATTAGTAAATTTAATGGTTTTCTAAGTGTCTATCTGATGTTGGTTTCGGCCTTCGGGATTTATACTTAGGGAATTGTTCTCATACTAGTTCACAGTCAGGGACTGATAGTTGGGGAAGAGTAGTGATTTGTAAATAAGCAAATGGAAAACGTTTTCCAGTGTTAATAACATATATTTTCTAAACATAGAAAATAAGGCAATGTGAATATATATATAGATATATGTTGATGATTTACCGATATAATTTCCATCTGGAAATAATATCGTTGTTTGCACACTTGTTTTTCTTTGATGGTTAAATCACAGACTATCAAAGTTTTGACCATTTTAACGTTGTTAATATGGAGAGACTGGTTGGATTATTATCCGAAGAACCACTCTGTATTGGCATAAGCGTTGCGAATCATATATGCCAAAGATAATTGAAGACGGAGTAAAATGCAAGGGCTATTGTATAAGTCTTAGATAACAGTGACTAAGATGGATATACTGAATAGTGCCTTCGGTTTGTCCAGTCCCAGGACAACTTGTATGGACGAAGGTCTAACAGAGTATATCCAATAGATCGCGTAAGTTGATCTGTTCAAACGTATTCACGTTTGGTGGCGGAGGAATTCGTTTCTCTTAGCTGTATACCCATGTTATTTTTGGATAAGTCAATTTGTGATTTGGCGGGTATGACGATGTGACATTTTAAGTGAATGAAGATGGATGTCTGACAGAGTATTTCCAGAAAGGTCACGTACATTGATTTCTTCAACCGTACCAAGAGTGGAAGCGGAGAAGGAAACTTCTTTTAGCTGACACGTAATGTACTATTGTAAACGTCAATTAGTGATTTCGATGCATTTGACAATGTAGCATTCGAAGTGAATCAGATGTAATGATAAAGCGTAGCTTCTAGCCTCATCAACCGGTAAATGACAGAAATCGGGCAGGCAGCATGGCTAAGTCGGTCGCACCGAAGTAGGGTGTATAATCACCTATCTAGAGAATATTCATTTGTTTCTTAAATCTATCAATGCTGTCCCATATATATACGGGAACGGTTGCTGATCCCAACCGTTGGTGATATACATTCGATACACTCAAGCAAAATGAGTGGTCGGTCATGTGTGGCTGAGTTACAAGATGTTTTTGTTGAACTCCAGTGTATCGTTCCTAGAGTACATTGATCGGAAGGTGGTTCCATACCTTGTCATAGTTGGAAATCCATTATCCAATACGTGCTTGCGATGTTGATTGTATACTATATATGTAGAACGTGAGATGAAAGCGTTTCTGCTAGTTGATATCTATTTGTACATAGACATTATTATAATATCAAAGGTTTTTGATATAAAGATATTTTGGATTCTCATAAGGGAAAAACCCGTTCCGTTCTGCGGCGTGGTCTTATGAGATATCGTTTACTTGTTCATATACCTGTTTAAACTGTTTTACTCACATCAGTCCCATGACTGACCCGGAGTTTACTTTGTTGTTTTTCCCTAAACTCTTGGGTGTCCAATTTTGTACGGGCAGTCAAGTAGTCAGGATTTTACAGATATACTTGGAGAGCTTGGAGCAGGAGGCTTCAAGATCATATAGCTATAGTTATTTCCGCTGTGTTGAAAGTGCTGTACTCTGATAAGTGCTATTGTATACATAACTGTTATATTTCAAAGTTATGTTATCTATTATATGTTATTCGTTCCGCTGTGAGGTTCGTGTTACTCTGATGTTGTGTTCTTCTTCTTCTTCTATTCTAAGTTTCTATCTTATCTATTCTCACCCTCTAATTTCTTTCATTAATTACCGGGATTTTTCGATGTTTTGGTTATCGACATCGAGTTTATGTCGATAACCAAAGTCGCCAAAAAGCCGGGTCGTTACAGTTGGTATCAGAGCTTAGGTTAATTTACCTTAGCTCTGTGGCGTGACTCGGTAGAGATAGGGTTAGTAATACCCTAGATTGAGTTTGAGTGTATATACGAGTGCGTATTTGTATATTGATATAAAAATTGTTTTATATTATGGAGATTTATTGGTTAAGTCGTTTATGAGTTCTGGTCGATCAGTTTGATCCACTGTATCGGTAGGAGTTTTATAAATACTTGAATACGATGGACCGACACAGTATGGATATGTAATATATTATCATATATTAGATATATTGGTTGTAATTATAATCGAATGAGATTATAAAGTGAAATGGTTATATATAACCAATCAGAATCATATAAGTAAAGTACATGAAATAAGATGAATTAAATATGAATTTAAATCAGATTTGGAATTAAAATAAGGAAATTTTAAGTTCCTGGGAGATTTTGAGATGTTTTCAAAATGGATGTATTTAGTAAGGGTTTTGAAATGATATAGTATTGAAATCACTTGGGTCGCTGGAAAATAATTCCAATGATGACTTCGCAGTATCATCGTTGTGATTTTCGAGTTCTAAGTGGTGGATTACTACCAGAGATTTTGATTTGAATTGTTTTGAGAAAACAAGTTGTTTAGAAATTCAAAGGTTTTGAATTGGTATTATGATTTCAAATTTTATTTGAAATAAAACCGGGAATTTAAGTTCTAGAAATTAAAATTTAACTTGTGAAGTTAATTCGAATGGGATGGTAAAAGTAAATAATAAACCAGAATTTAACTTGAGATGATAGGTTAAGAAAAACTGAAGTGATTAGAGAATAATCTGGATTTGAAATGATAAGGTGAGAGTTTGGAATTTGAAACTCGAATTTGAAATTAAATTCGGCTTGAATAAGCGAATGGTTGTGTTAAGAATAACTTGGTTGGAGTTGATTGGGATGGCATTTGTATATGCCGAGTTGATAACAGATGGTAGGGATATAATGATATGCCCAACAAAAAGGTACAAGTTTATATTTTATATGAGTTTGGAATTTATGAGCCGAATAGGCATGCCGTTTGGCGTTTTGATTTTCTTTTGGGTTGAAGAAGGCCCAGAGAGGCGAGTTGGAGTTTGAGCTACTGACCAGTACAAAGGAGGTGCTGGCGAAATTTTTCGAAAGTTTAAAGTGTTAGAAAATTTGCAGAATTTTTGAAAATTTTAGTTAGTCGGTATGAATAAATATTTTAGTCGATATTAATTGGTTCAGTTAAAATCAGAAATAAGGGGTAAACAAATCTTAGGAATTCCAATAGGTAGGGTCGTCCTCTAACTTAGCAATTTCGAGGACGAAATTATTTTAAGTGGGGAAGAATGTAATGACCCGCATTTTCCAGGGGTATAATTAATTTATTTAATTGTTTAAAATAGTGATATAGGGAATTTAATCGTCGTTAATTAAATAATATGGAATATTTAATTAAGTTAAATAATATATTTAATTCAGAAATAATCAAAAATATTGGAAATCACAATATAAGGTGAACAGGGTCATCCCCAAGATTTAATTCAGCTTAGAGTTGAATCATATTGACAAAATTATTCAATCGACGTCAGTTTGAAACGCATAATTATATTATAATTAAAATCGAGCTTGAAATGGCGCTGCAGTTCGCGATTTGCCGATTTGAACTTCAACTGAATGTACAGGATTCGTTTTAAGCCAGATTTCTGTGAAACAAGAAACGTTTGGAGCTGGTGGAGTATATCTTTCTGGTGGAAGAGAAAATTCTGGATTTCATTGTGTAGATTTTGATTTATGTCCAAATCAAATTTCAGAAAAGTCGCTGTGGAATTTCCTTTATAATTTGCAACGCTTTGTTTACGTTATAAAAGGATTTTCGATATAAACTGAATATCGATAAATCTAAAATCTGAAAATATCAAACTGTAAATTCTGATATGATATTCTGGAGCTGTACGATATCATATGTGAAGATATACGATAATATAAATTTATTTATATTTAATTTTATTTCATTTAAATATATTTATATATTTAAATGGGTCATCCAGAGCTTTAAAAATAGCCACTTTTGCAAACGAAGTCGGAATTCGACGAAACTAGTTTTGTTGGATCCGCAATGTCAAATAGTTGTTAGATTTTCAGTTTCGTGATTTTTAGAGTCAGTGTGTGGTCATACAGATTTTTAGAGTGGAAAACAGTTAGTATTTCGACGGTTAAAAATACGCTGCGTGAGCAAACGGAGTCGGAATTCGACAAAACCAGTTTCGTTGGGACCGTAATGTCGAACTCTAGCTACATGTCCAGTTTGGTGATTTTTAGGTACCGTATGTAATCACGAGAATTTTTAGAAAGCAGAATGAATATATAAAAGAGAATATGCTGAGAATATTCTTTCTATAAAATATCTAATCTTCCCTATAAATACCACTACCCTTACCCCCTTTAACCTAAGTCTTCGTTCGTTCTGGTCAAAGTTGTTCCGCCGTTGTTTCTCCTTTCCAGGAAAAAAATCAAGTTCGATCCTCTTCTAAATTCAAAAATAAAATGAAATAAAATCCCTAAAAATCAAAGCAAGGGTATACTAGAACGCTTATAAGATTCTCTTCAAACTTCTATGCATCTCGTTCCATCCGAACATTTTTCTGTTCGATGTTTTTCCGTGGCCATAAGTTAGGGTTCGACGTTTTGAAAAGCTTGAGCCTTGATTTGAGAAACTGAGTTTGGATTTGGGTATTAGATCGAAAACCTCTCTGGTTTGATTTTCTTTGGGGTATTGCGAAACAAAAACTGTCGTGGGTTTTCCTGTGGTACGAAAGGAACAGGCGACGTCGGAACTTGGCTTTGGTGTGCGAGATGGGTATTTCACATATGAAGGAGAAGAGATCGGGAAGTGCTTTGAATTGGTATTTGTAGTTTGAAATTTCATGAACCAGAGGAGGGGCGGTTTGGGTTTGAAAGTGGAGAAATGGTGTTCGTTAGTGGTGGATTACACAGAGCAGGCTACGGGATGTTTTTCAGCGTGGGAGATAGGTACTGTAGATGGCGATTTGGACTTGCGAAAGGAAAATGGGCCAGAGGAATTTATTTAAGTTAAGCCCAATGAATATATATAAGTTTATTTTAAAATCCGAATAGTATATTAACTTTGAACTTGAATAACTTGCTCGTATATGATCGGATTTCAGCGAAACAAGATCCGTTAGGATCGTATGGACGGGAGCAACACAATGAGACTGACCGGGAGAGAAACAGAGCTCGTTATAATTTATGGCAAAATAAATTGTCTGTATGAATCAAAGACAGTTAATCGTTTTTAACGATAACAGTCCAATGTGAGTAAAACTCACCAACTCTGAACAGTTATATTTTTATAATGTATTTTTAGAACTGTTAATCATCTGTTGATTGTTGTGTGTTGGTTGATTGATTGAACTGCTAGTCAGTTAGTGAAAATTATATATATATATAAACCGTTAAATATTTATATATTGATTCTGCTATCAGAATAATTTATATTGAATTGAAAGTGATGATAATCATATTGTGTAACATCTGTGGATGCAGGTAGACAGGTTGGAGGAATCCGACTGGATTCCTCAACAGTTATTTTATTGTTTTTCATATATTATTATATGATGTGATATAAAATCTGTAGGCGATTATATGTGCTTGGACGATATTGAACATCGTGATTTGATATGATTGAATACCATAACATACCGAAATGTTGATAAGGGGATTTTCAAAGTGATATTGAAAATAGAATATTTATAAAATGGGATATTTATAAATAAGAGATATTTATAAAGTGGTATATTTATAAATAAGAAATGTTTATAAATTGGAATATTTATAAATAGGAGATATTCAAAAAGGAAATAATTACAAACCATTTTCTTTTTGAATGGAAAGGCCCGTGTGGCGGGTTTGGGGATTTTCCCGATGCTCCCGTTACAAAGGAGGTTATGGCGAATTTTTCAGAGAATTTAAGGAGTTAGAATATTTCAAGGATAAATTTGAAAAGGAAATATTTGTAAACCATTTACAAATAGAATTGAAAAGGAAACGTTATAAAAAGGAAATCATTTATAAAGTGTAGAACCGTTATTTAAAAGTAAATCTTTTCAAATGAATAAAACGTTGTTAAAAAGGAAATCTTTATAAAGTGAATAAAGTAAATCGAATATGGTATTCGAAAGGAGTTAAATCAAATATGGTATTCGAAGGGAGTAAATCGAATATGGTATTCGAAAGATAGTAAAACGAATATGCTATTCGAAAGGGGTTAGTCGAGTCGAGTTAGTTGAATAGAGTTAACTAGTTCAGTAGAGTTAACCAGTTCAGTAGAGTTAACCAGTTCAATAGAGTTAACCAGTTGGGTTAAGTAAGTCAAGTTAACCAGTGAGTTAAGTAAGTCAAGTTAACTAGTGAGTTAAGTAAGTCAAGTTAACCAGTGAGTTAAGCAAGTCAACCAGTGAGTTAAGTAAGTCAAGTTAACCAGTGAGTTAAGTAAGTCAAGTTAACCAGTTGAGTTAAGTAAGTCGAGTTGATTGAGTTAGAGTTACTCGGTTAGAGTTAATCGATTAGAGTTAAAACGAACTAGAGTTAATCAAATATAGTTATTTGAGACAGAGTTAGTCAAACATAGTATTCAGGGTAAGTTGCCATCTCGTACGACTGCTAGCGTAATTCGCAGGGCTGTAAATAGCCTAAGGCGGTGGGATGTTGCCTAAGGGAATCAGGCGTAACCATTGTGATCGTTGCGATCTAGAGTCAAGCGAATGGAGTTAAATCGAATCTAGTTATTCGATAGGAGTTAATCAAGATAAGTTAAATAAGTTAAGTTAATCGAATCTAGTTATTCGATAGGAGTTAATCAAGATGAGTTAAATAAGTTAAGTTGATCGAATCTAGTCATTCGATAGGAGTTAATCAAGTTAAGTTAAACAAGTTAAGTTAATCGAATCTAGTTATTCGAGAGGAGATTATCGAATATAGTTTATTCGAAGGAGTTATCAATTATTAGTTATTCGAAGTGAGTAGTCGAATATTGGTTATTCGAAGTGAGTTAATCGAATATTGGTTATTCGAAAAGGGGAGTTATCAAATCGAATAGATTAAAGGAGTTAATCGAATATAGTTTATTCGAGTAGAGTTAGAGGAGTTATCGAATATAGTTTATTCGACAGGAGTTAAGTGAATAGTTAGATTAATCAAAGTGAATTAGATAAGTTAAACTAAGTGAATTAGTTAAGTGAATTGGTTAAGTTAACCAAAGTGAATTTGTCGAGTTAATCAAAGTGATTTGTTCAGTTAATCGAGTTGAATTTGTCAGTCGAGTTAATAAATGGAGTTAGTCAAACCAAGTAAAACTAGTTAGAGTTAATTAATTAAGGTTGACCAGTTAGAGTTAATCAATCAGAGTTAATCAAATAGAGTTAAGTAAAATTAGAACTGACTAGAGATTAGTAAATTGAATGGTTTTCTAAGTGTCTATCTGATGTTGGTTTCAGCCTTCGGGATTTATACTTAGGGAATTGTTCTCATACTAGTTCACAGTCAGGGACTGATAGTTGGGGAAGAGTAGTGATTTGTAAATAAGAAAATGGAAAACGTTTTCCAGTGTTAATAACATATATTTTCTAAACATAGAAAATAAGGCAATGTGAATATATATATATATAGATATATGTTGATGATTTACCGATATAATTTCCATCTGGAAATAATATCGTTGTTTGCACACTTGTTTTTCTTTGATGGTTAAATCACAGATTATCGAAGTTTTGACCATTTTAACGTTGTTAATGTGGAGAGACCGGTTGGATTATTATCCGAAGAACCACTCTGTATTGGCATAAGCGTTGCGAATCATATATGCCAAAGATAATTGAAGACGGTGTAAAATGCAAGGGTTGTTGTATAAGTCTTAGATAACAGTGACTAAGATGGATATACTGAATAGTGCCTTCGGTTTGCCAGTCCCAGGACAACTTGTATGGACGAAGGTCTGACAGAGTATATCCAATAGATCGCGTAAGTTGATCTGTTCAAACGTATTCACGTTTGGTGGCGGAGGAATTCGTTTCTCTTAGCTGTATACCCGTGTTATTTTTGGATAAGTCAAATTGTGATTTGGCGGGTATGACGATGTGACATTTTAAGTGAATGAAGATGGATGTCTGACAGAGTATTTCCAGAAAGGTCACGTACATTGATTTCTTCAACCGTACCAAGAGTGGAAGCGGAGAAGGAAACTTCTTTTAGCTGACACGTAATGTACTGTTGTAAACGTCAATTAGTGATTTCGATGGATTTGACAATGTAGCATTCGAAGTGAATCAGATGTATTGATAAAGCGTAGCTTCTAGCCTCATCAACCGGTAAATGACAGAAATCGGGCAGCATGGCTAAGTCGGTCGCATCGAAGTAGGGTGTATAATTACCTATCTAGAGAATATTCATTTGTTTCTTAAATCTATCAATGATGTCCCATATATATACGGGAACGGTTGCTGATCCCAACCGTTGGTGATATACATTCGATACACTCAAGCAAAATGAGTGGTCGGTCATGTGTGGCTGAGTTACAAGATGTTCTTGTTGAACTCCAGTGTATCGTTCCTAGAGTACACTGATCGGAAGGTGGTTCCATACCTTGTCATAGTTGGAAATCCATTATCCAATACGTGCTTGCGATTTTGATTGTATACTATATATGTAGAACGTGAGATGAAAGCGTTTCTGCTAGTTGATATCTATTTGTACATAGACATTATTATAATATCAAAAGGTTTTTGATATAAAGATATTTTGGATTCTCATAAGGGAAAAACCCGTTCCGTTCTACGGTGTGGTCTTATGAGATATCGTTTACTTGTTCATATACCTGTTTAAACTGTTTTACTCACACCAGTCCCATGACTGACCCGGAATTTACTTTGTTGTTTTTCCCTAAACTCTTGGGTGTCCAATTTTGTATGGGCAGTCAAGTAGTCAGGATTTTACAGATATACTTGGAGAGCTTACGGCAGGAGGCTTCAAGATCATATAGCTATAGTTATTTCCGCTATGTTGTAAGTGCTGTACTCTGATAAGTGCTATTGTATACATAACTGTTATATTTCAAAGTTATGTTATCTATTATATGTTATTCGTTCCGCTTTGAGGTTCGTGTTACTCTGATGTTGTGTTCTTCTTCTTCTTCTTCTATTCTAAGTTTCTATCTTATCTATTCTCACCCTCTAATTTCTTTCATTAATTACCGGGATTTTTCGATGTTTTGGTTATCGACATCGAGTTTATGTTGATAACCAAAGTCGCCAAAAATCCGGGTCGTTACATAACCCATGGGGGGTGATCAATTACATTTTTATGAATTGTCGTTAAAATGAAGGAGTATTTTGTTTGGGCATTTCTAATCTACTTTATACTATTGCTCATGTTATCTGTTATCGTATACTTACAACAGGAAAGAATCTGCAAGGCCTTGGTGGCATAAATTTTCGCATGCTTACAATTACATTTTCATGTTAAGACAGGGATTGGTGGCATACATGTATGCCTTTCGATGGAAAGAATCTACAAGGCATTGGTGGCATAGTATGCCTATCCAAGAAAGAATCTGCAGCTCTCAAGGTATTGCATACTAATATATTATAATCTGAAATACCTATATAGTAGTAGCTTTATTAACTAAGGGCTACCAATATTCATAACTGGCATTGTTTATACGCTTTGTTGTATGCACTTTAAACTACGGAGCAATGGCAGTGATGGTGTAATTGATGTATGGTCAATCTGTAAAGTCTCAAGTGGTACTAAATCTTCTAGTTAACAAGATGGGTTCGAAATTTGCAATCTACACGACATTGATAATACCATTGACACGGTTTCTATAGAGAAAGTCTTTTGCCAATTTGAATGCTCAAATCAATTCTTACCATTTAATCATCTGAAATACAGTTTGCACAATGTATCTTTTAGATAAGTTTTCTTTTATTAGGGGCTATTGCTTTGATGTGTTTGAAAGAGCTGAAGCGAGTGCATCGGTGGTTTGTTTGATAATAGTTTAAAATGCGGCGAGTGAATGAAAGATACAATGCATTAGATTGGAATGCATGGTGGTAAGGATATAGAATTAGTGTCATTGAATTTGAATGTGGGAGAGGAATGATTTTATAGTTAATGCTTGTGCTGCTAAGTTTTTGATCAATTTATATTGAAAATAATTTGTAATGTTAAAGAGAAATGTTGACATATATTTGTAATCATCTTTGTCAACAATGTATTGTTATTGTAATAAAATTTGAACTTTTGTGAATATTTAATGAAATACTTAAGAGTGGTATTATCTTTGAGTTGATATTTAAATTGTATGTATTTTAATTTATGAAATCGTGATTTTCTAATAGTTGAAATAGCATAACATTTTTTAAAATATACAATTGCAACGGACAAAAACTGTTATGAAAAATTCTTTTGCAACAGGGACAAAATTATATAAGACTATTTTGCAACTGGCATTTGTTGTTGCAAAAGAATCAGTTGCAACAACAAAGGCCTATTGCAAAAAAGTATACCGCAACATCTTATTGCAACATGCGCAAAATGTTGCGTGACTTTTTACAACTCTGGCTATACCAACAGGTGCGGGCCTGTTGCAATTGGTCTACTACAACAGATATTGCCTGTTGCAAAAAGTGCTTTTATTGTAGTGTTGGAGACAGACCGGGTATGCAAGGGCTTCTCTCCCTTAGGGAACGAGGAATAAGGTGCATTTGGTTTCGTTCAAACCCAAAACGAACATGTAAATGGATGTGTGTCTTACGTTGTATTTCATAGCATAACCGATTAGTTGCTATTGATGATATATCTGTGGTGGCGGAGAATTTATTCTCCTAGCTTAACACCCTTCTTTGAAAAATATGAGCCCAAAGGTTATATTATTAATAGAAACTGATTATAGTTGCGAATTGACAATGTGTCATGCTAAGTTGCTGACAGATCAAAGCTTTTGTTGAAAAGCAGAGCTTTGTGGATGATATTGCATAGCTTTGTGTTGAAACATGACTTCAGCAAGCCTTTCAACCCGTTAATGGTCTAAAACAGAATGACAGATAGCAGAGTAAGGACAAAGTTTCCTTCTAGCTAAAAGTTATGCCATGATATGGAGGCCAGGCATATTTACTTATGTGGATGTTGGAATAGAGGCGCCTCAGATGATGAATGATCAATGACCAGGTTGAAGGTCTGATAAGACCCGGGAATGTATTGTTCAGAAGTGACTTGAACTCATCGTGAATTGGTGGGTCGGCTCTACCGCTCTAGGTTCATGCACGCGTGAGTCTTGGACATCTTTCCAGAGATGATCTGAATCGGATAGGAAGATCCTCTGCCTTGGTCATTGATGGGAATCGAACTTCTGATATGAGCTTTGCATTTTAAGTTGTAAACCTATACGACGACATAATATGATCGGGTAGTGTGTCGTTTAAGATCATACATTTATTTTTGAAACTGATTTCTACACTATGCACTAATAATAATAAAAGAGAAGTTTCTCATATCAAGCATGTTTGGCTATTATAACGTAAAAATCTATCCTCTGGTTTGCGCTTGCATTGTGTAATGGGACATGAGTCGTATAATAGCTTCATTTTTCAAAAAGCATTGTGAGTTTCTATGACTGGTACTCATGTGGAGAAAACCCATTCTGTATTAAACGACGTGGTCCCGTAATTTACCCGACTTTAAACCTAAATGTAATAAATATTTTGGTTCTCACACTAGTCCCATGCTTGACACGGAGTTTATTGATTCCCACCGAAACTCTGGGTGCCCATATTATCTATACGGGCAGCTAGTAGTTTTGATTTTGCAGATATTTTTAGAGCATGATCCTGGATTATGGCTGGAGCTATACTCTGGACTATTTGGCATTCTTCAACTATGTGCTTTAATGTTTCCATTATATAAGGATTTACGATTCTCTAATATTTTTCCGCTGTGTATCTATTATCTATGCTCTAGTATATTTTGTACTCTGATGTAAGATTGTTGTAATAACAATGAAATGTTCTTTTTTTTCGTTTTGATGCGTTGTATCTCATAACGGTTCGAGGATTTCTGCCGATTGGATCAGATCTTTTTATCTTATGGCCAACTCGGCGAAGATTTTTGGGTCTCTACATTTGGTATCAGAGCTTTGGTTTACAAAGCTTTGGGGATATGACTCATTAGAACAAGATGAAAAGAATCATCAGAGATAAGATTAGTAACATCCTACAAAAGAAAAGTCTTTTGAGACAGGATCAGTAGTATCCAAGAATGAGTGACTTGTTAGAGATAGGGTTAGTAGTTCCCCATAATGAGTTTGAAGAGTATTATATATAAAAGTGAATTTAGTTTTTAATTTTTTTTATCTTTTAATAAGAATTTGAGTATTTTATTTGATGTTCAGTTTGGACTATTGAGTATAAGAAGATTTCAAATATATGCCTGACCGACATATATATGAAGTTTCAAATATATTAGATAGATATAGAATCATACTCTAGTCGCTCGGGGATGATTCTAGTGATTGTTGCAACATCATCGGCGTTTATTTTCGATTTTCGAAAGTGGGATGCCTTTATACTTCCAATTGACTGGTGTGAGGACCAAGAACTTAGATAGAGTTTAATATTTGTTATCTGACTTTGAAAATATACTTTGAGTATATAAAAGATATTTGTTTTGACAACATGAAAATTTGGAAAGTTAACTAACCATATGGTTGCTGGTTGTGATGTGTGATAATCAGTTTAACTAATAAAAAATTGGAATGATAAAACCAATATGAGAATGGAAAGTAAATTCATCTAAGTCAAATTCAATATTAAATTGATTTATAAATTAGTCAGGATTGGACATGCATATATATTGGACAGGTTCTTGCATGGAAGCTGAGAAGAGGAATAAAATTGCATGCCCGGCACAACGGTACATATTTATTGTATTGGTTGGGTGTGATAATTTTATGAGCTGGTTGCTAAGCGACTTGGCTTTTAGGTTTTCTTTTTGATTGATGAAGGCCCAAAGAGGCAAGTTGTAGTCGTACTGATTGACTAATACAAAGGAAGTTACAGCGAATTTTTAAAAAAATTTAAGGTGTTAGCCAAGATTCGAGGAACTGGGAATTTCTTAGAAATTGGAAAGTCTAAGGACTTAAGTTAGAACGAAGGCTGAGTTGGTTAAGAAAATGACCTTCGGTTCAGTCTTCCTTTTTTAGGACGAAAACCTTTTAAGATGGGAGAATGTAACGATCCATATTTTTATTCAATTTAAAATATGAATTTTAATTGATTTTAGTGGATTTTAAAATGGTAAATACTGAATTTCGACTTGATGATAATTGAAATTTAATTTTAAACTTGGTTTTATATTTTACTAGGATTAGACAAGGTCAATGAACTTTTAGAATCAATTTAAAAGTGAAAATTTTGAAAATCCATCATTTACTGTTATTTTGATAACCCAAAAATAGACCATTTTTGAAACAGTCTCAAAATCCGAAGAAACCACATTTATCGGATCTGTAACATCAAAATATTGTAAGGTTTAAAATTTCAGGGGGAGTTAGTGTGTAAGCATGCGTAATATAAACGCGTACTGAAAATCAATCAGGATTCAATAGCTTAATTTCAGTTGATCTTGGACTTTAACAAACTAATTTTATCGGATCTGAAACATTGAAAAATGGTAAGGTTCCAAATTTCATAATTTTTGGAGATAGTATGTGAGCGTATGAAAAATAAATACGTATCGGGTCAACCGGTCAAAATTAAGAGAAAACGCAATAAACTAATAATAAGGATGGTCAAACGAACTCCAAATTCGACGATACCTATTTCATTGGATCCATAATTACGAAATATGTTAGGATACAAAATTTCATAGCAATCGAATTTACCATTTGATCACACGAGCGATAAACATGAGATAGAACTAAAGCAAGCTTTCCTTTAAAAACAAGAAAAAAGCACAAACGATTGAAATGTGGTGTCACCTCTTTAGTCCTTTTAATTGTGCTTTCTCCTCCCCTTTCTTATCTTACACTTCATCAATCCTCACCTTGCTCCCTTCTGATGAAAGCAACTCCTTTTCACCACTTTTTCACTTTATTTCACCTTTTCTTTTAAGCTTCCTCCTTTCTTCCTCTATCCTTCACCTCCATAGCTATGGCCGCCACTCACACTAGCCCATTGTCGCACCAACAATAGCTCCTCCCCACACCAGCAATGCCTCCATCCCTTCCTCCTTGAGTTGTGGCCTCCTCTCCAAAATCAAGTTTTCCCCTTTTAAAACCCTAAATCACATACCTTAACCCAAATTCATCCAAATCCACACTTCTTGGACCCTACAAAAGCCATGTCTCGCCCATCAGCACCTTCTCAACCCCACTCCAGCCCCACCAGCCTGTGAACCCTATGTCCCTCATGTTGTGGGCCCTACTAAGCCTCCAAGCCTCTTAAAACCCTTAAAAATATGATTTTTCCTTTACCGTCTCAAGTATAAGTATAATTATATATATACACATACATACATATATACATACATATATTATTAGTGGTTGGTGATTTGGAGTGGTAGTGAAGTGGTAATGGGGTGAGAGCATCCAACATGAAAAATTGGAGGAGTGGATCCCCCGTTGAGAACCCCTCACTCAAATATTTGTTAACTAGTTTAGCAAATATAATTATTTCTACTGCGTTTGGAAGATTAGTAAATTATTTGATGTTTAGAATTTGTTATGGTGATGATTTGAGTTAATGATGTAGTTTAATGATGTTTAGCATTATAAAAATGTGATTTTTAAGTAAAAAATATGTAGTTGCTTGGGTATGTGACACCTAGAACTAATAATGTTGACCTGGAAATTGATTGAATCTTAAATGGTCATTAAAAAGTAACCAACTAATTACTAGTTAATGATATTGATATGAACCTTATTTGGGTAATTTAATGATGATTGGTTGGATGGTTATGGTTGACATTGATTGATATTGCGGTTAATCTGTTGATTGACAAACTCATATAAGCGTTAATGGTGTAAGGCTTATATGGTATATACCATGCTATGTTGTAATTGAATGTTAATAGTTGCTAATAATTATTATTGGATGTTAATGATGTGTGGAATCCATATAAATTGAATTATATGGTTATTGGTTGAATCTCATTCTAATTCGGAATTAATTTGAATATTTTATTAATAAAATATGCATTAAAAAATCAAAGTTTGAATTTGATGTCTGATTTTGGATGGACACAGAGTTTATAAAATTACGATGAATATTCATAACTAAAATGAATTGATTTGAATCCATTTCCATAAAGGTATGGCATGTTCAAGTTTTAAATTTAAAATGAATAATAACGGGTGAAAGTGAAGTTCAGTTTGGTTATCTAGGATGAGTGCTAAAAGGATTTCCTTTACAAGAGTATCTTATTTAATTTTATGATGAACATTAGGAAAATTCAGGCTTCAAGTAATAAATTTTGAAAAATAATACTATTTTAATGATTTAATATTGGAGTATTTGATTTTTGAGGAAAATTATTGAAATAGAGTTTCCAAAAACAATTATATATTTCTTGTATAACTAATAAATTATTTTGGAAATCTTTTTCTTCAATTTTAATTATAAATCGGATTTGGTCTGAATAGGACTTGTTGCGCAATGGTATTTCGCGAACTTCGACCAGTAACTTTAAGTCGACATACCGGGAGATCTGGCCGTTGGATTCTCCTGAAATGAAAAACATTGGGTCCAAATAAAAAAAAATCAAATGGAATAAAATGTTTTAAAATCCAATGGTTAGATTTTAAAATAAGTATAAATCTATTTTTTGAAAAGGTCGCTATGGATGTAATTTAGCGAGCAAAATTAGAAACCAGCTGTAAGGACCTTATAAAAATTATTAAAAATGTGGATAAATTATGTTAAATCATAACAAATGGTTTGAAGGAGGTTTTGGTAAAATGCACAAAGTTTTTAAAAGTTAAAAGTGATATTTTACAAGAACGAGCTGGTTGACAACTAAAGTAAAGAACAAAAAGGAATATGCGATGATTCCTAAGAGTACAGTCTAGTACCATCTACGAGATCTAGCTAGAAGTTTTTCCATTAGGCAAGGGGTGGGAATGGGATAACGACATGAGATATTATCTTTCTTTAATTTTAGTTATGTTTATGAAAAGAGATTATATAATCTTTTGAAATGATTTCCAAAGAAAGATTTAAATGGGAAGTTTAAATGAAGTAAATCTTTGATAGATTTAAAGGATTGATTCCCAATGTAAAGAATAAATTGATATTCCGAAATAGAATTAGACTTATGATATGTTTATATATCACTTGATTTTAACGATGCGGTAGTTATTCGGAAAGACCCGGTTTCAATCCCTTCTGAATAACTACACAATGAGTATTGGTGATACTGAAGACGGTGGTCGAAGATCGGAGATCTTTACATAGTATGGATTATTGCTGATGTCTCGCTTGGAAAGTACACCGAACATGAGGTTACAAGTGGTGGTCATCCAGACGTACTTGGTAATCAATCGGATATGCAAGGGCCTCTCTCCCTTAGGGGACGAGGAGTAAGGTGCCTTTGGTTTCGTTCATACCCAGAAAGAACTTGTAATTGAATATGTGTTTGACGTTGTATTTCATAACATAGTCGACTAATTGCTATTGATGATATATCTGTGCTGGTAGAAGATTTATTCTGTTAGCTTGACACCCTTCTTTGAGACGTATGAGCTTAAAGGTCTTGTTATTAATAGAAACTAATCATATGCGTGAATTGACAATGTGGCATGCTAAGTTGCTGATAGCTCAAAGCTTTTATTGAAAAGCAGAACATTAGGGATGATGATCAGAGCATGGCTGATATTGCGTAGCTTTGTGTTGAAACTTGACTTCGACAAGCCTCACAACCCATGAATGGCCTAAAACAAGATAAAAGACAGAAGAGTAAGGGCATATGTTTCCTTCTAGCTAAATATTATGACATGGTATGGAGCCTAGGCAGATTTACTTATGTAGATGTTGGAATCGAGGCACCTCAGATGATGGTCAATCAACGACCAGGTTGAAAGTCTGATAAGACCGGGGTTCAGGAGTGGCCCAAACTCACCGAGAATTGGTGGTCAGCTCTACCGCTCTAGGTTCACGTGCACGTGAGTCCTTGACATCTTGCTAGAGATGGTTTGAAGTAGATAGGAAGATCCTTTGCCTTGGTTATTGATGGAAATCCAACTTCCAATACGAGCTTTATGTTTTCAATTATAAACCTATACGGCGACATAATAAAATGGGGTATTATGTCATCTAAGATTGATACATTTATTTTCGAAATTGATTTCTACATTATGCACTAGTAATAATAAAAGAAAATTTTCATATATCAAGCATGTTTGGTTATTATAAGGTAAAATTCTATCCTCCGGTTTGCGCTTGCATTGTGTGATGGGACTTGAGTCTTATAATAACTTCGTTTTCAAAAAGTATTGCAAGTTTTATGACTGGTATTCATGTGGAGAAAACTCATTCCATGTTATACGACGTGGTTACATGATTTACCCAACTTTAAAATAAAGTGTAATAATTGTTTTGGTTCTCTCACACCAGTCCCATGACTGACTCGAAATTTATTGTTTCCCACCTAAACTCTGAGTGCCCATATTTTCCACATGGGCAACTAGTAGTTTTGGTTTTGCTGACAAATTTAGAGCAAGATCCTGGATTATGGCTAGAGCTATACTCTAGATTATTTGGCAGTCTTCCTCTATGTGCATTTATGTTTCCGCTGTATTGTAATTTATAATCCTTTGATATTTTTCTATTGTGTATCTATTATCTGTGCTCTAGTATATTATGTACTATGATGTAAGTAATAACAATGACTCTAGGTGCCCATATTTTCCACATGGGCAGCTAGTAGTTTTGGTTTTGCTGACAAATTTAGAGCAAGATCCTGGATTATGGCTAGAGCTATACTCTAGATTATTTGGCAGTCTTCCTCTATGTGCATTTATGTTTCCGCTGTATTGTAATTTATAATCCTTTGATATTTTTCTGTTGTGTATCTATTATCTATGCTCTAGTATACTATGTACTCTGATGTAAGTAATAACAATGAAATGTTCTTTTGTGCTTTGTTCTGAGGTGTCGTATCCCATAGCAGTTCGAGGATTTCTGCCGTTTGGATTGAACCCGTATGGTTTATGGTCGATTTGAAAGGCGCAGATTTTCGATTCGCCACATTTTGGTAATGATTTCAACTGTATATGGCTTGTGAAAGTTTAAATCGATTTTTTAATTTCAGTTTGAAAAGTGAAGTTGTGTTAAATATATAACGTTGGTTTAAATTCAAACCGTTCGATCTGTTAGTATTATTTATTTATTTATTTATTTATTTAACGAATGTTCGTAAATTTAGTTGTTAACCAGAGTATTTTTGGTAAAATATTATTATTTTATTAATATTATATTATTAAAATATTCAATTTTGAATTTAAATTGAATTTGTAGTTTGAAATTTGGAATATTGTTTTCAAATGATTTTGTATATGTTAATAAAGGTCTACAATCATATTGGGATGAATCAGATAATTTTTTATTACAAATCGTAACATGGTCTGAATAGAATGTGTCGTGCAACGGCAGTTCGCGAATTTCGACCATAAAATTAAAATGGCTATAAGTTATGCAGTTTAAATTGGATTGACGTGAAATGAAAAATGTTTGCTTTCTAATAACGGTAGTTTTCAAATGAAAAAGGAATTTTCAAATTCTAACATATAGTTTTCAAAAATTAATTTGGAAAAAGATCGTTGTAAGTGCAGTTTGATGACTGTATTTAGAAAATTAATAAAACAGCTTTATAAAAATAATTTAAAATATGGGAAACTTATGATAAATCATAGTTTATTATTTAAAATTGATTTGAGTTGAAAATATTGAGTTTTTTATAATTTCCAAACAATTTTGGTTTAACTAGCTATTAGGAACACTTTTTGTAACATTGTTTTAACGTTTTTCTGAAATCAGTGTAATTTGAAGTTTTAAACGTACAAGTTATTATTCTAAACTTAAATAATAATTTTAAGTTGATTAATTAAATATTTGATATTTTCCCTCAATTATTTAATATGATATGGATTAGAAATGATTTTTGAATATGTGATAATTATACTGTAGATGAAGACTTATGCTCCCTCCAAATTATAATGTAAGATGTTTTAGAGGTTTGCACAAGAATTAAGGAAAAAATCAAATGATAATTTACCCCATACTTAAATCAGTTTTGTCTTACACACTAATTTCTCTTTTCATACATGCCAACCATTATTCTGACTCCTATCAACCACTTTTTACCTTTTCATGCATAAAATATACTTATAAAGTAACCTTTAGCTTTATATCATTTATCATGGGAGGGATAAAGTTGGAATAACATGCTTAAACAACCTATATTTTAAAACAAAACAAATTTCTTACATTATGAACCGGAGGAAGTACTATATAAAGAATTTTAAAGGTAAAGTTTACCGTTATTCCGATTATAATATTGGTTGGATAAGAGATTAATATGAAATATGTGCTGATATAATTTCCATCTAGATCTGATATTGACATCAAATGGTTTTAATAAATCTTTGATTAAGACCAGAAGTTTGAATGAAATAAAAGCGGGATTGGATAGAGATGATCTTTATATTTTCGGTATGGAGTTCCATTATTGGACGGATACCATCCGAGGAATTGGAAAGTTATTTATATCTAGATTTTTCTTATAGTATCCGCCAATTTTGTGAATTGGCATCCAATTTAAGTTGATTTGAACTCTGTTTAAACTTATGTTTGAATACAAATTTATTTTGGGCTGTCGTGGTTGGTATCTTCTATAATATCATTCTTTAACCTAAGTAAAGGTTAAATTATGCTTTGAGAATTTGAAATTTTGAAACAATTTTAATGGAAGATGAAGGATTATGTTTGAGCAATTAATAGTTAATGAAGTAAATAATCTTTGATTTCAGGATTTAATTGGGATTCCAAAGGAAGTGTTTAAGATTGATAACTTTGGAAGGAATTTTTTTAAAGAAATCAAACTTTGATTTATTACATGAGAATTGAGAAGATATAATTTGACAATGGATTAATTAACAATAATGGAAGGAGACTTAATTGAAATCTTATGAAGTCCATAACTGTTTTTAAATTACGCTTATTATTTGGAAAGACCGGAATCAGATTTCTATCCGGAAACCATTCCAAATAATAATATAATGTTATGAAGCAACTGAAGACAACAGTTAAAGATCGGGAATTTTTACATCGAAAGGATTGCTCGCTGATGTCTCGGTTGGGCCATACAGCCAACACAAGGTTATAAGTAGTGGTGGTCCAGACGTACTTGGAGATTTTCCGAATTTTCAAGGGCCTCTCTCCTTTATTAGTCAAGGTATAAGGTGCATTCAGTTTCGTTCAAATCCGAAACGGACTTGTATGGACGTGTGTCTAACATTGTATTTTTTAATTTATGATTGATCTTTACTAAACATATTTCTGATTGGTGGCAGGGAACTTATTCTCTTAGCTTAACCCCTTCTTTGAGACATACGAGCTCAAAGGTTATATGGTTAGTAATCATCAATTGTATGTTATGAAATGACAGTATGGCATACTAAGTGATGAGTTATTGATATCACAGCATGGCTTGGATAAGCATAGCTTTGTGTAACATGACTTCGGCAAGACTCACCCCTTGGTAAATGACCAAAACAGGAAGAATTCAGTGAGGATATAGGTTGTCATCTCCTTCTTGATAAAAAAGTGTACTATGGTATGTAACCTAGGTATTACATATATGGAAACTTCTACTTATATTATGTGGATATTGATGTTGCGGTCGCCCGGATAAAGGTTGGTAACGACTGGGGGATGACATACTCAGGCATACTCTACTTCATCTAGTTAAGGGATGGACCGACCTAAAGTTAGCAGAGGGTCAGTTTGGTTCTAGGGACATCTCTTTAGAGGTGTACCCATCGGGTAAGGAAGTCCCTAAGTCAAGCCATTTGTTGGAAATCCATTCTCCACTACGAACTCGTACTATTTTATTTGTATATTATTATGTCAACATAATGGGATGGGGCATTATGATGGCTAGGATTAATACATTTACCTACAAAAGGAATTTTCTGCACCATCATTAATAATACTATTAGAGAATCTTTACGTATCAAGCATTTTTTGTTATCATAAGGAGAAACCTTGTCCATATGTCTGTTTGCATTGTGTTTGTACCGCGAGATTTTATGCTCGATTCATTTCTTAAAAGTCATTGTGAATTTCCTTGCACTAGTATTCACTAAGTGTAAACCTGTTCCGTGTTATACGGCGTGCTCCTATAATTTACCGCACTTTTTTTAGGAAGACGGTTGTGTAGCACATGACTACACAACCGATTAGCATAATAGTAATAATATAATAGTCTGGTTGACAGGCCCAACCAGTTCAAAGGGTTTAGGACGGTGAGTGTCCACAAAACATAGTCCGATGTCTGACCAAGAGTTTATTGTTTCTTCTACCTAAACTCTAGGTGCCAATTATTTTCCATACGCGCAGCTAGTATTTAGTTTGCAACTTTAGCTTTGGAGCTAGTTAGAGAAGAATTCTGGATCTTGGAAAAAGTTATGTTCCTCCTACCATCATTCCCTTCATCTCTCAACTCTCGCACTTTTTCCTTTAGGTGCTATGAGTTGATTCCTGATGACGGAAGTTGTGTGATCCAAAACATAAAAACTGGACAAATATGCTTTTCATCGATTTTTATCTATGTCAATGATTCAATCCACGAATGTTCACATTGTGAGTTTGTATCGATGATATGAACAAGTTTTATATTAGAAGTTTTGACCGAAAATGGATGGGTTGGGAGAAAAACATGGAATGCTAGGCTTTTTCGCTGCTACAGTTAACAATTTAGAATAATTTTTTTTTCAAACTACGTGCCAATACTTATAGTGGAAGGTGTAAAATAGGCCAAATAGATCTAAACTCCGATTGACACGTGCCAATAGGTGATCTTCATGTTAATCGATCATGCGAACGCTAAAGAATATATCTTAATCCAAGTTCCCATTTCTATGGCATCTAACTCTTTTCTCGAACATTCTATTTTCGCAATTGAAAATGATATACATTTATAGTTATTCGATCGTCACAAAACTCTACATCACCTCACCACTGTTGTTCCAAAAATATAAATTTATCATAATTCAAAATTTTCCCCTAAAACGATAATTTTCACTCCTATCGATATCCTTTCTCCCATGAAATGTCCGTTTCGAAATATGGCAATCCTCATACTTTTTGTTCACTAACGAACCATCCAAACTCAAGGGACATGATTTCAAGTCTTGATTCGGTCCTATATGGAAAGTCATATTTTGGAAACGACAATCATTTAATGATTAATATTTAAATAAAATATCTAAATATTTAATCATTAGAATATGACTCAATGCAATACATACCACAATTATGTCCAATTTCAATAACACTTCACTATTACATAAAAGTATATATACATCTATGGAATATGTTGTAGTTGTTGAATTTTTAAAATACAGTAAAGTCCTTTGGGACTAGAGGCTTCGCACATGATATTTCTTTCTAATTTCGGTAATATTTCACTTTACTTGCCTTTTACGCATTGCATCCAATGGGCAAGTTTGTATTTTCTATAATAAATTAAACCTTTTGGGATGAGGCTTTAGTTTTTGTTATTGTATTTTTAAAAATAATAATTAATGCTTATTTTCAAATCAACTGTATAATCATTCAAAAAAGTTAGAAAACCAATTTTAGTAGAATATTTGTTCTTGTATGTTCATTTCTTAGATTTTTAGAAAACTGATGTTAGTAGAATATTAGTTATTGCCATATCCATTTTTAGTTTCCTAGAAAATCAATTTCATTAGAATATATGTTAGTGTTATATTCATTTTAGAACTTTCCAAAAAATTGATTTTAGTACAATATTTATTATTGTTATATTTATTTTAATTTTTTTTTTTGAAAATCAATTTTTATAAAATATTTGTTCTTATATATTCATTTTTTAATTTAAAAAAAAATTAAAGTGGAATATTTGTCGTTATCATATTCATTATTTAAATTTTCTAGAAAAATTATTTTAATATAATAATTATTCCAACTAAAGGGTTATCTTTGGAATATAACACAGAAACAGATAATAACAGAACAGAATTAAATAAATACACCAGGTAATGAACAATAGAATATACTGGATAAAAGTAATCATCAGAGTTACACAGTATACAGGATCTTACTTAGTACAAATACAGTTCAGCTATACATAAATGTCTACAGCGGAAATAAACAAAATATGTACAATAGGAGCTGAACAGCATAAAAGGAAATAAATGATAGAATCCATCTTCAGCTCCAGCTATCCAGAAAGAACCAGCTACCTGAATACAAGGCTGCCCGTGTGGAAAAAGGGGCACCCGAGTTTGAGAGTGAAACAAACTACGAGTCAGTCATGGGACTGGTATGAGAAATCCATTCAACACATATATAATTGGCTAATCACAGGACCACGCCACTTTCGTGGAACGGGTTTACTCCATTGGATTGCCAGTGCTTTAAAACAAATCTTTCTTTTAAACATCGCTATGCTTTTTATAAAAATGAAGCCGTTATAAGACTCAGTTCCCATCACACAATGCAACGCAAACCGGAGGATAGAGTTTTTACCTTATAACGGCCAAATATGCTTGATACGAATAAAACAAAGGCATTTGATATTATTGCTAGTGTTTATATGTTTTGAAAACAATTTCAAATCATAACTATCAATCATAGACGGCATTAATGCCCCATACCACTATGTCGCCACATATATATAGGTATACAATCAAAACCGCACGATGTCGTATTTGGAAATTGGGTTTCCGTCATGAACCAAGGCAAAAGATAGTCCTTACCGAATTCGAGACGCTCTAGCCCGCCCCTCAGGAACAGCCGCAACTGCCCCTTGGATCGTCAGGGCCGGTCCACCGATGTGGATTATTATGCCTGAACACTACGTCTCCCCGCCCTTTGGGGCGTAAACGAGCCAACGAATGACTCCATCTGACCCGGATCGTCCGATCAAACCGAGGCGCCTCGCAACATCAACAACCACATAGGTGAAAAGTATATAAATGTCAGGGCTGGTAGGTCACTGACACCACCCTAGCTAGAAAGAAACGCAGGCCCTCCCTGATGTCCTCTCCCGTTTTAGGTTCATACCGGGGTGTGAGGCTCGCGAATTCACGTTATACACAAAGCTACGCCACACAGGCGGTGCTTTGATCATCACCACAAGACTTTGCTTTTCAACAGAAGCCCTGATCACCGCATCTTAGCATGCCACACAGGCAATTCATGCCATGCGACTGATGTCCATCGATATACAACCTCTGAGCTCGTGTGTCTCAGAGAAGGGCGTTAAGCAAAAGAATAAATTCTCCGCCGCCAAACAGATGTATATTTAACAGAAATCAATCAACACAGAATAAACTCCAATGTCAGACACACAGTCCATTTACAAGTCCGTCCTGGGTCTGAACGAAACCGGAGGCACTAAATACCTCGCAAACCCATCGATCACCACGTACGTCTGAACGATCACCACTCATTATCCATATTTCGGGATGCCTCCCAATCAGGACCTCGGTTACCATCCAAACGAGGTGAAGATCTCCGGCCTTCGACCATCGTCTTTATCTTTGACTTTCAATCGTCGGTCAATTATTTGAAATGAGAATTAACTCGGCCTTTTCAATTAATTCTCGTATATTTAGAATTTCAAAGTTATTTATTTCAATGGTTAAATTATTCGACAACATCAATATTGTTCTTTAATGTAATTTTCACACCAAACACATTCAACCATCAAATTCAACATAAATCGAGCAAATTCAGTTTATTTCCATTCCATATCGCTTAGGATATTTTATAACTATTTATCGCTATTTTTATTTAATTTAAAATAGCTAATTTATTCAAAACGACGCTTCGGGCCATAAGGCGGCCGTGGCGCTGTTTTTCTTCAGATTTGATTTACACATATCTGAAAATCTAACCGTTGGATCTTCGCAAAATTTACATCATTAGAAAGGTCTTTTCAAAACGAATCCAACGGTTCCAGTTTCGGGAAATTCCGACGGTCGGATCTCCCGGTACAATCGTTTGAAGTTTCGATTTCAAAATATGAACTGCAGCGTCGTTATTCGATTAAATATATAATTATATTTATATATATATATATATATAAATATAATCGCTTCTGGCGCTGTTTTTCTTCAGATTTGAATTAAACATTCCAGACAATCCAACCGTTGGATTTTTACAAGGTTGGTGCCGTTGGAAAGATTATTCCAAGGCGAACCCGACGGTTGAGGTTTTGGGAAAATCCAATGGTCGGATTTCCCGCATTAGTTGTTTGAAATCACGGTTTCAAAATACGAACTGCATGACCTCGTTTCGTTTTAATTTTATTTATATTTATATATTTATATAAATATAGTTCATTCAATGATTTCCATATCGTCTTCACTTTAAATATTTTTCTAACACCTTAAAATTTTGGAAAATTTCGCCATAACCTCCCCTGCACCGGGAGCATCGGGAAATTGCAAATAGCTTTCCCGGTCCTTCTAATCTCAAAAAGAAAAAGAAAAAGCCAAGCGGCTAGCCAACAGGCTCATAAAATCATCACCCAAACAAAACAGTAAATGTGTACCTATTTGTCGGGCACAAAATTTTATTCCTCTTCTCTAGCCCCTTTGCTATAACCTGTCCAATGAATATGCATGTACATATATATACGGTTCTTATCATTTATCATTTTCTATTCAACTTCATATTTGATTTCTAATTGGTTTAAAAACACTATTCATTCTAATGTTACCTAAATAGGTGCAAATCATTTCATTAGCTAATTAATGAATATTTCAACTCATATATGTTTATTTTGAACAAGTGGCAATTTTTTTTAACACTTCACATATAAAGATTTAAAAACTGATTTTTAAGAAATTAAAAACTGATTTTTTTTCGAAAGAAGTTAAAACTGATTTTATAAAACATTTAAAAACTGGTTTTTAAGAAATTAAAAACTGATTTTTTTCAGATTTAAAAACTGATTTTTAAATTTAAACTTTAAAAAGAAAAAAGATTAGAACTTTAAAAAGAAAAGATTTGAACTGGGATAGAAAGATCAGATTTTTAGAATAGAAAAGATCATATTTTTAAAATAGAAAAGACGGAATTTTTATTGAGTAGAAGAAGTAAGATATGATTTTCATATTTTTAAAGCAATAAAAATATAATTTTTACGTCATAGGAATATTAAAAATATAATCTTTATATTAAAAATATAATCTTTACTTCAATCTAATTAAAGATTCATTAAAACTCCACTTAGTTTTAATCTGTGACTGGGTTAAAGAATCAGTGTCATTTAAAACACGGTTCACGATAAACCCAAAATCACATTCCATTAATTATCGGGTTAAAGAACAAGTGTTGTTTAAAACACTGTTCACGATAAACCCAAAAATCAATCCATTCATTATCGGGTTAAAGAACAAGTGTTGTTTAAAACACTGTTCACGATAAACCCAAAATCACATTCATTAATTATCGGGTTAAAGAACGAGTGTTATTTAAAACACTGTTCACGATAAACCCAAAAATCAATATTAATTCAATTCCAATTAAATATCATTTAATTGGTACACTTCATTAAATCTAAATAAAAAGATTTAATCTTTTCTCAACTGGGTTCAAGAACAGTGTTAATGAAGACACCATTCACGACAAACCCAAATCACATTTGATATTCAATACAAGGCTCTGAATAGAAAATATATCGGCTTATATTCAATATCAAATTCTACGATTAACAAATGTCGTATTGGAAATAACGATATAAATATATATCTTTCAAATTTCCATAACAACATCCGTATAATCATGAATTCCAACATCGAAATATTCCGAAGACAATTTCGATTCAAATCCACTCCAATGCAATCATTGGAAATTCTGGTTATTTTTAAAACCCTTTTCAAATTCAATTTATTTATTTAAAAATAAATAGAATTATGATTCTAGTTCAAAACTAGTTCATTTCGATAAAAATCTATTTTTATCTTTTCAAATATGGATTTTTTCATCCCAATTCTTTCTAAATCATTTCTTATGATTTTACACAAATTATTACTATTTTTGATAATTTTATCAAGGCCCGTACAGTCGATTTCCATCAATGGCCATCGAACTGCACTTACAGCGACCTTTTTCAAATTTGATTTGGACATAATTCCAAATCCAACCGTTAGATTTCTAATTTCTAATATTCGTTAGAAAGCTCTTTTCGATACAAACCCAACGGTTCCGGTTTTAGGAGAATCCGACGGTCGGATCTCCCGTAATGTCCGTTTGAAATAAATGGTCGAAATTCGCGAACTGCCGCGGCGCGGCGCGTTCTATTCAGGCCATTATATTATATATATATATAATATATATAATATATATTTCGTCGATTTCTTTTTAAAACGAATTATATAAATAGTTTAAAAATCGTTTCAAAAGCAATTTCAATTTTCTTTTCAATTCAAATCAAAATTGAATTCTTCTTTATAAATTCGTTTTAAAATTCATTTCTATTCAATTCAAATTTCAATTCAATTTGAATTCATTTCAATTCACTTTCAATTCAATTTGAATTCGTTTTCAATTCATTTCGAAATCATTTTCAATTCAATTCATTTCGAAATCGTTTTCAATTCAATTCATTTCGAAATCGTTTTCAATTCATTTCATTTCGAAATCGATATAAATATCGTTCACGTCAAAATGGCGTCAATCTAATCAACACGGCTTCATAAATTTCTATTTTCAAATATTCTATTTCAAATATTTCTTTTTCGAAATAGTTGTTATTATCAAAATATTTCGTTCAACACATGACCAATCTCAATGGATGAGTACTGTCAACACATGAACCTTTATTTTATATTGATAAAGATGTAAAATTTATTACTAAAATATTTCGTTCAACACATGACCAATCTCAATGGATGAGTACTGTCAACACATGAACTTTTATTTTATATTATTCTTTATTTTCTAAATTGGAATGAGGCCCAATCAATCACCATATAATGTTAATTATATGGATTTTCATACATTACACACATATAATAGCATTGCAAAATAATCAACCATCAACCAAAGTGCACTACACTGTATAAGCATCAAATATAGACATCTAACGCTTATAACAGCCTGTCAATCCATCGATCGACATATTTAATCAATCAGGATGAGTGAACTTCAAATTTCATCCCAACACCCGTGTGGGGTTTCAAACAATCAAACACAGATTTTATTTGTGCAGTTGGGCGATGTGTAAAATTTATCGACTCAATCAATGTCCTTCAAATAGGTGTACATAAACAAACCGTCTGGTTTGTAAATGAATATTTATTTATTCACATTCACGTTAAAAATTATATTTTTAACGATAAAACATTTTATTTCGACATATGAATTTCTATTCAATTCATTTATTCTATAAAATGATATTGTTATTTTTCTAACTTATTTTAGAAAATTTCGGCGGCATAACGGCACGATACTAGAAACGGGACGAGGCCTAGCCTTATCCCCGGTCTAGTGAAGGCCCACGCCATTCACACATCTATCAAATCAATTTCATTTCACCAAACCATTCAATTCAAACCAAATAATCTAACTAATTTTTGCAATCAAACAAACAAGTCCATGGTCTGTGGACGATTGTGTCGGGTGCTACTAAGCACCGTCTGCATCCTAGTATATATATATAACTAGAAAATGAAATTGAAAGGTGAGGAATTCTCACATTGGGATCCACTCCGTCAGTTTATCTGAATTTTCTGAACAGTTCGGGTCTGAATTTGCCTGAAATTATGATGTGCTCTGTTTCAGACGCGGTCAGTTTCGTTGTGAAGCTCTCATCTCCACGATCGCAACGGATCCAAATTTGCAATTTTTCGACCTCATATGCAAAAGTTATCGTGTTACGAACATTAAATACTTTAAACTAGTAATTAATTAAGTTAATTAAATAATTAACCTTCACTAATTCTTCTTCCCCAACGTCGACTTCAGCTCAAAACCCTAAATCGCTGGCGCCGTTCACCTCAGGCCGCCGGAGCCTGATCAGGGTTCGTCACGTCAAAGACCATTCTTCCCCCCAGCAACGCCCAGCGGCGCGACAAGCTCGGCCACCCCAGTTGGCCAGAAAACGGGCGCGAATTCCATGACTTCAGGCCCTAAATTCGAACGCAATACTGAACTGGAGACGATCTTCTTGGTATGGATTGGTAGAGCATGGAAAGCTCTTTAATTTCCAATTTGAATTCTCGAAAATCATCAAGCTAAGTTGGAGATTTTGGGGCACGAAATTTAGAGCGATTTATGCCGTTCGATGTTAAAGGAGGCGGCGCTGAAAAAAATTAGGGTTGGGGAAGGTTTTTATAGAAATTTATATTATATTTTAATATTTTCAAACCAAAAATACCCTCTGGTTGATACGAACTCAAAATCGACCCCAACGAATGTCGTCCATAGCTAATTACCCCCATTCCGAACACAATGGGATATGTTTCATAGGCCCATTCGACTGTTTCAGTCAGTTTTCCTTCAAATTAAAATATAGCACATTCAATATTTAATTTGAACATACATTTCAATTTGCCGGGGCCACATACTGATTCTAAAAATTCCAGAAAAATATTTTCTAACTTCGTATTGACGATACAGTCCTAATAAAACTAGTTTCGTCGAATTCTGAGACCGTTTGAAAAATGGCCATTTCCCAGTCGATTAAAATCAACTGAAACTGGTCAAACGCGTTTTCCTTTGCCACGCTCACATATTGAATCGAAAAATTATGAAATTTGAAACCTAGCAATAATTTGACACTGCGGATCCAACAAAAGTGGTTTCGTCGAAAACCGAGGTCGTTTGCAAAATGGCTATTTTTAAGGGCCTGAATTCTATAGCGACTATTCAGAATTTTCAACTGGACATATCTTTTGATTCCCGCTATGAAATCTCGATTCTTCGGATTCGTTGGAAAGATACTATCAAATAGATCCTTTGATTTCTAGTTTCACTAAAATCCGGATTGTTTTGCACCCGGTACATCCAATTGAAGTTTGAAATCGAATTATCGAACTACCGCGCCATTTTCAATTCTATTTATAATTATATATAATTATTTATATTCTAACGACGACGTATATAATATATACGTCGAATTCAATATTGAAAATAAATTTCTCGTCGATATTATTTAAAATAATTCATTTTAAATAATTAAAATTCGCTAAAATTGCCAAAATAAAAATTTTAAACTGGCCCAGATTTTCGGGTTGTTACACTCGTCTTTGAAATTTTTTAAAAATTTATTTCATTACATTATTTATTATCATTATATTAGTTTCTTGACTTTTTACAAAATTGATTTGAGTATAAAATTTCTTAACGTTTTCTACTAAATTAGAAATTTTAAAATGTTTTTTGAATTCATTTAACTGTTAACTTTTTTACATATATTATAGCAAACATTATTTTGCATCTAGCATTCTAGCAAACTCATAATAAGCATATAAATCAATAACTATAGACTAATTTTTGAAATTTAAATCAGCATTAATTTTTAATTATAAATTAAAAATAATACACTTATTAACAACCTTAATTCCCCTAACACAATATACTATCATCAACTAATACACATTATCCATCATATTTTAATCAATAATCAATTAACTCCCTAACTTAATGTTTTCATCATATTCTCAAATCAACTAATAATCTACTATTATCATCAAATTGCAGTTAATCAACATATTCAAACCCAAAAAAAATCAAAATTTTCAGGAATAGAAGTTAAAAAAATTATGCTGGGATATTGAAAAAGAAGCAAGTAAAACAGGATAGGGGGTTCAAAAGTGGCGGCTTGGGTATGCTGACGACAGGCGATAACTCCGACAATTGTAGGAATAGTCGATAGCAGCTAATGCTTAGGTCCTTTTTTGCACAAGATAATTAGGGAAGAGGATAAGTGAAAGTGGTCTCTGGCTCGCGAGTGTAATTTATATAAGGTGTCGACTAACATCTGTAACATTTTTAACTAGCGCTAGTCTTTACTAGCATCAGTCGTTTCCTACAGCCTTTCTAGTTGTAACAAGCCAAAATTTTAAAAAAGCAATTTAAATAAAAAGTTGAGAAAATAAATATTAAGTCAAAAAGTAATGAGAATTAGGCAACGAGGATTACGCCATTGGGTCCAGTACGAAATTGTGGTTAAGATAGACATTTGGTTTGCTGAAATCAGACTAAAAATGAATAAGTTACAAATAAAAGATTGAAACCAGGATTTGAATTGAAAATTATATACATATACTTGAATATTAAAGGTTGGAAGACCCAGCCCCGAAAGGGTCGACGCATGGGTCGAAATATGTTTCGAGCGGGTCTACCCCTGGGTCGACACATGCATGGAATGTGTCGAGCCATCCCTTGTAATGTGCGTGATTTTTGCACATGTTGTTTCCAATGAAGAATTCAATTTTTTAGGCTGTTTTCTGTAGTCTTATTTAATCTGATGAACCAAAATAATAACCTAATATTTAACGGTCCTAGGCTTCCTAATTCTATTATAAATATAGCCCCTAACCAACACCAAACCCTCACAAATCCATACCATGTTTTCTTATGCCTCCACCACACAAACTTCTTCCTCAAATATTTTAATGGAGTTCTGAAATTTGGATTTTTGCATATATAAGATTGGGTGTATATTTAAACATAGACCTTGAGAATTCCTACCAGGGACTATTGGATTGCACATATCTGTGAGTATTTTCTGTGATGACATGATCAATATAATTTAGGAATTATTTGGAAAGTATAACAGTTGTTAATTTCTGCAATAATTTACATATTTCACTGTTTATCTTCTATAATCAATTTTTTGTATATTTGATTACTACTTCTATCCCTACTTCAGCTTATTTCAATAATTTATATGTTATTTTAAATCATTCAGTTTAGTTCATTCCCTTTTTCTTCATAGATTATTTTATGTACAATTCAGATTTTTCCCTATTTTATTAATAGATCTATTTTATTTTAGTCTAGGCCATCCAAGAGCCTTGTCCATTATCTTTTTTTTTATTTCATGTTGAGTTTGAGCCATTCAAAGAGCCTAAACCTTCATCCCTTTTTGTTTTTGTGCATATTGAGAAAAAAAATTGAATTTGTATTCAACGTGCATATTAGGAAAAATATGAATTGAGTATAAAAGCATTAACGGAGGATTATTGAATTAATACAGTAATTGACAAATGAAATGTAATTTTTGTAAATTTGTTGATAAACTGAATAATTAAAATTTGAAAGAGGTTAACTTAGGAAGACGGTAAGCAACTGGGATTTGGGTTGTATAATGAATATAAACAAGATAATGTTTAAAATACAATCAAAAATATAACAAGGTTTTATATAGAATAAGTAGGCTTATTAATAAACTTAAATAGGCGTTAAGTTTAATATGAATGGATTAATAAGCATGAATAGGGGTTTGTTCTGGCAGCGTAAGTTAATTCAGGAAATATGTGGCCTGCTAAGTAAGCATATAGTGGGAGTCCATTTCAGAAGCAACAGCTAATTATGGAAAGTAAGTGGCTCATGGTTTTGGTTAGTTGTGGCAGCAGGGGTAAGCAGATTAGGGAAAATAAGTGGCCAAATAAAGTAATTAGTTTGTAGCGGTCTTGGCATTTGTTGACAATTCTATGGGGGTCTAGGGTAGCTAAGCGGTCAATAATAATTTTATAGTGGCCTTGGCATTAATAAATTAAATTGGGGTCTAAGTCTAGGAGTGACTTGAGTCAAATTGCATTTTAGTTGAGGACCCGATCAAACAGTATCCCTTTTATCATACTACCAGTACGCAGGCATGCCCGATGGGGGTGTGCATAGACGTATTTGACCAAAGTTGGAAATGATGTTTAAATGGGCAATTATTGCAACGCTTTAGGTGTACAAATTTAGGATATCGCAAATATGAAAAAAATAGAATATAGCAGGAAAATTGGACCCGATGTAGATGAATATATAAACATGCATATGTTTGGTCTTTGCCGATGAAGTTGGCAATATCCGAAACTGATGTGAAGCATGCATATGTTTGTTAGGAAACTAATGTGAAACAAACACATGGAAATTAACTATAATAAGAAATGAGGCAAATACAGCAAGATACTGATGTTGAAGTATCAATATATATTCTTTTTTTTTTCTTTTTCTTTATATATGTATGTGTGTAATTAAGCACTCCAAAAGCTTTTTTAGAAGTTCAAATAAATTATCATTGTAATTAGGGACAGGGGACAAAGGGCAAAATGGTCTCAAGCAACCAAAACCGAGTATCACGCTACTCAAAAACACAGAAGTTCAGTTTTCGATCAAGTTACAGTTCCATGGATTGTTACTGGGTGGATAACAGTCAATCTTCCCAATTTTGATTTAGCAGACCTTTATATTGTTAGACCTGTACTTGTAAATACACAATTGTATTACAAATAGACAACAACAACAATAAATATTATTCAATTATGCCACAATTGTCGCATCAAACTGTGTTTACAATAATCACAGAAAGCGCAACCGATTGTGCAATAGATTAAAGATATACATAAAGTATTCTTTTTCCAGTAATGTCTAAGTCCAGAAATATTTTGTTACCTTGAAACAATATTGCCATCGTATGCATTGGTTGACATAGTTGCAATTTGTTTCTCGGGATAAAATGGACCAACTCCATAGCGTAGTGCCAGCAAATGGAGTTCTAACGAACTGAAGTAGATTAAGAAACTAGATCAGAGGATTATTTTGAAGAAGAAGAAGAAGTAATGCGAGCAGAAAGGTGAATTCTGTCTTGTTTTGGGCAGTGTATTTATAGGCAAGGAGGAGTGCTTGTTCGCATGCATTAGTAACCGTCAGAATTGGAAAGGTTGCGACCCTTTAACCGCCCGGTAATTAATGTGCGTACACTAAGAATTCAAATGGTTGTATTCATTTAGCTAACAGACATGCCTTTCGAATTCTAAACTGAACGGACACACCTTTAAAATTCTAAGAAAAAATTCTCGTTTCAGTGCACTAGCCTAATCAGCAACTGTTGGCCATATTCAATCAAGAGACCCTAAGAGCCCCAAGGCCCAATCTTTGACGTTTTAATGTATTATTATGTCATGGCCAAGCCCACGCATTCCTATATACTCCCTCTCTTTTGTTTTATATAAGTTTATTTGCTTCTAATATATTAGGAGAGATTGTGCTAATATTTTTATGATGTGGAACTTATATGTTGCTATCTCTTCTTCTTCCCAAATTCATTTCTCTTGCTCATTCATTTCCAACAATCCCCCACATGAATGAGCAGTCGATCTTAGTTTCACGAACCATTTATCGCATCGGTTAAAGTAGCACATGGGCCTTGAACTTTCCTAGTGATTACCTATTTGAACCACAGGCGAATCAGTAGACATAGACTGTCCTTGAACTGTAAGCCTTTTATGCAATTCCAAAGTAGATAACACACGATAAATGTTTTGTATAACCCTTCATTCACTGTATGTGTTCTTTTTTGCCCTAAACACCTGCCTAGTCTCATAAGTGCTTAGAGAATTTGGCCTCATAATTCTCTTTGAAGTGGAGCCTTCACACTTATATAGGTCATTCTTTAAAAGAGTATTCTCTAATTCCTCAGATACAGACATCATTAAAAGTACTAATGCTTAACCTTATCCAACATATAATGCACTGACTTATCATAGGAATGGTTTGTGTATAACCGTGCCATCAAGTTTCTCTCTTAAACTACGTTGTCCCTTTGAACCTAGATCTTGGGATCTCCATCCAATTAGGTGGGGTTTCCATTCTAGAAAAACCTTTAGTCAATATGCCTTATCCCCAATCCCATCGATAAGGTTTGAACTTTCTCTCTTGGCTCCTCCACTTGTTGTTTAGCACTACTTTGCTGGCTGTTATTTTGTTCAGCATTCTTAAGAGAATTATGAGGAACTTCATCTTCCCTTGGTCTCTTAGGTGTATGATTTTTTGTACCATGTTTCAAGGAAAATAAATGTTTGAAAAATCTAGCATTTCTCGACTCAATGGTGGTATTTTCGTGAATATCATCAATTTCAGATTTGTGTACCAAAAATCGATATGTGACACTATTTTGTGCATATCCAATGAATACACAATCAATAGTTTTTGGTCCAATTTTGACCTTCTTTGGTTTTGGTACCTCTACTTTGGTAAGACACCCCCACACTTTTAGTTATTTGTAGGATGATGGTTTGTTTTTCCAAAGTTCATGAGGAGTTTTAGATGTTTTCTTTTGGGGTATTTTGTTTAAAATATGATTTGCCAGAAGAAAAGCTTCTCACCAAAAATTATCTGGAAAGCCGGAGCTAATTAGTAAGGCATGCATCATTTCTTTAAGAGTTCTATTTTTCGTTCGGCTATACCGTTGGATTGAGGTGAATATGGAGTTGTAGTTTATGTATAATTCCATGCTCAGCACATAATTCCTCAAATGGAGACTCGTATTCTCCTCCTCTATCACTTCTTAAAGATTTGATTTTCTTGTCGAGTTGAATCTCAACTTCTGCCTTATACTGTTTAAACATTTTGAATGCTTCGTCCTTACTTTTAAGGAGATATACATGATAGTATCTGGTACAATCATCAAGGAATGTAATAAAGTACCTTTTTCCACCTCTAGTTTGACACATTTTCAAATGACATACATCAGTATGTATTAAGTCTAGAGGTTCGGTATCTTGTTCAACATGATGAAACGAGGTCTTTGTCAATTTTGCTTCTGCACAAACTTGAAATTTATAGTTTGAATCTATATTGCATTTTGGTATAAATTCTAGATTAATCAATTTTCGCAATGTATCAAAGTTTACATTGCCCTAATCTAGAATGCCATATGTTAGATGATTCGACAATATAAGCAGAAGATTCACTTTCATTCATATCAGTGCGTGGTACAATAGTGGTTGCATTTGCTTTAAACAAACTATCACACACGTATCCTCTTCCAACATACACTCCATTCTTGAAAGCACAAATTTATCAGCTTCAAAGATCAATTTGAAGCCATGCATGCTCAGTAACGATCCTGAAATCAGGTTCTTGCGAATTTCTGGAACATGGAGAACATCATTTAAAGTCAGTTCCTTTCCAGAGTAAGTTTCAACACAACATTTCCTTTGCCTTCAACCTTTAAGGTAGAAGAATTGCCCATAAAAAGTTGTCCAGCACCGGTTGCAGTTTTATAGGTTGAAAACATCCACTTGTTAGCAGATATGTGTCCAGTGGCTCTAGTGTCTACAAAACGACCTTTGGGTTACCAACAGAGTTGCATTCTAATATTACTGCACATAAATCAAGATCAGAAATGCCTTTCGAAACATCAGCCGTATTTGCTTTTGACTTCTTCTTTTTAGGTTCATGACATTCGGCTGCTTTGTGCCCCTTTTTTCCACAGTTGTGGCAAGAACTCAGAAATTTCTTTGAATTCTTAGGAGCATTCTCCCTTTTTCTTTTGTTAGTCTTGTCTGACTCAACAACATTTGCTTTGGCAGCAATATTTTGAGGAATCTTTTTCTCAGAATTTCTGTTATCTTCCTCAATGCGTAGCCGAACTATGAGATCTTCCATTGTCATTTCCTTACGCTTGTGCTTAAGGTAAATTTTGAAGTCCTTCCAAGAAGGAGTTAATTTTTCAATAGTTGCGGCAACTTGAAAAGTCTCGCTAAGGTTCATCTTTTCATCTTCTAGTTGACGGATGATAAGTTGCAGTTCTTGAGCTTGACTTATCACTGTCTTTGAGTCAACCATTTTGAAGTCAAGAAATTTTCCAGCAGTGAATTTCTTCATGCCTGCATCTTCAGTTCTGTACTTCTTTTCCAGAGCTAACCAGAGTTGCTTGGATGTTCCAATAGTACAATAGACATTGTAGAGGCTATCATACAGACTATTCAGAATATAGTTTTTACACATGAAATCTGAGTTTGTCCAGATAGTCAGAGCCTCTACTTTGGTGGCATCAGGTTCAAGTTCTTCTACCTCAGGAGCCTTTTGAGTCAGAAACTTGGCAAGGCTCAATGTTGTTAAATAAAACAACATTTTATGTTGCCAACCCTTGAAATTAATTCCATTGAATTTCTCTCATCTTTCTCCATGGGACAGAGCCATTGTCGGAAGCACAGGCGCAGGCAGAGCATTTGTCACCGTCTGAATCGGCGCAGAATCACTGTTGCTGTTTTGCGTCATTTGCAACAAATATTGTTTCAAGATTGTTAGACCTATACTTGTAAATACACAATTGTATTACAAACAGACAACATCAACAATCAGTATTATTCAATTATGCCACAATTGTCACGTCAAACTGTGTTTACAATAATCACAGAAAGCGCAACCGACTGTGCAATAGATTAAAGATGTACAGAAAGTATTCTTTTTCCATTAAAGTCCAAGTCCAGAAATATTCTGTTTCCTTGAAACAATATTGCCATCGTATGCACAGGTTGACATAGTTGCAATTTGTTTCCCAGGATAAAATGGACCAACTCTACAGCGTAGTGCCAGCAAACGGAGTTCTGACGAACTAAAGTAGATTACAGAAACTAGTTCAGAGGATTACTTTGAAGAAGAAGTAACGCAAGCAGAAAGGTGAATTCTGTCTTATTTTGGGCAGTGTATTTATAGGCAAGGAGGAGTGCCTGTTCGCATGCATTAGTAACCGTCAGAATTGGAAAGGTCGCAACCCTTTAACCCCCCGGTCATTAATGTGTGTACGCTGTGAATTCAAATGGTTGTGTTCATGCAGCTAACAAACATGCCTTTCGAATTCTATACTGAATGGACACACCTTTAAAATTCTAAGGAAAATTTCTCGTTTCATTGCACTAGCCCAATCAGCAACCTTTGGCCATATTCAATCAAGAGACCCCAAGGCCCAATCTTTGACATTTTAATGTAATATTATGTCATGGCCAAGCCCACACATTCCTACATAATCCCTCTCTTTTGCTTAATATAAGCCATATAAGCCTATTGGCTTCTAATATATTAGGAGAGATTGTGGGACTTATATATTTCTATCTCTTCTTCTTCCCAAATTCCTTTCTCTTGCTCATTCATTTCCAACATATATGAGTTAAAAACATTGAATTTATATTTGACTACAACCAAAACTTATTCATACATTCATCAAATAACACACGTCATTTGTTCTTTCTTGAGATTGTCCTACTTCTTCGCTTGGTCTATTGCTGGATAGGGGCAAAAAAATGAGAACGTGAAGAAGAAAACGATAGATGATTGCAATATATGCAATAAAGAGTAACAACTAATCCCGTGCTTAACCACTTGAACCAATTTGAGGATACTGTTCAATCAAACACATAATCGAAGTGATAACCTATTGAAGCAAAAAAGCAAATAAACAATGGACAATCCTTCTAACATATGTAGGATTTAACAGAATTAACCTTGTTCCTGAATATAAAGATGGCACGTATAGGAGTTCCATTCCCTAAATAACTTTGTCGCCTTGCATATATGCTCTTGATGGTACACAGACTTGCAAGATTTAAATTGAACATACTCAGTCTGAGAATTATACAATACTGATGCTAATCCAAAGGGGAAAGAACACATTTATTCTACAGTAGTAGTAAAATACAGTAGTAGTAAAATGTGACTGTTTTATTTTGCACTAATCACAATTTTGCATTTCATAACTTATTGAAATGTAGAAATTCACAGTAAGAAGGAATTCACTTTATTGCCTTCTTGTAAACCAAATAAATGAGCATTAATTGTACAAACTAATTTAAGAATCTTTGAAAATCAATGAAGATCAAATTATACCAAATAAATGAGAAAATTTAAGGCTAAAATTATAGAATTGGATTTACGAATGTACAAAAAAATAACTAAGATATTCAGAATACTTTTTGCTTATAGATACATCAATATGTAATAGCAATTTTCAAACATAATGAATATCATATTCACAAATAATAAGGTTGAAAATTGACTTTACTTTTTATTTTCATAATTATTTTGGAAACATTATATTGAATTTATAAGCCTTTTACAAACAAAGTAGTAAGTAAGAGACTTTTCAAGTTTAACATCAACTTTGTTTATCTGCCATTTTTACATGTTGCTTTCAAACATAGCTGCAAAATTATACCAAATAAATAAGCATTAAATTGTACAAACTAATTTAAGAATCTTTGAAAATCAATTAAGATCAAATTATACCAAATAAATGAGAAAATTTGAGGCTAAAATTATGGAATCTGATTTAGGAATGTACAAAAAAGCAACTAAGATAAAAAGATCAAAGCTAAAACAATATGTTTCAACAAAATGTATGTAAATCTCTATAAAAAAATTGATTGATTACATAACTAAATATCCCTAATGGTTATTTATTTAAACACGAAGTATGAGTACAGTTATTAGTATGGCAGAATGTATATGATTCGTAGTCATCAATTTCGATATGAATTTATAATTGCAAACAACACCTATAATGTCAAATAACAGAAGCTAATTTACTTAACTAAATTTGTTTAAGTAAACTAGTGGCTAAATTATGTTCTAAGATGAAATGATTTTGCTCCAATTAAGTAAATGTATACCTGTATAACATAATTTGTATAAAAATTTAATTGATTTCATAATTAAATTTCCATAATAATTTATTATTTAAACACAAATTGAAAATTCAACTGACTAAAAAATAATCATGGCAAACTCTAAGTCGAATATATTTTGCTTATAGATAAATCAATATGTAATAGCATTTTTCAAACATATTGAATATCATATTTAGAAATAAAAAGGTTGAAAACTGACTTTACTTTTTATTTCTATAAATATTTTGGAAACACTATATTGAATTTATAAGCCTTTTACAACAAAGTAGTAAGTAAGAGACTTTTCAAGTTTGGCATCACCTTTGTTTATCTGCCCTTTTTATATGTTGCTTTCAAACATAGTTGCAAAATTTGAGTGTAGACCACATTCATTGAGACGGTTTAAGCAAGATTTTCCATCTCATGTAGTGAGAACAAACTATGTTTGGCAACGTATAATATGTGTGGCCCAATAGATAAAAACTGAAATCCATTAGAATACAAACCACAATGGATTTGCTCAAAACTGGTTATAGTTTTGTCTGGAAATAATCTAACATTGAAATGTAACGGTGGTGTAATGATAACATATCGAATGGAATTTGTGAATGAGAAACATATCATATTTATTGATAGCAGACATTTTCCCTTCTAATGTAGCAGTTCTTTATCATCATTTCTGACTTCCTCTCCATCTAAAGCAAAACATATCATGTTTAATACATTACAATCATAACTTAATTTATAGCATTATTAACAAAACCGTCGAGCTGATGAAGATTAGCAAAAAGTTACATGGTTGAACAAAAGTTTGGTTAAATAAAAGTGAAGAAAAATTAGCATTGGATGAGAAAAAATAGTTATCTCGTATTTCTTGGCTTGCTACAAGAAAAATTACTTGCTGAGTTCAGGCAAAAACAAAAAAAAGCAATGTTGTGCAGTTGGTCAAATTACTTGCCAAATTCAGGAAGAAACCAAAAGGAAATATCCAAAGCTGTGCAGTTGTCATCTTAACATCAAACAAACATGTTTGTGTTTGCAAATGATGTGTGGGTGCTTAAGAAAGAATTAAAATATTTTTGAACCCCTACAATAGAAGACCTCTTTCCGTCCATTAAGTACAAATTTAATATATTGTATACTGATAAAATTTAATATATTGTATACTGATATATCTAATCACGACTAATTAGAAAAGCTTCCAAATGAAACTAAATATTTTGACGTTTATGCTAAAATATGTCAAAATAATTCAAGAATTTTCTTTAAACATTAGGAGAAGTTGTTCATGTTTGAGGGGATAAATGTTGCATTTAAGCCCACCTTTCAATTTCCAGTTCAATAATCTACAAATCTAACTATGAAAATTTTCAAAACTGAAATGGTCATCTAAAAGTGGCCATAAAGAAATCAAACATTTTGTTAACATTCTGGAAACAGAGCTTTAAATACCTCAAATCATTGCCAAACCTTATCAAAATAGATCGGACAACTTACAATCATTTAAATAAATCCACTGTAAAAAACATGAAAAGTTTCAAAATTAAACTACGAAAAGAGTAAATTTGTAAATAGCATTAGAATCGGCATATTAAAAGTACCGTGTTTAAGATCTACTTCTTGAGGAAGTGGAGATCGAGATTAAGTTTTTGTTTCCCTCAGAAAGTCTGCCTTTGAACACCTTCGGACATGATAACAAACTAAATCTAATAAATCACAATAAAGTTTAACGGTGAATATATCATAGGGAATTAACAAACTGAATCGAAATTAATTTTTCTTCAACATAAACATTAGTAAACCTTCAAAGAACTAATATAGTAACAAATTAAAACAACACATTTACATATCAGCTGAAAGATGAAGATGTACCAAATTGGAAACTATCCTTCCTCAGTTTCAGATCCCGCGAGCTTTAATGTCTGGATGAGGCATTAGAGATCCGTAAATTGTATGTTTTCTTCTGCATTTTTAATGTCACTGCTGGTTTCGGTGTGGAAGATTTTTTTTTTCTTTCTGCTTTTTTTATAAGATGGGAATGAGGACGAAATGGGATAAAAGAACGGAAAGCGGTGGTTTGGAACGTGGAACGTGGAACGTGGAGGGAAGAAATACAGTGGAAATAAAAAATTAATAATTGAAATGTATTGGATAACCGAGCTGTGTTATGTATTAGTGGCATTCGGATTGATTGTTGTATTCTGCTGGTGGAGGGTAAAGGACTTTTGTGGAAAATCGAAAATGCTTCACCACCTCTAAAAGATTTTCTTTATTAGTAGAGATATAGGGGTTTCACCAGTTGGCGAGGGAACGCTTATACTGTACTGGGTAGTAAGAGGTCCAATGAGGTGGGTGCATGCGCGTTCTAGCAGGGCGGTAAGCATACATCGCGCCGATTGGAGAAAATATGACGATGTAATGCTTTTGATTAACGTTTGCCTTTAGAGCTGATGGGTCGGCCCTGATAAACCCGAGGCCATAGTCGACATAGGTTATCACAAATATGGTTTAGGAGTCGATCGACGGGTGGAATTATGTTACATCCCAATTATGAGTTATGGTATACATTGCGAAAATCGAATGATACGAATGAGTTGACAATCGACTATACCCTTTCTTATCTTTCTATTGCCTTATTTGTTGTTATTTTGTTTCAACTATTATCCTATCTAGATTTCCTCTTTTATCACTCATGCTAGTAAATACAGAACTCATCAAGCTTTATGCCTGACTAGTTTTTTTCCTTCTTCTCTCTTCTTCCCCCCAAGGTTCTCAGGGTAGAGGATCTCAGAATTGATTGGGTTTTGGTTTAGCTTAGCTTATTGGAGATTTTAGCTTGACTAATTTTCTACTAGTTTATGTATTGTTCCACATTTGACTTGTTTTTGTATTTGATGTTGAGAGGGATTCAATTTAGTACTTTAATTATGTTGCTTTTCATGAGACAGTTGTGACATTATGATGAAGTTCATTTTTTGATGTAATAACATTCATGTTCTTCTTTAAATGAAGTTTTAAATTATGTTGTTTTTCATATGTTGTCTTATGAATTTTAGTCTCTGTTATGTTATTTTATAACTATACGCTTCATATTCCTTAGCGAAATCCTTATGCGGGTGACATTAAGGGGTATGGGGTGTTACATTTGGTATCAGAGCCTAAGGTTATAAGATCAGAAAAAAAATGTTTTAAAAGAAAAAGTCTTTTAATGAAAAGTGTTTTCAAACTAAAAGTTTGTTTTTGGAAATGCTTCCCCTCAAGTCAATTACAATATTCCTTCGATTCTTTCTTTGAATCTTTCCACTTTTCCTTTCACAATATGCTTGGGGTTCCCAACTCTCCTGAGGGTATCCTTATACCGACTTGGTTCCGCAGGTACGTGGAACGTACTACGCCAGCCGAAGGGCAAGAGAATGCCCAAGCTCCGACTCCATCCATGGTGTCTCCTCCTAGCCCACCACCAACGTCTAGTTTCTCTGATCTTTGCAAAGATTGCACTGCTCTAGGCTACCAGACCTTCCTTGGTCCAGATACTTTTGTTGAGGCCTGTGTTTTGCTCTAGAATACTGAGCACGTATCTGGAATTTTAGAGCTCGAGGATAGGAGGAGAGTTCATTTGGCTGCATGGTAATTGAAGGGTGAAGCATCTTATTGATGGGATACACGTGAGGCAGAGCGTGTTACTAAGACATGGAATGAGTTAACAGAGAGGTTTTAAAGGAAGTCTCTATCTCAGGCAGAAGAGGGCATGCAAGTGAAGAATTTCTAGTTTGAGACAAGGCGATCTTTCTATGAAAGAGTATGTCAACTAGTTCAATGAGCTTTCTAGGTTCTGCAGTGTATACGGCTCATAAAAAGGCCATGAGATTTGCTAAGGGTCTGAATCAACCCCTACAAGGATTTTCTTTGATCATATCCAATTGGGTGCTACATTTGAGAATCTTGTTGAGATAGCACTTATGCACGAGGAAGGGAAAGGTGATTCTAAGGAAAGTAAAACCGAGGTTGCTAAGGATGGTTATGGAAAGAAGAAACAGGGGCCTAAGAAGGGTAATAAGAAAAAAGTCGAGAAACCAGAGAAAGCTTAGACAAAATAAAGACATTAAATGCCATGGGACCGGCATGACGGACCATTTTGTGAGGGACTGCAAGAAGACTACCAAGAAAGGAATTTATTTTAATTCTGGACAGTTGAGTCACTATTGTAAGCAGTGTGCTCAAAACCAAAGGCAAGGGGATAGTTCATACGGAGTGCAGATGAATGCATTAGAGGCAACACAGGCCAGTGGCAGTTAGAATATAGTCAGGAAGGTCATAGTTGAAGATTTGATCTCCCTTTATAACTTTCCAGTTAGGACCTTATTTGATTCTTGTGCTTCTCATTCGTTTGTTTCTACTTCGTTAGTCGATTGTCTACACCTTAGTATATCTCTTGTTTCTGATCCAATAGTAGTTTCAAACCCTATAGAGGGCTCAGTTCACCTTTCCATGATGTGTAATGGTTTAAGACTTTCTATTTAAGCGTTGAGTTTGATTGTGACTCCTATGTATTGGGGCTTTGGTGTACGGTATTTTTCTAGGGAGGTATTGGCTGGCCATGAATGGTGCCATTCTTGACTACGAGAGGAGGGTTGTAAGATTAATGACTTGTCATGGTAGTACCGTTGTGATACCTTGCGACCTACAAGGGTCATTCATGTTGAGCTTCTTAGAGTCCCTAGATACTTCTGTTGATGATCTAAGCTTGATATCCATGGTGAGGGATTTTCCGGATGTATTTGAGGAGGTGAAAAGGCTACATCTAAGACGTGAGATTGACTTATGGATTTATTCAACAAAGAACGCTAAGCCTATTCCATTGCCAGTGTGCCATATGACTCTGTGGGAAAGGAGGGAAATGAGGAAGCAGGCAAGTGAGCTATTAGAGAAAGGTTTTATTATACAGGGTATATCTGAGTGGGGAGCACCAGTTGTTTTTGCTACTAAAGCGGATGGCTTGTCCGTCTATCTGTGGATTATAGAGAATTGAATAAGATTACAAAAAATTAACACCCACTACCTCAGATAGACAACGTATTTGATCAGTTGGTAGGCGCAACTATTTTCTCATAGTTGGATTCGGCGACTGGGTTTCATCAGCTTTGGGTTGCATATGATAGTGTGGATAAGACTGCTTTTAGGACTGTAGATGGATAATGCACCCAAATACTTTGTCGATTTGTTGAGCCGAGTGTTAAGGGGGTTCCTAAATAAGTTTGTGGTATTGTTTGTGGATGAAATCTTGGTATCCTCAAGAGATGAGAAGATCAGGTTTTTCAATTGGAATAGGTCCTCCGTACTCTCCATGCCAATCAGTTGAAGGCAAAATTCTTGAAGTGCCACTTTTGGCGTAAGGAGGTGAGATCTTAGGGCATGTGGTTTTGAGAGACGGTATAGCAGTGGATTCCCCTAAGGTGGTTCTTGTACAAGACTGGAAGGCCTCTAAGAATGCGACTGAGGTGAGGATCTTTCTAGGTATTATCGGAAATTCATTAAGGACCTTGAGCAGATTTCATCTCCGCTTACCCGCCCCACTAAGAAGAATTTGGTATTCTCATGAGACTTGGATTGTGAAGATTCCTTTATGGGATTAAAGAAGTCACCCACTCCAATGTTGACTCCCCTAAATGGATATAAGATGTTCACAGTTTATACAGGTTCTTATGGCACATGATTGGGCGTCGTCTTAATGCGCGAGGTTAGGGATGTTTGTTATGGGAGAAAACAACTATAGGTACATTAGAGAAATCTCTTACCCATGATTTGGAGTTAGCAGTTATTGTTTTCGCACTTATTTCTTAGAGGTATTACTTGTTGGATGAGAGGTTTGAGTTGTATATCAAACATAAGTCTCTCAAGTAGTTATTTTCGCAAAAGAATCTTATCTTGAGACAGCAACGCTAGATGGAGTTTCTATCATCCTACGATTTTGATATTTTACATGCTCGAGAAGTGGAATGTTGTGGTGGATTCTCTGAGTAGGCAGAGAATGACACTGAGCCTGTTATTCGTAAAGCGACAAAGTTTGGAGTTTATCTCTTTTTTTGATTTTAGATCATCTACATATTATGCACTAGGATTGTTAGCATCGCTTGTGGTACAATCTACTCTAATGGAACATATTAGATCCAGTCAACATGATGATCAACAAATAGCAGATATTTTGGACCGACTTAGTAGAGGTGAGATCTCTAGACATATTTCTAGATACTCTGCTAATGAGAGAGGATGGCTACGCCGTGATGGTAGGCTATGTGTACCTTGCATGGGAGATGTGATGAGTGTGGTATTTTATAAGGCCCATCGCTCTCGGATGATCATCCACTCGGGAGAAAATACGATGTATAGGGATATAAAGAGGGTTTTCTTTTGGATGGGGGTGAAGAAGGATGTGGTCAATTATGTGGCAAGATGTATAACATGCTAAAGAGTTAAGGCTAAGCAAAAGAAGTCTGGCAGATTGCTTCAAACCCTTGATGTGCCATAGTGGAAGTGAGGCTCAGTGAATTTCATAGATGGTTTGCCTAAATCGAGGAAAGGCAAATTGGGTCATCATGGATAGATTGACTAAAAGCGGTCATTTCATCCCAGTTTGGAGTAAAAGGAATAAACTTGGTTAGCTTCGATATATTTGAGGGAAATTGTGTGGATTCACGGAGTTCCCACGAGCATTGTTGGCGATAGGGACCTCATCTTTACCAGTGAGTTTTGAATGATTCCGCTGGAGGCACTGGGGACACAGTCGAGACTTAGTAGTGCATATCACCCACAGATAGATGGAAAAACCAGAGGGTTAATCGGATTCTTGAGGATTTATTGCGTTTATGCATTACAGACTTCGGCGGGATTTAGAAGGAGCATTTTCCCTTGGTAGAGTTTTCTTATAACAATAGCTATCAGATGAGCATTGACATGGCACCTTTCGAAGCTCTGTACGATCGACCCTGTAGATTACCTTCTTGTTGGTAGGAGACCATAGATAGACTTCTTCTTAGACTAAGGATGATTAGGGAGACCTCGAGTAAGATGGACATGGCTCAGAAAAAGTTAAAGGTAGATCCACAAACAAAAATCATATGTGGATAAGAGGATGATAGATCTTAAGTTCAGTGTAGAGGACATGGTTTTTATTAAGGAATCATCCCAAAAGAATGTGGTATGGTTTGGCTCAGTTGGGATTAAGCATCAAGATTTGTTGGACCATTTCCTATAGTGCAGAGGTAATCCATATGGCCTATAGGATTCGTTTACCAGAGAGGTTGTTAGGGGTTCATGATGTATTTCATGTCTCGCATTTAAAAAAATGTTTACATGATTCTGTGGCAGTGGTGGAGCCGATGTAACGAACCAAGATTTTAACGTTTTAAAATATGAAATTGATTTGGTTTTGATATTTAAGAAATTAATTTTGTTTATAGTTCGAAATCTAATCTAACTTATTTTGGTTTAAATATATTTTGTAAGTGTAAATTTAATTTTGTATACTTGATTCAAATGTTGTTATTTTGATCGTTAGCAATATTTTAAACCAATTAAAATGTATTGTTAGAAAAATTATAAATTTTGATCTTTAAATTAACTTGAGAACTATAATCAAATTTATTTAATTTAGTTAAATTTGAAAATTTATAAAATATACTAGTATTGCATTTGTATATGGATAGTATAATATATGGTGCGTGTGTATTGAGGAGAACAATTGTTTATATAGATGGCCATACTCGTTCCACGTGTTCATTTACTTCTGCATTTGCCCCTCCCCTCTTTTATTTTCCATCGTGAAACCTTACCCTTCACTTTAATTTCTCCTCAGCACATTTTTACCCAAATTCACTTGCAAATTAAGCTTCCCAAATTCATGGCCACCATCCTCATCAGTCCTTCACCGTCGTTTCTCTCTAGCCCGCATGCCTCCTCCTCGCGCTGTTCTTCAAACTCAAAATCCGGTTCCTCCCTGAGACGATGACAAGACCTGTATTCCACCATCGTTTGTCGCTGATCACCGGAAGCCCTAGAATCGAAGAGAGAAATGGCGTCTCTCCCAAGATCATGAGCCACCCGAAGCCATCAGGACCGAATCGACGCAGCTCCTCCTCGTTCGTTGCGCGTGTAGCCAGTCACTGCTGTTTTGCTTCCCCCTCGTCCAAAGGTAAGTTTACCTTGCGAGTTGCTCGTTTCAAGTATCTTAACCCCAACTTAGTACTGAGATAAAATAGAAACTTGGTTTATTTTGTAGTTGACTGGGTTTGGTGTCCATGCTATAGTTCCTGCTGTCCTATTTTCCTTGACATGTTTGTTGCTGCATTTTTTTACAACCTGTTTTAGTATAATAAACCATTTGTTGACCGCTGTTTTTGTTCATTGTTTGGTGCAACATCAAATAAATATGCCAGATGGTAGTAACAAATGTTCATTGACGAAAAAAATATACAGATGGTTGTAAATAAAAAATCATTCATAATACGCCTTGCCAACGTATCTTTATAGTAATTAGTAGCCATAGTCTGCTATTCAAACCATGCAATAACAAGAAAGGAAAAACTTACTAATTGGCATTTACCATAAATAGAGACCTGGTATAACTAACCCAGATGTAAAATCCTTTTTCTATCGTATTTATCCCATTGTGCAAGTTTCGCTGATAAGTGGTCCTCTTATGTGTTCTGCATAACCCTTTTGTCGATTACTATTTCATAAGTTCATTTCGTAGCTTGTTACTAAATGATGTATTAGAACTGTTCTTCGGGAGAAAAGATGGGTATTGCTTTTTCTTTCTTTTTTGCTTTGTTTTGTAATTTTCTTGCATGTCTGTCAAATTTTGATTTCATTTGCAATAGTATATTTCAGATATCATAAGTTCAAATTTTGGTTATTGTCTCCTCTTGAGGTCTTAAATAGTTTGTACTGTAATCTTCTTGTTGAGTGATATGCTAGAGTTCCACGTCAAGTCATTTATACCATAAATTGCATGTAAATATTAGGAGAAAAAGATATATAATTCATCTTCATGGCTAACCACAGTATATAGAAATTTTCCTGATTAAATAACCTTGCCAAGATTATTATATTCCCTTGGTTTGGTTACAAATTTATGCCTTTTCGTGTACATGCATAGTCAAATTCGGCCATATATCATATATCAAAGCGCTAACTTATATCATACAAATAGTGTTATATCGCAGTTGTAATTATCAGAGTGAGATATACTATCAAACCAATTGATATATATAGCGATATCATATGTAAATGACAATAGACGTTATATAGATTTGCCTAAATATGAATTACCATACTATATAATAAGTTTAATCCTGACTCGAGTTTTTTGTGTTTTGCATGGAACGCTCGGGTCAGGTCCTAAGTGTCCCAGATCTAAAGATTGTCTGCTCGCAAACTAGAGAGGAACGTGAAGACGCAAGACGCTTATGCGCGTGCAAGGCTCGACTGAAAGTGTAATATTTTTTTTAAGAAAAATGAACTTCATGTATACATTATACTATTTTTCTGTTGTACAAATTTTGTAAAACTTTGATAATTTGTATATATAAAAATTCCGTTATGAGATACACTATCGTAATCTGTTATGTGATTCTGTCTGATTTATTCTGTTGAACCCAGTAAGCTAAATAACGATTCGCCGTTTTGAGCGTCTGGAGTCGATTTAATTACCGATTCAAGACGTTAGAAATTGCGAGTTATTACACGTGGTATCAAAGCTTTGGTTTGACAAAACTTAGCTTATCGGGTTTGAAAACTCATTAGAGATAGAGTAGCAATACTCTAGAATGAGTGGAATTAACACAAGAATCACTGTTGTGAGAGCGTGTCTTGAAACTATAAATTATTTTAAATTTTAATAAATCGTTTTGAAAAGCGTTTTTGGAATATAATTTATGATAAAACTTTTTGAGTATTTTATTGACGTCGAGATTGGACTATTTAGTATGCACGGATTTTTGAATATACGCCTGATCAGCGTATATATGAAGTCCAATATATACTAGATAAATAAGTAATCACATTCTAGTCGCTTGAAGATGGTTCTGTTGATGACTGCAACATCATCAGTAATTATTTTCGAGTTTCGAAAATGGGATGACAGTATGGTTTCGATTTAAACGTCGAGAAATACTTGAAACCGTATAGATAAGTGTTTGAAAATGTTTTGATAAATTTTAATAAAATATTTTGGCAAAATGGATATTAACGGGAATAATAAGAGAAATTTGAATAAACGACATTTTCATTGTTTGTAAAGTATAAATTTAATTGCAAATGAATTAGGATGGAATAAGGAATAATTAGAATAGTAATGAATGTTCTGAAAATATAATATTGCCTGTTCGCTAGTTGTCGTGTTTGCTATTCCTTGACATGTCGTTATCTTTTTGCTTGTCATTATCGAATTCGAACGTGCTTGAATTTTTGAAATTATCCAATCTTGACCCATTCGAAACCCATTGTTGAGTAGTGGTTGTCGAGTAATATAAATGTAGGTTAAGCAGATGAATAAAAATTAGTTATTCACTAATTGAACTTGAATCAAGTATATGGAAAATACTTGTTGCAAGGACAAATGGGTGTTGAAATTCAGGAATGCTAACTTACAATGAATGGGTGAATAAATTGAAGAATGTTGAACCATTATTAAAAAAATAAGAAGTGTATTCCAAATAAAGGTAAATTGTGGAAAAAAATGTATTTAGTCATGACAAGGGACATTGTTTTGACTAAAATTTGAGAATTGAATTCCATAAAATTTTGATATTGATTTCTAAGGTTTTGAAAAAAAAAACTAGTTGTATATACTAGTATTTTCAAAAAATGGTTTGAAGTAACTTTTTGAAGTATTTTCAAAAAGGAAAAAAACCGAGTGGAGAACCTACTTTTGTCGCTAAAAAATAATTTCAATGATAATTTTACGTTATTGGAATTTATTTTCGAGTCTCAAAGTGGGGGAGACCATTTTGGTAGCTTTATTCAAACAAAGTTTGATTTGCGAACAAGATTTGATATGTAAACATATATGTGTATTTTTGAATAATCGAAAGAAAGAAAAACCGGAATTGAATCTCGAGTATGAGTTGAACGAATAATGATATCCATCCTATTGTATTAGGATAATATAATATGTATACCTTGAATGAATATCTCGAAGAAAACTGCCGAATCTAAATCTCCAATGAATTGAGTAGAAGTTCGATTTTTCAATTTGTTGAATAAATTTGATTATTTTAAGCGAGATTCAAATTTTGAGTTATATCTTTATAAAGCTCAAAGGAATTTGATTGTGAATTTGAATAATTAATTCAATTTGGAGTATAACTGAAATTGAGATTTAGGTTTTGTACTTGACTGAAATTGAAAATGCAAATGGAAATTCAAGTATTGAGCTAATTTGAAACTTGGGTCCAACTAAAATGTAAATGAATTGAATTGAATTTGAGGTTAAAGTGAGTTTAATCTCGGAATTGGAAAGTGACAACAGTTAAGAAATTTGAAATTTGGATAATTGATTCGGATTGGATTATTTTTGAAAGTAGTATTCATTATAAAACTATTTTATTTGAAATTACGGTATTAGATCTAGTTATATTATTTAACTTATTTGGTTATCAGCCCAATTATCTTTGTTTCCAAACTTATTTTTCCGCACCCTATTATTTATTTCAAACCATTTGTAAAACCTATATACTCATTTAACCTATTTTCCAAAGCCATCTATTTTTATAAATATATTGTACATCAAGCTAGTTATTTTACAAAGCGTATCCATTTATTTCCAACCTATTTCCATAATCAATATATTCAAGTTAATTTTTCATTAAGCTATTATTTTTCAAAAATTATTTTATGAAACTTAGTTATTTTGAAAAAGTATATATCCAATTCAAGCAAATTAAAACCCAAAATGATTGAATGGAAAAGCTCAACTGAACATGAATGTTGATAATGAATCAAGTTGTAAATGTGGGTTTAAATTTTGAAATGATATTGAATACTCAAATCGAGTTGTAAATGCAAATTTAAATTTCGTGATGATATCAAATACTTGAATCGTTTTGAAATCAATTTAATTGATCTTGAAAATGGATTTTTTTTGGGAGATTATCAAGATATGAATACTATGATAAGAAATTTTGAAACTTATATACGAACTTTATAGTATGAATTCGAAAATTATTGATTTGGAAGGAAATTGATTTGAAATAAAAATCTTATGTAAATTAATATTTATGAGTGTGATATATGCGAAAATAAAATGAAGTACTATATGTATATATTATCTTATGTTTTAATATCGAAGATACGAGGAAGTACCTTCCAGTGCGTGCCTACTCATTAGGTAATGATTGGGACCTCGGGTCCATTGAAAACCGCAGCTGCGTTGGAGCTTCAATGTTTGGAACCTCCATCGAAATCGGTGCCCGTGCGATGGGGACATGTATTATATATTTTGATTGATTTTCTAGCGTAATTCGAGGGGCGAGATGCCTACAGTTACAAGTGATTCCACTGGAATAGTGGCGTAACCGTTGCGTTACTATGATCTAGATGCCATAGCAAAATTTAATGAGGAGAGATACTTACAGTTACAAGCAATTCTACTGGATAGTAGCGTAACCGCCGCTTAACTACGATCTATAACTAACAACCATGGCGAAATTTAAGGGGTGTGATACCCACGGGTATAAGCGATTCTACTGGGATAGTAGTGTAACCGTCGCGTGTCTGTGATCCATTGGGGAAGGGAAGTACTTTCCATATCTATTTTTCTAAAAGATTTTAAAGTGTTCTCACTGGAAATCGAAACAAGTATATATTTAGTACGTGGAGATTTTTAGTCATGTGTTAGATCCACGTATGCCTAAATTCCTGTAAGAATAAAAATAAACTTGTTAAACTTCGTGTTATCAAATATTTTCAAACTTGGAATAACGAATCAATAATCTAAAATTAAAACTTATATAACTTCAGAAAATAAACTAAGGAAGTGGGTTTTGAAGGTTTTTGTAGGTACACAACTTTGAAATATAACAAAATACCTTTTTCTAAATTTCCAACATGAGAATTGCAAGTTTAAATTTATGTTTTGTTATAACTGGATTGGAGTTTTAATAAATGAAGAGTTGTGACATTCAAATAAATTTTTGAAAAGATAACAAATAAAAATTTAATAACAAATGAGTATTGTAAAATTTGTATAACCAAACAAACATAGAAGAAAAAATGATTCACTAACGAATTCAAGATTAAATGGAAAATATGAATTATGGATTGAAACCAATATAAGTGAATTTAAATGAGATCAATCTGGATTAAAAAAAATTAGATTTAAGTGGTAAAACGATGTGATAAGACGAGGTAGGAAGGTATGAATTTGATGAATGTGAATCCACTAAGCGACAAAGTAAATAAAAATTTATAACTTGGTAAGTAAAAATGCACCAAAATTAAATGAGTTTGTAGGTAAATGGATCAATTGCTTTGTAAATAAATCTTGTTGCATGTATACCGAAGTTTACATATCGTGATTGCTTATTCTTTATATATATTAATTTTTGTTATATATATATATATGTGTATATATATATATATATATATATATATGATTCTCATTCTGTTTTAGTAGGAATCTATGGCGTGCGCTTCGCAAGAGAGCTCGCTTTTGCGCTAAATGTTAAAGACTAAGAAAACATGCTTATAAACGTTAATATTGGGTACACATCTCGAATTTAATACCGTACTTGGGTTTTTTTGTGTTGTTTCCCCTGTTTAGGGATGCCTCATTGTATAAATGAGATGTATAGTTTGTGTTTTTTTGTTGTTTTGTTTACAAGAAAATTTTCCCGGTCGAACCGTGTAGGGTAGGTGTTGCCGAAATTTTCCGTAAATCCGGGTGTTCGGAAAATTTTCAAGTCCTAAAATTTCAAAACTTATTTTTCTTCTAATAAGTTGTAATAAAGAAAATTTTGGATATAATTTGAATAGAAACAAATATTCTGAAAATATAATATCGTCCCTTCGCTTGTTGACGCGTTTAGTTTTCCCTTGACCTGCCGTCACCTTTCGCTTATCATTTGATCTGTTCGTGCTTGAGTCTCCAATCTTATTTTTGAACCCTTCCTTGTGTCTGGAATCGACCAATTTATGGACAAGTTGAATTTTGAAAAGAAGCATTTGAGAATGTAGTTCCAGAATTTTGAAATTGATTTCTAATGTTTTAAAATTGATATTTTGGAAAAAAACGGTTTGAAATGCATCTACAAATCAGAATAGCGCATCAGAAGCGTGAAATATTTTCAAATAAAACTGTTTCAAGTGATTCTGTGAATATTTTGAATAACATAACTTTTTCAAATGAGATTTAAGATTTGAAACCGAAATGAATAAATCCTATATTTTGTGAAATGATTTTGGAAATGAGATTTGAAAAGGAAAATTTTATGATTTCATGAGGCTCTAGAAAAAATATTATCTCAAGTGAAATTGTCAAAATCTTACGTCGATGATGTTTCGAAAATGATTTGGAATCTATTGGTACGAAAATCCGATATGGCTTATATATTGAAATGGTTTATAAAGTGATTTATAAATATAGAAAGTTCGACGACTTGAATCCCGAGATTTCGAAATGTTTGAAAAACAAAGTAATTGTTGATTTGGAAATTAATATTTCAAAATGATTTATAACTTCGGGATATGAAATGAAATGATTTGTTACTGAGATTCGAGTAACTTGTGACTAAAGAAAGGTATATACTTCATGCTCTGTATTCAGTGTCCGAGTTTGGATGTTAACCGGGAGATAGCTTGTGTTTGTAAATAAAGTATAGACGGTGTTCGATGTCTTGATGAGAACCGGGATATATACATTGCGCTCTGTATTCGGTGTCCGAGTCTGGATGTTAGTCGGGAGATACTTAGCATTATATCGATACATGCGTAGGCCATGCCTAGTGGCCTTATCACTGGGAGAAATTTCTCGACTTGAGAAATAAATGTTTTATGTCGTATATCGTGAAATTTTTGAAATGATTTTGGTTTAAAAATACCGAAGCGAGTATAACTTGATATGAAAGGAAATATATAAGTTTCAATTGATTTGAAATGAAAATGGGATCTTAAGTCGAAGAAATGATACCATGCTTAGATTTAAAATTTAAAATCCTATTGCTTATTTTGTTTAAATTAAATCTAGTATTGATAGATATTTTGTATATATATATATATATATATATATATATATGTATATATATATATATATATGGTTTTGACAATCTCTCCTTATCGAGGACGAAAAGCTTTAAGAGGGGGAGATTGTAACGAACCAAGATTTTAACATTTTTAAATATGAAATTGATTTGGTTTTGATATTTGAGAAATTAATTTTGTTTATAATTTGGAATCTAATCTAGTTTATTTTGGTTTAAATACATTTTGTAAGTGCAAACTTAATTTTGTATACTTGATTTAAATGTTTTGTTAATTTAATCGTTAGCAATATTTTAAAACAATTAAAATGTATTGTTAGAAAAATTATAAATTTTGATTTTTAAATTAACTTGAGAACTATAAACTAATTTATTTAATTTAGTTAAATTTGAAAAATTATAAAATATACTAGTATTGCATTTGTATATGGATAGTATAATATATGGTATGTGTATATTGAGAAAAAACAATTGTTTATTTAGATGGTCACTTGTTCGTTGTTCTAAATTATCTCCACACACGTTATCGCCCATCTGATACTCGTTCCACGCGTTTATTTACTTTTGCATTTTCCCCTCTCCTCTTTTATTTTCCATCATGAAACCTTACCCTTCACCTTTCTTACTCCTCAACACAATTTTCCCCAAATTCACTTGCAAATTAAGCTTCCCAAATTCATGGCCACCATCCTTATCAGTCCTTCACCGTCGTTTCTCTCTAGCCCGCATGCCTCCTCCCCGCGCAGTTCTTCAAACTCAAAATCTGGTTCCTCCCTTCGACGCTGACAAGACCCATATGCCACCATTGTTTGTCGCTGATCACTGGAAGCCCTAGAATCGAAGAGAGGAATGGCGTCTCTCCCAAGTTCATGAGCCACCCGAAGCCATCAGGACCGAATCGACGTAGCTCCTCCTCGTTCGTTGCGCGTGTAGCCAATTGCTGCTGTTTTGCTTCTCCGTTGTCCGAAAGTAAGTTTACCTTACGATTTACTCGTTTCAAGTATCTTAGCCCCAACTTAATACTGAGATAAATATAGGAACTTGGTTTATTTTGTAGTTGACTGGGAGTCCATGCTATTGTGCCTGTTGTCCTGTTTTCCTTGACACGTTTGTTGCTGCATTTTTTACAACCTGTTTTAGTATAAGAAATCATTGAATGCTGTTTTGGTGCATTGTTTGGTGTGACATCAAATAAGTTTGCCAGATGGTAATAACAAATGTTCATTGACGAAAAAAATATACAGATGGTTGTAAATAACAAATTATTCATAATACGCCTTGCAAGTTGCAAATGTATCTTTATGGTAATTAGTAACCATAGTCTGCCATTCAAACCATGCAATAATAGGAAAGGAAAAACTTGTTGCTAATTGGCATTTACTATAAATAGAGACCAGGATAGGACGACCTAATATAACTAACCCAGATGTAAAATCGTTTTTCTATCGTATTTATACCGTCGCTGATAAGTGGTCCTTTTATGGGTTCTGCATAACCCATTTGTCGATTACTATTTCATAAGTTCATTTCGTAGCTTGTTACTGAATGATGTATTAGAACTGTTCTTCGGGAGAAAAGATTACTGCTTTTTATTTCTTTTTTGTTTTGTTTTGTAATTTTATTGTATGTTTGTCAAATTTTGATTTCATTAGCGAATAGTATATTTCAGATATCATAAGTACAAATTTGCTTACTGTTTCCTTTTGAGGTCTTAAATAGTTTGTACTGTAATCTTCTTGTTGAGTGATATGCTAGAGTTCTACGTCAAGTCATTTATACCATAAATATTAGGAAAAAAGGTATATAAATTATCTTTTTGGCTAACCACGGTATATAGAAATTTTCCTGATTAAATAACCTGGCCAAGATTATTATATGCATGCCCTTGGTTTGGTTACAAATTTATGCCTATTCGTGTGCATGCATGGTCAAACTCGGCCATATATCATATATCAAACCGCTTACTTATATCATACAAATAGTGTTATCTCGCAGTTGTAATTATCAGAGTGAGATATACTATTAAACCAATTGATATATATTGCGATATTATATGTAAATGACAATAGACGTTATATAGATTTGCCTATTCTCAGCCAATATGAATTACCATACTATATAATAATTGACACCATGTCTTTGTCACTTTGCTATGCCACATTGTAAGCCTTGATTTATGTTGCACTAATGTTTCGTACCTTGTTTATACTTGGGGTACATTAAGTTCCGTACCTTTTCTCTAACTTATAAGTTGAGACGCATGTAATCGACTGTTCCAATTTAAATGCCTTTTATACTGTTACGATGACTATGACCATACAATAAATATCTTGAACTTAAGAGGATAGGATTAACTATTCTATTTCAGTATTTTATTTCAAGTTGACTTATTTGAAATAATTTTAATCCTGACTCGAGTGTTTTGTGTTTTACATGGAACGCTCGGGTTAGGTCCTAAGTGTCGCAGATCTAAAGATTGTCTGCTAGCAAACTAGAGAGGAACGTGAAGACGCAAGACGCTTATGCGTGCGCAAGGCTCGACTGAAAGTGTAGTCTTTATTTTTATTTTTAAATAACTTCATGTATATATTATGTTATTTTTTCGCTGTACAGATTCCGTAAAACTCTGATAATCTGTATATATAAAAATTCCATCATGAGATACAGTGTCGTCTTCTGTTATGTGATTTTGTGTGAATCATTCTGTTAAACCCAGTAAGCTAAATAACGATTCGCCATTTTGAGCGTCTGGAGTTTGTTTAATTACTCATTCAAGCGGTTAAAAATTGCAAGTCATTACAGCCGAGTACCTTAGAGGAGGTTGAGGTTGAGAAGTAGGCATCAGTTAGACGAGTACCTACACGGATTTTGAGATCTGAAATAAAGAAGTTGAGGAAAAAGGAGATTAATCTTATCAAGGTTCAATGGGGAGATGATAGCGATGAAGAGACATGGGAACCAGAGTAGAGGATTCACACATCTTTTCCATTTATTTTTTATAGTATGCTCTTAATCCTTTATTAGCTTTGAATTTTAACCTTATCCATTTTTCTGTCATTTGAATTAGTGTATATGAGGAAAGGCCTGTGGATGGTAGGATGTGGTTTAAACATGTGATTAGGACATGTTATGTTTTATGGATTCACGTTGATGCAAGTGTTTTCTAAGGGGTGCATATACACACATTATGCACTTATTAGTGATCAACAACTAGGGCACTAACATAATTGTATATGGACGTGTGTGCACTTTTAATTTATAGAGGGAAAGGGATGATTACCATATGGATGTTGTATTTTGATGGTGGTTGTAGCACGCATATAGAGTCATTAAGATTCTCATGCATACATTTTGGACACATGGCATTATTGTAAATTATATTAAAGGGGTCGATTGAATCAGAGGACCGCTTAATTCTTGCATAAGTTAAGGACATATACACTACACTATTGCATATATTCATGAAAAACATTAGAAATCCTAAGGACAACGGATGCCTGTGATTAATAAATGAGTAGGTGGATGTAGATGATGGACTGATAATATTTATGACATTCTTCTAGCCATGGAGATTTTGGGGACGAAATCCTTTAAGGAGGGGAGAATGTAACAACCCAAAATTTTAATAAAGATATTTAAATAAAAAATTGAGAAAAAAATAATCATTTTGAGAAATAATGAGAGTTGGGCACAGGCTTATGCCATTGGGTCTGTTACGAAATTCTGGTTAAGATAGCCATTTGCTTTGCTAAAATCGAACTTAAAATGAAGAAGTTACGATGTAACACCACGTATTTTCTGTGATTGTATAAGTAACAAATCAGAGAATAATTAAATTATAAAATAAGAATCAAGGGAAACGGGTTGCGACATTACGTTCGTCTCGAAATTCTGCTTGGAAACGAGTTCGAGTTTTCGAGAAACGGAGTCCGTATGAGGGAGATATGGCCCTCCGAATTTTCAGAGAATTTCAGAATCGAAAACAGCTCGAAAATTCGAATTCAAAATCCCAGAACAGGCTGGGCGGGAAAATTCCCGCCCATGGACCAGGTCGACCTGGGGTCGACCGTAGTGTCGACCTCTTAGGGCCAGGTCGACCATAGTGTCGACCTGGGTGTCGACCTGCCTCCCGAACCCACTTTCTGAACCTGATGCATTCTGATGTATTTAGACTCGTTTTCTGTCTAGATTCGTCCGCCTGATCCTATACAAACAGCCCCCCTAGTCTCATTTTCTCTACACAATTTCATTCTGTCTATATTCTGCCTCTGTTCTAATTAAAAATAAAAATGGCGTCACTACTCTGCTGGAATCAAAGCTTGGACTGATGCATCTTCTTCCAACCTGAATAGAATTAAAAGCTAAATCAAATCTCAAATCCAAGTCTAGAGCTACGACAATAGTTTATTTTCCTTTCTTAAAACCATGAAAGGCAAGTACAGTTATTTTCCGCTATAAACTGTAATTATAATTGTGACATGATTATAAATATGAATCTGAGGTTATGTATATTCTTATCTGTCAGATCTGTTTTTCTGTGACTATTCTGTACTTCTTCTTTCTGTTATATAGCCATGCTACTACGAGCCTGCACAGAATCTCATAAGAGATTAACGCACGAACGCTAAATTTTGGGACAAATAATAATGCATAATTGGACATGAAACTGTTGCCTATGAGACTATTGCCAATGACTATGATTCATTGACTATGAGACTATTGCCTATGACTATGATTCAAGACTATGAGACTATTGCCTATGACTATAATTCATGCCTATGAGACTGTTGCCTATGACTATGATTCACGCCTATGGGACTATTGCCTATGACATTGAATAAGAAACTATTGTGATTAGTCGCCCATGACTATTGTGGTTAGTTGCCTATAACTATTGTAGTTAGTTTCTTATACCTATTCCCTTAATGATGTTGGATCTCATATTTAGTATGTAATCTTGCTAGTTTATTCCCATTCACTGTTATGTACATCGAGCCTAGTAGGGCCATTATCGTTGTATTTGGTTCACCATTGCATGCCTATTCTTTCTTGTGCTTGTCCCCTATTCCTTTTGCTAGGGTCACTTCATGAGTACTTAGAGAATTTGTGGAAATATGTTATGCGGGGATTGGGCATAGCTTAATTAAGTTAATTTGGCATAATAAATATGTTGGCATAATCTGAATTGGCCATAATAGTGAATGATTAACATGTATATTAGTCTTGGACGTAAATGGTGAACTAGAATATTAAATCTAGTTTTGACATGAATTGTAAATTGGAATATTAAAGCTAAGATTTGGGGCATATATTGTATTATGAATTATGACCTTGATTTGGGCATGTAAGTTTAGGCTAAACTTATGATTAGGCAAGATATGTAAATAGAGTTTTAGATATATATAATCTGCTAAATCTATTATCTGCTAAATCTGTTAAATTGCCTAATTCGTTATCTGCTAAAACTGTTGAATTTCCTAAACTGCGAATCTGTTATCTGCTAAATCTGTTGAATCGCTTAAACTGCTAGATCTGCTACCTGTTGAATTGTATGATCTGTTGAAACTAGATAATGGTAATCTGGGTATGGAAATCCGTAGGCTCGACCTAAGATTTAGTTAACCATGGAAATTTGATTAATCTGTTGTATCCTATGAAGAAGTTTAATCTGTTAAATAAACAGAATTAGTCTGATATCTGAAAAATCTGTATTGAAATGAATTGGCTATGACACGCGGTTAGACTCTGCTTGGGGTAGAAGCCTGCCCGGAACCAACCGGCTTAACCAGCGACCGCAAACTGTCAGTCTAATATGAGAGGTCGTAGGCATAACTAAAATATGCTTAGACACGAGGTTAGGTCTGGCTTGTGGCAGAAGTCTGTCCGGAACCGCCCGACATATCCAACGGCCACATGCTACAGACCTAATGTGAGAGGTCTGTGCATTAATATTTAATTAATGAAAATCTGGGATAAATATGATGTCTAAAACGTGTTGGATGTATAGGGTTGAACCAATTGGACTAATGAATTTAACAAACCCGTTTCGTGAATATGTAGGTCCAATTACAAAGTTAGACAAATCTGTAAATCTGTTAAATCCGTATATCTGATCCGTTAGTCTGAAAACTTGTATGATCTGTGAACTAGTTGATCTGAACTCTGTATGTCTGAACTTGTAAACAAGTTAATCTGAAATCTGTTAGCCTGGGGACACAAGTAACCCTTTCTGGTATCAAAACTTTGACCCAACAGTAGGTAGGGTCCGGGCACGCTTACTGAACTAATTATAAGTGGTTCATTCTGATAATGGCGAGGGGTGTTGATGGTGCGTTCCAACCGGGTCATGTGCGTGCATGGATCCCGGTCTGCCTCTGAGGATGTAAGACGCCGTGACATCTGTAAATAGGCCTGTGCCAATTGGTTGTCACTTTAGGCAGTGATACACCCTATTGTGGAGCCGACACAGGGTATTTATGTATTAGGGAGCCGATCGCTTGGGGTAGGGTTTTAGGGTACACTTATTTCTGTTTGTTTCTGTTGGTACCGTCTATTTCTGTTGGGTGGCAACACCTGTCTGCGTGGTACCGTCTGTTCGGGTGGTAAAGGCCCATTTACTAGTGTACACCTAATTCTATATTCTGTTTCCGTAGGGATTAATCTGTTCTGTTTCTGTACCTTCTGTTCGGGTGGTAAAGGCCCATTATTAGCATTCTGGTTCTGTCTGTTTCTGTTCGAGTGGTAAAAGCCCATTATTAGCATTCTATTTCTGTCTGTTTCTGTTCGGGTGGTAAAAGTCCATTATTAGCATTCTGTTTCTGTCTATTTCTGTTGGGGTGGTAAAAGCCCATTACTAGCATTCTCTTCTATGGAAATTATTCTGTTCCCGTTTCTGTTTCAGTTTAGACATTAGGGTGACACCTAATCCTGTTATACTAGTATTAGTGCAGAGAAATAAAAAGTAATATTATTCTGTTCCTTCTGTTTAACCTAAGTACATCTGTTGCTCCTGTTACTGTTATCTCATCCAGTTTTATTTGCATGCCATGATTATTATTATCTGTTCATATGCTGAAAGTCACTGGACTTGCCAGACTTTATGTCTGACCTTGCTTGTTTTCGCCCCTTTTCTTCCGTCCCCCCCCCCCCAGGTTTTCGAAGAAGGGAACACTTTAGCATGATCCAGATTTCTTTTGCTTGAAGTACTTAGAGTGCTTAAAGTATGGCTTGACTCCTTATGGCAGCTTCTGTGGGGATTATGATTTTAAAGTTTTGTACTCTGATGATTTTCTGAACAAGACTGATACTTATGTACTTGAGTTTTTGGTAATGATGTAGCCAAACTGATTTCTATTTTCCGCTGTAATAAAGTTATAATTTCTCAAGTATTGTTTATCTGTCTTGTAAATTTCTGTTCTGTCTACTAAAACGCTCCACCAAAGTTAAGGCATTCCCTTTGTGAGTGTCCTTAACGGAGGTGGGGTGTTACACTTGGTATCAGAGCTGAAGGTTACCAGATTTGATAAAAAGTTTTGAAAACTATTTTCAAAAAGGTTTTAAAAAGGAAGTATTTTCAAAAGTAAAGCTTATTTTTGAAAAACATAATCCCCAAAAAGCCATACATCTATCTTTTCCGTTCTTTTTTTTAAACTTTTTCTTTCATTCCTGGGAATCTTAACTTTCCAGAGGGCGTGCCAATACCTGGCTCGTTCAGGAGGGACTTAGAGGCTAGGGCCAACGATGCAGGCCCAACGGATATTCCTTCTCCAGCTGCAGCGATTCCTCCTCCTCCGCCCCCCTCCTCGCGCGATTGCTTTTTCAAAGATCTGTAAAGATTTTAGGGCCATGGGTGGAAAGGATTTCAAGGGAACTGAATCATTCGTAGAAGCGAGGAACTGGCTCAAAGAAACTGAGGATATGCTTGTTATTTTCGAGGTGGACGATAGGCAAAAGGTACAATTGGCGGTATGGTTGCTCAAGGACGAAGCTTCCTATTGGTGGGAAGTCATTAACGCCGAGAGGCCGGTTGAAACATGGATGGATTTCAGAACAAGGTTTAAGACGAAATTCCTCTCGCAAGCTGAATGAAGTCTACAACTGGAAAAGTTCTTATCTGTTAAGCAAGGAAGTATGACGGTCAGGGAATACGTCAATCAGTTCAACCAACTGGCCAGGTTCGGGCTAGATTTAGTCAACAACCAGCATAAAAAGGCTCTTCGCTTTGTTAAAGGATTGAACGAGCCACTGCACAGCCTATCCATGACCCATGTACCCGTGGGAGCGACTTATGAGAGATTGGTGGATATGGCACTACTGCACGAGGAAGACAACGACAAGAAAGAAGAGGCAAAGAAGGAAGAACCACAGAACAAAAAAGCATAGCCCAAAAAGGAAACACAAAAGAAGGGAGAAAAGTCTGAAGATAAGAAGGAGAGAAAGTGCTTTACTTGTGGAAGCTCGACTCATCTGAACAAGGATTGCAGAAAAAGAAAGGGCACTTGCTTCAACTGCGGTGAGATTGGACACTTCACTAGGGACTGTCCGAAGAAACGAGGGCAAGGGCAGAGGGCAGGACCAACTTCTGGAAGGCAGGCGAACACTCTCGAGGCTAGTGGATAGGATAGAAATAGGAAAACTTTTTGTAGGAGGTTTAATTTCTTTATCTGATTTTTGAGTTAAAACTCTTTTCTGATTCTGGCATTTTGATTCTATAATCAATACTCTGCACTTGAATACTAGTATTGTTTCTGATTCCGCTGTAGACTCAGACCCATAAGGGTTATGACTCATCTAAGCGTGGTAAGTTGGGTATCTGTGTTGAGCGTTAATTTGACTATGACGCATACATTCTGGGTTTTTATCATGCTTAGTTTCCTAAGAATCATTTAGTGATATGATATGTACCGGTAATCTGTAAATATCTGAATATTTCTGATAAGGTTGAGATTTCCAGTTTGACATTGTCTAAAGAGGGTAATCCTCTGGGTATCAATCGGATGTTGATTTCGGTCTTCGGGGTTGATACTTAGGGGAATTTGCCTCTCAACCAAGGTCTAATAGAAACCAAGTTTTTGTTTATCTGCACTCGCTCCCATCACTCGACTGTATCCTATAAATCGAGTCTTCGACCTATAGATAGGAATCCTATGGATGTAAACATGTGTTTGAGACATGTTATGTTTGATGGTTGCAAGTGGTTGCTAGTGGTTGCTCGTGGATGCATATACACACACTAGGCACTAGATCGGCTCGAAAACACTCTCATACTGCATATGGATGTGTGAGCATTTTCAATTTTTGTGGATGCAAAATGATTGACTCATCATATGGATGTTGCATATGAATGAATGGTTGTCACTCATATAAGAATAATATCAAATAGGAAAATTGCATACATGTTGGACTCATGGCACTAACATAATTTGCATTAAGGAGGTCAACTGAATCAGTGGACCGCCTGATCTTTGCATTAGATAAGGAACATATACACACACTTTTGCATATGTTCATACAACATTAGAAGTTTTCTAAGGACAATGGATGCTTGTGGATGATGGTTGAGTAGATGGATGACTGGATGGTAGGACACATTCTTCTCAACTTGAAGATTTCGGGGACGAAATCCTTTAAGGAGGGGAGAATGTAACACCCCGTATTTTCTGTGATCGTATAAGTAACAAATCAGAGAATAATTAAATTATAAAATAAGAATCAAGGGAAACGGGTTGCGCCATTCCGTTCGTCTCAAAATTCTGCTTGAAAACGAGTCCGAGTTTTCGAGAAACGGAGTCCGTATGAGGGAGATATGGCCCTCCGAAGTTTCAGAGAATTTCAGAATCGAAAACAGCTCAAAAATTCGAATTCAAATTCGAATTCAAAATCCCAGAACAGGCTGGGCGGGAAAATTCCCGCGCATGGACCAGGTCGACCTAGGGGTCGACCATAGTGTCGACCTCCCAGGGCCAGGTCGACCATAGTGTCGACCTGGGGGGGAGGACCAGGTTGACCATAGTGTCGACCTGGGGGTCGACCTGCCTCCCGAACCCACTTTCTGAACCTGATGCATTCTGATGTATTTAGACTCGTTTTCTGTCTAGATTCGTCCGCCTAATCCTATATAAACAGTCCCCTAGCCTCATTTTCTCTACACAATTTCATTCTGTCTATATTCTACCTCTGTTCTAATTAAAAATAAAAATGGCGTCGCTACTCTGCTGGAATCAAAGCTTGGACTGATGCATCTTCTTCCAACCTGAATAGAATTAAAAGCTAAATCAAATCTCAAATCCAAGTCTAGAGCTACGACAAAAGTTTATTTTCCTTTCTTAAAACCACGAAAGGCAAGTACAGTTATTTTCCGCTATAAACTTTAATTATAATTGTGACATGATTATAAATCTGAATCTAAGGTTATGTATATTCTTATCTGTCAGATCTGTTTTTTGGTGACTATTATGTACCTCTTTCTTCTTTCTGTTCTATAGCCAGGCTACTACGGGCCTGCGCAGAATCTCATAAGAGATTAACGCACGAACGCTAAATTTTGGGATAAATAATAATGCATAATTGGACATGAAACTGTTGCCTATGAGACTATTTCCCATGACTATGATTCATTGACTATGAGACTATTGCTTATGACTATGATTCAAGACTATGAGACTATTGCATATGACTATAATTCATGCCTATGAGACTATTGCATATGACTATGATTCACGCCTATGGGACTATTGCCTATGACATTGAATAAGAAACTATTGTGATTAGTCGCCCATGACTATTGTGGTTAGTTGCCTATAACTATTGTAGTTAGTTTCTTATGCATATTCCCTTAATGATGTTGGATCTCATATTTAGTATATAACCTTGCTAGTTTATTCCCATTCATTGTTATGTACATCGAGCCTAGTAGGGCCATTATCATTGTATTTGGTTCGTCATTGCATGCCTATTCTTTCTTGTGCTTGTCCCCTATTCCTTTTGCTAGGGTCACTTCATGAGTACTTAGAGAACTTGTGGAAACATGTTATACGGGGATTGGGCATAGCTTAATTAAGTTAATTTGGCATAATAAATATGTTGGCATAATCTGAATTGGCCATAATAGTGAATGATTAACATGTATATTAGTCTTGGACGTAAATGGTGAACTAGAATATTAAATCTAGTTTTGACATGAGTTGTAAATGGGAATATTAAGGCTAAGATTTGGGGCATATATTGTATTATGAATTATGACCATGATTTGGGCATGTAAGTTTAGGCTAAACTTATGATTAAGCAAGATATGTAAATAGAGTTTTAGATATAAATATAATCTGCTAAATCTATTATCTGCTAAATCAGTTAAATTGCCTAATCCGTTATCTGCTAAAACTGTAGAATTGCCTAAACTGCGAATCTGTTATCTGCTAAATCTGTTGAATCGCTTAAACTGCTTGATCTGCTACCTGTTGAATTGTATGATCTGTTGAAACTAGATAATGGTAATCTGGGTATGGAAATCCGTAGGCTCGACCTAAGATTTAGTAAACCATGGAAATTTGATTAATCTGTTGTATCCTATGAAGAAGTTTAATCTGTTAAATAAACAGAATTAGTCTGATATCTGAAAAATCTGTATTGAAATGAATTGGCTATGACACGAGGTTAGACTCTGCTTGCGGTAGAAGCCTGCCCGGAGCCAACCGGCTTAACCAGCGACCGCAAACTGTCAATCTAATGTGAGAGGTCGTAGGCATAACTAAAATATGCTTAGACACGAGGTTAGGTCTGGCTTGTGGCAGAAGTCTGCCCGGAACCGCCCGGCATATCCAGCGGCCACAAGCTACCGACCTAATGTGAGAGGTCTGTGCATTAATATTTAATTAATGCAAATCTGGGATAAATATGATGTCTAAAACGTGTTGGGTGGATAGGGTTGAACCAATTGGACTAATGAATTTAACAAAGCCGTTTCGTGAATCTGTAGGCCCAATTACAAAGTTAGACAAATCTGTAAATCTGTTAAATCCGTATATCTGATCCGTTAGTCTAAAAACTTGTCTGATCTGTGAACTAGTTGATTTGAACTCTGTATGTCTGAACTTGTAAACAAGTTAATCTGAAATCTGTTAGCCTGGTGACACAAGGTTAGGAGGGAAATTACTTGTGTCATTTGTTGTTTGGGACCCATATTAGTCAGTAACCCTTTCTGGTATCAAAACTTTGACCCAACAGTAGGTAGGGTCCAGACACGCTTGCTGAACTAATTATAAGTTGTTCATTCTGATAATGGCGAGGGGTGTTGATGGTGCGTTCCAACCGGGTCATGTGCGTGCATGGATCCCGGTCTGCCTCTGAGGATGTAAGATGCCGTGACATCTATAAATAGGTCTGTGCCAATTGGTTGTCACTTTAGGGAGTGATACACCCTATTGTGGAGCCGACATAGGGTATTTATGTATTAGGGAGCCGATCGCTTGGGGTAGGGTTTTAGGGTACACTTAGTTCTTTCTGTTTCTGTTGGTACCGTTTGTTTCTGTTGGGTGGCAACACCTGTCTACGTGGTACCGTCTGTTCGGGTGGTAAAGGCCCATTTACTAGTGTACACCTAATTCTATATTCTGTTTCCATAGGGATTAATCTGTTCTGTTTCTGTACCTTCTGTTCGGGTGGTAAAGGCCCATTATTAGCATTCTGGTTCTGTCTGTTTCCGTTCGGGTGGTAAAAGCCCATTATTAGCATTATGTTTCTGTCTGTTTCTGTTCGGGTGGTAAAAGCCCATTATTAGCATTCTGTTTCTGTCTGTTTCTGTTGGGGGTGGTAAAAGCCCATTACTAGCATTCTCTTCTATGGAAATTATTCTGTTCCCGTTTCTGTTTCAGTTTAGACATTAGGGTGACACCTAATCTTGTTATACTAGTATTAGTGCAGAGAAATAAAAACTAATATTATTATGTTCCTTCTGTTTAACCTAAGTACATCTGCTCCTCCTGTTACTGTTATCTCATCCAGTTTTATTTGCATGCCATGATTATTATTATTTGTTCATATGCTGAAAGTCGCTGGACTTGCCAGACTTTATGTCTGACCTTGCTTGTTTTCGCCCCTTTTCTTCCGTTTCCCCCCAGGTTTTCCTAGGAGGGAACACTTTAGCTTGATCCGGATTTCTTCTGCTTGAAGTACTTAGAGTGCTTAAATTATGGCTTGACTCCTTATGCCAGCTTCTGTGGGGATTATGATTTTAAAGTTTTGTACTCTAATGATTTTCTGAACAAGACTGATATTTATGTACTTGAGTTTTTGGTAAAGATGTAACCAAACTGATTTTTGTTTTCCGCTGTAATAAAGTTATAATTTCTCAAGTATTGTTTATCTGTCTTGTAAATTTCTGTTCTGTCTACTAAAACGCTCCACCAAAGTTAAGGCATTCCCTTTGTGAGTGTCCTTAACAGAGGTGGGGTGTTACATACGAATAAAAGACTGAAACCATAATTTGAATTAAAAAATCAATATATATACATATGCACGAACATCAAAGGTGGGACAACCCATCCTCGAGGGGGTCGACACATGGGTTGACCCATGTTTCGGGTGGGTCGACCCCTAGGTCGATTCACCCTCTTGTAACATGCGTGATTTTTGTACACACTGTTTCCAGTGAAGAAGTCGATTTTTCTGGAGTCTTCTTCTGGTTGATAAACCAAAATAATAACCTAACATCTAACTGTCCTAGGATTCCTAATTCTGTTACAAATATTGCCCTCATCTAACCCTAAACCTTCACAACTTCATACGCTTTTTCCTTGTTCCTCCACGAAACAAACTTCTTCCTCAAAAAAATTAATGGAGTTCTGAGATTTAGGTTTTCGCATACATAAAATTAGGAGTATAGTTATATATAGACCTAGAGAATTCCTTCCAGAGCTTGTTGGATTGCACATATCTGTGAGTATTTTCTATGATTACAAAATCAGTATAATTTGGGAATTATTTGGATAGTATAAAAGTCGTTAGTAGTTTAACAACAAAACCCTTTAAAAACCTCTAGACCGACTTCTTTGAACCTCACGTTTCTTCAAATTGGAGAAGAAAATCGCTTCACTCTTCAATTTTTAAAAATAAATTTAACAAATAATTTCGTTGCAATTGTCATTAAATTTTTGATGACATAATTCATTATCTACATTTTACGAACTATTGCTGAACTTATCCTATTTCATTATAAAAAAATTAGTAAATTTACAATTTTGTTAAGAAAAGTTGTTATATAATTATTCTAATTAGATAGTATATAACATACTACATGACAAGTGAGTTAAGGAGCAAATTTGAATCCATGTCTTCTTGCATCATGCCAAAGTGTCTCTACCAGTTTGGAAAGGGTGTTTGTCATTATTGATTAAATTTTATCTATTTATAAAATAATTTTATGTTTAAATCATACAAATAGAAATAAATTGTTAGCGCAGTTCTCACGGTCTGACCGGTTGAACCACGAAAACCTTGGACTTTGCACTACCATGGTTTGACTTACAGTTTGGTCTTCACAACTATAGGTAAATCACTCTATCTTTAAGTCCCAATCCTTAGAGAAGGAAATAAGAAAAGTTGGGAAAGGGAAATAAGAAAGTTGAGGGGGGACTAACTGATCTAGGCTTCGTCTCAATTGGGTAAGGTTTATAATATGCGAATATTCACTATGCTCTAAGTTAAATCAACATCCATCCGTCCACATCAGTTCAATGGGCTTACACCCACACTTAACTGGTTGTGAATTTGGAAAAGAAACTCTAAGGTAAAAATTCAAACTGAGACTTAGGTACCATTGGCATCTGCATTCAATCTTCCACTTTTGACCCTGGCGATGGCGCTCAAAACAAAATTCAATCTGACACTTAAGGTATGGTTCCCGTCCAATCTTCTACTTTTAACCGCTGTGGTGGCGTTCAACGTGTCGAATGCCTGAATCGTTAGAATAGAAAATCTAATCTTTGAGTCAAACAATGTGAACAGCACAAAACATAACACAACCCCACACAAACTCAACACAACTTCAAAACTAAACAAAATTCAACATAACTCCAAACAAATCAACCTACACACGTAATGTCCAACTCCAAACATGATTCCAAATTTTCTAATTTAGAGGATTTATTTGTTTTGACAGAATGCAACCTTAGAAGTATGATTCGAATTCGACAAATACATACATCAAATTTTATTGCTATAGAATGAATAAAAGAAACACTGAATGAATAGAAGAAGTACTCAATGGGCATGCCGAACGATATCAAAGAAACTTTCGAATGAGAAGATTTTACTTTCTCTCGTTGTGTGATATGGTACAGAACCATGGTTTGATTACACACCACAAATTCATAATAAAGAAGCGGTTGTTATATTTCTATAGACAATGACCGTGTCACTATCAAGCAAAAGCGAAAGGTTTCAGAGATCATGTTGTATAATTTCAATATATTTTCATACTAGTTTAGAAAGTGTATTGGTACTTGCTAAAGATATTATAAAATTCGATGATCCTTTATTTAACTCTACACATTAACAGATTACAAGTTTAAACCAATGTTATCCTTATTTAAGAATTACATAGGCATTATTGATGGTACTCATGTATTGGCTCACTTATCTTCAGACAAAGTGTTAGGATTGTCTCGTATGTTGTTAAGGAAGAATGATGGTTTGGGTACAATTGTCCCAAATCATGGAATAAATTGAAGGAACTGTGTAAAAATATGAGCTGGTAGGCACGTAACATCAGAGATTCCTTTTGTTATATGGGAGTTGTGTGCTAGCTCATATCCATGTAAGGAGGGAGGATTTGTTCCGACCGTCGTTACATAACAGTGGTATCAGAGCCAGGTTACAGACTGGGTCATGCACAGGCAAGACAGTGCTCTCAAAAGATACTCGTATGATGCGAGTCAAGGGGGAGATTGTGTCTTGCATTGATCGAAAATATGTGCTAAAGAAAATATCTTAGTATTTTGCTCGTTCGGCTTATAATTTACTTATATGAGGGTTGGGTGGGAAGGGACTGCACACGATTTTAGAATTTTCAATGCAATTATAAACGATAGAAGTTCAGACTTTTCTCATCTACTATGGGGACAATATTGATTAGTTGACTTAGAATATTATTCTATTTGAAATGGTTATTTATCGCTTTATTTAAATGTAAGATATCGTATTTATCAGTTTTGAGATACCCGGAATCAACCAAAATGAAAAATGAAGTTTTTAATTTGTACCATTCAAATCTACTTATGAGTATTGAAAGAACCTTGGGTATATAAATGAAAAAATTGCTATTTTAAACATGATGCCAATGTAAAGTTTTGAAACTAAAGTTAAAGTTGTTGTTGCTGTAATAGTTATACATAATTTTATAAGGAAATACAATAAGGTCGATCTAGATTTTATGGCATTTGATGATAATTCTGATCATGGTCAGGATGAATATCATCGATACTATCTAAATATGATAAACAGGACGGGGAGCGATACTCGATGAGTAGAAAGAAGAGTTAATGAAGTGACTGTAGTTAGAAATTCGATAAGGGATGAATTAATTATAGCAGGAATGACGCAATAGAAATATACAAATGAATTCTCCATTCAGTCAACCCGTTCATTTCATCTGCTCGTCGTCGTCAATAACAAACCCTTAAATATTTATACATTGCTTAGCTGTAAACATGTCATATGTGAGGCTTGCAGCTTTTGGTGCTTAGTGTATAAGTTATGTGGCTTTGAGCATAAGTCTAACTTTCACAATCATAATCTTTACGTGTCCAACCTTTTTTAAACCACTCCACTTCAAAACTAATGAACAGTGGATAAGTGGCAATTCTATTCATCTGACAATGATCCCATTTAAAAAGTGTTCTACAGCATCCTTGAATACCATATTTTACATACTTTTATTTTCCATGGCATCCATCATAAACTTTGGAGATAGTAGTTGGAATTTTGTATAATTGAAAGGACAGTCGGTCTCTTAGCATGGAGTTTAGAGTAAATTGCATATGAGGGTAAACCTCCCACTAGAACGAAAAAGATACCAGAAAAGAGATGGGAGAATTACAAGGAAATATCAAAATTCTGACCGTTTGAAACAATGCATGCGCTAACAGAAGATACGCATTAAAATGTATATGTCCAACTGCTTGCAAACTAACATGATGTGTGTATCATTGAAGTAAGCTTATTATATTGGTATGCATGAACGCAACTAAACCTAATAAAATCAAATAAAGTAGATTAGCATCCACTTAATTTTTCTAGAGAATGCAAGGCAGATTTGGTTTGATATCTCTTGTGTTGCTATATGTGGACACAAAATTGCTGATTATTTGATATGCTATCTCATTGTTTATTATTAGTAACCTTTGGAGATTATATATTCTGGATATGATCCATGCATTATAACGAAATAAATAGTGTTTTTGGATACACTTATGCATTCAACATATTTTTATGCATGAATACACTAATGGTATATTATAGTATTAATTATACTAGAGAGTGATCATCATAATGCTTTCCGCAATGAACAAATTTATGCTATAAAGGGTCAACAGAGAATAACCAGCAAGACATGTGTATTATATGTTGTATTTTTATTCGAAAATGCTAAAACGTCTGAAGCAAAGTGCGAAAGTTAGATCCAGCGGCTACTGTTGAAAATCTCATCACGTTTTTCCATGAATCGCATGGCCCCCTCTAAATTGCGGACTTTCGCACTTTCCCACACCCACTATTTCTGGGTGCTGTAGCACTTTCCATTTTTATTTTCAATTCCCGAAGTATTGCCAATCATCCCATAAAAAACTCTGCAATACACACTGCTAACCAAAGTGGGTTAGGGAACGTTTTGGTAAAACTTAAATACTGTTTTAAGTGGAAGAGAGGAAAAAAAACAATAGAAATTAAAGTCCGAGAACATTCAACACTATATTGATTAAATATAGGATTTACAAGTGTGCTTAGGGCATGCTTGAGCTTTTTAGATATCTAAAATTTCATTATGGACTGAAGTCGTTCGTTTTCATATTCCTACCTATGGGACCGCCATAAATGGACACATTTTCAACTTCTAAACAGCCATATTTTTGAATTGGAATGGTTATAAATTCAGGTTATTTTTCAATACAACACACACATTTCTAATATTCAAACACAATATTCTCAAATTCAACTTAATCATAGTATATGTCTCATTTATTTAAATCATATACTGAAGCCATGTATATCGATAACTAGGTTTTGATTCTCAGTCCGATCAATGTGTACGTCCACGAACTACTCCCCATCTAAGCTTTCATTCGTCCACTCCATGCATCGACGAAGAAAATAAGGATCCCTGTTTTATCCACTGTCAACTTTTAAATGATTCGGGCTAAGGGAAATGATCAAATCAGAGAAGCGTTTTGGGCAAAAGTAATGACCATGTACAATCAAAAACATTTTGAGAAGACAAGGTCAATGTTTGTAATTACTGGTAGGTTTGAAAAAGTTAATTGCTAAACACAGTTCTACAAATCACAAATTCACAAAATAAGAAAGGCAAATCTGAGTGGAATGAATGGTGAATCCAAATTGGTACTTTTTAAAAGTTCTAGTTATTATTTTTTATCTTTTAATATATTTATTGATTTATTATGTTTTCTATTGTTAAATTTGATGATACAAAATCACAAATTGATTGGAACAAATTTGCAAAGAATGGAAAGTAAATATTTTTATAATGGGACTGCATTGATTACATTTGATGAGGTAGTAGAGAAATAAATGAAGAGATTAATTTCTTCCATCTATGCTAAAGAAACGGATTGATTTACTTTCTATATTTGCACATTTGTTGTTATTGTAATTTGCCTCCATTATATTACTACCATACGTTGGTAATTTAATTGATGACTCACATAGATTTGCACTGGCTATATATTGAGGGGTAGACTTTAGTGTAAACTCATCCTGGCCCGGAGCCAGTGATCCCCAATGGTGTCTCTTCTTGTTAAACCTGATTGAGGTTTGGATATGTAAACTCTTATTTTGTAATATCTTATAATTCTCTCATGTGGAATAAAATCTCTCTCTGTTGGACTGGACGTACATTATCTCGAGGATAGTGGAACCAGTATAAATATTGTGTGTCTTTGTTTCTCTGCTATAATTATTTACTATTTTGTTGATGTAATAGAATAATTGCTAACATATTAGATTGATGTTCAATTGGCAAATCTAGATCCTATTTATTGCGCTTCCGCATATGCTCAATTTTCGCATAACAGATTGGTATCAGAGCGAGACGATTTGTTTTAAATCGTGCATCAATTATTTCTACAAAGGTTGGTAGATTCAGTGGTGATTATGCTATTACTATTTTGGAGAAAAGGAGCTTATGTCAAGAGTGAAAATCATTCCAATTTGGGAACTTTGACGTGACATGGAGTTTATTATGAAGAAGCCCTCTGATATGGATGAGGGAAGATGGAAGAAGACGAAGAAGAATGGAGGTGACGGTTGAAGAACCTAGTCCACAGTAAGGTGGAGAGGTTAATATGGTCACTGCTTATGGTCCTAAGGTGGAGAATCATGGTATCAACAAGGGTCTAGATGTTGATGATGCTCGAGGGATCCCGGAGATGAAGAGATCATGTCAAACGGAAGACGGATGTTGAGTTTTGAAATCCACAAAGACGATGGAGATCTTGTGGTATTGCAAGCATTTTTTAGACCGTTGGTTGATGCATGGTGCAACTCAGGTGGTAGATGCATCTTTTGCAGGCGGTGAGTTGTGTTTGTAATATAGGTGTGGTCGCAATCCTTTCAAATCGACTGGGTGTATCTCATTGCCCTGAAATCGAGGTTGGTTTTAATTGAGAGAATAATTTTTTGGTCTTAGCGGTGTTGAGATTACTTTGGTGTCTTCCTTTTTTTTAATTTTGGATATTTGCAACATTTTGTTGGCGGGCAGGGACGTAGTTTGAGCTCGTTAACAATTATGTGATGGGGGTGGATTTACTGGAACCCATTTGGTAAATATTCATTTTTTGGTGTATCACGTTGTGAGATTTTGATTGAAGGTGGAGTTCTGTTGAAGAGTTTTATGATGAGAAGAGAATCTGACTCAAGGTGGGGTGTTGGAGATATGTGATTTTGCATCAAGGTGGAGTGTTAAATTTGGTGATACAAAATCACAAATTGATTGGAACAAATTTGCAAAGAATGGAAAGTAAATATTTTTATAATGGGACTGCATTGATTGCATTTGATGAGGTGGTAGAGAAATAAATGAAGGGATTAATTTCTTCCATCTATGCTAAAGAAACAGATTGATTTACTTCCTATGTTTGCACATTTGTTGTTATGGTAATTTGCCTCCATTATATTATTACCATATGTTGGTAATTTAATTGATGGCTCACATAGATTTGCACTGGCTATATATTGAGGGGTAGACTTTAGTGTAAACCCATCCTAGCCTGGAGCCAGTGATCCCCAATGGTGTCTCTTTTTGTTAAACCTGATTGAGGTTTGGATATGTAAACTCTTATTTTGTAATCTCTTATAATTCTCTCTTGTGGAATAAAATATCTCTCTGTTGGACTGGACGTACACTATCTCGAGGATAGTGGAACCAGTATAAATATTGTGTCTCTTTGTTACTCTGCTATAGTTATTTACTATTTTGTTGATGTAATAGAATAATCGCTAACATATTAGATTGATGTTCAATTGGCAAATCTAGATCCTGCTTATTGCGCTTCCGCGTTTGTGCAATATTTGCATAACATCTATATTTGGGTAGAAAAGATTGATGGTTGGTGAGTTTTTAAACTATTTTAATGGAAAAATGGTGCCATAAAACTTCATTACTATCAGTTTACAAATTGTTATGACTTTCTTGTTAGTCATAAAAAATGAAGGTCTAATAATGCAAATAGAATAAGAGATATTAAACAAAATTCAAGAGAAAGAATAAAGTTTAGTGAACTAACAATAGTTCTTGTCCATATTGCGATATAATTCATGATCATACATATGGATTGCATGCTCTCATTCAGTTTGTAGTGTGGTAGCACGGAATAAATCAGGCTGTTGTCTAGCCCCATCATATTCATAATCGAGGTAGTTCATACCTCTTTCAACTTCAATGATCATGTTACGAAGAATAATATAATAAACACAGCTACAACCATTTTCTATCTCTTTCATAATCTACATAGATTACTCACCTTTGCAAATCTTACTTGAAGCACTCCAAAAGCTCTTTCTATGTTTTTCCTTTATCTTTCTTGCATTACAACAAATATTTTCTGTTTTTCTATCATTGGATTTGCAAATGTCTTTACAATTATGTTCCACTTAGGATGAATTTCATCTTCTAGATAATACCCACGATCATACGTGTTATATCAAGAGTAAAATGCATGAGCTGATACTCCTTGCTCCAAACTATTGAACAAATGAGATTGTTCGACAACATTAATATCATTACTTGAACCAGACATCCCAAAAATGTATGTCAAGTCAATAAATCATGAGACGCGACTACTACAAGGATTATAAATGGCCTTTTCTCATTACAATTGTATGCATAACAAAAAACTTTAGGACAGTTTTTCACTTCCAATGCATAAATTTAGGCTTCTAAGCATTTCTGAATAGTCTCTGCTTTCATGTATTTGACGCAATCGCATGACATGTGAATCATTTGGAGAACGAAGATATTTTGTCCCATAAATGACCACGACAGACTGGCACAAGTGATCTAAATTTTGTAGTGTCGTATTCTCTACGATATGGTATGCATCGTCGAGTGCATCGACGGGTGTGCCATATGCTAACATACGCAGAGCAGCTGTGTCTTTTGATGTCCACTAAGACCATGCTTTTTGGAAGCATCCTACTTAAAGAAAATTAAATATTATTTGCTAAATACTTCTAAAACTTCAATAAAATAATGGATGTCTCACTACAACTAAAGTCACCCTCCTTTGCATAGGCTTACAGAGTTTTTAATTGACTTGCTGTGAATGTTCTACGTTCCGCTTAAAATAAATTAAGTTGGCATCTTCAACGCTGTTAGTAATCAAGGCGTGAACTTTTTTCATTTCCCTCCATTTCATGAATCCCAATTCCCACTCCCACGAAACAAGGTTCCCTAATTATTTCGTACAGTTCAAATTTTTTCCCTAAAATTTGTTCATCCACCGTCGCCATATCCATCGCTCATGTCTCTGTTGCCCTCGTCCATTATATAATCGCCTCCGTTGCCTTGTCAGTCATCTTTGTTCAAAAATCCGTTTTCAGACCTCATCCCCAAATTTTCGACTTTACCTTTGATAGATAAATACGGTGAAGGGGATTTTACAGGAAGGAACTGTTTAGTTGCTCAGATTTTACGGTAAATCCCTTCATTTCCATCTTTAAAATTTCTGATTTTCTTAAATTTATTTGGATTGATTTATGTTGTTCCGCCTTCAAGCGAATTATCTGCTGGATGTGCTTGACTTTAGCTCTTTATAATTGTGGTTGGTAGCTACAGTTAATAGATCAATAATTCTATTTTTAGTGCCTTAATATTAGATGTCAAGATGCATCTGTATATGAAATATGTTGCTTGAGATTTGTAGTTCAACAATTATAATAATTGAAGATAGGATAAATCAAATGAATTAGGTCTATGTTTGCAACCCACAATAGTCCAGTAATCAGTTGGACTGTCGGCAATTGAATAGAGTTGAGAGCAGTAATCACTTCGCGAACTGTTGGAAGCAAATTATGACCAAAGACTTATGATTAACCTTTGGATCATACCAGTGATGTATTCGTCCCGTTAAAAATAACTCTATGCATTAGTTCCCAAGCCAAATCTATAGAATGAAGCATACATTTCATCGAGCCTGAGTAGTTGTTGTTTATAGTCATATAATTAACCCTATCCTGGTCGGAGATTGCATTTTCTAATGGTAACTTGTTATCTTGGCCAGAATTTGATGATGTGAATATTGATTGGGAGAATCTAGTCAGTGAATTAGATTGATACTTCTTATTTATTATTAATATGTGTGACTATTTTATATTTTGAATTTTAGATAGGCTATTTTACTTGAAATTCTATGCTTATGAAGTTGTGTTTAATGTTATCTTTATGATATTATTAAACTGTCTTTATTGGATATGTTTTAGTAAAAGATATATTAACTTTATTGGATTTTGTCAATTAATTTTTAAATATAACAAATTAATAATTTCATTTCTAAATATGTGTAATAAATAAATAAATAAGTGTGTGTTATTTGCTTTCGTGTCTTGTGTTAAGGCTCTAGGAAGGTTTTGCACAATCTTTGGCTCCGTTAATGACTACGCTACCAATAACGTGATTATTGGTCATGGGAATCGTGATAATGTTATTATAAGGATGTTAATGATTGCTAAATCAAATTCTGGATTTTTTTTGGGATCATTCATAGTAATATGTTCTTGTTGAATGATAACTTGAGAATTTGAAAATATAAAATACAATGGAACTAAAATTGCATTGTAATAGATATTAATTAAGACAAAGAAGAATCAACAACATTTGTTTTTTTTTTCCTGTCACTTTTTTGTCTGAAGAGCCTTTGGTAAATTATATCAATACAATTTATATTTAAAGACTCTTCGTTAAAAAAAAAATTTTGTTTGATCAGGACTATTCTATGTTAGATGTTGTACATACAGTCTCTAACCAATAAAGTAATTTTTATCATGAAGCTTCAGCCTTTGTAGTATACATTTCTATTTTGAGTAGATATCTCAAATGCATAAGTTTTCCAAAGATTGTTTAATATTCCAGTTTCCTGTAGTATAATGAGGACCAATTCTTTCTTTTTCTATTTTGTATTGTTAAATTATTTATCCGCATTTTTGGTTTTTAAGCATAAATATTAAACTAAGTGATGGGAATTAATAGGCATCATTTCTCCTAGCATAGGCTTTGTGGAAACAATAACCTATCATATTAGCCTACAATATTTACATTTTACTGTGGATGAATAATGAACAAAAGAAAAAAAATCTATCCATTGTTTCAACATCAAGTTTGTTAATTTGATGTCCTTAAATCACCAAATTGCACATGATCACTTGCTTCTATTTTAGTTCTCTTAGTCAATGCCGTCTCATATGATTTTAAAGAACCTTCATTTAAAGGTTTGATTTATTACATATCAAAAAACATATGAAAGGTCGTTCATGCTACCTATTATGTTGTAAAGAAATTAATAAAAATGGATTTCTTTTTAGTTTGTGGACTGTATAAAAGTGATTTCGTATAGAATAGAAAATTTTATAAGAGAAGGTTTTTTGATTAAGCTGCAAATGATATACCACTGTAAGACCATCAAATTTTGAAATAGTGAAAAATTGTACAAAATTTTAAGTTATTCTAACAAGACTATCTCCTGTTGTAATTTCCAAAGAGTCCATGAATATACATGCGACTTTTGATTGATTACAATTACTTTCTGCTTTTGTTGATGATTTTGTAGTTTTCGATAATTGTACGTTGTAGCAGAGATTTTACGGGCTTAATGGACGCTTTAACTACGTAGATTATGTTCTACGGTAGAAGAGGCCATTGCAGCAGAAAGGTGTAATGGTTTATTCGGACTAAGAATGAAGGATAAGTCAAAGCAATTAAAATATCCCATATAACAAAAGCTAGCTTCTTCTCGGTGCACGAAAATAGCAAGAGAAATTTAACAAAGCGTTAAAATATCATTACAGTTAAGCATTAACAGTCTCTGTAGCATAGTAGCTAAGGAGCAGGCACATGGCATGCGCCTTGCTGGTGGCTGAGGCGCCTCCACTAACGGAGGCACACGAAAGGAGCGCCTTTGGAGCTTTTTTGCGAGGCTTCGAGGCTTAGAAAGGCGTGCCTCGAGATCGTGTGTACTTTTTTTTCCTCTGGGCTCAATAACTTTTGCTCCGACCCAAAATCAAACGCATTTGTTCGATTGATTTACGGTTTTCAACCCATTTGAGTTCGAGAACGACATCGAGGAAGAAAAAAACACGCAGCCTCTGCCCTAGCTGAGGTCTGCCTTCGCCTCGAGTTCTGCATCGACATGTTCAATGATCAATTTAGGGTTTTCTTTGCAGCTATTTTTTTTTTGGTAGCATGTCTTTTCTTTTAAATATATGCAACATGTTCCTTTTCCTTTTGCAGTAGTTTTTATTTTTGTTTATCAGCATTTTTTTGTTGACATGTTTGTTTTTTGCAGCAGTTTTTTTTTATAAAAATATATGCAGCAGGTCTTTATTTTTATTTTTCAGCAGTTTTTTTCTTCAACATTTTTGCTTTTTGCAGTAACTTCTATGTTTTTGGTGTTGAAACTTGAATTTGTGATCATTTTAGTTTCGGAATGAAATTTGTAGCTTCGTACCTACTAATTTATCATGTTTTTTATCATTAAATTCATGATTTTGGTAGCATTATATAGTATAATTTATTTTAGCAATAAATCTGCATTTGTACAAAAGTCGCACAAAAAAGCCCAAGGCTCAAGCCTTGCGCCTTAGCGCCTTAATTACTATGTTGTAGAAGTCTTTGCACAAAATAATATTAATTTAAATGCTAAAATCACGAGGATTAACTTGTTGATGCCCACTTTGTGAAGATTAAGAATTAATTGGCCTCTGGGCGATTGGTTGTAAATGTTACTAAATGTTCAACAATTCAGGAAGAAAATAAAAAAAGAAAATAACTACAATAACTTTCATTTTTTAAAATTGTAACAACCCAATGGATTTTTGACCCCGAAAATCGACATAAATACAATTACCGTATCTAATGCCGACCTCCCAAGCACCGAAAACTCAGGACGTTATTAGAAAGAATTTAGAGGGTGAGAAAAAAAGAAAGAATGTTAGAATAGAAGAAAGGATAAGAATAACACATCAGAATCTCACTGCGGAACAGATAAAATATAATATCAAATCTCTTTATACAAAAGAACTGTATATGCATACCAATCATCAGAATACAACATATATCAGTCACAGCGGAAATAACTTTATATAACTAGCAGTGAAGCCTCCTACTTCCAGCTCCTGAAAACTTCGAGCGAACGTAACTTGGAAATATACTCGGTCTGACCCGAGCACATTTGAAGCAAAGCAAAATTCACCGGGTCAATCTGGAATACTTTCAGTGATAAATTCACAGCACAAACAACTTGTTTAACTTTGGAAAATCCTTTTGAAATAAAAAGATAATAGTAAGACCAGCCCACACTAAACACGGACGGATTTTACCTTACTATAACCCAAACCATTTTTTTGAAATCATAACTTATTCTGATATTATAGTAGTGTCTAAATACAAATAAATAAGAATCTAGCGGAACGCTTGCATCTCACGCTCCACATATATAGTATACAATCAAAAACCACAAGCGCTTATTGGAGATTGGATTCCAACCATGACAAGGTATGGGATCACCTGCCGATAGTGTATCTCTAGAGGCGAATACACTGGGTTCAACAAGAACGTCTTGCAACCCGGCCCACACATGACCGACCACTCATTTCGCTTGAGTGTATCAAATGTATACCACCGACGGTTGGGATCAGCAACCATCTCCTGAAAAAGGGACAGTATTGAAATAGATTAAAGAAGCAAATGGAATTTCTCTAATAGGTGATTATACATCCTAATAGGAGCGACCCACATAGCCATGCTGCCTGCCCGATTTTTGTCATTTCCCGGTTGATGAGGCTTGAGGTTTGAATTTACCTTTCGAACATCTGGTCATCATCCACTTTGAATGCCACATTGTCAGATCCATCAAATCACTAATTGACGTCCACAAAAATACTCCGCCGCTGATAGAAGTACGTTTGTAAAAAATCAATGTACATGATTCTTAAGAAATACTTTGTCAGACATTTGTCCATACAAGTCATCCAGGAACAGGATGAACCGAAGGTACCCTCCAACTGCATTCTTTATAGGAATCACCCCTAGGATCCGTAGCGAGTAGTCCTTGCAATCCGTAGATTTCAACAATGACAAAATCACATATCAAATAACTCTGGTTGCAAGCCAGAGAAATTTGATAAGTAGTCCTTCCGCTTATGAAAATCCATGGTCTTCAATTGCTCCATCTTCAGTTACCATCTTCACGCATTTGTAGGTCGGAATAGTTTTCGAATATAATTTCAATCCCGGTCTTTCCGTACCAACAATTGTATTGGTCAGGTTTTGATAGTCGGTGATTTAACTATCAAATAACAAATGTGTGAATAAAATGAGTTTGTTGATTCAGTACTTGACATTACTCGGCCTCTTTAAAATATATTTAACAAATTGGTAAATAAACTTTTAATTCTTCCTATATATTAAAAACATTTTATTTATCCTTAATTTATTATAACAGAACTGTTTATATGATTTGAGTACGTATATATATATATATATATATATATATATATATATATATACCCAGCTTTCCATTTCCTTTCGGAATATCAATATATTTCTTCAAAATCCTTTTCCTCTTTTTCCTTATATTCGAGCATCTCACGATACACATATATGTATAATACTTAATGGTGTAAACTAAATTACCCGTTTCTGATATGATAAATCAAATGTTAAATTATATACTTTAAAATCAAATATTCTAATTTATTTGAAACTAATATTGCAATATCATTTATGTTCCAGAACCTCGCATTAGAGTTCAATATTCCTTGTATAGTATAAAACCAATTCCAACACCTTCACTCATTCCAAACTGATACCATTCCTAGATAATAGTGAAGCCGTTCAAGTTGGGGTATTTTATTTACCTCTCAGACCTTGATCGACAACATTCTTATTTCAGAATAAATACCAGTTTGTCACTTAACCACTGATATAAAAATCTCATTTCCTTTTTGATTTCAAATCTGGTTTTTATAAACCCGTTTTTTATATTTGAAATCCTCATTCAATAATCTCCCTACTTAATTCCTTTAATTGAGTAATTATTCATTAAAACACCATTTTATCCAAAACAAAATTTCGCTTATAGCTTTATCGACTTATAATACAAATTCCATGTCAAATAATTTTCTTATATCTATTCGGGCATTCTCAATCAAAACCTTTACTTGGATTCCATAACTAAAATCCGTTTATTACCTTCTTTACACTAAAACCCTTTAACTTGGATTTTACTCCCAAAATCCATTTACCAACATAAAACCATTTCTTTATGTATTTTCCTTTGCTTTTGAAATCGTTGTTTCAAATTTTCTTATTTTGCTTGATTTAATTCTTTATCCTTTTAGTCATCGCTTTGGTTTAAAACCCCTTTTTAGAACCATGTTCGGATTTCTTCCAAATCATTTATAATAATCCATTAAGCAAATTAAACAACCTCTTATATTTCATTTTAAAACCATTACCATATTCCAGTTTATTGCTAATCTATTTATCCCCTCACTTAATTCTTTCATTTAAATTGAATCCGCTTTACTTAATCTAACGATTAAGTAAAAATCTTATTTAAATCCCTGCATTCCACTTACAAACCCCATTTTCCAATCTTGTTTGAATACCTAGGTTATAGACCCCTTTATAACATCCTTATTTGATTTTTGGTTGAACCTATCGATACTCAATCACTTTTAATGGAAATCCAAATTAAAGGTCATTTCTTTAATTATTATTAATTAAAAATAATAATTAACTTTATACTAACTATATTAGAAATGATTAACTTTGATATTAATCAAGGATAGGATTATTATCATTTTTAAAAGCTTATTTAATAATAATTAATGTTATTAACACTAAGCAATTCAATAACTACTTTGGATTATAGTAAATCAAAGATTAACTAATAATTAACACTACACCATTCAATAACTTCCTTAATTTATAGTTAATCAGGATTAACTAATATTTAACACTAAACAACTCGATAATTTTCTTAATTTACAGTTAATCAGAGATTAACTAATAATTTACTGTATTCGTTAAATTTAACGAGTATTCAGAAAATTTAAATCAAATTAATTCCATTATCCATTCCAATTAACAACGGTCGATTTTACCAACCGTACATATCAGCTAACTATTAACTGATCTTCATTTGTCATTTCCCTTTTTAAATTAATTAAACAACTTAATTAATTTAAAATCACTATTTAATTGTTATAAAAACAATTATCCTATTTTACCAACCCGTAGGTAATTTATTTGGTTTCCTGCTTTTGGAACTTGTATAATCATAAGATTCTATTCCCTCAACATTTTAAATAATTTCTTTGATAAACTTGATTTAAAGTATTTATTTATAAATTACTAATATAATTATTTATATGAAATAATTGGAAATTTTAATTCAGTTATAAAATAATTTATAACTTTTAAAACTATGACAATAGACCGACGTCTAAAACAGTATATTCAGGCCATTTACTGCCAATTACCCAATCAATACTGTCGAGTGGGTTTCAATTACAACCATGATGAATATATATTTAACCATCAATATTTAAACAGGTTTAATATCAGTAAGGTTGAACAATTCATGAATAATATGCATAACAATTAATATACAATTAATTTAAGGAATCCGATCGGATTCCTCCAACATGTCCTTCCCTGCATCACAGATAATAGTTGATAAAAATATTCGAATTAAATATAATGCATTTAAAACAATGAAATGACGGCAACCAAACAAACAGTAAACATCCAATTTACATCCATCGCATCCAATCAACCAATTTATACCGTTAACTGTAAATTATATTTTTCTATGAATTTATCACATCACATAATTCCAGAAGGTGTGAGAATTAACTCACCTGTCTGTTTCGGTTGACGGTTGACGTGTTTGTTCCTTTTAATTTCAGTTGAGCGTTTGAAATTATATGAAATTTCAACTACGTCCAAATGATTCCCGGTCAGCGCCATCATCTAGGTCTCGTTCCTGCGATCCCAACGGATCCAGTTTCGTCAAATTCCGTTAAAGTATGGTCAAGATACGCTAATTTAAAGTTTTATATATTTATCGATAAACTAATTAATAATTTAATTAAATAATTAAGCTAATTACCTTAGTTAAATTTGCCACGTAGATAACCAACGCATTTTCCCCTTCTGTTCCCTTTCAAACCTGACACCCAACTCTCGAACTCCCCTTGAAACAAATAGTCCGCTTCTTTCAACCATCGCTGGCGCCGCCTCGATCACCTGGAGTCGACCGCACCCACGCTAGACCCACCGCCTGACCGCCAGCTCCACTCACCAGAACCGCCGGTCGCCAAGACTCCTCCGACGTGCCAGAAACCAAGTCGAACCAAGTTCCGTTCAGGTGAGAAATCCGCCGCCACAGTCCACTAGGGTCGACCAGACCACCGCCAACTTGACCATCGTTCATCACACTCCCATCGACCTTCAGACGCCTTCGACCAATCACCATGATGACGCCGGAAATCAGGTAAAACACTTCGCTACTTTCAAAAATAACTCAAATAGACTAGCTCCGTTCATCTCGCTACTCCGGCCACCACAGGCGTCGAAACACGACCGGACCACTGCCATCTGAAAGCCTTGTCTTCCCTCTTCCACCTCCCACTGGTCTGGACTTTTGAAATCAACCACAACTCCATCAAAACAGGGAAGAACGTAACTCGTTTTTCACCTTCCCTCGCTATTTCCGGCCACTACAGGTGTCCGATCATCCCCAAATTTTTACAGCAGGTGTATAAGGACCAGATCTACAATTTTCGCTTTGGTTACCCTTATCGAATCATGACGGATTGGAAGAAATAAATAGATTTGTGTTCAGGGGGTTTTCTGCAAATATAGTGGACGGAAATGAGGCCTAGGCTGGAAATTTCTGATCTGAGGGGTATATATAAGTGGGAAAATCATTATTTTAACCTGATGTGACAAGCGACGCTGACTAACTATTTTTATTTCGTGCCTATCGCAATTCCGAACACTGTTTATTGGCTCCTGTGCTCACATACAAACCCCGTTTGCGATAAAAATTGACGGTATAGTATAATTTGACGATACGATCCTAATGAAACTTGTTTCGTCGAATTCCGAGTCCGTTTGCTCAAATGGCGCTTGTTCACGTCCAAATGATCGATTTATTTGTATTTTATTTTACTGCGCTCACATAATAACGTCGATTGACGCGAATTTTGAAATCTAGCAATAATTAACTATTACGGTCCCAATAAAATTTGTTTCGTTGAAAACGGAGGTCGTTTGAATAATAACCCTTTTCAAAGGTCCAATTTACAATAAAACAAACCAATTTTGAAGTACCTCAATATAATATAAATAAAATATTGTTATCGGCCATGCACGACCAAAATTTCATACACTACCAAAATAAAATATCCCGGGTTAAATTCCAAGCCAATTCGATATTTTAAATATTTAAAAACCATTTATTTAATATAAATAAACGTTATAATTTATAAAGGAATTCCATAGCGACTATTTTAAATTTTGATTTGGAAATAGAACAAAATCTGCACTATGAAAACTAGATTTTTCTCTTTCAATAGAAAAATATTATTCAACAGATTCTGATGTTTCTTGTTTTGAGAAAATCCGACTTATTTTGGATCCTGTGCAGCTGTTTATAGTTCAAAATGCCATATTACGAACTACCGCACCGCTGCAGCTCGTTTTATAATATAATTATAAATTTAACGCTCAGCCGTCGCTTTATAAACAAAATCGATACTATAATTTCAATACGAATAATATTGAACCATTTTAAATTGCCCGATCACCCTATACTTCAAATTTAACATTTTCCAAATATTTTGGAATTAAAATATTATTATATAATTAATATAATAAATATTCAAAATAAAATAATTAGATTCAATTATTTAAATTCAAACCAATATTTTAAATAAATAAAATAATTCAAATAATTAGGCAGAAAAATACGGGACGTTACAAAAATCCTTGGAAAATTTATTGAAATGACCGAGTGGTTCTTTCACCAAAAGATTGGGTTCCTCTAAAAAAAAGCCCACTTGTAGCATTTGGGACTTGAAGCCAAAAGCCTTTGAACTCATCTTTGAGATTTCATACACAAACAAGTGATCCTAACGTGTCGTTTAGCTTTGCCAAAGTTACGTGCACTCTATAACTGAAATTATAGGATGATGACCTCTAAAAAGGATAGTACTAATCAAAAAATTGAAGATACAAAATAAAACTGAAAATGAGTGAATTTCTAGTATGATTAAATTTGAAGATACATTTGAAATAAACGAACTGAATATTTCACATTGCTTGTATCCATCAACATTATGCATGCGAAGTAGAATCTTCAACAAACACGAGGAACTGAAAAAACTGCAGTATTTTAATATAATTCTGTTCTAAAATAAATAAGAAAATATTCTAATATGATTTGGAAAGAGGTTCAAAGCTTCAAGAACTTTGTATTGGTAGACTCATCAACTGGAAAACTGTACGAACCAACGGAAAAACGCATGTCCCCTGCCAAATTAATGAAGCTTTAAATGTTGTACAGAGGCCCAGAAGAACTTTAATGAATGCCATATGTTTATTCCAATTTTATAGTCATATAATTTGAATTTTTAGGCATGTTTAGTTATTGTCGTTACCTATTTGACTCAATGGCACTAAAAATCACTTTGTGGAGTTAATAACTAATTGTTATTTTGTTTGTTTAGATATTTGCTTGTTTTTAAATTATATTGTTGATGGAAAAAGACTGAGTGCATTTACACAGGTAATGGATAATATTCAACTCAATATATAGTTTGAGAATTTTGAAAATATAATATTAAAGTAAATATTTATGTTTTTTTATCTTTTGTCATAGAACTAGAATAGAGTACCGGCAAGGAGCGTGGAATTTTGTGCAATCCGCAAAGAAAAATTTATCAACTTCAGAAGAAAAAAATACGTCTGTAACAGCCCGCACCTCCGTTCACGCAAGATATTGTCCCCAACTTAGCTACCGTATAGGTGTGGGGTTTTGTTCCTCAAAAGGCCTTGGCGTTAGTAAGAGATGAGCTCTACTATACAAGTACCCACTTCACACGGGCTTCCATGATGTGGGACCTAGGGGTGTCACATTCTCCCCTCCTACAGAGCCCAACGTCCCGTTAGCTCATACACACCTCACCCAGGCGCTGTGTTCCATACAGGAGCCACAATTCCGGCTGGGTATTGGCTCTGATACCACTGTAACAGCCTGCACCTCCGTTCACGCAAGATATTGTCCCCAACTTAGCCACCGTATAGGTGTGGGGTTTTGTTCCTCAAAAGGCCTCGGCGTTAGTAAGAGATGAGCTTTACTATATAAGTACCCACTTCACACAGGCTTCCATGATGTGGGACTTAGGGGTGTCACAATGTCTGTGCGTCGATTGTCGAAACCTTAATCATCACATTAACAAGATTGTCTTTGAACATTTGGTTATAAAAGGAACAGATCCTAAATACAAGTGCGGCAGGTGGTATAATCATGGTGAACAAATGAATATAGTTGAAGAAACAAAGCTAAATGACACATATGATTTATTCCAAGTCGTTCACTATGAAGATGAAGATTATGTCAATCAAGCTTTTTTTGCTGACGACAAAGATAATGATGACGTACAAAGACGAGAAGATGATTTGCTAAAAAAATTGGAAGATGCAGAAAGCCCATTGTATCCCAATTGTGCAGGTCAAACAAAATTATCTACTATCACTGCTTTATATAATCTTAAATGTGGGAATGGATTATCCGATACTGGTTTTGATAAGCTATTACATGTGTACATATTTTATTGCCAAAAGTTAATGTACTTCCCAAGACTATATATGAAGTAAAAAAAATCTTAAAGTTTTTGATATGGGTTTTGAGAAGATTCATGCTTGTAGAAATGATTGTTGTCTTTTTACAAAAGAATATAAAGCTATGAATAATTTTCCAAAGTGTGGTACTTCAAGATGGAAGATAAATGAGAGTACAAAGGAGATTATGCAAGGCTTTCCTGTTAAAGTGTTGAGATATTTTCCTATCATTCCAAGATTTAATAGAATGTTTAGATTTAAAAAGATGGCAGAAGATCTAAGATGGCATTACAATAACAAAAGCAATGATGGAAAAATGAGACATCCTGTGGATTCTGTAACTTGGAACATAGTAGATGGGAAATGGAAATCATTTTCAACCGATCCACATAATCTTAGACTTGGTTTAGCTACGGATGGTTTCAGTCCATTTGTCGGTAAAAGATCTAAATATAGTTGTTGGCAAGTGATGCTTGTGACATATAATCTTCCGCCTATGTTATGCATGAAAAAGGAAAATATTATGTTAACATTGGTGATTTCTGGTCCAAAGCAGCCGGGAAATGATACTGATATATATATATATATATATATATATATATATATATATATATATATATATGGCACCATTGATAGAAGACTTGCATCATTTGTGGAGTAATGATGTTAATATTTATGATGCATTTAGTAAAACACTTTTTAATTTAAAAGCAATTTTACTACAGACGATGGCTTATGGGAATCTTGCTGGTTGTTGTGTAAAGGGCAAAAAAGCTTCTCAATTATGCGATGTTGACACTCATAGTCGATGGTTGAATCATAGTCGAAAGCACGCGTATATGGGGCATCGAAGATTTTTACCTCCTTCGGACTCACTGAGATAACAAAAGTCTTGGTTTGATAATACCATAGAGATAGGAACCAAGCCTAGAATTTTGACAGGTAGAAACTTTTCTATGATATTGAAAGATTTTCCTAATGATTTTGGAAAAGATAAGAAAGAAGTAAAAAAGGAAATAAGGCAAAGAAGAAGAGAGTAGATAAGAAGGAAAAAAAGAGAATGAGCAAAAAAAGGAAGCGTGTCTACAACAAAGAAGATGAATATGATGAGGAAGATAACCCCTTGAAAAAGTAATTATCAAGGTGGAAAAAAAGGTCAATTTTCTTTGATTTACCACATTGGGAGATTAGTAATTTTTTTTACAATTGATTTAATAGTAAAAGAAATTTAATATTAAATTGTTGTACTATTCATATTTATAGGAACTTCCGTTGTGACATAATTTAGATGTAATGCACATCGAGAAAAATGTTGGAGAAAGCTTGCTGAGCACAATACTGCATGATGACAAATCAAAAGATGGAACTAACTCTAGAAAAGATTTGGAGGATTGAGGAATTCGACATAGTCTTTTTGCGCAACCTCGTGAGAAGAAAACATATCTTCCACCGGCTCCGTATACATTGTCAAGTTCTGGAAAAAAAATTATTTTGCAAAAGATTATACGATTTTAAGGGACCCGATGGTTTTTGCTCAAATTTCAAAGATACATATCATTGGAGAATTGCAAAGTTAATGGCTTTAAGTCTCATGATTATCATATTTTGATGCAACAAATATTGTCGGTTGCAATAAGAGTATTGTTGCCAAGCCAAGGAAAACAATACTCCGTTTATGTTCATTTTTCAATAAAATATGTCAATGTGTTCTCGATAAAGAAAAATTGCAACAACTGGATAATGAAATCGTTACAATTTTATGCGATCTTGAAAGATATTTTCCACCTTCTTTTTTTGATGTAATGATACATTTAACAATTCATCTTGGAAGAGAAGCTCGATTGTGTGGACCAGCACATTTTCGTTGGATGGACCCTTTTGAAAGATATACGAAGACAGTTAAAGAATATATAAGGAACCTTGCACAAGTTGAAGGATGTATTGTAGAGTCCTATCTTGCAGAAGAATCTATGAGATTTTTTGGTGAGTTTATAAAAAAAATCATCACAAACTGAGGAGAAACAAGGTCGAAATGAAGATTATGAAAATCACGCAATACTTGAAGGGCATCCAATTTCAAAGCTTGAGGCAGTTACATTGTCATCTAACGAGAAAGAAATTGCTCATTTGGTTGTCCTGATGAATATGACCATTGTAGAACCTTTTTTAACGTAAGTAAATATTGATTTCTATTTTTTTTATTTTGATGTGTATACCTATATATATATATATATATATATATATATATAAAATCATCATTTATTTTATGCTAGTTTGCATATGGAGGAGTTGGAAAATTCGAACCAACGTATGAAAAAAAATGTGATATTGCTTTGGAACAGTCATACAAAAAACTTCGCTGATTGGATTAAGAAAAAGGTTATTTTAAAAACTCTTTAATTGACTTCGTAATATTATTTTTGAAATTATTGGTAAATACATTGATATTTTTCCAGATACCTATTGAATCAAAGGATCATGATAGTATGTTAAAATGGATTGCCTTTGGTCCGAGTAGTAATACCTTATCATGCAAAGGATATATTATAAATGGACAACGTTTTCATACATCAAATGTTGAGAGAGAAACTAAAAATTGTGATGTGACTTATGATGCGACCACTATGTATAGATCAAGCGCAAAAGATACCTCTCAAATGGTTGATGTGGTCACATACTACGGGATTTTAACCGACATAATTTTATTAGACTATCACGTCTTTTATATTCCCCTTTTAAATGCAATTGGGCAAACATAGGAAACAGAGTGAAAGTTGAAGATGGGTTTACTCTTGTTAATTTACATTAAAGTCAAGCTTCATTTTCAAGAGATTCGTATATTCTTGCATCTCAAGCGAAACAAATTAATTATTTAAGAGAAAATAATTCGTCTAATTGGTATGTTGTATTGAAGGCACCACCTCGGGGTTGTCATGAATTAGAGACAAATGAGCCTGTTGAGGATGTAAGTTTATTTAGGGAAGAATGCGAAGACAACAATGAAGATGATGATTCCATGGATGATGATAGCTATGTTAGAGAGGATTGTGAAGGCATACTTGAGTAGTTTCATATTTTGCTATTTAAAGAAATCGTCGTAAATAATGAAGACAAGGTTTGTGTTTCTTTTATGTAGAACATTTTCTAAATCACAGCTAAATCAGTATGTTTGTACACAAAGACATTTGGATATTGGGCATATTAAATCATTTGCCATGCTACGCCCATGTGTATGGTATTCGTATATTTATTGGCTATTGGATAAGAGTTTACCTTTTTTTTGTTATTTTTTTCTTTCCAGAAGGGTTTACTTAAGTAGGTATGTGAATCAAATGATTATGAAGAAAAATATAATATAAGGGAGCTTGTACTATAGTTTAAGATAATATGTCAGCATACATAGTGATCTTTACTAATATTGTTGGTTAATAAGCTTACTCAACGTGTACAACAAATGTATTTAGCAACAATATCCATGACATAGAATTAGGTTAATTTATTGGACTGGTTTCACAAAAAAAACGAGATTTTGACATATGTATTTAGATATTAGATTTGGTCACGATTCATGTGTCCTTTATGTTTTTAACATTGATTTATCTGGGTTTTTTTTTTTTTTTTTTTTTTTTTGCATTATGTCGACCTAACACTAATGTCATGTTACTAGTAGGTTTTGGATTATGTCATAATTCATGTTTGATCTTTGATCTTTGCTCTTTGCTCTTTGCTTGTAGCTCTTATATTAATTATAACAAAATCAGCGTAATGATCTAATATTTTATTTTAATTGCAGAAAATGGGTAAAAGCATGAAAAGAAAGAAGACAGCGATCAATAACAATGACCAAAATAAAGATAATTCAGAAAATAATGATGCTCAAGTCCAAGAAAACCAACAAGTAGTCAATGACAATATAAGAAGAAAATATTGAAATTATTCAAGAAAGCGAGAGAAATGACATTATCGATGCAAATCCAATTGTGAAAAAAAAACTAGAGGACAAACTAAAGTCAAAAGGCTTCCTATAGATATTTTTAGTCGAGTTGAAGTTGAGTTCAATGGGCAAGGTGAACCAGTAGGAGATGGATCGGTCAAGTTGTCTTCTTATTTAGGTCCGCTTGTACGCGAGCATGTCCCTGTTACGCTAGATAATTGGAAGCATCTAAGCAACGAATTAAAAGTTGTTCTTTGGGAATCCATTCAGGTAATATTATTGTATATAGCTGTTGTATTACATCATTTTTTTAACTGTTAATCAGCTACAGCAGAAATTATATAACTGTATTACATCATTTTTGTATTATGCTTGTACCTGAAGAAGTAAGTATTATGCCTGCAAAACTAATTATAGTACTATGAATCCTATAAATGATGAAACTTCATAATAATGAATCCTTTTTCATACTTCGTAAAACTAAAATGCAGCTGTAGATATGCAAGTTTACTCAAATTTTGTGGATCCCAGTCATAGGCGCTAACAAATATGCAAATTTAATTCATTTTGTAAGTCCTGTTGACAATAACTAAGATCAATTAGTTAATCTTAAAATTTTAGAGAATCATTTAACAGGTCCGACATGTTTGCTGTTATATATTCTTTAGGTTTTGTGGTTTTTTAATCAACCAATGCGTAAAATTAAGTTAATACATAAAATAGAAAATAAAATTACTTTGTTTTTCATGTTTTAATAAACTACAAGTTAATGGCTGTCTGCTCGAACGTTCATCCATATCCTTCATCGTCCCTATATCATTATCGGCTATCGTCCATAATTGTAAGTTTTTTTTCGTTATTCTTATATTTTGTTATAAATGTTAAAAACAGATATCGCAAAATCTAATAGACGAGACCTTTGCTTTTAAGGTATTTTAAATTATTATTCTGTTCATAATATAATTTGTACCTTTAATTCAAATACACGAATGAACGATGGGAAAATTATGGTTAATTTTCTAAAAGAAAGCATAACAATATATGAACATTTTTTTTAAATGTTATAAAGTACAAAAACATTTTTTTCAATAGTCAGAACTTTATAGTTAAATTGATATTCTAAATAACATTTTCCTAACATTTCAGATATGGATTATTTTTTATTATAATCTCTTGTCAAGTAAGTAAACACAGAAATTTCATAAAAATACTGAAAATGCTGAAAAATTAGTGAGGAAAATGTCATATTCGTCTGTATATAGAACAACTACGAAGTAGTTTCCCCGTTGAAGAAGCAAATTAGTTTATGTAATTCTTATTGTATATAGAATTACAGTTACTATAAAACTAACGATGTTATGTATTTATTTGCTGACAAAAAAAATGAAGGTGAAATGAGAGAAAACAACCAGTGGTTTGCTTTTGATTCTTACCATCTATAGTTTATGGTGTTGCATTTTCGAATCCAGAAACCGAAGCAGGCCTTTCTATTGTAGATTAAATAATTGAAATTGTTAGTTAATTTACACAATTAATCAGTTTTTTATTTGATCACAAGTGACTGATATAAAATATTTTCATTTATCCGAAACATGCTGTCATATAGCTTTGATTACTCAAATGCACTTATGTTTTGTTCAGACATATTTTTCGAAACTGATGTAGTACACATTATTTTAGGAAATTCCTCTCATATTCTATTTGTTATATTTAGATTTGATATGTGCATAATATCTCCTAGCAATTGTAAGAGCTCTCTTTGTGTTTTTCCCTTTTCTAAACATAATTGGAAGCGTGAGCGCACACATACATTTCCATGTCAGAATATTTGCTAATATAGCTTCCTTTAGACATTTTGTCCTTTTCAACATACCCTTGGAAGCACGTGTGTGCACACCATCTTATTTTACACATATATAGTTTCTAATGTTACGCTATTCAAAAATGCTCATCAATGGCTGGACGTCCACAACTCACTGAGGGAATAAAGTGGATTCTAACTCTGGATGGTCTGAAGCCCATTAAATGGATGTTGAACTTTTGAACACCCATAAAATGGGTTTCCGGAGCTGTAAGATCGTGCAAATCATGTCTTTCGAACCGGGCTTCTTTGAACTGGGAGTCTGTCTTCATTTTGGCATGATTTCAAGCCTGTAGGACTTTTGACTGTGAATGTCTGGATCCTTGAAGGCCTTGCCAAAAGGAATCTCAACAACTTTTCCCTCCAAAGTGCATCACATTGCAAATGGAATATGTTTTGAATTCGTTGTGCTACTTTTCCATGGAAAGTAATCCCTTTTCAGGACAATAACAATGAATAGCTACGTCTTTCTATAAAGTCATTACCTTGGATTTTTCGTGTCGTGTATAAGTACCAGGCCATATCCATAGTTGCATTCATTGTTACTTAGCAAGCCAAAGTCTCTGACCGGAGTAATTGCAGCACACAAGTAATTAATTCATGCCTTGTCGGGTCAAAGGGTCGAAGCTACCCATTTTAAACTATATTAAGTTGTCGGGTCTATGTAAATCATTCATGTCAGCAAGTCATTAAAAACATGAAGTAAGAGGAAACATCGTTTCCATTCTCCTTTATTCTTTATTCGGATTGGAGCTCATGCTTGGCTTCGACTTGAAATATTCAAACTGATCTTTGATCGAATGGTTCAATCTGAGGGAGAGCCAAAGTATCTGAACTGAAGGTATGTGAAGTGATCAATGCGACTTTTCAGGAGAAGCTGAATATTTGTTTCCTTTTACTATATAAACTGGTCCAACCTCTTATTTTTACTTTTTACTTTTTTGCTTCCACCGCTTGAAGCTATAAACTCGGAAAACCTAACTCTCAATTTTCCTTGATCTTCTTATCCTTCAAATTCAAATCAAAGGTGGGCTTGCATCTACTTAATTCGAGTATTTATCCATAGTTTCACACGAGTTACGCCTAAAATCCACACTGGTTGATTTTGATTCAACATGGAATTGAGACTTCGCCCTTTAAGATTAGCCACCGCCATTCATGTTGCCTGAATGGTCATTGATACACCAGTGATGTTTATGGCTTCACCTCGACAGTGCAGCGCTTCCTGTGATGGTTTGGGGATGACGTTCATGGAGGAGAACATCTATTGTCCTAGAGTAAGAAGAGAGAACAACGGGGTGAAGGAGATGACAAAGGTAGAGTTTAGGGATTCAGATTGAGCTGTTAGTTAGAAGAAAATAAGGATCGGACTTGTCATGTTGCTCGGTTGGAGCCAGCTTGAAGGGTTCGATTCAAGAAGATGAGAGGGATAAGCCTTAGGTGAATGAAGAGGTTTCTTGGATTTGGTTCGAAGACTGTTTTTCAATCCGAACACTTCGAACCGGAGATCTCAATCCGGAAGTCATCCATTCAGATCCCTTCGACGTGAGGTTTCTCGATGCAAAATCGCTCGATCTGAAATAGATCGTACGAAGTCCTACGATCTGGAATCATTCGATCTGAAAAAATTCAAACGAAGTCCCTCGACATGGAACTTTTGATATTTAAGAGACATTCCTATAACATTCCACTATGTGAATGACCAAAACAACTCTCCATAACATAAAATTTATGAATAACTCCACATCGGACAATCATTCTCGAATAGTTAGGATAAAGCCTTTCAGGACTAGAACCAGCGCTGCATACATATGACTTCGCATATTCGTCACATCGAGGCGTAACTTCCCCAAGTACTATTACATGTGTTGAGCAACAAATAGGACTCAGCTAGACGGTTGGGAACAATGGTTTTCTGAGCCAAATGATCACATGCATTTGATGCTTCTTTGCTTTACTTTTCCAACACACTTACATTGCACTCACTAACAAAATTCTTTACTCTAACCATCACCATTTCTTGGATAATAAAGCAAATATGTCTAGATGATATTCTACGAAATTCTCAGAGACTGAGAAAGGCAAAACTCACGAAACAACATCTGACTCAAAAGCCTATATTCCAGAGTCCAATACTAGGAGTGAAAACCCGCAATTTGAAGTTGATGTTTATGAGGATGTAGAGTCATCTGGAGAAGGGACTTCTTTAGATGAAGAGGTCGGAGGAGTGGGGGATAATAGGGCTCCCGATACATTTCATGATGTTGTTTTTCAAGAAGAACCCAACGACTCTTAGATATCAACTATGGATGAGGCAATATTAAGGAGGATGTGGTTAAAACATGGGAATCTTTGGAATGATGTATGGGTTTCTAATGTTTTGGAAAGGCCCCTAACCATCCAGAAGGCTACATAGCCATCAATCGACAAATATGTTCCGTCAAGAGCATTCCTTCCTTTCATCCTTTTGTTGTTGACTTCCACAAACGAATTAATATAGCTCCAATGCAGCTTCATCCAACGATGCAATCTTACCTCTACACATTGTATATAGTACACATGGAAATCTTGGGTAAGGAACCCACCTTTGAAGACGTCATCCTTTATTACAACTTCAAACATTGCCAGAAAGAATCCTCGTCTTTCCTTTATTTTGAATCTGCACCCAACAAGAAAATCATTACCGAGGGATTCAGCAACGTAGGAGACATATACCATACTGGTTTTATGTTCGTCACCAAGAGGGTTGTGCCAGAAGATAGCTTCGGTCCAGTAAGCTTTCGATTTTCATCCACCTTATTGGGCGTTACTCAACACATTCTTTAATACTTGTCTTTATCTCTAGGTCCTACTCTGAAGAAGCCTTAGGGTAGGAAGTACCAATAACATCTAACTGTGTTGTTAAATGCTCCCGCCACTTCACTAAGTGTCAAACGTTGCCATGTTGATGAACTTCTACATCGATACAACTTCACTAAGTGTCAATTATCATTATTAATTGTTTATAAAATATTTACTAACATTTCTATCTAGAATATATATATATACAGGTTGTGTATACAGGACTTAAATACTGAAGACTATATAGTTTTAGAGTTTTAAGAGATTTAGAATTCAAGAGAGATTCAAGACTCATGAGTAATCAAGATATTAAGTGTTCAAGACAAATATAGTAATAGAGTCTAGTTTATATGTAAGACTCTGAATAACACTCCAGGTTCAAATTTTGTTTTTTAAATTTAAATTTCAAATTGTTTTTCTATCTTACTTATGATTTCAAATATAAGTTTTAAAGTTTTAATAAATATAAGTTTATATAGTTATATAGTTTCAAATTTTATAAATTTATAAATATGTTTATATAATATATTATTATGATTTCATACGATTTTACGCTTTAGAATATTCATTTATATCACTAGGTTTTAATTCAAGAATTTCTAGAATAACATATATGATTAAACAATTAAAAATTAGCTTTTTAAAAAACAAAAGTACATGACATGTGCCAACATACATAAAAGGCTATGTCGACATATAACTGTCAGAAATTGAATATTCAAAGGAAGTGACTTTTTGTTTCTGAGACGTTGCAACCTTTTACATATTATAAATAGGGGCTGATTTCAAAAAAATTCATAGTTTTTATTCTCCATCTTCACCCTTCTTCATACCACCATTAATATTTCATATTTCATTGATTTCTACATGAATTACATCAAACTTTTTCTTTTCTCAATCTCTATCTTCTGCTTTCTGAATTGAAGTGCTATAGAAGAGTTATAGGGCTTTTGTAATCACTTGGGAAGTGTTTGCGAAAGGGTGTGTTCCTAGTAGCCCTGAAATCAAGGAAAGGGAGCGGTTTTAACCTTGTACCGTAGAACCAAGGGTGTTTGGATCGGTATTAACCTTGTAGCCGTGAAATCAAGGGGATTGTACTTGGATATTGATTAAAAAAAACTCTGCGCAATCCAGCATTGCGTGGGAATGGACGTAGGAGTAATCCGAGCCAGTATAAAATTCGGTGCGTTTTTTCCTTTTCTGCATTTTATATTTTCTATTTATGTGTTTGTGTTTGATTCAGTGTCTATGATCGTCTCTATTGTGTGCGATTCATATAGTAGATCATTTGAGTGAAAGATTTTCGCAAATTCCTTATAAACACTATTCACCCTCTCTAGTGTTAGTCTTGCCTTAAGATCCGCATTCCCTAACAATTGGTATCAGAGCATAGGTTTCAAAAAGTTCATAATCTAATTTTTGAAAATTTGAAATGATTTCTAACACTAGTTTTAATTCATGCATTGCGTCAATGTTTGAAGAGTCTGCATTCAATTATGTTAGAAATTCAAGTGATCCACTGAATTATTGTCCAGTACAGGAAAATATGTGTTACATGGCTATTGGAAACTCAAGTTCTGAAAATATGGGTTACGTGGCTGTTGAAAATTCAAATTCTGAAGTGGTGTATTACATGGCTGTTGAGAATTCAAATTCTGATGGACAAATGGTGGAAATCAAAAAGGACAAATGGATATTGGATAGTGGCTATTCGAGACATATGTATGATGGGAAATCCGGAATTACTGAATAATCTAGTATATGAAGATGGGGGAATGGTCAACTTTGGTGACAACTCTAAAGGAAATATTGTTGGCATCGACAATGTCGGTAATTCTAAAACCCCTACTATTTCTGATGTTTTATTAGTAAGGAATTTCAAACATAACTTACAAAGTATAAGTCAACTTTACGATAGAGGCTATAAAATAAGCTTTGAAAAGATAATTGCTTTATAGAAGATAGAAATTCAAAAATAATATTCGAAGGAGAGAGAACGAAAAATATCTATATATTAAGTATGAAAATCTCCAATGATAATATATGTCTTTTGGACACTACAAGTGACCCTTGGATCTGGCATAAGAGATTAGGTCATATAAATTTTAAACACAATTCTAGGATTTCAAAGTTAGATTCAATTAGGAGATTACCCAAAATGAAATTCAAAGTAAATAATTTATGCGACACTTGTCGGTTCGGAAAATTAAAAAGAAATTCGTTTAAATCAAAAGAAGAAATAACTATCTCGAAACCATTAGAATTAATTCACATGGATATATTCGGTCCATCCCAAATACAATCATTAAATCACAATAAATATGTTTACGTAGTAGTCGACGAATTTTCTAGATTTATCTAGACTTTATTTCTTAAAAAATGATGCTTTTGATTAATTTAAAACATTTTATAAAATAATTATAAATTTATTATCCTTAAAAATCAAAACAATACGTAGTGACCATGGTGGAGAATTCAAAATTGAAAATTTTGAAAAAAATTGTAATAAAAAAGGGAATAACCCATACTTTTTCTTTCCCTAGAACCCCATAACAAAATGGAGTAGTTGAACGTAAAAATAGGCCGATACAAGAGTGCGCGAGAACTATGTTATCTGATAGTAACGTACTAAGGAAACTTTGGGCCGAGGCAGTTGCAACAGCTTGTTATATTTTAAATAGAATTTCTATAAGACCTTCACTCATAAAACACCATATGAACTTCTGTATAACAAGAAACCAAAAGTATCATATTTTAAAATATTTGAAAGTAAATGTTTTATACTTAACACTAAAGAAAATTTAGCTCGAAATCCGATGAAAGCATATTTATTGGATTTTCAAAGAGAAGTAAGGCATATAGAGTTTTTAATTTAAGAACTAATACCATCGAAGAAACATTAAACGTATCCTTTGATGAAAATTATAAAAATATAACAAATCATAACGAAGGTGAAAGTGAAAATGAGATATATGAAACAAACAATGAAATTAATCAATCAAATAAATGAATTAGATTACTAAGAGATCATCCTATAGAAAATATCTTAGGAGATATTGAATTCGTTATTAGTTTTCGAAACCAATTAAATAATATGAGTAATTCAACATTTGTTTCTACTATTGAACCTAAGGATCCAAAGGAAGCATCATCTGATGATTCATGGATCCTTGCTATGCAAGACGAATTGAATCAGTTTACCTGGAACGATGTATGGGAACTTGTTCCTAGACCAGAGAACAAAACTATAATTGGAACTAAATGAGTTTATAAAAATAAAATGAATGAACACGGTGAGGTCGTAAGAAATAAGGCACGATTAGTAGCACAAGGTTATACTCAAGAAGAAGGAATATATTACGATGAAATGTTTGCCCCCGTAGTAAGATTAGAAGGAATTAGGATATTACTAGCCTTTGCTAATCGTAATAATTTCAAACTATATCAAATGGATTTTAAAAGTTCTTTTCTAAATGAATATGTTAAAGAAGACATATATGTAGAGCAACAACCCCTTTTTGAAGATGAAAAATTACGAAATTATGTACATAAATTAAAGAAAGCGTTATATGGATTAAAACAGGTTCTTAGGGCTTGGTATGATAGATTTTCGAAATAGGTAAAATAGATAATACTCTGTTTATATAAGAAATAATAACGATATACAATTAGTACAAATTTATATTGACGATATAATCTTTGGATCAACAAATAATAAAACGAATAAATGTTTTTCAGATATTATGACCTAAGAATTTGAGATGAGTCACATGGGAGAACTAACATTCTTCTTAGGCTTACAAATTCATCAATTAAAGAATGAAATAATTATTAATCAAGAAAAATACGCATGAGATTTAATTAATAAATATAATTTAACAACAACTAATGGGAGACTAACTCCTATGGCAATTATTATAGCCTTAAGTAAAGATAATACATCAAAAGACGTTGATCCAAAATTATATTGGTATATGATATGATCATTATTATATATAAATGTAGTAGACCAGATATAATGCATAATGTATGTCTCTGTGCAAGATATCAATCGTAACCTAAGGAACCTCATTTAAAAGTCGTAAAACGTATTCTAAGATATGTAAAACATACATCAGATTTTGGATTATTTTATCCTAAGGATGTTTCATTTGATTTAATTTCTTATTGTGATGCTAATTATGTGGGATGTAAATCCGATCGTAAAAGCACTAGTGGAACATGTCATTTCGTAGGACATTCACTAGTTTCGTGGTTTAGTAAAAAGAAAAATACAGTATCTCTATCAACAACTGAAGCGGAATATATATATCTGCTGCTTTGGCTAGTCCACAAGTAATATTTATGCAACAAACTTTAAAAGATTTTGGATTATATATAAATAAATCACCAATATACTGCGATAATACAAGCGCTATAAATATATCTAAAAATCCAACTCATCATTTAAGAACTAAACATATAGATATACGACGTCGTTTTTAAGATAACGTAAGTAAGCAGAAAATTTCACTCGAATTTACAGAAACAGAAAAATAAATAGCAGATATATTAACAAAACCATTAAACGAAGCAACGTTTACTAAATTTAGAAGAGAATTAGGTATTTGTTCATTAAGTGAACTAGAGTAATTAAATATATTAATATATATAAAAATAAAAAGAAAAATTAGAAAAATAAAATCAAAAATGGATGTATGTCGACATATATTTTTAGCTTTTCGACATATAACTGCCAGATTTCAATTCCACCATAAGTTAGTTAAAACAACTATTTAAACTTTTTACTTCGAATTTTCTTCTTCATCCTCTCATTTTATTTCTGAAAAAAACTCAAAAATAAATCAAACAATGGCCTCCACTAATTATAATAATCAAATTAATTCTGAATCATTCGTTGGATCGTCCGAAGGTCCTTTTCAACGCTCTACTCTTGCTCGCATGATGAAATTAGAAGAAAAAATGGAGAATGTACTCCAATTTCTTGCTGAAATCTAGGTTCTACAGGTTCGGACGAATCAAGAGCATATAAAATAAGGAAAGATAATGAAAAATCTACAAAAGTTTGTTACGGATAATCAGACAAATCCAATTATCATCGAAGATGATAATCCAATCGTGGAAGAGGAAAAAGACGAAGAGGAAGAGATGATAGAAGAGGAGGAAAAAGAAGAGGACCAAAATGAAGGCATGGAAGAGGATGATCAAGTCATATGAATTGGCGAAGTTTGTTTCAATCGAGAAGGGAATACAATTGAGCAAAATGGGGAATTTTGTCTTCATTACCCAAATTACCCAATTCAAAAGTCCCCAATTACGAAGAATTAGACGTTTAGGTTTCTCGTTTATTCGTACAAATGATGTAGTATGTACATAGTATTTCATGTTCTCATGAAACGTTGTAATTTGAATTGGTTTGTATTGTTTGGATTGTTAATACATGGTTATAATATAGGCATGAATTTAGGCGGAGTTATATATATTATTACTTTAGTGTAGATTTAAGTATAATATATGGATAGGTTATATATATTTAAGATATAAATCTAGGAGGAGTATATATAGAATTTCTTTTTGTTGATAACAAAAGGGGAGAATTATAAAATAAGCTTAGTTTAAGGGGAAGTATGTAGGATTCATGATGACAGGGGGAGTACTAGAAGGACCAGATCAATTAGTATCAACAGGTAATGAACAGGTATGAATATTTTACAATCAAGGTTGTCATCATCGAAAAGAGGGAGATTGTTGGAGAATGAAGTTTTAACGACAACAACCTTATTTCAATTATCATTATTAGTTGTTTGTAAAATATATAATAACATTTCTATCTAGAATATACATACATACATATATATATATATATATATAGATATATGCAGGATGTGTATATAGGACTTAAATACTGAAGACTGTACAGTTTTAGAGTTTCAAGAGATTCAAAATTCAAGAGAGATTCAAGACTAATGAGTAATCAAGATATCAAGAGTTCAAGACAAATATAATAATAGAGTCTAGTTTATATATAAGACTCTGAATAGTGCACCAGGTTCAAATCCTGTTTTTTAAATTTCAAATTCTGATTTTCAAATTTCAAATTCTAATTTCAAATTGTTTTTCTATCTTACTTATGTTTCAAATATAAGTTTTAAAGTTGTAATAAATATAAGTTTATATAGTTATATAGTTTTAAATCTTATAAATTTATAAATATGTTTATATAATATGTTCTTATGATTTCATATGATTTTACACTTTAGAATATTCATTTATATCACTAAGTTTTAATTCAAGAATTTCCAGAATAATTTATATGATTAAACAATTGAAAGTTTGCTTTTTAAAAAATAAAAATACATGACATATGTCGACATACATAAAAGGCTATGTTAACATACAACTGTCAGAAATTCAACTTTCAAAGGAAGTATCTTTTCACCATTTGTAACGTTTCCGAGACGTTGCAACCTTTCACATACAATAAATAGGGCTGATTTCGAATTTTTTTCATAGTTCTTCTTCTCCAACTTCACCCCTCTTTATACCACCATTAATATTTCATAATTTATTGATTTCTATACTTCTACTTTGTCGATTTCTACTCAAATTACATTAAACTTCGTCTTTTCTCAATCTCTATCTACTACTCTATGAATTGAAGTGCTATTAAAGAGTTATAGGGTTGTTGTAATAATTTGGGAAGTGTTTGATAAAAGGGTGTTCCTTGTATCCCTGAAATCAAGGAAAGGGAGTGGTTTTAACCTTGTAGCCATAAAGTCAAGGGTGTTTGGTGCGGTTTTAACCTTGTAGCCGTGAAATCAAAGGGATTGTACTTGGATATTGATAATAATAAAATTCTATGCAATTCAGGGTTGCGTGAGACTGGACATAGGAGTAATCCGAGCCAGTATAAAATCCGGTGTTCTTTCCTTTTCTGCATTTTATATTTATCTATTTCTATGTTTGTTTTTGATTCTATGTCTGTGATCATCTCTATTGTATGTGATTCATATAGTAGATCATTTAAGTTTAAAATTTTCATAAATTACTTATAAACACTATTCACCCCCTTTAGTGTTAGTCTTGCCTTCAGATTTGTATTCCGTATTCCCTAATAGGGATCCTATGGATGTTCCCCCAAGCACTATTCCTTCGGTACCTGTAGGACCAGACGAGGGGACAAGTAACAACTAAGACTAATATCAAGATCAAGGCAAAGGGGGTTCAGAAGAGCAAGGAAACTACTGGTTCTAGTCAGGAACTTCGGGCAGGGAAGAAAGGGAAATCCCTTGAAAAGATAACCAGTGTGGGAGCCGGGATCCCTTCTCCCTAAGATACGGTCACCGAGGATCCTGAAGAAAAAATTGTTGAGGAAGGGTCCAAAGCCTCTCCTTTGAAAGATACCACTGCTACAAAGGATCAGTCTGCTCCTAAAACTCCGCCCCTAACCAAATCTCTAGTCCATAATTCTCAACCAGAGGAATCCATGTCACTATTTTGTGGTCTAGGCAACCTGCCTTTGCCGGATACTATCTATTATTCTCAAGATCTGGGATCAGGCATCTTTTTCCGACCTTTGAAGAGGAAATCACACCTACTAAAGCAGGCTTAACTTTCGCCAACTAGCCTAACTCCAGGCTCTAGTCCGTCAAGGGGTCACAGCCACGCACACGACACGAGCACTGCACATCACAACAGCTTTTTCATCGTGTGCTTCCCTAGTTCTGACTCGAACTTCCTTTCTGAACTGTAGGTGTAATGACTAGGCAGAAGAAGTATGCCAAAGAGTTTGGTTCATGGCTTTCCGACACTAGACCCGGTCATAGAGGTTCCTTAGACTGGGATCGCTTAGACAGGCGAAGTCAAGTAGATTTGGAGTGATAGAGATCCTGGGAAAAGGAAAGGGAGAGGGAGTAGCAAAAAGATAAGGAAACAGCTCTTTGGCAAATCGAAAAAGAGCGTGAGGAGAAAAAGGAACTCGATCGAGAGAGGTATCGTCGTGACTCTAGTCATCGCTCTCATAGTAAATCTAGTTGGGGATCTGAAGACAAGATCACTAGAGGGCAATCCTTGGCCAAGGACTCATCTCCATCCAACATTTCTCCTGCTCCCCAATCTCAATCCAAGAAGACTCCTCTATAACCCATGATTACTACTCCATCAGGCGGGCATAAAGAGAAAGAGATCCAGATTTCCCCTTTCTAGGTCCTTCGAAGATAGGTCTAGATCCGATTCTAACTTTATCATCTCGCTATACTGGTAGATGTACGTACACTTATGCGAGGAGACTGTCCGAGGATATTCGAAGACTCAAGATCGAAATGGCTAACATGAATCAGGAATGAGATTTTGGTAAGAAGCTCTTAGGATCCAACTAAAAAGAGTTGGATGTGAGTGAAACTCAGCTTATAGAGGTGAAGGAACGATATGATAAAACAAAGGCTGAGCTTGATAATGTATGTGTCGGGATGAACACCGAGCTGAGTGAATGGTCGCTTTTGACCAAGTCTTTCAATGATGAGTTGAAACTGGTGTCGGTGTCTAACAAATTTCTGATTGTTGAGCTTGTATCTTGAAAAAGTGAGAGAGGCAAATTGCTGAAAGAGAAGGATGAATTGGCAAGAGAAAATGCCAAGCTTAAGGCCTGGTTGGTTGCTTTTGAGAAGGCGAAGGGAGTGGCTAAGACCAACGCCAAAGCTGCTCTTGAAACTGTATCCAACACTCTTACCAAATATGATTAAGAGGTTCAAGGCCTGAAAGCTAAAGTGGTCGAGGCCGATAAAATGTTGGAAAATCTTGGCATTAAGGTATTAACCTTTTATGCATGAATTCTCCGGCATCGTGATCTGTCATGGGCCAGAGATTATCCGTAGACTCTAGTGGACACTTGAGAAATCTTCATACAGGAAGAGAAGGATGCTTCAGAAGATGGCATCGTCGATGGGGCCAAATTAATGGAAACATATTTGGAACGTGATAAGCCATAGGTTGGTCCGATGGTCGAAGACCATTGAAAGAGGAGGAAGATGCAGAATGCCTTAAGCTCAAAGGCAATCCCCCACTTGAAGGGGAGTCCAGTACGACTAAAGATGATACTATTGATGCTCAATTGAGAAGCCACCCTACTCAGGGAACTTGTAATGACCCGCATTGTCAGAGGTATTATAATTAATTTAGTTAATTATTTAAAATAGTGATTTAGGGAATTAAATCGTTGTTTAATTAATTATAGTGAATATTTAATTAATTTAAATAATTAAATAATATATTTAATTCATAAATAATCAAAAATATTGGAAATCACAATATTCTGTGAACTGGGTCATCCCTAAGATTTAGTTCAGCTTAGAGTTGGGTTATATTGATGAATATATTCAATCGACGTCAGTTTGAACGTAGAATTATAATATAATTAAAATAAAGCTTGGAACGACGCGGCAGTTCGCTATTTGGCAAGTCGAACTTCAATTGGATATACAGGATCCGTTTTAAATCGGATTTCTGTGAAATAAGAAACGTGTGGAGCTGGTGAAGTATATCTTTCTAGTGGAAGAGAAATATCGGGATTTCGTCGTGTAGATTTTGAGTTGCGTCCAAATCAAATTCTCAGAAATGCAGCGCCCTGACCATAACGATTTAATTATATTTTATATAAGGATTTAAATAGAAATCGAACATCGATATAACTCTGACGATGTAATATCGATTTGTAAATACACACAGGAATATTCTGGAGTTGTACGGTATTCCATGTGAATATATACGATAATATTTAAATTTTAAATATTAAATTTAATTATATTATTTATATATTTAAATAGGCTATTTAGAGCTTTAAAAATAGCCACTTGTGCAAACGAAGTCGGAATTCGACGAAACCAGTTTCGTTGGGACCGTAATGTCAAACTCTAGCTGCATGTCCAGTTTGGTGATTTTTGGGTATCATGTATGATCATGCGAAATTTTAGAAGGCAAATACAATATAAAAATCAATATAAAAATATTATTTTTATTCCTATAAATAGCCTCACATTAGTCTAAACCTAATTTGGAACTCAGGAAAAATTGCGCCGCCCCTTCTAAACTTTCCAGCGAAACAAAAACGTGAAAATATCCTCTTCAAAAATCCACACAAACCCGAATAAAATCCTATAAATCATGGAGTGTATATATTCTTGATCAGTGAGTGTTGCTCGTCATTTCTATGGGAGTTTCAATGGGTTCGATTTCCTTTTCGTGTGGGTATGTTTTCCACAGTAAACTAGGGTTGGGATTATGGTGAAATCGAGGCAATCGTTCAAGTTTTGGGTGTTGTTTTCGGGATCTAGGGATAATTCCGCACCTGCTATACAAGTTCGGGGGGATTCGGTGGCGATGAACATCAATAAGAGTGTTAGGCAGTGCGTATCGAAGACAGTACTTCGATGCGACTCCAGCTGGTGCGAGCTCATTCCTTGGGGGTCAGAGATGTAGAGTCTGGGAAGAGGATTGGAGCGATGGTTTTGGTTGCGAGAACGATGGTGAGTTGAGCAAGAATGAGGCTTGCTTAAACTAGAAGATGGTCTGTTTTATTCCTGGAGCTGGAATAGCATCGGGGAAGAACCAAAGAAGGCAGGGAGATGGGCCGTGGGTTTAAATGGGGATTGGGCTGGTGTTGAAGGGGTGAGGCCCATTTTGGTTTGAATCTATTTTAATTCAACTTTAAACAATATACAAACTTCTATAATGTGTAACTTCGCCGTACTGTATCAGAATTGGACGAAACAAGTTGCGTTAGGATCGTATGGACGAGAGCTTCCCAATGGAACTGACTGGAAGTGGATTGGAGCTCGTTTGAATTTATAGCGAAATAAATTATATGATTCAAATCAAACAACAGTTTATCGTTCTTTAACGATGAACTGGCAAAGTGAGTAAAACTCACCAACTCTGAATAGTTCTATTTTTACATTGTATTTTTAGAACTGTTAAAAATTGTCTGTTTGATTGTGTGTTGACTGTTTGATTGAACTGCTAGTCAGTTAGTGGAAATTATATATATATATGTATATATATATAAACCGTTAAATATTTATAAGTTGATTCTGCCATCAGAATATCTCATGTCAAAGTGAAATCGATGTTAATCGTATTGTCTAACATCTGTGATGCAGGGAAACAGGTTGGAGGAATCCAACTGGATTCCTCAACATTTATTTTACTGTTATTCACATATTTTGATATATGGTGTGATATATAATCTGCTGCTGATTATGTGTGTTTGGACGATATTCATCGTTGTTATATGGTATGTTAAATACCATAAGAAATACCAGAAAGATAAAAAGAGATTTTTCAATGTGTATTTTGAAAATAATTTATTTATATAAAATCAATGGATTTTATATTATAAAAGAAAAAGGATTTTGAATAAAAGAATTATATTTGTAAATCAAATATAAGGGAATTATATTTGTAAATCAAATATAAGGGAAAGAATGTGTTAAACAGATATAGAGGGAAATATTTGTAAAACAAATATATAAGGAAATATTTGTCAAAAAAATAAGAAGAGAAATATTTGTAAACCATTTACAAATAAAATAGAATTATAAAGGAAATATTTGTAGAACATTTACAAATAGAATAAAAGGGATTATTTATTTATTTAGGAAATAAATAGAATTAGAATAAAGGAATATTTATTTGAGAAAATAAATAGAATAAAGGAAATATTTATTTAGAAAATAAATACAATATTATAAAAGGAGTTAGAATTAACCAGTTAGAGTTAAAGGAGTTAATCGAATATAATTTATTTGAATAGAGTTAAAGGAGTAAATCGAATATAGTTTATTTGAAAGGAGTTAATCAGTTAGAGTTGACCAGTTAGAGGTAATCAAATAGAGTTAATCGATTAGAGTTAAAAACGAACTAGAGTAAATCGTATAGAGTTAAAGAAATAGAGTTAATCGATTAGACTTAAAAACGAACTAGAGTAAATCGTATAGTGTTAAAGAAATAGAGTTAAGCAAAATTTGAAAATGACTAGAGATTAATAAGTTGAATGGTTTCCTGAGTATCGATCTGATGTTGGTTTCGGCCTTCGGGGTTTATACTTAGGAAGTTATTCTCTTGTTAGTTTATAGTTAGAGTCTGATAGATGTGGAAGAATAGTGATACATAATTAAGCCATGGAAATGTTTTCCAGTGTTAATAACGTATATTTTCTAAACATAGAATATGAGGAAATATATATATATACATATGTTTGATGATTGATCGATATAATTTCCATCTGGAAATAATATCGTTGTTTGCACACTTGTTTTTCTTTGATAGTTAAATCACAGACTATCGAAATTTTGACCATTTTAACGTTGTTAATATGGAGAGACCGGTTGGATTATTATCCAAAGAACCATTCTGTATTGGCATAAGCGTTGCGAATCATATATGCCAAAGAAAATTGAAGACGGAGTAAAGTGCAAGGGCTATTGTATAAGTCTTAGATAACAGTGACTAAGATGGATATGCTGAATAGTGCCTTCGGTTTGTCCAGTCCCAGGACAACTTGTATGGACGAAGGTCTGACAGAGTATATCTGGTAGATCACGTAAGTTGATCGTTTCAAATGTATTTACGTTGGTGGCGGAGGAATTCGTTTCTCTTAGCTGTATACCCGTGGTATTTTTGGGGAAATCAATTTGTGATTTGGCGGGTTTGATGATGTGACATTCAAAGTGAATGAAGATGTGACATGTAAAAGATATGCATAGCTTCTAGCCTCACATCCGGTAAATGACAGAAATCGGGCAGGCAACATGGCTAAGTCGGTCGCACCGAAGTAAGGTGTATAATCACCTATCTAAAGAATATTCATTTGCTTCTTTAATCTATCAATGCTGTCCCATATCTATATACGGGAAACGGTTGCTGATCCCAACCGTTGGCGATGTACATTCGATAGACTCAAGCGAAATGAGTGGTCGGTCATGTGTGGCTGAGTTGCAAGGTGTTCTTGTTGAACTCCAGTGTATCGTTCCTAAAGTACACTGATCGGAAGGTGGTTCAATACCTTGTCATAGTTGGAAATCCATTACCCAATACGTGCTTGCGGTTTCGATTGTATACTATATGTAGAACGTGAGATGAAAGCATTTCTGCTAGATTGATATCTATTTGTACATAGACATTATTATAATATCAAAAGGTTTTTGATATAAATATATTTTGGATTCTCATAAGGGAAAAACCCGTTCCGTTATACGATGTGGTCTTATGAGATATCGTTTACTTGTTCAGACCGTTTTAAACTGTTTTACTCATACCAGTCTCATGACTGACCCGGTGTTTATTTTGTTTTGTTTTCCCTAAACTCTTGGGTGCCCAATTTTGTACGGGCAGTCAAGTAGTCAGGAATTTACAGATATACTGGAAGAGCTTGGAGCAGGAGGCTTCAAGATTATATAGCTATAGTTATTTCCGCTGTGTTGTAAGTGTGTACTCTGATAAGTGCTATTGTATACATAGCTATTATATTTCAAAGTTATGTTATATATTGTATGTTATTCGTTCCACTGTGAGATTCGTGTTACTCTGATGATGTAAGTTCTTCTTTTTCTTTTTATATTCTAAGTTTTTATCTTATCTATCCTCACCCTCTAATTTCTTTCATTAATTTCCAGGATTTTTCGATGTTTGGTTAGTCATCATCGTGTTTATGTCAATAACCAAAGTCGCTAAAAATTCGGGTCATTACAGTTGGTATCAGAGCTTAAGTTAAGAATTACCTTGGCTCTGTGGCGTGACTCAGTAGAGATAGGGTTAGTAATACCCTAGATTGAGTTGAGTGTATATATTTACGAGAGAGCGTATTTGTTATTTGATATAAGAAATTGTTTTATATTGTGGGGATTCATTGGTTGAGTTGTTGATGGGTTCTGGTCGATCAGTTTGATCCACTGTATCGGTAGGAGTTTAAAAACACTCGAATACGATGGGTCGACACGATATGTTTTGAAAAGAGGGTAAATTAAAATAAGTTCACCCAAGATATATCTTGATATAGAAAAGATATATTAGAATTATAATATATTGGTTGTGATTATAATCAGATAAGATTATAAAGTGAAATGGTTATATATAACCAACCAGAATTCATATAAGTGGAATAAGATGAATTAAATCTGAATTTAAATCAGAATTAGGAATTAAAATAAGGGAATTTTAAGTTCCTGGGAGATTTTGAAAATATTTTTCAATTTGAAATAAATATAGTATTGAACTCACCTTGATGACTGGAAAATAATTCCGAGGATGGATTGATACATCGTCGGTGTGATTTTCGAGTTCCTAAGTGACGGATTACTACCAAGGATTTTGTTTTTGAATTGGTTTGAGAAAACAAGTGTTTAGAAATTCAACTGTTTTGAATTGGTATTGTGATTTCGAATTAATTTGAAATGAACCCAGGAATTTAAATTCTGGAATTAAACTTTAACTATTGAAGTTAAATAGAATGAGATAGTAAAAGTGAATGAGAAATTTGAATTTAACTTGAACTAAGTTAAATTAAAACTGGATTGGATTATAGAATAATCTGAATGAAATTAAGTTGATAAACTAAGAGTTGAAATTGGATATTGGAGTTTAAATGAAATTCGACTTAAGTATAAGCGAATGGTTTGATTTGAGGATATAAACTAATCGAAGTTAGATTAGTATGACATTGGTATATGTGGGTTGATAACAGGTGAAAGTAGTAGAGTTGATATGCCCGACAAAAAGGTACAAGTTTATATTTGATATAAGCATGAGATTTATGAGCCGAATTGGCAAGCCGTTTGGCTGTTTGATTTTCTTTTGGGTTGAAGAAGGCCTAGAGAGGCGAGTTGTGGTTTTACCGATAGGGCTGTACAAAGGAGGTTATAGCGAAATTTTCCGAAAATTTGAAGTGTTAGAAAATTTTCAGAATTTTTGAAAATTTTAGTTAGTCGGAATAAATAAATATTTTAGTCGATATTAATTGGTTCAGTTGAAATCAGAAATAAGGGGTAAACAAATCTTAGGAATTCCAATAGATAGGGTCGTCCTCTAACTTAGCAATTTCGAGGACGAAATTATTTTAAGTGGGAAAGAATGTAATGACCCGCATTGTCAGAGGTATTATAATTAATTTAGTTAATTATTTAAAATAGTGATTTAGGGAATTAAATCGTCGTTTAATTAATTATAGTGAATATTTAATTAATTTAAATAATTAAATAATATATTTAATTCAGAAATAATCAAAAATATCGGAAATCATAATATTATGTGAACTGGGTTATCCCTAAGATTTAGTTCAGCTTAGAGTTGGGTTATATTGACGAATATATTCAATCGACGTCAGTTTGAACGTAGAATTATAATATAATTAAAATAGAACTTGGAACGACGCGGCAGTTCGCTATTTGGCGAGTCGGACTTCAATTGGATATACAGGGTCCGTTTTAAATCGGATTTCTGTGAAACAAGAAATGTGTGGAGCTGGTGAAGTATATCTTTCTAGTGGAAGAGAAATATCGGGATTTCGTCGTGTAGATTTTGAGTTACGTCCAAATCAAATTCTTAGAAATGCAGCGCCCTGACCATAACGATTTAATTATATTTTATATAAGGATTTAAATAGAAATCGAACATCGATATAACTCTGACGATGTAATATCGATTTGTAAATACATACAGGAATATTCTGGAGCTGTACGGTATTCCATGTGAATATATACGATAATATTTAAATTTTAAATATTAAATTTAATTATATTATTTATATATTTAAATAGGCTATTTAGAGCTTTAAAAATAGCCACTTGTGCAAACGAAGTCGGAATTCGACGAAACCAGTTTCGTTGGGACCGTAATGTCAAACTCTAGCTGCATGTCCAGTTTGGTGATTTTTGGGTATCATGTATGATCATGCGAAATTTTAGAAGGCAAATACAATATAAAAATCAATATAAAAATATTATTTTTATTCCTATAAATAGCCTCACATTAGTCTAAACCTAATTTGGAACTCAGGAAAAATTGCGCCGCCCCTTCTAAACTTTCCAGCGAAACAAAAACGTGAAAATATCCTCTTCAAAAATCCACACAAACCCGAATAAAATCCTATAAATCATGGAGTGTATATATTCTTGATCAGTGAGTGTTGCTCGTCATTTCTATGGGGGTTTCAATGGGTTCGATTTCCTTTTCGTGTGGGTATGTTTTCCACAGTAAACTAGGGTTGGGATTATGGTGAAATCGAGGCAATCGTTCAAGTTTTGGGTGTTGTTTTCGGGATCTAGGGATAATTCTGCACCTGCTATACAAGTTCGAGGGGATTCGGTGGCGATGAACATCGATAAGAGTGCTGGGTAGTGCATATCGGAGACAGTACTTCGACGCGACTCCAGCTGGTGCGAGCTCATCCCTTGGGGGTCGGAGATGTAAAGTCTGGGAAGAGGATTGGAGCGATGGTTTTGGTTGCGAGAACGATGGTGAGTTGAGCAAGAACGAGGCTTGCTTAAACTAGAAGATGGTATGTTTTATTCCTGGAGCTGGAATAGCATCGGGGAAGAACCGAAGAAGGCAGGGAGATGGGCCGTAGGTTTAAAAGGGGAATGGGCTGGTGTTGAAGGGGTGAGGCCCATTTTGGTTTGAATCTATTTTAATTAAACTTTAAACAATATACAAACTTCTATAATGTGTAACTTCGCCGTACGGTATCAGAATTGGACGAAACAAGTTGCGTTAGGATCGTATGGACGAGAGCTTCCCAATGGAACTGACTGGAAGTGGATTGGAGCTCGTTTGAATTTATGGCGAAATAAATTGTTTGATTCAAATCAAACAACAGTTTATCGTTCTTTAACGATGAACTGCCAAAGTGAGTAAAACTCACCAACTCTGAATAGTTCTATTTTTACAGTGTATTTTTAGAACTGTTAAAAATTGTCTGTTTGATTGTGTGTTGACTGTTTGATTGAACTGCTAGTCAGTTAGTGGAAATTATATATATATATGTATATATATATATAAACCGTTAAATATTTATAAGTTGATTCTGCCATCAGAATATCTCATGTCAAAGTGAAATCGATGTTAATCGTATTGTCTAACATCTGTGATGCAGGGAAACAGGTTGGAGGAATCCAACTGGATTCCTCAACATTTATTTTACTGTTATTCACATATTTTGATATATGGTGTGATATATAATATGCTGTTGATTATGTGTGTTTGGACGATATTCATCGTTGTTCTATGGTATGTTAAATACCATAAAAAATACCAGAAAGATAAAAAGAGTTTTTTCAAAGTATATGTTGAAAATAATTTATTTATATAAAATCAATGGATTTTATATTATAAAAGAAAAAGGATTTTGAATAAAAGAATTATATTTGTAAATCAAATATAAGGGAATTATATTTGTAAATCAAATATAAGGGAAAGAATGTGTTAAACAGATATAGAGGGAAATATTTGTAAAACAAATATATAAGGAAATATTTGTCAAACAAATAAGAAGAGAAATATTTGCAAACCATTTACAAATAAAATAGAATTATAAAGGAAATATTTGTTGAACATTTACAAATAGATTAAAAGGGATTATTTTTTTTATTTAGGAAATAAATAGAATTAGAATAAAGGAATATTTATTTGAGAAAATAAATAGAATAAAGGAAATATTTATTTAGAAAATAAATACAATATTATAAAAGGAGTTAGAATTAACCAGTTAGAGTTAAAGGAGTTAATCGAATATAATTTATTTGAATAGAGTTAAAGGAGTAAATCGAATATAGTTTATTTGAAAGGAGTTAATCAGTTAGAGTTAACCAGTTAGAGGTAATCAAATAAAGTTAATCGATTAGAGTTAAAAACGAACTAGAGTAAATCGTATAGAGTTAAAGAAATAGAGTTAATCGATTAGAGTTAAAAACGAACTTGAGTAAATCGTATAGAGTTAAAGAAATAGAGTTAAGCAAAATTTGAAAATGACTAGAGATTAATAAGTTGAATGGTTTCCTGAGTATCGATCTGATGTTGGTTTCGGCCTTCGGGGTTTATACTTAGGAAGTTATTCTCTTGTTAGTTTATAGTTAGAGTCTGATAGATGTGGAAGAATAATGATACATAATTAAGCCATGGAAATGTTTTCCAGTGTTAATAACATATATTTTCTAAACATAGAAAATGAGGAAATATATATATACATATGTTTGATGATTGATCGATATAATTTCCATCTGGAAATAATATCGTTGTTTGCACACTTGTTTTTCTTTGATAGTTAAATCACAGACTATCGAAGTTTTGACCATTTTAACGTTGTTAATATGGAGAGACCGGTTGGATTATTATCCAAAGAACCACTCTGTATTGGCATAAGCGTTGCGAATCATATATGCCAAAGAAAATTGAAGACGGAGTAAAGTGCAAGGGCTATTGTATAAGTCTTAGATAACAGTGACTAAGATGGATATACTGAATAGTGCCTTCGGTTTGTCCAGTCCCAGGACAACTTGTATGGACGAAGGTCTGACAGAGTATATCCGGTAGATCACGTAAGTTGATCGTTTCAAACGTATTTACGTTGGTGGCGGAGGAATTCATTTCTCTTAGCTGTATACCCGTGGTATTTTTGGGGAAATCAATTTGTGATTTGGTGGGTATGACGATGTGACATTCAAAGTGAATGAAGATATGACATGTAAAAGATATGCGTAGCTTCTAGCCTCACATCCGGTAAATCCCAGAAATCGGGCAGGCAGCATGGCTAAGTCGGTCGCACCGAAGTAGGATGTATAATCACCTATCTAGAGAATATTCATTTGCTTCTTTAATCTATCAATGTTGTCCCATATCTATATACGGGAAACGGTTGCTGATCCCAACCGTTGGCGATGTACATTCGATACACTCAAGCGAAATGAGTGGTCGGTCATGTGTGGCTGAGTTGCAAGATGTTCTTGTTGAACTCCAGTGTATCGTTCCTAGAGTACACTGATCGGAAGGTGGTTCCATACCTTATCATAGTTGGAAATCCATTACCCAATACGTGCTTGCGGTTTTGATTGTATACTATATGTAGAACGTGAGATGAAAGCATTTCTGCTAGATTGATATCTATTTGTACATAGACATTATTATAATATCAAAAGGTTTTTGATATAAATATATATTGGATTCTCATAAGGGAAAAACCCGTTCCGTTATACGGCGTGGTCTTATGAGATATCGTTTACTTGTTCAGACCGTTTTAAACTGTTTTACTCATACCAGTCCCATGACTGACCCGGAGTTTATTTTGTTTTGTTTTCCCTAAACTCTTGGGTGCCCAATTTTGTACGGGCAGTCAAGTAGTCAGGAATTTACAGATATACTGGAAGAGCTTGGAGCAGAGGCTTCAGGATCATATAGCTATAGTTATTTCCGCTGTGTTGTAAGTGTGTACTCTGATAAGTGCTATTGTATACATAGTGTTATATTTCAAAGTTATGTTATATATTGTATGTTATTCGTTCCGCCGTGAGATTCGTGTTACTCTGGTGATGTAAGTTCTTCTTTTTCTTCTTCTATTCTAAGTTTCTATCTTATCTATCCTCACCCTCTAATTTCTTTCATTAATTACCAGGATTTTTCGATGTTTGGTTAGTCGTCATCGTGTTTATGTCGATAACCAAAGTCGCTAAAAATCTGGGTCATTACAGAACTGGCTCTTCTGGTGCAGTTATTATTGTTCCGCCTCCTCCTAATCAAGGGTCAGCTACAAATACTGGATACAATCCCGATGATCATGGAATGATTGACACAAACCTCTTTCTTTAATTTTCGTGGACATGAGCCCTGCAATCCCAGGGGACCATTCCGCTGAAGCTACTTCTATATTTTGCTCCTCAATTCGCAAAGGCTGCGATGGGGTCTCCAGTCAAGAGGCCCATATTTTTGCAAAATAACAATTGTTGATCCTCTTGCTTTAGGTACGAATCCAATCAAAGACGTCATGGAGAAAGAAGCCAAGGCAGCTGATGAGCCTGCAATACCTTCTGGGGGAGATGCACCAAGGGGTGAGGAGATGATAGCGGCACTGAAGGACCTTGATGGCAAGGATGGTGATAATGACATTATCTATACTGGGGAGACCGGTAAGACCAGGGAGTTGGCACTCGCTAGGATGAAAGCAAGGAATGAGGGCAAGATCTTGCAAATCAAAATCGAGACCATGCCATCGCCCCTTATTGTCGATCCTATCAGTATGATTCCTCCTTTTAGCATAGAGATCTCTACTGAGCTTCCCAAATTATCTCTAAAAGGAACACGCTCCAAATCCACACCCGAACCAGAGGAATCCTAAATTGGGAAGAATAAGAGGAAGAAGCGTATACTTACTAAGGCTGAAAAGGAGGAACTAAATAAGCTCAGGGAGCAGATGAAGCATAAAACCCCAAAATCTTAGGGGTCGCTTAACTTGTTTTTATCTTTTCATTGGCCTGCTGTGGTTGTTGCGAGTGCGACCCTTGCCTTTTTCTTTGTATCTCTGTAAAAAACCGGGAATTAATGAAAGAACTTTGTTTATTTATTTATTTTTCCACTCAGTGCACTTGCAATTTTAATTTTTAACTCATAAATTGATATGCTTAAATGTGTCGGGTCATTTGGGACCAGTCATGTCATTCTGTCATTTTGGGAGACATGGTGCATATATGTCCCTAATTAACCTTGAACCATGCACCAAGTTAATGGCATATTTGAGGTTAATTTATATGCTCACATTCGTTCCCCCGGTGTCGATAGGGACCAAACCAACTTTATCGGACTTATGGTGCTCGTGTTTTATACTCTCCTATTGTGATCTCAGGTTAGAGTCATGGATTATAGCGATCTTAAGTTGTGGTGCACCATTCACGATTACCCGAACATTCAATATTTCATCCTAAGTTGCAAAGGATGCAGTTAGCTACACAAGCGATCGATTCACACTTGCTTTGGCATCAATCCCTTTCCCCTTTGTCAAGGGAAAAGGCTGCCTTATCAAGTTTGTTTGTCAAAGCGTGAGCACGTGAACATCAATAGGGAGTTAATTACTCCCTTTGTTCAAGTTAGGCATGAGCCAATCAATTCATAGTATATAACCAAATTCACACAAACAGGTACAGAGCAAGGAAAGAGATTTTCTTCATAAACAACATTTTTGGCAAATCGCGCCATATTACATAGTCTAAAAATACAGTAATGATAGAAATAAAAGCTTAAGTTAAATAATGTCGTAGATGCTTCTATTAAATAAGCTCTTAGGAAGTCATCACCATCAACAGTAGTTAGCCTGAAAGCTCCATTATGAAGCTTCTATTAAATGACATAAGGTTCTTCCCATTCGGGCCAATGTGGATGGGGGGTGAGAAGACACGCTTCAGCACGAGATCGCATGGTTCAAAGGTCCTAGGACGAACCTTCTAATTATCATATCGGGCAACTTGATGCTTGTGCTTTGAAGATCAAAGGGAAGATCTTTATTAGTCAATGGATCGTAATATATCATTCTGTAGGAAGGCACTTCAAGCTCTACCGAAATGACTGCTTCTGAGCCATATGGGAGCGCGAAAGGAGTATGTACAGTGGCTGATTTATGAGTAGTTCGATACGCCTAAAGGGCTAATGGTAATCTATCGACCCACTTGGCCTTTTCCTTCTCTAATCGCTTCTTCTGAATGGATTTGATAATCTTATTCACAGCTTCAACTTGTCCATTCGATTGTGGGTGTCCAACAAACATGTGTCTCTTTTCGATGTGGTATCATTGATAGAATCTTCAAACTCTGTGCTATCAAATTAGGTCCCATTATCAGTAATAACAATTTTGGGGAGCCCAAATCAACATATGATGTTTCTAACGATAAATTAGATCACCCGCTTCATCATGATAATGCATAGCAATTCATCTTCAGCCCACTTTGTAAAATAATCCACATCCAAGGTCTCATACTTCGCTCCGCCATTAGAGATTGGAAGGCTTCCAATTATGTCTACTTCCACGTGGCAAATGGCCAGAGACTGACCATCTGTGTAACAACCCGGATCTCGACAGACCGACTTTTTTCAAAAACCCAATCCATCGAAACCTATGTTGGTTTTCTCTGGTATCCTGCAGAAAAGACAGACACATAAAACATGTCAGAGTTCGGAAAACATCTCACAATGAAAGGAACAAAATATAATATAATCAAAACATAGCTTTACCTTAATAATAATACTGCCTAGCCAGTATCCAAAGCTATAAAATCTCTGTCTCAAGCCTAACCTGCAAATGTGTCATGAGGAGGGGGTCAGAACATAAGTTCTGTGTGAATGAATTTAAAGTACACACTTTGGATAATCCTACATATACCATTCAGTTACATTTTCTTATTTATGAGTTATTGGTGTCAACAGCGCTCCACGCTTACACACACACTCGTTGTACCCATCTACTCCACAGTAGAGTAACCTAATTTAATATATATGTAGCTACCCCCAAATTAAGGTACACCCCATGGTACCCCAATCGCACGGTCCTCACCGTATCATCGCAGGAATATACGCAGTCCCTCATCCTATGCCCGAGTGACGTACGGATCTCTGTATATAACGACGCTACGTCAGCATGGAACCATTATAACTATATTACGTAGGAATGCCCTCTAGTCTACGATACACCACCCAGAGCAGACATGTGTGTACCTAGACTTTCCCACGTACGTATCGCCAAACGTATTCGATGCCTAACCCGAACACTTATCATGTGTGCGTGCCCGAGTTCCGTGGCAGGACTACACATGGAACTCGATCGGGATCTTTCCTTATATTTATGCAGGCCCGCCTTTAAGAGTCTCTCACACAAATATCCCTAGGGTATGTTTTTCTATGGTGGCTATGGCCCCACCTCGGCCCTTCCCTTAACTAGTAAAGACTACAAGAGCTAAGCGACAAGCCCCTAAGCAAACAGACTAAATATCCATGTGGCATCTATCCTCAACCACCGCCTTGATAGTTAGAGGTCGATGGCCTCTTGGGTTTAGCTCTTGTCTTTCCGCATCTCGATGGCTGCCGATGACAGGTTCTCGACGACCTATACTATCTTTGTTGGTCCTAACACTCTGCCTCCGAAGTGAGGCAGCCGCCGAGCTACCCTTAATGTCACCACGTCATAGCATTCTGACTGCCCCCTACTTGTGCAGTCAAGGCCCACCCACCTGATAGTTATGCGCGGACCCAACCTCTGTGAGCACAGTCCGAAACTACACCACTACAGAGGACTACCAGGAGCACCTTTAACGTCTCAGGAAGCCGCGTGCTTCCCCTTCCAGTCCGTCGGAGCCGCCAGAATAATCAGATAAACGTGCGCTCCCCTCGTGTCTTACGACACCACGATGATCTATCCTATTTGGTTACTCATCCTCTAACATGCGGACTATCCCAAGCACCTCAATTTACTATGTCATTAGATCCTATGTCTAATCATCAATTACGTGCTTGCTCCACCTTGATAGATTTCCCATTAACTTGGTTTTTTCCATTTACCAAGTTTCTCTTGCTTATTAACCCCATTCATAACTTAATTCATTTAAGTTCATTAATAAGCCTACAACATATTCTCCATATTGTAATTCAATATTTAGAATTCATTCTCTTTACGCTACTTTTTCCCCATCTCATGGTTGCCATAACATGTTCTACTTAATTTATAATTAAGTACATCTTAATTTACATATTTTCTATCATTCAACATTAATGATTAAATACAACTTACTTATCGCCATAAATTTGCCTTCTTCTTTCTCATTTAATCATAATCTCGTCATACACCGTCATTACAATTTATCATAATTTACTTATTAACTTAGTTCTCTTAACTAAGGTTTACTAATAAGTTTCCCTTTTCATTCATATAACTTATGTTATCCTCATTTGTAGATTTATTCTTATTCTCGCTAATTACTTAATCTTCGATTAAGTACAACTTTATTACATAAGTTATTTCATCTTCCTCTATCGTTCATTATAACTTACCTTATTACATAAGTTATAATTCCCACTTTCACTAGGACAAGCCTACCTATTATCTTTCCTTTTCTTATTCAAGTTCATTCATAATAGGTTATTATTATTCCCCATTTTGGTATTAATTAAGATTAAACTAATCCTTCCCACTTCTTTAACACGTTTACTTAACCCTTACTCAATTGAATTGGTTCGTAACGCCACTACAGATTTAATTAGGTTAAGTATTCCAATTTAACGAAATATCCATGCTACCCATGTCACCCACTTAACCCTTTATTATTCCCATGTCTTACCACATGTCTTATCTTTGTTAAGTGCTTATTATTAATTCATTATACCCGTAATTGTGCAAGACCTCCCACATTAGATTTCCATTTGCGGTTGATGGATATGTCGGGCGGTTCTGGGCAGACTTCTACCGCAATCCAAATCTAACCTCGTTTCTTAGCACTATTACGCATCTAATTTCTGCCTTCGACCTCTCACATTAGATTACCGTTTGCGGTTGCTGGATATGTCGGGTGGTTCCGGGCAGACTTGTACCGCAATCTGAATCTAACCTCGTGTCTTAGGCATATAAGTTCTTATTATAACTTATACCCATAATTCAAATCTTGGTTTATAATATATGTCAATTACCCATACACCCCAATTCACGTTTATGCTTATAATCCTATCAATAGATTATGCCTATAATCCCAATTCAACTTAAAATCCCAGTTTTTATATTCATAATTCCAATTTGATTTGTATTCATAAAATCCCACCATAGTTGTATTCATAATTCCAAGCATAGTTATGCCTGTAACCCCATTATAAGTTATGCCCCAAACCTCCCAATCCCATGTTTTACCCAAATCAATATTTTCCCTTTTTCCCAATATCGTTTCCATCGCATATACCGCAATAGACTAAGCTCGAAGATAGCATAGCTATAAAAATAAAAAGGAAGAAAGGAGGAAAACAAGCATAGGTGCAAACAATTGTTCATAATAACAAGTTAAATATATGATGATAAAATTAGGCATAGGTGAATTCTAGATCTGATCTACAAACTATGGTGAACTGATATGATTCTTGTCCAAATCTTAGATCCAATTACTTATTAGGTATTTTAATCTATAAGTCCACAAAATCACTTTATCGGATTAGCTCTTCAATATGTTTATTATGTGTGTAAATGGGGAATGGCGAACGATAGATCAGCTATTATACAAAAAAAAATTGTATTTTAAATACACTCACTTGTATGCTTTCCCAATTCTAGATTTGATCCATGGTTTTCTCTCTTTTTGCGCAGCATAGATCTAGGCATCTGAATTCATTTATTTTATTTTAAGAAGAGATTTGGAGAGAAAGAGAAGAGATTAGATTTGCTTGAGGAGGAAGAAGAACTAACTTAATTCGAGTAGAAGCAGCATTACAGCATCACCATTATTTTTAGTGAAGAAAACAATAGGTTTAGGGTCCTTTATAGAGCCTCTAGGTCAACGAATGGTACCACAAAACTGTCCAGAAACACAAAAATGCACCCAGCCCAGATCTGAACTAGGGGGTCAACACCCCTATAGGGGGGTCGACACCCCTGTCGACACCCCCTAAAGGGGGTCAACACTCATGTCGACACCCCCGGGGGGGTCGAGACCCTTGAGCGAGAGATTTCCCGCTCAGCACCTTTTGGTCAGATTTGACTTTTGAACTGGTTTTGTTATATAATTATTATTTAATTAAATTCTGCTTTAAACTTGAAATCTTCTAAGTCTCATAACTTCTTCATACTGTATCTGATTTACGCAAACTCGGACTCTAGACCAAGCAGAATTCCGAGACGAACGCAATGGTGATGTTTGTTTTACTTAATTCCTGATATTTAAATTAAGTATCTTTATTTTATTATCTATTCCGTTACATACACTGTTATCGTATTCATTTTCCTTCTCTTTAATGTATGTATTAATTTAGATTGTACATCACCATTATTTATATATCTATATGTAAACATTTTTATTCGCATTAAAAATGCAGAGTGTTACATTCTCCTACACTTAGGGAATTTCGTTCCCGAAATTCGGTAAGGGTAAAATAGATAATCCCTCGCAATATGTCCATCCATCATGTATGCATCCATTTTTTGCAAGCATTGTGCACATGTGCAAAGTGAAATACATCATAGTAATGCATGTATGCCTAATTTAGTACCACCTATATGTATGCAAACTTCTCAAATACTCTTTCAAAACATGATGCTCACATCCTAAATATACTTGCAGTTCTATATGAATGCAATATTTTTGAAAAATCAAAACATTTTTCACCCAAATTTTCCCACACTCTTACAAAGTAAGAGCATGGTTCATCCAATTGTTGCATCCAAAACCCTACCAACCCTCGTTAAATTTGAAATTTAGAAAAAAATTAATTTTCTAAATTCGATTTCTTATGTTACAAAAAGGTATAAAACGGAAGAATTTACATTTTTCGTTTTTCCTTTATGTACCTTTTTAATTGTACTTGGATTTTATGTCACTATTCTATAAAGATCCCCTATTTTCCTATCCAAGCACAACCCACATAAGAAAACTTCTTTTTCCTTCTCAACTTACCTTGGAAAAAGATTTCATTCTTATTCGTCTTTTCTTAAAATTTTAATTTTTTTCCCATTACATTTTTTGCTTTTCTGAGTTTATTGTTTTCTTTTTAGTTAGGCTATTTTTCTTTCTTAGCTTATTTTACTTAATTCCATGATTTAAGTTTATTTTCAAATAAGCCTTTCCATCATCCTACATAGCTACTACTAAGGGCCAAGAATCATAAGACTATTTCACTAAAGAAAAGCCCAACCACAAACCCTCAACGCTCACTTGACCTTCTTATCTAGTAGTTACTACTAGTCCTTGCTTTGTATTACTAGCCTATACTTTTTTTCCTCAAGCAACAATCCTAGGCTTTACAATGCATATGCATTCTACGGGAATTTTTATTAGTTCAACATTAGCTTATCTTTGAACGTAAATTGGTAAGAGAATAACTCCCTAAGTATCAACCCCGAAGTCCGAAATCAACATCAGATTGATACTTAGAGAATCACTCAACTCAGCCTATCTTCAGTTGGTTCCAATTATTTAATTTCTTGTCTCAGTTCTTTCTAGGTATTATTCCTTACCTACTCCATTCTTTTTAAAACATGGTTTGGCCTCATTTTTTTTATAACATTTTTCTTCCAAAAATTAAAAGTACTATAACTTTATTTTCTTTTCCAAAACTTACTTTTTCCAAACCGTAAAACATGTTGCAACATAAAAATGCAAAACATTTTTTTTCAAATCACAACAATGGAGTAGACAAGGACAACTATTGGGTTTACATTGTATCTACTTACAATGTTAATTTGGCTGCTCTCTACATGGTGCAAACATCTACTATATTCTTATTTTCTACAACTTATTTTGTCCACCCAACAAAATTTCTTTTTAAAACAGAATAGAAATTTCAAAACTTTTTTTTACAAAATAAAAAACTTTGTATGCTTTACTTCTTAATCCTTTCATATATTATAACATGAAAACTAGTGAGTTGTACACTTATTCATGAGAGAATTCCTTTTAAAACAAGTAATCATTGTTTTACAAAATATACCCCACTTTACTTTAAAACCCAACATGCACTAAATATGTTCTTTACATAATTTTCCTCAAAAATACTTTTAAGATTAAAACTTGAAAAACAACACAAACTCTTTAGCTAAAACTTTTTTTTATATAAATTCAAGTTCTTAAAGTTAATCATTGGGTTAGACTCAAAGTGGGTCTTTTCAACTCAACTAGGCTTTCATAGACACTTTCAATTCTCTTAACTATATATATTCCTATTCCATTTCCACTTTTTAACCTTTCTCTAATTTATAAGGTTTCACTACCAAACCCACTAATCTAAAATATTAACATTTCAGTTTCTATCATATGGGATACCCCTTTTTTTCCAATACCGAATCATATTGTACACTTCTAACTAAACCACCTAAGGGTCTCAAAATTTTTAGGTTTATTCCTTTAGTGCACAAACCAGTATCCCAACTCTTTCCATATTTTACTCCTTCTATTTAGGGGGCTTCTTATGGATCCATGTTTATATATATTTATATTTTTGAAAATACAAATACGCTAACTCATTATCTCCCGAAGATCCCTAAACCGAAGCTCTAATACCAGATGTAACAACCCGGCTCTCGACAAACCATTTTTTTTTCAAAAACCCAATCCATCGAAACCCATGTTGGTTTGCTCTTGTATCCTGCGGAAAAAGACAGAGACATAAAACATGTCAGAGTTCGGAAAACATCCCATAGCGGAAGGGACAAAATATAATATAATCAAAACATAGCTTTACCTTAATAATAATACTGCCTAGCCAGTATCCAAAGCTATAGCATCTCTGTCTCAAGCCTAACCTACAACTGTGTTATGAGGAGGGGGTCAGAACATAAGTTTTGTGTGAATGAATTTAAAGTACACACTTTGGATAATCCTACATATACCGTTAAGTTACATTTTCTTATTTGTTAGGTTATTGGTGTCAACAGCGCTCCACGCTTACACACACACTCGTTGTACCCATCTACTCCCTAGTAGATTAACCTAATATAATATATATTGTATCTACCCCAAAATTAAGGTACACCCCATGGTACCCCACTCGCACGGTCCTCACCGTATCATCGCAGGAATATACGCAGTCCCTCATCCTATGTCCGAGTGACGTACGGATCTCTGTATATAACGACGCTACATCTGCATGGAACCATTATAACTATATTACGTAGGAGTAATGACTGCCATCATCGAATAATGCCCTCTAGTCTACGATACACCACCTAGAGCAGACATGTGTGTACCTAGACTTTCCCATGTACGTATCGCCAAACGTATTAGAAGCCTAACCCGCATACATATTATGTGTGCGTGCCCGAGTTGCGTGGCAGGGCTACACACGGAACTCGGTCGGGAGCTTTCCTTATATTTGTGCAGGCCCGCCTTTAAGAGCCTCTCACACAAATATCCCTCAAGTCTCTTTTCTATGGTGGCTATGGCCCCACCTCGGCCCCTCCCTTAACTAGTAAAGACTACAAGAGCTAAGCGACAAGCCCCTAAGCAAACAATCTAAACATCCATGCGGCGTCTACCCTCAACCACCGCCTCGATAGTGAAAGGTCGACGGCCTCTTGGGTTTAGCACTAGTCTTTCTGCATCTTGCCTGTTGCCGATGACAGGTTCTCGACGACCTATACTATCTTTGTTGGTCCTGACCTCCGCCTCCGAAGTGAGGCAGCCGCCGAGCTACCCTTAAAGTCACAACGTCACAACATTCTGACTGCCCCCTACTTGTGCAGTCAAGGCTCACCCAGCTGATAGTTACGCGCAGACCCAAACTCTGTGAGCAAAGTCCGAAACTACACCACCACAGAGGACTACCAGAAGCACCTTTAGCGTCTCAGGAAGCCGTATGCTTCCCCTTCCAGTCCGTCGGAACCACCAGAATAATCAGATTAACGTGCGCTCTCTTCGTGTCTTACGACACCACAATGATCTACCCCATTTGGTTATTAATCCTCTAACATGCAGACTATCCCAAGCACCTCAGTTTACTATGTCATTAGATCCCATATCTAATCAACAATTACGCGCTTGTTCCACCTCGACAGATTTCCCATTAACTTGGTTGTTTCCATTTTCTCTTGACTTCTTCTTCAAGTTACCAAGTTTCTCTTGCTTATTAACCTCACTCATAACTTAATTCATTTAAATTCATTAATAAGCCTATAACATATTCTCCATATAGTAATTCAATATTTAGAATTCATTCTCTTTACGCTACTTTTTTCCCATCTCATGGCTGCCATAACATGTTCTACTTAATTTATAATTAAGTACATCTTAATTTACATGTTTTCTATCATTCAACATTTATGATTAAATACAACTTACTTATCGCCATAAATTTGCCTTCTTCTTTCTCATTTAATCATAATCTCGTCATACACCGTCATTACAATTTATCATAATTTACTTATTAACTTAGTTCTCTTAACTAAGGTTTACTAATAAGTTTCCCTTTTCATTCATATAACTTATGTTATCCTCATTTGTAGATTTATTCTTATTCTCGCTAATTACTTAATCTTCGATTAAGTACAATTTTATTACATAAGTTATTTCATCTTCCTCTATCGTTCATTATAACTTACCTTATTACATAAGTTATAATTCCCACTTTCACTAGGACAAGCCTACCTATTATCTTTCCTTTTCTTATTCAAGTTCATTCATAATAGGTTATTATTATTCCCCATTTTGGTATAAATTAAGATTAAACTAATCCTTCCCACTTCTTTAACACGTTTACTTAACCCTTACTCAATTGAATTGGTTCGTAACGCCACTACAGATTTAATTAGGTTAAGTATTCCAATTTAACGACTTATCCATGCTACCCATGTCACCCACTTAACCCTTTATTATTCCCATGTCTTACCACATGTCTTATCTTTGTTAAGTGCTTATTATTAATTCATTATACCCGTAATTGTGCAAGACCTCCCACATTAGATTTCCGTTTGTGGTTGATGGATATGTCGGGCGGTTCTGGGCAGACTTCTACCGCAATCCAAATCTAACCTCGTGTCTTAGCACTATTACGCATCTAATTTCTGCCTTCGACCTCTCACATTAGATTACCGTTTGCGGTTGCTGGATATGTCGGGTGGTTACGGGCACACTTATACCGCAATCTGAATCTAATCTCGTATCTTAGGCATATAAGTTTTTATTATAACTTATACCCATAATTCAAATCTTGGATTAAAATATATGTCAATTACCCATACACCCCAATTCACGTTTATGCTTATAATCCTATCAACAGATTATGCCTATAATCCCAATTCAACTTAAAATCCTAATTTTTATATTCATAATTCCAATTTGATTTGTATTCATAAAATCCCATCATACTTGTATTCATAATTCCAAGCATAGTTATGCCCATAACCCCATTATAAGTTATGCCCCAAACCTCCCAATCCCATGTTATACACAAATCAATATTTTCTCTTTCTTTTTCCAATATTGTTTCTCGCATAAATTTGCAATAGACGTAGGCTCGAAGATAGCCTAGCTATAAAAATTAAAATAAAAAGGGAAGAAAGAAAGGAGGAAAACAAGCATACGCGTAAAAAATTGTTCATAATAACAAGTTAAATATACGATGATAAAATTAGGCATGGTGAATTGTAGATCTAATCTAGAAACTATGGCGAAATGATATGATTCTAGTCCAAATCTTAGATCCAATTACTTATTAGGTATTTTAATCTATAAGTACCACAAACTCAATTTATCGGATTAGCTCTTCAATATGTTTATTATGTGTGTAAATGGGGAATGGCGAACGATAGATCTACTATTATACAAAAAAATGTATTTTAAATCCACTCACTTATATGCTTTCCCAATTCTAGATCTGATCCATGGTTTTCTCTCTTTTTGCGCAGCAAATTCTAGGCATCTGAATTCTTTTAATTTAATAAGAGAATTGTGAGAAAGGGAAGAGATTAGATTTGCTTGGAGAGGAAGAAGAACTAATTTAATTCGAGTAGAAGCATCATTACAGCGTCACCATTATTTTAATGAAGAAAACAATAGGCTTAGGTCCCTTTATATAGCCTCTAGGTCAACGAATGGTGCCACAAAAGTGCCTAGAAACACAAAAATGCACCCAACCCAGATTTTGACTAGGGGGTCGACACCCCCTAAGGGGGTCGACACCCATGTCGACACCCCTTGGGGGGTTGACACCCTTGAGCGGGAGAGTTCCCGCTCAACAACTTTTGTTCAAATTTGACTTTTGAACTGGTTTTTAAATATAATTATTATTTAATTAAATTCTGCTTTAAACTTGAAATCTTCTAAGTCTCATAACTTCTTCATACTATATCTGATTTATGCGAACTCGGACTCTATCCCAAGCAGAATTCCGAGATGAACGCAATGGTGATTTTCGTTTTACTTAATTTGTGATATTTAAATTAAATATCTTTATTTTATTATCTATTCTGTTACATACATTGTTATCGTATTAATTTTCCTTCTCTTCAATGAATGTATTAATTTAAATTGTACATCACCATTATTTATATATCTATATGTATACATTTTTATTCACATTAAAAATGTGGGGTGTTACAATCTGGGTGATTTGGTTAGGCGAAGCTCTACGAATCTGCGAAGATTTCTAGCATTTGACGCAGCGTCGTGAGTAATTAGTTGCGTCCCAATTCACAGTGGGATAAAAGTAGCCATATCGCAGTATCTTATTTGCTAGAGTTTGTTCTCTAGTGTGGTCGCTACAGTCATCTTTATGCACTTCGCTTAACACATGCTTGACGTCATCATTAGTGATGCATTGAAGCAAAGGGACGGAGAACCCACTTCTGTAAAGCATCTCACGCTACATGACATGCCGGGAAGCTTTACGGACTATGGTACGCCCTTTATTCTACTTTTATGGAAGAGTTCCCTGTACCAAGAAATTCTTTATAGGTGTCATCCATGTCCCCTTTTCTAGTTCGGCATCCATCACGTGATCAACCTCTATTTGATTAATACTCAAAGCGCTCAATTCTTCAATTGGGATCATCTCTGTTTCCTCCAGGTTCTTAAAGCTTGCTAGATTAGCAACCTGTCGGCCTTCTAATTCTCCTCTCGTAGAATATGGGATACGCTATGATAATCCAAGCCACCTGTTAGACCAAAAAGTGGTTCTAACACCCAAATTGACTAAAATCAAAATAAAACAAGATCGAAAATGAAAAGGAGACACAGGATTTATAGTGGTTCGGCGTTGAAAAGCCTACGTCCACTTTATAATCACTTTGCTTGATGATGTAAATGAAAATACAATAAGATATTCACTCAATTTCACTCGCTTTTCATATACATTCACTTAACTATCTCAACATATACTTTGAATGATGATTTTGGATTGTTTGGAGTGCTGGAATTCGGTTCTCTTTGATGTTTGAACTGTAAGAGTGCTCCCAAAGATCCTTTCAAATGCCTCTTGATGGGATATTTATAGTTGGAAACTTCTCCAGAATTCGGTTCGGATCGGACCCACGTGGCTCCTATCCTACCATTTTCGGGCTCAGATGGATTTCAGTGTTGACAGCGCACCGGGTTAGTGGCCAACGTGGGTAGAAAGTGGATGTAACAACCCCGATTGTTTAGGAGAATGTGGTGTCAAGACGGCTGTTACTCTGGGATCGGATCGGACATGCTAGTGTGTGGGGGTTCGGTTCGGGTTTATGCCATCCGCTCCGGTTTAGCCTATGTTGAATTCAAGCTTGTCCATATTCTGCTCCGTTCCGATCCGCCTTGGCATTAATCATCCGATCCAATCCGTCATGCCTCCTTCCCTTTCTGCTTTGTGTTGGTCTGTCTCTACATAAGGAACTCCGATCCGATCCAGTTGTTGGCAGGATGTTTCTTCTTCATTTGATCCTTTAACTTTGTGTAGCCTAATTCACAAAGTAGGCTAACATTTTGCCTCTCAAAGGATGCTTCTGTTGGAGACGGAGCATGCTTTGATGTCATTTACACAGTATCTTTATGAAATTGAATTGTTGAAAAGTCGTTTCTATTCGCTTGTGAAGGTGCGTTGCTTTATGAAGTTGTGTCTTCTATCGCTTATATATATGTTGTAGAATACACGATCTATTTTCTTCATTTCAAAACAATCTTAAGAGCACTTCTCGGTGTCCAGTGATTCTTCCAGGCATGCTTTTCCTTTTATTTTTCTTCTTTAAGTTTGATTCAATTTAAACGCCGAGGAAATATATAAAACTCCACCCGGTTCGGATTCCGATCCGAATGGCTTTCTCTCTTCTTTCGCTTAGCACTGGGTTAACAGCCCAAAAAGAGTTATTGGGCTCACATTCCGATCCGAGCGGGGATACGAATAGCCACCATGTATCTATATAAACCCAGCCTTCATCTTCCTCTCACTTTCTTTTTCTTTCATCGTTTTATAAATTTTGCTCCGAAACCCTAGGTCTCAAAAAAGGGAAACTCTTACAATTCTCGCGCTAATCTCCAAATTAAACACCTTGGTAGGTTTAAATCCTTGATTAATTTCATGATTGTTGGTTTCAATTGAAATTTATGGTCAATTCGACCGGTTTGGGTATGGTTTCAACGTCACAGCCTCCTCCTCCTTCACTATCGTTGTTGGTGGCTCAGCCGCCACTTCGAGGTGTTGGAAGATGGAGTCTTGGCTTGTTCGATCCTAACTGGGGTTTCGGAGACAGGATTGGGTTTAAAATTAGAGAAGAGGAAGGAGAAGGAGATTACAGGGGGTCGATGCAGGTGATGGAGTGTGAAAACGGAGGAGAAGAAAAGGAAGAGAGATTCACAAGACTGGATCGGGTCGGAACAAAAGTTAAAGAGGGGAGGCGAAGTTTTTTCTACCGGGTCGGCTCGGAGCAAAAAGAAAAAATGGGTAATAGAGCTCATTTGACTAGATCGGGTCGGAGTGGGAAATAAGGAAGAAGGGACGTTGGTATTCAAGCTCATCCGATCCGCTCTGAATACATACTTCCGAACCGGTCCGGTTGGATGTCTACCTGTGACCTAAGCACGGCTTCGCATCCGATCCGATCCCAACATGCATATCCGAACCAAACCGATGTAGCCCAACTTAAAGCACAATAATTTGTCCAATTTGCTAAATCAACATTTGACATAACTTCCAACTTCATGAATAGTTAGGATAGTGCCTTACGAACATAAACGAAGATCAATAGCTATTTTGAACATCATTGCGTCACCAAAACTTTACATAACGCTCCTGAGTGTTTACTTTTCCAAGCGTTTGCTTTCATGTTTTGCACTCACCATACACACTTTAGTCCACACATATGCACAGGGGGACACGGGCTAATTTACTCTAACTTCTGTTATTACTTCTTCGATAGTTTAGTGATCATGGCCAAAAGACATTCTTCTAGGCTGGCAGAAAAGAAAGAGGTCCCAGAGACATCCGACAAAGTTACTCTTGATGACATATCTTCTTCCTCTGATCCTAAATGGGGTGATGAGGGATCGGATTATGAAATGGGGGCGCATAGCAGTGGAACATCTTCTGACAGTGAAGTTTCTCTGGGTTACGAAGAGGAAGGAGGGGTCGGAGATACCCGAGCTCCTGACGAATTTGAATCTGCCGTCATATTGGAATCACCTCAAGATTCTGTTGAATCGACAATTGACTATGATAGGCTCCTTCGAATATGTTTGAAGTACGGGATACATAAAAAAGATACCCTGGTGCCGTCTAAAACCGATCGTCCTCATAATCCTCCGGAGGGATTTATGGCAATCACTCGATTGATGTGCATGGTCGGAGCTATTCCCCTGTTTTCTCCCTTTGTCGTCGACTTTTTAAGACAGATGCAGATTGCCCCCATGCTGCTGCATCCCAACTCTTATGCTTACCTGCATACCTTATATGTAGCATACCGTGAGATCCTAGGCATAGAGATCACTTTTGACGACGTTCATTTCTTCTATAACTTCAAGCACCGGACTCGAGAAACTCCTTCTTTCTCTTACTTCGAGTCTGTCCCAAAAAGAAAGATAATTTCAGCGCCCTTCAGTAGCAAGGCCGGCGACTCCAAGATGGAATGGTTTTATATAAGGCAACAGCCGGGGTGTGCTAGGAGATGGAAAAAATCGAGTAAGGCACCGATTTTCTAAACCTCGACTCTAAATGTCCACGCCACCATACTAATTCGTTTTCTTTTTGTTTGCAGTTGACAATCCAAAATAGATATCGGGCCAAGTGTTCTTTGATCGTATGCATCGGCTCCTTAATGGTGATCAAAAGTTTTTAACTATAGATGAAGTCCTCAAGGACGAATATCTCCATCACCACAGGCTGCTATCCATTACCTGTAGTATAGGTCACGGGCCAGGTCCATATGTGTATATCCGTCCGGTGAACGTAATTCCAGAAATGGGTGAGAGCTCGAATGGTCCCACCGTGCCACTACAAACTTCACCCTCTCCAAGTTCGACTCAAGACGATGAGTTGGCTAATTTACCCGAAAAGCACCGAGAGGGATACATCACTCATGGGGATGTTGTTTCTCCTGAGAAATCACCATCTCCTGAAGAACAGCCAATAAGCGCTTCCCAAAGATATGCTCCTACTATAGACGATCCCACATTTCAGGGCCTGGGAGATCTTCCACTTCCTGACACTATTTACACTTCTGAGGATTTTGTCACAAATCCTTTAGTTTTTACATCTTCGGAGGAGGCCACTCCTATTAAGGCCAAAGAGCACTCTCGTACTAGCTCGGCTCCAGACTCTAGTTTGTTGGAGGGGGGACACCACATAGGATGCACTTAACACAATTGCACCCCACTTCACAACGCTTACATCTCGTGAGAATACTGATTCTGAATTCCACTTACATTACTGTGCAGGTACAATGTCTCGTGCTTACTATGACATCAAAAAGCTACGTCGCAGCATGACTAAACCCCCTCACGATGTTGAGTATGATCGTCGTGAAGATCGCAGTAGGGAGGATAGAAGGCCCTATGATTCTTATCGTTCACGGTCCTCGCGCTCTCTCTCTCCTGTCCGGTCAGATCCAGAGCGATATAAGGGATACCAATGTCGCCGAGAAGAGGACAGGCCGCAATCAGAAGACTCAACCTCTTCTCAAGAAAAGCGCAGTAGGGAGAGGAGCCCGCCAAGAGATACCGAATCATGAAGCAAGCGTAAGGTTTCCGGTAAACGGCCTAGAAGGGATGAAGAGGCCATTGAGCCCTCCACGCACAGGGATACCGAGCTGACATTCCCTGCACCTCCACCGCTGGATGCTGAAACTGCAGTTAAGCGGGCGTATCTGGAGGAACAATTTCCTGATCATTACTTCGAAAACTTGACTTTTTTACCTGCTCTTGAGCCTATTTCTTCGAGGTGGGCAGATGAGGCCAAAGCAAAAATAGACGCGGTCGAGAAACAGTATTCAGAGATGTTCAAGTATTCGCGCAACCTCTCCAGAATCATCCGAACTTTAATCACGAATACTGACTCGATGCAAAAGACCGCAGAAGACGATGCAAGGGCCTTAAAAAAATTAGGAAAAGACCTCGAGGATACACAGGCTCAACTTGCTGTTGCTCAACGGGACGCTGCTAGCTTCAAGCAACAATTTGAAGATTTACAAAAACGCTATCATGACTTGCTCGAGTCCCATTCTCAAGAGCGCTCGGAGCTGAAAAAGAAAGCGGAGGATGCCAGGTTAGATGCTGCCAAAATGCAACTCGCTTATACTGACCTTGAGCGAGAAAAGGCCGAGTTGGCGAAAAAGAACGCCGAATTGGAAAAGAAAAATGCTGACTTGGCTTCCAAGTTGATGGAGGCCGAAAACAGGGCTGCCCTGGCGGAGGGTAATGTCGAAAGCGTCATCAAATCGGCCGAAGAATCTCGCAAACAGCTAGTGGAGGCTTAGGATGAGGTGTAGGGTTTTGGTGAATTATTGATTGAAATTTTCGCACACATAATCCGCTACCGGAACATCTCTTGGATCGACGATTACCCGACTACCTTGGTTCATGTATGGAGCCAAATTGTTGAATGGGAGAAAAAAGAACTCAAGGTAGATTCCATCGACGAAGACAAACTTATGGAAAATTACTTGAGAGATGACGATCCTGCGAGTCTAGCCGAGGGGCGTCGCCTAATTGCTGCCGCCATGAATGAGGAAAAGCGGAAGGCTAAACAACAAGACGCCTTGGAGGTTGGCTCTTCTTCCACTGCCACTAAAACTCCTGAAGTAGAGGAATACAACCCCTAAAATCCGGCGATCCCTCAGACATCTCTTTTATCTCCTATTCCTGAATCGGCTTCAGAGACGGCAGCTACTCCGGCTGAGAAATCATCGGAAGGTATTTCTACCTTTTCACCCCAATTCGTCAAAGCTGTTTCAACTTTCCATCGCATGGCCGGACAATCAATGAAGAGCCCTTTATTTTCTCCCGAGTTGATAACCGTTACTTCTCATTCTGCAGGTGCTGAACCAGCCGAGAAGGCAGACGTGCCCCAAGGAACCACTGCCGAAACAAAGTCAGCGGAGAAGGATGAAGGAGACAAGGGTAAAGCTGACGCTCCTCATGATGGCGAGATGATAGACGCCTTAAAAGATGATGGTGATGATGAGGGACGTGAGGAGGATCCTGAGGTGGCTATAGTCGGGGAATCGAAAAGCGCCGATGACGTTACTTTAGCTGCACTGAAAGTCGAACAAGACAAACGCATGCAGCTTAAAGTTGAAGACCTAGACCCCGAAATCCTTAAGCCCCTCGCAGTAGTGGATGCTGGATCAAGGTTAGTTGTTAAGCTTTCGACTAGATCTATTACAGAAGAACTTGCTAAAAAGTCTTCTCTTGATTCCAGCGTTCCGCCTTCCGGGAAAAAGTCGACTGATTCCAGCACTTCAGCCTCAGGGAAGAAAAAGTCAAAGCGCATCTTGACTGATACTGAAAAAGAGGCGAAGGATGTGGAAAAGGCTGCTAAGAAGTCCAAGTCCACTTCGAAGTCTAAATGATGGAGTGTCTTGCTTTATTTTAGCATTTGATTGGCCCATAATTGTTGCTGCGAGTGCGGCCCTCGCACCTTCTTTTTGCCTATTTTCCTGTACAAATTCATTCATTTGTAAATAAAAATAATTCATTTCCTGCAATGTCTGTTAGTTGTCATTTTTGTACTTATGTAAAAATGCAAATGCATGTCCTACTATAGTTGTGTAATGGAGTCATAGTGGGGGGAAATATGTGTGTACATATATGCCCCCGGTCAGTCTTGAAAAACTATTCAAGATTTAGTCAAAAAGTCTGAATGTCCCCGATTCTCCGATGGGGTTACATTCCTTGTGTCATTGATGCCTGTTCTTTTCTGGCATTTTTTATACTCTCCCGTCTTATATTCGGGTTAGAGTTCTTACTGAGGCGGTCTCTTGTTTGGGTGCACCTTCACGCCTCAGAGGACGTCGTCTTCCCGTCCTTTATACTCTCTCTCAACTCTTGAGAGTTAGAGTTAAGTATGTCGTCTTCCCATTCTTTCATGCCTTATTGCACAAACAGTCGTTGTGTTTGTTCCTGCATATAAGTTGTTTTCAACTTTTCAGGTTTTAAATTAACATCTTATATTCCACAATCATAGTGGAATAGTAGTTGAAGGTATAAATAATGCAGGAAAGTAAATGGAACACGATATTTTTATAGTGGTTCGGCTAAGTCGTAGCCTACATCCACTTTATAATTCTTTGTTCATATCAACAGACTTTTCTAAGGCAAGTCGTGCCTTTTTACAGAGTTCACAAGGAAAACAACAAAAAGTAAAACATCCCTAATTCAAATATCGCATCAAGTGTTGGGCATTCCAAGCCCTAGGTACTTCTTCGCCATCTACGGTCGTTAACTTGAAGGCTCCTGTTTCAAGTTTCCGTTGGATGACAAAGGGTCCTTCCCACTTTGGACCGAGGTGAGGAAGGGATGGAAAAACTCGCTTTAGCACCAAATCTCCTGGTTCAAAGGTCCTAAAACAAACTTTTTTGTCATAATAGCGTGCCATCTGACGTTGTTGTCTTGACGCACGCAAGTCTGCCTCGTCCCTTTTCTCTTCTATTTCATCAAGAGACTCGAGGAGGAATGCCCGATTCGTCATCGGGTAATAATATGTCACCCTGTGAGAGGGAACTTCAAGCTCTACTGGAATTACCGCTTCTGAACCAAATGAGAGAGAGAAAGGAGTATGACCGGTAGCTGTCTTAAACGTTGTCTGATATGCCCACAAAGCTAAGGGCAATTCATCCACCCATTTTGCTTTTGCACGTTCTAATCGCTTCTTGAGGATGGACTTTATGACTTTGTTTATTGCTTCTACTTGCCCGTTTGACTGTGGATGGGCGACTGCAGTGTACCGTTTGTCGATCTTATATTTCCGGCAGAAATTTTTGAATTTGGCACCATCGAACTGGGTTCCATTATCAGTTATAATGGTCCTTGGAATCCCAAATCGGCATATGATATTTCTAACCACGAAACTTATCACCTTTCTCGCTGTGATTTTGGTTAAGGGCTCAACTTCCACCCACTTCGTAAAATAGTCCATAGCGACTATTGCATATTTCGCTCCTCCTTTGGCAATCGGTAGAACTCCGATGATGTCAATTCCCCACATGGCAAATGGCCAAGGACTCACCATCGATTTGAGCTGGGTCGGTGGTGCTCTGGGGATCTTGGCGAATCTCTGGCATTTGTCGTAGCGTCGTGAATAGTCAGCTGCATCTTTATTAATTATGGGCCAGAAGTATCCGTATCGCAATACCTTCTTTGCTAAGGTCTGACCTCACGTATGATCTCCACACTCACCTTCGTGTACTTCTCTTAGTACACGCTTGATGTCGTCGTGTGCTATACATCGTAACAGGGGCATAGAAAATCCTTGTCTATATAGAGTATCATCTTGAAGGATGTATCTGGTGGCCTTGCGAACTATGGCCCGCCTCTCACTCTTCTTTGATGGGAGTATCCCATTTCTAAGGAAATTCTTAATTGGGGTCATCCACGACTCCTTCTCCGGTTCTGCTTCGAAAGCTAATTCAATTTCCATCGACTCAAAGCTTGGCGATCCCAACGTTTCAATTGGAATCATTTCGGTTTCCTCCGGATTGTCGGAACTAGCTAGCTTTCCTAGCCTGTCTGCCTTCTGGTTTTTAGCTCTTGGGATATGCGTTATGTTATACCGTTCCAAGTTGCTCAATAGCTCCTCCACTTTCCCGAGATAGGCGATAAGTCGAGGTCCCCGAGCCACAAACTCCTTCCGCACTTGGCAGACGACTATTTTGGAGTCGCAGAATATATCCAATGCCTTTATTCCGAGTTCCTTAGCAAGTTTCAGCCCAGCAATCAGGGCTTCATATTCAGAGTCGTTATTAGTCGCTGAAAATTCTAATCGCAGAGCATAATATAACGATCGTCCCTCAGGAGTAACTAAGACGACTCCAGCTCCAGACCTTCGGTCGTTCTTGGCTCCGTCTGTGTACAGCTTCCATGGATCTAATTTTAATTCCTCCTCTGACCTGACCACCTTGTCATTGATCATTTCCTCCTCTGGAATTGTGAACTTTGCTATAAAGTCAGCCAGAGCTTGCCCCCTGATCGATCTCCGCGGCTGAAAATTTAAATCAAACTGACTTAATTCAATATTCCATTTGATCAATCGTCCCGATGCTTCGGGTCTTTGCAACACCTTCCTCAGAGGCTGATCAGTGTATATGGTTATTGGGTGAGCTTGAAAATAGTGGCGAAGTTTTCGGGAGGCGATCAGGAGGCTGTAAGCAAGCTTCTCAATCCTTGGGTAGTAGCGTTCTGCAGCTGCCAATTTCTTACTTACATAATATACTGGCCTTTGCACTTTGTCTTCTTCTCGGACCAAGGCGGTGCTAACAGCGTGAGCCGACAATGCTAGGTAAACAAACAGCTCTTCATGATCCACTGGCTTCAACAAAATCAGTGGGTTCTCTAGTAATTCCAATAAATTTCGAAAGGCCTCAACACAGTCCGGAGTCCATTCAAAATTTTTCTTTCCCCTTTTTATCAAGTCAAAAAATGGGACGCATTTGTATGTTGCTTTGGAGATAAATCTACTCAACGCAGCTACTTTCCCTGCAAGACTTTGGGCATCTTTGATTCTCCTTGGTTCTTCAATGTTTCTTATCGCTGCTATTTGACTGGGATTGATTTCAATCCCTCAAGAGCTGACGATTAAACCTAGAAACTTTCCAGATGCCACTCCAAATGAGCATTTCAAAGGATTTAACTTCATCCAATACTTTCGCAAGATACCAAACATCTCTGCCAAGTCTTGTGTATGGCTGGAGGACTGTTTCGATTTGACAAGCATATCATCCACATAAACTTCCATAGTCTTCCCTATTTGGTTATAAAACATCCTGTTCACCAAGCGTTGGTAGGTAGCTCCAGCGTTTTTCAATCCGAACGGCATGACCACATAGCAATACAACTCCAAATTTGTAATGAAGCTCGAGTGCTCTTGATCGGGCACATGCATGGGAATCTGGTTGTACCCGGAATATGCGTCTATGAAAGAAAGAAGTTCATGTCCCGCTGTCGAATCTACAAGCTGGTCAATTCTGGGGAGTGGGAAGCTATCTTTCGGGCAAGCTTTGTTCAAGTCTGAAAAATCAATGCATGTCCGCCACTTTCCGTTTGACTTCTTTACCAAAACAGGATTCGATATCCAGTCGGGATATGTCGAATCTCTAATAAATCTGTTCTCTTTCAACTTCTCCACTTCCTCTTTCAGAGCTGCCGACCTCTCTGGGCCTAGCACACGTCTCTTTTGCTTTACAAGCGGGTGTTTTGGGTTTATACTCAGTGAATGACTCATGATGGATGGTGATATCCCACACATGTCGGCGTGGGTCCAGGCAAACACATCCAGGTTTTCCTTCAAGAAGTCAGTCAGTTCTTTAGCTCGGTGTGGATCCAATTGGGATCCAATCTTCAAAACTTTTGTTGGATCAGCTTCGTCAATGGGTATGTCCACTGTCGCTTCGTTAGGAGTTGCATTTCTAGCCTTTGGTTCCTCATCTTCTCTGGGATCCAAGTCTTCAGGCATTCCCTTGGGCAACTCCTTCGGGGCTGATCCCTCTAATTGCTACGCCGAACCCTCCTTTGGAGGAGGTGAGGTACCTTTAATCTCGATGTTGAGTCCCTTCATCAGCATCTTTAACTCGGCAATATAGCAAGCCCGTCCGGAGACTTGATCTCCTCTCATTACTCCTGTCCCGGCTTCAGTTGGGAACTTAAGCAACAAACACCACAGGGCGATACAAGCCCTGAACTCTGCAAGGGCAGGCCTTCCTAAAAATGCGTTGTAGGGCGAATCTACGTCCAGCACTACGAACTGAAGAATTCGTACTCTTCGACGATCCCCTTGCCCCAATGTTACGGGCAATTCTATATACCCCATTGGAGCTGTCAATGCCCCGTTGAAGCCTCGGATCCAACCTTCACAAGGCTTCAAATCTCCAGATTCAAGTTTCATCTGATCAAATGACTTCTTAAGCAAAATATTGACAGAGCTTCCATTGTCCACTAGTACCTTATGAACCAGTGTCGGTCCAATGGTAGTGGTAATGACCAACGGATCTTCGGTAGGTGACTGGATTCCGGTATCGTCTCTGCTACGGAACACCAAGTCATCGAACATTGTCTTCTGCTGTTTCACAGGGGTGATATCTTCCAAATCGTCGCACTCATCCACATCTATGTGCTTAACTGCATTAACGTATTGGTCCATTGCTCTAAAACTGTGGATAGCTGGGTGGAGTCCACCTACTATGGTATTAATAACAATTCCTTTGCCTTTCTGTTGCGCTGTAGGCTTGGGAGCAGACTGGTTCTGGTTTGGGGTATGTTCTCCTTGCCCCAAACTAGAACCAGTCTCTCAACTACATCTCCAGACTGCTTTACGACAACATTACTCTGAATGGTTCAAAAGAAACCATTCTTGTTTCCCACATTCACTTCGACATTCCCAGAACTTTCTCCAGACTGCTTTACGGCAACATTACTCTGAATGGTTTCTTTTGAAGCCGCTCCGGACTTCCTCTTTCTGTTTGCCCTTGCTTCCTCTCGTATTAACTGAATATTGGCCTTCTCATAAAACGACTCTCTTGTGGGAGGTGGCTTCCCAGAAAGATAATTTCCAAACTCGGAATCAGGATCAACTCCTTCCATTAAAGCCATCAAGATGGTAGGCTCATGCGGGTCACAAACTTCTGTTACAGCTAAGTTGAAACAGTCAAGGTACGACTTCAGAGACTCACCCGATGCTTGCTTAATTCTCGATAGCTCAATAACATTCTTAGACTTTCGGGCGTGAAGTCGGAATTGATTCATAAAACATTCACTTAATTCCTTGAAATTCGATATTGATCGAGGAGAAAGTCGAGTAAACCACAGTAATGCAACGTCTTCTAAGTAAATTGGGAAAGCCTTACACTTCACTGCGTCAGGGGCAGCGGCAGCATTCATAAGCCATGCGTATCGCATCAAATGTTGTCCCGGGTTGGTTCTCCCGTTATACCTGTCCATCTGCGGCAGGTTAAAACGTCGGGGGAACTGAAAGTCAAGGATGTCATCAGTAAAGGGAGTATGGCTTCGCTCAATGCCATAATCTTCATTGGTGTAGTTTCGACTCTCAGACATGATCTGGCGTACCATAGCCCATACGTTAGCATTGGTCAAGGGCCGTTCAGGCTCCCTGGCTCTGATGTTCGGGTTTTCTCTGGGCTCCTGATCAGGGGACGCCCTCCTTCTTCTAGCCGCTTCTGCTCTGCTTTGCTCCCTACGTTCCCGGTCGATCTCGGGAGGAAGGGGCTGAAGCATTTGTCCCTGAGTGGGATTGGTAGGGTTAGGGTCTCTAGGCAAAACATGGGATCCCCGCATTGGTAATAGCATAGGCTCTCTCAAGCTCGGATCATTGGGTCCTAGTACACGAGCAGCGTCCTCGCGGGATCCCAAAGATCCGAAAGTCATTTGCTCCAAATTCTGATGTCGTTCGAGCGGCCTTCTTTCACGGGGCCGTTCTTCCTCAGAAGAAGAAGAATGATCCATTGTAGTGTGATGAACCGGGGATGGAGTTCTTTGTCTGCGGAGTTCACCAATTTCCCTACTCATGATTCTCATATTCTCTTGCATCATAAGATTGGTGCGCCCGTGGATTTTCATAGCCTCCCTAGTGCTCTCAAGCATGTCAAGAAGGCGCGAAAAATCTCCTTGGGTGGCTGGCGCAGATGGATTGATCTGGTCGTTGGTCCTGGTGGCTGGAATCGGAGCATTTTGAGGGGCTCGAGTAGAGGTTCCAGCATTACCTAGTATCAGATTGGATCGGAGCTGAGCAACCTGTTCGGATCGGTTTGGGTTAGGGGAGTGCACTTCTTCAATGTCTCCTACTCGGTTCGGATCGGAGCTCTCTCCTTGAGGTCGGTTCGGATTTCCTGAACCTATCTGATCCGCTCCCGAACTCTGCCCACGAGACCTTGTCACAACCGGGTTTTGCTGATCTTCACCAACTTCGTTCCCTCAACTGGTTTGAACTTCCTTGTCTTTTCCTTTGGCCATAGTTCTTCAACAATCAACCAACAAGTATTCAAAAGCGTCGAAAATTGGGGATTAACTTCTTTGAACTCAATGGTCCAAAAAGTAGAACGATAATCCAGAAAAACAGAGAATTCAAATGTTCTCAGTGAAAGCACCAAAATGTTAGACCAAAAAGTGGTTCTAACACCCAAATTGACTAAAATCAAAGTAAAACAAGATCGAAAATGAAAAGGAGACACAAGATTTATAGTGGTTCGGCGTTGAAAAGCCTACGTCCACTTTATAATCACTTTGCTTGATGATGTAGATGAAAATACAATGAGATATTCACTCAATTTCACTCGCTTTTCATAAATATTCACTTAACTATCTCAACATATACTTTGAATGATGATTTTGGATTGTTTGGAGTGCTAGAATTCGGTTCTCTTTGATGTTTGAACTGTAAGAGTGCTCCCAAAGATCCTTTCAAATGCCTCTTGATGGGGTATTTATAGGTGGAAACTTCTCTAGAATTCGGTTCGGATCGGACCCACGTGGCTCCTATCCCACCATTTTCGGGCTCAGATGGATTTTAGTGTTGACAGCGCTCCGGGTTAGTGGCCAACGTGGGTAGAAAGTGGATGTAACTGCCCCGATTGTTTAGGAGAACGTGGTGTGAAGACTGCTGTTACTCTGGGATTGGATCGGACATGCTAGTGCGTGGGGGTTCGGTTCGGGTTTATGCCATCCGCTCCGGTTTAGCCTATGTTGAATTCAAGCTTGTCCATTTTCTGCTCTGTTTCGATCCGCCTTGGCATTAATCATCTGATCCGTTCCGTCATGCCTTCCTTCCCTTTCTGCTTTGTGCTGGTCTGTCTCTACATAAGGAACTCTGATCTGATCCGGTTGTTGGCAGGATGTTTCTTCTTCATTTGATCCTTTAACTTTGTGTAGCCTAATTCATAAAGTAGGCTAACACCACCCAATAGTTCCTCAACCCATTTTTGGTAGGTAGTGAGTCGAGGTCCCTTTGTTTGATATTCTTTCTAAACCTGAAATACTGGGAATCATAGAAAATATCCAATGCAACTACTCCCAATTTTTTCGTGAGACTTAGCCCGACGATTAAGGGTTCATACTTAAAATCATTTTTAATAGTGGTAAAATTTAGCCTTTATGCATAACAGGCCTCAGGAGTTACCGAAAGGAGTCCAGTGCCAGAACGTCAATCGTTACGAGAACATTCAGTATACATCTTCCAAGTGCCCTGCTCTGATTTATTTTAAGGGGCTATGATTCATCATCGAAGATATCATCTTTAGCAGTTGTAAATTCGGATAAAAAGTCAGGCAAAGCTTGCCCTCGGATTGATTTTCATGGAAGAAAAGTGAGATAGAACTAGCTTAGATCGATGTTCCACTTAATTAATCTCCCAGACACCTCGGGTCATTAAAGTACCAATGACAGCAACTAGTTGGTGTAAACCTTAATTGGATGAGCTTGAAAGCAGTGCGGAGCTTTCTTAAGGCAATCAATAAGCTGTAAGCAAGCTTCTCAATTTTCGGGGAATTGCGTTCCGCCTCTGTCAACTTTTTGGTTACATAATATGTCGGCCTCTATACCTTGTCTTCCTCACGGGAGAGCATTGTACTAATATCATGCAGGGATACTTCCAAATACACGATTAAGTCTGCGTGGTCTATTGGCTAGGATAATATACGGGCTTTTCTAGATGATCCGGCAGGTTCTGAAAAGCTTTGACACAATCTGGAGTCTAAGCAAAGTTGTATTTCCCTCGCTTTATTAATTCAAAGAAGGGAATGCCCTTATCGATGTCTTTGGAAATGAATCTGCTTAAAGCGGCCACCTTTCCTGCTAGGCTCTGTACATCATTAATTTTTGAGGCAACTGGATGCCCATGATCGCTTCAATTTGATCTGGATTGATTTCAATCCCTCAATAACAACCAACGAAACCCAAAAGCTTCCCTGATGCAACGCAAAAAGAGCATTTGAAAGGGTTGATTTTATCCCATAGCGTCGGAGAATACTGAACATCTCTATTAATCCTTCACATGGTCAACTGATTCCTTCGATTTCACAAACATGTCATCAACATATACCTCTATCAACTTTCCAATCTGGTTATAGAACATACGGTACACCAAACTTTGGTAAATCGCCCCAACATTCTTCAGTCCAAAGGGCATGACCATGTAGCAGTATAGTCCAAGATCCGTAATGAAGCTTGTATGTTTGTAGTCCACATGCATTGGTATCTGGTTGTACCCGGTGTATGCATCCACAAATGAAAGAGTTCATGTCCACCCATTAAGTTGACTATCTAGTCGATTCGAGGAAGTGGAAAGCTATCTTTTAGGCATGCCTTGTTCAAGTCTGAGAAATCAATGCACGTCCACCATTTCCCTTTAGCTTTCTTCACAAGGACTGGATTAGGTATCCACTCAGGGTACGTTGCATCTCAGATGAATCCATTACCCTTCAATTTCTCAACTTCTTCTTTCAGAGCCCCGACCTTTTCGTACTAAGTATTCGCCTCTTCTTCTTAACTGGGACATATTTCGGGTTGATGCTGAGTGAATGGCTCATAACTGATGGAGATATTCCGCACATGTCAGCATGGGACTAAGAAAATGCATCAAAGTTTGCTCGAAGAAAGTCAATTGATCCCCTCGCTTGGAGGGAGCCCGGGGTCTGATCTTCAAGACCCTAGTCGAGTCGTCATTATAGATTGGAACCTCTACTGTGGTTTCGCTAGGAGTCACCCTTCAGTTTCTCAATCTTCTTATTTAATTCAAAATTCTCCTTCTTCAATGTACTATTCTCATTTTCAAGATGGCTAATTCAAGATTCTGAATTATCTAAGGGTGATTATGATAAATTATTTTGTCTTTTTAAATTACAAATTTCTTTAAAATCTGTAAACCAGAAAGTACCTTTTTGTAGTCTTCATTTGTTGTAGCTTTGCTTGTATGGGACTTGTTGTATTCAACTATATTTTTTTCTAGCCATTATTCTATGATGTTGTGACAATCAATAGAATTCCTTGCTCCGATACCAATTGTAAAGTCGGGTGTGACGATGAAAGAATAGTTGTTTTTCACTGGATCGATGATGGCCAGTATATATATATATATATATATATATATATATATATATATATATAAATAGAGAGAGAGGGGGGACAGGGAGAGAATTTGAAGTGCAGTAACTACAACAACAGTAAAATAATTATAATAGCAGCGGAAAATATAAATCACACAGTCGATGTATACTAGTTCGGACTTCATGTCCTACGTCCAGTTCCGAAGATCCTCTTCGGTTTTTAACTATCAAAACAACCCGTACTTCACCTGATGGAACAGGTTTACAAATGCCACTTGATTTCACGGGCCATAAGCTTACCCACTTGATTTGAACTGGCTACAAGCTTACCCACTTGATTTGAACGGGCTACAAGCATACGCACCTGATTTACAATGGTTACAGGCTCAACAGAATTTCTAATACAGAGTAGTAGATGATTGACTATATATTGTATTTTCAATACGCGAAGTAGTCACGATTTAGTATAACTTTTACTATTTTCAACAATAAAGATGCCGATCAAGTGCGCAAAGGCTAGGAAGTGAATTTTGATCAGATTTGAATATTTTTGGAGTGAATCTAATATTTGCTTTGAAATAAATATGGAAGTTAAATATTTGGTAGCAATAAAAGAGCAAATTTAGAAAGGAGAATTGTTGTTTTGTTTGCGAGATGTTAGGATGCATATATAGATGTGAAAAGAGGTCTTCAAGAGTTGCAATGCTTCAGCAAATCTCCTTTGAAAAAAAAAGTGTCCATTGGATAAATTTAGTTGGTTGAAATAGTGCATTGAGTGGTCACTTGAACGCTGCTAGTTAACGTTGATCTAAAGAGCCGCAACTGCTTAAATCAAAAGGATTTCTTAGGCGGGTTGGTAAGACGCGGTGCTTTTGTTCGGCGCATGGTTCGATCCCCCATGGGTGCATTATTTTGTTTACATAACTTCCACCTATTTAATGTTTAGATATACTAGCCGTTAAATTCTTTCATGAAAGGGTGCATAGCTTAGGGTTGAGGCATGTGTTTGCTTGTGAAGGGATGTGGGTTCAAATCCCACAAGCACCAAGCTTGGATGGTTGAAAAAAATGAATTTTGCTTGTCCCATGTGTTTTGTGTTTTTTCTTTTCCTACATTTTGCTTGTCCCATGCGTTTTGTCTTTTCCTACATTATGCTTACCCCATGCGTTTTGCCATTGTAGAAAAATCTATAACATCACTTTGCCCAGCGGTTAAGGATTTGCACCATGGTGACAGTGGTGCAGGTTCGAAACCCAGAATGGCATGCTAAGAGCTTACCATGTGCATACGCTAAGATCAACCACTTATTTGGTGCTCGCGGACTAGACTAGTTGCAATAGGGAGGGTTTTACGACTCTTGTCGGTTTCCCTCCTGAACAAATTCAAAAAAAAAAATTAAGAGGAAGAGGCGAACTGTTTTAGTCACTTAAGGCCATCATAATTATATGAGGATTCCTACGATCAGTTAACACCTTATGGGCAGATTCCTACGAACAGTTAATACCCTATGGGCAGATACCTATGATCAATTAATTCGACTTCCATTAAGGGAGAAAGGTGGAGAGAAGGTTTATTTTTGAAGGGGTTTATTAATATTTTGTTGGAGCGGACAATCAAGATTTTATAAAACAAATCTGACGGTCCACACACTCCAGCAAGTATGAATAATACAATAACCTCTCTCTAAACCCTACATTGTCTTCTCAAGTCCGCCTACATTCTTCTTCTTCTCCTTTTTTATCTTCCATAATTTAGGTTAAGTTATATTCCTTCTGCTTCTCTAACCCACTTTTTATCTTTTCTTTTCTTATTTCTTATTAGAATCTAGAATTATAATTATAATATGTAGATAAGATTCTAATATGATTCTCTTATATATATATATATATATGAGGAATATTTAGAGTATGTTATTTTGTGGATTTAGTCCAGATTTTGGTTTTACATAACTTTTTTATTCTTCTCCTAGCAATTTTATATGTGAGAATTATATTAAGTTAACCTTTTCGTATATTTGATGTTGTACTATTTGGATTGTTATGTCAAAAAGAGATTTGAGGTTCTAATAAAACAACACATATAAATACCCCAAATCTCTTATTTAATTGGAAATGTTCTGTCATATAATATTATCGGGTTTTGGATTATGAATAAAAGAAAAGGTTGGATTTTGGGTATTGTGTAATTTATAATCGGTCTGATTTACTTTATCTTTATTTTATTGTAAATATTGATTTATGTGAAAATATAGATTTGGGACCATGACTTACATATGTTTAAACATCTATGTTTATTATAAAATAGATAGTTTAAATATATTAAAACATTGTACAAATCTTGTATGAAAAGTAAAGCAATACCAAAAAAGAAATTATACATATTAGTATCATATTGCATGCACTTTATCCTTTCTTTTATTATTGAAATGATCCTTATAATCTAGTTACAAGTTATTTTGTTTATGTTGTGTTATTTCCCTATTACTGGTTTCAATGTGAATAAACATTATATGTTATGTTGAGAATGTTTAGGAAATAAACTTGTAAACCTTAGTTTTGATTAGGATTGACATTTGTACGTTTTAGGGCATTTTTTAATGCACATTTTAACTATAATTTATTTATTACTTTTGATAATGTAATTAACGTACCATTAATGACTACTAAAAGCATTGAATTATTAATTCGAAATTAAAATGTCCCTAAAGAAAATTTTGTACGCATATGAGTATTAATGGCTTTTTTAATATAAACGACATATAAACACGAAGTTAACCCCTACTTGTAGTAGAAGCCTACCCAAAACTGATCGGTGTATCTAGGATCTAAAAGAAGTTAGGTTAATATGAGATGTCAAGCACTTCTCCACGGTGATCTCTGCTGCAACTTTCTTGTTGGAAATGTTTATATTAATACTTAATATGAATCAAAAAAAATACAAACTTTCCTTTTTTATTTCACACAAGTACAATAATAAACTATTATTCTTTCTTACAAATAGGCTACAACCTTTTCTTTTTATCAATATGAAGCTTCAACTCTCTTTTTTTATTCATTTTTTCACATTGAATTTGTAGTAACCCGTAACTTCCCCGTGAAGGAAAGCATGGATTGCTTTGAGAATAACACACATCGGAAAGCAAATAGAAGAACATTTCATTGTTAATTACAACAATTCCACTAGAATACAAGAATATATAGAGTATGAATAAATATTACACATTTGACAAATATCAGAGATTCAAATTACATTTAAATACATAGTAGCGGAAAATAATACAACACACAACTGAAGGCGATATACGGATACAGAGCTTTCCGAATATCATTCCAGTTGTAAACCAGGATCCTGTGAATATAAATCTGCAAAAACAAAACTACTAGTTGCCCGTGTCGAAAATGAGGGCACCCAGAGTTTAGGTTAAAACAATAAACTCCAGGTCAATCATGTGACTGGTGTGAGAACTAAAACAGATTATTAATCATTACTTTAAAATAGAGTACTTCAAGGGACCACGCCGTATAACAAGGAATAGGTTTCCTCCCAAGAACACTAGTGCATATATCAAAATAGCGCAATGCTTTTTGAAAAAATGAAGCTATTATAAGACCCAAGTCCCATCACACAATGCAACGCAAGCCGAAGGATAGGGTTTTCCCTTATAATAGCCAAACATGCTTAGTACTCTTAAAACAAATCATTTGATACTATTATAAGTGTATAGCGTCAAAACAATTTCAATCATAAATATCAATCATAGACGACATGGGTACCATATATCATGTCGCCATACTAGTTCTACAATTAAAACCGCAATGTCACGTATTGGAAATTGGATTTCCGTCATGAGTCGAGGAAAGGGGCAAGTTCCTCTCCGTTCGAGACACTCTAGCAAATGCCTCAGGACCACACACAGCGATCCTTGGATCTTCCATGACCGGTCCTCTCTTACTTTTGAGGATTGGCAGTTCCTGAACACACGTATCCCGGTCCTATTGGACCTATATCTGAGGCGCCTCGCATCAAACAACCACACAAGTAAAAATAATATAAATGTCAGGGCTGGTAGGTCACTGACATCACCCATAGCTAGAAAGAAATGTCGTGCACTCCTTGGGTCCTTGTCCCGTTTTTGACTCATACCGAGGAGTGAGGCTCACGAATTAACACCATACACAAAGCTATGCCACATAGGCCGTGCTATGATTTGTTTCCCAATCCCAACCTATTCATCCCAAGGAGAAAAACTGGTAATACTCCATATCTAACACCACGGTGTTATCGTTAAATATTAATTACCATTTCACGTTCAAATCAAATTAAAGATTTAACTATCGCTTTGGAGAAAACTGGTGATACTCCATTCTCGATCAATTTAATCTAATTAAAGATTCATTAAAACTCCACTTAGTTTTAATCTACCCAAAAATCAATATCCTGTCTTTTAACTGGGTTAAAGAACCAATGTCATCTAAAACACGATTCACGATAAACCCAAAATCACATTCCTTTGTTAATCGGGTTAAAGAACAAGTGTTATTCAAAACACCGCTCACGATAAACCCCAAAAACCAATTTAAATTCAATTCCAATTAAATACTAATTAATTGGACAATTTCACTAAATCTTAATTAAAAGATTTATTCTTTTCTAAACTGGGTTCAAGAACAGTGTTATTTAAGACACCATTCACGACGAACCCAAAATCCCATTTGATATTAAATACAAGGCTCTAAATAAAAAAAATATCGGCTAATATTCAATATCAAATTCTGAAACCAACAAATATCGTATTGGAAATAACGATATAAATATATCTTTCAAATTTCCACAACCATATATGTATAATCACGAAATTCAACATTGAAATATTTCGAAGATAATTTCGATTCAAATCCATTCCAATTCATATATTGGAAATTCTGATATTTTTCAAAACCATTTCAAATCTAATTCAAAATTAGTTCATTTCGATAAAAATATATTTTTATCCTTTCAAATGTGGAATTTTTCATCCCAGTTCTTTCCAATTCATATATTATGATTTTACACAAATTATTAATAATTTTAATAATTTTATCAAGGCCCGTACAGTCGGTTTTCAATAATGGCCACCGAACTGCACTTACAACGACCTTTTCCAAATTTGATTTGGACATAATTCCAATCCAACCGTTAGATTTCAAATTTCTTATATTCATTGGAAAGCTCTTTATGATACGAACCCAATGGTTCCAGTTTCCGGAGAATCCGACGGTCGGATCTTCCGTAACGTCAATTTGAAGTCAATGGTCGAAATTCGCGAACTGCCGCGGCGCGTTCTATTCCGGCCATTCAATATATATATATATATGTATGTATGTATGTATATATATGTATATATATATATATTATATATTTCATCTCTTTCAATTCTAAACGTATTTTATAATTCATTTTAAAAACGATTTGAACTTCATATTCAATTTTACATCAAAATTTAATATTCCATATCATTAATATATAAATGATAATATTTTCAAAACGTTAAATTTTGAAATCACTTCCTTTTCTATATTCATTATAAAAACGAATATAATCGATATAAATATCATTCGCGTCAAAATGGCGCAAATCTAATCAACACGGCTTTATATATTTCAATAACTTCGTTATTCTATTCAACAAATGAATATTTTCTTTAACACATGAATATATATTTTATTCAACAAATGAATATTTATTAATTCTTGCTTACAATAAAAATGTGAATTTTATTGTATAAATATTTTATTCAACACATGAATAGTTTCAACATATGAATAGTTTCAACACATGAATAGTCTCAACGCATGAGTATTGTCAACACATGACTATTTCGTTTATTCAACACATGAATATTTATTATAATCTTTATTTTCTAAATTGGAATGAGGCCCAATCAATTACCATATAATGTTAATTATATGGATTCCGTACAACACATGTATATGATAGCAATGAAAAATAATCAACCATCATCCAAAGTGCACCACACAACTGCATAAGCATTAAATATAACTAATTGACACTCATGCAGTCTGTCAATCAAATGATCAACATACCACTAAACAATTGGGATTAGTGTACGTCAAATATCATCCCAACACCCGTGTGGGGTTTCAATCCACAAACACTGAATATTATTTGTACAGTTGGGCGACGTGTAAAATTTATCGTCCCAATCAATATCCTTCAAATGGGTGTACATAAACAATTCGTCTGATTTGTAAATGAATATTTATTTATTCACATTCACGTTAAAAATTATATTTTTAACTATAAATCATTTATTTCAACACATGAATATATATTTTTATTCATTCCACGTCACAATCAATTTTCACAACACACAAAATCAAACAAGTCATCCATGGTCCGTGAACGACGGGTGTCGGGTGCTGCTAAGCACCATTTGCATCCTAGTATATAATTTTAACTAGAAAACAAGATTTAAAGTGAGAAGTTCTCACCCATAAGCTAAACAAATTCATCGCGATTCTTCTTATGTATGAAATCTTTATCGTGTTTCCAACGAGATCTGTTTCACGTGGTATATGTTAAAAATTATATTTTTAACAACGCTATTTCCTATATAAAGATTATATTTTCATAATGTAAAAACCAAAACTTTAGATGATTAAAAATCGCATTTTTAATTTAAAACCAAGGGTAAAGATCATATTTTTATTATTCATTTTTGTATATAAAAATCATATTTTTACATTGCTACTTCTATAAAGATCACGTCTTTATCTTCATTTCATATATATAAAAATTGAATTTTTATATTGTTATATATATAAGTTATATTTTTAAAGCGAAGTTCTCTAAATGAAAATAATATTTTTATATAATGATATATATGTAATAAAAATCGGTTCTTTACATATTTAAAAATCACTTCTTTCTATCATGAAAAATATAATCATTCTTAATTAAAAATCATACCTTTCCCTTGCATATAAATCTAAACTTTTACAAACTAAAAATTACTTTCTCTTTTTTTTTCTATAAAATATTACATTTTAAAACTGATTATTCAATATAAATTAAAATAATAAATAGAAAAACTTACAGGAGGCATACGGGGAGGCTCGGCGTTGAAGTGGAGCAGGAGGGCTGGTAGTGGTGGCGGCAGCTGCCTTTGGGTGGAGGAAGGAGTTTAGACTGGTTTTCAAGGGGAAAAGGGGAAAGGAAGGCGATGGCGGTCGGAGGAGGAGGAGGAGAGCTCACGGTGGCCAGGCGGAGCGGTGGGGTTAGGGTTCTTCAGAAGAGGAGAGAGAGAAGAAAGGGAGAGAGAAGAGGTCTAGCGGACGCGCCACCCTTGACGTGGGAGGAGGAGACCCCGCCTCAGCGGCGACGCATCGGCGAGCACAGCAGTGGTCGTTGCCCTCTTCTTCTTTTTTAAATCAATTATTAAAATGAATGGGGAGGGGCATGAGTTGACTTAGAGGAGAGAGAGGAAGGGTTATTTATTTATTTATTATTTAATTTCAAAAAGTACCTTTTTATTTTGAATTCGAAATCAAACCCACTGACTGTCGTCCATAGCTAGTTACCTCCATTCCGAACACAATGAGATACGTTTCGCAAGTCAATTCGACTGTTACGCTAAGTTTCCGTCAAATTTAAAATATAAATCTTTATATATTCAATTTATATGCACATTTCAATTTACCGGGGCCACATACGGACTATAAAAATTCCAGAAAAATATTTTCTAGCTTCGTATTGACGATACGGTTCTAACAAAACTAATTTCGTCAAATTCTGAGACCGTTTGAAAAATGGCCATTTTCTAGTCGATTAAAATCAACTGAATATGGTCAAATGCGTTTTCCTTTGCCACGCTCACATATTGATTCGGAAAATTATGAATTTTGGAATCTAGCAATAATTCGACATCCCGGATCCAACAAAAGTGGTCTTGTCGAAAATAGAGGTAGTTTGCAAAATTTCCATTTTTAAAAGCCAGAATTCCATAACGACTATTTTGACTTTTCAACTGGACGTAACTTTTGATTCCCATTATGAAATTTCAATTTTTCGGACTCGTTGGAAAGATATTCTCAGATAGGTTCATATATTTCTGGTTTCGCTAAAATCCGGTCTATTTTGAATCCTGTACATTCATTTGATATTCGAAATCGAAATTTCAAACTACCGCGCCATTTTCAATTCCTTTTATAATTAAAAATAAATATTTATATTCTTACGACGATTCAAATAAATATATACGTTCTAATTCTCTTCAAAATAAATTTGTCGTCATTATTATTTAAAATAATTCATTTTAAGTATTCAGAATTCGCTAAAATTGCCAAAATAAAAAATTTAAATTGGCTCGGATTTTCCAGGTTATTACAATCTCCCGCACTTAAAACTTTTCGTCTTCGAAAAGGAACGAAGCTGAAAGTTGTTTAACTAACCAACTCAACTTTCATTATTTTCTTTACGACTTAAGTTCTTCAACTTTCCAGTTTCTAAGAAGTTTTCAAATTCTTCAAAAAAAAATGGCAAACACCCTAAATTTTCGAAAAATTTCGCCATAGCCTCCCCTGCACCGAGAGCTTTGGGATATTTCAAATAGCCTCCCATGGCACTCACCAATCCAAAAGAAAAAGCCAATCGGCTCATAAAATCATCCAAACCCAATAAATTTGTAAACATGTACTTATTTGTCGGGCAAACAATTTTATTCTTCTGCTCTAGCCTCCTTGCTATGACCTGTTACATGTAAGTACATGTATATGCATGCAATTGTAATCATTTTTCAATACAGTTCAATATTCGGTTCAATTTGGCATAATGGTTCAAAATTTTAAACCAGTAATCAAACAACACAACCATCAATCAATTAGTGGATTATCGTTTCAAATTCATAATTTTGATACATATACAGAAAATCATGTTTTTGATGCCAATCCACAACAACAGACCCTATCTAGTTTTGGTTCTCACACTAGCCTAATGGAAATATATAGATATCCCACTTTTCGAAACTCGAACACAAATACTGATAATGTGGCCGCATTACCAGAATTATCTCCGGGCGACTAGAGTGTGAATCCATATCTATCCAGTATATTAAAACTTCGAATATACGTTCATGACGCGTATATGCAAAACCTTTATATACTCGATTGTCCAAAATCAATATAAATAAAATATTCAAATACGTTGAATAAGGTTTAAATCTTCAAAACAATTTGGTTTTATTTTAAAAATATACTCTTCACACTCGTTCTAGGATACTACTGATCCAATCTCTAACGAGTAATTCTCATTGGATATTGCTAATCCAATCTCTGATGAATTCTTTCGTTTGGTTCGAATGTGTCTTGTTCTCGAGCTCTGTAAACCAAAGCTCTGATACCAACTGTAGTAACCTGTAACTTCCCCATGAAGGAAAGCATGGATTGTTTTGAGTACAACACACATCGGAATTCAAACAGAAGAACATTTCATTGTTAATTACAACGATTCCACCAGAATACAAGAATATACAGAATATGAATAAATATTACACATATGACAAATATCAGAGATTCAAATTACATTAAAATACATAGCAACGGAAAATAATACAACACACAACTGAAGGCGATATACGGATACAGAGCTTTCATAATATCATTCCAGTTGTAAACCAGGATCCTGTGAATATAAATCTGCAAAACCAAAACTACTAGCTGCCCGTGTCGAAAATAAGGGCACCTAGAGTTTAGGTTAAAACAAAAAACTCCAGGTCAGTCATGTGAATGGTGTGAGAATTAAAACAGATTATTAATCTTTACTTTAAAAGAGAGTAATTCAAGGGACCACGCCGTATAACACGGAACATGTTTCCTCCCAAGAACACTAGTGCGTATATCAAAACAGTGCAATGCTTTTTGGAAAAATGAAGCTATTTTAAGACCCAGGTCCTACCACACAATGCAACGCAAGCCAGAGGATAGGGTTTTCCCTTATAATAGCCAAACATGCTTAGTACGTTTAAAACAAATCATTTGATAGTATTATAAGTGTATAGTGTCAAAACAGTTTCAATCATAAATATCAATCATAGACGACATGGGTACCATATATCATGCCGCCATACTAGTTCTACAATTAAAACCGCAATGTCATGTATTGGAAATTGGATTTTCGTTATGAGTCGAAGTAAGGGGCAAGCTCCTCTCCGTTTGAGACACTCTAGCAAATGCCCCAGGACTGCACACAGCGATCCTTGGATCCTCCAAGGCCGGTCCTCTCTTACTTTTGAGGATTGGCAATTCCTGAACACACGTTTCCCGGTCCTATAGGACCTATATCTGAGGCGCCTCGCATCAAACAACCAGACAGGTAGAAATAATATAAATGTCAGGGCTGGTAGATCACTGACATCACCCATAGCTAGAAAGAAACATCGTGCACTCCTTGGGTCCTTATCCCGTTTTTGACTCATACTGAGGTGTGAGGCTCGCGAATTAGCGCCATACACAAAGCTATGCCACATAGGCCGTGCTTTGATCATCAACCACAGGACTTTTCTTTTCAACAGAAGCCTTGATCATTTTCCACTTAGGCATGCCACACAGGCAATTCATGCCATGCGATTGATATATATCGATATATAACCTCTAAGCTCGTACGTCCCAGAGAAGGGCGTTAAGCAAGAGAATAAATTCTCCGCCGCCAAACAAATATATATTTAGTAGAAATCAATCACACAGAATAAAATCCAATGTCAAACACACAGTCCATTTAAAAGTTCGTTCTGGGTCTGAACGAAACCGGAGGAACCTTATTCCTCGCATATCCATCGATCTCCAAGTACGTCTGGACGATCACCAACTGATTCCCTCCTCTTGGGTGTACAGCCCAATCAAGATCATCAATAATCATCCAAACGACGTGAAGACCTCCGGTCTTCAACTACCATCTTCATCTTCGATTTATTGTCGAATTGGTTATTCAGAATGAGTATAAACCCGGCCTTTCCGAATAACCCGCGTATATAATAAACAAGTGTTACACAAACACAACATACGCCTCATTCCAATTCAGAATATTCTTTATTCAAATATTCACATTCTTAGGGAAAGGTTCCCATTAATTTTATCAAAGATAAATTCTTCTAAATTTATTCTTTAATCTTCCTTTGGGTATCATTTCAAACCATGTTAAGGTTTTCCAAACTAGTCGGGATTAGCGAACCACACCAAAGTAATTATTTATTTTGTTTCCCAATCCCAACCTATTCTTCCCATGGAGCAAAACTGGTAATACTCCATATCTAACACCACGGTGTTATCGGTAAATATTAATTACCATTTCACGTTCAAATCTAATTAAAGATTTAACTATCGCTTTGGAGCAAAACTAGTGATACTCCATTCTTGATCACTTTAATCTAATTAAAGATTCATTAAAACTCCACTTAGTTTTAATCTTCCCAAAAATAAATATCCTATCTTTTAACTGGGTTAAAGAACCAATGTCATCTAAAACACGGTTCACGATAAATCCAAAATCACATTATATTGTTAATTGGGTTAAAGAACAAGTGTTATTCAAAACACCGCTCACGATAAACCCCAAAAACCAATTTAAATTCAATTTCAATTAAATACTAATTAATTGGACAATTTCACTAAATCTTAATTAAAAGATTTATTCTTTTCTAAACTAGGTTCAAGAATAGTGTTATTTAAAACACCATTCACGACAAACCCAAAATCCCATTTGATATTAAATACAAGGCTCTGAATAGAAAATATATCGGCTTATATTCAATATCAAATTTTGAAACCAACAAATATCGTATTGGAAATAACGATATAAATATATCTTTCAAATTTCCACAACCATATATGTATAATCACGAAATCCAACATCGAAATATTCCGAAGATAATTTCGATTCAAATCCATTCCAGTTCTTATATTGGAAATTCTGATTTTTTTCAAAACCATTTCAAATCTAGTTCAAAACTAGTTCTTTTCGATAAAAATATATTTTTATCCTTTCAAATGTGGAATTTTTCATCCCAGTTCTTTCCAATTCATATATTATGATTTTACACAAATTATTAATATTTTTAATAATTTTATCAAGGCCCGTACAGTCGGTTTTCAATAATGGCCACCGAACTGCACTTACTGCGACCTTTTCCAAATTTGATTTGGACACAATTCCAAATCCAACCATTAGATTTCAAATTTCTTATATTCATTGGAAAACTCTTTTCGATACGAACCCAACGGTTCCGGTTTCAGGAGAATCCGACGGTCGGATCTCCCGTAACGTCAATTAGAAGTCAATGGTCGAAATTCGCGAACTGCCGCGGCGCGGCGCATTCTATTTCGGCCATTTAATATATATATATATAATATATATTTCATCGATTTCAATTCTAAACGTATTTTATAATTCGTTTTAAAAACGATTTCAACTTCATATTCAATTTTACATCAAAATTGAATATTTCATATCATTAATATATAAATGATAATATTTTCAAAACGTTAGATTTTGAAATCACTTTCTTTTCTATATTCATTATAAAAACGAATATAATCGATATAAATATCGTTTGCGTCAAAATGGCGCAAATCTAATCAACATGGCTTTATATATTTCAATAACTTCGTTATTCTATTCAACAAATGAATATTTTCTTTAACACATGAATATATATTTTATTCAACACATGAATATTTATTAATTTTTGCTTGCAATAAAAATGTGAATTTTATTGTATAAATATTTTATTCAACACATGGATAGTTTCAACACATGAATAGTCTCAACGCATGAGTATCGTCAACACATGACTATTTCGTTTATTCAACACATGAATATTTATTATAATCTTTATTTTCTAAATTGGAATGAGGCCCAATCAATTACCATATAATGTTAATTATATGGAATCCATACAACACATGTATATAATAGCAATGAAAAATAATCAACCATCATCCAAATTGCACCACACAACTGCATAAACATTAAAATTTAACTAATTGACGCTCATAAAGTCTGTCAATCAAATGATCGACATACCACTAAACAATTGGGATTAGTGTACGTCAAATATCATCCCAACACCCGTGTGGGGTTTCAATCCACAAACACTGAATATTATTTGTGCAGTTGGGCAACGTGTAAAATTTATTGTCCTAATCAATATCCTTCAAATGGGTGTACATAAACAAATCGTCTGATTTGTAAATGAGTATTTATTTATTCACATTCACGTTAAAAATTATATTTTTAACTATAAATCATTTATTTCAGCACATGAATATATATTTTTATTCATTCCACATCACAATCAATTTTCACAACAGACAAAATCAAACAAGTCGTCCATGGTCTATGGACGACGGGTATCGGGTGCTGCTAAGCACCGTCTGCATCCTAGTATATAATTTTAACTAGAAAACAGGATTTAAAGTGAGAAGTTCTCACCCATAAGCTAAACCAATTCGCCGTTATTTTTCTTATGTAGGAAATATTCATCGTGTTTCCAACGAGATCTGTTTCACGCGGTATATGTTAAAAATTATATTTTTAACAACGCTATTTCCTATATAAAGATTATATTTTTATAACGTAAAAACCGAAACTTTATATGATTAAAAATTGCATTTTTAATTTAAAAACAAGGGTAAAGATCATATTTTTATTATTCATTTTTTTTAATATAAAAATCATATTTTTACATTGCTACTTCTATAAAGATCACGTCTTTATCATCATTTCATATATATAAAAATTGAATTTTTATATTGTTATATATGTATATATAGGTATATATATGTATATATAAAAGTTATATTTTTAAGGCGAAGTTCTCTAAATGAAATCCATATTTTTATATAATGATACACGTAATGAAAATCGGTTCTTTACATATTTAAAAATCGCTTCTTTCTATCATGGAAAATATAATCTTTCTTAATTAAAAATCCTACCTTTCCCATGCATATAAGTCTAATCTTTTACAAACTAAAAATTAATTTCTCTTTTTTTTCTATAAAAGATTACATTTTTAAACTGATTATTCAATATAAATTAAAATAATAAATAGAAAAACTTACAGGAGGCATACGGGAGGCTCGACGTTGAAGTGGAGCAGGGGGGCTGACAGTGGTGGCAGCAGCTGCCTTTGGGTCGAGGAAGGAGTTTAGACAGATTTTCAAGGGGAAAAAGAGGAAAGGAAGGAGATAGCGGTCGGAGGAGGAGAGCTCATGGTGGCCAGGCTGAGCAGTGGGAGGAGTCAGATGGGCTCCGGGCTGTGACGTCGGCTACGGAGGGTTTAGGGGTTAGGGTTCTTTAGAAGAGGAGAGAGATAAGGAGGGGAGAGAGAAGAGGTCGGGGGAGGGGGGCGCCACCCTTGACGTCGGAGGAGGAGACCCCGCCTCAGCGGCGGCGCTGCAGCAGTGGTCGCAACTCTCTTTTTTTTAAATCGATTTTTAAAATGAACGGGGGGAGGGGTGTCAGGAATTGACTTAGAGGAGAGAGAGGAAGGGTTTTTTATTTATTATTTAATTTCAAAAAGTACCTTTTTATTTTGAATTCGAAATCAAACCCACCGACTGTCGTCCATAGCTAATTACTTCCATTCTGAACGCAATGAGATATGTTTCGCAAGCCAATTCGGCTGTTATGCTAAGTTTCCGTCAAATTTAAAATATAAATCTTTATATATTTAATTTAAACGCACATTTCAATATATCGGGGCCACATACGGACTCTAAAAATTCCCAAAAAATATTTTCTAGCTTCATATTGACGATACGGTTCTAACAAAACTAATTTTGTCAAATTCTGAGACCATTTGAAAAATGGCCATTTTCTAGTCGATTAAAATCAACTGAAACTGGTCAAATGCGTTTTCCTTTGCCACGCTCACATATTGATTTATAAAATTATGAATTTTGGAATCTAACAATAATTTAACATCCCGGATCCAACAAAAGTGCTCTCGCCGAAAACAGAGGTCGTTTGCAAAATTTCCATTTTTAAAGGCCAGAATTCCATAGCGACTATTCTGACTTTTCAACTGGACGTAACTTTTGATTCCCGTTATGAAATTTCAATTTTTCGGATTCGTTGGAAAGATGTTCTCAAATAGATTCAAATATTTTTGGTTTCGCTAAACTCCGGTCCATTTTGAATCCTGTACATTCATTTGAAATTCGAAATTGAAATTTCAAACTATCGCGCCATTTTCAATTCCTTTTATAATTAAAAATAAATATTTATATTCTAATGACGATTCAAATAAACATATACGTTCTAATTCTATTCAAAATAAATTTCTCGTCATTATTATTTAAAATAATTCGTTTCAAGTGTTCAAAATTCGCTAAAATTGCCAAAATAAAAATTATAAATTGGCTTGGATTTTCCGGGTTATTACAGAATTATTAATACATTCTACCTATATATATGTACTTTTACGTTCCCGCCTTTTTCGCTTGAAGATTGGATAGTATTTACTGTTATTTCCAGCCTTTGAATTCCATCGACATGCTCAAAAATGTAACAACCCGAATTTTTATAACATGTTAAAACCATAAATCAAGGCAGAATTAAATTTTAAAATAAGAATCAATGGAAACGGGTTATGCCATTGCATTCGTCTCGAAATTTTACATGAAATAGAGTCCGATTTTTCGAAAATCGGAGTCCGGATGAAGAAGTTATGGCATGTAGAAGATTCAGTAGATTTTAGGCAGCACAGGACCAGGCAGGTCAACCTGGGGGTCGACCTGGGGACCAAGTGGTCGACCCTAGGGTCGACCTACCCCCCAGGTCGACCAAGTGGTCGACCTCCCCTCTACAGGTTGATCTGGTTGGCCTGTTTTGACCCAGAACCTATTTTTGAAGCCTGAGACATGTTTTGATGGTCCGGATTGATTCTAGGGTTAATCTAAGGGCCTAAACTAGTTGCTACCCCTATAAATACATCCTAAGACCTAGCTTAATTCATAAAAATCATTCTTGCACTGCTATGCTGCTAATTCACCTCTTGAACCATGGCTGCCGCCTCCAAATTAAAGCTTAAGCATTCAAACTCGATTCAAATCAAAGATCAACGCTTCTACAACAATTCAAGAGAATAGATCAGCGACACCGCAACAATTCGACGACTAATTTCTAGACTTGACTTCTAAATTTCTTAGACCACGATCTATAAGTTCCAGTTACTTTTAGACAAAAACTATAAATCTAATATGTGCATGGTATAATTTGGAAGTGATTTATGTATGATTCATACCTATTCTTGGTTTCTTCTTGGATCTTGACTATTGGGAATATTGCCTACGACGTTGAAATTATTGTTAATGACATAAGACTATGACTATGCCTATGACTGTAGACATAAGATTTTTCCTATGCCTATGACTATGACGGTGAACATAAGACTATGCCTATGACTATGACGGTGAACATAAGACTACCTATGACTAATAAGACTATGCCTATGACTATGACGATGAACATAAGACTGCCTATGACTATGAACAATAAGACTATTGCCTATGACTATGACAAGGACAATTGTGGTTAATCACCTATGATTCATTGCCTAGGATTATGACTATGAAATTGGATTTAAGCTTGACTTTCTATTCAGACCTATTTTCTTTATTTGTCCTTGGATCTCGATTTTGGGGATTTTTCTATTTAGGTTAGTTCTATCCATGTTCTTGAATCTAGATTAGTATTCAACCCTTTTTATGTTCGTAATGTTTTCTATGCCTGTGATGTTTTAATCAATTTATTCATTTATGTCATACCTTGAAAATATATTGATTATGTTATTGAATGATATTGATCTATGCCTGTGGTTTTATTTTATTATCATGTTGAATTGGGAATTAATGAATAAGTCTATTCATATGTATAGGAACTTGAAGTATAACCCGTTATGAAAAGTTGTGTAGTTTATCATGTTATGCGAGTTTTAGGTTGTAAAATCATATCACATATGTGACAAAATGTTAGATCTACATGTTTATGTGTATATGTTAAACCTATGATATATTTCATGTTCACACTTATTCATATGCTCGTGATTGATTTGCAAGTTCACATATATGTATGTTGATTTAGTCTACGTTGCAAGATTCACACATATGATATTCATGTTGATTATTTTGCAAGTTCACACCTATGATGTTCATATTGACTATGCCGAAAATGCCAAGTTTACACCTATGTCATGTTTATGTTAATGAATTGCTTTATGCCAATTTTGCGTACGTTAAACTAGGCTAAGCTTTTAGCCTAATATTATATGTCAAAAATCATGTGGATGAGAAATTAGGCTAAGATTGTTAGCCTAATATTTAGACGGGGTAACGTTGGGAAAAATTGGTAATCATAGGAAGCTTAACATGAATCTTGCCTTGAAAACTTGACAAGAAATCGACAGGAAACTTGCCTTGAAAATTTGACATGAACTTGACATGAATCTTGAACATGGACATGACACTAGAATGAACTTGAAAATGGCCAACTCGAGGTTGGGTTGAGTTTGCAGTGTAATTCTACCCGGAACCACCTGGCAAATCCAGTTACTGCAAACAATAGGATCCAATGTGGGTAGTTGGTCATATCGCACTTGAAAACCCGAGGTCAGACTGAGTTGGGCATATCCAGTGACCACAACAATAGGTCTGATGTGAGAGGTTGGGGTGCATTAATGAATTAATGCCACATGATAGGGTTAAGTCATGAACATGAAAGACAACACTTAACCAACTTGATACATGATTCATAGGGCTAAGCCATGAACTTGAACAACAACACTTAGCCAAATTTAACATGACACGTGGGTGGGTTAAGTCACGAACTTGAAGGACAATACTTAACCAACTTGACATGCTAGACTGATAGGGGTTAAGTCATGAATTGAAATGACAATACTTAACCTATTGGACGAAAACCCTAGTTACGCGGTCCTTTTCAGCAGTAACCCACTAGATGTATCCTGGTACCCTGGGACTAGGCAGGGTGGGGCACGATTACTGGGCTGATTGTAAGCGACCAGAACGACGGCTGTGTTGGTGCGCCAGTGTAGGTTCAGGCGGGCTATGGTCGTGCACGTGGTCCAGAGTTGAAAAAGCAGGCATTGGGCATCAGTAGGTTTATCTGTGCATTCTTGATTCATGTCGGTGGTTGGCACCATAGGGCTTGATACATCCTATGGTGGACCTAGCACATGTGACTACATTCGTGATTGGGCCGTATGACACAGACACACAACGAGCTAGAACTTGTAGGGAGTCGATCGAGTAGTGGATCGTTCCGTTGGACCCAGTAATGGGTCATTCGTGATATGGGGCCAAGGGATCCTTTCATGGTTAATATAAGACATGGGTTTGGGATCCTAGTACAGTTGATGCAGCGAACCTTGAATACGTGATGCTATACTTGATTTATACTTGATTTATCATGTTATCTTTGTCTATCTTGCCCATCTTGTCATCATCCATATGTTTACTTTCAGTTTATACATGTCATGTTACCTTTATCTGTTTTTATGCTGAAAGTCACTTGGACTTACCAGTCTTTATGACTGACCCGTTTTCTTTCGCCTCTTTTTCTTCCGTTCCCGCCCCCCAGGTTCTCAGGGAGGAAACTCTAGCACTTAGCTTGGATTTCACTTGCTTTCGGTTCAGCTCATGTACGGTTTGATCTTGAGCTATGCTATAGCTGCATTTTTGCTACCTTTGGGGAATTAAGCTACTTTTGATGTTTTAAGTCTATGATTCTTTATTTATGCAAGACAGAATTTGTTGTAATGGAAAATAATGACCTTGGCTATTTGATGTAAAAGGTTTTGACTCTTCTTAAAAGTAATGAAAATTTTCTTTTGATTGTTCCGCTGTTTTATCTATGTTCTGTCTTGTAATATTTCTGTGTTTGTTTACCTCGATAACGCTCCTCCAAAACTAGTGCATTCCCTTTGTGAGTGACCCTAGCGGAGGTAGGGTGTTACATTTGGTATCAGAGCAGAAGGTTACCAAACTGGGCAAAAGTTTTTAAAACCTTTTGAAATTATTTTCAAAACCATTTACAAAGAAGCATTTTTTTTCAAGAAAAGTTTTATTTTTAAAGGCTATTCCCCAAAGTCCATTAGCATTATCCTTTGTTTCCTTGTTTGAATTCCTTTCTTTCCTCCATCTGTAGTCACATCAGTTCCATCTGCGACTAATCTTATTTCAAGCTTTGTAGGGTTACCGTGTGATGGAGGTAGTTCTCGAGAGACCTGTTAACACGTTATATAAGAGGGGATAAGAGTGGTTAAGGAGAATGAGGCTCAGAACAAGAAGGTAGAAATGTTTCTTTAGGAAAGTCTAGCTTATCTTTCTATCCTGTTCGTACCCTTTTTTATTATGGTACATCGCATTCTTTTTATTTATGCTTCGATAGTTGAGTCTCTGCACCTTAGTACTAGCATAGTAGAGGATCCCATTTTTTTTTTCTCAAATCCTGTTGGGGAATCGACTCATTTATTCACGACTTGTTTGGATTTGAGAATGTCTATGCTAAGCATTAAGTGTAGAAGAAATGCTTATGTTTTTGGGCTACGAGTCGATTCTAGGGATGGAATGGTTATCCAGTAATGGTGCCATTCTTGAGTATGAAAAGAGGGTAGTTAGACTCTTGACTTGCCGTGGTAATACCCTCGAAGTCTAGTGTAACCCTTAGGATTCTGCCATGCTTAGTTACCTAGAATCTCTTTATACATTTGTTGATCCCGAGTAGTGTTCGCCACTAAGGTGGATGGTTCATTTTGCTTATGCATGAGTTATAGGAAATCGCCTTAGTAAGTACATTTGGCAACATGGTTGACATCTGTTTATTTGCAAGAGATAATTCTTCTGCGTGGAATACCCTATAAACGAGATCCAAGATTCACTAGTGAATTTTGGAGAGCTTGCATGAAACCATGAGTACGCAGTTATGTTTGAGCCGAGTATACTAGAAGGAGGATAAGGGAAAATGGGACAAGAAACAACAGTGAAATGAGTTCCAACTTATATTTTGGAAACAAGAGTTAAGAAGCTACGAAATTATGAAGTTAAAGACGGACAAATCACAATGGAGTTAAGCTCTAGGGAATGCGACTTAGAAGATTGAAGACTAGATACGAGCATCATATCTCTTTTTAAGAGTATATCCTTGATCCCTCTTTTCCTGTAGAGCTTACTTGTATGCTATCTTTTATGTATATCCTTCGGTCCTATTCTCAATCTTATTTCTGTTGCAAACCCCATAAGGAGTATGACTCATCTGGTTGTGATATATGTTGGGGTTTGAGGGTGTCTGTTGGGTTGACTAAACTTTTTGGGCTTTATAGGATATGGGTTGGTTTTAGGAAGGGATTTCTTACGACCTAAAAGGAGTTTATCATGCTTGGTTTCCTAGAATCATATATATTGGTTTTGGGCGGGTGTTTAGGGTACAAAGTTTTTCTTTACTTGCTTATATCATTCGGTTATACCTTTAGGTAGGAACTGATGGGTGTAAACATGTGTTTGAGACATGTTATGGTTGATGGTTGCAAGGGGTTGCAAGTGGTTGCTAGTTGTTGCTCGTGGATGCATGAACACACATTAGGCACTAGGTCGGCTCAGTCGCATCTCATATTGCATATGCATGAATGTTTATACTTGTTTATGGATGGAATTGAATGTGTTATCATGTGGATATTGCATATGGATGGATGTTTGTGCACACATATAGTGTTTATATGACTAGGACTATTTGCATACATGTTGGATTCATGGCACTAAACATACTTTGCATTTAAAAAGATCAGTCAGGCCTGATCATTTGCATTAGACAAGTAACATATACACACACTTCTTGCATATGTTCATACAGCATTAGAAATCTTTTAAGGAAAATGGTTGCTTGTGAATGATGGTTGAGTAGATGGTTGATTGGATGATAGGAGGCATTCTTCTTAACTTGAAGATTTCGGGGACGAAATCCTTTAAGGAGGGAAGAATGTAACAACCCGAATTTTTATAACATGTTAAAACCATAAATCAAGGCAGAATTAAATTTTAAAGTAAGAATCAAGAGAAATAGGTTACGCCATTGCGTTCGTCTCGAAATTTTACATGAAATAGAGTCCGAGTTTTCAAAAATCGGAGTCCGGATGAAGAAGTTATGGCTTGTAGAAGATTTAGCAGATTTTAGGCAGCACAGGACCAGGCATGTCGACCTGGGGGTCCACCTGGGGACCAGGTCGACCATGTGGTCGACCCTAGGGTCGACCTACCCCCCAGGTCAACCATGTGGTCGACCTCTCCCCCTTACAAGTCGACCTGGTCGGCCTGTTTTGACCCAGAACCTATTTTTGAAGCCTGAGACACGTTTTGATGGTCCGGATTGATTCTAGGGTTAATCTAAGGGCCTAAACTAGTTGCTACCCCTATAAATACATCCTAAGACCTAGCCTAATTCATACAAATCATTCTTGCACTGCTATGCTACTAATTCACCTCTTGAACCATGGCCGCCGCCTCAAAATTAAAGCTTAAGCATTCAAACTCGATTCAAATCAAAGATCAACGCTTCTACAACAATTCAAGAGAATAGATCAGCGACACCGCAACAATTCGACGACTAATTTCTAGACTTGACTTCTAAATTTCTTAGACCACGATCTGTAAGTTCCAATTACATTTAGATAAAAACTATAAATCTAATATGTGCATGGTATAATTTGGAAGTGATTTATGTATGATTCATACCTATTCTTGGTTTCTTCTTGGATCTTGACTATTGGGAATATTGCCTACGACATTGAAACTATTGTTAATGACATAAGACTATGACTATGCCTATGACTGTGGACATAAGATTTTGCCCATGCCTATGACTATGACGGTGAACATAAGACTATGCCTATGACTATGACGGTGAACATAAGACTGCCTATGACTAATAAGACTATGTCTATGACTATGACGATGAACATAAGACTGCCTATGACTATGAACAATAAGACTATTGCCTATGACTATGACAAGGACAATTGTGGTTAATCACCTATGATTCATTGCCTAGGATTATGACTATGAAATTGGATCTAAGCTTGACTTTCTATTCAGACCTATTTTCTTTATTTGTCCTTGGATCTAGATTTTGGGGATTTTTCTATTTAAGTTAGATCTATCCATGTTCTTGAATCTAGATTAGTATTAAACCCTTTTTATGTTCGTAATGTTTTATATGCCTGTGATGTTTTAATCAATTTATTCAGTTATATCATACCTTGAAAATAGATTGATTATGTTATTGAATGATATTGATCTATGCCTGTTGTTCTATTTTATTATCATGTTGAATTGGGAATTAATGAATAAGTCTATTCATATGTGTAGGAACTTGAAGTATAACCCGTTATGACAAGTTGTGTAGTTTATCATGTTATGCGAGTTTTAGGTTGTAAAATCATATCACATATGTGACAAATGTTAGATCTACATGTTTATGTGTATATGTTAAACCTATGACATATTTCAAGTTCACACTTATTCATATGCTCGCGATTGATTTGCAAGTTCACATATATGTATGTTGGTTTAGTCTACGTTGCAAGATTCACACCTATGATATTCATGTTGACTATTTTGCAAGTTCACACCTATGATATTCATGTTGACTATGCCGAAAATGCCAAGTTTACACCTATGTCATGTTTATGTTAATGAATTGCTTTATGTCAATTTTGCGTACGTTAAATTAGGCTAAGTTTTTAGCCTAATATTATATGTCAAAAATCATGTGCACGAGAAATTAGGCTAAGATTGTTAGCCTAATATTTAGACGGGGTAACGTTGGGAAAATTTGGTAATCATAGGAAGCTTGGCATGAATCTTGCCTTGAAAACTTGACAAGAAATCGACAGGAAACTTGCCTTGAAAATTTGACACGAACTTGACATGAATCTTGAACATGGACATGACACTTGAATGAACTTGAAAATGGCCAACTCGATGTTGGGTTGAGTTTGCAGTGTAATTCTGCCCGGAACCGCCCACAAATCCAGTTACTGCAAACAATAGGATCCAATGTAGGTAGTTGGTCATATCGCACTTGAAAACCCAAGGTCAGACTGAGTTGTAGTGTACTTCTGCCCGGAACCGCCTGGCATATCCAGTGACCACAACAACAGATCTGATGTGAGAGGTTGGGGTGCATTAATGAATTAATGCCACATGATAGGGTTAAGTCATGAACATGAAAGACAACACTTAACCAACTTGATACATGATTCGTAGGGCTAAGCCATGAACTTGAACGACAACATTTAGCCAAATTTGACATGACACGTGGGCGGGTTAAGTCACGAACTTGAAGGACAATACTTAACCAACTTGACATGCTAGACTGATAGGGGTTAAGTCACGAATTGAAATGACAATACTTAACCTATTGGACGGAAACCCTAGTTACGCGGTCCTTTTCAGCAGTAACCCACTAGATGTATCATGGTGCCCTGGGACTAGGCAGGGTGGGGCACGATTACTTGGTTGATTGTAAGCGACCAGAACGATGGCTGTGTTGGTGCGCCAGTGTAGGTTCAGGCGGGTTATGGTCGTGCACGTGGTCCGAAGTTGAAAAAGCAGGCATTGGGCATCAGTAGGTTTATCTGTGCATTCTTGATTCATGTCGGTGGTTGGTACCATAGGGCTTAGTACACCCTATGGTGGATCTAGCACAGGTGACTACATTCGTGATTGGGCCGTATGACACAGACACACAACGAGCTAGAACTTGTAGGGAGCTGATCGAGTAGTGGATCGTTCCTTTGGACCCAGTAATGGGTCATTCGTGATATGGGGCCAAGGGATCCTTTCATGGTTAATATAAGACATGGATTTGGGATCCTAGTACAGTTGATGCAGCGAACCTTGAATACGTGATGCTATACTTGATTTATACTTGATTTATCATGTTATCTTAGTCTATCTTGCCCATCTTGTCATCATCCATATATTTACTTTCAGTTTATACATGTCATGTTACCTTTATCTGTTTTTATGCTGAAAGTCACTTGGACTTACCAGTCTTTATGACTGACCCGTTTTCTTTTGCCTCTTTTTCTTCCGTCCCCCCCCCCCAAGGTTCTCAGGGAGGAAACTCTAGCACTTAGCTTGGATTTCACTTGCTTTCGGTTCAGCTCATGTACGGTTTGATCTTAAGCTATGTTATGGTTGCATTTCTGCTACCTTTGGGGAATTAAGCTACTTATGATGTTTTAATTCTATGCTTCTTTATTTATGCAAGACAGAATTTGTTGTAATGGAAAATAATGACCTTGGCTATTTGATGTAAAAGGTTTTGACTCTTCTTGAAAGTAATGAAAATTTTCTTTTGATTGTTCCGCTGTTTTATCTATGTTCTGTCTTATAATATTTCTGTATTTGTTTACCTCGATAACGCTCCTCCAAAACTAGTGCATTCCCTTTGTGAGTGACCCTAGCGGAGGTGGGGTGTTACAATGTGCAAACTTTATTCTCTACCATGAACTAAATTGTAACGACCCGCGTTCTACGCATCGGAAGATCGTAGAATATTTATTTCTTTTTCGTGTGAAGTCGTATGGTCGTGTAACTTTGGGGAACGACTATTGGGGTCATTTCCCATGTTCATGATTTTTGCCGATTTTTAAATGACCGTTTTGCCTCTAGCTGATCTTGTTTCGGCCATAACTTTTGATTGGAAAGGAGTTTTGATCTGAAACCACTTTCATTGGCTTCGGATCATAGTTTTCAATTCCATAGAGTGGTCACATTAGCCAAACGGAGTCACCGTTTGGGAGATTTGGCTGAAACAAGGTTTAGAAGTTGTAAAACAGCTTAATCGAGCCTAGTTAGGGTGGTTAGCAAGAGTGCCTGTAACCCATTTCGGGATTAGGGTTATGGGTAGGCTGAGAACAGTAGGGAAACGAATTTTATTTCATTTTTCAGCCGTCTAAAACTATTCCTTAACCCTAGTCATGGCCTCTACCTTCTAAAATCATCCAAAATCGCTCTCTAATCAAGGATTAAGCTTAGCAACGCCAAATCAAGGAAGTTCTTCACCAAATCAGTGTTAGACCGCTGTTAGACATCAGTATTCGCCCAAATCATCGAAGTTTCAGTTCTGAAAATTTTAATTGTGGCAAAGGTGAGTGATTTGCAATGTTTTTCACTAATTACGGCTAATTAGGGGTGATTAGTGATAATTAGCGAAATTATGGCTCATAAAAATCTAGAAAAATTTGTAAAATTCTTAAATATTATTTCAGGGCTCTGATAAAAATTTGGGTTAATTCGGACATGTTTTACTAATTGTATGGTTAAGTCATGATTAAGGGGATCAAGGGGAAATCATGCTTTTTGGGTATATTTGATCTAAAATATTTCATGTGAATGATGTTTTAATGTTTTTGATTGATTCTATATGTTGTTACCGCTGTTTGTAATGTTTTGTGATGTCATAGAAAGGTTAGAATGGTTGAAAATGCCGTCATTTGGCAAAAATAGCTTATTCGAAAAAGTTGCAGATATTCAGAACCGGTTAGGAGGAACACCCGATCCGATCCGGATAGGAGCAAGACACCCGATCTGATCCGGATAGGAGAAAGACACCCGAACCGATCCGGATAGGAGAAAGACACCTGTACCGATCCAGATATGAGGAAGACAGCCGAACCGAACTAGATAGGAGGAGGAGACCCGAACCGAACCGGATAGGAGGAGGAGACCCGAACCGGATAGGAGGAAGAGACCCGAACCGGATAGGAGGAAGACCCGAACCGAACGGGATATGAGGAGGAGACCCACCCGAACCGATCCGGATGAGACCAAAACCCGAGATGCAAAGGTAGTCCAAATGGGAAGTAGAACTCAGGATCCAGTTGGGAACCAACGAGTTAACTTCATGAGTTGGGCTTTGCTGTGGGACGCATGCAAAGGGGTTATCGACGTCTATAGCTTTGACTCACAACAGAAAGACAGATGTTGGTTACGGATCAGTGCAGTGAAGTTGTCATGACTTCATGGGGCAGAGTGATCGTAGCATGACTATGAGCCAGTGCAGTGGAGCCATCATGACTCCATGGGGCAGAGTGGACATAGCAAAGGATTAGTGGCTATGGATCAGTGCAGTGGTGTCATTATGACTCCATGGGGGCAGAGTGGTCATAACAAGGCATGGGGTGGTCAAAGTGGTAGATATCATATGCTTTACGCACTGAGTGAGAGATGTGAGGATGGTTGCTATGCTTGATTGTTTTCCATCACTATGACATGAACACCCCCACCCCCGTATCTTTACACCATATGTTAGTGGCAGCTTAGAGTATTGTACAGTATGTAGTGCTAACTCTTTGGTTGCAAGTCCAGATTCAGGTATGGTTTAGTATACATGTTATTGTTTTGTTTTGCTTCTTATCGCTCATACCAGACTTTTGTCTGACCTAAAGTTTTATGTCTCTTCTTATTACTCTGGGTGCTCTTAAACAGACAGACTAGAGACAGGTTAAGTGGTATGCATGAGTAGTTGTACCGGAGACGAGCATGAGGCTCCCACGTATGACATATATAAATATTCTCCCTGTGTCGCTGATGGTCACTACTTTAGGCATTAGTAGTGTACCTTTCCTTTACTTTGCTTTAGAGACAGGTTTCAAAAGTTGTAATAATGATGATGTGGAACATAAGCTGTATTTGGATTTTTCGCTGCTATGGTGTTTAGTTTTCAGCTTATGCACTGTCTCGCCTGTTTATGTCAAAGAATGTTATTATTATATTTTATTCCATGCGCTGTGAGACATTCTACAGGTTCCTTGTTAGTTCAAATTCCTTTCTTTTTCTTTCTTTGGCGACCGTCCCGTGCTGGTCGAGCATTGGCACAGTGCACTTTCATTGGAAATGCCGACTGGTGTGGGGCGGGCCGTCTCATTTGGTATAAGAGCTCTAGGTTGCGTAGTTAACCTAAGGAAAGTCACCAGGGAGAGATAGTACGTATATGAGAGTGCGTATTTGTGATATTTTGGTTTTCAAAAGATATGTGTGTGTGTGTGTATATATATATATGCTATTAGTATATCTAAGGATGGAGTCACACTGCACTGGCACCACTGAAGAGATGGTTAATCGTTTTCTCCTTATAGATTGAACGATGAGCCGACATACGAGGGGTATGGGTAGAGGAGCCAATAATGGGAATGCTGCTGACATGAGGACAATGTTCACTGACTTCATGAGAGAAATGCTTAGGGATGTTCAGAGGGCACTTCCCAATGCTGCTAATGGTGGTGGTGCAGAGGTGTAGGTGCCTAGGGACGATTTTGCCAAGCTCTGTAAGGATTACACTAGCCTTAGTGGGAAGCCGTTCCACGGAACGGAGTCGGCTACGGATGTTCAGGATTGGTTGGATTGCTGTGAGCGTATCTTCGAAGACTTGGGTATCGAGGATGCGATGAAGAGAAGACTAGCATCCCGTCAGCTGCAAGGACGGGCTAACAATTGGTGGAACGCTATTAAGGCAGCTACTTCAGAGGATCAAGTTACTTGGGGTCAATTTAAGGCCCGATTCAGTGATAAGTTTATCCCAGCTGCCTAGAAGTCAGAATTGTTTAGGAAGTTCTTGGAGCTTAAGCAGAATGGTAGGGCAGTCTCGGAATATATTGCTGAGTTCGATACTTTATCGAAATATGGACTATCTCTTATTGATACTGCCGAGAAGAAGAACGAGAAGTTCATAACTAGTTTGGATGGACACTTGGGGGAAAGGCTTATTAACCACATCGATGAGATGTTTGAATCGATTGTGGGGAAAACATTAAGGTCGGAGAGTCTTTACCCTAAGCCAAAGACTGAGATTGATGTTGTACCTGCAGGGGAGCCAAAACCGCAAGTAGGCGGTGGAGGCAAGAATAACTCGCAGAATAAGAGAAAACAGAACCAAGCTAAGGATGGCCAAAAAAAGAGTAACAAAGATGTTGAGTGCTTCAGTTGTGGTAAGAAAGGGCCACTATGCCAAAGAGTGTCGGGCCAAGCCAGCGGATAGGAAGTGCTTTAACTATGGCCAAGTGGGACATCACAAGGACAAGTGTCTGCAACCCCCTAAAGAAAAGCAGATTGTGAAAGCATATGCTATCAATGTCGTTCCTTCTTCGTCGAATGCCCCAACTGCGGCGGAGAAAGGAAAAAATGTCATTATCCAAGGTATGCTTTCCATTTATGATGTTCCAGTTAGAGTATTGTTTGATACCGGAGCTTCCAGTTCCTTCATATCTAGTGACGTGGTAGATAGTTTGGGATTGGAACCCGAGATAGTCGATAGGCTATTGACAGTAACGAACCCAATTAGTGGTTCGACTAGCCTTAGTATGATTTTCCATAATGTGGTCTTATCGAGTCATGGATGTATGTTTGTTTGTGATTGCTTTGTTTTGGGCTTTACAGGGTTTGGCATTATTTTGGGAGTCCATTGGCTCCAAAGATACGGGGTGGTGGTAGACTGTGAAGGCTTTTTGGTGACAGTTAGAGCGGATGATGGGCAGAGGGTAGTGTTCGGTGGTCTACGCAGTGATGGGGTAATGGGTAGTTTTCTAAATTCCCTTGACATCCCGCATGATGAGTTGTCAGATGTGCCCGTGTCTGGCTAGTATTCAGACGTCTTCGAGGAAGTGACCGGACTTCCGTCACACCGAGAGATTGAGTTCCGTATTGATTTGGTGAAAGATGCCAGACCTATAGTGATGCCACTTCGTCGTATGGCACCAAGGGAGCAGCGAGAGCTCGGGGTGCAAGTGAGCGATCTTTTGAAGAAGGGATTTATCAGAAGAAATGTTTTTGATTAGGGAACACCAGTTGTGTTTGCTACCAAGGCCGATGATTCCCTTCGATTGTGTGTGGACTACCGCGAGCTGAATAAGTGACAAGGAAGAATAAGTATCCTCTATCGCGGATAGATGATTTGTTTGATCAGTTGAGTGGCGCGAGAGTGTTCTCCCAGTTGGATCTCACGACAGGTTTTCATCAGTTTAGGGTGGAAGCTGAGAGTATAGCTAAAACGACATTTCGGACGCCGTCTGGATTCTATGAGTGGTTGATCATGCCATTCGGGTTGACCAATGAACAAGCATATTTTATGGATCTTATGAATAGGGTATTCAGGGATCAATTGAATAAGTTTGTTCTTGTGTTCGTGGATGATATCTTGGTTTATTCAAGGACAGAGAAAGAACACAAGGAACATTTGAGGATAGTGATGGAGGTGTTGAGAAAATACCAATTGAAAGCAAAGTTTTCTAAGTGTCACTTCTGGAGGAGGGAAGTGAGATTCTTGGGCCATGTTGTTTCAGAGAATGGGGTTCCCGTGGACCCTGCAAAGGTGGATACGGTACAAGATTGGTCTACGCCTAAGAATGCAACGAACATAAGAAATTTCTTGGGATTAGCTGGATATTATCGTAAGCTTATCCAAGACTTCTCCAAGATAGCAGCACCGTTGACTCAGTTGACCAAGAAGAATCAAACTTTTGTTTGGGACGAAAGGTGCGAGAATGCATTCAAGAGTCTAAAGGAAAAGTTGACGCATGCACCAGTGTTAGTCATTCCTAAAGGGAATGAAGAAATGACAGTATACACGGACGCATGTGGTACCGGACTAGGTGCTGTGTTGATGCAAGGAGGTAGGGTTGTAGCTTATGCAAGCCGGCAACTGAAACCACATGAGAAAAGATACCCTACCCACGATTTGGAATTAGCAGCAATCGTATTCGCGTTGAAGGTGTGGAGACATTATCTCTTGGGTGAAAGATTTGAGTTGTTTACTGACCATAAGTCGTTAAAGTATCTTTTCACTCAGAAGAATCTAAATCTCCATCAGCAAAGATGGTTAGAGTTCTTGGCTTCCTATGATTTCGATATCGCATATACACCAAGAAAGGGAAATGCGGTAGCTGATGCATTGAGTAGGAGACATGCCAGTTTAGGGGCTATGTTTCTTGAGTGGAAGTAACTGGAGTACATCGCTGGGTATGATTTTAGACCAAAGTGCGAATTGGATCTAGAAATGTTAGCAAGTTTGACGATCAGACCCACTTTGATTGAGCGGATTGGTTCCAGTTAGAGGGACGATCCTAACTTATTGAAAATCATCTCCAAGTTAGAGATGGGCATCGATGAGAAGATGAACGAGTATGGGCTTGATCGAGATGGATGGCTTAGAAAGAGTGGAAGATTGGTTGTACCCAACGTGAATGGATTAAGAGATGAAGTGCTTAGAGAATGTCACCACTCAAAACTGACCATACATCCCAGTGGTATCAAAATGTATTGAGACATGAAGCAGATCTACTACTAGGAAGGGATGAAAAGAGACGTTAGGAAGTTTATATCCAAGTGTATGAATTGCCAGTTAGTTAAAGCTGAGCAAAAGAAGCCTAGTGGTTTGTTACAACCGTTAGAAATCCCATAATGGAAATGGGAACAAATTTCGATGGATTTCATTGACGGCTTACCAAGGACTGGATCAGGTCATGATAGCATTTTGGTAATCGTAGATTGATTGACTAAAAGTGCAAGGTTTATACCTGTCAAGTCGAATAGAACTACAGCTAAGTTAGCGGAACTGTATATGAAGTGGATAGTGAGATTTCATGGAATACCCAAAGGCATTGTAAGTGACCGAGATCCGTTGTTTACTAGCGGATTTTGGAAGAGCTTACAAGAGGCATTGGGATCAGAGTTACATCTCAGTACCGCGTACTATCCTCAAACCAATGGTCAGACAGAGAGGGTGAATCATATATTGGAGGTTCTCTTGAAAGCTTGTATATTGGATTTTGGGGGATCATGGGATGACCATTTTCATCTAGTAGAGTTTGCCTATAATAACAGTTATCAATCCAATATTGGTATGGCTCCATTTGAAGCTTTGTATGGAAGACCGTATAACTCACCATCATGTTGGTTGGAAACCGGTGAGAAGTTTGTGCTTGGGCCGAATGTAATAAGAGAAACTTCAGACAAGATCAAGATCATCCAACAGCGAATGAAGACTGCCCAAGATAGGCAAAAGAGTTATGCTGATAGAAGGAGAAGAGAATTGAAATTCTCCGTTGGTGACTTAGTATTTGTCAAGATCTCTCCATTAAAGAATGTTATTCGATTTGGTAGGAGAGGAAAGTTGGCACCAAGATTTGTTCGTCCGTTCCCAGTTCTCAAGCAAGTTGGGAATTTGGCATATAGAGTCGAGTTACCTGACAAGATAGCGGGAGTTCACAAAGTATTTCATGTTTCCCAGTTAAGGAAGTTCCTGCACGACCCCGATATGACTATTTCACCTAATCAGTTGGATGATATCGAAGTAGAACCCGAGGCGGTTGAGAACCACAAGCCGATTCGTATTGTCGAGCATGATACGAAGCAACTTCGAAGGAAAGCGGTGAAACTAGTAAAGATTCAGTGGGGCGAGGATGAAAATGACTGTACTTGGGAGACAGAGGAGAGCATTAGGAAGGCGTATCCGAAGCTCTTTGCTTGGTAAGATTCTACTTGCGATTTAGTTTTCTGCATGCTTGGATAGATTTGTTTGTTTGTTTTGTATGTCGATTGCTGTAAATGATTGGTAGGCATGCAGGACCCTTTGTATGTTTTGGTTAAGGAATTTCGGGGACGAAATTTCCTAAGAGGGGGAGAATGTAACGACCCGCGTTCTATGCATCGAAAGATCGTAGAATATTTATTTCTTTTTCCTATGAAGTCGTATGGTCGTGTAACTTTGGGGAACGACTAATGGGGTCATTTCCCATGTTTATGATTTTTGTCGACTTTTAAATGACCATTTTGCCCCTAGCTGATCTTGTTTTGGCCATAACTTTTGATTGGAAAGGAGTTTTGATCTGAAACCACTTTCGTTGGGATCATGGTTTACAATTTCGTAGAGTGGTCATATTAGCCAAACAGACTCATCGTTTGGGAGATATGGCTGAAACAAGGTTTAGAAGGTGGAAAACAGCTTAACTGGGCCTAATTAGGGTGGTTAGCGAGAGGGCCCATAACCCATTTCGGGATTAGGGTTATGGGTAGGCTGAGAACAGTAGGGAAACGAATTTTATTTCATTTTTCAGCCGTCTTAAACTATTCCTTAACCCTAGTCATGGCCTCTACCTTCTAAAATCATCCAAAATCGCTCTCTAATCAAGGATTAAGCTTAGCAACGCCAAATCAAGGAAGATCTTCACAAAATCAGTGTTAGAGCCGCTGTTAGACATCAGTATTCGCATAAATCAGTGAAGTTTCAGTTCTGAAAATTTTAATTGTGGCATAGGTGAGTGATTTGCATTGTTTTTCACTAATTACAGCTAATTAGGGGTGATTAGTGATAATTAGCGAAATTATGGCTCAGAAAAATCTGGAAAAATTTGTAAAATTCTCAAATATTATTTCAGGGCTCTGATAAAAATTTGGGTTAATTTGGACATGTTTTACTAATTGTATGGTTAAGTCATGATTAAGGGGATCAAGGGGAAAATCATGCTTTTTGGGTATATTTGATCTAAAATATTTCGTGAGAATGATGTTTTAATGTTTTTGATTGATTCTATATGTTGTTACCACTGTTTGGAATGTCTCGTGATGTCATAGAAAGGTTAGAACAGTTGAAAACGCCGTCGTTTGGCGAAAATAGCTTGCTGGAAAAAGTTGCAGATTTTTAGAACCGGTTAGGAGGAACACCCGATCCGATCCGGATAGGAGCAAGACACACGAACCGATCCGGATAGGATAAAGACACCCGAACCGATCCGGATAGGAGGAGGAGACCCGAACCGAACCGGATAGGAGGAGACCCGAACCGAACCGGATAGGAGGAGGAGACCCGAACCGAACCGGATAGGAGGAGGAGACCCGAACCGAACCAGATAGGAGGAAGAGACCCGAACCGAACCAGATAGGAGGAGGACCCGAACCAAACCGGATAGGAGGAGGAGGCCCGAACCGGATAGGAGTAGGAGACCCGAACCGATCCGGAGGAGACCAAAACCCGAGATGCAAAGGTAGTCCAAATGGGAAGTAGAACTCAGGATCCAGTTGGGAACCAACGAGTTAACTTCATGAGTTGTGCTTTATTGCGGGACACGTGCAAAGGGGTTATCGACGTCTATAGCTTTGACTCACCACGAAAAGAGGGATATTGGTTACGAATCAGTGCAGTGAAGTTGTCATGACTTCATGGGGCAGAGTGATCGTAGTAAGGCCATGAGCTAGTGTAGTGGAGCCATCATGACTCCATAGGGCAGAGTGGACATAGCAAAGGATTAGTGGCTATGGATCAGTGCAGTGGTGTCATTACGACTCCATGGGGCAGAGTGATCATAGCAAGGCATGGGGTGGTCAAAGTGGTAGATATCGTATGCTTTACGCACCGAGTGAGAGATGTGAGGATGGTTGCTATGCTTGATTGTTTGCCATCACTATGACATTCATACCCCTACCCCCGTATCTTCACACCACATGTTAGTGGCACCTTAGAGTATTGTACAGTATGTAGTGCTAACTCTTTGGTTGCAGGTTTAGATTCAGGTATGGTTTAGTATACCTGTTATTGTTCTGTTTTGCTGCTTATTGCTCATACCAGATTTTTGTCTGACCCAGAGTTTTATCTCTCTTCTTATTACTCTGGGTGCTCCTAAACGGGCAGACTAGAGACAAGTTAGGTGGTATGCACGATTAGCTGTACCGGAGACGAGCAGGAGGCTCCCATGTATGACATATATAGATATTCTCCCTGTGTCTTTGCTGGTCACTACTTTGGGCATTAGTAGTGTACCTTTCCTTTGCTTTAGAGACAGTTTTCAAAAGTTGTAATAATGATGATGTGGAACATAAGCTATATTTGGATTTTCCGCTGCTATGATGTTTAGTTTTCAGCTTATGCACTGTCTCGCCTGTTTATGTCAAAGTATGTTATTACTATATTTTATTCCGTGCGTTGTGAGACATTCTACAGGTTCCTTGTTAGTTCAAATTACTTTCTTTTTCTTTCTTTGGCGACCGTCCCGTGCTAGTCGGGCATTGGCACAATGCACTTTCATTGGAAATGTCGACTCGTGCGGGGCGGGCCGTCTCATAAATATAGAAAGTGGGTTTGTGAATTCTGACACTTCCCCTCAAACCCAGTTTTTCATTCCTAGTTTTTCATTCAAATTATGAAACACTTCAGTCTTCGACGACTTTGTGAAAATATCAACAAGTTGATCTTCTGTTCTGCAACATACTAGTTCCATAATTTTATTATTCACTTGTTCCCGAATGTAATGATACTTTATGTTGATATGTTTGCTTCGACTATGTGAAATTGGATTCTTTGCTAGTGATATAGCAGACTTGTTGTCAACATAAATAATAACCAGACCTTCTTGTGTACAGTATAACTCACTCAAAACATACATCAACCACATTGCTTGGCATGTACACGCTGCTGCAATGATATACTCTGCTTCACAAGTTGAAAGCGCAACAATTTATTGCTTTTTCAATGACCATGAAAATACCATTGAACCGATATGAATGCATATCCAGAAGTAGATTTTCCATCATCCAGATTGCCACCATAGTCATTATCTGAGTAACCAACTAATTTCGACTCTTGAGAATGTGTGTAATACAAACCATGATCAAGACTACCTTTGATGTATCTCAAAATTCATTTAGCCACCGTGAAATGTTCTTGCTTCGGCTTCTTCATGTACCTGCTCACTAGCCCAACTTCATACATAATACCTGGACGCGTGAAAGTCAGGTACGTCAGGCTTCCGACTAAACTTTTGAACAATGTCAGATTTACCATTCCTTCATTGAATCAACTCTCAGCTTCATGCCCGCTTCTACTGGCGTGCTCACTGGCTTACAATATTTCATTCTAAACTTGCTTCGAATTTTCTCTGCATGTTTCTTCTTGACATAAAAATCCCATCTTCACTTCGCTTTACTTCGATCCCAAGAAAGTAAACATTTAACCAATATCTGTCATCTCAAATTCATTATTTAGAAATTTCTTAAAATCATCGAACATACCAGGATTATTTCCAGTGAAGATCATATCATCGACGTATAAGCACACAGTCATGACTCATGATGTCTCCATTTTTATTTCTTTTTGTGTAAGAAGCATGTTCGTATGGACTATTCACAAAACCATTCTTCTAAAAATACTCATCAACCATTATGTTTAAAGCTCTTGGAGCTTGCTTCAACTCGTATAAATAGTTTGTAGACTTTATCTTCATGACCTTCTTGAATGTATCCATGTGGTTGCTCAATATAGACTTCTTCTTTAAGATATCCATTTAGAAATGTCGATTTCACGACCATCTGATAGGTCTTCCATTGATTTTGTGCTGCGATTGCTATGAGAAGTCTAATAGTATCAACTCTTGCTACTAGAGCGAATACTTCATCTTAGTCAATCCTGTATCTCTGGTTGTAATCCTGTAACATCCTAGATTTTTGACCGTTCAAATCGACCATGATCCTTAATGTCGACATAAACAGATCAAAATACGAATAGTTATTAGGTTTAAAATAAAAAAAAGAAGAAAGAAGAAAACAAATACAGAATCTCGCTGCGGAAGGACAAAATATATGAAATAAATAATAGTTCATGAAGCTGTTAAAGCATACATTTTATTATATTTTACATCGATTATCAGAGTAAATTAACATACAACATACAAATGCATTTGCAGCGGAATAATAATTATACGTCTGTTGAGCTCCATCTTCATCTTCATAATGGTATCTTCAAAGCAAGTGAAACTTCGCTAACTGCAACTCGGTCTGAGCTGAGCGTATTGCAAAAAAAGAAACACAACAAACACTCGGATCAGAACTAAATCATTCTCATATTAGTTATATCAAATTTCATGTAATAATATGAGTGCAATAACTTAAGAGATGTTACGGGAATTTCTATCTCTTAAGGATCCGTCAAACTAATACTATATAATATAATATGCTATTATAATAATGTCTATGGTCAAATATAATAAAATAATGTAAGTGGGATTACCATTATTACCCTTACAACGGTTATAACGTTGCCGTACAGTTTGCATATAACACACTAGTACATCGACGGATAGGGATGCGTCTGATACGACAACGTTAAATCAAAATCGTAGGGGGCTCGATCAGGATAATATGACAAGGCACACAAGGAATGCCCAGAGTATGAATATACTAGCTGCACGCTCGGATTGGTGGTAACGCATAGCCGCGACTACCGCCCACCTCGGACAACACTCCCAAATCACGGATGCGCATCAAATCAATCAAACCGAGGGACTATAGTAATAAAGGAAGAAGTGTTGCAGATGGAGGTAGCTAACCACACTTGGTCAAGGTATAGCCCTGTTTTAGTCATTTTAATTATGACCCGAAGGTCAAGGATATCCATCATCATTCTCTTTCTTCAAATCCAATAATCGCCTCCAAATCCATCCAACACCATTTCTGGAACTCCACCGCGTACACAGTTGTTAAAGTGGTTTTCGGTATTGGCAGAGAGTATGACAATATCTGTTCCCGGTCTCTTTAACAACCAATCGTTTACATTTTTCACACCGGTTAGTTCTTTTACATTTCGAATGGGTTCACACTTCATATCAAAATATCATATTTTCAAAATCATTCAATATTCAAGATTGAATATTATTCATACTAAAATCTCCATTTAAACCAATTAAAATCCTGGATCAATTCCAATTTAAATAATTTGAATATTAAAATTGTTAATAGTATATTTAAAATAATTTAGATATATAATTGAAATAGTTTGTAATTAAAATAGAATTTATCAAATTTATTAAAATATATAGTTAAAACATTAAGTAATTTATAAAATAAATAGTTAATTATAAAATGATTTATTTAAAATAATTTATAAAATAAAATAGAAATAAAGTAAAATAGTTTATAAAGAAAAAAATTTATTATTAAAAATAGTTTATAAAATGATTTGAAATTCTATAGTTGGAATTAGAATCGTTTCTCTAACATTTTCAATTAAACTTGAAGTTATATTTCAACTTCAATTCAACCAACTCAGTTTTCAATAATTCCATCGATTAAACTTCCAATTTATATTTATTTCAATTCGATCAAATTAATTCAAATGGTTACATTCCAAATCAGATTCTCATTTTCAATGCACTACAAGAAAACACTGGTTTAGTGTCAAATATTTAGAAGCGGAAATTTCCGTCGCTAATTTGCGACGGATTTCCATGTGATTTTGCATGAGATGTTTTTTTTGTATTTTCAAACTTTTTTCTTTTATCTATTACCGTCGTCTTTTGTCATCACTCACTAATCTGTTGCAAATTGCGCTAAATTACCTACAAAAAAATTTTGTCGCTATATTCCACTGCAAATACAGGCGGAATGCCGACGAATATTTGTCGAAGCTATTTTGCAGCAGAATTCCAACAGATTTGCAAGAGATGAAAATAACAGTTTATTATAATAATTATTTAATAATTAATAATAAAATTTAATACTTATGAAATAGTATCTAATATTCAATAATTAATTTTATATAATTGTATTTAATAGTTACAATTGATAATCATAGTTGGTACTTATATTTTATAATTTAATTGATAATTATATTTTATATTTCGAAAAATTTAAAATCACCTTGAATAAATTTGAAATAAATCATAAAGTTTATAAAACCTATTATTTTATGACACGAAATAAACAAAATTTCTAAACTTTAAAATATTGAAAAAGTTCATTTAATAGTTTAATTTAAATTGTATAATATTTTATATTCTAATTTTAAAATTTTATATAAATTGTGACTAAGATAAAGTACAATTAAATATATTCAAATTTTAATTATAATATTTAGTAATTAAATATTAATATTTAATTAATAATAATTGATAATAAAATAATATGTAATAAGTATTAAGAAAAGTAGCATTTAATATTTAACTATTAATCATATTTTTTTTCATATTAGTTAATAAATTAATCATATTCTATTGTGTGCTTAATATACCCTCTCGTGTTTGTTTCAGAGCTACAACATCTTCCAATATAACAAAGAAGGGACTGTTCTGTTTTCATTGGTCGATAGCTAAAACCGCGGATCACTAGAATAAACAAAATCTACCACATCCATTGGAATGCGATCCAACGGCCAAAATTTGCGATCTGCATCATTCCCCACCCCCCTTCATCCACATCATCAATTATTGAATTCCCCTAATTCCCAATCCATCTACTCTTTAGGTTTTCAGACTTCTCATTCTGCCGCCTCCTGTGTTTCCCTATTCTTCGTTTTTTTTGTTCTTGCTTTGAGGTTGATTATTCGGAATAGTTCTATATTGAAGCGCGATTTGGTGTCAGTTTTATCAGTCTCATGTCGTAATGTCGATCTAAAGCAGCCGAGATCTAAAGCGAAACCCTAATTCTACCCACTTTTATATAGCCGCCTCGAAAGCCCTAAAACCTAACCGGCTGGCATCCTCCAAATCTTATCGGTAAGTTTCTTCTCTGTCGACATTTTTGGGTTTGAATTATTTATTTATACGTAATTCAGGTTTACAATTTCAGCCTGGAGCATGTAAAGTTTGTAGTCTACAGCATGTATCGAAGGCTTGCAGGATTATATGAAACTACCTGTTAAGCTCAAAAATTAGTGCAATACTAGTGTTGTCTTTTGTTTATGAACTACAAACTTTTGATCTTTGTGGTGTTCATATGATAAAGACATAAATTTTTAGCAGATCATATTCAATTGCATTTGATGCTGAATTTTAATTTTACCGAAGGCTTGCGGGATTATATAAACTTTTGATCTTTGTGGTGTTCATACTTGGGTTCTAATTTGCACACACTAAATTTTGTTTGGTACTCGTACATATTAATTTTTTTTTACCTATTTCAAATATTTTAACTTCAAAGAAATAAACTGATTATAATAGTATGTTCCCTTGTCTTGGCTATCTTTATTGGCTGTTTGGGTTGTGAACTATATGGGTCTGTTGTGGTGGATAAATATGTTAATGTTTGGAAATAATTGCTGTTTGAAAATGAATATGTCCTCATTATTGATAAAAACATGATTTTTAACTTGGTCACTTGCTAAAATAATATCGGCTTCACCGTAATTTCTGCACTTGGTCACTTGCAAAAATAATTATTCACTTGATCACTATTGGTTCCCAAGTTGCTTTGTTATCTCAACACAAGCTGGTTTTGCTATACCTATCCCTGCTAGATGCTTAAAAAAAAAAAATCTGGTACATTTTCTTCTTAGTATGGAATGTGCGGTATATCAACAAAAAAAAAGTTTGCCTGTGCATTTAGATTTACCACTTCATAGCTTTTGAATTGAGATTTCACATGTATCTGTGAGCTTTGATGCTTAATTACATCGATTTCTGCATATTGTGCAGAAATTGTGCTCGAAGAAGGTATTACAGTTGGACGATGAAGATTTCAATTTCAATCGCTGCTGCTTCAATTTTTTTTTGATGCTCGCTGAATCTTCCACTCTGCTGCTTCAACAATCCCGAACACTGAAATTGTGCAAAAGGTAACTGGATTTGGTTAAAAAAAATTGTTTGGGTATTTGCATGGTACTTAGCTTGCTTTCTGTAACAAAGGGATCATATTTACATTGACAAGTTGCCCACTATAACTGTTAGTTTGAAAAATCATTGATACAGTCATAATTTATATCAATATACCAAAACAATTTACAACTTTTTACACAAATTATGTGCAAGTTATGCTAGACTGCCTTTTTCCCTCACATCAACCAGATTCTTACCAAATATTCTAATATTTCTTAACCATTTTTCATTTATATTATCTATTTATTCTTCCATATCATTTCTCTTCAGTCGTCAGTTCTTATTAACGTTAGGTTCACACCTCATTTTCTCCTTAACCCACACTGTCTTCTTTGATTTTTCCAGTTTTCAAAGTCGATGCTCGGTCATTTCCATGAAATATTGATTATTTCTTCAAATGGCAAGGGGAATTAAAGCTTTGCCTCATCTTTCTTAATAAATCAATTGCTAATCTCAAGCCTGCTATTTTTTGTAATTCTAATTCTTTATGTTTTTCATGCATTGATTTCGACTTCTGATGTTCTTTATAGTAAACTGTTTACATGATTACAAATAATATGATGTCTCTTAATCCTAATATTTCTACTTTGGATCCTAAAAGAAGCAGACTAATCTATGTTTAGCAAGGTATGTTTTGATTTCTAATATTTCTAATTTGTATCCTGAAAGAAACAGACTGATGATGTTTGTTTGATATGGTACATTGATTTTTGGGTTGTATGGCTTTATTTTGTTGATTTTTTTTATATAAGTTTCACTTTTTACAGACTTATGGCATTATTCAGCATCTTTTTTTGGTTTTGCATTAGTTAGGTTTATATTTCCTGTACTTCCACTTTGATTACATGATTTCATGCAACTAAATATGAAATGCTTTAATTATTTCAAGTGATAGACTATGAAAAGGAAAGTGAGGTAAAGCAGGCAATTACCAAAGAAGAGGACCTCGCAATCTTGGTAGATTATTCATGCATGGATCTTTGATGTTGGATTCTTTTTAAGGTATTTAATATTGAATGCTTAACAAATCACTTGAGAAGGGAATATGTATTACTGTGGTCCCCATTTAATTGATATTTCAAATATTAATGCTATATACTGTATGCAAACAATGGTTTACATAATGGTTAACAAATTTCTTAAAAAGTGAATAGCTGCTACTGGGTTTTCCTTCACTGGGAACAATGGTTTAAATAATGGATTTTTATAGTATATATTTTAAAGTCTCTATTTAATCAATGTATATCAATTTGAGTTCAATGACCATGTCAAGACCCACAATCCAAAGTGCCAAAATTATTTGCTTCCTTAACCAACATAAAATGAAAACTTGATTGTTATAATGGATTAATCGATATAAGCTTTTTGTATCATTCTGTGGCATGTTTTCAGTTTCTATTTATTTTTTAGATGGTCCAAAAGCATGTGAACGAGAGTTTTAGGGATAAAACATGCTTATGTGTTGTCACAATTTTTCTGCACACTTATCATTGGTAGTATATAATAGGAAACCAACATATGAATAAAATAATAGAAAGTCTGTATAGATACTCTAACATGATTTTTGTTATAGTGCTAACCTATAACCGCTAAATATTAGTTGCTTCATTTTATATTTATAAATAAAATTGATATATTGGACTCATGAATGAGATTCCATCCAGTTGTAATGACCCAGAAATTTAGCGATCTTGGTTATCCGATATACAACACATATCGAACATCCAAGGGTCGAAAAATACCGGTCATTAGTGAAAGAAATTGGAGGGTGAGGAAAGATAAGACAGAAATTTAGAATAGAAGAAGAAGAAGAACACAACATCAGAGTAACACGAATCTCACAGCGGAACGAATAACATATAATATATAACATAACTTTGAAATATAACTTTGTACTTGAATATACATCATTTTCAAAGTACGGCACTTACAACACAGCGGAAATAAAATAAAGCTATATGATCATGAAGCCTCCTGCTCCAGCTCTTCCAGTATCTGTAAATCCCGACTACTTGACTGCTCGTACAAAATTGGGCACCCAAGAGTTTAGGAAAAACAAAACAAAATAAACTCCGGGTCAGTCATGGGACTGGTATGAGTAGAACAGATTAAAACAGGTTGAACAAGTAAACGATATCTCATAAGACCACGCCGTATAACGGAACGGGTTTTTCCCTTATGATAATCCAAATTATCATTATATCAAAAACCTTTGATATTATAATAATGTCTATCAACCACAATATAATAATCATCTAGCAGAAACGCTTTCATCTCACGTTCTACATATATAGTATACAATCAAAACCGCAAGCACGTATTGGGTAATGGATTTTCAACTATGACAAGGTATGGAACCACCTTTCGCTAGTGTACCTCTAGAGAGGAATACACTGGGTTCAACAAGAACATCTTGCAACCCGGCCACACATGACCGACCACTCATTTCGCTTGAGTGTATCGAATGTATATCACCAACGGTTGGGATCAGCAACCGTTTCCCGAATGGGACAACATCAACAATAGATTTTTAGAAATAAATGAAACTCTAGATCAGGTGATTATACACCCTACTTCGGTGCGACCGACTTAGCCATGCTACCTGCCCGATTTCTGTTATTTACCGGTTGATGCGGCTTGAGGTTACGCTTCATCATCACACCAGATTCACTTTGAATGCCACATCGTCAAATCCATCAAATCACCGATTGACGTCCTCAACCATACATTATGTGTTAGCTAAAAGAAGTTTTCTTCTTCGATTCCACTCTTGGTGCGGTTGGAGAAATCAATATACGTGATCATCTGGAAATACTCTGTCAGACATCCATCCATACAAGTCATCCAAGAACAGGACGAACCGAAGGCACTATTCAATACATCCATCTTAGACACTGTTATCTAAGACTTATACAATAGCCCTTGCACTTTACTCCGTCTTCAATTTTCTTTGGCATATGTGATTCGCGACGCTTATGCCAATACAGAGTGGTTCTTTGGATAATAATCCAACCTGTCTCTCCATATTAACAACGTTAAAATGGTCAAAAACTTCGATAGTCTGTGAGTTAACTATCGAAGGAAAATATGTGTGCAAACAACGATATTATTTCCAGATGGAAATTCTATCAATCAATCATCAATCATATATATATATATATCTATATATATATCTCCTTATTTTCTATGTTTAGAAAATATATGTTATTAACACTGGAAAACATTTCCTTTTGTTTATCTACATATCACTATCACTTTCACTCTCGAACCTTAACCATTTCTAAATTAAAAACGAAGCCAATCAAGTTGGGGTATAATTACCTCTCAGACCTTAAATGAACAACATTTCAAATCTCGAAATAGGTTAAGTTCATCTTTAACCCTTTAACACTTCCTTACGTAACTCTCGTTCGAATAAATCTCTATTCGATAACTCCTCCCTTCGAATAACTATATTTGATAATCTCTCATACGAATAACTAGATTCGAAAACCTTTCTTCGAATAAACTAGATTCAATTAACTCTATTTATTTAACCCTAATCGATTAACTCTTTTTACTTAACTCCTTTCGATCAACTATAATCGATAACTCCTTTCGAATAACTAATTCGATAACTCCTATGTATTTAACTCCATTCGAATAACTAATTCGAATAACCCTTATTTATTTAACTCTATTTGAATAACTCTTATGTGTTTAACTCTATTCGAATAACTAATTCGAATAACCCCTTTAACTCCATTGGGATAAACTATATTCGATAACCCCTTTAACTAAATTCAATTTGATTAACTCGACTAACTTCACCCATTTGGTTAACTTGATTAACTTAGCCCATTTGGTTAACTCTTATTCGAATAACTAATATTCGATTAACTCTATTCAACTAACTCGACTCGACTAACCCCTTTCGAATAACTAATTCGGTTTACTAACTTTCGAATACCATATTCTTTTTAACTCCTTTCAAATACCATATTCGATTTAACTCCTTTCGAATAACTATATTCGATTTAACTCTATTCGCTTTATAAAGATTTCCTTTTTAACAACGTTTATTCATTTTTAAAGATTTACTTTTAGTAATGGTTCTCCACTTTAAAAATGATTTCCTCCTTATAACAGTTTCCTTTTTATAATGTTTTCCCTTTTTCTAAATATCTCTTATTTATAAATATTCCAATTTATAAATATTCCTTATTTATAAATACTCCATTTATAAATATTTTATTTTCAAATATCACTTTGAAAATATTCTCTTATCAACATTTCGGTAAGTTATGGTATTCAACATATCAAATCACGATGATCAGTATCGTCCAAACACATATAATTGACAACAGATTATATATCACATCATATATCACAATATATGAAAACAATAAAATAAATGTTGAGGAATGCAGTTGGATTCCTCCAACCTGTTTCCCTGCATCACAGATGTTAAACAATATAGATAACATCACTTTCAGTTCCATATGATATATTCTGTTAAACAGAATCAATATAGAAATTCAGCTAACTGACTAGCAGTTCAATCAAACAGTCAACACATAGTCAATCAGCCAATATTTAACACTTCTAAAAATACAACATGAAATTATAAACTGTTCAGAGTTAGTGAGATTTACTCACTTTGGCAGTTCATCGTTAAAGAAAGATAAACTGTTGTTTGATTTGAATCAAACAGTTTATTTCGCTATAAATTGTAACGAGCTTTATTCCACTCCCAATCAGTGCCATGGTGTTGCCCTCGTCCATACGATCCCAGCGGATCTTGTTTCGCTGAATTTCGATAGCGTATGGCAAAGTTATCATTATTTAGAGTTAGTACATTATTCGATTAAAACTTAAACTTATATTCATTAAGCAATCAGGCCTCACCCATTCAAATTCGGCCCACACCCCTCTTCTAAAGCCTAGACCTGTTATTTCCCGTCTCTTCCTCCTTTCTGTAGGCTGTAACCTCCTGTATACTCCAAGCCATTAGCTGTGCTCTTCCTCATCCATTCTCTCTCTCCCATTCATAAATCAACAAACCGTTTATGCCATTGTTTCCCTCTCTTCAATCTCAACCTTCTCACACCACTGATACACAGCTCGACATCCACTTATCAAATCTGTTAGTTTGCATTTTCACGCAACACAGCAGGTCGATAAATGTCGCGACATTTTCTCCTTGCACCAAATTCACTCATAATCTTCCGCAAGCTCCTAAACCCTTCTAGAATCCAATGACAGCGACCAATTTACTAATCGATACTCAAATATTTCACAATTCCCAACCCTAGCCCCGTTGTTAAAAACCCAAAGTCTCGAACGGACGTCGAACTAATCAAACCTCATACGAGCTTGCTGCTTACCATTATACAAGTTCGAATCAACATGTATTGGATTTTATAAGCTTTTCTATGAATTTATTTTGAATTTCGAATGTGGTTTTCGTCATATTTCTAAGAAGTGGCAACGACGGAAATGTTATGGACCAGAGAAATTGTGTTTAGGGTTTAGAAGAAAGGTGAGAGTATTTATAGGCTTGACAAATATCTAGATATTTTGTAGAAGGAATATTCCCGGTATATTATCCATCGTTAATTCGTCTTCTAAAAATCCGTGTGATCACACACGATACCCAAAAATCACCAAACAGGACATACTGCTAGAGTTTGACATTACGGTCCCAACAAAACTGGTTTCGTCGAATTCCGACTCCGTTTGCTCACACAGCGTATATTTAACCGTCAAAATACTGACTGTTTTTCACTCTAAAAATCCGTACGGCCACACAGTGACTCTAAAAATCACTATACTTGGAATCTAACAACTATTTGACATTGCGGATCCAATAAAATTAGTTTCGTCGAATTCCGACTTCGTTTGCAAAAGTGGCTATTTTTAAAGCTCTGGATGACACATTTAAATATATAAATATTTTTAAATATTATTAAATAAAATATTAATAAATTAATATTATCATATATATTCGCAGTGGAATACCATATAGCTCTACTGGAATTTATAACTTGATATTTCAAATCCCGATTAAATCGATATTCGATTTAAAATGAAATTCCTTTTTTTAAAATATAAATAATCCCTTTATAAATTATAAAGGAATTCCACAGCGACTTTTCTAAAATTTGATTTGGACGTAAATCAAAATCTACACGACAAAATCCTGATTTTTCTCTTCCACTAGAAAGATATATTCCACCAGCTCCACACGTTTCTTGTTTCACAGAAATCCGGCTTAAAACGAATCCTGTACATTCAGTTGAAGTTCGAATCGCCAATTTACGGACTGCCGCGCCATTTCGAGCTCGATTTTAATTATATTATAATTCTGCGTTCAAACTGTCGTTCAAATAATATATTCGTTATTCTAATTCAATTCTAAACTAAATTAAATATCACAAATGATCCAGTTCACACCATATCGCCATTTCAGCCAATTCTGATTATTTCAGAATTAAATATATTATTTAATTTTTATTTTAATTAAATATTCACCATTATTTAATTCAACGACTATTAAATTCACTATATCACCATTTATATAATTAAATAAATTAATTATAATATCTCTGCCAATGCGGGTCATTACACCAGTCCTTCTGTACCACACGAGATCTACTATGTAAGGCAAAGGGTTTCGAAAGCACTTTGTAGCATAAGTCGAACCAAGTTACCTTAATTGTTCAAGTTTGATGTTCTTTGTCTGATCATGTCACTTCAAGATTGAAAAAGGTTTTACTTAAATAATGAACTAATTAACTTGGATCATGACAGATCTAAGCATATATAGTGAGCCTGTACATGCCAATGCCTTGTCCGCTCAACTTTAGAAAGGCGAGCCTGATAACGAAAATGAGCGAGCTTTGACTAAAATGAGTTTGGAAACATAAAAGTATTCATTATATATTACATAGTTGTTGAGGAGAAGGTATCATTTTATCCTACGTTGTTTATTTGTTGTACACTGCTCACTGTGAAATTATGTGATTGCAGATTTATTTGCTTGCTTTGATTAGTTATGGTCTATGATCTTCACAATATTATATAATTACATTAACCTATCGTTTCGTGTTGTTTACTAGAGTATGCAGAAGACGTGGAACATTGAAAAGAGGCACTGTGTTCAATATGTTATATATTAGGATCAATGATTTTATATGCCATGGGGTGAGTTTCCAGAATATGGTAAATTTTCATTTTAGTATTTGAATTTGTTTATTTAGAATTATTGGTGACTAAATCTGAATGTTAGCAAAGGCGGAAAATTTTGAATAATGCGATTTTTTTGGGCGTTCAATAATCCCAACTGTAGCAGAGGGGATGGTGCAGGTTTCTCAACTTATAACACTTACATCATCATTTTTTTATATTTGTTCTCAAACATAAGTGTAGACACGTAGAGTTGACAGGTGTTGTAATTTATTTTCAGTCTACCTTTCTATAATTCACGTTTTGCGTACTCAATATAATTTCTCATCGTCTCTTTCTTCAAAACAGTCATTGCCAAATTCGATTCAACTGGACCTGAATGGCTTCAAGAAAAGTTTGCGTGTAAGATCTCAGTATCATACAAGTTTTTGGAGGCAATACTGATCATCGTCCTTGACAACGGCTTGGATCTAAAAAATAGTGCTTCACTTTTAGTTGCTTAGTTGGGTATTATTCTTGGTTACTAACATACAACTACAATTGGACTACAAAATGATTTCATGTCAATATTTTGTGTTGCTGTATTAAAATGATATAAACCTGTTTATGTACTGGAACTGATTTGTTTACATGACAATTTGGTTGCTACTACTCTACCTTTTCCTCCTGCTTCTGCACAAAATAGAGCTTTATTTTTTCATTTGCCTTTGAACAAAACCAGCATTTGTTTCAAATGTCTACGCACACGTTCAACAGACGTGCCTAAGTACTGGTGTGTATATATAAATAAATAAATATATATATATATATATATACATACACAGATCAAAAGGGGAATAGCGACAGATTGCCGGCAAAATTTTTTTAAATAAAAATTATTTGTCGCAAATCCATTGCTATCTTGTAAGGGTTTACCGACGGATAATTATAAATGATAATTTCAAAAAAATACTTTTCCGTCGCTAAAATGTCAGTAAATAAATTAAAATTAAATTATATTTTTATTATATAAATAGTAAAATGACGGAAAACTGTCGGAAAACTCATGCTATATTCCGTCGCTAAATCTGACACAATTACCATCATGGTTTTTACCGACCACCGTGTTATGCAGGAAATCCGTTGCTAAAGTCGATTTAGCGACAGATTAGAAGCGGATTCTGTCGCTGCTAAATGCTGTTTTTCTTGTAGTGATAATTTCAATTTATAACAAATATCGAATTCACAATGCATATATAATTCAAACCAATGTTGATTCATAATAAATTTCAAAGTTGGGTGAAACCATTCAATTTCAATAAATTTGATTTACATTATATTCCACTTTATTTAGCTTCAGTTACAACACTAATTTATTTCCCCCTTTATTTATAATTCAAAATTCAAGTTCAAGTTCAAAGAAAAATAAATTATAAAACATCGCTTATATTGTCTTTAAAACAATATTTCAAAATTCATGGTTAAAACAAATTTTATTTAACCAATCGGTGTCCGTATATAATTTTCTATCCTATAGCCAAGTGATACTTAAATTTTAATTTTTGTATTTTGGGAAAGGATATATATCATTTCAATCTAAATCAGGGTCATAGATATTTATCATTTCAACCTACGTTCTTAATTCATTTTAATGATTAATCCTGGGTTTATTCGATGCCTGTAACATCTAGGGTAATGATTGGGATTAATCGGCACAACAATGATCATATACAAATAAATATGAATAACAGGTAAATTTACACAATTAACATCAATATGTCAACATATCAAATTCAAGGCACTCATCGCATCAATGCATACAAAACAGTCCAATATCATATTAATTTACAAATTTCAGATGTCAGGTTTTAAACAGGAATGATATGTCAAAATTTTAAGTTAACTGAAAATTTATATTTAGCAGTCAAATTTAACTACAATGTCGATGCAAATCAATATAAATATGCAATTTAAACTGTCAAACATCGATCCATACAATCATAACATGGCAGGATATTAATTTAACTAATATTAGAATAATTTAGTTATGCGTGAGTGAGTTTCGCAACTAATCTTGCCTTATGCTTTTTTACCTTTCCTTCTTGATTAGTCTTTGTCTTGTATACCCATTTGACACCAATGGCTTTGTATATTTCAAGTAGATTTTTAAGCTCCCATGTATCATTCTTCTTGATTGCATCGATTTCTTCGTCCATGGCCTTAGCCTATTTGTTGTCTTCAATAGCTTCCTCATAAGTTTCTGGATCACATTCAGCCAATAAACAAAACAATGAGTAGTCAAACCATGCTTGAATGGGACTTGTTGCATCATAAATATCACTGAGGGTTCGCATTTTCGGTGGTGCTCCCCTTGAAGTATTGGTGCTATTGATGCTCCCTGACGTTGACGGTGTCAATGCAGGAGTTATTTGATTAGGACTTTGTGAGGTAGTTTGATAATCATTTTGTGCATCTTGTGTATTGACGTCATTGCTATCTTCATCATCAAAGAATAGACCTTCAACATTTATTTCTTCTGTGTTCCATCTCCAATAACCCATCTCATCAAATTCAACATCTCGTGAAATAATTAATTTCTTAGTCAATGGATTATACAGTCTGTAGGCCTTGCTTCTTTTATCATATCTGATAAAAATGCACTTCCCGCCTGCTTCTTTCTCTTCTGATCAGGGACATGTGCATATGTGATACATCCGAATATTCTAAGATGTCCAATTGTTGGTATTTTACCACTCTATGCTTCATTCGGTGTTTTTAATCATACACTCTTTGTAGGACACCAATTCATCAAATAAGCTGCTCATAACACGTCTTCGGCCCAAAAAGTTCTTGGCAAGTGCTTTCCCTTTACCATACTCCTTGCCATATCAACGGTCGTGCGATTCTTTCTTTCAGAAACACCATTTTGTTGTGCAGTATATGATGTTGTCAATTGCTGAATGATTCCTTGAGCTTTACAAAAGTCTTTGAACAAGTTTGATTTATACTCGCCTCCTCTATCAGGTCTATGTTTCTTCACATAATGTTCACTTTGTTTTTCCGCCATTGCTTTGAATTCCTTGAATTTATCAAGAGCCTCTGCCTTTTCTTTAAGAATGTATACCCAAATCTTTCTACTAAAATCATCAATAAATGTTATGTAGTACCTGTGTTGTCCAAGCGACTTAATGTCAAATGGACCATCGATATCAGTGTGAACAATCTCTAATGGCCTTTTGACTCTCCATGATTTTCCAATAGGAAAACTTTGTCGATGTTGCTTTCCTTTGACACATGCTTCACATAGATTATCTGGATCATCGATCTCAGGAAAACCATCCACTATTTTTGTCTTTGATAATGGTTTCAAGCCAGTAAATCCAATATGGCCAAATCGTAAATGCCACAACCAAGATTCATTTTTAATGACTGCCTTCAAGTAATGCTGCATTTCTATCTTGATATCTCAGGTAAATAGGTGATTCTTTGTCATGTCAAATTTGGCAATCTATTCTTGAACTTGATTTCTGATTATCAGAGAGTTCCCTCTCATATGCATGTCACCCCTTCTCCAAAAGGTTGCCAAGACTGATAATATTACTTTACAAAGTAGATATACAATCGAAATCATGTATATTCTTCTTATTGCCATTCTTTAAGTTAACCATAATTGTACATTTTTCTCTGACTGGAACTTTCGACAAGTCACCAAAATTTACATCTTTTTTGACTGTATCGTCTATCTCCTTGAATAACTCATTTTGGACACACATATGATTGTTGGCGCCAGTGCAAATATTTTTAATACATTTTTCATCTCCATTATAAGTGAGAAATATGGTAGATTCCATATCTTTTTCTTCATTTGCAGCTATAAACTGGCTTCTTTCTTCCATCTTAGGAATTGATTTGCATTCATAACTGAAGTGACCATACTTGTTGCAATTATAACATTGAAATTGAGATTTTTCACTTCGTCGTTGAAATCCGCCTCTTCCTTGATCTCGAAATCCTCGACTACGACGAGCTGACTTATAACTTTCATTTTTCTGGCCTTTGTTAAAAGGTTGCCTTCTACTTCCTCATCCACCCCGGTAACCGCCTCGATAGCCACCATAATTTCCTATTCGACTTACGTAACTACTATTATTTTAATTGTCATTAATTAACATCTTACTTTGTAAAGCTTTCTTCAAATGACTCGTATCATCATTTTGGTTCATTCTCTCACTGTTCATGGACTTGAAGAGAACCCACAAGTTCATCAATTGAAATTGAGGACAAATCTTTTGATTCCTCAATGGCCGTGACAGCATAATCAAATTTTCTTGTCAATGAACGGAGGAGCTTTTCCATCACTCTCTCGTCGATAATAGTTTCTCCATTTCTTTTCATCTCGTTCACCATAGTTTTTAGGCGAGTAGTGTATACACTAATATTTTCTGAAAATTTTCATCTTCGAAGTTTCAAATTCACCTTGTAGTAATTGCAGTCATACCTTTTTTGCTTTTTCGGCTCCTTGGAATGACTTTTGTAGAATCTCCCATGCATCTTTTGATGTCTTCTCATCCGAAATTGTTTCAAAATTTGATTCATCAATACCTTGAAAAATCTGAAACAAAGCTTTCTTATCTTTTTTTTGTGACTCCTTCAATGTTATCTTCTGGATATTTGTTAAAGTTGCTTCCATGGTAGAATTTTCAGGATCATTGTACCCTTCTTCGACTACCTCCCAAATATCTTGCGAGCTGAGCAATACTTTCATCTGAATACTCCAAGTTCCATAATTAGTATTAGTGAGTTTCGGAATTTGCGGTTGAATCATGTTAGTTATTTTTGCCTCAAATGGAACCTTAGCTCTGATACTACTTGTTGGAAACATGCATGAGCCTTATAGAAAATATTAATACTTTATACGAATAAAAAAAAATACATACTCTCCTTTTTATTTTACACAAGTACAATAATAAACTATTATTCTTTCTTACAAATAGACTACGGCCTTTTCTTTCTATCAATATGGAACTTTAGGTCTCTTCTTTTATTCTTTTATTCTTTAATTCCTTCTTACAAATCACTACAAGAAAAGCTGTATTTAGCGGAAGATTTTTAGCAGTGGAAAATATCATCGCTAATTAACGATGGATTTTCGTGGACTTTGTAACGGATAATATTTTGGATTTTATATGTCAATTTATTTTAAATTATTACCATTGAATCTAATTTCTATCGCTAAATCATTGGAAGTTGCAGCACTTTACCATCATAAAATATTCAACGCTAAATTCCGTTGTAGATTGAGGCTGTTTACCATCGTTAGAATTTTGATGCTATTTTTGCAGCAGTTTTTCAAGATATTTGAAAAGGACTTTAATATTTATTATTTATAAAATGTTTTACATTTGTGTTTTCACTTAGTAATTAATAAGAATATAATTTTAAATAATTAATGTTTATATTAATAATAAATAATAAATAATTACTATTTAAAGTAAAAAATATTCAATAGTTAATATTGATTAATTATTAATTACTATAAAATATAAATAAGAGGTAATAATAATTAATAAAATAGATTAATATTCTCTGTTTAATTAAATTTATTTTGATAATCAATGACTAATAAGTAATCTTTAATACGACTAAAGAAACTACTATCGAGAAATTATTAATAAATATTTACTTTTAAGAAATTAATTAATATGTATTAATTAATGTATAATTAGTAATTAAGAAAAACACAATGTTCAAAGTTTAAAAATAAGAAATTGAATAAATATTAAAGAATTTCTAAATTCTAAAAATTCAAACAATATTGTACAAGTTTTGGAATTTTCTAAAATATATTCTAAATTATTCATAAATTTTAAATATAAAATTTTGAAGTTTTCAAAAGGTTTGAAAATATTTTTTTAAACTATCTAAAAGTTTGTAAAATATTCAAAATTCCAAAGAACAAAACGTTAAAGAATTTCAAATTTTGAAAAATAGAAACACTATGTTGAAAATTGTTACTTCGATGCGTATTTACGATTTTCAATTGTAAATATCTTTTATGGGACGTTCGCTTAAACCTGAATGTGGATAAAAAATTATTTATTATTCGTCCATCATTGTTTACTATTCGTCGATGGATATCCATGTAATAGTTAATATTGAAAAATTAATAAGTAGTAATTAATAACTATAATAACTAAATAACAATAGCGAATGATTGATTTGAAAATTAGTGATTATAAAAATAATTTGAAGTAAAAAAATTAAGTAGTAATAATAAGAAATTACCGAATAATATTTAATAGTTAATTTGAAATATAAAATAATTTATACGACTGATTAGTAATAATCAATAAATAAACATTAACTGATTAATAAATTCTACAAAACAATCATTAAATAAATTTTTTTCTATGAATTAATTTATGATATTTATTCAAATGAGGTATTTTTATGAACTAGTAAATGTTTTCGGTTTTTGTAAATTTATATCTAAATTGATGTAAACTATAAATTAATATTAAATATTGAATTCAATACTTAATTTAGTATTATATTATAAATCAATGATGTAATTGTTTGATAAAAGTTAGAAAAAATAAAATAAAAAATAAAATTGTTCAAAAATGATACATCTTGTTGAATTTGAATAAATATTTATGCAGTACTTTTCAAACCCAAATCCCTAATTCAATTCGACTTCCTTCTCCGAAATCCTCTTCTCTCTCGTTCCAACCTTTCATCAAACCTCAACGTCGCTTCAGCAAATACGTATTAGTAGAGGACTAGGGTACCTTCAACACCGCCATCCCATTCTCCATTTTCTACGCCTCTGCTCTCTACATCATTTTCATCGCAATTTTCTCCCTCCACCTAGCTTTCCTTGCAACTGCGCATTGTGCCGCTGCTTCCACTATCGAACCCAACTCTATGTTCTGTGGATCTTCTCGTTCTGTTTCGGCTCCTACAAACAAGGTAAGTGATTTCTCTTTGAATACGTTTCGATTTTCGTATATTACCAGCCTTTAGATTGTGATTTTAGTTTCTCTTTGAATAAGTTTCTAATTGATTTCCGTATTTTCCTAGTAATGATTAATAATTACAATGCGGGGTAATATTAAATAAATAATAAATAATAATAGACATAATTGATAATACCATTAAATAGTAATCGATAGTTAATTTCTTTTACTCGTTGTAATAAATAATTAATGAATAACAAGTAATGATTAATAATTACAATACGGAGAATATTTAATAAATAATAACTAGTAATTAATAATTAATAGTTATTAATAAATAATTAATAATCAATAACCAAACCTAATAATTAAAGCAAAATTGCCATTCATTTCATTGTACATACGCTTATATAGAAATTTGTTATAGTTTTGTGTGAATATAAAAAACTAGTCAGCTTTAAAATTCATAACATAAACCATAGAAATTTTTTACTATTAGCTAATAATTGAAGTGTAGGCATTTCATTTTTAGTTTGAAGTAATTTCATGACAAAAAAAACCTAATAATTAATAATTAAAAGCCTGTAATAATGTTTTAGAAGGTAACGTTTTAGGGGCACCCGCATAATTTTGCTAAAAATTTTCATTTTCCCGCTTCCATCTGCGCATAATAATACCCCTCCTTTTCGTTTAACCATAATCCACTAAACTAGAAAAAACTCCTTTTCGTCTAACCATAGATCCACTATACAAAAAAACGAAAAAAAATTCATTTCTTTAGTCAGATAATTCAAATAGAAATCGACCACTGTTCCTCGTTGTCGTCTAAAACTTGCACCCTTGCCTGGACTAACGTGAAAGCCACCGCCGCCTAGATCTGACTTTTTATCCGGCCTCGTGATTCACTAGAACAGTGTGCTTTGCAAGAGCATCTTATGCTAATTCCTCCCTGATTTCTGCAGTTCGAATGTGATTATAGACCTAGCATACAAGATCTGGTCGGGTAAGATTCTTACAAACAAAAATCAGTTTTTAGGATTTAGTGATTTATTTGGTTTAAAGATCCACAATGATTCAAGATTATCATTTAGGGGAAACTGCATGTAACGGCCCGGATTTTTGGCTATTTTATAATAAACATTTAAATTTATTTTAAATGTTGAATTGGATATATAAATGAATTTTATATTGAATGTATCGATTAAATAATCGATATAGAATATAATTTCGAATATATCTAATTATTAACAGACAATTTAATTCACGGTTAAAACTAAATTGAAAAACAGTTCAGTTGATTAATATAAATTCTGTTTGAAATTACAACGATAATAATAATTTATTATCGACGAATTTAATTATTTAAAAATCGATTTATATTTTAAATCACATTTAATTTAAATTGATACCTCTTCTATACAGTCGAATTGAATCTTAGAACCGATCACATTGAGTTCAGAATATCGTATAATTTTGGAAACATTAGTCGTTGCGACTAGATAATGGTTCAGGATTTCAAATTGAAGGACCGTGAGATATTTTAATTATTCAATTAAATAAACCTAATCAAATTCATTAGTCTCTTTTCAACCGACCTGTCTCCATTAAATTCACGCAAACATATTTCATCTTGAGCCAACAAATTTGTCGCTAATCTTCAAAATCAAGGAAACATCGGATTAATGGCGTTGTTCACTCTGTCTGCTCTCAGTTCTATAATTTACACATCGCGGTTTGTTATTGCTCATTCCCTCAAACCAATGAAAACCATTCCAACTATCTTTCCTTCTCGTCACTTTCTCCTTCTCCTAGAAATTGAAAATCAACTCCTCTTCATTTTATTCCTTTCGTTCTTTTCTCTCTGCCAAAATCGAATCCTATATATGTGTATATATATATATATGGAAATTCTATAAGGACACAAAATATTGACACAAAATTAAACACAGAAGATCTGAACCACTAGATCTCCCCATATTTGCACCTCTCATGTAAAGACAAAAGAATCCAACGGTCAGGATTTTGGGTTTAAAGTTATGTGTTTTATTTTGTGTCCCAATAGCCGCTCCCATATATATATATATATATATATATATATAAAAGAGAGAGAGTTCACTTTGAATTCAAGCTAGAACACACGCACGATGGAGGGTTTGGAGACTGCGCTATTAGCACAAGGTTAGGACACGGGATTCCGCATCTGGAGCATCATGATCTAGGATTTTGTTGGGGGTTGAACTCGCGATTAGGGAGGAGTGCGTTGCTATCTGTTGAGGGGTTTCTGATCAGGTTGAGGTGTGATTATTCACTACGATTTTAGGAATGATGGGGCTACTTCTATAGGTGATGCGTCACATTTCTGAAGGTGGTAGTTTGAATGATGTGATTTTTGTAGAGGTCGGCTTGGGGAGTAGCTTGAACTAGAGTTGAATTGGAAAGTGGAAGCTGGTTTCAGCTGCGATCTTGGCAGGGTGGTACGAAGGTGTTGTTGTCAACTATAGTTCAGATTTGTTTTTGGCAGTTTGGTCTTCGATTTTAAGGGATGCTCTGAACTGATTAATTCGGCAGCTGGGTGCTGGGAAGTCGACAGTTGGTGTGTTCAAATTTGCGTTTTAGGGAAAATGGAGTTCAATCTGTTGTTTGGGGAAAAATGGATTTAGGTAGGTTTGTGAGCTTTAAGAGCTGCGTTGGTTTTGGCAGTCAGGGAAGACGGAATTATAAGTAACTAAGGTATAATTAAATTTTTATTTGCTAATTAATGATATATTAACTCGTTTAAAATTTGTAAAACATATACTTATATTTCATACATAAAAGTTTTCAACAAAACAAAGTATGTTGGAATCGTAACGATGGACTATGTGATTGAATTTAAGGCATTTCAGTGGGATGATTGAAATTTTGCAGCAATGGAGGTTTTCTTTGTGGGTTAGTCGAGAAGTTGACAATGACAACAAGGTATACGTTTTTAAGAAGTTCAATTTACATAGAGTAATTTATTTATGTTAATAATTAAAATGAACAATAGTTGATCGATAAATAAATTTCATAGGTGCGAGATAGTTTTGTTCATGACAACTTAAGTAGATTCGCGCGACATTATAAGAATAACAAGATATTCGGTAAAGGAAATCAGGTGAGTAAATCTCACTTAAAATTTTATTTTTTATCATTAAATATATTGTTGGCTGCTTGAATGCATTTATAAATTGTTGTGGCTATTATATACATATATATTAGTTATTTAGGCTTGGTGGTTGTGGTTATTATATATATATATATATGGGATTTCCCACAGTACCATTAGAGGATGCCCGCAGTATCATTGGCGGATGACCCTAGCGCCCCACGATATATGAGTGGATGACCTTCTATACCGCGATATCCTATCTTGAATCAGGATTGGTATTATTTATGTTGTCTGACATATGTGGATGCAGGAAAATAGGTTGGAGGAATCCAACTGGATTCCTCAAATTTATTTACTGTTTTTTTTTTTACATATTTACATATGTGTGTGATGTGTTGAATTGGATTGATGATTTGTTTATTTGGATGATTAAAAATCACTGGCCCTAGATATTTATATTTGAAAATATCAAAAAGGGATATTTGAATTTAAAAAGGAAAATTTGCTTTTCGAAATGGAAATGGAATTTCGAATGAGTTTAGAAATATTAACTTGTTTTTAATAATAAAAACAAGTAGCTAAATTTATAACAATATTATAAATGGAAAGAAAAATTATCATTTGATAATATTATATTTTAAATTCAAGTCCGAATTTAAGAAGGAAATTTTATTTTTCAAAATGGGAATTGGATTTCAATTAAGATTTAAAATAAGAACTTGTTTTAAATATTCAAAACAAGAAGTGGAAATTATAAATGATAAAGGAGAAAAAAATATCATTAGAAAATTTATAAATTTAAATTCAAGTATGAGTTTAAAAAGGGTAAATAGAATCGTTTTGAAAAGAAAACAGTGGAATCCATTTCCGATGCTCGAAATGTAATTGAATTGAAATAAATCCATTTGGATTTATGGCTAGAATTCGAGTAGGTCGAATTTATAGAAATAAAATATTATTTCCAAAGATATTGGAACTTATTAAATAGAAATTTTAATATGAAAATAGATTCTATGTTTATATATATAAGTTATAATAATAAAATAAAATGGAAATCAAGTTTCGAATGGATTTTAAATTGGAAGTTTGCTTTAAGATATGAAATGAGGTCGTTAATTTATAAACAACGTTTATAAATGGAATGAAGGCAGATAATTTGGATATAGATTATTCCAAAGTAAACATGGCTTATAAAACCATATTTTTAATGGACTAAAAGTGAAATTTTAATCGGGTTTTTGAATTACGAGCTTTTATCAATCTCAAGATAAGAACGTTATCGGTCAAGGTCTGAGAGGTAAATAAAATACCCCAACTTGAACAACTTCACTATTATCAAGGGATGATATTAGTTTGTAACGGTAAAGGATGTTGAATAAATTAATTATTCCCATAAAAGAAAATTATAATTGAAATTCAATTATATCGATTTTTATAAATTATTTAACTCCAGGGGAAATTGGAATTGAATATAGAAATTGAGTTTTGATTAAATTCATAACTGAGTTATAAATGTGGCATAAAGCAAGCGACGAGTTGAATAGTTTGAATTGCGAAGTTAGATTTGGGATAATGGGCTTAATTTATTTTTAATTTATTGAAAATGGAGTTGAATTAATTTATAAACGAAGATTTTAAACGTTTATATTTAATTTAATTAAAAGGAACTCGCCGTAGCGCGGTAGTTCGTAATTTGACGATTCGAACTTCAATTTAGTATACAGAACTCAGTATAAGTCGGAGTTTGACGAAACTAGAAACGTTTGGACCTATTGAATGATAATTTTCTAATGGAAAAGAAAAAACTAAATTTCGCCTTATATATTTGGAAGTATGTCAAAATCAAATTTTCAGGAAAACAACGCTATAATCGTTTTTAAACCATAACGGTTTATTAAATTAAGTAAAGGATTTTGAGAGAATAAAAATCCGAATTTCCATTAGAAAAACCTGAACTTGAGGTATAAATTAAATATGAACTTAAGTGGAGTAAAGGGATTAATTTTTGAAACAGAAATCAGATTTTTTTTTTATCGAATGAGGTTAACTGATTTCAAAAGGGATTAGTAAATAGAGTTTTGATGTAAATTTAACTTAGTTTAAATGAATTGAATTTATTAGTCAAGACTGGAAATTCGAATATAAAACTTGGATTAGAAATTGGAAGCGAGCAAGGAGATTGAGTTTGAACTGAGTATAAATGAATACAAACATATTTGAATGGGATATATTCAAATTAAAAAGGGCATTAGGCAAAAAGAGCTAATTAAGGAAGTGGTTAGCGAATTTTGGTAAAAAAAGTGAATTGATTAAAATGAATTGGAAATGGGCGTATATATGTGAAACAGGTATGGGATGAAGAAAATGAAGGGAATGAAGAATATTATTAGTGCCCGACAAAAAAGTACATGTTTAAATTTCCATATGAGTTTTATGCACCGAATCGGCAAGCCACTTGGCTTTTTGATTTTCTTTTTGGATGGAAAGGGTCGAGAGAGGCGAGTTGGGGTTTGAACTATTGACCGGTACAAAGGAGGTGCTGACGAAATTTTCTAGAAATTTAAGGAGTTAGAATATTTTTAAGAAATTTGGTAACTAAAAATCAATATAGAAAACCCGATAGGGAAATGAACGTGAGATATTATATAGGGCCAGTGATTGTTTGATGGATGTTTTATTTTCCTTTGATAGTTAAATACCGACTATCAAAGGTTTTTGACCATCGTTATCAATACGGAGAGACTGGTTGGATTATATATCCGAAAACCACTCCGTATTGGTATAGACGTTGCGAATTAAATTATGCTGAAGAAATCGAAGACGGAGTGAAATGCAAGGGTTGATCTGTTTGTCCAGACCTAGGACAACTTGAATGGACGAATGTCTGACAGAGTATTCCTAATAGATCACATAAGATGATCTTTATTAGGTATTACGTCTAGTGGTGAGATTTTATACCCGTACTATTTTTGGGAAGATCAACTAGTGATTTGATGGGTTTGACGATGTGACATTCAAAGTGTATGGTGGCCAGATGTTCTAAAAGATAGCCTCAAGCCTCACAACCGGGAAATGACAAAAATCGGGCAGGCGACATGGCTAGGTAGGTCATACCCAAGCAGGGTATATTTGTCACCGATCTAGAGAAAATTCATTATTTATTCTTCTTTCGATTCTGTATCTTACGGATTACGGTTGGATGGCCAACAACCAGGTGGTGACAATATATTCGCTACACTCAAGCTAAATGAGTGGGCGGTCATGTGTGGTCGGGTTGCAAGATGTTCTTGTTGAACCCCAGTGTATCCCCTCTAGAGTACACTGATTGGGAGGTGGTCCCATACCTTGTCATAGTTAGAATCCAATCTCCAATAAGCACCCCGCGGGTTTTGATTTTATACTATATATGTAGAGCGTGAGATGCAAGCATTCTACTATTTGGTTATTTATTTGATTAGACATTATTATAATATCACTGGATTTTGATATTAAAAATGTTTTGGTTATAGTAAGGTAAAAACCTCCATGTTTATGTGTGGGTTGATCTTACTATTACCCTTTCTTTCAAAGGATTTTCAAAGTTAAACAATATGGTTGGAGTTTACGCACACCAGTCTCATGACTGACCCAGAGTTTATTTTGTTTATTTTCCCTAAACTCTTGGGTGCCCAAATTTGTACGGCCAGTCAAGTGTTTCAGGATTTTACAGATACACTTGGAGGAGATTGAAGCAGGAGACTTCACCGTTAGTTATTTAAGAGTTATTTCCGCTGTATCTAATATTGTGTTGTACTCTGATATGGTATGTATATACGAAACAGATTTGTATTTCAAAGTTATGATTTATGATATTATTTTTTATTCGTTCCTCTGTGAGATTCTATGTTGTTATTTCTATTCTTCTTCTATCTAATTATGTTCTTTAACCCTAATGACTCGTATTTTTATATTATTTGAGTTGGATGTGTGTATTGCATTAGTCAGCTCATATAGTATGGATTTTTGGGCCGTTACACCGCAAGTAACTCTAGGTATTTGGCCTGTACTGTATGCACAAAAGTTCGAATTCACACAAGTGCTTAGTGATTTGCAGTGCTGTTGTCATTTGGAAGTTTGTTTTTTTTCTGTGCGATGGAATAAAAAAGTGCAAGATTGATGTTGCACAGTTAAAAAACTTGTAGTGCAAGCTTAATGTTCCAATCATTTGCAAGTAAATTTGGGATTATATTTTCAGTAGGATGGTTAAATCTATTCAGTTACATTTAGTATTTATTATTTATCAATTAGTAATTTTAGAAAGTCCATTACCAGTAAATTTGGAGGAATATCTAAGAAGTAAGAATTTTATTGTTGTTGTTTCAGCTGTTTTTATAAGTTTCTTCTTGCTTTGGGTTAGTGTACTTTGTTTTTCCTGGACAATGTTTTCAGTTTTGTTTGTTGATGCACTTGGGTACTTGATTTTGTTTGATGTTTTGGAGGTGTGTTTTCAGTTGTTAGATTTCGGTTTTTATGTCGGAGCTCTTGTAGTTCTCCCTTGGTTTTTGTCTGGGTGTAGTTCTGGGAGTAGCTATTATTTTGCTTTTGTTCCTTGTTATGGAGCAAGGATCAGTGGGCTTTAGATTATTTCTTAATGTTACTGCTTATGTTGTCTTTTGAAGCTGTTATCTTGGTGGTTTCATCTCGAATGCTGTGAGCAAGGATCAGTGGGTTTTAGAGTATTTCGGCTGCTGTTGTGAGAATTTGGAGCTGTTCTGGAGTTGTTTATTGGTATCTCTGTGTTTTCTTGAGCTTTTTATGTTGGTCAGTTTGTTAATACTGTTGTATCATATTGGATCGAGCTATTTTCTAGTTTGCTTTATATAGTATTTGCTTCTTCGTGTTGTTGTAATTTGTAATCAAGTCGATCCTTTCTTTGTATCCTTTTTTTCCTTTGAAGTATAAGTACCCATTTGTTTCAAAAAAAAGGTTCATTTCCAGTTAATTTTGAAGTTTGTTTGTTTTTTTTCTTCTGCTAATTAAATTTACAACCATTAATATTAGAACCTACGCACTTCACATACAACAACCATAAAGTAGCTTACCATAGGAATTTTCAAGTTTATTTCACCAATACTATTGCTACTTTACAAACATTTGATGAACAGTTTACGATCTCTACCCTTTATTCATGATGATTTTGGCTTCATACTATTTACTCTTAAATATAAGAAGACTCCAGCTAGTGTCATGGCAGTTCTGTGAGCATTCACAGAAGAAACAAGTGTCCTGAAGAAAAGAACAGGGGACACAATCACCACCACTCTCTTTATGCAATTGCCAACTGAATGGCTCACCGGCGAAACCCTAGCCAGTATCAAGTAGGAAACCTGCTGATGACCATGAAAACAAAGAGCTGCGAGGAAAGAGGTAGTACAGGTATCCTTAAAATTTAAACCATTAGACTGTATGTGATATGGAGTGAAAACGATATCTTCACCATATAGAGCTATAGGTACTGACATAATAAATGGCATTATTGTTATAATTGAAAAGAGGTTCATGTTATCTAGAGATTCATCTTTCTTGATTATAAGTTGTTTGCTTAGCATATTGCGCGATTGGTTGGCAAGATTGGAAGCCATAGCTGTCCAAAATCTTGGCCAGTTGAAAGGAAGTTCGGTCATAGATGTTCTTCACTGCTTCTTACTATAAAATAGTGGATATAATCACATGTTTCTAATTATAAAATTGGTAAACAGGATTCTTCTACTGATGGCATAACAAGCTGAAGCATAGCAAGTTGAAGGCTGAATTCATGTAGAAAGTGCAATGTGGTCAGCAGAAGTGGTCATTGTTAAAGGTGGGAGGACTTATGCGGTGGGAAGTCTACAAAGAATGAAAGTGAAACGAAGGCAAACAGCTAACAATTGATGCAACTATGTGCTGAAACATAGAAAAACATACCGCTATGATTATAAGTATATATGTGAATGAACGCATTTGTATATGAGCATAGTAGCAGTCTGTAACACTAAAGGATGATGTACTGAAGTGCAACAATGTGAATCATATAAAACTTCATTTTGTTAGTCATAGTATTCTTTTTCCTGAAATAATCAAATTTATGCATTGAATTAATACATTGAGTTTTGCATGTGTTTGTGCATACTATTTTGCACAAAAACGAAGTTAGCATGCATTAATATTTGTACACGTTCAACGGACGTGCCATACGTGTGTGTATGTATGTATGTATCTCTCTCTCTCTCTCTCTATATATATATATATATATATAAGGGCAATAGCGGCTGATTACCAACAAAAAAAAGGAAGGTTAATTTGACCACAATTAATTTTCGTCACTAATCCTTTGTTGAATAGTAAGGTTTTTCCGACAAAATACTTTAAATAGTTTTTTGATCAAAACTTTTTATCGCTACTCCCTTGGCATTAGTAAGGATTTACCAATGCCTTCTGCCTTCTATAAATAATAATTTATTATAAACTACTTATCCATCGATAAATAATCGGTAAGTAAATTAAAGTTAAATTACAACAACAACAACAAAGCCATATATCCCAAACAAGTTGGGGTTGGCTAGATATGGAACCCATAAATAAAATAAAATAAATAATAATGATAATAATATATATAAGGGTTTAAAATAACCAAACAGATAAAAGGTTCAATAAAAGTAAAATAAAGTCTAAAATAGTAATGAAAAAAAAGTAAAAAGGTTCAACAAAAGTGAAATAAAGTTATTTTTTTTAAAAAACTAAGGTTCTGGTACATGGATTGCCAACTTCCATGCCCTCCTATCCACTACCAGCTCTTCAGATATACTCCAATTACGTAAATCTCTCTTTATTATCTCCTCCCATGTCATTTTAGGTCGACCTCTACCTCTCTTTGGGCCTTCTGTGCAGCCTATAATTCCAACGCGCACAGCTGCATCGTATGGTCTACGTTGGATATGTCCAAACCATCTCAAGCGGTGTTGGACTAACTTCTCTTCAATAGGTGCAACTCCAAGTTTTTCCCGAATATCCTCATTTCTAATCCGATCTCTTCTAGTATGCCCACAACTCCAGCGCAGCATCCGCATCTCTGCTACACTTATCTTCTGGACGTGTTGCCTCTTAGTAGGCCAACATTCTGCACCATATAACATTGTGGGTCTGATTGCTGTCCTATAAAACTTTCCTTTAAGCTTCTGATGAATATTCCTATCACAGATAATGCCAGATGCTAGTCACCATTTCACCCATCCTGCTTGAATTCTAAAACTAACATCCTTATCAATCTCCCCATCAAACTGCAACATAGGTCCTAAGTATCAAAACGACTCCTTGGGTACTACTCTATCGGCCAGGGTGACCTCTCCGTCATCTGACCTGACACCACTAAACTCACACTTCATATACTCTGTTTTAGTTCTACTAAGCCAGAAACCCTTTGATTCCAAGGTCTCCCTCCATAACTCCAGTTGTCGATTAACTCCTATTCTACTCTCATCAATCAGCACAACATCATCGGCAAAGAGCATACACCAAGGAATCTCCCTTTGTATATCTTTTGTGATTTCGTCCATCACTAATGCAAAAATATAGGGGCTCAAAGCCGAACCTTGATGTAACCCTATGTTAATTGGAAAGTCTCTGGTCTCACCATCGCATGCTCTGACACTAGTCACAACCCCCTCGTACATATCCTTGATAAGGGTAATATACTTTGATGGAACTCTCTTCCTTTCTAGCGCCCACCACATAACCCTCCTCGACACTCTATCATAAGCTTTCTCCAAGTCAATAAAAACCATGTGGAGATCTTTCTTCTGCTCCCTGTATCTCTCCATAAGTTGTCTAACCAAGAAAATCGCCTCAGTGGTTGACCTTCCAGGCATAAAGCCAAATTGGTTCCTAGAGACACTTGTCAACCTCCTCAAACGTTGCTTGCAAACTCTCTCCCAAAGCTTCATTGTATGACTCATAAGCTTAATTCCTCTATAGTTTGTGCAACTTTGAATATCTCCTTTATTCTTGAAGATTGGAACTATAATGCTTCTCCTCCATTCATCTGGCATTTTATTTGATTTGAAAATATTATTAAACAACTTAGTTAGCCATGTTATCCCTGCATCTCCAAAGCATCTCCACACCTCAATAGGAATGTCATCAGGCCCTACCGACTTGCCTGATTTCATCCGCTTCAACGCCCCCTTTACCTCAACTTCCTGAAATCTCCGCACAAAATGTCTATTGGTGCTATCGGCAAAGTCTTCCGACTCGATCGAAGAGCTATCGCTTTCTTCGTTGAAAAGCTTATCAAAGTATTCTCTCCATCTATTCTTTATCTCATCATCCTTCACCAAAAGTCTATCATTCTCATCCTTAATACATTTAACCTGATTGAAGTCCCTTGTCCTCCTCTCACGTATCCTAGCTATTTTGTAAACGTCTTTTTCACCCTCCTTTGTACATAGCCTTTTGATACAAATCTTCGTACGCTCGTCCCCTTGCTTCACTCACTGCTTTCTTTGCAGTCTTTTTTGCCACTTTGTACCTGTTTATGTTCTCTTCGCTTCTATGGTGGTGCATGCATTTGTAGCATTCCTTCTTCTCTTTGATAGCTTTTTACACCTCGTCATTCCACCACCACGAATCCTTTGGTTCTCGCTTGCTTCCTCTTTGTAATAACCCGGAAATCCGGGCCAATTTAAAATATTTATTTTGGCAATTTTAATGAATTTTGATTATTTAAAATGAATTATTTTAAATAATATCGACGAGAAATTTATTTTGAATGGAATTAGAACGTATATATTATATAGATCATCGATAGAATATAAATATTTATTTATATTTATAAAAAGAATTGAAAATGGCGCGGTAGTTCGATAATTCGATTTCAAAATTCAAATGAACATACCGGGTGCAAAATAAACCGGATTTTAGTAAAACCAAAAATAATAGGATCTATTTGGGAATATCTTTCCAACGAATCCGAAAAATCGAAATTTCATAGCGGGAATCAAAAGATATGCCCAGTTGAAAATTCTGAATAGTCGCTATGGAATTCAGGCCCTTAAAAATGGAAATTTTGCAAATGTCCTCGGATTTCGACGAAACCACTTTTGTTGGATCCGTGATGTCAAATTATTGCTAGGTTTCAAATTTCGTAATTTTTCGAATCAATATGTGAGCGTGGCAAAGGAAAACGCGTTTGACCAGTTTCAGTTGATTTTAATCGACTGGAAAATGGCCATTTTTCAAACGGTCTCAGAATTCGACGAAACTAGTTTTGTTAGGACCGTATCGTCAATACGAAGTTAGAAATTATTTTTTTGGAATTTTTCAAGTCTGTATGTGGCCTCGGTAATTTGAAATGTTTGTTTAAATTGAATATACAAAGAATTATACTTTGATTTAAATGAAAACTGATTGTAACAGCCGAATCAGCTTACGATACATACCCCATTGTGTTCGGAATGGGGGTAATTAGCTATGGACGACAGGCAGTGGGCCTCGTTTCGAGTTCGAAAATAAAAGTTGTTTTTTTTTAAATTAATTAAACAAATAAAAAAATCCCTTCTCGCTCTGATACCAACTGTGACAACAAGGAATTTCGCTCGATCCGAATCAGTCGCTAAACCGATCTAGACCGTTCGAAACGCCTGATTGTTTCGAGAACACGACAAAATAGAACGCAGACGGAAGGACATTTCATTGTTAATTACAACAATTCCATCAGAATACAAGAATATACAGAGTATAAATAAATATTACACAGAAATATCAGAGATTTAAATTACATTTAAATTCATCGCAGCGGAAAATAATACAATACACAATTAGAAGATATATACGGATACAAAGCTTTCCGGATATCATTCCAGCTGTAAACCAGGATCCTGTGAATATAAATCTGCAAAACCAAAACTACTAGCTGCCCGTGTGGAAAATAGGGGCACCCAGAGTTTAGGTTAAAACAATAAACTCCAGGTCAGTCATGTGACTGGTGTGAGAACTTATAACAGCTTCATTTTTCTTTATTTAGCATTGCGCTGTTGTATTATGCACTGGTGTTCTTGGGAGGAAACCCGTTCCGTGTTATACGGCGTGGTCCCTTGATTTATCTTACTTTGAAAATAAAGATAAATGACTGTTTTAGTTCTCACACCAGTCACATGACTGACCTGGAGTTTATTGTTTTAACCTAAACTCTGGGTGCCCCTATTTTCCACACGGGCAGCTAGTAGTTTTGGTTTTGCAGATTTATATTCACAGGATCCTGGTTTACAGCTGGAATGATATCCGGAAAGCTTTGTATCCGTATATCTCTTCTAGTTGTGTATTGTATTATTTTCCGCTGCGATGAATTTAAATGTAATTTAAATCTCTGATATTTCTGTGTAATATTTATTTATACTCTGTATATTCTTGTATTCTGATGGAATTGTTGTAATTAACAATGAAATGTTCTTCCGTCTACGTTCTATTTTGTCGTGTTCTCGAAACAATCAGACGTTTCGAAAGGTCTAGATCGGTTTAGCGACTGATTCGGATCGAGCGAAATTCCTTGTTGTCACACTCTTGTTATCCCAAATACCTCAGTAGCGACTCCCCGAATGCAAGATGCCATCGCATTCCACATGACATTTGCTTCTCCTTCTACATTCCAAGTCCCTTCTCCCATCACTCTATCTTTAAACACCCGTGAAGCATCTCCTTTGAATTTCCACCATTTCGTTCTGCTAATCTTCGCTCTCTTATCCTTCACCACCCGAAGACGAAACACACATACCAAGAGCTGGTGTTGTGAAACGACACATTCTCCAGGTATGACCTTGCAATCAACACAATCTCGCTTACTGTCTCTTCTAGTTAGGACAAAGTCAATCTGCCTAGCATGTTGGCCACTACTGAAGGTGATCAGATGTGATTGCCTCTTTCTAAAGAAAGTATTAGCAATCATGAGATCAAAAGAGAGATCGAAATTCAATATATCTTCGCCCTCTTGGTTCCTACTACCAAAACCATAGCCACCATGCACTCGCTCAAAACCCCCGCTAGATGAGCCAACATGGCCATTGAAGTCTCCTCCTATAAAAAGTTTCTCGCTACTATGCACATTTCTAACCGTGACTTCCAAGTCTTCCCAGAATTTCCTCTTGGCTTCTTCACTTAGACCTACTTGTGTGGCATATGCACTAATGACATTCAAAACCGCCTCACCAACTACTAGCTTAACTAGGATGATCCTATCCCCTCGTCTTCTAACGTCGACCACCTTGTTCTGAAGGTTCTTATCGATCAATATGCCTACCCCGTTCTTGTTACGTGCTTCCCCCGTGTACCACGGTTTGAAGCTAGTGTTCTCCGCCTCCTTCGCCTTCTGCCTTACCCATTTAGTCTCTTGAACGCACAAGATGTTAATCCGTCTCCTAATCATTGTATCCACTAACTCTCTTAATTTTCCTGTTAAGGACCCTACATTCCAACTACCTAACCGAACCCTACTATCGTCGACTAGCTTTCTTGCCCCTCGCATCCGCCGAGAAAAATGCGATGACCCTTGCTCACTTATCACTACACCGGGGCGTCGGTGTAGCGCGCCACTAAGAGAATGTCGGCCCAGCCCTTGCATAAATTAATAAATAAAAATTTAATTTTATTATATAATTAGTAAAATGACGGAAAATTGTCGGAAAACTCATGCTAAATTCCATCGCAAAATCTGATACAATTACCGTCATGGTTTTTACCAACCACAGTGTTATGCAGGAAATCCGTCGCTAAGACCAATATAGCGACGTATTAGAAACGGATATTGCAGCTGTTATATGCGGTTTTTTTGTAGTGAATATGTCGGAATTCAGGGAAGATCTTATGGTTAAGATTGCTTGTGTTTAAATTTGTGTCAATATTTTGTGTCTAAATAGTCTTTCTCTTTTAAAATGGATGCGAACTTGTTTCTTCACGAGGGAAAAAAAAAAGAATGAAAATAAAAGCAAATAGAGAAATTGAAAGTGGACTGGTTCATCATTCCGAATAGTACTACCTCTGTTTTAACTGTAATAACCCCTCTTATCTGTCTTTGGTTGTTGGACGTTGAAAAGCAAAAGATTGCTTCAACAAACAAAATTTAAGAAGGTGTTTAACTCTAGTTGCATGTCATAAAGAGATCCACGCCGCTGCTTTCAAAAACCAACATCCATTGCAACTGGAATTACGTAAATACATCAAATATATTACGTTACATGCAGTATGAACGCGCAGCAACTCTAGTTAGAAGGAATAATAGCCTTCATATTATCTATCAACAGTCAATACAAGGAATGAACAATTTGTTAGGTCATGCATCGCTTGAAATGATATCATTAGAAGAAAACAGTCCAGTGGTTAACGCAAGGAAACAAAACAAAACAGTTAACCCCAAAATAGACAAAGAGAAGTTGACTTCAATGTGGTGTACAGGTTGTGTCTTCTAGCTTTATATGTTAACCCCACTGCTACCCACCGCCCATTCATTGTTCTTCTATGCACAATGACAACGCTGTTTTCTTCTTCTTTATTAGTAGCAATTTTACGTCTTTAAGTTGTATTTAGTTATGAAGCTCACAATGGAGTTGAAGAGAAATTTCTCGTTGTTCTGCTATCTTGTTCTCGTCTTTATGTCATCGTCCGTTTTAAGTAAAGCCAGTAATTTCCATTTCATACTCCAGGGATTTTTCTTGATTTAAGGAAATAAATATGGTGATAGTACTGAATGATTTTTTTTTTTCCTCTTGGTTATGTTAACAGAGAACTCAGCATTACCGCAACAAGAAGCAAGAGTCCTTCCAATTGAACAATCTCAGGTTATTTCTCTCTTTTAGTATCAATTTCTTTCTGGAAAAGTTATACGAAGTTATAACAAATGTGTACCCTTAATTACTTATCATCATCACCACCGTCATCATAATATTAAAATAATAATTATTATAATTATATCCTTTTAGGCATTTACCATAACTTTGGGAAAGTTAGTCATAGAATATATTGTTTCTACTTAATATCCAAATGTGAGCGATAATTTCTACTTATTATATGGTTATCACTTTGGCACAAGATTAACAGGATATTGTTTAGGTGTGTATCAGACTATCAGCATCGCTATTTGAATTCCACTGTTGCAATCTCGGTGCATTTTCAGGATAAACTACTGTTTAAAAATTTAAATGTATAATTTATTAATGTTATTCACAACTACAATCTATATTGTTAGGATTTTAATATACAATATTAATAATCAGTTATAAAACCCTAGATATAAATATGAAACGCATACCGATTTAATTGACAACAAACGGAAGCGTACCTAAATCCATAATTAATTACTGCAGTACATGAATCCATGATTAATTTTTTTCGAGAAGATAATTTTGGTTTTGTTTTTTTATTTCATTTTATTTTTGGCAAAGCCGACCGGTTTTTATAGTGTTCCGTAACACTTTTTTATTTATTACAAAATAAAAATACAAATAAGTTCAGGTGATATGCAATGTACATATCAGCTATTTCGGTTTTTAAGGTGGATCGTTTACCGTCTACGGCATTTTACGTGGACCGGCCATGTTATATCATCTCCACGCAGGGAGCAAATTATGTTTCATTACATTACATTTCGAACTACACGAAGTAGCGAAGGATTACATACTGTAAAACAGTGACATTACATAGCATAGGCTGTACAGAAGTACAGCTCACATCAGAAGTCTCGGGTCACTCCCAAAGGACGAGAGACATCCGGCAGATTTCCAGGGATAACCTTGCATCACACACCACGCTAAAAGCAGGGCAAACATGTCTTGTTCCATACCAACTCAGATAAGAATATAGTTGTGTCCGATTGAACAGTGAGTTGGAGCAAAAACGAGGTCTTTTGATAGTGCTAACTTCGCCCAAGAACAGGAAAGAAAGGAGGATTAGAGACCAAGAACAAGAACGTTGAGAGCCTAAGCTTCACCTGAGTTGCTGTAAGTCAAGCAATGAACCAGAACACTCTTCTATCCAAATAGGCGAAGCTAACATTTGCATATATACTGCTGAAAGCCACCGTATAGATCCAAAGACAGACAAAAAAAAAAAAAAAAAAAAAAAAAAAAAAAAAAAACCCAAATACCAAACAACAACTAAATTAGTGCAGAGCATCTCGTGTATAGCTGTCGTAGGTCATTGATTACTCATCTAAGAACGAAATACGGTAACAAATTAAACAGATGTTTACATGATAAGATCCGAACAACCATTACAAGTAAATAAAAACCAAACACCCCAAAAGAACAGCTTCCAACAATGAAACGCATTGCTAAAAACCAAGAGCTACCAACAAGACGATAGACGTAGAAAACAAATATCGCACAGACGAGAAAGTCCCATCACAAACATAAAAGTTGAAACGCGAAAACAAACCAGCCTGATAAAGTTATTGCTCTCCATGTCAACTCAACGTCAGTGTCCTCCTTTCTCAGTGGTAACCGCCAGTTGTAGATTGGAAAGGAGGGTTTCTAGTAGAGGTAAAATGGTGGAAGGAACTAGTGGAATGAGGCGAAAATATTGGGTAATAAGTTGTTCAGATCGATTCCATGAAAAAGCTCAGATCTGAAATTAATTGTAGAGAACACGGAAAAAACCACGTACGAGGAAAGCAGGGATACGAAGAGAGGAGAAGTGTGTGTGAGCGGAGATGAGATCGATTTTGTGAAGATAGAAGAAGCGTGAAGAAAGGGGATGGTTTGAGACCCTATCGCCATTTACGATTTTTCCGTGAGCTAGAGCTTTTCTTTGATCTTTTTGGATTTGTCTTTCAAATTAACACAAACTTTAGATCTGAAATTAGGTCTTCATATAGGAGGCTAGATGACTGCTAAGACTTGCGTAATTTGGGACCATAACATAGTATGTATAATAGTGTGATATTTTCACTTTGACCTTACAACAAATTGAAAATCACTTTGGTTTCTATGCATTCTTTTCATGATAGTTACATTTTTAAGCGTTATTTAATTATTTCATTTGATTAACTATGGTCCACATGTTGAAATTTTTAAACATACAATATGGAGTGTAATTTCAGTGCATGATTTTCATAAGATTGTAAATATTGCCTATTTGTTCAAAAAGGCTATCAAGATTGGCGGTAAACCGACACAACACCATCAACATAGAAGGCTTATCACTAACAGTCAGCATATGTTTTCTTATTTATGCATAGGTCATCAACAGAGAGATAAAATATGAAAGGATGGATATAGAAGTGAATGATTATCCAGGATCAGGTGCAAACAACCGACATGATCCTAAAAGTCCTGGAACACCATGAACAGCTGCATGTGTCTTCATGGGAGGAAACAGTTCTCAAATCTTATATGATTAATATATTTTTTAGCTACCGTTAAATGGTTTAAATCATTACTTGTGTATGTGTGTGTATGTATAGTGTGTATGTGTACACTTACAAGCTTGCATAAGGTTGAATCTATTTAGTTTTGTTCTGAGAAGAAATTTGTTTTGATTAGTTATTTGGTGATAGATTTTTCAAACGTGATTAGGAAATAATACTCCTGTATATATTCATCGCAGTAAGAAATTAATATTAAACTTTATACGTTAAATTATTGAGATTGCAGGCAGCATTCCTGGAGCTCTTATAATACAAGCTTTTAAAATTGTATTGTAGATACTATTTTCTGTACAGTTTATGGAAATGTACAATCAACATATAAATAGTTCTTATTTCTTAAAACTAGAAAATGCAAGCGACCTTTTACCATTTAAAACTTATTTGTGTGTTTTTAATAGGTCATAAAAAGTTCTGTAAATTAAATTTGTTATTGGTAGGTGATAAAGTGATTTTTGAAAGAAAAACACATGCAAACAAATCTGTATGTACATGCAGAAATTTCAAATTGATCTCTGAACCAATCTAAACCAGCAAAAAATAAAAAAATAAAAAAAATAAAATAATAATAATAATAATAATTACAACAAAATACTCATTTAAAAATGGCAGTGTAAATTGTATTAGGCCTATAACAACTGTGAGCTGTTCAAGACAGATACGGAGTACCTTGTAATAAAACACTTTACAACTGCTTTTTATCAATTGTAACAGGTCTTTTACAACTACTTTAACATGTAGATTAACATCCATTTTGGAACTGAAACCAACATTTACTGATAAAAGAACAAAACCATCCACATACATGTATTTATTGTCTAATAATATTCCATAAAAGTTAAATATACAACAATAAAACACATATCAAAATATGTACACATACACAATATAAGCCTACAAGGCTACAACTAGAGCACAACCAACAATGACTTGTTCATTACTACACAAGCCACAAAGTATTCAAATGTGACTTGTTCGGTCCTCGTGGTTAGTTCGTGGTTGGTTTGAAGTAGTTCGATGAATAGTTCACTGTACAGAGGCTAGTGGAGTATAACGATAAAGTATTTGTCGTTATACAATCATAATGGCAAAGACTTCGCCGTTATAATGTATTTGGCTGAAAAGGTAGGCTGGTTTATAAAGGCAAAGAGAAACACTGAACATAACAGTTGATAATGGTCTTACACTCCTCAATTGTACAAAAATTTCATTCCACTCTATTTAGTCACATGCACATGTTTGGCTATCCTCCAAACTTTGTTATGCTGGAATCAAACTGACCCGTAAATTTGTTCATTGCTGAAATAGTCTATAAAGAACTTAAAAAGGAAACATAACTGTACCGTTCGTTCTACTATACTTTAATATGATTATAAATCTAAACTAACCTGACCTATAATGAGTTAGGCCGATTTCATGGAGGAACCCTTCCATGTATAACTTCAAATATTATATGCTACAAGCAACACCGTCTATATCAAGTCAAATTTCAAAGTCTTGCCAATGCATGTGCAAGCAACATGCAAACACTGACAAACAGATAAACATCAAGCAATCATTTTCATATCCAGAAACATTACGCAAGCACACGGAGGGCTAGTACGAAACTATATGATCAATTATTTTGTTGTACTGCTGCAGCTATATTTGACAATAGAACCTGTGTAATGTATCTAGCCATTTAAGATCTGCTAACCAAATAAAATAAGAGTACTAAGATCTTTAGTGTATTGGCTTTATGTTGCTTCCTGCAATGTTATTCGTATTTTCTCTTGTTTTTATGCCTTGTATAATTTATTGTAAAACTTTATAATACATCCCCATTCTACTATAACTTGGTTGTTGATTTAGTTGACATCTTTTAAGCAGAACCAAAACTCATTCTGCTATATTGTTAACTTGGACATCTATATGACAGTACAAATCATCATCCGCCATTATCACTTTAATACTTCCGTTATGTTGATTAATTAATTAACTATTTATTAGTTGATTCTTTACACATATTTGGTTGTATGTGAATACCCATATTATAACTTAAATAAGTTGAACTCAATTAATTGAGGACCTTTGGAAATTTCTAAGCCTTCTTTCAAGTTGGAAAGTATACAGATTCTTTCTAAATAGCTAGTACAATTAAAACTTTACAATGCGATTTTAACTCGTCTTGGTTTAAAGCAATATTTATAAAAGTAGTTTTCAAATAAGTTATTATTTGAATTGAGCAAAAGTTATTGGGTTGATTAATATTTTATAAGCAATAAGGTTTGGAGTTTAATAAAATGATTCACAGACCTATATTAAAGGAATTTAATATAGATTATTTAAAATGTTTAATTATAATTAACTAGAGATCGTAAACTTTAAGCTATTTCAAAGGATAAGAGTGTTGTCGAGTTAAGGTCCAAGAGGTGAAATAAAATACCCCAACTTGATTTGCTTCATTACTATTTGAGAAATAGTATTGGTTTAAGATCGAGAGTAGATGATTTAAAATTTGGTATTTATAAAGGGGATTTGAAATGTTGATATTTATAAAAGCATATTATAATTGATTTTTGATATTTTTAAATAAAGTTATAAATGGTTTTAAAAAAGGGCTTAAAGAAATTAGTTTTAATAAAAAAGCTTTTCTAAATGCTTTTTGAATATACTTATATTGATAATAAGTAATGGATTTATTTTCTAAGTATTGAAAATATAATGGTTGTTGAATAAATTTATGTAGGTAAGATAAGTTTAAGTATAATTTAGTAAATATTCTTAAAATGTTATTTTATAAATGAAAGATTCATTTAAATGAGGCTTAGTAATTACCATGGGTAAACAAATCTTTTTGTTGATTTGTTTTTTTGTAGTTAAATAACCGACTGTCAAATCTAACATTTTTAACGCTGTAAGTTATCCGACAAATGATAAGGAAATCCATTCTTGTAAATGGTTAGGAGGTGAACTCCACACTTATGTATTGTCGGTTTATTCCTAAAGAAACATAGTTGAGTTTTTCAGAAACTGTCGATTGTCGTTTCAAAGAAACCGGGATCGGGCCTATTTGCCCAAAAACCACTTTGATCCGGCTGATGCGTTTCAAATTGGAAATATATTGCAGATGATTGAAGATGGGGTTATTTAGTTTCGTTCAGGCCAAGAACGAACTCGCATGGATGAATATTGGCATTACATATTCTTATGGGAAGCAATCCTAGCATTCTAATATATTCTGCTATTTATAAGGTAAACGTAACCTTTAGCCTCATCACCCGGTAAATGAATAAAGCAGTGGAAAGCGGCAGAGCTATGTGGGTCGCTCCCATTAGAATATGATCATTTCATATCTAGAGTTGATTTTCATGTGTATGCTTCGAGATCCATTATGGTTGTTTATCAACCTGAGTGATCATATTCGGTGCTTCCTGTTTTTAGGGTGGGGTCGGTCCTGAGTAGCTGAGATGCAAATTAAAGCAACCTCCCGTCTGTTTTATCTAGAGATGTACATATTCGGTGGGTAGATCCTTACTTTTTCATAGTTGGAATCCATTCTCCAATACGAACTTTCGGTCTTTATTGTATACCTATTATGTTAGAATGTGAGATGTAGACATTCCGACTATTTTAATATGTTTACTTTTGAATTGAAGACATTATTATATATCACTGCATATTTATTATAAAAGTGTTTTGGTTATCGTAAGATAAAATACTGTCCATGTTTATGTATGGCATGTCTTATGAGATACCTTTGATTTCAAATGATTACAAAGATAAAATAAACAAGTTCTTTACGATTTGAGTTTACTCAGACTAGTTTTCTAGCCTGACCAGAGTGTTATTTTGCGATAATTCTCAGACCAGACCAAACATTTTTCTCAGGTTAGCTTAGATTCTTTGGAGCTTAGGAAAGGAGCTGGAGGTCATGACGTATAACTATATTTTAGTTTTATTTTTCGTTGTGTTTGTTTGTGTTTAGTCTTCAGTATTTGTAAGGACATGTTGCTATAACTGTCCAAAGGTATTATAGTTTAGTGTTGTACTATGATATATAATTTTATAATTTCTTTCTTTTTGTAAAGACTTTTGTTATATTATAAATTTTCCGTTGCGTTGTAAGATTCTTTTCAATCTCTTTCTTTCTCACCAAATGAGCTGCCTTTCGAACAACTAAATGATTGGCGCATGAATACCGAGGATGTATTAAGTGTCGTCTTTAGGGGTAAGATGTTGGATTTTGTACGTAACGGAAGTTTGGTAAAACGCTAGAAAATGATGATCTTTTTCACCCAATCACTTGAAAATGAATTTGATTGAAAATAATAATATAATATATCGAGAATAATAGCAACACACAAAATATTTCACTCAACCACCATTTTTATTGATTCATCAAAAACAAATTTTGTTTACACTAAATGGATCAAAACCAAAAATAAATTTTTTTACAATTGAATCAATAGTCTTATTGAGAAAGGGAAAGAATATCTAGATGACTAAAAATATTGTTGAAGAAAAAGAGCGATGACAAACCTATGACTCACATGGTTCCTTGTTATTTGATCAAGCCAAGAAGGCTACATATATAGGAGAAGACATTGGCAAATGTGACGGCCCACCCCGCACCAGCCGACATTTCCTCCGAAAGTGCGCTGTACACATGCCCTACTAGCACGGAACGGTCGCCAAAGAAAGGAAAGAAGAGAATGAACTAATCGAAAACCTGTAGAATGTCTCACAGCACATGAAACAAAATATAATAATAATGTACTTGACATAAAACAGGCGAGACAGTGCATAAGCTGATAACTAAAGCCAACATCAACATCATCATCAGAGTAGCGGAAATCCAAATACAGCTTATTACAACTTTCCAAATTACTGTTTCTAAACAAAAGAAAGAAAGGTACACCACTAATGCCCAAAGTAGTGACCGCAACAACACAAGGAGAATATATATAAACACACACACACACACACACATATATATATATATATCATATGTGGAAGCCTCATACTCGTCTTCGATACAACTACTTGTGCATACCATCTAACCTGTCTCTAGTCTGCTCGTGAGAGCACCCAGAGTAATAAGAAAAGACATAAAACTCTGGGTCAGACAAAAAGTCTGGTATGAGCGATAAGCAGCTAAACAGAACAATAACAGGTATACTAAACCATACCTGAATCTGGACCTGCAACCAAAGAGTTAGTACTACATACGGTACATTACTCTAAGGTGCAACTGAACAGATGGTGTAAAAATAACTGGGGGTGGGGGTGTGCATGTCATAATGATGGCAAACAAATCAAACATAGCAACCATCCTCACAACTCTCACTCATTGCGTAAGGCATACGATGTCCACCACTGTCAATCACTAGACCCATCGAAGTAGTGACGGAGTTCGACTTGTACAACTACTGCTACTACCAAGCTTGCCCCATGGAGTCATGACCAAAATCTTTACAAATGACCTCACTTCATTGGTCTATAGCTCTTTAGTCGTACCTAGGCTACTGTGGCCCTGAATCCGTTCACATACCCCCTACACCTAGTGATCCAAAGTTATAGACATCGACAACCCCTTAGCACACGTCCCGCAGCAAAGACCAACTCATGAAGTTAACTCGTTGGTTCCCAACTGGATCTTGAGCTCTACTTCCTATTTGGACTTCCTTTGCATCTCGGGTTTTGGTCGAATTGAAGTTGGTCTTCAGAAAAGTCGTCGCGTAATCGCAGCTCCAATCCGGTTCGGTTCGGTTGTCCTTCCCTGGTTCGGTTCGGCTTGCTCCACTTCTTGGCCATCCGATTCGGTTCGGAGCTCCACCCTCGGTTCGGTTCGGTGCTTCCATGCCACTTGGGTTCAGCTATCTCACTATCTTGATTCGATTCGGTGCTTCTGCCTTGGTTCGGTTCTGCCTTTCTTTCCTCCAGTTAATCCGATCTGATCCCATGTCCAGCTTTGGTCCAGTACCAACTCCAACCCTTATGCGAGGGGCCTTCCTTTTTGCCAAGATCTCTTCTTGTACTAGGTTCCGATCCGGTTCGGTTCTCTGCTCAGTTCTCTGATTCGACCCGAGCCCCCTAACCTGATCTGATCCGAAACCCTGCACTACTTCCTGCAACTTTTCCAGCGACTATTTTACGCCATATGACGGCGTTTTCGACCAATCTATCTCTTCTAATTAATCATAAAGCATACCATACAGTCATAGCAACAAATAAAAGTGACCACAAACACCAAAACAACAATATGACAAGGTTAAACAGATCAAACATAGCCAAAATCCCATATTTTCCCCTAAGCATGTTTAAACAAAACTAATGATATGATTAGCAAAACTTAACCAAATTAACCAAATTTCCTAACAGAGGCCTAAAACAATATTTCGAAATTTATAAATATTTTTCCAGAATTTAATCATGTTTAAATTCGCTAATTAACACTAATTACCCTTAATTAACCATAATTAGTGAGGAACTATGCAAATCACTCACCTTGGCCACAAATTAACTTTTAGATCTGAAATAAATCTCTGTTATGGCTCTGTTCCCAATGCAACACAGCAGCTCTAACCTTGCTTTGGTGCTATTCCTCCTCAATTTGATGTTGATTAGGCTAATCTTCAATTAGAAAGTGGTTTGGGGATGTTTTAGATGTTGGAGGCCATGGCTAGGTTAAGAGGAATGAATAGTGATGGCTGAAAATGAGAAAAAGGTATTCTCCAAACCCTAACAGCCCTTTTAAAGTCCTAATCCCGAAATTCCCCTTTGGGCCTAGCTGTTAATCACCCGGTTAAGCCCAATTAAGCTGTTTTTCACCATCTGAAACTTGTTTCAGCCATATCTCTCAAACGGTGAGTCCGTTTGGCTAATATGACCACTCTACGGAAAGATAAACCATCATCCAGAGCCAATGGAAGTGGTTTCAGGTCAAAATTCCTTTCCAGTCAAAAGTTATGGTCAAAATAAGATCAGCTAGGGGCAAAACGGTCATTTAAAAACTGGTAAAAATCATGAACATGGGAAATGACCCCAATGGTCGTCTCCCAAAGTTACATGGCCATACGACTTCGTATGTGAAAGAAATAAATATTCTACGATCCTTCGATGCGTAGAATGCGGGTCGTTACACTCTTCCCCCCTTAAGAAATTTCGTCCCCGAAATTCCTTAATTCCAAAACATACAAAAGATCCCGCATGCCTACCAATCATATACAACAATCAAACATGCAAAACAAATAAAACAAACATATCCTAGCATGTGGAAAGACTAAATCGAAACTGAAATCTTACCAGGCGAAGAGTTCTGGATACGTCTTCCTAATGCTCTCCTCTGTCTCCCAAGTACAGTCATTCTCATTTTCGCCCCACTGGACTTTGACTAGATTCATTGCTTTCCTTCGAAGTCGCTTCGTATCGTTTCCAACAATACGCATAGGCTTACGGTTCCCAACCGCCTCAGATTCAACTTCGATATCATCCAACTGATCAGGTGAAATAGTCACATCTGGGTCGTGTACGAACTTCCTTAACTGGGAAACATGAAATACGTTGTGAACTCCTGCCATCTTCTCTGGTAATTCAACTTTGTATGCCAAATTCCCAATTTGCTCAAGAACTGGGAATGGACCAACAAATCTTGGTGCTAACTTGCCTCTCATGCCAAATCGTATCACGCTCTTCAACGGAGAAATCTTGACAAACACCAAGTCGCCAATGGAGAACTTTAATTCTCTTCTCCTCTTATCAGCATAACTTTTCTGCCTATCTTGGGCAGCCTTCATTCGTTGTTGGATAACCTTGATCTTGTCTGATGTTTCTCTTATTACTTCTGGTCCAAGCACATATTTCTCACTGGTCTCTAACCAGCAGGACGGTGAGTTGCACGGTCTTTCGTACAAAGCTTCAAATGGAGTCATACCAACACTGGATTGATAACTATTATTATATGCAAACTCTACTAGATGCAAGTGGTCATCCCATGATCCACCAAAATCCAATACACAGGCTCTCAAGAGGTCTTCTAATATATGATTCACCCTCTCTGTTTGACCATCAGTTTGAGGATGATACGCGGTACTAAGATGTAGTTCTGATCCTAACGCCTCTTGTAAGCACTTCCAAAATCCACTAGTGAACAACGGATCTCGGTCACTCACAATGCCTTTGGTATTCCATGAAATCTCACTACCCACTTTATATACAGTTCCGCTAACTTAGTTGTCATCCTGTTTGACTTGACGGGTATAAACCTTGCACTCTTAGTCAATTGGTCCACAATCACCCAAATGCTATCATGGGCCGGTCTAGCCCTTGGTAACCCATCAATGAAATTCATTGAGATTTGTACCCATTTCGATTCTGGAATCTCTAATGGTTGCAATAACCCACTAGGCTTCTTTTGCTCAGCTTTAACTAGCTGGCAAATCATGCATTTGGATATAAACTTCCCAATCTCTCTTTTCATCCCTTCCCAGTATTAGGTCTGCTTCATGTCTCGATACATCTTGTTACCACCGGGGTGTATAGTCAGTTTTGAGTGATGACATTCTCTAAGCACTTCATCTCTCAATCCATTGACATTGGGTACAACTAATCTTCCATTCATCCTAAGCCATCCATCTCGATCAAGCCCATAGTTATTCATCTCGTCGTCGATTCCTATCTCTAACTTTGAGATGATTTCCAATAGGTTAGGATCGTCCCTCTGACTGGAACAAATCTACTCAATCAAAGTGGGTCTGATCATCAAACTTGCTAACATTTCTGGATCCAACTCGCACTTTGGTCTGAAATCATACCCAGCGATGTACTCCAGTTGCTTCCATTCAAGAAACATAGCCCCTAAACTGGCATGTCTTCTACTCATTGCATCAGCTACCACATTTCCCTTTCCTGGTGTGTATGCGATATCGAAATCATAGGAAGCTAAGAATTCTAACCACCTTTGTTGTCGGAGATTTAGATCCCTTTGAGAGAAAAGATACTTTAATGACTTATGATCAGTAAACAACTCGAATCTTTCTCCTAAGAGACAATGCCTCCACATCTTCGGTGTGAACATGATCGCTGCTAATTCCAAATCATGGGTAGGGTATCTTTTCTCATGCGGTTTCAGTTGCCGACTTGCATAAGATACAACCCTACCTCCCTGCATCAACACAGCACCTAGTCTGGTACCACATGCGTCCATATATACCGTCATCTCTTCATTCCCCTTAGGAATGACTAATATTGGTGCACATGTCAACTTTTCCTTTAGGCTCTTGAATGCATTCTCACACTTTTCGCCCCAGACGAAAGCTTGATTCTTCTTGGTCAACTGAGTCAACGATGCTGCTATCTTGGAGAAGTCTTGGATAAACTTACGATAATATCCAGCTAACCCCAAGAAACTTCTTATGTCTGTCGCATTCTTGGGCATTGACCAATCTTGTACCGTAGCCACCTTCGCAGGGTCCATGGTGATACCATTTTCTGAAACAACATGGCCCAAGAATCTCACTTCCCTCCTCCAGAAGTAACACTTAGAAAACTTCGCTTTCAATTGGTGTTTTCTCAACACCTCCATCACTATTCTTAAATGTTCCTTGTGTTTTTCCTCTGTCCTCGAATAAACAAGTATATCGTCCACGAACACAAGAACAAACTTATTCAACTGATCTCTGAATACTCTATTCATAAGATCCACAAAATATGTTGGTGCATTAGTCAACCCAAATGGCATGACCAACCATTCATAAAATCCAGACGACGTCCGAAATGTCGTTTTAGCTATACTCTCAGCTTCCTCCCTAAGATGATGAAAACCTGTCGCGAGATCCAACTAGGAGAATACTCTCGCACCACTCAACTGATCAAACAAATCATCTATCCGCGGTAGAGGATACTTATTCTTCCTCGTCACTTTATTCAATTCGCGGTAGTCCACACACAATCGAAGGGAACCATCCGCCTTGGTAGCAAACACAACTGGTGCTCCCCATTCAGAAACACTCCTTCTGATAAACCCCTTCTTCAAAAGATCGCTGACTTGCACCCTGAGCTCTCGTTGCTCCCTTGGTGCCATACGACGAAGTGGCATCACTATAGGTCTGGCATCTTTCACTAAATCAATACGGAACTCAATCTCTCGGTGTGGTGGAAGCCCGGTCACTTCTTCGAAGACGTCCGAATATTGGCCAACCACGGGCAAACCTAACAACTCACTATGCGGGATGTTGAGGGAATTTAGAAAACTAGCCATTACCCCATCACTAGGTAGACCACCAAACACTACCCACCGCCCATCATCCGCTCTAGCTGTCACCAAAAAGCCCTCACAGTATACCACCACCCCGTATCTTTGGAGCCAATCGACTCCCAAAATAATGCCAAACCCAGTAAAGCCCAAAACAAAGCAATCACAAACAAACATGCATCCATGACTCGATAAGACCACATTACAACAAATCACGCTAAGGTTAGTCGAACCACCAATCGGGTTCGTCGCTACTAAAGGTCTATCGACAATTTCGGGCTCCAATCCCAACCTATCTACCAGGTCATTAGATATGAAAGAACAGGAAGCTCCGGTATCAAACAAAACTCTAAAAGGAACATCATAAACAGAAAGCATACCTTGAATAATGACATTCTTTCCCTTCTCCGCCGTAGTTGGGGCATTCGACGAAGAAGGAATAGCATTAAAGGCATATGCTTTCACCATCTGCTTTTCTTTAGGGGGTTGCGGACACTTGTCCTTGTGATGTCCCACTTGGCCACAGTTGAAGAACTTCCTATCCGCTGGCTTGGCCCGACAATTACTAGCATAATGGTCCTTCTTACCACAGCTAAAGCACTCAACATCTTTCTTCTTCTTTTGGCCATCCTTATTCTGGTTCTGCTTCCTCTTATTCGTAGAACCATTCTTGCCTCCACCGCTTGCTCGCGGCTTTGGCTCCTCTGCAGATGCAACCTCAGTCTTCGACTTAGGGTAAAGACTCTTTGACCTCAATGCTTTCCCCGCAATCGATTCAAACGTCTCATCGATGTGGTTAATAAGCCTTTCCCCCAAGTACTGATCCAAGCCAGTTATGAACTTCTCATTCTTCTTCTCGGCGGTATCTATTAGGGAAAACCCATATTTCGACAAAGTGTCGAACTCGGCAATATACTCCGAGACAACTCTGCCATTCTTCTTGAGTTCCAAGAATTTCTTAAACAACACTGACTTCTGAGCAGCTGGAATGAACTTATCGCTAAAGCGAACCTTAAATTGATCCCAAGTAATCTGATCCTCGGGAGTAGCTGTCTTTATAGCATTCCACCAATTCATTGCCCGTCCTTGCAGTTGACGGGATGCTAGCCTTCTCTTCATCGCATCCTCGATACCCAAATCTTCGAAGATACGCTCGTAGCTATCCAACCAATCCTGAACATCCGTAGCCGACTCCGTTCCGTGGAACGGCTTCCCACCAAGGCTAGTATAATCCTTGTTCATCTTGACGAAATCGGCCCTAGGCGCATGCACTATTAGACCACCACCATTACCAGCATTGAGAGCTGCCCTCTGCACATCCCTAAGCATCTCTCTCATCAGGTCAGTAAACATCGTCCTCATATCAGCAGTATTCCCATTATTGGCTCCTCTACTAGTACCCCTTGCATATCGGCTCATCGTTCAATCTGTAAAGAGAAAACGGTTAACCATCTCCATAGTGGTGCCAGTGCAGTGCGACTTCATCCTTAACTATACTAATAGTATATATATAGCTTTTGAAAACCAAAATAATCACAAATACGCGCTCTCATATACGTATTATCTTTCCCTGGTGTCTTTCCCTAGGTTAACTACGCAACCTAGAGCTCTGATACCAAGTGTGACGGCCCGCCCCGCACCAGCCGGCATTTCCTCCGAAAGTGCGCTGTACACATGCCCGACTAGCACGGAACGGTCGCCAAAGAAAGGAAAGAAGAGAATGAACTAATCAAAAACCTGTAGAATGTCTCACATCGCATGGAACAAAATATAATAATAATATACTTGACATAATATAGGCGAGACAGTGCATAAGCTGATAACTAAAACCAACATCAACATCATCATCAGAGTAGCGGAAATCCAAATACAGCTTATTACAACTTCCCAAATTACTGTCTCTAAACAAAAGAAAGAAAGGTACACCACTAATGCCCAAAGTAGTGACCGCAGTAACACAGGGAGAATATCTATATATATGTATCATACGTGGAAGACTCCTGCTCATCTTCGATACAGCTACTCGTGCATACCACCTAACCTGTCTCTAGTCTGCTCGTGAGAGCACCCAGAGTAATAAGAAGAGACATAAAACTCTAGGTCCGAAAAAAGTCTGGTATGAGCGATAAGCAGCTAAACAAAACAATAATAGGTATACTAAACCATACCTGAATCTGGACCTGCAACCAAAGAGTTAGTACTACATACCGTACATTACTCTAAGGTGCCACTGAACAGATGGTGTAAAGATAACGGGGAGTGGGGGTGTGCATGTCATAATGATGGCAAACAAATCAAACATAGCAACCATCTTCACATCTCTCACTCAGTGCGTAAGGCATACGATGTCCACCACTGTCAATCACTAGACCCATCGAAGTAGTGACGGAGTTCGACTTGTACAACTGCTGCTACTACCAAGCTTGCCCCATGGAGTCATGACCAAAATCTTTACAAATGACCCCACTTCATTGGTCTATAGCTCTTTAGTCGTACCTAGGCCACTGTGGCCCTGAATCCGTTCACATACCCCCTACACATAGTGATCCAAAGTTATAGACATCGACAACCCCTTAGCACACGTCCCGCAACAAAGCCCAGCTCATGACGTTAACTCGTTGGTTCCCAACTGGATCTTGAGCTCTACTTCTATTTGGAATTCCTTTGCATCTCGGGTTTTGGTCGAACTGGAGTTGGTCTTCAGAAAAGTCGTCGCGTAATTGCAGCTCCAATCCGGTTCGGTTCGGTTGTCCTTCCCTGGTTCGGTTCGGCTCGGCTTGCTCCACTTCCTGGCCATCCGGTTCGGTTCGGAGCTCCACCCTCGGTTCGGTTTGGTGCTTCTATGTCACTTGGGTTCAGCTATCCCACTATCTTGATTCGGTTCAGTGCTTCTGCCTTGGTTCGGTTCTACCTTTCTTTCCTCTAATTAATCTGATCCCATGTCCAGCTTTAGTCCAATACCAACTCCAACCCTTATGCGAGGGGCCTTCCTTTTTGCCAAGCTCTCTTCTTGTACTAGGTTCCGATCCGGTTCGGTTCTCTGCTCAGTTCTCTGATCCGACCCGAGCCCCCTAACCCTATCCGATCCGAAACCCTGCACTACTTCCTGCAACTTTTCCAGCGACTGTTTTACGCCATACGACGGCGTTTTCGACCAATCTAGCTCTTCTAATCAATCACAAAGCATACCATACAGTCATAGCAACAAATAGAAGTGACCACAAACACCAAAACGACAATATGACAAGGTTAAACGGATCAAACATAGCCAAAATCCCATATTTTCCCCTAAGCATGTTTAAGCAAAACTAATGATATGATTAGCAAAACTTAACCAAACTAACTAAATTTCCTAACAGAGGCCTAAAACAATATTTCAAAATTTATAAATATTTTTCCAGAATTTAATCATGTTTAAATTTGCTAATTAACACTAATTACCCTTAATTAACCATAATTAGTGAGGAACTATGCAAATCACTCACCTTGGCCACAAATTAACTTTTAGATATGAAATAAATCTCTGTTATGCGCTATTCCCAATGCAACACAGCAGCTCTAACCTTGCTTTGGTGTTATTCCTCCTCAATTTGATGTTGATTAGGCTAATCTTCAATTAGAAAGTGGTTTGGGGATGTTTTAGATGTTGGAGGCCATGGCTAGGTTAAGAGGAATGAATAGTGACAGCTGAAAATGAGAAAAAGGTATTATCCAAACCCTAACAGCCCTTTTAAACTCCTAATCCTGAAATTCCCCTTTGGGCCTAGCTGTTAATCACCTGGTTAAGCCCAATTAAGCTGTTTTTCACCATCTGAAACTTATTTCTACCATATCTCTCAAACGGTGAGTCCGTTTGGCTATTGTGACCACTCTACGGAAAGGTAAACCATCATCTGGAGCCAATGGAAGTGGTTTTAGGTCAAAATTCCTTTCCAGACAAAAGTTATGGTCAAAAAAAGATCAGATAGGGGCAAAACGGTCATTTAAAAACTGGCAAAAATCATGAACATGGGAAATGACCCCAATAGCTGTCTTCCAAAGTTACATGGCCATACGACTTCGTATGTGAAAGAAATAAATATTATACGATCCTTCGATGCGTAGAATGTGGGTCGTTGCAGCAAATATTCAAATTGTTGCTTCAAAATATCTCTAGAATATAATCTTTTATTTCTTTCATTCTATGATAGAATCAACCAATCAATCAGTCAATGAAATCAATTAATTGATCAATCAATCAAATCAATTAATTGATTACATCCTCTTCATAAAATATTTGAATCAAAAAATTCAACACTCCACCTTGATTCAAATATCACATCGTTAGCCTATTTTGTGAACTAGGCTACACAAAATTAGAACGCCAAAATTATGAAGGATGTTGACTAGAAAAAGCATGCACTTGAATTCCGGATCAGATCAGATATATCTGGCTAATCCAAAACAGTGAAGAGCAGAAAGTAGATACATTCAGACAGATCTGGATCGGATGCACCGATCCACACCTCCACTCCAGCACACGTCTGATCCGAAGGAAAGCAACAACAGTTGCAGCGCATGGTCACTAGAAATATGGAGCGGTTATATGTCCACTCTCCCCACGTTCTCCCACTATCCTGATGCGCTGTCGCCATTTAGTTCTCTCTGAACCCGACTTTCATGGGATGTGTGCCACGTACATCCGAACCAGATCTATTCCAGAATAATTTTTCACCTATAAATACACCTCCAAAGCTAATTTCAAGGGATCTTTTGGCATTTGCAAAACTCAAACTCCTTAGTTATCCGAATTTCATCATCGTTTTCAGATTACAATCATCATTTAAAACATATTTCAAAGGTGACTGAGTGAATTCATACATTGTATGAGTGAAATTGAGTGAAAATCATTGTTGTATTTGTTTTCAAATCATCAATCCAAAGAGTAGAAAGCGGACGTAGGCTATTTAATGCCAAACCACTATAAACCGTGTGTTTCTTCTTTGTTTTTGATTTCATTTCCATAGTATTATTTCTGATTTGGGTGTTAGAGCCATTTTTGGATCTAACATTTTGGTGCTTTCACTGAGAATTTCTGAGTTCTTAGCTTTTTGGGATTATCATTCTACTATTTGGACCTTCAAGTTCAAAGAAGTTAATCCTCTATTTCCAATGCTTTCAAGTATTTGCTGACCGATTACTGAAGAATTGGGCATTACGGCCAAAGGAGAAGGAAAAGAAGTGCAAGGCGCTAGGGAGAACAATGCTAGAGAAGATCAACAAGCCATCGTATTGACGAGGTCGCGGGGACAAAGCTCCGGAACTGTCTGATCCGAACCGGATGTTCTGAAACGAGCTGATCAAGAGAATACGAGCTGACTCGATGGCACTGGAGCAACCCAGACCCCTCCTCCGAACCGAACTGAATCCCCTTCCCTGCTTCGATCCGAATATGACTGAAGCTGGTACCTCTACTCGAGCACCCATCAATGCTCTGATGCCGGCCGTGACGAATGGAGATCGACTTGCTCCATCTGCACCCATCACGCACAGAGATTTTTCGCGCTTTGTTGACATGCTTGAGAGTACTAGAAATGCTTTGGAATCCCATAAGCATGACAGTCTTCGCATGCAAGAGAACATGATCACCATGAGTAGGGAACTCAGTGAGCTCCGGAGGCAAAAGACACCTTCTCCAACACGTCGCCTTGCTGTAGACTATTCATCTTCTTCGGATGAAGAACTTCCTCGTGAAAGAAGGTCGCTTGAGCGACCTCAAAATCTTGATCAGTTGACCTTAGGATCCTTGGGACCCCGTGAAGATGCTACTCGTGTGTTAGGACCTGATGGCCCGAGCCTGAAAGAACCTATGTGGCTTCCCATGCGTGGATCTCACGTTCTACCCAGGGATCCTAATATTACTAATCCTACGCAACAACAACTTCTCCAACCCCTTCCTCCCATGATTGACCAGGAGTGGAGGGAACAGAGTAGAGCAGCTGCCACTAGAAACCGGAGGATATCCCCTAATCAGGAGCATGGGGGTAATCCGAATATTAGGCCTAGAGAACTTGAGCAAACATTGACTAATGCCGATGTATGGGCGATGGTGCACCAAATCATGTCTGAAAGCCGACACTACACCAATGAGGAATGGGGCATTGAGCGAAGTCACACCTCCTTCACAGATGATATATTGGACTTCCAGTTCCCTCGGCGATTTAACTTACCGCAGATGGATCGGTATTCAGGGAGAACTGACCCAGGACAACATCTGATGAGGTATGCATGGTTCATGAATGCCGCAGCAGCTCCAGACGCTGTAAAATGCAAGGCCTTCCCGATTTATCTAGAAGACATGGCGTTAATGTGGTTTACCCGACTACCTCCACGGTCGATATAAACTTTTAAAGAATTGAGTGAACGTTTTATGAACCAATTTCGACTTCACGCTCGAAAATCTAAAAGCGTCATAGAATTGTCAAGGATTAAGCAGGCTCTAGGTGAATATTTGAAATCGTATTTAGATCGCTTCAACCTGGCTATCACCGAAGTCAGTGACCCTCATGAGCCCACTATTCTTATGACCTTAATGGAAGGAGTTGACCCGGACACACAATTCGGGGATTATCTATCCGGAAAACTACCCCCCACTAGGGAATTGTTCTACGAAAAGGTCAATATTCCCTTAAGGCGAGAAGACGCTCATGCAAATAGAAAGAGAAAGTCTGAAGGGGCCTCGAGGGAAGGTGTCCAAAGTAATGTTGTTGTGAAGTAATCCGGTGACAGTTCTTGCAAGGTTGAGGTGAACGTCAGCAACCAGAACGGAGGTAATAACAACAGGAATGGAAACATCAATAGGAGGAATAGGAACCGAGGGAACAACTCCAGCAAAAGACCTCGATTCCAGACTTTTGAGAACTATTCGCCGTTGAATAACACATTGGAAAACATTTATCTGGACACATACAACATATTGTAATATAAAAAGCCACCACCTAGAGACTCGACAGAAAAAGAGATTGCTACGGGAAAGTTTTGTTTGTTCCATGGAACCCACAGTCATTCTACCAATGAATGCCGTCATTTGAGAGATGTAGTTGAGAAATTGCCACGGGAAGGGAAGTTAGACGAGTACAAGGTTGCCCCACGGGACAGGAGGCAAGGAGGGCAAGCCCCGAACCAAAACAAGCCTACTTCCAAACCCACAGCCCAACAAAAAGGTAAAGGGATCGTTATCAATACCATTATAGGCGAGCCCCATCTAGCTAGCCATAGTTTCAAAGCAATGGATCAGTATGTTAATGCCACCAAGCACTTTGAAGTGGGAGAATGCAGTAACCTCGAAGATATCACTCCAGTGAAACATCAAATGACGATGTCGGACGACATTATATTCAGTGGTAGAGATGATACTGGAATTCAATCACCTACTGAAGACCCACTGGTAATTACCACAGCCATCGGCCCCGCTTTACTCCATAAGGTGTCGGTGGATAACGGAAGCTCGGTAAATATCCTCTTTAAGAAAGCCTTTGAACAAATGAGGCTCGAAGCAAAAGACTTAAAGACCTGCGAAGGATGGATACGAGGCTTCAATGGGGGGCATAAATGGCTCTGATGGGCTATGTAGAATTACCAGTGACGTTAGGACAAGGAGATCTCCAGAGAGTGAGAATCCTGCCATTTGTAGTTTTGGATGTTGAGTCACCCTACAATGCCTTCCTGGGCCGACCGGCCCTCACAGAGTTTAGGGCATGTATTGCACCTTAGTGCTTACTGCTTAAATTCCCGACTAACGCAAGAGTAGGGGTGATGAGAGGTAACCAATCTACGGGACGAGCTTGCTACATGACAGAGTTGAAGATGCTAATGAAGGGGTTGAATATAGAACCCAAAGACGTTTCTCCTCCTTCGAAGGAAAACTCAACATAGAAATTAAGGGGTCTAGCCCCAAGAGAGTCAAACAGAGATGTTCTCGAGGATATAGATCCCAGAGAGGGTAAGGAACCTGAGGATAGAAAGGCGACTCCCCTTGAGATGACAGTGGATATCTCCATTGACGATGACTATTCGACAAAAGTATTGAAGATCGGGTCACAGCTAGATCCAATTCAAGCAAAAGAGTGGGCCGACTTTTTGAAGGCAAATCTGGATGTATTTACCTGGACTCACGCTGACATGTATGGGATATTGCCTGCTATTATGAGCCACTCTTTGATCATCAATCCAAAACACCCATCGGTCAAGCAGAAGAGACAGATGTTAGGCCCAGAACGGTCAGCAGCTTTAAAGGAAGAGGTTGAGAAATTGAAGGATAATGGATTCTTTAAGGACTCGAAAAATCCCAACTGGATATCTAATCCTGTCCTAGTCAAAAAATCTAACGGGAAGTGGCGTACATGCATTGACTTCTCTAGTTTGAACAAGGCTTGTCCGAAAGATAGTTTTCCTCTTCCTAGGATTGATCAACTAGTGGACTCGGCGGCCGGACACGAGCTCTTATCTTTTATGGATGCCTATTCGAGATACAACTAAATTCCCATGCACATACCAGATCAGGAGCATACAAGTTTCATCATATACTTGGGTTTATATTACTATGTGGTAATGCCATTTGGATTAAAGAATGCAGGAGCCACATATCATCACCTGGTCAACCGCTTGTTGTATAATCAAATTGGGAAAACCATGGAAGTTTATGTGGATGACATGCTTGTGAAGTCTAGACAATCTCTCGATCATACAAAAGACTTAGCAGAGATGTTTGGCATTCTACGAAGATATGGGATGAAATTGAACCCTCTAAAATGTTCGTTTGGGGTCGCATCTGGGAAATTCCTCGGGTTCATCGTGAGTTCTCGAGGGATTGAGATAAATCCTAGTCAGATATCAGCAATACAGAATATTGAAGAACCACGAAAGATTAAGGACATTCAAAGCTTAGCAGGAAAAGTTGTTGCATTAAGCAGGTTTATCTCCAAGGCCACAGATAAGTGTGTTCCCTTCTTCGATTTGATAAAACGGGGGAAACATAACTTCGAATGGACTCCCGTTTGTGTGGAGGCTTTCCAGAATCTGTTAGACTTATTAGAGAAACCCCTGATATTGTCAAAACCTGTGGATCATGAGGACTTGTTCGTCTACCTGGCGGTGTCGTCTCATGCTGTCAGCACAGCATTGGTGCGTGAAGAAGACAAGGTTCAGAGGCCTGTACACTACGTAAGTAAGAAGCTAGCTGCTGCAGAGAGTAATTATCCAAGAATATAAAAGCTTTCTTATAGCCTCCTAATTTCTTCCCGTAAACTTCGTCATTATTTTTAGGCTCACCCGATAGTTGTATACACCGATCAACCTCTAAGGCAAGTGTTGCAAAAACCCGAAGCATCGGGGCGGTTACTTAAATGGAATATCGAGTTGAGTCAATTCGATTTGAATTTTCAACCACGGAGATCAATAAGGGGGCAAGCCTTAGCCGACTTCATAGCAGAATTCACGATTCCTGAAGAGGAAACGGTGGACGACAAGGTTGTTGCTTCAGAACAAGAGTTAAAGCTCAATCAGTGGAAGTTATATACGGACGGGGCCAAGAATGATCGTAGATCCGGCGCCGGAGTTGTTTTAATCACTCCTAAAGGACGATCTATTTACTACGCCCTGCAATTAGAATTTCCTGCTACCAATAATGATTCCGAGTATGAAGCCCTGATTGTCGAGCTAAAGCTCGCCAAGGAATTAGGAGTAAAGACACTGGATATATGCTGTAACTCCAAGATAGTTGTCTGCCAGGTACGGGAGGAGTTTGTTACTAAAGGACCTCGGCTTGTTACTTATCTTAGAAAAGTAAAGGAGTTATTGGACAATTTGGAGCATTACAGCATAACACACATCCCAAGAGCAGAGAATCAGAAAGCAGACCGGTTGGCAAAACTAGCAAGTTCTGACAACCCTGAAGAAACTGAAATGGTTCCAATAGAGATATTTGAGTCAATGAGTTTCGACCTAATGGAGGTGGAACTAGCCCTAGAACCCGAGCCGGAGAGGAAATCGTGGATGACACCAATCAAGAACTTCCTAAAGAGCGGAATTCTCCTTTGAAGAAAAGCGAAAGACGAGCTGTAACACGTAAGGCTGTAAGATACGTTTTACAGGATGACGTCCTTTATCACCAAGGGTTTTTCATGCCCCTACTACGATGTGTCGCACATGACAACATCAGACGTGTACTGCAGGAAGTACATGAAGGAGAGTGTGGAGATCACACCGGGGGTCAGACCCTAGCAAAGAAAGTATTACGGTATGGATATTTTTGGCCTACCATTAATAAACACGTTGCTGATTATTCATGACGCTACGATAAATGTCAAAGATTCGCCAAAGTTCCCAGAGCACCTCCGACCCAGCTTAAGTCAATGGTAAGCCCATGGCCGTTTGCCATGTGAGGAATTGATATTATTAGAGTGTTGCCCATCGCCAAAGGAGGAGCAAAGTACGCGATCGTCGCCATGGATTATTTCACGAAATGCATGGAAGCTGAACCCTTAACCACGATCACGACAAGGAAGGTGATAAGTTTTGTGGTTAGAAACATTATCTGCCGATTTGGGATACCGAAGACCATTATAACTGATAATGGGACACAGTTCGACAGCGTCGAATTTAGAAACTTTTGTCAGAAATACAAGATCTATAAAAGGTATATCGCTGTAGCTCACCCACAACATGGGCAAGTTGAGGCAATAAACAAAGTTATTAAATCCATTCTTAAGAAGCGGTTAGAACGAGCCAAAGCCAAGTGGGTGGATGAGTTGTTGCTAGCTTTGTGGGCCTACAAAACAACCTTTAAGACGGAAACTGGCCATATTCCCTTCTCACTCTCCTTTGGATCGGAGGCAGTAATCCCGGTGGAGCTTGAAGTCCCCTCTCATAGGGTGATATACTGTGACCCAAAAACAAATAGAGAACTCCTCCATGAGTCTCTTGACATGGTTGAAGAAAAAAGAGACGAAGCTGACCTGCGTGCCTCAAGACATCGACACCAAGTAGCACGTTATTATGACCGAAAAGTTTGCTTTAGAACTTTCGAACCAGGGGACTTAGTATTAAACTGAATCTTCCCGTCCTCAACCCAATTGGGTCCAAAGTGGGAAGGACTATATGCCATCCAATGGAAGCTTGATACAGGAGCCTTCAAGCTAACGACCGTGGATGGCGAGGAGATTCCCAGAGCTTGGAATGCTCAGCACTTGCGGCGATATCTGGGATAAATATGCAATGTTTTCCTTTTGTTTTTATAGACTATGTAAAAAGGCATGACTTGCCTTAAAAAGTCTGTTTACACGAATAAAGGATTATGAAGTGGATGTAGGCTATGACTTAGCTGAACCACTATAAAAATATCGTGTGTCATTTACTTTCTTGCATTATTTCTATCTTCAATGATTATTCTATCATGACTATGAAACAAAAAACATTAAATTAGACTTGAAAATTTAGAGACAATTCATGTGCAGGAGCGAACGAAATGACCGTTTGCATAACAAGATAGAAGTAATGGGAAGACAACATTCCTAACTCTAACTCTCATGAATCGAGAGAGAGTATAAAGGACGGGAAGACGACGTCTCGTGAGGCGTGAAGGTGCACCTCGATAAGAGACCGCCTCAATAGTACTCTAACCTGATTATGAGACAGGATAGCATAAAGGTGTTAGAAGAATAAGCATCAACGACAAAAGAAATTTAGCCCCTCCAGAGAGTCGGGAGAAATTGGATTTTGAATTTAATCAATCTCGCATAAGCCTTAGTTAATCAGTATATTCAAGATTGATTGGGGACATATACATACACATGTTCTCTTTATCATGACTTTGTTGTATAACTGTGATATGACATGTTGTTTATCTGCATTTTTACTTAAATAACAGATTCACAAATATTTGACATTGCAGGGAACAAACTACTTTATTCACAAATACATGAGTTTATACAGAAAGACTAAGCAAAAGATGTGAGGGTTGCGCTCGCTATAACAATAACGGACTAGTGGAATATAAAAACAAAAGACAAAATGCGTTTTCACTTGGACTTCGGAGTAGGTTTTGCCTTCTTGGCATCTTTGAGCTTTTCCTTCTCTTCTTTCTCAGTCTCAGTGAAAATACGCTTCGGTTTCTTCTTCCCCGGGATAGTGACATTGGGGCCAATAGAAGATTTTTTAGCAAGTTCCTCAATGATCGATCTAGTTGAAAGTTTAACGACTAACCTTGACCCAGGATGTACTGTCGCAAGAGGTTTAATATTTTCAGGATATATCTCCTCAACTTTCAACTGCACACGCTTATCTTGCTTGGCCTTCATCTCCGCCAAAGTCAGATCATCGACATTCCCTGCATCCCCAGTTATAGTAACATCGGGGTCTTCATCATGCCCGTCATTACCACCGTCATCTTTCAAAGCAGCTATTATTTCATCATCATGAGGAGTTCGGTGTTAGGTGGTACGGGAGCCTTGTCGACAACCTCCTTTCTCTCGCCCTCGTCATCCTTCCCAGGTTCTGTAGCAGTGACTTTATCCTGTTTCTCCTGGGTCTCTTCAGTAGACTTTTTACCTGGAGATGTCTTTTGCGAATCGTCGGCCCTTTCAATTGACTTAGTACCTACAGAGCGAGAAGCAACAGTTATTAATTCAGGAGACAACATGGGGTCTTCAATAGTCTGTCCGATAATATGACCAAAGGTTGAAATAGCTTTGATGAATTGAGGCGAAAAGGTGAAATAGCTTTGATGAATTGAGGCGAAAAGGTGGAAATACCTTCAGCAGTCTTCTTGACTTGAGCGGTAGTAACATCGGAGGTAGACTCGGTTATAGGAGACAAAAGAGAAGCCTTGGGAATTCCTGGCCTTTCCGGGTCATATCCCTCTACTCCAATGACCTCAGCTGTAGCAGAAGAGGAGCCGGCTTCGAAGGTATTTTTCCTTTGTCCTGACGCTTCTCTTCCTCCATGGCAGCAGCAATAAGTCTTCACCCTTCATCCAAGCGCACTGGTTCTTCACCCCTAAGAAATGTCTCCAAAAGCTTATTTTCGTCAATCGAATCAACTCTGAGTTCTGCTTTCTCCCATTCGACTAGTTGGTCCCATGCATACACAAGGGGAGTGGGATAGTCCTTAAGCCAAGCAAGGTCTCGATGACGGATCACTTGAGCAAAGAATCCGACCATGGTTTCACCACACTCGTCAATCTCCCTTTGAGCGTCTTTCAGTTGTTCGTTGACTTCCTCAACTTGCTGCAAATCCGTATTTACATTTCCTTCAGCAAGAGCCATCCTCGTCTCAACTTCCAATAACTTAGTCTCAAGCTCTGCGTTCTTTTTGATTAAATTTGCTTTCTCTTGAGTATTCTCAGATTTGGCATCCTCGACTTGCTTCTTAAAATCTATCCGCTCCTGACTATGGGATTTAAGCTCGGAATGATAACGCTTTTGTAATTCCTCAAGTTGCTTCTTATAATTATCTGCGTCGTGTTGTACAAGAGCAAGCTTAGCTTGGGCATCCTCCAGATCTTTCTCAGAATTTTCAATGGCCCTCGCATCATACTCAGCAGCGTCGGCCATGGTCTTTATGTCTGCCATCAGATCACTAATAATTTTAGAAAGAGTCTTTGCATACTTCTTCATCTCTTTATATTGTTCATCCACGAAATCTATAGTAGCCTTGACATCGTTAGCCCAATCAGATTTTACCGTTTGGAGTTTTGGGACAAAGTGCATGTGCCCGAAATGGTGTTCGGGAAATTGCAGCCTCAGAACTTCCAGTCTAGCCTGGTTCTCATCATTGAGAATAACCGACCTTGTGGTAGTTATGTCAACAGTGCGATGAGATAACTTCGTGGTGGGTCGTTTCTTTCCTGCATCCTTCCCCGATTCTGGTTGCTTCCCTTTTGGATCAAGAACTTGTCTTGGGGTATCATCTTGAGGAATCATGCCCTTAGATGGAGCAGGTGGCTTAGTGTTGTACTTATCTTTCTCATGATGTGAAGGAAGGCTCTTATGTGTGTCTGAACCTTTGCGATGTGGGGATCGGAAAGGGGAAGGTCGGTAAGGCTTTGAAAGTCGATCCCTCCTGTCGTCTCTACCCCTACTTTCATGTCGATCATGCCTCTCATCGGGATCTATTGGGGGCATACTCGAATGAACATCTCGCATATGATATCGTTGCCTCCCCATTTGACCTATAAGAAGAAATGAAGGAATATTAGAGTCAACGTTAACATAAAATTCGAGTGTTGTGACGTGCGGTACTAGAGTGCATTGTGTTTCCTAAAGTGGCGATTTCCCCCCAGACAAACCAGAGCCCGGACTGAGGCCGGTATGAGCAGTCTCCTTGGACTTTACTGGAGTAACTTCTTCTTTGGAAGTGAAAGCAAGAGGAATGGTCGCAAAGTCATCTGCAGTATAAAAGGTTTCGGGCAAGGGAAGATTTCCTAAATCCCGATACATAGGGTCATCAACTGTAGTCTTATCTCCTAAAGGACTGACTAATGGTAACTCCTTCGGAGAGATTGGCCTTTCAGGCGTAGCTACGTCTTCAGGAGTAAAATATTTATCTCTGTCCTTTTCAGCTATGTTCACCAGTTCATCATCCTGAGTCGAAGAAGGAGAGTCCTTAAGGGGTACCGTTGGATTTTTCGAGCTATCTCCTACCTTAGGAATAATATCAACTGAGGGTATGTACACGTAAGGGCCTTATCCATGCCCTATGCTATGAGTTATAGCAACAAGACGATGCCTATGAAGATATTCATCCACCAAACACTCTTTGATGGTCAAGAATTTTTTATCACCGTTGAGTAGCCGGTTCAAGCGATCAAATTGCATTGGATGTTTTTCTTGCGGCGGGTTAGGAACTGCAAGTAAAAACAAACGATGTTAGTATGTTTTCGAGATCTGGAACTTAAAACATTGATGACCTTACTCGACTTGAGTCGCCTTCTGGCACACCCCGGCTGTTGTCTAATGTAAAATCATTCAGGCTTAGGGTCTCCAGCTTTGCTGCTAAATAGAAACGGGATAATTTTCCTTTTTGGCGCCGATTCGAAATACACAAAAGACGGAGTCTCATTGATCCAATGTTTGAAATTGTAAAAAAAATGAACATATTTGAAGGTGAGTTCCTCACCCAAAATTTCTTGGTATGCTATGTACAGGGTATACAAATAAGCGTAAGAGTTAGGATGGAGTTGCATTAGAGCAATTTGCAGTTGTCTCAAAAAGTTTACGACGAATAGTGGAAAGGGAGGAATTGCTCCGACTAGACACATTAATCTGGTAATGGCCATATACACCTCCGGTGGATTATGAGGACGATCTGTTTTGGATGGCACCTCGGTATCTCTTCGGAGAATCCCGTGTTTTAAACATATCCTGGCAAGTCTGTCATCATCAATTGTCGATTCAACTGAGTCTTTAGGAAATTCCAAGATAACTGCATCCCTAAATTCGTCGGGAGCACGGTTGTCTCCTACCCCTCCTTCTTTGTCCACACCAAGAGAGACATCACCTCCAGAAGATGCTTCACTGTTATGAACTTCCATCTCGTAGTCTGGGCCTTCACTATTCCATCCTGAGTCTGAGGTGGAAGATACATCTTCGACAAGTGGATTCTCGGATGATCTGGCAGCGTCTTTCCTTTCTGCTAGTCTAGATAAGCGTCTTTCTGCCATGGTTGTTAAGCTATTGAAGAAGAAATAGTGGAAGTTAGAGTAAAGCTGCCCGTGTTCCCCTGTGCATGTGTGTGAGCTAATGTGTACAAGCTTGTATGCAATAACGTGAGTTAGTTAAATAAAGAAGTGCAGTCCAAAGATGAACAATGCAGTGTGATATTTATAAGCAATCTAAAAGTCAAGTCAGAGAGGCTCTATCCTAACTGTCCATAAAGTCATCGACTACGACCAACATTGGTTAAGTTAACTGAATTATTTCTAATAAGTCCTCTTAGATCGGTTCGGAAGTTAAGCAGAAATAGTTTCAAGTCGGTTCAGGTTTACATGCTGTGATCGGGTCGGATCAAGGCTCCTTTATTGTGTTAAAATCGGATCGAATCGGATGTCCTGGGCGTTGTGGGATCGGATCGAGCGCATAGATCATCAGCAGACAAGTTCGAATATTTCACTACAACAGATCGGATCGAATGAGTTCCAAAAAAGATGATAACGACCGGTTCGGTTGACACCGAATCGAACCGCCCTCATGCTCATCCTACTAATTCAACTTTCCCTTTGCGATTGTCATCAGTTCCACCGACCCGACCCGGTTAAATGAATCCTTTTATCCTCCCACTTGTGCCTCCCACTCCGAACCGACCCCATTCCTTTCTTTCTTCTTCTCCTTTACTTCTCCATCAACACCGAACCCGCCTCCTCTCAAAAGCTCATCCACTTTTCATGGACTCCATCAAAATGAAATACTCATGGATCTGTACGTCTAGCACTGGCTCCAACCTCCTCCGCAACCATCTCGAGGTGGCGACGAGACCATTAACATCGATGGCGAGAAGGCACCCAGCACCGTGTCGAGATTGACACAATGATGGGTGGAATTATTCGAATCACTATTAAATTCCAAATTAGAATCAGTTAAAGAAGAATTAGTTGCAAATCAAAGTTCTACCTATGGATTTATTTTGAGAAATTGAGGAGTTTTCTTCGTGATTCACGAGTTAGGGTTGAGGTGTTTCGAGAATAAAGAAGGTGGCGACATGCAATAAAGTGTAGAAAAAGAGTGTGAAAAAATATATATATACATGCGTGAAAGGGATAGTAGTCCCTTCGTGTTCCAGTGGAGAAGACTTTGAAGTCCAGTCAGATCAGTGCATGGCCCCTTAAGCTTAAAGCCTTTTCAGCCCATCGATAGTTGGAGCACAGGCCAGAACGGATAAGTTTGATTTGATCCGAAGCAGATCCGATAATGTTAATTCAACATATGAAATAAATCTAGAGGAGAACACAAAAAAGTTTACCTGGAGAAGTTAAGCAGACATCGAGCAATGTTCTCAAAATTATTTTAAGCACAACTAAAGCACTTTGTGCATTCCACCGTGTATATATATATATATATATATATAAACGACAAGAGATGTGACTTGATGAAGCAACGTGTCTTTACGGGCAAATGGAAGCAATTATTCAGTTATTTTAATTCAGAAACCAATGGATGGACAATTTCGAAGCACATTCCATCTTCAATAGAGGTGTACCTCGAGGGGGCAAAATGTTAGCCTATTTTGTGAACTAGGCTACACAAAATTAGAACGCCAAAATTATGAAGGATGTTGACTAGAAAACGCATGCACTTGAAGTCCGGATCGGATCCAATATAACTGGCTAATCCAAAACATTAAAGAGCAGAAAGTAGATACATTCAGACAGATCCGGATCAGATCGGATGCACCGATCCGCACCTCTCCTCCAGCACACGTCCGATCCAAAGGAAAGCAGCAACAGTTGCATCGCATGGTCCCTAGAAATATGGAGCGGTTATATGTCCACTCTCTCCACGTTCTCCCACTATCCTAATGCGTTGTCGCCATCTAGTTCCCTCCGAACCGGACTTTCATGGGATGTGTGCCACGTACGTCCGAACCGGATCAATTCCAGGATAAATTTTCACATATAAATACACCTCTAAAGCTAATTTCAAGGGATCTTTTGGCATTTTCAGAACTCAAACTTCTTAGTTATCTGAATTTCATCATCATTTTCAGATTACAATCATCATTTAAAACATATTTCAGAGGAGACTGAGTGAATTCATACATTGTATGAGTGAAATTGAGTGAAAATCATTGTTGTATTTGTTTTCAAATCATCAATCCAAAGTGTAGAAAGTGGACGTAGGCTATTTAACGCCGAACCACTATAAACCGTGTATTTCTTCTTTGTTTTTGATTTCATTTCCATAGTATTATTTCTAATTTGGGTGTTAGAGCTTTTTTGGATCTAATACAAATACCTCTAATAATCCTCAAACAAGTCAACTTAGCTCTTTCAACGACGCCTACTCTCAATTAAAACTAACCTCGATTTCCAAGCAACAAGATACACCCCACCTGTTTCTGGAGTACAGGGACTCAATTGATTTCAGGGCGAAAATCACACTCAGCCGATTTGAAAGGACTACGACTGTTGACATGTTTTTTGTCAAAGCTGTAACACGTTAAGTATTTGGTGAGCTACGTACTCAAGCGTCAAAAAACACAAAGCAGTAGGGTCGAGGTCGCGTCGCAAACACAAGGAGACCCGAAACCTCTATCAGATGGCCTCTTACGGGTCCAGTGAACTCTTAAGAAAACCGTCATCTGAGCCGAAGGCGAGACATCAAGCGGGTCCGGGCACAGCGGCGGTAGGGGTCCGGGGCCCCACAGTTCCAACGGCTATCGATCTAGCCGGTTAGGTCAAACCAGTAGGCACCGCCCGATTCATCCGATTTCCGCCAACAAGTGTGTCGTCCAGAATTACCAGATCGAGTCAAAGTTAGGATTTAGCCAGCAATTCCTATAGTCCTCGCTCCCCTGAGAGGCGGACTTCACACCCAGGAGGTGCGAAATTCGCACCCAGTAGGTGTGAATTTTCGCACCCAGCAGGTGTGAAATTTTGTGCCCCGAGGCGGGTGCGAATTTCTTGTATATGGCCTTGTTTTGAGTGCGAAAATTGCTCTTGTGGGTCCTGCTGCTCACCTACTCCCACCTAACCTTCCTCGTATAAATACCCCAAGCCTTGGCCTTCATTTTGATCCTTCTCCCTTGGAATTTTTGGACCTTGAGAGCTCCAAATGCTCATGAATGACTTCCAACACCTTCTTCATGGCCATTGGACATGGCATGAATAGTTGAAAGGTGGTGCATACATGTTCCATATCTTGTTGGGCACTAGCAAGCATAGTTGCAAGGTCTCTAGACCTCTTGGACATTAAAGCTTGTTTTGCTCATAGTTGACCAAGTCAACTCATCTCAAGGAAGAAGAAGGATAATTAAAACATGACATGCATGTTTTACTTCAACACTTGCACATTAGAAAATGTTGTCGTGCTACTTTTGAACTTCACGGACATGTACACTAAACTTGGACATTGTTGACCAAGTCAACGCTTCTCAACGAAGAAGAAGAGCAATTTGGTCAAAGTGTAGAACAAACATACATTTTATTATTCTATTGTAACACTTTGAACTTTGCTATTGTCCGAACTTGTACAACTTTGTAATCGACCAAAGATATGATGGAAGATGATTATAAAGTGGACGTAGGTGTTAGTGCCGAACCACTACAAAAGTCGTGTCTCCCCGCATTTACATTATTTACTGCTTATTTGGATAATTGTTCACACATACACATTGGGTGTTGGCGTGCGACAATTTTTCTCGTCAACATTTTGCACCATGTAGGGGGACGCACAGCTTCGACCTCTGCGTCGGCTTAAGTACTTGGATTTGTCTTCGGATCTCGACTTAAGTTTCAATTTTTGACTTCGACTTCGCTACTCACCTCTCGACATGGTAAAACGAAAATGGTCTGATGCTACCTCCAAGGCTCGGACTGCTAGTAGCAAGGAAAATCAAGAACATTTTACCAATGAGGAACTCTCGGACTTGGTTACTCGAGAAGACTTAGCGGAATTGGCTAGAGGATTGATCGCTTGTCTGGATCGGCAAGCAAAAGTTATGAACACATTCCTCGCTCGGATTGAGAGTAGAGAGAACAACAATTAATCTTACTACTATATGGACATAAGATAGAGAACATAGAGATAAGATAGAGAACATAGAGAACAACAATTAATCTTACTACCATATAGACATAAATAGAGAACATAGTGATAAGATGAGAACATAGAGAACAACAATTAATCTTACTACCATATAGACATAAGATAGAGAACATAGAGATAAGATAGAGAACAAATGGTGATTTATTGTTGTTTTCTCCCCTAATAAATTGACTACCATATAGACATAAGATAGAGTTAAAATGGTCTTTTGAATGGTGAAATGACCATTTAGGTCAGGTGAAAAATCCGTAGTAAACTTCGGCCCAGCCAGTAGATTCTAGTAGCTAGGTCCTTTGTTTACTGACCTTCCTTCATGTGGTACCTTGAAGTTATTGCTCACTAATAGAGCTTGAGCTTCTCTTCATGTGTCTTCCTTACGAAGGGATGTTCTTATTCATAGGTAAGAACACATGGTATGGCCCACCCTCTCCCATTCGCTAGTGGACAAAAATTCGGAGGTTGGTAGCTAACTCAAAATTTTGGAGGCTGATAGCTAATTCAAAATTTAGGAGGCTGATAGCTAATTCCAATTTCCCTCTACAATTACAAGTAGGGTTGTAGTAGCTCGAGTCTTTGAAGTGAGATGAACCCTCCCTATTCATCTTCCTGATGTGTGCCTAGGGAACACGCATCGATTCGGTGGGGCTAAGCTGATAATAGACCCGTAACTATGTAGTAATACTAGATAAATATCCCTATCTTCCTGAGAGGGAGCGTAGTTATGTTCGAGAGAAAGAGAGCAGAGAATCGCACTCCTCTCTTTCTTATAGCTGTTCAAACTAATCATTTGATATAGAAATAGATTACATGGTTTTGGAAGGTCGAATGACCAAACATACGTCATTGGAACAAGTGCTTATGTTCCGCAGTTTTTAACTCGGGACATGGGGGAAACCTCGCCCATCCCACAACAGGACGACGTCGATACTTGGATCAGCGCCGCTCCCTCGACACTCGAGGGTACCCCCATTCCCGATAGAAATGTAGTCCTATAAGTTTTGGATACTCAAGCCATATTCTCAAGTAAAGGAAAGCCCCGTAATAAGGCTAATAGACAACGTAGGTTCCCAAACTACTCGGTGCTTACTCACACTCTCGAGGAGATCTACCGAGAGGTTCACCCTATTGCTCCTTTCAAAAAGCCTCCCGCTTGGGAGCCCTCTCAACAAAAAAAAGATTATAGCCGACACTGCATATTTCATGACATCGCTGGTCACAATACAAATGAGTGTCATCATCTTAAGAATGCTGAGAGCGTGTTAGAAATGGAGAACTGGAACGATTTGTTCGAACTTGGGCTAGGATGTCAGGACATGTACAACCACCAATTTCTATTCAAGATAGGCCCGAGCCACGCGCTCGGGGACCCGATTCAAACTAAACCTCTCACTGGATCTGATGCCTACGGTCCAAGCCTCAATAGCATCAGCATCTTACAGCTTTTCTGTCTTCTAGTCTTATTATGGTTCTCTATGGCTCTCAAATAAGGCGCTCCTCACTCACGGATTTCTCAATCTGGCTCTATAGGCTCAAATATTTGGGCTTCGACCCATGGCATTGCATTTAAGGACCTTAGTCCTTTGGATGTATCCTTCCTTTTGGTTATTAATGAGAAGTTTACTTTTCTCGGCTTTGAATTGTGAATGATTATATTTGTTTACCCATGTAATTGGAGCCGGTGAGATCCTAGGCATGCTTTTCACAAACAATGAACTATTCGCTTTTCCTTAACGAATGAACTTGAAATCAAAAAACGTCCAAGTCCGCTTACCCTTACACGGGGGCATACCAGCTTCCAAGGAATGCTCTTTACGGATGACGAACCGTTGGTTTTCTTGTGGCTTTGCTAAAAAACCCTAACTTTTATAACTTTAATAAAATTACTTTGCAAAGTAAGGACGCTTACTTGTGAAGTATGAAATCGATAATGGGATTGCAAACTCTAAAAACCGTCTAGCTATCTTGGCTTCTCGTCCTACTTCGACGAGATTGCCTTTACTCGTGGCGAGTGTCGGATCATGTACGATCCTGCTCGTTTGTATTAGTGGGTCGCCTAGTCAACGACCTTGGATTACGTTGGGTGAACTTGTCAGTGACACGATGAGAATATCCACTCGTAACTATCTCGGCCTCTTGTCCTACTTCGATAAGGGTGCCTTGACTCGACTTGCCAAGGTCATCTCGCTAACACGAGATTTCCTTGAATGCCACTTGCCAAGGTCATCTCCCTCGCACGAGATTTCCTTGAATGCCACTTGTCAAGGTCATCTCGCTAACACGAGATCTCCTTGAATGCCACTTGCCAAGGTCATCTCGCTAACACGAGATTTCCTTGAATGCCACTTGCCAAGGTCATCTCGCTCACACGAGATTTCCTTGAATGCCACTTGCCAAGGTCATCTCGCTAAACGAGATCTCCTTAAATGCCGCTTGCCAAGGTCATCTCCCTCGCACGAGATTTCCTTGAATGCCACTTGCCAAGGTCATCTCGCTAACACGAGATCTCCTTTAATGTCACTTGCTAAGGTCATCTCGCTAACACGAGATTTCCTTGAATGCCACTTGCCAAGGTCATCTCGCTCACACGATATTTCCTTGAATGCCACTTGCCAAGGTCATATCGCTAACACGAGATCTCCTTTAATGCCACTTGCAAAGGTCATCTCGCTAACACAAGATTTCCTTGAATGCCACTTGCCAAGATCATCTCACTCACACGAGATTTCCTTGAATGCCACTTGCCAAGGTCATCTCCCTCAGACGAGATTTCCTTGAATGCCACTTGCCAAGGTCATCCCGCTAACACGAGATATCCTTGAATGCCACTTGCCAAGGTCATCTCGCTAACACGAGATTTCCTTGAATGCCACTTGCCAAGGTCATCTCGCTAACACGAGATTTCCTTGAATGCCACTTGCCATGGTCATCTCGCTCACACGAGATTTCCTTGAATGCTACTTGCCAAGGTCATCTCGCTCACACGAGATTTCCTCGAATGCCACTTGCCAAGGTCATCTACCTCACACGAGATATCCTTGAATGTTACTTGCCAAGGTCATCTCGCTAACACGAGACTTCCTTGAATGCCACTTGCCAAGGTCATCTCGCTAAAGGGAGATTCTTGAATGCTACTTGCCGAGGCCACCTCACTAACGTGAGATTTCCTTGAATGTTCTAACATGCCTTGGCCACCTCACCAACGTAAGATCGCCTTGAATGCAGTCTGTCAAATGAATACAATGACCTATGGAAGCCTAGTCGGCAGCATGGTAAGACCGCTCACATATAGTTATATGTACACTTTTTCTATGCGGGTTACTAGGCTCCTCCAGTCTCTCGGGTACTTTAGCTGTTCTAGCTTTCTATTAATACGATCCCAAGCGATCGTCGGATTTCTCTCCTTAATACGATCCCAAGCGATCGTCGGAATTTTCCCCTTAATACGATCCCAAGCGATCGTCAGATTTCTCTCCTTAATACGATCCCAAGCGATTATCGGATTTCTCTCCTTAATACCATCCCAAGCGATCGTTGTCTTCCACTAATATGATCCGAAGAGATCATGGATTTCTAGCTTATCAGCTTTGGTTTCCTGGACAATACGACCCGGCGTGGTCATGGCTCTTCCATCTTATGAATATAGAAGCTCGCTCCAGACTTCTCCTAGATTTGGTTTCTGGATTTCTCTTCTCCTCGCAAAACACACCTTCCTTGGATCAAGCAAGATATGTTTTGGGGAGGCAAATGTTGACACGGTTTTTTGTCGAAGCTGTCACATGTAAAGTATTTGGTGAGCGATGCACTCAAGAGCCAAAAAATGCAAAGCAGTAGGGTCGAGGCCGCGTCGCAAATACAAGAAGACCCGAAACCTCTATCAGATGGCCTCTTATGGGCCCAGTGAACTCTTAAGCAAACTGTCATCTGAGTCGAAGGCGAGCCGTCAAGCGGGTCCGGGCGAAGCGCCGGTGGGGGTCCAGGGCCCCACAGACCCGATGGCGATCGACCTAGCCGGTTAGGTCAAACCAGTGGGCACTGCCCGATTCATCCGATTTCCGCCAATAAGTATGTTGCCCAGAATTACCAAATCGACTCAAAATCAGGATTCAGCCAGCAACTCCTATGGTCCTCGCGTCCCTCAAGAGGCGGACTTTGCACCCAGCAGGTGCGAAAATTCACACCCAGCAGGTGCGAATTACGCACCCAGCAGGTGCGAAGTTTTGCACCCAGCAGGTGCGAAGTTTCGCACCCAGCAGGTGCGAAGTTTCGCTCCCAGAGGCAGGTGCAAATTTCCTGTATGTGGCCTTGTTTTGGGTGCAAAAATTGATCTTGTGGTTCTCGCTGCTCACCTACTTCCACCTAACCTTCCTCCTATAAATACCCTAAGCCTTGGCCTTCATTTTGATCCTTCTCCCTTGGAAGTTTTGTACCTTGAGAGCTCCAAACGCTTATTAATGGCTTCCAACATCTTCTTCATGACCATTAGACATGGCATGAATAGTTGAAAGGTAATGCATACATGTTCCATATCTTGTTGGGCACTAGCAAGCATAGTTGCAAGGTCTCTAGACCTCTTGGACATTAAAGCTTGTTTTGCTTATAGTTGACCTAGTCAACTCATCTCAAGGAAGAAGAAGAAGGATTATTAAAACATGACATGCATGTTTTCCTTCAATACTTGAACATTAGAAAGGGTTGTCGTGCTACTTTTGAACTTCACAGACAGGAACACTAAACTTGGACATTGTTGACCAAGTCAACGCTTCTTAACGAAGAAGAAGAAGGGCAATTTGGTCAAAGTGTAGAACAAACATACATTTTGTTATTCTATTATAACATTTTGAACTTAGATATTATCCGAACTTGTACAACTTTGTTATCGACCAAAGATATGATGCATGATGATTATAAAGTGAACGTAGGTGTTAGTGCCGAACCACTATAAAAGCTGTGTCTCCCCGCGTTTACATATTTTACTACTTATTTGGATAATTGTTCACACATACACATTGGGTATTAGCGTGTGACAATTTTACCCGTCAACAACGACCACACCACAATTACAAACATAACCCACCGCCTGCAAAAGTTGCATCGACCAGCTGAGTTGCACCGCGCAAAACTAATGGTCTAAAAGCATTTGTTATACCACAAAGACCTCCATCTCGTCTTTGTGGAATTCACAATTCGACATCCGTCTTCCATTTGATGTGATCTCTTTGTTATATCTAACAATTTTATGATTTTTATTTGATAATAACAAACATATATTTATTATTATAAATGTGTTTGTTATTGTACTGTTTCATATATACAGACGGGAATATAATATTTATATTTAAATGGAATACTACCATACAAGAATTCAAATATTCAAACAGTATTTTAGTTAAATATAATATTTTATTTCAACATTTCAAACAATACAATTTTTATAACTCCTTTATTTGTACATTTAACTGAAATACAGTACATTACATTTCATATTAAATTTCATACAATGCTCCTCACTACAGTTCATTATGTCACTCATATACATTTACACTCAGTTACAAATATTCATACATTCACTCTCTCTTTTACTGTTGTTGTCTTGTCTCTATCTTCTGCAAGCTTCACTGCCAGTCCAGTCACTTAAATACAGTCTTCTACTAATCTGTCACAGAAACATACACAGTAATCTGGAACAGAAATAATTTTAAATTCTAACAAATAAATTTTTTGTTTTTAAAAAATTATTTGCCTCAAATTTGGGTGTGTTTCTCATCATTTTTCATGACTTGATCTGATTTATATAGACATTATCTGCAGTGCTCACATATATATATTCTTTGGACGTGCACTATAAATGTATACACTAACATTGTATGTATATACACATATTTCTATGCAAGGACAAGTATATCAGAGTGTGTTCAAGTGAAGTCAAACACACATGCACAGTGTATGGGTCAGGTATCCATGAACACACATGCATTGAGGAGCGGCCATGAAGACCAAGCTCGACCCAGTGCAAGTGAAAATGAATACAATACATATGTTCGACATGCATGGATCAAAATGAATAAGGCACAAATCACACACATGGCAAAACTGTGTGAAAATCAATACAGAGATTTAGTTCAACATGGCTCAAGCATGTGCACGGTTTCAAATGCGTACACAGTCAAGTTATATTCATGCACGATATAAAAATGGCCATGGCAGCATAGTTTCAAGCGAAGAAACTAATTGGAGTAAATACATAGTCGAGTGCAACACTTTTCAAGATCATACAATTGGTTCAGCAAAATGGTATAGTGCAAGACAGTCAATGCCAAGCACAAGTTTTCGAGGGAATGTCACAGATAGCAAGCATATACCCAAGTACATATATGCAAGCATGCATATGTAAATGGTGACAAGGCCAAAACAGTTTTCAACTTATATGAACATGGTGAACACAAGCTTCAGGAATGAATACACATATGGCGGTAGTTTTTATTTTGGTCAGAAATTTGCATAAGTTACTTTAAGAAAATGTACAAATTGAACTTACAAGAAATGCTTCCTGTTTTGGCAAATGACCAATTGAAGACAGTTTTAGGCAAGTATGTTTTTGGCAAGAAAATAATTTCTTTGTGTTTCCAGAAAAGCACATGTTTGGGAAAGAATTTTTTTGGCAACCAAAATTCCAGATTTCGAAACAAGTTATATTGGAAAGTCTTTTGACTTGTTTTCAGACATTCGAGTTTTACAAAGAATATCAAGTCTTGGACAAGTAGCTTTTTGGCAAACCATTTTTGGCAAGAAGGCAATTTTTTGTTTCCAGAATTTTGATCACTGTTTTGGGATGAAACAAAATTAAATGTGGCAAGAAAGAAGATTTATTGTTTCCAGAATTTCAGCATTTACGTGTGTCAAAATTGGCAACTATACCATTCAAATTCAGCATATAGTTTCAATTACGAAACAATCTTTTGGGCAGGAAATCACAAATAAATCTTTCCTAAAACCACACAATGGACACGACTTTTATTTGATAAGGATACTTTTCCAGAAACTTTGAAATCAGTTTTTGTTGGCAAGAAAACAATTTCACAAAACCATTCCATGTTTATCTCCAAAAATTCATTCAAATGCATTTTCGGGATCGTCTTAAATTTAGTTAGAACTCAAGAAATATCATGGAAACAAATCAGATTAGCACGCAAGGGACAATTCAATGGGGCCACAATTAATAAGTTTCCAGAATTCTCAAAAACCATTTAAGGCTGATTCAAATCTTTCAAGGCAACACAAGGGTGGGAATTACGCAAGAATAATCTCTGCCGAACCATTCAAATCAGGCAACAAACTCACACAAAATCAGCCAAGATCATTTATATGAAATCAGAGAGTAGTTTAAGGGATTTATAATCTTATTTAAACTACACCTATCATCATTGGCATATTGATCGAAAAACAAAACAACAATTCGAGAGCAATCAAAGAGAATTAATTCGAATTACTCACCGTATTTTTGATTACAAGTAATCCCCAAATCATCAACCAAAATTGAATGATGTCTCGATGAACATCAGAATTTTTTTCCAGAAGATCAGAAGTGAAATCGCAGATTGATTTAGGGCAAAGGATTTTGAAAACCATATTTTATGAAGTCGACCGACATTGTTTATGGGGACAAAACGTTTCCAATGAAATAATAAGATAGTGGGCCGGCTTAGTTTTATTGGGTTTAGGGTTTTTAGAGTTTATTTTTTATTGTATTATTTTTATTCTCTTTGTAAATCGATCATTTGTGTTTTCTAGTTTTCTGTAAAACCAGGTCATCTAGTTATAGGATATAACTAAAGTTTACTAGTATCTATAAAAACTAGGGTATACTGGCTACGGTTTGTAGCTAGGGGAAAATCTGATCTAGGGGATATAGATCAGTCTAGGGTTTTGAGCATAGGATTAGAACATGAGTGGGGTTCGCGAGTTTACAGCGTTTGAAAGCGGGATCTGTTTTATTACCTAGTAGAAACCTTAGTGAATGCAGCAGCAGGCAGGGTTTGCCGAAGCTAGGTAAACTTTGTGTCATTTACGTTCCGCATTTACTTACTCTGCTATTATCTGTGTTGTGATCACTTTTAATATCTCGATAAAATTCAATAAACCATATTCACCCCCATCTAGGGTTAATCTAGGTCCAACAAATGGTATCAGAGCAGGCAATTCATTAATTTTATAGTCATGGGTCATCCTAGTTGTCAGTCCTCAGAGAGTCAGTCCAGTCAAATTCCAACTATTTTTAAAGGTACATATTTTTTAAATTGGAAATCAACAATGGAATCCTATTAAAAATCTATTGATATTAAATGTTGGAATATTGTTATAAATGGGTATGATATGGTCAATAGGAATGAAATTGGATTCAATTCTCGTGCTATTCATATTTTATATTCTTATATTGATGATGTCCAATATAGCCTTATCTCCCATTGTTTAACTGTGTAGGAAATCTAGAGTACTCTCAATAAATTGTATGGACGAAAAGATGACAGCTGCTCAAAACCCCGGAAGATCAACTCATGGTTGGATCTATGTCTGGAGGTAAAAACAGACGATGATTGTGATGGAGACTCAATAGGAGGTTTTTCTTATAAAGATTTAATTCATCTTTCAAATGGTTTAAATGAATCTGTTGATAATCTCAAATTCAAAAATAAAACTCTGAAATCTGAGAAACTTGAGTTGATCGACAAAAATAATATTTTGGAATCAAAACTTAAAAAGGGAAAGAAGTCTTCAAACTCAAATTAAAAAACTTGTTTGAATTTGAAAAATGGTCTTGTTCATCAAAATGAAAATATTCAAATGCTTGAAAAATGAAATTCTGATTTTAAAAGAGAACAAGATTGACCTTGAAAGCAAAAACAATTTTTTACAAAAGGAATTTGAAGACTTTACGACTACAAAAATTTCCGAATATAAATTAGCTAAAAAACAAAATTTACTAAAAAATGATTCAATTTTGAAAGAGCTAGAAAATGAAATTGAGAAATTCAAGAAATTTGAAAAACTTGAGGTTGAAAAACAAAAACGTTTTGAATTTGAAATTTCTGAGTCCGAAGCCAAAATCAAATTACTTGAATCTGAAAATTAGGTTTTGAAACAACATGATACTGAAAGAAAGATCACCAATAATCACTGTTTAAATTTAATAAAAGAAAACAGCGATCTTGAAGCCAAAATTTAACGATTAGAATTAGCTTTGGATAAATTTTTTAATAGGGAAAAATTGTTGAATATGTTGTTGCAAAACCAAGTTTCTATTGGAAATAAACACGGTCTTGGCTTTGGGAAAATTAATGTTTTTGAAAAACGAAATTCAAATGATTTTAAAAATCCTTCAAACTTCTTTGAAAAGAATCGACTTGAAAATATGGACTCTGATAATTCCGAAGGATTTTTAAATCATAAACAGAATGGAAATTTTTTGTGTAACAATCCATTCAAACCATCATGGACCCCAAAAAGAAATAAAATGAATTCAATTAAATTTAAATAGATTTGGGTTCCTAAGGGTACAAAAGTTAATTCTGATGGATTATTATATAAACAGATATGGGTACCTAAAGCCGTGAATAAAACTGTGAGTGGATTTACAAATTTTGTTAGACCACTCGATCACCTAAACTGCTAGGTACCGGAGAAGGCTGAGGAACTGCTGTGCAAAAAGAGATTTGAAATCAAGCTGGTCTATAATTCTGTATCACTCACAATTCCTTAGCCAAGTGTTCTGAGTTGGAGATCCACAACATCCATTGAAAATTTGGTATGATCTCTAAACTCATCTTTATTTATACTCACTGTTTTTATTTAATTCCTCCTTCTACCCGTTCTTTTATTTTATTTGATTTTTCACTGCTACATTTTTTTACTGAGCTTTCTGAACTTCAAATTGCAGAATTCATGATTTTCTGTAGATTCACTTCATTTGTATAAAACTCTGATGTTTTAATAATTTCCAGATCTTGAATTCAAATTTGTTAATATCTGTAATTGTTTTTGAAGTTTTTTTTTTTGAATTCCTAACATTGCTGAAGCATTCATGTCTCATCTTGAACACTGTTGATTTGAATTCTAAATTTTTGAAGATCTGAAAAATAATTGAAATTTCGCACATCTCTGCTGTTTTGAGTTTCTTCTAATTCATTTTGGAAAGACTTGAAAATTCATACTCACTACAACACACTTCTATTTCTCAACTGTGATAATTTCATTGATTTTTGGATTGGCTTGAATCATTGTTTACATCTTGAAATTCATTATTATTTATGATCATCTATCTTAGATATTTGTTTGTTGCAATCATTTGAAATTCTGTGGTATTTGAATCTCACACACTTCTTATATTTGAAATTAATAATCTTGTGTGATTGATTCCTTGTATCTCAAAATTTACATTTATTCAAGTGATTTGAAATAAATCATTTTTAATTTTTGGATCACGAATATCTCTCAAACTCGATGTAAATATTCTGAAAATTCTCTTGTGCTTCTCAGAAATAACTATGAAAAATTCTTTGAAGATTTGGTCTTAAAACTCACTTTCATTTCACGATCGTTTAATTTGAACATTTGTTTGAAATAATTTGAAGTTATTAATTCGTGAATCTCACTCAAATTGTGTATTTGAAACTTATAATTTGGTGTGATCGATTCATTGAATCTTGAGATTTTTATATTCCTTCAAATGATTTAAAATAAACTGTATTTTTTAATCTTAGGTCATGAATCATTTTTTTTTTTGTGACTATCAGAAATATTTGTGAAAAAAATCTCTTGACAAGTCTGCTTTGAAATTGACTGTTGTGCTGCTCTAATAAATGAAATCGCTTTGAAAATGTTTTTGGTCAACTACTTGTTCTTGATATCATCTACTGCTCTGATAAAAGGTTCAAAGAATTTCTGGTTGAAATAACTACTCTGAATTGAAAATCTTTCTTGTGCTACATCCTGAAATTCGTTCTGAAATCATGATAAGTTACTTTGATATTGTTTTGTTTGAAATCATTTGATATTGGTTAATATCTTAAATCTCACACATTCCTTGTCATTGGTATTAATAACTTTGTGTGATCTATTCATTGAATCTTGAAGTTTTCACATTCCTTCAAGTTATTTCAAATAAACCCTTTTTTTAAATCTTGGATCATGATTTATCTTCTTCGACTTGTTGAAATTTTTCTGAAAACCTTCTTGTGATATTATGATCCCCGTTAGCTGAGACAACAAGAGGTATCAGCTTGGAAGTGCTGAAAGTTTTTATTGATCTGATTCTCATTCTGTATATATTTTATATATCCTTCCTGTCTTGTATATATCTTTTAAATTCCCTCTTGTAATTGATTTTTCAATTTTAAAATCATTTATTGATTATTTATCCTGAAATTGAAATCAATAACCAAAGTTGAACTGTATTTAGAACTCATAAAAATTATTATCAGATTATTGAAATTGTGATGAGTTGTGACTATAGTATATTCAAAACAAGAGGAGAGTTTATTTAATTTTTCATGATGATTGAACAGTTATTATAGTATCTTTGAATTGGCGCTTATTTCACGAACATCTTCTTTATCTACCATTATTCTGCCATCCATCAAGATTTTATATTAATGTGGAGAGTTTATTTTTTTTTAAAAAAATCATCTTGAATAAACAGTGGAAATATTTGTGATGAAATTGTGACTATATTTTTTTTAATCTAGCGATAACTGAAAATTTTCAAGAATCCCGGTATAGTTGAGCATATTTGATAATGCGATTAGTTTAGAAATTTATTTCACAAATCATTTCTGTACCTATCAAATTTCTATCATCCATATTGGTTTATATACTGAGGAGTTTTTCATTTTGGAACAGAAAATAATAAAAATATAATATACATAAGTGTTTCTCTAACCTTATTTAAAAATTCAAGCTTTGGTCATGCATGGTTGTGAGATTACTTATATTTAAGATGCAACTGATCTCATTTAAAAATCCAAGATCTGGTTATGCGTGGTCAGTGTACTCTTAATTAAAAAGAAAAAGAAAAGAAAATAATTTAAATAAATACTTTTTTTATGAAATTCTCCTTGGTGTGTAAAAACCAGCCTATCAATCCATTTTCTATATTGTGAAATGTGTTAATATTTTAATGTATATAATGATTTGTTGATTGATAGCTATTGGGATTTGAGATTATTGGATTTTGTCACTTAAGTAATTTATAAGTAGTTAAAATTCATCAATGTTTTGTGCCTTGTCTTTTTATAAAAATTCTTTTGAAAATAATTGGAATCAATATTTTTTAACTCTCTCCATTTTTATAAAATTCATCGTAAATTCATCATTCTAAAAATGTGAAATTTGCCACTAGTTCTTAGAATATTATGATTTTTGTTTGATTGATCGAGATTTATGATGATTATTCTCTCTCTTAAGTTGATATTATATTTTTAGTCAATTATTCCATCGCTATTTTAATTTCTGTATCCTTTTGATGATAACGAAAGGGAGGGAGAATAGGTGAAGATTTTGATCAACGAGTAGATATTCTTTGTATAGTTTAATATTGAAGTTTCAATAATTATTTCCCACCTCATGCACATATCTAGGGGAGTTTTATTGTAGGGGGAGCATTCAAATAGGGGGAGTTCAATAATTCACTGTCAAACACATTTATTATAAAATTATATTCAAAATATTATTTTATGTTTGTCATCATCAAAAAGGGAGATTGTTGTATCTAACAATTCTATGATTTTTGTTTGATAATAACAAACATATATTTATTATTGTAAATGTGTTTATTATTGTATTGTTTCATATATACAGACATGAATATGATATTTATATTTAAATGGAATACTACTACACAAGAGTATTCAAATAGTATTTTATTTAAATATAATATTTTATTTCAACATTTCAAATAGTACAATTTTTATAACTCCACTATTTGTACATTTCACTAAAATACATTACATTTCATATCAAATTTCATACAATGCTCCCCACTACAGTTCACTATGTCACTCATATACGTTTACACTCAGTTACAGATATTCATTCATTCACTCTCTCTTTTACTGTTGTTGTCTTGTCTTTCCCTTCTGCAAGCTTCACTGTCAGTCCAGTCACTTCAATCCTGTCTTCTATTAACCTGTCACAGAAACACGCACACAGTAATCTGGAACAGAAATAATTTTAAATTCTAGTGGATAAAATTTATATTTTTAAAAATTTATTTGCCTTAGAATATTGGTATGTTTCTTATCATTTCTCATGACTTGATCTGATTTATATAGACATCATCAGCAGTGCTCATATATATATATATATATTCTCTGGACGTTCACTATAAATGTATACACATACATAGTATGTATATACGCATATTTCTATGCTGGGAGAAATATACTAGAGTGTGTTCAGGTGAAACCCGACACACATGCATAGTGCATGGGTCAGGTATCCATGAACACACATGCACTGAGGAACGACTATGAAGACCAAGCTCAACCCAGTGCAAGTGAAAATGAATACAATACATGGGTTCGACATGCATGGATCAAAATAAATAAGGCATATATCACATACATGGCAAAACTATGTGCAAATCAATACAGAGATTTAGTTCAGCATGGCTCAAGCATGTGCACAGTTTCAAATGCATACACAGCCAAGTTATATTTATGCACGATGTAAAAATGACCATGGCAGCACAGTTTCAAGTGAAGAAACTAAATGGAGTAAATACATGCACGAGCGCATCAGTTTACAAGATCATACAAATGGTTCAGTAAAATGATATAATGCAAAAATTGGCGAGTGCAAGACAGTCAATGCCAAGCACATGTTGTCGAGGGAATGTCATAGGTAGCAAGCATATACCCAGGTATATATATGCAAGCATGCATATGTAAATGGTGACAAGGCCAAAACAGTTTTCAACTTATATGAACATGGTGAACACAAGCTTTAGGAATGAATACACATATGGCAGTAGTTTTTATTTTGGTCAGAAATTTGCATAAGTTACTTTAGGAAAATGTTCAAATTGAACTTACAAGAAATGCACAGACATTCTCGTTTTGGCAAATGACCAATTGAAGACGGTTTTAGGCAAGTATGTTTTTGGCAAGAAAATAATTTCTTTGTGTTTCCAGAAAAGCACATGTTTGGGAAAGAATTATTTTTTGGCAACAAAAATTCAAGATTTCAAAGCAAGCTATATTGGAAAGTCTTTTGATTTGTTTCGGACATTCTAGTATTACAAACAATATCCAATCTTGGACAAGTAGCTTTCGGCAAACCATTTTTGGCAAGAAGGAAATTTTTTGTTTCCAAAATTTTGATCGTTGTTTTGGGATGAAACAAAATTAAATGTGGCAAGAAAGAAGATTTATTGTTTCCAGAATTTCAGCATTTACATGTGTCAAAATTGGCAACTATACCATTTAAATTCAGCATACAGTTTCAATCAAGAAACAATCTTTTGGGCAGGAAATCACAATTAAATCTTTCCAAAAATCACGCAATGGACACAGATTTTATTTGACAAGAATGCTTACTTTCCAGAAATTTTGAAATCAGTTTTTGTTGGCAAGAAGACAATTTCACAATACCATTCCATGTTTGTGTCCAAAATGTCATTCAAATGCATTTTCAGGATCGTCTGAAAATCAGTTAGAACTCTAGAAAAATCATGGCAACAAATCAGATTAGCACACAAGCCATAATTCAACGGTCCACGATTAATAAGTTTCTAGAATTCTCAAAATCCATTTAAGACCGATTCAAACCTTTCAAGGCAACACAAGGGTGGAAATCACGCATGAATAATCTCAGCCGAACCATTTAAATCAGGCAACAAACTCACACAAAATCAGCCAAGATCATTTATATGAAATCAGGGAGAAGTTCAAGGGATTTATAATCCTATTTAAACTACACCTATCATCATTGGCATATTGATCGAAAAATAGATCAACAATTTCGAGAGCAATCAAAGAAAATAAATTCGAATTACTCACTGTATTTTTGATCGCAAATGTTACTATGAAAATCAACATTTGAAGAAAGATGGCAGTGAAGGGGTATTGGATGGCCGGAAGCTCGCGGAAGGGCTTAATAGAAAATAGAACCTGACAATAAAAAAAGCAAGAGCAGGAAGACATAATCCGGAAGGCCACCACAACCGGCGTCTTCGCCAAAGTCAGTCCGACAAGACCTCCCGGCAGTATCGGCTCGACGAAAGGCTCCTTATAAAGAACCACTCAGATCCAGAACCAAGGAAGATAGAAGCTACAGAACCGACAGACAAAGCCCAAAAAAGACCTTCAACAAATAACCTATCCAAATACCGATACACCTAAAGACGACAATCTCGGAGGAACTAACCCGGAAGAATATGAAGGCCACTCAGAACCGGCTCCCGAAGCGTCGGCTACATACCGAGAAGATCACATTTGCAAAATAATAAGAGCAACATCAGAAGCCACCCTCCAAGAATACAAGCTACCGCAAAGGCCCTACTGGAGGGCTAGCTGGAACCCGGACAGGGATTACAGGCTACCCGTGCTAGACTACCTAGTACTGAAACCAGTAGCGGTTTCAACCCGTCGACTATCAACATACACCATGGGGTCGATTCCCTCTACGTATTCACGATAAAGCTGAAATCCTACATCCGGAAGTTCACGTCCGCAAGCCTACATTCAGAAGCTGCCCTTGAGAATCCAAGCATCATAACCAAAAGCCCTCAAGACCAAGAATGAAATGACCGACCGAGAGCCCAGGCGGATCCGATAACCATACGGCGGAAGGGGCCCAGAACCATTATAAATAGAACCACAGGGATCATATTGAGGGGGACAGGACTTTTAATTTTCTCTTACTTTTTGTATTCTCATAAATAACTTAGAAAATAATATCAATGGAGAATTCCACTCTATGACACTTGTATATTCTCGTTAAAAGCCGAATGAAAGGAGAATTTCTTAAGAAAACTGCTCTGTAAGTGCGTAATTTTATCCCTCTAATTGCAATAGTCGTAGTTCATTACCCATTCTCTAGGGAAGTTTGAGTTTGTATCTATCAACACCCTCGAATGGCGACAAAGCCTCGATCGCTGAGTCCTGATCCGATCTGGTAATCCTCGGTGAGCTTTCGACTTAAGGCCCTAGTATCCCAATTCCCCAATAAAGTCGGCTAGGGAAGAAAGCCAATCCACCTGGTTTTCCCCTAAGATTTGTCCCCATTGATCCACTTCCGGTGTTGACAAAAAATATCATTAACATTTTGACACTAAAAGGAGGGCCTGAACCTCCGACCTTGTGGTTAACAACCATAAGCCTACCTGTGCTGTTCCGTCCCGGATTGGACTAGCTTTGAAGAAGCAAAGTTATGAGCAAGAAACCCAAACCACTACAACAAAATACACTTTTGATGGCAACATGGTACAGCGTTCTGATGCCTCGAGCTGTCTTTTACGGTGGTGGTTGAATAAAACAGCGTTTACATGATGGGGCCCTCTCCCCCACGACAGAACAAAATAACAAATGGCAGTAAAAAAATCATTCTTCTTATTTTCTTTATCTGACGTTTCACTCCGAAACTTCCTTTCCCAGTTTTCCCAGGGAACCCTAACGACGAATACTCTTCCCAGATCCATCCTTTAAATCATCGATTGAACTTGATCAAGCAACCCTGGCATCTCCTTTTCTCCATTGACGGAAACCCTAGTTGAAGTAAGCTATTTTACCCTTCAATATGTTCAATTGGTTGATTTTGCATTATTTTGTCTTATCGATCTTTTACTTTAACCTATTCGATTTTATTAGTTCATTTAACGATTTATTGGTTTGATTTTGCATGTTTTTCACTTGAACTATTGAATAAATGTCTTCACGAAAATTTCAGCTGAATATATGATTTTGAATAAATGTTGTAATTACTTTAATGAAATGATACTTGTATTTCAAAGCAATTGTTTTAAGTCTAGGAATTTGGTTAGAGCATGGATGTTAATAATTTATTTATTGTACAATATGTACATTGTAAATTAGAATAAATCAAAGATTGTAGCGATAGATTTTAGAGGATGGAAATATTAATATTACTTAATATCACTAATATCAATTGCATTTACTCTAAATGAAGTACATATATGATTTCACATAATCAATTCCATTAAGTACCCCTCGTATATCTATGATTAATGACACTATTTTGTTAACTATCATTTGCATGCTTTAGTTGTAATGTTTTTCTTGGTATAGTAGCATTAATTTTGTTATTTTTTATATTCTTTCTCTTAATATGTAGCACATTTATGATTTGTAGTTGATCTGTCTTTTTTCATCCTATTTTGCAACTGGTATTCTTGCATGAAAATTTAGATGATTTCGGAAATTTTCTTGTAGCAAACAACTGTTTTTTTGTTAGAAATTCATTAATAAAAAAGTATATGTATTTACGTAGGAGGGTTGTATTCAAAGTATTAACTATTTTGATCAAACATTAATGGAAAATGATAAAATTTTCTCTTTATTACATAAGTTATTAATTGCTATTATTTGTTTTACTAAAGTCAAAATTATATTTTGTTTTGAATGTACACATAAAAATGCTAATATGATCAAAATTTTACATTAAAATTAGTTATTGAGATGAGTACAAAATATAAGAACAACATTATAATAAATATAAATGTATTACTTTGGATGCTCTTTTGGCACGTCTATGGTAAACATAAAAAATGTACTTCAATGGGAAAATTAGATAATACCTTTCGAGGTGATAGAACTTTCATCAGCATGCTGTTTTGAGTGAGGGGACAACTTTTATTCCTTCATATTAGTAGAGCAAGTTGATGGCCTGTTTTTGTTTCTCAAACTGACTGATAGAAAGGAACATTGGCTGACAGATAAAAGGCTTCTTATTAAATTAAATGAACTGATAATTGAATTGTTTTTGGACCATTGAAACATTTGCTCTAAATAAGAAAATGAAATGCAGAATATTGCAAAATTTATTATACTGTTATGATGACAAGATGAATCTGAATAATTAAATCAAAGACTAACAGCCATTTTCATGTTGTATATATTTTTATCTATTTATGTGGACTTGCATTATATAATTGTATACATAATTGCTAAGTTACATTGCTTACATGATTGCCTCCATAATTGCTAACACGACTGTGGGTACTCATATATTTTGCTTTCGCATTCTTGAAATGCAGGTCAATTGAAATAGCATATCTTTGTTTTTTTATCAATGTTGTGCCATTCTGTTATGTAGAGAATATGATTATTTTGCAAAGCAATTGAATTACATTATAGTATATAACCGTTCTTCAACTAAACTGCAAAATACAACCTAGTTTGGTAACTGAGTAGCAAAACAGACTAGTCTAATTTGCAAATTGAAATGCACCTAGTTTGCAAAACTGAGTTGCAATTTGCAACTCGGTTGCAAAACTGAGTTGCAAAAGAGTGAGTCACAACTTAGTTTTGCAAACTGAAATGGAACTCGGTTTGTAAAACTGAGTTGCAAACAACCATTTCATTTTCATCGTGTTGCATATAACTTTGTATAATTTTTTTAGACCATACCTATATGACCAGCCACAGACATTTTTTACACTTGTTTAGTGCTTGCTTAGCAGTATTGGAATAATCAAATTACTGGGTATGGAGGGTTGACTCAAACTTATTATGATGGTTGGAACAATTTATGACGAGGAGGTCACATAAGGGTTGTAATGGCATGGAAGATGTACTCTTGTTTTATTTCCAAATTACTTATTGATTTTTTTTTTTTTTTTGATTAAAATTAAAGATAGAAACAACATGAATTTTTACTTGGCTGGAAATTTTTCCTACGGAAAAGGCAAAATACATTGAATTGGGGTGTGCAGAAAAGCACCAACTGCCAAATAAGTTGATGTCTAAATTTATATTAAATCCAACAAACTTACAGAAATTAATCATTTTATAATTTGACTAAGTTGATTTTTTACAAATATTAGCTAAATTCACAAAAATCAACAATATGTTACAAATAAGAACTATGGTAAGCAAGTTTTCAAAATACAGCATACTTATTATATACTTGTTGCTAAAATTTCGAACAAGTGAAAAATCTCCAAACGCTTAGTATTATAAATAGTGTCTTTAATAAGCTTCATCGTCGTAACTTTAACTTCAGTGTGTACCGGAATCTGATTTAATAGCTCCGAAATCACAAAATTATAATACCTTCATAGCTTACACTCACTTACTAAGATAATCTCATAGTCTGTGTGACATTGTTTGTGTGCCTTCATAGCTTACACGATATAGTATTAAATATTAATGACAACAGACATTGTTTGTGCACCTGCAACTACTATAAATAGGGTCCACGATTACCTAATCAGGGTTTAACAATGTGGTGGTAAATAATATTATTAGAGAAGGAAACTATTAAAAGTTTCCAGGATTGTCGCTAACCTACTAAGATAATCTCATAGTCCGTGTGGCATCCTCTAATTTGAATTTTCCTGGCATTGAGTGTTTTAGCCATTACTTACCATATATACCTGAATTAATGCAGCTTGTAACCGAGATATTAGAGAAAACTAAACCCAAGGATTAGTCGATTGTTAAATAGGTTTAGAGTCACATGAGTTTCTAGTAGCCATTTAGTTGAAAGAGTTGAGATAAAGGGCCATTGTAAAAGCATTAAGATAAAACTATAAAATTTATTAAATGAAAGTTAACTTGATCACTAAGGAAAAAGTGTATATAAAATTAGTAAATAAAAATATGAAACAGTGGTTAACCCTATGGATGCACTGTTATATTCCAAAGTACATAAATTTTGAAATAAATTAGGAATGTAATGTTGTAGCCTACTACAGAACAACTAGTGTACATATACGAAGAAATAATTCACTGTGAGATAGGGTGTAGGACTTTTACCAAAAATATAATAAAGGATGAACAATGCATTACTTGTCATTGAGTAATGAATATATAAGTTCGATATTTATGAATTAGCAAATTACCAAGTAAAAATGAGTATTATATTTGGTCGTTTTTTTTTTTTTTTTTTTTTTTTTTTTTTACATTCTTTCATATGGAGCAAAAGCATGACAGCCAGTGCTCTATAAACCATCAAAGACATGTGCATGCTAATAGTAATTGAATTTAAGGGTGGAAACCCATAACCTGTACCACTGCAAATTGATTAACAGTTTGGAAATCAAACTTGTTTCTTATCTTTCTATATAATAAATAAATCAATAACATAAAATGAAATGGGAAATGCAAGATATCAAAGATAACATTCCTAGAAATAATGAGGAAAATGGTTATGCAATTAATACATGTCAGTCACTTAACAAAATAGAAATTTCCATTGAAGTTAATACTTACTAAACAAAAATTTCCAAAAGATGGTATCTTCGATTTTTTGTACTCATTTTGTGAATTGTCCCTGTCAGTCACATAGTAAAACCTGTTGCATTAACAGTAATAAAAAACAAAATAAGGAAAACCATTAAAGATAATAAAATTCATTATATTTTAAGGTTTTTGGAAAACGTATATTGTAAATAAGATATTAAAAGGCAATGACATTAAATGTTGCATTTATACCTTCCTCTGAGTTCAAATTTTCATAAAATAACTGAAACTCATAAGTAAACAAATGAAGCATGTTGCCACGGCATTTCCTCTGCAACAACAACAAAATGTGTGCGAGTAAAATGTGTCTTAGTGGCATTTTGTTATATATTTTGTCCTTTTTATGTTATAAACTCACCTATAAATATGGGCTCTTATGTTAAATAAGAATGTGCTGGCTTTTACAAATTGTTATCCCAAAAAAGCATGCAATTATTTGAGTTATTTTCAGTATTACTTCAGATTTACTCAAATAAAAATAGAATTATAACCTATGGGAATCATTTATGTATTCTTCTCACTATATAAATTTAAGTCCAAAGTTAAGGGAAAGGTAATAATTGGAATAAAAAGAGATAAAGCTGAATTTACATCTTTTGGATTGTGTACCATTACTAATCAAATGGTTCTTTCACCAAAAGCTTCTGTTCACGTGGTTCATCTCAAATTAGCATTTTTGTGAGTTCACAATCTATAGAAACAACTATTTCAGGAGATGAATATTCTTCCACTGTGACTTATAATTAGGTAAAAAAATAGGAAATGAATCAGTAGTGTTAATTTTTTTAAAATATATTTTAACTCTTTTTTCCATTAATTTTGCCAGTCATTATTGGTTGAAAGTAGAATCAACTGAAAATAAAGTTAAACTATTTTCTATCAGCTGCTGCGTTCTTTGAAATTTCTGACTTGAACTGTCTTCTGTCTTCGTAGATTTAACATTTGTGGCACAACATTTTGTTTCTTTATTGTTATCTATTTTAGTGTTTGGGATTACTAACTAGTTCTGGCTTCCTATCTGTAGCTCGTCTTAGGCTCTCATATAGGAGTTTTAATTTCTGGAAAGTATTCGTTTTGATTTTTTGTCAATCACATTATTATTAGGTCTAATTTGTGACTATTACTGTGTCAGGAAACATGGTTATTGAGTATTGCAAGTGCTAATACGAACTCAGTAAACTTATACATTTACAATCGTAGTTTCATCTGCATCGACTCTACTATTAAATAAATTTTTTCTAGTTATTTTTTATTTTAATTTTACTGGTTCATTTCTGAAACGTGAGAGTATCCTTTCCTTTTTGTTTTGGTGGTGTTTTTGCTGTTTTTTGTGTAATCCTGTTATAAGAAGGCAATATTGGGCGAAGTTGTTCCACTCTGCTGACAATGGACCGAGTAGCTATAACGTATAAAAAAGAACCAGTATACCAGGTTTGCCTGGAAAGAATTAACTAGATTTCTATAAAATTAATTGGATTTTATAAGGTTAATAGAAAATTAATTCATCTTATTGAAAATAACAAAGTCTTACAAAAATTAAATAAGATTTATAAGAACTAAATAAGCATATCGATACCCCACTGTGAGGTCATGGCATGCTCCAATGATTCTGTTTTACTAAGCAATGCAAGGTCAATTCTGAGGATTTGAAGATGCAAAAACTGCTCTTTATACCACTGATGATTTCTACCATTACTGTTTTGTTCATTTGACACATAAAAATTTGATATAAATACCGAATGAATGCAATATCAGGAAATTTAGGCAATGTAATTTTAGATGCATTTCTGATTATGGCACTTTGTAAGGGGGTTGCAAGAGCATGCATTGCTCATGTTGTTCCTAAGCAAGGTTTTTTTTCTTCCTTTTTATCCATTCACTTACTGATCTACTCTAACTAGGTAATAGAGAAAAATAACATTACTGTTCATTGCAGACACCTTATAGTATTGATATTGCTGTTCAAACTTGCAAAGCAAGCTGATCTCATTCCCCTAGGTTTCAATCCATAAATCTTGCTCGATTTTTTCCAATGTTGTACATATGTCTCTTACTATATTATTCAAGACAAACCAAAGAAGTAAAATAGCATGCTGGAAATCAATCGTTTGGAAATGTAGGAGTAACATATTTCATGCATGATGCCTTATATAGGTGATGCTCCCTACTGCATTTGCCTAGGATGACTATTGGAAAGTTACTGTAACTGTTGCATGTGTCTCCAAGTATGTTCTCATGTTTTTTTAAACATGTATGGATTTTTCCTGTTTTGTTTCCTAAGCTAAATTCAATACTTTGGAAATAGCTATAATTAATGGTAAACTCAATTTCAACTTTAAATTTACAGAAATTTAACTACGTTTTTATGTACAATTTACTCATGGATGCTTAAGGTTAAATGTGTTGGTGCATTCAAGGAATTTATGAATCAAAGACCAAACACCGAAGGCTTTCATGGATTTCTTCCTTGGGTACTTGCAATGTTCTTGGGAGATTTGGCCCCAAACCCATTGATTTGGTTGTTACAACTTATCAGGTTCCTATCATATCCCATCCATTACTGAAGATGAATTTACAATTTATATCATCAAGACAAGATAATTGTATGTTAACCATTTGCAATTGTTTGTATTTTGCAGGCTGCAATTCTGTTGCTGTTGAACAAAACAGATAGGTTGAGTTATACAGAAATCAATACATAATTGAGCTTGTCGGATGATGGTGTGATCAGATTAATTCATTCTCTTTCTTGTGCTAAATACAAAATTCTTATTAAAGAGGCAAGTTCTAGGTCAATCAGTTTGAACACCAGTTTGAATTCATTTAAAAGTTCGCTGATAAGATGAGAAGGATTAAGGTACTATACATTTTTTGATTGTCTACTATCATCTTACAAGTAACACATCTTTATACAACCTATACTTGTTCCTATGATCTGTAGATTCCTCTACCACCGGTTGATGAGAAAAAGAAGGAGATTGAAGACGTAGACAAGGACATAAGATATGCCATCAATGCCTCAATACTCCGAATCATGAAAAATCAAAAAATGTTGAGCCATCAAAACTTAGTGCTGGAATGCGTCGACCAACCTAACCGCATGTTAAAAGTAATTAATTGTTTTTGTAACATGCAGGGACATGCACTGGCTTCAAGAACAACTGCCTACTATACCAAATAGAAGTTCACCAAGGAGCTTGGAGGAGCTGACTGGAACATGCGGATATGATGTTTGCATACTGGTACTAAGAGAAAGACAGCTACAGCTTTATAATATAGGGATAGCTGCCTACTGTAATATGGGGACATGCGGAATGAAACAAAAGATGCAAGAAAATTAAGTTAGGCTCAAGTACAACCCAGGTATTATATCTATCTTGATGTTTACTCCATGCTTTTTAAGCTTCCTTTTATTGCTTCGAACTTGTGAATAAACTGTTGCGTGTTATCTTTGCAAGTATCAATGTTAAGTTTATTTATGATACAATCTAAGTAGTCTTCCAAATTGCTTTAGTTATTGCAACTCAGTGGCTTTCCATTGTTTTTTGATCATCATAAAAATTTATAAATAATGGCGTGCCACTACAATAAAAATTGCTGATGACTCGTACATTCATCAGCAAAACTTCATTATTAATATACCAACGTGAATTGTTAGTTAAGCTAGCAATTGCTTCATAGTGTTTCCCATGTTAATAATTATAGCAGAAATTGACTTAAAGAACAACTTGTTTGACTGGCTACATTTCATATTATTACATGTTGTTTATTAATTCATAAATTGAATGAGTCATATTCAGTTATAGAAGCGATTTAAGTACAAAACATAGACTGTCAAAAAATGAAGAAGCAAATTAGAAGTATGATAATCTTACATGCCTCAAATGGTTGAAGAGGGGACGCTCTAAACATGTAGTAGCCGTAGATTTTCTTACTGTTGTACTAATTTCTATACGTAGAATTTATTGATTTAATTGCCATGTTCTGTGAATCTTCAATATCGCCTTAATACTAAATAATTAGCACGTAACTAGTGTTAGAACCTTTGATTTTAAAACAAATGAGCCAAAAGGGGCGTCATCCATATTGGTTGCTACCTACCAACAACCATGTGTTGCTCCTATTGTATGCGGCAACACATGTTAGCCACCTTTTTGACCTCCTGATTGGAGTTAAGTCGAGCAAGGGTGCTGGCTTACTTTGCCCGCGGTGCAGCAACGCCCTTGGCCTTGAGTCCAGTTCCTCTCTATATAAAAAAAATAGAGTGAAAAATTGAGCTCAGTGAGAAGTGAATATATATATATACACACACACACACACACACTCTGTGTGTTATTTATATTGCTTGTGTTTGTAGAGAGTATTTATAAGTGAATAAATGACATGTTCTCATGCATTTTGGAAGCTACTTATTGTTTTGGGTGATTAACTTTGCTTCTGAGTGTACTAACAATAGTGATTTTTTTTTATTTTTGCTTTACAGGTAGATAGACAACACTGATGGGAAACATTGTTGCGATTGGTTATGGGTCAAAGTTATTCTTGCTGCTAAGACTATATTTTGGTTTGTTAGAATGTATGAACTACTATTTTTGGTCGCTACTACTTTGTGTTTGTGCATGTTTGATGTCTCACTACTATTTTATGAAATAGTGTGGACGTATTGTGTATGTTTGATGTAAGAATATTATATATTTTTATTATATAATTTTACTTGTTGGTTTTGAATTATGTGATTAATATAAAATGTGTTATTAATATGATGCATTGATTATGAAATGTGGTGTCAATATAATATGTTAATTTTAAACAGCCATTAAAATGCTGAGACTGATTTTGGACTTTTTATGGCGTTTTTTAAACGCTATTGAAATATTTTATGTGGATTTTTCAATGGCGTTTTTAAACCGTCGTAAATAGTTTTTTCAAAAATTGACATACAAACACTTATAGCAATTCATAAACGTTTTAAATAAATATCAAAACAAAAAGTAAACGCTATAAACAAGTCAACCTAAACGCCATGAAATGTGTTAACAGCACAAAAGAAATGCCATTGAACAATATTTTTCACAGCGTTTCATTACTGCTATAGTATGCTTCTGACTTTTAACTGCATGTTGATATACAACGTATGTAAAAACGCTGTTAATACCTGTTATGGCATTTCTTAAACGCTGTAAAAAGTCATATTTTTTGTAGTGAACGAAGGCTTTCAGGATCTCGGGCGGATAGGTCGAGAACCACTAGCCATAGGGTAATGGAGGAGCAAGAGTTAAGGGCAGAGGCTTTGAGAGTAATAAAGCGGAAGAGCAAAATGGAACTACATACTTACGAGAAGGGGAATAGCGATTTTCCCACATAGAACAATCCATGGTGTTCCTATCCAGTAGATCTACAACAGAGGACATTAGTGTTTTCCCCAATTTAAAGGAAGCTCTCTACATGCAAGTTAAGGGAATAACGCTCGAACGCGAAATAATGGATGATTTCAATCGCTTCGCTAGCAAATGGGCTAAAGAGATGATGACTCGATTCCGGTATGTTTCGGAAAGAAAGGATGAAAGCGTTAGAACCACAACTGAAATGGTTCGTAGAAGAATTAGGCCCCTTCAGCGAAAAGAGAAGTGTGTGCCAAAGAGACCCCAAGAATGCTACCTCACTACTTCTAGGGAAAATGTTTACTTTCTAACCAAGCACGAACTCAACTATTGGATCTCCACAAAGAAGAGGCCTAAATATGAAAGAAAAATAAGAGGACCTTACTGTCATTACCACTTGATGAATAGACATGAGACTAGGTACTGCAGAACTCTTGAAGAGGCCATCGTCAGATTTGTCAGTCAAGGCCAATTACGATAGTTTGTAAAAAAATCAAGATGAGTTTGAGGAAATCCTTAGGAAGAGGATTGATACACGTGTGACAATTTACAGAAAGCCAAAATGGGGTCCAATCGCCAACGGACTAAATCCCTCGTCATCGCCAAATTGGCCGGGGCGAGGCATCCCCCGGAGGGGGATGGTGTGTTAGTCTTTCTCCATGCCCAAACCAGAGGGGTAAGGGTTGAAGCATCGAAAGCATAAGCCGTCGTTTCACACTCGAAATGGTTGTGGCGATGCATCTAAAATTATCACGCCCTGCCTCTGCTCGCAGAAGAGTAAGCCCTGCCTCTACTAGAACTAAGCACGTCCTACCTCTGCTCGCAGAAGTGCACGTCCTACCTCTGCTTATGTTCCACATTACCCGCAGAAGGGAACATAAACCCCTATCATCGCCTACGATGGTCAGGATAAGGCACCCCTTAGAGGGGGGTGGCGTATAAGCCTCTATCTGTGCCTACGATGGACCGTGTAGAGCGTCAAAGAAGTAAACCTTAGTTCTGTGCCTACGATGGCCCCGTCTAAGTTTCTAAGCCCTTATCATCGCCTACGACGGTCAAGATAAGGCGCCTCCTAGAGGGAGGTCCGGTAAGTCCTTGGGCCCTGCTTGTGGATAAACTAGTCAAGCGCTTCAGACGCACATGCCCAGAGAGTGGCCAACAAAGCACGTACATCCTCTGCTTTATCAACAAAAGCCCAGGGGGAGGCTCAAGAGGCACATACAACTTTTGCTTCCCAAATCAAATCCAAGGGGAAACTCGCTCTGTTAATACCGGAGGAGGTTCTAGTCTTCAATACTAATACCCGAATCTGGATCGATTCGGGGCTTCACCAGTCCTGGAGGGGGGTCCCGGTCTTCAATACTAATATCCGAATCTGGGTCGATTCGGCGCTTCACCAATACCGGAGGGGGGTTCCGGTCTTCAATACTAATACCCAAATCTGGGTCGATTCGGCGCTTCACCAATACCGGAGGGGCGTTCCGGTCTTCAATACCAATACCTGAATCTGGATCGATTTGGCGCTTCACCAATACCAGAGGGGGGTTCTGGTCTTCAATACTAATACCTGAATCTGGTTCGATTCGGTGCTTCACCAATACCGGAGGGGGGTTCCGGTCTTCAATACTAATACCGAATCTGGTTCGATTCGGCGCTTCACCAATACCGGAGGGGGTTCCAATCTTCAATACTAATACCCGAATCTGGGTCGATTCAGCGCTTCACCAATACCGGAGGGGGTTCCGGTCTTCAATACTAATACCCGAATCTGAGTCGATTCAGCACTTCACCAATACCGGAGGGGGTCTGGTCTTCAATACTAATACCCGAATCTGGGCTGATTCGGCGCTTCACTAATACCGGAGGGAGTTCCGATCTTCGGTACTGATACCCGAATCTGGGCCGGTTCGGTGCTTCACTAATATCAGGGGGATTCTAGTCACCTATATACCAACACTCGAATTTGGATCCATTCAGCTCTTTGTAGTAGCCGAAAGGGATTACGATCCCCTACGTATTAATGTCTAAATATAGGATGAATCGGTTTCTCGACAAGGTCCTAAAGCGAACTGGCGGTCTTACATGCCAAAACCTGGAACAATCCTGCAAAATTACTACCAGATATAGAGTCACTAAGACCACACTTTAGTTATGAAAAGCCCAATCCACGGATCGAACCAGAAAAAGTCGCTCAACCCTCTCGGAAATTCAAGTAAAGGGCTCAAGGTTTACCACCAAAAGTGGGCTTATAAACCCCTCAGGGAAGTGCTTTCAATTTATACATTTATTAGTTTTTTTCTTTATATATATGTCAAATCCTTACGTAACTCTAAAAAATGACATCGTACAATAGCATCGGTTCAATGGGCAATCAGGAAGAGAATGACAGACGGTTTCAATAAACATCCTGTGAATAACTTCTAGGCGACTTTTCGTTGGAATATATTTTAAGGACGGCTGATTCGAGAAGAAGTTCTTTTTATAAGACATGTAGTACAGGTCCGCCGGAAATCGTGATCACTTCCAAGTCTAGTAAGACTGATCCCTTCCAGTCTAACAAGGCTACAACAAGTTACTATAGCATCAAAAACAAATTGGCGATACTGTACACTCGCTACAATCACATATACAACAAAGTGAGGTGATGCAAATGCAGCGTGTGAAGTACAGATAAAAGTGCGATAAAACGGGATGAAAGGTTGCGGTAGACAAACAAAGGCATCATCCCATACTAACAAAGCAAAACATAACAACATCACAATGTCACAAAACAGTCACGGAGACATAAAAACACCAACATGAGTCTAAGTCGCAACATAGACCTACACAAAGTTAAAACGCGAGGATCGACACTCGCTTATACAACCGACCTAAAAGCATAGTTCACAAAGATAAAAGAAGCGATCATAGGCAAGATAAGAAGACTAAAGACCCTTGTTCTTCCTAGGTCTACCAACCTTCCTTTTTACCCGAGTAGAGCAGGAAAGAGGTTCACCAGCCAAGGGCTTTTTGCATTTTGGAACGGCCAACTCAATGTCCCCTTGAGCAAAAGAGGCGACGACACTATCCCGAGACCTGAGAGTCTGGATTAACTTTACCTTGTCTTTCTCTAGGATAGAGATACGCTCAAGATTGTCCCTACGAAGCCTTTGAAGATCGAAAGCTAGTGTGTGCCAACCACTCATCTGTTTCACAGTATAATCCTTGAGCATATTCATGTGTTCCCCAAACTGGTACATGGCGGTCTCGAGCCGAGCAAGCATTTGGGTCTTCGCAACGTTCATTTCACTAGAAATTGTTAGTTGGTCAGATAGAGACATATCCACGTCAGAAGACACTCCATGCAGATCCCAACCTCCGAATCGTTTGGCAAGCTTAGGATTGCATGGCTTCGGGGCATAATGGGGCCTCCTAATAATTGTTTGAAGCTCCACATAAGTGGGATCGACAAAGGGGGAATTTACGGATGGTGGGCCAGCCGTCTGAACTTCGGTCATCGGGACGTCTAAATCGAAAAACTTGTCCCACTCACAACGCTTCTGAGATATATCCATCCTGCACAAATGAATCCATGAATGGCCATATATAATTAGGGGATTTAAGGGTCGGTCAAGATAAATACAAGTGGTACGACCGAAGAGAAAGCCACGAACGATCAACCTCTCTAGCCCTGGTCGCATACGACGAACTCATGCTGATCTCACGTGCTTGACTCGAAACAATCGCTCACACAGGACCGTTCATGATCGACTTAAAGTTAAATAGAAGCAATCCTCCACCAAATAAGCTTGAGCAACCATAAAGATCAAACCAAAAGTATAAGTGATAGAAACAATACCAAGACCAAACAAGGCTACGCGACTCGAACATTTCACCAAGCATCGTATGTGCTAATAAGTTTGTGCCCCTCTAGACACGACACCTAAGACCAAACTGTTTGCACACAATCATAAGATTGGCAGTCATGCATAGTGTGAACTAAGAGGTTGTCTAAAACGTCTCAATGAACACATGATGTGTACAAAGTTCAAAACCAGAGTAAAGGGGGACCTACAACAACACAAATCATGTCCGATGACCGCATGAACTTTGGAAAACGATTCGAGGAGCATAAAGGAAATCTTATGCCCACTAAACCATGTACCACTAATTCAAAGGAAAATGAGGATTCACAAACCTGTACTCCACAAATTAATGACATGGAAGGAAGGATGAAGTGGCTACCATTAAAGCGTTTTCTCCAAAAGATAGGAAACAAATTAAAAGTGAAGAGTAGGAAAACAAAGGAGAAAACCCCCATGCCAGATATGCATGGCCGAATATGCGAAGAATCCTTCTGGAGGATCCCTAAGGAAGGTTAGAGGAACAACAATCACAACAGCCACGCTCATTATGCCAACGTCATCCAATATGGCATTCGCAGACTGTTGGATAAAAGCAAAGACGGCTTGGATGCAAACATCTCCTAAGGACCAGGAATCTTTGACCTCTTCCGTAGGTGAGTTTTTATGATATATGATTCTACCAGGTAACATCGTTTCATAATAGCACAATTAGTACGTACATCACTTACACAAATGTACGTACCACAAGCATTTTCAATATTACTAAGTGCCATCACACCTCGAGTAACAGAGGTCAAGCAGGCGGAAACCTAAGTCAAACACAGATAGGGGAAACGGAGAAAGTCATGACCTTTATGCCTTAACCAGCATACGATTATGCTCCGCGCGAGCATCCTAAAATCCTAGGCAAAACTGACATAGTTACAGAGGGAAATAGACCTGATGACATTGAAGTTCTTTCAGGAGTAGAGTTAATATTAGCACCTAGACCTATCCTTATAAACAAGCGTAACTTAGGCTAACCATCGTGTTGATCCTGATGCGTAACTAGGTTTGCGAGTATAGGAAATGTGAAAATGCTCACCAGTAGTCAAGCTTGGGTCTTCAAGGAAAAGGAGGATTCGAGCGGTTTTCTTTTGTGTGAACAACAATCTTGTTCAGGAATTTGATTTGCAGATGAATTACGGAAGCAATGAAGAAGAAAAGTTTAGGTACAAAGTCCAAGGTTAATCTGGGCCACACAAGTAAAGGCCAATCAAGGCCTCTAACTTAGGAAGACCAAGAGACCCTTACATGACACTTCAAAGAAAAGACAAAAAATTGACTTGAAAAGTCAAAAACACCCCTTCACCAAGGGAGGCAAATGTTACTGTCAAAATCAACATTCGAATAAAGATGGAAGTGAAGGGGTATCAGATGGCCGGAAGCTCGCAGAAGATCTTAATAGAAAATTGAACCTGACAATGAAAAAAGCAAGTGCAGGAAGACATAATTCGGAAGGCCACCACAACCGGCGCCTTTGCCAAAATCAGTCCGATAAGACCCTCCGGCAGTATCGGCACGACGAAAGGCTCTGTATAAGGAACCACTCAGATCCAGAATTAAGGAAGGCAGAAGCTACAGAACCAACAGACAAAGCCCAAAGGAAAACCTTCAACAGATTACCTACCCAAATATCAATACACCAAAAAACGACAATCTCAGAGGCACTAACTCGAAAGAATGTGAAGGCCACTCAGAACCGGCTCCTTAAGCGTCAGCTACATAACTGCCGAGAAGATCACATCTGCAAAATAATAAGAGCGACATCGGAAGCCACCCTCCAAGAATACAGGCTACCGCAAAGGCCCTAATGGAGGGCTAGCAGGAACCTGGACAGGGATTACAGGCTACCTGTGCTAGCCTACCTAGTACCGAAACCCAGTTTCAACCCGGCGACTATCAACATACACCACGGGGTCGAGCCCCTCCACGTATTCGCGATAAAGCCGAAAGCCTACATCCGGAAGTTCACGTCCGCAAGCTTACATTCAGAAGCTGCCCTTGAGAATCCAAGCATCATAACCAAAAGCACCCAAGACCCAGAATGAAACGACCAAGACCTAGGCGGATCCGATAGCCATATGGCGGAAGGGGCCCAAAACCATTATAAATAGAACCACAGGGATCACATTGAGGGGGACGGGACTTTTACTTTTCTCTTACTTCTTGTATTCTCAAAAGTAACTTAGAAAATAACATCAATGGAGAATTCCACTCTATGACATCTGAGTATTCCCGTTAAAAGCTGAATGAAAGGAGAATTTATTAAGAAAACTGCTCTGTAAGTGCGTACTTTTATCCCTCTAATTGCAATAGTCGTAGTTCATTATCCATTCTCCAGGGAAGTTTGAGTTTGTATCTATCAACATCCTCGAATGGCGACCAAGCCTCGATCGTTGAGTCCAGATCTGATCTGGTAATCCTCGGTGAGCTTGCGACTTAAGGCCCTAGTATCCCAATCCCCCACTAAAGTCAGTTGGGGAAGAAAGCCAATCCACCTGGTTTTCCCCTAAGATTTTTCCCAGCTGATCCACTTCCGGTGTTGACAAAAAATATCGTTAATAGCAAGTAATCCCCAAATCATCAACCAAAATTGAACGACGCCTCGATGAACATCAGAGAATTTTTCCAGAAGATCAAAAGTGAAATCGCAGATTGATTTGGAGCAAAGGATTTTGAAAACCCTATTTTATGAAGTCGGCCGACATTGTTTATGGGGACAAAACATTCCCAATGAAATAATAAGATAGTGGGTCGGCTTGCTTTTATTGGGTTTAGGGTTTTTAGAGGTTATTTTTTATTGTATTGTTTTTATTCTCTTTGTAAATCGATCATTTGTGTTTTCTTGTTTTCTGTAAAACTAGGTCATCTAGTTATAGAATATAACTAGGAGTTTACTAGTATCTGTAAAAACTAGGTATACTGGCTACAGGTTTGTAGCTAGGGGAAAATCTGATCTAGGGGACATAAATCGGTCTAGGGTTTTGAGCATAGGATTAGAACAGGAGCGAATTCGTGAGTTTACAGGGTTTGTAAGCAGGATCTGTTTTATTACCTAATAGAAACCTTAGTGAATGCAGCAGTAGGAAAGGTTTGCCGAAGCTGGGTAAAATCCGTGTCACTTCCGCATTTACTTACTCTGCTATTATCTGTGCTGTGATTACTTTTAATATCTCGATAAAATTCAATAAACTCTATTCATCCCCCCTCTAGGGTTAATCTAGATACAACACTCTTCATCTTCGAGATCTCTCGAGCATCATCAACATCTAAACCCTTGTCGATATCATGATACTCCACCTTAGGACCATCAGCAGTGATCATATTAACCTCTCCACCTTGTTGCGGACTAGGTTCTTCAACTGTCACCTGCCTTCTTCCATCTCCCCTCATCCATATCAGAGGGCTTCTTCTCATCTCCATCAATCAGACCATTGAGGCATGAAACATCCACTATCATAGGCTTCCAAATCCCACAATATCTACCATCAAAAATAGTCATCCACAAAAGCAAAATCATCTCCGACGTCTACAATCTTCAATCCTACAAACTCTCTAAGCTATGCGATGATCTGAGCTCTGACACCAGCTATTGGTGTTTTATACGCCGCGGAAGTTTGACAAAGTGACAGAAAAATAGGATCTTTTTCACCCAATAACTTGAAGAAGGATTTGATTGAAAATAACAACTTAATAGATCGAAAATAATAGCAATTCACAAAATATTCTACTCAACCACCCTCTTTATTGATTCATCAAAAACAATTTTTGTTTACACCTAGTGGATCAAAACAAAAAATAAACAAAAATACAATTGAATCAATAACCTTATTGAGAAAGGAAAAGAATATCCAGATGACTACAAATATTGTTAGAGAAGAAGAGAGATGAAGAACGATGGCAAACCTATGACTCACATGATTCCGTGTTATTTGATCTAACCAAGAAGGCCGCAAATATAGGAGAATGGAAGACCTAGACAAATATTCAAAACTGCCCTTCAAAATATCTCCAGAATATAATCTTTTATTTCTTTTATTTTATGATAGAATCAATCAATCAATCAATCATACCAATCAATCAATCAGTCAATAAAATCAATTAATTGATTACATCCCCTTCATAAAATATTTAAATCAAAAAATTTAACATAAGAAAGGCAGTCCATCACATAAATGCTCCTTGTTAATGCATGTTTCCCATGCATTCCTATCACATACTCGAAATAACGTATATCTTTTTTTTATTCATCATTTAACAGTTCTACATTAATAAGTTCACTTTTTTAATTTAATATTTTATGTCGTTTTATTAGTATATTTCTTTCTCATCAAATGACCAATAATCTCAACTTTTTCCTGCCATTTTGACTTAAACAAAACAAGATGATATATTGTAGAATTTGATTGGAGAAAAGGTTAAATGGCTTCGTATCTTTATATATTCATACGTTATATAATGGCTAACTTGGTATAGTCATGTTCATATAAGTAAAGTTGGTGTATTTATATTTTTACATATTTAGAGTGAGTTTGGCGCAAGCGAAAGCAGAGAATTTTACCCCGTTTTAAGCATAATGGAAGGGTAAACTTAATAAATTATGCTAATTAAGCATAACGGATGGGTAACGGACCACATTTGGTCCAGCGGGGAAACGAGGCATTTTGCCCCGTTTTATAACGGATGCGCCAGACGCGTCCGTTATATAAACGGAGCAAAATGGTGCCCCGAACAACCCCTTAGCTTTCTCATAACTTAATACTATATAAAATCTGCATGTTATTACATGGATGCTAATAAAAGGTTTTCTCTCAAAAAATGAATATTTTAGACATAGACCTTGCCTAATGAATGTGATGAGGGCTGTGAAGGCTCAAGTTACAAATTTAAAGAGGGTTGGTATGATATTTGACTCCACAAAAGATATACATTTTATAACACATATGCACGATAAGTTGGATCTAGTGTACAAATACTAAGAACAAATAACATAAAATCAAAAGTTCAGAGGCAAGAATTAGTATGCTCGTGTGAGGGAACATATAAAAAAATTAGGACACCGCAAAAAAAAAAAGAGGAAATAGATGGTTCAATTGTAAATCAAAATTTACAGTGAATTATAATTTTAGTGACAAATACAGACTGTGTTTAAAGCTGAACACTCTCATAACCTTAACCTATTAGAACTTTTCCATTATTTGAAATCATAGAGAAAAATCGACTTTTCACAAGCTGAACTTATGAAGAAAATGCATTCTTCTAGAATAAAGCAAGGTCAATTTTTCTCTTATATCTGCGAAGAAACTGGTGGAGCCAATAGTTTAAATTTCACTAGATTGGATAGCAATAATTTAATACAAAGAGCACGAAGAGAGCTTCTTAAGAATGGTGATGCTCAGTGTCTTCTCGAATACTTTAGCCATAAAGAAGTGGAAAATAGACATTTCTTTTAATCTTTTTAAACACACCAAAATGGTGTGATACGCGGTGAATTCTTTTATGATGCTAAATCAAGAAGAGATTATGGATTGTTTGGTGATTTGGTATGCTTTGATACAACATTTCATACAAATAATTATGACATACTATGTGTGTCAATTGTCAGCATCAATCACCATGGACAGACATCACTTTTCGGAGGCAATCTGCTAGATGGTGAAATGAATGATGCAGTAACACAGTTATTTAGTATATTCTTGGAGGCTATGAGAGGTAAAAAACCAAAAAGTATATTCGCATATCAATCGACGGCTATATCAAATGTCGCGAATAATTTATTTCTTGAATCTCATCATGGTTTATGTTTGTGGCATTTGTGTCAAAATGTTGCAAAAAGCTTAGGTAATTTTGGATATAAGTCATTTTCATCAGAATTTAACAATTGCATATATAAACTAGAAACTATAGAAGAATTTGAACAAAGTTAGGATAATTTTCTTGAAGTTAACAGGCGTAGGGATAATGAATGGTGAAGAAAAACTTATGAGTTGAGAAGGAAATGGGCATAAGTCTACAGTAGTTCTCATTTTTGTGCTGGTTTGACCACATCACAAAGGAGTGAGAGCATAAATAAATTCTTAAAGGATTATTTTAACCATGGTAAAAAAAATTCTTCAAGAGTTTGTAGGTCGCTACTCTAAAGCTATGGAAAATCGTTGTGAAAAGGAAAATGAGGCAGAATATTTGACACAACCAATGTGAAAACCCGTAACTTCCCCGTAAAGGAAAGTGTCGGATAGTTCGAGAACAAGCCACAACAGAACGCATACAGAAGAACATTTCATTGTATATTACAACAATGCATCAGATTACAAGAATATACAGAGTATAAATGAATGAATATTACACAGAAATTATCAGAGATTACAATAAATTGCATAGCAGCGGAAAATAATACAATACACAACTAGAAGGAGATATACGGATACAAAGCTTTCCGGATATCGTTCCAGCTGTAAACCAGGATCCTGTGAATATAAATCTGCAAAACCAAAACTACTAGCTGCCCGTGTCAAAATAGGGGCACCCAGAGTTTAGGTTAAAACAATAAACTCCAGGTCAGTCATGTGACTGGTGTGAGAACTAAAACAGTTAATAATCTTTATTGTAAATCATTAGGTAAATCAAGGGACCACGCCGTATAACACGAACGGGTTTCCTCCCAAGAATACCAGTGCATAAAACAAACAGCGCAATGCTAAATAAAGAAAAATGAAGCTGTTATAAGACCCAGGTCCTATCACACAATGCAACGCAAGCCGGGGGATAGGGTTTTCCCTTATAACAGCCAAAGAATGCTTGATACGTCTAAAACAAATCATTTGATACTATTATAAGTGCATAGTGTATAAAACACTTCAAATCATAAATATCAATCATAGGCGGCATGAATGGCCCATAACACTATGTCGCCATATATAAGTTTACAATCAAAACCGCAAATGTCGTATTGGAAGTTGGGTTATCATTTATGGTATGAACCGAGGCTAGGGGCAAGATCCTCTACCGATTCGAGACGCTCTAGTCCGTGTCTCAGGAACAGCCGCAACTGCCCCATGGATCGTCAGGGCCGGTCCACCGATGTGGATTATTATGCCTGAACACTACGTTTCCCCGCCCTTTGGGGCGTAAGCCTGGCCCGTCAGCCGACCAGAAGCATCGGCCGAAACTGATATCACGAGGCGCCTCGCTTTTCAGCAAGTAATAATAAGTAACATCCACATGAGTCAAACTCGTCAGCCAGTTCAAGCACTGACGCCACTCATAACTAGAAAGAAACGTAGGTCCTCCCTGATGTCCGTCTCCCGTTTTTGATTCATACCGGGTGTGATACTCGCGAATCAACGCTACACAAAGCTACGCCACAAAGGCCGTGCTTCGATCATCAACCACAAGACTTTGCTTTTCAACAGAAGCCTTGATCCTTTGCCTCTTAGCATGCCACACAGGCAATTCACTCCATGCGATTGATATCCATCAATATATAACCCCTGAGCTCGTACGTCTCAGAGAAGGGCGTTAAGCAAGAGAATAAATTCTCCGCCGCCAAACAGATATATATTTAATAGAGATCAATCACACGGACTAAAATCCAGTGTCAGACACACAGTCCATTTACAAGTCCGTTCTGGGGCTGAACGAAACCGGGGGCACCTAGTACCCCGCATATCCATCGATCTCCAAGTACGTCTGGACGATCACTAACTGTTTCCATCTTCTTGGGTGTACAGCCCAATCAAGATCATCAGTAATTACCCAAACGACGTGCAGACCTCAGGTCTTCGACCATCGTCTTCATCTTCGACTTATCGTCGTATCAGTTATTCAGAATGGGATAAACCCGGTCTTTCCGAATAACTCGCGTATATTTTGAATAAGTGTTACACAAACACAACATACGCCTCATTCCAATTCATCAGTCACTAACCGTAAATTAATCAAGAGAATAATTTCCCAAATATAAACCCCGAAGGCCGAAACCAACATCAGATCAATATCCAGAAAACCATTCTGCTTGGCTAACCGACAGTTAGTTTCTAAATTTCACATTCATAGGGAAAGGTTCCCATTAATTTTATCAAAGATAAATTCCTTGAATTTATTCTTTAATCTATTCTTTTGAATTTCGATACAACTAGCCGGGATTAACGAAACTTACCGAAGTAATCATTTGTTTTAATTTCCCAATCCCAACCTATTTATCCCATGAAGTAAAACTGGTAATACTTCATATCTAACACCACAGTGTTATCGGTAAATTCAATTACCATTTCACGTTCAAATCTAATTAAAGATTTAACTATCGCCTGGAGCAAAACTGGTGATACTCCATTCTCGACCATTTCAATCTAATTAAAGATTCATTAAAACTCCACTTAGTTTTAATCGTTAATTGGGTTAAAGAATCAGTGTCATTTAAAACACGGTTCACGATAAACCCAAAGTCACATTCATTAATTATCGGGTTAAAGAACGAATGTTATTTAAAACACTGTTCACGATAAACCCAAAAATCAATATCAATTCAATTCCAATTAAATATTATTTAATTGGTACACTTCATTAAATCTAAATAAAAAGATTTAATCTTTTCTCAACTGGGTTCAAGAAAAGTGTTAGTGAAGACACCATTCACGACAAACCCAAATCACATTCGATATTCAATACAAGGCTCTGAATAGAAAATATATCGGCCTATATTCAATATCAAATTCTACGATTAACAAATGTCGTATTGGAAATAACGATATAAATATATCTTTCAAATTTCCATAACAACACCTGTATAATCACGAATTCCAACATCGAAATATTCCGAAGACAATTTCGATTCAAATCCACTCCAATGCAATCATTGGATATTTTGGTTATTTTCAAAACCCTTTTTAAATTCAATTTATTTATTTAAAAATAAATAGAATTATATTTCTAGTTCAAAACTAGTTCATTTCGATAAAAATTTATTTTTATCTTTTCAAATATGGAGTTTTTCATCCCAAATCTTCACAAATCATTTCTTATGATTTTACACAAATTATTACTATTTTTAATAATTTTATCAAGGCCCGTACAGTCGATTTCCATCAATGGCCATCGAACTGCACTTACAGCGACCTTTTTCAAATTTGATTTGGACATAATTCCAAATCCAACCGTTATATTTCAAATTTCTAATATTCATTAGAAAGCTCTTTTCGATACGAACCCAACGGTTCCGGTTTTAGGAGAATCCGACGGTCGGATCTCCCGTAATGTCCGTTTGAAATAAATGGTCGAAATTCACGAACTGCTGCGGCACGGCGCGTTCTATTCAGGCCATTATATTATATATATAATATATAATATATATTTCGTCGATTTCTATTCAAAACGAATTATATAAATAGTTTTAAATTCGTTTCAAAAGCAATTTCAACTTCCCTTTCAATTCAAATCAAAATTGAATTCTTCTTTATAAATTCGTTTTAAAATTCATTTCTATTCAATTCAAATTTCAATTCAATTTGAATTCATTTTCAATTCAATTTGAATTCGTTTTCAATTCAATCTGAATTTGTTTTCAATTCAATTCATTTCGAAATCGTTTTCAATTCAATTCATTTCGAAATCGTTTTCAATTCATTTCATTTCGAAATCGTTTTCAATTCATTTCATTTCGAAATCATTTTCAATTCATTTCATTTCGAAATCGTTTTCAATTCATTTCATTTCGAAATCGTTTTCAATTCATTTCATTTCGAAATCGTTTTCAATTCATTTCATTTCGAAATCGTTTTCAATTCATTTCATTTCGAAATCGATAAAATCGATATAAATATCGTTTACGTCAAAATGGCGTCAATCTACTCAACACGGCTTCATAAATTTCTATTTTCAAATATTATATTTCAAATATTATATTTCAAATATTTCTTTTTCAAAATAGTTGTTATTATCAAAATATTTCGTTCAACACATGACCAATCTCAAAGGATGAGTACTGTCAACACATGAACTTTTATTTTATATTGATAAAGATGTAAATTTTATTACTAAAATATTTCGTTCAACACATGACCAATCTCAAAGGATGAGTACTGTCAACACATGAACTTTTATTTTATATTGATAAAGATGTAAATTTTATTATTAAAATATTTCGTTCAACACATGACCAATCTCAAAGGATGAGTACTGTCAACACATGAACTTTTATTTTATATTGATAAAGATGTAAACTTTATTATTAAAATATTTCGTTCAACACATGACCAATCTCAATGGATGAAACTGTCAACACATGAACTTTTATTTTATAATATTCTTTATTTTTCAAATTGGAATGAGGCCCAATCAATTACCATATAAAGTTAATTATATGGATTTTCATACATTACACACATGTAATAGCATTGAAAAATAATCAACCATCAACCAAAGTGCACTACACTGTATAAGCATCAAATATAGATATCTAACGCTTATAACAGCCTGTCAATCAATCGATCGACATATTTAATCAATCAGGATGAGTGAACTTCAAATTTCATCCCAACACCCGTGTGGGGTTTCAAACAATCAAACACAGATTTTATTTGTGCAGTTGGGCGATGTGTAAAATTTATCGACCCAATCAATATCAGTCAAATCAGTGTACATAAACAAACCGTCCGGTCTGTAAATGAATATTTTATTTTATTCACTTCACGTTAAAAATTATATTTTTAACGATAAAATATTTTATTTCAACACTTGAATTTCTATCCAGTTCATTCTTTAGATAAAATGATATTTTTATTTTTCTAACTTATTTTAGAAAATTTCGGCGGCATAACGGCACGATACTAGAAACGGGACGAGGCCTAGCCTTATCCCCGGTCTAGTGAAGGCCCACGCCATTCACACATCAACCAAATCAATTTCATCTCACCAAACAATTCAAACAAATAATCCAACTAATCTATGCAACCAAACAAACAAGTCCATGGTCTGTGGACGATTGTGTCGGGTGCTACTAAGCACCGTCTGCATCCTAGTATATATATATAACTAGAAAATAAATTTGAAAGGTGAGAAATTCTCACATATAGCTATCCTAGCTCCACGGCTCTTCATTTGCAGAAGTCTTCGTCGTTCTGCCTCTTTTCACTTTCTTTGCCCGTATTCTCTACATATGTAAAAATCACATTTTTACTTCGCTATTCAATATATAAAAATCGAATTTTTACTTCGCTATTCAATATATAAAAATCGAATTTTTACTTCGCTATTCAATATATAAAAATCGCATTTTTTACATCGCTATTCAATATATAAAAATCGCATTTTTACTTCGCTATTCAATATATAAAAATCGAATTTTTACTTCGCTATTCAATATATAAAAATCGTATTTTTCTTTCGAAGTTCAACATATAAAAATCATATTTTTCTTTCGAAAAATCGAATCTTTTCTAGTTTAAAAGTCACAACTTTTATCCTATAAAAACCCAACGTTATACAATTAAAGATCTTAACTTTCCTTATTTAAAAGTCTAATCTTTTTTCCTTTTAAAGTTTAAATTAAAAATCAGTTTTTAAACTTTTAAAATACGACACTTTTTAAATCAGTTAAAATAAAACAGTTTTTAAACTTTTAAAATACGACAGTTTTTAAATCAGTTAAAATAAAACAGAAATAAAATAATAAATAAAAAGAAAAGAAAAGAAGAAAAAAAGGACTTACAGAGAGAGGGGGGGTTTCCAGCATCTCGAGGGGATTTGGCGAGGGCGGAGCAGCCGAGGGGCTCGCCGGAGCTGGCATCGACCGGGGGGGGGGGGGGGGGGTTGCTTCGTCGGAGATCGGCGTGGCGTGGAGGGAGAAGAAGAAGAAGTCGCGACAGCAGCTGGGGGGGGGGGTTTCCTGGCGGCTGCGGCTCATCGACGGGGGGGGGGGGGCGGGGGGGCTTAGCGCCGCCGCGCTGCGGCTTTCTCCATTTTTTTTTTTTATCTCTCTTGAAAACTGAAATCGGGGGAGGGCCAGGAAGGAAAAGGAGAGGAGGGGAGAGAAAATAGATATTTTATTTTTATTATATTTAATTAATTTATTTTCAAAAAGCAACCTTTTTCATACGACCTCTAAACGAGGGCCACCGCCTGTGGTCCATAGCGTTTTACCCCCATTCCGAACACAATGGGATATGTATCGCTAGCTGATTTGATCGTTTCGATCAGTTTCTTTTAAATCTACATTTAAATCGCTATATTGAATTTTAAACGTACATTTCAAATTACCGGGGTCACATACTAACTCTAAAAATTCTCGAAAAATATTTTCTAGCTTCGTATTGACGATACGGTCCTAACAAAACTAGTTTCGTCGAATTCTGAGACCGTCTGAAAAATGGCCATTTTCCAGTCGATTAAAATCAACTGAAACTGGTCAAACGCGTTTTCCTTTGCCACGCTCACATATTGATTCGAAAAATTATGAAATTTGGAATCTAGCAATAACTTGACACTGCGGACTCAACAAAACTGGTTTCATCGAAATCCGAGGTCATTTGCAAAATTTCCATTTTTAAGGGCCGGAATTCCATAGCGACTATTCAGAATTTTCAACTGGACATATCTTTTGATTCCCGCTATGAAATCTTGATTTTTCGGATTCGTTGGAAAGATATTATCAAATAGATTCTAATGTTTTTGGTTTCACTAAAATCCGGATTGTTTTGCACCCGGTACATTCAATTGAAGTTTGAAATCGAATTATCGAACTACCGCGCCATTTTCAATTCTATTTATAATTATATATAAATATTTATATTCTAACGACGACGCGTATAATATATACGTTCGAATTATATTCAAAATAAATTTCTCGTCGTTTTTATTTAAAATAATTCATTTTAAATAATCAAAATTCGCTAAAATTGCCAAAATAAAAATTTCAAACTGGCTCACATTTTACGGGTTGTTACAATCTCCCCCACTTAAAACTTTTCGTCCCCGAAAAGGAACAAAGCCGAAAGTGGTTTGATTAATCAACTCTACGTTCGATCTGGCTTCCATTCTCCAACTCTTTAGTTTCTGAGAATTTTCAAAATCTCAAAAATTTGGCTAACACCCTAATTTTTTGAAAAATTTCGCCATAACCTCCCCTGCAATGGGAGCATCGGGGAATTTCAAATAGGTTCCCCGGTCCTTCAGATCTCAAAAAGAAAAAGAAAAAGCCAAGCGGCTAGCCAATAGGCTCATAAAATCATCATCACCCAAACAAAACAGTAAATTATGTAGTAAACATGTACCTATTTGTCGGGCAAGCAAATTTTATTCTCTGGCTCTAGCCTCCTTGCTATGACCTGTTCAATGATATATATGTATATGCAAGCAAATGCAACCAATTTTCAATACAATTCAATATTTGATTCAATTAGGCTAAATGGTTCAAAATTATCAACCAAATAAACAAACAACACAAACATCAATCAATTAGTTGATTAGCTTTTCAAATGCATAACTTTGATATATAGTCAAAAATTAGATTTTTGATGCCAAATCACAACAATAGGCCCTATCTAATTTTGGTTCTCACACCAGTCAATAGGAAATATATAGAAATCTCACTTTCGTCACTCGAATATAAATACTGATAATGTGATCACAATTATCAGCATCATCCCCGGGCGACTAGAGTGTGATTCTATATCTATCCAGTATATTAAAATTTCGAATACACGCGGATCAGACGTATACGCAAAATCTATATATACTGGATTGTCCACATCTATATAAATAAATAATCAAATACGAATAATTGATTTAAATTTTCAAAACAAAATTTGTTTTCACTTTTATTTATCAAAAACACTACTCTTCACACTCGTTCTAGGATACTAATGATCCCATCTCTAACGAGTCTCTCTCATTGGATATTGCTAATCCAATATCTGATGAATTCTTTCGTACGGTTCTAATGTGCCTTGTTCTCTGAGCTTTGTAAACCAAAGCTCTGATACCAACTGTGAAAACCCGTAACTTCCCCGTAAAGGAAAGTGTCGGATAGTTCGAGAACAAGCCACAACAGAACGCATACAGAAGAACATTTCATTGTATATTACAACAATGCATCAAATTACAAGAATATACAGAGTATAAATGAATAAATATTACACAGAAATTATCAGAGATTACAATAAATTGCATAGCAGCGGAAAATAATACAATACACAACTAGAAGGAGATATACGGATACAAAGCTTTCCGGATATCGTTCCAGCTGTAAACCAGGATCCTGTGAATATAAATCTGCAAAACCAAAACTACTAGCTGCCCGTGTCAAAATAGGGGCACCCAGAGTTTAGGTTAAAACAATAAACTCCAGGTCAGTCATGTGACTGGTGTGAGAACTAAAACAGTTAATAATCTTTATTTTAAATCATTAGGTAAATCAAGGGACCACGCCGTATAACACGAACGGGTTTCCTCCCAAGAATACCAGTGCATAAAACAAACAGCGCAATGCTAAATAAAGAAAAATGAAGCTGTTATAAGACCCAGGTCCTATCACACAATGCAACGCAAGCCGGGGGATAGGGTTTTCCCTTATAACAGCCAAAGAATGCTTGATACGTCTAAAACAAATCATTTGATACTATTATAAGTGCATAGTGTATAAAACACTTCAAATCATAAATATCAATCATAGGCGGCATGAATGACCCATAACACTATGTCGCCATATATAAGTTTACAATCAAAACCGCAAATGTCGTATTGGAAGTTGGGTTATCATTTATGGTATGAACCGAGGCTAGGGGCAAGATCCTCTACCGATTCGAGACGCTCTAGTCCGTGTCTCAGGAACAGCCGCAACTGCCCCATGGATCGTCAGGGCCGGTCCACCGATGTGGATTATTATGCCTGAACACTACGTTTCCCCGCCCTTTGGGGCGTAAGCCTGGCCCGTCAGCCGACCAGAAGCATCGGCCGAAACCGATATCACGAGGCGCCTCGCTTTTCAGCAAGTAATAATAAGTAACATCCACATGAGTCAAACTCGTCAGCCAGTTCAAGCACTGACGCCACTCATAACTAGAAAGAAACGTAGGTCCTCCCTGATGTCCGTCTCCCGTTTTTGATTCATACCGGGTGTGATACTCGCGAATCAACGCTACACAAAGCTACGCCACAAAGGCCGTGCTTCGATCATCAACCACAAGACTTTGCTTTTCAACAGAAGCCTTGATCCTTTGCCTCTTAGCATGCCACACAGGCAATTCACTCCATGCGATTGATATCCATCAATATATAACCCCTGAGCTCGTACGTCTCAGAGAAGGGCGTTAAGCAAGAGAATAAATTCTCCGCTACCAAACAGATATATATTTAATAGAGATCAATCACACGGACTAAAATCCAATGTCAGACACACAGTCCATTTACAAGTTCGTTCTGGGGCTGAACGAAACCGGGGGCACCTAGTACCCCGCATATCCATCGATCTCCAAGTACGTCTGGACGATCACTAACCATTTCCATCTTCTTGGGTGTACATCCCAATCAAGATCATCAGTAATTACCCAAACGACGTGAAGACCTCCGGTCTTCGACCATCGTCTTCATCTTCGACTTATCGTCGTATCAGTTATTCAGAATGGGATAAACCCGGTCTTTCCGAATAACTCGCGTATATTTTGAATAAGTGTTACACAAACACAACATACGCCTCATTCCAATTCATCAGTCACTAACCGTAAATTAATCAAGAGAATAATTTCCCAAATATAAACCCCGAAGGCCGAAACCAACATCAGATCAATATCCAGAAAACCATTCTGCTTGGCTAACCGACAGTTAGTTTCTAAATTTCACATTCATAGGGAAAGGTTCCCATTAATTTTATCAAAGATAAATTCCTTGAATTTATTCTTTAATCTATTCTTTTGAATTTCGATACAACTAGCCGGGATTAACGAAACTTACCGAAGTAATCATTTGTTTTAATTTCCCAATCCCAACCTATTTATCCCATGAAGTAAAACTGGTAATACTTCATATCTAACACCACAGTGTTATCGGTAAATTCAATTACCATTTCACGTTCAAATCTAATTAAAGATTTAACTATCGCCTGGAGCAAAACTGGTGATACTCCATTCTCGACCATTTCAATCTAATTAAAGATTCATTAAAACTCCACTTAGTTTTAATCGTTAACTGGGTTAAAGAATCAGTGTCATTTAAAACACGGTTCACGATAAACCCAAAGTCACATTCATTAATTATCGGGTTAAAGAACGAGTGTTATTTAAAACACTGTTCACGATAAACCCAAAAATCAATATCAATTCAATTCCAATTAAATATTATTTAATTGGTACACTTCATTAAATCTAAATAAAAAGATTTAATCTTTTCTCAACTGGGTTCAAGACCAGTGTTAGTGAAGACACCATTCACGACAAACCCAAATCACATTCGATATTCAATACAAGGCTCTGAATAGAAAATATATCGGCCTGTATTCAATATCAAATTCTACGATTAACAAATGTCGTATTGGAAATAACGATATAAATATATCTTTCAAATTTCCATAACAACACCTGTATAATCACGAATTCCAACATCGAAATATTCCGAAGACAATTTCGATTCAAATCCACTCCAATGCAATCATTGGATATTTTGGTTATTTTCAAAACCCTTTTTAAATTCAATTTATTTATTTAAAAATAAATAGAATTATATTTCTAGTTCAAAACTAGTTCATTTCGATAAAAATCTATTTTTATCTTTTCAAATATGGAGTTTTTCATCCCAAATCTTCACAAATCATTTCTTATGATTTTACACAAATTATTACTATTTTTAATAATTTTATCAAGGCCCGTACAGTCGATTTCCATCAATGGCCATCGAACTGCACTTACAACGACCTTTTTCAAATTTGATTTGGACATAATTCCAAATCCAACCGTTAGATTTCAAATTTCTAATATTCATTAGAAAGCTCTTTTCGATACAAACCCAACGGTTCCGGTTTTAGGAGAATCCGACGGTCGGATCTCCCGTAATGTCCGTTTGAAATAAATGGTCGAAATTCACGAACTGCCGCGGCGCGGCGCGTTCTATTCAGGCCATTATATTATATATATAATATATAATATATATTTCGTCGATTTCTATTCAAAACGAATTATATAAATAGTTTTAAATTCGTTTCAAAAGCAATTTCAACTTCCCTTTCAATTCAAATCAAAATTGAATTCTTCTTTTTAAATTCGTTTTAAAATTCATTTCTATTCAATTCAAATTTCAATTCAATTTGAATTCGTTTTCAATTCAATTTGAATTCGTTTTCAATTCAATCTGAATTCGTTTTCAATTCAATTCATTTCGAAATCATTTTCAATTCAATTCATTTCGAAATCATTTTCAATTCATTTCATTTCGAAATCGTTTTCAATTCATTTCATTTCGAAATCGTTTTCAATTCATTTCATTTCGAAATCGTTTTCAATTCATTTCATTTCGAAATCGTTTTCAATTCATTTCATTTCGAAATCGTTTTCAATTCATTTCATTTCGAAATCGTTTTCAATTCATTTCATTTCGAAATCGATAAAATCGATATAAATATCGTTTACGTCAAAATGGCGTCAATCTACTCAACACGGCTTCATAAATTTCTATTTTCAAATATTCTATTTCAAATATTTCTTTTTCAAAATAGTTGTTATTATCAAAATATTTCGTTCAACACATGACCAATCTCAAAGGATGAGTACTGTCAACACATGAACTTTTATTTTATATTGATAAAGATGTAAATTTTATTACTAAAATATTTCGTTCAACACATGACCAATCTCAAAGGATGAGTACTGTCAACACATGAACTTTTATTTTATATTGATAAAGATGTAAATTTTATTATTAAAATATTTCGTTCAACACATGACCAATCTCAAAGGATGAGTACTGTCAACACATGAACTTTTATTTTATATTGATAAAGATGTAAACTTTATTATTAAAATATTTCGTTCAACACATGACCAATCTCAATGGATGAAACTGTCAACACATGAACTTTTATTTTATAATATTCTTTATTTTTCAAATTGGAATGAGGCCCAATCAATTACCATATAAAGTTAATTATATGGATTTTCATACATTACACACATGTAATAGCATTGAAAAATAATCAACCATCAACCAAAGTGCACTACACTGTATAAGCATCAAATATAGATATCTAACGCTTATAACAGCCTGTCAATCAATCGATCGACATATTTAATCAATCAGGATGAGTGAACTTCAAATTTCATCCCAACACCCGTGTGGGGTTTCAAACAATCAAACACAGATTTTATTTGTGCAGTTGGGCGATGTGTAAAATTTATCGACCCAATCAATATCAGTCAAATCAGTGTACATAAACAAACCGTCCGGTCTATAAATGAATATTTTATTTTATTCACTTCACGTTAAAAATTATATTTTTAACGATAAAATATTTTATTTCAACACTTGAATTTCTATCCAGTTCATTCTTTAGATAAAATGATATTTTTATTTTTCTAACTTATTTTAGAAAATTTCGGCGGCATAACGGCACGATACTAGAAACGGGATGAGGCCTAGCCTTATCCCCGGTCTAGTGAAGGCCCACGCCATTCACACATCAATCAAATCAATTTCATCTCACCAAACAATTCAAACAAATAATCCAACTAATCTATGCAACCAAACAAACAAGTCCATGGTCTGTGGACGATTGTGTCGGGTGCTACTAAGCACCGTCTGCATCCTAGTATATATATATAACTAGAAAATAAATTTGAAAGGTGAGAAATTCTCACATATAGCTATCCTAGCTCCACGGCTCTTCATTTGCAGAAGTCTTCGTCGTTCTGCCTCTTTTCACTTTCTTTGCCCGTATTCTCTACATATGTAAAAATCACATTTTTACTTCGCTATTCAATATATAAAAATCGAATTTTTACTTCGCTATTCAATATATAAAAATCGAATTTTTACTTCGCTATTCAATATATAAAAATCGCATTTTTTACTTCGCTATTCAATATATAAAAATCGCATTTTTACTTCACTATTCAATATATAAAAATCGAATTTTTACTTCGCTATTCAATATATAAAAATCGTATTTTTCTTTCGAAGTTCAACATACAAAAATCATATTTTTCTTTCGAAAAATCGAATCTTTTCTAGTTTAAAAGTCACAACTTTTATCCTATAAAAACCCAACGTTATACAATTAAAGATCTTAACTTTCCTTATTTAAAAGTCTAATCTTTTTTCCTTTTAAAGTTTAAATTAAAAATCAGTTTTTAAACTTTTAAAATACGACACTTTTTAAATCAGTTAAAATAAAACAGTTTTTAAACTTTTAAAATACGACAGTTTTTAAATCAGTTAAAATAAAACAGAAATAAAATAATAAATAAAAAGAAAAGAAAAGAAGAAAAAAAAAAGGACTTACAGAGAGGGGGGGGTTTCCGGCATCTCGAGGGGATTTGGCGAGGGCGGAGCAGCCGAGGGGCTCGCCGGAGCTGGCATCGACCGGGGGGGGGGGGGTTTGCTTCGTCGGAGATCGGCGTGGCGTGGAGGGAGAAGAAGAAGAAGTCGCGACAGCAGCTGGGAGAAGAAGAAGAAGTCGCGACAGCAGCTGGGGGGGGGGGGGGGTTCCTGGCGGCTGCGCGACAGCAGCTGGGGGGGGGGGGGGGTTCCTGGCGGCTGCGGCTCATCGACGGGGGGGGGGGGGGGGGGGGGGCTTAGCGCCGCCGCGCTGCGGCTTTCTCCATTTTTTTTTAATCTCTCTTGAAAACTGAAATCGGGGGAGGGCCAGGAAGGAAAAGGAGAGGAGGGGAGAGAAAATAGATATTTTATTTTTATTATATTTAATTAATTTATTTTCAAAAAGCAACCTTTTTCATACGACCTCTAAACGAGGGTCACCGCCTGTGGTCCATAGCGTTTTACCCCCATTCCGAACACAATGGGATATGTATCGCTAGCTGATTTGATCGTTTGGATCAGTTTCCTTTAAATCTACATTTAAATCGCTATATTGAATTTTAAACGTACATTTCAAATTACCGGGGTCACATACTAACTCTAAAAATTCTCGAAAAATATTTTCTAGCTTCGTATTGACGATACGGTCCTAACAAAACTAGTTTCGTCGAATTCTGAGACCGTCTGAAAAATGGCCATTTTCCAGTCGATTAAAATCAACTAAAACTGGTCAAACGCGTTTTCCTTTGCCACGCTCACATATTGATTCGAAAAATTATGAAATTTGGAATCTAGCAATAACTTGACACTGCGGACTCAACAAAACTGGTTTCGTCGAAATCCGAGGTCATTTGCAAAATTTCCATTTTTAAGGGCCTGAATTCCATAGCGACTATTCAGAATTTTCAACTGGACATATCTTTTGATTCCCGCTATGAAATCTTGATTTTTCGGATTCGTTGGAAAGATATTATCAAATAGATTCTAATGTTTTTGGTTTCACTAAAATCCGGATTGTTTTGCACCCGGTACATTCAATTGAAGTTTGAAATCGAATTATCGAACTACGCGCCATTTTCAATTCTATTTATAATTATATATAAATATTTATATTCTAACGACGACGTGTATAATATATACGTTCGAATTATATTCAAAATAAATTTCTCGTCGTTTTTATTTAAAATAATTCATTTTAAATAATCAAAATTCGCTAAAATTGCCAAAAATAAAAATTTCAAACTGGCTCACATTTTATGGGTTGTTACAACCAACAATGCCAAATCTTATTTCTAGTTGGTCTACAGAGCGTGAAGCAGTAAAAAAATATAAAAAAATACACGAAGAAGTAATTTTATTCATTTCAGGAGCGTGTTAAAAAAACCTTGACTTATCATTAGAATTAGAAAATGACGATGGAATTACTAGCACATATAAAGTTGATAAAATTGAAGGATGGAAAAGGACTTGCAAAGTTATGTATAATCATTCGGAGCAAACGTTATCATGTTCATGTAGAAAATTTGAGTTTGAAGGGGTTCTTTGTTCACATGCATTAAAGGTGTTTCATCACTTGAAGTATAAAAGTTTACCTCCTTAATACTACTTAAAGAGCAGACACAAGAAATTAAAGATCAAGTTATTTATAATCTGGTTGGAGATATCATCTCAAATGCCAACGACCCGCGACTAACAACTTTTAATAGCGAGCTCTCTCATATTTCACAAAAAAATGTATATAAAGGTCCAAGGTGTTTTGATTCATATGCATTGTGCAAATCATTACTACTAGAAGTACGGAGAAAGATGAATGCTTTTACCATCTTTAAAGATGAAAGGTAGACACATCTGAAGGAAAATACATCAATTAGTTCATGTTAATGCTACATCGAACATGAAAGAGGAGCAACAATTGCGAAACCAATAAAAAGATGTGTTAAAGGTCAATCAAGCAAAAGAATTAATGGTCCTCTGGAAAAGAAGTAACAAAAAACAAAAATTACCAAAAACTACATGTGAGTTCAAATATGTAGATTGGTTAGCTCTTCTATTAGTCAATTTTTTGCGTGTATGTGTATGGATATTTCAACCATATATTAATTTTCATGTTTGTAGATGGAGAAGCAGTCCATACCATGTTTCACAATGAATTCGATTTACATGTAAGGAAACAATCTCATAGTATGTTTCAATCAAGGAGTTATGCAGCAACTCAACAAGATATGACATTTCTTTCAAATAATACCTTTATGTCGTAGGAGGTATATATTTTTAGACTAAGTTATTATCAGAATTTAAGCAGTAATAAAATTGAAATTACTTGTCCTGATATTGAGTGAAGTAAACTGACAATAGCCGCATCGTGGTGAATCACCGACCTAAAAGATAATTCCGCGCTACCTTCAGTATAGTAGATAAGAAGCGGTTGCCCTCCAGGATAAGCACGGCACCAGAATTTGTGTGCGCACTCACAAACCCAACTGAACTCATAATATTTGCCCAAAGACCAAAGGAGAATTTTAGAGGAGAAGATTGATGTTTTTTTTTCTTGTTTCCCTGTGTGTTTGGAGAAGAAAAGAAAGACCAATTTATAGGCTGTAAGAAAATACAAGCGAGGAGTAATTGATGATACTAATCAGCCACTAAGAGGTGTAAATTCTCAATTAACAGTGAAGCTAAACGGTAAGAAAATTGAATATTGTAATTAATACAATATTGTAACGGTTCTCAATTAATAGGGAAACCAACAACTAGGAAATTGAATATTGCAATTAATACAATATTGTAAGTGATATAATATTTCAATGTGGGACATTTCGTTTTATCTTTCACTCCTTTCTTTTCACTTTAGAATTTCCGACAGTTATATGGTCGTAACAATGATAACATTTCAAACTATATTAGCCAAAATTTCATGGTATGTATGCTTATGCAGGCTTCCTCTCTCACACATACGCTCTTTTAAATGATCCTCCAGATGCACAACAAATGAAAACCTTTCCGAATTCGTCGGCTACTGAAATTAAAGATTTTCTAACATTATCGAAAGTCATATTCAGTAAGTAATTTTAATTTGGTTTACATTGAAATATTCTTGTTCCACATAATGTATATGTTTGTAGTTTATGATTTGTTTTAATTTACCTTTTTTTTTTTTCATTTTCAGGCTTGCTGCATGTGGATCATTGCTCTATGTTTATGATTTTCAGGCTGTTATTAAGAGTGTATTCAGTGGATCCTTGCTGCATATGTGGAGGTTACTCTAATGCTTTTGTTTGAGTGCTTTGGCAAGTAGTATCTCAGGCTTGTTGAATTATTGTTATGAAGTTAGTTAATTTTGTACTTTTGGTCCAAAAAAATTGCATGTATGCTGCTACTTTCTTTCTTGCCATCAGATATTAATATGGTGTTTTGTACTCATAAATCTTTTGCATTATTTAGTTCTTTTACTTGTGTTTGCTGCATGTATGAAATGCCTTTATTTATTCTTCAGCTTGGCACACTTAGAGTTGTCTACTGTATTTTATAAGAAAATACTTCTTCTTGCATGAGGGTAAGACAACGTAAGAATAGTTCGTTTTGTTGTATTTGCATCTCCACAACATTCATTTAATGATGATGGAAACGTTAAGTTGACCTCTATTCTTTTAACTTAATAAATATAAGTGAGTATTTGCCCCAAAAAAAGTTACATGATGCCACTCTTTAATAGCTAATTCATTGTGAGGAAATGTAAACAAAATTGGCTGTTACTGCATGAGAATGTCAGTTGGTAGATAACAATAACAACGAGCAATGGAAATATTTGTACTCGTTTAAAGTATAAAATTCTCAAAGTGTTGAAATGATGAAAGAAAACTATACAATAGTGCATGGAAATTGAGCATTTATTGATAAGTGTGAATCATTGCATTTAATTTTTTTAACACCCGTGAGATGTTATAATAACACCAATTAAATTGAGTTGAACAAACTCATACTCACATACAATCATCTAAGATGAATATCGTGTTGTGAAAAACCGCGCCTTTGCGGAAGCGTCCAGGATCTTATTCACCCAATTACTTAAAGATGATTTCTATGGAAACAAACACAATATGAAATCACACGCGCAAACACAAAATATTCCACCCAACCACACTCTTTATTGATCTCAAAAACGAAATTTTGTTTACACACACTGGTTGAACAACCAACAATAAACAAACTACAAGAATCAATAACCTTATTGAGAAAGGGAAAAAATATCTAGATGACTATAACTCTTGTTGGAGAAGGAGAACAATGAAGACACGACGGCTAACCCTTGTATTAATTGAAGGCACCAATCATCTCTAGGGCACCAAGTCCTAGAGGCACGCAGCCGCCACTTTATTCGGTCATATATTAATCCAACCATATGTGCCGCTTTTATAGGAGAATAGAAGGCCTAGGCAAATACCTAATTTGCCCTTCATTGCTTGCAGAATATGTCACAGAAAAACCAAGTCAAAACCGCAGAAAACCCGCTCAGACGTCTGACCAAATTATGTCAGACGTCTGTCTCTGCTCTCGGGTTACCAAAACCCTGACAACAAACGTCTGACCAAATGTTGTCAGACGTCTGTGCTGAAACGCAGCACAAAACCGCTTCTTCTTGCTTTCTTTCTGCCGCTGCTCCATCTCTACTATCGCCAAGCACATCCACGCCTCGTCTCCATCAATATATGTGATTTCATGTCACAAATCATAGCATGTCGCATTGCTGGCTATAAGTCTATTCATTATTGTCCTCATTCAAGGCACTAAGTATAAAATACATGCATTGAACCAAGTTAAGGTTTGTGATTAAATGATGGAATATTTTTTGAAAGTTTACAGTGGAAATGACTCAATTGTATAAAGTTTGTAGTCCATTTCAAAAGCTGCTATTAGAAAATAAAATGAAAGATGAAATTTAATCACACAGAAGATCCGTAACGTTTTTACCTTAAACGCGGAATTTATCGGACAACGTGATAATTAGGGTTTTACGCGTATAAACTGGATATTCTTCTCTACTGGCCCTTCGTTTCCTCGTTTCACAAGAGGCGGCCAGTCTGATTGATTGTCGCATCGGCTAATAACTGCATATCTTCTTCTATTGTTATTTCTTTTCTTCAGTGTATTGGCGGATAACCAAAAGCACGAAGAACAATCTAGCTCCTTTTCGCCGTTGCCCGCCTTTTTTGTTCAATGGCGCCGAAGCATTATAGACCCCCTGTAATAACAAACCACCCGTTTACTTTTATCTTCATTTCTATTTGAGCAATTAACTGCAAATTCATTCGTTTTATTTGATTATTTTTCCATTTCAGGGCAAGAAAAAGGAAGGAAACGCTGCAAAATACATTACCAGAAGCAAAGCAGTTAAATATTTGCAGCTCAGTCTTCAGGATTTCAGGTTAGTTTGGATTCTGTTTCATTTTTATTCAGCTGTTCTTTTCTCTTTCACTAAAGCATAACTTAGGCAGTTTTGTTTATATTACAATGATGCAGGAAATTATGTATTTTGAAAGGAATAGCTCCACGGGATCCGAAGAAAAAATCAGAAGGAACTCACAAGACCTATTATTACATAAAGGATATTATGTTTATTGCTCATGATCCTTTGGTCCAAATCCTCAGGTGATAAGTTTCGCTTAATGGTGTTTTATTCCTGATTGTTAGGGACAGCAATCCAAGATATATCAAGAATATGTTTTCTCACTAAGTTCCATCGACTTTTTTTGGTAGAGGTTTATTGCATTTCATGCCATTTCAAATTCAGAGCTTGTCTGGAAATACGACTGTAACCATTCCATAGCTTTACCCTAGCTTATATTTTTTGTGGTTCTATTTGAATAGGTTAATATGAAGGTTTAATGGGTTGCCTTTTCTGCTTATTTACTTTTAGCACAAGGCACTTAGTTATATTTTTATTTAAAAATAATTTTGCATAAGTACTTTTCTTCTAGATTTTGTCTCCAATACGCGGTTAGACAGTAGATTTCGTGTACAACCCTTGGATTGTCTGAATTGTTGGCCTAACCTCTTCTTGCAGGCTAGCATAAAGAGTTATCTAATCCAAACATGATTCACAAAGTAGTTACAGTTATCAAAAGTTTAAATCTTGTCCACATAACCTGACATCCTGTATAAGATCTCATTTCTGCACCTGCACGTATGGCATTTTATATTTGTATCTCGTTTGATGCTTCTCACGAGATACTGAAATCCCAAGCGAAATCATGATGCTGATTTCAGTTTGAGATCTGGTTCGAAATCACACACACACACTCTCTCTCTTTCTCTTCAGCTTTCTATATCATTCTAATGTAATTATTCAACCAATTATTATTTAATAAACTTATATTCCTGTATATTATATTTCATGCTCGTAATTCACTGTAAGAGTTTTTCTTTTCTTTTCACTCTGTCAGTGTGTAAAGTAGAGGATTTTTTTTTTTTTTTTTTTTTTTTTTTTTTTGGGTTAATGCCAATTTTTATGTTCCTTTGAAATAATCTTCTCTGTCCAGTGCAACTACTTTTTTCTATGCAAATTTATGTTATAAATTTTCTTAATAACAATTATTAAAGATATATGTCTCTATCTCTACTATTAATAAAGAGAATTCAATGTATAAGTTTCCACGTCTTTTTGAAATCTCGAAAATTCTACCATCCATCAATTGAGTCTCACTATCGATTTTCAAAACAACTTAGAATAGAAGTGTTGTGACTTGTGACTACCAAAACCTTCGCACTTGCAACACACATGTTCAATCAGTTTTTTATTAAATAAAATGTAAATACTTTTACCTATTAAATGCACGTATGGCTATTTCACTGATGTTTAATAATGCCAATTTAGCGTTGTAAGTTACTCTGAGATAGTCACATGTTTGTATTTGAAGCTGTGTTGTCAGTCCCTTGTCTAGGCGTCAACGTGTGGCTTTTCTGCTCAATGAGCATAGAGGCGAGGAAAATGCTCAGCTCGCCTACACCTCTGGAAAGAACTTTTTTTATATTGATTTGAGAGAGATAAAATATTGAGTTTTCAGCCCGAATTGAATCCTAATACGATGTGGACTTCTGTCTCATACTTCTTCAACTCTCCATAATTCAATTGTAGCAGCAATTCTTCGCTGAAAGGCGAAAACAGAAAAATTCTTGCTCAAGTCGTCCAAAAAGGTGTCGTGCGCTGGTTCCTTGTTCCTTTTGGGGCTTGCCGCCTTTGACAGTTTTGGTTTCAAGATTCAAGACGCCAATTCAAATTGTACGCTCAATGTACATTGTTCTTATCCAGGATCTTAGCTGATACAGAATATCTATAAAAGTCTTCAGTTGAAAGATGTAACCAAAATTTCAGATTTGAACACTTGATAGTTACACATATTTACATGGAGTAGAGAAGTATTTGCAGTCCATGCAGCTGGCTGTTATACGTTCTTTAAGCTATCTTTGTTACCCTGTGGGAATCATGAGTCGTAATTATATTATTATATTACATAATAATATGTATAGTTCTAATTGTTATTGCTGTTAGCAAGGGTCAGAGACTCATTAGCATGTTGCACATATTTTGATTGCTACATGTATTTTGTATTGCAGAGATAAAAAATCCCACAAGAAAAAAATTACAAAGGCATTAGGGAAAAAAAATAAGGATCTTGCGCAGAAGTTAATAGACCATGCCCCAGAGTATAAACTGGATAGAAATGTACTTGAAAGGTGTGTGAATTTTCTTCCTTTGCGTTTCCTTCTGCTAGAAGATTCCCTGCACAAATTTCTTGGTTATGCAGGTTTCCTACTTTTGAAAGTGCACTTCATAATTTGGATGACTGCCTTACTATGGTACACCTCTTTGCTAAAATACCTGCTGTTCCTGGTGAACGCTTGGAAGTAGATTCTATTCATAGGTGCCGAAGGTGGGTAAAATTTTACATTTCTAGTTGTGCGCTTTGAATTTTGAGAATAATAATTGTTTATCGAAGGTGAGCTTGATGTTGACTTTATTATCAGGTTCATTATATAACGATTAAATTATAATTTTGCTTTCTTATACCAACGCATCCCTTAATGAGAAATATAAAGTCTGCTCAACCATTGTGTTATCGTGAACCTATAGTAGCCTGATAATTGTCAATCTGGTTACATCAATGAGTGCAAAAGCACACTGAAATTTAGAAAGTGCACTATCTTATAAGAAAATATGCAAGAGCCTAATTGAATATGAATTGAATCGGACATGTTAGGAACCTGACGTAGATGGTTTATGTATTGGATTGTGATGGTTCAGATAGTCTCTTTATTTCCTATAGTACATAAATTTATTTTTGGCATTTTGTTTGGAAATATTATTCTAGTTTTGACACAATCTTGAGAGCAGTATAAGCATGCACATGGGTTAACTTCTACTAATCACTAACTTTTCTTTTTTTGAGATCTCAGAGAACGGAACTGACATTTATAAACTCTTTTCACCTCTTACTAAAAACTTCCATTTTCAGCTCTTTTTTTAATGTACTTATTTTTGTATTTATATAAATTTTTTTCCTTGGCAACTTAGATTGTGCCATGAATGGCAAGCATACGTTTCTCGTAATCATAAACTGCGGAAGACGTTCATATCTGGCAAAGGAATATATTATCAGGTAAGTCATTGGACTTTCACGGCTTCCATCTTTTTTCTGCTATGGTGTATACTATTTATTGTCTATGTTAATTTTACAGGCAGAGATTAAGGGGATAAAAGTCACATGGCTAACTCCCCATGCCTTGCAACAAAATTTGACCAATGATGTGGACATGAATGTTATGCTTTCATTTTTGGAATTTCATGAGGTAATGCCCATATTTTATGTTAAAATTATAAAGCGTATAAATCAGCTTTCGCTTAAGTGCTATTTGTCAGCTATAATTTTTCTTAAATAAAAAGAATACAAATTTGGCATGTTTGTCCATTCGTTTGCCTCAAAAAGTGACAAATAAAGTAGATAATAAAATCCTGAATTGGCTTCCTCATATAGAAGACTTTGACCATGTGAAAATATCCAGAACCAGATCATGGCTTCGCAAATATGTTTAATGTATTTAGGCCTTCTATTACTATTGAAGCTTCTTAATCAGGGTGAGCTATATTTGGTTAGAATCGAATTATCCAATCGGACCTGTTTATTTTGGATGGTTCGGTTTTGAATTTTTAATGTTTTGATAAAAGTTTGTAAAATAATTTTATTTTGGTTATTGGTTTAACCGAATTAACCTCATGTTTGTTGTATTATCCAAGCTTATGGAATTGTAGTACTTTTAATATTTTGTTTAGTAATAAAATTTATGTATTAAAAATAAGTTGAATTTTCTTGTGAACTTAAAAATAATAATCGAAAAATTATCTTCAGACATAAATTCATTGTTTTTCTTTGAAATAAAGCAATCATTTGAATAACAACATATGTTAATTTCTCTTACATTTATAGTTCGCTTTGATCGATTATCAATTGAATTAACCAAAATTAATTCGGTTCGGTTTTGACTTTTTTTTATTTCAATTCAAATTGACATTTCTTTGTTCAAAACCAACCTACCGACAGGGCACTGTTCTATACGTAAAATAGAGACAATCACTTGAATAAGTTCTTTTAAGAGACATTATCAGTGCCAACGAACTTTTACTAGTCATATTGATTTTGATTTTTTAGCTATTTAGTTTAATCATAGCCACAATTAACTTTTAAGTTATTAGTTTTTAAGAAGGTACTTCTACTATAATTTATGAGACGTTTCGATTTCTATTTTATTAGGTCGCAAACGTTAGCATAGCTATTATTTAAGTTATATATTTGTAAATAATTCATGGTGATTTTTTTTGTCCACTAAAGTAAGTTCTAATGTTGATACAACTATTAACTAATGGACTTAGAATCAAGAATAAAACAATCGCTGCATTTTGTCATTATCAAAGTTCGAAGGCAATAAGATTTTAATGTTTTATGTACTGGTAAACTTATCATTATCAATGAACAGATAACTAGTTTATTAGTATATATATCAATAATTATTTTAGCATCAATAATGGTGAAATATTGGTAGACGTTTTTAACACATCAGTAGTATCGGTACGGTACAGTTTTCTCGTATTAGTATCGATTACGTTAGTTACTATCACCACACAACCCTAAACATGGGTGGTGGCTATATAACAGGATAAATTCAATATCTTCATATGAATTTGTGGATAAACTTAACCTGACAATATTACTTGAATCAATATTATATAAACTAGAGAAGCATAACCATAAAAGGCCACTTGCGTTCACATACGTCAACAAGAAATTATCAATAAAAGAGCCTGCTAGACTGCATCTGTTTTAGCCTGCCACGGCTTGCCTCATTGGGTTATTCGGGAGAGTAAATCCATGATTCATTCTTGAAAGGTCCAGTTCTAGGATTTGGCATCCGGGCCAGCTGTACTTATCACAAAGTCATTTTATTATTACAGTGATGTTTTTTTTTTTACTCTTTTTAGACGTAATTGATTATAATATTAATATTATAATCTTCCATTCAATAAGTTATAGGATTTTTATAGTATTAAATTGAGTCGCTGATAATTGTACAATAACATGTACATATTTTCTGAATTATTATTATACATATTAATATTAATATTGTTATTATCTTGCCTTATCATTGTAAGCACATTTCTATTTCTATTTAGCGTATAATTTAGTGAATTACTACACAAATTTGAATGAATATATAGCCTCACTGGTTGAGTTGGGTCTACCTTGATCCGTACGGATTTCGAGCTCACAAGGTAGGTTTGGGGTCGAGTTTAAAAACCTTGGAGTGGTTTCTTTTTTGCTTCTTTTTAATGTTTACATTGTCCTTTTGCATTTTTGCAATGGTATGATGTAAAGGAAGTGTGAGAAGCGATGATGAGTTTATCACTTCCCATAACTGATATTTCTGGTTCGCTTTATCGGAAACATTGGTTGCTTTTCCTTCATTCCCATTCACACAGAGATGTATTCCCGTCTTTTACTATTAGATCATTAAGTTAGTAAATTAGCACATAGATATGCATTATATCTGTGTTATCTTGTTAAAAAGGCAGCAAGTTAGGCTCAAAAGACTGTTCCAGTTGCAACCTTATTGTTACTCTTACCATTTCATTCCATAAAATTGATATATTTTTAGCATTTCTACTGATATAGTTACTTTGAATTTCAATAACTTGTTGAAAATTCAACTACCGTATTTTTAAAGTTCTATACTGATTGTCCAAGCGTTTGTGAACGTTAAAGATGAATAGTTACCATTTTAGTGCAGATATTTCATATTACACATGTTTGGAATAATCAACAACAACTAAGTCATAAGTCCCAAACAAGTTGGGGTTGGCTAGAGATGGAACCAAAAAAAATAGAGGTTAAAAGCTTCAATAAAAGTAAAATAGAGATTCAAATAATTAAATAGATAATAAAAGTAGTTGTAATGTGGCCCGGAAAAAAAAGAAGGAAAACCTAAGGTACTAATACATGGATTGCTAAGTTCCATGCACTCCTATTCGATACCAGCTCTTCAGATATACTCCAATTTCGTAAATCTCTTTTACTAAGAAATTTGAAATTTTGTTTTATGTTTCTATTTTGGTGGTAGGTAATTATTGAATTTTTGGTTCTGTTTCGGATATTTTAAAAATACGTCATTAAATATGGTTAAAAATGCGTCTTTAAATATGGTTTATTAATTTCCTTATTTCTCGATGTATATACGCTAACATTTTTAACCAATTGTTAATCAAATTATAACATAATCAATGCATTTAAGCCCATTTTTACCTATTGCACATCAATTAACAAGCTATTAGCTAGATTATTAACGTTAATATAGCAGAATGTATTTTCAAAACTGTACCAACTAACTGAATACCCAAGCTTTCATCCCTTGCTCTTTGTAGCCAGCCAGACTTGCATTCTAACGCAACCCTAGTTTCTTCATGTTTTCAATTTTACCTCAAAATTCTAACCCTATAATTTCACTTAGGACATGAATTAAGATTAAAAAAAAAATTATATGATATATTGTCCGCATGAATTCCCTATTATTCGAACGTCGTCCGATCGTTGTCTCGATTGTACGAACAGTGTTCAAGCCAACATATTGTTTGGTTCGTGTATGTTCGAGACTCTTATAAGACACGACATGTCCTATGTCCAGTCCAGTCCGTTCGGTTGAACACCCCTAGATTCGGTGGAAGTAGCCGGATGTTTTGGAAAGTGATTTTTAACTTAATGCGGCTGTCATTGAGGCATAATATCCCCTGATTGGACTTCTTTCGTTCGGTAGAAAACTCATGCACATATCTATGAAAACTTCCTTTCTTTGAGGTGTCCAACTGTCCATAGTGCAAAAGACTGGGAGGAAGCTGAGGCAGTAGGAAACTAGAAGACAGTTTGCACCATCCAAAAAAATTGAAAATTACTAAATATTAAACAAAAATCGTAGAAAAATATATGTTATAAATAGAAAAGAAAAAAACATGAAAATTGGCTCAAGCAGCTTGGTAGAAAATGAGGAAGGGGTGGATTAGGGGCTTTGTGTTTCTGGTGTGGTAAGAGGTTTTTTTTCTGGTGTGGTAAGAGGTTTTTTTTGTGTTGCTCTGATTTTTTAACCCTTGTCTAATAAACATGTTTTGGTAGCATATGCCAAATCAATAAATCAGTATTACCCTGCAAATATTAACTTGCCATGTTTCAGAGTTAAAAATGGGCTGATTTTAAAGCAATTTTGATCACTTTCCATTTTTGATTTTAGCATGTGTTTGGTAGATTTGTACATGTTTGAGGTCAATTATGTTTATGGAGATTTCTAATTTATTTATTGGGTGAATGCCACTTTAGTATGTTTATTCGATGAAATTCAGTGTAATTTTGATTATATTCGTTTTCCTAGAAAGCAATCTTTACTTTTAGTAATCAATTGTAAAATCCATGCGATTAAGCAGTACCTGTTTTGTGGCTGGAGCATGTCATATATTCTCAGTTTTTCCATTTGTAATATTTCCATTTACGCAGGCACATTTAAGTTTTGTTCTATTCAAACTCTATCATGACATAGGGTTGAGATATCCACCCGTACTGGATCCTGAACTTGAAGCTTTGGCAGCTGGTGAGTTCTTATAAATAAAATCAAAAATCAGACTGTAATTATCAATTTTTATTATTTTTTAATTGTATGCCAGAGTTGTATGCTATTTGTCGCTACATCGATGCTACCCCCAAAATGTCATCTGGGGATTCCAAAGCCATTAATTCTGAGGAAGACAATACAGATTCTATTGGTGCCAAAGAGTCTGTTCTTAGACTTGCACAGCTCCAGCATCAGCTACCTGCAAATGAGGGTACATTAATGCGTCTTGTGAATGAAGCTTCTGTAAACGAAGGAGATGATGATGATGATGAAGAAACAAAGTTGTGCAAGAATCTATTTAGAGGTTTAAGAATATTTTTAGGCCGCGAGGTGAGACATATTATATGATTATTTTGTGTTAGAGAATGTGTGCTATTTAGTTCACTAGATGCTAATTATTTATTTAATAAGGTTCCAAGAGAATCGTTATTGTTCATAATTCCTGCATTTGGGGGTACTGTTTCTTGGGAAGGTCCTGGTGCTCCATTTGATGCGACAGACGAGAATATAACTCATCAGGTTTGTTTATAGTAATTGTATAATCATGGAATATAACATTTTGATCTCCTTTTGCCAATAGGTAAGGACCTGATGTTTAATATTTATGGAAACCATTTGAATCCTAGTAGTGAATAGTAGTATTGTATTTTGAACTTGACATGATAATTTTCAGAAATATAGGCAAAATTATGAATATTATTTGCTATGTTGGTGTTTTTTAAAGCTCAATATTGGATAACACAAAAATAACCTTGAATTCCAGAATGTGTGTATTGCAATAGTTTTGGAAAATTAAGTTTCCTTGTGATTAAAGAACTTGTATTGTTAGGGAACAGATTACATGTAAGGGCTATTTTTCTTATTTAGCATTCATTTCTAATTTTATATTTTTGTACGAGTTCAAAACAAAATTTTGATTTTCTTAATACTTCATAATGATATATTCTCTTTATCGGTGACTATATATATAGTTCTTTGAAGTTTACATAATGAGGCTAGTGATTCAGCAAAAAAAAAAGACAAACATTCTCTTTACTTACAAATATTCCAATGTTGTTGACATCATTATTTTTCGTGGACTAATAATATTCGTAGCTTGCTATTTGCTACCATATTTAATCTTTCCTGACATTTTCTGAAATATTGCATGACATATCGTGCTGTTACCAATGTTTAAGGATGTAGATTCCAGTGTTGCATATCCAAGGCACAATAACCTTTTAACACAATTTTTAAAACTTGATGCAGATTAAAAGGCTACCCATGTTATGAATTTTGAATAATTGCTACTGGCGCTGTTACAACGTGCAACATGTCATATGTTCCTACCTTTTGTAGTCATATTGTCTATGAATATCTAAAAACACGTTATTAATTTCATGTATAAGTAATTTCTCTATATTTTTTTAGAATCCAAAAAGTATGTTATATACGCATACAGGTTGTCGATAGACCAACCCAGGGTCACATATATCTGTCTAGAGAATACGTTGTGCCTCAATGGATATTCGATTGTGTCAATGCTCGAGTTTTAATACCGACAGAGGCATATCTACTTGGAAGGTACATTTATATAACACAGTGGAGTAGTAATCCGAACATGATTTTATGTAAGTCTTTTATGCAATGTCTTCAAAGTGTAAGTCGCGACACTTGACGTCGTTTTTCTTACCGCGTAGAAGTAGAAAAAATGAGTGTCATTTCTCTCTGGCATGCTCATCTAAAATTGACATGAACAGTGAAATTATGTGCCATTGATGGGTTTTGGTGAGCACGCTTGTCATATTCTTGGATGCATCCCCAGAGCGTTAGCACACTTGCGCATGCGCTCACACACATGGCACACGCATAATTTTATTTATTTATACATGATTAAAAGCCTCTAAATTATAGTAATTGATGTGTTATACATACTTATAATCTTACTGGCAAGTGATGAATAAACAGAACCCCTCCACCACATCTATCTCCATTTGTTGATGATGAAGCTGAAGGCTACATCCCTGAGTATGCAAAGGTAATCAAGGGTTACCAAGAGCAAGCAAAAAACAAGGAGGTGCTACCATTGCCAGATTTGGGTGATGGAGATTTTGCCGATGTGGAACAGTTGATGGCTGGTGCAGTTCTTGAGAGGGCAGAAGCTAGTGTTGCAGCAGAGAATGCACGAAAGGTACTTTTAAATTAAAATAAAATCAAGGGCTTCCGATAAGCATGCTTTAGCTAAACCCGATTGTTTTATTAAGCTAGTAGCTTGGGCGGCTAATAAACAACCTAATGATCTAAACTGTATTAAGGCAAGTGCAGGGATTCTAATGATGAATTAATTGCATTGTTATTCATGGTATTCAAAATTTCAATTTAGTGCCAAAATCAATCAGTTTTTGGCTTTAAAAATATGTGGTGCTTAAACAACTCTTGGGTGCTATCAACTGAAGCGAAAGATTTGGCACCTTGTTGCAGCTAAATCACAGCTTGTTAAAAACATGTAATGCAACTTTGTACTTATTATGCACTAAACATGATTAGTAAATATTGCTGTTGCAGCTCAAGGAGGAAGAAAATAGATATCTTGAAGAAGTGAAAATGGAGCTAAAGGGAATTACTTACTCTGCCTCTATCTCTAAGAATAACGATTCACATGACTTCACAGAGAACAACAAAGACATGCCTGAAGAAAAAATGAAACAAGGTTCTGATGATGACAGCAAGCTGACTAAACTGGCAATGACTAGAAAGAAGAGAGGGTTGTATGAAGCAATGCAGGTACTTTTGTATTCTATTTATTTCACATTTCTATATTTAGCATTCAAAACTTTTGTCCTCAAAAATATAATCTTGCGGTTTAGCTTTGCCTATTCTTCATATGCTTATTATTCGATGTTCAATTGTAGTTTAATTGCGTAATCAAAGCCTTTAAAATAGTACCCATAGACAAAATCAAGTATTATAAAGCTCTCTTTAAAATGTTTAAAAAGTTACCTGTTTTTTTTTTTTTAAAATCTTGTTTTAGGCTCAAAAAATGATTTTCTTGATACCTTTACCTTAAATTTTCTGTTTTATTTTGGGCTATTTCTTTAAACTGTGTAATTTCTCTGGATGAATTTGATTATACAATTCGTTCCTTGTCCTGTTATTATGTTCAGTTTCAACAGATAATTTGTATTTGTAAACATATTATAATGAAAATGTTTATTCTTTGTAAGATTGGAGCTGAGAGGAAAAAAGAGAAGACTAGGGTTCTTGAAGAGAGAAAGAAGAAACTAAAAACGGGCAAGAAGGCTTGAAGATGATGCTTGATTATTTACAGTCAATTTTGATTCTCCGCAATATTTATTACTGCTTTTGTATTTTTGGACTTGACTTCAATTTGGCCGAATTTCATCTGTTTGGTAGCGCTACGTTGGGTTGCATTATCAGGAAAAAAGAAGAAAGAAGTGAGGTTTTTACTGCGTAATCTTTTTGGAATTCGAGTCAAAAAAAATTGAAGGATGTTCCTGTGGCTCGAAGAACAATTAAAAATCCAAGTTTCAAGAGCGGAATAGAATGAATTCATTGTTATTTATTCTTTAGGCTGGTCGTTTTATTTTTGGGACTGGTTGCCTGTACTTGATTTCTGCAGTTTGGTAACCGTTTCAAGAGCATTTCCAATCTATGAATTTTTTTGGTGTATTGTCAATTTACACATCATAGAAGACGGAAAACATTAACCCTAACATGCAGTGTGAAGTGATAAGCATCCATTGTGGGGTAGTATTTATAACTTCTATTTAATTTTTCACTATCGATAGTATGATTTAACCCTAGACTACTAACAATGTTTTTGTACATGTGTTATCAAATCCTATTGCCCATTGAAAATAGGGTTTAGCAATTAATTATTCTTTACAAATTCTAAGCACGCATGTACTGGAGTTATCAGTCTATTACTTCAAAAGCAGGACTATAGTGCTGCAGACGTGACACAGTTCGAATTCTTTATTCAAAATAGCAGCTTCTTATTGGATTTTTTTTTGGATTTGACCCCCTTTTATAAATTTATAACACATTTAGTTTTGTTTGAAAACTTATTACGGCCGTAGCCTGGTTTATGTCACATCAGCTGAAAACAATTATTTAACATAGCGTTATTTGAAATAACGCGTGAAGCGTTATTCAAGAAACGCAAACATGTTTTTAAGTTTATCCCTTGTGATTCTCTGTAGAACACATGTGCGTTATCTTAAATAACGCTAGTGAGCGTTATCTTGAATAACGCAAATGATTAGTGGTAATTGTTTCTGGAAGAACATAGTTTAAAGCGTTATTTAGAATATCGCTTAAAAGCGTTATCCTAAATAACGCAAAAATAAAATAATGGTGTGTTAATTCTTCCATTGTCCTCTTGCGGTATTTCAAATAACGCTTCACGCGTTATTTGAAAAGACGCACAGACGTGATATACAGTCAGCCGTGAGTCTCTTCCTCCTCACTTTCTCTTAAAACCTATTTTTTCAAAACCGAAAACCCTAAGCTCCTAATCCTATTTGCTCAACCTAACATCAAATTTTAGGGTTTGTTGATCGAAATTCATCGCCATGGCAAGCTCATCAACACAAGAAGCTCCGGAAGGTAAAAAATTCCATTATTTGTTGATTTCTTATAAAATTTAGGGTTTGTCCATGATTGAGGAAACTTGTGAAATAGCTTGTAATTGCTTTAATGTAGTTGAAATTATATAGGTTTCAACATTGATTTTGTTTTTTTCGCTACATTTGTGTAGAGATTGTTGAGATGGAACCGGTACCTGTAGATGAAAGTGTCCTATATTTGCAACACAGGCATAGATCGAGCAATAACGCCTTGATGGCGGTATGTATATATGGTGTTTGTATGTTGGCCTAAAGTTTTTTTTTTTTTTTTTTTTTTTTTTATGCATGTCTTACGTTGTATGTTAAATTTTATTTACAGGGAAAATTTCCCGTTAAGATTATAGATCACACAGTTTCCGTCGGCACGGTGACCTCCGCACATACAGAAGTTTTGGCCTTGCTTGATCGCGCTGGATTTCGACTAGTACACGGGTTGAAATACGTTCAACTCGATCGTTATCTCATCACTGCGTTAGTCGATAGATGGAGACCGGAGACATCGACATTCCATTTTAGAGGTGGAGAGATGACCATAACTTTGGGTGATGTGGCGGTCCTGCTAGGCTTGCCGATTGATGGCGCTCCTTTGAGGACTCAAGAGGCCGGAGACTACATGGAGATGTGCCAGCGGCTTTTAGGTATTACACCTCCCGCGGACCAGTGGATGGGAAATGAGCAAATTATAACTAGTTGGTACAAAGCACAGTTTGAGCATGACATTCCACATAATGCCACGCAGGAGCAGATAGAACAGCGTGCTAGAGCTATCATACTCTAGATCATTACTCAACGCCTGATCTGCGATCATTCTAAGACTCGGATGTGGCTGAAATGGTTGCATTTTATTGAGGATTTTGATCAGTGTCGGCAATATTCTTGGGGCAGTGCGACATTAGCATACACATATACGGAACTTACCAAGACCGTTTTGTTTGAGAGCCCTTATATGGGGGGTTGTCCTTCTTTGATACAGATACTTTATTTTCGTACGCTTATTTGCTTCTTAATTTTGTTTTTATGCATGTCGTGTTTCTTTATTAAATTTCTTTGTAGCTATGGTCGTGGACGTATCTTCCCCTTGGTAGACTTGAATTAAAGCAACCCAATATTGATATGTCTTTGCCTTACGGGGCTAGGTAAATTTAATCCGTCAATTATTTATCTTATATGTGTTAACTTATTTCCTCTATCTCTTACCAAGTCATAATTACAGGTGGGTTGGAAAGAAGAGCACTGCGTCGACTCCGAGGCGTAATCTAGCTTTCTATCGCAATGAGCTCGACGTGCTTAGTCCGGATGTTGTTACATGGACCCCATATGCCCAGGATTTTGAACAGCTTCCGGCCTTATGTACCGTGTCTTTCCATCTGTGGACCGCCCGTGTACCCATTATATGTTTGAACGATGTAACATATCACCTTCCTGACCGGGTGATGCACCAGTTTGGACTTAGACAACATCTTCCTGAACCAGCCCCACATTACAGGATTAACTTAGAAGTACCTGGGGAGTACGAAGCGGCCATTAAGACATGGAACCATCGGCACATGCACACGCAGCATGAGCGGGAGTTCACCTTGTCGGACGAAGAGTATTACACATGGTATTGGCAGATTACCCGACGGTATATTCTTCGCAGCGTGCAACCTCTTGGTGCCGTAGTGCAACCGTACACGCCTAGAGCTCCTCTTGAGAGGAATGTGGTATGAAAACCGTGCTAACAAATGTAATTTTTTATTTTTTTGGCAAGTTTTTTTTTTTTTTAAATGGAAAATATCATACCAAAATGGAGAATCTAGCCATTCTCCAACGGCTCATAAAAACGATTTCTGAATAACAGAAACCGTGCACCCACAGACAAGATACAAATACGGAATACAACAAAAGTAACAAAGCAATAAACAAACTAAAAGCAGCTCCAATCTAATCCTCTGACGAATCAGAAGTTCCGTCAGCAAGCTAAAGAACGACGATGAGTCCAGCTGTCCAATAAAAGAGAGCTGTGGACATGCCTCCAAGAGAGCCAAGATGCCATGGGTGAGAAACTCCATAGACATACTGTCAAATCTGACACTGAAGAACTGTGAGCTATCACTGCTACAATTTGGACCCCAGAACCCATACGTGTGCCGGCCTTCCAAACTCCGGCAGAAGTCGGTCAAGAAACCTAAGACAGAAGCATCCACCAAGCTCCACACAGTCTGAACCTTGGACCTAATAAACCTGCATAATTAACGAACATCATCAGGGGGGGGGGGGGGGGGTTGGATGGAAAAAAAGGGGAGGGGGGAACGGGGAGATATCTAAAGAAGACCCAGCTAATATGAAAATAATAAACGGTGACGAAATCAAAACCAGAAATCAGAAACCGAGAAAACTACTCAAGGAAAAAAGAAAAAAAAGGTAGTCCAAAATCAGCCGATGCCAGCCCTCAAATTGGCCGAATTCGGAAGAATGTCAAATGAAATGGCCAATCTCCTAGATCGGCCACTAAGGACACCTCTGAAAGGACGACCCCGAAATGCTAGGAAAACATCGTTCCTAACTTTCCGGATGATCGAAGGAGGATCCATTGCTATTTCGTCGTAAACCGCCTTATTCCTGGAGCACCAGATGTGCCAGCAGATAAGACAAGGAATCAGACGTCGTAGAATAGACCGAAAGGATTTACCAGAGTTCCCAGCCCCCCAGAAACTCAGCAAACCTTCCACGGAGATGGCATTACCTCGGCAACCCATAAGGTTCCCGAAGTAATTCCAGACCGCTCTGGCACAAGCACCCGAGATCAACAAGTGAAAGGAGGACTTAGTGCGTCCAATGCTGCAACACCTGCATCTGGACACGAGCGTGATGCTTATACGCTGAATGTTCTCATCTATTGGCAAACCATCATGCAAAGTTTTCCACATAAACAGAGAAACCTTAGGCGGAATTCAGACATTGCAGATAAAGCTGAAGACAGTAAGACGTGGACCAGGAATCCTTACTGAATCCCACGCTGCCTTGAGAGAGAAAGGAGCACCGTCCCAAGTGGTACCATTCCCGTGGCCATCCGTAAAAGCCTTTACGGATTGCATACATTTCCACGTCTCACTAGCATTATACGGGATACCTGTGTAATTCGTGCTTGCTAGCCTATGGTACTTGGTCTGGAGAAACGTCGCCCAGAGGGAGTTGTTCGCTCCAAACCTCGCCCAAAGCTTGCAAGCAAAGGCCAAACAGATAACCTTAGGGTTACGGAGCCCAAGACCTCCCTCCTCTTTGGGACGGCAAATGACGTTCCGAGAAATCCAGTGATGTCGAGAAACGTTGTCATTGCTGCCCCAGAAAAAGGAAGAGGCCAAAGAACGGAAGGAGCGAAAGAAGGATGCAGTGGGTGTCATAGCTGCGAAGATATGAGAACCCATGCAGTCAAGGACAGACTTAATGAGAACTAGTCTACCAGCCTGAGAGATGAGAGAGGCATTCCACCTAATAATCTTACCCCTAACTTTGTCAGTTAGCGGATCGAAAATGGCGGATGGGGTGTACCGGGCTATAGAAATGGTTGATGAGTTATCTCATGAGGTTCCCGAACAAAGTAAGGGAAAATGCTTTAGCATAAAGCGCATTTTGCAAACAATTTTGGGAAAGAACAGGCTTGCAAGACCAGTACCGCCTCCTCCACCTCCCCCAGCTCAAGCTTTAGCACCCGTATAAGCTTCGGAGGCACAAGAAGTCCGCGACATTCCTCCGCCGCCAACTACTAAGGTTTATACATCACGGAGGAAAAAGGTGGCGTCAAAGGGAAAGGGTAAGGGTAAGGAAGCAGAGTCGTCTCAACCAACACAGGTTGTGCATGGTCCGTCACCGCCCCAAGAAGGTTCCTCATCCTCATCCTCATCGTCTTCGCATGAAGATGCACCTCCAAAAACGAAGAGGAAGTAGAGAGAAACTCCTTACCAGCCACGGATCCTGAAATAGTTTGTCCATAGGGTGGTGTTGTATTTTGTAGGTTAACTGTTATTTTTAGCTACTTGAACTTTTAATTCGGATGTTGAAATTGTGTAATGTTTTGCGGGTTGTGATTAACTCGGATTAGGAGTTGTAACGTATACTTAGTTTGGTTTATGTGACATCCTTTTGGTTTGCCGTAGTAGGCTCCAATGTTTGCTTTTGGTTGTTTATCGTTATTGACTTTAATTTGATGAGTTTATGCATCACTGTGCAGGAAACATAACCTGTAAAGCACCTGGAGTGGCATTTGGAATAACGCTTATAGCGTTATTCCAAATAATGCGTATACACTGTGAATGATATATAACCTGTAAAGCACCTGGAGCGGCATTTGGAATAACGCGCCTAGCGTTATTCCAAATAACGCTTATAGCGTTATTTTAAATGACGCTCCAGGTTGTTATCTTTAAACCGTGCACAACCTACGGCGTTTTTTAGAATAACGCCGTAAGCGTTATTTGGAATAACGCAATTTGCGTTGCTCCGAATACCGCTCCAGGTTGGTATCCTGTCATTAAAAGACGTGCCATCTTCACCAACCCACCCATTCATTTGTTACTTTCCCAAATCAAACCCAAAACACCTCACAATTCAGAAGCCCTATTTTGCTCACAATTGAAGGTACTCTACGGATCTTTTTTTTTAGTTTATTGTTTTTCAAAAGTAGTCCATAATGTAGGTTTTATTCATGCAATTATATTTTAGATGAATCAATGGGAACTTGATGATGAAACTTTAGCCAAGTACATGGATGAGTTTGAATCACTTGAACGCCGACCGGGCAAAGAACCACGATTGGAAGCTCTCATACCTAAAGAAATGCGACAAAAGACCTTTGTAGCGGTGGATGGAAACGGCGGAAAAAATAAGGGTAAAGCCTTAGCGATTGGTGAAGAAGTACCACGACAATATTGCAATTGTAATGTCTATTGTCATGTGCATATTGCGAAGAATAAGGCAAACGCTGGCCGATGGTACTACGCTTGCGGGCGATATCCGGTTTGGTTATCTGTGCCGCACTTGGTTACGCCTTGTCGTTACACGGAGTGGATTGATCCTTCATTATGTCGAAGAGGCCACGAGTATGCCCTGAAGATGCAAGAAGAGAATGCACAACTAAAGACCGAAATTTACCGAATGCGGGAAAAATGTGACTCACTGGAGTCCACCATTCCTAGATATCCTAATGAGTAATGTAACGGTCTTGGTATCGTTTTATGTAGCATTCGAATGTATCGTTATATGTAGTGTTCTAATGTATCGTTTTATGTAGCGTTCGAATGTAGTTGTAATGAGTAGTGTATTGGCGTTTAATGTTGTATCATTTCATTTTTCGTGCTGCCGTATAATGTTACCACTAAGCCAATTCTCCAAAACATATTTCATTTACGTAATACAACCAAGATAAATGTTACCACACACATAAAACAACAGGATAAATAGTTATGACATATGTCTTATACATAATAAAACCAAATAGAAACGTATGCAATGTAATAAAACAGGATAGGTAGGTACTACATAACACTTAGTAAAGTCTATGTCACTGTAGTACAATGGCTCTTCTTATGACCATTTACTCCACACTTGCTACACCTATTAGATCTAGAAGACTGCCCCTCGTCCACGGTGCCTTTAATTCTAGTAGATCTAGGTCGGCCCGGTGCTCTCCGAGCTTGCGGGGGAAAAACCATATGTCCTGAAGGTTGGGGCCAATAGCGCTTGTCACGAACTGGATGAAACTCAGGCGTGTAGGCTGCATGATAACTTTGAACTGTGTACCAGTTGGAGGCGAAGTCGTGATGAGCTCTTTTGGCCCCATTTGCCACTGCCGAACATGCAGCCATAACATGCGCGCAAGGTAGGTGCTGTAGCATTGGTATGTTACATGTACACGAACAAGTATTACCCTCTATCTTTACTGTAAATTCATCACCGTAGTAGTGTATTACAACCCATTCATATTCGCCGAAGCGAACTATTCTGCAACGTCTTGCTTCTTCGGCTCTTTCAGCTATTTTTGCCTCCTACTTTGGGGTTAATTTGCATACCGAACCAACAACATTTTGCCGCCTATTACAAAAATAATCCACCGATCTATAGAAGGTACGCGCAACCAACGACTTAACTGGAAGCGATCGTGCACCTCTTAGCACACCGTTGAAGCTTTCAGAAGCATTTGTCGTCATTACATGAAACCTTCCGCCTAAACAAAGCCCAATTTTTCTCTTTTCTTCCCAAACTTCTCTCAATCCAATTATGAGCTCTTACGTTGGCCGTCTTAATTTCCTCCCGAAGCTTACGATACTCAACCTCTTCTGATGCACATGCCGCCACGTAGAATAAACCAGTCAAACGTTGATCTCTATAGCCGGCTTTTTGAAAATTTGCTTTTAGATGCCTCGCGCAAAATCTATGCTTATGTGGCTCTACCCATCTTTCCTGCAATGCGATAGGGATTCCTTTCATTCTATCAGATATGAAAGTAATACTGCGATTGTTTACACTATGTATAACCGTCTCATACAGGAAAAAAACCAAGCCCAAGATTCAGCCGATTCAGACTCAACAATGGCATACGCCAACGGATAGAGTTGATCATTTGCATCCGTTGCAGTGGCTACGAGTAGTGTACCTTTGTATTTTCCATACAAATGGGTGCCATCGATACAAAGCAATGGACGACAATGTGGAAATCCTTCAATGGAAGGGCCAAATGCCCAAAATGCACGTTCAAATACACCAACTTCATCTGTTAATATATGGCTTACACTACCGGGATTTGATCTTCTAATTTCATCAAAATATGGCTGTAACAGCGAATATGACTCCGCCCAATCCCTGTAAACCATAACAATTGCCTTGCTCAGAGATCTCCAAGCTTTCATATAACTAATCTTAATAAAAAATTGTTCTTCAACCAACACTTGAACTGTTCTAGCTAATATGTTTAAATCAGACTTCACAAAAGGCATGATCTTCGAAACCAGAAATGTTGATGTCGCTCGGCGATTGCTTGAATTGACCGTTGGATTAACGCAAGTATGCTCCCCTCTATACTTCTTAACAACCCACAACCCAGTCTGCGATTTTTTGGAATCAATTGCATGAATTCTCCACTGGCAAGTATCGTCGATATTGCAAATGGCAGTATAAATTTCTTTGTTGGACCTAATGGGCTTAAAAGAAACAGCATGTAAAATGGACCACTCACTTAGTTGTTGCAGAAATTTAGCTTTGCTCTCAAATACAATACCAGGTTTAAAGCCACTTTGAACGCAGGAGGACGAGAATAATTCTCCCCTACTTTGCAAGTCCTCGACAGCAGATCTGGCTAACATTTGCGCAGTACACATGTCCTCATCAAGGGGAATCTCCATCGCATGTTCGTCATTACCCCCATCTTCTTCATCATCTTAATCATCCATCTCTTTAACTCCGAAGTCAAAGTTCAATGAATCATTATTTACTTGCATGCTGTCAAACCATGTGTGATTGTTATCGGGAATCGAAGCAACCGTCATGCTGTCCAAAGCAGGTCCAGGGTTCGTTTGTAGGTCTACAATTCCATCTACTTGACTCGCGTCATCGCATGCATTCTCTTCGAACGGCGATTGCTCTTCCATGAAATCCTGCGGACAGCTGCATCATGAAAATATTGCACTTTGAACAAACACTTAAGCATGACTCAAATAACAATTCATTTCTGAGAATACTTACTCCTGACTCATATGATATAACTCAGATGGCGTTGGCTGCAACGGATCTGCTACTTGTGTTGACGGTCCAACATTACTTTGTGTATGATGGTAATAAGGACCAAAACTACAAAATATATGTCAGGCATTAACAATAATTGGGAGAACCAAAATATAACATGTTTAGAAAACCATTTAAGTTGGGCTTACCTCTGCGTCGCGCATCCAATACTTTCCTACATGGGAAATGGAAAGCTAAAATGCTGGTTCTGTGTATAATTCATATGCGGGGGGTACGCATAGAACATTTGATGTTGTTTGTACCCTGAAACGTTAGAAGGAGGAATACTATTTAGTGATGGGATTAGATGAGTTGGACGGAAAGGTGCCGCTCGAACGGGTCCTGAAGCAGCAAGTGCTTCTACCACTAACTTTGTCGTTTTCACAACAAATAACTCTATAGTCTTACAAGCAGCAGAAAACATTAACTCAACATCACCATCGTCAGCAATTTTAATTGCCTTAGAACCAGAATCAGTCAGCCAGTTGCATACTAACTCAATATCAAATTGCTCTGCATTAATCATCGTTGACTTGAATATTGAGGCTTTTAATTGCTGCAAATTACACCCTATCAGAACTTTTACAGGTTTGAAAGATCCACCTTCGTATTTCCCACACTTTCTATCATCAATAACCAACTCACCATCAAAGTAACATAGAATCGCAATAAACTTAGGAGCCATTCTAATTTACAATAACATAAAAGAATATATTACCAAAAGTTATAGATCCAGAAAATCTAAGATTTAGGGTTTTGAAATTCAAACCTAGTGATGAATCAAACGACGGAGAATAGCGTCCAGTTGACGTAAATCTGAAATTGCTGCTAGATCAGAGCTAAAATTAATGATTTGTTTAATTTCGGAATTTGATTTAAGGTATTGGGTTTCTTTTTTTCAATATGTAGAAAGTAAAAAAGTGAGGAGGAAGAGACTCATGGCTGACTGTATATCACGTCTGTGCGTCTTTTCAAATAACGCGTGAAGCGTTATTTGAAATACCGCAAGAGGACAATGGAAGAATTAACACACCATTATTTTATTTTTGCGTTATTTAGGATAACGCTTTTAAGCGGTATTCTAAATAACACTTTAAACTGTGTTCTTCCAAAAATAATTACCACTAATCATTTGCGTTATTCAAGATAACGCTCACTAGCGTTATTTAAGATAACGCACATGTGTTCTACAGAGAATCACGGGAGATAAACTTAAAAACATGTTTGCGTTATCTTGAATAACGCTTCACGCGTTATTTCAAATAACGCTTCACGCGTTATTTCAAATAACGCTTCACGCGTTATTTCAAATAACGCTATGTTAAATAACTGTTTTCAGCTGATGTGACATAAACCAGGCTACGGCCGTAATAAGTTTTCAAACAAGGCTAAATGTGTTATAAGTTTATAAAAGGGGGCCAAACCCCAAAAAATCCCTTCTTATTTTATGCTCTTCTAATTTCACTTTCCAAGGTTAAAAAAAGAAATCACTTGATTATGAAAGTATTTTCTCCATCGCTTTCTTTAATCTTAGTTCTCCTTTTGACTTTCAACTTCCAGCTACACACCATCATTTTTACCGTTTTCATCGGAAGACGGTATACTCTACTTCCTCTTCTTATAAATGGACTTTCTCTTCCTGTTTTATCTTTTCCTTCTCACAGCCTTAATTTGTCAACCTAATTGTCTTTGGTCTAATTATAGTTTACTGGTTGCTTATAATGGTAATTAATGTCTAAAAAAATCTTAAGGCTCTTTCTACTAGATAAGATAATTTCATCGTCCTCTCTCTCTCTCTCTCTCTCTCTGAAAGTAGGGTAAATCACTGCTTAGGTTTATGCTGCTACAAGTTGCTTTGATATATTTGAATTTTTTTAGAATTTAAGCCCATAGTGATTCTTGTTTAGTGCATTTCATATAATTCTATTTACTGATCTGATTTATCAAACCGACGGTTAAGGAGGTTTTTCTACTATAATGAGATCGACCGTTATGGAGGTTTCTCTACTGTAAAAGCGGCTAAATCAATTTGTCTGTCCCAATTATTATAGGCTTAAATCTAGCAGCGTTGCACGACAAAACACCATCACCTTCCGGTCTCCTTAAATTTCTCATTCATTCCTATTCCTGCCTTATCTGAATCCCGTCCTCATCAAATATCTCCTCTTTCTTCTCCTCCATTACGTCTAATTCACATTTCATTCATCCGCTTTCTTCTCAAATCCGGTACCCTCCTCCCTCAGGTGTTTTCTCCCCCAATTTACTTTCTGAAACAATAATTGAAAAAGAAAAAGGTAATGAAACCCTAGATTCAATCTCAGATCCTTGATACTATATCTATTACCATTCATCTATGCGGTGAGCTACCATTGATTGCTATCCCCAATTTCTTTTTGATTGATTACAACAAGAAGCTACATGGATTCAATCAATATCAGGAACTGAAACCAAAACAGCAAGGGAACCTTGAAGCATTCCAAACCCTAATCCCCTCGACTTCATCCCCTCGTTCATTCATCACCACCGTTGTAGACCCTTGCTGCTTGCTGCTTCCTGTCTAACCCCTATTTCTCCTCCTATATACCATTTCTCTCTGATTCTACTGATAAAACTGCGTATTTCTTCCATATTGTTTTCCATTCAAATCTAATGTTTTACCCTTCAAATCCAGTGCCTATTATTTCTCCTTCCTTTACCAATTCTTCAAATAAACCCTGATTTCAAATTATTCTTCGAACTTGTAAATTGTGAATGCCAATCACCGCGGTTACGGGTTCTCTAGTGCAGTGGAAAAGTCGGAAGCTTTCAGGCTTTTTGTATCCTTCTCTTTTGACAGCTATCCTGAGCTAGCTTGGAACAACTTTGTCAGGCTGTCTGTGTCTCTTTTGAATTTTTTGGATTTAGTTCAAACTAACTTCATAATTTTGAGCACTTTGATACGGCCGCAAAGCAAAAGCCACATCTCAAACAAACCTCACTTGCAAAAAAAATATTGATTTTAATAAGAATTTAAATCATTCGCATCATAAAGACCCTTTCGCAACCAACACTCCTTTTTCATATGTGCCAGCAGTAGTCTATTCGTCCTTGTTGCATTGGACGTGTTCCACATGTGGGAAACCGAGACAATAACCTACGAATGAGAACATAGCGTTGCCTTGAACTTGATTATACATTTGAGCGGGTATAGTACTAGTATGTTTCTGTACTATGTGAAACCGATAAAAGATTTGCATTAGGTGAATTGATGTTCTTCTATTTTACATAAAAACAAATTTTCGGGTATATTTTTCGTGTTAAATAAAAAGCCTTAAGAAGCTCTTCAATAAAGTCAAATTTCTTCATGAATGTTTGTTGTCCTAAACACACTTTGGTTTTTTGGAGAAAAAAGAATATATAAATATTGAAATTGAAATTTTCAATAAAGTTCAAGCTAATTCATTGAATTCGAATATGCTTAAGAAATCGTATATGATATTTATAAAAATTCTAAATGTTCCAAAAAAAGATAAAAAAATAATTTTGACAAATCGATTATTGGGATGATTTTCATTATCATAAAAGTGCAATAAATGCTATGAAACTTAAGTATGACTAGTGGCGTGTGTGTCTATATATATATATATATATATATATATATATATATATATATATATATATGTTTTCCCACATTTTCTCTTCTTTTACAAATATATTCTACTACCTTTTGCTTATTTTATTTGTAGTAAGCATAAATTTTCTTCTTCCTATATCATGATTTCTAATGTGTCATTTTCTATTTTCTTATTTGGAACTTGTTTTCAATTGTAAGCTTTTTATGGTTTCATTTGTTTCTTGATTTTTATATTGTTTATAATAATGTACAACATTTTGTAGATCAGTAGGTGTTTATTGAAAATCATAAAAAAAAATCTATAAAATATGTTTTATTTCTAACTAAGACAATCTAACGGTCAGTTTTTCCCACCGTTGTACGATTATACTAGTCATGTATTTCATAAATATGTTTAGCGTCATTAAAATTTCGGACATGATTACTTTCACCCTTCAGTAAGTCTCGGTAGTCAATGTTATTCTCATAAATAATCTTGCTGGAAATTTTGACGTTCAAGACAATTCTAATGAATATAATGTTGTACTTCTAACTTCAAGGGTATAAAATACCCATTAGGTACAAACGAGTTATCAAACTATTGACTTCAGAATTTACTGAAACATGGAATAAACGTAACCAGACTTATTTTTGAATTTGTTCAGAGGGAAACCGACCGAAATCGTTAAACCTCTCTAGTGCACCTAGCCTGGTCTGCGAGCATCACATAATTGGTTAATCTTAGCGTGTGCTCATGGTAAGCTCTTAACATGTCTTTTTGGATTTTGAATCCAAGTCGTTGTTACCATGATACAAAGTTCTTAACCACTAGGCTAATGCAAAAAATTGTACAATCTTGATCTGGTTAATAACACTCTATTCGGTTTTTGATGATGCAAAAATTCGAAGGCAGAATAGAGTGGAGAAAAGAAAAAGAAAGATCAAAATGTTTCTGTGTTTGCAACAAGCTGTAGGCATCATAAATCCGATCTAAGATGAGAGCGTTTCCGGAACACTCTCTGGTGTTGCAAACCGTGTGCGGAGGAAGAAGATGAAGAAAAAACTGATTTTGCAAGCGATCTAGGCATCGTAATTTATAGCGGTGAAAAAAAAAGTCTTCTCTTAGGCGTTGCATTCTTTCCAATGATTTAGAGCCGTTACAAACGGTCATGTTTGTCCAGCACCAACAGGATTCTCAACGGTAAAAAACGTTGCAAATATATCATGCCTGCGTTATTTGAAATTGAATTCCGGGCTGGGTACATAACGGACTGAATTTGGCCCATTATCTTTTTTAGGATTTTATTCAAGAATTATGTTATTGGATTCAGAATGGAACCCGAAACCCGTACCTAGTTCAGTCGGTCAGGCGGCGTCGATGATGCGCATGTGTGCTGGTTATGCATCACAACAAAGCAAACATTTGGTGCACTTCTTCCCTCTTTAAAAACAAGAGCAATGGAGGAAATATTGAAAATATCCAACATTCTCTTCCTACTTTCAAGATTATATAATTTAAAAAACATTTTAAGTTTAAAACAGAATAGCCACATCACTTGAGTGATTGCCTACATATTCAAGTGAGATAAAGCCAAACGTAGTTTAAAAATAAAAAGATGCATCATCGTGAAAACCAATACATAAATAAAATGTATCTTTAGATTTGAACATTTACTTTGTATAAACCATTCAAAGCCTTATCAAGATTTTACGATGAACGAATCTTGGACCAAATTTCCTTAATGATAAAATAGGAACAATCACATATATTGATTTTCGTTGGTGAAGTGTTCTGTATTTCTCAGCATGTTAATGACCATATACTTTTAATTCTCGGTTCATGAGTCTACTTCAGAAAGCAATCTTATTTTCTTAGTAAACACCATGATTCCCATACCCATATAGGTAGTCTTAAAGTGTTTCTACGATGTACCTTTTAGGTTTCTAGACTTATTAAGGATATTTTATCCATCATTTGTTCTTGTAGAATCCAACATCAAATATAATGAGAGTTGTATATTTAGTGTTCCATAAGAATTCTCTTAACTTGTTGGTACCCATTGAACTTTGTCCGTTTTTTTCAAAACACAAGTTGGGTTTCTGTTAAGGATGATAAAATTTCATTCATAGACCTTAGTCCTATTTCTTTCGACTTTATAGAAACTATTGCATTTGCAAGACTCTTAGTAAGTGTGTCAACCAAGTTTTTCTTCATTTCTATGTAGTCAACTATTATTACTCTACTTTTTAGTAATCGTCTTATCACTTGATGTCTTAGACTTACATGTCCAGACTTTTCATTATATATTCTATTAGAGACATTGTATTTTGTAGCATGGTTATCATAATTAATTAAGACTATTAGAATTGACTTCTTCCATAGTGGGATTTCTATTAACGAATTCCTACGCCACTCTGCTTTCTTACATGTAGCTAATAATGCAAGCAATTCTGACAATATTACCGAATTAGATATACGAATCTACTTCTTAGAACCCCAAGATGCAATAACACCTCTTAATGTGAAGATCCATCCAGTCGTAGACTAGGATTTGGATTTTACATTATTTCAGGTCGCGTCATTATATCCTTTTATTACAGCATGATACCCTTTATAAGATAAACCATGGTTATAGTTCCTTCCAAATAAGCTATAATTTTGAAAATCGTGTTCCAATGTTTGAAACCTAGGTTACCTGTAAATCTATACAACACGCTTATATCATGTGAGATGTCGGGTCTAGTGCAATTCATAACATACACGAGACCCCTCTAACACTAGAATACTCAAGTTAAGAAATTGTACGTTCAATGTTCTTTTCTAATTTGATACTAGGATTTAAAGGAGTTCATGCTAGTTTGTTATTATAATAACCATACTTTTTGAGGAACATATCAACGTAATGAGATGAGGTTAGTAACAACTCCCCCTCTTTCCTAATGATTTTATTCCTAAAATCATGCCAGTCTCTCTGAGACGACCCCGAACCCCGTACTGACGGTGACAAGGGTAATCTTTGGAATATAACACATAAACAGATAATAGCAGAACAAAATTAAATAAATACACCAGATAATGAACAAATAATACACTGGATAAACGTAATCATCAGAGTTACACAGTATACAGGATCATACTTAGTACAAATACAGTTCAGCTATACATAAATGTCTACAGCGGAAATAAACATAATATGTACAATAGGAGCTGAACAGCATAAAAGAGATAAATGATAGAATCCATCTTCAGCTCCAGCTATCCAGAAAGAGCCTGCTAAAACCTGAACACAAGGCTTCCCGTGTAGAAAAAGGGGCACCCGAGTTTGCAAGTGAAACAAACTACGAGTTAGTCATGGGACTGGTATGAGAAATCTAATTATCACATTATACAATTGGCTAATCACAGGACCACACCACTTTCGTGGAACGGGTTTACTCCATCGTATTGCCAGTGCTTTAAAACAAATAATTCTTTTAAACATCGCAATGCTTTTTATAAAAATGAAGCCAATATAAGACTCAGTTCCCATCACACAATGCAACGCAAACCGGAGGATAGAGTTTTACCTTATAATGGCCAAAATATGCTTGATACGAATAAAACAAAAGCATTTGATATTATTACTATTGTTTATATGTTTCAAAAACAATTTCGAATCATAACTATCAATCGTAGACGGCATGGGTACCATATATCATGTCGCCATATATATATATATATATATATATATATACACACACACACACACAATCAAAACCGCACGGTGTCGTATTTGGAAATTGGATTTCCACCATGAACCAAGGCAAAAGATAGTCCTTACTGAATTCGAGACAATCTAGCCCATGTCTCAGAATCAGAACGCATCAACCCTTTGGATCGTCAGGGCCGGTCCACCGATGTGGATTATTATGCCTGAACACTACGTTTCCCTGCCCTATGGGGCGTAAATGAGCCAACGAATGACTCCATCGGTCCCGGATCGATCGATATAACCAAGGCGCCTCGCAACAGCAACAACCACATAGGTGAAAATAATATAAATGTCAGCCAGTTTAAGCACCGACACCACCTCTAGCTAGAAGGAAACGCATGCCCTCCCTGAGGTCCTCTCCCGTTTCTGGTTCATACCGGGGTGTGAGGTTCGTGAATTCATGTTATACACAAAGCTATGCCACACAGGCGGTGCTTTGATCATCACCACAAGACTTTGCTTTTCAACAGAAGTCCTGATCACTGCATCTTAGCATGCCACACAGGCAATTCACGCCATGTAATTGATGACTATCAATCACACAGAATGAACTCCAATGTCTGGCACACAACCCATTTGCAAGTCTGTTCTGGGTCTGAATGAAACCGGAGACACTATATACCTCGCAAACCCATCGATCTCCACGTACGTCTGGACGATCACCACTCATTATCCATATTTCGGGATGCCTCCCAATCAGGACATCAGTTACCATCCAAACGAGGTGAAGATCTCCGTTCTTCGACCACCGTCTTCATCTTCGATTTCTTATCGTTGATTCAGTTATTCAGAATGGGATAGACCCGGTCCTTCTGAGCAACTCACGTATATAATAAACAAGTGCAACAAAAACACACATACGCCATATTCCAGTTCGTTAGTCACTAACCGTAAATCAGTAAGAGAACGATTTCCCAAATATTAACCCCGAAGGCCGAAACCAACATCAGATCAAAATCCAGGAAACCATTCGACTTAGCCAACATTCAGTTAGTTTCAAAATTTCACAGCCATATCGTTTATAATATTTTATAACGATTTATCGCTATTTTTATTTATTTTAAAATAGCCAATTTATTCAAACGACGCTTCGGGCCATAACGCGGCCGTGGCGCTGTTTTTCTTCGGATTTGATTTACACATATCTGAAAATCTAACCGTTGGATCTTCACAAAGTTTATATCATTAGAAAGATCTTTTCAAAACGAATCCAACGGTTCCAGTTTTGGGAAAATCCGACGGTCGGATCTCCCGGTACAATCGTTTGAAGTTTCGATTTCAAAATACTGCAGCGTCGTTATTCGATTTAATTTAATTATAATTATATATATATATATATATAAATAAAATTGATTCTGGCGCTATTTTTCTTCAGATTTGAATTAAACATTCCAGACAATCCAACCGTTGGATCTTTACAAAGTTGGTGTCGTTGGAAAGATATTTCCAAAGCGAACCCAAGGTTTTGGTTTCGGGAAAATCTGATGGTCGGATCTCCCACACTAATCGTTTGAAATCACGGTTTCAAAACACAAACTGTAGCTTCGCTATTCGATATATTTTCATTATATTTATATATATGAATATAAATATAATCGATTCTTCGATTTCAAAACTATTTTCTTTTCATACTTTAAATAAAAAAGATATTTTTATCCAACCAACATTCACTTCGACACTTCACTATTTTTCACAATGCATGTTTATAGTTAAAATGTGATTTTGATTGTAAAACGATTTATTTCGAAACACGACTATTTTATATAGTTCATATATATGATAAAAATATGATTTTTATTATAAAACAATTTATTTCAAAACACGAATACCATTCAACACATGAATTTCTATTCAACGAATGAATTTCTATTCAACACATGAATGTTTTCTATAGTTTGTATATATAGAGTAAAATGTGTTTTTTATTGTTAAAACAATTTATTTAAAACACGAATACCATTCAACACATGAATTTCTATTCAACGAATGAATTTCGATTCAACACATGAATGTTTTCTATAGTTTGTATATATAGAGTAAAAATGTGATTTTTACTGTTAAAACAATTTATTTAAAACATGAATACCATTCAACACATGAATTTCTATTCAAAAAATAATTCTATTCAACACATGAAGGTTATTCAATATATGAAAATAATTCTAACACATGAATATTATTCAAAATTTCGGCAGCACAACGGCAGGGTAGTTAAAACCGGGACCGTCCCTAGTACGGCTCCTCGCTCTACCTTAAAGCCTCGAAGCTTTTGACAATGGGTATTCATGCATCTAGTTCGCACGCAGGCGGCATGTATATTTTTTTCATTTTCACAAACTAATCCTATGTGGTTTCAACCAAATATTTCTCAACCACAAACGGGTATTTTTCAACCACAATCAATCAATTTCAACCACAAACAATTCTAATCAACCATTCGTAGTCAACCAATTTTCACACCAATCACAACCAATAAATATCGTCCATGGTTTGTGGACGAGGGGCGTATATATATAGATATATTTATATATAAGCATTTCACTTCTATTTCAACACATATATAATTTTTTTACAACGCATATATAACTTATATATCGAACGTACAACTTATACAACGCTTATACAAGAGGTGTACAACGCTAATATAACCCATACATTGGCTATATAATTTATACATCATCGTTTTCCATATTATTTATAAATTAGAAATCTCACATTGGGTCCCACTCCACCAAAAATAGCAGAAGGCTCAGAAAAATATGCGGTCTCCTCTAGAATGTAGAAGATGTCCACACGAGTCCACTGTCTCTTGTTTCACTGAATTTCGTCAAGAACCGAAAAAGATATGATTTTTACAGTGAAATAAAAAACCGTAGTGCTTATAAGTGCTATAATATAGTTTATATAATTTAACAGCCGTACCTTTCAGATTTAGTTCGAAACTAGGTATAGATTTTTCGCTCGATCCGTTCAGCCTAGAGGGGATCAGATTCCACCACGACGTGGTGCTCGAAGAGGCGCACCTGGGGTGCTGACGGCGTCAAACTCGAAGGTCTGGAGGAGGAGCAATCGGCCTGCGAACGGCGAAACTTTGGAGAGCTCAAACTCGAGAAATACACAACGATTTGAGGTGGGGTTTATTTTGATTTGAAGAAGGAGAGGAGGACTTCAAAAACCCTAAGTGGAGCTAGCGATTTTGGTGAGTGGATTGATCAGAAATTGAACGGGAAGATTTAAACCATAACCGCCGTCGCCTGGAAGAAAACACGGGGAGAGAGAAGATGAAGTCAACCAATGATATTTTTTTATTTATATATTTTTAAAAATTCGAAAATACCCCTTATCTCACACGACTCCAATCCCAACCCGACGACTGTCATCCCTAGCGTTTTACCCCCATTCCGAACACAATGGGATATGTTTCGTAGGCCCATTCGACTGTTTCACTCAGTTTTCCTTCAAATTAAAATATATAACATTCAATATTCTATTTGAACGTACATTTCAATTTGCCGGGGCTACATACTAATTCGAAAAATTCCAGGAAAATAAATCTAGCTATGTTTTGACGATACGATCCCAACAAAACTAGTTTCGTCGAATTCTGAGACCATTTGAAAAATGGCCCTTTTCTGGTCGATCCAATTTAATAGAAATCGACCAAACACGTTTTCCTTTGCCACGCTCACATACTAGCTTCAAAAATTATGAAATTTGAAACCTAGCAATAATTTAACATACCGGATCCAACAAAAGTCATTTCGTCGAATTCCGAGGTCGTTTGCAAAATGGCCATTTTCACGGGCTATATAAATTCCATAGCGACCTTTCAGAAAATTCATTTGGCCATAACATTTGCTTCCCGCTATGAAACTTCGATTTTTCAGATTCGTTAGAAAGGTATTCACTAATAGATTTAAATACTTTTTGTTTCACTCAAATCCGTTTTGTTTTGCACCCGGTACAGTCAGTCAAAGTTTGAATTCAAAATTTGAAACTACCGCGCCATTTCAGGCCTTGTTTATAATTCAAAGTGATTATATTTATTTTCAACTTCGATTCAAACTTACTTTTCATCATTATTATTTAAAATATTTATTTTAAATATTTCAAATCCACTAAAATAGCCAATTTAAAAATTTTAAATTGGTTCAGATTTTCCGGGTTGTTGCAATCTCCCCCACTTAAAATTTTTTGTCCCCGAAAAGGAACAAAGTCGAAAGTGGTTTGATTAATCAACTCTACGTTTAATCTGGCTTCCATTCTCCCACTTTTCAGTTTTTGAGAATTTTCCAGTTCTTCAAAAAATTTGGCTAACACCCGAAATTTTCGAAAAATTTCGCCATAACCTCCTTTGTACGGGGAGGGGTTTGGAAATTTATTGGGCCGTATTAGGTACCCAATAAATCCTATAAAGCATACACATATTTATAGTGATATATTCTGGTGTTTACAGGGGAGCGTGTATAGATTATAACTCCAGAGAATAAATTCTCGTCACCCTGTCAAAGCCTGAGGGAGTGTGTATTTTAATTGCTCCAGAGAATAAATTCTCGTCACCTCGTCCCATGTGGGAAATAAATAATCCTTGTGCCATATCTAATGACTAGAGAGACATGATTATTGTTAAGTCCAGACCCGTGTGGGTTTTTTATTATTCTGGCAATTTACCGTTACATTTTATATGGTCCATATCAGTCATCAGTTCAACCTGTAAAATATAGTCATCGCCATACAAGCCTCTCGCTCGTATGGTAAATCTTCCACCTCGTCACACAAGCTCCAAATGCTTATGTGGTATATGTTGAAGTATGCCTATCTTCGAGAAGTATGCCATGTAATGTAGTTCAAAATTAATTGTTACTATCCTATGGTGATGTTTATTATTACACACAGAACAACCAGCACTCCGCATCCAATGACATTCACAGGAGTTGATATAGTAATAAAATTGCGCATCCAACTCATTAAGGTTTACCTATTTGTTGGGCATGCAAATAAAATCTTTACTCAACAGCTAATCCATTTACCTGTTCAAACATATAGAATGCACATGTATATATTTCTATCTATCTTCATATCAGTTCAATGTGTGATTTAATCGAATAATTCTACCATTCATTCTCTTATTAATTAAATTAACTATTGTTCTAATAATTTAATTAATCAAATTTACTATCACACAACACAAACACAATCAAATTGTTTTTTACTTTTCAAAAATACACTAATCAATTTCTATACTCTTTTAAAATCATTCAGACTATATAATTAAAAGTGCACATCCATGGAAAGAAAATAACAGCAGAGTAGAGAACTAATTAGTAATGCCAAGTATGGTAAATGTACCTTGCACCGGAGTCAATCAGAGATATCTATTCGACACTTAGGATAGGCTTTCTGAATGCTCTCCTCAGTTTCCCAAGTACAATCTCGCGGATCTCCACTCCATTGCACTTTGACTAAGTGAACCTTCTTGTTCCTCAGTTCTTTGGTTTCTTTGCCAATGATCTTTAGCGGCTCTCTTCTCACAGCCAATTCTGGAGTAATTTCAATATCCTGTTGCGCTGCTTCTTCTACGATCAAGTCTGGATCATGAACGTGCTTTCGAAGTTGAGATATGTGAAATACATCATGAACTCCAAGCAACCAATCAGGCAATTTAACTCTATAAGCGAGGGTTCCAATCCGTTTAAGAATAGGGAATGGACCAATAAATCTAGGCGCCAACTTTCCAGTTTTCCCAAATCGAATCACTCCCCTCATCGGCGAAACCTTTATATACACATAATCACCAACAGAAAAAGCCAAATCCCTTCTTCTCGAGTCTGCATAGCTTTTCTGTCGGCTTTGAGCGGCGAGTAATAGTTTCTTAACGAAATCGACCTTGTCAGCAACTTCATGAATCATATCAGGTCCCAATACAAGCCTATTACCGGGTTCGACCCAACAAGCAGGGGATCGACACAGTCTACCATACAATGCTTCGAATGGTGACATTGTCAGGCTCGCTTGGTAGCTGTTGTTATATGAGAACTCAGCCAAATGTAAATGGTCTTCCTATGATCCACCGAAATCTAGAACACAAGCCCACAATATATCTTCTAGTATACGATTCACCCTCTCAGTCTGACCATCTGTCTAAGGATGATAAGCGGTGCTCAAGTTCAACTTTGTTCCCAGTTCAACTTGAAATGCCTCCTAGAATTTTCTAGTAAATATTGGATCTCTATCACTGACTATACTGAGTGGCACTCCATGTAGCCTTACAATTTCCTTGAAGTATATCTGCGCCAGACTCTGAGCAGTTCTGTTTGATCTGACAGGTATGAAATGGGCGGTCTTCGTGAAGCGATCTACGATCACCCAAATACTGTCATTTCCTTTTCTGGTTCTGGGAAAACCATCTATGAAGTCCATAGAAATATGTTCCCACTTCCAACCTGGAACGTCCAGCGGTTGCAATAATCCAGCCAGTTTCTGTTGGTCGCTTTTGACTAGCTGACAAGTAGGGCATCGACTAACATATAAAGAGATGTCTCTCTTCATAGACTTCCACCAGAAAGTGCGTTTGATGTCATTATACATTTTGCTTGCTCCAGGATGGATACTGAGCTTTGACTTGTGGCATTCATCCAGCACTTCCTTCCGGAGCTCAGAGATGTTAGGAATACAGATTCGACCTTTTAGCCTTAGAATCTCATCATTATCAACCTGAAAACTCGAGGGCTCGCCTTTCTGAATTATCTCTCTGATCTTCTGAATGAAGTGATCATCCATCTGAAGAGAAGATATTTTATCTATCAATGAAGTCGTGATAATAAAACTGGCGATCATTACATTCTTTCGGCTTAACGCATCGGCCACGACATTGGCTTTCCCTGGAGTGTATAGAATCTCAAAATCGTATGCTGCAAGGAACTCTAACCAACGTTGCTGCCTCAGATTCAAGTCTTTCTGGGTGAACAGATACTTTGGTGACTGATGATTTGTAAACAGTTCAAATTTCTCACCCAGAAGATAGTGTCGCCAGATTTTCAAAGAGAATATGATAGCCAACAACTCAAGATCATGAGTGATGTAGTTTCTCTCGTGCGGCTTCAGCTGACGGCTAGCATAAGCGATCACTTGACCTCTTTGTATTAGTACTGCGCCAAGGCCTTCTCTAGAGGCATCTGTCCAGACTTTTAAATCCTGATTGCCGTCGATGATGGTTAACACTGGAGTAGTTGTTAATCTTAACTTTAGTTCCTCAAAAGCCTCCTCACATTCTGGAGTCCACTTGAATTTTGAGTGCTTCTTTGTAAGCTTCATTAAGTGACCAGATATCTTCGAAAAGTTTTTAACGAACTTCCGATAATAACTAGCCAATCCAAGAAAACTGCGAACCTCTATAGGAGTACTAGGCTGTTTCCAATTTTGAATAGCCGTGATTTTACTTGGATCCACAGTAATTCCTTCTTTCGATACGACGTGGCCAAGAAACTTCATTTCATCTTGCCAGAATATACATTTGGACAGTTTGGCTTTCAATACATTTCTTCTCAGAATTTCTAGAACCTGTTCCAAATGCTTTTCATGTTCGACCTTTGATTTAGAGAAGATTAGAATATCGTCAATAAAAACCAGAACAAACTTATTCAAAACTCCTCTGAACACTCTATTCATCAAATCGACGAAATAAGCTGGAGCATTACATAAGCCGAACGACATTACTAACCACTCATAGAATAAGTCGGGACCTCTGAATGTTGTCATAGGAACACACTCTTCGGCAATTCGAAGCTGATGGAAGCCTGTAGCTAGGTCCATCCTTGAAAATACTTGTGCTCCATTCAGACGATCCAATAAATCATCGATTCGTGGCAATGGATATTTATTCTTTATTGTCTGCTTATTCAAGTCGCGATAATCCACACATAGTCGCAGAGTACCGTCAGACTTTGGGACAAACACCACGGCTGCTCCCCAATCAGAGAAACTAGGCCTGATCAGACCCTTCCATACAAGCTGTCGAGTTTGATTATCTAACTCTTATTTCTCTTTCAAGGCCATTTTTCGAATAGCATGAACTACTGGCCTTGCATTCGGGATTAAAGCAATTTTGAAATCTATTTCTCTCTGCGGAGGTAAGCTGAAAACTTCTTCGAATACATCCGCATAATTCTTCACGATAGGAATATCTTTTATGAGGTCGGGAACATTCTCTGTGACTACCGGGATATTTTCCATTTGAGCAGGAGAAACATCCAAAGCTTCCCAGAAGCCTTTTCTATCAGAATTCGGACCTTCACATGGTATGGTTATATATTCTCCTGATTTAATCTTTGCCCTAACCACTCTCTCGGCGCATCTAACCTCTGCTTCGTATTTGGTTAGCCAATCCAATTCCAATATAAGATCGAATTCAGTGAAATTCATGACGATAGAGATGGTAGGGAACTTATATCTGGAAAAAGAGACAGGCACCGCACAAATCCAGCTAAGATCGAGAGAACCTCCAACCGGATTACGGACAGTGATGGGTTCTTTGAGCTTCCTCAATTTCAAGTCCAACTTCTTGACCGCATTCTTTGCAATAAAGCTTCGTGACGCGCCTGTGTCAAACAATACTTTGACTGGAATGTTTTTGACAGTAAGCGTTCCTTCTAAAACATCAGATCTTCCCTGACTAGCTGAGGGTGCTGAAGTTTCTGCCACTTCATTTACTTGAGCCGCGTTGGTCTTTTTTAACAGCCAGCAATCCTTTGCAAGATGACCCGCCTGATGGCATTTACCGTAATCTCTATTCTCTTGAAAATTCTTCTTGGATTTAGATCCACTCTTTATTCGTTTCTTCGAGGATTTGCAATTCCCCTGCAAATGCCCTTTCTTTTGGCAGTTATTGCATATGGCAGTCGTTACTAGTTCTTTCTCAGATCTGGCCCTTTTCCGATTGACTTTGGGCTTCTTACTAACCTCAGACATCGTACTGGCCTCAGGACGATTAGTTTCAGACTCAACTTTATTACTAGAACTGACCTCCTCTTCGTAGCGTAACATACCTTTCTTGTCTAGATCTTCGTACTGGTAAGCCATGTATATCATTTCAGAAAAAGAAAGCTTCACATTCCTCATCACACTATTCTGATATTTTCTTTGCAGGCCATGAATAAACCTCAAATTCTTCCTCTTCAGGTCTTTAATCAGATGAGGGGAGAAATGAGAGAGTTCGTTGAATTTCTTATGATATTCTGGAATGGTCATAACTCCTTGTATCAGATAAGAGAATTCATCACATAACCGCTCAGTTGCTTCAGGAGGAGTAAATCTTTCCAGGAAAATCACTTTGAATCTATCCCAGGTGATATCACCTTCTGGATTATCCTTAATAATCGAATCCCACCAGAACAAGGCTTCGTCTTTGAGTGCCCAGGATGCCAGTAATCTTTTCTGGTCATCCCTCAACTTTAAACTGTTAAAGATCTTCTCAGCAGAACGAATCCAAGCTTCTGTTTTCATAATAGATTTTTCGCCAGAGAACGGTATTCCACCCATATTTCGATACTTGATTAATAGGGCCTCAATATCCGGTTCTGCATTCCCTCTGTTTCTGACACTCAATTTCTAGTACTTCTGCAAATAGCAGATCGAGTGTCAGGTCACAGAAAAGATATTTTAAAACACGGAAACATATACTTGAATGTAAATGTATCTATCGAGGTGTTATTTCATTCTGCTACTCATACTAGGATATTACTGATCCTATCCGTAATGAGTTACTCGTCCTAGAACACTACTGGTTCTATTTCTGACGAGTTCGTTAATATGTTATATTCCAGAACTAAGCTTAACCAAAGCTCTGATACCAAATGAGACGACCCCGAACCCCGTACTGACGGTGGCAAGGGTAATCTTTGGAATATAACACATAAACAGATAATAGCAGAACATAAATAAATAAATACACCAGATAATGAACAAATAATACACTAGATAAACGTAATCATCAGAGTTACATAGTATACAGGATCATACTTAGTACAAATACAGTTCAGCTATACATAAATGTCTACAGCGGAAATAAACATAATATGTACAATAGGAGCTGAACAGCATAAAAGAGATAAATGATAGAATCCATCTTCAGCTCCAGCTATCCAGAAAGAGCCTGCTAAAACCTGAACACAAGGCTGCCCATGTAGAAAAAAGGGCACCTGAGTTTGCAAGTGAAACAAACTACGAGTCAGTCATGGGACTGGTATGAGAAATCTACTTATCACATTATACAATTGGCTAATCACAGGACCATGCCACTTTCGTGGAACGGGTTTACTCCATCGGATTGCCAGTGCTTTAAAACAAATAATTCTTTTAAACATCGCAATGCTTTTTATAAAAATGAAGCCAATATAAGACTCAGTTCCCATCACACAATGCAACGCAAACCGGAGGATAGAGTTTTACCTTATAATGGCCAAAATATGCTTGATACGAATAAAACAAAAGCATTTGATTTTATTACTATTGTTTAAATGTTTCAAAAACAATTTCGAATCATAACTATCAATCGTAGACGACATGGGTACCATATATCATGTCGCCATATATATATATATATATATATATATATACAATCAAAACCGCATGGTGTCGTATTTGGAAATTGGATTTCCACCATGAACCAAGGCAAAAGATAGTCCTTACCGAATTCGAGACAATCTATCCCATGTCTCAGGATCAGAACGGATCAACCCTTTGGATCGTCAGGGCCGGTCCACCGATGTGGATTATTATGCCTGAACACTACGTTTCCCCGCCCTATGGGGCGTAAATGAGCCAACGAATGACTCCATCGGTCCCGGATCGACCGATATAACTGAGGCGCCTCGCAACAGCAACAACCACATAGGTGAAAATAATATGAATGTCATCCAGTTTAAGCACCGACACCACCTCTCGCTAGAAGGAAACGCATGCCCTCCCTGAGGTCCTCTCCCGTTTCTGGTTCATACCGGGGTGTGAGGTTCGCGAATTCACGTTATACACAAAGCTACGCCACACAGGCGGTGCTTTGATCATCACCACAAGGCTTTGCTTTTCAACAGAAGCCCTGATCACTACATCTTAGCATGCCACACAGGCAATTCACGCCATATAACTGATGGCTATCAATCACACAGAGTTAATTCCAATGTCTGACACACAGTCCATTAGCAAGTCCGTTCTGGGTCTGAACGAAACCAAAGGCACTATATACCTCGCAAACCCATCGATCTCCACGTACGTCTGGACGATCACCACTCATTATCCATATTTCGGGATGCCTCCCAATCAGGACATCAGTTACCATCCAAATGAGGTGAAGATCTCCGGTCTTCGACCACCGTCTTCATCTTCGATTTCTTGTCGTCGATTCAGTTATTCAGAATGGGATAAACCCGGTCCTTCTGAGCAACTCGCATATATAATAAACAAGTGCAACACAAACACACATACGTCATATTCCAGTTCGTTAGTCACTAACCGTAAATCAGTAAGAGAACGATTTCCCAAATATTAACCCCGAAGGACGAAACCAACATCAGATCAAAATCCAGGAAACCATTCGACTTAGCAAACCTTCAGTTAGTTTCTAAATTTCACATCCATATTGTTTATAATATTTTATAACGATTTATCGCTATTTTTATTTATTTTAAAATAGCCAATTTATTCAAACGACGCTTCGGGCCATAACGCGGCCGTGGCTCTGTTTTTCTTTGGATTTGATTTAGTCATATCTGAAAATCTAACTGTTGGATCTTCACAAAATTTATGTCATTAGAAAGATCTTTTCAAAACGAATCCAACGGTTCCAGTTTTGGGAAAATCCGACGGTCGGATCTTTCGGTACAATCGTTTGAAGTTTCGATTTCAAAATACGAACTGCAGCATCGTTATTCGATTTAATTTAATTATATATATATATATATATATATATAAATAAAGTCGATTCTGGCGCTGTTTTTCTTCAAATTTGAATTAAACATTCCAGAAAATCCAACCGTTGGATCTTTACAAAGTTGGTGTCGTTGGAAAGATATTTCGAAAGCAAACCCAACGGTTTTGGTTTCGGGAAAATCCGATGGTTGGATCTCCCACACTAATCGTTTGAAATCACGGTTTCAAAACACAAACTACAGCTTCGCTATTCGATATATTTTAATTATATTTATATATATGAATATAAATATAATTGATTCTTCGATTTCAAAAATATTTTCTTTTCATACTTTTGATAAAAATGATATTTTTATCCAACCAACATTCACTTCGACACTTCACTATTTTTCACAATTCATGTTTATAGTAAAAATGTGATTTTTATTGTAAAACGATTTATTTCGAAACATGACTATTTTTTATAGTTCATATATATGATAAAAATATGATTTTTATTATAAAACAATTTATTTCAAAACACGAATACCATTCAACACATGAATTTCTATTCAACGAATGAATTTTTATTCAACACATGAATGTTTTCTATAGTTTGTATATATAGGGTAAAATGTGAATTTTATTGTTAAAACAATTTATTTAAAACACGAATACTGTAACACCCCGAAAATTCTATAACTGTGAAATTAACAAATTAAAGTATAATTAATCTGAAATCAAAGAACTAAGGGAAACGGGATACGCCATTGCGTTCGTCTCGGAAAAATACGCGAAATAGAGTCCGAGTTTTCGAAAAACGGAGTCCGTATGAAGAAGATATGGCCTTCGGAAGTTTTGAATTAAATTTAAAATTCAAACAGAATAAAATAATAATTTGAAATTGGGCCCAACGGGCCAGGCGGATAAAACACCCGCCTAGCCACCCAGGTCGACTGGGCTGTCGACCTGGGCTACCCATGTCGACAGGGCTGTCGACAGCCCTGTCGACAGGGGTGTCGACCTGGTCGAGCCCAGTCAACCTGGCTGGCCAGGTCTGTGTTTGGTCGAATTTCAGTGGTCTGCTTTGTCATTAGGGCTAGGTGGCGGGTTTTTATTGGTCTCTCTTCCTAATGTATGGCTATGATCTATCCTAGCAACATCAAGGGTCCTAATCAATTCCTAACCTCTATATAAACAACCCTAGACTAAACCCTAATCTATTCATTCAAAATAAGATTATAGCCGCCATGTTGCTGAGGAACGACAAAGAATAGCCGCCAACTAAAGAGAGGATTAGGGAGAAAGTTCTAAGGCCTAAAGCAATTCAAAGCAACCTAAAGCTAATCAATTCAACAAAGGAATCGTGTCTCTTAATTAGAGAATTCGCCGCAACCATTGTAAGTAGAGTATTACTTTGGTATTAATAAACAACTGTGTTGATGTGTATGCTTGAATTGTGGCAATGGAAGTAATTCATATTTGTGCAAAATTATGTTATTCATTATAAAGAACTACATGCGGTAGTTCTATGCAAATAAACGTTTGGAATATTGCGCAAATTGTGTAATCTATATTGAAGCTACATGTATGTAGTTAATTGAAATTCATGCAAATTTGAGGCTTTGTTATTATGCCATTATGATGTATATTTTGTGCATAAATCGTTTGGCAAGTAATTGAAACAAGTTTGGTTATTATAGTTCATATGAAACTATGTAGAATTTTGACACCATAATCCATGCATTAAGTCATGCTTTTACAAACTTATGAATATGGCTAGGAATGATATTTGGCATAATTGAAATCCGTTATTAAGTCTATCTTGTTTTAAAGGATTATATGATGACATGGCTAGGTTAGACTCAAAAATCCCTTTTTGCAAGCAAACACCATGTTTAGGAATATTTATGCATAAGTATGTTTATACCATCGTTATGTGATTAGGCTTAAATCATGATTAAGTTGAATTATGCTATGTTTATGCTAGAAGTATTTTATGCCATGCTTATGTTTGACAATATGCCATGTTTATGCTAGAAGTATTTAGGCCATGCTTATGTTTGACATTATGCCTAAATAAGAATATAGGTTCATGTTGTAGTTAAACCTATGCAAGTTTACATGCCTTGATTTATGTCACCTATGTTTTATGACCAAAATACATGTCACCACTATGCAAGTACACCAATTTCTATTATGTATTTTCCAACGTCATATGCAAGTTCATGCGCTCACTTTCCCCTCTTGGTGTATACGCCATAAGCCTCCCCTTTCGCATGGCTAAATTGGGCTTTAAAAGGCTGAGCCCAATATATATGAACGGACGTGTAAAACGGGGAAAAATAACGTTGGGTTAAAATTAATTAATGAATGAAAATATAAAATAGAAGAGCCCAAATTCAAGTATGGGTTGGGCCCATGGTTGGTGTAACCTTTACACCATTAACATAATAATGGGCCGCAAATATTTACATATAAGAAATAAAGAAGAATGACAAAATATGTAAATGTAGAAAAGACGATGTGTTTAACCCGAGGTTGGATTGAGTTGTGATGTAAACCTGCCCGGAACCGCCCGGCTGTCCAGTAGTCACAACAATACCTATCCAATGTGGGAGGTTAAACATGGAGCCCAGCAAGGACCCGAGGTTAGACTGAGTTGTGGCGTAAGACTGCCCGGAACCAACCAGCAACAGGCAGCCACAACAATACCTGTCTAATGTGAGAGGTCAGGGCCTTAATAAGACAATTAAGGCTGAGTCAGGATTGTTAGGATTAAGTGAACTAAAGACTTAATCAAAATGGAACATGCTAAACTAAACGGACTGGTGGGGTTAGGTTAGGAAACACTTAACCAACTTAGCATGTTGGCTAGAGATAGAAAACCTAGTAACGGGGGACCCTTTTCAGCAGTAACCCTAGAAGGTGTATCAGGATACCCTGAAACTAGGCAGGGTGGGGCACGATTACTGGGCTGATTGTAAGAGGTCAAATCGACGGCGGTGGTGTAGCAGTGTAGGTTCTAACGGTGTGCGGGCGTGCACGCACTCCGGCGCAGAAAAATAAAGCACTGGACACCAGTAGCATACCTTTGCACTCTAAGGTTGTGTCGGGTTGCCACTATGGGACTTGATACACCCCATGGTGGGACCAGCATAGGTAACTACAGACATCGGGGGCCGTAAGACACATGTAACTATGCGAGTAGGAGCCGATCATCGTAGAATGGATCACATCACCCTGATTTTGGGATGCAAATTGGAAACTAGTTTATATGGGTTCAGAGATTAACATGGGGTACGATAGTATATTCGACCCTAGATAACTTAACCAAGTTTATAATGTTGCCCACTTCCTGCTTTACTTATCATACCCAGTTCTTTATTCATAGACAAAGTAGTACTAGACTTACTCAGGCTTTATGTCTGACTCTATTTTCTTTCGTCTTCTTTCTTCCGTTTCCCCCCCAGGTCCTCAGGGAGGGAACACAGCGGCTTGACCTACCTCAACATCCAGCTTGAAGAAGAGAAATGTATTGCTTGGACTTTCCTGTTTTGAACTATGGCTTTGGACAATCCACTATGGGGCTTTTGCAGTTTATCTATGTTTTATTTATGCTTCTTTAAAAATAATGTACTCAAGACAGATTATGAAAGTGTTATGTTATGTTTTTGAAAGGATGACACGTATTTGACTTGATGAAATAAAGTTTGTTGTTCTTCCGCTGTTTACAAATATGTGTTCTTATATCTGTCTTGTATATCTGTGACTTGTACTTATAAACCTCCACCAAAATTAGGGTATTCCCTTTGAGAGTGACCCTAACGGAGGTGGGGTGTTTCACTTGGTATCAGAGCATAGGTTTACCAGATAAGATAAAAAATTTTGAAAAATTATTTTCAAAAAGGGAATTTAAAGAAGCATTTTTAAAAGATAAAAGTATTATTTTATTTTAAAAAGGCAAAAGTCCGCTCCCCAAAGCCATAGGTACTATCTCTTATCCTTCGTTTTGAATCTATCCTTTTTGTTTCAGCATGTCTGAAGATCTTAACTTGCCTGAGGGGGTGCCCATACCTGGTTGGTTTAGACGTTTCTTAGAAGCAAGGGCCACTCAGCCAGGTCCTACCGTTCCTCCTCCTCCAGCTGAAGGAAATCATCCAGCCGCAGCAGCACCTTTTCCTCCACCTCCTCCTCGGGGAAACGCATTCGCTAAGATATGTAAAGATTTTAAAGCTATGGGAGGAAGGGATTTCCATGGAACTGAGTCCTTCGTAGCAGCTAGGGATTGGCTGAAAGAAACTGAGGACCTATTTATCATCTTTGAGGTAGAGGATAGACAAAAAGTACAGTTGGCGGTGTGGCTATTGAAGGGCGAGGCTTCCTACTGGTGGGAAGTCACTAATGCTGAAAGACCGGTGGAGACATGGGAGGACTTTAGGGCAAGGTTTGAGACCAAATTTCTCTCAGATGCGGAAAGAAGTTTGCAGTTGGAGAAATTCTTATTTCTTAAGCAAGGAGACAAGACTGTTAGAGAATATGTGAATCAGTTCGATGAGCTGGCTAGGTTTGGGCTTGACCTAGTCAACACCCCGCACAAGAAGGCTCTCCGTTTCGTCAAGGGGTTAAATGAGCCATTACACAGTTTGGCCATGACCCATATACCCATGGGAGCCACGTATGAAAGATTGGTGCAAATGGCATTGTTGAATGAAGAAGATAAGGGCAAGAAGGAGACAAAGGCAGAAAGCTCTCAAGGGAAGAAAGAGGGTTTGCAGCCTAAGAAGACGGACTTTAAGAAAGGCGGGAAAGGCAACAAAGAGAAGAGGAAGTGCAATTTCTGTGGCAAAGTGGGGCACTTAGTAAAGGACTGCCGGAAGAAAAAGGCCAAGGAGAATGGTGGGTGCTTTTCGTGCGGTCAGACAGGCCACAGGGCTAAGGACTGCCCAAGGAAACGAGGACAGGGGCAGGGCACTGGATCCACCCCAGGGGCACAGGTTCATGTGCTAGAAGCGCCACCATTGCAACAGCGAGGTATAAATACTTCTGTAGAAAGTGTAGTTTATCTTTATGATCACCCCATTCGCACTTTGTTTGATTCTGGCGCATCACACTCCTTTATCTCGTCTGCTTTAGTAGAATCTCTGCACCTAAAAACTAGTATGGTAGAGGACCCCTTAATTGTTTCAAACCCAATTGGGGGCCCAGCTCATTTGTCTATGATCTGTCTGGATTTGAAAATTTCTATCCTAAGTGTTGAATTTCTATGTAGTGCCTTTGTTTTGGGCTTTTCGGGGTATGGTTTGATTTTGGGTATGGATTGGCTATCCAGTAATGGGGCCATCCTTGATTGTGAGAAAAGGGTTGTTAGGCTCCTAACCCAGCTCGGTAATACTTTGGAAATTTCTTGTAATCCCTTGTATGCGGTTATGCTTAGTTATCTTGAATCGCTAGATGCCTCTGTTGAAAATTTGCAATCAGTTAGAGTGGTCCGGGAATATCCGGATGTCTTCGAAGAGGTGAAGGGCTTACCTCCGAAGCGGGAAATAGACTTCCGCATATATCTTGTAGATAATGCAAAGCCCGTTGCGTTGCCCGTTAGACATATGGCTCCACGAGAAAGGAAAGAGCTCAGTAAACAGATTAAAGAGCTTCTAGAGAAGGGGTTCATTAGGAGGAGCATTTCAGAATGGGGCGCTCCAGTGGTGTTCGCTACAAAGGCGGATGGTTCACTCCGTCTATGTGTTGACTATAGGGAGCTCAACAAGCTGACGAAAAAGAATAGGCACCCTCTCCCTAGAATTGACGATTTATTTGACCAGCTTGTAGGAGCGTCTGTTTTCTCCCAACTCGATTTAGCAACCGGTTTTCATCAGCTAAGGGTGGCTGAAGATAGCATCGATAAAACGGCTTTCAGAACCCCAGACGGCTTCTTTGAATGGCTTGTCATGCCTTTCGGCTTGACAAATGCACCTGCTTACTTCGTGGACCTGATGAGTAGGGTATTTAGAGATTTCCTCAACAAATTCGTAGTGGTCTTCGTAGATGATATCCTTATCTTCTCAAAGAGTGAAGAGGAACATGCTCAGCACTTAAGGGCAATCATGGAAACTTTGCGAGCCCATCAACTAAAAGCCAAATTCTCCAAATGCCACTTTTGGAGAGAAGAGGTGAGGTTCCTTGGGCACATAGTATCCAAACAAGGGTTAGCGGTGGACCCTGCTAAGGTAGTGGCGGTACAGGATTGGAAGACACCAAGGAATGCAACTGAGGTCCGAAGCTTTCTAGGACTAGCGGGTTTCTATCGAAAGTTTATAAGGGATTTTGCGAAAATCTCCGCTCCGCTCACGAAATTGACTAAGAAGAATCTAGTGTTTAATTGGGATTTGGATTGCGAGTTTGCTTTCCAACGACTGAAAAGGGCTCTCACAATAGCCCCAGTTTTGACGCTGCCAGATGGGAGTAAGATGTTCACTGTTTATACGGATGCATGTGGGACAGGGCTAGGCGCCGTCTTAATGCAAGAAGGAAGGGTAGTAGCTTATGGCGGGAGGCAGTTGAAGGTGCACGAAAAGAACTACCCAACCCACGATCTTGAGTTAGCCGCCATCGTCTTTGCACTCAAGTCTTGGCGACACTATCTCCTAGGTGAGAAGTTCGAACTTTACACTGACCATAAATCGTTGAAATATCTTTTCTCGCAGAAGGATCTTAACTTGAGGCAACAAAGGTGGATGGAGTTTCTTGCCTCGTACGATTTCGAAATCTCCTACACTCCGGGCAAAGGCAACGTAGTTGCAGACGCGTTGAGCCGAAAGAAATTGACCCTAAGCCCGTTGTTTGTTGAAAGACAAAGCCTAGAGTTTATAGCCACCTTCGACTTTAGGCCTTCCTCCGATTTCGTACCGGGCTTGCTTGCATCTCTCGAAGTGCGCCCAACTTTAGTAGATTCAGTAGGGGCAGCACAACGCGAAGACCCTCAGCTTGTGGAAATAATTGATAGACTAATTAGGGGTGAGACTTCAAGTCACCTCAACAGATACTCCATTGACGATAAGGGTGTACTAAGGCGAGATGGAAGACTATGCGTCCCACAGACAAACGATTTAATAAAGAAGGTTCTCGAGGAAGCACATCACTCCAAGATGACGATACACCCAGGCGGAGATAAAATGTACAAAGACGTAAAAAGGACTTTCTTCTGGAACGGCATGAAAAAGGACGTGGCAGAGTTCGTTTCTAAGTGTATGGTGTGCCAACAGGTTAAGGCGGAACAGAAAAAGCCTGGAGGACTGCTACATCCTTTGGAGGTCCCGCAGTGGAAGTGGGATAGCATCTCAATGGACTTCATCGATGGGCTGCCTAGGTCTAGGAGAGGCAACACTAGCATTTGGGTAATAGTGGATAGGCTTACTAAAAGCGCCCACTTTTTACCTGTCAAAAGTAAAAGAACCGCCTCATCCCTAGCATCACTTTACCTCAAGGAAATCGTGCGACTCCATGGAATACCATCTAGCATCGTTAGTGACCGAGACCCCATCTTCACCAGCGAGTTTTGGCGGAGTCTGCAAGAAGCAGTAGGAACGCAGTTATGCTTAAGCACAGCCTATCATCCCCAAACCGACGGCCAAACAGAGAGAGTGAACAGAGTTTTGGAAGACCTTTTAAGGTTATGCGTCCTCGACTTCGGAGGGACATGGGAAGACCACCTCCCTTTGGTGGAATTTGCCTACAACAACAGCTATCAAGCAACCATCGGAATGGCGCCCTTCGAAGCTTTATACGGAAGACCGTGCCGATCGCCCACTTGTTGGTGGGAGTCCACGGATAAGCTCATACTTGGACCAGACATGATCCGAGAGACTTCAGAGAAAGTGGACTTAATACGAAGAAGGATGAAGACGGCCCAAGACAGACAAAAGTCCTATGCCGACAAGAGAAGGACCGACCTTGAATTCGAGGTTGGAGACAGAGTTTTTCTCAAGGTATCACCACTAAGAAACGTTGTTCGTTTTGGAACCACAGGAAAGCTAGCGCCAAGATTCGTAGGGCCATTCCCTATTATCGAGAAAATTGGGAAAATGGCTTATAGATTAGAGCTACCCGAGAAGTTGGCTGGAGTCCACAACGTTTTTCACGTTTCACATCTCCGAAAATGTCTGCATGAGTCAGCTGAAGTGGTAGAGCCGAATATCCTCGAAGAGGCCGAAGTGGAACGCGAAGCAACCATAAGGAGAGTTCCAACCCGCATCTTAGGAACGGAAGTGAAGAAGCTACGCAACCGCGAAGTCAAGCTCGTCAAAGTTCAGTGGAGCGACGCCGAGGGAGACGCGACTTGGGAAACTGAAGCTAGAATCCGCACTGCCTACCCTTTTCTGTTCGAGGGTACATCCTTGATCTTTCTTTTTCCTTAAGTTGCGCTTTTATCTATCTTTTTAGGTATATTTCCTCGACCTTATCTTTAGGGTAGAAACCTTTTGGATGAAAACATGTAGTTGAAACATGTTATGTATGATGGTTGCAAGTGGTTGCAAGTGATTGCTAGTGGTTGCTCGTGGTTGCATATACACACACAATCTAGGTTTTAGATCGGCTCAGTCACTTCATATTGCATATGCATATATGTTTGCTTTCGTATGTGGTTGAACTATAATGTGTTGTCATATGGATGTTGCATTTGTATTGAATGATCGTGCACTCATGTAGAATCAAGGATAGGAAAATTTGCATACATAATGGATTCATGGCACTTACATAATTCGCATTAAGGAGGTCAACTGAATCAGTAGACCGCCTGATTTTGCATTAGATAAGTTCATATACACACACTTTGCATATGATCATGAAGCATTAGAAGTCTTTTAAGGACAATGGATACTCGTGTTTGATGGATGAGTAGATGGATGATTGGATGTTAGGATTTACGTTTTCCTACACTTGAAGATTTCGGGGACGAAATCCTTTTAAGTGGGGGAGAATGTAACACCCCGAAAATTCTATAACTGTGAAATTAACAAATTAAAGTATAATTAATCTGAAATCAAAGAACTAAGGGAAACGGGATACGCCATTGCGTTCGTCTCGGAAAAATACGCGAAATAGAGTCCGAGTTTTCGAAAAACGGAGTCCGTATGAAGAAGATATGGCCTTCGGAAGTTTTGAATTAAATTTAAAATTCAAACAGAATAAAATAATAATTTGAAATGGGGCCCAACGGGCCAGGCGGATAAAACACCCGCCTAGCCACCCAGGTCGACTGGGCTGTCGACCTGGGCTACCCATGTCGACAGGGCTGTCGACAGCCCTGTCGACAGGGGTGTCGACCTGGTCGAGCCCAGTCAACCTGGCTGGCCAGGTCTGTGTTTGGTCGAATTTCAGTGGTCTGCTTTGTCATTAGGGCTAGGTGGCGGGTTTTTATTGGTCTCTCTTCCTAATGTATGGCTATGATCTATCCTAGCAACATCAAGGGTCCTAATCAATTCCTAACCTCTATATAAACAACCCTAGACTAAACCCTAATCTATTCATTCAAAATAAGATTATAGCCGCCATGTTGCTGAGGAACGACAAAGAATAGCCGCCAACTAAAGAGAGGATTAGGGAGAAAGTTCTAAGGCCTAAAGCAATTCAAAGCAACCTAAAGCTAATCAATTCAACAAAGGAATCGTGTCTCTTAATTAGAGAATTCGCCGCAACCATTGTAAGTAGAGTATTACTTTGGTATTAATAAACAACTGTGTTGATGTGTATGCTTGAATTGGGGCAATGGAAGTAATTCATATTTGTGCAAAATTATGTTATTCATTATAAAGAACTACATGCGGTAGTTCTATGCAAATAAACGTTTGGAATATTGCGCAAATTGTGTAATCTATATTGAAGCTACATGTATGTAGTTAATTGAAATTCATGCAAATTTGAGGCTTTGTTATTATGCCATTATGATGTATATTTTGTGCATAAATCGTTTGGCAAGTAATTGAAACAAGTTTGGTTATTATAGTTCATATGAAACTATGTAGAATTTTGACACCATAATCCATGCATTAAGTCATGCTTTTACAAACTTATGAATATGGCTAGGAATGATATTTGGCATAATTGAAATCCGTTATTAAGTCTATCTTGTTTTAAAGGATTATATGATGACATGGCTAGGTTAGACTCAAAAATCCCTTTTTGCAAGCAAACACCATGTTTAGGAATATTTATGCATAAGTATGTTTATACCATCGTTATGTGATTAGGCTTAAATCATGATTAAGTTGAATTATGCTATGTTTATGCTAGAAGTATTTTATGCCATGCTTATGTTTGACAATATGCCATGTTTATGCTAGAAGTATTTAGGCCATGCTTATGTTTGACATTATGCCTAAATAAGAATATAGGTTCATGTTGTAGTTAAACCTATGCAAGTTTACATGCCTTGATTTATGTCACCTATGTTTTATGACCAAAATACATGTCACCACTATGCAAGTACACCAATTTCTATTATGTATTTTCCAACGTCATATGCAAGTTCATGCGCTCACTTTCCCCTCTTGGTGTATACGCCATAAGCCTCCCCTTTCGCATGGCTAAATTGGGCTTTAAAAGGCTGAGCCCAATATATATGAACGGACGTGTAAAACGGGGAAAAATAACGTTGGGTTAAAATTAATTAATGAATGAAAATATAAAATAGAAGGGCCCAAATTCAAGTATGGGTTGGGCCCATGGTTGGTGTAACCTTTACACCATTAACATAATAATGGGCCGCAAATATTTACATATAAGAAATAAAGAAGAATGACAAAATATGTAAATGTAGAAAAGACGATGTGTTTAACCCGAGGTTGGATTGAGTTGTGATGTAAACCTGCCCGGAACCGCCCGGCTGTCCAGTAGTCACAACAATACCTATCCAATGTGGGAGGTTAAACATGGAGCCCAGCAAGGACCCGAGGTTAGACTGAGTTGTGGCGTAAGACTGCCCGGAACCAACCGGCAACAGGCAGCCACAACAATACCTGTCTAATGTGAGAGGTCAGGGCCTTAATAAGACAATTAAGGCTGAGTCAGGATTGTTAGGATTAAGTGAACTAAAGACTTAATCAAAATGGAACATGCTAAACTAAACGGACTGGTGGGGTTAGGTTAGGAAACACTTAACCAACTTAGCATGTTGGCTAGAGATAGAAAACCTAGTAACGGGGGACCCTTTTCAGCAGTAACCCTAGAAGGTGTATCAGGATACCCTGAAACTAGGCAGGGTGGGGCACGATTACTGGGCTGATTGTAAGAGGTCAAATCGACGGCGGTGGTGTAGCAGTGTAGGTTCTAACGGTGTGCGGGCGTGCACGCACTCCGGCGCAGAAAAATAAAGCACTGGACACCAGTAGCATACCTTTGCACTCTAAGGTTGTGTCGGGTTGCCACTATGGGACTTGATACACCCCATGGTGGGACCAGCATAGGTAACTACAGACATCGGGGGCCGTAAGACACATGTAACTATGCGAGTAGGAGCCGATCATCGTAGAATGGATCACATCACCCTGATTTTGGGATGCAAATTGGAAACTAGTTTATATGGGTTCAGAGATTAACATGGGGTACGATAGTATATTCGACCCTAGATAACTTAACCAAGTTTATAATGTTGCCCACTTCCTGCTTTACTTATCATACCCAGTTCTTTATTCATAGACAAAGTAGTACTAGACTTACTCAGGCTTTATGTCTGACTCTATTTTCTTTCGTCTTCTTTCTTCCGTTTCCCCCCCAGGTCCTCAGGGAGGGAACACAGCGGCTTGACCTACTTCAACATCCAGCTTGAAGAAGAGAAATGTATTGCTTGGACTTTCCTGTTTTGAACTATGGCTTTGGACAATCCACTATGGGGCTTTTGCAGTTTATCTATGTTTTATTTATGCTTCTTTAAAAATAATGTACTCAAGACAGATTATGAAAGTGTTATGTTATGTTTTTAAAAGGATGACACGTATTTGACTTGATGAAATAAAGTTTGTTGTTCTTCCGCTGTTTACAAATATGTGTTCTTATATCTGTCTTGTATATCTGTGACTTGTACTTATAAACCTCCACCAAAATTAGGGCATTCCCTTTGAGAGTGACCCTAACGGAGGTGGGGTGTTTCAAATACCATTCAACTCATGAATTTCTATTCAACGAATGAATTTCGATTCAACACATGAATGTTTTCTATAGTTTGTATATATAGAGTAAAAATGTGATTTTCATTGTTAAAACAATTTATTTTAAACACGAATACCATTCAACACATGAATTCCTATTCAACAAATGAATTTCTATTCAACACATGAAGGTTATTCAATATATGAAAATAATTCTAACACATGAATATTATTCAAAATTTCGGCAGCATAACGGCAGGGTAGTTAAAACCGGGACCGTCCCTAGTACGACTCCTCGCTCTACCTTAAAGCCTCGCAGCTTTTGACAATGGGGATTCATGCATCTAGTTCGCACGCAGGCGGCATGTATATTTTTTTCATTTCCACAAACTAATCCTATGTGGTTTCAACCAAATATTTCTCAACCACAAACGGGTATTTTTCAACCACAATCAATCAATTTCAACCACAAACAATTCTAATCAACCATTCATAATCAACCAATTTTCACACCAATCACAACCAATAAATATCGTCCATGGTTTGTGGACGAGGGGCGTATATATATAGATATATTTATATATAAGCATTTCACTTCTATTTCAATACATATATAATTTTTTACAACGCATATATAACTTATATATCGAACGCACAACGTATACAACGCTTATACAAGAGGTGTACAATGCTTGTATAACCCATACATCGACTATATAATTTATACATCATCGTTTTCCATATCGTTTATAAATTAGAAATCTCACATTGGGTTCCACTCCACCAAAAATAGCAGAATGCTCAGAAAAATATGCGGTTTCTTCTAGAATGTAGAAGACGTCCACACGAGTCCACTGTCTTTTGTTTCACTGAATTTCGTCAAGAACCGAAAAAGATATGATTTTTACAGTGAAATCAAAAACTGTAGCGCTTAGAAGTGCTATAATATAGTTTATATAATTTAACAGCCGTACCTTTCAGATTTAGTTCAAAACTAGGTATAGATTTTTCGCTCGACCCGTTAAGCCTGGAGGGGATCAGATTCCACCACGACGTGGTGCTCGGAGAGGCGCACCTGGGGTGTTGACGGCGTCGAACTCGGAGGTCTGGAGGAGGAGCAATCGGCCTGCGAACGACGAAACTTTGGAGAGCTCAAACTCGAGAAATACACAACGATTTGAGGTGGGGCTTGTTTTGATTTGAAGAGGGAGAGGAGGACTTCAAAAACCCTAACTAGAGCTAGCGATTTGGGTGAGTGGATTGATCAGAAATTGAACGAGAAGATTTGAACCATAACCGCCGTCGCTTGGAAGAAAACACGGGGAGAGAGAAGATGAAGTCAACCAATGATAATTTTTTTATTTATATATTTTTAAAAATTTGAAAATACGCCTTATCTCACACGAACTCCAATCCAAACCCAATGACTGTAGTCCCTAGCGTTTTACCCCCATTCCGAACACAATGGGATATGTTTCGTAGGCCCATTCGACTGTTTCAGTCAGTTTTCCTTCAAATTAAAATATATAACATTTAATATTCGATTTGAACGTACATTTCAATTTGCCGAGGCTGCATACTGATTCGAAAAATTCCAGAAAAATAAATCTAGCTATGTTTTGACGATACGGTCCCAACAAAACTAGTTTCGTCGAATTCTGAGACCGTTTGAAAAATGTCCCTTTTCTGGTCGATCCAATTTAATAGAAATCGACCAAACACATTTTCCTTTGCCACGCTCACATACTAGCTTCAAAAATTATGAAATTTGAAACATAGCAATAATTTAACATCCTGGATCCAACAAAAGTCGTTTCGTCGAATTCCGAGGTCGTTTGCCAAATGACCATTTTCACGGGCTATATAAATTCCATAGCGACCTTTCAGAAAATTCATTTGGCCATAACTTTTGCTTCCCGCTATGAAACTTCGATTTTTCAGATTCGTTAGAAAGGTATTCACTAACTGATTTAAATATTTTTGGTTTTACTAAAATCCGTTTTGTTTTGCACCCGGTACAGTCAGTCAAAGTTTGAATTCAAATTTTGAAACTACCACGCCATTTCAGGCCTTGTTTATAATTCAAAGTGATTATATTTATTTTCAACTTCGATTCAAACTTACTTTTCATCATTATTATTTAAAATCCACTAAAATAACCAATTTAAAAAATTTAAATTGGTTAAGATTTTCCGGGTCGTTACACTCTCCTAGATCTTTCATATCAAATTTAGAAGATCAAAACTTTTTAGTTTCATTCACATAGAATATATTAGAACTAAATATTAGCATGTCATCAATGCATAAAAATATCATAACGTAATCGATGTTATCTGATTTTCTATAAATACATTTATCAGCATCATTAAAAATGAGGCCATATGACAATGCTGTATCATCAAACTTCTCATGCCATCACATTGGAGCTTGCTTTAGCCCATAAAGAGACTTTACTAATTTGCAAACTTCTTTTCTTTGCTTGAGATTTCGAAACCATTAGGCTATTCCATATATATCTCTTCTTCTAAATCTCCATTTAGAATTGCCATTTTTGTATCCATTTGATGTATGAAATTTTTTGAATTGATGTAAGTGCTACTAAACAACATATAAAAGGTATGCAAGCAATTGGACCATAAGTATTAAATTTATCTAATCTATATCTTTACTTATATCACTTAGAAACTAATCTACTTTTAAACTTATCAGTAGATCTAATTGTGTTCAATTTTTCTTGAATATACATTTTCATCCTAAAAGTTCAACACCAAGAGGTAAATTAGTTAAAACTCAAGTTTGTTTTAAGATGATGGAATTTATTTCATCATTGATAGCTTCTTTCCATAAAATGAAATCTTTGGAATTCACAGCCTCATAATACGACTCAGGATCATCATCCACGTTCATTACATATCTAGTCACATTAAGAACTTCATCCTTACCGCCTACTATAAGAAATGTTATGAAGGCGGGACCATAGCCATTTCAATTTTTTCTCTCTTACTACTCTTTTGTTCTGTACCATTATCTAATATCGGTATATCTTTACTATTTTGAGCAGGAGCATAGTCATCATCATTGATATCATTAATCGTGTTTTGTTCTTGACCAGATGATCTCAGTGGAATCTCAATAATTTGATCTTCAGTGGACTCTACATTTACAGGTTTTATAACTTTTAAGGCGCCAAGAGTTAGGAATCTATAAGTTATACTATTAAGTGAACCTATAAAACACATTTAAATGCTTACTAACTTTGGTCGTTTAAAGTATGATTTTCTAACATATTCTAAGCAACCCTAAACTTTGAGTCTTGTAAGATAGTTTTTTTAATCAAAACCATAATTCATAAGGGGAAACAATTTTTAAGTGGTATTCTATTTATGATATGACATGCAAATGGCATAGCACCACCCTATAAGTTTTAGGAAAAATTGAACTTATAAGCATGACGTTAACCATTTGTACTAAAGTTCCACTTTTACTTTCAATAACACCATTTTGTTATGATGTTTAAGGGGTAGAGCATTGCTGAACTAAACCATTTGGTTTTCAAAACAAGGTGAATTCATTTAAGAAATATTCACTACCACGATGTGACTATAAAATTTCATTTTAACTGCTAATTTTGTTTCGACTTTTTGGTTTGTAAATTTTGTCAAAAAACCTCATTTTTAGTTTTCATTGGATACAAGCATATCTAGTGTAATCATCAAAAAATATGATATAGTATTGGTTATCATCATAGGTAATAGACTTTTTGAGTCATCCACATCACTATATATCAAATCAAGAAAAATAGTTTTCCTTTCTATAGATTTGAAGGATTTATGGTGTATTTTTGCTTCAACACATACTTCACATTTAGAGAGAACCGAAATCAGAATCATAAATTAATCCTAACTTATGCATATTTACTGAAATTATAATTAACATGTCCTACTCTACCATGCCGTAAACTAACAAAATCAATAATATAAATAGAAGATTTCTCTACTATATTCAATTTCATCATGACGTTACAAGAGTTTTCCTATCCATTGAATTTGTTGTTCTTAAACAGTACTAATTTATCAGACTCATACGCTATCTTGAATCCTCCTTTGTTAAGGAGGTACCCAATGAACAAATTATCACACATATCTGGTGCATAAAATGCATTGATTAGTGTAGAAACTTTTCTAAAGGTGAATGGAAGTTTTATATTGCATATTTCTATAACTTTCTAGGAACCTTATTTTCTCCTGTAACTTCATTGATTTCTCCATTGTTTGCTTTGTCGATTTTAAATAGACTACGGTCTTTGCAAGTATAAATGGTTGATCCAATATTAAGCCACTAATTGTTATCTATACTTCTAGCGGAGTTTGCCTCTTGCACTACAACCACAAGCGAGTCTTCGAGCACATTTACTTTTGGTTATTTCTTCCGTAGATAGTAGCTGTTAACCCTCTTTTTGGCAAAAGCCACGATGGGCCAGATTGAAGCCTAAACGCGCAATCAGCCGAATCAGATAAATCATGCTTCAGGAAGCCCAGCGGAAGCTCGACCCGGAACAGTCGCATATTGGCCCAAACCAATTCTCATCGACTAATGACTCACTCCAAAAGAATAGTTCTCCTAGTCGATCGAGTATCTCGCTCTCATTCAAAGCGCATCGACCGAATATCTCGAACCAGCATGGAAATATTCAACTGAGCTATTTCGATGCTTAGCCCGACTTTCAAGGAAGTAAAGGCGGTCAACCACATCTGGACAAAGCTGTACTTTTGATACACCTCACTGTGGATGCCACGTAAGCCGCAACTTCTGAAGATACTATTTATGAATAGTGGAATCAGTCTTCCAGCCGCAATTCTACCCAAGAAATGGACTCCATGCATCCAAGCTTTCCCGAAAAGACTGGGCCGCGTCACAACAGCCCAAGTCGCCATCTCCACCTATAAATACCTCAAAGCTCAAAGAAGAAAAATGGATTTTTCTTTCTAATCTCTTTGGTACTCCAAAGGTTGAAGCACCCTAAGCTTTCTCCTTCAAAACTTCCCATCTATCACATTTCTTCAAATAGAGAAAAAGCATTGTACTTGTAATAAAAAAGTAAAAGTAATACATATAAAGTGGATGTAGGCACAGTCTTTGCCGAACCACTATAAAAATTCTCTGTGCGCTCCCCGTTTTCTTTATTATTTTTGCATCTTATAATCATTATTCGTGTGCTCTCCACATGATTGGGGGTTGATTGTCACTAGTGACCAACTTTTGACATCAACACTTTGGCGCGCCAGGAGGGGGAACACACACGCAGCGACATCTGTTTTCCTTAGTCCATAGCGAACAAGCAAAAAAAAAAGATACAATGTCCTCTCATCCCTCGAACACCGACGCAGCCGATACCAATGCTATGGAGGCAAGCCACGTAGCTTTCTTTCATGAAGATATATCTCGATTTATTACCCGGGACAACATGGATAAAATCATGGTCGAATTCAAAGACCATATGACATCTCAGGGTAAACTCCTCGTACGACATCAGTAGTTGATGGATCACCTTCTCGGTCGAATGGAGACGGGATTGAACGCTTCAACATCAATTCCTCCACCAACCAGGATTGGGGATACAACTGATTCTTGATCTGCACGGAATCAGGCCACTAATCTGGCTACATCTTTATTTCATCCTGGCTCGGCTCTACTTCTCAACTAATGACAGCTAGGAGTATTGCTTCCAGCGACCAGCGCAGCTGCAGCAGCAGACCCCCAAGAGGCTCGCGATCAAGATCTAGATCGATCGAACACTTTGCCTCTACTTTGGGAAACAACTCGACCTCTCATGCCTGTCGGGCGATTACCGGGTCCATCAAAATCGATGCCATTCCCATTACAACCCGGAATCTTACCGCAGACCAGTCTAATCACTCTTCCCCTTCAACAAAGATTTGGTGCAGCCTTCCCTTTAAACCAGGGAGACTACCCTGCCATACCGGTCCTCACCGTGGCGGAAGAAAACGCTACCGCAGACCCTCCTAACCTCGCTCCTACGGGAGGCAACCCCGAGCTCCGAACATCACAAGCTATGCCGGATCAGCTTAGACCCTCTGTCATGGGTATGGCTCGACCCAATAGTCATCAGGTTCAAGAGGGGCCATTCTTCCCAGAATCGCCTACTGGAGCTCACCCTCACTCTCACCTTTACTCAACTCTCGGAGGCCGAGCCCAGCCAATGGTCGCCCTTCCGAGCATGCTTTTGCCAGATCCTCGCATCGAAGCTCTCCCAAATGCAGAATTGAATTCATGGCAACGACTCCTTGGAGATTGAAGCCAGCTTGCAAGTATCATCCGACATTTCACTCGGGGAACTTCCTCATAGCAGGACATAGATAATGTCAATCACAGCCCCTTTATTAGAGAAATCAGAAACTCCCGAAACCCTCCGGCCTTCAAGTTCTCAGCTATCGAACCATACTGTAATGTCCTGTTGATCGACGCTAGTCTATGAATTAGAAAAGCGCGACATTTGTAATAAATTCTGCAAGCATACAGGTGTGTAGCATACAGGTCGAACACAGGGAGGTGAATTAAATCAAATTATTTATCTAATCTCTTGGGCGAGTTAGACGATTTTCGAGGTTGGTTTTTGAAAATAATAAAAATTGAAACTGTGATCCAACTCAGAACAAATCTAATTGAACCGACGGTCAAATCACAATTATCAATTGGGAATTAAAATGCAAAACAGAAATAAAATGCAGAAAGTAAAATTGCAAGAAAAGAAGAACAACAAAAAGTAAATTAGGATTGTCGTTGAAACTAATCAAACGACTAATCACTAACAAAAAGTGTAAAATACAATTGGTGTTCTACCGAATCTAATCGTGTAGACAACACTAATCTCTAAGAAAATAGAAATATGCTAGAAAATAAAAGAAGAAAAAGAACTTTTATTAATGGAGTGATGGAATAGAAAATAGGATATAGGATGGTGGCTACAATGCCATTACATGGGTATATATAGGGTAGATAGCCAAACCCTAACCCTAACCCTAATGGTAAATGGGCCTGGTCATTACACCACTAATTAGTTTACAATGAGAAACATAAATGGGCCTTAGATAAATAAAGCAAATTTGGGCCTTTTCTCTTTTTCCTCTTATTTCCTTGACATTTCTTCATTGATTTGTGATGTGCCAATCCTTGTTATCAATCCTTTTCTTGTCCAACAGCAACTAGATGTGATATCTTCATCTACAATTCTTCAAAATGCAAATACACAGCAAATTGAACTCTATTTCTCTACATTTTTGGTTGCATGCGGGCTGGGTTGGACTATCTGTAAAAATAACAAAACAATACCCAAGTAATATTTATTTATATACAAAAGATAAGATATAAGAGCATAAAATAAACACATTTCTATGTCAATCAAATACCCCCACACTTATCTTTTACTCGTCCTCGAGTAAAAAGAAAATGAAAAACTAACTAGATAGGTCGCACTTTCGTAGGAAACACGATTGCATTGAGCGTATGCAACAAGCCGTTAAACCTCTAGGTGTCCCTAGTAGGACGAGTGGTGTCTCGTGAGGGTTTTCAGCGGATACTACCCACAAAATCCAAATGCAGTATGCTATGATTCTAATGAGACTACATGAATGCAATGGACATATGCAAAAATAAAAACGAAAAATGACAACACGACTTATTTCAGGAAAGTGGTACAACAAATTAAGTTAATAATTTCTAACCAGTTGATTTTATTTTAGATACCTCGACTTGTCACAAATTTTCAATATAAATCAAGTTTTCAAATGTTAAATTCCAGTTTGGCCAGTTAGTTCGGTCGATAACATAATGCAGCCATGAAATAAATTCTTAGTTTGCTTGGCACAGTTTGCAAATTGGCATTCTAATTTTCTCATGTATGGCTAGTCGAATCAATAAGGTCAAGAAGTGTTTGGGTATCATCGCTTATTCTTTATTCTATAAATTTTTTAAGATTTATGATTAAGTACATACACCTAACTAAAAAGACCAAGGTTTACCACCCATGCACTGTCTCGCGGACTAACGGAGAGTAGGTAAAGAGCTTGGCGGATTGTGCAGGCCGACTTTGACTTTGTCAACAACGTGTCGGTAATCCTTAGGTGTCCAATCCCATAAAATGAGACCAAGATATTCCAACTTTGACTTTGTCAACAACGTGTCGGATAGAGCTTGGCGGGTTTGCACACCAACGCTCGATATACAAGCAATGTTGGATACCCTTGGAATACTATTATTATTATTGTCAAAAATATAAGCACAAAAGAGAGTTACGCGAATTCAACTTAACACAACTTAGTTTTTAAAGATTTGACAAGCCAATATAAGTATTTTAAGTCCTCCACTTATTTAAACAAAGTCTACAATATAGAATAGATTTCATGGCCATCACCAAAGAATCTCCCTATGTACCGGTTACACTATTATCCCTCAAAATTAAACTTTTCATTATATTTCTTATTCGATCTAAGTTGAGAGAAAAAAATACTATCAACTGATTAACATTCCTTAACTTATTTTGTTGTATCAATCTAAAATGAGTCGTATTTACCAAAAAAAAATTATGGTATGTTACTACAATCTAAAATGTATGATGGTCCTACTTAAATGGTTGAAAATAAAAAGAAATAAAAACAAAGAAAAATGAAAATGGATGAAATGCAGACTCCCCCCCACACTTGAACTAAACAGTGTCCACACTGTAACATTTCCTAAATTTGAAAGATCGTACCCAAAGATGGATTAAATGTAAAATGACTTGTAAAATGAAATGCAATCTAACTATATGTAAGAATGGATTATATGTACAATGATATATGTGTTTACGGTGCATGCGATGCAAAGAGTTCCACCAACTTTTTCCCCCACACTTGGTTCTTGCCCTATGAGTCCCATTCCCACTGTGTCTAGGCATGTTTTCTAATAAGCAAAAGGTTTTGAAAACCATCTCATCTTTAAACCTCGATTTATAGTCCAGGAGATAAATATTCAGGGTCGTCCTCACAAGAAGTTTTTCAACCAAGCCGGCATTCCAAAGATAATTCATGTTTTCAAGAAATTTATCAGTGTAATTGTTCAAAAATTTGTGATCGTATATAAATTCAGTGAAATTTGAATTCTGAATGTTGTTTAAGAGCATGTGATCACCTTTCTCAATTGACAAGGTATCTTCGACACTGACAATTTCAAGTTCGTTTGAAATTTTCTCAAAGTTAAACTTTTCGAACTCGTGACGTGAATCTATTTCTTCCTCATTTGGCAAATCATCTTCATACAATCCAAGAAATTTGTGTTCATTAAAATCCTTTTCCAAATTTGAATTGAAAATTTCAACATTTTTATTCTGTTCAATTTCTAGAATTTCAAGTTTTTCACAGTCTGAAAGAGGAAGATCAAAATCCAAGCTTAAATCTTTTTGAAAAGAATCAAAATCCAAATCATTTATTGAATTTTGAACAACTTCATTTAGATCATCAATCTCAATTTCGAAAGTTGTTGTTTGAAAATTTTCAATGTCAGTAAAGAATGGACTATTTTCTGATTCATCACATGCTTGAATTTGATTTTGTTGCTCTTGTTGTTCTTTATAAGACGCCATTAAACGAAGAAGTTCATCCATCTTTCTATCTCTTTCATCAAGCTGTTTATCTATCCTGTCTACCCTCTCATCAAAATGACATTCTTCAAAATCGTTGATTTGAGAGCTCTCATTTTGGATTTCTTGATTATCAAAAGTATGATCCTCATCAATTTCACCATCAATATTATTTCCAATGCGATAGTTGTTTGAATTTTCAAAAAAATGACAATTGTATTGGAAATCATTTTGATTTTGAAAATCAGGTTCGTAACCAAAACTGTTTAAATTCGAGGGAAAATTGCAATTTTGGTTATTTTCAAGATGTTGATATGGGCTATAATTTTCAAAATTTTGGTTTACAACCCCATATTGATGTGGATCAAAGCCATATTGAGAATCAAAGTTGTTTTGATGAGGATGTGGCCCATAATCGAAATTATTGAAATTTGAGTTGAAATCGCAATTTCGATCATATCCATGATTTTGAAAATATTGGTCATTTGGAAAATTTTGAAAATTGTTGGCATTGGGCTCATGAAATTTTGGAAAATTCTGCCTCATGAGTTGTAATTCATACTCATACTCTTCCAGTGGACGTCTACTCAGGTTTTTATCCCACATTTCTCTCAAAGATTTTTTCGAATCAGACATTTGAATGCAATCAAGAGAAGACAGAAATTATTCTTAGTTCAAAATAGTATAAAAGAATGAGTTGTACTCTATTAACTAACTGACTCAATTAGAAGGGGGGAGAGGGTCTTATGGCCGTTCACGTATAGTATAAATACTAAGGGATACAACCAATGTTTTACGGGTAGTATGCAACCTCTTTTGCTAGAAGTTCAATAAATTGAACTACTATATATCCGCGATCTAATTATACGAGACAGTCAACTTCACAAAGCACCACTTTTCAACTATATTATTTTGAAATATGAAAATCTTATTGTTGAAAAACGATGAGAGCGATGATATAAGGTATGTAAATTCGTTCTTCACAAACAGATTCAGAAATTTCCGTCACAGAACAGACACAGAAATATAAATTGCAGAATTAAAATTTACATTCAAGCCGCTGCCCCTGCAGATTTTTTTTACAACAATTGTCTATATATTTTTTCTTTGCGGCAGAGCACCTGTAGAGTTTTAAAAGTTTTCACCTTGATCGGCAGTCCTCCAGTGAATTTGGGAAGCTCTAGCGCGTTCACACCCCACTTGGTGTGCAACCGCTCCAACCCATTTGACTCGTCCGCTGCTTTCTGTTGTTGTCCCCTTCTATTAATTGCTTGACTGCGCTGCGGCACGGGTTAAATTTTTTTTTTTAGACCCTTTTTTTTTTAAATTTCAGCTGTACCTGTTTTTGAAAAATTCTCCTTTTTTTTTTTAAAAAAAAGAAAGGTGATGAATATGCGGGTAAGAAGAAAAGTTATGAATCTGTGTAGCGGTGATCACAGTAAGAAAATATAGAAAGAAATAAAATCAGAAAGAAATGTTTTTTTTTAAAGAAAGCAAATTGAAAATAGAATAGGAAAGGGGTAAAAAAACAAAAAAAAAAGAAAAAAAAACAAATCGCAAATAAGTTGGAAAATCAGTCAGACAATGAAGCACACGAACCTACTGTGCTAAACAATGAAGATGACTGACGCACTCAACCCACACCAGGTTAAAACACAATTCCACCTTGAATATATAAACGCACTAATAGTTTCAGAAAGTAGCATAATTCACGCCTATTTTCTTTCAGAAGAAATCACGAAACCAACTTTCTTTTTTTTATTTTTCTTTTTCTTTTCCAAAATCAAATAGACTATTGTTTTCGTCGATGATCGGACACTTTGGTTGATTTATGAGAAGGAGACAGTTTTCTTTGGGGTGCAGTTGGTATCGAGTTTGACAGATAAGGATTTGATCCTTCGAATCGGTGATTTGGGTTTGTTCAAATTGGGTTTCGGGTCTTGTGATAGAATATGCGTGGAGGTTGGTTTGTTCAATTATGGGGTTCGGATGTTGAGGTTCGGATTTGGGGAGTTTTTTTTTTTTTTTTTGTTGAACAGCGGATGGGGGCTTTGTTCGCGTTGGTTGTCTGTACCACTGGTAGAGGAGGTTTCGAAGATTGTGAAACAGGGGAGTGCGAAGTTCGAACAGGGCTTCAGGTTTTTGGGTATTGTTCGGTTTTTGGGTTTCTCGGATCCCAGAAGGAGGTTCAGGGGGTTGTGAGGTGGTTGATGAGGAAGTTTGTTGACAGAAGATGAAGTTGTGGAGGTGATATTTGATGGATATTGGGTATTGCGAATTGAGGTGATGGATATTATGGGATGTATACGTGGGGCTGTACTTTGGAGTCTGGGATTTGGTTTGTTTGAAGGGATATGGTCTGTTGTTTGGTGGTAAGGATGGATGTAGGCAGAACTGTGCTTATGGGTATGGTGAAGATCGAATTGAATTGTGGGTGCGTTTTGAACTGGTGATGATGAGGCTATGTTGCGGCGGAGTGATGCTTGACTTTCACGTGGGGAAGGTCTGTTGTGAAGATACGTTTATAAGGTACGGTGGGTTTCAGATTTGCGTCATGGGGTTTGTAGCAGTGGAGTAAAGGGATGTGTATGTGGGGTTTGAAGTTGACTGTGACTGGTGGAAGATGGCAAAATGGTAGTGATAATGAACTGGAGTGCGTGATAATGGGGAATTCGGCTATGGGTGAATTTGTGAAGTATGAGCGGAAAGAGGATTTTGATGGTGTGGTGAATAGTGGAGGAGCTGATTATGAAAATGATCGAGGGAAAAAAAAAACAAAAAGAAATCAGGAGAGAGAAAAAAAAACCTGCAAAGAGAATTTTGTCATTTTTTTTTTTTTAGATTTGAATACAAAGAAAGAAAGCTGTGTACTGGGATGGAAAAAAAAGGAAAGAAATGAATAAGAATTTGATAAGTTTTTTTTTACTCTTTTTCTCAGAAGATTGCGGTATCCATCATTAATACCAAATCAGTCAATCAAAACTTTTTTCTATATATACAATAGAACATAAGGAAAGATCTGAAAGATATGGCAGTGAACAGAAGACAAGGAAGCAAATCTTTTTTTTTTTGAATTATTGAAAAGACAGACGAGTGGGGAAACTATAAAAAGGAAAAGAATGAAAAAAAGAAAGCAACAATTGAAAAGAAGAAAAGAGATTGAAACAAAAATCAGCAAGATTTTTTTTTTATTTACAAAGATTACAATATCATTGAATGATACCACAACTAACCATTTTTTTTATTATATATACAAGAACACAAAAAGAAAATAAAAATAAAAAAACTAACACGAATCAGAAATTAAATAAATAATAAAATTTAACCGTTACCTCCCCGGCAACGGCGCCAAAAACTTGATCGACGCTAGTCTATGAATTAGAAAAGCGCGACATTTGTAATAAATTCTGCAAGCATACAGGTGTGTAGCATACAGGTCGAACACAGGGAGGTGAATTAAATCAAATTATTTATCTAATCTCTTGGGCGAGTTAGACGATTTTCGAGGTTGGTTTTTGAAAATAATAAAAATTGAAACTGTGATCCAACTCAGAACAAATCTAATTGAACCGACGGTCAAATCACAATTATCAATTGGGAATTAAAATGCAAAACAGAAATAAAATGCAGAAAGTAAAATTGCAAGAAAAGAAGAACAACAAAAAGTAAATTAGGATTGTCGTTGAAACTAATCAAACGACTAATCACTAACAAAAAGTGTAAAATACAATTGGTGTTCTACCGAATCTAATCGTGTAGACAACACTAATCTCTAAGAAAATAGAAATATGCTAGAAAATAAAAGAAGAAAAAGAACTTTTATTAATGGAGTGATGGAATAGAAAATAGGATATAGGATGGTGGCTACAATGCCATTACATGGGTATATATAGGGTAGATAGCCAAACCCTAACCCTAACCCTTATGGTAAATGGGCCTGGTCATTACACCACTAATTAGTTTACAATGAGAAACATAAATGGGCCTTAGATAAATAAAGCAAATTTGGGCCTTTTCTCTTTTTCCTCTTATTTCCTTGACATTTCTTCATTGATTTGTGATGTGCCAATCCTTGTTATCAATCCTTTTCTTGTCCAACAGCAACTAGATGTGATATCTTCATCTATAATTCTTCAAAATGCAAATACACAGCAAATTGAACTCTATTTCTCTACATTTCTGGTTGCATGCGGGCTGGGTTGGACTATCTGTAAAAATAACAAAACAATACCCAAGTAATATTTATTTATATACAAAAGATAAGATATAAGAGCATAAAATAAACACATTTCTATGTCAATCACCCGTATTTTCTGACCATTTATTTGAAATATTTTATTTATTTAAAATATTAATTTATGTTTAATTAATGGATTTAACCATTTTAATTTGAATATTTAAATTATATTAATAATATAATAACATTTTAATTTTGGGATATTGAGAAAATGGTGAATTTACTGTATAAGGTGAACGAGCGGTTTAAAGTGGTTTAAATATAGTTTATATTGAATTATAAATATATTCGTTATTAAAAACGACGTCAAAACATTTAAATTATAATTATATTATAAACGAACTAGAAATGGCGCGGTAGTTCGTAAATTTCGTTTTGAACTTCAACTCAGTATACAGAATTCGTTTTAAGTCGGAATTCTGTGAAACGAGAAACGTTTGGAATCGGATTGACGATAATTTTCATATGAAAGAGAAAAATCGAGATTTCGTGTTATAATTTGTTAGTTATGTCCAGTTGAAATTTTAAAATAGTCGCTATGAAAATCGTTATAAAACGATAACATTATATGTATATATATAATATCGTATAACCCAATTTGTGAAGGTTGAGTTGAAAATCTATCTTGGTCTTTTTAAATAAAACAGTGTTCCATTTGAATCTACTCGAGTTTATCAGGTTATTTTTATTTAATTCAATTGTTTGAATTTTTAATTATATTATATAGATATTTTATGAGTTTTAAAATAATCGGAATAAAAACAAAGTAAATGTCTATATGTATATTTCTTGCATCACACTCACCAAACCGAATGGCTAAGTAAACAAACATGTAATTATAAAATCGAGTATTGCATAACTCAAAAGAACTAAAACAAAGTGGCCAAAACAAATTCAAATTGAATTTTAATACATTGAAACAAATGAATATTCAAGAGCACACTAAATCTGCATTTGCTGGCAATTAGCAAGAAAGAAGTTTCAAGTATGGAAATTGCACAATGCTGAGAAAGTTTAGCATGTAAGAACAGTAATATATATATATATATATATGTACACAAAAATATATATACAAAGGATTCACTTTACAACTTGATTTCAGTATGTCTTATTTCTTTCAAAAAAAATAAAATAAAATAGTAGAACAACTAATATACATTTTGCTTTGGCCAATACATATACAAGATTTAAACAGATATTGAAAATCCAACACAAATCTTCGCTGTTTAGGGTGCAGCCATCACCACTACCCATCACGAGATTTCAACACTGTCGCCAAATCAACCTGAAAAGAAAAGAGGAAAAACAAAAGCTATAAGTAGCTAGAAAGAAAATCAAATGTAGGTATAAATTAATCTATACAGTACAGTGAACAGTTGAATATATTTTTTTGCATCAAATCTGAATCGAAAAGAGCTGCACATTTATATGTATATAGTCTGAAAATCTCATGACATTACAACTCGAATCTGCAATCGAGAAAAGGAAGTGAAAAAAATAAATAGCTTACAGGACAATTCAAACAGGAAGATCTTTGAATTTATACTACAAAGCTCCAGACAATCGAAACAAGATTTCTTCACATAAACAGTAAATTTCCTGTACAACACCTTCTGTCCTACATCAGTTTAAATATACAAGAATAAACAATATCTTTCGAACAGACAATGGACAGGATGAACTGACAATACAATTCGAATGGATAATTCGAACACAACGATGGACAATTCACGTAGGAACAGTTCGTTTTGACCAGAAACACTACAGAAATCCAATACAAATCTGTACCCCTCCTATTAAACATCACAAAATCTATGGCATTCACTGTTAAACATCACTCACACGCTAAGTTCCATCACAACAAAACCGAACATCTAAGCACAGCTGGAAATAAATGGGAAACATCGCCTAGGGTTTAGAACAACTAAGTCTAACATCTATGATTCGAAATCACAGTAAAACCACATGTATAAATACATGACCAAAGGGATGAAGTTGCCACAACAAACTGTATCAATACAGCAAAGAGCGAAACCGAAAAGAAAAATCAAAACCGAAACAGAAAATAATTGGGAAAATTACTTAGCTTGTGGGAGGGGGAAGCTTCGGTCGTGGGAGTTGGGGGTGGCGCGACGTTTGTCGAGGTGTTTGGGGGTGGCGAAGCAGCGAGGAGCGTCGGAGATCCGGTGGCGATAGGGAGAGTGCCATTTTCGTTTCCTCTAGGGTTTTCTCTCGTTCAATTTTTGTGGCGGCTACAAAATAATGTGGAGAGGGAGCCGATGTTAGGGTTATAAGAGGGGTGCGGGTTTGGGCTCAATCGGTTTGGGCTGGACGGGTTTATAAGTAAGGCCCATTTTCTTTTAAATTTTTAGTTGCTTAGTTTTAAGGTTTTATAAAACTTCAAATATTAATATCAAACGCTCTCGTGGTCAGATTTCGACGAAACAAAAAAATATTGGAACCGTGAAGATGGGTACTACGTGATGGAAGGGAACCGAGCAGGGCAGGCAGTAGATGGATTTTTCGGATAAATGAAACGTCGTTTAATTCAACTGAAAACAAATTGATTTATTGACAAATCAAATTCAAGGTGAGTTAAACTCACTCAGTTATTTCCCGCTTATATTTTATAAGTTGGGTTTTTATTTTTGTGTGTTATGGTTGCTAGTGTTTGACTGATTGATGATATATTTATATTTATATATATATTGTTTGAACTGATGAAATTAAACATTGTTTAATTTCATTGAAACCCAAATCGTTATTTTTAACGATTGGTTCCAATGGAGGTAAGCTACCTTATTGGTCACGTTTATAAAATAAGCGTGTTTTAAATAAATAAATTGTTTTGATTGATGGTTGTGGTTGATATTGAATTGTCATTATAGACTGTTATGAGACCAGTATTAAATTGTTTTGATTGAATGGTTGAATATTGACCTGATGATTTACTATTTGATTGTTTTAAACTAATGTGCATTATTGGTTGAGTGGTTGGCAGTACATGGCCTGTGAAGTTGCCGTTTTAAAAATATCGATCTACCGTCAGGTAAATCGACGAGATAAGTTATAAAATTTATTTTATAACTGAAAGTAGATTTTTAAATCTATTATTTGAATTAAAGTTGTAAAAAGGAAATAAATATTTACGAATTGAGTTATACTTGGTTTTTAAATGATTTTATAAAGAAAAGTGATAAAAGAAGGTTTATAGAAGTTTGACAGCAGAGAAAACCCAAGGTTTTACCTACGGGTTGGTTACTTAGACAATTTGTTTTTAAACAATTAAAAGTTGATTTTTATCAATTAAGTTATTTGATTAATTTAAGGAAAGGGAAATGACAAAGGGAATTCAGTTAACTGTTAACTGATCCACCGTTTCGAGTAAAATGGACAAAGGGATAGATATTGATTTAAATATTCGTTAAAGTGTAACGAGTAGAGTCAGATATTTGTTAATCTTCGATTAACTAAAATCTAAAGAGAATATTGAACTGGTTATTGTTAATAACCTAAATTATTTTTGAATAAGCTTGTAAAAGTAATAATAATCCTATTTTTGATTTGGGCAAAGTTAATTATATTTTGATATGGTTAATGGTAAACCTAATTATCCTTTTAATTTAAAATGATTTAAAGAAATGAATTCAATTTAAAAGCCGAGTAAGAAATAATTAGTTGGAGATAAATTCGATTAAGAGATTATGAAGTGTTTTATGACCCAAGTGTTCGACGAACTAGGTAAATGAAGTTAGTAGGTAAGTACAAAGATTTAAATAAGGGTTTTGCTTAATGCTTCAAATTAAGTAAGGCGAATCTGAATTGGAATGATACTTTAAAGGGGTGAAGTGATGAGATGTTCGAACAAGGGTTTCAAAGATAAGAAAGGTTGAATAACCCATATTTGAAATCAAGATTTGAAACGAAATTTAGTATCGATAGTTATGTGATAAGCTAATATTATTCTGAGGTAAGAACGGGTCGATCAAGGTCTGAGAGGTAACTAAAATACCCCAACTTTGTTGGCCTCACTATTATCAAGGGACGGTATTAGTTTGGTGTGAGTGAAGGTGATGAATTGGTTCTATCTTATACAAGAAATACTGAACTCTAATGCAAGGATTTGGGAAATTAAGGAATATTGCAATATTGGTTTAAAAAGGAATAAGAATATTGATTTCAAATTTATATCGAACATTGTTATTTAATTAGAGTTGATCGAATATAGTAGGGTTAATCAAACGTAGTAAGTCAGAAAGAGTTGCCATTGCGTACGACTGCTGGCGTAATTCGCAGGGCTGCAGATAGCCTACGGTGGTCGGATGTTCCTGAGGGAATCAGGCGTAACCATTGTGATCGCTGCGATCTAGAGTCAAGCACATAGAGTTAAGTCGAATATTAGAATTGGTTAACGATTTTGTTAAATATTTTTTTTAAAAAGGCCAAGGTCATGCCAAGTACTGAATCAGTGAAATCATTTTATCGACACATGTGTTATTTGATAGTTAAGTCACCGACTATCAAAACTTGACCAATTCGTTTGTCGGTATGGAAAGACCGGGATCGAATTTATATTCGAAAACCATTCCGACACCAACAAAATACGTGAATAGATCAGAAGATGATCGAAATGGAGCATTGAAGACCGTTGATCTTCATAAGCGGAAGGACTACTGGTTGGATTTCTTTGGTTTAGCGGCCAGAGAGATTTCAGCAGTGATTCTGTCGTGATTTGAAATCTATGGATTGCAAGGACTTCTCGCTACTGATCTGTAGGGTGATTCCTAGGATGAAGTAGGAGAGTACCTTCAGTTCATCCTATTCATGGGTGACTTGTATGGACGAATGTCTGACAGAGTATTTCCAAAGGAATTACCTGTGTTGATTTCTCCAAACGTACCATAGTTGATGACGGAGAAATGGTTATTCTCTAGCCAACTAGACTAGAGTATTTTTGTGGACGTCAATCAGTGTGATCTGGCGGATCTGACGATGTGGCCTTCAAAGTGTATGATGACCAGATGTGTTCTGACCTCAAGCCTCATCAACTGGGAGATGACAAAAATCGGGCAGGTAGCATGGCTATGTGGGGTCACTCCCATTAGGGTGTATAATCACCTATCTAGAGAAATTCCGTTTGATTCTTATTCTATCGATTCTGCCCATTCGGGAACGGTGGTTTGAGTCCAACCGTTGGTGATATACATTCGATACACTCAAGCGAAATGAGTGGTCGGTCTTGTGAGGGCCGGGTTGTAAGACGTTCTTGTTGTACCCAATGTATTCGCCTCTAGAGATACACAATCGGCAGGTGGTCCCATACCTTGTTAAGTTGGAAATCCAATATCCAATAAGAGCCCACGGTTTTCTATTGTATATTATATACGGGGAGCGTGAGATGCAAGCGTTCCTCTAGATTTGTTAATTATTTGTATCTAGACATTATCATAATATCAGATCAAGGTACTGATTTCAAAACTGTTTTGGGTTATCGTAAGGTAAAAACCGTCCGTGTTTATGTGTGGATTCGGTCTTACGATTATCTTTTTCTTTTGAAAAGATTTTGAACTTCAAAAAAATCATGATTGGATGAGTTACCCTTGATACTGTGCGAGTTTATCTCACTATGGTTCACCAGACTGACCCGGTGTTTTGTAAATGCTCTGGTTAGCCCGAGTTTGCAGGTTCAGGTTATTGAACACCATGAAAGGCGTGCTGGAGAAGTCCAGACATATTGAGTGTTATTCCGCTGTGTTGTTTATAAAGGCAGATTATTACAACTGTCCAGTGATGTTGATGTACTCTGAGATTGTAAGTTTTATTCAAAGCTCTCAATAAAGATTTATTTCTGTATTATAGTTTGTTCCGCTGCGATGTGAGATTCTGTGATGGTTCTTCTTCTTCTTCTTCTATTCTTATATTTCTTTCTTTCTTACCTCACCCTCTAAATTCTTTCTAATACTTTCCAGTATTTTCGGTGTTTGGAGGATTGACATAGGCCACGATAAGGGTATTTATGTCGATTTCCGGTCCGAAACCGCTGGGTCGTTACACATACAATGGTCGCATTGACTCGACCATCTACCTCATGTGATACATGCGACACATGGAAGTACTAGGTGCATCAACCAACGTCATGGTAAAGTGCTTCCCGCTCTTCCTCATAGATATAGCCGGCATGTGGTTTCGGCAGCTGACAACGGAGTCGATCAGCAGCTGGAACACGCTGGTCACCTGCTCCATCGAGCAATTCAGAGTACATATCTCTCGACCAAAGAGTGTTATGTTCTTATCCACCATCAAGCAGCGATTAGGAGAGACGCTCAGATCCTTCCTCGAAAGGTCCATTCAACAGCAATGGCCAGAATAAAGGAAGAGGAAAGGCCCCGGAAAAGAACGAGCATCACGTACGACCTTGAATCGAAAATAAGTACGATCGGTACACCGAGCTCAATTGCTCTCTGCTCGATATCTACCTTGACATATAAGGGTCTCTTCCTACACCGAGACCACCTCGACGAGAACCAACCCAGATGGAACTCGATTCCGACAAACATTGCGTATTTTACAACGTAGCTGGACATAGCACCGATGAATGTCGGCATCTGTGCGATCTCATCGAGGATCGAGTCAGGCGAGGGGAGCTTCCCGAGTATGTTAAGAAGCGCGCCCCGGCCATGCCGCCGCGTTCTTCTGCCCAAGCTCCTCAGGTCGGTCCTCGAGCTCCTAGAAATGAAAGGACCCTGAGACTAGCACTCGCGGCATTATCATTAATTAGATTTTTTCTTATTTTAATATATTTCTTTCAATAGAAAGGACACCTTGATGTACACATGTATAGGGTTAGGATTTAGCTCCTAGACATGCTCTGGAATCAACCGTTGTCCTCTTAGAATTTCTTTTCTTTGTAATAATTCTTTAGCTGCTATGAATTTTCCTTTGCAAACATGGATCATGTTCGGAAACTCTAAGCCTAGCATGGATGATGCTCATCCCCTTTCTTTATTGTGGTCCGTGCAAAAGCCTACCACTATTTCCAAAAAACCTACTCCACCAGCTGAATATGGTAAAAATCTTAAACTGAGTATGCATTATATATACTCACCCTTTTATTTGCATCACGAGCGTTTACTGCTCGCTGGATATACTAATTTAACATGAGTCAAGCATAAAAAACACTTGCACTAAGCCGAGTATGGATAATGCTCGCACCTCTCTAAATCGAGTATGGTTAATGCTCGCCACCAAGCCGAGTATGGATAATGTTCGTCACCTCTCTAAGCTGAGTATGGTTAATGCTTTCCACTAAGCCGAGTATGGATGATACTCACCACCCCTCAAAGCCAAGTGAAATAAAATGCTCGACCCGTCAGCCTTCTCCGGATCGAGAGTGGCTTATTTTGTCTTTGTAGGAATTAATTCTCATTCAGATGGTGATCATCATCTCGTCCTTAATACGGTTCCCGATAGTTGTCGGTTTTCCAGCCTTAATACGACCTAGTTCGGTCGTCGGTTTTCTGGCCTTAATACAACATCGGGGCCATCGGATTTCTGGCCTTAATACGGTTTGGTGCGACCATAGCTGCTCGAGCAATTGTGCTTCGATTCATATTTCAGAACACACCTCCCTCTACCGAAAAAGATGCATTCTGAGGGGCAAAGTTTTAACCATCATTTTGGAAAAAGCCGCGACGGGCCAGATTGAAGCCCAAACATGCAATCAGCTAAATCATGCTTCAGGAAGCCTAGCGGAAGCTCGGCCCGGAACAGTCGCATATTGGCCCAAGCCAATTCTCATCAACTGATGACTCACTCCATAAGAATCGTTCTCCCATTCGGCCGAGTATCTCACTCCCATACAAAGTGCATCGGCCGAATATCTCGAACTAGCATGGAAATATTCAATTGAGCCATTCCGATATTTAGCCCGACTTTCAAGGAAGTAAAGGTGGTCAATCACATCCGGACAAAGTTCTACTTTTGATACACCTCACTGTGGATGCCACATAAGCCACAACTTCTAAAGATACTATTTATGAATAGTGGAATCAGTCTTCCAGCTGCTATTCAAACCAAGGAATGGACTCCGGCGTCCAAGCTTTCCCGAAAAGGCCGGGCCACGTCACAACAACCCAAATCGCCATCTCCATCTATAAATACCTCAAAGCTCAAAGAAGAAAAAGGGACTTTTCTTTCAAATCTCTTCGGCACTCCAAAGGCTGAAGCACCCTATGCTTTCTCCTCCAAAACTTCTCATCTCTCACATTTCTTCAAACTGAGAAAAAGCATTATACTTGTAATCAAAAAGTAAAAGTAATACATATAAAGTGGATGTAGGCACAGTCTTTGCCAAACCACTATAAAAATTCTGTGTGTGCTCCCCGTTTTCTTTATTATTTCTACATCTTATAATCATTATTCGTGTGCTCTCCACATGATTGGGGGTTGATTGTCACTAGTGACCAACTTTTGACGTCATCAGGAATAGTGACTGGGCTTTTACACTAATAACAAACACCTTTCTTTTGTTGTTCTTGGAATGATTTATCTTCTTAAATTGTGCCTCATTTTAGGATTCAACATGTTAGTTAATTAAACAATATTTGCCTTAAATTGGGACTAAGTTTCCAGATTATCATCTATTTCATTTACGAGTCCTCTTCAGCACAAAGATGATGCTGCAAAACATCTAAATCATAATCTGTTTTTGCATGCTTTAATTTTTTTTATAATCATTCTAAGCACCAGGGAGTTCAGAAATTACAAATCCAACAACAAAAGATTCGGGGAGATCTGTTTTAGCATCTTTAAGTTGATTCATTAACAGTAAGCTTTCATTTACTTGTCCAACTATGGACTTGTTAGCGACCATTTTAAAATCCATAAATTTCAAATAAGAATTTTTTGGAACTTACCACGAATATGCGGTATTTTCTTTCCATAATGTTCAATGTGCCTTCGTAGTTTCCAAGGTCCTATGAGCATTGTAGACAGGAGTAGACTAGACTATGCATTTGTGTCCTCTATAAAAAAAATTCATCCTCTTTGCTCTTTGCATGTTTTTCCTTTAGAGCATCATCATCCTTGTCAGTTTCCTTTGGCATAACTTCCATGCAATCTTCCAAAATATGGAACAATTTAACGGTGATCAAGAACGATTTCATCATCTCTTACTAACAAGTAAAATTATCTCCATCAAAATGCTCCAATCGAGTTAAGTGCTGATTCATTATTTGCAGGGTGCTCAAACCTTCCATATTTGAAGATATTATTTGAAAATTTATTGAAAATTTACAATTCAAGATGATTCTAATGAAATTAATGTCGTACTTTTTTACTTCAAGGATATAGAGTATGGATTCTTTAAGATAATAGTTCGACCCATCAGATATAAACGGGTTATCGAACTATTGAATTTAGGACTCGATGAAGCCTTGAAATTATGTAACCATATTCAAAATTTGTACAATCTTGATCTAGACAATAACACTTTTTCCGTTTTATGATGATGCAAAAATTTGAATGCAGAGTAGGGCGGAGAAGTGGAAGAGAACGGATCACGACATTTTTGCGTCTACAACAACTTGCGGGCGTTGCAATTCCGATCTGAGATGAGAGCATTTCTGGAACACTCGTTGGCGTTGCAAACTTCGTGCCAAGGAAGAAATAAAGAAAAGACCGATTTTGCAACTGATCTGAGGATTGCTATTTGTAGAAGGGGAGAGAAGTGTCTTTTTGTCAAGCATCGCATTCTTTCCAACAATTCAGAACCATTACAAATGGCCGTACCCATTCATCGCCAATAATCTCATCCCTTCATATTTCTAATAGAAAAAAATTGTAATTCTATCATGCTCGCCTTATTTGAAATTGAAATCAAGGATGGAATCATAATGGGGTCAAAACGACCTGTTATCATTTTCAGATTTTATTCAAAAATTATGGACCCGAACTCAAAACCCATACTCGGCCCGACCTGGTTGGGTTTCGTCGGTCGGACGACGGAGGCAGTAGTGGTTATGTTTGATTCCCTCCTCGCAACAAAAAAACATTTGGATGCCTTAAGAGTCCCCCTTCATGGGAATCCCATATTTAACTAAGTATGGCCTATCATTTCCGATGATGTGGGTCTAGTGTTCTTTTCGTCATTCCCTGTTCCATCTCCTTCACTCTTTAAAAACAAGGCCAATGGAGGAATTTATGAGGCACAAGCAGGGGAATTTATATTACGAGTGGAAGAACTACTCAGACTTCATGAAAACCTCACAAAGGTTTATGTACAAAGAACATGTAACCCTTTATGGATTATATCCGAAGACATAGGGAGAGATATTTTTTCTCGGCGTAATGAAAAAACTATTTTTTTACAACCCAGTCTAATTTATTTCAATCTAAATATAGAAGTTCCCATAGAAATCAAATTTCATAGAGCATAATATCCTATTAATTACTTTTTTATTACCGAGTCATAGGAAAAATGTTTCTTTTCCAGTTCCATATTTATAAACAACCTCTCTTATCATCCGTCTACCCTATTATAAATTTATGAATCACACCATGAAATTTTCTATAACATTTCATTCAATTGTATAATCATTAGTCATCCTTTTCCTTTTTGGGCCACAACCAAATCAAAATTTATTGAGTTATTATATTCGAGTTATAAGAATGCATAGTAAAACACGGAACGTATTTCACAAGACCCAAACGCCAAGAGGCATAATAGTATGCAACCTTGCTCACAAGAAAGACCTATAGAGAGCGCTTGCTACACAACTCCATAGTCACACAAGTTCGGTAGAAAATAGGAAGCAACATAAGTTAAAGAAGTAATTCATGGGTAGACATTATATTGGTCCGAATTTCGGGATTTGAAAAATACTTCAGAGATACTTTCTGAAGTAGATGGTAATTGATACAGTAATCCTTGCTCGTAATTTCCAGTATGAGTACTACATCAAACATAAAACTTGTGACTAGTAGTAAAAAACTGATGTGCTGTTGGGACAAAGTTCTATCTTCAAAGATTTCTCGGGATATCTTCTTACGAAGTTTCGTTATAGCATCGATAACTGCTTCTGGTTTAGGCGGGTAGCCTGACAAATAGACATCCATAAAAAATGAAACACACATATGTTATAACAATATAACATAACTATTTTATTTGTTCAAGGGACATTGAACATTTAAGATCCAATTAATCCGAGTTCAAATTCAAAAATGGGTCAGTTGAAGGGAAAGTAAAAAAAATGAGGAATTCGTCGTGGTTATAGCCCAGCTTCAATGATTCCTTCAACCACTCAAGTTAGCTTCAGCTATTTCAAGAGCTTGTTGAGCCTCTTACGGATCAATGTCAGTACTCATCTCCGCATCATTTCCTAAAATGGTGATCTCATTATTACTTATTCTAGCGAAATCCCCACTAAGGCTACTGCTAAACATTGGTCGTTGAGACGTTTACGCACAAAAAACAACAAATTAAATAACAAAAATAAACAAAAATAGGAAAGAGAAGATTTAAGAGGCTTGGAACGCTCAATATAAAGAAAAAGAAAGGTGTATGAGCAAACTTGATATTTTTGGCATTAGCATCACAAAGAATAGATTACGGATTTTTTTACTTCCTATCTTTGGCATAAATTGCATCAAGCAGCTAAGAAGTTTTGAACTTTCTATTGCATATCCATCAAAATTGGTATTTGTGTGTTTCTGTATGAGCCATACGAGAGAAAATTCTCGAGAAGATGTGGGTTCAATTCCTGTTGTCCGCCCATGATGAAGTAATGTACTATAATAGGAATAAAATACTATAATTAGAATTAAAAAAATAAAAATTTTAGTAAAAATTCAGCGAATATATTTCCGAAAAGTCGAAAACTCAGAGGCAAAGGTTTTTTGAAATCTTCTAGGATGTTAATTGGTAAGCGGATTGGAGTTGGTTGATTGTATTTTCCAAAATAAGCCAATCCTTTTTTGGTAAGACCCGCATAAAAATATGCCACGGATGTGAGTAAAGCTAAAGCAATAGTAGTATTTATATCATTTGTGGGGGCATCCAAGTCTCCATGAGGTAACTGAATCTTCCTGAAGTAGCAAAAGACATGAAACTCACTAAAGTGCGCTTTAAAACTATTCAATGTGGGTGCACAGAAAGTTTGCTGGTACCACAGTGAGCAAGATCTAGATGGATCCCTACACCCTAAAAAAACTACCCGAGGGACCACCTATGTTACTACTAATCCCATTGCTGCCAAGCAAGGGATGACAATAACTAAAACTTCGATACCTAAATGAATTCACCTAAAGACTTTTTTTACTATTTTTTTGCAACCTAGTCTAATTTATTTCTATCTAAATATAGAAGTGCCCATAGAAATCGAATTTCATTTAGCATAATACCCTGTTACTTACTTTTTTTATTACAAATTACAATTTTATGTTGATCTACTGAATAACATAAAATTATGCCTAAATAAAGAACAAAAAAGAAGAAAGAAATTATGCAGTATTTCATTTCCATATTGATCAAGACTACGTTCTACCATTCCGTGTCCTATGTTAAGCATAACGAGTGCGCCAATTAATATACTAGCGAATAAATCTTTTTTACCAAAACCCTTTTGGCTTGTTTTTTCCCGCCCATTTTTCGAAATGAGGTTTATTAGGAGATACATTAAAATGTGCCTGGCCGAAAAAGAAGAAAACGAAGTAGATAATAGAAGTGCCCAAATTCCAAATGAACAAATTCAATCTCGGAAAGGATCTTTTTGATTCTTGAAGAATGAGGGGCAAAGGGATTGATCGAGAAAGATCTCTTGTTCTTATTAGATTGGAATAAAAGATTAGGATCACGTAGCTTCATAATAATTCTGTAAAGCTTCTGCATAATTTCCTTCATATTGAGCTGACATCTGTTACGGTCGTTCATTTATTTTATTAAAAAAAATCTTTGCTCCAGAACCTTACGTCAATTACCAATACTAAGTAGCAGTCAAAAATTTGTATCCATTTTTGATGATATTATGTATGGATCAGATATATCATGGACAATTCCTCAGAGGATTCTTCCACAATGGACTCTAATAAGTGAGATTCGAATAAGTGTTTACAAAACATTCTTCTGTCCGAAGAAATGATTCATCGAAATAATGAGTCACCCGTTCAAGCCGAATATGTTGACTGAGTCGCTAACTGCACTTTGTTTGGTCTTGAAAGAGGAACTCCCAATTACAAATCCACTTATATACCTATTCCACTTTCCTGCAATAAAGACTTAATGTATGTAAGGTATTTTGAATACATATTTGCTTCTTCTTACAAACCTCTTCATTTCATTTATACTTACTAGACCTGGTCTATGCAGATATATTGTTGTTACAACAAATCAGGCTGCTAAATAAAGAGTGAGAATGTAGAGATATTTTCTAACTAAAAGTATAACTTCAAGTTCTGTTTTTTTCCTTTCTGCATCATTTTTTTAGAAAAGATAACTTTCAATGAATATATTTCTTTATCGGGTCAAAGTACTTCTAATCTCAATTTATTAGTTTTTCAGTACACTCATTAACTTTTTTGTTTATTATACCATTTTTTTCTATCTGTTTTTATGTAGTTTTTTTACTTATTATTATTGTTATGAATTCAAACTCAAATAGCAAACTTAAACTAAACTCACGATCACAACGGAAGACCGGATAAGCTTGTAAAAACAATAGACCACAATATGCTGATTAACAAAATTGAAAATAACCAATCCAAACAATACTATTTCATCACATCTGAAAAAAGTAATAATGATAAAATAAATCACACACCATATTTACTGTGGTTCTACTAATGAATTTATTAGTGTACATCCATTTTGTAGAGAGTTTTTATTACCAAGATAAGAACATTACAAGATACTAATACAATGGTCATGCAATATTCACCCTTGAATACGAGCTGTGAGGGTTAAAATTAAAGAAATAAAACTAAGGATAAAACTTTAATTTCCTTTAGATAAACCCTTAATTAAGTTTAGGAGATGTCTCCTTTAAATCTAAAAATAACTTATATAGTAAACTGTAACGACTCGTTCATGAATTAATGAAATTCAATTTGTTTGGAATAAAAGGAAACTTAAGAGTATAAAACTTAAGCTGCGTGTGTTTAGTTTAAATTAAAGAAATTAAATCAACCATTTAAAAAAGAAGTTATTTGACATACAATATTGATGTGAAATTAGTTGGTAATACAATGGTAAAATATTGGTTTTTGAAATATAAACGTTTTACTTAAAATGTTTGAAAAAGTTTTATAGTGCCGACTTTCATTTCGTCAAATTTTGTTTTTGATTGCTTCATGTAAATTGATTTAAATAATTATTCAACGACAATTGGTAAAAAAATATAACAGAAGTAATAAAATTTTATGCTACTAATAAAATACAAGTTTTCGGTGTTTAATTTCTCATATCGGCGCCAAAAATGGCCAATGCTCCGGGATCAGTAAAGGAGGCATTAAGAAAGAGGTAGTTGGTCATGAATCCAAAGTCGGAAGGTTGTAGCAATGAAGGTGGTGGGTGAACCACCGTCTTTGAGTTCATATGCTATATATTAAGGAAGATATAATTCATGAGTTAACCGAATTACTTTGTTATTAAATATGTACAATTTAATACTTTAAGATTGTATATTTCATAACCTCAATAACCATTGCATGTAAGGTCCGTGTGACGCGCTGCCTCTTCTGTTGGACTTGTGTCGAAATTCCGAACGACATGTAACTAGTTTGGTTGAATATGGAAAATTAAAAATTTCGAGTTCGTTGGATTTTAAACATGCTTCAAATCAAATGTGAGTGTTTAATACCACGCATCACATACTAAGATTCAGTTGCAACTTATATTAAATATATGATATGATTTATTTAAATTTGGGAATTTAATTTGACATCGAAAATGAATATAAATACTAATCGACATCCAATATGTGATAACTAACGCGATATTGATGTGACATTTATTCTGATTAACTATTTGAAAATTTAAATATATATGTTCAAATCGTATTTGAATAGATCGAATTAAAATGACAGTAAATTGAACCAACATTTAAATTATCGCTGAAATTGAACTACTGATCAAAACATCAACAAAAATAGCTAGTGTCTATTTTTGATTTATTTGTCGATTTAGATGTTGTATGCATGTATATAACTATTGGTTGTTATAGTGGTTAATTTGGTGATTTTAATTTTGATGAATATTCATTATGATGTATCTTTGTACACAATGTATATCATTGAACTTCTATAAAATGTTATACGCTTTCTTTGGACATCGAATACATGAATTGAGAAATATGTCGAAATGATATATATATATATATATAAATATATATATTACAATTGATATGAGCTCAAATGACATATACTCATTTAATTGAAATTTAAATTAAATGACCACTTGACCATATGATATTTTTTTGTTATGAACTTCGAATTTGGTCAAATGAATATTTTAAAATTTATAAATTTGAGTTTGTTAAATGAAATTGATTAATGAATTTTTAGTTTTAATTCTAAAAAATTGAAATTGGAATTTAAGTTCAATTCGCTAAATTTGAATTATTTTAATTATTAATTCTGAAATTTTGGAATTTAATTTTGAAACCAATTTAATATAGTATGTTGAATTAGAGATTAAGAATGAAATGTTTAAGTTAAAGCTTATGAGAACTTTAAATTTGAATTGACTAAAATTTTAAGCTTGAAATTATTTGATATTTGTTTTAAATTGAAATATGGGATATGTAATCGTTTAAAGCGAAATTTGAGAATTTGAAACTAGAATCGAATGGTTTTACAGAAAATAGACTACATTATTCCAAACTATTACTTAAAAAAAGAACGACCCCCGGATCAGCTTTAGCTATTTCAAGTTAGTACTATTTTAATTCCAAACTCCTTTTATTAAAACAATCTTCCATTATACCTTTTCATTTCAAACTATTTTCTATTAAAACTATTTTCAAATTGAAATAATTCTTAAACTTAAATTACAACTATTTTTAAATTCAACTGTTTAGATATAACCTATTTTAACTAAAAATCAATTTCAATCCTAACTATTTGATCCTAAAAGCGTTGAATGTAAAAGATCGCATTTGAAAAATGATATCCATGTCATGAAAATCTAGAATTGAAATTTGAACCTGATAATGAAATGGTTTGTGATATGAAAAATATGATATTGATACTTGAATCTAATATTTAACTGGTTTAGTGTATGATAACGTAAATCTAAATTTATACTAAATTGACTTTATGTATGAAAGTATGAAATTAAAACGTGGATTCATTATTGTTCCTATTTGGGATATGTTAACTGGCTTTTTGGACTAGTTCCCAAGAATAGTTTAAGACCAACTGACTCGACCCATCGCGTGGATTAACAGCCTAGAAGCGTAGCCGAAACATACAGAGCCCAAGCCTGGACAAAAGCAAAGACATTTAATCCGGCTCGGCCAAACAACTCGACAACGAATCAACGATCCAGAATCAAACACCGCATGTATATAAATGTGTTGTTGAGAGGGAGGAGTTCTCGTTCTTCAGGAGCCGATGGTTTTGGTCCATCACAACAGTCATAACGTCCGTTCATTTCCTTAGTACCTAGAGCCGAGGGGTAAAAAATAAACTTTATTCAACATGTTTTTTATATTAATTATACATTTATGTTTATCATATTTAATACAGGGGTTTGACCAACAACCTTCAAAGGTTGTTCTAGATGTTTCAAAAGTGGCATACAGGGCTAGGACGTCGGCCTGTTGGTCGAAGTGGGATACCATCCCGCCTCACATCATAGAGTCCATTTGGCCGGACGTCCTTGTAATTATATTCTTCTATATATTTTTCCCTTTAATAATTTTTATCGCTGATATACTGTACATATTCTACTACTTAATGTTTGTTTATTGTGAAATACAGGTTGACCTGGATATATAGACTGACGACTTACAGCTATCCCAACTCTATTGGATGCAAAAGACAAAAAATAATTATAACGATTCCATACCATCGATAAAGGAAAAAAAGAACGGAAAAGCCTATCTGGATGGGGGTGAGCGTGTATGAAGGATGGATCAAATATTGGGATACTGCTGAAGCGAAGGTAGGTGTACTCAACTTTTTTTATATATCAAAAATTATTTGATCGATAAATAATGCATCAAATTTTGAATGTACATGCATAGTCGAAAAGAAACTCTGCAAATAGGAATATAAATCCAGTCACTCATGAGGAGGATCGAAATCATTTCAAAGTATTGGAAAAAATTGGTAAAATTTATAAATGAGAATTATAAAAAGTTAATATGCTATATAATTTTGATTATATGATAATTGTATGTAAAAATCAAATTCAAGAGGCTAAGGGGCAAGTTCCAGTCTCATATATGGACGTATTCACTCATATGGATGCCATCGAGCATGTAAATCTGGATAGGATCGTCACATATACATGGAACGATGAAAATTTTAGGAATAGCCTAGTAATAATATTTCATTTTATGTAGTAGTATTTGTAATAATTGTCAAATTATCATGAAATAATATATCATGATATTAATTTTATCTACATTCTTATTTCGTCATGCTGGCAAAGTTTATGGAGCAGCGCCAGCAACTTCTAGCTGATATGGGTGAGAGAAACTCATGACAGATGAGGACGACATTATATTCTAGTCAGTTGGATCCAACATTGCGGAACAAGCATTATGGATTTGGAAATCAAGTGGTAATCATTTTTTTCCATGATCTAATTTTTAGTTTAGAAATAAAATAACATTTATGAGTTATAGGTAATTAATATAATCACACATGATTATAAGATTATTAAATAATTGTTACATGCTAGCAATTAGAGACAGAGCAGGCAAACCAGAGATGATATTGACTTACCAGAGATCGAGGACTTGAGGTTTAGAGTGGCACAACTTGAAGACCAGAATTTTCGCGAGGTCATTGAGATGACACAGCTTCTAGAGCAGCGTATGACCAAGTTCATGTAGCAGCATGGCTGCTTTCAATCTTTAGCTGGCTCTGCAGGTTCTAGAGATGAGTGACTTTAGCGTGAGGCATGTTTTTTTGTGTAGTCTAACTTTGTGGTTGACTAAACAGTATGGTTTGATGTTTTGTACATATAATCTGGTGGTATACTTTGATGTTGTATGGTAGACTCAATGTATTTATTGTTATTTGATGGTAGACTATATAATATGCATAAATTTATGTATTGTATAATTAGTGGTGCAATTAATGTTGATTTTGTGTTTTTGTTTATTGAATTAGGTTTGGTTTGATTTTGGTATTTGGTTGATATATGATATACTAGGATCGTATATTGTTGACAAAATAGTGGTTTGTGTGAGAAATGTAGTTGGAAGGCTAAATAACAGCTGTAATATAAAAATGCAGGTTTTTCAATGGCTTCCGACGACCAACAATGGCTTATTGGCACATGTATAAGTAACGACGTCTCTAGCCGTCGAAAAATGAGATGACGGGATATGTTGAGAGTCGTCGAAAACTCTGTTCCCCGATGCCTTAATTTGCGACGGTTATTTCAAACGGCCGCCGACTGTTTTGAACCGTTGGAAATGGATTTTATTATTGTTGTGTTGAATCCCGTTTTTAAGATTTATAGGTTTTTTTATCATTCAATTCTTATACGGGATTCAGAACCCCGCATAAAAACTGCCGCTTGAAAAAAAGGAGAAAATCCCTGTTCAACTTCCTTCCCTACGCTTGGATTGCTACTGTTGTAGCACGAGGAGACGAAGTAGAACAGGAATTTTCTCTAATTTTTTATTTTTCGACGCTAATAGGGATACTCCTATTCGCAAATTTGGGCCAGACTGTAAGCGCCACTTTCAATTTGTAAAAAAGCTTCCTCCACAAACCAGATCTGTTTTTCACACGAAGTATAATCGATGGAGACGCATGCAAAACAAGAAAGTGATTCAGATGCTGGTGAGTGAGGAAATGTCTATAGCTATGCTACCGGTCCTTCTCTGTTAAATTTTTTACCATGCTTTATGGCCAGAACCATACTTTAGCCCTCGTTCTGTTACGGTGCTGGCTAAAACTGGAACGGGATGGGCGAAATCCCGGGGTTTCGTCCGAATTCTAAAACCATGTTTTTACAAGTGTGAAGCTTAGAAGCTCGAACAACAAAATAATAGAAGCTATTATAGGGGTGAGTTAAATCTACCTCATCCGCTTTGGCACTGTAACGACCCAGGAGATTTGATGCCCGAATTCCAATAATAATACATAAACTCGTATTACTTGTTAGAACTCAAGTATCGGAAACACCAGATAGTATAAGAATAATAAACAGTTAGTATAGAAGAAAAAGAACCAACTAACCAACACAACACAGAGTCTCACATCTCAACGGAACAAAATATAATAAAGAAATAATTCTTTATTAAGAGCTTTGAAATAAATACTTACAATCATCAGAGTACATCAATACATTTGGACAGTTATGATAATCTTCCCTCATATGCAAAACACAACAGAATAATAACTAGATACCATATCTTGCTGTGATATTATAATAGTGTCTAAACACAAATAAATATCAGTCTAGCGGAACGCTTGCATCTCACGCTCCACATATATAGTATACAATCAAAACCGTGGGCACATATTGGAGATTGGATTTCCAACTATGATAAGGTATGAAACAACCTTCCGATAGTGTATCTCTATAGGCAGATACACTGGGTTCAATAAGAACATCCTGCAACCCGGCCACACATGACTGCCACTCATTTCGCTTGAGTGTATCGAATGTATATCACCAATGGTTGGGAGCTACCTACCGTTTTCCCAAAAAAGAACAACATCGAAATAGATTAAAAAAGGAAATGGATTTTCTCTAGATAGGTGATTATACACCCTAATTAGGAGCGAACCACTTAGCCATCCTGCCTGCCCGATTTTTTTGTCATTTCCCAGTTGATGAGGCTTGAGATTTAACACTACTTTTAGAATACCATATCACCATTCACTTTGAACGCCACATTATCAGATGAGCCAAATCACTAACTGACGTCCACAAAAATACTCTGGTCGTTAAGCCAAGAGAAATGCCCCTCTCCGCCACTAACTGAATTACGTTTGTAAAAATCAACATACGTGATTTTTTTAAGAAATACTCTGTCAGACATTCATCCATACAAGTCATCCAGGAACATGATGAACTGAAGGCACCCTCCTACCACATCCTAGGTATCACCCTATAGATCAGTAGCGAGTAGTCCTTGTAATCCGTAGATTTCAATCATGACAGAACTACCATATATCTTTGGTCATGAATTAGAGATATAAGTAATTCTTCCGTTTATAACGATCGACGGTCTTCAAATGCTCTATCTTGATCAACATCTGATATCTGCCACATTTTCGTATTTACCGGTCGGAATGGTATTCGATCCTGGTCTTTCCTTACCAACAATCATATAGGCAAGATTTGATAGTTGGTTAGTTAACTATCAAATAAAAACAACCATTTAATCATAAAATAAAAATAGATTTACTGGTTCAGTACTCAGCATCACTTGGCTTCTTAAATTAAAATAACTAACGGTGGTTAATTTAAATATTCCAATATTGGGAAAACAACATTTCACTTCTTACTCTAACATATTAATATTCGCAAAACCACTTCATTTCAATACTCAGAAAAATATACTATAAAAATATCCAATCTTCCATTTGATCCTCATTTGCAAAAAAATTATTACAAAATTACTCATTATCTATAACTGGGAAAATATGTTTAACCTATTATTCGTAAAACAATCATTATGAAATCCCTTTTTCATTTCCGTTACTTCGACACTGATTAGTCCTTGATCGTAAATTGGTAAGAGAATAATCCCCTAAGTATCAATCCCGAAGACCGATATTAACATCAGATTAACAATCAGAGAATCACTCAACTTAACCAATCTACAGTTAGGTTCCAATTCTTTCCATATCAACCCATTATATTCCACTTCTAATTCATTCAACCATTTCCACTTTGAAAATCTCATTTTTATTCCATTCATCTTACTTAATTTCATTATTAAGTATGGCCAATTCAAAATCAACGTTGTAGTCTCATATGCCCCTTATAAACCTTGTTTGTAAATTCAGGTTTAATATAAAACCCTTTTGAATCAATTTCCTTTTTACTTAATTCAACTATTATGTAAACATTTGTTTTAAGCTATCGTGTTCGCTTAAAATCCCTTTTATAACTTCACTCATAAAACTCGGGTTTTAATATAAACCCGATCATAAACTCCTTTCACAATTTAACCATATTTTATTACAAAACTCAATCACTAATTAAATGATTTTCATTTACAAAGTAATCTCTTAAATTAAAATAATAACCTACTTCAACATTAACTACTGTAACAGTAGTTAACTGCTTTATTAAATAAATAATAAATTTCACTTTAAAGTCCTATTAAAATTAAACAACTATTTGTTAAACCATCTCATTAGATTAATTAAAACAAATTAATCAGATTTCCCATTTCAATTAAAATAATTGAGTTTAGCCAACTCAAACTATGATTTTCTCGTTAATCAATCTCAATTAGTCCTTCCTTTAAATTAATCAATTAATATAATGAATTTAAATAACTCCATTTAATTGTCTAAATTATTCCCACTTTCAACCCTTCGGTTAAATCTCTATTCACTTGCTTATAATTCTTCTTTTAAGAATTTGCTTTATAAACCCATTAAAAAAATTCACCAATTTAAATAATAATAATAAATATTAATTTTATTTTTAGTGACCTTCATTCAAAAATAATAGATTAAAAAAATTCTCTCCTCGGTTATAAAATAAATTTTATAACTTCGTTTCATATCGATTCACCTAACGGTAAATCAATATTTATAAAACGATTGATTTAAGCCACCTGATGCCAATTACCCAACCAATATTGTTCATTGGTTAATATCATAACAAATGTTGAACTATGATTCAACAATCAATAAACAAATCAATTATCTAATCAAGTTGGTCAAATAGTTCATATATTTGAAATATGAAAATAAACAATAAATTTTTGAGGAATCCAGTTGGATCCCTCTAACCTGTTTTTACTTTCATTCAAATACATTACCTCAAATAATCTTATTCAATTCAATAAACAAATATAATATTCAACGATAAATAAATAACAGTAATCCCAACATCCATATTTTTATTTAAAACATTTATATTATCATAGACATAACCAACAAGGTAAGTTACCTCATTTTGAAATAATCGTTAAAATAACGATTAGATTTCATTTAAAATAAATGAACATTTAAATCAACCAATTCATCCAATATATAAATAAATATTTGGCACACAAAATCCAATTATCAACCATAACAGACAAATTAAATCCCGACTTATATAAAATATAAGTGGGTAAAAACTGAGTGAATTACACTCGCTTTGATTTTGTTGAAATGGTTCGTATGAGTTAAATTAAGCAGATGTTTAATTTAACTAGAAACTCCTGCTACTTCCAAATCTGTACAAACTGCTCTAGTATGTAGATCTCGTCATCACGACCGCGATGCAAGTTGTTTCGTTTAATTCAAACCTTGCATTAGAAAGTTATTACCAATATAAGTTATACAATTTTAATTAATTAACTAATTTCTAAATCCTATGATTAAATAATTGTAGTTAAAGTAAATTTACTTTTGTTAAATTACCTCGCTGATGCTTTTGAATTGAAAATGGTTACACAGGCCCGACTCTCATACTGGTTCCATCTGCTCAGGTTCGAAAAACTAAATTGTTGGCTTATGCTCCCTCCACGTTCTTTTATGTTCACGTCCTCTTTCTTTTTGTTTATTTCTCCATGCATGGCCACACTATTTTGTTACCCATATCTTCATTCAAAATGACCCTTTCAAAACTTCCCCAATACCCATTCTCCCTTCATATTATTCTCACGCCCGAACCCATGTAAATAAAAGTAATATAAAATAAAACTAAACTTATATAAAACTAAATAGTCCTTACATTGTAAAAACGATCCCAACACATTTCCTACCTGCCTCCTTGATTCACGGTTCCCTCTTCTCCCACGAATTGTTCTTGAGACCTTCTGCTATGGAAATGTCCATCACCGTACGTCTCCTCCTTCCCAGTTACACTGATTTCCTCGAAATCACTACTATCCTCCTTTTATTCTCCTGCTCTTTGACTTCCACCACGTCCTGATAGACTCGAGCTTGACCTCTGCATCATTGGTTTCCTTCCCACATCGTCTTCCTTCCAGCAGAACTTGCATACAAAACCTCAACTCCTTCAAACATCTCACCCTGACACCCTCTTTCCCCATTTCTCATGTCTATATTCTGCTTATATATATATGTATCCTGTGACCCACATTTTTCGTGCTTCAACCTCTCCCCCTTGCCAACTCTACATATTCAAACCCACTCACCCACACATGCTGATACCAACCAGTTCTCCGGCCACGACACTCCTCCCCGGCCTTGACCCATGTTTTTATTCTTTTTCTTTTTTCGAAATGAAGACCCTGGTTAATGGTTATAACTTGCGTTTAACTAGAAGAAAGAAAATGGAGATATTGCTCACTATTTATAGAAGTGGAGGGGATAAGAAGAACGTCCATCATGGCTATAAGGTAGGATGGTGAGTCTCAAAGCTTAAGCATATGGAAAACTGCAGCTGGAGGAGATGTAAATTACGCGATTTGAAAATATAGGGAAGAAAGTAGGTTTTAGCTGTGTGTGAAGTACGGCTCGCATGTGTATGAATCTGATGAAACATGGTAGTAACCACTAGCTACACGAAGAAATGTAGGCTGCACCCTTATTTATGTGGGGACAAGGTAGGTTAAGGACGGCTATATATGTATTTTAATTTCTTGGGGATTAAGAAATATTTACTTAGCTTCAAAGTAAAGTATTTACTATATATTCTTGATTTTTGGTATGGTTATATAAATCATTATTTACCACTGACCATTAAAAAAAATGCATCGTTACACGCGAACTCTAAATGCAATGAAAATGAACATACCACTATGTCTCGATGTTCTGAAACCAATGGAACTTGTTTGGTCAAAAATGGACTCCGTTTTCACAACGATGTTATTCAAATTCCAATTATTTATCGGTCCAACTTTAAATTGCACACACTGATAAAACAACTCTGATGGCTCCAAATAGGAAATCTAACAATAATTAGCTATATGTATTCGAATAAAATTCGTTTCGCCAAAAACGGAGATTGTTTGAAAAACGGATATTTATGAGGCCTATATATTACAGATATAATATAATAAAATCCAAAACAATTCAATTAAAACAATAATAAATTATTATTATCATATAATTTCAAGTAAAATCTTAACAGCTTCAAAATAAACCAATATATATATATTCAACTCAATATCTACAAATCCTGGGCTAAACGATATTCAAATGATATAAAAATCTTTTATATTTTATTTAAATAAACGCTATCGTTTATTAACGAATTCCATAGCAACCATTTTAAAATTTGAATTGGACATAACTAACAATTTATAACATGAAATCTTCATTTTTCTCTTTCATTAAAAAATTATAATCATATAGATTCAGATGAATCTTGTTTCAAAGAATTCCGACTTAAAATGAATTATGTATATTCAATTGAAGTCCAAAACTCAATATTATGAAATACTGCAACGTTACGAGCTCGTTTATAATTTAAATAAAAATTAAACGTTTAAACTTCATTTAACAATGAATTATATATTAAAAATCCGTTTATAATTCCAAATCAATATTTAAAATAATAAATTAAATTAAATATTCGACCACCAAAAATACGGGACGCTACATTCCTTCCCCCTTAAAAGAATTTCGTCCCAGAAATTATTAAGGTGGAAAAATGTACAACCCACTAGTCTTTCTAAAATCCAATTTATTTTAAATCAAAAATCAATCCATTATTGTTAATGAAAATTTTCAAAAATATCGAAAATTTTAACATATTAAATCCCCAGAAAAATTCGGTAGAGTCTCCCCTGTATGGAGTGACTTATGTGATATCGTAGGAACAATATATATATATATACACACACACACACACATACACACACGTACATATACATACATCGATCCGCACGGTCGGAAAAAAAATATTCAAAAACCAAAAATTTATTACTTTCGCATAGGCGTACCTTATATAAGCGTTATTGAGCATACTTGCTCAATTTACGTGCAATCTACGCAACCAAAATTAATCCTCAAACCCTCCTGGTATCTGTACTTAACTCCATTTAACATGTGAGTAACAATTACATGTAATTCTTCAATAATTTTTCATTGGTTAACAAGTATAACCATATAGATTTTCAAAATCAACATATAGCATCATTCAGGTGCAAATACAAAGTTGAATCATTTAGTTTCAATTCATACTTGATTCCATTCCAATTTATTATACTGGAATGTAGTTTTCAATTCATCCATCTCTTATTAAACACTTGATGAATATATACCCAATCTATCAATCAATAAACAATTAACAACCAATGCACAATCAACTTGGCCAAATCAATTGAATTTACATTCAATATTAATATATACCTAGTTATCATCACTTTGGTTATCAATCGATTAGTATCCGACTGATTCCTATAATTATTATTCATTCTTAACTTCGCTCAACCAAGTTAATTCCAATTCATATTCAATTGACTAATTTATTTTAAAAATTAGTTTAATTCGATTTAAAAATCCAAATTCCGATTTTTATTCCAAATATCATCCAATTCCTCTTCAAAATTTATTTAACTTATTTTAAAGTAAAATCCTAATTCACTTTAATTCCAAAATAAAATTCTCATTCACAAATTCCATATGTGACATCTCTTCGGTTTATATTAAACCATTCAAATTTTTAATCCAATTCGAATTTCCATTCAAATCATTCAACACACTAATATCTTAATAAGTGTATAAAATTTATTTCTTTTCTATACAAAAATATAATTTGGGAAAAATTGTTTCATTTACCCTCTTTCCCAAGCAATATCGTGTTAGTTGCTGGTTCAAATGCTTCTCAACACTTGAATGGGGTAAACAACATAGTACAAAATATTTGTATATAAAATCCAGAAATACGCACTCTCATATATACACTCAACTCAATCTAGAATATTACTAACCCCATCTCTATCAAGTTACGCCATAAAGCCAAGGTTATTACTAAACCTTATGCTTTGATACCACTGTAACGACCCAGGAGATTCGACGCCCGAATTCCAACAATAATACATAAACCCATATTACTTGTCAGAACTCAAGTATCGAACACCAGATAGTTAATGAAAGAAAATAGAGGGTGAGATATGAAAGAGAGAAATATTATAATAGAATAAAAAGAAGAAGAACCAACTAGTCAACATAACACAGAGTCTCAATCGCAGTGGAACAAAACATAATACAGAAATAAATCTTTATTGAGAGCTTTGAAATAAATACTAACAATCATTAGAGTACGTCAAAAAATCTGGACAGTTATGATAATCTATCCTCATATACAACACAGAATGAAATAATAACTAGATATCATACATTTGAACACCTTCAGCTCATCCCTGGACTTCACAATATTCGATAATCTGAACCTATAAAAAACCCGGTCTAACTCGAGCATTACAATCGCCGGATCAGTCAGGTGAACCAGAATGAGAAAAACTCACTAAGTTTACAGGTATCATCTGTAACGACCTGCGAAATTCGAGCCCGAATTCCGACAATAATACAGATAATATATCACTTGTCAGAACCCAAGTGTAATGACCCGGATATTTCATCGGTTAATTTCAAATATTTAATATGGATTTAAATATTGAGTCGATAATATAAAAGAATTTTTGTACTAAGTTGTCGATTTAATAATCGATTTTTGATTTAATATCAAATATATTAAATTATCGTAATACAAAAAATAATTCAATTCGAGATTTAAAACTGAATGGAAAACAGTTCAGATAACCAATACAAAATTCAGTTTGAATTAGAATAATAATATTAATGAAATATTGAGGAATTAATGGTTTTGAATTTAATTTAAATTGATTTAAATTAATATCTTCTATAGACGATCAAATAAGGCCTCAGAACCCATCCCAGTGTGTCCAGAATAGGGTAATAACCCTAAAAATGTCAGTGGTTTGGTTCGGAATGGAGTTTGAAATTAAAGCGACAATTTAAATTAACGGATCAGGTCATAACATAATAAGTAAAAAAAATAGAATTGGCATCATTGTTTTACTTTCCACCACACAAAAAGCTTAGGCAAAAACAAAACAATGCCTTATTCTTAACCACAAGAGCAATCAAACGTGGCCGTCTTTTTCCCCTATAAACCGTGAATTTCCCTTTATAAACCAAAATAGCCTCCATCCTCTTTTCCACTCCAACATAAATGAAAATCGAATATTTAAGAAACCGAAATCAAATACAAACATTTCTTTCAAAGAGCTAAAGCCACTGCTGTATGTTCCTTGTTTTCGAATCGGGCACGATGCTGCCAACGACGGATTGTTCAAATTCGAACAACGAGATTTGGGGTTCAAATTCAAAATCGCGACGATATGCCTGAAGCCCGACATCAACTGGAGGAGTGAGGAGTCGAATTCTCATATCAAACTGAAGCTGGGGCACTCACGATTTAGGAATTAAGGGGTGTATTAAAGTGCGGCGTTGGAATTTTTGGGTTCACAGTCAGTTGGGAAGGGAGCTCGCCATTTGCAAGAAGAAGATGAAGTCGCGCAAACCAGGTTGGAGGGGATGGCTCACTGTAGTTGCGAGAAAAGGAAGGGTGTGTACATATTGTTAGTGACGCGGTGGATTTTCCTGGAGTTGATACATGGGAGAAAAGGGGGAGACAAGTCACGGCAGTGACTGAAATGGAAGCAGGCCTCTACAGTTTGGGTTGCCTGAGTCATTGATGATGGTGTGGTGCTCGACGGAATGCCATAGAGAATGGAGCAGATTTTTGAGGGGGCTGAAGGCAGTTGGCGGAGCTGCTGTAATTGAAAGAAAATGGGAAAGGTGTGAGATAGATTTGTCAAGACAACTCAATTAGGTACATAGCCGAGGTGATGTGGAAATTTAAACAGGATATTCGACTAAGGAAAATGACACGGTGAGTAATTCTCACACAAGAATTTTATTTAAATTATTTTTATTGTCAAAAATAGTTGTTGATTGTTTGAATGCGTTAAAATATTTTTTGTGGCTATTTTAAATATATATTAGTTATTTAGGATTGGTGTTTGTGGCTATTATATATATGGGTGATTGGTTGGATTCCCGAAGTACCACTAGCGGATGCCCGCAGTATCATTAGCGGATGACTCTATATGCCCCATGCTATGATAGTAGATGACCTTCTATACCACGATATACTGCCTCGAAGCAAGATTGGTATTATTTATGTTGGCTAATGTCTGTGGATGCAGGGATACAGGTTGGAGGGATCCAACTGGATTCCTCAAAAATATATTATTGTTTGTTTTCACATATATATTATCAGATATGATGTGTTGATTGATAATTGGGTGGTTTGGTTGTTTAAATATCACTGGACCTAAAATGTTGATATATAAAAATACCGTGAAACGATATTTGAGATTTAAATTGAAAATTATATTATTTTTAAAAATAGAATTTGAAATTCGAATGGACCAGAAATATTAACTTGTTTTGAATAAATAAAACTAGTAATGAATTTATAAATGTTGTTTATAAATTAATAAATGCAGGTTTTGAAATGAATTTATAAACGTTGTTTATAACTTAACAATGCAGAATTTGAATTGGATTTATAAACGTTGTTTATAAATTAATAATGCAGATAAGTGAAATGAACTTATAAGCGGAGTTATAAATGAAATTGGAAAAATTATCATTGGATAATTGGGAAAATGTAAATACAAGTGTGAATTTGAAAAGGGAAATTTATTTTTCCAAAGTAGAAATATTTATTTCAAATGAATTTGAAAGCGAGACTTGTTTAAATAAACAAGTAAAATAAATGGTGTTTGTAAATAAAAAGGAAAAATTATCATTTGGATAATTTAAATATTTAAATTCAAATGTGAGTTTAAAATGAGAACTCAGAATCATTTTAAATAATAAACGATAGATTTTTTCCGAAATTCAGAGTATAAATGAAGTTGAATAAAACCTTAGTATTTATGTTTGAATTCGACTATGTCGGATTTATAAAAATAGATTATTCCCAACTAGGATATTTAAATTATATTAAATAGAAACTCAGATAAAACATGAAAACAGGTTCTATATTTATATAGATAAGTGTTGATAAAGAGAATACTCCAAAATAAGATTTTGGTTTTAAATAGATTTCGAAATGGAAACTTGTTTTAACTTTATAAAACAAGGAAGTTAAATTATAATCGATGTTTATAATTTAGTGAGATAAATTATCGATAGATAACTTAGAAGTTTAATTCGAATATGAATTTATAAAAATGAATTGAGAATCGTTTCAAAAATGGAATGACAGGTTTTTATTCCGGAATTCGGAATATAAAATGAATTGAGATAAATCTAAGGATTTATAATTAGAATTTTATTATATCAAACTTTATATATAATTTATAAAGGAATTGGAATGTAGTATAAAGGATAAAATTATAAACGAGTAGTGAGATAATCGACAAATAAGGATAATCAGAAATATAAGTTGAAATTGGGAAAACGGGTTTAATATATATTGAAATATATTAGAATGAAGTTAGAGTTTATATATAAACGAAGTTAAAACGTTTATATATTAGAAATAATTAAAATGAACTCGCCGCAGTGCAGTAGTTCGTAAATTGGCGTTTCGACTTCAATTGAGTAAGTAGAACTCTATTAAATCGGAATTCCTTGAAACAAGAATCATCGGGACCGATTGAATAATAGTTTTCTAATGGAAGAGAAAAATCTAGATTTCGTCTTAAAGATTTTAAGATATGTTAAAATCAAATTTCTAGAAGTGCAGCGCCATAATCGTATAAAAACCATAACGGTTTACTTAAATAAATAAAAGGATTTTAAGTAAATAAAAATCTGTATTTCCATTATAAAAATCTAGACTTGAGGTATAAAATAAATGTGAAATTAAGTGAAGTAAATGAATGATTTTTGAAATAATAATCATATTTTTGATTATTGAATAGAATTAACTAAGTAGAAGAGAAATGAGTTAATCAAGGTTTGAATCGAAATAAGACTTTGAAAAGTGAATTGGATTTGTAATGTACATTCGAAATCGAATATGAAACTTGAATTGAAATTAGAATTAAATTAGTTTATAAGTAAATTGAAATATTTTGGAGCATGTTATGTTCAAATATGAAAGTGAAATAGGCCAAAGAGTTAATTAACGAATTGAGTTAAAACTATTAGGTTGAGTTGGAATAAAGTGGAAATGATTAGATATATGCTAAGCAGGTACGGAATGAAGTGTTAGAAGAGATATAAATAGAATGCTCGACAAAAAGGTATGTATTTAAATTGAATATGAGGTTTTATGCACCGTATCGGCAAGCCGCTTGGCCTTTTGATTTTCTTTTTGAAGGAGAGGGCCTGTGTGGCAAGGTTTGAATTTTTCCGATAACCCCGTACAAAGGAGGTTATGGCGAATTCTCCCAGAAATTTAAGGAGTTAGGATATTTTTAAGAAAATTTGACAACTAGAAATCTATATATCAATATATATAGAATTCGATAAGGAAACGAACATAAAAATAGAATAGTATAAACAAAAAGGAAATCTATGAATAAAATCTCATAAGAATAAAAAGAGAAGCATGTACATGTTTAAAAATGGAATAATTGGTTTGTGTGGTATGGATTATTCGAGTAAGTAGTCTTGTCTGTTTTGACGTTATGAATGTTATTTAGTCAAGGTCTGAGAGGTAGTTATACCCCAACTTGATTGATGTCATTATTAACAAATAAATAGTAAGATTCAGGCTCGAAGGTCAATGTTGAATAAGATTTAGTTAAATACAGTATTTGGGTTGTCGTAACGATGTTTTACACAACATCCGTTTAAACCCAAATAAGTGTAAGTTGGAAGTAGAATAATAAATATTTCCTAAGTATAGAAATAAATGAGTCTGAAAAGAGATAAGTAATTGGAATATTTTCCAATTATAAATAGAAGATATTGTCTAAGTATAGAAAATAAAAGACGGCGACATATGGAAATGTTTTCCAGTGTTAATAACATATATTTTCTAAACATAGAAAATAAGGAAATATGAATATATATATATATATATATATATATGTTTGATGATTTGATCGATAATTCCATTTGGAAATAAGATCATTGTGTGTACATGGACATTTTCCATTTGATAGTTAAATCACCAACTATCAAAGTTTTTGACCATTTTAACGTTGTTAATATGCAGAGACCGGTTGGATTATTATCCGAAGAACCACTCCGTATTGGCATAAGCATTGCAAACCAAGTATGTTGAATATATTGAAGACGTAGTAAACTGCAAGGGCTTTTTCTATTAATGGAAGTTGTGCCTTCGGTTTCATTCAATCCCAAAACGAACTTATATGGATGAATGTCTGACAAAGTATTTCCAATGATCGAATATGTTGGTCTGTATAAATATATATGGTGGCAACAAATTTATTCCCTTAGCATAATATCCAGAATATATTTGTGTAAACCAAATTAGTGATTAGCGGATCTGACAATGTGACATTCAAAGTGATTGTGTTATAAATGAATGGCAAGTAAGCGTAGCCTTAGGCCTCAACAACCAGGAAATAACAAAAATCAGGCAGGCATCATAGCTCCCATTAGGGTGTATTATCACCTATCTAGAGATTCATTTAATTCCTTATTCTATTCGATGCTGTCCCATTCGGGAAACGGTTGCTGATCCCAACCATTGGTGGTATACATTCGATACACTCAAGCGAAATGAGTGGTCGGTCATGTGTGGCCGGGTTGCAAGATGTTCTTGTTGAACCCAGTGTATTCTCCTCTAGAGATACACTATCGGAAGGTGGTTCCATACCTTGTCATAGTTGGAAATTCATTACCCAATAAGTGCTTGCGGTTTTGATTGTATATAATATATGTGGAACGTGAGATGCAAGCTTTACACTAGATTTCTATTTATTTGATTTAGACACTATCATAATATCAAATGAGTTTTGATATAAAGACTTTGTTTTTTGATTCTCATGAGGGAAAAACCCGTTCCGTGTTATACGACGTGGTCTTATGAGATATCATTTAGTTTCTGAAACTGTTTTAAATTGTTTACATATACCAGTCACATGACTGACCCAGAGTTTATTTTGTTTTGTTTTACCTAAACTCATTGGTGCCCAATTTTATATGGGTAATCAAGTAGTTCAGGATTTTACAGATTTATCCAAAGGAGCTTGGAGCAGGAGGCTTCAGCGTTATCTAGTTATTGTTATTTCCGTTGTGTTGTAAGTTGTACTCTGATAGTGATACTCTGATAATGATATGTTATACAGTTAAAATTTTGTATTTCAAAAGTTATGATATATGTATATTTTGTTCCGCGGCGATGTGAGATTCTGTGTTGTTATTTCTGTTCTTCTTCTACATTTTTCTTCTAAAACAAATGATTCGTATTTTCGTGATATTTGGGTTTTATGTATGGTGTATGTAGTCAATTCTGATATTACGGATTTGCGGGGCATTACAGTTGTTATTAGAGCTTTGGTTCAGCGAATACCTAGGCTTTGGTGGGGTTGTGCTCATTAGAGATAGGGTCTGTAGTACCCTAGAATGAGTTTATTGTATATATACGAGAGCGCGCATTTGTTAATTGATATAAAAGTTAATATAGATTGTGTTGGCTAGTCTGTTGAGTGGTTTATAATTTCTGATCGAATCGTGGGATGCCACAAGGTCGATAGGAAGTTATAAACACTTGAACAGAAAAATTCAACATAATAATGTTTTAAAGTGGGTAGACAAAATAATTTTACCCAAAACTATATTTTGATATAGAAAGGAATAATTTTCTAGAAATATTATAATATATGGACGTGTTGGATGTTAATATTATAATCAAATTAGATTATAAAAATTGGAATGGTTATATATAACCAAAATAAAATTTGTATATGAATTAATTATACAAATGAGATGAATTAGAATTGAATTCAAACCAGAATTTGAAATTTTAAATCCTGGGAAGTTTGAAAATATTTTTTTGAAGTATATTATAAAAATATAGCTTTGTTTTGAAAAGGATTTTAGAATAAAAATCATTTTAGATGGATTTCGAAAGTGATAAAGCACTGAACTCACTTCAACTAGAAAATAATTCTGATGATGATTGCAACATCATCAGTGTTCATTTTCGAGTTTCTAAGTGATGTATTGCTACCTTAGAAAATTTTTTGATGGAAAATTGTTTGAAAGAAAATAAGTTGGTTTGAAAATTCAAATATTTTGAATTTGAGATGAAAATAAATATATGTATATATTTACATGATTTCTGAAGGATTTGAAATAGAAACCCGGGAATTTGAATTCTCGAATTTAGAATTTAACTTAAGAAAGTAAATCAAAGTAAATAAATTGATTAAAAAACAATTTGAATGAACTTGAATGCATGTGAATGGAGTATGAATTGAATATGAATATATTAATTGTAGATCATTTAGACAAAATGAATGTAAACATATACGGGGTGCCATATGAAGGAAAAACCAAATGTTTTGGTAAAACTAAAAGTTGTAGAAATATAAAATGTGAGTTCAACATAAATTGATTTTGAAAAGTAAATAGGTTAGTAGCATTTTTCCTACCTTAGTAATTTCGGGGACGAAATTCTTTTAAGGCGGAAGAATGCAATGACCCGGATATTTCGTCGGTTAATTTTAAATATTTAATATGGATTTATATATTGAGTCGATAATATAAACGAATTTTTATGTTAAGTTGTCGATTTAAAAATCGAATTTTGATTTAATATCGAATATATTAAATTATCATAATACGAAAAATAATTCAATTCGAGATTTAAAACTGAAAGGAAAATAGTTCAGATAATCAATACAAAATTCAGTTTGAATTAGAATAATAATATTAATTTATTATTGAGGAATTAATGGTTTTGAATTTAATTTAAAACGACTTAAAATAATATCTCCTATAGACGATCAAATAACGCCTTAGAACCTTCACAGTGTGTCCAGAATAGGGGAATAACCCTAAAAATGTCAGTGGTTTGGTTCGGAATGGAGTTTGAAATTAAAGTGACAATTTAAATTAATGGATCAAGTCATAACATAATAAATAAAAAAAATAAAATAGAATTGGCATCATTGTTTTACTTTCCACCACACAAAAAGCTTAGGCAAAAATAAAACCGTGCCTTATTCTTAACCACAAGAGCAATCAAACGTGGCCTTGTTTTTCCCCTATAAACCGTGAATTCCCCTTTATAAATCAAAATGGCCTCCGTCCTCTTTTCCACTCTAACACAAATGAAAATCAAAACTTTCAGAAACTGAAATCAAATAAAACATTCCTTTCAAAGCGCTAAAGCCACTGCTGTGTGTTCCTTGTTTTCGAATCGGGCACGATGCTGCCAACGACAGATTGTTCAAATTCGAACAACGAGATTTGGTGTTCAAATTCAAAATTGCGGCGATATGCCTAAAGCCGACATCAACTGGAGGAGTGAGGAGTCGAATTCTCATATCAAACTGGAGATGGGGCACTCGCGATTTAGGAAGTAAGGGGTGTATTGAAGTGCGGCGTTGGAAGTTATGGGTTCACAGTCTGTAACGACCCGCATTCTTCGCATCGGAGGATCGTAGAATATTTCTTTCTTTCTCATAAGGAGTCGTATGGTCGTGTGACATTAAGGGACGACTATTGGGTTCATTTCCCACGTTCATGATTTTTGCCGATTTTTAAATGACTGTTTTGCCCCTAGCTCATCTTGTTTGGCCATAACTTTTGATTGACAAGGAGTTTTGAACTGAAACCAATTCCATTAGATTCAGATGATGTTTATCTTTCCGTAGAGTGGTCACATTAGCCAAACCGACTCACCATTTGGGAGATATGGCCGAAATAAGGTTTAGAAGGTGAAAAACAACTTAACTGGGCCTAATTAGGGTGATTAGCAAGAGGGCCCATAACCCATTTCGGGATTAGGGTTATGTGGAGTCTGAGAACTGTAGGAAAACAAATTTTATTTCATTTTTCAGCCGCCTAAAACATTTCTCTAAACCTAGCCATGGCCTCCACCTTCTAATTTCATCCTAAATCACTTCCTAATTGAAGATTAAGCCAAGCTACATCAAATCAAGGCAAATTAGCATCAAATTGGGAATAGAGCTGCTGTGTTGAATAAAGATTCAATCCAAATCAGATAATATTTCATATCTATAGTTTGTTTGTGGCCAAGCTGAGTGGTTTGCATTGTTTTTCACTAATTACGACTAATTAGGGGTGATTAGTGATAATTAGCGAAATTATGGCTTAGAAAATTCTGGAAAATTTTGTAAAATTCTAAAATATTTTTTATAGCTTTGATAAAAATTTGAGTTGATTTCGACTAAATTTGCTAATCCTATGGTTAAAACATGTTTAAGGGGATTAAGGGGAAACATGGGTTTTTGGGGTATGTTTGATCTTAAATGACCTATATGCCTGGTGTTTTGACCTTGTTGATTTATCCTATTTGTTACTACCACTGTTTGGATGGTTGTATGATTGATTAGTAAAGTTATAATGGTTGAAAACGCCGTCGTATGGCGAGAATGGACGATATAAGCTTGCTAGAAAAACTGCAGGGATCCGATTCGAATCGGATGTGGGAAAGGGGTTCGGATGGATCAGATATGATTGGTCGAACCGAACCGACACCAGAGACATGGAATCCGACCTGAATCGGGGTCCAGGCAGAAGAAGAGTATGGCAACAAAGGAAGGCCGCTAGCTTGGAGTTGGAGTTGGAGTGAAGATCCAAACCGAACCGAACAGGGGACGTGGACTGGAATGAGGTGAAGTACAAGAGTCGAACCAAGAGATACGAACCGAACCCAGGCAGAAGACATTTGAACCGAACCGCACCTAGGAGCATACTAGGAAGCATTGGACCGAACCGAGAGCACCGAACCGAACCGCACCCAGGAGCATACTAGGAAGCATTGGACCGAACCAAACCGATGATGACTGGAGCACTATGCATATTCGAACCGAACCGGACGTGTGCTATTACTACTACGCGACGACTTTTCTGAAGACCAACTCCAATTCGACCATAACCCGAGATGCAAAGGTAGTCCAAATGAGAGGTTGTAACTCAGGATCCAGATGGGAACCAATGAGTTAACTTCATGAGTTGGGCTTTGCTGTGGGACGTGTGCTAAGGGGTTATCGATGTCTATAACATTGGATTACTATGGAGTAGAGGGTATATGGACGGATTTACGGCCACAACGGCCTAGGTAGGACTATTGTCTGTGGACCAATGCAGTGGGGTCATTTGTAAGGATTTAGTCATGACTCCATGGGGCAAGCTTGGTGGTAGCAATAGTTATACAAGTCGTACTCCGTCGCTACCTCGATGGGTCTAGTGATCAAAGTGGTAGATATCGTATGCTTTACGCACCGAGTGAGAGATGAGAGGATGATTGCTATGCTTGATTGTTTGACATCACTATGACATGCACACCCTATCCTTATATCTTTACACCATATGTTAGTGTCACCTTAGAGTATTGTACGTCATGTTGTGCTAACTCTTTGGTTGCAGGTCCAGGTTCAGGTATGGTTTAGTATACCTGTTATTGTTCTATTTTGCTGCTTATCGATCATACCAGACTTTTGTCTGACCCAAAGTTTTATGTCTCTTCTTATTACTCTGGGTGCTCTTAAACGGGTAGACTAGAAATAGGTCAGGTGATTATGCACGAGTAGTTGTACCGGAGAGGAACATGAGGCTTCCACGTATGATATATATAGAGATATTCTCCCTGTGTCGCTGCTGGTTACTACTTTGGGCATTAGTAGTGTACCTTTCTTATTTTCACTTTAGAGACAGTTTGAAAAGTTGTAATAATGATGATGTGGGACATAAGCTGTATTTTGAATTCTCCGCTGCTATCATGGTTTAGTTTTCAACTTATGCACTGTCTCGCCTGTTTTATGTCAAGTATGTTATTATTATATTTTATTCCATGCACTGTGAGACATTCAACAGGTTCCTTGCTAGTTCAAATTCCCTTCTTTTCTTTCTTTGGCGACCATCCCGTACTGGTTGGACATCGACGCAACGCACTTGCATTGGAAATGTCGGCTGGTGCGGGGCGGGCTGTCACATAGTCAGTAGGGAAGGGAGCTCGCCATTTGCAAGGAGAAGATGAGGTTGCGCAAACCAGGTTGGAGGGGATGGCTCACTGTAGTTGCGAGAAAAGGAAGCGTGCGTACAGATTTTTAGTGACGCGGTGGATTTTCCTGGAGTTGAAACATGGGAGAAAAGGGGGAGACAAGTCATGGCAGTGACTGAAAAGGAAGCAGGTCTTTACAGTTTGGGTTGCCTGAGTCGCTGATGATGGTGTGGTGTTCGACGGAATGCCGTAGAGAATGGAGCAGATTTTTGAGGGGGCTGAAGGCAGTTGGGGGAGCTGCTGTAATTGAAAGAAAATGGGAAAGGTGTGAGATAGATTTGTTGAGACAACTCAAGTAGGTACATAGCCGAGGCAATGTGAAAATTTAAACAGGATATTCGACTAAGGAAAATGACACGGTGAGTAATTCTCACTCAAGAATTTTATTTAAATTATTTTTATTGTCAAAAATAATTGTTGATTGTTTGAATGCGTTAAAATATTTTTTATGGCTATTTTAAATATATATTAGTTATTTAGGATTGATGTTTGTGGCTATTATATATATGGGTAATTGGTTGGATTCCCGCAGTACCATTAGCGGATGACCCTATACGCCCCACGCTATGATAGTGGATGACCTTCTATACCGTGATATCCTGCCTCGAAGCAGGATGGGTATTATTTATGTTGGCTAACGTCTGTGGATGCACGTATACAGGTTGGAGGGATCCAACTGGATTCCACAAAAATATATTATTGTTTGTTTTCATATATATATATATATATATTATTAGATATGATGTGTTGATTGATAATTGGGTGGTTTGGTTGTTTAAATGTCACTGGACCTAAAATGTTGATATATAAAATATCGTGAAATGATATTTGTGATTTAAATGGAAAATTTTATTTTTAAAAAAAATAGAATTTAAAATTCGAATGGACCAGAAGTATTAACTTGTTTTGAATAAATAAAATAAGTAATGAATTTATAAATGTTGTTTATAAATTAATAAATGCAGGATTTGAAATGAATTTATAAATGTTGTTTATAAATTAATAATGTAGAATTTGAATTGGATTTATAAACATTGTTTATAAATTAATAATGCAGATAAGTCAAATAAACTTATAAGCGGAGGTATTAATAAAATGGGAAAAATTATCATTGGATAATTGGGTTAATGTAAATACAAGTGTGAATTTGAAAAGGGAAATTTATTTTTTCGAAGTAGAAATATTTATTTCAAATGAATTTGAAAGCGAGACTTGTTTAATATATAAACAAGTAAAATAAATGGGGTTTGTAAACAAAAATGAAAAATTATCATTTGGATAATTTAAATATTTAAATTCAAATGTGAGTTTAAAATGAGAACTCAGAATCATTTTAAATAATAAACGATAGATTTTTTTGGAATTTAGAATATAAATGAAGTTGAATAAATCCTTAGGATTTATGTCTGAATTCGACTATGTCAGATTTATAAAAATGGATTATTCCCAATTAGGATATTTAACTTATATTAAATAGAAACTGAGATAAAACAGGAAAATAGGTTCTATATTTATATAGATAAGTGTTGATAAAGAGAATACTCCAAAATAAGATTTTGGTTTTAAATAGATTTCGAAATGGAAACTTTTTTTAACTTTATAAAACAAGGAAGTTAAATTATAAACGATGTTTATAATTTAGTGAGATAAATTATCGATGGATAACTTAGAAGTTTAAATTCAAGTATGAATTTATAAAAATGAATTGAGAATCATTTCAAAAAGGGGGACGATTGGTTTTTATTCTGGAATTCGGAATATAAAATGAATTGAGATAAATCTAAGGATTTATATTTAGAATTCGATTATATCGAACCTTATATATAATTTATAAAGGAATTGGAATGTAGTATAAAGGATGAGATTATAAATGAGTAGTGAGATAATCGACAAATAAGGATAATCAGAAATATAAGTTGAAATTGGGAATGGGTTTAATATATATTGAAATTTATTAGAATGAAGTTAGAGTTTATATATAAATGAAGTTAAAATGTTTATATATTAAAAATAATTAAAACGAACTCGTCGCGGCGCGGTAATTTGTAAATTGGCATTTCGACTTCAATTGAGTATATAGAACTCAATTAAAATCGTAATTCCTTGGAACAAGAATCGTCGGGACCAATTGAATAATAGTTTTCTAATGGAAGAGAAAAATCTATATTTCGTCTTAAAGATTTTGAGATATGTCAAAATCAAATTTCTATAAGTGCAGCGCCATAATCGTAACAAAACCATAATGGTTTATTTAAATAAATAAAAGGATTTTAAGTAAATAAAAATCCGTATTTCCATTAGAAAAATCTAGACTTAAGTTATAAAATAAATGTGAACTCAAGTGAAGTAAATGAAATGATTTCTGGAAAAATAATAATATTTTTGATTATTGAAAAGAATTAACTAAGTAGAAGAGAAATTAGTTAATCAAGGTTTGATTCGAAATAAGACTTTGAAAAGTGAATTGGATTTGTAATGTATATTCGAAATCGAATATGAAACTTGTAATGAAATTAGAATTAAATTAGTTTATAAGTAAGTTGAAATATTTTTGAGCATGTTATATTCAAATATGAAAGTGAAATAGGCCAAAGAGTTAATTAACGAATTAATTAACGAATTGAGTTAAAACGATTAGGTTGAGTTGGAATAAAGTGGAAATGATTAGATATATGCTAAGCAGGTATGAAATGAAGTGTTAGAAGAGATATAAATAGAATGCTCGACAAAAAGGTATGTATTTAAATTGAATATGAGGTTTTATGCGCCATATCGGCAAGCCGCTTGGCTTCTTGATTTTCTTTTTGAAAGGAGAGGGCCTATGTGGCAAGGTTTGAATTTTTCCGGTAACCCCGTACAAAGAAGGTTATGGCGAATTTTTCCGGAAATTTAAGGAGTTAGGATATTTTTAAGAAAATTTGATAACTAGAAATCTATATATCAATATATATAGAATTCGATAAGGAAACGAACTTAAAAATAGAATAATATAAACAAAAATGAAATCTATGAATAAAATCTCGTAAGAATAAAAAGAGAAGCATGTACATGTTTAAAAATGGAATAATTGGTTTGTATGGCATGGATTATTCGAGTAAGTAGTCTTGTCTGTTTTGACGTTATGAATGTTATTCACTCAAGGTCTGAGAGATAGTTATACCCCAACTTGATTGATGTCGTTATTAACAAATAAATAGTAAGATTCAGGCTCGAAGATCAATGTTGAATAAGATTTAGTTAAATACAGTATTTGGGTTGTCGCAACGATGTTTTACACAACATCCGTTTTAACCCAAATAAGTGTAAGTTGGAAATAGAATAATAAATATTTCCTATGTATAGAAATAAACAAGTCGGAAAAGAGATAAGTAATTGGAATATTTTCCAATTATAAATAGAAGATATTTTCTAAGTACAGAAAATAAAAGAAGGCAATATATGGAAATGTTTTCCAGTGTTAATAACATATATTTTGTAAACATACAAAATAACGAAATATATATATATATATATATGTTTGATGTTTTGATCGATAATTCCATTTGGAAATAAGATCGTTGTGTGTACACGGACATTTTTCATTTGATAGTTAAATCGCCGACTATCAAAGTTTTTGACCATTTAAACGTTGTGAATATGGAGAGACCAGTTGGATTATTATCCGAAGAACCACTCCGTATTGGCATAAGCGTTGCAAACCAAGAATGCTGAATATATTGAAGACGGAGTAAAGTGCAGGGCTTTTTCAATTAATGGAAATTGTGCCTTCAGTTTCGTTCAATCCAACGAATGTCTGACAAAATGGTCTGTACAAAAATATATGGTGGCAACAGATTTATTCCCTTGGCATAATATCCAGAATATATTTGTGTAAACCAAATTAGTGATTAACGAATCTGTTAATGTGACATTCAAAGTGATTGTGTTATAAATGAATGGTAAGTAAGCGTAGCCTCATGCCTCAACAACCGGGAAATGACAAAAATCGGGCAGGCAACATGGCTATGTTGTTAGCTCCCATTAGGGTGTATTATCACCTATCTAGAGATTCATTTAATTCCTTATTCTATTCGATGCTGTCCCATTCGGGAAATGGTTACTGATCCCAACCGTTGGTGGTATACATTCGATACACTCAAGCAAAATGAGTGCTCGATCATGTGCGGCCGGGTTGCAAGATGTTCTTTTGAACCCAGTGTACTCTCCTCTAGAGATACACTATCGGAAGGTGGTTCCATACCTTGCCATAGTTGGAAATTCATTACCCAATAAGTGCTTGTGGTTTTGATTGTATATAATTTATGTGGAACGTGAGATGCAAACGTTCCACTAGATTTCTATTTATTTGATTTAGACACTATCATAATATCAAATGAGTTTTGATACAAAGACTTTGTTTTTGGATTCTCATGAGGGAAAAACCCGTTCCGTGTTATACGGCGTGGTCTTATGAGATACCATTTAGTTTCTGAAACTGTTTTAAATTGTTTACTCATACCAGTCCCATGACTGACCCGGAGTTTATTTTGTTTTGTTTTACCTAAACTCTCGGGTGCCCAATTTTATATGGACAGTCAAGTAGTTCAGGATTTTACAGATTTATCCAAAGGAGCTTGGAGCAGGAGGCTTCGACGTTATCTAGTTATTGTTATTTCCATTGTGTTGTAAGTTGTATTCTGATAGTGATACTCTGATAATGATATGTTATACAGTTAAAATTTTGTATTTCAAAAGTTATGATATATTATATTTTGTTCCGCTGCGATGTGAGATTCTATGTTGTTATTTATGTTCTTCTTCTACCTTTTTCTTCTAAAAAAATGATTTGTATTTTCGTGATATTTGGGTTGGATGTATGATGTATGTAGTCAACTCTGATATTACAGATTTACGGGACATTACACCAAGTAACGAAAACACAGATCGTTATTAGAAAGAAGTTAGAGGGTGAGATAAGAAAGAAAGATATGTTAGAATAGAAGAATGAGTAGAAGAACCAACACAGAATCAGAGTCTCACATCGCAGTGGAAAAAAATATAATATAAAACTTTATTGAGAGCTTAAAATAAAACTTACATTCATCAGAGTACATCAAAACATTTGGACAGTTATAAATTTCTTTGTCCTCATATACAACACACAACGGAATAACTATATATCATACGCCTAGGTTTCTCCAGCTCGTCTCTAAAACTTCATCGCATCCGATAACCTGAACCTGTACAACCCGGTCTAACCGGAGCATTACAAACACCGGGTTAGTCTAGTGAACCAGAGTGAGGGAATAAACTCGCTAAGCTTATAATACCATACAACTTAATTTTAAAGACAAAATCTTTTCGAAAGAAAATGATAACCGTAAGAACAAATCCACACATAAACATGGACGGCTTTTACCTTACGATAACCCAAACATTTTTTCGAAAACAATATCTTCTTTTATATTATAATAGTGTCTAAATACAAATAATTATCAATCTAGCAGAACGCTTGCATCTCATGCTCTACATGTATAGTATACAATCAAAACCGCGGGTGCTTATTGGAGACTGGATTATGACTATGACAAGGTATGGAACCACTTGCCGACAGTGTATCTCTAGAGGGGAATACACTGGGTTCAATGAGAAAGTCTAACAACCCGACCCGCACATGACCGACCACTCATTTCGCTTGAGCGTATCGAATGTATATCACCAACGGTTGTGTACGGCAACCGTTTCCCAAAAAAGGACAAGATCGATATAGATTAAAGAAGGAAATGGATTTCTAGATAGGTGATTGTACACCCTAATAGGAAGACCCACATAGCCATGCTGCCTGCCCGATTTTTGTCATTTCCCGGTTGATGAGGCTTAAGGCTATGCTTTATCTTTATAATTAGCACATCACATTTACTTCGAATGCCACATCGTCAAACCCATCAAAATCACTAATTGACGTCCACAACAATACTTTATGTGTTGGCTAAAAGAAGTTTCCTTCTTCGCCTCTGCTCTTGGTACGGTAGAAGAAATAAATGTACATGGCCTTTCTGGAAATACTCTGCTAGGCATCCATCCATACACGTCACCCAGGAACAGGATAAATCGAAGGCACCCTCCTACTGCATCCTAGGAATCACCCTATAAATCAGTAGCGAGTAGTCTTTACAATCTGTAGATTCCAACCACAGCAAAATCACAGTATATTTCTAGGGATCAGCTAGAGATTATAAGTAATTCTATTGTTTTATGAAGATCCACAGTCTTCAATTGCTCCATCTTGAATAGCTTCTTCCATGTATTTGTATTTATTGGTCAGAATGGTTTTCGAATATAAATTCAATCCCGGTCTTTCCGTACCAGTAATCATATGAGAAAGATTTGATAGTCGGTTATTTAACTGTCAAATAAACAAAAATGAAATGGATCTAAGGGTTGAGTACACAACATCACTTGGCCTTTTTAATTCGAAATAATTTGTGAATGGTTAATCATAATTTCTAAATCTTTCAACACAGTATTCACTTCCTGTCATAATATACAAATATTCTCAAACTATTTCTATTTAATATTTGGAAAAATATATTATAATCATATCCAATTTTCCATTTAATTATTATTTCAAATCATTTGCTACGGCATTCCTTATTATCTATAATTGGGAAATTGATTCAACTTATCATCCGTAAAACAATCGATACAAAATCTTCTTTCGTTTCTTTGTTGGAAAAATAATCGTCACTTATACTTTTGAAAATAACTCATTCTAAACTCATCTCTTTACTTCAAAAATATCGTTATATTTTCACAACTTCTTTTATTACCTTGATTATGAAAATATCATTTCATATCGTTAAGCCCTTTTAGTTTCGTTACTTTGGAAATATCTATATATATTTCCTCAAATTATTTTATCTCCTTCATAATGAAATCTCATTATATCTTCCTCAGTACTTCAATTAACGTTGCATTATTCTTTCTCATAATAAATCGTTTCTAACATCTTTTCCGTTCCAACTCATATTATCCTCCGATAGTCTTGAAGCTGTTCAAGTTTGGTATTTTAATTACCTCTGAGACATTGATCAACAACACTCTTCTCTTAAGATAAATATGAATTGTAATTCAAAAACCCATATTTATTCTAATACCAACAAATACCACTTCACTTTTTTATTTAACATACGGTTTTATAAAACCTTCTTACTTTTGAAATCTCCTTTTTAAATATTTTATTATTACTAAATTTATTGATTTATAAATGATTAATAAAACATCAAAATTTAAACTTTAACGTTTTTTAATTATTTGTTTCATTATCTGGATTTATATTACAAATTCCATTATTCAACCTTTTATCAAATTCAGTTACCAGAATCCCCTTTCCTAATCCTTTCTATCATTCCCTTTGGGAAGCCTAATTTCAAAATTCATCCATTTCACTTAATACCATTCTTAAGTAACGTTAATTTAAAATTAACGCTTTAACGTTCCATCTCTTTTTATACACTCGTTTATACAACTCTGGTTTAATATAAAACCCTTTTTCATCTCGATGTCCTTTACTTAATTCCATTATTAAGTATCATGTATTTTAAGCTTATCACATTATCTTAAAATCCCTTTACTACCTAATTTACCAAATTCAGTTTAGATGTGAACCGGTTCATTACTCAATTTAAAATTCAATTATATTTCATTACTACTTCAATTACTTACTTAAATGAACTTTGTTTAAGAAGTAATTCCTTTACATTATTATTATTTATTTTATCATTAATTGGAACAAGTATCCAATTTCCTTTTTTAATTTTTTATTAAGTTAAACCATATTCGCTAAATTATTCCTTTAGATTAATTGGCAAAAATTAATTTAGTTTAATAATCAATTTCCGTTAAAACAGTTGACTTGGCCAACTTTAAAACATGATTAACTCATTGATCAAATCTAACTCATTTTTCATTTTTCATTTAAATTAATAAATAATATTATTAATTTAAATAAATCTCATTTTCTTCGATTATTATGAAATAAATAATAATCTATTTCAAAATAATCTCATTTTAACTATTTCTTGTAATAATTACTCTTAGTTATTAATCATTACATTAACCCCGGCTCCCTTGCTTATGCATCTTAGTAATATAAGAATTAGAATTATAAATCATTTAATAATTAAGATGAGGCACGTGCTTCGCACACGACAGATTTTGGTACAAAAATGGTGGTCGGTGGTTACAACAATCAATATATATGTGGTTGGTTTATTTGCTTTTTAGAAACTTCCTTTTAAATAATATATTTAAAAAAAATCTATATTCAAGTATAAAATATATTCCATAACTTCATTTCTATCGATTTACCAGATGGTAAATCGATATATAATTTAGGCCATCTACTGCCAATTTCTCAACCAATATTTCCCATTGGTTAACATCAAGGGTTCACAATCAATGATCAGTCCATCATCCACTCAGATTGGTTAAACATTAGTACATGTAAATATAACATGAAAATAAACAATAAATTTGAGGAACCCAGTTGGATCCCTTCAACTTGTTCTTCTCTGCATCCAATGGGTTAATTTATTTAGTATGACAATTCATAATAAATGTGAATAATTAATTTAACTAATAGCGGTCAACTAACAAAAAATCAAGCATCCAATTCAATTTTAAACGTTTATATTATTAAACATTACCAACAAGGTAAGTTACCTTCATTGGGATATATCGTTAAAAATAATGATTTCATTTAAATTAAGTGAACATTTAATTTGAACAATATATAAAAATATTAAACACACAACCAAACAATCATCAATCATTAGCAATCATAGCACACAAACAATAAAACCCAATTTATAATAATTATAAGTGGGATAACTGAGTGAGTTTAACTCACCTGGGTTTATTTCCGTTGGTTAAATGCTTATTTTAATTAAATTAAACTGACGTTTAATTTAATTACAAGTCCCAGTTGCTTCCTTTGTCAAAAAAATCTGCTTCATCTTGTAGTGCTGGTCGATCTAGTTCCAACGTGGCAAATCGCCTTTAGTTCTATTAACGGACGATCAAGGTATTATATAAATACGTTTGTAAAACAATTAAATTAGAATAGAACTTAAAATTTTATTTTATTGGGTCTTACCCACGTTATAACGGCCCATATCATTATTGTAACAACTCGGATTTCCAAAACCAATTTAAAATTTTTATTTTAGCAATTTTATCGGATTTTGATCACTTAAAATGATTTATTTTAAATAATATCGAGTAAAAATTTATCTAAATTGAAGTTAGAACGAATAAATTTATTTTAATTATATAACGAGCCTTTAAATGGCGCGGTAGTTTGAAATTTTGATTTCAAATTTCAAATGAATGTACAGGATTCAAAACAAATCGAATTTCGGCAAAACCAGAAATATTTGAATCTGTTTAATTATATCTTTCTAACGAATGTGAAATTCTAGATTTCATAACGAGAATAAATAGTTATGTCCAGTTGAAAATTCAGAATAGTTGTTATGGTATTTTATATAATATAAAGCCCTTAGAAATAGCGATTTTGCAAACGACCTCCATTTTCGACGAAACCACTTCTGTTCGATTCGGAATGTCAAATTATTAGTAGATTCCAATTTTCATAATTTTTGGAATCAATATGTGAGCGTGGTAGATTTAAATGTGTTTAGACAATTCAATTTGAATTTAATCGACTGGAAAATGACCGTTTTTCAAACGATCTCCAAATTTGACGAAATTAATTTTGTTAGGATGTATCATCAAAACATAGCTAGATTTATTTTTCGGGAATTTTTGTTGTCAGTAGGTGACCCTGGTAAATTAAAATGTACGTTTAAATTCAATATACGTTGATTTATATTTTAATTTTGATAAAAACCGATCGAAATAGTTGAATTGGCTTACGAAACATATCCGTTGTGTTCAGAATGGGGGTATTTGGCTAGGCGCGACAGTCGTTGGGTTTGATTTGGAGTTAGGGTGTTAAACAGGTAAAATTTGGAAATTTGATATTATTAAATAAATAAATATATATATATGTTTATCCCAAAACCCTAATCACAATCTCTGCCACCCATCTCTTCAATAAACAAACAGAAATCATTCAAATTTTCTTTCCCCAAATCCATAAATTCCATGCTCCTTGAACGAAAATTGAATATAAGCACTCAAATCCATACCAGTATGATGATTTATCGTTGCGTGGTTTGTGAGCTATAGGCGCTCAAATCGGCTGTGTTCGAGCTTGATTCTCGAGGTGGAAGAGCCACCGAGGTGGCAGCGACGGAGGGGGGAGGAAGGGGACACGGCGGCGGTTCATGTGGCATGGTCAGATCAGGGTCAATGGCCCTCCGACGACAGCTCCAACGACGGCAGTTGGTGATCGATGGTTGGAGAAATTATGGGTTCGACGGTATTAGTTTTGGACGATAAAAAGGAAGTAATTAAAGGGTAGATTAGTTAACTAATTATATTTTAATTATTCCATTGTGTAATTAATACATGAAATGTCATATCTTTCTCATACGACATCCGAATTGAACGATTTTAGTTGCGTTACGATCATGGCGGAGAGTTCTACATTTTAGAACTAAGCAGAACGGAAATGGAGTCAATTAGAATTTTGGGCAAATTCAAATCGAAACTGTTTAGAAATTTAGAAATAAAACTGGTGGAGTGGAAACGAAAGTGAGAACATCTTCTCACTCTAATTATTTTCTCGTAAAATATATACTAGGATGCAAACGATGTTTAGTAGCACTCGACACCATTTGTTGTACAAACCAAGGATGTTTGTTTGAATTGACTATACTGTGGATGTTGATTGTGAATTCATGTGTGGAATAAAATATTTGAATAATTAAAATATCATTTTTATTATATGAATAAAATATATAAAATATTCATGTATGGAATAAAATATTTGAACAATAAAAATATCATTTTTATTGTATGAATAAAATATATACAATATTTATGTATGGAATAAAATATTTGAACAATAAAAATATCATTTTTATTGTATATATGAACCATATAAAATGGTCATGTGTTGAAAATAAATATTCATTTACAAATCTGACGATTTGTTTATGCACACTATTTATCTGATACTGATTGGGACGATAAATTTTACACATTGCCCAACTACACAAATAAAATCTCTATTTGTTGATTTAAACCCCACATGGGTATTAGGATGATATTTGACATACGCTAATCCCAATTATTTAGTTGTATCTCAATCGATTGATTGGCAAACTGTTGTAAGCGTTAATTATTCATATTTAATGCTTATGCAGTTGTATAATGCACTCTGGATGATGGATGATTGTTGTTATATACTTGTGTTGTATAAAATCCATATAAATAACATTATATGGTAATTGATTGGGTCTGTTTCCAATTCGGAAGGAATGAATATTTTAAAATAATATTTAGTAAAGGATTAAAACATGATTTTAATGTCCGATTTGGGATGGACACGAAAATATTTAAATATATATAAAGCCGTGTCGATTAGATTAACGCCATTTTGACGTGCACGATATTTGTATCGATTTTATTCTTTCTTATAATGAATATCAAAAAGGAAATGATTTCAAAATCAGATATTTTGAAAAATATTATCATTTAAATAATATAAAGATAAGGAGTAATCAATTTTGATTAAAAATTGGAAATGAAGTTGGAATCATTTTAAAACGAATTTATAAACAATTTATAAAATACGTTTTGAAAGTTGATGAAATATAAGTAATATATATATTTAATGGCCTGAATTGATCGCGCCGCGCTGAGGTAGTTTGTGAATTTCGACCATTGACTTCGAATGGACATTACGAGACATCCGACCGTCGGATTCTCCTAAATTTGGAACTGTTGGCTTCGTATCGAAAAAGATTTCCAATGAATATAAGAGATTTGAAATCTAATGGTTGGATTTGGAATTATGTCCAAATCAAATTTGGACAAGTTCGCTGTAAATGCAGTTCGATGACCATTTATGGAAATCGACTATATGGGCCTTGATAAAATTATTGAAAATATTAATAGTTTGTGTAAAATCATAATAAATGATTTGGAAAGAATTGGATGAAAAAATTCCACATTTGTAAAGAGAAAAACATATTTTTATAGTTATGAACTAGTTATGAACTAGAATTATAATCCAATATTTTTAAATAAATAAATTGGATTTGAAATGGTTTTAAAAATAACCAGAATTTCCAATATATGAATTAGAATGGATTGGAATTGAAATTATCTTCGGAATATTTCGATATTGGATTCCGTGATTATATGGATATTGTGGAGGAATTTGGAAGATATATATATCGTTATTCCCAATACGTTATTTGTTGATTTCAGAATTTGATATTGAATATAAGACGATATAATTTCTATTCAGAGCCATGTATTTAATATTGAATTGGATTTTGGGTTTGTCGTGAATGGTGTCTTCAGTAACACTGTTCTTAAACGCAGTTGAGAAAAGATTAAATCTTTCAATTAAGATTTAATGAAGTTTACCAATTAATTAATATTTAATTGGAATTGAATTGAAATTGGATTTTGGATTTGTCGTGAATAATGTCTTCATTAACATCGTTCTTAAACCCAGTTGAGAAAAGATTTAATGAAGTTTATCAATTAATTTATATTCAATTGGAATTGAATTGAAATTGGATATTGGGTTTGTCGCGAATGGTGTCTTCATTAACACTGTTCTTAAACCCTTGTGAAAAGAATAAATTTTTTAATTAAGATTATTAGTGTTTCCAGTTAATAAACATTTAATTGGAATAAAATGGAATATGAATTGGGTTTATTGTGAACTGTGTTTTAAAGACATTCGTTATTTAACCCGATTTGTAGTGAAATATGATTTGGAATATATAAATCTTTTATTAAAATTTGGTGGAAATTTTCCAAAGTATAGTTTTCCAATTTAATATATTAAATTGAAATTGAATGGAATTCGATTGGTAACAATCGAACTGAGCTTCTGTGGAGGAAGACTGTCAGTATGTGTTGAATTTAAAAGGCTTTGTCGTTATTCCATTTATATTATTAGTCGGATACGGAAATTGATATCGATTATATATTGATTTGTTTTTCCGTGAAGATTCCATTTTTATGGAAGTGAATTTGGGTTTATCGTGAACTGTGTTTTAAATGACATAGTTCTTTATTCCAGTTAAAGAATGGATTAAATGTCTAACATTGTATTTCAATTTGTATGGTTGATCCCTGCTAAATATATATCTGTTTGGTGGTAGAGAATTTATTCTCTTTCTTAGTACCCTTTTCTAAGACATACGAGCTTAGAGGTTATATATCGGCAGAAATCAATAGTACAGTGTAAATTATCGATGCAGTATGTTTGTGTTTCCAAAGTTAAATAATCATTAATATTGATTTTTGGGAAAATTAAAACCAAGTGGAGTTTTAATGAATCTTTAATTAGATTGAAAAGAGAATGCGATAATTTAAATTATCAAATTCGGGAAATGATCAAGAATTGAGTAGAACTAGTTTTACACCAAGTGATAGTTAAATCTTTAATTAGATTTGAACGTGGAATGGTAATAAAAACTTACCGATAACACCGTAGTGTTAGTTATGGAGTAATACCAGTTTTGCTCCATGGAATGAATAGGTTGGGATAGGGAAACAAATGAAATGAATACTTCGGTAAGGTGCGCTAATCATGACTAGATTGGATAAGCCTTAACTTGGATGAATTGATATCCAAAGGAAGATTAAAGAATAAATTTAAAGGAATTTATTTTTGGTAAAATTTATGGGAACCATTTCCAATGTATAATAATATTTAAATAAAAGAATATTCTGGATTGGAATAAGGCGTATGTTGTGTTTTTGTAGCACTTGTTTATTATATATGTGAGTTATTCGGAAAGGCCGGGTTTATACCCATTCTGAATAACGGATTCGACGATAAGTCGATGATGAAGACGGTGATTGAAGATCAGAGGTCTTCACATCGTTTGGATGATTACTAATGTCTTGATTGGGCTGTATACCCAAGACAATGTTATAAGTGGTGATCGTCCAGACGTACTTAGAGAACGACTGGATATGCGAGGACCTCTCTCCTGTATTAGACATATGGGACGAGGAATAAGTTGCCTCCGGTTTCGTTCAGACCCAGAACGAACTTCTAAATGTATGTGTATCTGACATTGGATTTTATTCTGTGTTGATTGATTCATATTAAATATATATCTGTTTGGTGGCGGAGAATTTATTCTTTTGCTTAACAGCCTTCTCTGAGACGTACGAGCTCAGAGGTTATATATCGATAGACATTAGTCACATGGCGTGAATTGACTGTGTGGCATGCTAAGATGCAAAGGATCGAGACTTCTGTTGAAAAGCAGAGTCTTGTGGTTGATGATCAAAGCACGACTTTAATATAGCATAGCTTTATGTAGCATTAATTGGCGAGCTTCACACCATGGTATGAACCAGAAACAGGTTGAAGGACTGCAGGGAGGACATGCGTTTCTTTCCAGCTAGGAGTGGTGTCATGATATAGAGCCAATACATTTTTACTTATGTGGATGTTGGAAAGCGAGGTACCTCGGATATATTGGTCACTACAGGGGCGATGGATGATATGGTCGACATACTGATCATTACGCCCTATAGGGCGGGGAAACGCATTGTTCAGGAATAACCGATCCTCAAACTTAAGGGAGGACCGACCCTGAAGATCCTAGGTTCAGTTGCGACTGTAGCCTGAGACATGGTAGTCTAGATTGTCTCGAATTTGGTAAGGATGATCCCTTTCCTTGGTTCACAGATGGAATCCAATATCCAATATGACATTTCGGTTTTAATTGTAGAGCCTAGTATGGCGACATAGTGGGATGGGTCACTATGCCGTCTATGATTGATACATTTATATTTGAAGTTGATTTCTTACTTATAGTAATAATAAAAATATGAAATTTCACGTACCAAGCATTTTTGGCAATTATAAGGTAAAACTCTGTCCTTTGGCTTGCGTTTCATTGTGTGATGGGACCTGAGTCTTCTTCATTTTTCTTCTTTAGCATTGAGTTGTTTGTTTATGCACTGGTATTCTTGGGGTTAAAACTTGTTCCGTGTTATACGGCGTGGTCCCTTGATTTACCTTACTTTAAAACCAAGTTCATAACCGTTTTTATTTTTCACACCATTCACATGTCTGACCAGGAGTTTATTGTTTTAACCAAAACTCTACATGCTCATATTTTCCACACAGGCAGCTAGTAGTTGGGTTTTTGCAGATATTTTCTTTTCCAAGATCCTGAATTTACAGCTGGAGTTATATTCGGAAAGCTCTATATCCGTGTATTTCTTCCAGTTGTGTTTTGTATTATTTTCCGCTGCATTGTAATTTTTAAATCTTTGATATTTATCAAATATATATTATTTGTTCATACTCTGTATATTCTTGTACTTTGATGTAAATTGTCGTAATATACAATGAAATGTTCTTTTGTTTGTATTCTGATTTGTCGTGTCCTCAACTCAATCCGGGCTTTCCCGTACGGGCGAGTTTGGGTCGTGCCAGTTTGGTATCAGAGCTTTGGTATACAGAGCTTGAGAACAAGACACATTAGAACAGATCGAAATATTCATCAGAGATTGGATTAGTAATATCAAATAAGAATGACTCGTTAGAGATGGGATCAATAGTATCCTAGAACGAGGGTAAAGAGCGTTATTTTTGAAATAAAAATGAAAACGAATTTTGTTTTGAAAATTTAAATGTAATTATACATATTTGAATATATATTTATATTGAATTTGGACAATCTAGTATATGAAGATTTCACATGCACTCCTTGAAAACGTGTATACAAAGCCTCAAATATACTGGATAGATATAGAATCACACTTTAGTAGGCCGGAGATGATACTGATGATCGAGATCTCATCATCAGTTTTTAGGTTCGAGCTTCGAAAGTGGGGTATCTATATATTTCCAATTGACTAGTGTGAAAACCAAAACTAGATAGGGTTTATTGTTGTTAATTGGCACCAAAAACATGATTTTGAATATATATATATATATATCAATGTTATGAATTTGAAAATTTGACCAACTAATTGATTGATGGTTGTGCTGTTTGGTTATTGGTTTAATTAACTAAAATTTTGAACCATTAAGCCAAATTGAACCAAATATTGAGCTGAACTGAAAATTGTCTGAAATTGCATGCATATACATATATGTGTGTGAACAGGTCATAGTAAGGAGGCTAGAGAAGAGGAATAAAATTGTATGCCCGACAAATAGGTACATGTTTACTAATTTATTAGGTTTGGATGATTTTATGAGCCAATTGGCTTTTTCTTTTTCTGTTGGATTGGTGAGGGCCCTGCGTGGCTAGTTGCGGTTTTAAATGTCTCCCCGTACAAAGAAGGTTATGGTGAATTTTTTTGAAAATTTAGGGTGTTAGCCAAATTTTTGAAGAATTTGGAAACTCGTGGAAACTGAAAAGTTGAAGGATGAAAGCCAAAATGAAAGTTGAGTTGCTTAGTTAAACAACTTTCAGTCCATTCCTTTTCGAGGACGAAAATATTTTAAGTAGGGGAGATTGTAACAACCCGGATTTTCAAAACCAATTTAAAATTTTTATTTTAGCAATTTTAATGGATTTTAATTATTTAAAATGATTTATTTTAAATAATAAGGACTAAAAAATTATTTAAATCGAAATTAGAACGAATAAATTTATTTTAATTATATAACGAGCCTGAAATGGCGCGGTAATTTGAAATTTCGATTTCAAATGAATGTACAGGATTCAAAACAAATCGGATTTCAGTAAGACCAGAAATATTTGAATCTGTATAATTATATCTTTCTAAGGAATGTGAAAAATCTAGATTTCATAACAGGAATAAAAATTTATGTCCAGTTAAAAATTCATAATAGTCGCAATGGAATTTTATATAATATATACCCCTTAAAAATAGCGATTTTGCAAACTACCTCCGTTTTCGACGAAATTACTTTTGTTGGATCCGGAATGTCAAATTATTGCTAGATTCAAATTTTCATAATTTTTGGAATCAATATGTGAGCGTCATAGATTTAAACGTGTTTGGTCTATTTAGTTAAAATTTAATTGACTGGAAAATGACCATTTTTCAAATGGTCTCCAAGTTTGACGAAATTAGTTTTGTTAGGACCGTATCGTCAAAATATAGCTAGATTTATTTTTCGGGAATTTTTGGAGTCAATATGTGGCCTCGGTAAATTAAAATGTACATTTAAATTCAATATATGTTGATTTATATTTTAATTTTGATAAAAACTAATCGACACAGTCGAATTGGCTTACGAAACATATTCCATTGTGTTCGGAATGGGGGTATTTGGCTAGGGGCGACAGCCGTTGGGTTTGGTTTGTAAAATTTGGAAATTTAATATTATATATATATCCCAAAACCCAAATCATAATCTCAGTCGCCGTTCTCTTCAATAAACGAATGGAAATCATTCAAATCTTCTTGCCCCAAATTCGCAAATTCTTAGCTATGAATTTCAATGCTTCTTGAACGAAAATTGAAGAGCAATCCTTGGTCTCCAAATCCATACCAGTATGAGGATTTATCGTTGTGCTCAAATCGATTGTGTTCGAGCCAGATTTTCAAGGTGATGGAGCCACCGAGGTGGCAACGACGGAGGGGAGAGGAAGGGGACACAGCGACGTTTCGTGTGGCATGGTCAGATAGGGGTCAATGGCCCTCCGGCGACGACAGTTGGTGATCGATGGTTGGAGCAATTAAAGGTTCGAAGGTATCAGTTTTGGACGATTAGAGGAAGTAATTAAGGAGTAGATTAGGTAATTAATTATATTTTAATTATTCCATTATGTAATTAATATATGAAATGTCATATCTCTCTCATACGACATCCAAATTGAACGATTTCAGTTGCGTTACGATCGTGGCAGAAAATTCTACATTTCAAAACTGACCAGAACGGAAATGGATTCAATTAGAATTTCGGGAAAATTCAAATTCAAATAGTTCGTAAATTCAGAAATAGAACTGGCGAAGTGGAAACGAAAGTGAGAACATCTTCTCACTCTAATTATTTTCCCATAAAATATATACTAGGATGCAGACGGTGTTTAGTAGCACCCGACACCATTTGTTGTACAAACCATGGATGTTTGTTTGAATTGATTGTACTATGGATGATGATTGTGAATTCATGTATGGAATAAAATATTTAAACAATAAAAATATCATTTTTATTGTATGAATAAAATATATAAAATAGTCATGTATGGAATAAAATATTTGAACAATAAAAATACCATTTTTATTGTATGAATAAAATATACATAATTTTCATGTATGGAATAAAATATTTGAACAATAAAAATATCATTTTTATTGTATATATGAACCATATAAAATGGTCATGTGTTGAAAATAAATATTCATTTACAAATCAGGCGATTTGTTTATGCACACCTATTTATCTGATATTGACTGGGATGATAAATTTTACACATCGCCCAACTAAACAAATAAAATCTGTATGTGTTGATTTTAACCCCACTCGGGTATTGGGATGATATTTGACATACGCTAATCCCAATTGTTTAGTTGTATGTCAATCGATTGGTTGACAGACTGTTGTAAGCATTAATTATTTATATTTAATGCTTATGCAGTTGTGTAATGCACTCCGGATGATGGATGATTGTTTATCATTGTTGTTATTTACACGTGTTGTATAAAATCCATATAAATAACATTATATGGTAATTGATTGGGTCTGATTCCAATTCAGAAGGAATGAATATTATAAAATAATGTTCAGTAAAGGATTAAAACGTGATTTTAATGTCCGATTTGGGATGGACACGAAAATATTTATATATATAAAGCCGTGTTGACTAGATTAACACCAATTTGACGTGCACGATATTTATATCAATTTTATTCATTTTAATAATGAATATCGAAAAGGAAATGATTTCAAAATCAGATATTTTGAAAATATTATCATTTAAATAATATAAAGATAAGGAGTATTCAATTTTGATTTAAAATTGGAAATGAAGTTGTAATCGTTTTAAAACGAATTCATAAAATACGTTTTGAATAAAAATCGATGAAATATATATAATATATGTATTATATATATTTAATGGCCCGAATAGAATGCGCCGCGCAGCGGTAGTTCGCGAATTTCGACCATTGACTTCGAATGGACATTACGGGAGATCCGACAGCCGGATTCACCTAAATCTAGAATCTTGGGTTCGTATGAAAAAGAGCTTTCCAACGAATATAAGAGATTTGAAATCTAACGGTTGAATTTCGAATTACATCCAAATAAAATTTGGAAAAGTTCGTTGTAAGTGCAGTTCGATGACCATTTATGGAAATCGACCGTACGGGCCTTGATAAAATTATTAAAAATATTAATAGTTTGTGTAAAATCATAATAAATGATTTGGAAAGAATTTAGATGAAAAAGTTCCATGTTTGTAAAGACAAAAATATATTTTTATCAAAATGAACTAGTTATGAAATAAAATTATAATCCAATATTTTAATTAAATAAATTGGATTTGAAATGGTTTTAAAAATAACCAGAATTTCGAACCTAGAAAAAATGATCGGAAAGTTTCTACGAAGAAATGGCGGCTGTAACTTCTCTTTCTTTTTCTTTGAATAATTCTCGTTCAAAACATATTCTTTCCCAATCTTTATCCAGTAAATCAAACCCGATTGAGAAGGGAAATAAGGCGAATGGTGTTGCTCGTTCTGAATTGGCTTCTATGAAATCTCAATTTCGTCATGGTGGATGTTTTCAATGTGGAAGTGATAATCATTTTGTGAGGAGTTGTAGAAACCAAATCAGATGTTATAACTGTGGTCAATCGGGTCATCGCAGTGGCAACTGTTCGATTTCTTCAAAAGGGGAATTTTATTGTGAGTTTGTTGATAGACTTATAAAATGTGATAGGGGTGTTGTGAGGAATTTTGGGCAAGGGTGAAATCAACTTTTGAACTCTGGCATGATATTATTAAAGAACTTCATAAATATCAACGATCTGGTTCATTTTGTGAAAAAATGACAAGAATTGGGGATGGGTGAAGGAGGATTCTACAGCCAGGGATATGAGAATGGGGCATTGTTTAAACTCTTTATGATGTGTTTGGGCAAAAATTGGGATCCACAATCCAGGAAATATGGAGAAAGGCGGAAATTTGATGGTGCTTTACCTCCACCGATTCCAGTTGAGTTCAAAAAATTGGTTAGCGGTACCATGTCAATTGCTCATAAAGAAATAGTGGAAATGGTGGAAAATTGGATGATCTTCCACTGATGTCTCCTGATGTCTGCATTGTTAATTTTTACAATTTGGACGGGAAATTGGGCCTACATCAAGATAAGGACGAAAGTAAGGACAGCCTTTCAGTTGGCCTTTCTGTAGTTTCTTTGTCTTTAGGAGACTCGGCAGAATTCATTTACAGGGAGGAGAATGGTTTGATCAGTAAAATCACACTTGAATCAGGAGATGTCCTTATATTTGGAGGGAAATCAAGAGGTACATTCCATAGCATTGCAGGCATCTACAAAAATAGGGCTCCGGTTATGCTTAGCGAGATGACCAACATGAAAGGGGGTAGGTTGAATCTTACATTCAGACAGAGTGAACTTTCAAATGCAGGTAATGCTCGAAATGCAAATCATTTTTCAAAGAACAATCGCTCTTATGCTGAAGTGGTAAGGCACTCTCTGTATAATATGCCCAATTGGAATGTGGTCATGCCAAACTTTAGGAAAAGCGTTGGAGATCGATTCTGCTTTCGTTGCGGTGATTCATTTCATCTAGCAAAGGATTGTAGGAATTGTTTGCGATGTTTTAATTGTTGTGGAGTGGGGCATCGGAAAAATAGTTGTCCAAACAGGTTTAATGGAAAATCAGTGTTGGTGCTTTTGCACTTCAACTGCTTGAAGATTTGTCTGAAAATGATCGAATTCTTAGATTTATATGCGTTGGACTTCCCTGGCTATGAGAATGAAGAGGCTTATATGACGTTATTGATGGGGTGGAATTTAGAAGGGATTGTTGATGGGATTCTGTGGAGCAAGAGAATTGATATTGTCAATGTTTATCTGCCACTTCCTCGTTCACTGAAAAGAAAGGAGCATGCCTTCTCGTTCAGTCTGAACCTCATTAAATTGAGGAGGATTTACTCGGAATCGAATGCCAAAAATAAGAGGTTAGTATTTCATATATTGGACGGGATCTTAGAGTATTTCGATACTATTAATACTGTTGTAAACTGTGGGAGTAGAGAGATGAATTTTCAGGTCCAACCTGATAGTATATTGCTGGTTAAGGAATGTATGGGAAACAATGAGGCTGGCAAATCATATTTTGAGACTGATGGAGTGGTTTCTTATGAAGAAGAGATGTTGGATGTTGTTGGTTTTCAGTGACCTGTGATGAGTGATTTGATGTTAATTGATCCGTGTGTAATGAAATGTTTGGGACCCATCGAAGCATCTTGGTTTAATGGTGGTGAGATAGTTAATAATAGGAAGGCTATGGAAGTGATGACAGGGAATGATGAGATGAACATGGGTGGCTATATTACTGAAGATGCCATCAAGGTAGCACCAGTTAGGGACGCAGGGGAGGTAGAGGAGATTGACTGGTCAGTGGCAGAGGATGTTGTTCTCTCGAATAGTTTTGGACTGTTAGAGGAATGTGAAGAGGCTTTGAGAAATGTGATGGCAGGTGGTTCAAACGTAATGGCTGTTCCGAAGCCAGTATCTTTGTCGAGGAGGGGTTTTAGAGTAGGAAGGGATAAATGTACAAGGAAGGTTCAATCAAAGGCTTCGTGTAAGAGTAGACTAGAGCAAGATAGGGAGGAGTTGGCGATCCATGATAATAAGGATATGGGAACTGGTGGTTTTGATTCTGCTGTTTTTGTGGAATAGGTGGTAAAGTCCTCGGGTTGTGATGCCATTGGGTAGAAAATGTGTACAGGTTAGAAAAGCAGAACGGTGTTGTTGATGATTCAGGTTATACCTCGAGTGCCATTGTCAGTTTCAGTGAAAGTATAATATTGGACTCGAGAAATTGTGGTAACGATATGGCAGTTTTAGGGTATGTGGAACAGGTGGCAAGACCTGTGGGTCATGAAGCCATTGGGGTAGAGGGTATGTGCAGGTTGGAAAAACAGAATGGTGTGGTTAAGGATTCGAACTGTAGGGTTGGTGCTACTGTAGGTTTGGCGTCCAGTAACAGTATAGTGTTGGTAGACGATGCTTTTACTGTGTTGGAATCTCTGATAGATTTTTCGTCAGGTGGTTTTATATTCTCGTGGGACAAAGATGCATGCTCCGTGGTTGTGTGCGTGAAGGATATAAAGCTTGTCTCCTTATATTTGAGACCGAGCTCTTGTGTTTTTTGTCGGGAGGGAGATTTACCTCGTTCTAGTTTATCAGTGATGGTTATTGGTGTTGATTCTAGTTTATCGAGCAGGGAAGTTTGGAGGGGGCTAGTAGGGAGTATTTTCAGAGTGGTGATGTTCCTTCTTCTTCAGTTAGGAGGAGGAGGCGTCGGAGAGCAGTACCTAGTTCTGGTTTGATTCGCCGCAGTGCTAGGATCAGATCTAGCTCCTCTTCATTTTGAGGTAGGTCCCAGAGTCCGATTGCTAGTAGTAGCAATTCGGATTTGGGCTCAGGTATGACTTTGGTTTATGGTAGTGATTATTCTCCTTATGCCTCGGGTAGTCTTTCGACTAGTAAGTTATTTCAGCTTTCAAACGATACAGCTTTTATTTTTATGGATATTGAGTTAGATGCTGAGTTCATTAGGAGTGGGAATTAGAGAGAGTTTCTTCTATGAGTAGATGAGGATTGTTAATTGGAATATTAGGGGTTTAAATGAACCTAAAAAATGTGATAAGGTTAGGACTTTCTTTGTAGATCAATATATTGACATTGTATTGCTAGAAGAGACTAAAATTGAAAGGCCTGATTATAGATTTTATGCAAGGTTAGGTGGGTCCCTTTTTCATAATTGGGTCTGTCTACCGGTAATTGGTAGTGCAGGGGGGCTTATGATTGGTTGGAAAGTTAGTCAATATAGACTTGTGCAGGAATTTTCTAAGTTACATTCATTACACGTTATATTATCTTCACTTAATGATAACTCTTCGTTAGGCATTACTAATATGTATATCCCTCACACAAAGATTGAGAGGAGACGTTTGTGGGACGAATGTTCGGACTTTAGGAACCTTGCCCCTAATCTTTGGATTGGGGGGGGGGGGGATTTTCACGTTACTATGTTTTTTGGAGAGAGATCTCCTCGAGAAGGAGATTTCTCTGATATGGAGGAATTCAATGATTTCATTCTTGATAATAATTTGATTGAGATTCCGCTTAACAATAGATCTTTTACATGGTCAAATGTTAGAGACAGTCCGTCTTTTGCTTTATTAGATAGATTTTTTATAAGTACGGAGGTTGACGAGAGATTTCCAATTTGTAAAGTAAAGGGTTTACCTTTTTTATATTCGGATCATTGTCCTTTAATCCACTCGTGTGATTCAAATATTTTAATTAGTAACAGTTTTAAATTTGAAAAGATGTGGATATTAGACACCAGTTTTATTAAACTTGTTACTGTTAAGTGGAATTCGTTATTCTATTTTAATAATTTGCACAATGGTAATTCTGCAAAGATTTTTGTTTCAAAACTTGGTAAATTAAGATTTTTTCTTAATAGGTGGAATAAATTTGTTTTTGGTAGTGTTAGAATTAAGAAAGATAAGATTTTATGTGAGATGTTAGACTTAGATAAGTTAAGTGAAGCTAGGACTCTTAACCTAGTTGAGAGAGATAGGCTTTGCAATCTCAGAAATGATTTCAAAATGATATTGGAAAAGGAAGAAACTATGTGGAGGCAAAGATCTAGAGTTCAATGGATTAAGGAAGGTGATAATTGTAACAACCCGTATTTTCAATAACCTATTATAACGTAAATCGAGGCAGAATTTAATTTATAAATCTGAATCAAGGGAAACGGGCTATGCCATTACGTTCGTCTCGGAAAAATACGTGAAATAGAGTCCGAGTTTTCGAAAATCGGAGTCCGTATGACCCGATTAAGGCCCAACGAAGTTTTCAGAAAAATTCAAACTAAAAACAGATTTCAAATTCAAGTTCGAATTTGGGAAAGTAGGGCAGTTGGGCGTAGGCGGGAAAATTCCCGCCAGAGCACCCAAGTCGACAGCCCTGTCGACTTGGGATTCGACTTGGTTGGACCCAAGTCGACAGCCCTGTCGACTTGGCTGTCGACTTGGCTCAGCCGGGCTGTTTAGCCTGGTGCACCATTTTGAGATTGTGTTGAGCTTGGGGGCCAGATTCGGTTTTGAGGGCTGAGATTGGAACTAGGGTTTAATCCTAGGGTTGAAACTAGTCCTAATCTCTATAAATAAGGCCCTAACCTAACCCTAAATCATCATTATTCATTCATACAACTAAACTATGGCAAAATCATTCCTCTCATGGCCTCCACTCTCTTCATAAATTCCTAAATAAATTTTTATGAGATTTTCCATGCATACAAGTGTTTTCAAGCTAGTATGAGCATCATTAGCTTGCATTCAAGTCAAGTTTCTATATTTGCATCATAAAGCAAGGGTTTTGATCACTTTGGCTTAAGGGTTTTTCTATTAAAGCTTGCATTTTGGGGTTTAATTGATTGCATAAGGGCTTTCTTATATTTGCTATACTCATTTGAGTCCTCATAAGCATTGTAAGCCCTATTCTACTTTCATACTTAAACTCTAAAGTTAAATGTATGATATGCAAGTTTGCCATGATATGCAAGTTTACTATGATGTATTATGCAAGTCTATCATGTTATGTTATGCAAGTATGCCATGTTATGATATGCAAGTTTACCATGTTATGCTATGCAAGTTTGCCATGTTATGATATGCAAAGTTTATCATATGATATGCAAGTATGTTATGCAAGTTTGGGATGATCATCTTGTTCATGTTATCATGTTATGCAAGCTTGAGTATGTGAACATAAAGCTTCAAGCTTTATGCTAAAGGTTGCATTTTGGCAACATGTAAGTTATCATATCTCTTATGATAACTTGCATGTGAGGCTAAATGCGAACTTATGGCCATTTCTACATGTCATTTAGCACCATGTATCACCAATATGCCAAGTTTGGTTTTATGCATGCTTTTGGGGCCTAAAAATGTAATATGCAAGGGTATGAACACATGAACATTTCATATGCCACCATGTTAAACTCGTGGCTTCAACACCTTTATGTCATGATTATGCCAAGTTCCCTCTTTCTATCCTTTATGCGCTATTGCGATATGTAAGCGATGGGATTGCGTTTGGGGTTGGGTAAACTTAAATGACATAAAAACATAAGCTTGGGAATTTACCTATTAAGTTAGGTCTACCCATTGGGAATTTACCTATTAAGTTAGGTCTACCCAATTGCTTGAAAACTTGTAATGTGTTTTGGAAACACGATGGACATGACACTTAGAAAATATAAGTGTGACCAACTCGAGGTTGGGTTGAGTTTGTAGCGTAAACCTACCCGGAACCGACCGGCTTAACTAGTTGCTACAAACAATAGGACCCAATGTGAGAAGTTGGTCATGTGGTACCTTGGACCCGAGGTTAGACCAAGTTGTGGTGTAAAGCTACCCAGAACCGACCGGCTTAACTAGTAACCGCAACAAAGTCTAATGTGAGAGGTTAAGGCACATTAATTAATTAATGCCTCATGATTAGGGTTAAGTCATGGTCCACTTAATACTTAACCAATTTGGGCTTGGTAGATTAATCGGGGTTAAGTCGTGAACTCATTGTTACACTTAACCAAGTTAATCCATGATTAGCAAGAGGGTTAAACCGTACTTAATCCACTAGAAAATCCTAGCAATGGGGGCCCACTCCAGCAGTATTCCCAAGTTTGTATCATTAAGACCCTAGGGACTAGGCTAGGGAGGGGGCACGATTACTGGGCTGGAGGTAAGCGACCAAAAACGACGGCAGGGTGGTACGCCGGTGTAGTTCCGGGCGGACTCTGGTCGTGCACATAGTCCGTAGCCGGAGAAAACATGCACGGGTACCAGTAGATCGAGACTGTGCACTCATGTTCACGGTGTCCAGGGGTTGACACCCTAGGGCTTGATACACCCGAAGGGTGGACCCGACACAGTTCGACTACAATTATGTTTGGGCCGTATTGACACCAACACGTGACGAGTTAGGCTTAGGGAGCCGATCGACTAGACCGTTTGGTTGGACCTCGTATGAGGGTCACTCCACATTATTGGGCCAAAGCTTGGGCCAAGGGATCAATACTTGTTTATTCAAGTCATGTTAGTTTGCTAGTACACCTGTGGTGCAAAACCTTAAATCTGATTATGAGATGACACCTTTATCTACCTTGTTGGTTAATCATCATGCTAGTATGTTGTTATCCTTATGATCATACCTGCTTCTCATGCCAGTTAACTTTATCAGTTCACATTGATTGTAGTAGGGCTTACTCAGTCTTTTTGACTGACCTGTTTTCTTTCGCCTCTTTTCTTCCGTTCCCCCCCAGGTTCTCAGGGAGGGAATATTGGAGCTTAGCTTGGATTTCTGATCGCTTGCTTGTGGGATTTTAGCTCATGTACGGTCTTGACATGAAGCTAGCTATGGTTATCACTTATTTTGGGGATAGTACTTATGTATTCCAGTTTTTCAGTGATGTTGTTTTTATCTAGACTTGTTTATTTGGAAAGTTGACATTATGTTGTACCAGACTTGTTTTGAAATGGTTTAAAATCTTCCGCTGTTTTATCTATGTTATTTACTCTGTTTACTCATATACATATGTTCTTGTTCTGCCTTGATATATCATTATGCATGTTTACCTGATTCAAACGCCCCTCCAAAGTCAGAGTGCTTGCAAGAGCCACCCCGGTGGAGGTGGGGTGTTACATTTGGTATCAGAGCATATGGTTTACGAGAAGGAACAAAAAGGTTTTTAGAAAACTTTTGGAAAACTATTTTCAAAACTAAGTATAAAGTATTTTCCAAAGAAAAGTCTAGTTTATTTTAAAGGCTATTCCCCAAAAAGCCATTAGCAAAATTCCTTCGTTTTTCTCTATTCTGAATCTGTCTTTTTCTTCGTTTTCAGTATGGCCGATAACTTTGCTATTCCGGAGGGGGTACACGTACCTGTTTGGTATAGGAGACTTTTGGAGGCTAGGGCGACCGAAGCCGGCCCCACAGATGTTCCTCCTCCTCCTCCTCCAGTAGTTAATATTCCTCCTCCTCCTGTCGCTAATGTTCCTCCTCCTCCTGTCGCTGAGGTTCCTCTTCCTCCTCCCCCTCAGCATCCTCAAGCTGACTTCGCAAAGACTTGCAAAGATTTCAAAGCAATGGGTGGCAAGAAATTTCAAGGCACTGAGACTTTTGTAGAGGCCAGAAATTGGTTGAAAGAGACCAAGGATTTATTTGCCATCTTTGGGTTAGACGATCAGAGGAAGATCTTGTTGGCAGTTTGGCTTATGAAGGATGAAGCCGCTTATTGGTGGGAAGTCACCAATGGTACTAGGCCTGTTGAGACTTGGGCCGATTTCAGGGCAAGGTTCATGCTTAAGTTTCTATCTTCTGCTGAGGAGAATCTGCAAATGGAGAGGTTCATAACTTTGAAACAAGGAGATATGTCTGTCAAAGAATATGTGAACAAGTTCAATCAGTTAGCTCGTTTTGGCTTGGATATGGTGAATACTCCTCAGAAGAAGGCTCTTCGTTTTGCTAGAGGATTGAATGAGCCGTTGCAGGGATTGGCTATGTCACATATTCCCCATGGGGCCACGTTTGAGAGTTTGGTTGATATGGCGTTACTTCAGGGAGATGTCAAGAAAGAGACCAAGATGAATGATACTCAAGCCAAGAAGACTGATTCCCAGGGAAAAGGAAATCAGGGTAATCCAAGTGGTCAAAGCAGTCAAGGCAATCAGAACAAGAACAAGAGTCAAGGCAACAAGGGGAACAACAACAAGGGCAAGAACAACAAGGAGAAGTGCCATTATTGCGGTTCAGTTGGGCATCTTATTAAGGATTGTAAGAAGAGGAAAAGGAAGAATGGTGAATGCTTTTTCTGCGATAAGACTGGACATTTCAGTAAGGATTGCCCGAAGAAGCAAGGGCAAGGCCAGGGTCAGACTCAGCGTGCTGGACCTTCAGGAGGGCAAGTTCATGCTCTCAATACCGCTCCAGTTCCCGATCGAGGTAGTATTTCTGTTGAGAGCCTTGTATATATTTCTGATTTTCCAGTTTGTACCTTGTTTGATTCTGGTGCATCGTATAGCTTTATCTCATCTGATCTTGTTGATAGTTTGCACCTTAGTACTAGCTTGGTAGATGATCTCGTCTGTGTCTCAAATCCTATTGGGGGTTCCGCCCATTTGTCTATGATATGTGGGGATTTGAGGATCTCTATACTGAGTGTAGAGTTCTTGTGCAGTGCTTATGTTCTTGGTTTTAGGGGATACGGATTGATATTGGGCATGGATTGGCTGTCCAGATATGGAGCCATTCTTGATTGTGAGCATAGGGTTGTGAGGCTCGTGACTCGCCTCGGAAACACCCTAGAAATTTCTTGTAATCCGAGAGGTCCCGTCATGCTGTGCTGTCTTGAATCACTCGACTCGTCAATGGAAACTCTTCAGTCTGTGAGAGTGGTTCGAGAGTATCCGGATGTTTTCGATGAAGTTAGGGGGTTGCCCCCTAAGCGAGAGATTGATTTCCGCATTTATCTGGTGGATAATGCAAAGCCGGTTTCTTTGCCCGTTCGGCATATGGCTCCGCGTGAAAGGCGGGAGCTAAGTAAGCAAGTAAAGGAGTTGCTTGAGAAGAACTTCATTAGACGAAGTATATCTGAATGGGGAGCGCCTGTGGTATTTGCTACCAAGGCAGATGGTTCTCTCCGACTTTGTGTTGACTATCGAGAGTTGAATAAGCTGACTAAGAAGAACAGACACCCGTTACCGAGGATTGATGATCTCTTTGACCAGCTTGTCGGTGCTTCTGTTTTCTCTCAGCTTGATCTTGCTACTGGATTCCATCAGCTCAGGGTAGCTGAGGATAGTATAGACAAGACTGCGTTCAGGACTCCAGATGGATTCTTCGAATGGCTTGTCATGCCGTTCGGCTTGACGAATGCACCCGCATATTTCGTGGACTTGATGAGTAGGGTTTTCAGGGAGTTCTTGAACAAGTTTGTCGTGGTCTTCATAGATGATATTCTGATCTTCTCTAAGGATGAGGAAGAGCACGCAAGGCATCTCGTGGAGGTGATGGATACGCTTAGAGCGCATCAGTTGAAGGCCAAGTTCTCCAAGTGTCACTTTTGGAGAAGGAAATTTAGATTCCTTGGGCATATAGTATCTAAGCAAGGCTTAGCGGTGAATCCCGCTAAGGTAGTTGCAGTTCAGGATTGGAAGACTCCAAGGAATGCAACCGAAGTGAGAAGTTTTCTAGGTCTTGCAGGCTTTTACCGGAAGTTCATCAAGGACTTCGCAAAGATTTCCGCTCCTCTCACTAAATTGACGAAGAAGAATTTAGTTTTTGCTTGGAGCATAGATTGCGAGCTTGCTTTTCAGAAGCTCAAAAGAGCTCTCACATCAGCACCTGTTCTAGCTTTGCCCGATGGAGGGAAGTTATTTACAGTATACACCGATGCATGTGGCACGGGGTTAGGAGCTGTTCTGATGCAAGAAGGAAGAGTGATATGCTTTGGCGGTAGACAACTCAAAGTGCATGAGAAGAATTATCCCACTCATGACTTAGAGTTGGCAGCAATAGTATATGCACTCAAGGCTTGGCGCCATTATCTTCTGGGAGAAAGATTTGAGCTTTATACCGATCACAAGTCATTGAAGTATCTCTTTTCTCAGAAGGATCTGAATATGAGGCAACAAAGATGGATGGAATTCTTGGCGTCCTACGATTTTGAGATAGCTTACACCCCTGGCAAGGGGAATGTGGTAGCTGATGCATTGAGCAGAAAAAGGTTGACTCTGAGTCCTCTATTCGTTGAGATGAAGAATTTAGAGTATGTGGCAACCTTTGATTTCTCTTTGGCGATTGAGTCGATGACCGGTTCTTTAGCATCTCTGGAACTCAGACCTACCCTTCTTGATCAAGTTGGGGCTTCGCAGAGAGAAGACCCTCAGATAGTTGAGATTATGGATAAGCTGATTCGAGGAGAGGCGTCTAGTCATCTCGCTCGATATTCTATTGATGACAAGGGATGGCTGAGGAGAGACGGAAGGTTATGTGTTCCAATGGTGGAAGATTTAGTAAGAAAAGTCCTTGAGGAAGCGCATCTCTCTAAGTTGACTACACATCCGAGCGGAGATAAGATGTATAATGATATGAAGCGCATTTTCTTTTGGCCTGGGATGAAGAAGGATGTGGCGGAGTTTGTCTCTAGATGTATCATTTGCCAGCAAGTTAAGGCCGAGTCGAAGAAGCCCGGTGGGCTATTGCATCCTCTAGACGTTCCACTATGGAAGTGGGAGAGTATTTCCATGGATTTTATCGATGGGCTACCAAGGTCAAGGAAAGGGAATACGAGCATTTGGGTTATTGTGGATAGACTTACGAAGAGTGCTCATTTCATTCCGGTGAAGAGCAAGAGGACCGCATCTTGGCTAGCGTCTGTATATCTTCGTGAGATTGTGAGACTACATGGAGTCCCTTCTAGTATAGTCAGTGACCGTGACCCAATCTATACAAGTCAATTCTGGAATAGCTTGCAAGAAGCTATGGGCACGAGGTTGAATCTAAGTACGGCTTATCACCCACAGACGGACGGTCAAACCGAAAGGGTGAATAGGGTACTCGAGGATCTGTTGAGGCTTTGTATTCTGGATTTTGGTGGTACTTGGGAAGACCATCTTCCTCTTGTTGAGTTTGCATATAATAACAGTTATCAGGCAAGCATAGGGATGGCACAATTTGAAGCTTTATATGGGAGGCCGTGCAAGTCGCCTACATGTTGGTGGGAGTCTACAGATGAGCTTATACTTGGGCCTGATATGATCAGAGATACATCCGAGAAGGTCGAGTTAATTCGGAGACGGATGAAAGCGGCCCAAGACCGACAGAAATCCTATGCTGATAAACGAAGAACCGATTTGGAGTTTGATGTTGGGGATATGGTTTTCGTGATGGTTTCTCCTTTGCGGAATGTGGTCCGATTTGGAGCCGTTGGGAAGTTAGCACCGAGGTTTGTTGGACCATTCCCTATTATAGAGAGGGTTGGGCAGATGGCTTATAGAGTGGAGTTGCCCGAGAAGCTCGCCGGAGTACACGATGTTTTTCATGTCTCGCATCTCCGGAAGTGTTTACATGAATCAGCAGAGGTTGTTGAGCCGAGTGTTCTGAAAGATGTGGAAGTGGAGAAAGAGGCTACCTTGAGGAGAGCTCCGATTCGTATCTTGGGGACGGAGACCAAGAAGCTAAGGAATCGAGAGGTCAAGTTGGTGAAGGTTCAATGGGGTGAAGCCGAATAAGACGCAACTTGGGAAACCGAGGAGAAGATGCGTGGGCTTTATCCATTCCTTTTTGAGGGTACACTCTCAATCTCTTTTCTTTGTTAGCATATCTTTCTCTTTGCTATCCATGTTTATCTAGTTTATCGTGTTAATCTTGTCATGAGAACCTTAGGTAGAAACCCTTTGAATGAAACATGTGTTTGAAACATGTTATGCTTGATGGTTGCAAGTGGTTGCAAGTGTTTGCAAGTGGTTACTCGTGGATGCATTATACACGTTAGGCACTAGATCGGCTCACACACTCCTCATATTGCATATGCATGAGTGTTTATGCTTATTCATGGATGAAAATTTTTGTGTTATCACATGGATGTTGCATATGGATGTATGTTATGTGCACACATATAGATGTTATACATTATGTTAGGAATTGCATACATATGGATTCATTTCACTAACATAATTTGCATTGATGATATTTGCATTAGATAAGTACATATACACACACCTTTGCATATGTTCATACAACATTTAGAATCTTGTAAGGACAATGATTGCTCGTGGATGATGTTTTGAGTAGATGGATGATTGGATGGTAGGATACGTTCTTCCTAACTTGAAGATTTCGGGGACGAAATCCTTTAAGGAGGGGAGAATGTAACAACCCGTATTTTCAATAACCTGTTATAACGTAAATCGAGGCAGAATTTAATTTATAAATCTGTATCAAGGGAAACGGGCTATGCCATTGCGTTCGTCTTGGAAAAATACGCGAAATAGAGTCCGAGTTTTCGAAAATCGGAGTCCGTATGACCCGATTAAGGCCCAACGAAGTTTTCAGAAAAATTCAAACTAAAAACAGATTTCAAATTCAAGTTCGAATTTGGGAAAGTAGGGCAGTTGGGCGTAGGCGGGAAAATTCCCGCCAGAGCACCCAAGTCGACAGCCCTGTCGACTTGGGAGTCGACTTGGTTGGACCCAAGTCGACAGCCCTGTCGACTTGGCGTTCGACTTGGCTCAGCCGGGCTGTTTAGCCTGGTGCACCATTTTGAGATTGTGTTGAGCTTGGGGGCCAGATTCGGTTTTGAGGGCTGAGATTGGAACTAGAGTTTAATCCTAGGGTTGAAACTAGTCCTAATCTCTATAAATAAGGCCCTAACCTAACCCTAAATCATCATTATTCATTCATACAACTAAACTATGGCAAAATCATTCCTCTCATGGCCTCCACTCTCTTCATAAATTCCAAAATAATTTTTTATGAGATTTTCCATGCATACAAGTGTTTTCAAGCTAGTATGAGCATCATTAGCTTGCATTCAAGTCAAGTTTCTATATTTGCATCATAAAGCAAGGGTTTTGATCACTTTGGCTTAAGGGTTTTTCTATTAAAGCTTGCATTTTGGGGTTTAATTGATTGCATAAGGGCTTTCTTATATTTGCTATACTCATTTGAGTCCTCATAAGCATTGTAAGCCCTATTCTACTTTCATACTTAAACTCTAAAGTTAAATGTATGATATGCAAGTTTGCCATGATATGCAAGTTTACTATGATGTATTATGCAAGTCTATCATGTTATGTTATGCAAGAAAGCCATGTTATGATATGCAAGTTTACCATGTTATTCTATGCAAGTTTGCCATGTTATGAAATGCAAAGTTTATCATATGATATGCAAGTATGTTATGCAAGTTTGGGATGATCATCTTGTTCATGTTATCATGTTATGCAAGCTTATCTTGAGTATGTGAACATAAAGCTTCAAGCTTTATGCTAAAGGTTGCATTTTGGCAACATGTAAGTTATCATATCTCTTACGATAACTTGCATGTGAAGCTAAATGCGAACTTATGGCCATTTCTACATGTCATTTAGCACCATGTATCACCAATATGCCAAGTTTGGTTTTATGCATGCTTTTGGGGCCTAAAAATGTAATATGCAAGGGTATGAACACATGAACATTTCATATGCCACCATGTTAAACTCGTTGCTGCAACACCTTTATGTCATGATTATGCCAAGTTCCCTCTTTCTATCCTTTATGCGCTATTGCGATATGTAAGCGATGGGATTGCGTTTGGGGTTGGGTAAACTTAAAAGACATAAAAACATAAGCTTGGGAATTTACCTATTAAGTTAGGTCTACCCATTGGGAATTTACCTATTAAGTTAGGTCTACCCAATTGCTTGAAAACTTGTAATGTGTTTTGGAAACACGATGGACATGACACTTAGAAAATATAAGTGTGACCAACTCGAGGTTGGGTTGAGTTTGTAGCGTAAACCTACCCGGAACCGACCGGCTTAACTAGTTGCTACAAACAATAGGACCCAATGTGAGAAGTTGGTCATGTGGTACCTTGGACCCGAGGTTAGACCAAGTTGTGGTGTAAAGCTACCCGGAACCGACCAGCTTAACTAGTAACCGCAACAAAGTCTAATGTGAGAGGTTAAGGCGCATTAATTAATTAATGCCTCATGATTAGGGTTAAGTCATGGTCCACTTAATATTTAACCAATTTGGGCTTGGTAGATTAATCGGGGTTAAGTCGTGAACTCATTGTTACACTTAACCAAGTTAATCCATGATTAGCAAGAGGGTTAAACCGTAATTAATCCACTAGAAAATCCTAGCAATGGGGGCCCACTCCAGCAGTAATCCCAAGTTTGTATCATTAAGACCCTAGGGACTAGGCTAGGGAGGGGGCACGATTATTGGGCTGGAGGTAAGCGACCAAAAACGACGGCAGGGTGGTACGCCGGTGTTGTTCCGGGCGGACTCTGGTCGTGCACATAGTCCGTAGCCGGAGAAAACATGCACGGCTACCAGTAGATCGAGACTGTGCACTCATGTTCATGGTGTCCAGGGGTTGACACCCTAGGGCTTGATACACCCGAAGGGTGGACTCGGCACAGTTCGACTACAATTATGTTTGGGCCGTATTGACACCAACACGTGACGAGTTAGGCTTAGGGAGCCGATCGACTAGACCGTTTGGTTGGACCTCGTATGAGGGTCACTTCATGTTATTGGGCCAAAGCTTGGGCCAAGGGATCAATACTTGTTTATTCAAGTCATGTTAGTTTGCTAGTACACCTGTGGTGCAAAACCTTAAACCTGATTATGCGATGACACCTTTATCTACCTTGTTGGTTAATCATCATGCTAGTATGTTGTTATCCTTATGATCATACCTGCTTCTCATGCCAGTTAACTTTATCAGTTTACATTGATTGTAGTAGGGCTTACTCAGTCTTTTTGACTGACCTGTTTTCTTTCGCCTCTTTTCTTCCGTTCCCCCCCCCAGGTTCTTCAGGGAGGGAATATTGGAGCTTAGCTTGGATTTCTGATCGCTTGCTTGTGGGATTTTAGCTCATGTACGGTCTTGACATGAAGCTAGCTATGGTTATCACTTATTTTGGGGATAGTACTTATGTATTCCAGTTTTTCAGTGATGTTGTTTTTATCTAGACTTGTTTATTTGGAAAGTTGACATTATGTTGTACCAGACTTGTTTTGAAATGGTTTAAAATCTTCCGCTGTTTTATCTATGTTATTTACTCTGTTTACTCATATACATATGTTCTTGTTCTGCCTTGATATATCATTATGCATGTTTACCAGATTCAAACGCCCCTCCAAAGTCAGAGTGCTTGCAAGAGCCGCCCCGGCGGAGGTGGGGTGTTACAATAATAACACGAAATTTTTTCATAGTATGGCTAATAAGAGGAGGCGGGATAATTTGATTAACTCTATAGTTATTAATGATGAGGAATTGAAGTTCAGCGTGATTTAAATGAAGCTTTCACCAATTACTGTAAACAAATTTTTGGGACTAGGATAAAGAGAAGAATTAACTTAATTGGAAGGACATCTACCCTAATGATATTAAGGGTGAGTTAGTAGATTTAGATAAGCTTTTTTCTGAGCAGGAGATTTGGAAGGCTATCTGTGATATGTCTAGTGATAAAGCTCCAGGGCCTGATGGTTTTTCTGTTCTATTTTATAAACAGTTTTGGGAGGTTTTGAAATCTGATGTTATTAATTTATTTAATGATTTTTATAGCGGTAATTTGTGTTTAGGAAACTTTAATTTTGCTAATGTTATCCTTATTAAGAAGAGAGAGGATGCAAAATTTTTGAAGGATTTTAGACCTATCTCTTTAACAAATGTATCTGTTAAGATTATTTCTAAAGTTCTAGCGAATAGGCTTAGTAGTAAGATGAATGATCTTATAGATCATTTGCAAACTGCTTTTATTAAAGGTAGACAAATAGTGGATGGAGTGGCAGCTGTACAGGAGTACATTAATGTATGTGTTAAAAATAATTTTTCATGTGTAATTTTGAAAATAGATTTTGAGAAGGCATTCGATTATATTGATTGGGATTACATCTGCAAAGTATGTCTTGCTAGAGGTTTTAGTGTCAAATGGATTAACCGGATAATACTTTTACTTAGGTCTGGTAGTTCTAATATTGTTGTCAATGGGGTTGTGGGGAAGAAGATCCAATCTAAGAGCGGGCTTAGACAGGGAGATCCCCTGTCACCTCTATTATTTAATTTAGCGGTGGACGTTTTTACTAGAATTATTAAGAGAGCTAGGAGATTAGGTGTTTTGGGCAATGTAGGTAATGAGGAATTTAACAATGAATTATCTATTCTTCAATTTGCGGATGATACCTTATTATTTTCTTCTCATTTACCAAAGCACATTAATGCGCTTAAGTTTATTCTTTATTGTTTTGAGATGTTATCAGGTCTTAGAATTAACTTTGACAAGAGTTCTGTTATGGTCATTAATGATTTTGGTAATGTAGAGGCCATGGTTGCTAGCACCTTAAAATTGTTCTGTCATGAAATTTCCTTTTGATTATTTGGGTTTTAAGATTAGGCCTTCGAAACTAAAGAAGGAGAATTTGTTAGTCATAATCGATAAGATTAATAGTAGACTATCAAGTTAGAATAATAGATTTTTGTTCAAAGCAGGTAGATTAGTACTGGTTAACTCAGTACTAACTGCTATCCCTACTTATTGGATGTCTGTACATAGATTTCCTCAATGGGTTATTGGAAAAATTGATAGAATAAGACGTAATTATCTATGGAGTGGGGTGGGGATCCTTTTTGTAGGGGTTTGAAATATTTAGTAAACTGGGAGGTGTGTTGTAAGTCTAAAAAAGATGGGGGATTGGGGATTATTAATTTAACTAATTTTAACTCTTCCTTATTAGCCAAATGGTTGTGGAAATTTAGGTGTCCTTTAGTGTCAACTACGTGGAAGGTTATTGTATCTAAATTTTACTATTCAGGTGGAGAGTTTATTATTGGATCTAGTGGTAGTTGGTATAATAGATTATCTTACTTTTGGAAGTCAGTATTAAAATGCTTTTATTTTTTTAACTTAGGTTATAAGGTGATTTTACATTCGGGTAATATGTCTTACTTTTGGCATGACACATGGATTTCTCGTTTACCACTTAAAATTGAATTTAGGGAGCTCTTTAATAATTGTAGTTTTAAAAATGCGTTGATTAAAGATGTTTTTAGAAGAGATTTGGATCCCCCATGGGAGTTCTCTTTTGATAATATTTTAGAAGGGGAAATGTTAAGACAACTAGCTTTACTTTATGCTAAGTTATCATTATACCATATTGTTGAGTGTAGGGATTTTACTAGTTGGGGTATGGATAAAAATCAAGTTTATTCGGTAAATTCTATGTATAACTTTATAAATTTTTCGGGAATCTCATTTCGGTCATTTAAGTTTATTTAGAAATCTAATTCTCCTCCTAAAGCTAAATTTTAATGTGGTTAATCACTCAGAAAAAACTTAATACGATTGAGCTTCTTAAGAGGAAGAATATCTTTTTTGATGTTAAGTTTTATTTTTGTAATCTTTTAAATGAGGATGTTGATCATTTATTTTTCTCATGCAATATCACAAATTTTGTTTTTAATATGGTTTTAAGGATTTTTGTTTTTGATTGTCCTAATTCTTTCAATAGTTGTGTTGTTTATTGGGATTCTTATAGATTTGTTCATAATGTGAGTAAAAGATACATATTAGATTCTTTAGTCACTATCATAAGTTGGTTCATTTGGTTTGAAAGAAGTCAGAGATCTTTTCATTCTAATTCTGTTTCTACGGATAATTTAATTATTAAAATAGTTTATTTTAGTTTGGATTGGATGTCTAATTCACATTACAAGCTTTTCGGGAAATTGGACTTTGAGAGTTTTTTGAGTAAGGTTAGATTTAATTTGAATTTATTTATTAGAATCAGCAGTTTTTTTCGTATTAGATATCGCATTGGCTGTTAATTTCTTTTATCAAGTTTTTTCCATTGTATTTTTTTCTTCTACACATATATGTATGGTATATACATATGTATGAATATATATATATATATGCCTATATAATATATATAAATATATCTATACATAAATATTTCCATATATATATACGTGTGTGACAAATTACTAATAATTTGTTGAGCTTTACGCAGATTCAGGTTGTTGATAAGGAGGAAGAGCTTAGCAGATAGCTAGATGGATTGGTTGCGGTTGTTGTGGGGGCTGTTTTTTATAGTTAGATTTGGAGTGTTGTTTTTGGTTGTTTTTTACCTTATGGATGTATCGATGTGTTTTGTTTGTATTGGAGTAGATATACTTTAATATCGGGTGGTGGCCTTGCCGGAACTCGATATTGAAGTATGATGGGTGGTGGTTTATCCGGAGCTCATCTATCCACCTCCTCTACATTTATATAGCAGAATCTGGTTTTATGTAGTCGAATTTTGTAGTTTTTGGCTATATATATATATATATGTGTGTGCGTGTGTGTGCTCTCTTCTTTTCAGAAGATCACACATTTTGTTTTTCAAAAAAAAAACAAAAACCCCAGAATTTCCAATATATGAATTGGAATGGACTGGAATCGAAATTATCTTCGGAATATTTTGATATTGGATTTCGTGATTATACAGATATTGTGGACGAATTTGGAAGATATATATATCGTTATTCGCAATACGACATTTGTTGATTTCAGAATTTGATATTGAATATAAGTCGATATAATTTCTATTCAGAGCTTTGTACTAAATATTGAATTGGATTTTGGGTTTATCGTGAATGGTGTCTTCATCAAAACTGTTCTTAAACCCAGTTGAGAAAAGATTAAATCTTTTAATTAAGATTTAATGAAGTTTATCAATCAATTAATATTTAATTGGAATTTAATTGAAATTGTATTTGGGATTTGTCGTGAATGGTGTCTTCATTAACACAGTTCTTAAACCCAGTTTAGAAAAGATTTAATTAAGCTTACCAATTAATTAATATTCAATTGAAATTGGATTTTGGGTTTGTCGTGAATGGTGTCTTCATTAACACTGTTCTCAAAAACCCATGTGAAAGGAATTAATCTTTTAATTAAGAATATTAGTGTTTCCAGTTAATTAACATTTAATTGGAATAAAATGGAATGTGAATTGGGTTTATTGTGAACTATGTTTTAATGACATTCGTTCTTTAACCCGATTTGCAATGAAATGTGATTTGGAATATATAAATCTTTTATTAAGATTTAATGGAAATTTTCCAAAGTATAATTTTCCAATTTTATATATTAAATTGGAATTGAATGGAATTCGATTGGCAATAATCGAAATGAGCTTCTTTGGAGGAAGACTGTTAATATATATGGAATTTGAAATGCTTTGTCATTATTCCATTTATTTTATTGGTCGGGAAACGGAAATTGATATCAATTATATATTGATTTTTTTTCCGTGAAGATTCCATTTTTATGAAAGAGGATTTGGGTTTATCGTGAACTGTGTTTTAATGACATTAGTTCTTTAACGCAGTTAAAGAAATGATTACATGTCTAACATTGTATTTCTAACTGTATTATTGATCTCTGCTAAATATATACCTGTTTGGTGGCGGAGAATTTATTCTCTTGCTTAACACCCTTCTCTAAGACGTACGAGCTTAGAGGTTATATATCGGCAGAAATCAATAGTATGGTGTAGATTGTCGATGCGGCATGTTTGTGTTTCCAAAGTTAAATAATCATTAATATTGATTTTTGGGAAGATTAAAACCAAGTGGAGTTTTAATGAATCTTTAATTAGATTGAAAAGAGAATGTGATAATTTAAATTATCAAATTCGGGAAATGATCGAGAATGGATTTGCACCAGTTTTACTCCAAGCGATAGTTAAATCTTTAATTAGATTTGAACATGAAATGGTAATTAAAACTTACCGATAACACCATGGTGTTAGTTATGGAGTATTACCAGTTTTGCTCCATGGGATGAATAGGTTAGGATTGGGAAACAAAAGAAATGATTACTTCGGTAAGGTGCGCTAATCCCGACTAGTTTGGATTAACCTTAATTTAGTTGAATTGATATCCAAAGGAAGATTAAAGAATAAATTTAAAAGAATTTATCTCTAATCAAATTAATGGGAACCTTTCCCAATGTATATGAATATTTAAATAAAAGAATATTTTGGATTGGAATGAGGCGTTTGTTGTGTTTTATAGCACTTGTTTATTATATATGCAAGTTATTCGGAAAGGCCGGGTTTATGCCTGAATAACTGATTCGACGATATGTCGACGATGAAGACGGTGGTTGAAGACCGGAGGTCTTCACATCGTTTGGATGATTATTGATGTCTTTATTGGGTTGTACACCCAAGACAAGGTAAAAGTGGTGATTGTCCAGACGTGCTTGGAGATCGATCGGATATGTAAGGACCTCTCTCCTATATTGGACATATGCGACGAGGAATAAGGTACCTCCGGTTTCGTTCAGACCCAGAACGAACTTGAAAATGGATGTGTATCTAACATTGGATTTTATTCTGTGTTAATTGATATCTATTAAATATATATCTGTTTGGTGGTGGAGAATTTATTCTCTTGCTTAACACCCTTCTCTGAGACGTACGAGCTCAGAGGTTATATATCGATAGACAGCAGTCGCATGGCGTGAATTGCCTGTGTGGCATGCGGAGATGCAAAGGATCAAGACTTCTGTTGAAAAGCAGAATCTTGTGGTTGATGATCAAAGCACGACTTTAATATAGCATAGCGTTAATTCGCGAGCTTCACACCCCGGTATGAACCAGAAACGGGTTGAAGGACTGCTGGGAGGACATGCGTTTCTTTCTAGCTAGGAGTGGTGTCATGGTATGGAGCCCAGACATTTTTACTTATGTGGATGTTGGAATGCGAGGTACCTCAGATATATTGGTCACTACGGGGCCGATGGATGATATGGTCGACATACTGACCATTACACACCATTGGGTGGGGAAACGCATTGTTCAGGAATAATCAATCCTCAAACGTAAGGGAGGACCGGCCCTGAGGATCCTAGGTGCAGTTGCGACTGTAGCCTAAGACATGGGCGACTAGATTGTCTCGAATTCGGTAAGGATGATCCCTTTTCTTGGTTCACAAATGGAATCCAATTTCTAATATGACATTTCGGTTTTAATTGTAGAGCCTAGTATGGCGGCATAGTGGGATAGTATTTGAAGTTGATTTCTTCAATTATAGTAATAATAAAATATGAAATTTCACGTACCAAACATTTTTGGCTATCATAAGGTCAGACTCTATCCTTCGCCTTGCGTTGCATTGTGTGATGGGACCTGAGTCTTATAATAGCTTCACTTTTCTTCTTTAGCACTGCGCTGTTTGTTTATGCACTGGTATTCTTGGTGTTAAAATCCGTTCCGTGTTATACGGCGTGGTCCCTTGATTTACCTTACTTTAAAACCAAGTTCATAACCGTTTTTAGCTCTCACACCAGTCACATGACTGACCTGGAGTTTATTGTTTTAACCTTAACTATGAGTTCCCATATTTTCCATATGGGCAGCTGGTAGTTGGGTTTTTGCAAATATTTTATTTTCCTGGATCCTGGATTTATAGCTGGAGTTATATTCAGAAAGCTCTATATCCGTGTATTTCATTTAGTCGTGTTTTGTATTATTTTCCGCTGCATTGTAATTTGTAAATCTCTGATATTTATCAAATGTATATTATTTGTTCATACTCTGTATATTCTTGTACTCTGATGTAAATTGTTGTAACAAACAATGAAATATTCTTCTGTTTTTGTTCTGATTTGTCGTGTTCTTAACTCAATCCGGGCTTTCCCTTACAGGCGAGTTTGGGTCGTGTCAGTTTGGTATAGGGCTTTGGTTTACATAGCTTGAGAACAAGACACATTAGAACCAAACAAAAGAATTCATCAGAGATTGGATTAATAATATCTAATAAGAATGACTCGTTAGAGATGGGATTAATAGTATTCTAGAATGAGTGTGAAGAGTGTTATTTTTGAAATAAAAATGAAAACGAATTTTGTTTTAAAAATTTAATCCTTATTATACGTATTTGAATATTTATTTATATTGAATTTGGACAATCGAGTATATGAAGATTTTGCATATCCGCCTTGCAAACGTGTATATAAAGCCTTAAATATACTAGATAGATACAGAATCACACTCTAGTAGCCCAGAGATGATACTGATGATTGAGATCTCATCATCAGTGTTTATGTTCGAGCTTCGAAAGTGGAGTATCTATATATTTCCAATTGACTGGTGTGAGAACCAAAACTAGATAGGGTTTATTGTTGCGAATTGGCATGAAAAACATGATTTTGAATATATATATATATATATATATATACATATCAAAGTCATGAATTTGAAAATTTAACCAACTAATAGATTGATGGTTGTGTTAGATTATTGGTTTGATTAATTAAAATTTTGAACTATTAAGCCAAATTGAACCAAATATTGAACTGAACTGAAAATTGTTTGAAATTGCATGCATGTACATATATATGTGTGAACAGGTCATAGTAAGGAGGCAAGAGAAGAGGAATAAAATTGTATATCCGACAAATAGGTACATGTTTACTAATTTATTAGGTTTGGATGATTTTATGAGCCGATTGGCTAGCCTCTTGGCTTTTTCTTTTTCTTTTGGATTGGTGAGGGCCCTGCGTGGCTAGTTGCGGTTTTAAATGTCTCCCTGTACAAAAGAGGTTATGGTGAAATTTTAGGGTGTTAGCCAAATTTTTGAAGAATTTGAACATTCTTAGAAACTAAAAAGTTGAAGAATGAAAGCTAGAATGAAAGTTGAGTTGATTAGTTAAACAACTTTCAGCTCCGTTTCTTTCCGAGGACGAAAAGATTTTAAGTGCGGGAGATTGTAAAAAACCAGATTTTCAGAACCAATTTAATTTTTTTATTTTAGCAATTTTAATGGATTTTGATTATTTAAAAGGATTTATTTTAAATAATAACGATTAAAAATTTATTTAAATCGAAATTAGAACGAACAAATTTATTTTATTTATATAACGAGCCTGAAATGGAGCGGTAGTTTGAAATTTCAATTTCAAATTTCAAATGAATGTACAGGATTCAAACCAAATCGGATTTCAGTAAAACCAGAAATATTTGAATCTGTTTAATTATATCTTTCTAACGAATATGAAAAATCCAGATATCATAATGGGAATAAAAAGTTATGTCCAGTTGAAAAATTCAGAATAGTCGCTATGGAATTTTATATAATATATAGCTCTTAAAAATAGCGATTTTGCAAATGACCTCCTTTTTCGATGAAACCACTTTTGTTGGATCTGGAATGTCAAATTATTGCTAGATTCAAATTTTCATAATTTTTGGAATCAATATGTGAGCGTGGTAGATTTAAACGTGTATGGTCAATTCAGTTTGAATTTAATCGACTGGAAAATGACTTTTTTTTAAACGGTCTCCAAATTTGATGAAATTAGTTTTTAGGACCAAATCTTCAAAACATAGATAGATTTATTTTTCGGGAATTTTTGGAGTCAGTATGTGGCCCCTGTAAATTAAAATGTACGTTTAAATTCAGTATACGTTGATTTATATTTTAATTTTCATAAAACTGATCAAAACAGTCGAATTGGCTTACGAAACATATTCCATTGTGTCCGGAATGAGGGTATTTGGCTTGGGACGACAGTCTTTGGGTTTGATTTGGAGTTAGGGAGTTAAACAGGTTAGATTATATATATATATATATATATAATCCCAAAACCCTAATCATAATCTCAGCCGCCGCTCTCTTCAATAAACGAACGGAAATCGTTCAAATCTTCTTGCCCCAAATTCGCAAATTCCATGCTATGAAATTCAATGCTCCTTGAACGAAAATTGAAGAGCAATCCTTGCTCTCCAAATCCATACCAGTATGAGGATTTATCGTTGCATGGTTTGTAAGGTATAGGCGCTCAAATCGGCTGTGTTCGAGCCTGATTCTCGAGGTGGTGGAGCCACCAAGGTGGCAGTGATGGAGGGAGGAGGAAGTGGACACGGCGGCGGTTCGTGTGGCATGGTCGAATCGGGGTCAAAGGCCCTCCGGCGATGGCAGTTGGTGATCGATGGTTGGAGCAATTATGGGTTCGACAATATCAGTTTTGGACGATAAAGAGGAAGTAATTAAGGGGTATATTAGGTAATTAATTATATTTTAATTATTCCGTTGTATAATTAATATATGAAATGTCATATCTTTCTTATATGACATCCGAATTGAACGATTTTAGTTGCATTACGATCATGGCAGAGAATTCTACATTTCAAAACTGACCAGAACAGAAATGGAGTCAAATAGAATTTCGGGCCAATTCAAAACCAAACTGTTCAGAAATTCAGAAACAAAACTGGCGGAGTGGAAACGAAAGTGAGAACATTTTCTCACTCTAATTATTTTCCCGTAAAATATATACTAGGATGTAGACGGTAATTTGTAGCACCCGACACCATTTGTTGTACAAACCATTGATGTTTGTTCTAATTGATTGTATTGTGGATGTTGATTGTGAATTCATGTATGGAATAATTTTTTTTTTTGAAAGGCAATTAAAACTTTATTCACATTATAGTTCATTACAATTACATTCAACATATCACTACAACTAACATATGACTCTCGTCGATGCAATGTAGAGAAAAAAACAAAATCAAATATACAAGTGAGACGTTAAAAAAACTCTATATTGCACACTAACTCACCAAACAGAATCAAGAATTTGTAAGACAAGCATACTGCTGCTGTCAAATTTCGGGCATGAGCGCCATTTTTTTCAGAGGACAATACCCATTTAGAAGTTGAAAACCACAAAACAGAGAAGAAGCTCCTCATATCAAAATTCCATAAAAGAAAACTACCAAAGCTGAACTTGTAGAAAGTATCTATTCAATGACTGGATCATACAATGGAGATGGATTACGCCTAGTATGTCTTTTCAAAGAGTTACTTCCAGAAGGCATCACATCCTCTGGCTTAAAATCTTGTCCCTCATCCAAGTCCTCCCAAAATTTACCTTTTAATCTAGTCGCCTTAGTTAATGTAGAGGAGAGGATTGCACTGGATGGAACCGTAGAAGATAACAAAGCAGTATTAATCTGCGGAAAAGTTAAACCCGCTCCTAACACTGGAGGAAGTGAAATATGAGATGGAAGCTTCAGGTGAGCGAAAGGAGAAGGCTTTAGTATTGAAACTGCCGACTTACTAGAACTCGTGGAGCTAGAAGAAGAAGCATTAGAACTATAAGTAGATGAACACGACATAGTGACCAGCGATGAAGAAGAAGATTTGCATGTAGAACTAGCCTTGGAGCTAGAATTATTAAGCAAGGCAGAAGCTGATGACATTGAAGAAATTGAATTACTAGAATTATCCAAACTAGAACCAAAATGTACATCCGAAGCTATTGTTTCTTCAAATAAATTCCCAAACATATTTTCATCCTCTTGAACAACTGATCTTGTCTTATCCACTTTATCTCTATTCTCTAGATTGACCCCAGACCGATGATCGTGTTTACCGCTAACTTCAGTTCCATGATCCTCTAAACCATCTACAGCGTTCTCATTATTAACTATTCCATCAGTATTCAACACCTCAAAAGGATTTTTAGCAACATTACCAGCATTTACACTACCATCAACATTCCCATTAGAGTTGACTATTTTTCTCCTCCAAAACTGCTTTTTCATATTATTTACAGTATTCCATTTATTGCTATTTACATCAAAATGAAATTTCTGCTTGTGATTATCATCGTGAACAAAAGAATCCATAAGCTTATTCTCCATATTAACATCAAAATTATCCACATGTTCCATATTATTGTTATCTAACTCGCAATCTAAAGTATCATGTCCAAAAATTTTACACGCTGCACAAATCTTTGGTTTCCATTCATATGGCAGTTTAATAGGGGGACAATTATCACCTAGTTTTGACATATCAATAGAATCTGGCAAGTCAAAATCAGGAGAAATGTCCACCAAAGCTTTTGCATACCTAAATTGATTCATCCTTTCCGTACAACTATCAAAACAGATAATTCTTCCAATATGACACACTAACCAATTAATACCAATTACCATCCAAAGTAAGATTGGGATTCGGTAAAAATGGATCCACACAGGCACCTTCTTGATCTGAGATTGAGCATTTTCAATCGAAGGATCCCACCTTGTTACTATGAAAATACTACCTCTTATGAAAATTGGATCAGAGTGTAGAATTCTATCCCTTTCTATGTCATTCGAGAATTTAAAATAGAAAATTTTTCCATCGAATTTAACATCTATTTCACCTTGTAATTTCCAATATCTTCTCAAGAAATTAACCACTGCAAAGTAGTTCAAAGAACCATCCAAGAAAAAGCCAACTAAGTAATTACTCTAGTAATTCATACCTACTTGTTTGACCAGATCCGGAATAGGTTTACGCACTCCATCCCTAGGAATATCAAAATCCTACAGCACATAGACGCCTGCGTTCCTTGGAAGAGAATTGAAAAGTGATGCATAGTCACATTTCATAAAAGAAGGAAAAGAGGATTTCAAAGTATTAAAGTTTGAGGATGGTGGAGACTGATTGGAATTAATATTCAGATTAGCAAGATTTTCCGATCTGCGATTATCTTGGATTTCAGAGATCTGATTCAAAGAAGCAATTCCAGCTTTAGCAACAGATGAATTCACAGGTAAGGAATTAGCATTGAGAGGTGGAGGATCAAAAGGATTATGAGGAGGGGTGCGCAATGGAAGAGGTGGATAAGAGGAGTCGTAGGCAAGGGAGGAGGAAGAAGAGGGAAATGTCGTAGCCACCATTAACGATGTGCGTAGTCCATTTTAATCATATATATGGAATAAAATATTAGGATAATAAAAATATCATTTTTATTGTATGAATAAAATATGTAAAATATTCATGTATGGAATAAAATGTTTGAACAATAAAAATATCAATTTTATTGTATGAATAAAATATATAAAATATTCATGTATGGAATAAAATATTTGAACAATAAAAATATCATTTTTATTGTATATATGAACCATATAAAATGGTCATGTGTTGAAAATAAATATTCATTAACAAATCGGACAATTTGTTTATGCACACCTATTTATCTAATACTGATTGGGACGATAAATTTTACACATCGCCCAATTGCACAAATAAAATCTATGTGTGTTGATTTAAACCCCACTCGGGTACTAGGATGATATTTGACATACGCTAATCCCAATTGTTTAGTTGTATGTCAATCGATTGGTTGACAGACTATTGCAAGCGTTAATTATTTATATTTAATGCTTATGCAGTTGTATAATGCACTCTGGATGATGGACGATTGTTTATCATTGTTGTTATATACATGTGTTGAATAAAATCCATATAAGTAACATTATATAGTAATTGATTGGGTCTAATTCCAATTCAGAAGGAACGAATATTTTAAAATAATATTCAATAAAGAATTAAAACGTGATTTTAATTTCCGATTTGAGATGGACACGAATATATATATATATATATATATATATAGCCGTGTTGATTAGATTAACACCAATTTGACGTGCACGATATTTATATCGATTTTATTCATTTTTATAATGAATATCGAAAAGGAAATGATTTCAAAATCAGATATTTTGAAAATATTATCATTTAAATAATATAAAGATAAGGAATATTCAGTTTTGATTTAAAATTGGAAATGAAGTTGGAGTCGTTTTAAAACGAATTTATAAATGATTTATAAAATACGTTTCGAATAAAAATCGATGAAATATATACAATATATGTATTATATATATATATTTAATGGCCTGAATAGAACGCGCCGCGCAGCAAAAGTTCGCGAATTTCGACCATTGACTTTGAATGGACATTACGGGAGATTCGACCGTCGGATTCTCCTAAATCTAGAACCTTGGGTTCGCATCGAAAAGAGCTTTCCAACGAATATAAGAGATTTGAAATCTAACGGTTGAATTTGGAATTACGTCCAAATAAAATTTGTAAAAGTTCGCTGTAAGTGCAGTTCGATGACCATTTATGGAAATCGACCGTACGGGCCATGATAAAATTATAAAAATATTAATATTTTGTGTAAAATCATAATAAATGATTTGGAAAGAATTTAGATGAAAAAATTCCATGTTTGTAAAGAGAAAAAATATATTTTTATCAAAATGAACTAGTTATGAACTAGAATTGTAATCCAATATTTTAAATAAATAAATTGGATTTGAATTGGTTTTAAAAATAACCAGAATTTCCAATATATGAACTGGAATAGATTGGAAACGAAATTATCTTCGGAATATTTCGATACTGGATTCCGTGATTATACAGATATTGTGGAGGAATTTGGAAGATATATATATCGTTATTCCCAATATGATATTTGTTGATTTCAGAATTTGATATTGAATATAAACCGATATAATTTCTATTCAGAGGCTTATACTTAATATTGAATTGGATTTTGGGTTTATCGTGAATGGTGTCTTTATTAACACTGTTCTTAAACCCAATTGAGAAAAGATTAAATCTTTTAATTAAGATTTAATGAAGTTTACCAATTAATTAATATTTAATTGGAATTGATTTGAAATTGGATTTTGGGTTTGTCGTGAATGGTGTCTTCATTAACACTATTCTTAAACCCAGTTGAGAAAACATTTAATGAAGTTTACCAACTAATTAATATTCAATTGAAATTGAATTGAAATTGGATTTTAGGTTTGTCGTGAATGGTGTCTTCATTAACACTGTTCTTAAACCCCGTGTGAAAAGAATAAATCTTTTAATTAAGATTATTAGTGTTTCCAGATAATTAACATTTAATTGGAATAAAATGGAATGTGAATTGTGTTTATTGTGAACTGTGTTTTAACGACATTCGTTCTCTAACCCGATTTGCAGTGAAATGTGATTTGGAATATATAAATCTTTTACTAAGATTTAATGGAAATTTCCAAAGTATAATTTCCAATTTAATATATTAAATTGGAATTGAGTGGAATTCGATTGGCAATAATCGAAGTGAGATACTATGGAGGAAGACTGTTAATATATATGGAATTTAAAAGGCTTTGTCATTATTCCATTTATATTATTGGTCGTATACGGAAATTGATATCGATAATATATTGATTTGTTTTTCCTTGAAGATTCCATTTTTATGGAAGAGGATTTGGGTTTATCGTGAACTTTGTTTTAAATGACATTAGTTCATTAACCCAGTTAAAGACAGGATTACATGTTTAACATTGTATTTCGAACTATATGGTTGATCTCTGCTAAATATTTATCTATTTGGTGGCGGAGAATATATTCTCTTGCTTAACACCCTTCTCTAAGACGTACGAGCTTAGAGGTTATATATCGGCAGAAATCAATAGTATGGTGTAGATTGTCGATGCGACATGTTTATGATTCCAAAGTTAAATAATCATTAATATTGATTTTTGGGAAGATTAAAACCAAGTGGAGTTTTAATGAATCTTTAATTAGATTGAAAAGAGAATGTGATAATTTAAATTATCAAATTCAGGAAATGATCGAAAATGGAGTAGCACCTGTTTTACTCCAAGCGATAGTTAAATCTTTAATTAGATTTGAATGTGAAATAGTAAATAAAACTTACCGCTAACACCATGGTGTTAGTTATGGAGTATTACCAGTTTTGCTCCATGGGATGAATAGGTTGGAATTGGGAAACAAAAGAAATGATTACTTTGGTAAGGTGCGCTAATCCCGACTAGTTTGGATAAACCTTAATTTGGTTGAATTGATATCCAAAGGAAGATTAAAGAATAAATTTAAAAGAATATATCTTTGATAAAATTAAAGGGAACCTTTCCCAATGTATATGAATATTTAAATAAAGGAATATTCTGGATTGGAATGAAGCATATGTTGTGTTTTTATAGCAATTGTTTATTATATACGCGAGTTATTCGGAAAGGCCAGGTTTATACCCATTCTGAATAACTGATTCGACGACAAGTCAACGATGAAGACGGTGGTTGAAGACCAGAGGTCTTCACGTCGTTTGGATGATTACTGATGTCTTGATTGGGCTGTACACCCAGGACAAGGTAATAAGTGGTGATCGTCCAGACGTACTTGGAGATCGACCGGATATGCGAGGACATCTCTCCTGTATTGGTGGGATGAGGAATAAGGTGCCTTTGGTTTCATTTAGACCCAGAACGAACTTGTAAATGGATGTGTGTCTGACATTGGATTTTATTTTGTGTTGATTGAATTCTATTAAATATATATCTGTTTGGTGGCGGGGAATTTATTCTCTTATTCAATACCTTTCTCTGAGACGTACAAGCTCAGAGGTTATATATCGATAGACATCAGTCGCATAGCGTGAATTGCCTGTGTGGCATGCTGAGATGCAAAGGATCGAGACTTCTGTTGAAAAGAAGAGTCTTGTGGTTGATGATCAAAGCACGACTTTAATATAGCATAGCTTTATGTAGCGTTAATTCGTGAGCTTCACACCTCGGCATGAACCAGAAACAGGTTGAAGGACTACAGGGAGGACATGCGTTTATTTCTAGCTAGGAGTGGGTCATGGTATGGAGCCCAGACATTTTTACTTATGTGGATGTTGGAAAGCAAGGTACCTGGGATATATCGGTCACTACGGGGCCGATGGATGATATGGTCGACATACTGACCATTATGCCCCATAGGGCAGGGAAACTCATTGTTTAGGAATAACCAATCCTCAAACATAAGGGAGGACCGCCCCTGAAGATCCTAGGTGTAGTTGCGACTATAGCCTGAGACATGGTAGGCTAGATCGTCTCGAATTCGGCAAGGATGATGCCTTGCCTTGGTTCATAGATGGAATCCAATTTCCAATACAACATTTCAGTTTTAATTGTAGAGCCTAGTATGGCGACTTAGTGGGATGGGGCATTATGCCGTCTATGATTGATACATTTATATTTGAAGTTGATTTCTTTACTTATAGTAATAATAAAATATGAAATTTCACGTACCAAGCATTTTTGGCTATTATATGGTAAAACTTTATCCTCTAGCTGGCGTTGTATTGTGTGATAAGACCTGAGTCTTATAATAGCTTCATTTTTCTTCTTTAGCATTGCGCTGTTTTTTTATGCTCTAGTATTCTTGGGGTTAAAACCCGTTCCATGTTATATGGCGTTGTCCTCTGATTTACCTTACTTTAAAACCAAGTTCATAACCGTTTTTAGTTCTCACACTAGTCACATGACTGACCTGGAGTTTGTTGTTTTAACCTAAACTCTGGGTGCCATATTTTCCACATGGGCAGCTAGTAGTTGGGTTTTTGCAGATATTTTCTTTTCTAGGATCCTGGATTTATAGCTGGAGTTATATTTGGAAAGCTCTGTATCCATGTATTTCTTTCAGTTGTATTTTGTATTATTTTCCGTTGCATTGTAATTTGTAAATCTCTGATATTTATCAAATGTATATTATTTGTTCATACTTTGTATATTCTTGTACTCTGATGTAAATTGTTGTAATAAACAATGAAATGTTCTTCTGTTTGTATTCTGATTTTTCGTGTTCTTAACTCAATCCGGGCTTTCCCTTACGGGTGAGTTTGGGTCTGTCAACTATGAAACCAGATCGCTACAGTTTCCCTCTTTCCTATGTTTTCCTCTCAGCCTCACGTTTGCCTTCCACTTCCCATTCCATTTGACACTTTCGAAGCTTGCTTCTCTAATCCTTTATATATATAATATAACGGCCCAAAAACCGAGCCTAAAGTCCATGTCTCCACTTGATATTCATGAACCTCCCCCTTTGTATCTTCTTCTTCTCGTAATAAATTTATATTGCCTGCAACATTTAATCCACTTCCCCGACTTCTACTTATTCCCTCCTACTCACGCACATACCCATGCATGCTTCCATGACACCATCAACCCATCCCTAAACCACAATCTAACACAACCAACATTTCACCCTTCCACTTCCCACACGACCTACCCATGGTGGACCCCATCTCATTTTCCAAACTTCAGTGAACCCACTCTTTCCCTTAGCAACACACGAACGCCCACCGCGACTTCAAATTGTCGTTGTCACCCCTCAATCTCATTAGAAAAATGCTGCAATCCCAATACATTTTCCACCACCCATTCCCTAGGTCAGAAACAACCGCAGCTCTCCACCGTGAACTGCGCCACCATGCTGCTGAGTTGGCTACACCTTGCCAGAGCTCCAAGTTTACCATCAACTAATAGGATTGGATTAAGGAACTTTGCATATATATACATATGTGTGTGTTTGTGTGTGTATATATTAATCTATGTGCTCGGTTTCTTTTTTTTATGTGGTGCGGTCCTAAACATGAAGAGATGGCGATCTGAAATATGAAGTGGAGCTCGACTAAAATGAAGATTCAGGCGTGTATATTTATAGTTAAAACAAACCGTGGCGGCCATGTTATATGTGTATTTATTTATTACCCTTAGGTCTGCACACATTAGCTAGGCAAAAGAAAATAGACACTGCCTGTTCGTACCTTACTCAGCGATAGGGAAAAATTTTCAATTGCGTAAAGTCATGCCAGCATACATGAAAATCTAGTAATAGGGTAGACTGATACATAATATGGTAGCCTGTGTTCTTATTTCCTATCAAAGCTGATGTAACGACGTTTGTGTTCTCTTTTCCAAATATAGTGACATTTAGTTTTAGGCTTACGTTTTGGTTTTAGGCATGTGTGGTGTACTAGATTGTACTTGCTTGGAAATGAAGGAATAGGTACGAAAATATAGGTTGTGCGTGTTGTCTTGTTTTCAAGAGTAGGCAAGTTGGAGAAAGGAAAATTGGGGTGTACAACTATGAAGAGTAGTCATAGCACTACAATGTTCTTCTGTTTTAGAATGTACGCCTCTGTGTGGTAGCTTGTCCTTTTCAGATGGCAGTGTGTGTTCATTTCCATAGGGCTGTGAATTCACATTTCATTAGGTAGTTAGGCTGCATTTGTAAATATATTTTATTATTTCTTAGATTAGAAACTTATTATATTATAGGGTGATGATACAATACCCGAAAATTGTGAAGTACAGTCTTCTACAATTCACGGGTTGCTGTAGGATGCAATCGTGGAACATAAAATTAAAGGTTTGATGGAATTTCGGGCATGATTTATTTCGGATAGAATAGCAATTTCGTATATTATATTACCTTAATACAGTCTCACATAATCTTCAAACGCCACGGAAATAGACACGTTGCTATATCTAGACGTTCTGGTCCCAATGAAATTTATTTCGTTGAAAACTGACTTCGTTTGCACAAATCATTATTTAAATTTCAATGTATCTATCGGTTCACATTTAAAATATCACACACTGAAAAAATAACTCCAACTGGCTCTAAATTGGAAATCTAGTAAAAATTAGTTCTACGTATTCCGATAAAACTCATTTCATCGAAAACGGTGGTCGTTTGGAAAAATAATTATTTGTACGGCTTGTATAATACCATAAAAATATTACAAAACCATTAAATTAAATAATACTAATTATTATTATTATCAAATACATCCAAGTAAAATTATATATCACTCCAAATATAAAATAATATGAAAGTATAACCCAATATTAACATTTTCAACTTGAACGATATTCGAATATATAGAAATTCCTTATTAAATAAACGTTATAATTTATAATCTAATTCCATAGCGACAATTTTAAAATTTGATTTGGACATAACTTGCAATATATAAGCAGAAATCTCAAATTTTCTCTTTCATCAGAAAATTATAATCAATCTGATTCGAACGTTTCTTGTTTCGTAGAATTCAAATTAAAACGGATTCTATACATCCAACTGAAGTTCAACACTTAGTATTACGAACTACCGCGCCGTTACGAGTTCGTTTATAATTAAATATAAATATAAACATTCAATCGCCGTTTAATTAATGGATTTAATATTATAATCCATTAATACTTCAAATAAATATTTAAACCAATTTAAATATTCAAATTCAAATAGCAGAAAAATCCAGGTCGTTACATCATCCAACTTGATTTAAAATCAAACATTTCTTTTTGAAAGAAAAGGATGATCCTAAGATCGATCCAGAAATAAACACGGACTGTTTTTAACTTACGATAACCCAAAATGTTTTTAAAATCATATCTTGTTCTGATATTTTAATAGTGTCTAATCACAAATAAATATCAATCTAGCGGAACACTTGCATCCCACGCTCCGCATATATGGTATACAATCAAAACCCGGATTCTTATTGGAGACTGGATTTCCAACTACAACAAGGTATGGAACCACCTTCCGATAGTGTATCTCTAGAGGCGAATACACGGATTCAACAAGAACATCTTGCAACCCAGCCACACATGACAGACCACTCATTTCGCTTGAGTGTATCGAATGTACATCACCAACGGTTTGGAGCTACCCACCATTTCCCAAAAACGAACAACATCGAAATAGATTAAAGAAGGAAATGGATTTTCTCTAGATAGGTGATTATACACCCTAATTAGGAGCGACCCACTTAGCCATGCTGCCTGCCCGATTTTTTTGTCATTTCCCGGTTGATAAGGCTTGAGGTTTAACAAAATATCATATCACCATTCACTTTGAATGCCACATTAACAGATCAACCAAATCACTAATTGACGTCCACAAAAATACTATGATCGTTAAGCTAAGAAAAGTGCCCCTCTCCGCCACTAACAAAATTACGTTAGTAAATATCAACGTATGTGATTTGTAAGAAATACTCTGTCAAACATTCGTCCATACAAGTCATCCAGGAACAGGATGAACCGAAGGAACCCTCCTACCCCATCCTAGGTATCACCCTATAAATCAGTAGCGAGTAGTCCTTGCAATCCATAGATTTCAATCACGATAGAACCACCGTATATCTCTGGTCATGAATCAGAGATATAAGTAGCTCTTCCGTTTATAACGATACACGGTCTTCAAATTCTCTGTCTTGATCAACATCTGATATCTGCCACATTTTCGTATTTGCTGGTCGGAATGGTATTCGAACATAAATTCGATCCTGGTCTTTCCGTACCAGCAATCATATAGGCCAGATTTGATAGTTGGTTAGTTAACTATCAAATAAAAACAAACATTTAATCATAAAATAAAAATTACTGGTTCAATACTCAGCATCACTTGGCTTCTTAAATTAAAATAATTAGCGGTGGTTAATTTAAATATTCCAAAATTGGGAAAACAACACTTCACTTCTTACTCTAATATATATTAATATTTGCAAAACCACTCCATTTCAATACTTAGAAAAATATATTATAAAAATATCCAATCTTCCATTTGATTGTCGTTTGCAAAACAATTATTACAGCATTACTCATTATCGATAACCGAGAAAATCAGTTTAACCTATTATTCGTGAAATAATCATTACGAAATTCCTTCTTCATTTCCGTTACTTCAACACTCATTAGTCCTTAACCGTAAATTGGTAAGAGAATACTCCCCCCTAGGTATCAACCTCGAAGACCGAAATCAACGTCAGATTAACACTCAGAGAATCACTCAACTTAACTAATCTCCAGTCAGGTTCCAATTCTTTAATTTCTTACCTTAATTCCTTATCTACCCCTTATATACTACTTCTAATCCATTCAACCATTTCCACTTTGAAAATCTCATTTCAATTCCATTCATCTTACTTAATTTCATTATTAAGTATCGCTAATTCTAAATCAATGTCATAATCTCATATTCCTCTTATAAACCTTATTTATAAACTCAGATTTATTATAAAACCCTTTTGAATCGATTTCCTTTTTTACTTAATTCAATTATTAAGTAAACATTTATTTTAAGCTATTGTGTTCACTTAAAATCCTTTTTATAAGTTCATTCATAAAAACTCGGGTTTTAAATAAACCAGATCATAAACTCTTTTAACAATTTAACCATATTTTATTACAAAACTCAATCACTAATTAAATGATTTTCATTTACAAAGTAATCTCTTAAATTAAAATAATAATCTACTTCAACATTAACTACTATAAAAGTAGTTAAATGCTTTATAAAATAAACAATAATTTTTTTTAAAGTCCTATTAAAATTAAACAACTATTTGTTAAACCACCTCATTAGATTAATTAAAACAAATTAATCAAATTTCCCATTTCAATTAAAATAATTGAGTTTAGCCAAATGAAACCATGATTTTCTCATTGATCAATCTCAATTAGTCCCTCCTTTAAATTAATTAATTAATATAATGAATTTAAATAACTCCATTTAATTGCCTTAATTGTTCCCACTTTTAACCCTTCGGTTAAATCTCTATTCACTTGCTTATAATTCTTATTATAAGAATTTGCTTTATAAACCCATTAAAAAAATTCACAAACTTAAATAATAATAATAATAAATATTAATTTTCTTTTTAGTAACCTTCATTCAAAAATAATAGAATAAAAAATCTCTCCTCGGTTATAAATAAATTTTATAACTTCACTTCCTATCGATTCACCTAACGGTAAATCAATATTTATAAAACGATTGACTTAAGCTACCTGATGCCAGTTACCCAACCAATATTGTCCACTGGTTAATATCATAACAAACGTTGAATTATGATTCAACAATCAATAAAAAAATCAATCATCTAATCAGGTTGGTCAAACAGTTCATATAATTGAAATACGAAAATAAACAATAAATTTTTCAGGAATCCAGCTGGATCCCTCCAACCTGTTTTTACCTGCATTCAAATACGTTATTCAATTCAATAAACAATATATAATATTAAATGATAAATAAATAAATAGCAGTAATCACAACATCCATATTTTTATTTAAAACGATTATATTATCATAAACGTAACCAATAAGGTAAGTTACCTCGTTTGGAAATAATCGTCAGAATAACAATTAGATTTCATTTAAAACAAATGAACATTTAGATCAACCAATTAATCCAATATATAAATAAATATTTGGCACACAAAAAACAATTATCAACCATAACAGACAAATTAAATCTTGACTTATATAAAATATAAGTGGGTAAAAACTGAGTGAGTTATACTTACTTTGATTTTGTTGAAATGGTTCGTTTTAGTTAAATTAAACAGTTGTTTAATTTAATCGGAAACCCCTGCTGCTTCCAAATCCGTCCAAATTTCTCTAGTATGTTTATCTCGTCATCACAACCGTGATGCAAGTTGTTTCGTTTAATTCAAACCTTGCATTAGAAAGTTATTACCAATATAAGTTATACGATTTTAACTAATTAACTAATTTTTAATCCTATGATTAAATAATTGTAATTAAAGTAAATTTACTTTTGTTAAATTACCCACGCTGATGCTTTTGAATTGAAAATGGTTACATAGGCCCGACTCTCATAATGGTTCCATCTGCTCATGTTCAAAAATTTAAATTACCGGCTTATTCCCACATCCATGTTCTTTTATGTTCACGTCCTCTTTCTTTTTATTTACTTCTCCATGCATGGTCACACTGTTTTGTTACCCATGTCTTCATTCAAAATGACCCTTCGAAACTCCCCCAACACCCATTCTCCCTGCATATTATTCTTGTGCACGAACCCGTGTAAATAAAATTAATATAAAATAAAACTGAACTTATATAAAATTAAACGGACCTTGCATTTTAAAAACGAGCCCAACACATTTCCTACCCCCTCCTAGATCCACGGTTCTCTCTTCTCCTATGGATTGTTTTCAAGACCTCCTGCTACTCAAATGTCCATCACCGTATGTCTCCTCCTTCCCCACTACACTGATATCCTCACCACTGTCGTCCTCCTCCTTTTCTTCTCCTTCTCTTTGACCTCCTCCACGTCTTGATAGACTTGAGCTTGACCTCTGCGTCTTTGGCTTCCTTCCCGCATCGTCTTTCTTCTAGCAAAACTCATGTACACCACCTCAACACCTTCAAACGTGTCACCCTGACATCCTCTTCCCCATTTCTTCTGTCTATATTCTGCTTTTATATATATCTATAACCCACGTTTTCCATGCTTTAGCCTCTCCCCCTTGCCAGTTCTACATATTCGAACCCACTCACCCACACAAGCCGATCCTAGCTCCACCAGTTCTCCGGCCACGACACTCCTCCTACCTAGCCTTAACCCATTGCGATGACCCCAAACCCCGTACAGACGGTGACAAGGGTAATCTTTGGAATATAACACATAAACAGATAATAGCAGAACAGAAATAAATAAATACACCAGATAATGAACAATAGAATATTCTGGATAAACGTAATCATCCAAGTTACACAGTATACAGGATCATACTTAGTACAAATACAGTTCAGCTATACATAAATGTCTACAGCGGAAAACAAACATAATATGTACAATAGGAGCTAAACAGAATAAAAAGAGATAAATGATAGAATCCATCTGTAGCTCTAACTATCTAGACAAAGCCTGCTAAAACCTGAACACAAGGCTGCCCGTGTAGAAAAAGGGGCACCCGAGTTTGCAAGTGAAACAAACTACGAGTCAGTCATGGGACTGGTATGAGAAATCTACTCAACACATTTAAAATATGGCTAATCACAGGACCACGCCATTTTCGTGGAACAGGTTTACTCCAATAGATTGCCAGTGCTTTAAAACAAATAATTCTTTTAAACATCGCAATGCTTTTTATAAAAATGAAGCCATTATAAGACTCAGTTCCCATCACACAATGCAACGCAAACCGGAGGATAGAGTTTTACCTTATAATGGCCAAAATATGCTTGATACGAATAAAACAAAAGCATTTGATATTATTACTAGTGTTTATAGGTTTCAAAAACAATTTCAATCATAACTATCAATCATAGACGGCATGGGTACCATATATCATTTCGCTATATATATACAATCAAAACCGCATAGTCACGTATTTGGAAATTGGATTTCCGTCATGAACCAAGGCAAAAGATAGTCCTTACCGACTTCGAGACAATCTAGCCCATGTCTCAGGACCCAGACTCAGGTGGGCCCATGGATTGTCAGGGTCGGTCCACCGATGTGGATTATTATGCCTGAACACTACGTTTCCCCGCCCTTTGGGGCGTAAATGAGCCAACGAATGACTCCATCGGTCCTGGATCGACCGATATAACCGAGGCGCCTCGCAACAGCAACAACCACATATGTGAAAATAGTATAAATGTCAGCCAGTTTAAGCACCGACACCACCTCTAACTAGAAGGAAATGCATGCCCTCCCTGAGGTCCTTCTCCCGTTTCTGGTTCATACCGGGGTGTGAGGCTCGCGAATTCACGTTATACACAAAGCTACGCCACACAGGCGATGCTTTGATCATCAATTACAACACTTTGCTTTTCAACAGAAGCCCTGATCACTGCATCTTAGCATGCCACACAAGCAATTCACACCATGCAACTGATGGCAATATATTACACAGAATAAATTCCAATGTCATACACACAATCCATTTACATGTCCATTCTGGGTCTGAACGAAACCGGAGGCACTATATACCTCGCAAACCCATCGATCTCCACGTACGTCTGGACGATCACTACTCATTATCCATATTTCGGGATGCCTCCCAATCAGGACATCAGTTACCATCCAAACGAGGTGAAGAACTTCGGTCTTCGACCACCGTCTTCATCTTTGATTTCTTATCGTCGATTTAGCTATTCAGAATGGGATAAACCTGGTCTTTCTGAGCAGCTTGGGTATATAATAAACAAGTGCAACACAAAAACACATACGCATCATTTCAAATCATTAGTTGCTAACCGTAAATCAGTAAGAGAACGATTTCCCAAATATTAACCCCGAAGGCCGAAACCAACATCAGATCAAAACCCAGGAAACCATTCGACTTAGCCAACCTTCAGTTAGTTTCTAAATTTCACATCCATATCGTTTATAATATTTTTATAACGATTTATCGCTATTTTTATTTATTTTAAAACAGCCAATTTATTCAAGCGACGCTTCGGGCCATATCGCGGCCGTGGCGATGTTTTTCTTCAGATTTGATTTACACATATCTGAAAATCTAACCGTTGGATCTTCACAAATTTTATATCATTAGAAAGATCTTTTCAAAACGAATCCAACGGTTCCAGTTTTGGGAAAATCCGACGGTCGGATCTCCCGGTATAATCGTTTGAAGTTTCGATTTCAAAATATGAACTGCAACGTCGTTATTCGATTTAATATAATTATATTTATATATATATAAATATAATTGATTCTAGCGCTGTTTTTCTTCAGATTTGAATTAAACATTCTAGACAATCCAACCGTTGGATCTTTACAAAATTGGTGTCATTGGAAAGATATTTCCAAAGCGAACCCAACGGTTTCGGTTTCGGGAAAATCCGATGGTCGGATCTCCCGCACTAATCGTTTGAAATCACGATTTCAAAACACGAACTGAGCGTCGTTATTCGATATATTTCAGTTCCATTTATATATATATATATCGATTCTTTGATTTCAAAACTATATTATTTTTATACATTTGATAAAAATGATATTTTTATCCAACCGACAATTATTTCAACACTTCACTATTTTCGACTATTCGTGTATATAGTAAAAATGTGATTTTTATTGTAAAACAATTCATTTCAAAACACGATTATTTTATATAGTTCATATAGATGTTAAAAATATGATTTTTATTATAAAACAATTTATTTAAAACACGAATACCATTCAACACATGAATATGATTCAACGAACGAACTTCTATTCAACACGGGAAGGTTTTCTATTCAACACACGAATATAGTTTCAACATAGGAAAATAATTCTAACACATGAATATTATTCAAAATTTCGGTAGCATAACGGCAGGGTAGTTAAAACCGGGGCCGTTCCTAGTACGGCTCCTCGCTCTACCTTAAGCCTCGCAACTTTTGACAATGGGGAATCATGCATCTAGTTCGCACGCAGGCGGCATGCATATTTTTTTCATTTCCACAAACTAATCCTATGTGGTTTCAACCAAATAATTCTCAACCACAAACGGGTATTTTTCAACCACAATCAATCAATTTCAACCACAAACAATTCTAATTAACCATTCGCTATCAATAAATTTTCACACCAATCAAAACCAATAAATATCGTCCATGGTTTGTGGACGAGGGGCGTATATATATATATAAGCATTTCACTTCTATTTCAACACATATATATTTTTACAACGCATATATAACTTATACATCGAACGTACAACTTATACAACGCTTATACAAGAGGTGTACAACGCTTATATAACTCATACATCGACTATATAATTTATACATCGTCGCTTTCCATATCGTTTATAATTTAGAAATCTCACTTTGGGTTCCATTCCACCAAAAATAGCAGAAGGCTCAGAAAAATATGCGGTCTCTTCTAGAATGTAGAAGACGTCCTCACGGTCACGATGTTTCCTGTTTCATCAAATTTCGTCAATACACGAAAAAGATATGATTTTTCAAAGTTTGCAACACTTAAAAGTATAAAAACAGTTCAGAATTACATAGGCCGTATACCTCAACGCTTTGCTCCAAACTAGGGTTCGATTTTTGGCAAAATCTGTAGCACTTCACTGAAATCGAATGGTACCACGACGAGGAGCTTCCGGAGAGGCGCAAACTGGTGGGTCCCATGTCCAGTTCGAACGCCTGAATTGGTGGCGGCGGCGGCACGAAGTGGCGGACTTCGTGGGGCTCGACCTCGAAGACCGTGCAATGGGGAGAGGTGCAACCTGTATAGATTTGAAGAGGGGAGAGAGGGATTTCGAGATTAGGTGGTGGCGAGGTCTGGAGATGGACAGAGCGATGGGAAAGCGGCTGGGAAGAAAGGAGCTCTGGCCGCCGTTTAATCGAGGGTTTCCTGGAGGTTTTCGGGGATTTTTGAAAATAAAAATAATGATGGGAAAAAAATGATTGGCCCATACTTTATTAAATTTTAAAATAGTGTTTTCTTAAATGAACTCCTTCTCTAACCCAACGACTGTCGCCCCTAGCTAAATACCCCCATTCCGAACACAATGGGATATGTTTCGAAAGCCCATTCGACTATTTCAGTCAGTTTTTCTTCAAATTAATATATATAACATTCAATATTCGATTTGAACGTACATTTCAATTTGCTAGGGCCACAAACTGATTCAAAAAATTCCATAAAAATAAATCTAGCTATGTATTGACGATACGGTCCGAACAAAACTAGTTTCGTCGAATTCTGAGACTGTTTGAAAAATGACCCATTTCTGGTCAATCCAATTTAATAGAAATCGACCAAACACATTTTCCTTTGCCACGCTCACATATTAGCTTCAAAAATTATGAAATTTGAAAGCTAGCAATAATTTGACATCCCGGATCCAACAAAAGTTGTTTCGTCGAATTCCGAGGTCGTTTGCAAAATGGCCATTTTCACGGGCTATATAAACTCCATAGCGACCTTTCAGAAAATTCATTTGGCCATAACTTTTGCTTCCTGCTATGAAACTTCGATTTTCAGATTCGTTAGAAAGATATTCACTAACAGATTTAAATATTTTTGGTTTCACTCAAATCCGTTTTGTTTTGCACCCGGTACAGTCAGTCAAAGTTTGAAATGAAAATTTGAAACTGCCGCGCCATTTCAGGCCTTGTTTATAATTAGAATTAATTATATTCGTTTTCAAATGTCGATTCAAACTTACTTTTCATCGTCATTATTTATAATATTTATTTTAAATATTTAAAATCCACTATTTTAGCCAATTTAAAATTTTTAAATTGGTTCAGATTTTCCGTGTCGTTACACCCACGTTTCTATTTATTTTCTTTTTCCGAAATGATGACCCTGGTTAATGGTTATGAATTGCGTTTAACTAGCAGAAAGAAAATGGTGACATCGCTCACTATTTATAGAAGTGGATAGGATAAGAAGAACATCCATCATGGCTACAAGGTAGGATGGTGAGTCTCAAAGCTTAGGCATGTGGAAAACTACAGCTAGAGGAGATGCAAATTAAGTGGTTTGAAAATATGGGGAAAAGAGTAAGTTTTAGCTGTGTGTGAAGTATGGATCGCATGTGCATGAATCTGATGAAATAGGGTAGTGGCTACCAGCTGCACGAAGAAATGTAGGTTAATTGCACCCTTATTTATGTGGAGATAGAGTAGGTTAAGAACGACTACATATGTATTTTAATTTCTTGGGGCTTAAGAAATATTTACTTAGCTTCAAAGTAAAGTATTTATTATATTTTTGGATTTTGGTATGGTTATATACATCAATATTTACCGCTGACCATTAAAAAATTGCATCGTTACACCCAAACACTAAATGAAACAAAAATAAACGTACCGCTACGTCTCAACGTTCTGAACCCAATGGAACTTGTTTGGTCAAAAAAGGACTCCATTTTCACCATGACATTATATAAATTCCAATTTATTTATCGGTTCATCTTTAAATTGCACACATAGATAAAACAACTTCGATAGGCTCCAAACTGGAAATCTAACAATAGGTAGTTATATGTATTCCAATAAAATTCATTTTGTCAAAAATGGAGATTGTTTAAAAAATGGATATTTCTAAGGCCTTTATAATATCGATATAATATAATAAAATCCAAAACAATTCAATTAAAATTAAAATAAATTATTATTATCGTATATATCCAAGTAAAATCTTATACAGCTTTAAAATAAACCAATATATATATTTTCAACTCAATGTCTACAAATCCCGGGCTAAACGATATTTGAATCATATAAAAATCTTTTATATTTTATTTAAATAAACGTTATCATTTATTAACGAATTCCATAGTGACTATTCTAAAATTTGAATTGGACATAACAAACAATTTATAGCATGAAATCTCCATTTTTCTCTTTCATTAAAAAAATTATAATCATATAGATTCAGGCGATTCTTGTTTCAAAAAGTTCCGACTTAAAATGGATTATGTATATTTAATTAAAGTTCAAAACTCATTATAACGAACTACCGCGACATTACCAGCTCGATTATAATTTAAATATAAATTAAATGTTTAAACGTCATTTAATAATAAATTAAATATTATAAATCCATTTCTAATTCTAAATCAATATTTAAAATAATAAATTAAATATTCAACTACTAAAAATACGTGACGTTATAGGCACATAAGCCTGGAGACTACATTCACCGGACCAGAGATATGATGCATAAGGAAGACATACCTATGACTCAAATACCAAACTTATAAGCATATCACATAATATAATGATGCACGTAATACTTTAGTTTCAAATAGCCATCAAAATGTAGACAAATAGACGCTTAAAGACAAAATTTCAACGAATACTCGTTATGACGAAATATAAAAGTAAATTCTTGTAGCAAGTAGGGCACATTCACGCAGCGCGAATGACTTCCCAAAATCTAAAACTACAAAGAACAAAATCATGCTTGACCAAAAGAAAGTACCTTCTATTAAGAGTAGTGGTCGAGACATTTGATAATATATATTTCTTTTGTTTTCATTGGGCTTGTACCTGGGCTCAGCCCATTTCCGCTTATCCTTCTATTTATATTGTACTGATAATACATTGTACATTATCTCTCGTCAGTTTTACAATTCTATTGAGAAATAAATCATTTTACATTGCTTTTCAGTTCTGAAGTATTCTCTTAACTAGTATTTTGCAAATCTCAACATGGTATCAGAGCGAACTCATTGTGCTTAATAGAACTCGTTCATCTTCTGATTGTTGTTGATTCTCAGACAAAGTTTCTGAGATAATCTTTGTCCATCAGAGTAAATTCTTCATTTTGACACTTCCCATCAAAGATTTGCATCTTATCACTTGAGAGTTGCTTCCCAAACTAGAAGAACTATGCCTCGCCAAGCAATATATTGGCTGCATCAATTCTCCTAGTTAAAGCTTGAGATAAAAGATCTGAATTATCAACATAGTCTATCAAGATTTTAAAGAAATCACTGCAGTTGATCAAAAGCCCATCCAGAAGAACTTATTAGAGTTTCATTGGTATAAGTTCATCAGAATTCATTAGGAATTCATTCAAGAAAAACTCATCATCAAAGTTCTTTTGGTTGCTACAGTGATCAAATATAGAATTTCTCTAGTATCCAAATTCAAAGACTATCAAATTCAGTTTTGCTTTTACCTGTTTTCGTTGATTTCTCATCTGAATTCAACCATGACGAATCCTCCTGGTTAAGGTGATGAATCCAGTGCTAACGTCTCCAGTAATAGGGCTCCTTTGTCATAGAATCAACCAGATCCAATTCAAGATTTGATGAAAGCCATCATTAAACCCCAAAGCCAACTTATCTCAGTTCAGCTTGATGAATCAAATTACCTGTTATGGAAATTACAAATGGAGACAGTTGTCAGAGGTTATCGACTTGAAGATTACATATTTGGAACAAAGATTGTTCCACCTAAATTTGTACGTTACAGTGAAGAAAAACTTATCAAAATCCAGAGTTCTTGCATATCAAAGACAAGATAGTCTTGTCTCCTCATGGATGATGTCATCCATTGAGGCAACAATTTTTCCTTAATTAATTGGTGTTAAATCTGCTCAAGATGTGTGGTCAACAATTGAGAGGAATTTTTCTGCCCAATCTTCTACTCGTATTATGCATTTTAAAAGACAGTTTCATAGTACAAGAAAGGGTGACTTATCTATGAATGAGTATCTACTGAAGGTAAAGAATATATGTGATCAGTTAAACTCAACAGGTCAGAAAATACCAGAATCTGAACATGTGCTATCAATTGTTAGTAGACAGGATGATGACTATGAAGCAGTTTCAGCAATTATTTTGTCAATGGATCCCACACCCACACTACAGTATGTGTACTCAACACTTTTATCTCATGAAGGAAGGATAGACCACAAGAAAACTATTAATTTCGATCTATCAATCAACTATACTTCATATGGTAGAGGAAAGAATCAAGGTAACTGTGACGATCCCAAAATTCGTGTGACGGTATTAAGGATAATCATTGGAATATAACACATCAATCATCATAGCAGAGCACAAATAATAGTAAAAAAAATAAATAGAATAATTTTACATTGATATGGCAGCGGAATCATAACATGTAACAACATCAGAATAGCACAACGTAGGATATAACTTAGTAAATAAAAGGGGAATGATCAGTCACCATTGCCATAGGCGGAATATATACATACAGTGAGACATAATAAAGGTATCAGTCTACATCGCCTGAGGCGGTACATATACATAATTTAGTAAGTACTGGAAGTAAAACAGTCTGCATCGCCATCGGCGGAATCATATACATAAGATAGGCGGAAAGTCAATAGCCAAAATACAAATCTAATCCATCGCCATCAAGCCAAAAGTGCACTCCGTACTGCAGTGCCAAGCAAAAACAACCTGTCATCTGTGAACTAGGCTGCCCGTGTGAAAATAAGGGCACCCGAGTTTGCAAAGTGAAACAACCAACGAGTCAGTGATGGGACTGGTATGAGAAATCTACTTAACTGGTTAAATAACATTAATAAGGAAAATCATAGGACCACGCCACTTTCGCGGAACGGGTTTTCTCCAGTGATTGCCAGTACATTTGAAACAAAGTGAATTCTTTAAAACAACGCAATGCTTTTTAAAAAGAATGAAGCCGTTATAAGACTCAAGTCCCATCATACAATGCAACGCAAACCGGAGGATAGAGTTTTACCTTATAATGGCCAAATATGCTTAATACGTGTAAAGCAAAATCATTTGATATTATTACTAGTGCATATATGTTTCAAAAACGAATATCATCATAAATATCAATCAAAGACGGCATAAGTGCCCCATACCACTATGTCGCCATACTAGTTCTACAATCAAATCCATTATTTCGTATTGGAAATTGGATTTCCGTCATGAGTCGAGGCAAGGGGCAAACTCCTCTCCGCTTCGAGACACTCTAGCAAATGCCTCGGGACTACGCACTCTAGGGAACCCTTGGATCTTCAGGGCCGGTCCACACTTACGTTAGTGGATTGGCAATTCCTGAGCACATGTTTCCCGGTCCTAACAGACCTAAAATCGAGGCGCCTCGCATTCCAACAACCACATAGGTGAAAAGTAGATATAAATGTCAGGGCTGGTAGGTCACTGACATCACCATAGCTAGAAAGAAACGTCGTGCTCTCCCTGTAGTCCTTATCCCGTTTTTAACTCATACCGAGGTGTGAGGCTCGCGAATCCACGCTATACACAAAGCCAGGCCACGTAGGCCGTGCTTTGATCATCGAACGCAAGACTTTACTTTGCAACAGAAGCGTTGATCACTGCATCTTGGCATGCCACATAGGCAATCCACTCCATACGACTGATTTCTATCGATATATAACCTCTGAGCTCGTACGTCTCAGAGAAGGGCTGTAACAACCCGCAAATTCTGAACCAATTTAAAAAACTTTATTTTAGAAAATTTTAATGAATTTTATGAATATAAAATAATTTATTTAAATAATAATGGGCAAAATTTATTTTAATTGAAGTTAAAACGAATAAATTTAATTTAATTATAAAACGAGCCTGAAATGGCGCGGTAGTTTGAAAATTTAATTTTAAACTTTGACTGAATGTACAGGATTCAAAATAAATTAGAATTGAGTGAAATAAGAAATATTTAAATCTGTTTAATCATATCTTTCTAACGAATCTGAAAAATTGAAATTTCGTTTTAAAAATCAAAAGTTATGGCCAATTCAATTTTTAGATAGGTCGGTGTAGAATTTAATTATATATAATATATAGGGCCCAAAAGGCTACTTTTCACATACGAAGGAATTTGGACTCGAAACCATTTCCATTGAGTCCAGAATGATGTTTCTGTATTTAAAAAGTATAAGCACTTATATATTTTGAGTTTCAAAAATTATTTGTTTAAAAATGTATTTTTAATATTAAATATATAGCCCTTGAAAATAGTCATTTTTCAAACGACCTCCGTTTTCGATGAAACCACTTTTGTTGGATCCGGAATGTTAAGTTTAATTTTTCATAATTTTTGGAATTAATTTGTGGTCGTGGCAAAAAGATTTCTGTTTTGTCAATGTATAGTTAAATTTAAACGACTTAAAAAATGTCATTTTTCAAACAGTCTCAGAATTCAACGAAATTAGTCTCATTAAAACCGTATCGTCATAAGAAAGCCAAAAATATTTTTTTGGAATTTTCGGAGTTCGTATGTGGCCCCGACATATTTAAATGTACGGTCAATAATTAATTAATTAATTTTTAATGGTATTTTAAATAAAATATATAAAGATTTCGGAATTGGACCCGGAGACATGTCCCATTGCGCTCAGAAGGCCTCAAAACCTTAAGATCGACAGTAAGTAGGCCCAAATCGGGGAAAGTCCAGATTTTTCACTTTATTTCACGTAAAAAGGGATTAAGGATTAAAATATTATTAAAAATTTTGGCTGAAACCCTAATTCTAATGGCCAGCCGCCGCCCAGATTTCGATGGCCAGAATTGCTCCAATTTCAAATGCTTATAACTTTTGATCCGCTCAACGAAAATCGACGCATAATATATCAAATCGAAGGGAATTCAAAGACCTTCAATCCGTATGGTGATGATCGTAAATTGTTAAGCGGTTGGTGAGATAACGGGGCATAAAGTGCCGCCGTTCGCAGCTCCATGGGGCCCACACGCCACCACCGAACGGCGCGCCATTTTAGGCGTTAGTGGAGGAGGAGATGCTCGACATCGGGGTGCAAGTTGATCATCGTCTGGAGGCTTCTAGAGGGGTGCGATTTTGGCATTGGAATTGGGGTTTGGGTTCGGTGGTATACGACGGGTTTGGAAAGGAAGAAAGGTCCTCTTTTTTTTTTCTTATTATTTTATTATTTAATTATTTAATTTGTCCGATCTTTAAAAATCCATAACTTGATCATACGAGGTCCGTTTTACAAACCGTAAGTTGCGTTGGACTCGTCTTTCCGAGAGCTTCGCGATGGCGCAGACCGCAGCTGAAACGGAGACAGTCAAATTTTGGCCAGAATTCAATGTGAGAATTCAAATTTTCATTATTTAATTAATTATTAGTTTATTTTCTTGCTCTAAAATAATTGTGTGATGATTTAATTCAGATTTGCGATGATAGTTATTCAGAATTCGTTGATATGTGTTATTCTTGATTGTTGCGTTGATTGATGTTGTATGTTAATATGTTAATTTGATACTTATTGTGTTATGATAAAATGTTGAAAATGTCTCATTAGATTTAAAATAATAGTTTTGTTATGAAACGTTATGTAAGAATTAAAATATCATTTTATTTTAAAATGAAATGTTAGACCAAGATAACATGTTTAGTTAAAATATTTCTGTAAACAAAAAAAATCACGAATTTAGTTAGAACATTTTTTGGTAGAGAACAAATTTACATTTTAGTTTGAAATGTCACATTGATGTAAAATTGGCATTTTAGTTTTAAAATGTCAATATTAGGAAGGAATGTCATTTTATTTATAAAATATGAGAATTTATTTTTAATTTGATATTAATTAATTTAATTATTATTCTTTTGTTGTTTAATATTAAGAGTATTGGGAACATTTGCTGATATATCAGCAATAATATAGAACATTTGCTGATATAAAAGAAAAAGTTGACATCTTTACATTGTAACATAAAAGTGAATATTTTTACATTGTAGGTAAAAGAATGAAACTTTATGATGTAAAATAAATTGCATTGTCATATGAAGTAAAAGAATGAATTTACACTGTATGAAATAAATTACATTTTTATATGTTATTTATGAATGAATTTACATCGTATGAAATTAATTACATTTCATTTTGGTATTTATGAATGAATTTACACCGCATGAGTAAAATTACATTTTTATATGTAATTAATATATGAATTTGCACCGTATGACAAAAATTACATTTTTTCTATGTAATTAAAAATGTAAATTTGCATTGTATGATAAAAATTACATCTTTCAATGTAATTATAATATGAATTTATATTGTATTATAACAATTACATCTCTTTATGTAATTGGGACATGAATTTACAATGTAAAATAAAATTTACATTTTTATATGTAGTAAGAAATTGAGAATTCGCATTGATATTAAAATAACACTTTTGTTAAAGATATTGCATTAGAATAAAAAGATAATTTTTGTCGCTTTTCTTTTTAGAATTAAAAAACATATTTTGTCACCTTTTCTTTTTAGCATGAAAAGGGTCATTTTTGTCGCTTCTTCTTTTTAACATTAAAAGAACATTTTTATGTCATGTTTCTTATTAGCATTAAAAGAAGCATTTTTGTTGTTTTTCCTTTTAGTAATATAAAGAACATTTTGCTTTCATTTCTTATGATAATATTTTATCGTCATTTTGAATGCGGTAAAAATAGAATTGTTAATGTTGAATATTTATCGTCATTTTGAATGCAGTAAAAATAGAATTGTTAATGTTGAATATTTTATCGTCATTTTGAATGCGGTGAAAATAGAATGGTTAATGTTGTCATTTTTATCGACATTTTTGGTGCGATAAAAATAGACAATGTTAGTGATTCATTTTTATCAACATTTTTGGTGCGATAAAAATAGACAATGTTAGTGATTCATTTTTATCGGCATTTTTGATGCGACAAAAATAGCAATGTTTATGTTACATTTTTATCGTCATTTTAGATGCGATAAAAAGAATATATTTTTGTGTAACATTTTATTTGTCTTTCTAGAGACAATAAAAAGAATAGAATTAAAGAATTACATTTTTATGTAAAATTGCTTTTATTGAAAAGAATAAATATAGATGATGAGATTTTTTATTTGTTAATAATAAACAATGAAAAAGGGGACATTTACATTTTGATGTAAATAAACAATAATAAATTTTTTTTATTCAAAATGTAAGTTAGAAATAAAAAGATTGTTTGCATTCTATGATGCAAACGAAATGTAGAAAATAGAAAATACATTTTTATTTGCATCCTATCATGCAAATAAAATAAAGAGATAAAATTTCATTTGTTGTTTGCAACCTTAGTTGCAAACAAACAAGAAGATAAAAATTGCATTTTTGTTTGCGAATTTAGATGCAAAACAAATTTATTAAAAACAAAAGTTACATTTTTATCGAAATTTTTAAATGCGAACAAAGCATTAAAATAAAAGTTATATTTTTAATTATTTATTTATTTCACTTGATGTAAATAAACATAAAATAAGAATTTGTTCTTTTATTTACATTTCTTGATGTAAATAAAACTAGAAACTAAATATTACATTTTTATTTGCATTACTCAATGCAAATAAAACATGAGAATAAAAAGATACATTTTCATTTGCAATCCTTAATGCAAATAAATTATGAAATGAAAAAGTCACAATTTTTATTTACATTCCTCTATGTAAATAAACATCAAATTAAAAAGTTGAATCTTTATTTGCATTCTCTATTGCAAATAAAGCATGAAATGAAAAGTTATAGTTTTGTTATTATTTGTATTCCCTATTACAAATGGGATTAAAGATTTTATTCTTCTTCTCATTTGTTTACAATGAAAAGTACTGAAATAAAAGATTATATTTTTATCGACATTATACATGCGATAAAGGAATAGAAATAAAGAATTCATTCTTATTGACATTTTACAGGCAATAAAAGGAATATAAATAAAAGAGACATTTTTATCATCGTGTTATATATTGTGTATTACACTGCCATAGGCAAGTTACCTGACTTGTTTATGTGATTGGGTCGATTATTTTTACACATCGCCCAAGTGCACAAATAATTTATTATTTGTTTGTTGGTTGAAACGCCACACGGGTGTTGGGATGAAAATTAACATACACTAATCCCAATATTTAGTTGTATGTTGATCATTAGATCGACAGGCTGCGATGAGCGTTATTATTTAATTTAACGCTTACACAGTTGGAATTTACACTCTGGATGTAAATGGATGACTTGATGATTATATTGTTACTGTTATATAAAATATGTGTGATATCCATATAATCCAAATTATATGGTAAATGATTGAGTCGCTTTCTGATTCAGGTGTTCTTTTAAATAAGAATATTCTTACATTAGAAATTCTTTTTATATAAAGAATATATTTTTAATCAAGTATATGTTAAAACAAAGAATATTTGTAAAAGATAAAAATCTTTTATGTAAAGAATATTTTTAATGATTATTTCTAAAATATGTTATCTTATAATAATGAATTAATATTTAAAGGGAAATCCTTTAATTAAGATTATTAGAATTTGCAATTATATTTCATGATATGAGATACATTGAGATGTAAAGTGGATTTATCGTGGACGGTGTTTTTAAACGATATTTGTCCTTTAATCCAATTTACATTGAAATTTTTATTTGGAATTTATAAATCTATTTTATAGATTTAACAAAAGCATTTTCTAAAAATCTAGTTTTCCAATTTAATATATATTAAATTGGAATTAAGTGGAAATTCTATTGGTAATAATCGAGATGGGCTTCTGTAATAGAAGACCGATATTATATATGGAATTTAAGAGGCTTTTCCGTTATTCCATGTATATTGTTAGTCCGATACAGAAATTCACATCGATTTTGTATTGATTGATTTCTATGGAATTCCATATTTTGGAAATTGATTTGTGGGTTTATCGTGAACTGTGTTTTAAATGATACGAGTTCTTTAACTCGTTTAAAAGAAGATTTATTCTTTAAAATAAATGATCTGTGAAAATGATTTTTGATATTAAATCAAATTTAGAATTTTAATAAATCTTTTAAGGAAGATTTATGATTTAATTTATTAATTTATCTTTGATAGAATTAATGAAAATCTTTTAATATGAATATCTTATTAAAAGAATATTCGGGGTCGGAAGGTGACATAATGTGTGATTTTCCAATATTTGACTTTTAATCACAAAATACGCGAGTTATTCAGAAAGACCGGGTTTAACCCATTCTGAATAATCATCACGACGATCAAGAGTCGAAGATGAAGACGGTGGCTGAAGACCGAAGGTTTTCACATCGTTGGGATGATGACGACTGGTATCTTGAATTGGGACAGTACATTCCAAGGCAAGATATTTGGTAATGATCGTCCAAACGTATTTGGAGATCGATGGATACGTTGTTTCGCTCAGACCCAGAGCGGACTTGTAAATGGATTGTGTGTCTGACATTGTATTCTTTTCTACTGTATTTTTTTGAACGCTACCGATTATATATTTCTATTTGGTGGTGGAGAATTTATTCTTCACTTAACACCCTTCTCTAAGACGCATGAGCTAAGAGGTTGTATATATATTGGTAGATGATCAACGATACGGTAGAATCTGACAATGTGGCATGCTAAGATGCAATTGATCAAGGCTTTGTTGAAAAGCAGGCCTTGTGGTTGATGATCAAAGCACAGTCTATTTAGGCATAGCTTTGTGTATATCGTGACTTCGAGAGCCTCGCAGCCCGGTAGAGTCTTAAACGAGAGAAGGGAACGCAGGGAGTGCACACGTTTCTTTCTAGCTAGAAGTGGTGTCATGGTATGGAGCCCAGACATTTACTTATGTGGTTGTTGGATTTTTAGAGGCCTCGGATTTATGTGGTCGCCCTCGGCCGTATTATAGGTTCAATAGGACCGGGAAGCGTGTGTTCAGGAATAACTAATCCACTAAAGCAGTTGTGGACCGGCCCTGCAGGATCCAAGGGTTCGCCAGCGTCCGAATCCTGGGACATTGCTAGAGTGTCTCGAATCGGTAAGGACTTCCTCCCTAGCCTTGACTGATGATGGGAACCCAATTTCCAATACGCCCCTTACAGTTTTGATTGTATTACTAGTACGGCGACATAGAGATGGTAGCTATGCCGCCTAGGATTGATATTATGATTGAAATGTTTTAATTAAAATATATACACACTAATAATAATATCGTATTTTGCGTATTTATCATTTCTTGACCATTATAAGGTAAAACCCTATCCTCTGGTGTGCGTTGCATTGTGTGATGGGACCTGTGTCTTATAATGGTTTCATTTTTCTAAAAAGCATTGCGTTATTTGATGATTTACTTTAGTTATGCACTGGCAATCCAATGGAGTAAACCCGTTCCGCGTTAGCGGCGTGGTCCTGGGATTAGCCTTCTATTTAGATAATTTAGGTTAAGAATTCTCACACCAGTCCCACGACTGACCTGTAGTTTGTTTCACTTTGCAAACTCGGGTGCCCTCTTTCCACACGGGCAGTCGAGTAGCTCATTTGGCAGATATATTAAGCAAAGATCCTGGATTGAAGACTGAAGCTGTGGCCAGAATGTTGATAGCCTTCCACTGAGATTAGTTCCGCTGAAATGTATTAATTTTTGTAATTTATCTTCCGCTGTAATATTATCCAATGTACTCTGACATATATTCTGTACTCTGATGTAACATTTATTATGATGTTATAAAAGTCTTCTGTATTTGTTCTGATGTGTTGTATGCCCAAAGTTGATGTATCCGCAGATTTCCATTCTTTGGTTCAGACCTGTGTGGTTTATGGTCGGTTCGAAGGGTGGGAATTTCCGGGTTATCACAGTTGGTATCAGAGCTCTGGTTATCTCTAATCTTTGGGGTACAACTCATTAGAACTGAACAAAAGACTCGTCAGAGGTAGGATTAGTAATGTCCTATAAAACAGAATTCTCATTAGAGATAGGATCAACAGTCTCCTAGAATGAGAAAACTCATTAGAGATGGGGTTAGTAATGCCCTATAATGAGTTCAGAGTGAAAAGTCTATAATTAACGTACTTGTAATTATATATATAATTCGATTTTAGAAAATATGATTTTTGAATACATGAAAGTTATATATTATGAAAATATAATCAACTAATTGATTAGAAATTGTATTGTGTGAATTTAAATTCATCTAATTAAATTATTAAACAATAAAAGAATGAAAATTAAATTGGTTGAATAAATGACTTTTAGCTTCATTTCCTTTTCGAGGACGAAAAGATTTTAAGTGGGGGAGATTGTAACAACCCGCAAATTCTGAACCAATTTAAAAAACTTTATTTTAGAAAATTTTAATGAATTTTAAGAATATAAAATAATTTATTTAAATAATAATGGGTAAAATTTATTTTAATTGAAGTTAAAACGAATAAATTTAATTTAATTATAAAACGAGCCTGAAATGGCGCGGTAGTTTGAAAATTTAATTTTAAACTTTGACTGAATGTACAGGATTCAAAATAAATCAGAATTGAGTGAAACAAGAAATATTTAAATCTGTTTAATCATATCTTTCTAATGAATCTGAAAAATTGAAATTTCGTTTTAAAAATCAGAAGTTATGGCCAATTCAATTTTTAGAAGGGTCGCTGTAGAATTTAATTATATATAATATATAGGGCCCAAAAGGATACTTTTCACATACGAAGGAATTTGGACTCGAAACCATTTCCATTGAGTCCAGAATGATGTTTCTGCATTTTAAAAGTATAAGCACTTATATATTTTGAGTTTCGGAAATTATTATTTTTTAAATGTATTTTTAATATTAAATATATAGCCCTTGAAAATAGTCATTTTTCAAACGACCTCCGTTTTCGACGAAACCACTTTTGTTGGATCTGGAATGTCAAAATATTGTTAAGTTTAATTTTTCATAATTTTTGGAATTAATTTGTGGCCGTGGCAAAAAGATTTCTGTTTTGTCAATTTACAGTTAAATTTAAACGACTTGAAAAAGGCCATTTTTCAAACAGTCTTAGAATTCAATGAAATTAGTCTCATTAGAACCGTATCGTCATAAGAAAGCCAAAAATATTTTTTTTGGAATTTTTCGGAGTCCATATGTGGGCCCGGCATATTTAAATGTACGGTCAATAATTAATTAATTATTTTTTAATGGGATTTTAAATAAAATATATAAAGATTTCGGAATTGGACCCCGAGACATGTCCCATTGTGCTCAGAAGGCCTTAAAATCTTAGGATCGACAGTAAGTAGGCCCAAATCGGGGAAAGTCCAGATTTTTCACTTTATTTCATGTAAAAAGGTATTAAGGATTAAAATATTATTAAAAATTTCGGCTGAAACCCTAATTCTAATGGCCAGCCGGCGCCCAGATTTCGATGGCCAGAATTGCTCCAATTTCAAATGCTTATAACTTTTGATCTGCTCAATGAAAATCGACGCATAATATATCAAATCGAAGAGAATTCAAAGACCTTTCAATCCGTACGGTGATGATCGTAAATCGTTAAGCGGTTGGTGAGATAACGGGGCATAAAGTGCCGCCGTTCACAGTTCCCTGGGGCCCACACACCACCACCGAACGGCGCGCCATTCTAGGTGTTAGTGGAGGAGGAGATGCTCGACATCGGGGTGCAAGTTGATCGTCGTCTGGAGGCTTCTAGAGGGGTGCGATTTTGGCATTGGAAAGGGGGTTTGGGTTCGGTGGTATACGACGGGTTTGGAGAGGAAGAAAGGTCCGCTTTCTTTTTTTCTTATTATTTAATTATTTAATTTGTCCGATCTTTAAAAATCCATAACTTGATCATACGAGGTCCGTTTTACAAACCGTAAGTTGCGTTGGACTCGTCTTTCCGAGAGCTTTGCGATGGTGCAGACCGCAGCTGAAACGGAGACAGTCAAATTTTGGCCAGAATTCAATGTGAGAATTCAAATTTTCATTATTTAATTAATTATTAATTTATTTTCTTGCTCTAAAATAATTGTGTGATGATTTAATTCAGATTTGCGATGATAGTTATTCAGAATTCGTTGATTTGTGTTATTCTTGATTGTTGCGTTGATTGATGTTGTATGTTAATATGTTAATTTGATACTTATTGTGTTATGATAAAATGTTGAAAATGTCTCATTAGATTTAAAATAATAGTTTTGTTATGAAACGTTATGTAAGAATTAAAATATCATTTTATTTTAAAATGAAATGTTAGACCAAGATAACATGTTTAGTTAAAATATTTCTGTAAACAAAAAAATCACAAATTTAGTTAGAACATTTTTTGGTAGAGAACAAATTTACATTTTAGTTTGAAATGTCACATTGATGTAAAATTGGCATTTTAGTTTTAAAATGTCAATATTAGGAAAGAACGTCATTTTATTTATGAAATATGAGAATTTATTTTTAATTTAATATTAATTAATTTAATTATTATTCTTTTGTTGTTTAATATTAAGAGTATTGGGAACATTTGCTGATATATCAGCAATAATATAGAACATTTGCTGATATAAAAGAAAAAGTTGACATCTTTACATTGTAACATAAAAGTGAATATTTTTACATTGTAGGTAAAAGAATGAAACTTTATGATGTAAAATAAATTGCATTGTCATATGAAGTAAAAGAATGAATTTATACCGTATGAAATAAATTACATTTTTATATGTTATTTATGAATGAATTTACACCGTATGAAATTAATTACATTTCATTTTGGTATTTATGAATGAATTTACACCGCATGAGTAAAATTACATTTTTATATGTAATTAATATATGAATTTGCACCATATGACAAAAATTACGTTTTTTTCTATGTAATTAAAAATGTAAATTTGCATAGTATGATAAAAATTACATCTTTCAATGTAATTATAATATGAATTTTTATTGTATTATAACAATTACATCTCTTTATGTAATTGGGACATGAATTTACAATGTAAAATAAAATTTACATTTTTATATGTAGTAAGAAATTGATAATTCGCATTGATATTAAAATAACACTTTTGTTAAAGATATTGCATTAGAATAAAAAGATAATTTTTGTCGCTTTTTCTTTTTAGAATTAAAAAACATATTTTATCACCTTTTCTTTTTAGCATGAAAAGGTTCATTTTTGTCGCTTCTTCTTTTTAAAATTAAAAGAACATTTTTATGTCGTGTTTCTTTTTAGCATTAAAAGAAGCATTTTTGTTGTTTTCCTTTTAGTAATAAAAAGAACATTTTGCTTTCATTTCTTATGATAATATTTTATCGTCATTTTGAATGCGGTAAAAATAGAATTGTTAATGTTGAAAATTTATCATCATTTTGAATGCGGTAAAAATAGAATTGTTAATGTTGAATATTTTATTATCATTTTGAATGCGGTGAAAATAGAATGGTTAATGTTGTCATTTTTATCAACATTTTTGGTGCGATAAAAATAGACAATGTTAGTGATTCATTTTTATCGACATTTTTGGTGCGATAAAAATAGATAATGTTAGTGATTCATTTTTATCGGCATTTTTGATGCGATAAAAATAGCAATGTTTATGTTACATTTTTATCATCATTTTAGATGCGATAAAAAGAATATATTTTTGTGTAACATTTTATTTGTCTTTCTAGAGACAATAAAAAGAATAGAATTAAAGAATTACATTTTTATGTACAATTGCTTTCATTGAAAAGAATAAATATAGAAGATGAGATTTTTTATTTGTTAATAATAAACAATGAAAAAGGGGACATTTACATTTTGATGTAAATAAACAATAATAATTTTTTTTATTCAAAATGTAAGTTAGAAATAAAAGGATTGTTTGCATTCTACGATGCAAACGAAATGTAGAAAATAAAAAATACATTTTTATTTGCATCCTATCATGCAAATAAAATAAAGAGATAAAATTTCATTTGTTGTTTGCAACCTTAGTTGCAAACAAACAAGAAGATAAAAATTGCATTTTTGTTTGCGAATTTAGATGCAAACAAAAGTTACATTTTTGTCGAAATTTTTAAATGCTAACAAAGCATTAAGATAAAGTTTACATTTTTAATTATTTATTTATTTCACTTGATGTAAATAAACATAAAATAAGAATTTGTTCTTTTATTTACATTTCTTGATGTAAATAAAACTAGAAACTAAATATTACATTTTTATTTGCATTACTCAATGCAAATAAAACATGAGAATAAAAAGATACATTTTCATTTGCAATCCTTAATGCAAATAAATTATGAAATGAAAAAGTCACAATTTTTATTTACATTCCTCTATGTAAATAAACATCAAATTAAAAAGTTGAATATTTATTTGCATTCTCTATTGCAAATAAAGCATGAAATGAAAAGTTATAGTTTTGTTATTATTTGTATTCCCTATTACAAATGGGATTAAAGATTTTATTCTTCTTCTCATTTGTTTACAATGAAAAGTACTGAAATAAAAGATTATATTTTAATCGACATTATACATGCGATAAAGGAATAGAAATAAAGAATTCATTCTTATTGACATTTTACAGGCAATAAAAGGAATATAAATAAAAGAGACATTTTTATCATCGTGTTATATATTGTGTATTACACTGCCATAGGCAAGTTACCTGACTTGTTTATGTGATTGGGTCGATTATTTTTACACATCGCCCAAGTGCACAAATAATTTATTATTTGTTTGTTGGTTGAAACGCCACACGGGTGTTGGGATGAAAATTAACATACACTAATCCCAATATTTAGTTGTATGTTGATCGTTAGATCCACAGGCTGCGATGAGCGTTATTATTTAATTTAACGCTTACACAGTTGGAATTTACACTCTGGATGTAAATGGATGACTTGATGATTATATTGTTACTGTTATATAGGATATGTGTGATATCCATATAATCCAAATTATATGGTAAATGATTGAGTCGCTTTCCGATTCAGGTGTTCTTTTAAATAAGAATATTCTTACATTAGAAATTCTTTTTATATAAAGAATATATTTTAATATAAAAATATATTTTTAATCAAGTATATGTTAAAACAAAGAATATTTGTAAAAGATAAAAATCTTTTATGTGAAGAATATTTTTAATGATTCTTTCTAAAATATGTTTTCTTATAATAATGAATTAATATTTAAAGGGAAATCCTTTAATTAAGATTATTAGAATTTGCAATTATATTTCATGATATGAGATACATTGAGATGTAAAGTGGATTTATCATGGACAGTGTTTTTAAACGACATTTGTCCTTTAATCCAATTTACATTGAAATTTTTATTTGGAATTTATAAATATATTTTGTAGATTTAACAAAAGCATTTTCTAAAAATCTAGTTTTCCAATTTAATATATATTAAATTGGAATTAGTGGAAATTCTATTGGTAATAATCGAGATGGGCTTCTATAATAGAAGACCGATATTATATATGGAATTTAAGAGGCTCTGCCGTTATTCCATGTATATTGTTAGTCCGATACAGAAATTCACATCGATTATGTATTGATTGATTTCTATGGAATTCCATATTTTGGAAATTGATTTGTGGGTTTATCGTGAACTGTGTTTTAAATGACACGAGTTCTTTAACCTGTTTAAAAGAAGATTTATTCTTTAAAATAAATGATCTGTGAAAATGATTTTTGATATTAAATCAAATTTAGAATTTTTAATAAATCTTTTAAGGAAGATTTATGATTTAATTTATTAATTTATCTTTGATAGAATTAATGAAAATCTTTTAATATGAATATCTTATTTAAAGAATATTCGGGGTCGGAATGTGACATAATGTGTGATTTTCCAATATTTGACTTTTAATCACAAAATATGCGAGTTATTCAGAAAGACCGGGTTTGACCCATTCTGAATAATCATCATGACGATCAAGAGTCGAAGATGAGGACGGTGGCTGAAGACCGAAGGTTTCACATCGTTGGGATGATGATGACTGGTATCTTGAATTGGGACAGTACATTCCAAGGCAAGATATTTGGTAATGATCGTCCAAACGTTTTTGGAGACCGATGGATACGTTGTTTCGCTCAGACCTAGAGTGGACTTGTAAATGGATTGTGTGTCTGACATTGTATTCTTTTCTACTGTATTTTTTTGAACGTTACCGATTATATATTTCTGTTTGGTGGTGGAGAATTTATTCTTCACTTAACACCCTTCTCTAAGACGTATGAGCTTAGAGGTTATATGTATATTGGTAAATGATCAACGATACGGTAGAGTCTGACAATTTGGCATGCTAAGATGCAATTGATCAAGGCTTTGTTGAGAAGCAGGCCTTGTGGTTGATGATCAAAGCACAGTCTATTTAGGCATAGCTTTGTGTATATCGTGACTTCGCGAGCCTCACAGCCCGGTAGAGTCTTAAACGGGAGAGGGGAACGCAGGGAGTGCACACGTTTCTTTCTAGCCAGAAGTGGTGTCATGGTATGGAGCCCAGACATTTACTTATGTGGTTGTTGGATTTTTAGTGGCCTCGGATTTATGCGGTCGCCCTCGGCCGTATTATAGATTCAATAGGACCGAGGAGCGTGTGTTCAGGAATAGCTAATCCACTAAAGCAGTTGTGGACCGGCCCTGCAGGATCCAAGGGTTCGCCAGCGTCCGAATCCTGGGACATTGCTAGAGTGTCTCGAATCAGTAAGGACTTCCCCCCTAGCCTTGACTCATGATGGAAACCCAATTTCCAATACGCCCCTTTACGGTTTTGATTGTATTACTAGTACGGCGACATAGTAGATGGTAGTTATGCCGCCTAGGATTGATATTATGATTGAAATGTTTTAATTAAAATATATACACACTAATAATAATATCGTATTTTGCGTATTTATCATTTCTTGACCATTATAAGGTAAAACCCTATCCTCTGGTGTGCGTTGCATTGTGTGATGGGACCTGGGTCTTATAATGGTTTCATTTTTCTAAAAAGCATTGCGTTATTTGACGATTTACTTTAGTTATGCACTGGCAATCCGATGGAGTAAACCCGTTCCGCGTTAGCGGCGTGGTCCTGGGATTAGCCTTCTATTTAGATAATTTAGGTTAAGAATTCTCACACCAGTCCCACGACTGACCTGTAGTTTGTTTCACTTTGCAAACTCGGGTGCCCTCTTTCCACACGGGCAGTCGAGTAGCTCATGTGGCAGATATATTAAGCAAAGATCCTGGATTGAAGACTGAAGCTGTGGCCAGAATGTTGATAGCCTTCCACTGAGATTAGTTCCGCTGAAATGTATTAATTTTTGTAATTTATCTTCCGCTGTAATATTATCCAATGTACTCTGATATATATTCTGTACTCTGATGTAACATTTATTGTGATGTTATAAAAGTCTTTTGTATTTGTTCTGACGTGTTGTATGCCCAAAGTTGATGTATCCGCAGATTTCCATTCTTTGGTTCAGACCTGTATGGTTTATGGTCGATTCGAAGGGTGGGAATTTTCGGGTTATCACAAGGGCGTTAAACAAAAGAATAAATTCTCCACCGCCAAACAGATATATATAACAGAGATCAATCAGTATAGAACAAAATCCAATGTCAGACACACAGTCCATATATAAGTCCGTTCTGGGTCTGAACGAAACCGGAGGCACCATATTCCTCGTATATCCATACAATCAACACATACGTTCAGACGGCTACTACTTCCGTTCCTTCACGGTAGCTACTCCAATCAGGAACCTCGGCAGCGCCCATCCAAATGATATGAAGATCGTCGTTCTTGAACCGCCTTCGTATTTTCAACTTCGAATCGTTCGATCAATTATTTGAAATGAGGGTTAGCTCGGCCTTTTCAAATAATTCTCGTATAATTAGAATTCAAATCAATTCTTTCCATGGTTATATTAGTCGACATTCACATTTCAGTTCTTTAGTATTATTTTCACGTCAAACACTACATCCATCAAATATCAAGCAGGTCAAGCAAAATTGGTTTATTTCCAATCCATGTTGCTTATAATATTTTATAACGATTTTTTGCCATTTTTATTTATTTAAAAATGGCCATATTTAATTAAACGGCATTTCAGGTCGTGCCGTGGTACTGTTTTTCCCCTAATTTGTTTTACACATATCGGAAAATCTAACCATTGGATTTCTACAAAGTCTATACCACTGGGAAGATATTCCCAAAGCGAACCCAACGGTTCCAGTTTCGTGAAAATCCGACGGTCGGATTTTCCACACTAGTCGTTTGAAGTTACGATTTCAAAATACGAACTACAGCGTAGTTATTCGATTTAATTTAATTATATTTATATATAAATATAGACGATTCTGGCGCTGTTTTTCTTCAGATTTGAATTAAACATTCCATAAAATCCAACCGTTGGATTTTTACAAAGTTGGTGCCGTTGGAAAGATATTTCCAAGGCGAACCCAAAGGTTGCGGTTTCAGGAAAATCCGATGGTCGGATCTCTCGAACTAATCGATTGAAGTTACGATTTCAAAACATGAACTGCACGGCCTCGATTCCTTTCAATTCTATTTACATATACATATACACACACACATACATATATATATAGTTCATTCTTTAATTTCAACATCGCTTTCACTTCAAATATTTCACTAACGCCTTTATATTTTGACAAATTCCAATATCGTTTTTACTTCAAATATTTCACTAACGCCTTTGTATTTCGAAAAATTTCGCCATAACCTCCTTTGTATGGGAAGGGGTTTGGAAATTTATTGGGCCGTGTTAGGTACCCAATAAATCCTATGAAGCATACACATATTTATAGTGATATATTCTGGTGTTTACAGGGGAGCGTGTATAGATAATAACTCCAGAGAATAAATTCTCATCACCTTGTCAAGCCTGAGGGAGCGTGTATTTTTAATTACTCCAGAGGATAAATCCTCGTCACCTCGTCCCGTGGGGGAATAAATAATCCATGTGCCGTATCTAATGACTAGAGAGACGTGATTATTGTCAACTCCAGACCCTTGTGGCATTTTTATTAATCTGGCAATTTATCGTTATATTTTATATAGTCCATATCAGTCATCAGTTCAACCTGTAATATATAATCATCGCCATACAAGCCTCTCGCTCGTATGGTAAATCTTCAACCTCGTCACACAAGCTCCAAATGCTTATGTGGAATATGATGAAATATGCCTATCGTCAAGAAGTATGCCATGTAGTGTAGTTCAAAATTAATTGTTACTATCCTATGGCGATGTTTATTATTACACACAGAATAACCAGCACTCCGCATCCAATGGCATTCACAGGAGTTGATATAAAAATAAAATTGCGCAGCCAACTCATCAAGGCTTACCTATTTGTCGGGCACGCAAATAATTTCTTTACTCTACAGCTAATCCATTTTCCCTGTTCGACACATGTATATATATGCAGAACAAAGCTAATAATAATATTTCTAGCGAACTAATATTTATTTCAACATGTGTGTATTTTTATCAAAGCATATACACGATAAAAGTAATATTTTTATCATCAAAAATATTTATTCAACACGTGAATGTTTTTAACACTTCATATTCACAATAAAAATGTAATTTTTATTGTCTAATCAATTTATTTAAAATACGAATAACATTCAACACATGAATTTCAATTCAACACATGAATATTCTTTACAGTTTGTATATATATAAATGCGATTTTTATCGTTAAAGCTATTTATTTAAAATTCGAATAACATTCAACACATGAATTTCTATTCAACGAATGAATTTCAATTCAACACATGAATATTTTTTACAGTTTGTATATATGTATATGTGAATTTTATCGTTAAAGCTATTTATTTAAAATTCGAATAATATTCAACACATGAATTTCAATTCAACGAATGAATTTCAATTCAACACATGAATATTCTTTACAGTTTGTATATATATAAAAATGTGATTTTTATCGTTAAAGCTATTTATTTAAAATTCGAATAACATTCAACACATGAATTTCAATTAAACGAATGAATTTCAATTCAACACATGAATATTCTTTACAGTTTGTATATATTTATATATATGTGATTTTTATCGTTAAAGCTATTTATTTAAAATTCGAAAAACATTCAACACATGAATTTCAATTCAACGTATGAATTTCAATTCAACACATGAATATTCTTTACAGTTTGTATATATATAAAAATGTGATTTTTATCGTTAAAGCTATTTATTTAAAATTCGAATAACATTCAGCACATGAATTTCAATTCAACGAATGAATTTCAATTCAGCACATGAATATTCTTTTCAACATATGAATATAATTTCAACAAATGAAAATTATTCTAACACATGAATATTTCAGAAAATTTCGGCAGCATAACGACAGGGTAGTTAAAACCGGGACCGTCCCTATTACGGCTCCTCGCTCTAAAAACCTCACGGTTTTTGACAATGGGGAATCATGCATCTAGTTCGCACGCAGGCGGCATGTTTTATTTTAATTTCCACAATCCTATTCTAATTTGTTTCAACAACAAGAGGGTATTTCTCAACCACAAAGGTATGTTTCAACCATAAAGGTATTTTTCAACCACAATATCAACCACAAACAATTATTTTCAATCATTCGTCATATTATATATTTTCACGTCAATCAAAAGCAATAAATATCGTCTATGGTCTGTGGACGAGGGGAGTGTATATATATATATATTATTTCTATATTTCACTTGCATTTAAACCCAATTCAAAGCATATATGTTTCATACAACGCTTGTATAATTTATACATCACTAATATAACTTATACAACACATGTACATGAGGTATACAATGCGTATATAATTTACACTTCGCTTATATAATTTATACAATACGATTTCATTCACACAATTTAATCTAGATTCCTCACATTGGTTTTTGAAGTGCTAAAAATCGTAGGTAGATCAGAAAAATCCGCGGTCTCTTCCTGATGGTAGAGAGCCTCCTTGCGGTCTCGATGCTTCCTGTTTCATCGAATTTCATCAACACATGTGAAAGATATCATTTTTCAAAGTTCAGATAAAATAAGGTCTCACCTTTTCAAACCTTCCAAACTAGGTTTTAATTTCACGCTCGATCCGTGAAGTATTGTCACGATCAGGTGCTGCAACGTCGAAGAGCTTCGAACAAGGTCTCCAGCGCCGGTGGTGGCACTCAACTCGGCGGTCACTGTAGCGCACGGCGGAGCTCCAAAGACGGCGTCTTCCTCGAGGTAAATCGACGCAAATACCACACTAGTACTGTTGAGGGTTGGATGGATTTATAGAGGAGGGAGAGATGAACAGAAAACTCAACTAGAGGGGGCGGTGAAAACGAACGTGGCGGCGCCGATCGGGCCTGGAAGCTTCGAATGCTTTTCCGTCGTTCGTGGGGGGGTTTTGATCGAGTTTTGACTGGTCAACGTGAAGTGAGAGAAAATAAAGGGAGTGGCCCATTATATTTAAATTTTAAATTCCAAAATTATCCCTTCGAACAAACGAACACCAATTTCAACCCAACGACTGTCGCCCCTAGCTAAATACCCCCATCCCGGACACAATGGGATATGTTTCGTTGGCCAATTCGACTGTTACAGTCAGTTATTTTTCAAATTAAAGTATAAAACATTTAATATTCAATTTGAACGTATATTTCAATTTGCCAAGGGCACAAACTGAATCGAAAAATTCCAGAAAAATAAATCTAGCTATGTTTTGACGATACGGTCCCAACAAAACTAGTTTCGTCGAATTTTGAGATCGTTTGCAAAAAGCCATTTTCTGGTCGACCCATTTTAACAAAAATTGACCAATCACATTTTCTTTTGCCCCGCTCACATACTAGCTTCAAAAATTATGAAATTTGAAACCTAGCAATAGTTTGACATCCCGGATCCAACAAAAGTGGTTTCGTCGAATTCCGAGGTCGTTTGCAAAATGTCTATTTTCAAGGGCCATATATTCTATATAGCGACCTTTCTGAAAATTCATTTGGCCATAACTTTTGACTCCCGCTATGAAACTTCGATTTTTCATATTCGTTAGAAAGGTATTCTTAAACAGATTTAAATATTTTTGGTTTCACTAAAATCTGTTATATTTTCCACCCGGTACAGTCAGTCAAAGTTTGAGTTCAAATTTTCAAACTGCCTCACTATTTCCAATACATTATTTTATTGAAATGTTCTATTTCAATTGTTTAAATTGTTTGAAAATAACCAATTTAAAAAATTTTAATTGGTTCACATTTCCCGTGTTGTTACAATCTCCCCCACTTAAAACTTTTCGTCCCCGAAAAGGAAACAACAGTACAGTAGGAAATAAAATGTAAACGCAAAGTATTGTAAAGGTACCTTGCACCGGAGTTAGTCAGAGATGTCCACTCTGCATTTGGGGTAGGCTTGTTTAATGCTTTCCTCTGTCTCCCAAGTACAGTCTCTAGGATCACTACTCCACTGCACTTTAACTAAATGAATCTTTTTGCTCCTTAGCTCTCTAGTTTCTTTGCCAACGATCTTCAATGACTCTCTTCTGACTTCTAATTCTGGAGTAATCTCCAAGTCCTGTTGTGCTGCTTCTTCTACAACAAGATCCGGATCATGCACATGTTTTCTGAGTTGAGACACGTGGAACACACCATGCACTCCAGGCAACCAATCAGGTAATGAAACCCTATATGCAAGATTTCCAATCCGTTCAAGTATAGGAAAGGGACCAATAAATCTCGGTGCCAACTTTCCAGTTTTGCCAAATCTGATTACTCCCCTCATCGGAGAAACTCTTAAATAAACATAATCGCCAACGGCAAATGATAAATCTCTTCTTCTCGCATCAGCATAACTTTTCTGTCGGCTTTGTGCGGTTTTCAATCGCTTCTTGATGAAATCGACTTTATCCGATGCTTCTCGAATCATATCGGGCCCCAACACAAGTCTGTTGCCAGGTTCTACCCAACATGCGGGAGATCTGCACGGTCTACCGTATAATGCTTCAAATGGCGACATTCCCAAACTTGCTTGATAGCTATTGTTATAAGAGAATTCTTCCAAATGTAAGTGATCCTCCCATGACCCGCCAAAATCAATAATGCAAGCCTACAGTAAATCTTCTAGAATTCTATTCACCCGCTCAGTTTGGCCATCTTTCTGAGGGTGATAAGCGGCGCTTAGATTCAATTTGGTTCCCAATTTGGTCTGGAATGCTTCCCAGAATTTTCTAGTAAATAGTGGATCTCTATCACTGACTATATTGAGCGACACTCCATGTAGTTTAACTATTTCCTTGAAGTAAACCTGTGCTAAACTTTGAGCCGTTCTGTTGGATCTGACAGGTATGAAATGGGCAGTCTTCGTGAAGCGATCTACGAACACCCAAATACTGTCGTTTCCTTTCCTAGTTCGAGGCAAACCATCAATGAAGTCCATGGAAATATGCTCCCATTTCCATCCTGGGATATCTAATGGTTGTAATAATCCAGCCAATTTCTGCTGATCGCTCTTAACTAGCTGACAAGTGGAGCATCTGCTAACATATAATGAAATATCTCTTTTCATCGCCTTCCACCAAAATGTGCGTTTGAGGTCGTTATACATTTTGCTCACACCAGGATGGATACTGAGTTTGGACCTGTGACTTTCATCAAGCACTTCCCTTTTTAGCTCGGAGATGCCAAGAACACAAATTCTTCCTTTTAATCTCAGAACTCCCTCACAATCAACTTGGAAGCTGGAGTCTATGCCTTCTTTGATTCTTTTGACCATCTCCTTAACAAAATTATCTTCTTTCTGAACGGTCGAGATCCTGTCAGTTAATGAAGACGTAATGATAAAACTAGCGATGATTTCATTCTTTCTGCTGAGCGCATCTGCTACAACATTGGCTTTCCCTGGAGTGTATAGAATCTCAAAATCGTATGTTGCAAGGAATTCTAACCAACGTTGTTGTCTCAAGTTTAGATCTTTCTGAGTGAATAGATAATTCAATGATTGATGATTAGTAAATAGCTCGAACCTCTTGCCCAATAAATAATGCCTCCAGATTCTTAAAGCAAACACGATAGCTAACAACTCAAGATCATGAGTTGCATAGTTTCTTTCATGCGGCTTCAGCCGACGGCTGGCATAAGCGACCACTTGGCCTTTTTGCATTAATAATGCGCCAAGCCCTCTAATAGAAGCATCTGTCCATACAGTCAAGTCCTGGTTGCCTTCTATAATTGTCAATACTGGAGCAGTTGTCGATTTCAGTTTTAGCTCCTGGAAAGCTTCTTCACATTCGGGAGTCCATTTGAACTTCTCATGCTTCTTTTTAAGCTTTGTTAATACACCAGATATCTTTGAAAAATCCATAACGAATTTCTAATAGTAACTAGCCAATCCAAGGAAACTTCGAACTTCTATGGGGGTAGTAGGCTGTTTCCAGTCCTGAATCGCTGTAATTTTGCTTGGATCTACAGCAATCCCTTCCTTTGATACGACATGGCCAAGGAACTTAACTTCATCCTGCCAGAAGATACACTTAGAAAATTTAGCTTTCAAAACATTTCTCCTCAGAATTACCAACACTTTTTCTAAATTTTTTGCATGCTCGCCTTCCGACTTGGAGTAGATTAAAATGTCATCGATGAAGACCAGAACAAATTTATTTAAAACACCACGGAACACTCTGTTCATAAGATCGACGAAGTATGTTGGAGCGTTACACAAGCCGAACGGCATTACTAACCATTCGTAGAATAAATCGGGACCCCTGAAGGCTGTCAAAGGAACACAGTCTTCGGCTACGTAATTGGTGGAAACCTGTAGCTAGGTCCATCCTGGAGAATACTGTCGCCCCATTTAATTGATCTAACAGATCATCTATCCGTGGCATGGGATATTTGTTCTTCGGTGTCTGCTTATTGAGATCTCGGTAGTCAACACTCATAGAGTACCGTCTGATTTCGGGACAAACACTACTGCTGCTCCCCAATCTGAAAAGCTTGGTCTGATCAGACCTTTCCAAAGCAATTCTCGGGTTTGGCTACCTAACTCTTCTTTTTCTTTCGGGGCCATTCTTCTAATTGGGTGTACTACTGGTCGGGCATTCGGAATTAGATCTATTCTGAATTCAATTTCTCTTTGCGGAGGTAAGTTTTCGACTTCTTCAAACACATTCAAATAGTTTTTAATGACTGGTATCTTTTCTAATAAAGTGGGAGTAACTTCCAAAGCAGACCAAAATTCTTTTCTATCCGGATCTGAACCGAGACATGGTATAGTGATATGCCCAACTTTTGTTTCAACTTTAACGATTCTTTCAGCACATCTAACTTTGGCCTTATATTTTGTCAGCCAGTCTATCCCGAGTATAACATCAAATTCGGAAAAGTTCATGATGATCAAATCAAAATAGAACTTGTAGCAAGAATAAGAGACAGGCACTCTACAATATGAACTGAGAATAATAGAACCTCCTATCGGGTTTTGAACTTTAATTGGTTCTTTAAGCTTTCTTTGTTTCAATTTTAACTTATGAACAGTGTTACTAGAAATGAAGCTACGTGATGCACCAGTGTCAAAAAGTACAGAAACATGAATATTTTTAATTGTAAGGGTACCTCCCAAGATGTCGGGTTTACCTGATCCATCGGTGATAGCTGGCGGGGTCTCCCCGTCATAAACATGAGCCACCTGTGCATTCTTCTTCAAAGGGCAATTCCTGCTATAGTGCCCTTTCTGATGGCAGTCGTAGCATTCGGCTGAGCTGCGGGGGTTCGGGTTTGAGCTCTCTGGATTTGCCTTCAGTCTCTTTGGGGGCAGTGCACACATTTGAATAATGCCCCTTCTTTCCGCAGTTGTAGTAGCTTCCTTTGGGTATCCTTCTAGATTGTTGAGTAGCGGCTGCTACACGGCTAGACTCTGGCTGATCTCCTGAAGCTTTGCGCTTGTTACCAGCTTGGCTTTTGGCGCGGTCTATGTGATGACCCCAAACTTCCACAAGTGAAAGCAAGGAGAAATCATATGGAATACAACATAAATATAATATATAACAAGTCACAGAAAACAACATAGCACAGGAAATCCATAAAGTAACAACATCATAGCAGCGGATATATAATGTCATCAGCAATAGAAATTCCACAGTCACAGAATCTAAGTTATTACAACAAGTTTTTCAGAAAATGACATAAGTTCCAACTCCAAATTAAATAACATGAAATGGAAATAAGTCTGATGTCTGAAATAAAAGGAAAAATGCGATAAAGCAAAAGATAGAGGGTCTTCGAGGCTCCAAGTCATCACCTCTTCACCAAAGCAAATTCCAAGAGAGAGAATGTAAGCTGCTCCAAAGAAAGCTCCAAGTAAAGAGTAACCTGTCTACTTGGCTGCCCGTGTGGAAGAGAGGGCACCCAAGTTTGCAAAAAGGTGAAACAAACGATGGGTCAGTCGTGGGACTGGTGTGAGAATTCTTAACTAACTTATCTCATACAAAAATAAGGCAAATCCAAAGACCACGCCGCTAACGCGGAACGGGTTGTACCAATGGATTGCCGTGCATAACTACAGTGTCAGTACAGATAAATAAAACGTAACACAATGCAATGTCCTTTGAAAAATGGAACCACCATAAGACTCAGGTCCCATCACACAATGCAACGCACACCAAGAGGATAGAGTTTTACCTTATGGTGGTTAAACATGCTAAATACGCCAAATACGAAACTAATACTATTATTAGAGTGTATGTGTTTTAAATCATTCAAAATAAAAGTATTGATCCTAGGAAGCATAGGTACCATATATTATGCCTTCGTACTAGTAATACAATCAAATACGTAAGGGTCGTATTGAAAATTTGGGTTTCCATCATGAGTCCAGGCTAGGGAGGACTCCTTACCGATTCAAGATACTCTAGTTAATGCCTCAGGATTACCCGCAGTTAACCCTTGGAAATGGCAGGGCCGGTCCTCAAATACAGCTTAGAGGATTGGCAATTCCTAAGCACACGTTCCCCGGTCCTATGGGACCTATCCGAGGCGTCTCATTTCATCATCCACATAAGTAAAATGACTACTAACTAGAAAGAAACATGCTTCTTTCCCTGCGTTCCCTTCCCCCGTTTTAGACTCCACCGGTTTGTGAAGCTCGTGAAATCATGTATATCATACCACAAGGTTCTGCTTTTCAACAAGAAACCTTGATCGTTTCATCTTAGCATGTCACACCGTCACTCCATACCGTACCATCGACCGTCTGTCAATATATAAACGGGTGTTAAGTAGAGGATGAATTCTCTACCACCAACATTTATATATTAACAGAAAATCGACAACATGATATTTAATGGGGTATGATGTCAGACACACCATCCATTTACACCCATGCTCTGGGTCTGAGCGAGGGTCAAACCCGTGAAACCAACGTGTACGCTTGGGCAATTACCCCGACTCTTGAATTGGGAGCTACCCAATTCATAGTCTTGGTCGTTGTCCATTCGAGGGAAGATTTACGGTCTTCATACGCCGTCTTCAAATTTAGACTCTTGAAATCGTACAATCATTTGGAATGGGATTAATCCGGACTTTCCAAATGATCTCGCATTCATAATTTTGGGAAAAACACATTTCAGGTCGTTATGTTGTTTTATAACGATTTATCCTTGCCTTAATTATTTAATATAACTAATTTCTTTATTTAACGACGCTTCAGGTCAAGGGCGACTCTGGCGCTGTTTTGCATCAATTTCGATTTTCACTTTTCTCAAAATCTAACCGTTGGATTTTTAGGTAGCTTATATCATTGGAAAGATTTTTCCAAGACGGTCCTAGCGGTTTCAGTTTTCGGAAAATCCGACGGTCGGATCTTCCGGTATAATCGTTTAAAAGTTCAATTTCAAAACGCGAACTACCGCGCTCGATTCGTTTTATTTTAATTATATATATAAATATATATGTAAATAATTCTTTTAATTCATCGTCCTTACATACGCCTTCCTTCTTCTCTTATCTTTTACTTTTCTACTTATATGACAATGTAATTTATAATTAGACGGCGAATTATTTCTTTTATTTTCTATAGTTTACCTTAAAATTATAATTCATCGTTCTATCCATTCCATTTCATCTTTCACTTATATTATAATTCCATTTACATAGATGAAATATTCATTCTTTTTTTTTTTTTAATTTCAATTTCATCTAAAATGTAATTCTATTTTACGATGAAATTTCATTTCTAATTACCTAAAAAAAAATGTAGTCTTTGTTCACATGACTCATCCTTATGTTATTTATATTATAACTACTGTCACTTTCATACAGTGTAAATTTCATTTTTTAAATACATTAAAAAAATACTGTACATCTTTCCTATGGCGTAAATCCTCTTTTTCTTTACATTATAATTAATGTACATTCTATCCTACGATGAAAAATTCTCCTTCTAATATACATTAAAAGTGATGTCAACATCCCACGATGAAAAATTCTCTTTTTAATATACATTAAAAATGATGTCAACTTTCCTACGATGAAAAATTCTCTTTTTAATATACATTAAAAATGATGTCAACTTTCGTACGATGAAAAATTCTCTTTTTAATATACATTAAAAATGATGTCAACTTTCCTATGATGAAAAATCCTCTTTTTAATATACATTAAAAAAAATGTTAATTTTACATGCAATACATTTCCTTTTTATTAACATTAAAAATAAATGTTAATTTAACATACGATACATTCTCTTTTTATTAACATTAAAAATAAATGTTAATTTCTCACATATTTTAACATTGAACAAAATGTCAATTTCTTATACCATGTAAATTTAATCTTCATATTAAAATGCAAATTCAATCTTTTTGTACAATGTAAATTTCCATTCTTCTTATTACATTAACAAGAATGATATTTTCCTACGAAGAAAATTATCTTATTTTTAACATTAAAAATAATGTTAATCAATCATACGGTGAATTATTTTCTTTTAAATAACATTAAAATAATGTTAAACAATCATGCGGTATCCTTCTTTTCAAATTAACATTAAAATATAAATGTCCATGAGTCATACGATGTAAATCTTCTAACATTAAAATTAAACAAAAATGCCAATTATTCATACGATGAATATTTCCTAATTTAACATTAAACAAAAATGCCAATTATTCATACGATGTCAATCTTCTAATTTAACATTAGACAAAAATGCCAATTATTCATACGATGTAAATCTTCTAATTTAACATTAGACAAAAATGCCAATTATTCATACGATGTCAATCTTCTAATTTAACATTAGACAAAAATGCCAATTATTCATACGATGTCAATCTTCTAATTTAACATTAGACAAAAATGCCAATTATTCATACGATGTCAATCTTCTAATTTAACATTAGACAAAAATGCCAATTATTCATACGATGTAAATCTTCTAATTTAACATTAGACAAAAATGCCAATTATTCATATGATGTAAATCTTCTAATTTAACATTAGACAAAAATGCCAATTATTCATACGATGTCAATCTTCTAATTTAACATTAGACAAAAATGCCAATTATTCATACGATGTCAATCTTCTAATTTAACATTAGACAAAAATGCCAATTATTCATACGATGTCAATCTTCTAATTTAACATTAGACAAAAATGCCAATTATTCATACGATGTAAATCTTCTAATTTAACATTAGACAAAAATGCCAATTATTCATACGATGTCAATCTTCTAATTTAACATTAGACAAAAATGCCAATTATTCATACGATGTCAATCTTCTAATTTAACATTAGACAAAAATGCCAATTATTCATACGATGTAAATCTTCTAATTTAACAATAGACAAAAATGCCAATTATTCATACGATGTCAATCTTCTAATTTAACATTAGACAAAAATGCCAATTATTCATACGATGTAAATCTTCTAATTTAACATTAGACAAAAATGCCAATTATTCATACGATGTAAATCTTTGTTTTGGAATTGATAAGTTAAATCAATCCAATCCTAACACAAGGGATAACATACAAATGGTGACCATTATATTCTCTTTTACTTTACACTGAAAATTGAATCAATGTAATTTCAACCCAAAGCGATAATATGTGATAGTGATAACATGACAAAGTATAAGCATGAAAATCAGATGGATCTATACTAGCTACTCAATCATAGAACAATCATCATCAAACAAGTCCAAACAAACAGATCTGAACCTTATTTTTAAATCACATCATGTACTGAACAGTTTATTTAAATATAAATTTTAAATAAAGGATTCTCACAGTCGTTGCGAATAAGCTGAAAATTCCAACTATTCAGAATGGTCTTGTTTCAGTCCTGAGGCGTAGATCTCCTTCGTACGATCACAACGCTTCTGAAATTTTCAGATTTCGATTCTGAACGGAAGAGTTATGAATTAAACAAGTTGATAATTAATTTAAAAATTAAATTACTAAACATGATTAAGTTTTAACCTTCTTTTCCTCTTATCAGAAATAGGCCGTTACTTCTCAGAATTGCTCAAAAATTTGAGCTCGGATTGCAGGAGGTTGGAGAATCGGTTTGGGGAGCCGTCGGTTGGAGGAGGACGGGCTTGGAGGGGGCCACGTGTGCCGAGCACGTCGGAGGGCGCGGTGACGCCTGGTGGGGCCGGCGGCGTGCGCAAAGGTGCGACTTTGGGGGCTGATTCAGAGAGCCTTGGGTCACGAGGAGATTTGAGTCGGGTATGGAAGCGTAGAGGAAAGAAAGGGCCTTGGAATGAGGTAAGGTTTGGGTCTTAATTCAGAGTGAGGGAAGAGAATTTGAAGAGAGTTGGATTGAAGTGGTAGGCGGCTGAAATGAGGATGGAGAAGACGATGGTACAGGGGTACCGTATTTCATATGGTATTTTTAGGGTTTTTAATTAATTAAATTATAATTTAACCCAATTAAAGCCCGTTTTGCAAACTCCTTATTTTTCAGCCCAACGACTGTCTAACCTACCTAATTACCCCCATTCCGGATCCATCTGAATATGTCCTGTAGGCCCAGGAGTCCGTCTCGGTCCCCGTTTCTCAAATTTAAATATAATTCATTTATTTTTAAATTCAAACATATACAGAAATTTTCCAGGACCACGTACGAACTCAGAAAATTCCTGAAAAAATATTTCTGGCTTTCTTTTGACGATACGGTCTTAATAAAATTAATTTCGTTGAATTCTGAGCTCATTTGAAAAATGGCTATTTTCAAGTCGTTCAATTTCAACTGTATTTGACCAAACATAGTTTCTTTCGCCACGCTCACATATTAAATCGAAATCCTAAAAATTGAAACCTAGCCATATTATGACATTCCGGGTCCAACGAAAGTGGTTTCGTCGAATTCCGAGGTCGTTCGCAACATGGCCATTTATAACTGTTTCAGAGTTATTTAAAATTGGAAATTTTAAATTTGGACTCCAAATTCAACAAAATTTCCAAAAATAAAATTTTCAAACTGGTTCAGATTTCCGGGTCATTACAATCTCCCCCACTTAAGAACTTTTCGTCCTCGAAAAGGAAAAGGAAAACAGAAGAGTAGGAACCAACACAGAGAATACTGAAATGATTAAGCGTACCTCAAAACAAAATCTAATCTGAGATATCCACTTGGCATTTGGGATAGGCCTGTTTGAAGCTCTCTTCAGTTTCCCAAGTACAGTCCCTAGGATCGCCACTCCACTGCACTTTGACTAGGTTGATTCTTTTATGCCTCAAAGCTCGGGTTTCCTTGCCAATAATCTTTATCGGCTCTTTTCTCACTGTTAGACTCGGAGTAATATCCAAATCCTGTTGTGATGCTTCCTCCATAACTAGATCCGGATCATGGACATGCCTTCGAAGTTGAGATACATGAAATACATCATGAACTCTAGGCAACCAGTCGGGCATCTGAATTCTGTAAGCTAGGGTGCTAATCCTCTCAAGAATAGGGAAAGGGCCTATGAATTTTGGTGCAAGTTTTCCTGACTTTCCAAACCGAATCATACCTCTTAGTGGAGAAACCTTCAAGTACACATGGTCCCCAACAGAGAATTGTAAGTCTCTTCTACGCCTGTCTGCATAGCTTTTCTGTCGGCTTTGCGCAGCCAGTAATCGCTTCTTAATTTTATCAACTTTGTCTGAAGCTTCTCGGACCATGTCTGGAACCAAAACAAGGCGATCTCCCTTTTCAATCCAACAGGCTGGCGATCTACATGGCTTATCATATAAGGCTTCGAATGGAGACATCTTCAAACTTGCTTGATAGCTATTGTTATATGAGAATTCAACTAAATGCAAGTGATCCTCCCAAGAACCTCCATAATCGAGTATGCAAGCCCGCAACAAATCTTCAAGAATGCGATTCACCCTCTCAGTTTGGCCATCTGTCTGAGGGTGATATGCGGTACTAAGGTTTAACTTCGTTCCCAACTCATTTTGGAATACTTCCCAAAACTTGCTAGTGAAGATAGGATCACGGTCGCTAACAATACAGCTAGGAACTCTGTTTAACACAAAAGATTTTCTTTGATTAGACATGAAAATTTTCATTTAGAAAACGATGAAAAGGAAAGATTTAGTTTTATTATCCATATAGCCTGACTATTTCTTTGAAATAAATTTGTGCCAGACTTTGAGCAGTTCTGGTGGACTTGACAGGTATGAAATGAGCGACCTTGGTGAAGCGGTCCACGATCACCCAAATGCTGTCATTCCCTTTCCTAGTACGGGGCAAACCATCTATAAAATCCATAGAGACTTGGTCCCACTTCCCTTCTGGTACCGGCAATGGTTGCAACAATCCTGCAGGCTTTTGTTGCTCGCTCTTAACTCGCTGGCATGTAGGACATCTACTCACATAAATGGATATATCCCTCTTCATATCTTTCCACCAAAAAGTGCGCTTTAGATCATGATACATCTTGTTCACGCCTGGGTGGATGGAAAGCTTTGATTTGTGCCCTTCATTTAAAACTTCCCTGATGAGCTCTGGGATTTTTGGAACACAGATCCTCCCTTGCAATCTAAGGACTCCCTTTTGATCTATTTGGAAGCTCATGCTTTCTCCTTCTTGAACTCTCTTGATCATTCTTTGGATAAACTTATCCTCCTTTTGGAGGGTAGAAATTTTATCAATCAAAGAAGGGGTAACGATGAAGCTTGCGACCATGACAGCCTTTCTACTGAGTGCGTCTGCCACAACATTGGCTTTACCCGGCGTATACAAGATGTCGAGATCATACGCCGCAAGAAATTCTAGCCACCTTAGCTGCCTTAAATTCAAGTCCTTTTGATCGAAGAGATATTTCAAAGATTGATGGTCTGTGAATAATTCGAATTTTTCGCCTAAGAGATAATGCCTCCAAATTTTTAAAGCAAAGACTATGGCCAACAGCTCTAGGTCATGGACACGATAATTTTTCTCATGTGGCTTTAATTGACGGCTTGCATACGCAACAACTTTGCCCCTTTGCATCAATACTGCGCCAAGACCACCATTTTGAGAAGCATCAGTATAGACGGCTAAATCTTGGTTGCCATCGATGATGGCCAGCACGGGAGCAGTGGTCAAACTCACCTTTAGCTTTTGGAAGGACTCATCACACTCGGCTGTCCAAATGAACTTGGTGTGTTTCTTGGTGAGCTGTGTTAATGGGCCAGATAACTTGGAAAAGTTTTTGACGAACTTTCTGTAATATCCAGCCAACCCTAGGAAGCTCCTTACTTCGGTGGGTGTAGTTGGCTGCTTCCAATCTTGAATGGCGGAAATTTTGCTTGGGTCCACAACAATGCCTTCTTTTGACACAACATGGCCCAAGAATTTTACCTCTTCTTGCCAAAATGTGCATTTCGAAAATTTTGCTTTTAGAACATTTCTTTGCAGAATCTCTAGCACTTCTCTTAGATGCCCTTCATGCTCCTCCTTTGTTTTAGAAAAGATCAAGATATCATCAATGAAGACTAAGACGAATTTATTCAAGACCTCTCGGAAGACCCTATTCATCAAGTCAACAAAATAGGCTGGAGCATTGCACAGACCGAACGACATTACCAACCATTCGTAGAATAAGTCAGGACCTCTGAAAGCGGTCAAAGGGATGCATTCTTCGGCTATGCGGAGTTGGTGGAAACTTGTGGCTAGGTCCATCTTCGAAAACACCTTGGCTCCATTTAAATTGTCCATCAAATCATCTATTCGAGGCAAGGGGTATTTGTTCTTCAAGGTCTGTTTATTTAGGTCGCGGTAATCCACACAGGGCCTTAGAGTGCTGTCAGATTTGGGGACAAACACCACAGCTGCTCCCCAATTGGAAAAGCTAGGCCGGATTAATCCCTTCTTCAAGAGCTGTTTGGTTTGGGTCCTCAACTCTTCTTTTTCTTTAGAGGTCATCCTTCGAATAGCATGAACTACAGGCCTTGCATTAGGGACAAGATCAATTCTGAAATCGATTTCCCTTCGCGCCGGTAAACTATCTACTTCTTCAAATACGTCCGCATAATTCTTGACAATATGAATATTCTCTGAAGAGATGGGCGTGACTTCTAAAGAAGACCAAAAAGCTTTCCTATCAGGCTTTGAGCCATGGCAAGGTATAGCAACGGTATTTCCTAACCCTGGTTTCGCCTTCACTACTCTTTCTGAGCATAGCACTTCAGCGTCATATTTTGTAAGCCAATCAAGACCAAGGATAATATCAAATTCTGAAAAATCCATAATGATCAAGTCGAAGGGAAATTTGAAACGAGAGTAAGAAATAGGTACCCTACAGTATAAATCAAGGATGATAGAACCCCCTACAGGATTATGAACATTAGTTGGCTCTTTAAGGCTTCTTTGTGTTAAATTTAACTTCTTAACCGTGTTGCTAGAAACAAAACTTCTTGATGCACCCGTATCAAACAAAGCAGTGACAGGAATATTTTTAACAGAAACAGTACCATCCAGAACATCAGGCTTACCTCCCTCGGTAGGTGCAGAGGAAGATGGTGTACCTGCTCCCTCATAGACATGTGCAATCTGAGCCCCTTTCAACAGTGGGCAGTTGGACTTGACGTGACCCATATTATGGCAGTTGTAGCAATCCTTGGTGCTATCACTCCTAGCCTTTTTTGGATTCTTGCACTCCGAGCTATAATGTCCAAATTGCTGGCAGTTAAAACATTGCACCTTTGACTTATCCCTCTTCTTAGCGGCCCCCGAACTACTCCCTTCAGTCTTCTTCTCAGGCTGCTTCCTTTTGTTGTTGTTGTTGGCTAAGCTCCTCTCTCTGTCCTGCTAAGAAACCTTCTTGCCATTCTCCTCATAACGGCAAGCGAAATCCACCATCTTATTGAAGGAAAGGTCGATGTGGGCAGTGACTCTATCAATATATTTCCTTGCAAGGCCATTTATGAATCTCTTATTCTTCTGAAAGTCATCTCGAATCCGTTCAGGGGCATAACGGGAAAGGTCCTCGAATCTACAAACATACTCTGAAATGGACTTGTCGCCTTGCTTCAGATTGGCGAATTCGTCGTGTAGCCTTTCTACCTCCTGCCTCGGAATGTATTTGTCGTTGAAAAGCTCCTTAAATCTATCCCAAAACATATTATCTTCGTCGCCTCCAATGTTGACCACCTCCCACCAGTTTTGCGCTTCACCTTAAAGATGCCATGTTGTAGTGAATCTCTTTCTCTGATCATCTAGCCCCAATCCTCCAAATATCTTTTCACAATTTTTCAGCTACGCCTGAGCTTGTACCACGGTCTCTGAACCGGTGAATGGAACTCCACCTAAGTTCTTGTACTTCTTCGCCACCTTATCCAAATCAAAAGGCTGAGGCGGTGGTGGTGGTGGGGGTTGTTGTTGGACAGTGGGCTCTTCGGTTTCAGTGGCATTTTGCCTTCTCCTAGCGGCTCTAGCAGCTCTTGCAGCAGCGGTACTCATTTCCTTAGTTAATTCTGTACGATCAAGGGGAGAGTCAGAACAACTTTAATGATGATTTTAAGAAATGATAAGATAAAAGGATAGACAAAAGATGGTGATAAAGCGACAGACTATTGTGTATTCATGTGAAATGTTCGCCGTAGAATATTGTGATTCTACGTAAACGTGTTACTATAAATATGTTATATTTCGCTTTGTAACCTAAGCTCCGATACCAACTGTGATGACCCCAAACTTCCACAAGTGAAAGCAAGGAGAAATCATATGGAATACAACATAAATATAATATGTAACAAGTCACAGAAAACAACATAGCACAGGAAATCCATAAAGTAACAACATCATAGCAGCGGATATATAATGTCATCAGCAATAGAAAATCCACAGTCACAGAATCTAAGTTATTACAACAAGTTTTTCAGAAAATGACATAAGTTCCAACTCCAAATTAAATAACATGAAATGGAAATAAGTCTGATGTCTGAAATAAAAGGAAAAATGCGATAAAGCAAAAGATAGAGGGTCTTCGAGGCTCCAAGTCATCACCTCTTAACCAAAGCAAATTCCAAGAGAGAGAATGTAAGCTGCTCCAAAGAAAGCTCCAAGTAAAGAGTAACCTGTCTACTTGGCTGCCCGTGTAGAAGAGAGGGCACCCAAGTTTGCAAAAAGGTGAAACAAACGATGGGTCAGTCGTGGGACTGGTGTGAGAATTCTTAACTAACTTATCTCATACAAAAATAAGGCAAATCCAAAGACCACGCCGCTAACGCGGAACGGGTTGTACCAATGGATTGCCGTGCATAACTACAGTGTCAGTACAGATAAATAAAACGTAACACAACGCAATGTCCTTTGAAAAATGGAATCAGCATAAGACTCAGGTCCCATCACACAATGCAACGCACACCAAGAGGATAGAGTTTTACCTTATGGTGGTTAAAGATGCTAAATACGCCAAATACGAAACTAATACTATTATTAGAGTGTATGTGTTTTAAATCATTCAAAATAAAAGTATCGATCCTAGGAAGCATAGGTACCATATATTATGCCTCCGTACTAGTAATACAATCAAATACGTAAGGGTCGTATTGGAACTTTGGTTTCCATCATGAGTCCAGGCTAGGGAGGACTCCTTACCGATTCATGACACTCTAGTTAATGCCTCACGATTACCCGCAGTTAACCCTTGGAAATGGCAGGGCCGGTCCTCAAATACAGCTTAGAGGATTGGCAATTCCTAAGCACACGTTCCTCGGTCCTACAGGACCTATCCGAGGCGCCTCATTTCATCATCCACATAAGTAAAATGACTACTAACTAGAAAGAAACGTGCTGCTTTCCCTGCGTTCCATTCCCCCGTTTTAGACTCTACCGGTTTGTGAAGCTCGTGAAGTCATGTATACCATACCACAAGGTTCTGCTTTTCAACAAGAAACCTTGATCATTTCATCTTAGCATGCCACACCGTCACTCCATACCGTACCATCGACCGTCTGCCAATATATAAACGGGTGTTAAGTAGAGGATGAATTCTCTACCACCAACATTTATATATTAACAGAAAATCGACAACATGATATTTAATGGGGTATGATGTCAGACACACCATCCATTTACACCCATGCTCTGGGTCTGAGCGAGGGTCAAACCCGTGAAACCAACGCATACGTTTGGGCAACTACCCCGACTCTTGAATCGGGAGCTACCCAATTCAGAGTCTTGGTCGTTGTCCATTCGAGGGAAGATTTACGGTCTTCATACGCCGTCTTCAAATTTAGACTCTTGAAATCGTACAATCATTTGGAATGGGATTAACCCGGACTTTCCAAATAATCTCGCATTCATAATTTTGGGAAAAACACATTTCATGTCGTTATGTTGTTTTATAACGATTTATCCTTGCCTTAATTATTTAATATAACTAATTTCTTTGTTTAACGACGCTTCAGGTCAAGGGCGACTCTGGCGCTATTTTCCATCAATTTTGATTTTCACTTTTCTCAAAATCTAACCGTTGGATTTTTACGTAGCTTATATCGTTGGAAAGATTTTTCCAAGACGGTCCTAGCGGTTTCAGTTTTGGGAAAATCCGACGGTCGAATCTTCCGGTATAATCGTTTAAAAGTTCGATTTCAAAACGCGAACTACCGCGCTCGATTCGTTTTATTTTAATTATATATATAAATATATATGTAAATAATTCTTTTAATTCATCGTCCTTACATACGCCTTCCTTCTTCTCTTATCTTTTAATTTTCTACTTACATGACAATGTAATTTATTATTAGACGGCGAATTATTTCTTTTATTTTATATAATTTACCGTAAAATTATAATTCATCGTTCTATCCATTCCCTTTCATCTTTCACTTATATTATAATTCCATTTACATAGATGAAATATTCATTCTCTTTTTTTTTTATTTAATTTCAATTTCATCTAAAATGTAATTCTATTTTACGATGAAATTTCATTTCTAATTACCTAAAAAAATGTAGTCTTTGTTCACATGACCCATCCTTATGTTATTTATATTATAACTACTGTCACTTTCCTACAGTGTAAATTTCATTTTTTAAATACATTAAAAAAAAAATACTGTACATCTTTCCTATGGCGTAAATCCTCTTTTTCTTTACATTATAATTAATGTACATTCTATCCTACGATGAAAAATTCTCCTTCTAATATACATTAAAAGTGATGTCAACTTTCCTACGATGAAAAATTCTCTTTTTAATATACATTAAAAATGATGTCAACTTTCCTACAATGAAAAATTCTCTTTTTAATATACATTAAAAATGATGTCAACTTTCCTACGATGAAAAATTCTCTTTTTAATATACATTAAAAATGATGTCAACTTTCCTACGATGAAAAATCCTCTTTTTAATATACATTAAAAAAAATGTTAATTTTACATGCAATACATTTCCTTTTTATTAACATTAAAAATAAATGTTAATTTAACATACGACACATTCTCTTTTTATTAACATTAAAAATAAATGTTAATTTCTCACATATTTTAACATTGAACAAAATGTCAATTTCTTATACCATGTAAATTTAATCTTCATATTAAAATGCAAATTCAATCTTTTTGTACAATGTAAATTTTCACTCTTCTTATTACATTAACAAGAATGACATTTTCCTACGATGAAAATTATCTTATTTTTAACATTAAAAATAATGTTAATCAATCATACGGTGAATTCTTTTCTTTTAAATAACATTAAAATAATGTTAAACAATCATGTGGTATCCTTCTTTTCAAATTAACATTAAAATATAAATGTCCATGAGTCATACGATGTAAATCTTCTAACATTAAAATTAAACAAAAATGCCAATTATTCATACGATGAATATTTCCTAATTTAACATTAAACAAAAATGCCAATTATTCATACGATGTCAATCTTCTAATTTAACATTAGACAAAAATGTCAATTATTCATACGATGTAAATCTTCTAATTTAACATTAGACAAAAATGCCAATTATTCATACGATGTCAATCTTCTAATTTAACATAAGACAAAAATGCCAATTATTCATACGATGTAAATCTTCTAATTTAACATTAGACAAAAATGCCAATTATTCATACGATGTCAATCTTCTAATTTAACATTAGACAAAAATGCCAATTATTCATACGATGTCAATCTTCTAATTTAACGTTAGACAAAAATGCCAATTATTCATACGATGTAAATCTTCTAATTTAACATTAGACAAAAATGCCAATTATTCATACGATGTAAATCTTCTAATTTATCATTAGACAAAAATGCCAATTATTCATACGATGTCAATCTTCTAATTTAACATTAGACAAAAATGCCAATTATTCATACGATGTCAATCTTCTAATTTAACATTAGACAAAAATGCCAATTATTCATACGATGTCAATCTTCTAATTTAACATTAGACAAAAATGCCAATTATTCATGTAAATCTTCTAATTTAACATTAGACAAAAATGCCAACTATTCATACGATGTCAATCTTCTAATTTACAATAGACAAAAATGCCAATTATTCATACGATGTCAATCTTCTAATTTAACATTAGACAAAAATGCCAATTATTCATACGATGTCAATTTTCTAATTTAACATTAGACAAAAATGCCAATTATTCATACGATGTAAATCTTCTAATTTAACATTAGACAAAAATGCCAATTATTCATACGATGTCAATCTTCTAATTTAACATTAGACAAAAATGCCAATTATTCATACGATGTAAATCTTCTAATTTAACAATAGAAAAAAATGCCAATTATTCATACGATGTCAATCTTCTAATTTAACATTAGACAAAAATTCCAATTATTCATACGATGTAAATCTTCTAATTTAACATTAGACAAAAATGCCAATTATTCATACGATGTAAATCTTTGTTTTGGAATTGATAAGTTAAATCAATCCAATCCTAACACAAGGGATAACATACAAATGGTGACCATTATATTCTCTTTTACTTTACACTGAAAATTGAATCAATGTAATTTCAACCCAAAGCGATAACATGTGATAGTGATAACATGACAGAGTATAAGCATGAAAATCAGATGGATCTATACTAACTACTCAATCATAGAACAATCATCATCAAACAAGTCCAAACAAACAAATCTAAACCTTATTTTTAAATCACATCATATACTGAACAGTTTATTTAAATATAAATTTTAAATAAAGGATTCTCACAGTCGTTGCGAATAAGCTGAAAATTCCAATTGTTCAGAATGGTCTTGTTTTAGTCCTGAGGCGTAGATCTCCTTCGTACGATCACAACGCTTCTGAAATTTTCAGATTTCGATTCCGAACGGAAGAGTTATGAATTAAACAAGTTGATAATTAATTTAAAATTAAATTACTAAACATGATTAAGTTTTAACCTTCTTTTCCTCTTATCAGAAATAGGCTGTTACTTCTCAGAATTGCTCAAAACTTTGAGCTCGGATTGCAGGAGATTGGAGAATCGGTTTGGGGTGCCGTCGGTTGGAGGAGGACGGGCTTGGAGGGGGCCACGTGCGCCGAGCACGTCGGAGGGCGCGGTGACGCCTGGTGGGGCCGGCGGCGTGCGCAAAGGCGCGACTTTGGGGGCTGATTCAGAGAGCCTCGGGTCACGAGGAGATTTGAGTCGGGTATGGAAGCGTAGAGGAAAGAAAGGGCCTTGGAATGAGGTAAGGTTTGGGTTTTAATTCGAAGTGAGGGAAGAGAATTTGAAGAGAGATGGATTGAAGTGGTAGGCGGCTGAAATGAGGATGGAGAAGACGATGGTACAGGGGTACCGTATTTCATATGGTATTTCTAGGGTTTTTAATTAATTAAATTATAATTTAACCCAATTAAAGCCCGTTTTGCAAACTCCTTATTTTTCAGCCCAACGACTGTCTAACCTACCTAATTACCCCCATTTAGGATCCATCTGAATATGTCCCGTAGGCCCAGGAGTCCGTCTCGGTCCCCGTTTCTCAAATTTAAATATAATTCATTTATTTTTAAATTCAAACATATACAGAAATTTACCAGGACCACATACGAACTCAGAAAATTCCTGAAAAAATATTTCTGGCTTTCTTTTGACGATACGGTCCTAATAAAATTAATTTCGTTGAATTCTGAGCTCATTTGAAAAATGGCTATTTTCAAGTCGTTCAATTTCAACAGTATTTGACCAAACACAGTTTCTTTCGCCACGCTCACATATTAAATCAAAAAATTCTAAAAATTGAAACCTAGCCATATTATGACATTCCGGGTCCAACGAAAGTGGTTTCGTCGAATTTCAAGGTCGTTCGCAACATGGCCATTTATAACTGTTTCAGAGTTATTTAAAATTGGAAATTTTAAATTTGGACTCCAAATTCAACAAAATTTCCAGAAATAAAATTTTCAAACTGGTTCAGATTTTCGGGTCATTACAATCTAGGTTTGAGTTTATCTCATCCAGATCTTCATAGTTGCAGGCCATCTCTACCAATTTGGAAAATGGGAGCTTGATGTTGCTCATGGCCCGGTCCTGGTACTTGCGCCGTAGCCCCAATATAAACCTCTTATTCTTAGCTTTAGATGTCAAGATAAGCTCTAGAGCATAGCGTGATAGATGCGTGAATGTGTTGAGGTATTCTTGAATAGAATGGTCTCCCTGCTGGAGATTAGCAAACTGATCACGTATCCGCTCTAATACCTGCTCAGGGATGAACTTTCCCTTGAACAGGGTCTTGAACTCCTCCCAGGTCCTAACAGTATCCTCCTCATCCTCATTGGTGACGGCATCTGTAATAACCCGGAAAATCTGGGCCAGTTTAAAATTTTTATTTCGGCAATTTTAGCGATTTTGAATATTTAAAATGAATTATTTTAAATAAAATCGACGAGAAATTTATTTTGAATAGAATTCGACGTATATATTATATACGTCGTCGTTAGAATATAAATATTTATATATAATTATAAATAGAATTGAAAATGGCGCGGTAGTTCGATAATTCGATTTCAAACTTCAATTGAATGTACCGGGTGCAAAACAATCCGGATTATAGTGAAACCAAAAATAATGGAATCTAATAGTGAATATCTTTCCAACGAATCCGAAAAATCAAAAGTTCGTAGGAATCAAAAGATATGTCCAGTTGAAAATTCTGAATAGTCGCTATGGAATTCAGGCCCTTAAAAATGGACATTTTGCAAACGACCTCGAATTTCGACGAAACCAGTTTTGTTGGGTCCGTGATGTCAAATTATTGCTAGGTTTTAAATTTCATAATTTTTAGAATCAATATGTGAGCGTGGCGAAGGAAAACGCGTTTGACCAGTTTCAGTTGATTTTAATCGACTGGAAATTGGCCATTTTTCCAACGGTCTCAGAATTCGGTGAAACTAGTTTTGTTAGGACCATATCGTCAATACGAAGCTAGAAAATATTTTTCTGGTATTTTTCGTGTTCGTATGTGGCCCCGGTAATTTGAAAGGTACGTTTAAAATTCAATATAATGATTTAAATGTAAATGCAACGGAAACTGATCGAAACGGTCGATTCAGCTTGCGGTACATATCCCAGTGTGTTCGGAATAGGGGTGAAACGCTGTGGGCGACAGGCGGTGGACTTCGTTTAGATGTCGTATGTGAAAGTCAACTTTTTAATAATTAAATAATAAAAAAAATATTTATTTTTCTCCCCTTTAATTTGTTCTGCCCCCCCCCCCCCCCCCCCCCCCCGTGCATTCTGCAAATCAAGAGAAAAAAAAAAAAAAAAAAAGAGCGCTGCTCCAGATCGACGACCGCCCCTCCCCGCCATCGCCTGCTCTCGCGGTGGCCTCCCAACGCCGGCGCCTCCTGTTCTTCCCCCTCGCCTCCTCTCGTGCGACGTTGCCCTAGAACCCCTCCCTTACCTCCGTCGTCGTTCGCCCAAGGCCCCCTCGCAGCCGCCATCTCCAACGATACAGCCTTCCCCCCCCCTTTTTCTTCCCTAATTCGAGCAGCAAGGCAACCCCCATTTTTTTCTGTAAGTTTTTTTTTTATTTATATTATTTTTAGTTTAAATACTGTTTGTTTTTTTTAGGTTTTAAAACTGAATTTTATAAAGATTTAAAAACTGAATTATATAAAGCATATAAAACTGATTTTAATTTTAAGTTAAAAGAAAAAAAAAATTTGAATTTTAAATAGGAAAAGATTTGATCTTTAAATTGGAAGAGACGGAATTTTTATCAAGAAATAAAAATAGGATTTTTATATGTTGAAAGTCGAAGTAAAAATATGATTTTTATATAGTGAACTTCGAGTTAAAAATGGGATTTTTATATATTGAACTTCGAGTTAAAAATGGGATTTTTATATATTGAACTTCGAAATAAAAATATGATTTTTATATATTGAATAGCGAAGTAAAATTCGATTTTTAGATGTAGGAAGCAATTATAAAAATATGATTTTTGAATTTAAAAGTGAATAAATAAAACTGTGATTTTTATTTTAAAGACAGCAAAGTAAAAATGTGATTTTTATATAGGTAGTGGATAAGGGCAACGAAATAGACGAAAGAAAAGCACGGTGAAGATTTCCTACCCATGAAGAATTGCGTCATTCAGTTTAGCGAAAGGGTGAGATCCTCTCACTTTAAATTTCTTTTTCTAGTTATATATATAGATATATATACTAGGATGCAGACGGTGCTTAGTAGCACCCGACACCCGTCATCCACAGACCATGGATGGCTTGTTTGTTAAATTGTTTGGTTGTGTAGTAGGTTAGATTATTTGGTTTGAACTGAATTGTTTGGTGAAATAAAATTGATTTGATTGATGTGTGAATGGCGTGGGCCTTCACTAGACCGGGGATAAGGCTAGGCCTCGTCCCGTTTCTAGTATCGTGCCGTTATGCCGCCGAAATTTTCTAAAATGTGTTAGAAAAATAAAAATATCATTTTTATTGTGTAAATGAAATGAATAGAAATTCATGTGTTAAAATAAAATAGATTATCGTTAAAAATATAATTTTTAACGTGAAAGTGAATAAATAAATATTTATAAACAAATCGGCCGATTTGTTTATATACACTGATTTGACTGATATTGAATGGGTCGATAAATTTTACACATCGCCCAACTGCACAACTAAAAATCTGTGTTTGATTGTCTGAAACCCCACACGGGTGTTGGGATGAAATATGAATTTCACTCATCCTGATTGATTAAATTTGTCGATCGATTGATTGACAGGCTGTTATAAGCGTAAGATATCTATATTTGATGCTTATACAGTGTAGTGCACTTTGGTTGATGGTTGATTGTTTATTATTGCTATTATATACATGTGTTGTATGGAATCCATATAATTAACGTCAATGGTGATTGATTGGGCCTCATTCCAATCGGGAAAGTAATGAATATTATAAAAGAAAATTCATGTGTTGAATATAAAAATAGTGATGTGTAGACAGTACTCATGTGTTGAGATTAGTCGTGTGTTGAAATAAATATAGATTCATGTGTTGAATGGGATAAATATTCATTTGTTGGATAGAATAAAGAAGTTTTGAAAATATAAAGCCGTGTTGATTAGATTGACGCCATTTTGACGTAAACGATATTTATATCGATTTTATCGATTTCAAAATGAATTGAATTGAAAACGATTTCGAAATGAATTGAATTGAAAACGATTTCGAAATGAATTGAATTGAAAACGATTTCGAAATGAATTGAATTGAAAACGATTTCGAAATGAATTGAATTGAAAACGATTTCGAAATGAATTGAATTGAAAACGATTTCGAAATGAATTGAATTGAAAACGATTTCGAAATGAATTGAATTGAAAGCGAATTCGAAATGAATTCAAATTGAATTCAAATTGAATAGAAATGAACTTTAAAATGAATTTATAAAGAAGAATTCAATTTTGATTTGAATTGAAATGGAAGTTGAAATTGTTTTGAAACGAATGTAGAACTATTTATAAAATTCGTTTTAAAAGGAAATCGATTAAATATATAATATATATATATATTATATATATAATGGCCTGAATAGAACGCGCCGCGCCGCGGCAGTTCGTGAATTTCGACCATTTATTTCAAACGGACATTGCGGGAGATCCGACCGTCGGATTCTCCTAAAACCGGAACCGTTGGGTTCGTATCGAAAAGAGCTTTCCAATGAATATTAGAAATTTGAAATCTAACGGTTGGATTTGGAGTTATGTCCAAATCAAATTCGAAAAAGGTCGATGTAAGTGCAGTTCGATGGCCGTTGTTGGAAATCGACTGTACGGGCCTTGGTAAAATTATTAAAAATATCTATAATTTGTGTAAAATCATAATATATGGATTGGAAAGAGTTGAGCTGGAAAATTCCACATTTGAAAAGATAAAAATAGATTTTTATCGAAATAAACTAGTTTTGAACTAGAATTAAAATCAATTTATTTTTGAAATAAATAAATTGAATTTGAAAGTGATTTTAAAAATAATCAATACTCCCAATACGTGGACGGGACTGGAGTTGAATCGAAATTATCTTCGGGATGTTTCGAGGTTGGATTTCGTGACTATACAAATATTGTTATGGGGATTTGAAAGATATATTTTATATCGCTATTTCCAATACGATATATGTTGGTTTCAGAATTTGATATTGAATGTAAGCCGATATATTTTCTATTCAGAGCCTTGTATTTAATATCAAATGTGATTTGGGTTTATCGTGAATCGTGTTTTAGAAGACATTGGTTCTTTAACCCAGTTAAAGGCAAGATATCGATTTTTGAGAAGATTAAAACTAAGTGGAGTTTTAATGAATCTTTAATTAGATTGAAAAATGAAGTGATTATTTAAATTATCAAATCTGAAAGGTGATCGAGAATGGAGTACCACCAGTTTTGCTCCAAAGCGATAGTTAAATCTTTAATTTGATTTGAACGTGAAATGGTAATTAATTTTACCGATAACACAGTGGTGTTAGTTGTGGAGTATTACCAGTTTTCTCCATGGGATATATAGGTTGGGATTGGGAAATAAAATAAATAATTACTTCGGTGTGGTTCGTTAATCCCGACTAGTTTGAGATGATATCCATAGGAGGATTAAAGAATAAATTTAGAAGAATTTATCTTGGATAAAATTAATGGGAACCTTTCCCTAAGAATGTGATTTTGTGAATAAAATAATATTCTGAATTGGAATGAGGCGTTTGTTGTGTTTGTGTAACATTCGCTTATTGTATACGTGGGTTATTCAGAAAGGCCGGGTTTATACCCATTCTGAATAACCGATTCGACGAGATGTCGAAGATGAAGACGGTGGTTGAAGACCGGAAGTCTTCACATCGTTTGGGTGATTACTGATGATCTTGATTGGGCTGTACACCCAGGATGAGGGAATCAGTTGGTGATCGTCCAGACGTACTTGGAGATGGATGGATATGCGAGGAAAGTGCCTCCGGTTTCGTTCAGACCCAGAACGAACTTGTAAATGGATTGTGTGTCTGACATTGGATTTTATTCTGTGTTGATTGATCTCTATTTAATATACATCTGTTTGGCGGCGGAGAATTTATTCTCTTGCTTAACGCCCTTCTCTGAGACGTACGAGCTCAGATGTTGTATATCGATGGACATCAGTCGCATGGAGTGAATTGCCAGTGTGGCATGCGTAAGTGGCAATTGATCAAGGCTTCTGTTGAAAAGAAAAGTCTTGTGGTTGATGATCAAAGCACGGCCTGTGTGGCGTAGCTTTGTGTATAACGTGAATCCGCGAGCCTCACAGCCCGGGATGGTGGTAAACTGATGGTTTGATCAGTATACATTTTTAGTGTAGTGGATTCGGTCGACCGATATTGAGCTTTGTGCTCGGAGGGATAGAGTAAGCGGTGTTTTCTCTTGCTGGGACGTAAGCCGCGGTGATACTTGAGTCCCAAAAGTGCGGATGTGCATAGCGGTGTTTTCTCTCGCTGAGACGTAAGCCGCGGTGATTTGTACTATGCGATCGATCTTTCGAATCAGGAGCCACCATGATGGAAATCCAATTTCCAATACGTGTATTTCGGCTTTATTTGTAGAGCCTAGTATGGCGACATAGTGGGATGGGGCACTCATGCCGTCTATGATTTATATTTATGATTGAAATTGTTTTTGACACTATACACTTATTATAGTATCAAAGGATTTGTTTTAAACGTATCAAGCATGTTTGGCTGTTATAAGGTAAAACCCTATCCTCCGGCTTGCGTTGCATTGTGTGATGGGACCTGGGTCTTATAATAGCTTCATTTTTCGAAAAAGCATTGCGCTGTTTATTCTATGCACTAGTATTCTTGGGAGGAAACCCGTTCCGTGTTATACGACGTGGTCCCTTGAATTACTCTCTTTTAAAGTAAAGTTTTAAATAACTGTTTTAGTTCTCACACCAGTCACATGACTGATCTGGAGTTTATTGTTTCAACCTAAACTCTGGGTGCCCTTATTTTCCACACGGGCAGCTAGTAGTTTTGGTTTTGCAGATTTATATTCACAGGATCCTGGTTTACAGCTGGAATGATATCCGGAAAGCTTTGTATCCGTATATCTCTTCTAGTTGTGTATTGTATTATTTTCCGCTGCGATGTATTTAAATGTAATTTAAATCTCTGATATTTCTGTGTAATATTCATTTATACTCTGTATATTCTTGTAATCTGATGCATTATTGTAATAACAGTGAAATGTTCTTCTGTTTGTGTTCTGATTTGTCTTGTCCTCACAGTAATTCGTTCTTTCTCATCTCTTCGGAGACCGGGGAAGTTACGGGTCGCTTCATTTGGTATTAGAGCGAGGTTTACAAAGCTCAGAGAACAAGACACATTAGAACCCTACGAAAGAATTCATCAGATATTGGATTAGTAATATCCAATTAGAATGACTCGTTAGAGATGGGATCAGTAGTATCCTAGGACGAGTGTGAAGAGTATATTTTTCAAATGAAAACAAACTTTTGTTTTAAAAATTTAAATCAATCATTGTTATTTGATTAGTTATTTATATTGATTTTGGGCAATTCAGTATATAAAGATTTTGCATATACGCCTTGCAAACGTGTATTCGAAGTTTTAATATATTAAATAGATATAGAATCACACTCTAGTCGCCCGGAGATGATACTGATGGTTGAGATCTCATCATCAGTGTTTATGTTCGAGTTTCGAAAGTGAGATATTTATATATTTCCAATCGACTGGTGTGAGAACCAAACTAGATAGGTTAATTGTTGTGATTTGGCATCAAAAACATGATTTTTAGTATATATATAATAAAAAAATATACCTTTGAAAGTTAACCAACACATTGATTGCTAGCTGTGATGATTGTTAATTCAACTAATAGAAATACTGGAATGATATATAAAGCATAAATCAAGATATTTGTTAATGAATGCAAACTCTCTTGATAAAATCCTCAAATATAATATAGGAGATGGTTCTCTATGGCTTATCTTATGCTGACTTCACTATGACCCCGAAACAAACAAGGAGGGCCCAGCAGAAAGCAGAAAAAGAAAGGGAGTTGAACTTAGGAACATACGTGGGTGTTTATTGTCGTATATTCAGAGAAGAAGGGCATTATGCGGTTCGGTGCCCTGAGAGAAAGAGAAGCAAGGAGAAAGAGATAAGAATGGACATAGTTTGTTTTAAGTGCAAAGAAACGGGACATTTTGTGGATAAGTGTCCAAACGTTAAGAAAAAATCCAGAAAATTGGGAAAAGAAAAGAAGTGCTTCCGATACAAAGATATAGGGCATCTAGCCCGAAATTGCCCGTTAAAGAAGGGTGATAAGAAATCCAAAGGAAAGGAGATATCTACTTTGGAAATTATGCAAGGAGGAGGCACGACTTCCTAGAAAGTTGGGTTTTAATGTAATGAACTAGCATTTTGGATATATGTATGGATGTGTATGATGCTTGTATGAACTTAAATATGCTTTTGCTTTAAAAATGTATCGATATTGTATAATATAGCTGGTGTAAGAGGAATGATTGAACTAAGGTGAATTTAGCACCGCATATTAGAATGTTTTAGAATTTGACTGAAATTGCATGCATATACTTGTACTTACATTGAACAGGTCATAGCAAGGAGGCTAGAGCAGAGAATAAAATTTGTTTGCCCGACAAATAGGTACATGTTTACTACATAATTTACTGTTTTGTTTGGGTGATGATGATTTTATGAGCCTATTGGCTAGCCGCTTGGCTTTTTCTTTTTCTTTTTGAGATCTGAAGGACCGGGGAAGCTATTTGAAATTCCCCGATGCTCCCGGTGCAGGGGAGGTTATGGCAAAAATTTTCGAAAATTTAGGGTGTTAGCCAAATTTTTGAAAATTTGAAAATTCTCAGAAACTAAAGAGTTGGAGAATGGAAGCCAGATCGAGCGTGGAGCTGAATAATCAAACCACTTTCGACTTTGTTCCTTTTCGGGGACGAAAAGTTTTAAGTGGGGGAGATTGTAATAACCCGGAAAATCTGGGCCAGTTTAAAATTTTTATTTCGGCAATTTTAGCGATTTTGAATATTTAAAATGAATTATTTTAAATAAAATCGACGAGAAATTTATTTTGAATAGAATTCGACGTATATATTATATACGTCGTCGTTAGAATATAAATATTTATATATAATTATAAATAGAATTAAAAATGGCGCGGTAGTTCGATAATTCGATTTCAAACTTCAATTGAATGTACCGGGTGCAAAACAATCTGGATTATAGTGAAACCAAAAATAATGGAATCTAATAGTGAATATCTTTCCAACGAATCCGAAAAATCAAAAGTTCGTAGGAATCAAAAGATATGTCCAGTTGAAAATTCTGAATAGTCGCTATGGAATTCAGGCCCTTAAAAATGGACATTTTGCAAACGACCTCGAATTTCGACGAAACCAGTTTTGTTGGGTCCGTGATGTCAAATTATTGCTAGGTTTTAAATTTCATAATTTTTAGAATCAATATGTGAGCGTGGCGAAGGAAAACACGTTTGACCAGTTTCAGTTGATTTTAATCGACTGGAAATTGGCCATTTTTCCAACGGTCTCAGAATTCGGCGAAACTAGTTTTGTTAGGACCGTATCGTCAATACGAAGCTAGAAAATATTTTTCTGGGATTTTTCGTGTTCGTATGTGGCCCCGGTAATTTGAAAGGTACGTTTAAAATTCAATATAATGATTTAAATGTAAATGCAACGGAAACTGATCGAAACGGTCGATTCAGCTTGCGGTACATATCCCAGTGTGTTCGGAATAGGGGTGAAACGCTATGGGCGACAGGCGGTGGACCTCGTTTAGATGTCGTATGTGAAAGTCAACTTTTTAATAATTAAATAATAAAAAAAAATTTATTTTTCTCCCCTTTAATTTGTTCTGCCCCCCCCCCCCCCCCCCGTGCATTCTGCAAATCAAGAGAGAAAAAAAAAAAAAAGAGCGCTGCTCCAGATCGACGACCGCCCCTCCCCGCCATCGCCTGCTCTCGCGGTGGCCTCCCAACGCCGGCGCCTCCTGTTCTTCCCCCTCCCCTCCTCTCATGCGACGTTGCCCTAGAACCCCTCCCTTACCTCCGTCGTCGTTCGCCCAAGGCCCCCTCGCAGCCGCCATCTCCAACGATACAGCCTTCCCCCCCTTTTTCTTCCCTAATTCGAGCAGCAAGGAAACCCCCCTTTTTTTCTGTAAGTTTTTTTTTATTTATTTATATTATTTTTAGTTTAAATACTGTTTGTTTTTTTTAGGTTTTAAAACTGAATTTTATAAAGATTTAAAAACTGAATTATATAAAGCATATAAAACTGATTTTAATTTTAAGTTAAAAGAAAAAAAAAATTGAATTTTAAATAGGAAAAGATTTGATCTTTAAATTGGAAGAGACGGAATTTTTATCAAGAAATAAAAATAGGATTTTTATATGTTGAAAGTCGAAGTAAAAATATTATTTTTATATAGTGAACTTCGAGTTAAAAATGGGATTTTTATATATTGAACTTCGAGTTAAAAATGGGATTTTTATATATTGAACTTCGAAATAAAAATATGATTTTTATATATTGAATAGCGAAGTAAAATTCGATTTTTAGATGTAGGAAGCAATTATAAAAATATGATTTTTGAATTTAAAAGTGAATAAATAAAACTGTGATTTTTATTTTAAAGACAGCAAAGTAAAAATGTGATTTTTATATAGGTAGTGGATAAGGGCAACGAAATAGACGAAAGAAAAGCACGGTGAAGATTTCCTACCCATGAAGAATTGCGTCATTCAGTTTAGCGAAAGGGTGAGATCCTCTCACTTTAAATTTCTTTTTCTAGTTATATATATAGATATATATACTAGGATGCAGACGGTGCTTAGTAGCACCCGACACCCGTCATCCACAGACCATGGATGGCTTGTTTGTTAAATTGTTTGGTTGTGTAGTGGGTTAGATTATTTGGTTTGAACTGAATTGTTTGGTGAAATAAAATTGATTTGATTGATGTGTGAATGGCGTGGGCCTTCACTAGACCGGGGATAAGGCTAGGCCTCGTCCCGTTTCTAGTATCGTGCCGTTATGCCGCCGAAATTTTCTAAAATGTGTTAGAAAAATAAAAATATCATTTTTATTGTGTAAATGAAATGAATAGAAATTCATGTGTTAAAATAAAATAGATTATCGTTAAAAATATAATTTTTAACGTGAAAGTGAATAAATAAATATTTATAAACAAATCGGCCGATTTGTTTATATACACTGATTTGACTGATATTGAATGGGTCGATAAATTTTACACATCGCCCAACTGCACAACTAAAAATCTGTGTTTGATTGTCTGAAACCCCACACGGGTGTTGGGATGAAATATGAATTTCACTCATCCTGATTGATTAAATATGTCGATCGATTGATTGACAGGCTGTTATAAGCGTAAGATATCTATATTTGATGCTTATACAGTGTAGTGCACTTTGGTTGATGGTTGATTGTTTATTATTGCTATTATATACATGTGTTGTATGGAATCCATATAATTAACGTCATATGGTGATTGATTGGGCCTCATTCCAATCGGGAAAGTAATGAATATTATAAAAGAAAATTCATGTGTTGAATATAAAAATAGTGATGTGTAGACAGTACTCATGTGTTGAGATTAGTCGTGTGTTGAAATAAATATAGATTCATGTGTTGAATGGGATAAATATTCATTTGTTGGATAGAATAAAGAAGTTTCGAAAATATAAAGCCGTGTTGATTAGATTGACGCCATTTTGACGTAAACGATATTTATATCGATTTTATCGATTTCGAAATGAATTGAATTGAAAACGATTTCGAAATGAATTGAATTGAAAACGATTTCGAAATGAATTGAATTGAAAACGATTTCGAAATGAATTGAATTGAAAACGATTTCGAAATGAATTGAATTGAAAACGATTTCGAAATGAATTGAATTGAAAACGATTTCGAAATGAATTGAATTGAAAGCGAATTCGAAATGAATTCAAATTGAATAGAAATGAATTTTAAAACGAATTTATAAAGAAGAATTCAATTTTGATTTGAATTGAAATGGAAGTTGAAATTGTTTTGAAACGAATGTAGAACTATTTATAAAATTCGTTTTAAAAGGAAATCGATTAAATATATAATATATATATATTATATATATAATGGCCTGAATAGAACGCGCCGCGCCGCGGCAGTTCGTGAATTTCGACCATTTATTTCAAACGGACATTGCGGGAGATCCGACCGTCGGATTCTCCTAAAACCGGAACCGTTGGGTTCGTATCGAAAAGAGCTTTCCAATGAATATTAGAAATTTGAAATCTAATGGTTGGATTTGGAGTTATGTCCAAATCAAATTCGAAAAAGGTCGTTGTAAGTGCAGTTCGATGGCCGTTGTTGGAAATCGACTGTACGGGCCTTGGTAAAATTATTAAAAATATCTATAATTTGTGTAAAATCATAATATATGGATTGGAAAGAGTTGAGCTGGAAAATTCCACATTTGAAAAGATAAAAATAGATTTTTATCGAAATAAACTAGTTTTGAACTAGAATTAAAATCAATTTATTTTTGAAATAAATAAATTGAATTTGAAAGTGATTTTAAAAATAATCAATACTCCCAATACGTGGACGGGACTGGAGTTGAATCGAAATTATCTTCGGGATGTTTCGAGGTTGGATTTCGTGACTATACAAATATTGTTATGGGGATTTGAAAGATATATTTTATATCGCTATTTCCAATACGATATATGTTGGTTTCAGAATTTGATATTGAATGTAAGCCGATATATTTTCTATTCAGAGCCTTGTATTTAATATCAAATGTGATTTGGGTTTATCGTGAATCGTGTTTTAGAAGACGTTGGTTCTTTAACCCAGTTAAAGGCAAGATATCGATTTTTGAGAAGATTAAAACTAAGTGGAGTTTTAATGAATCTTTAATTAGATTGAAAAATGAAGTGATTATTTAAATTATATCTGAAAGGTGATCGAGAATGGAGTACCACCAGTTTTGCTCCAAAGCGATAGTTAAATCTTTAATTAGATTTGAACGTGAAATGGTAATTAATTTTACCGATAACACAGTGGTGTTAGTTGTGGAGTATTACCAGTTTTCTCCATGGGATATATAGGTTGGGATTGGGAAATAAAATAAATAATTACTTCGGTGTGGTTCGTTAATCCCGACTAGTTTGAGATGATATCCATAGGAGGATTAAAGAATAAATTTAGAAGAATTTATCTTGGATAAAATTAATGGGAACCTTTCCCTAAGAATGTGATTTTGTGAATAAAATAATATTCTGAATTGGAATGAGGCGTTTGTTGTGTTTATGTAACATTCGCTTATTGTATACGTGGGTTATTCAGAAAGGCCGGGTTTATACCCATTCTGAATAACCGATTCGACGAGATGTCGAAGATGAAGACGGTGGTTGAAGACCGGAAGTCTTCACATCGTTTGGGTGATTACTGATGATCTTGATTGGGCTGTACACCCAGGATGAGGGAATCAGTTGGTGATCGTCCAGACGTACTTGGAGATGGATGGATATGCGAGGAAAGTGCCTCCGGTTTCGTTCAGACCCAGAACCTACTTGTAAATGGATTGTGTGTCTGACATTGGATTTTATTTTGTGTTGATTGATCTCTATTTAATATACATCTGTTTGGCGGCGGAGAATTTATTCTCTTGCTTAACGCCCTTCTCTGAGACGTACGAGCTCAGATGTTGTATATCGATGGACATCAGTCGCATGGAGTGAATTGCCAGTGTGGCATGCGTAAGTGGCAATTGATCAAGGCTTCTGTTGAAAAGCAAAGTCTTGTGGTTGATGATCAAAGCACGGCCTGTGTGGCGTAGCTTTGTGTATAACGTGAATCCGCGAGCCTCACAGCCCGGGATGGTGGTAAACTGATGGTTTGATCAGTATACATTTTTAGTGTAGTGGATTCGGTCGACCGATATTGAGCTTTGTGCTCGGAGGGATAGAGTAAGCGGTGTTTTCTCTTGCTGGGACGTAAGCCGCGGTGATACTTGAGTCCCAAAAGTGCGGATGTGCATAGCGGTGTTTTCTCTCGCTGAGACGTAAGCCGCGGTGATTTGTACTACGCGATCGATCTTTCGAATCAGGAGCCACCATGATGGAAATCCAATTTCCAATACGTGTATTTCGGCTTTATTTGTAGAGCCTAGTATGGCGACATAGTGGGATGGGGCACTCATGCCGTCTATGATTTATATTTATGATTGAAATTGTTTTTGACACTATACACTTATTATAGTATCAAAGGATTTGTTTTAAACGTATCAAGCATGTTTGGCTGTTATAAGGTAAAACCCTATCCTCCGGCTTGCGTTGCATTGTGTGATGGGACCTGGGTCTTATAATAGCTTCATTTTTCGAAAAAGCATTGCGCTGTTTATTCTATGCACTAGTATTCTTGGGAGGAAACCCGTTCCGTGTTATACGGCGTGGTCCCTTGAATTACTCTCTTTTAAAGTAAAGTTTTAAATAACTGTTTTAGTTCTCACACCAGTCACATGACTGATCTGGAGTTTATTGTTTCAACCTAAACTCTGGGTGCCCTTATTTTCCACACGGGCAGCTAGTAGTTTTGGTTTTGCAGGTTTATATTCACAGGATCCTGGTTTACAGCTGGAATGATATCCGGAAAGCTTTGTATCCGTATATCTCTTCTAGTTGTGTATTGTATTATTTTCCGCTGCGATGTATTTAAATGTAATTTAAATCTCTGATATTTCTGTGTAATATTCATTTGTAATCTGATGCATTATTGTAATAACAGTGAAATGTTCTTCTGTTTGTGTTCTAATTTGTCTTGTCCTCACAGTAATTCGTTCTTTCTCATCTCTTCGGAGACCGGGGAAGTTACGGGTCGCTTCCTGCAAGAGCCAAGCACCCAAAATCGCTTTGTCGTGGGTTCCTAGTCTCATGCCTGTAAAAATCTTCTCGCATGTCTTTAACCATGCCAAAGCTTCTGTCACTGTGCCAATGCCTGAAAAAGGTTTGCCTCCAAGGTTTCTGTACCCCTTTGCTAGTCGATCAAGATCGAAGTCCTGTGGTGCTAGTGGCTGGATCATAGGACCCTCTTCTGCTACGGGGATATTCCCCCATCCTCCAGCTCTGCCTGCTCGGCCTCCTTGGCCACCTCTAGCTGCAGCTGCTTGCGTAGCCATCAAGTAAAGTACTGTATAAGCAAGGAAAAGAGTCAAGCTCACAGAAATGATAACTTTCATATATGATAAAGCAGGAGAACATAAGGAAAGGTAATGATGTACTGATCAAATTGTTTTGCTAATTTGCTTAGCTCATTCTTGGACATCTCTAATCCTATCTCTAATGAGCTACTCACCTTAGAACACTACTGATTCTATTCTGACGAGGTGTTTAATGTGTTAGATTCCAGAACTAAGGTTAACCAAAGTAATGATACCAACTGTGACGAACCCAAAATCCGTGTGACGGTATTAAGGATAATCATTGGAATATAACACATCAATCATCATAGTAGAACACAGATAATAGCAAAAACAATAAATAGAATAATTTTACATGGATATGGCAGCAGAATCATAACATGTAACAACATCAGAATAGCACAACGTAGGATATAACTTAGTAAATAAAAGGGGAATGATCAGTCACCATCACCATAGGCGGAATATATACATACAGTGAGACATAATAAAGGTATTAGTCAACATCGCCTGAGGTGGTACATATACATAAGATAGTAAGTACTGGAAGTAAAACAGTCTGCATCGCCATCGGCGGAATCATATACATAAGATAGGCGGAAAGTCAATAGCCAAAATACAAATCTAATCCATCGCCATCAAGCCAAAAGTGCACTCTGTACTGCAGTGCCAAGCCAGAACAACATGTCATCTGTGAACTAGGCTGCCCGTGTGAAAATAAGGGCACCCGAGTTTGCAAAGTGAAGCAAAAAATGAGTCAGTCATGGGACTGGTATGAGAAATCTACTTAACTGGTTAAACAACAGTAATAAGGCAAATCATAGGACCACGCCACTTTCACGGAACGGGTTTTCTCCAGTGATTGCCGGTACATTTGAAACAAAGTGAATTCTTTAAAACAAGCAATGCTTTTTAAAAAGAATGAAGCCGTTATAAGACTCAAGTCCCATCATACAATGCAACGCAAACCAGAGGATAAAATTTTACCTTATAATGGCCAAATATGCTTAATACATGTAAAGAAAAATCATTTGATATTATTACTAGTGCATATATGTTTCAAAAACGAATATTATCATAAATATCAATCATAGACGGCATAAGTGCCCCATACCACTATGTCGCCATACTAGTTCTACAATCAAATCCGTTATTTCGTATTGGAAATTGGATTTCCGTCATGAGTCGAGGCAAGGGGCAAGCTCCTCTCTGCTTCGAGACACTCTAGCAAATGCCTCGGGACTTCGCACTCTGGGTAACCCTTGGATCTTCAGGGCCGGTCCACACTTACGTTAGTGGATTGGCAATTCCTGAGCACACGTTTCCCGGTCCTAACAGACCTAAAATCGAGGCGCCTTGCATTCCAACAACCACATAGGTGAAAATTAGATATAAATGTCAGGGCTGGTAGGTCACTGACACCACCATAGCTAGAAAGAAACGTCGTGCTCTCCCTGTAGTCCTTATCCCATTTATAACTCATACTGAGGTGTGAGGCTCGCGAATCCACGCTATACACAAAGCCAGGCCACGCAGGCCGTGCTTTGATCATCGAACACAAGACTTTGCTTTGCAACAGAAGCCTTGATCACTGCATCTTGGCATGCCACATAGGCAATCCACTCCATACGACTGATTTCTATCGATATATAACCTCTGAGCTCGTATGTCTCAGAGAAGGGCGTTAAGCAAAAGAATAAATTCTCCGCCGCCAAACAGATATATATTTAACAAAGATCAATCAGTATAGAACAAAATCCAATGTCAGACACACAGTCCATTTACAAGTCCGTTCTGGGTCTGAATGAAACCGGAGGCACTATATTCCTCGTATATCCGTACAATCAACACATACATTCAGACGGCTACTACTTCCGTTCCTTCACGGTAGCTACTCCAATCAGGAACCTCAGCAGTGCCCATCCAAATGATACGAAGATCGTCGGTCTTGAACCGCCTTCGTATTTTCAACTTCGAATCGTTCGATCAATTATTTGAAATGAGGGTTAGCTCGGCCTTTTCAAATAATTCTCGTATAATTAGAATTCAAATCAATTCTTTCCATGGTTATATTAGTCGACATTCACATTTCAGTTCTTTAGTATTATTTTCACGTCAAACACATACAACCATCAAATATCAAGCAGGTCAAGCAAAATTGGTTTATTTCCAATCCATGTTGCTTATAATATTTTATAATGATTTTTTGCCATTTTTATTTATTTAAAAATGGCCATATTTAATTAAACGGCATTTCAGGTCGTGCCGTGGCACTGGAGCTGTTTTCACCTAATTTGTTTCACATATCGGAAAATCTAACCGTTGGATTTCTACAAAGTCTATACCACTGGGAAGATATTCCCAAAGCGAACCCAACGGTTCCCGTTTCCTGAAAATCCAACGGTCGGATTTTCCACACTAGTTGTTTGAAGTTACGGTTTCAAAATACGAACTGCAGCGTCATTATTCGATTTAATTTAATTATATTTATATTTATATATAAATATAGACGATTCTGGCACTGTTTTTCTTCAGATTTGAATTAAACATTCCAGAAAATCCAACCATTGGATTTTTACAAAGTTGGTGCCGTTGGAAAGATATTTCCAAGGCGAACCTAAAGGTTGCGGTTTCGGGAAAATCCGATGGTCGGATCTCTCGAACTAATCGATTGAAGTTACGATTTCAAAACACGAACTACACGGCTTCGATTCCTTTCAATTCTATTTATATTTATATATATAAATATAGTTCATTCTTTAATTTCAACATCGCTTTCACTTCAAATATTTCACTAACGCCTTTATATTTTGACAAATTCCAATATCGTTTTTACTTCAAATATTTCACTAGCGCCTTTATATTTCAAAAAAATTCGCCATAACCTCCTTTGTACGGGAAGGGGTTTGGAAATTTATTGGGCCGTGTTAGGTACCCAATAAATCCTATAAAGCATATACATATTTGTAGTGATATATTCTGGTGCTTACAGGGGTGCGTGTATAGATAATAACTCCAGAGAATAAATTCTCGTCACCCTGTCAAGCCTGAGGGAGCATGTATTTTTAATTACTCCAGAGGATAAATCCTCATCACCTCGTCCCGTGTGGGAATAAATAATCCATGTGCTGTATCTAATGACTAGAGAGACGTGATTATTGTCAACTCCAGACCCGTGTGGGATTTTTATTAATCTGGCAATTTATCGTTATATTTTATATAGTCCATATCAGTCATCAGTTCAACCTGTAATATATAATCATCTCCATACAAGCCTCTCGCTCATATGGTAAATCTTCAACCTCGTCACACAAGCTCCAAATGCTTATGTGGAATATGATGAAGTATGTCTATCGTCAACAAGTATGCCATGTAGTGTGTTCAAAATTAATTGTTACTATCCTATGGCGATGTTTATTATTACACACAGAATAACCAACACTCTGCATCCAATGGCATTCACAGGAGTTGATATAAAAATAAAATTGCGTAGCCAACTCATCAAGGCTTACCTATTTGTCGGGCACGCAAATAATTTCTTTACTCTACAGCTAATCCATTTTCCCTATTCGACACAAGTATATATATGCATAACAAAGTTAATAATAATAATATTTCTAGCGAACTAATATTTATTTCAACACGTGTATATTTTTATCAAAGCGTATACATGATAAAAGTAATATTTTTATCATCAAAAATATTTATTCAACACGTGAATGTTTTTAACACTTCATATTCACAAAAAAAATGTAATTTTTATTGTCTAATCAATTTATTTAAAATACGAATAACATTCAACACATGAATTTCAATTCAACGAATGAATTTCAATTCAACACATGAATATTCTTTACAGATTGTATATATGTAAATGTGATTTTTATCGTTAAAGCTATTTATTTAAAATTCGAAAAACATTCAACACATGAATTTCAATTCAACGAATGAATTTCAATTCAACACATGAATATTCTTTACAGTTTGTATATATATAAATGTGATTGTTATCGTTAAAGCTATTTATTTAAAATTCGAATAACATTCAGCACATGAATTTCAATTCAACACATGAATATTCTTTACAGTTTATATATATATAAAAATGTTATTTTTATCGTTAAAGCTATTTATTTAAAATTCGAATAACATTCAACACATGAATTTCAATTCAACGAATGAATTTCAATTCAACACATGAATATTCTTTACAGTTTGTATATATATATATATATAAATGTGATTTTTATTGTTAAAGCTATTTATTTAAAATTCGAATAACATTCAACACATGAATATTCTTTACAGTTTTTATATATATATATATATGTGATTTTTATCGTTAAAGCTATTTATTTAAAATTCGAATAACATTCAACACATGAATTTCAATTCAACGAATGAATTTCAATTCAACACATGAATATTCTTTACAGTTTGTATATATATAAATGTGATTTTTATCGTTAAAGCTATTTATCTAAAATTCGAATAACATTCAACAGATGAATTTCAATTCAACGAATGAATTTCAATTCAACACATGAATATTCTTTACAGTTTGTATATATATATAAATGTGATTTTTATCGTTAAAGCTATTTATTTAAAATTCGAATAACATTCAACACATGAATTTCAATTCAACGAATGAATTTCAATTCAACACATGAATATTCTTTTCAACATATGAAAATAATTTCAACAAATGAAAATTATTCTAACACATGAATATTTCAGAAAATTTCGGCAGCATAACGGCAGGGTAGTTAAAACCGGGACCGTCCCTAGTACGGCTCCTCGCTCTTCCTTAAAACCTCACGGTTTTTGACAATGGGGAATCATGCATCTTGTTTGCACGTAGGCGACATGTTTTATTTTCATTTCCACAATCCTATTGTAATTTGTTTCAACCACAATAGGGTATTTCTCAACCACAAAGGTATTTTTCAACCACAATATCAACCACAAACAATTATTTTCAACCATTCGTCATACTATATATTTTCACGTCAGTCACAAGCAATAAATATCGTCCATGGTTGTGGACGAGGGGAGTATATATATATATATACATATATATATTATTTCTATATTTCACTTGCATTTAACCCCAATTCAAAGCATATATGTTTCATTCAACGCTTGTATAATTTATACATCGCTAATATAACTTATACAACACATGTACATGAGGTATACAATGCGTATATAATTTACACTTCGCTTATATAATTTATACAACACGATTTAATTCACACAATTTAATCTAGATTCCTCACATTGGTTTTTGAAGTGCTAAAAATCGTAGGTAGATCAGAAAAATCCGCGGTCTCTTCCTGAGGGTAGAGAGCCTCCTTGCAGTCTCGATGCTTCCTGTTTCATCGAATTTCATCAACACATGTTTTTTGAAAACAAAAATGTGTGATCTTCTGAAGAGAAGAGAGCACACACACACACACACACATATATATATATATATATAATAAAATCAAAGGTACAGAGTTCGACTATAGAACATAAAAATACAAGATAAAACCTAACACAGCTCTAGGGATGTAAGGATCGTAGATAGATGAGCTCCGGATAAACCACCGCCCATCTACTCCAATATCGAATTTCGGCAAGGCCACCACCCGATATTGAAGTATATCTACTCCAATACAATAACCCCTACTCTCAATGTAATATCAATAAAATAATGAGGTACAACATCAAAAAACTCTCTAACAATAAGCCCAATGAAATACGAATCATCAATCCAAACAGCAATCCTCAAAGATACATAACTGCTACCAGTCCATCCAGCTATCCACTAAGCACTTCCTCTAAATCAACAACCTAAAACTGCAAAAAACTCAACAAAACTATTAGTAATTTGTCACATATATATATATGGAGATAAATGTATCAATATATATATATATATATATATTATATAAGCATATATATATATATATATTCATACACATTTATTTACCATACATACATGTGTGAAAGAAATACAATAAAAAAACCAATAAAAGAAATTAACAACCAATACGATATCTATTACGAAAAAAAACTGTTGATTTTAATGAATAGGTACAAATTCAATCTAACCTTAATCAATAAAGTCTCAAAGCCCAATTTCCCAAATAACTTGTAATGTGAATTAGACATCCAATTTAAGAAAAAACAAACTATTTTAATAATTAAATTATCCGTAGAAACAAAATTAAAATGGAAAGATCTCTGATTTCTCTCGGACCAAATGAACCAACATACGATAGTGATTAAAGAATCTAAAATGTATCTTTCACTAGCATTGTAAACAAATCTATAAGAATCCCAATAATTAGCACAACAATTGAAAGAATAATGACAATCAAAAACAAATATCCTTAAGACCATACTAAAAATATAGTTTGTGGTATTGCATGAGAAAAATAAATGATCAACATCCTCATTCATAATATTACAAAAATAACACTTAACATCAAAAATGATATTCTTCCTCTTAAGAAACTCAACCGTATTAAGTTTCTTGTGAGTGATTAACCACATTAGAAATTTAGCTTTAGGAGGAGAATTTGATTTCCAAATAAACTTAGAAGATCGAAATGAGATACCCGAAAAATTTATAAAGTTATACATAGAATTAACCGAATAAACTTGACTTTTATCCATACCCCAACTAATACAGTCCCTACCCTCATCGATGTGATATAATGATAACTTAGCATAAAGTAAAGCTAATTGTCTTAACATTTCCCCTTCTAATATATTATCAAAAGAAAATTCCCATGGGGGATCCAAATCTTTTCTAAAGATATCTTTTATCAATGCATTTTTAAAACTACAATTATTAAAGAGCTCCCTAAATTCAACTTTAAGTGGTAGACGAGAAATCCACCTATCATGCCAAAAGTAAGTCGTATTACCAGAATGAACAATCACCTTATAACCTAGTTTGAAAAAGTCAAAGCACTTTAAAACTGACTTCCAAAAATAAGATAATCTATTGTACCAACTACACTAGATCCAACAATGAACTCTCCTTCTGAATAGTAAAATTTAGATATAATAACTTTCCACGTTGTAGATACTACAGGAGACCTAAATTTCCACAACCATTTGGCTAATAAGGAAGAGTTAAAATTAAATAAATTAATTATCCCCAATCCCCCATCTTTCTTAGCCTTACAACATACCTCCCAATTTACTAAACATTTGAAACCCCTACAAATAGGATCTCTACCGCCACCCCATAGATAATTACGTCTTATTCTATCAATCTTATCGATCACCCATAAAGGCAATCTATGTACTGACATCCAATACGTAGGGATAGCCGATAGAACTGAATTAACCAAAACTAATCTACCTACTCTAGACAAGAATCTATTGTTCCAACTTGATAGTCTACAATTAATTTTATCAATTAAGACTAACCAATCCTCCTTCTTTAATTTTGACGGCCTTATCTTAAAACCTAAATAATCAAAAGGAAATTTCATGACTGAACAGTTTAAGGTGTTAGCAACCATAGCCTCAACGTTATCAAAGTCATTAATGACCATAACAGAACTCTTGTCAAAATTAATTCTAAGACCTGATAACATCTCAAAATAATAAAGTATAAACTTAAGAGCTATAATGTGTTTTGGTAGATGAGAAGAAAATAATAAAGTATCATCCGCAAATTGGAGTACAGATAATTCATTGTTAAATTCGTCATTACCAACATAACCCAAAACACCTAATCTCCCCGCTCTCTTGATAATTCTAGAAAAAACGTCAGCCGCTAAATTAAATAATAGAGGTGATAGAGGATCTCCCTGTCTAAGACCCCTCTTAGATTGGATCTTCTTACCCATAACCCCATTGACAGCGATATTAGAACTACCAGACCTAAGTAATAGCAATATCCAGTTAATCCAACGGACACTAAAACCTCTAGCTAGACATACTTCACATATATAATCCCAGTCGATAGAATCAAACGCTTTCTCAAAATCTAGTTAATAGCACATGAAAAATTATTTTTAACACATACATTAATGTACTCTTGTACAGCTGCCACTCCATCAACTATTTGTCTACCTTTAATAAAAGCAGTCTGCGAATGATCTATAAGATCATTCATCTTCCTACTAAGCCTATTCGCTAGAACTTTTGAAATGATCTTAACAGAAACATTTATCAAAGAGATAGGTCTAAAATCCTTTAAAAGCTTTGCACCCTCTCTCTTCTTAATAAGTATAACATTAGCAAAATTAAAATTGCCTAGGCACAAATCTCCGCTATAAAAATCATTAAATAAATTCACTTCATCAGATTTTAAGACCTCCCAAAACTGTTTGTAAAACAGAACAGAGAAACCATCAGGCGCCGGAGCTTTGTCACTAGGCATGTCACAAATTGCCTTCCAAATCTCCTGCTCAGAAAAAGGATTATCTAAATCTAATAACTCTCCCCTAACATCATTAGGGTAAATGTCCTTCCAATTAACGTTAATTCTTCTCTTTATCCTAGTCCCAAAAATTTGTTTGTAATAATTGGTGAAAGCTTCACTTAAATCACGTTGAACTGTCAATTCCTCATTATTTATGAAAATAGAATGAATCAAATTATCTCGTCTCCTCTTATTAGCCATACTATGAAAAAATTTCGTGTTATTATCTCCTTCCTTAATCCATTGAACACGTGATCTTTTCTTCCACATTATTTCTTCCTTTTCCAATATCAGTTTGAAGTCATTTCTACGATTACTAAGTCTATCTCTCTCGACTAGGTTAAGCTTTCTAGATTCATCCAACTTATCTAAATCTAACATCTCACATAAAATCTTATCTTTCTTAATTCGAACACTTCCAAAAATATATTTATTCCTCCTCTTAAGAAAAAATCTTAATTTACCAAGTTTTGCAGAAAAAATCTTCGCTGAATTACCCTTGTATAGATTATTAAAATAGAATAACGAGTTCCATTTAACAGCGACTAGTTTAATAAAACTGGTATCCAAAAGCCACATCTTTTCAAATTTAAAATTATTACTTATTAAAATGTTCGAATCACATGAGAGAATTAAAGGACAATGATCTGAAAATAAAAAAGGTAAACCCTTTACTTTACAAATTGGGAATCTTTCATCAACCTCAGTACTTATAAAAAACCTATCTAATAAGGCATAAGACGGACTACCCCTGTCATTAGACCAGGTGAATGATCTATTGCTAAGCGGAATCTCAATCAAATTATTATTAAGAATGAAATCATTAAATTCCTCCATGTTAGAGAAGTCTCCTTCTCTAGGAGATCTCTCTCCTAAAAACCTAGTAACATTAAAATCCCCCCCTACAATCCAAAGATTTGGGGCAAGATTCCCAAATTCGGAACATTCATCCCACAAACGCCTCCTCACAATCTTGGTGTGAGGGCCATACACATTCGAAATGCCCAATAAAGAATTATCACTAAGTGAAGTTAATATAATGTGTATTGAATGTAACTTAGAAAATTCCTGCACAAGTCTATATTGGTTATCTTTCCAACCAATCATTAGCCCTCCTGCACTGCCAATAGATGGTATACAGGCCCAATTACGAAAATGGGATCCACCTAATCTAGCGTAAAAACTAAAGTCAGGACTTTCAATTATAGTCTCTTGAAGCAAAGCAATGTCAATATGATGATCTACAAAAAAGGTCCTAACTTTAGCACATTTTTTAGGTTCATTTAAACCCCTAATATTCCAACTAACAATCCTCATCTATTCAAAGAAGAAAATCTCTCTAGTTCCCTACTCCTAATGAAATCAGCATCCAACTCAATATCCATAAAAATAAAGGCAGTATCACTGGAAAGATGAAATAACTGACTAGTAGAAAGACTACCTAAAACATAAGGAGAATAATCACTACCATAAACAGATGTCATACATGAGCCCAAATCCGAATAGCTACTACTTGCATTCGGATTCGAGGACTAACCTCTGAAAGGAGAGGAGCTAGCTCTGAGCCTAGCGCTGCGACGAATCAAACCAGAGCTGGGAACACCTCTCCTCCTCCTCCCTCTCATAGATGAAGAAGACGGGCCATTCCTATCCTGAATTGACGCCCCACTCGGTTCCAGCCATCGTTCTCCACCCGAAGGACTAGCACCCACAACAGATATATGTTCCTTAAGAGACAATTTCTTCAACACATGTGAAAGATATCATTTTTCAAAGTTCAGATAAAATAAAGGTCTCACCTTTTCAAACCTTCCAAACTAGGTTTTAATTTCACGCTCGATCCGTGAAGTATTGTCATGATCAGGTGCTGCAACATCGAAGAGCTTCGAACAGGGTCTCCAGTGCCGGTAGTGACACTCAACTCGGTGGTCCCTATAGCGCACAACGGAGCTCCAAAGACGGCGTTCCTCGAGGTAAATTGACGCAAATACCACACTAGTACTGTCGAGGGTTGGATGGATTTATAGAGGAGGGAGAGATGAACAGAAAACTCAACTGGAGGGGGTGGTGAAAACGAACGTGGCGGCGGCGATCGGGCCTGGAAGCTTCGAATGCTTTTCCGTCATTCGTGGGGGGTTTTTGATCGAGTTTTGACTGGTCAACGTGAAGTGAGAGAAAATAAAGGGGGTGGCCCATTATATTTAAATTTTAAATTCCAAAATTATTCCTTTGAACAAACGAACACTAATTTTAACCCAACGACTGTCACCCCTAGCTAAATACCCCCATCCCGGACACAATGGGATATGTTTCGTTGGCCAATTCGACTGTTACAGTCAGTTATTTTTCAAATTAAAGTATAAGACATTTAATATTCAATTTGAACGTACATTTCAATTTGCCAGGGCCACAAAATGAATCAGAAAATTCCAGAAAAATAAATCTAGCTATGTTTTGAAGATACGGTCCCAACAAAACTAGTTTCGTCGAATTTTGAGATCGTTTGCAAAAAAGCCATTTTCTGGTCGACCCATTTCAACAGAAATTGACCAATCACATTTTCTTTTGCCCCGCTCACATACTAGCTTCAAAAATTATGAAATTTGAAACCTAGCAATAGATTGACATCCTGGATCCAACAAAAGTGGTTTCGTCGAATTCCGAGGTCGTTTGCAAAATGTCTATTTTCAAGGGCCATATATTCTATATAGCGACCTTTCTGAAAATTCATTTGGCCATAACTTTTGACTCCCGCTATGAAACTTCGATTTTTCAGATTCGTTAGAAAGGTATTCATAAACAGATTTAAATATTTTTTGTTTCACTAAAATCTGTTATATTTTCCACCCGATACAGTCAGTCAAAGTTTGAGTTCAAATTTTCAAACTGCCTCATTATTTCCAATACATTATTTTATTGAAATGTTCTATTTCAATTGTTTAAATTCTTTGACAATAACCAATTTAAAATTTTTAAATTGGTTCACATTTCCCGGGTTGTTACAGTAACAATTCAAGAAGTCAACCAAATGTTCAAAGAAGTGGTCAAACTAATCGAGGCAGAGGTAGAGATAGAAATAACAACAGTAGGGTTAGGTGTCAGATTTGTGAAAAGTTTGGCCATAGTGCTAACAAGTGCTATTCTAGATACAATTCAAATTTTAATCCATCACAAACTGGCAACAACTCTAGTGTTAATATGGTTAATGTGCAAAAAGACAATAATAATAGTCAAGCTGAAAGTGTTAATGCAGATTCTACAGCAACTATTGATGATATTAATGATGATAGCTGGTATCTAGATACAGGGGCAACCAATCATGTGACTAACAACCTAGACAATCTCAATTTGGGAAATAAAGAGTACAAAGGTATGCAGAATTTACTTGTAGGAAATGGTAAAACTATGCACATTACACATACTGGAAATGCACTGGACCAAAACAATTAATTTTAAAGAATCTCTTAAGGGTTCCATCTATCAAGAAAAATTTAATAAGTGTTTCCCAGTTTGCTAAGGACAACAATGTATTTTTTGAATTTTATCCTAATGCTTGCATTGTTAAGGATATTCTAACATAGGAAATTATTTTTGTAGGGTAATGAATATTAGGGATTGTACAGATTTAATGTTTCTAGTCCTAGATCATCTGTGTTAGATAGAAAAACATGTGTGCTGACAATTATGAATGTTTCTGATGAATATAAAGAATTTAGTTTGTGGCATAGTAAACTACGTCATCCTAGTTTAAAAACTGTCAGACATGTTATGTGTAATAATGATTTTCCTATCAGTAAAATTCCTATTTCATATATGTTTACCTTTTGCCAAATAGGAAAGAGTCATAAACTTGCATTTCCAGATTCTCAAACCAGTTACACTAGACCCCTTCAATTAATTGCTACAGATTTGTGGGGTCCAGCACCTATAAGTTCTGACTATGGCTATAAGTACTACATTTCTTTTATTGATGCTTACTCAAGATATGTTTGGATATATATGCTAAAGTCCAAGGCAGACACCTGTAGTACAGTTATTCAGTTTATCGATAAAGTTGAAAATTTGATTGGTAATCATGTAAGTATTTTCCAGACTGATGGTGGAAAGGAATTTTTACCTTTGAAAACATTTTTTGACAAAAAGGGTATAAGTCATAGAACTACATGTCCTTATACTTCAGAACAAAATGGCATTATTGAAAGAAAGCATAGACATGTTGTAGAAACTGGTTTAACCTTGCTTGCACAAGCCTCTATGCCATTGAAATTCTGGCCATAGACATTTAACACAGCAGTGCATTTGATTAATTTAATTCCAACAAAAGTACTTCAATTCAAATGCCCACATGAAATGTTATACAAGGTTAAACCAGATTGTAAAATTTTAAAAGTCTTTGGTTGTCAATGCTTTCCTAACTTAAGGCCTTATAACACTCATAAATTAGATTTCAGATCTACTCCTTGCACTTTTTTGGGTTACTGTAACAATCAAAAAGGTTATAAATGTTTAGATAGCAAGGGTAGAATATATGTGTCAAGGCATGTTAGATTCAATGAAGAAGTTTATCCATTCAGTCAAACAAATATCAAAACTACTACTAAAGTCATAAATCCAAGGCAGTATATACCTGACATACCAGAGGAGATAGGGAATGTTGTGCCACTCTCTCAAAGGAAGAATGACAATAACATTGACTCTCAACACACAGTGCCCATCAATGATGGACCAGGTCAAGAGGACACTGATATGCCAGATTGTAGAAGCAATCTGCAGGAGCATTTACAAAGAAGCAATAATGACAATGATAATGGTACTGGCAATAGCAATCATGAATTAGAAGAAGCAGATTCTTTAGGAAACAGTAATCAAAGTCAACCAATTAGAGATAATATCAACATGCATCCTATGATGACTAGAGCCAAGTGTGGTATTTTTAAACCAAAAACCATAAACATTGTAAGTCTGCATGATGAACCAATTTCTTATACTGATGCAAATCAGGTTGATTACTATCAGCCATGTGCAAAGAGTATAATGCTCTTATTAAAAATAAAACTTGGACTCTTGTTGGAAAACCTAATAATAAAAATATTATTGGGTGTAGATGGGTTTTTAAACTCAAATAGAATGTTGATGGTTCAATTTCAAAATATAAACCAAGATTAGTTGCTAAGGGGTATTCAAAACAGTATAGTTTTGATTTTTCAGAAACCTTTTCACGTGTTTTAAAACCCTCTTCAGTCAGAATTATTTTAACTATTGCTTTATGTAGAAATTGGAGCATCAAGCAATTGGATGTGAATAATGCTTTTTTGAATGGTGTTTTACAGGAAGAAGTATATATGGAACAGCCTCAAGGGTTCATTGAAAATGGGGGCATAAATCTTGTATGCAAACTGAACAAGGCTATTTATGGACTTAAGCAAGCTCCAAGGGTTTGGTTTGACAAGTTGAAAGAAACTCTTGTCAAACACGGATACATGCCAACAAAATCTGATAACTCAATTTTGCATTAAGTTTACTGCTGCTACCATAACATATATACTTATTTATGTTGATGATTTTATCATTACAGGAAGTTGTGTTGATGAAATCAAAAATATAACAGATATACTTAATTCAAAATTTTCTATCAAAGATCTAGGAAATTTGAATTTTTTTGGGCATAGAAGTCAAGAGAACAGGTGTTTCAGAAATGCATCTCAACCAAAGAAAATACATTTAAAAATTCTATTCAGGGCTAACGTGTTTCAAGCTAACTCATTGCCTACTCCAATGGTGTCCAGTAGTTAATTATCTAAGCATCAAGGTGAAGATATTCCAAATGGAAAATTATACAGAAGTATAGTTGGAGCTTTGCAGTATGTTACTATTAAAAGAACAGATATTGCTTATAGTGTTAACAAAGTGAGTCAGTATATGCAAAGACCTTTAGACAGTCAGTGGAAAGCTGTTAAGAGGATTCTTAGATATTTGAAAGGAACTATTAATCATGGTCTCATTCTAATGTCTAGCAAAAATCTTAATGTCAATGCTTATGCTGATGCAGATTGGGGTACTGATCATGATGACAAAAAATCTACTTCGGGTTATTGTGTTTTTTTTGGGAAACAATCCAGTATCTTGGAGTGCAAAAAAACAAAGTACCGTGTCAAGGTCCAGTACTGAAGCAGAATTCAGGTGTGTTGCAAATACTGCTGTAGAAGTTTTGTGGATTGAATCTTTACTTAGTGAGCTCAAGGTTAAATCTAACAAAGTTGCTACAATTTGGTGTGATAATGTGAGTGCGATTTCAATTACATCAAATCCTGTTCTACACTCTAAAACAAAGCACATAGAGTTGGATCTATATTTTATCAGGGAACAAGTGATTAATGGTAATTTAAAATTAGGTTACATACCATCGTTGTACCAAAAAGTAGATATACTTACTAAACCTCTGTCAAAAGTCAATTTCAGCAGACTGAGAGACGAATTAAATGTTGGTGAAGCTGATTTGAGTAAGAGAACACAGAGGCTGATATATATTCCTGATTAATCCCTTGTCTATTGTTTTCGATGAGTTGAAGAACCTCCACAAGTAGTTGATTCTTCAGATCCGTTGATAAATCTTCAGATCCGTTGCTAAATTTGAATCGCTATAACGGAAAGCAAGTTGATTTCGTGCTTCTGATTATAATAGAGCTGAAGAACATCTGCAAATAGTTGATTCTTCAATTCACCTTCAGATCCATTGATGGAGGCCATTGCTCTTTACTTCATAGCAAACCCTAACCCTCGTAGGGTTTGAAAGGGGGCATTAAAAGTAGTGGCCGAGGCATTTGATAATATATATTTCTTTTGTATCTGGGCCCAGCCCATTTCCGCTTATCCTACTATTTATGTTGTCCTTTTAATACATTATACGTTATCTCTCGTCAGTTTTACAATTCTATTGAGAAATAAATCATTTTACATTTCTTTTCAATTCTGAAATATTTTCTCAACCATTATTTTGCAAATCTCAACTCCTTCCAAGACTAAATCACATCAATACAATATTACATTCAACAGTTACCAAGATCCAAGCTGATAATAAAGTAGAAAAATAACAAAGACATGGGGTCTGTCTTCAACTCCAGTACTGAAAGTAGTTGAACAACCAAAGCACTATGCCTGAAGAATTTGGAACACCATAACGGACAGTAGGACCAATAAAATATCGCTTATAAACCCAATTGCACACAATAGTCAAAATGCATCATCTATGTTTTCAATTTTCACACACACACACATACATACATACATAGTCAGTGGCGTAGCCAGGAAATTTTGCTGGCGAGGGCACAATGAAAATTTCTAGACTTTGAAGCCAGTAATTTTGAATCTTTTCTGCTGTTTGAAATTTTTTGAACAATGGGAGACTTATACTAATGTGAGTCCTCGGCCTTAATAAAATACTAATTTGCAGAACCCTGTAATGTAAGGTAATTTTGCTTTGCTACATACGAGCAATTCAAAAGTGGAAGAAGCAATGTGATAGAAACATAGACCAGAGTGTGTCACTGATCAAGAATGCTTTACTGAATAATTTATTCTACCTGTTTGATCAATTTGGGTTTTATGGAATATACCATGGTGCTTTTAGGTTTTACAGAAGGAACTTGATGAAATACTAATTACAAGCATACCTTCAGTTGTTGTTTTCTTAAATCCTGGGGAAGGCACGTGCCCTCCCCAACCTTAATGTGGCTCCGCCACTGTACATAGTGTATGTGCATGCGCACACACACACGCGCTCGTATTCGTGTATTTCTTTTATAGATACATAGTTGTCATCATCAAAAAGTGGAGAATATTAATTCTTGAATGGGTTTTGATGAGAAAACTATATATATCTTTACGCAGTTGTACAAGTTGATCTTTAAAGGATATTTAAATAATGAAGACTAAGGAAAAATAGCCATCCAATTTGCTCGAGCAATCAAGACTATTATCAAAAGATTTGTTATATTTTGTATGTCTATAAAGTTTGTTAAATATCCTTTGATTATGCATAAACATAGATATTTTAAATTAAATCGGAGAGAGATGGGTGATGGTGATAAGAGTGCAGCAGTTAATATGAATGGAGGTATCAGTTAAAAAGATAAAGCCGACGCTATGGGTGCTCAACTTGAAAAATCAGGTGGCTATACAGCATTACAAACAGGGGAAGCTCGATCTGGAAATAATTCAGTAGATTTTATTGAGGTTCAAGGCAATGATATACAAGGAAATATTGAATGTGCCATCAAAGATGGGATGGATTTGGTTTGTGTAACTTGTTTAATGGTGACAGTGAGCAGTACGATAATGAGGGTGCTCAGGTTAACTGTATGAAGAATATTATCAATAATTAGGATGAGGATAATGTTGATAAAGGTACAAATGTTGGAAGCTTAAATCAATCTGATGTTCAAGCACAAAGTGTGAGTACTGAAACTGTAAATGCCATATCTAGTACTAAGATGCAAGCTAAAACTTCTTCTTCTGATACTGCAAATTCATCTGCTCCTGCAAGTACTTCTCCGTATTCGCATCTAACTCTTTCTCCACACATTATTTTGATGCCACCTAATTCTACTCCACCACCTTCATATCCTTCTAAACCTACATCTAAAAACGCTAAGAGGCTTGCTAGAAGGAAAAAGGCTGTTGAGTGTGTTGATGAATTGAATGATGGTATTGAGTATGGGCTAGAGGATTTTTTGCTATCCAATTTTTCTAAGAAATCTTCTTCTAGACATACAAGAAGCAATCCTATTTAGATAGTTGTTCTTTTCTTAATGACAGTTTTAAATGGCATAAGAAATGAGGTTAAATGGTTCTTTGGTTATTAACTGGCACTCTGTTTTACTAGAAGTCACTGTAAAGCTTTCAGGTTGAGATTGGACATTTTGCTGCTTTTCATGCAAGTGATTTCATTTTTATGGTTAGTGAAGATCTAAAGCCTTTCTGATTTTAGGTATGAGGGTTTTCAAGCACACAATTAGCATAACAAGTAAGTGATTTCAGAACAGCTACTAGTATCCTTATTTGTAGAAACGGCGCAAGATGTTATATGACGCCAATGAGTTCTTATCTGTACTAAATGTCTAAACGTGAAATGAGTTCTTTGACTATACTATTATGTTGTATGGTGACTGTCACATGAGTCATAGTTGTATTGCGAGCAATTAGTATTGGAAAATACAGAAGAGTACAAAAGAATTTTGGCAAATACTAATAATGGCAAATACAGAAGAATTTTGGTTGATTTAAAGAAGGGCACTAGATGACTTTTGATAAACCGTAACAAAGTAGCAACTTGATATTGATTAGCAGCGTTGAGTTTTTTTTTGGGATTCATTTGTATTTTCAGTCATTGTTTTTTCTTCTCAATACTATATAGCTGAGTGATTAGAGTGTGGTTTAATCATTTTGTATAGATAGTGTATAGTTTGTGTTGAATTCTTGTAAGTTCCTTGTAATTGTTGCTTAGTGTTAATAAAAGTTTGCTTGCCTTTCAAAAAAAGATAACAGATATTTTAATTGGTTAAGAAAATGACTTGACATCTAATTAAGGTATCAAACATTAGATCAAATCCACAGACATCTGGATCAAGGCTAGACATACTATTTCTTTTCTAGATAATAACCAAACCGAAAATGCTTCCGAGCCCGACAATGATTTTGTCAAAAATTGAGGTAAGAAACAGCAAATTCGTAGGTCCCACCACAAATGCATGTGGATTTACAATATTGACCCCCCTGAATTCCTGTTTTTGTACTGATTCGCACAGTTTACCCGGATTTGCTGTCGGGCCTGCTAGCATATCCCTAACCAAACATATAAGCATTAAAATAAGACATTTAAGATATTTCCAAGATGTTATTGCCAAATATGATTGGACGTCTGATTAAATAGGTTAGACATTCGAATTATGCCAAAAATGACTTTACCTAATTTGGAATTTTTTTCATATATACGTGTCTATTCTCTTGGGGATTATGCAGCTAATTCCCGCTTTTACCTCGCTATGCAATGATCCACCATTTCAAACCATTCAAGTCGGAAGTAAACCAATTCAAATCGTTCAATATAATATATTGTTAATAAACTTCGGGTAAATAAGAATCACATACAGAATCACAGACACAAAAGATTACAATAGTCCCACAGTGGAATAAACAAAACATAGTAGTTCATGAAGCAACTAAATAAAAATACATTATAGTTTAAAAGTAAATACAACGAAAGTCTAATACATATAATTTCTAATATAAGCTAACTGAAATAAGGAAACACATGGAAATGGACAAATAGTTAGTCTTCAAAAACACTCCAGCTCCAAAGGTGAATCTCAAATTCTGGATACTCAGTATGACCAGAACATAAAGTAAAACAAAACATTCGAATCAGAGTTAACATTCTTATGTATGTAAATTGACTCAAGTGAAATGTTCACATAGGTAACTCAAATGATGTTTGGGATTTTTATTCTTTAAGGATTCGTTAAACTGAATACATATAATATAATACGCTACTATATAATATCTATGTAACTTCCCAGAAATTTCGGACCAGTCAAAATTGGCGAAAATTCTTCCATCCAAAATAAACAATAACAGCTACCACTTTATTTGAGTAAATATACAATGTCACTAAATGCAATGAATATAATTTTAATAAATAGCACTTATCAGCATATTCATTTAATTCATAGGGTGTGCTTAAATACAAATTAAACAAAATTACCATAAGTCTACTTTTACGCAACTTTAGTGAGATGGACATCGATATTCATTAATACAATCTCGATAAAAATGCCAGTATGGCTTAAAATTTCAAACATGAAAGATGCACCAACACAAGATGTAATAACAAATAATAAACAAAAATTTTTTTATTAATACAGCGGCTGCATCACTACCACTTGTGACTGCCTACGTACCTTTATTTGATTGGGTGAGCAATTAGATACAGGATCAAGCCAACACGTAGTTCTTCTTTACATAAAACATTTAAAATCAATATTTATTTCCATATATTATTTATATCAAGTAGGGATAAAACACTTTGTAAATACTAGTTTTTTGAAAGACATCTATATATCTCTTGTAGAACTTCCTTTCAAAAGATAAACATCCTTCTAGTTTAAACACTAATCAACTTTCTTATGTAAAAAGTCCTTCATGAACAATTTTGAACCACCTTTATATCTGTCTAATATATGTTTGGAAAGATCTTCAAGGATTGAAAGAAAATAGTTAACTTAAACGTCATTTATACCCCATTAAATGTTGCAAACTACAAAGATAACATTTTAGAAAATGATATAGAAAGTTTTAGTCATACTAAGTCATAAATGTCCTCAATCATCAGTCGTATATGTTAAAAATAAAAACGACAACATTTATAAAGCATTATGAAAAGATGGTTTTAGACTCAAAACAGCTATTACATCGTTTCTGTTGCGCTATGAAAATTCTGGGTAGTTTACAATGGTTTTAGACTCAAACAGCTATTACAGCGTTTCTGATGCACTATGAAAGGCTCTATGCTTGTTAGAGTGCTTTATAAATAATTTAGAGAAAAGACGGCACTTTCAAAATGCTATGAAAAGTTCTCGGCTTGTTTGATTATTTATAAATAATTCAAAGCAAAAACAGCGTTTCAGAAAAGCTACGAATTTCAGAAATTCGTATTTTTGACCAGTTTTTTGGCAGAATGTTTGATTCGATTTCTCTGTGATAACTATAGTTTTTGACTTCAAATTTTCTAAAGTATGAATATTTCTTAGTCTACTTAATTATCATGAAAACAAAACCTTAAAATCATTTATCAATTTAATATATAAAATTCAACAATACAAGGCATTTTTAACATGTCCATTTTAGGTAGATTTTTACCTGACTTTACATCAAGTTTTCAGGTACATAAACGATCGAATTAGAAAAAGTGTCCGACATTAAAGTTGTAGGCCTATGAATTAGCTTTTCAGAACATTAAAGAAATCAAAATTTCATTGAGAAATGAAGAATTCATGGTCAAAATACCGAACGTCATTTTCACAGGTTCGAGACCTATCATTTATTCTCAATTTTCACATTTTTTCTTCAAAGTATGAAATGAATACATGTACTCAATAGTTTTTCTCACCTTAAAATTGTATCTTGAACTTTTATTTATTCTCTTGGCTTCTCCTAAACTTCTCCTTTTTATCTTACCTTGTTTATGTTTTGTGAATGTATGAAAACAAATGAATATTTCCACCATTTATATAGCATTTCTTAATACTAGCTTGGTAATTTGGTTTTGGACACTTGTCCACCTTATATTTATTGAAGCTTTTACGATTTAGACACATGCCTCCTTAGGTGCCTTAAGATGTTTCTACACATGGACACCTAATGGGCTTATGTGTCTTTATTTCCTTTAATCTTAAGACATGTGTACCGTTCATTTAATGACATGTGTCCTTATCATTTCATGCCACTTATCACATTTTAAAAAATATATACATATACCATTTGTTTTTGTTTATAAGATATGTCATACATAAATGTGTTCTTCTATTTTAACGTCATGCACATTATGTTCTAACAACTTTCCACAAGTAAAAGTTCGTTTATCAACAAAACAGTTTTTGGTCACATTATCCATATTTCTTCGAACTACTTATTTGTAAACAAAAATTCAACAACATGTTTTCTCCTCATTAACTATCATTTATAAGGGGAATTAACAAGGTTATAAAACCATTTTTATTACATTAAATTTAAATATTTAAATAATCTCGATATTCAAATATTACTACTCAAAGTTTCATACTGTTACAGTCTATCAGTAAGATATAGTATTGAAAACAATGTTAAGACATTATATTTTATTCGTAACACATTTTATAATCACCTTAGTCTATATAGTATTGTAAACTCACCATACTGGTGTTATCAGTTGAAGGCATTCCTTAATGTACGGTACCAAACCAATATTGTAGTGGGCTCGATCAGGATAAATATGCAAAGGAACGCTAGGTCATGCCCAGTGTAGGATTCTACCATTTTACGTTCTTGAACTGGTGGTAATGCATAGCGCGCAGCTACTACCCACATGAAACAACACTCTCATAATCAAGGGCAACCACCAAGCCATCACAAAGCAAAAAGATATGGTTTTCGAAGAAGTGCATTTGATAGGGGGAGTGACCCCACTTGGTTGGGTATAGCTTGTGTTTTATTCATTTTAATTATGACATGAATGTCAAGGCTATTCATCATTCTTTTTCTTCAATCCAACAATCATTCGCCAAATCCATTGTACTCATTCTGGATTCTAAACCACGTACATAGTTGTTAAAGTGGTTTCGATATTGACAAAAAATGTGTTAATGCCAACCTGGTCTCTTTAACAGCAAAATGCTTATTTCACACCATGGTCATTTTTATAAAACACACTTAATATGAATCTTAAATTATATTTTAAATCAGTTTCAAATATTTACTTTAAATATATTTCATTTTTAAACATTTAGCTTAAATAATTCAAATTATATATATTAACAAAAGTCATGTTATTAAGTATTATTATTCAAATCAAATTATTAAATTTCAAAATCATATCTTTGATAATCAGTTAAATAAAATTTAATAAACTCTTAAACTTTATCTTCTTAAGCTATGTTTATTAAAGTTAAAAAATAATCTTTTATATTAAGTAAAAAATTAAAATAATTTTAAAACCTTATTTAAATTAAATTTTAAAATTAAATTTTTTGTTTCTTAAGTATTTATATCATATTAAATTAAATTATTTTGAATTAAACTCTTGGAACTAAATCAAATCTTAAAATTAAATGTTTATTTTTAAAATATTTATATTAAACTTATAAATTTAAAACCTTAAACTATATATAACTAAAATTAAAATTTTAAAACTTGTATTCAGTAAAATATATTTTAACTTTAACTCTTTAAAAAAACAAACTTATTGATCAAAACATGTCAAATCGACCAGCGGTGTCCATATATAGTTTCTAGCCTATGATTAAGTAGCTCGAGTGTATATCATTTCAACCCAAAATAACTAAATTTTCGGGTATGTATCATTTCAACCTGTGTCCCAAGTTAGTATCAAAATAGTTGCATAAACAATTTAATGGTTCGGATATGTGTCACTTTAGCCTATAATTGTTTCAAAGTGAAGTTGCAGTGTGATTTAATATTCAGTTTCAACATAGTATATCATTTCATGTCATATATCATAGCATATTAAATTTATACATATCATAACATATAAATTTGTGCATCATAGGTCAAAATATGCAGTTAGTGTGTCACATGTAATTCTCGTGTCATGGGTCATAACATACAAGTTTGTCACAAATCATAACACATAAATGTGAGTGTCAAGATCATAATATACAAATTTGCGTGTCATAGGTCATAGCTTATAATTTGTGTGTCACAGATCATAGCATATAATTTATTGTGTCATAAATAAACAATTCATCATAACTGAATCACGTAATATTAACATAGAAAATCGGAACATTTCAATTTTGTCAATTTCCTAACATAAGTTCTTAATCAGGTATGATTTCTCACCTTTCGTGAATCAAGGAAAATTATAAGACAAAACCATATAGTGTAGAAACTCCATCTTGCATAAGATCTGAATAATCGAATAAACACTAACCCAGTTCAAGCTTTGATTTGATTTTTTTATTAAAAAGAATAAAAGAGGGAAAGAGGCACTAAGGTTTGGATCTGTGGGAGTATTCGACTCGATCTATGTTGGTCTTGCTTGGTCGGGTGTGCTAGGGTCAGTTGGAGGTAGTACGATCGACTGGAGTTGGTGGATGTGGGTGTTAGGGAGGTGGAGGAGTGATTTAGGGGCTAGGGTTTAGAATTTAGGACCTGGTTTTTTTTATAAATGGACACCATGATTTTTTTGATGGTGGACGAGCTTTGTTGACGATCAGGGAGGAGATGAACAGAGGTGATGGTGGTAGCAAGGGCAGCGGCAAGAGATGGAGGAGAGAGAAAAAAGAGGGATACCAGATCTAGGTTTTATCTCTTTTCTTAAGAGAAAAATAAAAAATAAAAAGAAAATAAAAATAACTTAAAACTGGATCTAGATGTGAAGAAGAACTTATAGGGAATGGAAGATGAGAGAAAAAATAAAAATACGAAGAGAATAAAGAATGGATGCTAAATGGAGAGACATACATATATTTGTCTCTGAAAAGAATATTTTAAATTTGGAATTCTTAGGCGACTCATCGAGGTGTCAGCACCTATCTATACATTTATTACAAAATTCAAAGCAAATATATGAGGGATGAGTGGATTTTTTTTCCGCAAATTGGTTCACTTTATTAACTAAAAAAACCATACAAGACAAAGGTTAGCATACTAACCATTACAAACAAAAGGGAAAAGAGAAAACTTGAGAATACAAGTAACTATAAAACCTAGTCTAAAATGTAATAGCCCATGATGAGGCCATCTTCCCACTGACGTGCACTCCCTGCACAACATACATCAAGCAATCAACTCCCAAAAGATATACAATTCAATACACCAATATCTTCAGTAAGCGCCTTTTCAAATCCGTAAACAAATCTCTCAACAGTTCCCCTATTTCATCCAGACTCATCTACCAAGAAATCTTCAACTAATCAACTTCATACTTCATCTAAAAACCATAAATGGGTAAACATGGCTTCATTGAGAGCATCAATGAATAAGCAGCTCAACGTAGGAGTCTGGATGACTTGAAAAGCAAAAATCCAGATCCAAATAGATTATTTACCCATATAAACCAATTAGCTTCTTCATAGCCGAAATGAAATATCCCCTAACATTTGAAGCTGCGGTCTAAACTTCTCCATGTATGTAAATAAATAGCATCTTCACCATTTAAAAAAAAAAAATCCAAACTTCTAGAAACTCATGCAATAAGTAAATGGAATTGAAATCTACCACTTCTACATGCATATCTGTAAGGAGGAACTAACTAATGTTGAATTCCTATATGCTCATAATCATCAATAACCGCTTTCCATAATCAGTCCATAATCCAAAGCAGCATATACAACCACCCCATAACAGTCCTTACACCATAATACAACAACATACTAATGAAATCCCAAAAAATTCAAATCCAAAGAATAAGTATGGTTGATGATTCACAAACACACGTGAATCAATCTTAGTTCTAGAATTGATATAAAACCCGTAGATTTCATATAACCAAGTGCCACCATATAACCTTGAAAGAACTGTAACAAAATATTATGCATACTGTGAATAATGAAATAGTCTCATGCAGTTATGAATGAAAGCCTTAGCTACTGCATTTCAGATCCAAGCCATGATAAAAATTAGTTGGATGCTAATACCATATTCAGCCATAACAATCCAATCCTTAACCATATAACATATGTAGTGGTATACTAGAAAACTGGAAATAGGAGGATTTATGGTTTTAATGAAGACTAAATCACATAAACAGTTACTAAGGGCGTAAACAAAATTGAATTAAGAGCCATGAAGAAGCCAACTACTTCATTACTGTCCAGTAAACCACATCTTATTTGAATCAAAATTTAAACAAAAATAGATCTAAAACCAAAACACCTAGTATCCATTAAAACCAAGATCAGAACCAAAATCATAACCAATACAAACTAAACTCGATCAAGCTTTAATAAAGGAAAATCAATTGGATAATCTTAAAACTGAATCTCTTCAGTTGCGCCGGCAATGCTAAATCCCAAATTAACAATGTCTTAATAATCCTTGCTCAAACTGATAAGATCCGTAAATATTGGGTATGAAAACCAAATCAGCATGTGGATCTCAAGATTAAATAGATCTGGCACTTTGTGGAACTTCGGTATACAAAAGTGAAATAAAATTTTTGGCTTATCAAAAATTCAAGAATCATTGAAATTTATCAAATATCGAAGAGCGATTTGTTCATAATAAAACTGATAGAAATTACATAGCGATAGATCTGAAACTAGGCTTGAAGATCTCTTGAAGGAGAAACTTGATCTAAAGTAATAAAAACATAGATCTGAGAACTGTTTTTGTGGATGAAAAACGAGACTGTAAATCGAAACCAGATCTGAATTAACTTGTAAAAAAACTTATGGAAATCAAAAGTCTTATCAACGAGAAAACTCGCTGAAGGTTTATGAAGAGAAACAATTGTAAAAAAATCAGATACGAAGATGAAGAAAGGAAGGCACTCACGCATGGCGGCATGGGATGAGTAGATATATATATATATATTTATTTTATTCTTAAAGAATCTTTTAAATCTGGAATGTTTCAGTTTAATGACTTAACGAGGTGTCAACACCAATCTATTTATTTATTTCAAAATCCAAAATCAGTTCTAAATAGTAGAAAATACTACAGAGAGAATACTGATCAAGTACACATAAAATGCACCGTCCGTATATGTGTGTTTCGTAGTATAATTTATAGATTTAGAGCTATAAATATCTGTTTTTACCAAAAAGAAAGATAGTATCTTCTTAGAATTTAGTCAAATATTGAAAACGAGATATTTTCAAATTTTAAAACTTTTCAAATTTCAATAAATTTTCATATTTTCAAAACTGTAAAAAATTTCGAAAAAATTTGCTTTTAAAAAATTTAATCAAACATGTAATGACCCGAAAATCCTCGCCCTTTGAATTGACCACAAACTACACATGTCTGATCCAAAGGTTGGGGATTTTCGGGTCCTTACAGCTGGTATCATAACTTTGGTTAGCTCAAATCTTTGGGGTACAACTCGTTAGAACTGAACAAAAGACTCATCAGATGTAGGATTAGTAATATCCTATAAAAGAATACTCATTAGAGATGGGATCAGTAGTATCATAGAATGAGAAAACTCGTTAGAGATGGGGCTAGAAATGTCCTAGAATGAGTTGAGAGTGACAAGATTATAATTAACATATTTGTGATTATATATATAATTCAATCTTAGAGATTATGATTTTTGAATATATAAAAGTTATATATATTTGAAAAGCTAATCAACTAAATGATTGATGACTTTGTTGTGTGATTATTAGTTCAACTAATAAAATTATTAAAACCAGTAAAAAAATGAAAGTTGAGTTGGTTAATTAAACAACTTTTAGCTATGTTCCTTTTCGAGGATGAAAAGATTTTAAGTGGTGGAGATTGCAACAACCCGGAATTTTGGAACCAGTATAAAATTTTTATTTTAACAATTTTAATGGATTTTAAATATTCAAAATTATTTATTTTAAATAATAACGACTAAAAATCTTTTAAATTGAAGTTAGAACAAATATATTTATTTGGAGTTAGAAATAGCATGGTAGTTTGAAAATTTGAATTTAAACTTTGACTGAATGTACAGGATTCAAAATAAATCGGATTTTAGTGAAACCAAAAATATTTAAATCTGTTTAAAAATATCTTTCCAACGAATCTGAAAAATTGAAATTTTATAGAGGGAATCAAAATAATGCCCAGTTTAAAATTCAGAATAGTCGCTATAGAATTTAATATAATATATAGCCCATATAAATAGACATTTTACAAACGACCTCCGTTTTCGACGAAACCACTTTGGTTGGATCCACAATGTCAAATTATTGCTAGATTCCAATTTTCATAATTTTTGGAACTAATATGTGATCGTGGCAAATTAAATTGTGTTTTGACAATTTTAGTCAAATTGGATCGACTAGAAAATGACCATTTTTCAAACGGTCTCCAAATTAGATGAAACTAATTTTGTTAGGACCGTATTGTCAAAACATAGTTAGATTTATTTTTCGGAAATTTTTGGAGTCAGTATGTGGCCCCGGTAAATTGAAATGTACATCAAAATTTATATGTTGTTTAATTTAAATATTACGCTTTAAGTAAAACTGCTGTAGACTTTAGAATTGGGCTTTGCTACTAGTCCCATGGCATTTATAAGGCGTTAAAACCTATTGTTAGGCAGTAAGTGGGCCTGATTTGAACTCAGTCTCATTTCTGACTTTAAAACACGAAAACTGAGACAATTTAATATTAAAATATTTTAAAACCCCTAATTCTAATGGCCGCAGCCTCCACAAAAATCTAAGGCCAGAAATTTTGAAACTTCTCTCCCCATTTTCTCTTTAGCTACACAGTCGATTTCAAAATTCCATAGCCAAATTGTCGAGCTACTAGAGCTCTATCGATTCAACGGTTAAGATGGATTTTCGTGAGGTGATGAGCTCGAATATCGAGCGTGAATAGCCGGCGTTCGAAGCCGTTTTCCGATCAGTTGGTGAAGCCGAGATCGCCACCATTGTAGGCAAAGGAGGAGGGTTCTGGCACGCTTCTCGTGGCGAGACTAGATCAAGGTATGGTGGAGCAGAAAGGCGTGCGTTCGTGGTCAAAGGATGCGATGCATGTGTTCTCTTTGTACAGGGGGGTTACAAACGAAGAAGAAAGGATTAACAGTGAGGTTAGGAATTAATCACTTTAACTAATTAATTATTTATCTAATTAATGGTCAAATGTTTAAACAACGATAACTTTTTCAAACAGAAACGAAACTGAATGATTTTAGGTCCGTTGGTATCATGGTGAAAATATCTTTGTGATGGAACTGACCAGATCTAAAACGGAGAATGTTAAAATTTCAAACAAAAACCATTGTGAGAATTCTATTTTATTTCTAATTCTTAAATAAATTAAAATTAATCATGATTGTATTATCACCAGTCCGCTGTTAGTTTCTACTTGTTATGATACGTAACTTGTTCTGTGATCAATGTGTTATGAAGATCTATTCATTTGGTGATATTGTGTTATAATAAAATTGTTAAAAACATATAGACCATTTTGTTGTAATAAAATGAGTGAAACAAATATATTTTTTTGTTTAAGTAAATTTGCCAAAATAAAATGAACAATTTTGTTGAAATAAAATAATCAAAACAAAAATGACATTTTTGTAAAGTAGATTTGTGTCAAAGCACAAATTACATTTTTGTCAACAAATCAAAAATGAAATATCAATTTTTGTCATTTTGTTGAATTAGAATTTTCAACAAAATGAAATATCAATTTTTGTCATTTTGTTGAATTAGAATTTTCAACAAAAATGAAATATCAATTTTCGTCATTTTATTGAATTAGAATTTTCAACAAAAATGAAATATCAATCTTTGTCATTTTGTTGAATTAGAATTTTCAACAAAAATGAAATATCAATTTTTATCATTTTGCTGAATTAGAAAGGAAAATAGAGAAATGTTCATGTTTTAAAATAAAACATGCCTACATTAAAAATTCACATTTTTAATGTAATTTAAGAAAATAGAGAAATGTTTATGTTTTAAAATAAAACATGTCTACATTAAAAATTCACATTTTTAATGTAATGCAAGAAAATAGAGAAATGTTCATGCTTTAAAATAAAACATGTCTACATTAAAAATTCACATTTTTAATGTAATGTAAGAAACCAGAAAAAAGAATTTTCAACAAAAATGAAAGAACCAACTTTTATCATTTTGTTGAATTAGAATTTTCAACAAAAATGAAAAGAACCATTTTTATCATTTTGGTGAATTAAAATTTTCAACAAAAATGAAAAGAACCATTTTTATCATTTTGTTGAATCAAATTTTAACATGTTTGTTAATTAGAATAGAGTTAAACAAAAATCATCATTTTTGTTAATTAGAATAGTTGAATTATAATTATCATTTATGCCAAATGTAAATATTGGATTAAGTTTGTCAAGTTTGTCAATTTAGAATTGTTGAAATAAAATTGTCATTTTTGACAAAATAAAATAGTTGAATTATAATTATCATTTTTGTCAAAATGAATTAGTTGGATCAAAATATACATTTTTGTCCAAATTGATTAGTTGAAACAAAATTGTCATTTTTGTCAAAATATAATGGTTATAAAACACAAATAGCATTTTTGTTAAATAGATTTGTATCAAAACACAAATAGCATTTTTCTTAAATAGATTGTATCAAAACACAAATAGCATTTTTCTTAAATAGATTGTATCGAAACACAAATAGCATTTTTGTTAAATAGATTTGTGTCAAAACACAAATAGCATTTTTGTTAAATAGATTTGTGTTACAACAAAGATATCCATTTTTTTAAATTAGAGTTATTAACAAAATGAATCATCACTTTTATCTATTTTTTTAAATTAGAGTTGTTAACAAAATGAATCATCACTTTTATCCATTTTGTTAAATTAGAGTTGTTAACAAAATGAATCATCACCTTTATCCATTTTGTTAAATTAGAGTTGTTAACAAAATGAATCATCACTTTTATCCATTTTGTTAAATTAGAGTTGTTAACAAAATGAATCATCACTTTTATCCATTTTGTTAAATTAGAGTTGTTAACATAATGAATCATCACTTTTATCCATTTTGTTAAATTAGAGTTGTTAACAAAATGAATTATCACCTTCATCCATTTTGTTAAATTAAAGTTGTTAACAAAATAAATCATCACTTTTATCCATTTTGTTAAATTAGAGTTGTTAACAAAATGAACTATCACTTTTATCCATTTTGTCAAATTAGAGTTGTTAACAAAATGAATTATCACTTTTATCCATTTTGTTAAATTAGAATTGTCAACAGAAATGAATGAATCACTTTTAATCATTTAATTGAAATAGAATCGTCAATAGAAATGAATGAATCAATTTTAATCATTTTATTGAAATAGAATTGTCAAAAAAATGAAATAATAATCTTTATTCATTTTGATTTAAATAGAATGGTCGACAAATGAAAATATCAATTATTGTTAGGCTTAAAATTTGTATCTAAATATAAGAAACATTTTTATTTGCAAAACATACATTAGAATTTGTATGTAAATATAAGAATCATTTTTATTTGCAAAACATACATTAGAATTTGTATGTAAATATAAGAATCATTTTTATTTGCAAAACATACATTAGATTTGTATGTAAATATAAGAATCATTTTTATTTGCAAAACATAAATTAGAATTTGTATGTAAATATAAGTATCATTTTTATTTGTAAAACATACATTAGAATTTGTATGTAAGTTAAAGAATCATTTTTATTGTCAAAAACATACATTAGAATTTGAACATAAATTAAAGTGACATTTTATTTGTTAAATTATACAATAGAATTTGTATGCAAATCAAAGTGATATTTGTATTGTCAAATTATACATCATAATTTGTGTACAAAGTAAAGAGGCATTTTATATGTTATGTTATACATTGAAACTATATATACAAATAAAATATTTATTTTATTTGTTAAAATTAAAAATAGAAATTGCGTACAAGTAAGGAAAATAAAAATTATCTTTTTTATTTGTCATTTAGCAAAAATATCATGTGAATAAAATACGTATTTGTTTTCCATTAGAAAACATGTAGAAATGAATGTAAACAAGTTACATATTTATTTGACATTATGAACAATTAGATGTGTTTTGCCAATAAAAACATTCTTTTATTTGCGTGTTAAACTACGTTAATGGAATTGTCGAATGGTTTATATTTATATATAATTATATATATAAATATAAATTAAAATTAAACAAATCGCGCGTGGTAGTTTGGGTTTCGGAATCGTAACTTTAAGCGAGTATACTGAAAGATCTGACCGTCGGATTTTCCCAAAACTAGAACCGTTATGACCACTTTGGGAAGATCTTTCCGATGATATAAATTTTGTTAAAATCCAACGGTTAGATTTCGAGATATGTGTAAATCAAATTTTGATAAAAGCAGCGCCAGGGCTGCCTATTGACCCGAAGCGTCGTTAAATTAAATTGAGCTATTTTTATGTAAATAAAAATAGCGATAAATCGTTATAAAATAATATTAGCATTATGAAATTGTTTAAATTATATATATGCGAAAATTATTTGAAAAGATCGAGTTCAATCTCTTTTCAAATAATTTTACGACGATTTAAATCGAAGATATTGGAGACGATGATTGAAGACCGACGATCTTCACATCGAATGGATGACTACTGATACTCGGCATTGGGTAGCTCCCAGTAAAGGGTTAAAGTGGTAGTCGTCCGGATGTACTTGTTGATTGTCCGTGTGACGATCCCAAAATCCGAGGGGCGGTATTAAGGATAATCATTAGGAAATAACACATTAATCATCATAGCAGAGTACAGATAATAGCAGAAACAATAAATAAAATAATTTTACATGAATATGACAGCGGAATCACAACATGTAGGAATATCAGAATAGCATAACGTGGGATACACTTAGTAAAAAGAAAAGGAAGTGATCAGTCATCATCGCCAGAGGCGGAATACATACATGCAGTGACATAATAAGAGTATCAGTCTACATCGCCGAAGGCGGAATACATATACATATAGTGAGAAATACGGAAAGTAAATCAGTCTGCATCGCCAGTGGCGGAATCATAACATAAATACAGTAATGGCGGAAAATATCTAAGTCATCACTATGAAGTCAGCCTCGCCATGAGCCAAAAGTGCATGCTGTGCAGCAGTGCAGAACCAAAAACCACCTGTCACCTGTGTACTAGGCTGCCCGTGTGAAAATAAGGGCACCCGCGTTTGCAAAGTGAAACAAACAACGAGTCAGTCATGGGGACTGGTATGAGGAATCCATTTAATAGTTAAACAATAGTAATAGCAAATCATAGGACCACGCCACTTTCGCGGAACGGGTTTACTCCAGTGATTGCTAGTGCATTTAAAACAGAGTAAATTCTTTTAAAACAATCGCAATGCTTTTAGAAAGAATGAAGCTATTATAAGACTCAGGTCCCATCACACAATGCAACGCAAGCCGGAGGATAGAGTTTTACCTTATAATAGCCAAATATGCTTGATACGTATAAAGCAAAGTCATTTGATATTATTACTAGTGCATATATGTTTCAAAGCGAATAGCATCATAAATATCAATCATAGGCGGCATAGCTACCATCTACTATGTCTCCATACTAGTTCTACAATCAAATCCGTTATTTCGTATTGGAAATTGGATTTCCGTCATGAGTCGAGGCAAGGGGCAAGCTCCTCTCCGCTTCGAGACACTCTAGCAAATGCCTCAGGATTACGCACACTGGGTAACCCCTGGATCTTCAGGGCCGGTCCTCACTTACGTTAGAGGATTAGTTATTCCTGAACACACGTTTCCCAGTCCTTACAGACCTATAATCGAGGCGCCTCGCATTCCAACAACCACAAAGGTGAAAAGTAGATATATATGTCAGGGCTGGTAAGTCACTGACACCACCATAGCTAGAAAGAAACGTCGTGCTCTCCCTGCAGTCCGTATCCGTTTTTAACTCATACCGGGGTGTGAGGCTCGCGAATCTACGAAATACACAAAGCTAGGCCACGTAGACCTTGCTTTGATCATCATCCACAAGACTTTGCTTTTCAACAGAAGCCTTGATCGCAGCATCTTGGCATGCCACATAGGCAGTCCACTCCATACGATTGATTTCCATCAATATATAACCTCTAAGCTCGTACGTCTCAGAGAAGGGCGTTAAGCAAGAGAATAAATTCTCCGCCGCCAACAGATATATATTTAACAGAGATCAATCAGTATAGAACAAAATCCAATGTCAGACACACAGTCCATTTACAAGTCCGTCCTGGGTCTGAACGAAACCGGAGGCGTCAAATTCCTCGTATATCCGTCCAATCAACATATACGTTTAGACGGCTACTACTTCCGTCCCTTTCCGGTAGCTACTCCGGTTAGGAACCTCAGTAGCGCCCATCCAACCGATACGAAGATCGTCGGTCTTGAATCGTCTTTGCATTTTCCAATTCGAATCGCTCGATGAATTACTTGAAATGAGGGTTAGCTCGGCCTTTTCAAATAACTCACGTCATTAGAATTTAAATCGATTCTTTATATGGTTATATTATTCGACATCCATCTTTCAGTTATTTAGTGTTATTTTCATGTCATACACATACAACCATCAAATATCAAACAATTCAAGCCCAACTGGTTTATTTGCAACCTATGTTGCTTATAATATTTTATAACGATTTTTCGCCATTTTTATTTATTTAAAAATGGCCATATTTAATTAAACGACGTTTCAGGTCGTTTCGTGTCACTGGCGCTGTTTTTCCCTTAATTTGTTTTACACATATCGGAAAATCTAACCGTTGGATCTTCACAAATTTTACATTATTAGGAAGGTCTTTTCAAAACGAATCCAACGATTCCAGTTTTGGGAAAATCCGACGGTCGGATCTTCCACACTAACCATTTGAAGTTACGATTTCAATTTACGAACTGCAGCGTCGTTATTCGATTAAATTAAATTATATTTATATATATATATATATATATAAATATAATCGTTTCTGGCGCTGTTTTTCCTTAATTTTGAATTAAACATTCCAGACAATCCAACCGTTGGATTTTTACAAGGTTGGTGCCGTTGGAAAGATTATTCCAAGGCGAACCCGACGGTTGAGGTTTCGGGAAAATCCAATGGTCGGATCTTCCGCACTAGTCGTTTGAAGTCACGGTTTCAAAATACGAACTGCACGGCCACGTTTCGTTTTAATTCTATTTATATTTATATATTTATATAAATATAGTTCATTCAATGATTTCTATATCGTTTTCACTTCAAATATTTTTCTAACTCCCTAAAATTTTGGAAAATTTCGCCATAACCTCCCCTGTACCGGGGGCATCGGGAAATCGCAAATAGCGTCCCGGTCCTTCTAATCTCAAAAAGAAAAAGAAAAAGCCAAGCGGCTAGCCAACATGCTCAAAAATCATCACCCAAACAAATCAGTAAATGTGTACCTATTTGTCGGGCACAAATTTTATTCCTCTTCTCTAGCCCCTTTGCTATAACCTGTTCAATAAATATGCAGGTACATATATATATAGTTCATATCATTTTTCATTTTTTATTCAACTTCATATTTGATTTCTATTTGGTTTAAAAACACCATTCATTCTAATGTTACATAAATAGGTGCAAATCATTTCATTAGCTAATTAATGAATATTTCAACTCAAATGTTTATTTTGAACAAGTGGCTATTTTTAACACTTCACATTTCAACGATTTATGCATACAATAAAAATGTGATTTTTATTGCAAAACAATTCATTTCAAAAACACTGTTCTTCTATATAGTTCAAGTTGGTGATAAAAATGAGATTTTTATCATAAAACAATTTCTTTTAAAATATGAATACCATTCAACACATGAATTGCTAAACAACGAATGAATATCAATTCAACACATGAATGTTTTCTATAGTTTCTATATATAGATAAAAATGTGATTTTTATTATCGAACGGTTTATTTCAATATATGAATATCATTCAACACATGAATTGCTAAACAACGAATGAATATCAATTCAACACATGAATGTTTTCTATAGTTAGATAAAAATGTGATTTTTATTATCGAACGGTTTATTTCAATATATGAATATCATTCAACACATGAATTGCTAAACAACGAATGAATATCAATTCAACACATGAATGTTTTCTATAGTTAGATAAAAATGTGATTTTTATTATCGAACAATTTATTTCAATATATGAATATCATTCAACACATGAATTGCTAAACAACGGATGAATATCAATTCAACACATGAATGTTTTCTATAGTTAGATAAAAATGTGATTTTTATTATCGAACAATTTATTTCAATATATGAATATCATTCAACACATGAATTGCTAAACAACGGATGAATATCAATCCAACACATGAATGTTTTCTATTCAATGAATAAATATAGTTTAAGCATATGAAAATAATTCAAACACAAGAATATTATTCAAAATTTCGGCAGCATAACGGCAGGGTAGTTAAACCGGCACCGTCCCTAGTACGGCTCCTCGCTCTACCTTAAAACCTCGCGGTTTTTGACAATGGGAATCATGCATCTAATTCGCACGCAGGCGGCATGTTTATATTTATTTTCCATTTCCACAAACTAATCCTATGTGGTTTCAACCAAATATTTTCCAATCACAAACGGGTATTTTTCAACCGCAATCAACCAATATCAATCCCAAACAACCATTCGCTATCAATCAATTTTTCACAACAATTTCAACCAATAAATATCGTCCATGGTTTGTGGACGAGGGGCGTATATATATATATATATATATTTATATATAGCAATTCACTTTCATTTTCAACTCATATATATATAATTATAAAATCGAAATCGAAGAGTGAGAAATCCTCACCAATAGCTATCCACTCACACGATTGATTTCTTAATAGAAACTTCGCCTACTTGTCCTTCTTGTTGCTTTCGTTGACTGTATCCTCTACATAGGTAAAAATCGAATTTTTACTATGTTATTCAATATATAAAGATTGCATTTTGACTTCGCTATTAAATATAAAGATTATATTTTTATTATTCTTATGATGCAACAATTATATTTTTATTGCTTTAAAAATATAAGAATCATACCTTACTATTTCTACTTAACAAAAATTCCATCTTTTCTGTTTTTAAAAATATGATCTTTATTTTTGCAAGTTCAAACCTTTTTCTCTTAAAAGATAAAAACCTTTTTCCTATTTTTATTTCAAAGTTTAAAATAAAAATCAGTTTTATAATTCCTTTTAAGACAGTTTTTATTTTCTTTTCAAAACAGTTTTTGTTTTCTTTTCAAAACAGTTTTCATAATCCTTTTTAAAAATTCTGTTTTTATTTTCTTTTTAAAAAATGCAGTTTTGCCTTATTCAAAATGCAGTTTTTATTTAAAAAAAAAATTCAGTTTTACTTTCTTTTCAAAAAAAATGCAGTTTTTTTTTATTCTTTCAAAAATGCAGTTTTTTTTCTTTTTAAAATATGCAGTTTTTTTTATTCTTTCAAAAATGCAGTTTTTTTTCTTTTTAAAATATGCAGTTTTTTTTTATCTTTAAAATAAATGCAGTATTCTCATTTTCTTCTTTTAAAACAAACAGTTTTCAATTTTAAATTTCTGCTTTTAAAACTCTTTTATAAAAAAAACAGTTTTAAAACTTTATATAAAAAAACAGTTTTTATAACTTAAAATAAAAATTCAGTTTTATTTTCTTTTTAAAAATTCTGTTTTCAAATCATATGAAAAAAAACAGTTTTTTTTTTCTTTAATTCACTGTAAAACAAAATAGAACAAAACAAAATAAAATAAAATTAAACGCTCACCGAGTTCGAATGGGAGGAGGAGGAGTCGGCGGTGGCTCGTGGGTGGAGGCGCTCGAAGGTGTCGCGATGTCTTCGGGGGTTGTTTCGATCGTCGGCGGCGTCTGGAGGGAGGTGGTCGCGAGGCTTCGGGGCGCTGCTTCGTCGACTGTCGGCGGTGGCTTCCAGGTCTGGGGGCGGCGGCGATTTAGATTAGGGTTTTCTCTTTTTTTTTTTTATATCGTTTTATGAATAACTGATTCGGGGGGGGGCCAACAGAAGAGAAAAGGGGAAAGGTGGGTTTGTTTTTTTATTTATTTTATTATTTAATTATTTAATTATGCACAAGGGTTGACTTTTACATACGATCTCGAAACGAGGTCCACCGCCTGTCGTCCATAGCGTTTTACCCCCATTCCGAACACAATGGGATATGTGTCGTAAGCTGGTTTGATCGTTACAATCAGTTTCCGTTGAATTTACAATTTAAATCCTTATATTGAATTTTAAACGTACATTTCAAATTACCGGGGTCACATACTAACTAGAAAAATTCCAGAAAAATATTTTCTAGTTTCGTATTGACGATACGGTCCTAACAAAACTAGTTTCGTCGAATTCTGAGACCGTTTGCAAAATGGCCAATTTCCAGTCGATTAAATTCAATAGAAACTGGTCAAACGCGTTTTCTTTTGCCACGCTCACATATTGATTCGAAAAATTATGAAATTTGAAACCTAGCAATAATTTGACATCCCGGACCCAACAAAAGTGGTTTCGTCGAATTCCGAGGCCATATGCAAAATATCAATTTTCAAACTGACTTACTATTTCTCAACTCACTAATTTATTGAAATATTCTATATTTTATGGGAATAGGCTATTTTAATCATTCAAATTTCTTGTTAATAACCTAATTTAAAAATTTTAAACTGGTTCACATTTTCCGGGTTATTACAGTCCGGATAAGCGAGCACCTCTCTTCCGTATTGGACACACAGGACGAGGAATAAGGTGTCTCTGGTTTCATTAGACCCAAAACGGACTTGTAAATGGATGTGTGTCTGACATTGGATTTCATTCTAGGTGAATTGATTTCTATTTAATATATATCTGTTTGGTGGCGGAGAATTTATTCTCTTGCTTAACACCCTTCTCTGAGACGCATGAGCTCAAAGGTTATATATTGATAGTTATTAATCGCATGGCATGGATTGTCAATATGGCATGCCAAGATGCAAATGATCAAGGCTTTTGTTGAAAAGCATAACCTTGTAGTTGACGACCAAAGCACGACCTGTTTAGGTGTAGCTTTGTGTATAGCGTTACTTTGCGAGCCTCACACCCCGGTAAGAGTCAGAAACGGGACAAGGGAACGCAGGGAGTGCACACGTTTCTTTCTAGCTAGAAGTGGTATCCGGGTTTTGCAAGCCCTGATATTTTACTTATGTGGATGATAGAATATGAGGCCTCGGTTATATTGGTCAATAGTGACCAATTTATAGGTTCAACAGGACCAGGAAGCGTGTGTTTAGACATAACTAATCCACTGAAGTATTTGTGGACCAGCCCTGCAGGATCCAAGGGTTCGCCACCGTTCGAATCTTGAGACATTTGCTAGAGTGTCTCAAATCGGTAAGGAGATCGTCCCTAGCCTTGACTCATGATGGAAACCCAATTTCCAATATGACATTACGGTTTTGATTGTAAACCTATATATGGCAACATAGTAGGATGGGGTACTATGCCGTCTAGGATTGATACATTTACTTTGAAATATTTTAAAACTGATTTGACACTAATAATAATATTAACATATTATTTTCTACGTATCAAGCATGTTTGATCATTATAAGGTAAAACTCTATCCTCCGGTTTACGTTGCATTGTGTGATGGGACTTGAGTCTTTTAATGATTTCATTTTGCTAAAAAGCATTGCGTTGTTTTGAATAAAAATTTATTTAATTTATGCATTGGAAATCCAATGGATTAAAACCCGTTCCGCGTTAACGGCGTGGTCCTGTGATTAGCCATATTGTTAGATAAGTTAGGAAAGATTTCTCATACCAGTCCCACGACTGACTCGTAGTTCGTTTCACTTTGCAAACTCGGGTGCCCTCTTTTCACACGGGCAGTCGAGTAGCTTATTTTGCAGATTTATTGGGCAGGATTCTGGATCGAAGCTTAAAGCTATATCCATAGCATTGATAATCTTTCGTTGTTATAGTTTGTTTGTTCCGCTGCACTGGAGTAAATTTGTTATAGATTATCTTCCGCTGTTGTATTATTATATTTGATGTACTCTGATATATTATGTACTCTGATGTAACATTATTATGATGTTTATAAATGTCTTCTGTTATTTGTTCTGATGTGTTGTATGCCCAGAGTTAGTGCATTCGAGGATTTCCAACCTTTGGATCAGACCTGTGTGGTTTATGGTCGATTCAAAGGGCGGGGATTTTCGGGTCATTACAAAACATATTTCAACTATCAATGTCATTAAATGTATATTTTAAAATTTAAAATTTTAACTTTTAAAATTCAATTAAATCAAATTTAAGATCTGAAAAATTATGTCGTTACACTTTCCTCCATTCAAAACTTTTTGTCCTTGAAATGGAACAAAACAAAAGAATAAAAACAAGCGGAATGATAAGATAGATCCGAAACAAATAGTACCCAAAACTTACAACTTGGGATTTGCTCAGTTTTAGAATCTTCAAGTTGTACAAGGACAATAAATAAACTACTAAATATACCATGTACTCAACAGCCTTAGGTTAGTACTTAGTTGATTATCTATACTATCTCAAATAATTTGAGGGTTTACCAAATTCACCATAAGAAAAATATATTATCCAATTATTTATTCAGCTTATATGATGTACATATCATTCATGCATAAACAAATCTAATCGTTTGTTCAACCACAATAATCACACTTGAAAGCTGGTATTTATAATCAGACAACTTAAATGCAAACTCCAAAGTTTTTCTTTTATTAGAAATCTCCATTCTCCTTACATAGCCTTGATACTACGATAGAAACTTCATAGTCATACCAAAATTTTACAAGCATTTGCCATCAAGAATTAAGCGATAAATTTTATTTTGAACTGGTATGAATCACCATAAAACCGTGTACTCCAATCCTTGATCAATATCATGTAAATAGAATGTCCTATGTACAACATGCATATATATTATATTTCTACTTAAGAGTTCAATTTGCTTTTCACTATTATTATCTTTCTCATTTAATAACACAAAGATCATAAATTATTAATTCATTTGTATTTACTTTCCATTAAATATTAATTCATTCATGAATCAATTCTTGTAATATTTATTTAAATTTCATCACATATAGTATATTCCATTTGATACAAACATATTTATGGATCACTTCAAATAATTTCTTAAACTTATTATCATTTTATGAAGACTCAACTTTCTTTTATGAATTCAAGCTTTTATATTTATCAAAAAGGTTACAATTTAGTTTTGAATATTCGTTACAAACTTATTTATTTTACTTTTCAATTTATTTATAAAACATGGTATTATTTACCAATTGTTTACTTTCTTAAGGTCACATTCATTTACTTAAGTAGCATTCTCCATCAGTATTTAATTTATTCGTTAAACTGGCATAACATTCACTTAAGTTTATAATAATTCTTATTACAACTTAGTTTTATATAACAATTTTTTTATTTAAAACAACTTATATTATATTCCATCACATACTTAAATTGACATTTTAACCCTTTTTATATATTTGTGTAAGTTTTATTTATGTTTTCTAAATGAAATTGAATAATATACAAATTTCTTATTCATTTCCTTAGTTAGAATATTCTACAGTCCAAAGTTTGTTCTAAATTTTATTTCGAATTACAACTTAATCTCCATTCGAAACATTTTGCTTAATTTCCTATTAGAAATTTTACTATTTAAGAAAATACATTTCATTTCTAAAATCTAAGATTTACTAATTTACATGATTTGAGAATTCAAACACCAAATTCCATTCCTAATCATCTTAAAATAATATATACACTTATATGTCAAATCATACTTTGGATTCATTTCTGTAATGGACCAAGACATTTGACCCTTGAATTTTGACACTAATACATCGTATATGTTCACGTGCCTAAAGTCAAATGCCGAAAACCTAGAAAGTTAGAAGAAAGAAGTTAAAGGATGAGAAAGAAGGAAGAAAGGCTAGAATAGAAGAAGAACATAAACAAATCTGATTCGGAAATGATCAGAATATCACATCTTAATGATAAATATAATATACCAATGCTCATTACACAAGAGATAAACTATATATTTACATGAATAAATAATCAAAGTACATAAATAGTTTAGTCTGTACAATCATAACAATATGTATGTACAATGGTTAATAAATACAACACATATAGCAGAAATAAATTAATATGAGAAATACGGGAATATGTCTTGACTTGAGCTTCTCTCTTATAGATCCAAGCAAATCCAAGAAAATCTAGAAAAATATATTTGGTTTGATCTAAGCATATTTTGAGGAAAAGCAAAAACACCGGATCAGTCTGGAATACCATAGTGAGATACTCACATCACAAACAACTATCTTAAATTTAGAAATTCTTTTTGAAACGAATAGAGCTCTCATAAGACACGATCATGCATAAACGTTGCATGTGTTTTTCCCTTATGATAACCAAACTCTTTATTAGAAAATATCATAATATTATAACAGTATCAAAATATAAATATTTATTAATTTCATCAAAATTGTTACATTAATTAAATAGTCAAAATTGTTACATTAATTAAATAGTTAAAATTGTTACATTAATTAAATTACAGCATACTAGGTATACAACTAAAACTATAAAAGGCTCGTATTGGAGTTTGGATTTCCTTACAATGACTAGGTACCACCTATCATAGTGCCTTTCTAGACAAGTTTACCAAGGTCGCAAAAACATCTTGCACCCTACTAACATGGAACCGTCCTATCACTTAAATTGATGGTACTAAATACGTTAACACTGTGGCTTTGATCAACAACCACACCGAAATCATACAATAATCAAAAGGGTTAACCATTCTAGATTGGTGATAAACATACCCTAATTGGTGCAAGCCACATAGCCCTACTGCATATCCCATATTTCATCACTACCCGTTTTTAAGGTTAGAGGCTATGTTTTTACCTTTCACACAAGGCACATTTCCATCTTTGAATGTTCATCTCCATTCGATGGAAATGTACTGATAACATTCATCCATACAAATCGTTTAGGAATAGAACAAAATGAAGGCATTACCTCTATTACCTCCTTAGGGTTGGCAGCTAGTAATCCTTGCACACTCGATTCTTTGTCTTCGCACAAGCAATCTTAACGAAGTCGGTTCAAAGTGGTTTTGGATTTAGTTCCAATCTCAGTTCCACAAATCAAAATGTTATAAGCTAAAAGAGAATTGTGTTGATAATTGATCCTTTAACTATCAATCATAATCGTACAGTTAAGTAATTAGCAGCATAAACACTTTTAATTAAATCATTGACTAAAATATTTCATCGATTATTAAAAAATGATTTCATATACTTATCTCGATGGGATAAGTATATTCACAAATCTCTTAATTTATTTACTTTGAAACCCCTTCCATATACTAATCTCTTTGAATAAGTGTATTCACGAAACCAAATTATTTTCACTTCTTTGAAAAAAAACACTATATGCTTAACCCAATGGTATAAAGATAGTCATAAATTATACATGGCCAAACAATGTCCTGTGATACATTGTTTACTATAAAAACCAAACAGTTCAATTTGACTTCTAAACTTTACAAACAAGAGTTTATAACATCACTTACATAAATATTATTTTAATTTCCAACATCATGTCCATTTCAAAATAGTGTCATCCTTTGGATAACAATGAAGTCGCTCAAGTTGGGGAATTTTATTTACCACTCATACCTTGACTCAAATTTTTTCTTATTTTCAAAATAAATAGATGCTTGTTAACATAAAATCCGATATTCAATAAATGTCATAATGAGTTCCATTTACCATTCAATTAAAAAAAAAGGTTCAAAAACTATTTCCTACATTTTAAAATCTCATTCATATACATTCATTTTAATTAATTCACTTATTAAGCAAGCCCTCGTTTAAAACCATCATCAATGGTCATCTGCAAGCTGCTCTTTACATCATTAATGGGATATAGTTTTTATTCTACCGACCACTCTATTTCTCTACTTTTTTCCCCTACCTTTATTTCTCTATTACACCTCATCTTTTCACCGCCTCAGTCTCACTCCCTTCTGATTTGAACAAGCTTACCCCATTCCGGCATATTCTTTGCAAGTGCCGACTTCAAAACCTAGACGCTTCTCACTTTACCCTTTCAGATCTACATCAAATCGAGTCCCTTCCCCTTCATACTTGCGGTATTCACAATTTCTGGTACCCCAACGTTTGAATCTTCAACAACAATGGTATTTTTGTGACTTCCTTGCTATCAATTTCTCGGATTCAATTATCTCTTACTAGCCAACGCATGGTATGAGCTTGCTCAACAATTGTTGGAATTTTAGGTCATGTTCTAGATTTTGATTTCGTGTAAAAGTGCTTATTGGGATATTGTTATTGTATGCTAGCTTGGGCATTAGGTAAGTTTTGGTTCCTTTGTGTTTCGACTTGAGTATAAATGGGGTTGTCCTTTTTTGTTGTGGTATCTGTAGGTGCTTTCTCCTTGGGTTTTGACTTTAGCTTATGTTGGTTTTGTGGCTTGGGCGCTTATCAACGACAGCGCTCCTCCTGCAAAAGCATTCAATCATGGCGAAAGCTTCTGGCTTCGATAGTCTTTGCATTTTTTTCTTTTGGGATTACTGCTATCTGTTATTCCGCATGTCAACTTGGCTTTAAGTTGAACAAGTGAGTTTTTGGTGTGACTCTATAGTTTTAGCTGCAATATCAATCATGTTTGAGTTTGCAATTTGGAATGGTGAGTTTAACTATGTTAAAGTTCAATTTTGCTTTATAGAATTGGTATGGTGAGTTTTCATGTCAAAGCCATCGCATTGAGGTTCCCCTGTCCCTCTCTAGTCAAGGTTGTATTCTCACTACTATGAAGATACTCTATGAAGTGATGTACCCTTTTGGGTACTCTGTCTAGTGATGGTAAGGGTTAGCTATGTTTTGCAACTGTTGCTTTTAATGTACTATTTTCTGCTACATGATATCATTGGTAATTTAACTGCTTGCGTGGAGTATGTCATATGTATTTTTTTTAGGGAATGCGGAATGGATCGTTAAGGCAAAACTAACACTAGAGGGGGGTGAATAGTGTTTTTGAGAAATTAAACAAAATCTAAAGCTTATATGATCTACTATATGAATCAAACACCGTAGAAACAATCATAGACACAGAATCAAATACAAAGGTAAACAAAAATAAAATGCAGAAAAGGAAAGAACACACTAGATTTTTATATTGGTTCAGAATTGCTCTTACGTCCAGTCCCATGCAACGCTGCATTGCACAGAGTTTTATTGCTATATCAATATCCAATTACAACCTCCTTGATTTCACGACTTCAAGGGTAACACCGATTCCACACACTTGATCAAGATACTCTCCTTGATTTCACGGCTGCAAGGGTTAGACCGCTCCCGTTCCTTGATTTCACGGCTATAAGGAAAACACCAAACACTTCCCAAAAGATTACAATGGCCCTATAATTTTTCAACAGCACTTCGATTCTGAGAGCAATGAGCAGAGAGTGAGAAGAGAAGAAATGTGACGACCCGAATTTCGGCATTTTTTGAGTCAACTAAATACATCACAATTTCAACCCAAAGAACACTAAAACCCAGATGTCAAAGAAAGAAATTAGAGGATGAGAATAGATAAGATAGAAAAGTTAGAATAGAAGAAAAAGAAGAACTTAATAACAGAATTAGAGTAAACATGAACCTCACAGCGGAACGAATAAAATATAATAGATATATAACCACTTTTGAAATACAAACTGGATTTGAACTTACATACATCATTAGAGTACATCACATATACAACACAACGGAAATTAAACTCTAAATATCTATCGTTGAATCTTTCTGCTCCAAGCTTCTCCAGTAGATCTGAAAAATCCTTAACTACTTGACTGCCCGTACACATTTGGGCACCCAAGAGTTTAGGTAAAACATAGAAAAATAAACTCTGGGTCAGTCATCGAACTGGTATGAGTAAACGATTTTAAAATAGATTGATTTTAACCTTCGAAAAACCTTTTGAAAGGAAAGATAATCGTAAGACCAATCCACACATAAATACGGATGGTTTTTACCTTACGATAACCAAAGCATTCTTTGAAACCAATATTATTCAGATATTATAATAGTGTCTAAATACAAATAAATTGCAATCTAACGGAATGCTTGCATCTCACGCTCCATATATATAATATACAAACAAAACCGCGGGCGCTTATTGAAGATTGGATTCCGACCAAAACAATGTATGGAACCACCTTCCGATAGTGTATCTCTAGAGGGGAATACACTAGGTTCAACAAGAACGTCTTGCAACCCAGCCCACACATGACCGACCACTCATTTCTCTTGAGTGTATCAAATATATTGTCACCAACGATTGGGCCCACATAATCGTTATCCGAAGGTACAGAAGCAAAAGAAGAAATGAATATTCTCTAGAAAGGTGATAATACAACCGAGTGGGAGCGACCCACATAGCCATGCTGCCTGCCTGATTTTTGTCATTTTCTGGTTGTGAGGCTTGAGGTCGGAACTTACCGTTTGTAACAGCACATCTTTATTTAATTTAAATGCCACATCGTCAAACCCGTCAAATCACAAATTGGTTTACCTAAAACCACGGGTAAAAAGCTAAGAAGAACGAATTCCTCCGCCACCAATCATAGTTTTTAAGAGATCAACTTATGCGATCTGTTAGGTATACTTTGTCAGACATTCGTCCATACAAGTTGTCCTGGGACTGGACAAACCAAAGGCACTATTCTATAAACGGAACAGCCCTTGCATAAACTCCGTCTTCAATAGTCTCTAACTTGAAACATATAAATCAGATCGAAGTGGAATTAAATTCCGGACTCTTTGAAATGACAACGTAAAAGGTCAAGATTTGATAGTCGGTGATTTAACTATCAAATATAAAATAAAAAGAATATATTTATTTTCATTGGATCTACAAGCCTTGTTTTAAATAATCTTCAATTATCTAAATTCGAATATCAACTTATTCATACTTATTTGAAAAAGTAAGTATTAATTAACTTAGAAAATTCTTATTATAAAAAAACTTTCGTGATAACCTCACTCTTGAATATACGTTTCAAAGCTGAACACTCTAACACTCATTTCGAATGCAAACTAATCTATCTATCGGATAATGGTGAAATCATTCAAGTTGGGGTTATTTAGTTACCTCTCATTCCTTGAATCGAAATCATTCTTATCGTTAAGACTTGTAGAAGTTCGATATGCAAAATATTTGGTAAACCAGAATTTGTAATCTATTTGATTTCCAAATCTTAAACTAATTTCAAAACAATGATTTTATTTTGAAAACGTTCATTATGTTTACTCAATTAACTTAAATGTTTAAAACCAAGGAATTTAAATCAAATGAATCGACTTAATTCCTTTTTCTTTCGATAATTAATTTATCTTTAAAATTTACTCAATTAAAGGATTAATCAAGTTTGAAACATCATTTTGGATAATTTATCAACTTTTAACTTTTCTATTTAACTACACATTTAGCTTACCAAAAACTGTTACTTAAAATATTAATTAGCTTTAAAACGTTTCTACGTTTTAACAATTACTTGTAAAAACTATTTCCATTATTAATTGAAACAATTTCTATTTAAACGGTTGATGTAAATCAACCGTAATCAATCTGAATAACAGGTTAGAGTTAATCTTTCTTTTTAAATTAATAATATAATTAATTTAAAACAATCACCTTTAATTGTTTCTTAAAAACAATTATTCAAAACTGTTGACAACTTAAGTAAATTTTGTGATTTATTTAGCTTGGCAGTCCCAACGGCGTATAACAGTTCCTTTAATAGATGACATCCAAGTTGTAAACTAGTTTACACAGACATTCAATGTAAACTATATTGTCAATTGATAAATCAACATATATTTACTGGTAAAAATATGTCAAACCAATATAATAGCAGAATGGTGTTAATTTCTGCTAGTAGGGTGTCGAAACAGTTCAGTCAGTATAGTTTATAGTGGAACAGTGTATATTTCCTCTAACAGATGTCATTTATAAAAAGTACAGTTAATGTAATTTTTAACAACTCAAACAGTTCAGAATATTAGTAATCAATGTTTAACGCGTTAATTCAATTCACCAACTGAATTTACGCTTGACAAATTTTAAGTGGTATTCCATACAAACACAACCATTTTTAATCACATAATTCATTTCACTCGATTTGTTAAAACCCAATAACTTACGCCAAGTTACTCAAACACATCATTGATAGACTCACCTACACACACGAACCAAAATCTGTTCGACATATGTTTTAAACTTACATATACATACGTTAATGTATACATATCTTTGATATATAATTATATTTTATTTACCTTATCATTTTAACTTTAAACATTTTTTTTTCTTATTTGGCCCGATAAGGCCCAATCACCCTCAGGCCCATTTCCCCTTTCTTTTGCCCAACAGACCCCTCACGAACTAACCCAACTACACCACTTTTACTCCAGGCACAATGAAAATTTCCTATCAGTTCTTTCCTTTCCTTCACTTAACTCTCTTTACTTCTCTTATATATATATATATATATTCTTTATCTAATGGGCCAAGCCCTAGCCCAATACTCCAACGAACATTCGGTCACCAACAAGAAATGCTCCAACGAACATTCAGTTATTCTTTTTTTTCAATTCGTTTTGGTAGTAGACCTTTACACACTATGCGTGTACTTGTCAGGAAATGAAATATGATAATGCAAATAGTATGTATTTTCCTGCAGATGGCATAACAAGTAAATGAAAAATAAGTGAAGCACAACATTTCCTTAAAACGTTTTATTAAAATATGTTGAATTATTTATATATGATATCTCCTATGTTTGTTTCTAACGTTTTTGTTGTTGTTGTTTTATTCCCCTCTTTTTTTTTTTACTGTAGGGTGAAACCCATTTTCCACGAACTGATCCCCCTCATTCACGCATGCAACCTAGTGTTGCGCACTTGAGCCCCTAAACCATACACAGCAGTCCCAAAACATATACATGCTATTATTGCACTTAGTACCCAAACATGCATAGTCCCTTAATTTGCATTGTTTCACCCATGGAATCATATATCTAGTCAATGCATTCCATCCTACTGTCACCTTCGATGGCTTACATGAGGTATCCATTTCGGCCTTATTGTTCTATTACGCTCAATCAGTTCGGTAGCCCATCTTTACGTGGCATAACCAAGTCCTTAGGTACCTGCTACTCCTTTCTCTTCTTTGCCTTACAATTTCTATTTACAAACTATACATATACTTTAACTGGAAGGAAAACATATTCATATAAATAGGTTCATATTTTCTTTTACTTAACATTTTCAGTATAAGTTTATTTTCAAGTTCTAGTTTGCTTATCATCACGCAAAACATTCAACCCAAACAAGATTTAAGATTTTAGATCCCACTAACAAATTTTCACTTAAAACAGTAAGAAGATTTGTTTACTTTCCTGAACAATTCTAAGCATGTTTAAAACCCCATATTAGTTGAACCAATATCACATGAAGCAGATATAAAAAATATCCATTTAACTAATGTGTACACTGGTTATTATACATAGAATAAGATGTAAGAAATTTTGTTAGTTTCCTCACTTCACTGTTATCTATTTTGATCATTTATATTTTTAGGTTTTCCATAATTCAAAGTTTGATAAGTAGGGTATATGACTAATCTCACATATTCATAAGTACATATATGCATCAACCTATGTATGCATTAATATAAATAAAATTAGAAATTTAAATGGGGAAATCTACTCATTGGTTTTTATGTTAATCACTTCCAGGCTTTTCATAGATATAGTGTTTAACTAATAACAAGCATGTAGATATATATCATAATATGTAAATTTAATAAGGGAATTTACTCACATATCTCCACTGGTTTAGCTTTCATGCTAAGATTCTTGTTTCCAGATATATTTTCTTAAGCCTTTCCCAGTTCTCCCATGTCCAAGATTTCACATATGCTTGCCAAATCTTGGTCGAATTAATGCATGAATGAATGCAGTCCTAGTGCTTATTTATAGAGGCAATAAATGATAAAATAATGGGGCACATGGGTGTATGAGAAAGTGTAATCATACCCTGTCTGATGGAAATGCTATACTTAGGTGAATAAATGGGAAAATGCAACTATGTCCTAACTGTTACTATCTAAAACATATGCTATGTATATAAGTGATTCTAAAATGTTTTCAAGAGGCAATTCCATGATAGTCACTCGAATAAAGTGTATATATATATATATGTACAAAAGTAGATATAGGGGCATGTGAGTGGTAGCTGCAACTTCATATCTTGATTTGCAACTTCATTTGATTTTCCTATTAGCTGGTATGCACAGCTACTTATAGCAGTGTATATTATGGTACAAACCACATGCTCCTATATGTTTTTTCCTCTTCTTCTTTATATTCTAAAATGCAAACTTAGGTCTTAAGTTTAGCTATCATATGTTGATTGAAAAGAAATGACTGTATATCTAGTTGTGCATTGTTACACGTTCTAGTTGATTGACATGAAGATGCATAGCAAAGAATGCAGTACATATATGTGTAAAACCATGTTCCTAGCTGCGTACACTTGATTTCTGTAAAACAAGTCTAGAATTTTATTTGTGATTTCTTTTATTTGCTATACGGCTAGAAATTTTAAGTAGCTTGTTTATACCCTTGGATACCTTAAATATATTACACAACACATGAATGAATTTATTTGAAAAGCCATGCTTTGTCATTAAGTAATTCAGCCGTATATATATTGATTAGATTATATAGTTTGTCACCTACTTCAGCTACTATGTAGATTGGTACAAACATATGCATAGCTCATATACAAATGGGTGATTTAATGTCTACTCTACTTCAAAGCTTTGCTACTCCATAAATGCTCCTATTCCTTACTGATTTATGGCACAAGTGTGTATAAGTCACAATATTACCATCACTGGTTCTAATACTTTAGTTTTTAAGTAATTCAAACCATTAATGTTTTTAATTTTCTCATTCAAATCAATCAAATGTTGTGTTTTTAATATTATAGTCATGGTCATATACATACTTCAATGTGAAGTAATACTTAAATTTTATTATGAATATTTTTAGTTGCTTATTTATGCAGTGAGTTTAGAACAAAGGATTTTATAAATTAATTATTAAAAATGTACAAATCATGTCCACTAGTATACATATACGTTTATAAATTAAAAATATAAACAAAGGATTTTATAAATAATTATTGTTCTCATTTATTACATTAAATTAATTATTAAAATAATCCGTAATAAACTTTATTACAAACTTAGTCAAAACCCGGGAGATTACAATCTAACCCCCCTTAAAAGAATTTCGTCCCCGAAATTAAAGAGTACGAGTAGATTCTAGTTATATTCAAAGTCATAAACTTATATACATAAGTCGTACATCATCAATCGTAGCAGACAAGGAATCCAAAACACATAGCAATCAAAACATTCAATACAAACACATTTATTTTTATCTGAGTAGATATCTTGGATTATATTTGGAAAAATAATTTCAAAACTCATTTACGTCCTTAATTTTAATCAAACTTGTTCAAACATATATGTTTGCCTTAAGTCCTCTTATTAAATTCTAATTCAATTTTAGTTACCCTAGTTAAAATTTCAAATTCTAGAATCCAGATCTTAGGTTTTTATTCTAAACCAATTTGAAATCACCCATCTCAATTCCATTATACATTTAAAATCTTTTAATTCTACCAGAACATTTTGATTAAACATTTTACCCATATTTCAAATTCCATTTCTGGTCTGTCTTGTTTGTATATTTCATCTTATACAAATTCTAATTTGGTTATATAAATAACCATTTCAATGTTTATAATCTTATTTGATTATAACAATAACAATCGACACATCTATATATAATAATTTCAGAAAAATATTCCCTTTTATATCAAAATATAACTTTGGGTAAATTATTTTATTTACCCAACTTCTAAAACAATACCGTACCGAATTTCTCTGTCCAAGTGTTTAAAAGCACTTATCGATATAGTAGATCAGACTGATCAACCAGAATTCATAAACCACTCGACAAACCAATCAACACAATATAAAACAGTTTTTATATCAATTAACAAATACGCGCTTATATATATACTCAAACTCAATCTAGGGTATTACTAACCCCATCTCTATCGAGTTATGCCATAGAGCCAAGGTTACTACTGAACCTTCAGCTCTGATACCAAGTGTGACAACCCGAATTTCGGCATTCTTTGAGTCGACTAAATACATCACAAGTTCAACCCAAAGAACACTAAAACCCAGACGTCGAAGAAAGAAATTAGAGGATGAGAATAGATAAGATAGAAAAGTTAAAATAGAAGAAAAAGAAGAACTTAATAACAGAATCAGAGTAAACACGAACCTCATAGCGGAACGAATAAAATATAATAGATATATAATCACTTTGGAAATATAAACTAGATTTGAACATACATACATCATTAGAGTACATCACACATACAACACAGCGGAAATTAAACTCTAAATATCTATCGTTGAAACTTTCTGCTCCAAGCTTCTCCAGTAGATCTGAAAAATCCTTAACTACTTGACTGCCTGTACAAATTTAGACACCCAAGAGTTTAGGTAAAACATCGAAAAATAAATTCTGGGTCAGTCATGGGACTGATGTGAGTAAACGATTTTAAAATAGATTGATTTTAACTTTCAAAACACCTTTTAAAAGAAAAGATAATCGTAAGACCAATCCACACATAAATACATATGGTTTTTGCCTTACGATAACCAAAGCATTCTTTGAAACCAATATTATTCTGATATTATAATAGTGTCTAAATACAAATAAATAGCAATCTAGCGGAACGCTTGCATCTCACGCTCTACATATATAATATACAAACAAAACCACAGGCGCTTATTGGAGATTGGATTCCGACTATGACAAGGTATGGAACCACTTTCCGATAGTGTATCTCTAGAGGGGAATACACTCGGTTCAATAAGAACATCTTGAAATCCGGCCCACATATGACCAACACTCATTTCTCTTGAGTGTATCAAATATATTATCACCAATGGTTAGGCCCACATAACCATTATCCGAAGATACAGAAGCGAAAGAAGAAACAAATATGAATATTCTCTAGCTAGGTGACAGCACACCCTAATGGGAGCGACCCACATAGCCATGCTGCCTGCCCGATTTTTGTCATTTTCCGGTTGTGTGGCTTGAGGTCAGAACTTACCATTTGTAACAGCACATCTTTATTTACTTTAAATGCCACATCGTCAAACCCGTCAAATCATGAATTGGTTTCACCAAAACCACGAGTAAAAAGCTAAGAAGAACGAATTCCTCTTCCACCAATCATAGTTTTGAAGAGATTAACTTATGCGATCTGTTAGGTGTACTTTGTCAGACATTCGTCCATACAAGTCATCCTAGGACTTGACAAACCGAAGACACTATTCTGTAAACAGAACAACACTTGCATAAACTCCATCTTCAATAGTCTCTGACTTGAAACGTATAAATCGAATCGAAGTGGAATTAAATTCCGGACTCTTCGAAACGACAACGTAAAAGGTCAAGATTTGATAGTTGGTGATTTAACTATCAAATATAAAGTAAAATGAATATATTTATTTCCATTGGATCTGCTAAGCCTTGTTTTAAATAATCTTCAATTATTTAAATTTGAATATCAACTTATTCATACTTATTTGAAAACGTAAGTATTAATTAACTTAGAATATTCTTATTATAAAAAAAACTTTCGTGATAACCTCACTTTTGAATATACGTTTCAAAGCTGAAAGCGATATTCCACTCTAACACTCATTTAAAATACAAACTAATCCATCTATCGGATAATGGTGAAATCGTTCAAGTTGGGGTATTTTAGTTTCCTCTCATACCTTGAATCAAAATCATTCTTGTCGTTAAGACTTGTAGAAGTTCGATATGCAAAATATTCAATAAACCAGAATTTGTAATCTATTTGATTTCCAAATCTTAAACTAATTTCAAAACAATGTTTTTGTTTTGAAAACATTCATTAACTTAACTCGATTAACTTAAAATGTTTAAAACCAAGAAATTTAAATCAAATGAATTGACTTAATTCCTTTTTCTTTTGATAATTAATTTATCTTTAAAATTTACTCAATTAAAGGATTAATCAAGTTTGAAACATCACTTTGGATAATTTATCAATTTTTAACTTTTCTATTTAACTACACATTTAGCTTACCAAAAACTGTTACTTAAAATATTAATTAGCTTTGAAACATTTCTACGTTTTAACGATTACTTGTAAAAACTATTTTCATTATTAATTGAAACAATTTCTATTTAAGCAGTTGATGTAAGTCAAAAATAATCAATCTGATTAACAGGTTAGAGTTAATCTTTCTTTTTAAATTAATAATATAATTAATTTAAAATAATCACCTTTAATTGTTTCTTGAAAATAATTATTCAAAACTGTTGACAACTTAAGTAAATTTTCTGATTTATTTAGCTTAGCAGTCCCAATGACGTATAACAGTTCCTTTAATAGATGACATCCAAGTCGTAAACCAGTTTACCAAACAATCAATGCAAACTATATTGTCAATTGATAAATCAACATATATTTACTGGTACAAATATGTCAAACCAATATAATAGCAGAACGGTGTTGATTTATAGTGGAATAGTGTTTATTTCCACTAACGGATGTCATTTATAAAAATTACAGTTGACGTAATTTTTCACAGCTCAAACAATTCAGAATATTAGTAATCAATGTTTAACTCGTTAATTCAATTCAGCGACTAAATTTACGTTCGACAAATTTTAAGTGTTATTCCGTATAAACACAACCAATTTTAATCACATAATTCATTTCACTCGATTTGTTAAAACCCAATAACTTACGCCAATTTACTCACACACATCATTGATAGACTCACCTACACACACGAACCAAAATCTGTTCGACATATGTTTTAAACTCATATATACTGACAGGGCCCGAACTTCCCCATGAAGGAAAGCCCAGATTGAGTTGAGAACGAGACGAATCAGAACACAAACAAAAGAGCATTTCATTGCTTATTACAACAACTCCATCAGTATACAAGAATATAAAGAGTATGAATAAATATTACACATCATAAAATCAGAGATTTAAATTACATTACATAGCAGCGGAAAATAATACAAAGCACAACTTAAAGAGATAAACGGATACAGAGCTTTTCGAATATCATTCCAGCTGTAAACCAAAATCCTGTGAATATAAATCTGTAAACCAAAACTACTAGCTGCCCATGTGGAAAATAGGGGAACCCAGAGTTTAGGTTAAAACAATAAACTCCAGGTCAGTCATGTGACTGGTGTGAGAACTAAAACAGTTATTAATTTGATTCTTAAAGTTCGGTAAATCGAGGGACCACGCCGTACAACACGGAACGGGTTTCCTCCCTAGAATACCAGTGCATTAAACAAAAAGCACAATGCTAATTAAAGAAAATAAAGCAATTTTAAGACCCAGGTCCCATCACACAATTCAACGCAAGCCAGAGGATAGGGTTTTACCTCATAATAGCCAAATAATGCTTGATACGTGAAATTTAATCTTTTATTATTACTATAGATGAAGAAATCAACTTCAAATATAAATGTATCAATCATAGGCGGCATGAGTACCATCAATCATGTTGCCAATACTAGGCTCTACAATCAAAACCGAAATGTCACGTATTGGAAATTGGATTTCCGCCATGAGTCGAGGCCAAGGATGGCTCCTCACTGCTTCGAGACACTCTAGAAAATGCCTTAGGATCTCCCGCAGAAGATCCCTGGATCTTCAGGGCCGGTCCTCCCTAACGTTTGAGGATTGGTTATTCCTGAACACACGTTTCCCGGTCCTATCAGACCTATATCCATCGGCTCCGAAGAGACCGATATAACCGAGGCGCCTCCCATTCCAACAACCACATAGGTAAAAATAACAACAATGTCAGGGCTAGTAAAATGCTGACACCACCCATAGCTAGAAAGAAACATCATGCACTCCCTGCAGTCACGATCCCATTTTTGACTTATACTGAGGTGTGAGGCTACGCCATACACAAAGCTACGCTGTATTAAAGTCGTGCTTTGATCATCAACCACAAGACTCTGCTTTTCAACAAAAGCCTTGATCACTGCATCTCAGCATGCCACACAGGCAATTCACTCCATGCAACTGATGTCTATCGATATATAACCTCTGAGCCCGTACGTCTCAGAGAAGGGCGTTAAGCAAGAGAATAAATTCTCCATCGCCAAACAGATATATATTTAATAGAAATCAATCTACATAGAATAAAATCCAATGTCAGACACACATCCATTTACAAGTTTGTTCTGGGTCTGAATGAAACCAGAGGCACCTTATTCCTCGTCCCATATGTCCAATACAGGAGAGAGGTCCTCGCATATCCGTTGATCTCCAAGTACGTCTGGACGATCACCACTTATTACCTCGTCTTGGGTGTACAGCCCAATCAAGACATCCGTAGTCATCCAAGCAATGTGAAGATATATGGTCTTCAACCACCGTCTTCATCGTCGACTTATCGTCGAATCAGTTATCCAGAATGGGTATAAACCCGGCCTTTCCGGATAACTCACGTATATAATAAATGAGTGCTATAAAAAAGAACATACGCCTCATTCCAATTCTGAATATTCTTTTATTCAAATATTCATATACTTTGGGATTTGTTCCCATTAATTTTATCAAAGGTAAATTCTTTTAAATTTGTTCTTTAATCTTCCTTTGGATATCATTTCAAACCATATTTAGGTTTTCCAAACTAGTCGGGATTAGCGCACCTTACCGAATTATCATTTTTTTAATTTCCCAATCCCAACCTATTCATCCCACGGAGCAAAACTGTTAATACTCCATAACTAACACCACAGTCTTATCGGTAAAATAAATTATCATTTCCCGTTCAAATCTAATTAAAGATTTAACTATCGCTAGGACCAAAACTGGCGATACTCCATTCTCGATCCTTTCCCAAATTTGATAATTTAAATTATCAATTCCCATTTAAATCTAATTAAAGATTCATTAAAACTCCGCTTAGTTTTAATCTTCCCAAAAAATCAATATTAATGATTATTTAACTTTGGAAACACAAACATGTCGCACCGACAATCTACACCGTACTATTGTTTCTGCCTACATATATATAATCTCTGAGCTCGTACGTCTCAGAGAAGGGTGTTAAGTAAGAGAATAAATTCTCCGCCACCAAATAGATATATATTTAGCAGAGATCAACCATACAGTTCGAAATACAATGAGAGACATGTAATCCTTCCTTTAACTGGGTTAAAGAAATAATGTCTTTTAAAGCATAGTTCACGATAAACCCAAATCACATCCCATTAATTATGGAATCTTCACGGAAAACAAATCAATATATAATCGATACCAATTTCCGTATCCGAATAATAATATAAATGGAATAGCAGCAATGCCTTTCAAATTCCATATGTATTTAAACAATCTTCCTCCACAGAAGTTCACTTCGATTATTATCAATCGAATTCCATTCAATTCCAATTTAATATATTAAATTGAAAAATCGTTACTTTGGAAAATTCCCGTTAAATCTTAATAAAAAGATTTATAAATTCCAAATCACATTTCACTGTAACTCGGGTTAAAGAACGAATGTCGTTAAAAGCACAGTTCAAAATAAACCCAATTCACATTCCATTTTCAATTCTAATTAAATCTTAACATAAAGATTTATTCTTTTCACATGGGGTCCAAGAACAGTGTTATTTAAGACACCATTCATGAAAAACCTAAAATCACATTCCATTGTTAATTGGATTAAAGAACAAGTGTTATTTAAAACACCATTCACGATAAGCCCAAAAATCAATTTGTGAAAACCCGCAACTTCCCCGTAAAGGAAAGCGTCGGATAGTTCGAGAACAAACCATAACAGAACGAATACAGAAGAACATTTCATTGCTTATTACAACAATGCATCAGATTACAAGAATATACAGAGTAAATGAATATTACACAGAAATATCAGAGATTTAAATTACATTTAAATACATAGCAGCGGAAAATAATACAATAAACAACTAGAAGAGATATACGGATACAAAGCTTTCCGGATATCGTTCAAGCTGTAAACCAGGATCCTGTGAATATAAATCTGCAAAACCAAAACTACTAGCTGCCCGTGTCAAAATAGGGGCACCCAGAGTTTAGATTAAAACAATAAACTCCAGGTCAGTCATGTGACTGGTGTGAGAACTAAAACAGTTATTAATCTTTATTTTTAAAGTTAGGCAAAACAAGGGACCACGCCGTATAACACGGAACGGGTTTCCTCCCAAGAATACCAGTGCATAAAACAACAGCGCAATGCTAAATAAAGAAAAATGAAGCTGTTATAAGACCCAGGTCCTATCACACAATGCAACGCAAGCCGGGGGATAGGGTTTTTACCTTATAACAGCCAAAGAATGCTTGATATGTTTAAAACAAATCATTTGATACTATTTTAAGTGCATAGTGTATAAAACAACTTCAGATCATAAGTATCAATCATAGGCGGCATGAGTGCCCCATCCCACTATGTCGCCATACTAGGCTCTACAAATAAAACCGCAAATGTCACGTATTTGGAAATTGGATTTCCATCTATGAACCGAGGCAAAAGATAGTCCTCAACCGATTCGAGACAATCTAGCCTACCATGTCTCAGGATCAGAGCTCGAGTGACCCTAGGAGCGACAGGGCCGGTCCACCGATGTGGATTAAAATGCCTGAACACTACGTCTCCCCGCCCTTTGGGGCGCAAATGAGCCATCAAATGACTCCATCGGTTCGAGAACGACCGATCAATCCGAGGCGCCTCGCAACAGTAACAACCACATAAGTCAAACTCGTCAGGGCGTGTAAAACCACTGACGCCACTTTTTAGCTAGAAAGAAACGCAAGTCCTCCCTGAGGTCCGTCTCCCGTTTTTGGTTCATACCGGGTGTGAAACACGCGAGGTAAACGTTACACAAAGCTATGCCACAAAGGCCGTGCTTTGATCATCACCACAAAACTTTGCTTTTCAACAGAAGCCTCGATCAATTGCCACTTAGGCATGCCACACAGGCAATTCACTCCATGCGTTTGATATCCATCAATATATAACCCCTGAGCTCGTACGTCTCAGAGAAGGGCGTTAAGCAAGAGAATAAATTCTCCGCCGCCAAACAGATATATATTTAATAGAGATCAATCACACAGACTAAAATCCAATGTCAGACACACGGTCCATTTACAAGTTCGTTCTGGGTCTGAACGAAACCGGAGGCACCTAGTACCCCGCATATCCATCGATCTCCAAGTACGTCTGGACGATCACCAACTGTTTCCATCTTCTTGGGTGTACAGCCCAATCAAGATCATCAGTAATTACCCAAACGACGTGAAGACTTCTGGTCTTCGACCACCGTCTTCATCTTCGACTTATCGTCGTATCAGTTATTCAGAATGGGATAAACCCGGTCTTTCCGAATAACTCGCGTATATTTTAAATAAGTGTTACACAAACACAACATACGCCTCATTCCAATTCATTAGTCACTAACCGTAAATTAATCAAGAGAATAATTCCCCAAATATTAACCCCAAAGGCCGAAACCAACATCAGATCAATATCTAGAAAACCATTCTGTTTGGCTAACCGACAGTCAGTTTCTAAATTTCACATTCATAGGGAAAGGTTCCCATAAATTTTATCAAAGATAAATTCCTTGAATTTATTCTTTATTCTATTTTTGAATCTCAATTCAAACTAGTCGGGATTAGCGAACCTTACCGAAGTAATCATTTATTTTAATTTCCCAATCCCAACCTATTCATCCCATGAAGCAAAACTGGTAATACTTCATATCTAACACCACGGTGTTATCGGTAAATTCAATTACCATTTCACGTTCAAATCTAATTAAAGATTTAACTATCACCTAGAGTAAAACTGGTAATACTCCATTTCGATTCTTTCAATCTAATTAAAGATTCATTAAAACTCCACTTAGTTTTAATCGTTAACTGGGTTAAAGAATCCGTGTCATTTAAAACACAGTTCACAATAAACCCAAAATCACATTCATTAATTATTGGGTTAAAGAACGAGTGTTGTTTAAAACACTGTTCACGATAAACCCAAAAATCAATATCAATTTCATTCCAATTAAATACCATTTAATTGGTACACTTCATTAAATCTAAATAAAAAGATTTAATCTTTTCTCAACAGGGTTCAAGAACAGTGTTAATGAAGACACCATTCACGACAAACCCAAATCACATTTGATATTAAATATAAGGCTCTGAATAGAAAATATATCGGCTTATATTCAATATCAAATCCTACGATTAACAAATGTCGTATTGGAAATAACGATATAAGTATATATCTTTCAAATTTCCATAACAACACCTGTATAATCACGAATTCCAACATCGAAATATTCCGAAGACAATTTCGATTCAAATCCACTCCAATGCAATTATTGGAAATTCTGGTTATTTTCAAAACCATTTCAATATTCAATTTATTTATTTAAAAATAAATAGAATTATAATTCTAGTTCAAAACTAGTTCATTTCGATAAAAATCTATTTTTATCTTTTCAAATATGGAGTTTTTCATCCCAATTCCTTCTAAATCATTTCTTATGATTTTACACAAATTATTACTATTTTTAATAATTTTATCAAGGCCCGTACAGTCGATTTCCATCAATGGCCATCGAACTGCACTTACAGCGACCTTTTTCGAATTTGATTTGGACATAATTCCAAATCCAACCATTAGATTTCAAATTTCTAATATTCGTTAGAAAGCTCTTTTCGATACGAACCCAACGGTTCCGGTTTTAGGAGAATCCGACGGTCGGATCTCCCGTAATGTCCGTTTGAAATAAATGGTCGAAATTCGCGAACTGCCGCGGCGCGGCGCGTTCTATTCAGGCCATTATATTATATATATAATATATATATAATATATTTCGTCGATTTCTATTTAAAACGAATTATATAAATAGTTTTAATATTCGTTTCAAAAGCAATCTCAACTTCCATTTCAATTCAATTCAAAACTGAATTCTTCTTTATAAATTCGTTTTAAAATTCATTTCTATTTAATTCAAATTCCAATTCAATTTGAATTCATTTCAATTCGCTTTCAATTCAATTTGAATTCGTTTTCAATTCAATTCATTTCGAAATCGTTTTCAATTCAATTCATTTCGAAATCGTTTTCAATTCAATTCATTTCGAAATCGTTTTCAATTCAATTCATTTCGAAATCGTTTTCAATTCAATTCATTTCGAAATCGTTTTCAATTCAATTCATTTCGAAATCGTTTTCAATTCATTTCATTTCGAAATCGTTTTCAATTCAATTCATTTCGAAATCGTTTTCAATTCAATTCATTTCGAAATCGTTTTCAATTCATTTCATTTCGAAATCGTTTTCAATTCAATTCATTTCGAAATCGTTTTCAAAATCGATATAAATATCGATCACGTCAAAATAGCGTCAATCTAATCAACACGGCTTCATAAATTTCTATTTTCCAATATTCTATTTCAAATATTTCTTTTTCAAAATAGTTGTTATTATCAAAATATTTCGTTCAACACATGACCAATCTCAATGGATGAGTACTGTCAACACATGAACTTTTATTTTATATTGATAAAGATGTAAATTTTATTACTAAAATATTTCGTTCAACACATGACCAATCTCAATGGATGAGTACTGTCAACACATGAACTTTTATTTTATAATATTCTTTATTTTTCAAATTGGAATGAGGCCCAATCAATTACCATATAAAGTTAATTATATGGATTTTCATACAACACATGTATATAATAGCATGGAAAAATAATCAACCATCAACCAAAGTGCACTACACTGTATAAGCATCAAATATAGATATCTAACACTTAAAACAGCCTGTCAATCAATCGATCGACATATTTAATAAATCAGGATGAGTGAACTTCAAATTTCATCCTAACACCCGTGTGGGGTTTCAAACAATCAAACACATATTTTATTCGTGCAGTTGGGCGATGTGTAAAATTTATCGTCCCAATCAATGTCCTTCAAATAGGTGTACATAAACAAACCGTCTGGTTTGTAAATGAATATTTTATTTATTCACATTCACGTTAAAAATTATATTTCTAACGATAAAACATTTTATTCCAACATATGAATTTCTATTATTCATTTACACAATAAAATGATATTTTTATTTTCTAACATATTTTAGAAAATTTCGGCGGCATAACGACACGATACTAGAAACGGGACAAGGCCTAGCCTTATCCCCGGTCTAGTGAAGGCCCACGCCATTCACACATCAAACAAATCACCAAACAACCAAATTCTAATCAAATCATATAACTAATCTATGCAACCAAACAAACAAGTCCATGGTCTGTGGACGATTGTGTCGGGTGCTACTAAGCACCGTCTGCATCCTAGTATATATATATATATTTAGAAAAGAAATTGAAAGGTGAGAAATTCTCACATATAGCTATCCAATCATCTCGACTCTTCTTTTGCAGAAGTCTTCGTCATTTCGCCTTTTTGTTACCTTCGCCCGTATTCTCTACATATGTAAAAATCGAATTTTTACTATGTTATTCAATATATAAAAATCGAATTTTTTCTTCAAAGTTCCATATATAAAAATCGAATTTTTATTTCAAAGTTCAATATATAAAAATCGAATTTTTATTTCAAAGTTCAATATATAAAAATCGAATTTTTATTTCAAAGTTCAATATATAAAAATCGAATTTTTATTTCAAAGTTCAATATATAAAAATCGAATTTTTATTTCAAAGTTCAATATATAAAAATCGAATTTTTATTTCAAAGTTCAATATATAAAAATCGAATTTTTATTTCAAAGTTCAATATATAAAAATCGAATTTTTATTTCTTTAAAAATCGAATCTTTTCTAGTTTAAAAAACGAAACTTTTATAGTTTAAAAATCGAAACTTTTTCCTCATTTAAAAATCAAACTTTTATAGTTTAAAAATCGAAACTTTTTCCTCATTTAAAAATCAAACTTTTATAGTTTAAAAATCGAAACTTTTTCCTCATTTAAAAATCAAACTTTTTATTTATAATATATATAAAAACAGAAAAGAAAATTAAATAAACAAACAAAAATAAATTAATAAAAACCCTTACCGAGGAAAAAGAAGAGCGGGGGCTGTGTAGGCGTTGCTTGCTGCGGAGGGGGTGTTGGAGGCTTGGGCAGGCGGCGGGGTGCTCTCGATTGGGAGGAGGAGGCGTGGAGCATCGACGAGGTGGGCGGCGATTTCCTGGCGTCGCGGTGGACGGGAGCGAGGTCGTTGCGGTGGGTTCAGGTGCTTCGGGGTTCGAAGGGGGTAACGGTCTCGTGGGTTCGACGAAGGGGGAGGAGATGAACGGGGGGAAGTGGAGGCGGTGGTGCCAGAGAGGGCGGCGATGTCTGGAGGGAGGCGGCTCGATCTAATTAGGTTTTCTTTTTTTTTTTCCTGGTAAATGAATCGGGGGGGGGGGGGGCAAGCAGAAGAAAAGGAGGGAAGAAGATATTTTTTTTATTATTATTCAATTTTTGTAAAAGGTTGACTTTTACCTACGACCTCGAAACGAGGCCTACCGCCTGCCGTCCATAGCGTTTTACCCCCATTCCGAACACAATGGGATATGTATCGTAAGCTGGTTTGATTGTTACAATCAGTTTCCGTTGAATCTACATTTAAATCACTATATTGAATTTTAAACGCACATTTCAAATTACCGGGGTCGCATACGAACTTTAAAAATTCCAGAAAAATCTTTTCTAGCTTCGTATTGGCGATACGGCCCTAACAAAACTAATTTCGTCGAATTCTGAGACCGTTTGAAAAATGGCCAATTTCCAGTCGATTAAAATCAACTGAAAATGGTCAAACGCATTTTCCTTTGCCACGCTCACATATTGATTCGAAAAATTATGAAATTTGAAATCTAGCAATAACTTTACATCACGGACCCAACAAAACTGGTTTCGTCGGAATCTGAGGTCGTTTGCAAAATGTCCATTTTTAAGGGCCTGAATTCCATAGCGACTATTCAGAATTTTCAACTGGACATATCTTTTGATTCCCGCTATGAAAATTTGATTATTCGGATTCGTTGGAAAGGTATTATCAATTAGATCCCATTATTTTTGGTTTCACTAAAATCCGGATTGTTTTGCACCCGGTACATTCAATTGAAGTTTGAAATCGAATTATCGAACTACCGCGCCATTTTCAATTCCTATTTATAATTATATATAGTTATTTATATTCTAACGACGACGCGTATAAATATATACGTTCGAATTATATTCAAAATAAATTTCTCGTCGATATTATTTAAAATAATTCATTTTAAATAATCAAAATTCGCTAAAATTGCCAAAATAAAAATTTTAAACTGGCCCAGATTTTCGGGTTATTACAATCTCCCCCACTTAAAACTTTTCGTCCCCGAAAAGGAACAAAGTCGAAAGTGGTTTGATTAATCAGCTCTACGCTCGATCTGACTTCCATTCTCCAATTTTTCAGTTTCTGAGAATTTTCAAAATTTCAAAAATTTGGCTAACACCCTAAATTTTTGAAAAATTTCGCCATAACCTCCCCTGCAATGGGAGCATCGGGGAATTTCAAATAGCTTCCCCGGTCCTTCAGATCTCAAAAAGAAAAAGAAAAAGCCAAGCGGCTAGCCAATCGGCTCACAAAATCATCATCACCCAAACAAAACAGTAAATTATGTAGTAAACATGTACCTATTTGTCGGGCAAACAAATTTTATTCTTCGGCTCTAGCCTCCTTGCTATGACCTGTTCAATGTAAGAATATGTATATGCAAGCAAATGCGACCAAATTTCAATACAATTCAATATTTGATAAAATATAGCTAAATGGTTCAAAATTAGCAAACAAATGAACAAACAACACAAACATCAATCAATTAGTGAATTTAACGTTTCAAATTCATAATTTTGATATATATAAAGAAAATCATGTTTTGATGCCAATTCACAACAATAGGCCCTATCTAATTTTGGTTCTCACACCAGTCAATAGGAAATATATAGATATCACACCTTCGTTACTCGAACATGAATACTAATGACGACTAGTCAATCATCAGAATCATCTTCGGGCCACTAGAGTATGGTTCTATATCTATCCAGTATATTAAAACTTCGAATACACGCGGATCAGACGTATACGCAAAATCTATATATACTGGACTGTCCAACTCAATATAAATAGATAATCAAATACGAATAATTGATTTAAATTTTCAAAACAAAAATTTGTTTTCACTTTCAAAAATATACTCTTCACACTCGTTCTAGGATACTACTGATCCCATCTCTAACGAGTCATTCTCGTTGGATATTACTAATCCAATATCTGATGAATTCTTTCGTACGGTTCTAATGTGTCTTGTTCTCGAGCTCTGTAAACCAAAGCTCTGATACCAACTGTGAAAACCCGCAACTTCCCCGTAAAGGAAAGCGTCGGATAGTTCGAGAACAAACCACAACAGAACGCATACAGAAGAACATTTCATTGCTTATTACAACAATGCATCAGATTACAAGAATATACAGAGTAAATGAATATTACACAGAAATATCAGAGATTTAAATTACATTTAAATACATAGCAGCGGAAAATAATACAATAAACAACTAGAAGAGATATACGGATACAAAGCTTTCCGGATATCGTTCCAGCTGTAAACCAGGATCCTGTGAATATAAATCTGCAAAACCAAAACTACTAGCTGCCCGTGTCAAAATAGGGGCACCCAGAGTTTAGGTTAAAACAATAAACTCCAGGTCAGTCATGTGACTGGTGTGAGAACTAAAACAGTTATTAATCTTTATTTTTAAAGTTAGGCAAAACAAGGGACCACGCCGTATAACACGGAACGGGTTTCCTCCCAAGAATACCAGTGCATAAAACAACAGCGCAATGCTAAATAAAGAAAAATGAAGCTGTTATAAGACCCAGGTCCTATCACACAATGCAACGCAAGCCGGGGGATAGGGTTTTTACCTTATAACAGCCAAAGAATGCTTGATACGTTTAAAACAAATCATTTGATACTATTTTAAGTGCATAGTGTATAAAACAACTTCAAGTCATAAGTATCAATCATAGGCGGCATGAGTGCCCCATCCCACTATGTCGCCATACTAGGCTCTACAAATAAAACCGCAAATGTCACGTATTTGGAAATTGGATTTCCATCTATGAACCGAGGCAAAAGATAGTCCTCAACCGATTCGAGACAATCTAGCCTACCATGTCTCAGGATCAGAGCTCGAGTGACCCTAGGAGCGACAGGGCCGGTCCACCGATGTGGATTAAAATGCCGGAACACTACGTCTCCCCGCCCTTTGGGGCGCAAATGAGCCATCAAATGACTCCATCGGTTCGAGAACGACCGATCAATCCGAGGCGCCTCGCAACAGCAACAACCACATAAGTCAAACTCGTCAGGGCGTGTAAAACCACTGACGCCACTTTTTAGCTAGAAAGAAACGCAAGTCCTCCCTGAGGTCCGTCTCCCGTTTTTGGTTCATACCGGGTGTGAAACACGCGAGGTAAACGTTACACAAAGCTACGCCACAAAGGCCGTGCTTTGATCATCACCACAAAACTTTGCTTTTCAACAGAAGCCTCGATCAATTGCCACTTAGGCATGCCACACAGGCAATTCACTCCATGCGTTTGATATCCATCAACATATAACCCCTGAGCTCGTACGTCTCAGAGAAGGGCGTTAAGCAAGAGAATAAATTCTCCGCCGCCAAACAGATATATATTTAATAGAGATCAATCACACAGACTAAAATCCAATGTCAGACACACGGTCCATTTACAAGTTCGTTCTGGGTCTGAACGAAACCGGAGGCACCTAGTACCCCGCATATCCATCGATCTCCAAGTACGTCTGGATGATCACCAACTGTTTCCATCTTCTTGGGTGTACAGCCCAATCAAGATCATCAGTAATTACCCAAACGACGTGAAGACTTCTGGTCTTCGACCACCGTCTTCATCTTCGACTTATCGTCGTATCAGTTATTCAGAATGGGATAAACCCGGTCTTTCCGAATAACTCGCGTATATTTTAAATAAGTGTTACACAAACACAACATACGCCTCATTCCAATTCATTAGTCACTAACCGTAAATTAATCAAGAGAATAATTCCCCAAATATTAACCCCGAAGGCCGAAACCAACATCAGATCAATATCTAGAAAACCATTCTGTTTGGCTAACCGACAGTCAGTTTCTAAATTTCACATTCATAGGGAAAGGTTCCCATAAATTTTATCAAAGATAAATTCCTTGAATTTATTCTTTATTCTATTTTTGAATCTCAATTCAAACTAGTCGGGATTAGCGAACCTTACCGAAGTAATCATTTATTTTAATTTCCCAATCCCAACCTATTCATCCCATGAAGCAAAACTGGTAATACTTCATATCTAACACCACGGTGTTATCGGTAAATTCAATTACCATTTCACGTTCAAATCTAATTAAAGATTTAACTATCGCCTGGAGTAAAACTGGTAATACTCCATTTCGATTCTTTCAATCTAATTAAAGATTCATTAAAACTCTACTTAGTTTTAATCGTTAACTGGGTTAAAGAATCCGTGTCATTTAAAACACAGTTCACGATAAACCCAAAATCACATTCATTAATTATCGGGTTAAAGAACGAGTGTTGTTTAAAACACTGTTCACGATAAACCCAAAAATCAATATCAATTTCATTCCAATTAAATACCATTTAATTGGTACACTTCATTAAATCTAAATAAAAAGATTTAATCTTTTCTCAACAGGGTTCAAGAACAGTGTTAATGAAGACACCATTCACGACAAACCCAAATCACATTTGATATTAAATATAAGGCTCTGAATAGAAAATATATCGGCTTATATTCAATATCAAATCCTACGATTAACAAATGTCGTATTGGAAATAACGATATAAGTATATATCTTTCAAATTTCCATAACAACACCTGTATAATCACGAATTCCAACATCGAAATATTCCGAAGACAATTTCGATTCAAATCCACTCCAATGCAATTATTGGAAATTCTGGTTATTTTCAAAACCATTTCAATATTCAATTTATTTATTTAAAAATAAATAGAATTATAATTCTAGTTCAAAACTAGTTCATTTCGATAAAAATCTATTTTTATCTTTTCAAATATGGAGTTTTTCATCCCAATTCCTTCTAAATCATTTCTTATGATTTTACACAAATTATTACTATTTTTAATAATTTTATCAAGGCCCGTACAGTCGATTTCCATCAATGGCCATTGAACTGCACTTACAGCGACCTTTTTCGAATTTGATTTGGACATAATTCCAAATCCAACCGTTAGATTTCAAATTTCTAATATTCGTTAGAAATCTCTTTTCGATACGAACCCAACGGTTCCGGTTTTAGGAGAATCCGACGGTCGGATCTCCCGTAATGTCCGTTTGAAATAAATGGTCGAAATTCGCGAACTGCCGCGGCGCGGCGCGTTCTATTCAGGCCATTATATTATATATATAATATATATATAATATATTTCGTCGATTTCTATTTAAAACGAATTATATAAATAGTTTTAATATTCGTTTCAAAAGCAATCTCAACTTCCATTTCAATTCAATTCAAAACTGAATTCTTCTTTATAAATTCGTTTTAAAATTCATTTCTATTTAATTCAAATTCCAATTCAATTTGAATTCATTTCATTTCGCTTTCAATTCAATTTGAATTCGTTTTCAATTCAATTCATTTCGAAATCGTTTTCAATTCAATTCATTTCGAAATCGTTTTCAATTCAATTCATTTCGAAATCGTTTTCAATTCAATTCATTTCGAAATCGTTTTCAATTCAATTCATTTCGAAATCGTTTTCAATTCAATTCATTTCGAAATCGTTTTCAATTCAATTCATTTCGAAATCCTTTTCAATTCAATTCATTTCGAAATCGTTTTCAATTCATTTCATTTCGAAATCGTTTTCAATTCAATTCATTTCGAAATCGTTTTCAATTCAATTCATTTCGAAATCGTTTTCAATTCATTTCATTTCGAAATCGTTTTCAATTCAATTCATTTCGAAATCGTTTTCAAAATCGATATAAATATCGATCACGTCAAAATAGCGTCAATCTAATCAACACGGCTTCATAAATTTCTATTTTCCAATATTCTATTTCAAATATTTCTTTTTCAAAATAGTTGTTATTATCAAAATATTTCGTTCAACACATGACCAATCTCAATGGATGAGTACTGTCAACACATGAACTTTTATTTTATATTGATAAAGATGTAAATTTTATTACTAAAATATTTCGTTCAACACATGACCAATCTCAATGGATGAGTACTGTCAACACATGAACTTTTATTTTATAATATTCTTTATTTTTCAAATTGGAATGAGGCCCAATCAATTACCATATAAAGTTAATTATATGGATTTTCATACAACACATGTATATAATAGCATGGAAAAATAATCAACCATCAACCAAAGTGCACTACACTGTATAAGCATCAAATATAGATATCTAACGCTTAAAACAGCCTGTCAATCAATCGATCGACATATTTAATAAATCAGGATGAGTGAACTTCAAATTTCATCCTAACACCCGTGTGGGGTTTCAAACAATCAAACACATATTTTATTCGTGCAGTTGGGCGATGTGTAAAATTTATCGTCCCAATCAATGTCCTTCAAATAGGTGTACATAAACAAACCGTCTGGTTTGTAAATGAATATTTTATTTATTCACATTCACGTTAAAAATTATATTTCTAACGATAAAACATTTTATTCCAACATATGAATTTCTATTATTCATTTACACAATAAAATGATATTTTTATTTTCTAACATATTTTAGAAAATTTCGGTGGCATAACGGCACGATACTAGAAACGGGACAAGGCCTAGCCTTATCCCCGGTCTAGTGAAGGCCCACGCCATTCACACATCAATCAAATCACCAAACAACCAAATTCTAATCAAATCATATAACTAATCTATGCAACCAAACAAACAAGTCCATGGTCTGTGGACGATTGTGTCGGGTGCTACTAAGCACCGTCTGCATCCTAGTATATATATATATTTAGAAAAGAAATTGAAAGGTGAGAAATTCTCACATATAGCTATCCAATCATCTCGACTCTTCTTTTGCAGAAGTCTTCGTCGTTTCGCCTTTTTGTTACCTTCGCCCGTATTCTCTACATATGTAAAAATCGAATTTTTACTATGTTATTCAATATATAAAAATCGAATTTTTACTTCAAAGTTCCATATATAAAAATCGAATTTTTTCTTCAAAGTTCCATATATAAAAATCGAATTTTTATTTCAAAGTTCAATATATAAAAATCGAATTTTTATTTCAAAGTTCAATATATAAAAATCGAATTTTTATTTCAAAGTTCAATATATAAAAATCGAATTTTTATTTCAAAGTTCAATATATAAAAATCGAATTTTTATTTCAAAGTTCAATATATAAAAATCGAATTTTTATTTCAAAGTTCAATATATAAAAATCGAATTTTTATTTCAAAGTTCAATATATAAAAATCGAATTTTTATTTCTTTAAAAATCGAATCTTTTCTAGTTTAAAAATCGAAACTTTTATAGTTTAAAAATCGAAACTTTTTCCTCATTTAAAAATCAAACTTTTATAGTTTAAAAATCGAAACTTTTTCCTCATTTAAAAATCAAACTTTTTATTTATAATATATATAAAAACAGAAAAGAAAATTAAATAAACAAACAAAAATAAATTAATAAAAACCCTTACCGAGGAAAAAGAAGAGGGGGGGTTGTGTAGGCGTTGCTTGCTGCGGAGGGGGTGTTGGAGGCTTGGGCAGGCGGCGGGGTGCTCTCGATTGGGAGGAGGAGGCGTGGAGCATCGACGAGGTGGGCGGCGATTTCCTGGCGTCGCGGTGGACGGGAGCGAGGTCGTTGCGGTGGGTTCAGGTGCTTCGGGGTTCGAAGGGGGTAACGGTCTCGTGGGTTCGACGAAGGGGGAGGAGATGAACGGGGGGAAGTGGAGGCGGTGGTGCCAGGGAGGGCGGCGATGTCTGGAGGGAGGCGGCTCGATCTAATTAGGTTTTTTTTTTCCTGGTAAATGAATCGGGGGGGGGGGCAAGCAGAAGAAAAGGAGGGAAGAAGATATTTTTTTTATTATTATTCAATTTTTGTAAAAGGTTGACTTTTACCTACGACCTCGAAACGAGGCCTACCGCCTGCCGTCCATAGCGTTTTACCCCCATTCCGAACACAATGGGATATGTATCGTAAGCTGGTTTGATTGTTACAATCAGTTTCCGTTGAATCTACATTTAAATCACTATATTGAATTTTAAACGCACATTTCAAATTACCGGGGTCGCATACGAACTTTAAAAATTTCAGAAAAATCTTTTCTAGCTTCGTATTGGCGATACGGCCCTAACAAAACTAATTTCGCCGAATTCTGAGACCGTTTGAAAAATGGCCAATTTCCAGTCGATTAAAATCAATTGAAAATGGTCAAACGCATTTTCCTTTGCCACGCTCACATATTGATTCGAAAAATTATGAAATTTGAAACCTAGCAATAACTTTACATCACGGACCCAACAAAACTGGTTTCGTCGGAAACTGAGGTCGTTTGCAAAATGTCCATTTTTAAGGGCCTGAATTCCATAGCGACTATTCAGAATTTTCAACTGGACATATCTTTTGATTCCCGCTATGAAAATTTGATTATTCGGATTCGTTGGAAAGGTATTATCAATTAGATCCCATTATTTTTGGTTTCACTAAAATCCGGATTGTTTTGCACCCGGTACATTCAATTGAAGTTTGAAATCGAATTATCGAACTACCGCGCCATTTTCAATTCCTATTTATAATTATATATAGTTATTTATATTCTAACGACGACGCGTATAAATATATACGTTCGAATTATATTCAAAATAAATTTCTCGTCGATATTATTTAAAATAATTCATTTTAAATAATCAAAATTCGCTAAAATTGCCAAAATAAAAATTTTAAACTGGCCCAGATTTTCGGGTTATTACACAATTCCAATTAAATATTAATTAATTGGTACACTTCATTAAATCTAAATAAAAAGATTTAATCTCTTCTCAACTGGGTTTAAGAACAGTGTTAATGAAGACACCATTCACGACAAACCCAAATCCCATTTGATGTTAAATACAAGGCTCTGAATAGAAAATATATCTGCTTATATTCAATATCAAATTCTGATATCAACAAATATCGTATTGGAATAACGATATTTATATCTTCCAAATTCCTCACAAAAACCAATATAATCATGGAATCCAATATCGAAATATTCCGAAGATAATTTCGATACAAATCCATTCCAATTCATATATTGGAAATTCCAGTTATTTTTAAAACCATTTCAAATCCAATTTAATTATTTAAAAATATTGGATTATAATTCTAGCTCATAACTAGTTCATTTCGATAAAAATATATTTTTATCTTTCAAATATGGAATTTTTCAGCCCAATTCTTTCCAAATCATTTATTATGATTTTACACAAATTATTGATATTTTTAATAATTTTATCAAGGCCCGTACAGTCGATTTCCATAAACGGTCATCGAACTACACTTACAGCGACCTTTTCCAAATTTGATTTGCACATAATTCCAAATCCAACCATTAGATTTCAAATCTTTCATATTCGCTCTTTTCGATACGAACCCAAGGTTCCGGTTTTAGGAGAATCTGACGGTCGGATCTCCCGTAATGTCTGTTCGAAGTCAATGGTCGAAATTCGTGAACTGCCGCAGCACGGCGCGTTCTATTCAGGCCATATATAAAATATAGATTATACAAATTTCGTTGATTTCCATTTAAAACGTATTTTATTAATTGTTTTAAATTCATTTTCAAAACGATTTCAGCTTCATATTCAATTTCAAATCAAAATTGAATATTCTATATCATCGATATATAAATGATAGTATTTTCAAAATATTAGATTTTGAAATCACTTCCTTTTCGATATTCATTATAGAAATAAATAAAATCGATATAAATATCGTTCACGTCAAAATGGCGCCTATCAAATCAACATGGCTTTATATATTTAAATATTTTTGTGTCCATCCCAAATCGGGCATCAAAATCATATTTTGATCCATTACTGAATATTATTTTAAAATATTCGTTATTTTAAAAATATTTATTCTTTCTGAGATGGAATCAGGCACAGTCAATTACCATATAATTTGATTTATATGGATTTCATACACACATGTACACAACTACAACCAAACAAAGTCAACCATCATATAGAGTGCATTACACAACTGCATAAGCGTTAAATATGAATAATTAACGCTTACAACAACTTGTCAACCAACCGATCGACATACAGCTAATTACTGGGATTAGTGTACGTCATATATCATCCCAATACCTGTGTGGGGTTTTAAACAACAAACACATATTTATTTGTGCAGTTGGGCGATGTGTAAATTTTTTCGTCCCGATCAATATCAGTCAAATGTGTGTACATAAACAAATCGTCCGATTTTTTTATGAATATTTATTTTATTTTATATACACGTTAAAATTTATATTTTTAACTATAAAATATTTTATTCCATTCCACATCACACAATAAGTTTTCACAACACAATCAAACAAACAAACAAGTCGTCCAAGTTTTGTGGACAACGGGTGTCGGGTGCTGCTAAGCACCGTCTGCATCCTAGTATATATTTTAACTAGAAAATAAAATTAAAATGAGAAGTTCTCACCTTTGGGTTCCACTCCGTCAGTCTTTCTTTCTGAACTGTTTGGATTTGTTCAAAATTCCAATGCATTCTTTTCACGCTGTTCATATATAAAATCACAATTTTTATTTCAACACTATAAAAATCACATTTTTATTTCAACGATATAAAAATCACATTTTTATTTCAATGCTAGATATATAATAAAAATCAGATTTTTATTTCTCTACATATATAAAAATCATACTTTTATATTCTCTACTATATAAAAAAATTATTTTTAATCCGCTACTCATATAAAAATTGAATCTTTATATATGCTACTTCTTGATAAAAAAATAAAGTTCATATTTTTATTTAACTTCATATAAAATAAATTTATATTTTTATTCTAAACCTTTTCTGTAAAGTTCACAACATTAATGTTGACAAAAATCATACCTTTCATGTTGATAAAAATCATACCTTTCATGTTGATAAAAATCATACCTTTGCTACATTAAAAATCATGTCTTTATTGAATAAAAGATTATACCTTTACTTAACAAAAGATTATATCTTTACTTAACAAAAGATTATATTTTTTTCCTCCTTTATAGAGTCTAATTTTTCCTTCTTTATAGTGTTCATATATAAATAAAAATCAGATCTTAAAACAATGCTTAATATAAAAAAAACTAATTTAAACTAATGTTTAATATAAAAAAAACTAACTAAACTTACTGTGATCGGAAGAGGGGGTGCAGCCATTGGCTTTAAGGGTAGGGGAGACGCGCAGGTGGTTGAGGAGGTGGTTGCTCCGATTTGGGGAGGGGAGCAGGCCGCGGCGGCCTAGGGTTTGCATTGGGGAAGCGGGTTCGCGGGTTTTGGGGTGGTTGGGGGTGTTCGAATCGGCAGAGGGGGAGAGAACTGGACGAAGGAGGGGATAGAGGCGGCGCCGCCGCTAGGGGGCATGATCGATCGCCAACATCGGTCTTCCATTTTTTTTCTTTTTCGTTTCGATCTGAACGAGACAACAAGGGGGGGGGGGTAAGGAGAGAGAGGAGGGAAGTTTTATATATTTATTTATTTGTTTGTTTTATATTTCAAAAAGTTGACCTTTTCTTTTGAACCCTAAACGAGGCCCAACGACTATCATCTCTAGCGTATTACCCCCATTCCGAACGATATGGAATATGTTTCGTAACCCAATTCGACTGTTTCGATCAGTTTTGATTGAAATTAAAATATAAATCTATATATTCAATTTTAAACATACATTTCAATTTACTACGACCACATACTGACTCTAAAAATTCCCGAAAAATTATTTCCAGCTTCGAATTGATGATACGGTCATAACAAAATTGAGTTCGTCAAATTTGAAGACCGTTTGTAAAATGGCCATTTTTTGGTCGATCCAAATTGACTGAAACTGTTAAAACACTTTTTCTTGTGCCACACTTACATATTGATCCAAAAATTATGAATTTTGGAATCTAGCAATAATTTGACATCTCGGATCCAACAAAAGTGGTGTCATCGAAAACGGAGGTCGTTTGCAAAATTTCCATTTTTAAGGGCTATATTTTCCATAGCGACTATTGTGAATCTTCAACTGGGCATAACTTTTTATTCCCGCTATGAAATTTCAATTTTTCGGATTCGTTGGAAAGATATTTTCAAATAGAGTCTAATATTTTTAGTTTCACTAAAATTCGGTTTATTTTGAATCCTATACATTAATTTGAAATTTGAAATCGAATTTTCAAACTACCGCGCTGTTTTCAATTCTTTTTATAATTAAAATAAATATTTATGTTCTAATGACGATTCAAATAAATATATACGTTCTAATTCTATTTAAAATAAATTTCTCGTTGGAATTATTTAAAATAAATCATTTTAAATATTTAGAATTCATCAAAATTTCCAAAATAAAAATTTTAAATTAGTTCTGATTTTCCGGGTTGTTACAATCTCCTCCACTTAAAATCTTTTCGTCCTTGAAAAGGAACGGTGCTAAAGTTGTTTAACTAACCAACTCAACCTTCAGTTTTACTTTCATTCTTCAACTTTTTAGTTTTTAAGAATTTCTAATTTTTAAAAAATTTGGCTAACACCGTAAATATTCGAAAAAAATCGCCATAACCTCCTTTGTATGGGAGCACCGGGAAAATCTCCAAACCGCCACATAGGCCCTCTCATCTAAAAAAGAAAAATAAAAGGCAAGCGGCTAACCAATCGGCTCAGAAAATCATCCAAAACCCAAGAAATTAGTAAACATGTACCTACTTGTCGGGCATACAATTTTATTCCTCTTCTCTAGCCTCCTTACTTTGACCTGTTCAATGTATACACATGTATATGCATGCAATTTCAAACAATTTGCAATACAGTTCAACATTTGACTCAATTTGGTTATATGTACCATTCTTTCATATAATGGTTTTATTAGATAACAAATAATCGTACAACACAACCATCAATCAATTAGTGAATTAACGTTTCAAATTCATAATTTTGATACATATACAGAAAATCATGTTTTTGATGCCAATTCACTACAATAGATCCAATCTAGTTTTGGTTCTCACACCAGCTAGTTGGAAATATATAGATATCCCACTTTCGAAACTCGAAAATAAATACTGGTGATGGTATACTTCATCATCAAGATCATGTCTGGGCGGCTAGAGTGTGATTCTATATCTATCCAGTATATTAAAACTTTGAATACACGTTTGCAAGACGTATATGCAAATGCTTTATATATTGTATTGTCCAAATTCAGTATAAATAAATATTCAAATACGTTGAATAAGGTTTAAATATTCAAAACAATATTTGTTTTCATTTTATTTTAAAAACACTACTCTTCACACTCGTTCTAGGATACTACTGATCCTATCTCTAACGAGTCATTCTTATTGGATATTGCTAATCCAATCTCTGGTAAATTCTTTCATTCGGTTCTAATATGTCTTGTTCTCGAGCTCTGTAAACCAAAGCTCTGATACCAAACTGACATAGCCTGACGAAATCCGGTAGGCTTTGCAACCATCCCTTCATCCTCCAAAGCAGCAGGTAAAACACACTGTGGCTCCCAGTGGTCCCCCAGTCTCACTTGTTTTACGGCGACCCTCTAGAGCCTCCCGGCCGCAGCCTAACCAACCCTCGCAAGGGACATGTAGGGGTAAGAACCCCCTGTTCGTCACCAAACCACATAGTGAGAAACCCCATCATGACTGCAACAAGAACTGGTAATATTCCATAACTAACACCACGGTCTTATCAGTAAAATTAATTACCATTTCCCGTTCAAATCTAACTAAAGATTTAACTATCGCTAGGAGAAAAACTGGCGATACTCCATTCTCGATCCTTTCCCAAATTTGATAATTTAAATTATCAATTCCCATTTAAATCTTATTAAAGATTCATTAAAACTCCGCTTAGTTTTAATCTTCCCAAAAATCAATATTAATGATTATTTAACTTTGGAAACACAGACATGTCGCACCGACAATCTACACCATACTATTGATTTCTGCCTATATATAACCTCTGAGATCGTACGTCTCAGAGAAGGGTGTTAAGCAAGAGAATAAATTCTCCACCACCAAACAGATATATATTTAGCAGACATCAACCATACAGTTCGAAATACAATGACAGACATGTAATATTGCCTTTAACTGGGTCAAAGAAATAATGTCGTTTAAAACACAATTCATGGTAAACCTAAATCACATTCCATTAATAATGGATTCTTCATGGAAAACAAATCAATACATAATCGATATCAATTTCCGTATCTGACTAATAATATAAATGGAATAGCGGCAACTCCTTTTAAATTCCATATGTATTAACAGTCTTCCTCCACAGAAGTTCACTTCGATTATTATCAATCGAATTCCATTCAATTCCAATTTAATATATTAAATTGGAAAACCGTTACTTTGGAAAATTCCCGTTAAATCATAATAAAAATATTTATAAATTATAAATCACATTTCATTGTAACTCGGGTTAAAGAACGAATGTCGTTAAAAACATAATTCACAATAAACCCAATTCACATTCCATTTTTAGCTCCAATTAAATCTTAATAAAAAGATTTATTCTTTTCATACAGGGTCCAAGAACAGTGTTATTTAAGACACCATTCACGACAAACCTAAAATCACATTTCTTTGTCAATCGGGTTAAAGAACAAGTGTTATTTAAAACACCGTTCATGATAAACCCAAAAATCAATTCCAATTCAATATTATTAATTGGTATACTTCATTAAATCTAAATAAAAAGATTTAATCTCTTCTCATCTGGGTTTAAGAACAGTGTTAATGAAGACACCATTCACAACAAACCCAAATCCCATTTGATATTAAATACAAGTCTCTGAATAGAAAATATATCGGCATATATTCAATATCAAATTCTGAAATCAACAAATATCGTATTAGAATAATGATATATATATATATATATATATATATATATTCCAAATTCCTCCACATTATCCGTATAATCACGGAATCCAATATCGAAATATTCCGAAGATAATATTGATACAAATCCATTCCAATTCATATATTGGAAATTTCGGTTATTTTTAAAACCATTTCAATTCCAATTTAATTATTTAAAAATATTGGATTATAATTCTAGTTTGTAACTAGTTCATTTCGATAAAAATATGTTTTTATCTTTTCAAATATGGAATTATTTAGCCCAATTCTTTCCAAATCATTTATTATGATTTTACACAAATTATTGTTATTTTTAATAATTTTATCAAGGCCCGTACAGTCGATTTCCATAAACGGTCATCGAACTGCACTTACAACGACATTTTCCAAATTTGATTTGGACATAATTCCAAATCCAACCGTTATGTTTCAAATATCTCATATTCGTTAGAAATCTCTTTTCGATACGAACCCAACGGTTCTGGTTTTAATAGAATCCGACGGTCGGATCTCCTGTAATGTCCGTTCGAAGTCAATGGTCGAAATTCGTGAACTGCCGCAGCGCGACACGTTTTATTCAGGCCATTATATGTATATAATATATATTATATAAACTTCGTCGATTTCCATTTAAAACGTATTTTATAAATCGTTTTAAATTCATTTTCAAAACGATTTCAACTTCATATTCAATTTCAAATCAAAATTGAATATTCCATATCATCGATATGTAAATGATAGTATTTTCAAAACATTAGATTTTGAGATCACTTCCTTTTCCATATTCATTATAGAAATGAATAAAATCGATATAAATATCGTTCACGTCAAAAATGGTGCCTATCAAATCAACATGGCTTTATATATTTAAATATTTTCGTGTCCATCCCAAATCGGACATCAAAATCATATTTTGATCCATTACTGAATATTATTTTAAAATATTCATTATTTTAAAATATTCGTTATTTTAAAAATATTTATTCTTTCTGAACTGGAATCAGACACAGTCACTTACCATATAATTTGATTTATATGGATTTCATACACACATGTACACAACAACAACCAAACACAGTCAACCATTATCCAGAGTGCGTTACATAACTGCATAAGTGTTAAATATGCATAATTAATGCTTACAACAGCTTGTCAACCAATCGATCGACATACAACTAATTATTGGGATTAGTGTACGTTATATATCATCCCAATACCCGTTTGGGGTTTCAAACAACAAACACAGATTTATTTGTGCAGTTGGGCGATGTGTAAAATTTATCGTTCCAATCAATATCAGTCAAATGTGTATACATAAACAAATCATCCGATTTGTTTATGAATATTTATTTTATTTTATATACACGTTAAAATTTATATTTTTAACTATAAAATATTTTATTCCATTCCACATCACATGATCAGTTTTCACAACACAATCAAAAAAACAAACAAGTCGTACATAGTTTGTGGACGATGGGTGTCGGATGCTGCTAAGCACCATCTACATCCTAGTATATATACTAGAATATAAAATTAAAGTGAAAAGTTCTCACCTTTGGGTTCCACTCCGTCAGTCTTTCTTTCTGAACTGTTTGGATTTGTTCGAAATTCCAACGCATCCTTTTCAAGCTGTTCATATATAAAATCACACTTTTTATTTTAACGCTATAAAAATCACATTTTTATTTCAACGCCATAAAAATAAAATTTTTATTTTAATGCTAGATATATAATAAAAATTAGATTTTTATTTTGCTATATATATATTCAATTTTAAACGTATATTTCAATTTACTGGGGCCACATACTGACTCTAAAAATTCCCGAAAAATTATTTCCAGCTTCGTATTGATGATACAGTCCTAACAAAAATGATTTCATCAAATTTTAAGACCGTTTGAAAAATGGTCATTTTCTAGTTGATCAAAATTGACTGAAACTGTTAAAACACATTTTCTTGTGCCACGCTCACATATTGATCCCAAAAAATATGAATTTTGGATTCTAGCAATAATTTTAAATCCCGTATCCAACAAAAGTGGTTTTGTCAAAAAAGGAGGTCGTTTGCAAAATTTCCATTTTTAAGGGCTATATTTTCCATAACGACTATTCCGAATTTTCAACTGGGCATGACTTTTTATTCCCACTATGAAATTTCAATTTTTCGGATTTGTTGAAAAGATATTTTCAAATAGATTCTAATATTTTTCTTTTTGCTAAAATCCGATTTATTTTGAATCCTGTACATTCATTTGAAATTTGAAATCGAATTTTCAAACAATCGCGCCATTTTCAATTCTTTTTATAATTAAAATAAGTATTTATGTTTTAATGACGATTCAAATAATATATACGTTCTAATTCTATTCAAATTAATCTTCTCATCGTAATTATTTAAAATAAATCATTTTAAATATTCAAAATTCATCAAAGTTGCCAAAATAAAAAATTTAAATTGGTTCTGATTTTTCGGGTTGTTACATATACATACGTTAATGTATACATATCTTTAATATATAATTATATTTTATTTACCTTATCATTTTAACTTAAAACATATTTTTTTTCTTCTTATTTGGCCCGATAAGGCTTAATCACCCTCAGGCCCATTTCCCCTTTCTTTTGCCCAATAGACCCCTCACGCACTAACCCGCCTACACCACTTTTACTCCAGGATCAATGAAAAATGCCTATCAGTTCTTTCCCTTCCTTCACTTAACTCTCTTTACTTCTCCTACATATATATATATATATATATACTCTTTATCTAATGGGCCTAGCCCAATACTCCAACGAACATTCGGTCTCCAACAAGAAATGCTTCCAATACATCTTTCCCATTTCCTTGTTATCTTCCTAGGCAAAAACATTTGCCACCCACGTCGATAATGTGTTTACCTCTTTTAGTTTTTTTTTTCTCTTTTTTTTTCAGTTCGTTTTGGTAGTAGACCTTTATACACTGTGCGCGTACATGTCAGGAAATGCAACATGATAATGCAAATAATATGTATTTTCCAGTAGGTGGCATAACAAGTAAATGAAAAATGAGTGAAGCACAACATTCCCTTAAAATGTTTTATTAAAATAAGTTGAATTATTTATATATGATCTCTCCTTTGTTTGTTCTGACGTTTTTTTGTTGTTGTTGTTGTTTTATTCCCCTCTTTTTTTTTACTGCAGGTTGAAACCCCTTATCCACAAACTAAACCCCCTCGTTCCCGCATGCAACCCAGTGTTGCGCACTTGACCCCCTAAACCATACACAGCAGTCCCAAAACATATACTGTTGTTGCACTTAGTACCCAAGCATGCATAGTCCCTTTATTTGCATTGTTTCACCCATGGCACCATATATCTAGTCAATGCATTCCGTCCTACTGTCACCTTCGATGGCTTACATAGGGTACCCCTTTCGGGCTCATTGTTCTATTACCCCCAATCAGTACGGTAGCCCATCTTTACGTGGCTTAACCAAGTCCTTGGTTACCTGCTACTCCTTTCTCTTCTTTGCCTTACAATTTCTATTTACAAACTATACATATACTTTAACTAGAAGGAAAACATATTCATATAAACAGGGTCATATTTTCTTTTACTTAACATTTTCAGTATAAGTTTATTTTCAGGTTCTAGTTTTCTTAATTTTTTTTTAATCATTACGCAAAACATTCAACCCAAACAAGATTTAAGATTTTAGATCCTACTAACAAATTTTCACTTAAAACAGTAAGAAGATTTGTTTACTTTCCTGAACAATTCTAAGCATGTTTAAAACCCCATATTAGTTGAACCAATATCACATGAAGCAGATATAAGAATCTCCATTTAATTGATGTGTACACTGGTTATTATACATAGAATAAGATGTGAGAAATTTTGTTAGTTTTCTCACTTCACTCTTCTCTGTTTTGATCATTTATATTTTCTGGTTTTCCATAATTCAAAGTTCGATAAGCAGGGTATATCGACTAACCTCACATATTTGTAAGTACATATATTCATCAACCTATATATGCATCAATATAGATCAAATCAGAAATTTAAATGGGGAAATCTACTCATTGGTTTTTATGTTAATCACTTCCAGGCTTTTCATTGATATAGTGTTTAACTAATAACAAGCATGTAGATATATATCATAATATGTAAATTAAATAAGGGAATTTACTCACATATCTCCACTGGTTTAGCTTTCATGCTAAGATTCTTGTTTCCAGATTTATTTTCTCAAGCCTTTCCCAGTTCTCACATGTCTAAGTTTTCACATATGCTTGCAAAATTCTGGCTGAATGAATGTATGAATGAATGCAGTCCTAATGCTTATTTATAGAGGCAATAAATGATAAAATAATGGGACATGGTTGTATGGGAAAGTGGAGTCATACCCTATCTGATGGAAATGCTATACTTAGGTGAATGAATGGGACAATGCAGCTGTGTACTAGCTGTTACTATTTAAAACATAAGCTATGTATATAGGTGGTTCTAAAGTGTTTTCAAGAGGCAATTCCATGACAGTCACTCGAATAAAGTATAAATATATATGTACAAAAGTAGATACAGGGGCATGTGAGTGGTAGCTACAAATCTTGATTTGCAACTTCATTTGATTTTCCTATTAGCTGTTATGCACAACTACTTATAGCAGTGTATATTATGGTACAAACCACATGCTCCTATATGATTTTTTTTCTCTTCTTCTTTATATTCTAAATGAAAACTTAGCTCTTAAGTTTGGCTGTTGTATGTTGATTGAAAAGAAATGGCTATGTATATCTAGTTGTGCATTGTTACACGTTCTAGTTAATTGACATGAGGGTGCATAACAAAGAATGCAGTACATATCCGTGTGATACCATGTTCCTAGCTGTGTAAACCTTGATTTATGTAGAACAAGTCTAGAGTTTTATTTGTGATTTCTTTTATTCGCTATACGGCTAGAAATTTTAAGTAGCTTGTTTATACCCTAGGATACCTTAAATATATTACACAACACATGAATGAATTTATTTGAAAAGCCATGCGTTGTCATTAAGCAACTCAGCCGTATATATATTGATTAGATCATATAGGTTCTCACCTACTTCAGCTACTATGTAGAATGGTACAAACATATGCAGCTCATGTACAAATGGGTGATTTAATGTCTACTCTACTTCAAAGCTTTGCTACTCCATAAATGCTTTTGTTCCTTACTAATTTATGGCACATGTGTGTATAAGTCACAATATTCCCATCACTGGTTTTAATACTTTGGTTTTTAAGTAATTCAAACCATTAATGTTTGTGATTTTCTCATTTAAATCAATCAAATGTTATGTCTTTAATATTATAGTCATGGTCATATACATACTTCAATGTGAAGTAATACTTAAATTTTATTATGAATATTTTTAGTCGCTTATTTATGCAGTGAATTTAGAACAAGTTTGGAATTCAAATACAAATGTACAAATCATGCCCACTAGTATACATATATGTTTATAAATAAGAATATAAACAAAGGATTTTATAAATAATTATTATTCACATTTATTACATTAAATTAATTATTAAAATAATCCTAATAAACTGTATTACAAACTTAGTCAAAACCCGGGACATTATAAGAAGTTTTATGTAAATAGAATTGAATTCGGTAGAGTATAGGTTTAGAAATCATAAAAATAAGAACATATAATGGTTTAACGAATGAGTTGAAGATGGAGAAGAAGAATGATGAATTTTTTTCGAAATCAGCCCCTTTTTAAAAGATTTGAAAGGTTGTAACGTTTCTGGAGCGTCATAAATAGTGAAAAGATACTTCCTTTGAAAATAAAAAAAGTGACAGTTATATGTCGACATAGACATATATGTATGTCGGCATATTATGGTTCAAAAATGATTTTAAAGTATTTTTCAAGTGTTTATATATATATATATATATATAATTTTTGAAATTCTTATGTTAAAACATAGTGTTATAAATAAGTATTATAAAGTAAAAAATCATATGAAAACAAAAATATAAGAAATATGAACATATTTATAAAATTATAAAGTTTAAAACTGTATATAAAGTATATAATATATAAAACTTATAAACAATAAATTTTGAGTTTGAAATTAAAAGTAAAGTAAAGAAAGTGAAATAAAGAAGATAGAGATTGGAGATAGAATTTGAAAATAGAATTTGAAATCAGAAATTGAAAAAAGATTTTGAATTTGAATTTGAACCTGGAGTGCTATTCAGAGACTTACATAAACTAGACTCTTTTACTATATTTGTCTTGAACTCTTGAAATCTTGAATACTCATGAGTCTTGAATCATCTCTGAATTTTGAATCTCTAACACCTTTAAACTATACAGTCTTATAATTCCTGTATATAAATCTTGCATATGTATATGCAAATATATTCTAGATAGAAGTGTTAATATAAATTTTATAATCAATTAATATTGAAATAAGGTTGTTGTCATCAAAACTCCATTCTCCAACAATCTCCTTCTTTTTGATGATGACAACCTTAGTTTATAAAATATCGTACCTTTACATACATGTTAATGATGATCCTTTTAATTCTCCCCCTGTCTATATGAATCCTATAAATTATTTCTGTATTTTATAATTTCTCCCCCTTTGGCATTATCAAAAAGAAAATCTAAAACTTGTAATGACCCGATAATTTCCGACCCCGAAAACCGACACAAAACACCATGTCAACTATTCAAGCATCGAAAACACCAGAACGTTAATAGAAAAAAATTAGAGGGTGAGATAAGAAAGAAAGAAATATTAGAATAGAAGAAGAAGAAGACGCAACACAACATATAGTCTCACATCGTTGCGGAACCAAATATAATATAAAATTAAATCTTTATTGATAGCTTGAAATAAAAACTTACAATTATCAGAGTACGTCAACATATCTGGACAGTTATAATATCCTATTCTCATATACAACACACAGCGGAATAACAACCATATACAACACTCGAGTTTCATTCCATTAAAAATAGAATCCTTTATAAAATTTATTAAATATTCTTCAAAACAACAATATTACATTTGTTTATAAATAACATAACTATTTTCAACCAATCTAATATAGATATCTTTACCAAAAATATCTTTACAAATCTTACATTTATATCTTTTATAACTCCTATATTGACATTCCTTACGAATCCTTATATTTATTTTTATCAAAACAATTTCACTTATCATCCATAACAAATGTTACAGATTTCATTTCAAAACTTTATCCTTTCTTTATTTATACCCTTTCCAAGTCATTACGATAACTTATGCGTTGTCCAAAATCACATTTCGCTCCTTTTAACGATCTTCGGTTTATAAATCAATTAGTTCAATTTAGTATTTGCAACAATTGTTAAAAATTCCTTTTTTTTCTTCAAAACTCTTACTTCATTTACCCGGCACTCCTAGCTCAGTTGGCTAGAGGCGAGCGAATTGGGATGAGACATGAGAGGTCTCAGGTTCGAGGGTTGCCTCTGCCAACTTATAGGGTGACTATCTTGGTGGTGCGTAGACGTTGAAAAATCGGGGTATACACCACCCGTGGGGTTTACTAAGACCGACAAGCAATGTCATGAGTGAAGTCTTAGGTTCCACATGAAAATAAAAAAAAACTCTTACTTCATTTACAAATCCCATTTGTAAATTTATCATCGACAGCTGATATTTTGATTACATTTTTAAATCCTTAATTTCGATTTACAAAATCATTTGTAAATCATTTACAATAATTTATTTGTTGCCATTTCCAAAACCTTTTATTTAGCTAATATTCTCGTCTTTGATTAACATTCTAAACTTCGGAATATCACATTTCGAACCTCAAAATAAATCTCACTTCGTTAACAATTCCGAAATTCAGAATATCACATTCCGGACCTCGGAATGACCCTTATTTAACCATTTCATACCTTTTTCCCACTTCTCAATTTTCTTTTTCTAATTTGTTAAATGAATATTTAATTTAAGCTATCATTTCGCTTAAAATTCCCTTTTATAACTTCGTTATAAAAACTCGGTTTTAATATAAAACCCATTAACTCCTTTCATATTTCAATTCGATTTCATTTCAACTTTGATAACTTTTTAATTGATTAAAAGGTAATTTTCATAATTATTATTAATTAAAACAATAATTTACTTCAATCATTAACTATCGTAGCGGTAGTTGATTTCTTAATTAACTAAAATAAATAGTTAGTTTCTTTTTAAAATCTTATTAAAACTAAAACAAACATTCATTAAATTATTTTATTAAATTAATTCAAACAAATTAATTTAATAATCAATTTCAATTAAAACGGCCAACTTAGTCAACTCAAACACAACTATCTCATTAATTGATTCCAATTAGCCATTCCTTTAAATTAATTAAAAATATAATAAATTTAAATAAATTCCATTTAATTGTTTCTTAGAACAATTATTCAAAATCTTAACCGTAATTTCTACTCATTTGTTTATAATCCTGATTAACATCAGAATTTGCTTTATAAATCAATTAATAATTAATTATAAACTTAATTAATAAATAATAAATATTTATTTTCTTTAAACAAACTTTTATTCAAAATAATAGATTTTTTTTAAAAAAATCTATCTTCAGTTATCAAATAAAATTTATAACTTCACTTCTATTGATTTACCTACTGATAAATCAATATTTAGAAAATGATTGATTTATAGGCCAGATATGCCAATAACTCAATCAATATTACCCATTGGTTTAAACAAAATAAATGTTGAATTTCAGGCCAGTAGTCAACAACCAAATCAATCATCTAATCAGAACAGTTCTTGTAATGTTAATATGAGCATAAATATCATTAAATATATTGGGGAATTACATTCGATCCCTTCAACCTGTACTTCCTTGCATTCACATAGATTATTCCCAATAATATTATTCAATTCAATTTAACTGATAATTTCAATAACAGTAAAAAGCTATTTAACATCAACCAATTAACAAAACAATTCAACCAATTAAACACGTTTATATTATAAACGTGACCAACAAGGTAAGTTACCTTCATTGGATCCAATTGTTAAAATAACGATTTGGGGCTTCACTGAAATTAAAGCATTTAATTTCATTGGTTCAACCAATATATGAATATATGTTTAAAAAACAACAAACAGTCAACCATTAGCAACCATAGCACACAATTATAAAACCCAACTAATATAAAATATAAGTGGGAAATACTGAGTGAGTTTTACTCACCTTGATTTCCTTTCATTATCGAAATAATTCGATTTAATTAAATTAAACATGCATTTAATTTAATTAAAAGCACCAGTCGCTTCCAATACTGTCCAAATTTGTTTTCAGAATGTAGTGTTCGAAATCACGATTCCAACGAAATTCATTTGGACCAATTCTGATCATAGAATAAAAAGTTATTAAGCTTTTATCTATTCATTTCTATTAGTTAAATAATTATCTTAATTACAAATTAATTTAATACTAACTACATGATTAGTTTCTAATAGCCTCTTCATTTTCTTGTGTGATCGATTTGGTTCCTGCACACATTCCTTTCTACACCAATTCACATTATAGTATTAGGAGCTAGTTATTAAATAATGATTCCTTAATTATATAAATATATTTTAACTGATTACTTGTTATTATCGGCCCATTAACCTCGAATTAGAAAAACACCACAAGTCCGATTAAATCGTCTTATCTGGAATTTCTTTTGTTTCCTTCAGTGTTCCCAAAATCACACACAGTTCCTCTTCTTCACAGTATTGTTCCCATCGCGATCCATTGTTCCAGATATGGTCAAAGAAACTACATGCAGGCTTCATGATTCCCAGGCTTCTTCAATCACGAAAATTCCTCAGCACCCAAAACAAACCCCTGCTCCACATATAACCCACCGCCGCATTAGTATCGGATCTCCAGGCCTCCATCAGAGGTTGTCGCCTCGATCCCCGCAAGCTTCTCCTCCTTTGAGCTAAGACCCGGCCAACACGACTTCCCCTTTCACCCCGCAAATCGATTTCCAACGCTGCGGTTTCTGCTCTAATTCCGGCCAGTGACGTTTATAGCTTTCGATCATAACGGGTCAAATTGTACATCTCGTTGATCTCTAGGTTTTGTTATTTGAGTGTTTTTGAAATGGAAGTGAGGGTCGAACAGTTTTGAGGGGATTTATTTTGGAGTTTTCTCGGCCATTCATTCGGGTTATGGCGGCTGCTTAGGGGTTGACCACAAAAACAAGAAAATTAGGGTTACATATTGTTGAATATATATAGTGTTGGGAAGGTTTTAATATTATTTTAATAATTGAAAGTTACACATGAAGTATCCTCTCAAAACACTCACATACGACCTCTATTTTTGACAAAATAGTGTAATCCTAGCATAAAAAAATATTCCGGACCCAATAGGACAAGTTTCGTTGAATTTCGAGGTCGTTTGTGAAAAGTCCTTTATAAATATCGATGAAAAATCAAGCGTTAAAAATTCCTATAATTACAGAAGAAATCTAAATTTTTTAAAAGCTTAACATTTTACTAGACCTCTTCCTAACGGATCCAATGAATCTTGTTTCGTCAAATTTTGAGTTTGTTTGCCCAGTCGTTTATTCGTTAAAAGTTACTCCTGTCAAAATAATCTAAACAATTAAATAAAAACTTGGCGTTTTGGCTACCGAAGTCACATACTATATTTGTTTGCCATGAAATTTGATTTTATTACAATAATTTAATGTTACGGTTCCAATGAAACTAATTTCATCGAAAAACTGAGACCGTTTGCAAAAATGGCTATTTTTAACGCTTATATAATATTAATAAAATATTAATTAAATTTCCAAAAAATCCAACAAATTAAAAATAAATTATTTTTATCATTTATATATCCACATAGAATATATATACAAATTCAAATATAAATTATACAACTCAATATCGTATATTTTGAGTTAAACAATGTCCAAATTATATTAAAATTCTTTTAAATATATAAAATAAACGTTATATTTTAATAACGATTCCCATAACGACTATTTTAAAATTTGAATTGGACATAACCAACATTCTATAACACGAAATATGCATTTTCCCTTCCATATCAAAATTATAATCAACAATATTCCAACATTTCTTGTTTCACAGAAATCCAACTGATATCGGAGCCTATATGTTCAATTGAAGTTCAAAACTCAATATTATGAACTACCGCGCCATTTCAGGTTCGATTTATATTACTGTAAATTTAACATTCAAACTTCGTTTTAAATAAATGAGTCCAATATTAAATTCATTAATATTCCAAATATATTATTTAAAATAATAAATTAAATTAAATATTTGACCACCCAAAATACGGGACATTACAAAACTACTTCCCCTAAATCACATGACTATCTAAATAATTCTTATACCAAAGTAAAATACACCCCCTCAATCCTAAATATAACTAAATCAAAGTATTCCCCTTAATAATCCTTATATACTCCCCTTAAATCTTGCCTATAACAAAGTAATAGAAAATTTATGTTATACAAAACTAGTAATATATTTAACCATTGTTTTTAATAACGATAAGTACATATTATACATTGAATTAATGAAAAGAGATGAAAATATATGACAAGAAACGAATTAAAACCTAAATTCTATTTGTCCTTAACAATAGGAGACTTATGAGTAAGACAGTTTGAGTAATGGAGACAAAAATCTCCATTTCGTTCAATCATATTTCCGTTATGATCGTATAGAGCTTCACCTACGCAAACGACTTGATCTTCCTCATTTGAGACTTCTTGTTATTCCTCCTCGGGTTCCTCTTCCTCCATTATTTCTTCTTCCTCTTCTTTTGGTTCCTCCTCTTCTTCCATAGATTCATTATCATCTTCGACGATAATCGGATTAGCCTGGTTTTCCATTATAAACTTAAGAAGACTCCTTATCACTTTTCCTTGCCTATTTTGCTCTTGGATCATTTTAAGAACTTTTATTCCAGCGACCATTTGAAGAATATATTCCATCTTCTTTTCAATTTTGATTACACATGATAGCGTAGATCATTGAAAAGGACCTTCGGATGGTCCAGTCGATGATTCGGATTGATTTGGGTGTTAAAATTGGTCGAGGTTATTGTTTATTTTAGTTTAGAGTTATTACAGAAGTGAGAAATGAAAATGAAGAAGAAAATTCGAAATGGAGAGTTCAAATGATTAGTATAACTAATTTTTGGTGGGAATTATTTTAAAATTCTGGCAGTATGTCGACATAGTGATAAATGTATATCAACATACTTGTCTTTTTTATTTTCTGATTTTTAATGTTATTTTTATTTATATTAATATATTTAATTATTCTAACTCACTTAGTGAATAAATTCCTAATTCTCTTCTAAATTTAGTAAATGTTGCTTCATTTAATGTTTTTGTTAATATATTTGCTATTTGTTTATCTGTTTCTATAAATTCGAGTAACGTTTTCTCTTTACTTACGTTATCTCTTAGAAAATGATGTCGTATATCGTTATGTTTAGTTCTTGAATGATGAGTTGGGTTTTTAGAATTGTTTATAGAACTCGTATTATCGCAGTATATCGGTGACTTGTTTATATTTAATCCAAAATCATTTAGAGTTTGTTGCATATATATTACTTGTGAACAAGCCAAAGCGGAAAAGATATATTATGCTTCAGTTGTTGACAAAGATACAATATTTTGCTTCTTACTAAACCACGAGACTAGTGAATGTCCTAATAAGGACATGTTCCACTAGTACTTTTATAATCGGATTACATCCCACATATTCAGCGTCATAATAAGAAACTAATTTGAATGAATCATCCTTAGGATAAAATAATCCAAAGTTTGATGTATGCTTTACATACCTTAGAGTACGTTTTACGGTTTTTAAATGTGTTTCCTTAGGTTGCGATTGATATCTTGCACAAAGACATATTCTATGCATTATATCTGGTCTACTAGCGGTTATATATAGTAACGATCCTATCATTTCTCTATATAGTTTTTTATCAACGTCTTTTGATGTATCATCATTACTTAATGCTATGTTAGTCGCCATCGGTGTTGGTCTCCCATTAGTTGTTATTAGATTATATTTATTAATTGGATCTCTTGGATATCTTTCTTGATTAATAAATATTCCATTCTTTAATTGACGAAATTGTAATCCTAAAGGAAAAAGTTCTCCCATATGACTCATCTCAAATTCTTAGGTCATAATATGTGAAAATTCTTATTCATCTTATCGTTTGTTGATCCGAAAATTATGTCATTAATGAATATTTGTACTAATTGTATATCCTTATTATTCTTCTTAAAAAACAAGGTATTATCTAATTTTCCTATTTCAAAGTTTGATTGTAACAAATAATTTCTTAATGTGTCATACCAAGCCCTAGGACCCAGTTTTAATCCATATAACGCTTTTTTCAATTTATATACGTGATTTGGTAATTTTTCTTCTTCAAATAGAGGTGGCCGCTCAATGTATACGTCTTCTTTTACAAATCCATTTAGAAAAGCACTTTTGACATCTATTTGATATAATTTGAAATTATTATGGTTTGTAAAGGCTAGTAAAATCCTAAAGGCTTCTAATCTTGCTACGGGGGAAAAAGTATCATCGTAATCTATCCCTTCTTCTTGAGTATAACCTTGTGCTACTGGTCGTTCCTTATTTCTTTTGACCTCACCGTGTTCATTAATTTTATTTTTGTAAACCCATTTAGTTAACGTTATAGTCTTATCCTCTGGTCAGGAACAAGTTCCCATACATCATTCCTAGTAAACTGATTCAATTCTTCTTGCATAGCAAGTATCCATGATGTTGTATATAATGTTGTTGTATACACAATTATATGATTTTTGTTTGATGATAACAACCAAATATATATTATTATAAATGTGTTTGTACTGTACTGCTTCATATACACATAACAGACAGGAATATAATATTTATATTTAAACAAAATACTATTATACACGAACTTAAATATTCAAAGAGTTTTTTATTTAAATATAATATTTTATTTCAATATTTAAAACAACACAGATTTACAACTCCACTATTTGTACATCACAGAAATGCAATACAGTCAGTTTCATTATATACAGTTCTTCACACATCACTCATCACTCAGTTTATACATTTTCATATATACATTCTTTACACTGTTACATACTTTCTGTTATTGTCTTCTGTCTTCACAGCTCACTGTCAGTCCAGTCGTCATCTACACCTGTCATATACATGAAAACACGCACACAGTATCTAGAACAGAAATAATTTCATATTCTAACAGATATAATTATTATTTTTAAAATTTGTATTTGTCTCAGAATTTCGGTGTGTTTCTCGTTATTTTTCTGACTCGATCTGACTTTCATATCCATCTGACTATATTTAGACAGCTTGTGATATTCATAGTGATACACTGTAAATACCACAAGGCAGACAACATATATATACATACATATATATATATATATATCAATGAAGGGACATGTAATAACCCGGAAAATCTGAGTCAGTTTAAATTTTTTATTTTGGCTATTCTAGCAAATTTTGAACATTTAAAATGAATTATTTTAAATAATATCGACGAAATTTATTTGGAATAGATTAGAACGTATATATTGTATACGTCGTCGTTGGAATATAAATAATTATATATAATTATAAATAGAATTGAAAATGGCGCGGTAGTTCGATAATTCGATTTCAAATTTCAATTGAACATACCGGGTGCAAAATAAACCGGATTTTGGTGAAACCAAAAATATTAGAATCCAGTTGAGAATATCTTTCCAAGGAATCTGAAAAATCGAAATTTCATAGCGGGAATCACAAGTTATGCCCAGTTGAAAATTCAGAATAGTCGCTATGTAAATTATACATGGCCCAAAAAGTCAAATTTTGCATACAGATGAATTTGGACTCGAAACCACTTCCATTGAGTTCAAAATGCCGTTTAAAACTCCGAAATATATAAGCTTCGATATATTCCGATATCCGGAATAGTGGCTATGGGCTGGAGTTGTTCGGTTAACAATACATAGCCCTTAAAAAGTGAAATTTTGCATACGAGCTCAGAATTCGACGAGATAAATTTTTCTGGATTCATAATGACAAATCATTGTTGAGTTCCAAATGGCGCATCGAACGGAGTTAGTATGCGGCCGTGCGAGCTAAAACAGTACAGGGTAAAACGAGCAGTCATTTTACAAAGGAACAATATTGATACGACCTCGGAATTCGATTCTACTTTTTTTTCTGGATTCGTATCGTCTAATAATGGTCAAATCCAAGAGGGCTTGAATTTTTGAGTTAGCGAGAGAGCGTGCGAGAGGAAAAGGTGCGCCAAAATCGCATTTTTGAGCAATATCTGAGCATATTCGTGATTTTTTTTGAACGGTCAAACGAACTCGGAATTCGACGAAACTTGTTTAGTTGGACTCGTCTTCACGTCTACTATGTCGTGTCTGAAATCCGCGGCAATTAGATATCGTCGGCGTTCGGACGATAGGCGAGAAACAGACATATAAACCACTTCTCTTTCTTTTCTCTTCATTATTTTCCTACCTCTCTTTTCTTCCTCTTTCTCCAAAAATGGAGACCTCCTCCCAAAGCTCACTGTCGCCCCTCCTCCCGCTGCCACCACCCACCGCCGCCACTCCTCCTCCCTCCGGCGCCCCACCACCTCCTCCTCCTCTCTCCTCCTCTTCCTCCTCCTCTCTCTCCTTTTCTACAAACCCATGAACCCATTCCACCCCAAATCACCACCACCCGCCTCCGTGGACCCCACCGCCGCACCTCAGCCCCTCCCCTACGTCAGTCAGGCCGGCGCCCCACCTCAGCACCACCCAACTCCGGCCGTGGGCCCCGCTATGCTCAAAAACTCATTTTCACCAAAATCGCCCGTTTTGCAAATAAGCCTCTGACCGTATTTCGCCAATAACTCCCAAACGGTGCGTTTCTGGCCAAAGTCGCTCTAGACCAAAGTTGTAGAGTACGAAACTCTCTTCGATTTGGTTATATGGAAGTCATGTTTTGGAGTCCGGAGCTGCTTGGAAAACGCGTGCGAAGTCTGCTGTTCAAAAGCTGAAAAAATTCGTGTACTTTTGCGAATTCTGGCGAATTGGAGCATTTTTGGCAAAAAGTCTCTTAGGCGAAAGTTGTCTAGAAATGCGCGTTTAAGCTAGAAAAAAAGATGGTGTGAAGATTGAAGTTCGTTTGCAAATTCTGGAACCCGAACAACGAATCCGGGCGTTAGAAAAAATGTGAGTTTTCTCCGCTTTAAAGCTTATGGTTTTTGACGAATGAAGTAAAATAAAATATGATTTTTATATTATAGGAAGAATAAAAATATGATTTTTATATAGTAGAGATAATAAAAATATGATTTTTATATTATATAGATAGTAAAGATTTGATCTTTACTATATGAACAACGGTATAAAAATAGAATTTTTATCTATATATTAGTAGTATAAAAATGTGATTTTTATATATATAGCAACAATATAAAAATGTGATTTTTATATATATAGCAACAATATAAAAATGTGATTTTTATATATATATATAGCAACAATATAAAAATGTGATTTTTATATATGTAGTGACTACGGGCGGTGAAATTGGCAAAAAGGCGAGCACGACGAAGATTTCTACATAAGAAGAGTCGTGGTATTGGATTAGCTATCGGTGAGAACTTCTCACTCAAAATTTCTTTTTCTAGTTATATATATACTAGGATGCAGACGGTGTTTAGTAGCACCCGACTCCATCGTCCACAGACCATGGACTTGTTTGTTTGGTTGTGTAGTTGGTTAGATTATTTGATTTGAATTTGATTGTTTGGTGAAATGGAATGGATTTGATTTATATGTGTATGGCGAGGGCCATCACTAGACCGGGGATAAGGCTAGGCCTTGTCCCGTTTCTAGTATCGTGCCGTTATGCCGCCGAAATTTTCTAAAATAAGTTAGAAAAATAAAAATATCATTTTTACCTTGTAAATGAACTGAATAGAAATCCATGTGTTAAAATAAAATATTTTATCGTTAAAAATATAATTTTTAACGTGAATATGAATATAGTGAACGTGAATAGATAAATATTCATTTACAAACCGGACGGTTCATTTATGTACACCTATTTGAAGGACATTGATTGGGACGATAAATTTTACACATCGCCCAACTGCACAAATAAAATCTGTGTTTGATTGTTTGAAACTCCACACGGGTATTGGGACGAAATACGGCATACACTAATCCCAATAATTAGTAGTATGTCGATTGATTAATTGACAGGCTGTTATAAGCGTTAGATATCTATATTTGATGCTTATACAGTGTAGTGCACTTTGGATGCTGGTTGATTGTTTATCGTTGCTATTATATACATGTGTTGTATGGAATCCATATAATTAACTTTATATGGTAATTGATTGGGCCTCATTCCAATTTAGAAAATAAAGAATATTATAAAATAAAGGTTCATGTGTTGACAATACTCATCCGTTGAGATTAGTCATGTGTTGAACGAAATATTTTAACAATAAAATTTACATTTTTATCATTATAAAATAAAGGTTCATGTGTTGACAGTACTCATCCGTTGAGATTAGTCATGTGTTGAACAAAATATTTTAACAATAAAATTTACATTTTTATCATTATAAAATAAAGGTTCATGTGTTGACCGTACTCATCCGTTGAGATTAGTCATGTGTTGAACGAAATATTTTAATAATAAAATTTACATCTTTATCATTATAAAATAAAGGTTCATGTGTTGACCGTACTCATCCGTTGAGATTAGTCATGCGTTGAACGAAATATTTTAATAATAAAATTTACATCTTTATCATATATAAAATTAGAAACTAACTGGAAAATAGATAAGATGAGTGGTCTCCTGGATATTGATCTGATGTTGGTTTCGGCCTTCGAGGTTAATATTCAGGGAATCGTTCTCTTACTAATTTACGGATGGAGTCTGATTTAAATCAAACGATAGATACCATAATTTTTATAAAATATATTAAATAATAAAAATAGTCACACGTGGACAGTACTCATTCGTTGAGATTAGTCATGTGTTGACAAAAATATAGATTCACGTATTGAATAGAATAAATATTCATTTGTTGAATAGAATAACGAGATTATTGAAATATATAAAGCCGTGTTGATTAGAGATGCGCTATTTTGACGCGAACGATATTTATATCGATTATATTCGTTTTTATAATGAATATTGAAAAGAGATAAAAGTTGAATTGAATATATAACGAATTCGAATTGAATTGAATATATAACGAATTCGAATTGAATTGAACTGAATATAAAACGAATTTGAATTGAATTGAAATGAATTTAAAACGAATTTATAAGAAAAAAATTCAATTTTGATTTGAATTTGAAATGGAAGTTGAAATGTTTTCGAATGAATTTAAAACTATTTATAAAATTCGTTTTAAATAGAAATTGACGAAATATATATTATATATATAATATAATGGCCTGAATAGAACGCGCCGCGCCGCGACAATTCGCGAATTTCGACCATTGACTTCGAACGGATATTACGGAAGATCCGACCGTCGGATTCTCCTAAAACCAGAATCGTTGGGTTCGTATCGAAAAGAGCTTTCTAACGAATATTAGAAATTTGAAATCTAACGGTTGGATTTGGAGATACGTCCAAATCAAATTTGGAAAAGGTCGCTATAAGTGCAGTTCGATGGCCGTTGATGGAAATCGACTGTACGGGCCTTGATAAAATTATTAAAAATAGTAATAATTTGTGTAAAATCAAAAGAAATGATTTGTGAAGAACTGGGATGAAAAATCCCACATTTGTAAAGATAAAAATAGATTTTTATCGAAATGAACTAGTTTTGAACTAAAATTAAACCTATTTATTTTTAAATAAATAAATTGGATTTGAACTGGGTTGTAAATAGAATTGATTAGTGGGTTTATCGTGAACACTGTATTAAACAACACTTGTTCTTTAACCCGATAATAAATAGAATGTGATTTGGGTTTATCGTGAACTGTGTTTTAAATAACACTAGTTCTTTAACCCAGTAAAAGGAGTTTTAATGAATCTGCAATTAGATTGAAATGTGAATTGATAATCTAAATTATCCAATTTGGAAAATGAGCGAGGATGGAGTATTACCAGTTTTGGCTCGAAAGCGATAGTTAAATCTTTAATTAGATTTGAACGTGAAATGGTAATTAATTTTACCGATAATACCACGGTGTTAGATATGGAGTATTACCAGTTTTTCTTCATGGGATGAATAGGTTAGGATTGGGAAATAAAATAAATAATTACTTCGGTGTGGTTCGCTAATCTCGACTAGTTTGGAAAAACCATAATTTGGTTTGAAATGACATCCAAAGGAAGATTAAAGAATAAATTCAAAGAATTTATTGTAACGACCCGGAATTTTCGACTCCGAAAATCGACACAAAACCCAGCGTCGACTGTTCAAACATCGAAAATACCGAATCATTAATAGAAAGAAATTAGAGGGTGAGATAGAAAGATAGAACTAATAGAATAGAAGAAGAAGAAGAAGACAACTGAGCAGAATCAGAGTAAACACGAATCTCACAGCGGAACGAATAAAATATATTATATAACATAACTTTGAAATACAAAACTGTATTGTATATACATACCATTATCAGAGTACAATACGTCATATCACAGCGGAAATAGTCTCTAAATACTAACGGTGAAGCCTTCTGCTTTTAGCTCCTTCAAGCGTACCTGTAAAAGCCTGAAACACTTGGCTGCCCGTACAAATTTGGGCACCCAAGAGTTTAGGGAAAACAAACAAAATAAACTCTGGGTCAGTCATGGGACTGGTGTGAGTAAATTCCAACCATACGGTTTAACTTTGGAAATCCTTTTTTTTTTTTTGAAACAAAAAGGATAATAGTAAGACCAATCCACACATAAACATGGACGGCTTTTACCTTACTATAACCCAAAACACTTTTGATATCAAAATCCAGTGATATTATAATAATGTCTAATCAAATAAATAACCAAATAGTAGAACGCTTGCATCTCACGCTCTACATATATAGTATAAAATCAAAAACCGCAGGGCTCTTATTGGAGATTGGATTCCAACTATGACAAGGTATGGGACCACCTTCCGATGATGTATCTCTAGAGGCGAATACACCTGGGATCAACAAGAACGTCTTGCAACCCGGCCCACACATGACCGACCACTCATTTCGCTTGAGTGTATCGAATGTATATCACCAACGGTTGGACTCAAACCACCGTTCCCGAATGGGCAGAATCGATAGATTTAGAAACAAAAGGAATTTCTCTAGATAGGTGATTATACACCCTAATGGGAGCGACCCACATAGCCATGCTGCCTGCCCGATTTTTGTCATTTCCCGGCTGTGAAGCTTGAGGCTACGTTTACCTTTTAGGACATCTGGCCACCATACACTTTGAATGCCACATCGTCAAACCCGTCAAATCACTAGTTGATCTTCCCAAAATATTACGGGTATAAAAGCTAAGAGAAACGAGTTTCTCCGCCACCAGACGTAATACCTTGACAAGATTGTCTTATGTGATCCGTTAGGAATACTTTGTCAGACATTCGTCCATACAAGTTGTCCTGGGACTGGACAAACTTAAAAACACCATTCTGGAACCGGACGACCCATGCATTTTCACTCCGTCTTCAATTTTCTTCAGCATAATCAAATTCGCAGCGCTTATGCCTATGCGGAGTGGTTCTCGGATAATATATCCAACCGGTCTCCCCGTATAGACAACGATGGTCAAACACTTCGATAGTCGGTTATTTAACTATCGAAGTAAAAACAACATCCATTAAAATGTTCAACTAAACATCACACAACAACGGGCATTTTATTTAACATTCGTCATCATCGAATCCTATTTCCCATTTCTAATAGTGTTGTTTAACTCTAATCATATTTCAAACATCGAAATGATGTCATCATTTTCTGAAACGATCCTCCACTACTCGTTCTTTTATTTCTTTGAATAATCATCGTTACTTATTACTTTAGAATAAGTGGATTTCAAAACAACTGTTTACATTCCCCAAGGAGTAGTGCTATATAAAAATCATACTTAAGTTTGGTCAACAGCGCTAATTTATCGTCATAGTTCAAAACTTGTCATGCGCTGTGATATTCTCCTTTATAATTAATCTTGACATAACAGTCACGCTTTAGCCTAGTCACAGCGTTATTTTATCGCTATAGTTCAAACCTTGCAACACGCTACTATATTCCACTTTATAACTAATCTCGACACTTCTTTCCGTTACAAAAATATTGACATCTCTTCCGTTACAAAAATCTTAATATTTCTCTTTCCGTTACAAAAATCTTAATATCTCTCTTTAAACTTCTCTTATCAAAAATCGATCAAGTTCTTTGTCTTTTTGGCAATTTACTTCTTATTTGAATTATTATAACCAATTCAATAAAACATCTCAATACAAACTTAATACCAGTTTACAATAGAATTTTTATTATAATTTAAACCTCGCTTTAATTATAAAAATATAATTTTTATAATTGCCTTCGTTGATTTGTCTGACGGTCAACCAACTTCTTAACAAAATGGGTTTATGGTTGACTGTCGCTGATATCGTTTGTTTACCAAATCACTATAACATTGAATTTCCATTCAACATGGTTCAAACAGTGCACAAACAGTACATCTAAATATTTAGGAATCCGGTTGAGTTCCTCCAACCGATTTCCGCATCCACATATGTTAGTCAAACAATTATCACTGTTTGCATGCTAGGGAATATTATAATCGGTGGAATAAGTATCCAACCGGTGATGTGTACATATGCAACGATATATAATATTCAACCAATTTAACCATAATCTGTCTAAACAACCGTCACACAGCATTCAACCATTATTTAAAATATAATTAAAATATTTTAAATAAACAGAGTTAGTGAATTTACTCACCTTAGTTGTTAACCGTCGAATGACGGTTAACATTCGGTTGATCATACCAGGTGTTTAGTTCCGTCCTAACTTGTAACAAGCTCCACAATGTTCCAACTAGCTTCATCGCATAGATTGTACTCCGACGATTCCAATGTGACCACCCCGTTCGTAAAACTGATGACGCATTTACGAGATATTATATTCTCAAGTTAATATACTCTGTTAAGTTTAAATTTAACTATACTTAGATTACTTACGTACCATTTGGGACTCATCTCGGTCCATCAATTCTAGGCGTGCCCGACCCCTCAGCCCATGGTGCTTTCCTCTGATATTATCCCAAACGCAGCTCCACCGTAACTTCCCAATATCCATCCTTCATTACTGGTAACTACGCTTCTTCTATCCTGATTCAAGAAGGAAACCGATCCCTGCACAAATCTTTTCCGCCATTTTTTCCCATCTCTGAACACGTCAAAACCTTTATCAACCTGAGCCCAAAAACCAAACATCAGTCCCACTCCCACACTTGAAGGCCCACGTCATACCGTTGAACAGTCCAGCAAAAACTAACCAGCTTCACTTTCGAAGCTCTCCCCATACGCCCGCCAGTTACCCCATGCAAGCTCCATCCACGTGTCTTCTTTTCTCCTAAGTAAAACTGGCACCTACTTCATCCATTTACTTCAATAACAAGACAAACCGCAAGCTTCTTCCATTTTACTACTACTCAGCTAAAACCAAAACTAGCAACGCTTGAGCCTTCGCCCTCCATCACCAACACCAGACATTCGGCTTCCTTTTATTCGCTACGTCCAGACACAATCCTCCACGCGTACGGTAAACAAATGGCCGTTGTCTACCCTTGAGTGCCTCACTGCTTCTCTCATCCCTTACAAATTCACACACGCACTTCCATGCAAAGCGAACTCGTGAGATCCAAGCATATTCCGCACGCCATTCAGGTTTCACGCATTGTTACTCCTTTCCCGTTCATAACAGTAAACTCAAACCTCCATTTTCCTCAAGTATGTTACACCCTAGCTGACCCTGTTACCCTAGCAGCGAACCATATGTGCTTCGAAGGCTCTAAAACTCATGCCAGAGCGAAGAGAAAGCTTTCAGAATTATGTTTATATATATATGTTTTGATTTGCAACACTGTATCTGAATTATTATGGATTTTAGAACGTGGATTGGTTCACGTTGTTTTTGTTTGAGAGGACATGGCTGCGTGTATTGATTTCTGTGGTCACTATTTATACAGGGAACTCCTTGGTGGTCAAGTAACATGGTGTAGATAGGTCGGTAGGTACACAGGCTAGTATGGTATTGTACATTTATTTTAATGGCTCCAGTCCTTTTTACGTCAGCTGTTATGATATTTTACTTGCTTGTGTAGCTGTTTTTGGTTTCCCATGTGATAGCTAGGCAGGTGAGGATTTCAGATGTACAAAGAGAATAGAGTAGGAAGGATGTTCGGTCGGCATGGAGTCTCAAGTGATGTTCTGTACGTACAGTTACTTCATATCCAAGGAAACGAGACGTACCAAACTATTTAATATATAAGTCTGAGTGATGTGAAAAAACGATGTGAGTAGAACTGTTTGTATGCATAGGAACCCATGTGTCTCATAAAATATTGGTCTGTGTATTTTAAAATCATAGGGTAGCCTGCTTTTTAAATGGGCGACAATTCACGTTGGGTGATTTGATTATACAGGAAAGTTATTATTTAGGTTAGAGTAGGTTTGGCCGAGAGGTGACAAATTCCTTCCAATAGGTAACTGCGCTTTAAAAGATGGTGTACGGTTCTTCGGAACAAAGCAATGCAAATGTTTTTATTTGTTTTGAAAGTTATGCACCTCAACGTACCCAATCCCATTTACGTAAGAGCTGCTACGGACAGAAATAAGAACACTATCATGACGGACGAGGTGCCCCGATCCCGAAAATATAATAATATCGGTAGATTAACTCATATTGTTAAACCCCAAATTATTGATATAGGGTGCAAAATACTCCAAATAAAAAGTTGTGTATTTAATTAATTAAAAATTACAATAAAATTCTAAAAATTTAATTATCACTACGTCTCAAAAGAACCTTGTCTAAATTCGAAACCGATAAGAAGTTATTTCAAATAAACCGTTATGGTCGATATACGATTTCATAGCGACTTTCTGAATATTTGATTTTGACATATCTTGCAATCTATACGACGAAATCTCAATATTTCACTTCTGTCAGAAAGATACAGTTCAACAGATTCCAATATTTCTTGTTTTGCAGAAATCCGATTTAAACTAGTTTCTGTACACTCAGTTGAAGTTCAGAACGTTAAATTACGAACTGCAACGTCGTTATGAGCTTGATTATATTGAATATATATTTTTATATGTTCAACTTCGTTTTAATTAATATTCAAATCTACTTATATTAAGAATTCAATATTTAAACTGATTTAAATATTCAAATATAAACCGATAAAAATGCGGGACATTACATTCCTTCCCCCTTAAAATGATTTCGTCCTCGAAATTGCTAAGATGGGGAAAATGCTACAATTTCTGTTGCAAACAGGTTAAAATCTTTTTGGTTTACTTCAAAATTTCAGTTTTCAACTAAACTGATCAAAATATTAATTCCCTTCTTTGTAACGAAAATTTTCAAAATTCTGAAAATTTCCCAACATTTTAATTTTCAGAGAATTCCGTCAGCCTCTCTGTTGCACGGTTCATTTGGTACTATTACCACACGCCACTCTGGCCTTCTCCCTTTATCGGGCATCTAACTTTCTCGCTTCCATTTGCAATCCATTCAGCATACCCGAATACATCTCCAACTGATCTCGAGTCAGTTTATTCTCAATCAATAATTCTCTTACATCCCAACTCAAATTTCTTTTTCAATTCCATTTCAATTCCCATTTCAAATAATCAAATTTCCAAACCATGTTCGGTTCCATTTCCAATCTCAATTCACCACTCAACTACTTGGTCAAGTCAAATCCTTATTCCAGTACGATTTCCACTTACTTGGCTTCAATTCAACTCAAATTTTATTGACTTAGTTAAATTCGCTGTTTATTTACTTCATAAGTAAATTTCTATTTCAGAATTCAAATTCCTGGGGTTTTCATTTCAAATCAGTTTGAAATCATATATATTCATAACATAGCAATTCAAAACATTTGAATTTCCGTACAACTTATTTCAAACAAAATCTTAGGTAGTAATCCGTCACTTAGAGACTCGAAATTGAATACTGATAATGCGGCCGTCATCATCAGAATTTATTTCCAGCGATCAAAGTGAGTTCAATACTATATCACTTTCAAAACTCATATTCAAATATTTTTATTTGAAATTACTTCAAAAATATCTTTTCGAAACTTGGATAATATTTCAAAATTTCCCCAGGATCTTAAAATTCCATATACTTCATTCAAAATTCATTTACAAACAATTTCATGTTTCAGAATTTTAATTCCAATTCTGGTTTAAAATTTCAGACTTAATTCATCTGATTTTATACCTTATACTCATATGAATTTCGATTGGTTATTTACATAACTAACCCACTTATAATCTTATTCGATTATAGTAACAATCAACACACCCAATATATTATAACAATTCCAATATATATACTTCTTTTTATATCAAAATATATTTCGGATAAAATTATTTCATTTATCCTCTTTTCAAAACACACTGTGTCGAATTACTCTGTTCAAGAGTTTAGAAACACCTATCGACACAGTTTGCATTACCGTATCGACCAGAATTCATAAACCACTCGACAAACCAATCAACACAATATAAAACAGTTTTTTATATTAATTTACAAATACGCGCTCATATATATGCACTCAAACTCAATCTAAGGTACTGCTAACCTTATCTCTATTGAGTCACGCCACAGAGCCAAGGTAATCACTTAACCTTTAGCTCTGATACCAACTGTAACGACCCGGAATTTTCGACTCCGAAAATCGACACAAAACCCAGCGTCGACTGTTCAAACATCGAAAATACCGAATCATTAATAGAAAGAAATTAGAGGGTGAGATAGAAAGATAGAACTAATAGAATAGAAGAAGAAGAAGACAACTGAGCAGAATCAGAGTAAACACGAATCTCACAGCGGAACGAATAAAATATATTATATAACATAACTTTGAAATACAAAACTGTATTGTATATACATACCATTATCAGAGTACAATACGTCATATCACAGCGGAAATAGTCTCTAAATACTAACGGTGAAGCCTTCTGCTTTTAGCTCCTTCAAGCGTACCTGTAAAAGCCTGAAACACTTGGCTGCCCGTACAAATTTGGGCACCCAAGAGTTTAGGGAAAACAAACAAAATAAACTCTGGGTCAGTCATGGGACTGGTGTGAGTAAATTCCAACCATACGGTTTAACTTTGGAAATCCTTTTTTTTTTTTTTGAAACAAAAAGGATAATAGTAAGACCAATCCACACATAAACATGGACGGCTTTTACCTTACTATAACCCAAAACACTTTTGATATCAAAATCCAGTGATATTATAATAATGTCTAATCAAATAAATAACCAAATAGTAGAACGCTTGCATCTCACGCTCTACATATATAGTATAAAATCAAAAACCGCAGGGCTCTTATTGGAGATTGGATTCCAACTATGACAAGGTATGGGACCACCTTCCGATGATGTATCTCTAGAGGCGAATACACCTGGGATCAACAAGAACGTCTTGCAACCCGGCCCACACATGACCGACCACTCATTTCGCTTGAGTGTATCGAATGTATATCACCAACGGTTGGACTCAAACCACCGTTCCCGAATGGGCAGAATCGATAGATTTAGAAACAAAAGGAATTTCTCTAGATAGGTGATTATACACCCTAATGGGAGCGACCCACATAGCCATGCTGCCTGCCCGATTTTTGTCATTTCCCGGCTGTGAAGCTTGAGGCTACGTTTACCTTTTAGGACATCTGGCCACCATACACTTTGAATGCCACATCGTCAAACCCGTCAAATCACTAGTTGATCTTCCCAAAATATTACGGGTATAAAAGCTAAGAGAAACGAGTTTCTCCGCCACCAGACGTAATACCTTGACAAGATTGTCTTATGTGATCCGTTAGGAATACTTTGTCAGACATTCGTCCATACAAGTTGTCCTGGGACTGGACAAACTTAAAAACACCATTCTGGAACCGGACGACCCATGCATTTTCACTCCGTCTTCAATTTTCTTCAGCATAATCAAATTCGCAGCGCTTATGCCTATGCGGAGTGGTTCTCGGATAATATATCCAACCGGTCTCCCCGTATAGACAACGATGGTCAAACACTTCGATAGTCGGTTATTTAACTATCGAAGTAAAAACAACATCCATTAAAATGTTCAACTAAACATCACACAACAACGGGCATTTTATTTAACATTCGTCATCATCGAATCCTATTTCCCATTTCTAATAGTGTTGTTTAACTCTAATCATATTTCAAACATCGAAATGATGTCATCATTTTCTGAAACGATCCTCCACTACTCGTTCTTTTATTTCTTTGAATAATCATCGTTACTTATTACTTTAGAATAAGTGGATTTCAAAACAACTGTTTACATTCCCCAAGGAGTAGTGCTATATAAAAATCATACTTAAGTTTGGTCAACAGCGCTAATTTATCGTCATAGTTCAAAACTTGTCATGCGCTGTGATATTCTCCTTTATAATTAATCTTGACATAACAGTCACGCTTTAGCCTAGTCACAGCGTTATTTTATCGCTATAGTTCAAACCTTGCAACACGCTACTATATTCCACTTTATAACTAATCTCGACACTTCTTTCCGTTACAAAAATATTGACATCTCTTCCGTTACAAAAATCTTAATATTTCTCTTTCCGTTACAAAAATCTTAATATCTCTCTTTAAACTTCTCTTATCAAAAATCGATCAAGTTCTTTGTCTTTTTGGCAATTTACTTCTTATTTGAATTATTATAACCAATTCAATAAAACATCTCAATACAAACTTAATACCAGTTTACAATAGAATTTTTATTATAATTTAAACCTCGCTTTAATTATAAAAATATAATTTTTATAATTGCCTTCGTTGATTTGTCTGACGGTCAACCAACTTCTTAACAAAATGGGTTTATGGTTGACTGTCGCTGATATCGTTTGTTTACCAAATCACTATAACATTGAATTTCCATTCAACATGGTTCAAACAGTGCACAAACAGTACATCTAAATATTTAGGAATCCGGTTGAGTTCCTCCAACCGATTTCCGCATCCACATATGTTAGTCAAACAATTATCACTGTTTGCATGCTAGGGAATATTATAATCGGTGGAATAAGTATCCAACCGGTGATGTGTACATATGCAACGATATATAATATTCAACCAATTTAACCATAATCTGTCTAAACAACCATCACACAGCATTCAACCATTATTTAAAATATAATTAAAATATTTTAAATAAACAGAGTTAGTGAATTTACTCACCTTAGTTGTTAACCGTCGAATGACGGTTAACATTCGGTTGATCATACCAGGTGTTTAGTTCCGTCCTAACTTGTAACAAGCTCCACAATGTTCCAACTAGCTTCATCGCATAGATTGTACTCCGACGATTCCAATGTGACCACCCCGTTCGTAAAACTGATGACGCATTTACGAGATATTATATTCTCAAGTTAATATACTCTGTTAAGTTTAAATTTAACTATACTTAGATTACTTACGTACCATTTGGGACTCATCTCGGTCCATCAATTCTAGGCGTGCCCGACCCCTCAGCCCATGGTGCTTTCCTCTGATATTATCCCAAACGCAGCTCCACCGTAACTTCCCAATATCCATCCTTCATTACTGGTAACTACGCTTCTTCTATCCTGATTCAAGAAGGAAACCGATCCCTGCACAAATCTTTTCCGCCATTTTTTCCCATCTCTGAACACGTCAAAACCTTTATCAACCTGAGCCCAAAAACCAAACATCAGTCCCACTCCCACACTTGAAGGCCCACGTCATACCGTTGAACAGTCCAGCAAAAACTAACCAGCTTCACTTTCGAAGCTCTCCCCATACGCCCGCCAGTTACCCCATGCAAGCTCCATCCACGTGTCTTCTTTTCTCCTAAGTAAAACTGGCACCTACTTCATCCATTTACTTCAATAACAAGACAAACCGCAAGCTTCTTCCATTTTACTACTACTCAGCTAAAACCAAAACTAGCAACGCTTGAGCCTTCGCCCTCCATCACCAACACCAGACATTCGGCTTCCTTTTATTCGCTACGTCCAGACACAATCCTCCACGCGTACGGTAAACAAATGGCCGTTGTCTACCCTTGAGTGCCTCACTGCTTCTCTCATCCCTTACAAATTCACACACGCACTTCCATGCAAAGCGAACTCGTGAGATCCAAGCATATTCCGCACGCCATTCAGGTTTCACGCATTGTTACTCCTTTCCCGTTCATAACAGTAAACTCAAACCTCCATTTTCCTCAAGTATGTTACACCCTAGCTGACCCTGTTACCCTAGCAGCGAACCATATGTGCTTCGAAGGCTCTAAAACTCATGCCAGAGCGAAGAGAAAGCTTTCAGAATTATGTTTATATATATATGTTTTGATTTGCAACACTGTATCTGAATTATTATGGATTTTAGAACGTGGATTGGTTCACGTTGTTTTTGTTTGAGAGGACATGGCTGCGTGTATTGATTTCTGTGGTCACTATTTATACAGGGAACTCCTTGGTGGTCAAGTAACATGGTGTAGATAGGTCGGTAGGTACACAGGCTAGTATGGTATTGTACATTTATTTTAATGGCTCCAGTCCTTTTTACGTCAGCTGTTATGATATTTTACTTGCTTGTGTAGCTGTTTTTGGTTTCCCATGTGATAGCTAGGCAGGTGAGGATTTCAGATGTACAAAGAGAATAGAGTAGGAAGGATGTTCGGTCGGCATGGAGTCTCAAGTGATGTTCTGTACGTACAGTTACTTCATATCCAAGGAAACGAGACGTACCAAACTATTTAATACATAAGTCTGAGTGATGTGAAAAAACGATGTGAGTAGAACTGTTTGTATGCATAGGAACCCATGTGTCTCATAAAATATTGGTCTGTGTATTTTAAAATCATAGGGTAGCCTGCTTTTTAAATGGGCGACAATTCACGTTGGGTGATTTGATTATACAGGAAAGTTATTATTTAGGTTAGAGTAGGTTTGGCCGAGAGGTGACAAATTCCTTCCAATAGGTAACTGCGCTTTAAAAGATGGTGTACGGTTCTTCGGAACAAAGCAATGCAAATGTTTTTATTTGTTTTGAAAGTTATGCACCTCAACGTACCCAATCCCATTTACGTAAGAGCTGCTACGGACAGAAATAAGAACACTATCATGACGGACGAGGTGCCCCGATCCCGAAAATATAATAATATCGGTAGATTAACTCATATTGTTAAACCCCAAATTATTGATATAGGGTGCAAAATACTCCAAATAAAAAGTTGTGTATTTAATTAATTAAAAATTACAATAAAATTCTAAAAATTTAATTATCACTACGTCTCAAAAGAACCTTGTCTAAATTCGAAACCGATAAGAAGTTATTTCAAATAAACCGTTATGGTCGATATACGATTTCATAGCGACTTTCTGAATATTTGATTTTGACATATCTTGCAATCTATACGACGAAATCTCAATATTTCACTTCTGTCAGAAAGATACAGTTCAACAGATTCCAATATTTCTTGTTTTGCAGAAATCCGATTTAAACTAGTTTCTGTACACTCAGTTGAAGTTCAGAACGTTAAATTACGAACTGCAACGTCGTTATGAGCTTGATTATATTGAATATATATTTTTATATGTTCAACTTCGTTTTAATTAATATTCAAATCTACTTATATTAAGAATTCAATATTTAAACTGATTTAAATATTCAAATATAAACCGATAAAAATGCGGGACATTACATTTATCTTGGATAAAATTAATGGGAACTTTTCCCTAAGAATGTGAAATTTGGAAACTAGCTGTAGGTTAGTTAAGAAGAATGGTTTCCTGGGTATTGATCTGATGTTGGTTTCGGCCTTTGGGGTTAATATTTGGGGAATTGCTCTCTTACTGATTTACGGTTAGTGACTGATGAATTGGAATGAGGCTTATGTTGTGTTTGTGTAACATTTTTTTTAATATACGCGGGTTGTTTGGAAAGGCCGGGTTTATACCCATTCTGAATAACCGATTCGACGATAAGTCGAAGATGATGACGGTGGTCGAAGACCGGAAGTCTTCACATCGTTTGGATAATTACTAATGATCCTGATTGGGCTGTACACCCAAGATGATGGAAATAGTTGGTGGTCGTCCAGACGTACTTGGAGATCGATGGATATGTGAGGAAAGTGCCTCCGGTTTCGTTCAGACCCAGAACGAACTTGTAAATGGATTGTGTGTCTGACATTGGACTTTATTCTGTGTTGATTGATCTCTATTAAATATACATCTGTTTGGCGACGAAGAATTTATTCTCTTGCTTAACGCCCTTCTCTGAGACGTATGAGCTCAGAGGTTGTATATCGATGGACATCAGTCGCATGACATGAAGTGCTTGTGTGACATGCAGAGTTGCATGAATCAAGGCTTCTATTGAAAAGCAAAGTCTTGTGGTTGATGATCAAAGCACGGCCTACGTGGCAGCTTTGTGTATAGCGTGGATTCGCGAGCCTCACACCTCGGTATGAGTTAAAAATGGGATAAGGACTGCGGGGAGAGCACGACGTTTCTTTCTAGCTTTGGTGGTGTCAGTGACTTACCAGCCCTGACATTTATATACTTTTCACCTATGTGGTTGTTGGATGAGGTGCCTCGATTATAGGTCTGTAAGGACCGGGAAACGTGTGTTCAGGAATAACTAATCCTTAAACATAAGAGAGGACTGGCCCTGAAGATCCAAGGGTAGCCCAGAGTGCATAGCCTTGGGACATTTGCTAGAGTGTCTCGAAAGAGGAGAGGAGCTTGCCCCTTGCCTCGACTCATGACGAAAATCCAATTTCCAATACGAGATATTTCGACTTTATTTGTAGAGCCTAGTATGGCGACATAGTAGCATGGGATGCTATGCCGTCTATGATTTATATTTATGATTGAAATTGTTTTGACACTATACACTTATTATAGTATCAAATGATTTGTTTTAAACGTACCAAGCATGTTTGGCTGTTATAAGGTAAAATCCTATCCTCCGGCTTGCGTTGCATTGTGTGATGAGACCTGGGTCTTATAATAGCTTCATTTTTCGAAAAAGCATTGCGTTGTTTATTCTATGCACTGGTATTCTTGGGAGGAAATCTGTTCCGTGTTGTACGGCGTGGTCCCTTGGATTACTCTCCTTTAAAGTAAAGTTTTAAATAACTGTTTTAGTTCTCACACCAGTCACATGAATGACCTGGAGTTTATTGTTTTAACCTAAACTCTGGGTGCCCCTATTTTCGACACAGTCAGCTAGTAGTTTGGGTTTTGCAGATTTGTATTCACAGGATCCTGGTTTACAGCTAGAATGATATCCGGAAAGCTCTGTATCCGTATATCACCTTCAGTTGTGCTTTATATTATTTTTCCGCTGCTATGTAATTTATTGTAATCTTTGATAATTATTGAATGTAATTTATTCATTTATACTCTGTATATTCTTGTATTCTGATGGAATTGTTGTAATAGCAATGAAATGTTCTTCCGTCTGCGTTTAGATTTGTCTTGTCCTCACAGTAATTCGTTCTTTCTCATCTTTTCGGAGACCGGGGAAGTTCGGGTCGCTTCATTTGGTATCAGAGCTTTGGTTTACAGAGCTCGAGAACAAGACACATTAGAACCATATGAAAGAATTCATCAGATATTGGATTAGTAGTATCCAATTAGAATGACTCGTTAGAGATGGGATCAGTAGTATCCTAGAACGAGTGTGAAGAGTATATTATTCAAATGAAAACAATTTTTTTTTTTTTGAAATTTAAATCAATTCTACGTATTTGAATATATTTATTTATTTTGAATTTGGACAATCCAGTATATAAAGGTTTTGCATACACGCGTCATGAACGTATATTCGAAATTTTAATATACTAGATAGATATAGAATCACACTCTAGTCGCCCGGAGATGATTCTACTGATGACTATATAGCATCAGTAGTGTGTGTTCGAGTTTCGAAGGTGTGATATCTATATATTTCCATTAGACTGGTGTGAGAACCAAAACTTATATAGCTAGATTTATTTGTTGTGATTTGGCATCAAAAATGTGATTTTTGTATATATATCAAAAATTATGAATTTGAAACGTTAATCCACTAATTGATTGATGTTTGTGTTGTTTGATTATTGTTTGCCTAATTGAATTTTGAACCATTATGCCTAATTGTACCAAATATTGAACTGTATTGAAAATTGGTTGCATTTGCTTGCCTATACATGTACTTACATTGAACATGTCATAGCAAGGAGGCTAGAGCAGAAGAATAAAATTTGTTTGCCCGACAAATAGGTACATGTTTACCATAATTTCCTATTTTGTTTGGGTGATGATGATTTTATGAGCCGATTGGCTTTTTCTTTTTCTTTTTGAGATCAGAAGGGCTATATGGCAATTTCGGGATTTTCCCGTGCTCCCCGTACAAAGGAGGTTATGGAGAAATTTTTCGAAAATTTAGGGTGTTAGCCAAATTTTTGAAAATTCTCAGAAACTGAAAAGTTGGAGAATGGAAGCCAGATCGAATGTAAAGCTGATTAATCAAACCACTTTCGGCTTTGTTCCTTTTCGGGGACGAAAAGTTTTAAGTGGGGGAGATTGTAATAACCCGGAAAATCTGAGCCAGTTTAAATTTTTTATTTTGGCTATTCTAGCAAATTTTGAACATTTAAAATGAATTATTTTAAATAATATCGACGAGAAATTTATTTGGAATAGATTAGAACGTATATATTATATACGTCGTTGTTGGAATATAAATAATTATATATAATTATAAATAGAATTGAAAATGGCGCGGTAATTCGATAATTCGATTTCAAATTTCAATTGAACATACCGGGTGCAAAATAAACCGGATTTTGGCAAAACCAAAAATATTAGAATCCAGTTGAGAATATCTTTCCAAGGAATCTGAAAAATCGAAATTTCATAGCGAGAATCACAAGTTATGCCCAGTTGAAAATTCAGAATAGTCGCTATGTAAATTATACATGGCTCAAAAAGTCAAATTTTGCATACGGATGAATTTGGACTCAAAACCACTTCCATTGAGTTCAAAATGCTGTTTAGAACTCCGAAAATTATAAACTTCGATATATTCCGATATCCGGAATAGTGGCTATGGGCTGGAGTTGTTCGGTTAACAATACATAGCCCATAAAAAGTGAAATTTTGCATACGAGCTCAGAATTTGACGAGATAAATTTTTCTGGATTCATAATGACAAATCATTGTTGAGTTCTAAATGGCGCATCGAACGGAGTTAGTATGCGGCCGTGCGAGCTAAAACAGTACAGGGTAAAACGAGCAGTCATTTTACAAAGGAACAATATTGATACGACCTCGGAATTCGATTCTACTTTTTTTTGGATTCGTATCGTATAATAATGGTTAAATCCAAGAGCGCTTGATATTTTGAGTTAGCATGAGAGCGTGCGAGAGGAAAAGGTGCGCCAAAATCGCATTTTTGAGCAATATCTGAGCATACTCGTGATTTTTTTGAACGGTCAAACGAACTCGGAATTCGACGAAACTTGTTTCGTTGAGCTCGTCTTCACGTCTACTATGTCGTGTCCGAAATCTGCGGCAATTAGATAACGTCATCGTTCGGACGATAGGCGAGAAACAGGCATATAAACCACTTCTCTTTCTTTTCTCTTCATTATTTTCCTACCTCTCTTTTCTTCCTCTTTCTCCAAAAATGGAGACCTCCTCCCAAAGCTTGTTGCCGCCTCTCCTCCCGCTGCCACCACCCACCGCCGCCGCTCCTCCTCCCTCCGGCGCCCCACCACCTCCTCCTCCTCTCTCCTCTTCCTCCTCCTTCTCTCTCTCCTTTTCTACAAACCCATGAACCCATTCCATCCCAAATCACCACCACCCGCCTCCGTGGACCCCACCGCCGCACCTCAACCCCTCCCCCACGTCAGTCAGGCCGGCGCCCTCCCTCAGCACTACCCAACTCCGGCCGTGGGCCCCGCTACGCTAAAAAACTCATTTTCACCAAAATCGCCCGTTTTGCAAATAAGCCCCTGACCGTATTTCGCCAATAACTCCCAAACGGTGCGTTTCTGGCCAAAGTCTCTCTAAAACCAAGTTGTAGAGCACGAAATTCTCTTCGATTTGGCTATATGGAAGTCATGTTTTGGAGTCCGGAGCTGCTTGGAAAACGCGTGCGAAATCTGCTGTTCAAAAGCTGAAAAAATCGTGTACTTTTGCAAATTCTGGCAAATTGGAGTATTTTTGGCAAAAAGTCTCTTAGGCGAAAGTTGTCCGGAATAGCGCGTTTAAGCTAGAAAAGAAGATGGTGTGAAGATTGAAGCTCGTTTGCAAATTCTGGAACCCGAACAGCGGATCCGGGCGTTAGAAAAAATGTGAGTTTTCTCCGCTTTAAAACTTAAGGTTTTTGACGAATGAAGTAGAATAAAAATATGATTTTTATATTATAGGAAGAATAAAAATACGATTTTTATATAGTAGAGAAAATAAAAATATGATTTTTATATTATATAGATAGTAAAGATTTGATCTTTACTATATGAACAACGGTATAAAAATAAAAATTTTATCTATATATTAGTAGTATAAAAATGTGATTTTTATATATATAGCTACAATATAAAAATGTGATTTTTATATATGTAGTGACTACGGGCGGTGAAATTGGCAAAAAGGCGAGCACGACGAAGATTTCTACATAAGAAGAGTCGTGGTATTGGATTAGCTATCGGTGAGAACTTCTCACTCAATTTCTTTTTCTAGTTATATATATATATATATATATTAGGATGCAGACGGTGTTTAGTAGCACCCGACACCATCGTCCACAGACCATGGACTTATTTGTTTGGTTGTGTAGTTGGTTAGATTATTTGATTTGAATTTGATTGTTTGGTGAAATGGAATGGATTTGATTTATATGTGTATGGCGTGGGCCATCACTAGACCGGGGATAAAGCTAGGCCTTGTCCCGTTTCTAGTATCGTGCCGTTATGCCGCCGAAATTTTCTAAAATAAGTTAGAAAAATAAAAATATCATTTTTACCTTGTAAATGAACTGAATAGAAATCCATGTGTTAAAATAAAATATTTTATCGTTAAAAATATAAATTTTAACGTGAATATGAATATAGTGAACGTGAATAGATAAATATTCATTTACAAACCGGACGGTTTATTTATGTACACCTATTTGAAGGACATTGATTGAGACGATAAATTTTACACATCGCCTAACTTCACAAATAAAATCTGTGTTTGATTGTTTGAAACCCCACACGGGTATTGGGACGAAATACGGCATACACTAATCCCAATAATTAGTAGTATATCGATCGATTGATTGACAGGCTGTTATAAGCGTTAGATATCTATATTTGATGCTTATACAGTGTAGTGCACTTTGGATGATGGTTGATTGTTTATCATTGCTATTATATACATGTGTTGTATGGAATCCATACAATTAACTTTATATGGTAATTGATTGGGCCTCATTCCAATTTAGAAAATAAAGAATATTATAAAATAAAGGTTCATGTGTTGACAGTACTCATCCGTTGAGATTAGTCATGTGTTGAACAAAATATTTTAACAATAAAATTAACATTTTTATCATTATAAAATAAAGGTTCATGTGTTGACAGTACTCATCCGTTGAGATTAGTCATGTGTTGAACGAAATATTTTAATAATAAAATTTACATTTTTATCATTATAAAATAAAGGTTCATGTGTTGACCGTACTCATCCGTTGAGATTAGTCATGTGTTGAACGAAATATTTTAATAATAAAATTTACATCTTTATCATTATAAAATAAAGGTTCATGTGTTGACCGTACTCATCCGTTGAGATTAGTCATGTGTTGAACGAAATATTTTAATAATAAAATTTACATCTTCATCATATATAAAATTAGAAACTAACTGGAAAATAGATAAGATGAGTGGTCTCCTGGATATTGATCTGATGTTGGTTTCGGCCTTCGGGGTTAATATCCAGGGAATCGTTCTCTTACTAATTTACGGTTGGAGTCTGATTTAAATCAAACGATAGATACCATAATTTTTATAAAATATATTAAATAATAAAAATAGTCAAACGTGGACAGTACTCATTCGTTGAGATTAGTCATGTGTTGACAAAAATATAGATTCACGTATTGAATAGAATAAATATTCATTTGTTGAATAGAATAACGGGATTATTGAAATATATAAAGCCGTGTTGATTAGAGATGCGCTATTTTGATGTGAACGATATTTATATCGATTATATTCGTTTTTATAATGAATAGTGAAAAGAGATAAAAATTGAATTGAATATATAACGAATTCGAATTGAATATATAGCGAATTCGAATTGAATTGAACTGAATATAAAACGAAATTGAATTGAATTGAAATGAATTTAAAACGAATTTATAAGAAAAAAATTCAATTTTGATTTAAATTTGAAATGGAAGTTGAAATCTTTTCGAATGAATTCAAAACTATTTATAAAATTCATTTTAAATAGAAATTGACGAAATATATATTATATATATAATATAATGGCCTGAATAGAACGCGCCGCGCCGCGGCAGTTCGCGAATTTCGACCATTGACTTCGAACGGATATTACGGGAGATCCGACCGTCGGATTCTCCTAAAACTGGAACCGTTGGGTTCGTATCGAAAAGAGCTTTCTAACGAATATTAGAAATTTGAAATCTAATGGTTGGATTTGGAGATACGTCCAAATCAAATTTGGAAAAGGTCGCTATAAGTGCAGTTCGATGGCCGTTGATGGAAATCGACTGTACGGGCCTTGATAAAATTATTAAAAATAGTAATAATTTGTGTAAAATCATAAGAAATGATTTGTGAAGAACTAGGATGAAAAATCCCACGTTTGTAAAGATAAAAATAGATTTTTATCGAAATGAACTAGTTTTGAAATAAAATTAAACCCAATTATTTTTAAATAAATAAATTGGATTTGAATTGGGTTGTAAATAGAATTGATTAGTGGGTTTATCGTGAACAGTGTATTAAACAACACTTGTTCTTTAACCCGATAATAAATAGAATGTGATTTGGGTTTATCGTGAACTGTGTTTTAAATAACACTAGTTCTTTAACCCAGTAAAAGGAGTTTTAATGAATCTGCAATTAGATTGAAATGTGAATTGATAATCTAAATTATCCAATTTGGAAAATGAGCGAGGATGGAGTATTACCAGTTTTGGCTCCAAAGCGATAGTTAAATCTTTAATTAGATTTGAACGTGAAATGGTAATTAATTTTACCGATAACACCACGATGTTAGATATGGAGTATTACCTGTTTTTCTTCATGGGATGAATAGGTTGGGATTGGGAAATAAAATAAATAATTACTTCGGTGTAGTTTGCTAATCTCGACTAGTTTGGAAAAACCATAATTTGGTTTGAAATGACATCCAAAGGAAGATTAAAGAATAAATTCAAAGAATTTATCTTGGACAAAATTAATGGGAACTTTTCCCTAAGAATGTGAAATTTGGAAACTAGATGTAGGTTAGTTAAGAAGAATGGTTTCCTGGGTATTGATCTGATGTTTGTTTCGGCCTTCGGGGTTAATATTTGGGGAATTGCTCTCTTACTGATTTATGGTTAGTGACCGATGAATTGGAATGAGGCATATGTTGTGTTTGTGTAACATTTGTTTTTAATATACGCGGGTTGTTTGGAAAGGCCGGGTTTATACACATTCTGAATAACCGATTCGACGATAAGTCGAAGATGATGACGGTGGTCGAAGATCGGAAGTCTTCACATCGTTTGGATAATTACTGATGATCCTGATTGGGCTGTACACCCAAGAGGGTGGAAATAGTTGGTGGTCGTCCAGACGTTCTTGGAGATCGATGGATATGCGAGGAAAGTGCCTCCGGTTTCGTTCAGACCCAGAACGAACTTGTAAATGGATTGTGTGTCTGACATTGGACTTTATTCTGTGTTGATTGATCTCTATTAAATATACATCAGTTTGGCGGTGGAGAATTTATTCTCTTGCTTAACGCCCTTCTCTGAGACGTACGAGCTCAGAGGTTGTATGTCGATGGACATCAGTCGCATGGCATGAAGTGCCTGTGTGGCATGGTGAGTTGCATGGATCAAGGCTTCTGTTGAAAAGAAAAGTCTTGTGGTTGATGATCAAAGCACGGCCTACGTGGCAGCTTTGTGTATAGCATGGATTCGCGAGCCTCATACCTTGGTATGAGTTAAAAACGGGATAAGGACTGCGGGGAGAGCACGACGTTTCTTTCTAGCTTTGGTGGTGTTAGTGACTTACCAACCCTGACATTTATATACTTTTCACCTATGTGGTTGTTGGATGAGGCGCCTCGATTTTAGGTCTGTAAGGACCGGGAAACGTGTGTTCAGGTATAACTAATCCTCAAACGTAAGAGAGGACCGGCCCTGAAGATCCAAGGGTTGCCCAGAGTGCATAGCCCTGGGACATTTGCTAGAGTGTCTCAAAAGCGGAGAGGGGCTTGCCCCTTGCCTCGACTCATGACGGAAATCCAATTTCCAATACGAGATATTTCGGCTTTATTTGTAGAGCCTAGTATGGCGACATAGTAGCATGGGATGCTATGCCGTCTATGATTTATATTTATGATTGAAATTGTTTTGACACTATACACTTATTATAGTATCAAATGATTTGTTTTAAACGTACCAAGCATGTTTGGCTGTTATAAGGTAAAACCCTATCCTCCGGGTTTGCGTTGCATTGTGTGATGGGACCAGGGTCTTATAATAGCTTCATTTTTCGAAAAAAGCATTGCGTTGTTTATTCTATACAATGGTATTCTTGGGAGGAAACCTGTTCCGTGTTATACGGCGTGGTCCCTTGGATTACTCTCCTTTAAAGTAAAGTTTTAAATAACTGTTTTAGTTCTCACACCAGTCACATGACTGACCTGGAGTTTATTGTTTTAACCTAAACTCTGGGTGCCCCTATTTTCGACACGGGCAGCTAGTAGTTTTGGTTTTGCAGATTTATATTCACAGGATCCTGGTTTACAGCTGGAATGATATCCGGAAAGCTCTGTATCCGTATATCACCTTCAGTTGTGCTTTGTATTATTTTTCCGCTGCTATGTAATTTATTGTAATCTCTGATAATTATTGAATGTAATTTATTCATTTATACTCTGTATATTCTTGTATTCTGATGGAATTGTTGTAATAGCAATGAAATGTTCTTCCGTCTGCGTTCAGATTTGTCTTGTCCTCACAGTAATTCGTTCTTTCTCATCTCTTCGGAGACCGGGGAAGTTCGGGTCGCTTCAGGACATGAAAATGTGTTTGGTTGGCTGCATATACATACGTGTATATGTATACATGTGTGCACTGCCTCGCCAATCCAGTGTGCAACTGAGGAGTAGCCACGTGGACCATCTCGACTCAGTGCAACAATAATCAATAATGTCGAGGCAACCCAAAAACATCAATGAATTCAAGACAACATGACAAGTGCGAACATATCTCAAGTGGTCGAGCAAACATACTTTAGCCCAAACAACAAAGGAAATCTAAGCATTTTTTAATGTAGCAAGAACACATCAGCAACATGATCGAAGCACGCTTCAGCCCAGTATTTCAAACATGCAAATACAACATAAACATGTTCAGGAAAGCAAAACTGGTTCAAGTATATTCAAGTTAAAAGTGCTCAATTGGTCAAGACAGTTCAAAAGTTATGCAATGTACCAAGTGCATGAGGCAGGAGCAAAAATCAGCAAAGTTCAAGGCAGTGTTCAAACAGTTAAGTGGTCAAATTGTTTTAGTGCATCTCAATATGTTTCAAGTTAGGGGAAACACATGTGTGTACATACAAAGGAGACAACAGTCACATGAATGGAGAATGGTGTGCAAGCATGAATCCACAAAATTGTTTATGGATATTTCGTGCTTTCTCAAGTTTGCAGGTTGAAGTTACACAGTATACACAACAATTGGAGCTCATGCATGGAAGTTGAAAATTAAACAGCATACTCATGTAACTGTGTAGTATGGTGATGGCACATGCAATGAAGGTCAGCTTAGACTTTTGTACATGAAAGTGTATAAGCAGCATCTTACAAATATGAAGTAAATGAAACTGAAGTGCTCAAGACAACAAATGAATATGCATGACATGTACAAGCCAATAGTCAAATGCCACACTGATTCCAGGAATACACATGAATGCTTCAAGGTCGAGCCAAGTCAAACCAAATGGAAGTGTACAATTTCATATTCAGGTGCAATAAAGTTCTAATACAGACATGTGCAACTCAATGATATAATGGAGTGAGCTTATGTCAATGCATACACAACTAAGCATAAATGGACAAGGATGCAAAAAGTTGTCCGCAAATACATGGTAGTTAATTCCAACATGCTCAAGTCAAACCAGAATGCGTAAATTTACTTTCAGATATACACATGTGACAAGCTTTAATTTTGGCTAATTAGGTTTACAATTTAAGCCTTTCCAGTTTTCTTTGAAGGATCTATTTTCGAAAGAAATGTTTCCAGAAATTATGCAAAAAAATCTTTGCAAACTATTTCGGATAGGAATAGGTTAAAAAGATGGCAAGAAATTGAAATCACATCTTTTGGAAATTCAATTTTCTCTATATATATATAGCAAGGCAAGAAAATTTTCCAGAAATCAGTTCAGAGAATCTATGACAGGGATTTTTTTTTATTCCAGGAAGATTAGCAATCCAAATTATGGGAATGGCTTTAAACTCATTTTCAGGAGGCAGCAATTATTTTTCCCATAAGTCAGTTTCCTATTTTGATTATCATACAATTCTGTTCGAATTCATATAAGGAATTCTTCTTTTAAAATGTTTTGAGAATTCAAACTATTCCTTTTCCAGAATTACCTTTTTTTAATCAAATCTGATCAAGCAAAGAGTTTTAAATTCAAAGGGGCAATTCGACTTATTCAAAACAACAAATTCCATCAATCACATGGTGAAATTGAATTAAAACAAGATTCATTTCAATCAACGAATTCAAAGCAAATCAAAAGGGGAAACACGCAGCAATCAAACCGAGCCATTCACGTGAAATCAGAGGTTTTTAGGGTTTCAAATTACCCTATAAATTCACACAAATTCATCATCGGCAATTGAGGATCGAAATCACAAACAATTCAATCGAAGATCGAAAACCACAAGCATCACAATTTGAAGAATAGATTTAAATTAGAAAACTTACAATTCAAACTGGGTTTTTCGATCATCTATGTTCGAAGCCAAAATCAATCGAAGAACAAGAGCAACAACGTATCCGAGCCTTCAGAGATCAACATCCAGAGCATTTTATCACTTCATCGATTTGATTTGGGGACGATTTCAAAAAACCCTAGGAGCCGCCGCCATTTATTTTTCCACAAAGCAAAGGGGATCGGGGAAAACAAATGTGGACACAACATTTACAAATGGGCCGGCCAAGTTATTCAGGGCTTAAGTGCTTTAATTGAAAAAGGGGATGACCCTTTCTTTTAACTCTTAGGGTTTTTAAGTTGTTTAGTTTATTCTTCTTGTATTTTTTGATTTGTATTTGAAAATCAAACAAACAGCTGCTAGAGTCTAAAAAATTATAAGGAAATCCAATTAGGGTTTAACTTGCAGTTTACTAGAGTCTATAAAAAACTACGGTCATGGGTTGTAACGACCCGAAATTTTGGGGCCAATTTAAATTTTTTTATTTTTAGAAATTTTAATGGATTTTAATATTTAAAATAATTTATTTTAAAGAAGAACGACTAAAAATTTATTTTAAAGAAGAACGACTAAAAATTTATTTTAAAACGAATAAATTTAATTTAATTATAAAAGGAGTTTAGAAACAGCGCTGCAGTTTGAAAATTTGAATTTGAACTTTAATTGAATATACAAGATTCATTTTAAGTCAGAATTGAGCGAAACCAGAAATATTTAAATCTGTTTAACCATATCTTTCTAACGAATCAGAAAAACTGAAATTTCACTTTATAAATCAAAAGTTATGCCCAGTTTAAAATTTAGAAAAGTCGCTGTAGAATTTATATATATTTTAATTAAATATATTGGCCTTAAAAATAGCCATTTTGCAAACGACCTCAGTTTTCGACGAAACCACTTTTGTTGGAATCGGAATGTCAAATTATTGCTAAGTTTCAATTTTCATAATTTTTTGAATTAATATGTGAGCAGGGTAAAAGAAAATGTAATTTGTCAGTTTCAGTCAAATTTAATCGACCAGAAAATAGCCATTTTTCAAACAGTCTCAGAATTCGACGAAATTAGTCTTGTTAGAACCGTATCATTAAACCATAACTAGAAATAATTTTACTGTAATTTTTAGAGTCCGTATGTGGCCCCAGTAATTTAAAATGTACGTTTGAATTTAATAATTAAATGATTTATAATTCTAATTTTGAGAAAAACTGATCGCACCAGCCGAATTGGGTTACGAAACACTTTCCATTGTGTCCGGGATGGGGGTTATTAGCTAGGGGCGACCCTCGTTGGGTTTGATTTGGAGTTTGTATCAAAATACAGATATTTTTGGAAAATAACTAAATTAAATTAAATAAAAATACGCTATATATACTATACATATACGGGCCAAATACGTAACCCTACTTTCTCAATACAGCAGCCGCCTCTCTCCTATATTCAATGGCCTCTATCTTCCGATCTTCCCTCCCGCTTTTCTTCTAAATTCTTCAATGATTTTAAAAGTTTTAAAAACAAAATCGAAGAGCTCTCCGAGGTTGTTCAATTCAACGGACATGATTAGTTTCTGATGATCGGTTGGGCTGAAATCGAGCTTAGAAGATGGCGCGTTTCAAGTGGTTTTGTGCGACGAAGGGGGGGCCGAGTCCCTTGAGAACCGGCGGTGTTGGTGGCTCGTGGCAAGGCCGGCGGCGGGGTGATGTCCGATCTAGGTCCGACGCCTTGTGGGTGAAGCGATTGCAAGCCCTAGGCGGTTGAATATGGGTTCGTTTCAGTCCAGTAAAACAGACGTTGAGGAGCAAGAGGAAGACAACGGATTATAAATGTAATTAGTGGTTAATTGTTAATTAATTATTTTAAAGTATAATTAAAATTTAAAAATTCATAACTCTTTCAAATCTTATCGAAATTCAGCGAAACGAAAAACGCTGGAATCGTGAAGCGCAGATCTACAACATGAAGCCGACTAGATCTGAAAAAGAGAATTTTGGAAATTCTGGAAAATTTCAGATCTGAACCACTCTGATTCAAAGCCAAGGTGAGAAATCTATTTTATTTCTTTCCTTTATAATTGAAATAAATTCTAAAATTATTGTTATAAATTTGCAGTTAATTCATACTGTTATTATTCTGTGTTAATTGTAAATACACCTATGTTTGTTTGATGTTGATTGTGGCGATAGAATTGTTAAAAATTACATTTCTGTTGATTAGAATTAGATTGAACAAATTTTTATTTTGTTCATTTTATTGTTAAAATTAACTTTTCTGTTAATTTGAATTAGACTAAACAAAATTATCATTTTGTTTGTTGTACTATCGAAATTGAAACATTTCTGTAAATTAGAAATTGGTTTAAAAAAAATACACCATTTTGTTTATATAAAAAGAATCAAATGTGTATCACACCAAATGTTGTAAATATGTTGAATTAGAAATTTTCAACATACGTGTAACACAGAATTTTGATAATTAGTTAAATCTGCAATTTTATTGATAAATTGTTAATATGATAAAAAAAACATTTTGTTTATAAAATGTTAATATGATTAAAATGGACATTTTTGTCATATTAAAAGAACGAAGTAAAAATCACATTTTTGTCATTAATAAGGATTAAAACAAAAATATACATTTTTGTTCATTTAGAAAAAAGATCACATTTTGGTCATTAAAAAGGATTAAAGAAAATTAGCATTTTTTTTTACTTTAAAAAAATGAAGACAAAAATGACATTTGTGTTTACATTGAAAAGATTAGACAAAATTATCATATTTTATTACGTTGAAAATGATTTAACAAAAGTACCTTATTTTGTACATTAAAAGGAATTAGACAAAATTACAATTTTTGTCACTTTAAAAGAATTAGAACTAAAAGTACATTTTTATTAGAAAATGTTATTAAATAAAAACAATCTTTTTATTTGAAATGTGTTATGCAAACAAAATGACATTTTTGATTAGAAACTTGTTATGTAAATAAAATCAACATTTTTATTTGAAATGTATTATGCATATTAAAATGACATTTTGATTTGAAACTTGTTATATAAATAAAAACCACATTTTTGTTAGAAATTGGTTTTGCAAATTAAAATTTCATTTTGTGTAAAACTTGATTAGTGAAGAAAAATATCATATTTTGTTTATTTAAAAGGATTAGACAAGAACTCACATTTTTGTTTATTTAAAAAGATTGGACAAAATCATCACATTTTGTTTACATAAAAGGATTAGACCAAATCATCACATTTAGTTTACATTAAAAGAATTAGACAAATTTGTCATTTTGATTACATTAAAAGGATTAGACAAAATTATCAGTTTTGGTCATTTTAAAGAGAATGAGTTAAAAATGTATATTTTATAAATTAAAAAGAATGAGTTAAAACATAAATTTTTATACATCAAAAAGAATGAATTAGTAATGGACATTTTTGTCACCTTAAAAAGTATGAAGTAGAAATACACATTTTGCCATTAAAATGAATGAGACCAAAAATATACTTTTTGGTCAATAATTAAGAGTTAAGATTTTTATTGTCATTTGTCAACAATAAAAAAAAGAATGGGAATAAAAGACTAGATTTTTATTGTCATTTGTTCACAAAAAAAAAAGAATTGAAATAGATGTCTGTGATGTTGTAATGTTTGATATGTTGAATATAATATTAGTATATTCAAATTGAATATCACGCTTCCATTTACAAGTCATCCGACTTGTTTATGTGATTGGGTCGATTATTTTCACACATCGCTCAAGTGCACAAATAATTTACTATCTGATTGTTGGATGAAACCCCACATGGGTGTTGGGATGATATTTGATCTACACTAGTCCCAATATTTAGTGTGGAATCCACTTTGGTTTGCTATTTGGATGTTTGACAATTATTTATCATGAGTATTGATTACATGCAATATATGGTTGTTGATTGAGTCACATTCCAATAAAGAATATTCTAGAAGAATTGTATTTTAGAAAATATTTTAGAAAAAGAATATATTTTAGAAAAATATATTTTTATTGAAATGAACTAGTTATTAACTAGGATCAATCATTAAATTTGGATTTAATGAAGTTTTCCACTTTGTTAATATTTAATTGAAACTAAATTAAATAAATTGGATTTTGGGTTGTCGTGAATGGTGTCTTCAATAACACCTTTCTTAAACCCAGTTGAAAAGAACAAGTATTTAAATTAAGATTACTAGAGTTTCAAACTATATTTTGTAATTGGAATAAAAATGATTTGTGAATTGAGTTTATCGTGAACAATGTTTTTAAATGACATCTGTTCTTTTACTCAATTAACAGTGAGAATATGATTTGGAATTTGTAAATCTTTTATTAGGATTTAAAGGGGATTTTTTTTTTATTCAAAAGTAAAGTTTTCCAATTTAATATATTAAATTGGGATTGAATGGAATTCGAATTGATAATAACTGAGATAAGCTTCTGTAGAAGAAGACCAATACTACATATGGAATTTAAGAGGCTTTGCTGTTATTCCATTTATATTATTGGTCGGATACAGGAATTTATAACGTTTATATATTGAATTGATTTGTGTGAAGATTCCATATTTTATGGAAGATGAGTTTGGGTTTACCGTGAACTATGTTTTAAATGACATTAGTTCTTTAACCCAGTTAAGAATAAGATTAATTTCTTAAATTTAAATAATCATTGAATAATGATTTTTGGTATTTAAAACCCAATTGGGGTTTTAATAAATCTTTAAAAGAAAAGGTTTAAGAATAATTTAAAGAGTTTATCTTTGATAAAATAATGCGAATATTTTATTAGAAGAATATTCTGAATTGGAATGAGACGTTGGATGTGCTTTTATAGTACTTGATTTTTATTAATGAAAAATTCGTGAGTTATTCGGGAAGACTAGGCTTAACCCATTCCGAATAATTACTACGACGATGAAGAGTCGAAGATGAAGACGGTGGTTGAAGACCGACGATCTTCACATCGAATGGATGTGTTGCTACAGAGACCCTTGATGGGAGTAGCTACCTTGAAGGGGCTTCAGTGGTGGCCGTCCGGACTATGGTTGATTATTCGGATTTGGTTTTCGCTCGGACCTAGAGCATAAGCTAGTAAATGGATGCGTGTCTGACATTGGATTTCGTTCCATGTGAATTAACTCGATTTCTATTAATGTATGTCTGTTTGGTGGTGGAGAATTTATTCTCTACTTAACACCCTGGTATATATTAATAGTGATTGATCGCATGGCGTGAATTTGCAATGTGGCACGCCAAGATGCAAATGATCAAGGCTTTTGTTGAAAAGCAGGGCCTTGTGGGATGATCAAAGTATAGCCTATTACGGCATACCTTTGTGTATAACGTGACTTCACGAGCCTCACACCCCGGTATGAGTCAAAAACGGGATATGGACCATAGGGAGTGCACACGTTTCTTTCTAGCTAGTGGTAGTGTCAGTGCTTAAACTGGATGACATTTTACTTATGTGGATGATGGATTTTGAGGCGCCTCGGATTTTTATAGGCCGTTAGTGGTCATACTATAGGTTCAAAGGAACTGGAAAACGTGTGTTCAGGCATAACCAATCCACTGCCGATAGACGGGGACCGGCCCTACCGCTCCAAGGGTTCACTACGGGGGATCCTGAAGCATTTGCTAGAGTGTCTCGAATCGGAGAGGAGCTTGCCCCTAGCCTCGACTCATGATGGAAATCCAATTTCCAATACGACCTTGCGGTTTTGATTGTAGAACTAGTATGGTGACATAATAGGATGGGTTACTATGCCGTCTATGATTGATACATTATGATTGAATTGTTCTTGAAATATATGTACTCATAGATATACGCACTAATACTAAATCCATTTTATCGTATCAAGCATCTTTTGACCATTATAAGGTAAAACCCTATCCTCTGGTTTGCGTTGCATTGTGTGATGGGACTTGGGTCTTATAATGGTTTCATTTTTCTAAAAAAAAGCATTGCGTTGTTTAACGTCTTACTTTATTTTATGCACTGGCAATGCAATGGAGTAAACCCGTTCCGCGATAGCGGCGTGGTCCTGTGATTAGCCTTATTATTAGATAGTTAAGTTAAGATTTCTCATACCAGTCCCATGACTGACCTGTAGTTTGTTCACTGGCGAACTCGGGTGCCCTTATTTTCCACACAGGCAGTCGAGCAGCTTTTTGCAGATATATTTACAGGATCTTGGTTTACAGCTGAAGCGGTATACGAAAAGCTCCGTATCCGTGTATTCCTTTCAGTTGTATATTTGCAATATTTTTTCGCTGCTATTTAAATGTAATTTGAAACTCTGATATTATTGTATTTCTATTGTCTAATAAGCATTCATACTCTGTTATATTCTTGTACCCTGATTTAATTGTTGTAATCCGCAATAAAATGTTTTTCAGTTTGTGTTCTGATGTGTGTTGTTCTCAAAGCAATCTAGACTTTCCTTTACGGGGAAGTTTGGGTTGTTTCATGGGTTACGGGTTTGTAATCCAGGAAAAACTGGTCGAGGGGATATCAGTCAATCTAGGGTTTTGAGCATAGGATTATTACAGGAGCAAGGGTTGCGAGTTTACAGGGTCTGTAAGTGGGATCTGTTATTAACACCTAGTAGAAACCTTAGTGAATGCAGCAGTATGCAGAGTCTGCCGAAGCTAGGTATATCTTTGTGTTATTTATTTACGGCATTTATTTTCTTGCTGATTTCTGTGTTGTGATTGTTTTTTAAATATCTCGATAAACTGTAATAAGCCCTATTCACCCCCTTCTAGGGTTAATCTAGATCAAACAATTGGTACCAAAGCCTGGTAATTTCATTAACTCTAGAGTCATGGGTAACCCTAGTCATCAGTCCATCGAGAGTCAGTCCAGTAATATTCCAACTATTTTCAGTGGAACATATTTTTTAAATTGGAAATCAAAAATGAATTTTTTTTTAAAATTTGTTCATATTAAATATTGGAATATTATTATCAATAGAGGAGATCTGTCAAATAAAAAGAGTAAAGTTATCAATACTCGTGCTATGGACATTATTTATTCTTGCCTTATTATTGATCAATTTAAACTTGTTTCCCATTGTTTAACTGCGCAGGAAATATGGAGAACTCTCGAAGAAAAGTATGGACGAAAGAACTACAATTGCTCAAAACCACATAAGGCCAACTCAAGCTCAGAATTCTGCCTGACTGGACTTACCAAAGATGAATCAGATGATGGAGACTCAGCAGACGATGAAATAGGAGAATACTATATGACGATTTAGTTCACTTTTGCACTATTTTAACTAATGTTGTTGAAAATCTCAAATCGAAAAATAAGTCTTTAAAATTTGAAAAACTTGAGTTGACCACCAAAAATAAGATTTTGGAATTAAAACTTGAAAATGTCATAAATTTAAAAAATTCCAACTGCAAAAATTGTTTCGATATCAAATCTGATTTAGTTCATCAAAATGAAGACCTGAAAAAGCTTAAAAATGAAATCATGGTTTTAAAAGAAAAGGAGAATGAACTAATTTGTAAAACCAATTTTTTGCGAAAGGAATTGGATAATTTTAAGACATCTGAAAATTCCAAATTTGAAATTTTTGAAAGAGAAAGACAGTTGAAACTGAATTGATTTTGAGTGAGCCTGAAAAAGAGATTGAAGATCTCAAGAAATTTGAATTTGAAAAACAAATTAAATTTGAATCAGAGATCTTTGAATCCAAGACCAGAATAAAATTGCTTGAAAACGAAAATTTGGTTTTGAAACAAAACGATGTTGAAAAGAGAAAGATCAATATTAACCGTGGTCCAAATCCGATGAAAGAGAAAAGCAATCTTAAATCTAAAATTCAACATCTCGAATTAACTCTGGATAGATTCTCTAACAGAGAAAAATATTTGAACATGTTATTGAAAAACCAGTTTTCTGTTGGAAAACGTGGCCTTGGTTTTGGGAAATCAAATGCTTCTGAAAATTTGAATTTGTATGATTTGAAAAATCCTTCAAATTGCTTTGGAAATAATGGATTTGAAAATTCAATCTGTGATAATCTCAAAGGATTTTTGAATCATAAATGTGATGTGAATTTATCTTATAATAATTCATCTAAACAATCCTGGATCCCAAAAAGAAATAAAACAAACTTTGTTTAATTCAAACAATTTTGGGTTCCAAAGGGTACAAAGGTAAATTCGGATGGATTGTTATACAAACAAGTCTGGGTACCAAAACATATAAATACATCTATGAGTGGTTTCACCACTTTTGTTAGACCACTCAATCCCTCAACTGTTAGGTACCGAAAAAGGCTGAGGAACTGCATTGCTAAAAAAAACTGGTTTCAAACTGCTTTATATCTCTGAATCATTCACAGTTCCTTAGCCATATATGTTGAGTTAGAGATTTATTTACTCACGTCAATTTCAGGTATGATCTCTAAACTCACCTTCGTAAATATTCTCTATTTTTATTTTCTTTGTTTATTTCTCCTTCTGTCCCTTCTGTTTATTTTTCTTGTTTTGATTTGTCACTGTCATATCTTTGTAACTTCTTGGACTTTCTTAAACTTCCAATTGTAGAATTCATATTTTCTGGAAATTCACTTCATTTGTATAAGGCTCTAATGTTTTAATCCTTTCCAGATCTTGAATTTAAATTTGTAAATATCTGCAATTGTTTTGAAGTTTATTTTCTAATTTCTAAATTCATAACAGTGTTGATGTATTCTTGTCATATCTTGAACACTGTAAATTTGAATTCTAAATATTTTGAAGATCTGAAAGTTTAATGGAATTTCACACACCTCTGCTGTTTTGAGTTTCTTTTAATTCATTTTTTTAAAAAGCTTGAAATATTATACTCATTACAACGCACCAACATTTATCAGTTGTGATAATTTCATTATTTTTTAGATTGGCTTGGATATTTTGAATTATCTTGAATCTTAGTGTTACATCTTGAAATTCACTGTTATTCATGATCATCTAGTTTAGATTTTTGTTTATTTGAGATCATTTGAAATTTCTGATATTTTGAATCTCACATATGTCTCAGATCTGAAATTATTAGTTCTGTGTGATTGATTCATTGTATCTCATGTTTTACATTTGTTCAAGTGATTTTGAGTAAACCATTATTTTTGGATCATGAATATGTCTTCAAACTTGATGTAAATATTCTAAAAAATTCTTTGGGCTTGTCAGAAATAATTTGGAAATTTTCTTTGAAAATCCGGTCTTGAAACTCTATGTTATTTCATGGTTTTTTGATTTTAATATTTGTTTGTTTAGAATCATTTGAAACTATTGATTTCTTGAATCTCACACACATCGTGAATTTAAAATTTATAATCTGGTGTGACTGATTCATTGAATCTCGACCTTTTAATATCCCTTTAAATGATTTAAAATAAACCATATATTTAATATTGGATCATGAACCATTCTTTGACTGTCTGAAATATTTGAAACATCTCCTTGAAAAGTCTGCTTTGAAAATGATTTTTGTGTTGCTCGGATATAGTTCTTGAAAATATTTTTTGGTGACAGCTTGTTTTGGTATCAAATATATACCATCCTCTGATAGATGAAATTAATTTGCTTGATTTGTTAATCATGTCTGCTTAGGCTCTGTGATTAAGATTCTGTAGTCTAAGATATCTTTGTTCGTCTCCAATGTCATTTTTAAAACCCTTATGAATAGAGACATCAAGTGGTATCAGTTTAGAAGTGCTAAATATTTTTTTGTATATATATTTTTGCCTTGTATATATCTCCCTAAATTTCTCTTGTAATTGATTTTCAATTTTAAAATTATTTATTTTTTATTCATTCAGAAATTGAAATCAATATCCAAATTGAGTTGTATTTAATATTCATCAAAATTATTATTAGATTTTGAAATTATGATGAATTATGACTCAGTATATTTCACAACAAGAGGAAATTTTATTTTTATTTTCATGATGGTTGAACACTTATTATAATATCTTTGAATAGGCGATTATTTCACGACCATCTCCTTTATCTACCATCATACTGCCATCCATCATGTTTATTATATTAATGTGGAGAGTTTAATATTTTTTAAAATCATCTTGAATAAACAGTGAAAATATTTGTGATGGAATTGTGGTTGTACTATTATTCAGAATTAGTGATAATTGAAAATTGTCAACGATCTTGGTACAGTTGATCATATTTCATAATATAATTAATTTAGAAATTTATTTCACAAACCATTTCTGTACCTATCACATTTCTATCACCTATATTGGTTTTATATACAGAGGAGTCTTTCTTTTGAAGCTGAAAATGATAAAATATAATTAATACATAAGTGTGTCTATAACCTCATTTAAAAATCCAAGCTCTGGTCATGCATGGTTATGAGACAACTTATAATTTAAGCTGCGACTGGCCTCATTTAAAAATCCAAGCTCTGGTTATGCGTGGTTAGTGTGGTCTTAAATAAAATAAAAAGAAAAAGGAAATATTGTGCTAAATTGAAATTAATATGAAATTCTCCTTGGTGTGTAAAAACTAGCCTATCAATCCATATTCCAACTATTGAAATGTGTTGAAATCTTATTACGTATTATGATTTGTTGATTGATAGGTATTGGGATTTGAGATTATAAGATGTTGTCACTTAAATTGAATTATTGATTATAGTACAAATCCATCACTGTTTTTATGCCTCTTTTTTTAAAAAAAAACTTTTGGAAAATAATTGGAACTCATTTTTTTAAGTCTCTCCATTTTTATAAAATTCATCATAAATCCATCATTCTCTATAATGTGAAATATGCCACCTGTTCTTAGTTTATTATGATTTTTGTTTGACTGATTGAGATTTATGATGACTGTTCTTCCTCTTATGATGAAATTATATTTTTGGTCACTTTTTCATCTATATTTTAAAATTCCGTATCCTTTTGATGATAACAAAAGGGAGAGAATGGGTTGAGATTTTGATTTATGAGTGAATATTTTATAAATATTTTTAATTTTGAAAATTTATTCATTTGTTTCACTCATACACAGTTGTAGGGGGAATTTTCAGTTGTAGGGGGTGCTAACAAATACATGGAGTTCAATATCCACTGTCAAACACATTTATTGTGCCCAAAATCTTAATACTTGTTTGTCATCATCAAAAGGGGGAGATTGTTGTATATAACGGTGTTGTATACACACTTATATGATTTTTGTTTGATGATAACAACCAAATATATGTATTATATATGTGTTTGTACTGTACTGCTTCATATATACATCACAAATAGGAATATAATATTTATATTTAAACAAAATACTATTGTACATGAATTTAAATATTCAAAGAGTATTTTATTTAAATATAATATTTTATTTCAATATTTAAAACAGTACAGATTTACAATTCCACTATTTGTACATCACAGAAATACAATACAGTCAATTTCATTATATACAGTTCTTCACACATCACTCATCACTCAGTTTATACATTTTCATATATACATTCTTTACACCGTTACATACTCTCTGTTACTATCTTCTGCCTTCACAGCTCACTGTTAGTCCAATCATCATCTGCACATGTCATATACAGAAACACACACAGAGTATCTGGAACAGAAATAATTTCATATTCTAACAGATATAATTTTTATTTTTAAAATTTTTATTTGCCTCAGAATTTTGGTGTGTTTCTCATCATTTTTCTGACTCGATCTGACTTTCATATCCATTTGACTGTGTCTAGACAGCTTGAGATATTCATAGTAATATGCTGTAGATACCACAAGGCATATTATATATATATATATATATATCAATGTAGGGATAGGAAAACGTGTCTGGATGGCTGCATATACACATGTGTATATCTATACACGTGTGCACTTCCTCGCCAATCCAGTGTGCAAATGAGAAGTAGCCACGTGGACCATCTCGACTCAGTGCAACAATAATCAATATGGTTGAGGCAATCCAAAAACATCAATGAATTCAAGACAACATGACAAGTGCGAGCATATCTCAAGTGGTCGAGCAAACAAACTTTAGCCCAAACAACAAAGAAAATCCAAGCATTTTTAAATGCAGCAAAAATACATCAGCAACATGATCGAAGCACGCTTCAGCCCAGTATTTCAAACACGAAAATACAGCATAAACATGTGCAGGAAAGCAAAACTGGTTCAAGTATATTCAAGTTACAAGTGCTCAACTGGTCAAGACAGTTCAAAAGTTATGCAATGTACCAAGTGCACGAGGCAGGAGAAAAAATCAGCAAAGTTCAAGGCAGTGTTCAAACAGTCAGGTGGTCGATTTTTTTAGTGCATCTCAATATGTTTCAAGTCAAGGGAAACACATGTGTACATACATGATACAATACACAAGGAGACAACAGTCACATGAATGGAAAATGGTGTGCAAGCATGAATCCACAAAATTGTTTCTAGATATTCCATGCTTTCTCAAATTCATGATGTAGGTTCAAGTTACACAGTGTACACAGCAATTGGAGCTCATGCATGGAAGTTGAAAATTAAACAACATACTCATGTAACTGCAGTATGGTGATGGCACATGCAATGAAGGTCAGCTTAGACTTTTGTACATGAAAGTGTACAAGCAGCATCTTACAAATATGAAGTCAATGAAATTGAAGTGCTCAAGACAACAAATGAATATGCATGACATGTACAAGCCAATAGTCAAATGTCACATTGATTCTAGGAATACACAGGAATGCTTCAAGGTTGAGCCAAGTCAAACCAAATGGAAGTGTACAATTTCATATTTAGGTGCAACAAAGTTCTAACACAGACATGTGCAACTCAGTGATATAATGGAGTGAGCTTATGTCAATGCATACACAATTAAGCATAAATGTAAAAGGATGCAAAAAGGAGTCCACAAATACATGGTAATTAATTCCAACATTGGTCAGGTCAAACCAGAATGGGTAAATTTACTTTCAGATATACACAAGTGACTAGCTTTAATTTTGGCTAATCAAGTTTACAATTTAAGCCTTTCCAGTTTTCTTATTATACAAAAGTTCATAAGGAGTTATATGAGTTAAGGGTCTAATTGAAATTCTATTTAAAATATAGCAAGCTGTTGCAACTGCCTTAGCCTAATTTTTTTTGGTAAATTACTATCAGATAACATAGTTCTCGCACATTCTTGTATCATCATATTTTTAAGTTCAACTGCTCCATTTTGTTGAGTGGTTTTAGGAATAGAAAAATAATGTGTTATTCCCTTTTTATTACAATATTTTTCAAAGTTTTAGTTTTCGAACTCTCCGCTATGGTCACTACGTATTGTTTTGATTTTTAGTGATAATAAATTTTGAATCCTTTTAGAAAAAGTTTTAAATTGATCAAAAGGATCACATTTATTTTTAAGAAACAAAGTCCAAGTAAATCTAGAAAAATCTTCGACTATTACGTAAACATATCTATTATGATTTATCGATTGAATTTGAGATGGACCAAATAAATCCATATGAATTGACTCTAATGGTTTTGAGGTAGTAATTTCCTCTTTTGGCTTAAAAGAACTTCTCATTAATTTCCCGAATTGACAAGCATCACATAAGTTATTAACTTTAAATTTCATTTTGGGTAATCCTCTAATTGAATCTAATTTACAAAATCCTAGAGATGTGTTTGAAATTTATATGACCAAATCTGTTATGCCAGATCCAGGGGTCACTTGTATTGGCCATAAGACATAGATTATCGCTAGAGATTTTCATACTCAATATATATATATATATATATATGTGTCTTCCTATCTCCTTCGAATATTACTTTTGAATTCCTATCTTGTACAAAATATTTTTCCATTTCAAAGTTTATTTTATAACCCTTATCGCAAAGTATACTTATGCTTAGCAAGTTGTGTTTTAGACTCCTAACCAATAAAACATCAGAAATAATAGGAGTTTCAGAATTACCGACATTACCGATCCTAATAATGTATCCTTTAGAGTTATCTCCGAAGTTCACCATTCCACCATCTTCATATGTCAGATTATTGATTAATTCGGGATTTCCCGTCATATGTCTCGAACTACCACTATCCAGTATCCATTTGCCCTTTTTAATTTCCGCCAACCGCTTTCTAGAATTTGAATTTTCAACAGCCAAGTAACACACCAGTTTGGAATTTGAATTTCCATCAGCTACCTTTTCATAATTTGAATTTTCAATAGCCACCATTTTAGAATTTGAATCACCAATAACCACATCAACCATCATTTCAATTTTGATTTTTCAAAAGTCATAAAACACATCTTTTCCCGTATTAAATAAAATTTCAGTAGATCACATGACTTTTCAACACGATTATATGCATACTCTTTCAACGTTGGTACAACGCATGAATTGACACTAGTGTTAACAAATATTTTAAAATTTTCCATTTAATTTTTTTTTTCAAAAATCAGATTATGAACTTTTTGAAAGACCTTGTGTGATGGCATGGGATTTCGCTCGATCCGAATCGATCGTTAAACCGACTAAGACCGTTCGAAACCCATGATCGTTTTGAGAACAGGACAAAATAGAACACAAACAGAAGAACATTTCATTGTATATTACAACAATTCCATCATAATACAAGAATATACAGAGTATAATTGAATAAATTACATTCGACAAATATCAGAGATTAGAATAAATTACAAGGCAGCAGAAAAACAATAGAAAACACAACTAGAAGTAACACACGGATACAGAGCTTTCCGAGTATCGTTCCAGCTGTAAATCAGGATCCTGTGAATATAAATCTGCAAAACCAAAACTACTTGCTGCCCGTGTCGAAAATAGGGGCACCCAGAGTTTAGGTTAAAACAATAAACTCCAGGTCAGTCATGTGACTGGTGTGAGAACTAAAACAGTTATTTAAAACTTTACTTTAAAAGAGAGTAATTCAAGGGACCACGACGTATAACACGGAACGGGTTGTCTCCCAAGAATACCAGTGCATAGAAAATACAACGCAATGCTTTTTCGAAAAATGAAGCTATTATAAGACCCAGGTCCCATCACACAATGCAACGCAAGCCGGAGGATAGGGTTTTTACCTTATAATAGCCAAGAATGCTTGATACGTTTAAAACAAATCATTTGATACTATTGTAAGTGTATAGTGTATAAAACAACTTCAAATCATAAGTATCAATCATAGATGGCATGTAACACCCCACCTCCGCTAGGGTCACTCACAAAGGAAATGCACTAGCTTTGGTGGAGTATTATCTAGGTAAACATACACAGAAATATTACAAGACAGTACCTAAATAAAACAGCGGAAGGAAAACTCAAATTTCATTGCTTTAAAATCTAGTAAGGTCTAAAGCCTTTTACATCAAAATGTTATTAAGTCAATTACATCGAAATCTGTCTTGCAATAGTAAAGAAGCATAAAACCATAGTTATAAATCATTCCCCAATAAAGCAAAGCAAGCCATAGCCAAGAGAAATCCAAGCCATACATGAAAGAGCTTTGGAGCTTGGTAAGATTTGAACTAAGCTGTATTCCCACCCTGCGAACCTGGGGGGGGGGGGGGGGGGGGACGGAAGAAAATGAGGCGAAACAAAATGGGTCAGTCATAAAGACTGAGTAAGTCCTAGTGACTTTCAGCATAAAAACAGGTAAATATAACATGGCATGAATAAACTGAAAGTAAACATAAGCATGATGACAAGATAAGCTACAGGAAAGATAACTAAGAATAACCTCATATGGTTTTTGTCAAGTATAACATCGCCAGGTTTCCATTCAAGATAAACTAAGTATAATTTCGCAAGATTTCTATCAAGCATCGCAAGATTTCCCTACTTTACCATTAAAATATTTCTATGATATCTATTTGCTCTGCACCAACCGTACTAGTATCCCAACCCGCGTCATGTGTTGATTATAAAATGATCCCTTGCCCAATGTCATGAAATGATCCATTACTTGGTCTCACGAAACGATCTATTAATCGATCGGCTCCCTATAAGTCCTATCTCGTTCATGTGTCTGTGTCATACGGCCCTATCACGAATGTAGTCACCTGTGCTAGGTCCACCATAGGGTGTATCAAGCCCTAGGGTGCCAACCACCGACACGAATCAAGCACGCACAGTGTAAACCTACTGGTGCCCAATGCCTGCTTTTTCAACTCCGGACTACGTGCACGACCGTAGTCCGCCTGAACCTACACTGGCGCACCAACTCAGTCGTCGTTCTGGTCGCTTACAATCAGCCCAGTAATCGTGCCCCACCCTGCCTAGTTCCAGGGTACCATGATACATCTAGTGGGTTACTGCTGAAAAGGACCACGTAACTAGGGTATCCGTCCAGCAGGTTAAGTGTTGTCATTTAAATTCGAGAATTAACCCCATCAGTCTAGCATGTCAAGTTGGTTAAGTGTGGTCATTCAAGTTCGTGACTTAACCCGTCTACGTGTCATGTCAAATTGGCTAAGTGTTGTCGTTCAAGTTCATGACTTAGCCCTACGAATCATGTGTCAAGTTGGTTAAGTATGTTCAAGCGGTTCGTGACTTAACCCTATCACGTGGCATTAATTCATTAATGCACTTCAACATCTCACATTAGACTAACTGTTGTGGTCACTGGATTTGCCGGGCGGTTCCGGGCAGATTTACACCACAACATAGTCTAACCTCGGGTCTTACGTGCGATATGACCAACTACCCACATTGGATCCTATTGTTTGCAGCCACTGGATTTGCCGGGCAGTTCCGGGCAGATTTACACTGCAAACTCAAACCAACCTCGAGTTGGCCATTTTCAAGTTTTTCTAATTGTCATGCCCATATTCGAGTTTTCATGTCAAAATTCATGTTGAGTTTTCATGTCATGTTTCCTATCAAATCATGTCTAGTTTTCAAGTCAAGTTTCATATAAAGTCGATGTCAGGTTCGTGTCCATATCCAGGTTCAAGTTATAACAGCGTTCATGTTTCAAGTTTTGCCTATTATCGAGTTCATAATTCATGTTCATAACCAACTCATGTTTTTGCCTATTCTACCCAAATCGTATTCCCATCGCACGTGAATGCGAATCGTTCTATAATACAAACAAATCGAAATCTCGAAATAGAGGGAATAGCATCAAAACTATGATAGGCAAAAGAGATGAGCATAAAGCGATAAAAAGGGGGGGTTTACAAGACTAGCATGACATAACTTGAGATAATTGGTTACCACATCACTGACATATAAAATTCCAAATCTAGCAAGATAAGGCGATGGTCATGATAAACACCGACTTAAAAGAATAGGCGTGCAAAAGCATGCCAAATACAAGAATAATGGATCTAGTGGTTTTGTTGTACATAATTGCGAATAAACTAAGCAAGTCACACCCTAGGTATATGATTCAACAAAATGTCAATTCGGTGCACAACATGGTTTTCAACTATGGTGTCATGGGCATGAACAATCAACTATAATAGTCTTAGGCAATTAACCCCAACAGTCATTGGTACAAATCTCATAGCCATGAATCATAAGCGACTCATCACATGATCATGGATAATTATCAAAAATAGTTGTAGGCAAACAGTCATGGACAATTAACAGTAATAGTTTCAAATTCATGGTCCTAGATAATGGTCTTATGTTCATAATCATAGGTAATAATCCTCATACTCAAGAGTCATAGGTGATTAACCACAATTGTCCTTGTCATAGTCATAGGTAACAGTCTTACGTTCACCGTCATAGGCATAGGCATAGTCTTATTAGTCATAGGCGGTCTTATGTTCACCGTCATAGTCACAGGCATAGTCATATTAGTCATAGGCAGTCTTATGTTCTCAGTCATAGTCCTTGTCCATTAACAATACATTCAACGTCACAGGCATGTTAAGGTTATAGACACGAGAGAGTTTAATTTACAACATGAATAGGTCCGAAAGTCAAGATCCAAGACGAACAAGAATAGATAAGAGTCAATCACCATACATAGATCCAATTCCAATTTACAACATGGATATTAAGTTTACAGCTTTTATCTAGAAGTAACTTGAACTTACTTTGATTGGCTAAGAGAGGACAAATCGATTCGTTGTCGCGTTGAAACGTCTAACTTGATTAATCTTCTGATTTGATTTAATATGGTCTAGGCGTCGTTGCAGAAGCTTCAATCTCTAGTTTGAATTGAGTTGCTTAGGTTGATGTTGATTAGCTTCTAGTTTTGATTCCAGCAGAGTAGCGACGCCATTTTTATTTTTATTTAAAACAGAGGCAAAGTAGAAGCAGAATAGAATTGTGTAGAGAAGGCTAGGTTTGGGGCTGTTTAAATAGGTTTAGGCAGATGAATCTGGACAGAAATCGGACTAGATACATCAGAACGAACACTGGCCCAAAAATGGGCTCGGGGACCTGGTCCACACCCAAGTCGACTGACCAGTCGACCTGGGGGGAGGGGGGTCGACTGCCCAGTCGACTCCCCAGTCTACCTGGGTCTGCGTTTGAAATTTGAAATTTGAATTCGAATTTGAGATGTTTTGAACTCTAAATATTCCTGAAACTTCGGAGGGTCATATCTCCCTCATACGGACTCCGATTCTCGCAAACTCGGACTCGTTTCCAAGCAGAATTTCGAGACGGACGCAATGACACAACCCGTTTCCCTTGATTCTGAACTTAAAATTTAATTCTACCTTGATTTATGATTTTAACATGTTGTTAAAATTTTGGTTGTTACATTCTCCCTTCCTTAAAGGATTTCGTCCCCGAAATCTTCAAGTTAAGGAGAATGTGTCCTACCATCCAACCATCCATCTACTCAATCATCAATCACAGGCATCCATCGTCCTTAATAGATTTCTAATGCTGTATGAACATATGCAGAAAGTGTGTGTATATGTTCCTTGCCTAATGCAAATGATCAGGCCTGATTGATCTTCTTAATGCAAAATACGTCTAGTGCCATGAGTCCAACATGTATGCAAATAGTCCTAGTCACAATAACACTACATGTGTGCACAAACATCCATCCATATGCAACATCCACATGATAACACATTCGAATTCATCCATAAACAAGTATAAACACTCATGCATATGCAATATGAAAGGTGACTGAGCCGATCTAGTGCCTAATGTGTAAATGCTTCCACGAGCAACCACTAGCAACCACTTGCATCCATTTGCAACCACCAATCATAACATGTCTCAAACACATGTTAGTTCTAGGCAAATAGTCATGGACAATTAACAGTAATAGTTTCAAAGTCATGGTCATAGATAATGGTCTTATGTTCATAATCATAGGTAATAATCCTCATAGTCAAGAGTCATAGGTGATTAACCACAATTGTACTTGTCATAGTCATAGGTAACAGTCTTACGTTCACCGTCATAGGCATAGGCATAGTCTTATTAGTCATAGGCGGTCTTATGTTCACCGTCATAGTCACAGGCATAGTCATAGGCAGTCTTATGTTCTCAGTCATAGTCCTTGTCCATTAACAATACATTCAATGTCATAGGCATGTTAAGGTTATAGACACGAGAGAGTTTAATTTACAACATGAATAGGTCCGAAAGTCAAGATCCAAGACGAACAAGAATAGATAAGAATCAATCACCATACATAGATCCAATTCCAATTTACAACATGGATATTAAGTTTACAGCTTTTCTCTAGAAGTAACTTGAACTTACTTTGATTGGCTAAGAGAGGACAAATCGATTCGTTGTCGCGTTGAAATGTCTAACTTGATTAATCTTCTGATTTGATTCAATATGGTGTAGGCGTCGTTGCAGAAGCTTCAATCTCTAGTTTGAATTGAGTTGCTTAGGTTAATGTTGATTAGCTTCTAGTTTTGATTCCAGCAGAGTAGCGACACCATTTTTATTTTTATTTAGAACAGAGGCAGAGTAGAAGCAGAATAGAATTGTGTAGAGAAGGCTAGGTTTAGGGCTGTTTAAATAGGTTTAGGCAGATGAATCTGGACAGAAATCGGACTAGATACATCAGAACGAACACTGGCCGAAAAATGGGCTCGGGGACCAGGTCGACACCCAAGTCGACTGCCCAGTCGACCTGGGGGGGGGGGGGAGGGTCGACTGCCCAGTCGACCTGGGTCTGGGTGGGAAATTTCCCACCCAGTCTATTCGGCGTTTGAAATTCGAATTTTGAATTCGAATTCGAGCTGTTTTGAACTCTAAATATTCCTGAAACTTCGGAGGGTCATATCTCCCTCATACGGACTCCGATTCTCGCAAACTCGGACTCGTTTCTAAGCAGAATTTCGAGATGGACGCAATGGCGCAACCCGTTTCCCTTGATTCTGATCTTAAAATTTAATTCTGCCTTGATTTATGAATTTAACATGTTGTTAAAATTCGGGTTGTTACATTCTCCCCTCCTTAATGGATTTCGTCCCCGAAATCTTCAAGTTAAGGAGAATGTGTCCTACCATCCAACCATCCATCTACTCAATCATCAATCACAGGCATCCATCGTCCTTAATAGATTTCTAATGATGTATGAACATATGCAGAAAGTGTGTGTATATGTTCCTTGTCTAATGCAAATGATCAGGCCTGATTGATCTTCTTAATGCAAAATACGTCTAGTGCCATGAGTCCAACATGTATGCAAATAGTCCTAGTCACAATAACACTACATGTGTGCACAAACATCCATCCATATGCAACATCCACATGATAACACATTCAAATTCATCCATAAACAAGTATAAACACTCATGCATATGCAATATGAAAGGTGACTGAGCCGATCCAGTGCCTAATGTGTAAATGCATCCACGAGCAACCACTAGCAACCACTTGCAGCCACTTGCAACCACCAATCATAACATGTCTCAAACACATGTTTACACCCAATTGTTCCTACCTAAAGGTATAGCCGAATGGTAGAAGCAAGTAAAAACCTTGTGCCCATTAGGCCATGTCAAAACTGGAAATATATGTCACATATATACTGATCAGGAGAAGAACTCCCTAAGCACCAGCCCCGGAGACCGAAATCAACATCAGGCTGACACCCAAAGAATTACTCAATCAAACCAATATACGTTTCGAGGAAACTAAGCATGATGGACTCCTTTTAGGTCACAAGGGAATCCCTTCCTAAAACCAACCCGTATCCTATAAAACCCAAAGAGTTTAGTCAACCCAACGGACACCCTCAAGCCCCAAAATGTATTACTAACAGATGAGTCATACTCCCTATGGGGTTTGCAACAGAAATTTGATTGAGAATAGGACCGAGAGGAAAAAGATAACATGCAAGTAAGCTCTACATGAAAAGAGGGACCAAGGATATACTCTTAAAAAGAGATATGATGCACGTATCTAGTCTTCAATCTTCTAAGTCGCGTTTCCTTGAGCTTAACTCCATTGTGCTTTGACCGTCTTTAACTTCACAGATTCTTAATTCTTGTTTCCAAAATATGAGTTGGAACTCATTTCACTGTTGCCTCTCGTTCCACTTTCACTTATCCTCCTTCTAGTATACTCGACTCAAACTTAACTATGTACTCATGGTTTCATGCAAGCTCTCCAAAATTCACTAGTGAATCTTGGATCTCGTTCACTTACTAGGAGGTATTCCACACAGAAGAACTATCTCTTGAAAATAACAAATATCAACCATGTTGCCAAATGTACTTACTAAGGTGACTTTCTACAACTCATGCATAAGTGAAATGAACCATCCGCCTTAGTGGTGAACACTACTCGAGCGGATCAATAAATGTATCAAGAGATTCTAGGTAACTAATCATGAGAGAACCCTGAAGGTTACATGCGACTTCGAGGGTATTACCGAGGCAAGTCAAGAGTCTAACTACACTCTTTTCAAAACTGAGAATATCACCCTTACTGGATAACTACTCCGGACTACGTGCACGACCGTAATCCGCCTGAACCTACACTGGCGCACCAACTCAGCCGTCGTTCTGGTCTCTAACAATCAGCCCAGTAATCGTGCCCCACCCTGCCTAGTTCCAGGGTACTATGATACATCTAGTGGGTTACTGCTGAAAAGGACCGCGTAACAAAGGTTTCCGTCCAGCAGGTTAAGTGTTGTCATTTAAATTCGAGACTTAAACCCATCAGTCTAGCATGTCAAGTTGGTTAAGTGTGGTCATTCAAGTTCGTGACTTAACCCGTCTACGTGTCATGTCAAATTGGCTAAGTGTTGTCGTTCAAGTTCATGACTTAGCCCTACGAATCATGTGTCAAGTTGGTTAAGTATGTTCAAGCGGTTCGTGACTTAACCCTATCACGTGGCATTAATTCATTAATGCACTTCAACCTCTCACATTAGACTAACTGTTGTGGTCACTGGATTTGTCGGGCGGTTCCGGGCAGATTTACACCACAACATAGTCTAACCTCGGGTCTTACGTGCGATATGACCAACTACCCACATTGGATCCTATTGTTTGCAGCCACTGGATTTGTCGGGCGGTTCCGGGCAGATTTACACTGCAAACTCAACCCAACCTCGAGTTGGCCATTTTCAAAATTTTCTAATTGTCATGCCCACATTCGAGTTTTCATGTCAAAATTCATGTCGAGTTTTCATGTCATGTTTCCTGTCAAATCATGTCAAGTTTTCAAGGCAAGTTTCATATAAAGTCGATGTCAGGTTCGTGTCCATATCCAGGTTCAAGTTATAACAGTGTTCATGTTTCAAGTTTTGCCTATTATCGAGTTCATAATTCATGTTCATAACCAACTCATGTTTTTGCCTATTCTAACCAAATCGTATTCCCATCGCACGTGAACGCGAATCGTTCTATACTACAAACAAATCCAAATCTCGAAATAGAGGGAATAACATCAAAACTATGATAGGCAAAAGAGAAGAGCATAAAGTGATAAAAAGGGGAGTTACAAGACTAGCATGACATAACTTGATATAATTGGTTACCACATCACTGACATATAGGATTCCAAATCTAGCAAGATAAGGCGATGGTCATGATAAACACCGACATAAAAGAATAGGCGTGCAAAAGCAAGCCAAATACAAGAATAATGGATCTAGTGGTTTTGGTGTACATAATTGCAAATAAACTAAGCAAGTCACACCCTAGGTATATGATTCAATAAAATGTCAATTCGGTGCACAACATGGTTTTCAACTATGGTGTCATGGGCATGAACAATCAACTATAATAGTCTTAGGCAATTAACCCCAACAGTCATTGGTACAAATCTCATAGCTATGAATCATAAGCGACTCATCACATGATCATGGATAATTATCAAAAATAGTCCTAGGCAAATAGTCATGGACAATTAACAGTAATAGTTTCAAATTCATGGTCATAGACAATGGTCTTATGTTCATAACCATAGATAATAATCCTCATAGTCAAGAGTCATAGGTGATTAACCACAATTGTTCTTGTCATACTCATAGGTAACAGTCTTACGTTCACCGTCATAGGCATAGTCTTATTAGTCATAGGCGGTCTTATGTTCACCGTCATAGTCACAGGCATAGTCATATTAGTCATAGGCAGTCTTATGTTCTCAGTCATAGTCCTTGTCCATTAGCAATACATTCAACGTCATAGGCATGTTAAGGTTATAGACACGAGAGAGTTTAATTTACAACATGAATAGGTCCGAAAGTCAAGATCCAAGATGAACAAGAATAGATAAGAATCAATCACCATACATAGATCCAATTCCAATTTACAACCTGGATATTAAGTTTACAGCTTTTATCTAGAAGTTACTTGAACTTACTTTTATTGGCTAAGAGAGGACAAATCGATTCGTTGTCGCGTTGAAATGTCTAACTTGATTAATCTTCTGATTTGATTCAATATGGTGTAGGCGTCGTTGCAGAAGCTTCAATATTTAGTTTAAATTGAGTTGCTTAGGTTGATGTGGATTAGCTTCTAGTTTTGATTCCAGCAGAGTAGCGACGCCATTTTTATTTTTATTTAGAACAGAGGCAGAGTAGAAGCAGAATAGAATTGTGTAGAGAAGGCTAGGTTTGGGGCTGTTTAAATAGGTTTAGGCAGATGAATCTGGACAGAAATCGGACTAGATACATCAGAACGAACACTGGCCCAAAAATGGGCTCGGGGACCAGGTCGACTGCCCAGTCGACCTGGGAGGGGGGGTCGACTCCCCAGTCGACCTGGGTCTGGGCGGGAAATTTCCCGTCCAGTCTATTCTGCGTTTTAAATTCGAATTTTGAATTCGAATTCGAGCTGTTTTGAACTCTGAATATTCCTGAAACTTCGGAGGGTCATATCTCCCTCATACGGACTCCGATTCTCGCAAACTCAGACTCATTTCCAAGCAGAATTTCGAGACAGACGCAATGGAGTAACCCATTTCCCTTGATTCTGATCTTAAAATTTAATTCTACCTTGATTTATGATTTTAACATGTTGTTAAAATTCGGGTTGTTACACGGCATAAGTGCCCCATCCCACTATGTCGCCATACTAGGCTCTACAAATAAAACCGAAATACACGTATTGGAAATTGGATTTCCATCACGAGTCGAGGCAAGGGGCAAGCTCCTCTCCACTTCGAGACACTCTAGCAAATGTCCCAGGACTACACACTCTGGGCAGCCACTTGGGTCGGTTGGGCCAGTCCTCTCTTACGTTTGAGGATTAGTTATTCCTGAACACACGTTTCCCGGTCCTTACAGACCTAAAATCGAGGCGCCTCATTCCAACAACCACATAGGTGAAAAGTATATAAATGTCAGGGTTGGTAAGTCACTGACACCACCAAAGCTAGAAAGAAACGTCATGTTCTCCCAACGGTCTGTATCCCGTTTTTGACTCATACCGAGGTGTGAGGCTCGCGAATCCACGCTATACACAAAGCTATGCCATGTAGGTCGTGCTTTGATCATCAACCACAAGACTTTGGTTTTCAACAGAAGCCTTGATCAATTGCCACTTAGGCGTGCCACACAGGCAATTCATGCCATGCGATTGATATCTATCGATATATAACCTCTAAGCTCGTATGCTCAGAGAAGGGCGTTAAGCAAGAGAATAAATTCTCTGCCGCCAAACAGATATATATCTAACAGAAATCAATCGACACAGAATAAAATCCAGTGTTAGACACACAATCCATTTACAAGTTCGTTCTGGGTCTGAACGAAACCGGAGGCACTTTCCTCGCATATCCATCGATCTCCAAGTACGTCTGGGCGACCACCAACTGATTCTCTCCTCTTGGGTGTACAGCCCAATCAAGATCATCAGTAATCACCCAAACGATGTGAAGACTTCTGGTCTTCAACCACCGTCTTCATCTTTGACATATCGTCGAATCGGTTATTCAGAATGGGTATAAACCCGGCCTTTCTGAATAACCCGTGTATATAGTAAACAAATGTTACACAAACACAACATACGCCTCATTCCAATTCAGTAGCCACTAACCGTAAATCAGCAAGAGAACAATTTCCCAAACATTAACCCCGAAGGCCGAAACCAACATCAGATCAATACCCAGGAAACCATTCTTCTTAGCTAACCTACAGCTAGTTTCTAAATTTCATATTCTTAGGGAAAGGTTCCTATTAATTTTATCAAAGATAAATTCTTTAAATTTATTCTTTAATCTTCCTTTGGATGTCATATCAAACCAAATTATGGTATTTCAAACTAGACGGGATTAGCGAACCACACTGAAGTAATTATTTATTTTATTTCCCAATCCCAACCTATCCATTCCATGAAGCAAAACTGGTAATACTCCATATCTAATACCACGGTGTTATCGGTAAAATTAATTACCATTCCACGTTCAAATCTAATTACAGATTTGACTATCGTTTTGGAGCAAAATTGGTAATACTCCAAATCTAATACCACGGTGTTATCGGTAAAATTAATTACAATTCCACGTTCAAATCTAATTAAATATTTGACTATCGTTTTGGAGCAAAACTGGTGATACTCCATTCTCGCTCACTTTCTAAATTTGATAATTTAGACTATCAATTCACATTTCAATCTAATTACAGATTCATTAAAACTCCTTTTATGTGACGACCCCAAATCCCGTACTGACGGAGACAAGGGTAATCTTTGGAATATAACACAAAAACAGATAAAAGCAGAACAAAATTAAATAAATACACCAAATAATGAACAATACAATATACTGGATAAAAGTAATCGTCAGAGTTACACAGTATACAGGATCTTACTTAGTACAAATACAGTTCAGCTATACATAAATGTCTATAGTGGAAAACAAACAAAATATGTACAATAGGAGCTGAACAGCATAAAAAAGAGATAAATGATAGAATCCATCTTCAGCTCCAGCTATCCAGAGAAAGAACCAGCTAAACCTGAAAACAAGGCTGCCCGTGTAGAAAAAGGGGCACCCGAGTTTGAAAGTGAAACAAACTACGAGTCAGTCATGGGACTGGTATGAGAAATCTACTCAACACATATATAATACGGCTAATCACAGGACCACGCCACTTTCGAGGAATGGGTTTACTCCATTGGATTGCTAGTGCTTTAAAACAAATCTTTCTTTTAAACAACGCAATGTATTTTATAAAAATGAAGCCATTATAAGACTCAGTTCCCATCACACAATGCAACGCAAACCGGAGGATAGAGTTTTTACCTTATAATGGCCAAAATATACTTGATACGAATAAAATAAAGGCATTTGATATTAGTGATAGTGTTTATATGTTTTGAAAACAATTTCAAATCATAACTATCAATCATAGACGGCATGGGTACCATATACCATGTCGTCATATATATATATATATATATATACAATCAAAACCGCACAGTCACGTATTTGGAAATTGGATTTCTGTCATGAACCAAGGCAAAAGATAGTCCTTACCGAATTCGAGACGCTCTAGCCCGCCCCTCAGGAACAGCCGCAACTGCCCCTTGGATCGTCAGGGTCGGTCCACTGATGTGGATTATTATGCCTGAACACTACGTCTCCCCGCCCTTGGGGTGTAAACGAGCCAACGAATGACTCCATCGGACCCGGATCGTCCGATCAAACCGAGGCGCCTCGCAACAGCAACAACCACACAGGTGAAAAGTATATAAATGTCAGGGCTGGTAGGTCAATGACACCACCCTAGCTAGAAAGAAACGCAGGCCCTCCCTGATGTCCTATCCCATTTCTGGTTCATACCGGGGTGTGAGGCTCGCGATTTTACGTTATACACAAAGCTACGCCACACAGGCGGTGCTTTGGTCATCACCACAAGACTTTACTTTTCAACAGAAGCCCTGATCACTGCATCTTAGCATGCCACACAGGCAATTCATGCCATGCGACTGATGTCCATCGATATACAACCTCTGAGCTCTTGCGTTTCAGAGAAGGGCGTTAAGCAAAAGAATAAATTCTCCGCCGCCAAACAGATGTATATTTAATCCACATAGAATAAAATCCAATGTCAGACACACAATCCATTTACAAGTCCGTCCTAGGTCTGAACGAAACCGGAGGCACTAAATACCTCGCAAACCCATCGATCACCACGTATGTCTGGACGATCACCACTCATTATTCATATTTCGGGATGCCTCCCAATCAGGACCTCGGTTACCATCCAAACGAGGTGAAGATCTCCGGTCTTCAACCATCGTCTTCATCTTCGACTTTTAATCGTCGGTCAATTATTTGAAATGAGAATTAACTCGGCCTTTTCACATAATTCACGTATATTTAGAATTTCAAATCAATTTATTTCAATGGTTAAATCATTCGACAATACCAATTTTGTTCTTTAATGTAATTTTCACACCAAACACATTCAACCATCAAATACCACATAAATCGAGCAAATTCGGTTTATTTCCATTCCATATCGTTTATGATATTTTATAACGATTTATCGCTATTTTTATTTATTTTAAAATAGCCAATTTATTCAAAACGACGCTTCGGGCCATAACGCGGCCGTGGCGCTGTTTTTCTTCAGATTTGATTTACACATATCTGAAAATATAACCATTGGATCTTCACACAATTTACATCATTAGAAAGGTCTTTTCAAAACGAATCCAACGGTTCCAGTTTCGAGAGAATCCGACGGTCGGATCTCCCGGTACAATCGTTTGAAGTTTCGATTTCAAAATACGAACTGCAGCGTCGTTATTCGACTAAATATAATTATATTTTTATATATATAAATATAATCGTTTCTGGCGTTGTTTTTCTTTAGATTTGAATTAAACATTCCAGACAATCCAACTGTTGGATTTTTACAAAGTTGGTGCCGTTGGAAAGATATTTCCAAGGCGAACCCGACGGTTGCGGTTTCGGGAAAATCCGATGGTCGGATCTCCCGGTATAATCGTTTGAAATCACGGTTTCAAAATGCGAACTGCACGGCCATGTTTCGTTTTAATTTTATTTATATTTATATGTTTATATAAATATAGTTCATTCAAAAATTCCTATATCGTTTTCACTTCAATTATTTCACTAACGCCTTTAAATTTCGGAAAAATTCGCCATAACCTCCTTTGTACGGGAGGGGCTGGGAAAATTCCCAAATAGCCACACGGGCGTCTCATGTCAAAAAGAAAAGGAAAAAGCCAAGCGGCTAGCCAATCAGGCTCATAAAATCATCACCCAAACAAAACAGTAAATGTGTACCTATTTGTCAGGCACAAAATTTTATCCCTCTTCTCTAGCCCCTTTGCTATAACCTGTTCAATAAATATACATGTACCTATATACAGTTCTTATCATTTATCATTTTCCATTTAACTTCATATTTGATTCCATTTGGTTTAAAAATACCATCCATTCTAATGTTGCATGCATAGGCAAAAATCATATCATTAACTAATTGATGAATATTTCGACTCATGCATATTTATTTGAACGAGTTGCTATTTTTAACACTTCACATTTCAACGATTTATGTATATAATAAAAATGTGATTTTTATTGTAAAACTATTCATTTCAAAACACTATAATTTTATATAGTTTATATAGATGATAAAAATAGGATTTTTATTATAAAACAATTTATTTTAAAACGAGATTATTTTACATAGTCCATATAGTCGATAAAAGGTGATTTTTATTATCAAACGATTTATTTCAAAATATGAATACTATTCAACACATGAATTTCTAATCAACGAATGAATATCGATTCACCACATGAAGGTTTTCTATAGTTTCTATATATAGATAAAAATGTGATATATAAAAACGCGAATACCATTCAACACATGAATTTCTAATCAATGAATGAATATCGATTCAACACATGAAGGTTTTCTATTCAATGAATAAATATAGTTTCAACAAATGAAAATAATTCAAACACATGAATATTATTCAAAATTTCGGCAGCATAATGGCAGGGTAGTTAAAACCGGGACCGTCCCTAGTACGGCTCCTCGCTCTACCTTAAAATCTCGCGGTTTTTGACAATGGGGATCATGCATCTAGTTCGCACGCAGGCGGCATGTATATATTTATTTCATTTCCACAAACTAATCCTATGTGGTTTCAACCAAATATTCCTCAACCACAAATGGGTATTTTTCAACCACAATCAATTAATATCAACCATAAACAATCCCAAACAACCATTCGCTATCAATCAATTTTCACACCAATCACAATCAATAAATATCGTCCATGGTTTGTGGACGAGGGGCATATATATATATATATATATATATATATAGCAATTCACTTCTATTTCAACACATATATAATTTTTACAATGCATATACATCGAACGTACGACTTATACAACGCTTATACAAGAGGTGTACAACGCTTATATAACTCATACATCGACTATATAATTTATACATCGTCGTTTTCCATATCGTTTATAAATTTGAAATCTCACATTGGGTTCCACTCCACCAAAAATAGCAGAAGACTCAGAAAAATATGCGGTCTTTTCTAAAATGTAGAAGGCGTCCACACGGTCACGATGTTTCCTGTTTCATCGAATTTCGTTAACACAGCAAAAAGATATGATTTATCAAAGTTTGCAACGGTTTAAAGATGTTAAAACTGTTAAAAATATATATAAGCCGTACCTCAGCTGAAAGGTTCAAAACTAGGTTTGCGATTTTCGATCAAACCATGAATCAATAGGAGGATCGGCCGATGCAGCGACGAAGAGGGAGGAGAGGCGCGTCTGCGCGCGGTGGTGGGGGCCCACTCGGTGGCGCCAGGTGACGGCGGCGGCGGTTTGAAGTCGCCGACTTCAGGGACCCGATTCTCCCTCCACAGGCCACGAAAAATTCCAAACTTTATATGGATTTGAAGATCTCGAGAAGATCTTCAAAAAGTTCAACTGTGGCACGAGCTAATTCGACGTGGATTGATCGGAAAATGAGGGGGAAGGTTTTGAGTGGTTTCCGTCGTTCGTCGGGGAGAGAGAAAAGAGGGATTTTCTAATTTTTTTTAAAAAAATTCTGATTGGTCGGTGGGTCTTTAAAGGGGTTTTCTGACACGACCACCAATTGAAACCCAACGACTGTCGTCCCTAGCGTTTTACCTCCATTCCAAACACAATGGGATATGTTTTGAAGGCCCATTCGAATGTTTCAGTCAGTTTTCCTTCAAATTTAAAATATATAACATTCAATATTCGATTTGAACGTACATTTCAATTTTCCAGGGCTACAAACTGATTCGAAAAATTCCAAAAAATAAATCTAGCTATGTTTTGACGATACGGTCCCAACAAAACTAGTTTCTTCGAATTCTGAGACTATTTGCAAAAAGGCCCATTTTTGGTCGATCCAATTTAACTATAATTGACCAAAACACATTTTCCTTTGCCACGCTCACATACTAGCTTCAAAAATTATGAAATTTGAAACCTAGCGATAACTTCACATCCCGGATTCAACAAAAGTGGTTTCGTCGAATTCCGAGGTCGTATGCAAAATGGCTAATTTCACGGGCTATATAAATTCCATAGCGACCTTTCTGAAAATTCATTTGGCCATAACTTTTGTTTTCCGCTATGAAAATTCAATTTTTCAGATTCGTTAGAAAGGTATTCACTAACAGATTTAAATATTTTTGGTTTCACTAAAATCCATTTTGTTTTGCACCCGGTACAGTCCGACAAAGTTTGAATTCAATTTTTGAAATTGCAGCGCCTTTTCAAGCCTTGTTTATAATTAGAATTAATTATATTCGTCTTCAATTGTCGATTCAAACTCACTTTTCATTGCCATTATTTAAAATATTTATTTTAAATATTTAAAATCCATTATTTTAGCCAATTTAAAATTTTTAAATTGGTTCAGATTTTCTGGGTCGTTACAATCTCCCCCACTTAAAACTTTTCTTCCCCGAAAAGGAACAAAGTCGAAAATGGTTTGATAAATCTACAATCACACAACACAACCAACAATCAAATTGTTTTAACTTCTCAAAAATATACTGATCAACTTCTATGCTCTTTTAAAATCATTCAGACTATAGAATTTAAAAGTGCACATCCATGGAAAGAAAATAACAACAGAGTAGAGAATTAAATGGTAATGCAAAGTAGGGTAAATGTACCTTGCACCGGAGTCAATCAGAGATATCTACTCGGCATTTGGGATAGGCTTTCTGAATGCTCTCCTCAGTTTCCCAAGTACAATCTCGCAGATCTCCACTCCATTGCACTTTGACTAAGTGAACCTTCTTGTTCCTCAGCTCCTTGGTTTCTTTGCCGATAATCTTTAGCGGCTCTCTTCTCACAGCTAATTCTGGAGTAATTTCTATGTCCTGTTGAGCTGCTTCTTCCACGATCAAGTCTGGATCATGAACGTGTTTTCGAAGTTGAGATATATGAAATACATCATGAACTCCAGGCAACCAGTCAGGCAATTTAACCCTATAAGCGAGAGTTCCGATCCGTTCCAGAATAGGAAACGGACCAATGAATTTGGGTGCCAACTTTCCAGTTTTACCGAACCGGATAACTCCTCTCATCGGCGATACTTTCAAATATACATAGTCGCCAACAACAAAGGATATATCTCTTCTTCTTCTATCGGCATAGCTCTTTTGTCGGCTTTGAGCGGCGAGTAATCGCTTCTTAATAAAATCGACTTTGTCGGCAACTTCTCGAATCATATCAGGCCCCAACACAAGTCTATTACCAGGTTCGACCCAACAAGCAGGGGATCGACACGGCCTACCATACAATGCTTCGAATGGCGACATTGTCAGACTCGTCTGGTAGCTGTTGTTATAAGAGAATTCAGCCAAATGTAGATGGCCTTCCCATGATCCACCGAAATCTATAACACAAGCCCGCAATAGATCTTCTAAAATACGATTCACCCTCTCAATCTGACCGTCTGTCTGAGGATGATAAGCGGTGCTCAAGCTCAACTTCGTTCCCAGCTCGACTTGAAATGCTTCCCAGAATTTGCTTGTGAATATTGTATCTCTATCACTGACTATACTGAGAGGCACTCCATATAGTCTAACTATTTCCCTGAAGTATATCTGTGCCAGACTCTGAGCAGTTCTTTTTGATCTGACAGGTATGAAATGGGTGGTCTTCGTGAAGCGATCTACGATCACCCAAATACTGTCATTTCCTTTTCTGGTTCTGGGCAGACCATCAATGAAATCCATTGAAATATGTTCCCACTTCCAACCAGGAACTTCTAGTGGCTGTAACAATCCAGCCAATTTATGTTGGTCGCTCTTGACTAGTTGGCAAGTAGGGCATCGGCTAACATATAAGGAAATGTCCATTTTCATCGACTTCCACCAGAAAGTGCGTTTAATGTCATTATACATTTTGATTACTCCCGGATGGATACTAAGTTTCGACTTGTGGCATTCATCCAGTACTTCCTTTCGAAGCTCAGGAATGTTAGGGACATAGATTCGACCTTTGAGCCTTAGAATTCCATCATTATCCAATTGAAAACTCGAGGGTTCGCCTTATTGAATTATCTCTCTGATCTTCTGAATGAAGTGATCATCCTCCTGAAGAGCAGATATTTTATCTAGCAATGAAGTCGTGATAATAAAACTGGCGATCGCTTCATTCTTTCGGCTTAACGCATCGGCCACGACATTGGCTTTCCCTGGAGTGTATATAATTTCAAAGTCATATGCTGCAAGAAACTCCAGCCAACGTTGCTGCCTCAGATTCAGGTCCTTCTGAGTGAACAGATCCTTTAGCGACTGGTGATCTGTAAACAGTTCAAATCTCTCTCCCAGTAGATAGTGTCTCCAGATTTTCAAAGCGAATACGATAGCTAATAACTCAAGATCATGAGTTACATAGTTTTTCTCGTGCGGCTTCAGTTGACGGCTAGCATAAGCAATCACTTGCCCCTTTGCATTAACACTGCGCCAAGGCCTTCTCTGGAAGCATCAGTCCAGACCTTTAAATCCTGGTTGCCATCAATGATGGTTAACACTGGAGCAGTCGTTAGTCTCAACTTTAGCTCTTCAAAAGCCTCCTCACTTTCTGGATTCCATTTGAACTTAGAGTGCTTCTTCGTAAGCTTCGTTAAATGACCAGATATCTTCGAAAAGTTTTTAACGAACTTCCGATAATAGCTAGCCAATCCGAGAAAACTGCGGACTTCAGTGGGGGTACTGGGCTGCTTCCAGTTTTGAATAGCTGTGATTTTACTTGGATCCACAACGATTCCTTCTTTTGATACGACGTGGCCCAGAAATTTCACTTCATCTTGCCAGAATATACATTTGGAAAACTTTGCTTTCAGTACATTTCTCCTGAGGATTTCTAACACTTGTTCCAAATGTTCTTCATGTTCGGCCTTTGATTTAGAGAAGATTAGAATATCATCAATGAAAACCAGTACAAATTTATTCAATACTCCTCTGAATACTCTGTTCATTAGATCGACGAAGTAAGCGGGAGCGTTACATAAGCCAAACGGCATTACTAACCACTCGTAGAATAAGTCGGGACCTCTGAATGCTGTCATTGGAACACACTCTTTGGCAATTCGAAGTTGATGGAAGCCTGTAGCTAGGTCCATTCTTGAGAATACTTGTGCTCCATTTAATCGATCCAACAAATCATCAATCCGCGACAATGGATATTTGTTCTTTATTGTCTGTTTGTTCAGATCACGATAATCCACGCATAGACGTAGAGTACCATTAGATTTTGGGACAAATACCACTGCTGCTCCCCAATCAGAGAAACTAGGCCTGATCAGACCCTTCCATACGAGCTGTCATGTTTGATTGTCTAATTCCTCTTTCTCTTTCAAGGACATTCTTAGAATAGCGTGAACTACCGGCCTTGCATTCGGAATTAAAGCAATTTTGAAATCTATTTCTCTCTGTGGAGGTAAGCGAACAACTTCTTCGAACACATCCGCATAGTTCTTGCCGACAGGAATATCTTTCACTAGATCGGGAATATTCTCTGTAACTTCAGGGGTATTTTCTATTTGGGCAGGGGAAACATCGAGAGCTGCATAGAAGTCCTTTCTATTTGATGTCGGGCCTTCACAGGGGATGGTTATATAACTTCCTGATTTAATCCTAGCCCTAACAACTCTCTCGGCGCATCTAACCTCTGCTTCATATTTGGTTAGCCAATCCAATCCAAGAATAATATCAAATTCATGACAATAGAGATAATAGGGAATTTATAGCAAGAAAAGGACACAGGTACTGCACAAATCCAACTGAGATTGATAGAACCCCCGACCGGATTCTGGACAGTCATTGGTTCCTTGAGCTTCCTCAAATTCAAATTTAGATTCTTTGCAGCACTCTTTGCAATAAAGCTTCGTGACTCGCCTGTGTCAAACAGTACTTTAACTGGAATGTTTTTGACCAATAAGCGTTCCTTCTAAAACATCAGATCTTCCTTGACTTGCTGAGGGATCAGAAGTTCCTGCTACTTCATTCACTTGAACTACTTCAGGCTTCTTCATCTTCCAGCAATCTTGCTTTACATGACCAAACTGATGGCATTGATTGCACCTTTTCTTTCCTTGAAAATCCTTCTTGGATTTAGATCCACCCTTTCTTCGTTCATTCCAAAATTTGCAACTTATTGCCAAATGTCCTTTTCTATTGCAGCTTGAGCACGTGGCGGCCGTTATTTGTTCGTTCCCAGATTCAGCCCTCTTTCTCTTGGCACTGGGCCTTTTATTGACCTCAGACCTCGTACTGGCTTCAGGATTATCAGTTTCCGACTCTTCTTTGTCACTACAACAGACTTCTTCTTCATCACGTAACATTCCTTGCTTATGGAGATCTTCATACTGATAAGCCATGTATATCATTTCTGAAAAAGGAAGCTTCACATTCCTCATCACACTATTATGATATCTCCTTTGCAGGCCATGGATAAATCTCAGATTCTTCCTCTTTGGATCTTGAATCAGATGAGGAGCAAAGTGAGTTCGTTGAATTTCTTATGATATTCTGGGATGGTCATATCACCTTGCATTAGATAAGAAAATTCATCACATAATCGCTCTGTCGCTTCGGGAGGAGTAAATCTTTCCAGGAAAATCACTTTGAATCTGTCCCAGGTGATACCACCTTCTGGATTATCTTTGATGATTGTTTCCCACCAGATTAATGCTTCTTCTTTGAGCGCCCAAGATGCTACTAACCGTTTTTGGTCATCCCTCAGCTGGATACGCTCAAAGATTCTTTCGACAGAACTCATCCAAGCTTGGGTTTGAATTATAGATTCATTGCCAGAGAACTGTGCTCCGTTCAGATTTCGATATCTCTTTAATAGAGCCTCTAGATCGGGTTCTGTATTCCTTCTGTTTCTGGCACTCATTTTTCTAGTACTTCTGCAATTAGAAGATCAAGTGTCAGGTCAAAGAAAAGATATATTTTTAAACATAGAAACATATACTTCAAGTGTAAATGTGTCTATCGAGATGTAATCTCATTCTGCTTTACTCATACTAGGATATTACCGATCCTATCTGTATAGAGTTACCCGTCCTAGAACACTACTGGTTCTATTTCTGACGAGTTCGTTCAAATGTTATATTCTAGAACTAAGCTTAACCAAAGCTCTGATACCACGTTGTGACGACCCCAAATCCCGTACTGACGGAGACAAGGGTAATCTTTGGAATATAACACAGAAACAGATAAAAGCAGAACAAAATTAAATAAATACACCAGATAATGAACAATACAATATACTGGATAAAAGTAATCGTCAGAGTTACACAGTATACAGGATCTTACTTAGTACAAATACAGTTCAGCTATACATAAATGTCTACAGCGGAAAACAAACAAAATATGTACAATAGGAGCTGAACAGCATAAAAAAGAGATAAATGATAGAATCCATCTTCAACTCCAGCTATCCAGAGAAAGAACCGGCTAAACCAGAATACAAGGCTACCCATGTAGAAAAAGGGGCACCCGAGTTTGAAAGTGAAACAAACTACGAGTCGGTCATGGGACTGGTATGAGAAATCTACTCAACACATATATAATACGGCTAATCACAGGACCACGCCCCTTTCGTGGAACGGGTTTACTCCATTGGATTGCCAGTGCTTTAAAACAAATCTTTCTTTTAAACAACGCAATGTATTTTATAAAAATGAAGCCATTATAAGACTTAGTTCCCATCACACAATGTAACGCAAACCGGAGGATAGAGTTTTTACCATATAATGGCCAAAATATGCTTGATACGAATAAAACAAAGGCATTTGATATTATTGCTAGTGTTTATATGTTTTGAAAACAATTTCAAATCATAACTATCAATCATAGACGGCATGGGTACCATATATCATGTCGTCATATATATATATATATATATATATATATATATATATATATATATACAATCAAAACCGCACAGTCACGTATTTGGAAATTGGATTTCCGTCATGAACCAAGGCAAAAGATAGTCCTTACCGAATTCAAGACGCTCTAGCCCGCCCCTCAGGAACAGCCGCAACTGCCCCTTGGATCGTCAGGGTCGGTCCACCGATGTGGATTATTACGCCTGAACACTACGTCTCCCCGCCCTTTGGGGCATAAACGAGCCAACGAATGACTCCATCGGACCCGGATCGTCCGATCAAACCGAGGCGCCTCGCAACAGCAACAACCACACATGTGAAAAGTATATAAATGTCAGGGATGGTAGGTCACTGACACCACCCTAGCTAGAAAGAAATGCAGACCCTCCCTGATGTCCTCTCCCGTTTCTGGTTCATACCGGGGTGTGAGGCTCGCGATTTTACGTTATACACAAAGCTACGCCACACAGGCGGTGCTTTGATCATCACCACAAGACTTTTCTTTTCAACAGAAGCCTTGATCACAGCATCTTAGCATGCCACACAGGCAATTCATGCCATACGACTGATGTCCATCGATATACAACCTCTGAGCTCGTGCGTTTCAGAGAAGGGCGTTATGCAAAAGAACAAATTCTCCACCGCCAAACAGATGTACATTTAATAGAGATCAATCCACATAGAATAAAATCCAATGTCAGACACACAGTCCATTTACAAGTCCGTCCTAGGTCTGAACGAAACCGGAGGCACTAAATACCTCGCAAACCCATCGATCACCACGTACGTCTGGACGATCACCACTCATTATCCATATTTCGGGATGCCTCCCAATCAGGACCTCGGTTACCATCCAAACGAGGTGAAGATCTCCGGTCTTCGACCACCGTCTTCATCTTCGACCACCGTCTTCATCTTCGACTTTTAATCGTCGGTCAATTATTTGAAATGAGAATTAACTCGGCCTTTTCACATAATTCACATATATTTAGAATTTCAAATCAATTTATTTCAATGGTTAAATCATTCGACAACACCAATTTTGTTCTTTAATGTAATTTTCACACCAAACACATTCAAACATCAAATACCACATAAATCGAGCAAATTCAGTTCATTTTCATTCCATATGGTTTATGATATTTTATAACGATTTATCGCTATTTTTATTTATTTTAAAATAGCCAATTTATTCAAAACGACGCTTCGGGCCATAACGCGGCCGTGGCGCTGTTTTTCTTTAGATTTGATTTACACATATCTGAAAATCTAACCGTTGGATCTTCACACAATTTACATCATTAGAAAGGTCTTTTCAAAACGAATCCAACGGTTCCAGTTTCGGGAAAATCCGAAAGTCGGATCTCCCGGTACAATCGTTTGAAGTTTCGATTTCAAAATACGAACTTCAGCGTCGTTATTCGATTAAATATAATTATATTTATATATATATATAAATATAATCATTTCTGGCACTATTTTTCTTCAGATTTGAATTAAACATTCCAGACAATCCAACCGTTGGATTTTTACAAAGTTGGTGTCGTTGGAAAGATATTTCCAAGGCGAACCCGACGGTTGCGGTTTCGGGAAAATCCGATGGTCGGATCTCCCGGTATAATCGTTTGAAATCACTGTTTCAAAATGCAAACTGCACGGCCACGTTTCGTTTTAATTTTATTTATATTTATATATTTATATAAATATAGTTCATTCAAAAATTCCTATATCGTTTTCGCTTCAAATATTTCACTAACGCCTTTAAATTTCGGAAAAATTCGCCATAACCTCCTTTGTACAGGAGGGGCTGGGAAAATTCCCAAATAGCCGCACGGGCGTCTCATGTCAAAAAGAAAAGGAAAAAGCCAAGCGGCTAGCCAATCAGGCTCATAAAATCATCACCCAAACAAAACAGTAAATGTGTACCTATTTGTCGGGCACAAAATTTTATCCCTCTTCTCTAGCCCATTTGCTATAACTTGTTCAATAAATATACATGTACCTATATACAGTTCTTATCATTTATCATTTTCCATTCAACTTCATATTTGATTCCATTTGGTTTAAAAATACCATCCATTCTAATGTTGCATGCATAGGCAAAAATCATATCATTAACTAATTGATGAATATTTCGATTTATGCATATTTATTTGAACGAGTTGCTATTTTTAACACTTCACATTTCAACGATTTATGTATATAATAAAAATGTGATTTTTATTGTAAAACTATTCATTTCAAAACACTATAATTTTATATAGTTTATATAGATGATAAAAATAGGATTTTTATTATAAAACAATTTCTTTTAAAACGAGATTATTTTACATAGTCCATATAGTCGATAAAAGGTGATTTTTATTATCAAACAATTTATTTCAAAATATGAATAACATTCAACACATGAATTTCTAATCAACGAATGAATATCGATACACCACATGAAGGTTTTCTATAGTTTCTATATATAGATAAAAATGTGATTTTTATACTTAAAACGCGAATACCATTCAACAAATGAATTTCTAATCAATGAATGAATATCGATTCAACACATGAAGGTTTTCTATTCAATGAATAAATATAGTTTCAACAAATGAAAATAATTCAAACACATGAATATTATTCAAAATTTCGGCAGCATAATGGCAGGGTAGTTAAAACAGGGACCGTCCCTAGTATGGCTCCTCGCTCTACCTTAAAACCTCGCGGTTTTTGACAATGGGGATCATGCATCTAGTTCGTACGCAGGCGGCATGTATATATTTATTTCATTTCCATAAACTAATCCTATGTGGTTTCAACCAAATATTCCTCAACCACAAATAGGTATTTTTCAACCACAATCAATCAATATCAACCACAAACAATCCCAAACAACCATTCGCTATCAATCAATTTTCACACCAATCACAATCAATAAATATCGTCCATGGTTTGTGGACGAGGGGCGTATATATATATATATATATATATATATATATATATATATATATATATTTATATATAGCAATTCACTTCTATTCAACACATATATAATTTTTACAACACATATATAACTTATACATCGAACGTACGACTTATACAACGCTTATACAAGAGGTGTACAACGCTTATATAACTCATACATCGACTATATAATTTATACATCATCGTTTTCCATATCGTTTTTAAATTTGAAATCTCACATTGGGTTCCACTCCACCAAAAATAGTAGAAGGCTCAAAAAATATGCGGTCTCTTCTAAAATGTAGAAGGCGTCCACACGGTCACGATGTTTCATGTTTCATCGAATTTCGTTAACACAGCAAAAAGATATGATTTTTCAAAGTTTGCAACGGTTTAAAGGTGTTAAAACTGTTGAAAATATATATAAGCCGTACCTCAGCTGAAAGGTTCAAAACTAGGTTTGCGATTTTCGATCAAACCGTGAATCAATAGGAGGATCGGCCGATGCAGCGACGAAGAGGGAGGAGAGGCGCATCTGCGCACGGTGGTGGGGGCCCACTCAGCGGCGCCAGGCGACAGCGGCGGCGGTTTGAAGTCGCCGACTTCAGGGACCCGATTCTCCCTCCATAGGCCATGAAAAATTCCAAACTTTATATGGATTTGAAGATCTCGAGAATATCTTCAAAAAGTTCAACTGTGGCACGAGCTAATTCGGCATGGATTGATCGGAAAATGAGGGGGATGGTTTTGAGTGGTTTCCGTCGTTTGTCGGGGAGAGAGAAAAGAGGGATTTTCTATTTTTTTTTTAAAAAAAAATTCTGATTGGTCGGTGGGTCTTTAAAGGGGTTTTCTGACACGACCACCAATTGAAACCCAACGACTGTCGTCCCTAGCATTTTACCCCCATTCCGAACATAATGGGATATGTTTCGAAGGCCCATTCGAATGTTTCAGTCAGTTTTCCTTTAAATTTAAAATATATAACATTCAATATTCGATTTGAACGTACATTTCAATTTGCCAGGGCCACAAACTTATTCAAAAAATTCCAAAAAATAAATCTAGCTATGTTTTGACGATACGGTCCCAACAAAACTAGTTTCAATGAATTCTGAGACTGTTTGCAAAAAGGCCCATTTTTGGTCGATCCAATTTAACTATAATTGACCAAAACACATTTTCCTTTGCCACGCTCACATACTAGCTTCAAAAATTATGAAATTTTAAACCTAGCGATAACTTCACATCCCGTATCCAACAAAAGTGGTTTTGTTGAATTCCGAGGTCGTATGCAAAATGGCTAATTTCACGGGCTATATAAATTCCATAGCGACCTTTCTGAAAATTCATTTGGCCATAACTTTTGTTTTCCGCTATGAAAATTTGATTTTTCATATTCGTTAGAAAGGTATTCACTTACAGATTTGAATATTTTTGGTTTCACTAAAATCCGTTTTGTTTTGCACCCGGTACAGTCCGACAAAGTTTGAATTCAATTTTTGAAACTGCAGCGCCTTTTCAAGCCTTGTTTATAATTAGAATTAATTATATTCGTTTTCAATTGTCGATTCAAACTCACTTTTCATTGCCATTATTTAAAATATTTATTTTAAATACTTAAAATCCATTATTTTAGCAAATTTAAAAATTTTAAATTGGTTCGGATTTTCTGGGTCGTTACATTTTACTGGGTTAAAGAACTAATGTCATTAAAAACACAGTTCATGACAAACCCAAATCACATTCTATTTATTATCGGGTTAAAGAACAAGTGTCATTTAAAACACCCTTCACGATAAACCCACAAATCAATTCTATTTACAACCTATTTCAAATCCAATTTATTTATTTAAAAACAAATGGGTTTTAATTTTAGTTCAAAACTAGTTCATTTTGATAAAAATCTATTTTTATCTTTTCAAATATGGAGGTTTTCCATCCCAAATTTTCCCAAATCATTTATTATGATTTTACACAAATTATTACTATTTTTAATAATTTTATCAAGGCCCGTACAGTCGATTTCCATCAACGGCCATCGAACTGCACTTACAGCGACCTTTTCCAAATTTGATTTGGACGTATCTCCAAAACCAACTGTTAGATTTCAAATTTCTAATATTCGTTAGAAAGCTCTTTTCTATACAAACCCAACGGTTCCGATTTTAGGAGAATCCGATGGTCGGATCTCCCGTAATGTCCGTTCGAAGTCAATGGTCGAAATTTACGAACTGTCGCGGCGCAGCGCGTTCTATTTAGGCCATTATATATATAATATATATATATTTCGTCGATTTCCCCTTTTGAACAAATTTTATAAATCGTTTCAAATTTGTTTCAAAAACAATTTCAACATTCATTTCAAATTCAAATCGATTTCAATTCTATTTCAAATTCGTTTTCTATTCAATTCAATTCCAATTCGTTTTCTATTCAATTCAATTCAAATTCGTTTTCTATTAAATTCAATTCAAATTCGTTTTCTATTCAATTCAATTTAAATTCGTTTTCTATTCAATTCAATTCGAATTAGTTATATATTCAATTCAATTCAAACTCGTTTTCTATTCAATTCAATTCAAATTCGTTTTCTATTCAATTCAATTCAAATTCGTTTTCTATTCAATTCAATTCAAATTCGTTTTCTATTCAATTCAATTCGAATTCGTTATATATTCAATTCAATTCAAATTCGTTTTCTATTCAATTCAATTCAAATTCGTTTTCTATTCAATTCAATTCAAATTCGTTTTCTATTCAATTCAAATTCGTTATATATTCAATTCAATTCAAATTCGTTTTCTATTCAATTCAATTCAAATTCGTTTTCTATTCAATTCAATTCAAATTCGTTTTCTATTCGATTCAATTCAAATTCGTTTTCTATTCAATTCAATTCAAATTCGTTTTCTATTCAATTCAATTCGAATTCGTTATATATTCAATTCAATTCAAATTCGTTTTCTATTCAATTCAAATTCGTTTTCTATTCAATTCAGTTCAAATTCGTTTTCTATTCAATTCAACTCAAATTCGTTTTCTATTCAATTCAATTCGAATTCGTTATATATTCAATTCAATTATAAAAACGAATATAATCGATATAAATATCGTTCGCGTCAAAATAGCGCATCTCTAATCAATACGGCTTTATATATTTCAATAATTCCGTTATTCTATTCAACAAATGAATATTTATCCTACTTAATACGTGAATCTATATTTTTATCAACACATGACTAATCTCAACGAATGAGTATTGTCCACGTGTGATTATTTTTGTTATTTAATATATTTTATAAAAATTATGGTATCTTTCGTTTGATTTCAAATCAGACTCCAACCGTAAATTAGTAAGAGAATGATTCCTTAAATATTAACCCCGAAGGCCGAAACCAACATCAGATCAATATCCAGGAGACCACTCACCTTATCTATTTTCCAGTTAGTTTCTAATTTTATATCTAATAAAGATGTAAATTTTATTGTTAAAATATTTCGTTCAACACATGATTAATCTCAACGGATGAGTACGGTCAACACATGAACCTTTATTTTATAATGATAAAGATGTAAATTTTATTGTTAAAATATTTCGTTCAACACGTGACTAATCTCAACGGATGAGTACGGTCAACACAGGAACCTTTATTTTATAATATTCTTTATTTTCTAAATTGGAATGAGGCCCAATCAATTACCATACAAAGTTAATTATATGGATTCCATACAACAATGTATATAATAGCAACGATACATAATCAACCATCATCTAAAGTGCACTACACTGTATAAGCATCAAATATAGATATCTAACGCTTATAACAGCCTGTCAATCAATCGATCGACATAGAATTAATTATTGGGATTAGTGTATGCCGTATTTTATCCCAATACCCGTGTGGGGTTTCAAACAATTAAACATAGATTTTATTTGTGCAGTTGGGCGATGTGTAAAATTTATCGTCCCAATCAATGTCATTCAAATAGGTGTACATAAACAAACCGTCCGGTTTGTAAACGAATATTTATTTATTCACATTCACGTTAAAAATTATATTTTTAACGACCAAATTATTTTATTCAACCTATGAATATTCTATTAGGTTCATTTATTAAATAAAATGATATATTTATTTTTCTAACTTATTTTAGAAAATTTCGGCGGCATAACGGCACGATACTAGAAACGGGACAAGGCCTAGCCTTATCCCCGGTCTAATAATGGCCCACGCCATACACATATCAATCAAATCCATTCCATTTCACCAAACAATCAAATTCAAATCAAATAATCTAACCAACTACACAACCAAACAAACAAGTCCATGGTCTGTGGACGATGGTGTCGGGTGCTACTAAACACTGTCTGCATCCTAGTATATATTTATAACTAGAAAAGGAGAGTTAAAGTGAGAATTTCTCACAGAGGGATCCACTCCGCCGTGCTTTGATGTTGAACTGCTGAACCATCTGGACCGGTTGAAATTCCAATTTAGTCCTTTTCACGCTGTTCAAATAAAAATTATATTTTTATTGCTTCATTCAATAAATAAAAATTCATAATTTTATTTCTACTTCATATATATTTTCAACGCTTCATTCTATATCAAAATTATATTTTTATATTTCTACTTCATATATGAAGATCGAATTTTTATAATCTCTACAATATAAAGATAATATTTTTATATTCTCCATTAAAAAAACATATTTTTATTACTTCTATTTTATAAAAATTACATCTTTCTCATTTTAAAACCACTTCTTGTTCATTTCAAAAATCACCTTTTTATTTCACTTCTTATATATAAAGATTATATTTTTATTACTCTAATTAAATAAAAATCATATTTTTATTAGACTAAAAATATAAAAACCATATTAGAAATACTCTACATAAGTAAAAGTGATATTTTTCTAATGTTGTTCATACCATAAAAATGAAATCCTTTTCTAATTAAAACTGGAATCTTTTTCATGTTAAACATCGTATCTTTGCAAAGTTAAAGATCTAATCTTTATAAAGTTAAAGATCTAATCTTTATAAAGTTAAATATCTAATCCTTATAAAGTTAAAGATCTAATCCTTATAAAGTTAAAGATCTAATCTTTACCCCCCTTTTCTCCTCGCTGTCTAGATGATAAATATCACATTCTGATCATAGAAATAAATAAAAATAATCAAAAAAAGATAGAAGGAGGCAAAAGAGACTTTCTGTGTGTATTGAAAAGGGGGGTGCTGCGTCGAATGGGATTTTGGGTTTGGGGCTCACGACTGGCGGGTAGGGCCATGGGGGTTCGAAGAAGAGGAGAGAGGAGGGGAAGGGGTTCGCGCAGTCGGAGGTGGCTCGACGCGGAGGGGGAACAAGGCGGCGCGGTGGTTGACTGTAGGGAGGGCGGCGGTTCAGGGTTTTGAACTCGGGGAAGAAGAGAGACGAGGAGAAGCAAACTGGCCAGGGGGGTGCGGCTATCACCTCACGGCGGCGGCGGCGGGTCACGATCGACGGTGGAGGAGGGATCGCGGCACCTTCGTTCGTTGCTTTTTTTCTCTCCTAACCTAATTTATGACGTGGAATGAAAGGAGAAAGGGGGTTAAGGGGAAGGGGTTTATTATATTTTTATTATATTAATATTTTATTTTATTTCCATAAAGCAACTTTTTATTTTAAACTCGAAATCGAGCCCACCGACTGTCGTCCCTAGCTAATTACCCCCATTCCGAACACAATGGGATATGTATCGTTGGCCAATTCGACTGTTTGAATCAGTTTCCGTTCAAATTAAAAATATAAATCAGTATATATTCAATTTGAACGTACATTAAATTACTGGGGTCACATACTAACTCGAAAAATTCTAAATATTTCTAGCCTCGTATTGACGATACGGTCCTAACAAAACTAATTTCATCGAATTCTGAGATCGTTTGAAAAATGGCCATTTTCCAGTCGATTAAAATCAACTGAAACTGGTCAAACGCGTTTTACTTCGCCACGCTCACATATTGATTCGAAAAATTATGAAAATTGGAATCTAGCAATCTCTTGAATCACGGATCCAACAAAAGTGGTTTTGTCGAAATCCGAGGTCGTTTGCAAAATTCCCATTTTTAAGGGCCAGAATTCCATAGCGACTATTCTGAAAATTCATTTGGACATAACTTTTGATTCCCGCTATGAAATTTCAATTTTTCGGATTCGTTGGAAAGATATTCTCAAATAGATTCTAATATTTTTGGTTTCGCTAAATTCCGGTTTATTTTGCACCCGGTACATTCATTTGAAGTTTGAAATCGAACTACCGCGCCATTTTCAATTCCTTTTATATTTAAAATAAAATAATTATATTCTAACGACGACATATATAACTATATTGGTTTGAATTCTTTTCAAATAAATTTTTCGTCGATGTTATTTAAAACAATCTATTTTAAATGTTCAAACTTCGCTAAATTCGCCAAAATAAAATTTTTAAATTGGCTCGTATTTCCGGGTTGTTACACCTTGCTTTCGTACCAATTAGGGATTGTGGAATGGATCGTTAAGGCAAAACTAACCCTAGAGGGGGTGAATAGTGTTTTTGAGAAATTAAACAAAACCTAAAATTTTTTTGATCTACTATATGAATCAAACACCACAGAAATAATCACAGACAAAGAATCAAACACAACACAAAGATAAACAAAATAAAATGCAGAAAAGGAAAGAACACACCGGATTTTATACTAGTTCGGGATTGCTACTACGTCCAATCCCACGCAACGCTGGATTGCGTAGAGTTTTATTACTAAATCAATATCCAATTACAACCTCCTTGATTTCACGGCTACAAGGGTAACACCGATTCCACACACTTGATCAAGTATACTCTCCTTGATTTCACAGCTACACGGGTTACACTACTCCCATTCCTTGATTTCACGGCTATAAGAAAAACACCGATTACCCAAACACTTCCCAAAAGATTACAGTAGCCCAATAACTCTTCATGTAACAACCCGTATTTTCGGAACCAATTTAAAAAAAAATGATTTAAGCTATTTTAAGGAATATGCGAATATAAATTAGTTATTTTTGCTGAATAAAATTTGAGAACAATTTTAAAATTATATTTTATATTTTATTTGGCTTAAAACAAACTCACTAAAATTATTAAATTGATTTATAAGCTTTGTTTTGGAAATTTTAAAAATTCGATTTTTAAAATCATAGCATAGCCCTTAAAAAATGAAATTTTGCTAAAAATTCGATTCCGTTTTTTTTGGGACTCATATCTCTAATGATGGTTAAATCCAAAAGGCCATGATTTTTGTAATTGGCGTTTGGGCGTACAAGAAGAAAAGTTATGCTAAAATCGCATTTTTGAAGCTAATTTGAGCAATTTTACAAAGGAACATTATTGAGACGACCTTGGAATTTGACGAATATTATTTATTGAATCCATAGCATCGAATAATGGTAAGTTTCCAAATATCATGATTTTTAGAATCAGTATGTGACTGGAAGTGATTTTTAAAGTGAAAAACAGACAATATTTTGACTTTAAAAATTCGTTGTTTGTGCATACGGACTCGGAATTCAACGAAACCAGTTTTGTTGGGCCCTCAATGTTGAAGAGTAGCTACATGTAAATTTTCATCAAAAACGGAATCCGTATGTGATCACATGGATTTTTAAACCATGGAAACAAGCATAAATTGGAAAAAATAAAATATATAAAACTAATAAAAAAATATTTCCCCTATCCTATATAATATCTCAACCCTCCCTAACCCTAATCACTTTATTCTTCAGCAAAAATTTATGCCGCACCCTCCTCTTCCAACGTGAAAACAAATCAACCTTCCTCCATTTTTAAAAAATCATACATACCTTTTAAAATCATGAAATAAATATATTTCAGATCCTTATGAGGAGAGATTCATCCTCATATAAGTATTGTTGGGTTTAGAAACATTTTAGTGTGCCCAAAATAGTTACAATCGATGTTTTTTTTTGTTTATGCGGCCTAGGATTGATGAATTCGTGAGGTAGAAGCAACAATGCAAGATTTGGTTATTGTTTTTGAGTTTGTGCCAAGAAATGACACTTGTATGCAAAGTATAGAGGAATTCGAAGGCAAAAAATGTCGAGATGCTTATGGGAGTCATGTGTGTTACGGTGGAAGACATGATTTTTAGGGGAGCTTGAGTTTGAGATTCATAGCGTTGAGATTGAAGTGGAGAAGAAGAAAAGGAGAACAGTGTTCACGGTTTGTGATTTCATGTAGAAACAAAGGAGAAAGAGGTGGAGAAAGCTTGCATGAAGATGGACATGGGGCTGCTCTGTATACGTGAGTTTTAAGAGAGTAATAAGAGATTATATAATGTAATTAGTAAGGATTAAGCTAATTAATTAATTAATTACTTATGTTAATAACATATATTTACATGAAACTTAAAAAAACATAATTTCTTCATACGAACTCGGAATTCAACGAAACAAGATGCGTTGGAACCGTATCAATGAGAGCATCGCAATAAAACTGATTTGGAGTGATTTGGATGTCACATGTGGATTGTGGAGCCAAAAAGGTAACATTTATTTGCATAAAGACGGAGTGGAAACCTAAGGTGAGAACTCCTCACTAAATAATATTTATCACGTTATTTTATTTATTTGTAAAAATATATAGAATTGCTAATGTATGTTTTTACCAGTTTTAATCATTATAAATTGTTAGCTCACCTCCCTTGTCCACAGACCATGGACGATTTAATTGATTGTATTGTATTTTGTTTATGATGTTGTGATTATTAACACATTAAAAATGAAGTTGACATTAAGGAGGTAGTTGAAATTAAATTATAAATATCTACTTATAATTTTAACCAGCAAAATTGGCTCAGTAGAAAAATAATTCAAACCGAATAAGAATTGGTTAAATTTATTAACCAGTATTTATGTAAATAAATTGTTGTTGGTTGAAAACACCATACGGGTATTGGGATGATATTTGACATACACTAGTCCCAATATTTAGTTGTATGTCAATCGATGGGTTGACAGGCTGTGATGATCGTTATTTATTTTAATGCTTACATAGTTTTAAATTTCACTCTGGATGTGAATGGACTGTTTAATGATTATTTATCATTATTGTTGAATAAATATGATGTATGAAATCCATATAACTGAAATTATATGGTAATTGATTGAGTCGCATTCCGATTCATAAATAAAGAATATTTTAAAATAAAGAATATTTTAAAATAACAAATATTTTAAAATAATGAGTATTTTATATAAAATATTCATGTATTGAATAAAATGTTTGAACAATAAAAATATCATTTTTATTGAATGAATAAACCATATAAAATATTCATGTGTTGAGTAAAATGTTTGAACAATAAAAGTATCATTTTTATTGAATGAATAAACCATATAAAATATTCATGTGTGGAATAAAATATTTAAACAATAAAAATATCATTTTTATTGAATGAGTAAACCGTATAAAATATTCATGTGTTGAATAAAATGTTTGAACAATAAAAGTATCATTTTTGTTGAATCAACAAACCATATAAAATATTCATGTGTTGAATGAAATCTCTGAACAATAAAAATATCATTTTTGTTGAATGATAAACTATATAAAATATTTATGTGTTGAATAAAATGTTTGAACAATAAAAATATCATTCTTATTGAATGAATAAACCATATAAAATATTCTTGGGTTGAATAAAATGTTTGAACAATAAAAATATCATTTTTATTAAATGTATAAACTATATAAAATATTCATGTGTTGAATAAAATGTTTGAACAATAAAAAATATCATTTTTACTGAATGTATAAACTATATAAAATATTTATGTGTCGAATAAAATGTTTGAACAATAAAACTAGTTATGTAGTTAAATGTCATTTTAACCCGAACGGGTTTATCGACCGATTTTATTCATTTTATAATGAATATAAAAAAGAAGTGATTTCAAAATCTAATATTTTGAAAATATTATCATTTTGATATGATAAAGATATAGAATATTCAATTTTGATTTAAAGCTGAAAATGGAGTTGAAATCATTTTAAAATGAAATCATAAATATTTATATGAAATACATTTTAAATGGTAATCGATGATATATATATATATATATATATATATATATATATATATATATAATGGCCTGAATAGAACGCACTGTGCAGCGACCGTTTGCGAATTTCGACCATTAACTTCAAATTGATGTAACGGGAGATCCGACCATCGGATTCTCCTAAAACCGGAATCGTTGGGTTCTATCGAAAGAGATTTCCAACGAATATAAGAGATTTGAAATCTAACAGGTAGATTTGGAATTATATCCAAATCAATTTCAGAAAGGGTCGCTATGGATGTAGTTCAGTGGTCGTTATTGGAAACCGACTGTACGGGCCTTGGTAAAATTATTAAAAATATGGAAAAATTATGTAAAATCATATTTAATAATTTGGAAGGAATTTGGATGAAAAATTCCATATACGAAAAGATAAAAAATATATTTTTATCGAAAGAACTAGTTATTAACTTGAATAATAATCCATTGTTTTTAAAATAAATAAATTGGATTTTGGGTTTGTCGTGAATGGTGTCTTCAATAACACTGTTCTTAAAACCAGTTGAGAAAAGAATAAATCTTTTAATTAAGATTTAGAGAAGTTTACCAACTAATTAATATTTAATTAGAATTAAGTTGGAATTGGATTTTTGGGTTTATCACGAACAATGTTTTAATAACATTTGTTCTTTATCCCAATTAAAAGTGAAGATATTTTTTGGAATTTATAAATCTTTTTATTAAGATTTAATGGAAATTTTCCTAAGTAAAATTTTCCAATTTAATGTGTTAAATTGGAATTGAATGGAATTCGATTAGGTAATAATCGAGATGAGCTTCTGTGGATGAAGACCGCTACTATATATGGAATTTAAAAGGCCTTGCCGCTATTCCATTTATATTATTAGTCTGATACGGAAATTTATATCGATTATAAACTATTATGATTTCTGTGTAGATGCCATTTTGATGGAAGATGATTTTGGGTTTATCGTGAACTGTGTTCTAAATGACATTAGTTCTTTAACCCGGTTAAACATAAGATTAATTTCTTAAATTTGAATAATCATAAAGTAATGATTTTTGATATTATAACCAAATTGGAGTTCTAATAAATTTTTAATTAGATTGAAATGGGAATGAGATAATTAAATTTATCGAATTCTTGAAATGTTCGAGAATGGAGTACCACCAATTTTACTCCATGCGATAGTTAAATCGTTAATTAGATTTGAACGTGAAATAGGAATTAAATTTACCGATAACACTGTGGGTGTTAGATATGGGGTACTACCAATTTTGCTCCATAGGATGAATAGGTTGGGTTTGAGAAAATAAAATAAATGATTACTTTGGTATGGTCCGCTAATCCCGAATAGTTGATAAACCTTAACTTGGTTTAAGTTCTGAAATGATAAAATAAAACCTTTTGAAATGATATCCAAAATAAGATAAAAGAATAATTTTAAAAGAATTTATCTTTGATAAAGTTAATGGGAACATGTCCCTAAGCATGTGAATATTTAAATAAAAGAATATTCTGAATTAGAATGAGGCATATGATGTGTTTTTATAGCACTTGAATATTAATTATAAAATTCGTGAGTTATTCCGAAAGACCGGGTTTAACCCATTCTGAATAATTAATACGACGATTAAACGTACTTGGAGATCAACCAGATATGCGAGGACCTCTATCCTGTATTGGACATATGGGACGAGGAATAAGGTGCCTCCGGTTTCGTTCAGACCCAGAATGGACTTGTAAATGGATGTGTATCTAGCATTGGATTTCATTTTGTGCTAATTGATTTCTATTATATATATATATGTTTGGTGGTGGAGAATTTATTCTCTTGCTTAACAACCTTCTCTGAGGCGTACGAGCTTCGAGGTTATATTTTGATGACATCAGTTGCATGGCGTGGATTGTCAATGTGGCATGCTAAGATGCAAATGATCAAGGCTTTTGTTGAAAAGCAGAGTTCTGTGGTTGATGATCAAAGCACATCTTTAATTAGCATAGCTTAGTGTATAGTGTTAATTCGCAAGCCTCACACCCTGGTATGAGTCAAAAACGGGATAAGGGACCCAAGGAGTGCATGCGTTTCTTTCTAGCTAGGAGTGGTGTCATGGTATAAAGCCCAGACATTTCTACTTATGTGGATGATGGATTGCGAGGTGCCTTGGATATTATTGGTCGAGTACTAATCATTTTAGAGGTTCGATAGGACCAGGAAATGTGTGTTCAGGAATTGCCAATCCAGTAACGTAAGTGTGGACCGGCCTTGGAGGATCCAAGGGTTCACTGTGGGGAATCCTGGGTCATTTCGCTAGAGATGGCCCGAATTGGTAAGGAGGTCATCCCTTGCCTTGGCTCATGATGGAAACCCAATTTCCAATACGACGTTACGGTTTTGATTGTAAACCTATATATGACGACATAGTATATAGTAGTTATGCCGTCTAGGATTGATACATTTATGTTGAAATTGTTTTTGAATCACTATACACTTATAGTAATATCAAATAATTTTGTTTTATATGTATCAAGCATATTTGGCTATTATAAGGGAAAACTCTATCCTTCGGCTTGCGTTGCATTGTGTGATGGGACCTGAGTCTTATAATAGCTTTATTTTTCCATAAAGCATTGCGTTGTTTTAATTTTAAACTAAGATTCATGTGGAGTAAACTCATTCCGTGTTATACGGCATGATCCCATGATTTCTCAACTTTTAAAGTAAAGATTTAATAACTGTTTTAGTTCTCACACCAGTCCCATGATTGACTCGGAGTTTATTGTTTCTACCTAAACTTTGGGTGCCCGTATTTTCCGCACGGACAGCTAGTAGTTTTGGTTTTTCGCAGATATTTCTTTTCGTAGGGTCCTAGATTACAACTAGAGCTATATTTGGAAAGCTTTGTATCCATGTATCTCTTTCAGTTGTGTCAGTTGTTATTTTCCGCTATGCATTATACCTATGTATTATTTTCCGCTGCTACGTAATTTTAAAACTATGATATTGTATTTCCATTGTGTAATATTTATTCGTACTCTGATAATTCTTGTACTCTGATGTATTTGTTGTAGTAGCAATGAAATATTCTATTGTTTGTGTTTTGATGCGTTGTGTTCTCAACTCAATCCGGGCTTTTCCATGAGGGGAAGTTTGGGTCGTTTCAACATGGTATCAAAGTTTTGGTTTACAGAGCTCGAGAACAAGGCACATTAGAACCAAACGAAAGAATTCATCAGAGATTGGATTAGTAATATCCTATAAGAATAACTCGTTAGAGATAGGGTTAGTGATGCCCTAAACAAGTTTGAAGAGTATTATTTATAATAAAAAAACAAATTTAGTTTTGAAAATTTTATATTATTATTCATATTTGAGTATATTATTTTATTTTATTTTGAACAATTGAGTATATGAAGATTTTGCATATACGTGTCATGAACGTATATACGAAGTCTCAAATATACTTGATAGTTATAGAATCACACTCTAGTCACTCGAATATGATTCTGATGATTGATGCATCATCATCAGAGTTTATGTTCGAGTTTCGAAAGTGGGATATCTATGTATTTCCAATTGACTGGTGTAAGAACCAAAACTTAGTTAGTGTTTATTGGTTGTGATTTGACACACAAAATATGATTTTTGACTATATATAAAAGTTATATATATTTGAAAAGTTAATCAACAAATTGATTGCTGGTTGTGATGTTTGATTACTAGTTTAACAAACAGAAATGTTGGTATGATAAATAATAAAACCAATAAGTGAATGAAAGGTAAACTTTAGCCAAATTGAATCAAATATTGAACTAAATTGAATATTGATTAGAATTGCATATATGTACAATTATATATATTGAACAGGTCATAGCATGAAAGCTAGAAGGGGAATAAAATTGTATGCCCAACAAATAAGTACGTGTTTACTATATTCACTGGGTTTGATGATTTTATGAGCTGATTGGCTAGCCGCTTGGATTTTTCTTTTTCTTTTGGATTGATGAGGGCCCTGTGAGGCAAGTTGCGGTTTTACCGATCAACCCGTACGAAGGGGGTTATGGCGAAATTTTTCAAAAATTTAAGGTATTAGCCAAATTTTTAAGAAATTCGAAAAAATTTAGAAACTGAAAAGTTGAAGAATGAAAGTTGAATCCAAAAGGCCTGATTTTTGGAGTTAGCATTTGGGCGTACAAGAAGAAAAGGTACGCTAAAATCGCATTTTTGAAGCTAATTTGAGCAATTTTACAAAGGAACATTATTGAGACGACCTCGGAATTCGACAATTTTTTTTTTACTGAATCCGTGCCGTCGAATAATGGTAAGATTCCAAATATCATGATTTTTAGAATCAGTATGTGACCGGGAGTGATTTTTAAAGTGAAAAACAAACAATATTTTGACTTTAAAAATTCACTGTTTGTGCATACTGACTCGGAATTTGGCGAAACTAGTTTCATTGGGTCCGTAATGTTAAAGAGTAGCTGCATGTCAATTTTCATTAAAAAGGGAATCTGTAGGTGTTTACACGGATTTTTAAACCACGAAAATAAGCAAAATTGGATGAAAGAAAATATATAAAACTAATAAAAAAAATTATTTCCCCTATCTTATAATATCTCAACCCTCCCTAACCCTAATCACTTCTTTCTTTGCTAAAAAGTTATGTCGCACCCCCCTCTTTCAACGTGAAAACAAATCAACCTTCCTCAGTTTTAAAAAATCATACATACCTCTTAAAATCATGAAATAAATATATTTCAGATCCTTGTGAGGAGAGATTCATCCTTATATAAGTATTGTTGGATTCGACAACATTTTAGTGCACCCAAAAAAGTTACAATCAACGTTTTTTATTTGTTTATGTGGCATAGGGTTGATGAATTCGCGAGATAGAAGCAACAATGCAAGATTTGGTTATTATTTTTGAGTTTGTGGCAAGAAATGACACTTGTATGCAAAGTTTGGAGGAATTCTGTAACGAACTGATATTTTCAATGTCTTAAAAATATGACATAATTAAAAATCAAATGTTAAGTAACATTTGTAACTTGAATTTAACATGGAAATTGGAATCTTAATTGAGTTGGAACTTATGAATTTGATTTATAAAAATAACTTCGAATGTTTAAGATCGATTTGAAACAATAAATTGGAACGACATGTTATCTCATAATTGGTTTAGTCGAAACAAAACCCAAAACCAATAAACCATTATTCTTGAGTATATTAGTTAGAAAAAAGGAAAAAAAATATAGTTTAACAAAATACAACACGTATTAAAACGGTCAGACTAAGAGTAACACGCGTTAAAAGATCAAAGAAAATAATCACATGCGTCTTTACTTCTCTGCTTCATATCCACGTACCTCACCTTCCTTGCTTTCTACTGTGTTTATGTGCCTCTCAAACAAATCAAAGTGGGTTCTTCTCTCTTTACCATTTCTATTCAGATCGATGAAAAGGAGAGAAAAGGGAGAAGCAAAAATATCGGTCTTCTCTAAAAATAAATATGATGAAATGGTTGCCAATACCACTGCTACCCTCCTCTTAATCGTCGAAGTCATGCCTCCCTCTTTCTCAAATCAAATTCGCATCTCAAAGAAAAAAAAATCCATCATCGATCCTTCCATGGCCGTCGAACCTGAGCACGGTCATCATCAGAAGCTCGCGCCTGCGACCCCTCTCCAGCACCTTCTCTCTTTGCTTGAAGTCGTGTGCCTCCAGATCCATCTCTACAGCCATCGTTCAGTAGCCTCCACCACATCTCAGTTTCGAACTCACGCAAATCAAATTCCCAAATGTCGGCGCCTCTACCGCTGCTCCTTCTAAAAGTCTAAGCGAGCAATAACAGGCAGTCTCGGTGTTCCAGCTAGGGTATCCGTTAGATGCTTCAATATTGTTAAAGCACATCAAAGCCGAATTTTATCTTTGATTTTGGCAGAAAAGCTAAGTATGGTTTTCTATTTAATTTTATATTTATTAGAGAAAAAATGGATATATTTTGATTTGTACTGATTTAGGAGCATCGTTGAGTTTAGAATTTATTGATATTGCTAGGGATTGTAGTCAAGTGGGCTGTCATATTTGTTGAGATTCGCTGCCATGTTGGTTCGAGTAGTGGAGTCGTGCTTGGAAATATTCAAGTTTATAAGTGCATGAATACACAAGCCTATATGTGTGTATATGTGCATAAAAATCATTGAGATCCTTGGAATTTTGTTTTCATCTATGTCATCTTTGCTGTCCTCAACCTCACCTTGCCTCGAAAGGTGAGTTTTTCTCGCTCACAGACTAACTAATTATTAAGTGAATTAAATGTCTGAGATGTTGAAGGGAATGTTAGGTTGTCTAGAAATTGGTTGCTTCGCGATTTTGCACATATGACACACACCGTTATCTTATATGACACAATTTGTATGTGAATGTGTGATATGCTATATTTTATTCTCACCATGCAAGTTCCCCTTAGATTAGAGAAACCATTGCGGGTTGAAATGATAAATACCCGAAGAAAATGTATATTCGAATCGATTTGGGATGCGGGTTGAAATGATATATACCCGGGATTCGAATATTTTGAAGAACGGATTGAAATGATAAATATCCGTATCACTTGACCATAAGCTAGAAATTTATATATAGACACCGTGGTTAATAAAATAAATATATTTTTAAAAAAAAATATTTTATCTATTTTATAAGTAGAAATTTTAAATAAACTTCTTTTAGCATAAAGAAAATTTTAAGAAATTTTGTTCAAAACTTTAAATTGAATTTTGTAAGAAATCTCATTTATATTCATATAAATTTGAAAGTGATTCTTCAAGTTAATACTAAATTTTTAATTTATTCTTAGTAAGTTTATATATGAATTTATTGACATGACAGTTTTGAATAAAATGACGTATTGTAAAAGATTTACTTAGACTTGATAAATATTTTCAAACTTATTTTAATATATGATTTGTCAAAGAGATTTGCCATGTGAATGCATACAAAGGATTTTGACTCATAGCTAACGCTAAAGTAGGTTGGGAATTCATTATATGGATATGTGAATTTCAAGTTAAGTAATGATTCAAGAATCATTTTAACGATGAAGTGTTGAATTAAACCAAATCAAGAGAGTTGGGTTTAAATATGAATTCTAGTTGGGGAGAAAATTGTAAACATGGATTTAGAATTGGATTGGATTCTACTTGTTTAAACTATAATTTTATAAAAAGCGATTTTCCACCTTACTTGGTTTATAACTATTCTTTATAAAATGATTTGATTCTTCAACCATATAAAAATTATAATAGTTTCCAAAAATATATATATGTTTACACGCTTCTTTTAAATTTGAGATACATATACTATTTTCAAACTTAACTTTTCTAAATATATTTATTTTATTTCATCTTATTTGAATAAAAACTTATGTCCAATCCAGTCTAGTAAATCCAAGGGTGAATATTGGTTTTATAAATCCTGATCGAATGATTTATAAATGATTTGGGATAATTGATTTTTGGGGGCAAGACTTAAAATAAAGCAATTTGTGATATCTGAAAATATAATTTCAAATTTAATGGTCACGGTCTGAAAAAATATATGTAACGTTGGTTGTTAAAGAGACCGGAGTCGGTAAGTGGCATACTCTCTGTCAGTGCCGATACCACTTTAACAACTGTGTACGTGATGGAGTATTCAAAACGACAGCAGGATGGCTTGGAAGCGACATTTGGATCGAAGACGGTGTACGATACGAAATGGCCTTGACCTTCGGGTCATAATTAAAATGACTAAAACAGGAGCTATACCGTGACTAATTGAGGTCGCACCTCATATCTGACACGCTTCTTCGATACCATTTCTATTACTGTTGTGATTGATTTGGGTGCGCACCTTTTTGATTGTGGGAGTGTGTTCCGAGGTGGGCGGTAGTGGCTGCTATGCGTTACCACCGGTCTGGGAGTGCAATTGGTAGAATCCTACCCTGGTATTGCCTCGAGTGGCTTGTCATTTACCCTTGCGAGCCCCATACGATTTTGATTTGTATCGTACCTATGGAGTGCCCTCTGATGCCATCGGTTTACGGTGGGTTTACGGTACTGTATAGACTACTGCATTATAAACGGTGTAAGGGTAAAAATGTAATCTCTCTTACGCTATTTTCAGTATATTTACTTTGCTGAATAGACATTACAGTAATAGCGTACTATTATATATGTATTAGTTTGGCGGATCCTTAGAGGATGGGAATCCCAAACATCCTTTAAGTTATTGTACATTTCAGTTAACACTTCATTTGATTTAATTCACTTATATGAGACTGGTAGTCCTGACTCGTGTATTTTGTTGTTTCATTCTTTGCAAAATGCCCGAGTCAGATCGAGTATTTCATCTTGTAGGTATATCTGTTAGAGCTTGTGATTCGTTGGAGATCCAGCCGTTCATCTACCATATTCGGTTATACCCATCTCTGCTGATTTACCGAATACTAGTATGATTCCATATTTATTCTTCCACTGCATCTATGTTTATTTTGGTACTCTGATATCATGTAAATTTAAAAGAATTGTAATATTGTATATATTTTTACTTCCGCTGTGAGTTACTCTGTGTTCTGTGGTTGTGATTCTATGATGATTTGTATTTAAACTTCATAAGCAATAACAATCTGTCATTTTGAACGGTTTGAGTTGGTGTAATTACCGACTTGAGGCGGTCAAAAAGCCAGGTCGTTACAGTTGGTATCAGAGCTTTGGTTCATACAAAGCAGCTTATGAAGTTGAAGCACTCATTAGAGATTGAGTAGAAATACTCTAGAATGGGTGAAATCGTTATGGAATCATACCCGAGAGAGCGTATTTTGAAGATAAAATAATTTTAAATGATTTTAAAGGATTTTGAGCTGATTTTCTATATATAAAATTATTTAGAATTTTAGTCTTGTTTTAAAGTATATCCTTCTTTTAAACCTCATTCCTTTGAACTCGTCCCCCTGCTGGATAATTCTTGATTTATGATTTTCGACTCTTAGTCTTGATCGTGCCATGTCCGGTCTTAGGAATTTAGATTGCATCACTTTTGACATACCAAATCCTTCTTAATTCATTTTGCTTATTCCTGATGAAGTCCATGTTATTCATCAGTTGTTCAGCTCTAAGCTTATGATTCAACTTAGCTCGAATTAAATTAAACTGAGGCATGAGAATTCACAATAAAACTTGAACAACTAATTAAGTGTTAAACCTTGAATGTATTGAACAAATTGGATTGAAATCCAATATTATTAAGTTATATGTGAATTTATCGATTAAAATATTGTGAACTCATAAGTTATAGTAAATTGTATGTGAATGGAACTGGTGAGACTAAAATGTTGGAAAATGAATGACTAGAAGATTATAAACTTCATAAATAAGAGTGAAATGGGTTCAAGGTACGAATGTAAATTGATTTGTGTATATGTGTTAAAAGGGTAACTTGATACTTAAAGCATGTTCTTGAAACAAAATTTGGTTTAGAGAAAAGGTATATATATGTAAGTAGTAATCTAACTCTTGAAACTGAAATCATTTTATATGTAAACATAGAACTTGTTGTCGTGGCTTGTGTAAAGTATTTATATTTATAATGGGATTTCATGTATAGGTAAAGCAAACAGTAAACTTAAGCTTGTGAAAACAATATGTGTAGAAGACTAAAGGCTGAAAGGAAAATATCATATGATATATGATTTGCCCTTAAGATCTTATATATAAATAGCGATTATAATCAAAATTTGGCAAATAAATAAATGGGGAAGTATAAATTTCCCTATTTGAAATCTTATTAGAAGAAACGCTTTGAGATATATTATTTTGTCGCATATACATATATGAAATCTTAGTATAAACCTTTGATTTTCAAAATAAGAATACCAAATGTTTGATGGAATGTCAAAATTGGACTATAGGGTATGTTAAGATTTCGAATATACGCCTGGCCAGTGTATGTACTAAATCCTAGATGTACTAGATAGATGTGGAGTCACACTCTGGTCGCTTGGAAGTAATTTTGGCGATGACTGCAGCATCACCAGAATTTATTTTCGTGCTTCGCTAGTGGGATAAAAATATAATGCCGGTTGAGATGTCGAATCAATACTCAAACCTATTTTGTAAATATTTAAGGAAGATTAAACTGAAAATTGCTTTACTGAATTCAAGTTATAGTAGCAATACTAACACCTTCCAGAAGAAAAAAAAGTGTTGAAGTTGACAGAATTTATTCCAAAAGGTGTGAAACATAAATGAATTTCTAGTAACGTATCAAAATGCTAATTTGATATATATAAGCGTTGTTATAAAACCATAAGCTTCCTTGTATGGATATTGATTTAAAGTAGTAGTTGTGAGGAATTTTTACGGTTTTGAACTTGTGAAATTAAGTGAATTATAAAACTTTGATCTTAATATTGTAAGAATATGTGTGGATTTTGTTTAAGGTTTGAACATTAGCTAAAAGGAATGCTGACTTGTGAATGGAAACCCACAAGAATATATTCCTGATGATGAAAATTTTGGAACCCACTTAAAACAAAATTTTAGTTTGAATTATAAATTGAAGAGTGACCTGCATCTATCTAAAGAAAAAGGGTGTGGAGTCAGGTCAATAAATGTTGTAAACAAAGAACTTGGGTACGCTGTGCATACAGTCTGAAATGACGTGAAAACTTCACAGCAACAAATGTTTAAACTTGGAAAAAAATGAGTTATACATAAAGAAATTTGTATGAACCAGTTGGAAAGGCATAGCTTGTGATGACAATGATATTTGAACCAATTATGTAGTGATGGAAAAGGGGTAGCATGAGGTTGCTGCCACCACCACCCGCAACAGCAGTAGCGACGTTGCTGCCACGAGCAGCCGTGGCAGCAAAGGCTGCTGCTAACACAAAAAAAAACTACACTTATAGTAAAGAAAAAAAACTGCATTTAAGAAGAAAGAAAAAACTGCGCTTACAGTAAAGAAGAAAACTGCATTTAAGAAGAAAAAAAACTGCACTTAAAGCAAAGAAAAACTGCACTTGAAAGGGGAAAATATAGAAAGTGAGAGGCTTGAGTGACAAAACTAAGTGCGGAATAAGAAGAGAATGGAACTTGCAACATGGAATTTGAGAATCATATGTTTATTGTTATCAAACGCAACAAATATGATTTGAATACAAGAAACCAACATCAGAACTTTTGGAATGTAAATGAATGACATGTAAGTATAATGAGAACAAACATGCCGAACTAAATATACCTTGAATGTTTAAAATCGTTTGAAACTGTTTACATCTGTTACATATGTTTATATATTATCTTTGCTTTTCTTTGTTCTCATTCACTTTCAAATAATAATTTGGAAGTAAACAAATCCGTGAAAGCAAGATACAAGTAAGAAAAAAAAGCAGCAGCAGCAAAAGCTGCTACTACTGGCGTGGAATTGCTGCCATTGGGTAGCCGCAATAAAAGAAGAGAATTATTTATATTAGCAAAATGGTGAAGCCAAAATCCAAGTAACTTAGTAACATATATTTGAATAAGGAAAACATGTATTGAATTGTTTGGAATTGTGTGCTGTCATAGGATACAAGTTTACATACATATATGACGTTTTCAAATTTAACTATGTTTTCTTCATTTTTAATACAAGACTTATGACCATTAGTAGCAATTTAGGATTTTATACAATTTTACCACTATTTACATAAGCATATATATTGTTTCAAATAGATCATACTAAGATTTCTATTCCAAGTAGTTTATAAACTTAAAAGGATCCATGTCCAATCCAAACTGATGAATTCGTAAAATTTAAATGAAGATTTTAAGTGAAGTGAAACGCAACTTATGTTTAAAATTATGTGTATCCGTATTGGAACTTAGCAAAACCATCTCTTATATTGAATAATAAGAAGACATTTTGAAATAATAATAAGTGGAAACTTATTTTGTTAAGAAATGATATATTTGAGAACATTACTCCGTATTTCAGATTTTGGTTGTTATTCAAGATCGAATATTTGAAGCAAATAAATCATTGAAGGCAAACGAAATAAACCTAAAAGAGAAACCATTTAACAACCTTGACAGCAAGTAAGATGAATATGACAAAATTGGGACACATATACATAAAAAAATAAAATTAAAGCAAAAAGGCTTGAATAATAAAACCAAGTATGGGGAAAGAAGGAAAAAAAAATGGAACATGTAGCATAAATTTGTGTGGATCGTTGAATTTATGATGTCAGCGAATGAGGAAAAAAAAAGAGTGAGTTAACAAGAGTGACATAAGCAAAGAAAAAAAAAACGTAAGCAAATAAATGACATGAATGCATGCTATGTGTACATGAATCAAGATAAGCATCAATTTTGCTAAACTTATTGTAGCTTGTATACATAATAAATTGTATTGGAATATTAATATTCCATTGTTGGAACCACTCACGTTTTGTGACATATCATGTGTTTTCAATTTTGAAGTACAATGAACATTGAAAAAAAAAGGGGAGGAAAACAATGAACATGGTTAAGAAAATGTCAAATGAAAAATATGACAATAGGAAACACATATTGCTTATTGATAAAAATCATACGCATCTTCGATTTCATTCGCATACTGACAAATGCTATTTTAATTATGTCATATTTTGCGTCTACATGCATTTGTTCATTTCCATTTTGTCTAAAATGTTAAGTAAGTTAAAGTATATTTCTCATTGTTACACACACACTCATTTTACTATTAATATGCTAGATTCTCACCACATTTTGAGTGTCTTAGTAGGTGGCTATGGCGTGCTTTACTCTTGGAGCTCGCTTTTGCTCAAAATGCAAAGAAAATATACAAATACGCTTTAAAATGCTAAATATGGTACGTATCTCGGTTTACATATCGCATTTGAGCTGTTTTTCTTTTGTTTTCCCCTTATTGGGATGCCTCATCGAGCGAATGAGATGTATATTGAAATTGTAAATTTTTCCGGGCACTCCGTACAAAGGAGGTGCTGCCGAAATTTTCCGTAAATCTCGAGTGTTAGAGAAATTTTGAGTTTTAAAAAATCTATAACTTATTTTTATTTCTAACAAGTTTTAAAACAAAGTAAATGCTTTTGCAAAGGTTATATATATGTATGTATGTATGTATGTATGTATGTAGACTTAAAATTTTGACATTTCCTTTTCGAGGACGAAAAGCGCTGAGTAGGGGAGAATGTAACGAACCGATATTTTCAATGTCTTAAAAATACAACATAATTAAAAATCAAAAGTTAAGTAAAATTTGTAACTTGAATTTAACATGGAAATTGGAATCTTAAATGAGTTGGAACTTATGAATTTGATTTATAAAAATAACTTCGAATGTTTAAGATCGATTTGAAACAATAAATTGGAACGACATGTTATCTCATAATTGGTTTAGTCGAAACAAAACCCAAAACCAATAAACCATTATTCTTGAGTATATTAGTTAGTAAAAAGGAAAAAATATATAGTATAACAAAATACAACACGTATTAAAATGGTCAGACTAAGAGTAACACACGTTAAAAGCTCAAAGAAAATAATCACATGCGTCTTTACTTCTCTGCTTCATCTCCACGTACCTCACCTTCCTTGCTTTCTACTGTGTTTATCTGCCTCTCAAACAAATCAAAGTGAGTTCTTCTCTCTTTACCATTTCTATTCAGATCGATGAAAAGGAGAGAAAAGGGAGAAGCAAAAATATCGTTCTTCTCTAAAAATAAATATGATGAAATGGTTGCCAATACCACTGCTACCCTCCTCTTAATCGTCGAAGCCATGCCTCCCTCTTTCTCAAATCAAATTCGCATCTCAAAGAAAAAAAAATCCATCATCGATCCTTCCATGGCCGTCGAACCTGAGCACGGTCATCATCAGAAGCTCGCGCCTGCGACCCCTCTCCAGCGCCTTCTCTCTTTGCTTGAAGTCGTGTGCCTCCAGATCCATCTCTACAGCCGTCGTTCAGTAGCCTCCACCACATCTCAGTTTCGAACTCACGAAAATCAAATTCCCAAATGTTGGCGCCTCTACCGCTGCTCCTTCTAAAAGTCTAAGCGAGCTATAACAGGCAGTCTCGGTTTTCCAGCTAGTGTATCCGTTAGATGCTTCAATATTGTTAAAGCACATCAAAGCCGAATTTTATCTTTGATTTTGGCAGAAAAGCTAGGTATGGTTTTCTATTTAATTTTATATTTACTAGAGAAAAAATGGATATATTTCAGTTTGTACTGATTTAGGAGCATCGTTGAGTTTAGAATTTATTGATATTGCTAGGGATTGTAGTCAAGTGGGCTGTCATATTTGTTGAGACTCGCTGCCATGTTGGTTCGAGTAGTGGAGTTGTGCTTGGAAATATTCAAGTGTATAAGTGCATGAATACACAAGCCTATATGTGTGTATATGTGCATAAAAATCGTTGAGATCCTTGGAATTTCGTCTTCATCTATGTCATCTTTGCTGTCCTCAACTTCACCTTGCCTCGAAAGGTGAGTTTTTCTCACTCACAGACTAACTAATTATTAAGTGAATTAAATGTCTGAGATGTTGAAGGGAATGTTAGGTTGTCTAGAAATTGGTTGCTTCGCGATTGTGCACATATGACACACACCGTTATCTTATATGACACAATTTGTATGTGAATGTGTGATATGCTATATTTTATTCTCACCATGAAAGTTCCCCTTAGATTAGAGAAACCATTGCGGGTTGAAATGATAAATATCCGAAGAAAATGTATATTCGAATCGATTTGGGATGCGGGTTGAAATGATATATACCCGGGATTCGAATATTTTGAAGAACGAATTGAAATAATAAATATCCGTATCACTTGACCATAAGCTAGAAATTTTATATACAGACACCGTGGTTAATAAAATAAATATTTTTTTTAAAAAAATATTTTATCTATTTTATAAGTAGAAATTTTAAATAAACTTATTTTAGCATAAAGAAAATTTTAAGAAATTTTGTTCAAAATTTTAAATTGAATTTTGTAAGAAATCTCATTTATATTCATATAAATTTGAAAGTGATTCTTCAAGTTAATACTAAATTTTTATTCTTAGTAAGTTTATATATGAATTTATTGACATGACAGTTTTGAACAAAATGACGTATTGTAAAAGATTTACATAGACTTGATAAATATTTTCAAACTTATTTTAATATATGATTTGTCAAAGAGATTTGCCATGTGAATGCATACAAAGGATTTTGACTCATAGCTAACGCTAAAGTAGGTTGGGAATTCATTATATGGATATGTGAATTTCAAGTTAAGTAATGATTCAAGAATCATTTTAACGATGAAGTGTTGAATTGAACCAAATCAAGAGAGTTGGGTTTAAATATGAATTCTAGTTGGGGAGAAAATTGTAAACATGGATTTAGAATTGGATTGGATTCTACTTGTTTAAACTATAATTTTATAAAAAGCGATTTTCCACCTTACTTGGTTTATATCTATTCTTTATAAAATGATTTGATTCTTCAACCATATAAAAATTATAATAGTTTCCGAAAATATATATATGTTTACACGCTTCTTTTAAATTTGAGATACATATACTATTTTCAAACTTAACTTTTCTAAATATATTTATTTTATTTCATCTTATTTGAATAAAAACTTATGTCCAATCCAGTCTAGTAAATCCAAGGATGAGTATTGGTTTTATAAATCCTGATCGAATGATTTATAAATGATTTGGGATAATTGATTTTTGGGGGCAAGACTTAAAATAAAGCAATTTGTGATATTTGAAAATATAATTTCAAATTTAATGGTCACGGTCTGAAAAAATATATGTAACGTTGGTTGTTAAAGAGACCGGAGTCGGTAAGTGGCATACTCTCTGTCAGTGACGATACCACTTTAACAACTGTGTATGTGATGGAGTATTCGAAACGACAGCAGGATGGCTTGGAAGCGACATTTGGATCGAAGACGGTGTACGATACGAAATGGCCTTGACCTTCGGGTCATAATTAAAATGACTAAAACAGGAGCTATACCGTGACTAATTGAGGTCGCACCTCATATCTGACACGCTTCTTCGATACCATTTCTATTACTGTTGTGATTGATTTGGGTGCGCACCTTTTTGATTGTGGGAGTGTGTTCCGAGGTGGGCGGTAGTGGCTGCTATGCGTTACCACCGGTCCGGGAGTGCAATTGGTAGAATCCTACCCTGGTATTGCCTTGAGTGGCTTGTCATTTACCCTTGCGAGCCCCATACGATTTTGATTTGTATCGTACCTATGGAGTGCCCTCTGATGCCATCGGTTTACGGTACTGTATAGACTACGGTATTATAAACGGTGTAAGGGTAAAAATGTAATCCCGCTTACGCTATTTTCACTATAATTACTTTACTGAATAGACATTACAGTAATAGCGTACTATTATATATATGTATTAGTTTGGCGGATCCTTAGAGGATGGGAATCCCAAACATCCTTTAAGTTATTGTACATTTCAGTTAACACTTCATTTGATTTAATTCACTTATATGAGACTGTTAGTCCTGACTCGTGTATTTTGTTGTTTCATTCTTTGCAAAATGCCCGGGTCAGACCGAGTATTTCATCTTGTAGATATATCTGTTAGAGCTTGTGATTTGTTGGAGATTCAACCGTTCATCTACCATATTCGTTTATGCCCATCTCTTCTGATTTACCGAATACTAGTATGATTCTATATTTATTCTTCCGCTGCATCTATGTTTATTTTGGTACTCTGATATCATGTAAATTTAAAAGAACTGTAATATTGTATATATTTTTACTTCCGCTGTGAGTTACTCTGTGTTTCGTGGTTGTGATTCTATGATGATTTGTATTTAAACTTCATAAGCAATAACAATCTGTCATTTTGAACGGTTTGAGTTAGTGTAATTACCGACTTGAGGCGGTCAAAAAGCCAGGTCGTTACAAATTCGATGACAAAAAGTGTCGGGATGCTTATGGGAGTCGTGCGTGTTACAGTGGAAGACGTGATTTTTGGGGGAGCTTGAGTTTGAGATTCATGGTGTTGAGATTGAAGTGGAGAAGAAGAGAAGGAGAACGGTGTTTACGGTGTATGATTTCATGTAGAAACGAAGGAGAAAGAGCTGGAGAAAGCTTGCATGAAGAGGGACATGAGGCTGCTGTGTATATGTGAGTTTTGAGAGAGGAAGTAGAGATTAGAGAATGTAATTAGTAAGGATTAAGGTAATTAATTAATTATGTTAATTACATATATGTACGTGAAACTTGAAAAAAGCATAACTTTTTCATACGAATACGGAATTCAGCGAAATAAGATGCGTTGGAACTTGATCGACGAGAGCTTCGCAATAAAAGTGATTTGGAGTGATTTGGATGTCGTATGTGGACTGTGAAGCCAAAAAGGTCACATTCTTTTGCAAAAAAAATAATGGAGTGGAAACCCAAGGTGAGAACTCCTCATTAAATTGTACTTTATCATGTTATTTTATTTATATATAAAAACATATGGAATTGCCAATGTAGGTTTTTATCATTTTTAATTGTTATAAATTGTTAGCTCACCTCCATCATCCACAGACCATGGACGATTTAATTAATTGTATTGTGTTTTGTTTGTGATGTTGTGATGATTAACACATTAAAAATAATGTTGACATTAAGGTGGTAGTTGAAATTAAATTATAAATATCTATTTACAATTTTAACCAGTAAAATTGGCTAAGTAGAAAAATAATTCAAACCGAATTAGAATTGGTTAAATTTATTAACAATGATTATTTAAATAAACTGTTGTTGTTTGAAAACCCCACACGGGTATTGGGATGATATTTGACATACACTAGTCTCATTATTTAGTTTTATGTCAATCGATGGGTTGACAGGTTGTGATGAGCGTTATTTATTTTAATGCTTACACAGTTGTAAATTTCACTTTGGATGTGAATGGACTGTTTAACGATTATTTATCATTATTGTTGAATATATACGATGTATGAAATCCATATAACTGAAATTTTATGGTAATTGATTGGGTCGCAGTCTGATTCAAAAATAAAGAATATTTGAAAATATAGAATATTTTAAAATAAAGAATATTTTATATAAAATATTCATGTGTTGAATAAAATATTTGAACAATAAAAATATCATTTTTATTGAATGAATAAACCATATAAAATAGTCATATGTTGAATAAAATGTTTGAACAATAAAGTATCATTTTTATTGAATGAATAAAACATATAAAATATTCATGTGTTGAATAAAATGTTTGAACAATAAAAAGATCATTTTTATTGAATGAATAAACAATATAAAATATTCATGTGTTGAATAAAATGTTTGAACAATAAAATTATCATTTTTATTGAATGAATAAACCATATAAAATATTAATGTGTTGAATAAAATGTTTGAACAATAAAAATATCATTTTTATTCAATGTATAAACTATATAAAATATTCATGTGTTAAATAAAATGTTTGAACAATAAAAAAATATCATTTTTATTGAATGTATAAACTATATAGAATATTCATGTGTTGAATAAAATGTTTGAACAATCATAATAATTATGTAGTTAAATGCCATTCCCGAACGGGTTTATCGACCAATTTTATACATTTTATAATGAATATCGAAAAGAAGTGATTTCAAAATCTAATATTTTGAAAATGTTATCATTTTATTATGATAAAGATATAGAATATTCAATTTTGATTTAAAATTGAAAATGGAGTTGAAATCGTTTTAAATTGAAATTATAAATATTTTTATGAAATACGTTTAAATGGAAATCGACGATATATATATTATATATATATATATATTTAATGGCCTGAATAGAACGCGTTGTGCAGCGACCGTTCGCGAATTTCGACCATTAACTTCAAATTGATGTAACGGGAGATCCGATCGTTGCACTCTCCTAAAACCGGAACTGTTGGGTTCGTACCGAAAAGAGCTTTCCAACGAATATAAGAGATTTGAAATCTAATGGTTAGATTTGGAATTATCTCCAAATCAATTTTAGAAAAGGTCGTAATGGATGCAGTTCGGTGGTCGTTATTGGAAACCGACTATATGGGCCTTGATAAAATTATTAAAAATATGGAAAAATTATGTAAAATAAAAATAATGATTCGGAAAGATTTTGGATGAAAAATTCCATATTCGAGAAGATAAAAAATATATTTTTATTGAAAGAACTAGTTATTAACTGGAATAATAATCCATAGTTTTTAACATAAATAAATGGAATTTTAGGTTTGTCGTGAATGGTGTCTTCAGTAACAGTGTTCTTAAACCCAGTTGAGAAAAGGATAAATCTTTTAATTAAGATTTAGAGAAGATTAACAACTAATTAATATTTAATTAGAATTTAGTTGAAATTGGATTTTTGGGTTTATCGTGAACAATGTTTTAAATAACATTTGTTCTTTAACCCAATTAACTGTGAAGATATGATTTGGAATTTATAAATCTTTTTATTAAGATTTAATGGAAATTTTCCTAAGTAAAGTTTTCCAATTTAATATATTAAATTGGAATAGAATGGAATTCGATTTGGTAATAATCGAGATGAGCTTCTGTGGATGAAGACCGCTACTATACATCGAATTCAAAAAGGCCTTGCCGCTATTCCATTTATATTATTAGTCTGATACAGGAATTGTAACAACCCGTATTTTCAATAACCTGTTATAACATAAATTGAGGCAGAATTTAATTCTAAAATCTGAATCAAGGGAAACGGGCTATGCCATTGCGTTCGTCTCGGAAAAATACGCGAAATAGAGTCCGAGTTTTCGAAAATCGGAGTCCGTATGACCCGATTAAGGCCCAACGAAGTTTTCAGAAAATTCCTAAGTAAAAACAGATTTTTCAAATTCAAATCTGAATTAGGAAATTGGGCCAGATGGGCCAGGCGGGAAAAATTCCCGCCACAGTACCCAAGTCGACAGCCCTGTCGACTTGGGAGTCGACTTGGTCTGACCAGGTCGACAGCCCTGTCGACTTGGCTGTCGACTTGGCTCAGACGTCAAGTCCTGCCTGGTGCACCATTTTGAGAATGGGTTGAGTTTGGGGGGCCAGATTCGGTTTTGAGGGTTGAGATTGGAACTAGGGTTTAATCCTATGGCCTAAAACACTATCCTAATCTATAAATAAGACCCTAACCTACCCTAAATCATCATTAATCTATCCTACAACTAAACTATGGCAAAATCAATCCTCTCATGGCCTCCACTCTCTTCATAAATTCCTAAATCAATTTCTAAGTGATTTTCCATGCATACAAGTGTTTTTAGACTTGTATGATCCTCTTTAGCTTGCTTCAAGTCAAGTTCTTCATTTGCATCATAAAGATAGAGTTTTGATCAAGTTTGCTTGCATTTTTGGGGTTTATTTGGTTGCATAAGGGTCTTCTTACATTTGCTATACTCATTTGAGTCCGCATAAGCATTGTAAGCCCCATTCCTTTCATACTTAAACTATAAAGTTAAATGTATGATATGCAAGTTGTCATATGTTATGCAAGTTTTGTTATGCAAGTATGATATGCAAGTTGTCATATGTTATGCAAGTTTTGTTATGCAAGTATGATATGCAAGTTTTGTTATGCAAGTTTGATATGCAAGTTGTCATATGTTATGCAAGTTTTGTTATGCAAGTTTGGGATGGTCATATGGTTCATGTTATCGTGTTATACAAGCTTACCTTGAGTATGTGAACATAAAGCTTCAAGCTTTATGCCAAAGGTTGCATTTTGGCAACATGTAAGTTATCATATCACATATGATAACTTGCATGTAAGGAAAAATGCGAACTTGGGGCCATTTCTACATGTCATTTAGTACCATGTATCATGAATATGCCAAGTTTGGTTTTATGCATGCTTTTGGGCCTAAAATTTGTAATATGCAAATGTATGAACACATGAACATTTCATATGCCACCATGTTGAACTTGTGGCTTTAACACCTTTATGTCATGATTATGCCAAGTTCCCTCTTTCTATCCTTTATGCGCTATTGCGATATGTAAGCGATGGGATTGCGTTTGGGGTTGGGTAAACTTAAAAGACATAAAAACATGAGCTTGGGAATTTACCTATTAAGTTAGGTCTACCCATTGGGAATTTACCTATTAAGTTAGGTCTACACAATTGCTTGAAAATTTGTAACATGTCTTGGAAACATGATGGACATGACACTTAGAAAAGATAAGTGTGGCCAACTCGAGGTTGGGTTGAGTTTGTAGCGTAAACCTACCCGGAACCGACCGGCTTAACTAGTTGCTACAAACAAGAGGACCCAATGTGAGAAGTTGGTCATGTTGTACCTTGGACCCGAGGTTAGACCAAGTTGTGGTGTAAAGCTACCCGGACCCGCCCGGCTTAATTAGTAACCACAACAAAGTCTAATGTGAGAGGTTAAGGCGCATTAATTAATTAATGCCTCATGATTAGGGTTAAGTCATGGACCATTTAATACTTAACCAATTTGGGCTTGGTAGATTAATCAGGGTTAAGTCGTGAACTCATCGTTACACTTAACCGAGTTAATCCATGATTAGCAAAGGGGTTAAACCGTACTTAACCCACTAGAAAAATCCTAGAAATAGGGGGTCCACTCCAGCAGTAATCCCTAGTTTGTATCATCATGGCCCTAGGGACTAGGCTAGGGTGGGGGCACGATTACTGAACTGGAGGTAAGGGGCCAAAAAGCGACGGCAGAGGGTACGCCGGTGTAGTTCTGGGCGGACTCTGGTCGTGCACATAGTCCGTAGCCGAAGAAAACAAGCACGGGTACCGGTAGATCGAGACTGTGCACTCATGTTTATGGTGTCCAGGGGTTGACACCCTAAGGCTTGATACACCCGACGGGTGGACCCGGCACAGTTCGACTACATTCATGTTTGGGCCGTACTGACATCAACACGTGACGAGTTAGGCTTAGGGAGCCGATCGACTAGACCGTTGGGTTGGACCTCGTGGTAGGGTCACTTCATGTTATTGGACCTCGTATGAGGGTCACTTCATGTTATTGGGCCAAAGCATGGGCCAGGGGATCAATACTTGCGTATTCAAGTCATGTTAGTTTGCTAGTACACCTGTGGTGCAAAACCTTAATCCTGATTATGCGATGACACCTTTATCTACCTTGATAGTTAATCATCATGTTGTTATCCTTATGTTCATACCTGCTGCTCATGCCAGTTAGCTTTAGCAGTTTACATTGATTGTAGTAAGGCTTACTCAGTCTTTTTGACTGACCTGTTTTCTTTCGCCTCTTTTCTTCCGTTTCCCCCCCCCCCCCCTAGGTTCTCAGGGAGTGAATACTGGAGTCTAGCTTGGATCTTAGCTGCTTTCTTGGATAGCTCATGTATGCTTTGGACTTGAGATCGCTATGGTTTTTCTACTTTGGGGATAGCTACTTTATGTTTTCCTTTTCAGTTTCAGATGATGTTATTTTATGTACTAGACTTGTTTATTTGGAAAATTGACATGATGTTGTACCAGACTTGTTTTTGAAATGGTTTAAAAGTCTTCCGCTGTTTTTATCTATGCATCTACGTTATTTACTCTGTTTACATATATACATATGTTCTTGTTCTGCCTTGATATATCATTATGCATGTTTACCTGGTTCAAACGCCCCTCCAAAGTCAGTGCCCTTGCAAGAGTGGTACTGGCGGAGGTGGGGTGTTACAATTTGGTATCAGAGCATATGGTTTACGAGAAGGAACAAAAAGGTTTTTAAAACTTTTTGAAAACTATTTTCAAAACCAAGTATAAAGTATTTTCCAAAGAAAAGTCTTGTTTATTTTAAAGGCTATTCCCCAAAAAGCCATTAGCAAAATCCCTTCGTTTTTCTCCATTCTGAATCTATCTTTTTCTTTTTCAGTATGGCCGATAACTTTGCTATTCCGGAGGGAGTGCACGTACCTGTTTGGTATAGGAGACTTTTGGAGGCTAGGGCGACCGAAGCCGGCCCCGCAGATGTCCCTCCTCCTCCTCCGGTAGTTAATATTCCTCCTCCTCCTGTCGCTAATGTTCCTCCTCCACCTGTTGCTGAGGTTCCTCTTCCTTCTCCCCCTCAGCATCCTCAGGCTGACTTCGCAAAGATTTGCAAAGATTTCAAAGCAATGGGTGGCAAGAACTTTCAAGGCACTGAGATTTTTGTAGATGCCAGGAATTGGTTGAAAGAGACTGAGGATTTGTTTGCTATCTTTGGGTTAGATGATCAGAGGAAGATCTTGTTGGCGGTTTGGCTTATGAAGGATGAAGCCGCTTATTGGTGGGAAGTCACCAATGGTACTAGGCCTGTTGAGACTTGGGCCAATTTCAGGGCAAGGTTCATGCTTAAGTTTCTATCTTCTGCGGAGGAGAATCTACAGATGGAGAGATTCATAACTTTGAAGCAAGGAGATATGTCTGTCAAAGAATATGTGAACAAGTTCAATCAGTTAGCTCGTTTTGGCTTGGATATGGTGAATACTCCTCAGAAGAAGGCCCTTCGTTTTGCTAAAGGATTAAAGGAGCCATTGCAGGGATTGGCCATGTCACATATTCCTCATGGGGCCACGTTTGAGAGCTTGGTTGATATGGCGTTACTTCAGGGGGATGTCAAGAAGAATGATACTCAAGTCAAGAAGACTGATTCCCAGGGAAAAGGAAATCAGGGTAATCCAAGTGGCCAAAGCAGTCAAGGCAATCAGAACAAGAACAAGGGTCAAGGCAACAAGGGAAACAACAACAAGGGCAAGAACGTCAAGGGGAAGTGCCATTACTGCGGTTCAGTGGGGAATCTTATCAAGGATTGTAAGAAGAGAAAAAGGAATAATGGTGAATGCTTTTTATGTGGTAAGACTTGACATTTCAGCAAGGATTGCCCGAAGAAACAGGGGCAAGGCCAGGGTCAGACTCAGCGTGCTGGACCTTCAGGAGGGCAAGTTCATGCTCTCACTACCGCTCCAGTTCCCGATCGAGGTAGTATTTCCGTTGAAAGCCTTGTATATATTTCTGATTTTCCAGTTCGTACCTTGTTTGATTCTGGTGCATCGCATAGCTTTATCTCATCTGATCTTGTTGATAGTTTGCACCTTAGTACTAGCTTGGTAGAGGATCCCGTCTGTGTCTCAAATCCTATTGGGGGTTCCGCCCATTTGTCTATGATATGTGAGGATTTGAGGATCTCTATACTGAGTGTAGAGTTCTTGTGCAGTGCTTATGTTCTTGGTTTCAGGGGATACGGATTGATATTGGGCATGGATTGGCTGTCCAGATATGGAGCCATTCTTGATTGTGAGCATAGGGTTGTGAGGCTCGTGACTCGCCTCGGGAACACCCTAGAGATTTCTTATGATCCGAGAGGTCCCGTCATGTTGTGCTATCTTGAATCACTCGACTCGTCAGTGGAGACTCTTCAGTCTGTGAGAGTAGTTCGAGATTATCCGGATGTTTTTGATGAGGTTAGGGGGTTGCCCCCTAAGCGAGAGATTGATTTCCGCACTTATCTGGTGGATAATGCAAAGCCGGTTTCTTTGCCCGTTCGGCACATGGCTCCGCGTGAAAGGCGGGAGCTAAGCAAGCAAGTGAAAGAGTTGCTTGAAAAGAACTTCATTAGACGAAGTATATCTGAGTGGGGAGCGCCTGTGGTATTTGCTACCAAGGCGGATGGTTCTCTCCGACTTTGTGTTGACTATCGAGAGTTGAATAAGCTGACTAAGAAGAACAGACACCCGTTACCGAGGATTGATGATCTCTTTGACCAGCTTGTCGGTGCTTCTGTTTTCTCTCAGCTTGATCTTGCTACTGGATTCCATCAGCTTAGGGTAGCTGAGGATAGTATAGACAAGACTGCGTTCAGAACTCCAGACGGATTCTTTGAATGGCTGGTCATGCCGTTCGGCTTGACTAATGCACCCGCATATTTCGTGGACTTGATGAGTAGGGTGTTCAGGGAGTTCTTGAACAAGTTTTTCGTGGTCTTCGTAGATGACATTCTGATCTTCTCTAAGGATGAGGAAGAGCACGCAAGGCATCTCGTGGAGGTGATGGATACGCTTAGAGCGCATCAGTTGAAGGCCAAGTTCTCCAAGTGTCACTTTTGGAGAAAGGACGTTAGATTCCTTGGGCATATAGTATCTAAGCAAGGCTTAGCGATGGATCCCGTTAAGGTAGTTGCAGTTCAGGATTGGAAGACTCCAAGGAATGCAACTGAAGTGAGAAGTTTTCTAGGTCTTGCGGGTTTTTACCGGAAGTTCATCAAGGACTTCGCGAAGATTTCCGCTCCTCTTACTAAATTGACGAAGAAGAATTTAGTTTTTGCTTGGAGCATAGAGTGCGAGCTTGCTTTTCAGAAGCTCAAGAGAGCTCTCACATCAGCACCTGTTCTAGCTTTGCCCGATGGAGGGAAGTTATTTACAGTATACACCGATGTATGTGGCACGGGGTTAGGAGCTGTTCTGATGCAAGAAGGAAGGGTGATATGCTTTGGCGGTAGACAACTCAAAGTGCATGAGAAGAATTATCCCACTCATGACTTAGAGTTGGCAGCAATAGTATATGCACTCAAGGCTTGGCGCCATTATCTTCTGGGAGAAAGATTTGAGCTTTATACTGATCATAAGTCATTGAAGTGTCTCTTTTCTCAGAAGGATCTGAATCTGAGGCAACAAAGATGGATGGAATTCTTGGCGTCCTACGATTTTGAAATAGCCTATACCCCTGGCAAGGGGAATGTGGTGGCGGATGCATTGAGTAGAAGAAGGTTGACCCTAAGTCCTCTATTCGTTGAGATGAAGAATTTAGAGTATGTGGCAACCTTTGATTTCTCTTTGGCGGTTGAGTCGACGACCGGTTCTTTAGCATCTCTGGAACTCAGGCCTACCCTTCTTGATCAAGTTGGGACTTCGCAGAGAGAGGACCCTCAGATAGTCGAGATTATGGATAAGCTGATTCGAGGAGAGACGTCTAGTCATCTCGCTCGATATTCTGTTGATGACAAGGGTTGGCTGAGGAGAGATGGAAGGTTATGTGTTCCCATGGTAGAAGATTTAGTAAGAAAAGTTCTTGAGGAAGCGCATCGCTCTAAGTTGACTATACATCCAGGCGGAGATAAGATGTATAAAGATATGAAGCGTATTTTCTTTTGGCCTGGGATGAAGAAGGATGTGGCAGAATTAGTCTCTAGATGTATCATTTGCCAGCAGGTTAAGGCCGAGTCAAAGAAGCCCGGTGGGCTATTGCATCCTCTAGACGTTCCACTTTGGAAGTGGGAGAGTATCTCCATGGATTTTATTGATGGGCTACCAAGGTCAAGGAAAGGGAATACGAGCATTTGGGTTATTGTGGATAGACTTACGAAGAGTGCTCATTTTATTCCGGTGAAGAGCAAGAGAACCGCATCTTGGCTAGCGTTTGTATATCTTCGTGAGATTGTGAGACTACATGGAGTCCCTTCTAGTATTGTCAGTGACCGTGACCCAATCTTTACAAGTCAATTCTGGAATAGCTTGCAAGAGGCTATGGGCACGAGGTTGAATCTAAGTACTGCTTATCACCCACAGACTGAAACACCCCACCTCCGTTAGGGTCACTCTCAAAGGGAATGCCCTAATTTTGGTGGAGGTTTATAAGTACAAGTCACAGATATACAAGACAGATATAAGAACCCATATTTGTAAACAGCGGAAGAACAACAAACTTTATTTCATCAAGTCAAATACGTGTTACAACAACATCCTTTCAAAACATAACATAACACTTTCATAATCTGTCTTGAGTACATTATTTTTAAAGAAGCATAAATAAAACATAGATAAACTGCAAAAGCCCCATAGTGGATTGTCCAAAGCCATAGTTCAAAACAGGAAAGTCCAAGCAATACATTTCTCTTCTTCAAGCTGGATGTTGAGGTAGGTCAAGCTGCTGTGTTCCCTCCCTGAGGACCTGGGGGGAAACGGAAGAAAGAAGACGAAAGAAAAATAGAGTCAGACATAAAGCCTGAGTAAGTCTAGTACTACTTTGTCTATGAATAAAGAACTGGGTATGATAAGTAAACAGGAAGTGGGCAAACACTATGAACTTGGTTAAGTTATCTAGGGTCGAATGTACTATCGTACCCCATGTTAATCTCTGAACCCATATAAACTAGTTTCCAATTTGCACCCCATAATCAGGGTAGTGTGATCCATTCTACGATGATCGGCTCCTATTCGCAAAGTTACATGTGTCCTACGGCCCCCGATGTCTGTAGTTACCTATGCTGGTCCCACCATGGGGTGTATCAAGTCCCATAGTGGCAACCCGACACAACCTTAGAGTGCAAAGGTATGCTACTGGTGTCCAGTGCTTTATTTTTCTGCGCCGGAGTGCGTGCACGCCCGCACACCGTTAGAACCTACACTGCTACACCACCGCCGTCGATTTGACCTCTTACAATCAGCCCAGTAATCGTGCCCCACCCTGCCTAGTTTCAGGGTATCCTGATACACCTTTTAGGGTTACTGCTGAAAAGGGTCCCCCGTTACTAGGTTTTCTATCTCTAGCCAACATGCTAAGTTGGTTAAGTGTTTCCTAACCTAACCCCACCAGTCCGTTTAGTTTAGCATGTTCCATTTTGATTAAGTCTTTAGTTCACTTAATCCTAACAATCCTGACTCAGCCTTAATTGTCTTATTAAGGCCCTGACCTCTCACATTAGACAGGTATTGTTGTGGCTGCCTGTTGCCGGTTGGTTCCGGGCAGTCTTACGCCACAACTCAGTCTAACCTCGGGTCCTTGCTGGGCTCCATGTTTAACCTCCCACATTGGATAGGTATTGTTGTGACTACTGGACAGCCGGGCGGTTCCGGGCAGGTTTACATCACAACTCAATCCAACCTCGGGTTAAACACATCGTCTTTTCTACATTTACATATTTTGTCATTCTTCTTTATTTCTTATATGTAAATATTTGCGGCCCATTATTATGTTAATGGTGTAATGGTTACACCAACCATGGGCCCAACCCATACTTGATTTTGGGCCCTTCTATTTCATATTTTCATTCATTAATTCATTTTAACCCAACGTTGTTTTCCCCCGTTTTACACGTCCTTCATATATATTGGGCTTAGCCTTTTAAAGCCCAATTTAGCCATGCGAAAGGGGAGGCTTATGGCGTATACACAAAGAGGGGAAAGTGAGCGCATGAACTTGCATATGACGTTGGAAAATACATAATAGAAATTGGTGTACTTGCATAGTGGTGACATGTATTTTGGTCATACAACATAGGTGACATAAATTAAGGCATGTAAACTTGCATAGGTTTAACTACAACATGAACCTATATTCTTATTTAGGCATAATGTCAAACATAAGCATGGCCTAAATACTTCTAGCATAAACATGGCATATTGTCAAACATAAGCATGGCATAAAATACTTCTAGCATGAACATAACATAATTCAACTTAATCATGATTTAAGCCTAATCACATAACGATGGTATAAACATACTTATGCATAAATATTCCTAATCATGGTGTTTTGCTTTAAACTTGCAAAAAGGGGATTTTTGAGTCTAATCTAACCATGTCTCACATATGTCATCATATAATTCTTTAAAACAAGATAGACTTCATCATAGATCTCAATTATGCCAAATATCATTCCTAGCCATATTCATAAGTTTGCAAAAGCATGACTAATACATGGTGTCAAAATTCCACATAGTTTCATATGAACTATAATAACCAAACTTGTTTCAATTACTTGCAAAATGATTTATACATAAAAACATACATCATAATGGCATAATAACAAAGCCTCAAATTTGCATGAATCTCCATTTACTACATACATGTAGCTTCAATATAGTTTACACAATTTGCGCAATATTCCAAACGTTTATTTGCATAGAACTACCGCATGTAGTTCTTTATAATGAATAACATAATTTTGCACAAACATGAATTACTTCCATTGCCACAATTCGAGCATACACATCAACACAGTTGTTTATTATACCAAAGTAATACTCTACTTACAATGGTTTGATGAATTCTCTAGTTTAGGGATTGAAGACGCAAATTCCTTTGTTGAATTGATTAGCTTTAGGTTGCTTGAATTGCTTTAGGCCTTAGAACTTCCTCCCTAATCCTCTCTTTAGTTGGCGGCTATGCTTTGTCGTTCCTCAGCAACATGGCGGCTATGTTCTTAATTTTTAATGAATAGATTAGGGTTTAGTCTAGGGTTGTTTATATAGAGGTTAGGAACTAATTAGGACCCTTGATGTTGCTAGGTTAGATCATAGCCATTCATTAGGAAGAGAGACCAATAAAAACCCGCCACCTAGCCCTAATGACAAAGCAGACCACAGAAATTCGACCACACACCGACCTGGCCAGCCAGGTTGACTGGGCTCGACCAGGTCGATACCCCTGTCGACAGGGCTGTCGACAGCCCTGTCGACATGGGTAGCCCAGGTCGACAGCCCAGTCGACCTGGGTGGCCCAGGCGGCGCTTTTCTGGCCCAATGGGCCCCACTTCGGAATATTTAATTATTTAATTCTGTTTGAGTTCTAAATTTAATTCAAATCTTCCGAAGGCCATATCTTCTTCATACGGACTCCGTTTTTCGAAAACTCGGACTCTATTTCGCGTATTTTTCCGAGACGAACGCAATGGCGTATCCCGTTTCCCTTAGTTCTCGATTTGAATTTGATTATACTTTAATTTATGAATTTCACAGTTATCGAATTTTCGGGGTGTTACATTCTCCCCCACTTAAAAGGATTTCGTCCCCGAAATCTTCAAGTTAGGAGGAATGTAAATCCTAACATCCAATCATCCATCTACTCATCCATCAAACACGAGCATCCATTGTCCTTAAAAGACTTCTAATGCTTCATGATCATATGCAAAGTGTGTGTGTACATGTACTTATCTAATGCAAAATCAGGCGGTCTACTGATTCAGTTGACCTCCTTAATGCGAATTATGTAAGTGCCATGCATCCATTATGTATGCAAAATTTTCCTATTCTTGATTCTACATGAGTGCACAACCATTCAATACAAATGCAACATCCACATGACAACACATTATAGTTCAACCACATACGAATACAAACATATATGCATATGCAATATGAAGTGACTGAGCCGATCTAAAACCTAGATTGTGTGTGTATATGCAACCACGAGCAACCACTAGCAATCACTTGCAACCACTTGCAACCATCATACATAACATGTTTCAACTACATGTTTTCATCCAAAGGTTTTCTACCTAAAAGATACGGTCGAGGGAATATACCTAAAAAGATAAATGGATAAAAGCGCAACTTAAGGAAAAGGAAAGATCAAGGATGTACCCTCGAACAGAAAAGGGTAGGCTGTACGGATTCTAGCTTCAGTTTCCCAAGTCGCGTCTCCCTCGGCGTCGCTCCACTGGACTTTGACGAGCTTGACTTCGCGGTTGCGTAGCTTCTTCACTTCCGTTCCTAAGATGCGGGTTGGAACTCTCCTTATGGTTGCTTCGCGTTCCACTTCGGCCTCTTCGAGGATGTTTGGCTCTACCACTTCAGCTGACTCATGCAGACATTTTCGGAGATGTGAAACGTGAAAAACGTTGTGGACTCCAGCCAACTTCTCGGGCAGCTCTAATCTATAGGCCATTTTGCCAATCTTCTCGATGATAGGGAATGGCCCTACGAATCTTGGCGCTAGCTTCCCTGTGGTTCCAAAACGAACAACGTTCCTTAGCGGTGATACCTTGAGAAAAACTCTGTCTCCAACTTCAAATTCAAGGTCGGTTCTTCTCCTGTCGGCATAGGACTTTTGTCTGTCTTGGGCCGTCTTCATCCTTCTTCGTATTACATCTACCTTCTCTGAGGTCTCTCGGATCATATCTGGTCCAAGCACGAGCTTATCCGTGGACTCCCACCAACAAGTGGGCGATCGGCACGGTCTTCCATATAAAGCTTCGAAGGGCGCCATTCCTATGGTTGCTTGATAGCTGTTGTTGTAGGCAAATTCCACCAAAGGAAGGTGGTCTTCCCATGTCCCTCCGAAGTCAAGGACGCACAGTCTTAAGAGGTCTTCCAAAACTCTGTTCACTCTCTCTGTTTGGCCGTCGGTTTGGGGATGATAGGCCGTGCTCAAGCATAACTGCGTTCCTACTGCTTCTTGCAGACTCCGCCAAAACTCGCTGGTGAAGATGGGGTCTCGGTCACTAACAATGCTAGATGGTATTCCATAGAGTCGCACGATTTCCTTGAGGTAAAGTGATGCTAGGGATGAGGCAGTTCTTTTACTTTTGACAGGTAAAAAGTGGGCGCTTTTAGTAAGCCTATCCACTATTACCCAAACACTGGTGTTGCCTCTCCTAGACCTAGGCAGCCCATCGATGAAGTCCATTGAGATGCTATCCCACTTCCACTGTGGGACCTCCAGAGGATGTAGCAGTCCGCCAGGCTTTTTCTGTTCCGCCTTAACCTGTTGGCACACCATACACTTAGAAACGAATTCTGCTACGTCCTTTTTCATGCCGTTCCAGAAGAAAGTCCTTTTTATGTCTTTGTACATTTTATCTCCGCCTGGGTGTATCGTCATCTTGGAGTGATGTGCTTCCTCGAGAACCTTCTTTATTAAATCGTTTGTCTGTGGGACGCATAGTCTTCCATCTCGCCTTAGTACACCCTTATCGTCAATGGAGTATCTGTTGAGGTGACTTGAAGTCTCACCCCTAATTAGCCTATCAATTATTTCCACAAGCTGAGGGTCTTCGCGTTGTGCTGTCCCTACTGAATCCACTAAAGTTGGGTGCACTTCAAGAGATGCAAGCAAGCCCGGTACGAAATCGGAGGAGGGCCTAAAGTCGAAGCTGGCTATAAACTCTAGGCTTTGTCTTTCAACAAACAACGGGCTTAGTGTCAATTTCTTTCGGCTCAACGCGTCTGCCACTACGTTGCCTTTGCCCGGAGTGTAGGAGATTTCGAAATCGTACGAGGCAAGAAACTCCATCCATCTTTGTTGCCTCAAGTTAAGGTCCTTCTGCGAGAAAAGATATTTCAACGATTTATGGTCAGTGTAAAGTTCGAACTTCTCACCTAGGAGATAGTGTCGCCAAGACTTGAGTGCAAAGACGATGGCGGCTAGCTCAAGATCGTGGGTTGGGTAGTTCCTTTCATGCACCTTTAACTGTCTCCCGCCATAAGCTACCACCCTTCCTTCTTGCATTAAGACGGCGCCTAGCCCTGTCCCACATGCATCCGTATAAACAGTGAACATCTTGCTCCCATCTGGAAGCGTCAAAACTGGGGCTGTTGTGAGAGCCCTCTTCAGTCGTTGGAAAGCAAGCTCGCAATCCAAGTCCCAATTGAATACTAGATTCTTCTTAGTCAATTTCGTGAGCGGAGCTGAAATTTTCGCAAAATCCCTTATGAATTTTCGATAGAAACCTGCTAGTCCTAGAAAGCTTCGGACCTCAGTTGCATTCCTTGGTGTCTTCCAATCTTGTACCGCCACTACCTTAGCAGGGTCCACCGCTAACCCTTGTTTGGATACTATGTGCCCTAGGAACCTCACCTCTTCTCTCCAAAAGTGGCATTTGGAGAACTTGGCTTTTAGTTGATGGACTCGCAAAGTTTCCATGATTGCCCTTAAGTGCTGAGCATGATCCTCTTCACTCTTTGAGAAGATAAGGATATCATCTACGAAGACCACTACGAATTTGTTGAGGAAATCTCTAAATACCCTACTCATCAGGTCCACGAAGTACGCAGGTGCATTTGTCAAGCCGAAAGGCATGACAAGCCATTCAAAGAAGCCGTCTGTGGTTCTGAAAGCCGTTTTATCGATGCTATCTTCAGCCACCCTTAGCTGATGAAAACCGGTTGCTAAATCGAGTTGGGAGAAAACAGACGCTCCTACAAGCTGGTCAAATAAATCGTCAATTCTAGGGAGAGGGTGCCTATTCTTTTTCGTTAGCTTGTTGAGCTCCCTATAGTCAACACATAGACGGAGTGAACCATCCTCCTTTGTAGCGAACACCACTGGAGCGCCCCATTCTGAAATGCTCCTCCTAATGAACCCCTTCTCTAGAAGCTCTTTAATCTGTTTACTGAGCTCTTTCCTTTCTCGTGGAGCCATATGTCTAACGGGCAATGCAACGGGCTTTGCATTATCTACAAGATATATGCGGAAGTCTATTTCCCGCTTCGGAGGTAAGCCCTTCACCTCTTCGAAGACATCCGGATATTCCCGGACCACTCTAACTGATTTCAAATTTTCAACAGAGGCATCTAGCGATTCAAGATAACTAAGCATAACCGCATACGAGGGATTACAAGAAATTTCCAAAGTATTACCGAGCTGGGTTAGGAGCCTAACAACCCTTTTCTCACAATCAAGGATGGCCCCATTACTGGATAGCCAATCCATACCCAAAATCAAACCATACCCCGAAAAGCCCAAAACAAAGGCACTACATTCAAATTCTACACTTAGAATAGAAATTTTCAAATCCAGACAGATCATAGACAAATGAGCTGGGCCCCCAATTGGGTTTGAAACAATTAAGGGGTCCTCTACCATACTAGTTTTTAGGTGCAGAGATTCTACTAAAGCAGACGAGATAAAGGAGTGTGATGCGCCAGAATCAAATAAAGTGCGAACGGGGTGATCATAAAGATAAACTACACTTTCTACAGAAGTATTGGTACCTCGTTGTTGCAATGGTGGCGCTTCTAGCACATGAACCTGTGCCCCTGGGGTGGATCCAGTGCCCTGCCCCTGTCCTCGTTTCCTTGGGCAGTCCTTAGCCCTGTGGCCTGTCTGACCGCACGAAAAGCACCCACCATTCTCCTTAGCCTTCTTCTTCCGGCAGTCCTTTACTAAGTGCCCCACTTTGCCACAGAAATTGCACTTCCTCTTCTCTTTGTTGCCTTTCCCGCCTTTCTTAAAGTCCGTCTTCTTAGGCTGCAAACCCTCTTTCTTCCCTTGAGAGCTTTCTGCCTTTGTCTCCTTCTTGCCCTTGTCCTCTTCATTCAGCAATGCCATTTGCACCAATCTTTCATACGTGGCTCCCATGGGTATATGGGTCATGGCCAAACTATGTAATGGCTCATTTAACCCCTTGACGAAACGGAGAGCCTTCTTGTGCGGGGTGTTGACTAGGTCAAGCCCAAACCTAGCCAGCTCATCGAACTGATTCACATACTCCCTGACAGTCTTGTCTCCTTGCTTAAGAAATAAGAATTTTTCCAACTGCAAACTTCTTTCCGCATCTGAGAGAAACTTAGTCTCAAACCTTGCCCTAAAGTCCTCCCATGTATCCACTGGTCTTTCAGCATTGGTGACTTCCCACCAGTAGGAAGCCTCGCCCTTCAATAGCCACACCGCTAGTTGTACCTTTTGTCTATCTTCTACCTCAAAGATGATGAATAGGTCCTCCGTTTCTTTTAGCCAATTCCTAGCTGCTACGAAGGACTCAGTTCCATGGAAATCCCTTCCTCCCATAGCTTTAAAATCTTTACATATCTTAGCGAATGTGTTTCCCCGTGGAGGAGGTGGAGGAAAAAGTACTGCTGCGGCTGGATGATTCCCTTCAGCTGGAGGAGGAGGAACGGTAGGACCTGGCTGAGTGGCCCTAGCTTCTAAGAAACGTCTAAACCAACCAGGTATGGGCACCCCTTCAGGCAAGTTAAGTTCTTGGGACATGCTGAAACAAAAAGGATAGATTCAAAACGAAGGATAAGAGATAATACCTATGGCTTTGGGGAGTGGACTTTGCCTTTTTTAAAATAAAATAATATTTTTCTTTTAAAAATGCTTCTTTAAATTTCCTTTTTGAAAATAATTTTTCAAAACTTTTTATCTTATCTGGTAAACCTATGCTCTGATACCAAGTGAAACACCCCACCTCCGTTAGGGTCACTCTCAAAGGGAATGCCCTAATTTTGGTGGAGGTTTATAAGTACAAGTCACAGATATACAAGACAGATATAAGAACCCATATTTGTAAACAGCGGAAGAACAACAAACTTTATTTCATCAAGTCAAATACGTGTTACAACAACATCCTTTCAAAACATAACATAACACTTTCATAATCTGTCTTGAGTACATTATTTTTAAAGAAGCATAAATAAAACATAGATAAACTGCAAAAGCCCCATAGTGGATTGTCCAAAGCCATAGTTCAAAACAGGAAAGTCCAAGCAATACATTTCTCTTCTTCAAGCTGGATGTTGAGGTAGGTCAAGCTGCTGTGTTCCCTCCCTGAGGACCTGGGGGGAAACGGAAGAAAGAAGACGAAAGAAAAATAGAGTCAGACATAAAGCCTGAGTAAGTCTAGTACTACTTTGTCTATGAATAAAGAACTGGGTATGATAAGTAAACAGGAAGTGGGCAAACACTATGAACTTGGTTAAGTTATCTAGGGTCGAATGTACTATCGTACCCCATGTTAATCTCTGAACCCATATAAACTAGTTTCCAATTTGCACCCCATAATCAGGGTAGTGTGATCCATTCTACGATGATCGGCTCCTATTCGCAAAGTTACATGTGTCCTACGGCCCCCGATGTCTGTAGTTACCTATGCTGGTCCCACCATGGGGTGTATCAAGTCCCATAGTGGCAACCCGACACAACCTTAGAGTGCAAAGGTATGCTACTGGTGTCCAGTGCTTTATTTTTCTGCGCCGGAGTGCGTGCACGCCCGCACACCGTTAGAACCTACACTGCTACACCACCGCCGTCGATTTGACCTCTTACAATCAGCCCAGTAATCGTGCCCCACCCTGCCTAGTTTCAGGGTATCCTGATACACCTTTTAGGGTTACTGCTGAAAAGGGTCCCCCGTTACTAGGTTTTCTATCTCTAGCCAACATGCTAAGTTGGTTAAGTGTTTCCTAACCTAACCCCACCAGTCCGTTTAGTTTAGCATGTTCCATTTTGATTAAGTCTTTAGTTCACTTAATCCTAACAATCCTGACTCAGCCTTAATTGTCTTATTAAGGCCCTGACCTCTCACATTAGACAGGTATTGTTGTGGCTGCCTGTTGCCGGTTGGTTCCGGGCAGTCTTACGCCACAACTCAGTCTAACCTCGGGTCCTTGCTGGGCTCCATGTTTAACCTCCCACATTGGATAGGTATTGTTGTGACTACTGGACAGCCGGGCGGTTCCGGGCAGGTTTACATCACAACTCAATCCAACCTCGGGTTAAACACATCGTCTTTTCTACATTTACATATTTTGTCATTCTTCTTTATTTCTTATATGTAAATATTTGCGGCCCATTATTATGTTAATGGTGTAATGGTTACACCAACCATGGGCCCAACCCATACTTGATTTTGGGCCCTTCTATTTCATATTTTCATTCATTAATTCATTTTAACCCAACGTTGTTTTCCCCCGTTTTACACGTCCTTCATATATATTGGGCTTAGCCTTTTAAAGCCCAATTTAGCCATGCGAAAGGGGAGGCTTATGGCGTATACACAAAGAGGGGAAAGTGAGCGCATGAACTTGCATATGACGTTGGAAAATACATAATAGAAATTGGTGTACTTGCATAGTGGTGACATGTATTTTGGTCATACAACATAGGTGACATAAATTAAGGCATGTAAACTTGCATAGGTTTAACTACAACATGAACCTATATTCTTATTTAGGCATAATGTCAAACATAAGCATGGCCTAAATACTTCTAGCATAAACATGGCATATTGTCAAACATAAGCATGGCATAAAATACTTCTAGCATGAACATAACATAATTCAACTTAATCATGATTTAAGCCTAATCACATAACGATGGTATAAACATACTTATGCATAAATATTCCTAATCATGGTGTTTTGCTTTAAACTTGCAAAAAGGGGATTTTTGAGTCTAATCTAACCATGTCTCACATATGTCATCATATAATTCTTTAAAACAAGATAGACTTCATCATAGATCTCAATTATGCCAAATATCATTCCTAGCCATATTCATAAGTTTGCAAAAGCATGACTAATACATGGTGTCAAAATTCCACATAGTTTCATATGAACTATAATAACCAAACTTGTTTCAATTACTTGCAAAATGATTTATACATAAAAACATACATCATAATGGCATAATAACAAAGCCTCAAATTTGCATGAATCTCCATTTACTACATACATGTAGCTTCAATATAGTTTACACAATTTGCGCAATATTCCAAACGTTTATTTGCATAGAACTACCGCATGTAGTTCTTTATAATGAATAACATAATTTTGCACAAACATGAATTACTTCCATTGCCACAATTCGAGCATACACATCAACACAGTTGTTTATTATACCAAAGTAATACTCTACTTACAATGGTTTGATGAATTCTCTAGTTTAGGGATTGAAGACGCAAATTCCTTTGTTGAATTGATTAGCTTTAGGTTGCTTGAATTGCTTTAGGCCTTAGAACTTCCTCCCTAATCCTCTCTTTAGTTGGCGGCTATGCTTTGTCGTTCCTCAGCAACATGGCGGCTATGTTCTTAATTTTTAATGAATAGATTAGGGTTTAGTCTAGGGTTGTTTATATAGAGGTTAGGAACTAATTAGGACCCTTGATGTAGCTAGGTTAGATCATAGCCATTCATTAGGAAGAGAGACCAATAAAAACCCGCCACCTAGCCCTAATGACAAAGCAGACCACAGAAATTCGACCACACACCGACCTGGCCAGCCAGGTTGACTGGGCTCGACCAGGTCGATACCCCTGTCGACAGGGCTGTCGACAGCCCTGTCGACATGGGTAGCCCAGGTCGACAGCCCAGTCGACCTGGGTGGCCCAGGCGGCGCTTTTCTGGCCCAATGGGCCCCACTTCGGAATATTTAATTATTTAATTCTGTTTGAGTTCTAAATTTAATTCAAATCTTCCGAAGGCCATATCTTCTTCATACGGACTCCGTTTTTCGAAAACTCGGACTCTATTTCGCGTATTTTTCCGAGACGAACGCAATGGCGTATCCCGTTTCCCTTAGTTCTCGATTTGAATTTGATTATACATTAATTTATGAATTTCACAGTTATCGAATTTTCGGGGTGTTACACAGACGGACGGTCAAACCGAGAGGGTGAATAGAGTACTCGAGGATCTGTTGAGGCTTTGTATTCTGGATTTTGGTGGTACTTGGAAGACCATCTTCCTCTTGTTGAGTTTGCATATAATAACAGTTATCAGGCAAGCATAGGGATGGCACCATTTGAAGCTTTATATGGGAGGCCGTGCAAGTCGCCTACATGTTGGTGGGAGACTACAGATAAGCTTATACTTGGGCCTGATATGATCAGAGATACATCCGAGAAGATCGAGTTGATTCGGAGACGGATGAAAGCGGCCCAAGATCGTCAGAAATCCTATGCTGATAAGCGAAGATCTGATTTGGAGTTTGATGTTGGGGATATGGTTTTCGTAAAGGTTTCTCCTTTGCGGAATGTGGTCCGATTTGGAGCCGTTGGGAAGTTAGCACCGAGGTTTGTTGGACCCTTCCCCACTATTGAGAGGATCGGGCAGATGGCTTATCGAGTGAAGTTGCCCGAGAAGCTTGCCGGAGTACACGATGTTTTTCATGTCTCGCATCTCCGGAAGTGTTTACATGAATCAGCAGAGGTTGTTGAGCCGAGTGTTCTGGAAGATGTGGAAGTGGAGAAAGAAGCTACCTTGAGGAGAGCTCTGATTCGTATCTTGGGGACGGAGACCAAGAAGCTAAGAAATCGAGAGGTCAGGTTGGTGAAGGTTCAATGGGGTGAAGCCGAAGAAGACGCAACTTGGGAAACCGAGGAGAAGATGCGTGGGCTTTATCCATTCCTTTTTGAGGGTACACTCTCAATCTCTTTTCCTTTGTTAGCATATCTTTCTCTTTGCTATCCATATTTATCTAGTTTGTCGTGTTAATCTTGTCATGAGAACCTTAGGTAGAAACCCTTTGGATGAAACATGTGTTTGAAACATGTTATGCTTGATGGTTGCAAGTGGTTGCAAGTGTTTGCAAGTGGTTACTCGTGGATGCATTATACACGATTAGGCACTAGATCGGCTCACACACTCCTCATATTGCATATGCATGAGTGTTTATGCTTATTCATGGATGAAAATTGTGTGTTATCACATGGATGTTGCATATGGATGTATGTTATGTGCACACATATAGATGTTATACATTATGTTAGGAATTGCATACATATGGATTCATTTCACTAACATAATTTGCATTGATGATATTTGCATTAGATAAGTACATATACACACACCTTTGCATATGTTCATACAACATTTAGAATCCTGTAAGGACAATGATTGCTCGTGGATGATGTTTTGAGTAGATGGATGATTGGATAGTAGGATACGTTCTTCCTAACTTGAAGATTTCGGGGACGAAATCCTTTAAGGAGGGGAGAATGTAACAACCCGTATTTTCAATAACCTGTTATAACATAAATTGAGGCAGAATTTAATTCTAAAATCTGAATCAAGGGAAACGGGCTATGCCATTGCGTTCGTCTCGGAAAAATACGCGAAATAGAGTCCGAGTTTTCGAAAATCGGAGTCCGTATGACCCGATTAAGGCCCAACGAAGTTTTCAGAAAATTCCTAAGTAAAAACAGATTTTTCAAATTCAAATCTGAATTAGGAAATTGGGCCAGATGGGCCAGGCGGGAAAAATTCCCGCCACAGTACCCAAGTCGACAGCCCTGTCGACTTGGTCTGACCAGGTCGACAGCCCTGTCGACTTGGCTGTCGACTTGGCTCAGACGTCAAGTCCTGCCTGGTGCACCATTTTGAGAATGGGTTGAGTTTGGGGGGCCAGATTCGGTTTTGAGGGTTGAGATTGGAACTAGGGTTTAATCCTATGGCCTAAAACACTAGCCTAATCTATAAATAAGACCCTAACCTACCCTAAATCATCATTAATCTATCCTACAACTAAACTATGGCAAAATCAATCCTCTCATGGCCTCCACTCTCTTCATAAATTCCTAAATCAATTTCTAAGTAATTTTCCATGCATACAAGTGTTTTTAGACTTGTATGATCCTCTTTAGCTTGCATTCAAGTCAAGTTCTTCATTTGCATCATAAAGATAGAGTTTTGATCAAGTTTGCTTGCATTTTTGGGGTTTATTTGGTTGCATAAGGGTCTTCTTACATTTGCTATACTCATTTGAGTCCGCATAAAGATTGTAAGCCCCATTCCTTTCATACTTAAACTATAAAGTTAAATGTATGATATGCAAGTTGTCATATGTTATGCAAGTTTTGTTATGCAAGTATGATATGCAAGTTTACATATGTTATGCAAGTTTTGTTATGCAAGTATGATATGCAAGTTGTCATATGTTATGCAAGTTTTGTTATGCAAGTTTGATATGCAAGTTGTCATATGTTATGCAAGTTTTGTTATGCAAGTTTGGGATGGTCATATGGTTCATGTTATCGTGTTATGCAAGCTTATCTTGAGTATGTGAACATAAAGCTTCAAGCTTTATGCCAAAGGTTGCATTTTGGCAACATGTAAGTTATCATATCACATATGATAACTTGCATGTAAGGCAAAATGCGAACTTGGGGCCATTTCTACATGTCATTTAGTACCATGTATCATGAATATGCCGAGTTTGGTTTTATGCTTTTGGGCCTAAAATTTGTAATATGCAAATGTATAAACACATGAACATTTCATATGCCACCATGTTGAACTTGTGGCTTTAACACTTTTATGTCATGATTATGCCAAGTTCCCTCTTTCTATCCTTTATGCGCTATTGCGATATGTAAGCGATGGGATTGCGTTTGGGGTTGGGTAAACTTAAAAGACATAAAAACATGAGCTTGGGAATTTACCTATTAAGTTAGGTCTACCCATTGGGAATTTACCTATTAAGTTAGGTCTACCCAATTGCTTGAAAATTTGTAACATGTTTTGGAAACATGATGGACATGACACTTAGAAAAGATAAGTGTGGCCAACTCGAGGTTGGGTTGAGTTTGTAGCGTAAACCTACCCGGAACCGACCGGCTTAACTAGTTGCTACAAACAAGAGGACCCAATGTGAGAAGTTGGTCATGTTGTACCTTGGACCCGAGGTTAGACCAAGTTGTGGTGTAAAGCTACCCGGACCCGCCCGGCTTAACTAGTAACCACAACAAAGTCTAATGTGAGAGGTTAAGGCGCATTAATTAATTAATGCCTCATGATTAGGGTTAAGTCATGGACCATTTAATACTTAACCAATTTGGGCTTGGTAGATTAATCAGGGTTAAGTCGTGAACTCATCGTTACACTTAACCGAGTTAATCCATGATTAGCAAAGGGGTTAAACCGTACTTAACCCACTAGAAAAATCCTAGCAATGGGGGGTCCACTCCAGCAGTAATCCCTAGTTTGTATCATCATGGCCCTAGGGACTAGGCTAGGGTGGGGGCACGATTACTGAACTGGAGGTAAGGGGCCAAAAAGCGACGGCAGAGGGTACGCCGGTGTAGTTCTGGGCGGACTCTGGTCGTGCACATAGTCCGTAGCCGGAGAAAACAAGCACGGGTACCGGTAGATCGAGACTGTGCACTCATGTTTATGGTGTCCAGGGGTTGACACCCTAGGGCTTGATACACCCGACGGGTGGACCCGGCATAGTTCGACTACATTCATGTTTGGGCCGTATTGACACCAACACGTGACGAGTTAGGCTTAGGGAGCCGATCGACTAGACCGTTGGGTTGGACCTCGTGGTAGGGTCGCTTCATGTTCTTGGACCTCGTATGAGGGTCACTTCATGTTATTGGGCCAAAGCATGGGCCAGGGGATCAATACTTGCGTATTCAAGTCATGTTAGTTTGCTAGTACACCTGTGGTGCAAAACCTTAATCCTGATTATGCGATGACACCTTTATCTACCTTGATAGTTAATCATCATGTTGTTATCCTTATGTTCATACCTGCTGCTCATGCCAGTTAGCTTTAGCAGTTTACATTGATTGTAGTAGGGCTTACTCAGTCTTTTTGACTGACCTGTTTTCTTTCGCCTCTTTTCTTCCGTCCCCCCCCCCCCCCCCCAGGTTCTCAGGGAGGGAATACTGGAGTCTAGCTTGGATCTTAGCTGCTTTCTTGGATAGCTCATGTATGCTTTGGACTTGAGCTCGCTATGGTTTTTCTACTTTGGGGATAGCTACTTTATGTTTTCCTTTTCAGTTTCAGATGATGTTATTTTATGTACTAGACTTGTTTATTTGGAAAATTGACATGATGTTGTACCAGACTTGTTTTTGAAATGGTTTAAAAGTCTTCCGCTGTTTTTATCTATGCATCTATGTTATTTACTCTGTTTACATATATACATATGTTCTTGTTCTGCCTTGATATATCATTATGCATGTTTACCTGGTTCAAACGCCCCTCCAAAGTCAGTGCCCTTGCAAGAGTGGTACTGGCGGAGGTGGGGTGTTACAGGAATTTATATCGATTATACACTATTATGATTTCTGTGTAGATTCCATTTTGATGGAAGATGATTTTGGGTTTATCGTGAACTATGTATTAAATAACATTAGCTCTTTAACCCAGTTAAAGATAAGCTTAATTTATTAAATTTGAATAATCATAAAGTAATGATTTTTGATATTAAAACCAAATTGGAGTTTTAATAAATTTTTAATTAGATTTAAATGGGAATGAGATAATTAAATTTATCGAATTCTTGAAATGTTCGAGAATGGAGTACCACCAGTTTTACTCCAGACGATTGTTAAATATTTAATTAGATCTGAACATGAAATGAGAATTAAATTTACCGATAACATCGTGGGTGTTAGATATGGGGTACTACCAATTTTGCTCCAGGGGATGAATAGGTTGGGATTGGGAAAACAAATAAATGATTACTTCGGTATAGTTCGCTAGTCCCGACTAGTTGATAAACATTGACTTGGTTCAAGAAATGATAAGACAAAATCTTTTGAATCTCTGATATTGTATTTCCAATGTGTAATATTTATTCGTACTCTGATATTGTATTTCCAATGTGTAATATCTTTTGAATCTCTTTCAGTTGTTATTTTCTGCTACGCATTATACTTACATATTATTTTCCGCTGCTATGTAATTTTAAATATATGATATTGTATTTCCATTGTGTAATATTTATTCGTACTCTGATATATTCTTGTACTTTGATGTAACTGTTGTAATAGCAATGAAATGTTTTATTGTTTGTGTTCTGATGCGTCATGTTCTTAACTCAATTCGGGCTTTCCCATAAGGGGATGTTTGGGTCGTTTCACTTCAATAGCACATCGATTCAGAGAACAATGAGTAGAGAGTGAGAAGAGAAAAAGTTTTATGTAAATCGAATTGAATTCGGCAGAGTATAGGCGTAAAAATCATAAAATAAGAAAATATAATGATGTAAAGAAAGGAGATGAAGATGGAGAAGAAGAATGATGAAAAAATACGAAATCATCCCTTATTTATAAGATTTGAAAGGTTGCAACGTTTTTGGAGCGTCACAAATAATGAAAAGACACTTCCTTTGAAAATTAAAAAAGTGACAGTTTTATGTCGACATAGACATGTATGTATGTCAACATATCATGTTTCAAAAATGATTTTTAAGTATTTTTCAAGTGTTTTGATATATATATATATATATATGCATATATATATATACATATATATATATATATAATTCTGAAAATTCTTGAATTAAAACATAGTGTTCTAAATAAGTATTATAAAGTGAAAAATCATATGAAAACATAAATATAAGATATATGAACATATTTATAAAATTATAGAGTTTAAAAATATATGTAAGTATATAAAGTATATAATATATAAAATTTATAAACTATAAATTTTGAGTTTAAAATCAAAAGTAAAGTAAAGAAAGTAAAATAAAGAAGATAGAGATTGAAGATAGAATTTGAAAACAGAAACTGAAATCAAAAATTGAAAAACATAATTTGATTTTGAATTTGAACCTGGAGTGTTATTCAGAGTCTTAAATAAACTAGACTCTATTTCTATATTTGTCTTGAACTCTTGAAATCTTGAATACTCATGATTCTTGAATCATGTTTGAATTCTAAATCTCTAACATCTTTAAACTGTACAGTCTTCGACAATAATTCCTGTATATAAATCCTGCATATATATATATATATATATATATTCTAGATAAAAGTATTAGTATAAATTTTATAATCAATTAATATTGAAATAAGGCTTTTGTCATCAAAACTCCATTTTCCAACATTTTGTTGTTTAGAAATAGTGTCTAGCTCCAGTTCTATAACTTAATTAGGATGTAGTGGACGAACCACTTTAAAAACCATATGTGGTGGATGGTCAACTTTAAAAACCAAATGTAGAAGGTTGGCAATCTGCCAATGTCCTGTAATATTTGTAATTATTATTTATAATAATAATAAATATTTTTTATCACTATAAAACCGATCGACTTTGCCAAAAAACCAACGTATTTGCCTTAAATTTCTTTTATAGACCTTGTTTACAAAACTTGGATTTATTAATAAAAACTGCTTTATAACAATCTTTTATAAAATTCATTTAAAATCTTATTACAAAACTATATGTACTTTTCTTTATAAACTTCAAATCTGATCTATCTTGGTTTGATTATAAATCAAATCACTTAAAAGTTTGCTTGAAATCAAATTAAATCGCTTATAAGCTCTTTATGAATATCTAACTTCCCATGAGTATCTATCTAAAATCGAATATCATTTCTGCATATTTTACAAGCTAAACAAGGCCATTTATTAACCGTTTCAAAAAAAATTCTAAAACCTTCTTTTATACTTTATATAACATATTTATAAAGCTTAGTTAAGTTTTAACATTCAAAATCTCCAATTATAAATATTGATTAGTCTATAAAACCTTTGTTTTATATAGCTTATATAAAATATAATTTAAAACCTTTCTCCTGTTGTAAAAATAAAATTTTTTAACTTCAAACTTAGTTAATTTCTACGAGGGTGAATCAATGTCTTAAAAATATGGATTTTAGGCCATGTAACGGCTCACTATTTCAACCCATTCAAATCGACAATAAACCACACATATCAGACTTGAATTGCTTAAGATAGTGAATTGTTATTTTAACTTTTGAGCTAAATGCAAATCAGAACACTGAATCACAGACACAGAAGCAAAGTAACTTGAAGCGGAAACATAATAGTACATCGGTTCTTACATGATAATGAGTCATAAGCTCATACAATACATGTAGTTCATATAAATAACTGATAATAAGACTGGATAATATAGATAGCTAGGTAGCTGATAACTGAAGGATCCAAATGAGATGCCAACCTCCTAAGTGTGTCACATACGGATGTGATGCCCAAGATGACCCAAGCATATAGTCAAAGAAACAATATACTCGAGTCAAGACTAATAGTCTCATATAAGTGAATTAACTCAAGTGAAGTGTTCACTGAAATGTACAGTAACTTAAAGGATGTTTAGGATTTCCATCCTCTAAAGATTCGTGAAACTAATACAAATAATAATATGCTATTATAATAGTGTCTATTCAGCAAAGTAAATCCAAAGAAAATAGCGTACACGGGATTACATTTTTACCCTTACACCGTTTATAATACCATAGCCTATACAGTATTGTAAACCCACCATAACATGGTGGAATCAGAGGAAAATCCATAGGTGCAGTGCAAATCAAAATCGTAGGGGCCAGATAAGGATAATATGACAAGGCACACGAGAATTACCCACGGTAGGATTATATGTGATTATGGCCCTGGGCCAGTGGTAATGCATAGTAGCAACGACCGTCCATCTCGAACAACACTCCCATAATCAAAGGGGCCCCAAATCAATCACACTGTAATAGAATGGTATTGAAGAAGCATCTTTGATTAGAGGTGCAGCCTCATTTAACCCGGGTATGGCTCCTTTTTTAGTCATTTTAATTATGACCTGAAGGTCAAGGCCAATCCATCAGCGTTCTCTTTCTTCAAATCCAGTAGTCTACTCCATTCCATCCTACTTCATTCTCGAATCTCCACCACGTGCACAGTTGTTAAAGTGGTATAGGCACTGGCAGATAATGTCTCACTTACCGACTCCGGTCTCTTTAACAACCAAACGTTACATTATTCACACCATGGTCATTAGATTTGAAATCATATTTCAAGTATCACAAATCTATTTATTTCAAGTATTTCTAAAAACCGATTGGTCAAATAAAGTTACCATTAGTTCGGTTAAGATTGCAAATTCAATATTCACCATTATCCCTTGTCAACCATTTGGATTCTAAAGTTCAACTTCCATAAATATCGTTAATGCTTGAAATCCTTTATTTCAAACCTTCGGATTCACTAGACTAGATTGGACATAGATTATATTTGAATTTATAAAATATATTTAGAATAGTTAAGTTTGAAAATAGTATATGTATACTAAATTGAAAATAGTGTATATACATATATATATGGTTGAAAACTATTATAAAATTCATATAGTTAAAGTGATCAAACTATTTATAAAAGAATATTTACAAAGTCAAGTAATGCGGAAAACTGCTTTTACAAAATTATAGTTCTATTCAAATAATATTAATCCAATCCACTCTAAATCCATGCCTCACAATTTTCTTTTTCCATCTAGATTTCACATTTGAATCAAATTCCCTTTATGTGGTTCAGTTTCAAAACTTTTTGTAGTAAAATGATTCTCAAACCATTGTTTACCTTGCATTTCATATATCCTTTCCATATAATAAATCCCTGAACAACTTCCAACGTTAGTTGTTAAGCAAAATGATGATTTGTTAAATTTCAACTTGTTAATAAAACTTGTATTCATCATGACTTAGGTAAGCATGTTTCTTTTATACTTGAATTTTAACAAATTACATTTTGACTAAATATCTGAAATGACCCAAACTTCCCCGTAAAGGAAAGCCTGAATTGCTTTGAGAACAACACACATTAGAACACAAACTGAAGAATATTTTATTGTTGATTACAACAATTACATCAGAATACAAGAAAATAACAGAGTATGAATACTTATTACACAATTGAAATACAATAATATCAGAAATTTAAATTATATTTAAATAGCAGCGGAAAAATAATACAAATATACAGCTGAAAGGAATACACGGATACAGAGCTTTCCGAATATCGCTTCAGCTGTAGACCAGGATCCTATAAATATATCTGCAAAAAGCTACTCGACTGCCCGTGTGGAAAATATGGGCACCCGAGTTTGCTAGTGAAACAAACTACAGGTCAGTCATGGGACTGGTATGAGAAATCTTACTTAATCTACCTAAAAATAAGGCTAATCACAGGACCATGCCACTAACGCGGAACGGGTTTACTCCATTAGATTGCTAGTGCATAAAATAAAGTAAATCGTTAAACAACGCAATGCTTTTTAGAGAAATGAAACCGTTATAAGACTCAAGTCCCATCACACAATGCAGCGCAAACCGGAGGATAGAGTTTTACCTTATAATGGTCAAAAATGCTTGATACGATAAAAACGGATTTAATATTAGTGTGTATATATATGGGTATATATATTTCAAAAACATTTCAATCATAATGTATCAATCATAGACGACATAGTACCCCATCCTACTATGTCGTCATACTAGTTCTATAATCAAAACCGCAAGGTCGTATTGGAAATTGGATTTCCATCATGAGTCGAGGCTAGGGATCGTCCTCTCCAATTCGAGACACTCTAGCAAATGCCTTAGGATCCCCCGCATTGAACCCTTGGATCTTCAGGCCGATCCACACCTGTCGAAAGTGGATTGGCAATTCCTGAACACATGCTTCCCGGTCCCTTTGGACCTCCATATGACCACTTCCGGCCTATAATCCCGAGGCGCCTCAAAATCTATCATCCACATAAGTAAAATGTTTGCGCTGGTAGGTCCCTGACACCACTCTAGCTAAAAAGAAACGTGTGCACTCCCTGCAGTCCTAATCACCGTTTTTGACTCATACCGGGTGTGAGGCTCGCGAAGTCACGCTATCCACAAAGCTATGCCGTAATAGGCTATACTTTGGTCATCCCACAAGGCCCTGCTTTTCAACAAAAGCCTTGATCAATTGCATCTTGGCGTGCCACATTGATAATTCACGCCATGCGATCAATCACTATCAATATATACCCGGGTGTTAAGCAGAGAATAAATTCTCCACCACCAATCAGACATACATTAATAAAAAATCAATTTAATTCACACGGAATGAAATCCAATGTCAGACACACATCCATTTACAGGTCCCTTCTTGGTTTGAATGAAACCGGAGACACCTGAGAGGTCCTCGCATATCCGGACAATCAACAATACGTTCGGACGGCTACCCTTGAAGCCCCTTCAAGGTAGCTGCTCCCATCATGGGTCTCAGTAGCAACACATCCATTCGATGTGAAGATCGTCGGTCTTCAATCACCATCTTCAACTTCGACTCTTCACCGTTGTAGTGATCATTCGGAATGGGTTAAACCCGGTCTTTCCGAATAACTCGCGTATCTTTATAATTATAAAAATCAAGTTGTAATGACCCAAAATTCCGGTCCAATTTGAGCTGACCAAAAACACAAGTCCAACCCCAAATTAAACTGAAAATCAGGAAATTAATAGAAAGAAAACAGAGGGTGAGGAAAGATAAGATAGAAACTTAGAATAGAAGAAGAACAAGAACACAATATCAGAGTAACACGAATCTCATAGCGGAACGAATAAATATATTTCATAACATAACTTTGAAATACAAATCTGTACTTGAATATACATATCATTATCAAAGTACAACACTTACGACATAGCGGAAATAACTATAACTATATGATCCTGAAGCCTCCTGCTCCAAGCTCTTCCAGTATATCTGTAAATCCCGACTACTTGACTGTCTGTACAAATTTAGGCACCCAAGAGTTTAGGGAAAACAAACAAAATAAACTCCGGGTCAGTCATGGGACTGGTGTGAGTAAAACAGTTTAAAACAGTTCAAGCAGGTAATCGATATCTCATAAGACCACGCCATATAACGGAACGGGTATTTTCCCTTATGAGAATCCAAATATCTTTATATCAAAAACCTTTTGATATTATAATAATGTCTATCAACACAATATAATAATCATCTAGCAGAAACGCTTTCATCTCACGTTCTACATATATAGTATACAATCAAAACCGCAAGCACGTATTGGGTAATGGATTTCCAACTATGAAGAAACGACCCGAACTTCCCCGGTCTCCGAAGAGAAGGGAAAGCGCAGATTGTTTTGAGAACACGACAAAATAGAACGCAGACGGAAGAACATTTCATTGCTTATTACAACAATACATCATATTACAAGAATATACAGAGTATGAATAAATATTACACAGAAATATCAGAGATTACAATACATTACATAGCAGCGGATAATAATACAATACACAACTAGAAGAGATATACGGATACAAAGCTTTCCGGATATCATTCAGCTGTAAACCAGGATCCTGTGAATATAAATCTGCAAAACCAAAACTACTAGCTGCCCGTGTCAAAATAAGGGCACCCAGAGTTTAGGTTAAAACAATAAACTCCAGGTCAGTCATGGGACTGGTGTGAGAAATAAACAGTTATTAATCTTTATTTTAAAGTTAGGTAAATCAAGGGACCACGCCGTATAACACGGAACGGGTTTCCTCCCAAGAATACCAGTACATAAAACAACAACGCAATGCTAAATAAAGAACAATGAAGCTAATATAAGACCCAGTTCCCATCACACAATGCAACGCAAGCCGGAGGATAGGGTATTTACCTTATAATAGCCAAGAATGCTTGATACGTTTAAAACAAATCATTTGATACTATTATAAGTGCATAGTGTATAAAACCACTTCAAATCATAAGTATCAATCATAGACGGCATAAGCGCCCCATCCCACTATGTCGCCATACTAGGATCTACAAATAAAACCGCAAATGTAACATATTTGGAAATTGGATTTCCGTCTTTGAACCGAGGCAAAAGATAATCCACTACCGAATTCGAGACGTTCTAGCCCGTGTCTCAGGCAAGTACTCAGTCAAGCCTTTGGATCCTCAGGGCCGATCCACCGATGTGGATTAAAATGCCTGAACACTGCGTTTCCCCACCCTATGGGGTGTCAATGAGCCAAAGAATGACTCCATCGGTCCCGGATCGACCGATATAACCGAGGTGCCTCGCAACAGCAACAACCACATAAGTCAAACTCGTCAGGGCGTGTAAAACCACTGACGCCACTTCTAGCTAGAAAGAAACGCATGCCCCCCCTGACGTCCTTCTCCCGTTTTTGGTTCATACCAGTGTGTGAAGTTCGCGAATCAAACGTTACACAAAGCTACACCACAAAGGCCGTGCTTTGATCATCAACCACAAGACTTTGCTTTTCAACAGAAGCCTTGATCATTTGCCACTTAGGCGTGCCACACAGGCAATTCACTCTATGCGTTTGATATCCATCTGTATATAACCCCTGAGCTCGTACGTCTCAGAGAAGGACGTTAAGCAAGAGAATAAATTCTCTGCCGCCAAACAGATATATATTTAATAGAAATCAATCACACAGACTAAAATCCAATGTCAGACGCACGGTCCATTTATAAGTCCGTTCTGGGTCTGAACGAAACCGGAGGCACTTTCCTCGCATATCCATCGATCTCCAAGAACATCTGGACGACCACCGACTGATTCCCTCATCTTGGGTGTACAGCCCAATCAAGATCATCAGTAATCACCCAAACGATGTGAAGACTTCCAGTCTTCAACCACCGTCTTCATCTTCGACTTATCGTCGTATCAGTTATTCAGAATGGGATAAACCCGGTCTTTCTGAACAACTCGCGTATATATAATAAACACGTGTTATACAAACACAACATACGCCTCATTCCAATTTAGAATATTCTTTTATTCAAATATTCTCATATTTCGGGAAAGGTTCCCATAAATTTTATCAAAGATAAATTCTTTAAATTTATTCTTGAATCTCCTTTGAATATCAATTCAAACTAGTCGGGATTAGCGAATCACACCGGAATAATCATTTATTTTATTTCCCAATCCCCCCTATTCATCCCATGAAGTAAAACTGGTAATACTTCACATCTAACACCACGGTGTTATCGGTAAATTCAATTACCATTTCACGTTTAAATCTAATTAAAGATTTAACTATCGCCTGGAGCAAAACTGGTGATACTCCATTCTCGATCCTTTCAATCTAATTAAAGATTTATTAAAACTTCACTTAGTTTTAATTTGTGACTGGGTTAAAGAATCAGTGTCATTTAAAACACGGTTCACGATAAACCCAAAATCATATCACATTTCAGTCAGTCCCTAACCGTAAATTAGCAAGTGAGCAATTCCCTAAGTATTAACCCCGAAGGCCGAAACCAACATCAGATCAATACCCCAGAAACCATTCAACTTAACTAATCTCCAGTTAGTTTCTGATTTTCTTAACTCTATTGGGTCTAAGAACAGTATTATTGAAGATACCGTTCACGACAACCCAAAATCACATTCTATTAATTATCGGGTTAAAAACAAGTGTTATTTAAAACACTGTTCACGATAAACCCAAGAATCAATTCGAATTCAATTCCAATTTAATATTATTTAATTGGTACACTTCATTAAATCTAACTAAAAAGATTAAATCATTTTCTCAACTGGGCTTAAGAACAGTGTTAATGAAGACACCATTCACGACAAACCCAAATCACATTTGATATTAATACAAGGCTCTGAATAGAAAATATACCGGCTTATATTCAATATCAAATTCTATGACCAACAAATATCGTATTGGAAATAACGATATATATATCTTTCAAATTCCCATAACAATATCTGTATCATCACGAAATCCAACATCGAAATATTCCGAAGACAATTTCGATTCAAATCCATTCCCATATAATTATCGGAAATTCTGGTTATTTTCAGAACCATCTCAAATCCAATTTATTTTTTTTTAAAATAAATAGAATTATAATTCTAGTTCAAAACTAGTTCATTTCGATAAAAACTATTTTTATCTTTTCAAATATGGAGTTTTTCATCCCAATTCTTCCCAAATCATTTCTTATGTTTTTACACAAATTATTACTATTTTTAATAATTTTATCAAGGCCCGTACAGTCGATTTCCATCAACGGCCATCGAACTGCACTTACAGCGACCTTTTCAGATTTGATTTGGACATAATTCCAAATCCAACCGTTAGATTTCTAATTTCTCATATTCGTTAGAAAGCTCTTTTCGATACGAACCCAACGGTTCCGATTTTAGGAGAATCCGACGGTCGGATCTCCCGTAATATCCGTTCGAAGTCAATGGTCGAAATTCGCGAACTGCCGCGGTGCGTTCTATTCAGGCCATTATATTATATATAAAATATATATAATATATACTTCGTCGGTTTCAATTCAAAACGTGCTTTATAAATCGTTTTTAAATTCATTTTCAAAACGGTTTCAACTTCATATTCAATTTCAAATCAAAATTGAATATTCCAATATAAATTCGTTTTAAATTCATTTCAAATCGATTTCAATTTAATTCGAATTTCTTTTCAATTTCAATTTGAATTCAATTCCTTTCGATTTCAATTCGGATTCAATTATATTCAATTTAATTCGAATTTCAATTCTATTCGAATTTCAAATCATTTCAGTGTATTTCGAATTTCAAATCTATTTCAATATTCATTGAAAAATGAATAAAATCGATACAAATATCGTTCACGTCAAAATGGCGTCAATCCAATCAACACGGCTTCATATATTTCTATTTTCAAATATTCTATTTCAAATATTTCTTTTTGAAATATTTCTCTTTCAAATATTTCTTTTTCAAATATTTCTATTTCCAAATATTTCTATTTCAAAACTGGAATGAGGCCCAATCAATTACCATATAATGTTAATTATATGGATTTTCTACCACACGTATATAACAACAACGATAAATCATCAACCATCATCCAAAGTGCGTTCTACACTGTATAAGCATCAAATATAAATATTCAACGTTTATAACAGTCTGTCAATCAATCGATCGACATACAACTAATTATTGGGATTAGTGTATGTCATTTATCATCCCAATACCCGTGTGGGGTTTCAAACAATCAAACACAGATTTTATTTGTGCAGTTGGGCGATGTGTAAAATTTATCGTCCCAATCAATATAAGTCAAATGCGTGTATATAAACAAATCGTCCGATTTGTTTATTTTTATTTCCTTTTATATACACGTTAAAAATTCTATTTTTAACTATAAAATATTTTCCACTATATAAATATTTTATTTCATCTATATAAATGTTTTATTTCATTTCACATCACACAATCAACTACACATCAAAATCAAACATACAAGCATACAAGCCGTCCATGGTCTGTGGACGACGGGTGTCGGGTGCTACTAAACACCATTTGCATCCTATTATATATTTCAAACTAGAAATAAAAATTAAAAGGTAAGAAATTCTCACCGACTAGCTAATCCAATCCCATGGCTCTTCTTATGTAGAAATCTTCGCCGTTCTTGTCTCTTGTCAATTTTCACTGCCCGCTTTCACTACATATATAAAAATCACATTTTTACTTCGCTATTCAATATATAAAAATCGAATTTTTACTTCGTTATTCAATATATAAAAATCGAATTTTTACTTCGTTATTCAATATATAAAAATCGAATTTTTACTTCGCTATTCAAAATATAAAAATCGAATTTTTACTTTACTATTCAATATATAAAAATCGAATTTTACTTCGTTATTCAATATATAAAAATCGAATTTTTACTTCGTTATTCAATATATAAAAATTGAATTTTTACTTTGTTATTCAATATATAAAAATCGAATTTTTACTTCGCTATTCAATATATAAAAATCAAATTTTTACTTTACTATTCAATATATAAAAATCGAATTTTCACGTTATTAAAAATCTAATTTTTTTTCATAAGGAAAAAGCTAACCTTTGATTTAAATAAAAAGCTAAACTTTGGTTTTTCATATATTAAAAATAAGAAAACTCACTGTTGTTCCTTTTCAGAGGAGGTGGAGGCTGCTGGAGGTGGCGCTGGTGGTGGGGATGGTCGGCAGAGGTCATGGCGGTCGGAGTAGCAGGCAGAGGCGGAGGTGGGGCATTGGCGGCATGGTGGTTGCCGCAGTCGGAAAAGGGGGCTCGCGAAGGGTCCTTAGCTCACCCAATTTGCACGACGGAAGGGATTTTGGGGGGGCCTCGAACGTCGAGCCAAGCAGGAGGGGGGCGTCGCCATCTCGGCGGACGTGGCATCGCCAGCGCGCGGCGGCGCTTGAAGATGGGGGGGGGGGGGGCGATGATGTCGGGTTTCCTAGGGCACGAGTTTTTTTTCTTCTTTTTATTTTCGATTTCTGAACTGTGGAGAGAGGAGTGTGGGTAAGGAGTTATATAGTATATAATTTTATTTATTAAATTTCAAAAAGCAACTTTTTTATTCGACCTCAAAACGAGACCCACCACCTATCGTCCATAGCTAATTACCCCCATTCCGAACACAATGGGATATGTACCGTAAGCTGATTCGATCGTTTCGATCAGTTTTCGTCAAAATCAACATATAACTCTATATATTGAATTTGAACACGCATTTCAATTTACTGGGGTCACATACTAACTCGAAAAATTCCACAAAAATATTTTCTAGCTTCGTATTGACGATACGGTCCTAACAAAACTAGTTTCGTCGAATTCTGAGACCATTTGAAAAATGGCCATTTTCCAGTCGATTAAAATCAACTAAAACTGGTCAAACACGTTTTCCTTTGCCACGCTCACATATTGATTCGAAAAATTACTAAATTTGAAACCTAGCAATAACTTGACATCACAGATCCAACAAAATTGGTTTCGTCGAAATCCGAGGTCGTTTGCAAAAATTCAATTTTTAAGGGCCTGAATTCCACAACGACTATTCAGAACTTTCAACTGGACATATCTTTTGATTCCCGCTATGAAATCTTGATTTTTCGGATTCGTTGGAAATATATTCCCAAATAGATCCTATTATTTTTGGTTTCACTAAAATCCGGTTTATTTTGAATCCTGCACATCCATTTGAAGTTTGAAATTGAATTATCGAACTACCGCGTCATTTTCAATTCCTTTTATAATATATATAAATATTTATATTCTAACGACTACGTGTATAATATATACGTTCGAATTCTATTCAAAATAAATTTCTCGTCGATATTATTCAAAATAATTCATTTTAAACAATCAAAATTCGCTAAAATTGCCAAAGTAAAATTTTTAAACTGGCCCAGATTTCCGGGTTATTACAATCTCCCCCACTTAAAACTTTTCGTCCCCGAAAAGGAACGAAGCCGAAAGTTGTTTCACAAATCAACTCAACTTCCAGTGTTTTCACTAAGGCTTAAGTTCTTCAACTTTTCAGTTTCTAAGAACTTTTCAAATTTTTCAAAAATTTGGCTAACACCCTAAATTTTCGAAAAATTTCGCCATAACCTCCCCTGCACCGGGAGCACGGGGAAAATCCCGAAATTGCCATACAGGCCTTCTGATCTCAAAAAGAAAAAGGAAAAGCCAAGCGGCTAGCCAATCGGCTCATAAAATCATCGTCACCCAAACAAATCAGTAAATTATGGTAAACATGTACCTATTTGTCGGGCAAACAATTTTATTCTTCTGCTCTAGCCTCCTTGCTATGACCTGTTCACTGTAAGTACATGTATATGCATGCAAATGCGACTAATTTTCAATACAAATCACTTTTTGGTCAATTCGGCTAAATGGTTAAAAAAATTAATTAATCAAGCCATAATCAAACAACACAACCATCAATCAATTAGTGGGTTATCATTTCAAATGCATAACTTAGATATATAGTCAAAAATCATATTTTTGATGCCAAATCACAACAATAAGCCCTATCTAATTTCGGTTCTCACACCCGTCAATTGGAAATATATAGAAATCTCACTTTCGTTACTCGAACATAAATTTGGATGATGATCGATCAATCATCAGAATCATCTCCGGGCGACTACAGTGTGATTCTATATCTATCCAGTATATTAAAACTTTAAATACACGTTTGCAAGGCATATATGCAAAATCTTTATATACTGGACTGTCCAAATCAATACAAATAAATAATCTAATACGAATAATTGATTTAAATTTTCAAAACAAAAATTGTTTTCACTTTTATTTCAAAAACACTACTCTTCACACTCGTTCTAGGATACTACTGATCCTATCTCTAACGAGCCATTCTTGTTGGATATTACTAATCCAATCCCTGATGAATTCTTTCGTATGGTTTTAATGTGTCTTGTTCTCTGAGCTTTGTAAACCTGGCTCTGATACCACGAAGAAACGACCCGAACTTCCCCGGTCTCCGAAGAGAAGGGAAAGCGCGGATTGTTTTGAGAACACGACAAAATAGAACGCAGACGGAAGAACGTTTCATTTCTTATTACAACAATACATCAGATTACAAGAATATACAGAGTATGAATAAATATTACACAGAAATATCAGAGATTACAATACATTACATAGCAGCGGATAATAATACAATACACAACTAGAAGAGATATACGGATACAAAGCTTTCCGGATTTCATTCAGCTGTAAACCATGATCCTGTGAATAAAAATCTGCAAAACCAAAACTACTAGCTGCCCGTGTCAAAATAAGGGCACCTAGAGTTTAGGTTAAAACAATAAACTCTAGGTCAGTCATGGGACTGGTGTGAGAACTAAAACAGTTATTAATCTTTATTTTAAAGTTAGGTAAATCAAGGGACCAAGTCGTATAACACGGAACGGGTTTCCTCCCAAGAATACCAGTGCATAAAACAACAACGCAATGATAAATAAAGAACAATGAAGCTATTATAAGACCCAGTTCCCATCACACAATGCAACGCAAGCCGGAGGATAGGGTTTTTACCTTATAATAGCCAAGAATGCTTGATATGTTTAAAACAAATCATTTGATACTATTACAAGTGCATAGTGTATAAAACAACTTCAAATCATAAGTATCAATCATAGACGGCATAAGCGCCCCATCCCACTATGTCACCATACTAGGCTCTACAAATAAAAACGCAAATGTCATGTATTTGGAAATTGGATTTCCGTCTGTGAAACGAGGCAAAAGATAGTCCTCTACCGAATTCGAGACGCTCTAGCCCGTGTCTCAGGCAAGTACTCAGTCAAGCCTTTGGATCCTCAGGGCCGGTCCACCAATGTGGAATTAAATGCCTGAACACTGCGTTTCCCCACCCTATGGGGTGTCAATGAGCCAACGAATGACTCCATCGGTCCCGGATCGACCGATATAACCGAGGCGCCTCGCAACAGCAACAACCACATAAGTCAAACTCGTCAGGGCGTGCAAAACCACTGACGCCACTTCTAGCTAGAAAGAAACGCATGCCCTCCCTGACATCCTTCTCCCGTTTTTGGTTCATACCGGTGTGTGAATTTCGCGAATCAAACGTTACACAAAGCTACGCCACAAAGGTCGTGGTTTGATCATCAACCACAAGACTTTGCTTTTCAACAGAAGCCTTGATCATTTGCCACTTAGGCATGCCACACAGGCAATTCACTCTATGCGTTTGATATCCATCTGTATATAACCCCTGAGCTCGTACGTCTGAGAGAAGGGCGTTAAGCAAGAGAATAAATTCTCCGCCGCCAAACAGATATATATTTAGTAGAAATCAATCACACAGACTAAAATCCAATGTCAGACACACAGTCCATTTACAACTCCGTTCTGGGTCTGAACGAAACCGGAGGCACTTTCCTCGCATATCCATCGATCTCCAAGCACATCTAGACGACCACCGACTGATTCCCTCATCTTGGGTGTACAGCCCAATCAAGATCATCAGTAATCACCCAAACGATGTGAAGATTTCCGGTCTTCAACCACCGTCTTCATCTTCGACTTACCGTCGTATCAGTTATTCAGAATGGGATAAACCTGGTCTTTCTGAACAACTCGCGTATATATATAATAAACACATGTTACCCAAACACAACATACGCCTCATTCCAATTCAGAATATTCTTTTATTCAAATATTCTTATATTTTGGGAAAGGTTCCCATAAATTTTATCAAAGACAAATTCTTTAAATTTATTCTTTAATATCCTTTGAATATCAATTCAAACTAGTCGGGATTTGCTAATCACACCAGAATAATCATTTATTTTATTTCCCAATCCCCACCTATTCATCCCATGAAGTAAAACTGGTAATACTTCACATCTATTACCACGGTGTTATCGGTAAATTCAATTACCATTTCACATTTAAATCTAATTAAAGATTTAACTATCGCCTGGAGCAAAACTGGTGATACTCCATTCTCGATCTTTTCAATCTAATTAAAGATTTATTAAAACTTCGCTTAGTTTTAATTTGTGACTGGGTTAAAGAATCAGTGTCATTTAAAACACGGTTCACGATAAACCCAAAATCATATCACATTTCAATCAGTCCCTAACCGTAAATTAGCAAGTGAACAATTCCCCAAGTATTAACCCCGAAGGCCGAAACCAACATCAGATCAATACCCCAGAAACCATTCAACTTAACTAATCTCCAGTTAGTTTCTAATTTTCTTAACTCTGTTGGGTCTAAGAATAGTACTACTGAAGATACCATTCACGACAACCCAAAATAACATTCTATTAATTATAGAGTTAAAGAACAAGTGTTATTTAAAACATTGTTCACGATAAACCCAAGAATCAATTCGAATTCAATTCCAATTAAATATTATTTAATTGGTACACTTCATTAAATCTAACTAAAAAGATTGAATCATTTTCTCAACTGGGCTTAAGAATAGTGTTAATGAAGACACCATTCACGACAAACCCAAATCACATTTGATATTAAATACAAGGCTCTGAATAGAAAATATACCGGCTTATATTCAATATCAAATTCTACGACCAACAAATATCGTATTGGAAATAACGATATATATATATATATATATATATATCTTTCAAATTCCCATAACAATATCTGTATTATCACGAAATCCAACATCGAAATATTCCGAAGACAATTTCGATTCAAATCCATTCCCATATAATTATCAGAAATTCTTGTTATTTTCAGAACCATCTAAAATCCAATTTATTTATTTAAAAATAAATAGAATTATAATTCTAGTTCAAAACTAGTTCATTTCGATAGAAACTATTTTTATCTTTTCAAATATTGAGTTTTTCATCCCAATTCTTCCCAAATCATTTCTTATGATTTTACACAAATTACTACTATTTTTAATAAATTTATCAAGGCCCGAACAGTCGATTTCCATCAACGGCCATCGAACTGCACTTACAGCGACCTTTTCCAGATTTGATTTGGACATAATTCCAAATCCAACCATTAGATTTCTAATTTCTCATATTCGTTAGAAAGCTCTTTTCGATACGAACCCAACGGTTCTGGTTTTAGGAGAATCCGACGGTCGGATCTCCCGTAATATCCGTTCGAAGTCAATGGTCGAAATTCGCGAACTGCCGCGGCGCGGTGCATTCTATTCAGGCCATTATATTATATATAAAATATATATAATATATACTTCGTCGGTTTCAATTCAAAACGTGCTTTATAAATCGTTTTTAAATTCATTTTCAAAATGGTTTCAACTTCATATTCAATTTCAAATCAAAATTGAATATTCCAACATAAATTCGTTTAAAATTCATTTCAAATCGATTTCAATTCAATTTCAATTTAATTCGAATTTCTTTTCAATTTCAATTTGAATTCAATTCCTTTCAATTTCAATTCGGATTCAATTATATAAAATTTAATTTGAATTTCAATTCTATTCGAATTTCAAATCATTTCAGTGTATTTCGAATTTCAAATCTATTTCATTTTTCATTGAAAATTGAATAAAATCGATATAAATATCGTTCACGTCAAAATGGCGTCAATCCAATCAACACGGCTTCATATATTTCTATTTTCAAATATTCTATTTCAAATATTTCTTTTTGAAATATTTCTCTTTCTAATATTTCTTTTTCAAATATTTCTATTTCCAAATATTTCTATTTCAAAACTGGAATGAGGCCCAATCAATTACCGTATAATGTTAATTATATGGATTTTCTACCACATGTATATAACAATAACGATAAATCATCAACCATTATCAAAGTGCGTTCTACACTGTATAAGCATCAAATATAAATATTCAACGCTTATAACAGTTTGTCAATCAATCGATCGACATACAACTAATTATTAGGATTAGTGTATGTCATCTATCATCGCAATACCCATGTGGGGTTTCTAACAATCAAACACAGATTTTATTTGTGCAGTTGGGCGATGTGTAAAATTTATCGTCCCAATCAATATAAGTCAAATGTGTGTATATAAACAAATCGTCCGATTTGTTTATTTTTATTTCCTTTTATATACATGTTAAAAAATCTATTTTTAACTATAAAATATTTTCCACTATATAAATAATTTATTTCATCTATATAAATGTTTTATTTCATTTCACATCACACAATCAACTACACATCAAAATCAAACATACAAGCATACAAGTCGTCCATGGTCTGTGGACGATGGGTGTCGGGTGCTACTAAACACCGTCTGCATCCTATTATATATTTCAAACTAGAAATAAAAATTAAAAGGTGAGAAATTCTCACCGACTAGCTAATCCAATCCCACGGCTCTTCTTATGTAGAAATCTTCGCCGTTCTTGCCTCTTGTCAATTTTCACTGCCCGCTTTCACTACATATATAAAAATCACATTTTTGCTTCGCTATTCAATATATAAAAATCGAATTTTTACTTTGTTATTCAATATATAAAAATCGAATTTTTACTTCGTTATTCAATATATAAAAATCGAATTTTTACTTTGCTATTCAAAATATAAAAATCGAATTTTTACTTTGCTTTTCAATATACAAAAATCGAATTTTTTACTTCATTATTCAATATATAAAAATCAAATTTTTACTTCGTTATTCAATATATAAAAATCGAATTTTTACTTCGCTATTCAATATATTAAAATCGAATTTTTACTTTGCTATTCAATATATAAAAATCGAATTTTCACGTTATAAAAAATCTAATTTTTTTTTCATAAGGAAAAAGCTAACCTTTGATTTAAATAAAAAGCTAAACTTTGGTTTTTCATATATTAAAAATAAGAAAACTCACTGTTGTTCCTTTTCAGAGGAGCTGGAGGCTGCTGGAGGTGGCGCTGGTGGTGGGGATGGTCGGCAGAGGTCATGGCGGTCGGAGTAGCAGGCAGAGGCGGAGGTGGGGCATTGGCGGCACGGTGGTTGCCGCAGTCGAAAAAGGGGGCTCGCGAAGGGTCCCTGGCTCACCCAATTTGCACGACGGAAGGGATTTTGGGGGGGCCTCGAACGTCGAGCCAAGCAGGAGGGGGGCGTCGCCATCTCGGCGGACGTGGCAATGCCAGCGCGCGGCGGCGCTTGAAGATTGGGGGGCGATGGTGTCGGGTTTCCTAGAGCAAGAGTTTTTTTTTCTTCTTTTTTTTCGATTTCTGAACTGTGGAGAGAGGAGTGGGGGTAAGGAGTTATATATTATATAATTCTATTTATTTAATTTCAAAAAGCAACTATTTTATTCGACCTCGAAACGAGACCCACCGCGTGTCGTCCATTGCTAATTACCCCCATTCCGAACACAATGGGATATGTACCGTAAGCTGATTCGATCGTTTCGATCAGTTTTCGTCAAAATCAACACATAACTCTATATATTGAATTTGAACGAGCATTTCAATTCATTGGGGTCACATACTAACTCAAAAAATTCCACAAAAATATTTTATAGCTTCGTATTGACGATACGGTCCTAATAAAACTAGTTTCGTCGAATTCTGAGACCGTTTGAAAAATGACCATTTTCCAGTCGATTAAAATAAACTAAAACTGGTCAAACACGTTTTCCTTTGCCACGCTCACATATTGAGTCGAAAAATTACGAAATTTGAAATCTAGCAATAACTTGACATCATGGATCCAACAAAAGTGGTTTCGTTGAAATCCGAGGTCATTTGCAAAAATTCCATCTTTAAGGGCCTGAATTCCACAGCAACTATTCCGAATTTTCAACTGGACATATCTTTTGATTCCCGCTATGAAATCTTGATTTTTCGGATTCGTTGGAAAGATATTCCCAAATAGATCCTATTATTTTTGGTTTCACTAAAATCCGGTTTATTTTGAATCCTGTACATCCATTTGAAGTTTGAAATCGAATTATCGAACTACCGCGTCATTTTCAATTCCTTTTATAATATATATAAATATTTATATTCTAATGACAACGTGTATAATATATACGTTCGAATTCTATTCAAAATAAATTTCTCGTCGATATTATTTAAAATAATTCTTTTTAAATAATCAAAATTCGCTAAATTTGCTAAAATAAAATTTTTAAACTGGCCCAGATTTCCGGGTTATTACATATGATAAGGAATGGAACCACCTTTCGCTAGTGTACCTCTAGAAAGGAATACACTGGGTTCAACAAGAACATCTTGCAACCCGGCCACACATGACCACTCATTTCGCTTGAATGTATCGATTGTATATCACCAACGGTTGGGATTGGCAACCGTTTCCCGAATGGGACAACATCAACAATAGATTTTTAGAAGTAAATGAAACTCTAGATCAGGTGATTATACACCCTACTTCGGTGCGACCGACTTAGCCATGCTGCCTGCCCGATTTCTGTTATTTACCGGATGTGAGGCTAGAAGCTACGCTTTATCATCACACCAGATTCACTTTGAGTGCCACATCGTGAAATCCATCAAATCACCGATTGACGTCCTCAACCCTACATTATGTGTTAGCTAAAAGAAGTTTCCTTCTCCGCTTCCACTCTTGGTACAGTTGGAGAAATCAATATACGTGATCATCTGGAAATACTCTGTCAGACATTCGTCCATACAAGTCATCCAGGAACAGGATAGCCCTTGCATAACTCCGTCTTCAATTTCCTTTGGCATATATGATTCGCAACGCTTATGCCAATACAGAGTGGTTCTTTGGATAATAATCCAACCGGTCTCTCCATATTAACAACGTTAAAATGGTCAAAACTTCGATAGTCTGTGATTTAACTATCGAAGAAAACAGGTGAGCAAACAACGATATTATTTCCAAATGGAAATTTATATCGATCAAACATCATTCAACATTTATCTCTTTATTTCATTAATTTACTTATCTCCTGTTTCCCTATATTCAATATTTCCTATTTTCTAGATTTGGAAAATATACGTTATTAACAATGGAAAACATTTCCATTTCTTGTTTTCTTTATTAGAAAACATTTTTGGTTTCTTATTTGGAAAACATTTCCAAAGCTTCTTCACTGGACTTAGACAGATGTTTAAAAAAACCATCGCGATGCCAACTCAAACCATTTCCTTTAATTACTAAATTCACTTAACCATCCTTTACTATCGAATCTTAACCATTCCTTTGTTAAAAATGAAGTCAACCAAGTTGGGGTAATACTACCTCTCAGACCTTAACTGAACAACGTTTCTAACCTTGAAATAGACAAAGTTCACCCTTCTAATTCTTTAACAAACTTCCTTACGTAACTCTCTTTCAAATCTTTTCTATCCGATAATTCTTTCCTTCGATAAGGTATATTCGATAACTCTATTCAATTTATTCTATTCACTTAACTCCTATGATTTAACTTTAACTCTATTCACTTAACTCCTATCGAATAAACTATATTCGATAACTCTTTTAATTCTATTTGAATAAACTATATATTCGATTAACTCCTTTATTCTATTTGAATAAACTATATCCGATTAACTCCTTTTACTATTCGAATAAACTATATTCGATTAACTCATTTGTTTTAACTCTAATCGATTAAACTAACATCGATTAACTCTTTTCGATTAAACTAACATCGATTAACTCCTTTTAACTCGATTAAACTAACATCGATTAACTCCTTTTAACTCAATTAAACTAACATCGATTAACTCCTTTTAACTCGATTAAACTAACATCGATTAACTCCTTTTAACTCGATTAAACTAACATCGATTAACTCCTTTTACTTTCTATTCGAATAAACTATATTCGATTAACTCATTTGCTTTAACTCTAATCGATTAAACTAACATCGATTAACTCCTTTCGATTAAATAACAACGATTAACTCCTTTTAACTTGACTAAACTATTCATTTATAAAGATTTACTTTTAGTAACGGTTCCTCACTTTACAAATGATTTCCCTTTTTTAATTCTATTCGTAAATGGTTTTACAAATATCCCCTATTCAATCTCATTTGTAAATGATTTACAAACATTTCTCTTTCTGATTGATTTGTAAATGGTTTACAAACCTTTCTCATTCTAATCTATTTGCTAATGGTATTACACTATTTCCTTTTCAATCCTATTTGTAAATGGTTTACAAATATTTCCTTGTATATCTTTATTTATTCTACTCTAGTTATTTCCTTTTTTCTATTCTATTCGTTTTATCAACATTTTTTCCATTTATAAAACTCTATTCGTTTTATAAACATTTCCCCTTTTATTTACTTTCGAAATATTTCCTTTTATAAAATCTATTGATTTTATAACATCCCTTTATTTCAATATACATTGAAATAATTCTTTTTACATCCCAGGGTCTTTTATGATATTTAAAATATCGAATAACAAGGATCAATATCATTCCAACACACATAATCCATAACAGATTATATAACACATTATATATCACAATATATGAAAAACAGTAAAATAAATGTTGAGGAATCCAGTCGGATTCCTCCAACCTGTGTCCCTGCATCCACAGATGTTACACAATAAAATCAACATCACTTTCAGTTCCATATGATATATTCTGTTAAACAGAATCAATACAGAAATTCAACTAACTGACTAGTAGTTCAATCAAACAATCAACACACAGTCAATTAGGCAACATTTAACAGTTCTAAAAATACAACATGAAATTATAAACTGTTCAGAGTTAGTGAGATTTACTCACATTGGACGATCATCGTTAATAACAATAACCATCGCTTGATTTGATTCTGACAATTTATTTTGAAATAAATTATAACAAGCATCGATTCGCTCCCCGTTCAGTTCCAGGTTGTAGTGCCCGTCCATACGATCCTGTCGGATTTTGTTTCGCTCAATTCTGATATCGTATCACGAAGTTATGAGGTTTGTAATCTAAGACATTATTTTAAATTAAAATAAAAGCTTTAATTTAAATCGAATAGTGGGCCTTACTCTTGAATTACTTCAGCCCAACACCCGAATAGAGCCCACACCGTATAGCCTTCTCCCCCGACTCCATACACAGTAGATCCAAACCGATTTCCTTCACCATTTCCCATATTTCCTCCATCAACTGCTGCTACTCCATTCATTTGAAAATCAAACCAATTGTACCAATACTCTGGTCGTGACCTCCTCTTCTACACGATACAACTCTCGTGCAATTCGAACACAAACGGGAATCGCGTCCTGATGGCCGCTATAGGATTCGAGCGACGTTTATCTTCACGGAATCGCCCAGAACCCCGCAACCAGACGCTATTCCGTCTCGCGAATCCAAAACAACAATCGAATTCGCGATTCAACACTTACATCATCCACCATCGAAAACCCTAAGTCGCTGTTAACTTCCGCATGCCCCAAATTATTGTAACAACCCGTAAAATCTGGGCCAGTTTAAAAATTTTATTTTGGCAATTTTAGCGAATTTTGATTATTTAAAATGAATTATTTTAAATAATATCGTCGAGAAATTTATTTTGAATTGAATTCGAACGTATATATTATACGCGTCGTCGTTAGAATATAAAAATTTATATATAATTATAAATAGAATTGAAAATGGCGCGGTAGTTCGATAATTCGATTTCAAACTTCAATTGAATGTACCGGGTGCAAAACAATCCGGATTTTAGTGAAACCAAAAATAATGGGATCGAATAGTGAATACCTTTCCAACGAATCCGACAAATCAAATTTTCATAGCGGGAATCAAAAGATATGTCCAGTTGAAAATTCTGAATAGTCGCTATGGAATTCAGGCCCTTAAAAATGGACATTTTGCAAACCACCTCGGATTTCGACGAAACCAGTTTTGTTGGGTCTGGGATGTGAAGTTATTGCTAGGTTTCAAATTTCATAATTTTTCGAATCAGTATGTGAGCGTGGCAAAGGAAAACGCGTTTGACCAGTTTCAGTTGATTTTAATCGACTGGAAATTGGTCATTTTTCCAACGGTCTCAGAATTCGACGAAACTAGTTTTGTTAGGACCGTATAGTCAATACGAAGCTAGAAAATATTTTTCGGGAATTTTTCTAGTTAGTATGTGACCCCGGTAATTTGAAATGTGCGTTTAAAATTCAATATAGCGATTTAAATGTAGATTTAAAGGAAACTGATCGAAACAATCAAGGCAGCTGGCGATACATATCCCATTGTGTTCGGAATGGGGGTAAAACGCTATGGACGACAGGCGGTAAGCCTCGTTTCGAGGTCGTATATAAAAGTCAACTTTTTAATAATTAAATAATAAATAAAAAAAATATATAATATATCTTCTCCCCGTTAACCCGCTTAGGCCCCCCCCCTTATTTTCAAAATCATTTCAGAAAAAAAAAAAAAAAAGGGGGGGGAGAAGCATCGACGGAATCGCGCTCCCGCTCCGCCAAGGCCACCACCGCCCCCCTCCACAAACCTCCGCCGGTGATCGATAACCCCCCCCCTCTCCGTCCTCAGCTCGCCCTCCTCGCTTCTTTCCCCAATTCGAACCCGTAACCCCCCCCCTCCTCAAATCAAACCCTAGCTCCGCCACAGACCACCGCTCCACCACCATTTGCCCTCAGTCGCCGCAAGCTGCACATCGCATCGTCCTCCAGTCATCCGCCCCCCCCATACTGCCAAGACCGACGCACCACTGCGGTGAGCACAGAAACCCCCCTTTTTTCTCTGTTTAACAGTAATTTGTTTTAATTTTTATTTATATAAAATCTGAGTTATTTTATTTATATAGTATGGCATTGCTTAATAAAAATTGAATTTTTATAATGAAGAAAGCGATTTAAAGTTCAGATTTTTCTTTATGTAAATGGCGTATAAAGATTAGATTTTTCTTTAGGTGAATGTAGTACAAAAAAAATTGGATTTTTTAATTATTTGAATGGCTTATAAAAATAAGATTTTTATTTGAACTAAAAATTCGATTTTTATATATTGAACTTTGAACTAAAAATTCGATTTTTGTATATTGAACTTTGAACTAAAAATTCGATTTTTATATATTGAACTTTGAACTAAAAATTCGATTTTTATATACTGAACTTTGAACTAAAAATTCGACTTTTGTATATTGAACTTTGAACTAAAAATTCGATTTTTATATATTGAACTTTGAACTAAAAATTCGATTTTTATATATTGAACTTTGAACTAAAAATTCGATTTTTATATATTGAACTTTGAACTAAAAATTCGATTTTTGTATATTGAACTTTGAACTAAAAATTCGATTTTTGTATATTGAACTTTGAACTAAAAATTCGATTTTTATATATTGAACTTTGAACTAAAAATTCGATTTTTGTATATTGAACTTTGAACTAAAAATTCGATTTTTATATATTGAACTTTGAACTAAAAATTCGATTTTTATATATTGAACTTTGAACTAAAAATTCGAGTTTTATATATTGAACTTTGAACTAAAAATTCGATTTTTATATATTGAACTTTGAACTAAAAATTCGATTTTTATATATTGAACTTTGAACTAAAAATTCGATTTTTATATATTGAACTTTGAACTAAAAATTCGATTTTTATATATTGAATAGCGAACTAAAAATTCGATTTTTATATATTGAATAGCGAACTAAAAGTTCGATTTTTATATATTGAATAGCGAACTAAAAATTCGATTTTTATATATTGAATAGCGAACTAAAAATTCGATTTTTATATATTGAATAGCGAACTAAAAATTCGATTTTTATATATTGAATAGCGAACTAAAAATTCGATTTTTATATATTGAATAGCGAACTAAAAATTCGATTTTTATATATTGAATAGCGAACTAAAAATTCGATTTTTATATATTGAATAACGAAGTAAAAATGTGATTTTTACATATGTAGTGGTTACAGCAACGAAGATGCGATGACGATGAAGATTCTATCAATGGAGTGCCGTGGAGCTAGGATAGCTATAGGTGAGAATTTCTCACCTTTCAATTTATTTTTCTAGTTATATATATATACTAGGATGCAGACGGTGCTTAGTAGCACCCGACACAATCGTCCACAGACCATGGACTTGTTTGTTTGGTTGCATAGATTAGTTGAATTATTTGTTTGAATTGAATTGTTTGGTGAGATGAAATTGATTTGATTGATGTGTGAATGGCGTGGGCCTTCACTAGACCGGGGATAAGGCTAGGCCTTGTCCCGTTTCTAGTATCGTGCCGTTATGCCGCCGAAATTTTCTAAAATATGTTAGAAAAATGAAAATATCATTTTATTTAAATAATGAACTGAATAGAAATTCATATGTTAGAATAAAATGTTTTATCGTTAAAAATATAATTTTTAACGTGAAGTGAATAGAATAAAATATTCATTTACAAACCGGACGGTTTGTTTATGTACACTGATTTGACTGACATTGATTGGGTCGATAAATTTTACACATCGCCCAACTGCACAAATAAAATCTGTGTTTGATTGTTTGAAACCCCACACGGGTGTTGGGATGAAATTTGAAGTTCACTCATCCTGATTGATTAAACATGTCGATCGATGGATTGACAGGCTGTTATAAGCGTTAGATATTTATATTTGATGCTTATACAGTGTAGTGCACTTTGGTTGATGGTTGATTATTCTTCAATGCTATTATATACATGTGATGTATGAAAATCCATATAATTAATTTTATATGGTAATTGATTGGGCCTCATTCCAATTTAGAAAATAAAGAATATTTTAAAATAAAAGTTCATGTGTTGACAGTACTCATTCATTGAGATTGGTCATGTGTTGAACGAAATATTTTGATAATAACAACTATTTTGAAAAAGAAATATTTGAAATAGAATATTTGAAAATAGAAATTTATGAAGCCGTGTTGATTAGATTGACGCCATTTTTGACGTGAATCGATATTTATATCGATTTTAAAACGATTTCGAAATGAATTGAATATATAACGATTTCGAAATGAATTGAATATATAACGATTTCGAAATGAATTGAATTGAAATCGATTTCGAAAGGAATTGAAAACGAATTCAAATTGAATTGAAAGCGAATTGAAATGAACTCAAATTGAATTGAAATTTGAATTGAATAGAAATGAATTTTAAAACGAATTTATAGAGAAGAATTCAATTTTGATTTGAATTGAAACGGAAGTTGAAATAGATTTTGAAACGAATTTTAAAACTAATTATATAATTCGTTTTAAATAGAAATCGACGAAATATATTATATATATTATATATATAATATAATGGCCTGAATATAACGCGCCGCGCAGCGGCAGTTCGTGAATTTCGACCATTTATTTCAAACGGACATTACGGGAGATCCGACCGTCGGATTCTCCTAAAACCGGAACCGTTGGATTCGTATCGAAAAGAGCTTTCTAACGAATGTTAGAAATTTGAAATCTAACGGTTGGATTTGGAATTATGTCCAAATCAAATTTGAAAAAGGTCGCTGTAAGTGCAGTTCGATGGCCATTGATGGAAATCGACTGTACGGGCCTTGATAAAATTATTAAAAATAGCAATAATTTGTGTAAAATCATAAGAAGTGATTTGTGAAGATTTGGGATGAAAAACTCCATATTTGAAAAGATAAAAATAGATTTTTATCGAAATGAACTAGTTTTGAACTAGAATTATAATTCTATTTATTTTTAAATAAATAAATTGAATTTGAAAAGGGTTTTGAAAATAACCAAAATATCCAATGATTGCATCGGAATGGATTTGAATCGAAATTGTCTTCAGAATATTTCGATGTTGGAATTCGTGATTATACAGATGTTGTTGTGGAAATTTGAAAGATATATATTTATATCGTTATTTCCAATACGACATTTGTTAATCGTAGAATTTGATATTGAATATAAGCCGGGATATTTTCTATTCAGAGCCTTGTATTTAATATCAAATGTGATTTGGGTTTGTCGTGAATGGTGTCTTCACTAACACTGTTCTTGAACCCAGTTGAGAAAAGATTAAATCTTTTTATTTAGATTTAATGAAGTGTACCAATTAAGTAATATTTAATTGGAATTGAATCGATATTGATTTTTGGGTTTATCGTGGACAGTGTTTTAAATAACACTCGTTCTTTAACCCGATCATTAATGAAATGTGATTTTGGGTTGTCGTGAACGGTATCTTCAATAATACAGTTCTTAGACCTAAAGAAGTTAAGAAAATCAGAAACTAACTGGAGATTAGTTGAGTTGAATAGTTTCCGAGGTATTGATCTGATGTTGGTTTCGGCCTTCGGGATTAATACTTAGGGAATTGTTCACTTGCTAATTTACAATTAGGGACTGATTGAAATGTGGTGTGATTTTGGGTTTATCGTGAACCGTGTTTTAAACGACACTGATTCTTTAACCCAATCACAGATTAAAACTAAGTGGAGTTTTAATGAATCTTTAATTAGATTGAAATAATCGAAATGGAGTATCACCAGTTTTGCTCCAGGCGATAGTTAAATCTTTAATTAGATTTGAACGTGAAATGGTAATTGAATTTACCGATAACACTGTGGTGTTAGATATGAAGTATTACCAGTTTTACTTCATGGGATAAATAGGTTGGGATTGGGAAATTAAAACCAATGATTACTTCGGTAAGGTTCGTTAATCTCGACTAGTTGAATCGAAATTCAAAAGATAGAATAAAGAATAAATTCAAGGAATTTATCTTGGATAAAATTAATGGGAACCTTTCCCTATGAATGTGAAAATTAGAAACTAACTGTCGGTTGGCCAAGCAGAATGGTTTTCTGGATATTGATCTGATGTTGGTTTCGGCCTTCGGGGTTAATATTTGGGGAATTATTCTCTTGATTAATTTACGGTTAGTGACTAATGAATTGGAATGAGGCGTATGTTGTGTTTGTGTAACACTTATTTAAAATATACGCGAGTTATTCGGAAAGACCGGGTTCATCCCATTCTGAATAACTGATACGACGATAAGTCGAAGATGAAGACGATGGTCGAAGACCGGAGGTCTTCACGTCGTTTGGGTGATAACTGATGATCTTGATTGGGCTGTACACCCAAGAAGATGGAAACAGTTGGTGATCGTCCAGACGTACTTGGAGATCGAAGGATATGCGGGGTACTAGGTGCCTCCGGTTTCGTTCAGACCCAGAACGGACTTGTAAATGGACTGTGTGTCTGACATTGGATTTTAGTCCGTGTGGTTGATCTCTATTAAATATATATCTGTTTGGCGGCGGAGGATTTATTCTCTTGCTTAACGCCCTTCTCTGAGACGTACGAGCTCAGGGGTTATATATTGATGGATATCAAACGCATAGAGTGAATTGCCTGTGTGGCATGCCTAAGTGGAAATTGATCGAGACTTCTGTTGAAAAGCAAAGTCTTGTGGTGATGATCAAAGCACGGCCTTTGTGGCGTAGCTTTGTGTAACGTTTACCTCGCGTGTTTCACACCCGGTATGAACCAAAAACGGGAGACGGACCTCAGGGAGGACTTGCGTTTCTTTCTAGCTAGAAGTGGCGTCAGTGGTTTTACACGCCCTGACGAGTTTGACTTATGTGGTTGTTGCGGTTGCGAGGCGCCTCGGTTATATCGGTTTCGGCCGAATGCATTCTGGTCGGCTGACGGACCAGACTTACACCCCATAGGGTGGGGAGACGTATTGTTCAGGCATAATAATCCACTCCGTGTGGACCGGCCCTGTCGCTCCAAGGGGCAGTTGCGGCTGTTCCTGAGACACGGGCTAGAGCGTCTCGAATCGGTTGAGGACTATCTTTTGCCTCGGTTCATAGATGGAAATCCAATTTCCAAATACGTGACATTTGCGATTTTTATTGTAATCCTATATATGGCGACATAGTGGGATGGGGCGCTTATGCCGCCTATGATTGATACTTATGATTTGAAGCTGTTTTATACACTATGCACTTATAATAGTATCAAATGATTTGTTTTAAACATATCAAGCATTCTTTGGCTGTTATAAGGGAAAACCCTATCCTCGGCTGCGTTGCATTGTGTGATGGGACCTGGGTCTTATAACAGCTTCATTTTTCTTTATTTAGCATTGCGCTGTTTGTTTTATGCACTGGTATTCTTGGGAGGAAACCCGTTCCGTGTTATACGGCGTGGTCCCTTGATTTACCGAACTTTGAAAATAAAGATTAATAACTGTTTTAGTTCTCACACCAGTCCCATGACTGACCTGGAGTTTATTGTTTTAACCTAAACTCTGGGTGCCCTTATTTTGACACGGGCAGCTAGTAGTTTTGGTTTTGCAGATTTATATTCACAGGATCCTAGTTTACAGCTGGAACGATATCCGGAAAGCTTTGTATCCGTATATCTCCTTCTAGTTGTGTATTGTATTATTTTCCGCTGCTATGTATTTAAATGTAATTTAAATCTCTGTTATTTCTGTGTAATATTTATTCATACTCTGTATATTCTTGTAATCTGATGCATTGTTGTAATATACAATGAAATGTTCTTCTGTATGCGTTCTGTTGTGGTTTGTTCTCGAACTATCCGACACTTTCCTTTACGGGGAAGTTACGGGTCTTTACACGTGGTATCAGAGCTTTGGTTTACAAAGCTCCGAGAACAAGACACATTAGAACCATACGAGAGAATTCATCAGATATTGGATTAGTAATATCCAATGGGAATGACTCGTTAGAGATGGGATCAGTAGTATCCTAGAACGAGTGTGAAGAGTATATTTTGAAAATGAAAACAAATTTTGTTTTGAAAATTTAAATCAATTATTCGTATTTGGTTATTTATTTATATTGAGTTGGACGGTCCAGTATATAAAGATTTTGCGTATACGTCTGATCCGCGTGTATTCGAAGTTTTAATATATTGGATAGATATAGAATCATACTCTAGTGGCCCGAAGATGATTCTGATGGTTGAGTACTCATCGTCAGAATTTATATTCGTGTGACGAAGGTGTGATATCTATATATTTCCATTAGACTGGTGTGAGAACCAAAAATTAGATAGGGCCTATTGTTGTGAATTGGCATTAAAAACATGATTTTTTGTATATGTATTAAAGTTATGAATTTGAGACTCTAATTCACTAATTGATTGATGTTTGTGTTGTTTGTTCATTTTTTTGCTAATTTTGAACCATTATGCCTAATTGAACCAAATATTGAATTATATTGAAAATTGGTTGCATTTGCTTGCATATACATATATATCTTTGAACAGGTCATAGCAAGGAGGCTAGAGCAGAGAATAAAATTTGTTTGCCCGACAAATAGGTACATGTTTACTACATAATTTACTGTTTTGTTTGGGTGATGATGATTTTGTGAGCCTATTGGCTAGCCGCTTGGCTTTTTCTTTTTCTTTTTGAGATCTGAAGGACCGGGGAAGCTATTTGAAATTCCCCGATGCTCCCGGTGCAGGGGAGGTTATGGCGAAATTTTTCGAAAATTTAGGGTGTTAGCCAAATTTTTGAAGTTTTGAAAATTCTCAGAAACTAAAGAGTTGGAGAATGGAAGCCTGATCGAACGTAGAGTTGAATGATCAAACCACTTTCGACTTTGTTCCTTTTCGGGGACGAAAAGTTTTAAGTGGGGGAGATTGTAACAACCCGTAAAATCTGGGCCAGTTTAAAATTTTTATTTTGGCAATTTTAGCGAATTTTGATTATTTAAAATGAATTATTTTAAATAATATCGTCGAGAAATTTATTTTGAATTGAATTCGAACGTATATATTATACGCGTCGTCGTTAGAATATAAAAATTTATATATAATTATAAATAGAATTGAAAATGGCGCGGTAGTTCGATAATTCGATTTCAAACTTCAATTGAATGTACCGGGTGCAAAACAATCCGGATTTTACTGAAACCAAAAATAATGGGATCGAATAGTGAATACCTTTCCAACGAATCCGACAAATCAAATTTTCATAGCGGGAATCAAAAGATATGTCCAGTTGAAAATTCTGAATAGTCGCTATGGAATTCAGGCCCTTAAAAATGGACATTTTGCAAACCACCTCGGATTTCGACGAAACCAGTTTTGTTGGGTCCAGGATGTGAAGTTATTGCTAGGTTTCAAATTTCATAATTTTTCGAATCAGTATGTGAGCGTGGCAAAGGAAAACGCGTTTGACCAGTTTCAGTTGATTTTAATCGACTGGAAATTGGTCATTTTTCCAACGGTCTCAGAATTCGACGAAACTAGTTTTGTTAGGACCGTATAGTCAATACGAAGCTAGAAAATATTTTTCGGGAATTTTTCTAGTTAGTATGTGACCCCGGTAATTTGAAATGTGCGTTTAAAATTCAATATAGCGATTTAAATGTAGATTTAAAGGAAACTGATCGAAACAATCAAAGCAGCTAGCGATACATATCCCATTGTGTTCGGAATGGGGGTAAAACGCTATGGACGACAGGCGGTAAGCCTCGTTTCGAGGTCGTATGTAAAAGTCAACTTTTTAATAATTAAATAATAAATAAAAAAAAATATAATATATCTTCTCCCCGTTAACCCGCTTAGGCCCCCCCCCCTTATTTTCAAAATCATTTCAGAAAAAAAAAAAAAGGGGGGGAGAAGCATCGACGGAATCGCGCTCCCGCTCCGCCAAGGCCACCACCGCCCCCCTCCACAAACCTCCGCCGGTGATTGATAACCCCCCCCCCCCTCTCCGTCCTCAGCTCGCCCTCCTCGCTTCTTTCCCCAATTCGAACCCGTAACCCCCCCCCCCCTCCTCAAATCAAACCCTAGCTCCGCCACAGACCACCGCTCCACCACCATTTGCCCTCAGTCGCCGCAAGCTGCACATCGCATCGTCCTCCAGTCATCCGCCCCCCTATACTGCCAAGACCGACGCACCACTGCGGTGAGCACAGAAACCCCCCTTTTTTCTCTGTTTAACAGTAATTTGTTTTAATTTTTATTTATATAAAATCTGAGTTATTTTATTTATATAGTATGGCATTGCTTAATAAAAATTGAATTTTTATAATGAAGAAAGCGATTTAAAGTTCAGATTTTTCTTTATGTAAATGGCGTATAAAGATTAGATTTTTCTTTAGGTGAATGTAGTACAAAAAAAATTGGATTTTTTAATTATTTGAATGGCTTATAAAAATAAGATTTTTATTTGAACTAAAAATTCGATTTTTATATATTGAACTTTGAACTAAAAATTCGATTTTTGTATATTGAACTTTGAACTAAAAATTCGATTTTTATATATTGAACTTTGAACTAAAAATTCGATTTTTATATATTGAACTTTGAACTAAAAATTCGATTTTTGTATATTGAACTTTGAACTAAAAATTCGATTTTTATATATTGAACTTTGAACTAAAAATTCGATTTTTATATATTGAACTTTGAACTAAAAATTCGATTTTTGTATATTGAACTTTGAACTAAAAATTCGATTTTTGTATATTGAACTTTGAACTAAAAATTCGATTTTTGTATATTGAACTTTGAACTAAAAATTCGATTTTTATATATTGAACTTTGAACTAAAAATTCGATTTTTGTATATTGAACTTTGAACTAAAAATTCGATTTTTATATATTGAACTTTGAACTAAAAATTCGATTTTTATATATTGAACTTTGAACTAAAAATTCGATTTTTATATATTGAACTTTGAACTAAAAATTCGATTTTTATATATTGAACTTTGAACTAAAAATTCGATTTTTATATATTGAACTTTGAACTAAAAATTCGATTTTTATATATTGAATAGCGAACTAAAAATTCGATTTTTATATATTGAATAGCGAACTAAAAATTCGATTTTTATATATTGAATAGCGAACTAAAAATTCGATTTTTATATATTGAATAGCGAACTAAAAATTCGATTTTTATATATTGAATAGCGAACTAAAAATTCGATTTTTATATATTGAATAGCGAACTAAAAATTCGATTTTTATATATTGAATAGCGAACTAAAAATTCGATTTTTATATATTGAATAGCGAACTAAAAATTCGATTTTTATATATTGAATAACGAAGTAAAAATGTGATTTTTACATATGTAGTGGTTACAGCAACGAAGATGCGATGACGATGAAGATTCTATCAATGGAGTGCCGTGGAGCTAGGATAGCTATAGGTGAGAATTTCTCACCTTTCAATTTATTTTTCTAGTTATATATATATACTAGGATGCAGACGGTGCTTAGTAGCACCCGACACAATCGTCCACAGACCATGGACTTGTTTGTTTGGTTGCATAGATTAGTTGAATTATTTGTTTGAATTGAATTGTTTGGTGAGATGAAATTGATTTGATTGATGTGTGAATGGCGTGGGCCTTCACTAGACCGGGGATAAGGCTAGGCCTTGTCCCGTTTCTAGTATCGTGCCGTTATGCCGCCGAAATTTTCTAAAATATGTTAGAAAAATGAAAATATCATTTTATTTAAATAATGAACTGAATAGAAATTCATATGTTAGAATAAAATGTTTTATCGTTAAAAATATAATTTTTAACGTGAAGTGAATAGAATAAAATATTCATTTACAAACCGGACGGTTTGTTTATGTACACTGATTTGACTGACATTGATTGGGTCGATAAATTTTACACATCGCCCAACTGCACAAATAAAATCTGTGTTTGATTGTTTGAAACCCCACACGGGTGTTGGGATGAAATTTGAAGTTCACTCATCCTGATTGATTAAACATGTCGATCGATGGATTGACAGGCTGTTATAAGCGTTAGATATTTATATTTGATGCTTATACAGTGTAGTGCACTTTGGTTGATGGTTGATTATTCTTCAATGCTATTATATACATGTGATGTATGAAAATCCATATAATTAATTTTATATGGTAATTGATTGGGCCTCATTCCAATTTAGAAAATAAAGAATATTTTAAAATAAAAGTTCATGTGTTGACAGTACTCATTCATTGAGATTGGTCATGTGTTGAACGAAATATTTTGATAATAACAACTATTTTGAAAAAGAAATATTTGAAATAGAATATTTGAAAATAGAAATTTATGAAGCCGTGTTGATTAGATTGACGCCATTTTTGACGTGAATCGATATTTATATCGATTTTAAAACGATTTCGAAATGAATTGAATATATAACGATTTCGAAATGAATTGAATATATAACGATTTCGAAATGAATTGAATTGAAATCGATTTCGAAAGGAATTGAAAACGAATTCAAATTGAATTGAAAGCGAATTGAAATGAACTCAAATTGAATTGAAATTTGAATTGAATAGAAATGAATTTTAAAACGAATTTATAGAGAAGAATTCAATTTTGATTTGAATTGAAACGGAAGTTGAAATAGATTTTGAAACGAATTTTAAAACTAATTATATAATTCGTTTTAAATAGAAATCGACGAAATATATTATATATATTATATATATAATATAATGGCCTGAATATAACGCGCCGCGCAGCGGCAGTTCGTGAATTTCGACCATTTATTTCAAACGGACATTACGGGAGATCCGACCGTCGGATTCTCCTAAAACCGGAACCGTTGGATTCGTATCGAAAAGAGCTTTCTAACGAATGTTAGAAATTTGAAATCTAACGGTTGGATTTGGAATTATGTCCAAATCAAATTTGAAAAAGGTCGCTGTAAGTGCAGTTCGATGGCCATTGATGGAAATCGACTGTACGGGCCTTGATAAAATTATTAAAAATAGCAATAATTTGTGTAAAATCATAAGAAGTGATTTGTGAAGATTTGGGATGAAAAACTCCATATTTGAAAAGATAAAAATAGATTTTTATCGAAATGAACTAGTTTTGAACTAGAATTATAATTCTATTTATTTTTAAATAAATAAATTGAATTTGAAAAGGGTTTTGAAAATAACCAAAATATCCAATGATTGCATCGGAATGGATTTGAATCGAAATTGTCTTCAGAATATTTCGATGTTGGAATTCGTGATTATACAGATGTTGTTGTGGAAATTTGAAAGATATATATTTATATCGTTATTTCCAATACGACATTTGTTAATCGTAGAATTTGATATTGAATATAAGCCGGGATATTTTCTATTCAGAGCCTTGTATTTAATATCAAATGTGATTTGGGTTTGTCGTGAATGGTGTCTTCACTAACACTGTTCTTGAACCCAGTTGAGAAAAGATTAAATCTTTTTATTTAGATTTAATGAAGTGTACCAATTAAGTAATATTTAATTGGAATTGAATCGATATTGATTTTTGGGTTTATCGTGGACAGTGTTTTAAATAACACTCGTTCTTTAACCCGATCATTAATGAAATGTGATTTTGGGTTGTCGTGAACGGTATCTTCAATAATACAGTTCTTAGACCTAAAGAAGTTAAGAAAATCAGAAACTAACTGGAGATTAGTTGAGTTGAATAGTTTCCGAGGTATTGATCTGATGTTGGTTTCGGCCTTCGGGATTAATACTTAGGGAATTGTTCACTTGCTAATTTACAATTAGGGACTGATTGAAATGTGGTGTGATTTTGGGTTTATCGTGAACCGTGTTTTAAACGACACTGATTCTTTAACCCAATCACAGATTAAAACTAAGTGGAGTTTTAATGAATCTTTAATTAGATTGAAATAATCGAAATGGAGTATCACCAGTTTTGCTCCAGGCGATAGTTAAATCTTTAATTAGATTTGAACGTGAAATGGTAATTGAATTTACCGATAACACTGTGGTGTTAGATATGAAGTATTACCAGTTTTACTTCATGGGATAAATAGGTTGGGATTGGGAAATTAAAACCAATGATTACTTCGGTAAGGTTCGTTAATCTCGACTAGTTGAATCGAAATTCAAAAGATAGAATAAAGAATAAATTCAAGGAATTTATCTTGGATAAAATTAATGGGAACCTTTCCCTATGAATGTGAAAATTAGAAACTAACTGTCGGTTGGCCAAGCAGAATGGTTTTCTGGATATTGATCTGATGTTGGTTTCGGCCTTCGGGGTTAATATTTAGGGAATTATTCTCTTGATTAATTTACGGTTAGTGACTAATGAATTGGAATGAGGCGTATGTTGTGTTTGTGTAACACTTATTCAAAATATACGCGAGTTATTCGGAAAGACCGGGTTCATCCCATTCTGAATAACTGATACGACGATAAGTCGAAGATGAAGACGATGGTCGAAGACCGGAGGTCTTCACGTCGTTTGGGTGATAACTGATGATCTTGATTGGGTTGTACACCCAAGAAGATGGAAACAGTTGGTGATCGTCCAGACGTACTTGGAGATCGAAGGATATGCGGGGTACTAGGTGCCTCCGGTTTCGTTCAGACCCAGAACGGACTTGTAAATGGACTGTGTGTCTGACATTGGATTTTAGTCCGTGTGGTTGATCTCTATTAAATATATATCTGTTTGGCGGTGGAGGATTTATTCTCTTGCTTAACGCCCTTCTCTGAGACGTACGAGCTCAGGGGTTATATATTGATGGATATCAAACGCATGGAGTGAATTGCCTGTGTGGCATGCCTAAGTGGAAATTGATCGAGACTTCTGTTGAAAAGCAAAGTCTTGTGGTGATGATCAAAGCACGGCCTTTGTGGCGTAGCTTTGTGTAACGTTTACCTCGCGTGTTTCACACCCGGTATGAACCAAAAACGGGAGACGGACCTCAGGGAGGACTTGCGTTTCTTTCTAGCTAGAAGTGGCGTCAGTGGTTTTACACGCCCTGACGAGTTTGACTTATGTGGTTGTTGCGGTTGCGAGGCGCCTCGGTTATATCGGTTTCGGCCGAATGCATTCTGGTCGGCTGACGGACCAGACTTACACCCCATAGGGTGGGGAGACGTATTGTTCAGGCATAATAATCCACTCCGTGTGGACCGGCCCTGTCGCTCCAAGGGGCAGTTGCGGCTGTTCCTGAGACACGGGCTAGAGCGTCTCGAATCGGTTGAGGACTATCTTTTGCCTCGGTTCATAGATGGAAATCCAATTTCCAAATACGTGACATTTGCGATTTTTATTGTAATCCTATATATGGCGACATAGTGGGATGGGGCGCTTATGCCGCCTATGATTGATACTTATGATTTGAAGCTGTTTTATACACTATGCACTTATAATAGTATCAAATGATTTGTTTTAAACGTATCAAGCATTCTTTGGCTGTTATAAGGGAAAACCCTATCCTCGGCTGCGTTGCATTGTGTGATGGGACCTGGGTCTTATAACAGCTTCATTTTTCTTTATTTAGCATTGCGCTGTTTGTTTTATGCACTGGTATTCTTGGGAGGAAACCCGTTCCGTGTTATACGGCGTGGTCCCTTGATTTATCGAACTTTGAAAATAAAGATTAATAACTGTTTTAGTTCTCACACCAGTCCCATGACTGACCTGGAGTTTATTGTTTTAACCTAAACTCTGGGTGCCCTTATTTTGACACGGGCAGCTAGTAGTTTTGGTTTTGCATATTTATATTCACAGGATCCTGGTTTACAGCTGGAACGATATCCGGAAAGCTTTGTATCCGTATATCTCCTTCTAGTTGTGTATTGTATTATTTTCCGCTGCTATGTATTTAAATGTAATTTAAATCTCTGTTATTTCTGTGTAATATTTATTCATACTCTGTATATTCTTGTAATCTGATGCATTGTTGTAATATACAATGAAATGTTCTTCTGTATGCGTTCTGTTATGGTTTGTTCTCGAACTATCCGACACATTCCTTTACGGGGAAGTTACGGGTCTTTACAATTGTGCATCGCACGTCTGAAGACTAAGGTGGAATTGAAGAGGAGGATTTCAGAAGTTCAAATATCCTTGCTTTAAGATTTTAGAATTTCATTTGTATATTTCTTTGATTGTTCTTGTTCGGTTTTCTTTCTTGCGATCTGTTTTTGGTGAATGAGATTGTTCCTCCGTGTTTATACAAAGGTTTGTGGCTGAGAAATACCTGTGCGTGGCCATGTTTAGGTCCATACAAAGATTAGGATATTTTTCTTATTTTATTTTATTTATTATTTTAATTTATTTTTAAGCAAACGTTATGTGTAACGGTCCTTAAAAATTCCTGCGGTCACACACGATACCCAAAAATCACGAAAATTGACATCTAGCTAGAGTTCGTCTTTACGTTCCCAACGAAACTGGTTTCGTCGAATTCCGACTTCGTCTGCAAAACTAGTTATTTTTAAAGCTCTGAATGACCCATTTAAATCTATATATATATTTAAATTAATTATAAATAAATTTATATTATCGTATATATTCACAGTGGAATACCATACAGCTCTAGAATATTCCTATATGAATTTCTAACTTGATATTCACTTCTGGGTCAACCAGATATTCGATTTATATTGAAATTCCCTTTAAAAATATAAATAATTCCTTTATAAATTATAAAGGAATTCCACAGCGACTTTTCTAAAATTGTTTTGGACGTAAATCAAAATCTACACGACGAAATCCTGATTTTTCTCTTCTACTAGAAAGATATACTCCACCAGCTCCACTCGTTTCTTGTTTCATAGAAATCCGGCTTAAAACGAATCCTGTACATTCAGTTGAAGTTCAAATCGCCAAATTACGAACTGCAGCGCCATTTCAAGCTCGATTTTAATTATATTATTACTCTACGTTCAAACTGTCGTTTATATAATATATTCGTTATTCAAATTCAATTACAAGCTGAATTAAATATCACAGATGATCCAGTTCACACCATATCGCCATTTCAGCCAATTCTGATTATTTCAGAATTAAATATATTATTAAATTTATTATTTTAAATTAAATATTCACCATTATTTAATTCCACGACCATTTAATTCACTATATCACTATTTATATAATTAAATAAATTAATTATAATACCTCTGCCAATGCGGGTCAATACAATCTTTTCCATTTAAAATAATTTCGTCCTCGAAATTGCTAAAAGGTAGAGGACGACCATATCGACTAGTTAGAACATATTTGTTCACTTCTTAACTTCAGTTTCAACTGAACCAATTTAATTTCAATGAAATTATTAATTTAATTCTTATCAAAGAAAATTTCCAAAAATCTTGAAAATTTTCTAACGCCTTAACTCTTCGAAAAATTTCGCCAGCACCTCCTTTGTACTGGTCAGTACGTCAAACCACCACTTGCCTCTCTAGGCCATCTCCATCCCAAAAGAAAATCAAACAGCCAAGCGGCTTGCCAATTCAACTCATAAATCTTATATCCAATAGAAATATAAACTTGTACCTTTTGTCGGCATATCATTATATCCTTTCCACCTGTTATCGATTCAGCGGATACAAGGGTTATCCCAATCAAATTCCAATCTGCTTTTATCCACAACACAACCATTCGCTTATATCCGAGCTAAATATCACTTCAACTCGAGTTTCTTCTCGATTCCCAACTCTTAACTTGATTATCACATTACACTTCAAGTTTGAATCTACAATCCAATTTGCATTAATATCATTATAATTCAATTTCCGTTACCACTTTACTGGCTTTACTTTAATTCAATTTTGCTTTAACAAATTTCTGTTAAATTTGTTTTTAATTCAAACAGTCTTTCCCTGGGAGTTTTTAAACAGTTTACTCTTTTCAAAAATCAAATTTTCCTTTTGAACATGTCACTGAGCCCTTAATTAATATTCCATTAGTTAAATCGCTTCTCTATTTCTTTATCAATATTTGTTAACCAAATATTTTCAATAACCATATCGGCCTTTTATGTTATTTGGAAAACATTTCCGAATATCGCCTTCCTTTATTTTCTGAACTTTTAGAAAATATATGCTATTTATAATTGGAAAATATTCCAATTACTTATCTCTTTTCCGATCTCGTTTATTTTTATACTTAGGAAATATTCTTTATTATATTTCCAAGCTTACACTTACTTGGGTTAAAACGGATGTTGTGTAAAACATCGTTACGACAACCCAAATATTATGTTCAACTAACTCTTATTGAACATTGATCTTCGAGCCTGAAATCTTACTATTTATTTGTTAATAATGAAATCAATCAAGTTGGGGTATAACTACCTCTCATACCTTGACTGAATAACATTTATAACGTCACAACAGATATGACCACTTACTCGAATAATCAATACCATATAACTACTTATTCACTTTTAAACACATATACGCTTCCTCTTTCTATTCTTACTAGATTTTATTCTTAGTCTTCCTTTTTGATTTTACTATTCTATTTCTAAGTTTGTTTCCTTATCGACTTCTATATATATCGATACGTTGATTTCTAACTATCAAATTATCTTAAAAATATTCTAACTCCTTAAATCCCCGGAAAAATTCGCCATAACCTCCTTTGTACCAGGAGCATCGGGATATTTCAAATCGCCTCCCATGGCCCTCACCAAAAGAAAAAGAAAAAGCCAAGCGGCTAGCCAATACGGCGCATAAAATCTCATATATGAATTAAATACATACCTTTTTCGTCGAGCATTCTATTTATATACCTTCATACCTTATCCGTACCTATCTCATGTATTTTTACCTGCCCAATCTATTTTAACAATACCTGATCGTTTTAACTCAATTCGTTAATTTCTTTGTTAATTAACTCTTTAGCCTTTTTCACTTTTATATTTGAACATGACATGTTCAAATATAATTCAACTTGCTTATTAACTAATTTGAATCCAAATTTCAAGTTTAAGTTTTATATTCGATTTCGAATATCCATTTACAAATCTAATTCACCTTTCAAAGTTCAACTTCAAATTCAAAACTCGATTAACTAATTCTCTTTGACTTAGTTAATTCTATTCAGTTTCTATTCAAATTCTATATATCAAATTCTATTATTCAAATTCTATATATCAAATTCTATTTTTAAAATTCTATATATCAAATTCTATTCAATTCTATATATCAAATTCTATATTTGAATTCCATTTGAATTCTATATTCAAATTCTATATTTGAATTCCATTTGAATTTCTATATTCAAACTCTATTTCAATTCCATTGAATTTCATATATTCAAACTCCCTTTGAATTTTTATATTCAAATCCTATTATTACTCTATATGAATTCTATATTCCAATTTACATTATTTAAATCTTCTTTATTCAAATCTCATTTGAATTTCTATATTCAAATCCCATTTGAATTTTCTATATTCAAATCCGCTTTGAATTTTCTATATTCAAATCCCCTTTGAATTTTCTTATTTAAATTCTATGTTTGAACTTCCTTTATTCAAATTCCTTTAAATAAGTCTCGATTTCAATTCCTTTTGAAATCGATATTTCTACCTTTGGAAAATAGATTTCCCTTTCAATTTCACACTTGTATTCTTATTTCTGAGTTATCCAATGATAATTCTTTTCACTTCATTTATAAACTTCATTTATAAAAGAACTATTTATAAACTTTGTTTATAAAGGAACTACTTGTTTAATTTCTTTTAAACAAGTTAATATTTCAAATCTATTTAAAAATTCAAATTCTATATTTTAAATCCCATTTTGAAATTCAACACAACTTGTCTTTCCCAAAACAAATTCAAAACAGTATCTCTGGTAGTAATTTGTCACTTACAACTCGAAAATGAATACTGATGATGCAGCTGTCATCATCAGAATCTATTTTTCAGTGATTGAAGTGAGTTCAATACTATAAAACCATTTCTAAACATTTCCACTTTGAAATTCATTTCAAAATATAATTCACACTGCTTCTAAATAATTTTGAATCTCCCAAGATCTTAAATTTTCCTTACTTTTAATCCAAATCCATTTACAAACACTTATCCAATTCTCCGGAATTTTAATTCAATTTCTGGTTTAAAATTTCAGATTCAACTCATCTGATTTCACGTATTTCACTTATGAATTCTGATTGGTTATTTACATAACCTTTTCACTTTATAATCTTACTTGATTATAATAACAACCAATATATCCAATATATTATAATTTTGATATATATATCTTCTCTATATCAAGATATACCTTGGGTAACTTATTTTAATTTACCCTCTTTTCAAAACATATCGTGATGACTCATCGTATTCGAGTGTTTAGTAACTCCTACCGATACAGTGGATCAAACTGATCGACCAGAACTCATAAACTACTCAACCAATGTATCTCCATAATATAAAACAAATTTTTATATCAAATAACAAATACGTTCACTCGTATATATACACTCAACTCAATCTAGGGTATTACTAACCCTATCTCTACCGAGTCACGCCACAGAGCCAAGGTATTAACTAAACCTTTGCTCTAATACCAACTGTAATGACCCAAAATTCCGGTCCAATTTGAGCTGACCAAAAACACAAGTCCAACCCCAAATTAAACTGAAAATCAGGAAATTAATAGAAAGAAAACAGAGGGTGAGGAAAGATAAGATAGAAACTTAGAATAGAAGAAGAAGAAGAACACAATATCAGAGTAACACGAATCTCATAACGGAACGAATAAATATATTTCATAACATAACTTTGAAATACAAATCTGTACTTGAATATACATATCATTATCAAAGTACAGCACTTACAACACAGCGGAAATAACTATAACTATATGATCCTGAAGCCTCCTGCTCCAAGCTCTTCCAGTATATCTGTAAATCCCGACTACTTGACTGCCCGTACAAATTTAGGCACCCAAGAATTTAGGGAAAACAAACAAAATAAACTCCGAGTCAGTCATGAGACTGGTGTGAGTAAAACAGTTCAAGCAGGTAATCGATATCTCATAAGACCACGCCGTATAACGGAACGGGTTTTTTCTCTTATGAGAATCCAAATATCTTTATATCAAAAACCTTTTGATGTTATAATAATGTCTATCAACACAATATAATAATCATCTAGCAGAAACGCTTTCATCTCACGTTCTATATATATAGTATACAATCAAAACTGCAAGCACGTATTGGGTAATGGATTTCCAACTATGACAAGGTATGAAACCACCTTTCGCTAGTGTACCTCTAGAAAGGAATACACTGGGTTCAACAAGAACATCTTGCAACCCGGCCACACATGACCGACCACTCATTTCGCTTGAGTGTATCGAATGTATATCACCAACGGTTGGGATCAGCAACCGTTTCCCGAATGGGACAGCATCAACAATAGATTTTTAGAAGTAAATGAAACTCTAGGTCAGGTGATTACACACCCTACTTCGATGCGACCGACTTAGCCATGCTGCCTGCCCGATTACTGTCATGTACCGGATGTGAGGCTAGAAGCTACGCTTTATCATCACACCAGATTCACTTTGAATGCCACATCGTCAAATCCATCAAATCACCGATTGACGTCCTCAACCCTACAATATGTGTTAGCTAAAAGAAGTTTCCTTCTCCGCTTCCACCCTTGGTACGGTTGGAGAAATCAATATACGTGATCGTCTGGAAATACTCTGTCAGACATCCGTCCATACAAGTCATCCAGGAACAGGATAGCCCTTGCATAACTCCGTCTTCAATTTCCTTTGGCATATATGATTCGCAACGCTTATGCCAATACAGAGTGGTTATTTGGATAATAATCCAACCGGTCTCTCCATATTAACAACGTTAAAATGGTCAAAACTTCGATAGTCTGTGATTTAACTATCAAAGAAAACAGGTGTGCAAACAACGATATTATTTCCAAATGGAAATTTATATCGATCAAACATCATTCAACATTTAAATCTTTATTTCATTAATTTACTTATCTCCTGTTTCCCTATATTCAATATTTCCTATTTTCTAAATTTGGAAAATATACGTTATTAACAATGGAAAACATTTTCATTACTTGTTTTCTTTATTAGAAAACATTTCTGGTTTCTTATTTGGAAAACATTTCCAAAGCTTCTTCACTGGACTTAGACAGATGTTTAAACAAACCATCGCGATGCCAACTCAAACCATTTCCTTTAATTACTAAATTCGCTTAACCATCCTTTACTATCGAACCTTAACCATTCCTTAGTTAAAAATGAAGTCAATCAAGTTGGGGTAATACTACCTCTCAGACCTTAACTGAACAACATTTCTAACCTTGAAATAGACAAAGTTCACCCTTCTAATTCTTTAACAAACTTCCTTACGTAACTCTCTTTCAAATCTTTTCTATTCGATAATTCTTTCCTTCGATAAGGTATATTTGATAACTCTATTCAATTTATTCTATTCACTTAACTCCTATGATTTAACTTTAACTCTATTCACTTAACTCCTATCGAATAAACTATATTCGAAAACTCTTTTAATTCTATTTGAATAAACTATATATTCGATTAACTCCTTTATTCTATTTGAATAAACTATATTCGATTAACTCCTTTTACTATTCGAATAAACTATATTCGATTAACTCATTTGCTTTAACTCTAATCGATTAAACTAACATCGATTAACTCCTTTCGATTAAACTAACATCGATTAACTCCTTTTAACTCGATTAAACTAACATCGATTAACTCCTTTTAACTCGATTAAACTAACATCGATTAACTCCTTTTAACTCGATTAAACTAACATCGATTAACTCCTTTTACTTTCTATTTGAATAAACTATATTCGATTAACTCATTTGCTTTAACTCTAATCGATTAAACTAACATCGATTAACTCCTTTCGATTATATAACATCGATTAACTCCTTTTAACTCGATTAAACTATTCATTTATAAAGATTTACTTTTAGTAACGGTTCTTCACTTTACAAATGATTTCCCTTTTTTAATTATATTCGTAAATGGTTTTACAAATATCCCCTATTCAATCTCATTTGTAAATTGTTTACAAACATTTCTCTTTCTGATTGATTTGTAAATGGTTTACAAACCTTCCTCATTCTAATATATTTCCTAATGGTTTTACAGTATTTCCTTTTCAATCCTATTTGTAAATGGTTGTGACGGCAAGGAATTTCGCTCGGTCCGAACCAGTCGCTAAACCGATCCAGGCCGTTCGAAACGCCCTATCGTTTGAGAACAGGACATAACAGAACGCATACAGAAGAACATTTCATTGTATATTACAACAATGCATCAGATTACAAGAATATACAGAGTATAAATGAATATTACACAGAAATATCAGAGATTTAAATTACATTTAAATACATAGCAGCGGAAAATAATACAATACACAACTAGAAGTAGATATACGGATACAAAGCTTTCTGGATATCGTTCCAGCTGTAAACCAGGATCCTGTGAATATAAATCTGCAAAACCAAAACTACTAGCTGCCCGTGTCAAAATAAGGGCACCCAGAGTTTAGGTTAAAACAATAAACTCCAGGTCAGTCATGGGACTGGTGTGAGAACTAAAACAGTTATTAATCTTTATTTTAAATCATTAGGTAAATCAAGGGACCACGCCGTATAACACGGAACGGGTTTCCTCCCAAGAATACCAGTGCATAAAACAAACAGCGCAATGCTAAATAAAGAAAAATGAAGCTGTTATAAGACCCAGGTCCCATCACACAATGCAACGCAGTCGAGGATAGGGTTTTCCCTTATAACAGCCAAAGAATGCTTGATACGTTTAAAACAAATCATTTGATACTATATAAGTGCATAGTGTATAAAACAACTTCAAATCATAAGTATCAATCATAGGCGGCATGGGTACCATATATCATGTCGCCATATATAGGTTTACAAATAAAACCGCAAATGTCACGTATTTGGAAATTGGATTTCCGTCTATGAACCGAGGCAAAAGATAGTCCTCAACCGATTCGAGACGCTCTAGTCCGTGTCTCAGGACCCAGACACAGGTGGGCCCTTGGATCGTCAGGGCCGGTCCACCGATGTGGATTAAAATGCCTGAACACTACGTTTCCCCACCCTATGGGGTGTAAGTCTGGCCCGTCAGCCGACCAGAAGCATCGGCCGAAACCGATATAACCGAGGCGCCTCGCAACAGCAACAACCACATAAGTCAAACTCGTCAGGGCGTGTAAAACCACTGACGCCACTTCTAACTAGAAAGAAACGCATGCCCTCCCTGAGGTCCGTCTCCCGTTTTTGGTTCATACCGGGTGTGAAACACGCGAGGTAAACGTTACACAAAGCTACGCCACAAAGGCCGTGCTTTGATCATCACCACAAGACTTTGCTTTTCAACAGAAGCCTTGATCATTTGCATCTTAGCATGCCACACAGGCAAACCACTCTATGCAACCGATATCAGTCACACAGAATGAAATCCAATGTCAGACACACAGTCCATTTACAAGTCCGTTCTGGGCCTTAACGAAACCGGAGGCACCTAGTACCCCGCATATCCATCGATCTCCAAGTACGTCTGGACGATCACTAACTGTTTCCATCTTCTTGGGTGTACAGCCCAATCAAGATCATCAGTTATCACCCAAACGACGTGAAGACCTCCGGTCTTCGACCATCGTCTTCATCTTCGACTTGTCGTCGTATCAGTTATTCAGAATGGGATAAACCCGGTCTTTCCGAATAACTCGCGTATATTTAAATAAGTGTTACACAAACACAACATACGCCTCATTCCAATTCATTAGTCACTAACCGTAAATTAATCAAGAGAATAATTCCCCAAATATTAACCCCGAAGGCCGAAACCAACATCAGATCAATATCCAGAAAACCATTCTGCTTGGCTAACCGACAGTTAGTTTCTAAATTTCACATTCAAATCTAATTAAAGATTTAACTATCGCCTGGAGCAAAACTGGTGATACTCCATTCTCGATCTTTTCAATCTAATTAAAGATTCATTAAAACTCTACTTAGTTTTAATCATTATCTGGGTTAAAGAATCAGTGTCATTTAAAACACGATTCACGATAAACCCAAAATCACATTCCATTAATTATCGGGTTAAAGAACAAGTGTTATTTAAAACACTGTTCACGATAAACCCAAAAATCAATACCAATTCAATTCCAATTAAATATCATTTAATTGGTACACTTCATTAAATCTAAATAAAAAGATTTAATCTTTTCTCAACTGGGTTCAAGAATAGTGTTAGTGAAGACACCATTCACGACAAACCCAAATCACATTCCATTAATTATCGGGTTAAAGAACAAGTGTTATTTAAAACACTGTTCACGATAAACCCAAAAATCAATATCAATTCAATTCCAATTAAATATTATTTAATTGGTACACTTCATTAAATCTAAATAAAAAGATTTAATCTTTCCTCAACTGGGTTCAAGAATAGTGTTAGTGAAGACACCATTCACGACAAACCCAAATCACATTCGATATTCAATACAAGGCTCTGAATAGAAAATATATCGGCTTATATTCAATATCGAATTCTACGACTAACAAATGTCGTATTGGAAATAACGATATCAATATATATCTTTCAAATTTCCATAACAACACCTGTATAATCACGAATTCCAACATCGAAATATTCCGAAGACAATTTCGATTCAAATCCACTCCAATGCAATCATTGGAAATTTTGGTTATTTTTAAAACCCTTTTCGAATTCAACTTATTTATTTAAAAATAAATAGAATTATAATTCTAGTTCAAAACTAGTTCATTTCGATAAAAATCCATTTTTATCTTTTCAAATATGGAGTTTTTCATCCCAATTCTTTCTAAATCATTTCTTATGATTTTACACAAATTATTACTATTTTTAATAATTTTATCAAGGCCCGTACAGTCGATTTCCATCAATGGCCATCGAACTGCACTTACAGCGACCTTTTTCGAATTTGATTTGGACATAATTCCAAATCCAACCGTTAGATTTCTAATTTCTAATATTCGTTAGAAAGCTCTTTTCGATACGAACCCAACGGTTCCGGTTTTAGGAGAATCCGACGGTCGGATCTCCCGTAATGTCCGTTTGAAATAAATGGTCGAAATTCGCGAACTGCCGCGGCGCGGCGCGTTCTATTCAGGCCATTATATTATATATATAATATATATAATATATATTTCGTCGATTTCTATTTAAAACGAATTATATAAATAGTTTTAAAATCGTTTCAAAAGCTATTTCAACTTCCATTTCAATTCAAAGCAAAATTGAATTCTTCTTTATAAATTCGTTTCAAGATTCATTTCTATTCAATTCAAATTTCAATTCAATTTGAATTCATTTCAATTCGCTTTCTATTCCATTTGAATTCGTTTTCAATTCAATTCATTTCGAAATCGTTTTCAATTCAATTCATTTCGAAATCGTTTTCAATTCAATTCATTTCGAAATCGTTTCAATTCATTTTGAATTCGTTTTCAATTCAATTCATTTCGAAATCGTTTTCAATTCAATTCATTTCGAAATCGTTTTCAATTCATTTTGAATTCGTTTTCAATTCAATTCATTTCGAAATCGTTTTCAATTCAATTCATTTCGAAATCGTTTTCAATTCATTTTGAATTCGTTTTCAATTCAATTCATTTCGAAATCGTTTTCAATTCAATTCATTTCGAAATCGTTTTCAATTCAATTCATTTCAAAATATTCGATTTCGAAATCACTTTTCAATATTCATTTTAAAATGAATAAAATCGATATAAATATCGTTCACGTCAAAATGGCGTCAATCTAATCCTCACGGCTTCACATATTTCTATTTTCAAATATTCTATTTCAAATATTTCTATTTCAAATATTTCTATTTCTAATATTTCTTTTTTTTTTCGAAACTGGAATGAGGCCCAATCAATTACCATATAATGTTAATTATATGGATTTTCTACAACACATGTATATATCAACAACGATGAATAATCAACCATCAACCAAAGTGCACTACACTGTATAAGCATCAAATATAGACATTTAACGCTTATAGCAGCTTGTCAATCAATCGATCGACATATTTAATCAATCAGGATGAGTGAACTTCAAATTTCATCCTAACACCCGTGTGGGGTTTCAAACAATCAAACACATATTTTATTTGTGCAGTTAGGCGATGTGTAAAATTTATCGACCCAATCAACGTTATTCAAATAGGTGTACATAAACAAACCGTCTGGTTTGTAAATGAATATTTATTTATTCACATTCACGTTAAAAATTATATTTTTAACGACAAAACATTTTATTTCAACCTATGAATTTCTATTCAATTCATTTACACAATAAAATGATATTTTTATTTTCTAACACATTTTAGAAAATTTCGGCGGCATAACGGCACGATACTAGAAACGGGACAAGGCCTAGCCTTATCCCCGGTCTAGTGAAGGCCCACGCCATTCACACATCAATCAAATCAATTTCATCTCACCAAACAATTCAATTCAAACAAACAATTCAACTAATCTATGCAACCAAACAAACAAGTCCATGGTCTGTGGACGATTGTGTCGGGTGCTACTAAGCACCGTCTGCATCCTAGTATATATATATATAACTAGAAAAATTAAATTGAAAGGTGAGAAATTCTCACATATAGCTATCCCAGCTCCACGGCACTTCATTGATAGAAATCTTCGTCGTTTCGCCTTTTTGTCGCTTTCGCCCGTATTCTCTACATATGTAAAAATCGAATTTTTACTTTGCTATTCAATATATAAAAATCGAATTTTTACTTCAAAGTTCAATATATAAAAATCATATTTTTATTTCGAAGTTCAATATATAAAAATCATATTTTTACATCTTCTATATAATAAAGATTATATTTTTTTTTATACTTTAAAAATATAAAAATCATATTTTTAATATTTCTATATAGTAAAGATTATATTTTTAATACTTTAAAAATATAAAAATCATATTTTTATCACTTTTAAAAATATAAAGATTATATTTTCTTTTCGCATAAAATCAGTTTTAACCTTTTTACTAAAATATTTTCTATAAATAAAACTGACTTTTAAACAACGTTTTGTTTAAATCTAAACTGATTTTCAAAATATATACAAATATTATTTACTGTATTTTCTTTCAGAATTAAAATCGAATAAATAAAAATAATAAATAAATAAAAAAAAACCTTACAGTATACGCCGCGAGGGGGGGGGCTTGTCCACGTCATCGCAGGGGCGAGGTAGGGCTGGGGTGCGCAGGGGGGGGGGTCCGGCGGCTACTGACGTCGGCAGGTGGTGGCTTCCCTCGAGCAGCGGCGGTGAACGGATCTGGGGGTTGGGGCTCGCGCTGGAATCGAGAGGAGGGAGGAGTCGTCGTTGAGGTGGAGGTGGGAGGAAAGGAGGGGGCGGGTTTGCCTGAGGCGCGGAGGCGTGGGCGGCGATCGATTTGAGGGGGGGGGGTCTGAGGGTCAACGGGTTTCTTCCTCTCTTTTTTTTTTTTTTTTTTTTTTTATTCCGAACGAATGAAAAGGATGGGGGGGGGGGGGGGGGTGAAATGAAGATATATAATAATATATATTTTATTTTTTTATTTTTTTTAAAAGTAACTTTTTCATTCGAACTCGAAACGAGACCCACCGCCTGCCGTCCCTAGCTAATTACCCCCATCCCGAACACAATGGGATATGCCACTCAAGCCAATTCAGCTGTTTCGATCAGTTTCCGTTGAATTTACATTTAAATTGCTATATTGAATTTTAAACGTACATTTCAAATTACCGGGATCACATACTGACTAGAAAAATTCCCAAAAAATATTTTCTAGCTTCGCATTGACGATACGGTCCTAACAAAACTAGTTTCGTCGAATTCTGAGACTGTTAGAAAAATGGCCAATTTCCAGTCGATTAAAATCAACTGAAACTGGTCAAACGCGTTTTCTTTTGCCACGCTCACATATTGATTCGAAAAATTATGAAATTTGGAATCTAGCAATAACTTTACATCCCGGACCCAACAAAACTGGTTTCGTCGAAATCCGAGGTCATTTGCAAAATGTCCATTTTTAAGGGCCTTATATATATAAAAATATATATAAATTCCACAGCGACTATTTCTAATTTTAAACTGGACATATCTTATCATTCCTAAGATGAAATCTCAATTTGTTAACTTCGTTACAAAGATATAGTTATACAGATTCAAATATTTCTTGTTTCGTTCAATTCTGACTTATATTGAATTCTGTATATTCATTTGAAATTAGAAATCGAATTTTCGAACTACCGCGCCATTTTCAATTCCTTTTATAATTATATATAATTATTATATATTCTAACGACGACGTATATAATATATACGTTCGAATTATATTCAAAATAAATTTCACGTCGATATTATTTAAAATAATCTATTTTAAATAATCAAAATTCGCTAAAATTGCCAAAATAAAAATTTTAAACTGGCCCAGATTTTCCGGGTTGTTACAATCTCCCCCACTTAAAACTTTTCGTCCCCGAAAAGGAACAAAGTCGAAAGTGGTTTGATTAATCAGCTCTACGTTCGATCCGGCTTCCATTCTCCAACTCTTTAGTTTCTGAGAATTTTCAAATTTTCAAAAATTTGGCTAACACCCTAAATTTTCGAAAAATTTCGCCATAACCTCCCCTGCACCGGGAGCATCGGGGAATTTCAAATAGCTTCCCCGGTCCTTCAGATCTCAAAAAGAAAAAGAAAAAGCCAAGCGGCTAGCCAATAGGCTCACAAAATCATCATCACCCAAACAAAACAGGAAATTATGTAGTAAACATGTACCTATTTGTCGGGCAAACAAATTTTATTCTCTGGCTCTAGCCTCCTTGCTATGACCTGTTCAATGATATATATGTATATGCAAGCAAATGCGACCAATTTTCAATACAGTTCAATATTTGGTTCAAATAGGCATAAATGGTTCAAAATTAGCAAACAAATAAACAAACAACACAAACATCAATCAATTAGTGGATTTAGAGTTTCAAATTCATAATTTTGATATATAGTCAAAAATCAGATTTTTGATGCCAAATCACAACAATGTGTTCTAACTATATATAAGTTTTGGTTCTCACACCAGCCTAATGGAAATATATAGAAAATCACACCTTCGAAACACGAACATAAGTTCGGATGATGATCGATCAATCATCAGAACCATCTCCGGGCGTCTAGAATGTGATTCTATATCAGTCTAATATATTAAAACTTTGAATACACGCGGATCAGACGTATACGCAAAATCTACATATATTGAATTGTCCACATCAATATAAATAAATAATCAACTACGAATAATTGATTTAATTTTTCAAAACAAAATTTGTTTTTATTTGAAAAATATACTCTTCACACTCGTTCTAGGATACTACTGATCCCATCTCTAACGAGTCATTCTAATTGGATATTACTAATCCAATATCTGATGAAATCTTTCGTAGGGTTCTAATGTGTCTTGTTCTCTAGCTTTGTAAACCAAAGCTCTGATACCAACTGTGACGGCAAGGAATTTCGCTCGGTCCGAACCAGTCGCTAAACCGATCCAGGCCGTTCGAAACGCCCTATCGTTTGAGAACAGGACATAACAGAACGCATACAGAAGAACATTTCATTGTATATTACAACAATGCATCAGATTACAAGAATATACAGAGTATAAATGAATATTACACAGAAATATCAGAGATTTAAATTACATTTAAATACATAGCAGCGGAAAATAATACAATACACAACTAGAAGTAGATATACGGATACAAAGCTTTCCGGATATCGTTCCAGCTGTAAACCAGGATCCTGTGAATATAAATCTGCAAAACCAAAACTACTAGCTGCCCGTGTCAAAATAAGGGCACCCAGAGTTTAGGTTAAAACAATAAACTCCAGGTCAGTCATGGGACTGGTGTGAGAACTAAAACAGTTATTAATCTTTATTTTAAATCATTAGGTAAATCAAGGGACCACGCCGTATAACACGGAACGGGTTTCCTCCCAAGAATACCAGTGCATAAAACAAACAGCGCAATGCTAAATAAAGAAAAATGAAGCTGTTATAAGACCCAGGTCCCATCACACAATGCAACGCAGTCGAGGATAGGGTTTTCCCTTATAACAGCCAAAGAATGCTTGATACGTTTAAAACAAATCATTTGATACTATATAAGTGCATAGTGTATAAAACAACTTCAAATCATAAGTATCAATCATAGGCGGCATGGGTACCATATATCATGTCGCCATATATAGGTTTACAAATAAAACCGCAAATGTCACGTATTTGGAAATTGGATTTCCGTCTATGAACCGAGGCAAAAGATAGTCCTCAACCGATTCGAGACGCTCTAGTCCGTGTCTCAGGACCCAGACACAGGTGGGCCCTTGGATCGTCAGGGCCGGTCCACCGATGTGGATTAAAATGCCTGAACACTACGTTTCCCCACCCTATGGGGTGTAAGTCTGGCCCGTCAGCCGACCAGAAGCATCGGCCGAAACCGATATAACCGAGGCGCCTCGCAACAGCAACAACCACATAAGTCAAACTCGTCAGGGCGTGTAAAACCACTGACGCCACTTCTAACTAGAAAGAAACGCATGCCCTCCCTGAGGTCCGTCTCCCGTTTTTGGTTCATACCGGGTGTGAAACACGCGAGGTAAACGTTACACAAAGCTACGCCACAAAGGCCGTGCTTTGATCATCACCACAAGACTTTGCTTTTCAACAGAAGCCTTGATCATTTGCATCTTAGCATGCCACACAGGCAAACCACTCTATGCAACCGATATCAGTCACACAGAATGAAATCCAATGTCAGACACACAGTCCATTTACAAGTCCGTTCTGGGCCTTAACGAAACCGGAGGCACCTAGTACCCCGCATATCCATCGATCTCCAAGTACGTCTGGACGATCACTAACTGTTTCCATCTTCTTGGGTGTACAGCCCAATCAAGATCATCAGTTATCACCCAAACGACGTGAAGACCTCCGGTCTTCGACCATCATCTTCATCTTCGACTTATCGTCGTATCAGTTATTCAGAATGGGATAAACCCGGTCTTTCCGAATAACTCGCGTATATTTAAATAAGTGTTACACAAACACAACATACGCCTCATTCCAATTCATTAGTCACTAACCGTAAATTAATCAAGAGAATAATTCCCCAAATATTAACCCCGAAGGCCGAAACCAACATCAGATCAATATCCAGAAAACCATTCTGCTTGGCTAACCGACAGTTAGTTTCTAAATTTCACATTCAAATCTAATTAAAGATTTAACTATCGCCTGGAGCAAAACTGGTGATACTCCATTCTCGATCTTTTCAATCTAATTAAAGATTCATTAAAACTCTACTTAGTTTTAATCATTATCTGGGTTAAAGAATCAGTGTCATTTAAAACACGATTCACGATAAACCCAAAATCACATTCCATTAATTATCGGGTTAAAGAACAAGTGTTATTTAAAACACTGTTCACGATAAACCCAAAAATCAATACCAATTCAATTCCAATTAAATATCATTTAATTGGTACACTTCATTAAATCTAAATAAAAAGATTTAATCTTTTCTCAACTGGGTTCAAGAATAGTGTTAGTGAAGACACCATTCACGACAAACCCAAATCACATTCCATTAATTATCGGGTTAAAGAACAAGTGTTATTTAAAACACTGTTCACGATAAACCCAAAAATCAATATCAATTCAATTCCAATTAAATATTATTTAATTGGTACACTTCATTAAATCTAAATAAAAAGATTTAATCTTTCCTCAACTGGGTTCAAGAATAGTGTTAGTGAAGACACCATTCACGACAAACCCAAATCACATTCGATATTCAATACAAGGCTCTGAATAGAAAATATATCGGCTTATATTCAATATCGAATTCTACGACTAACAAATGTCGTATTGGAAATAACGATATCAATATATATCTTTCAAATTTCCATAACAACACCTGTATAATCACGAATTCCAACATCGAAATATTCCGAAGACAATTTCGATTCAAATCCACTCCAATGCAATCATTGGAAATTTTGGTTATTTTTAAAACCCTTTTCGAATTCAACTTATTTATTTAAAAATAAATAGAATTATAATTCTAGTTCAAAACTAGTTCATTTCGATAAAAATCCATTTTTATCTTTTCAAATATGGAGTTTTTCATCCCAATTCTTTCTAAATCATTTCTTATGATTTTACACAAATTATTACTATTTTTAATAATTTTATCAAGGCCCGTACAGTCGATTTCCATCAATGGCCATCGAACTGCACTTACAGCGACCTTTTTCGAATTTGATTTGGACATAATTCCAAATCCAACCGTTAGATTTCTAATTTCTAATATTCGTTAGAAAGCTCTTTTCGATACGAACCCAACGGTTCCGGTTTTAGGAGAATCCGACGGTCGGATCTCCCGTAATGTCCGTTTGAAATAAATGGTCGAAATTCGCGAACTGCCGCGGCGCGGCGCGTTCTATTCAGGCCATTATATTATATATATAATATATATAATATATATTTCGTCGATTTCTATTTAAAACGAATTATATAAATAGTTTTAAAATCGTTTCAAAAGCTATTTCAACTTCCATTTCAATTCAAAGCAAAATTGAATTCTTCTTTATAAATTCGTTTCAAGATTCATTTCTATTCAATTCAAATTTCAATTCAATTTGAATTCATTTCAATTCGCTTTCTATTCCATTTGAATTCGTTTTCAATTCAATTCATTTCGAAATCGTTTTCAATTCAATTCATTTCGAAATCGTTTTCAATTCAATTCATTTCGAAATCGTTTCAATTCATTTTGAATTCGTTTTCAATTCAATTCATTTCGAAATCGTTTTCAATTCAATTCATTTCGAAATCGTTTTCAATTCATTTTGAATTCGTTTTCAATTCAATTCATTTCGAAATCGTTTTCAATTCAATTCATTTCGAAATCGTTTTCAATTCATTTTGAATTCGTTTTCAATTCAATTCATTTCGAAATCGTTTTCAATTCAATTCATTTCGAAATCGTTTTCAATTCAATTCATTTCAAAATATTCGATTTCGAAATCACTTTTCAATATTCATTTTAAAATGAATAAAATCGATATAAATATCGTTCACGTCAAAATGGCGTCAATCTAATCCTCACGGCTTCACATATTTCTATTTTCAAATATTCTATTTCAAATATTTCTATTTCAAATATTTCTATTTCTAATATTTCTTTTTTTTTTTCGAAACTGGAATGAGGCCCAATCAATTACCATATAATGTTAATTATATGGATTTTCTACAACACATGTATATATCAACAACGATGAATAATCAACCATCAACCAAAGTGCACTACACTGTATAAGCATCAAATATAGACATTTAACGCTTATAGCAGCTTGTCAATCAATCGATCGACATATTTAATCAATCAGGATGAGTGAACTTCAAATTTCATCCTAACACCCGTGTGGGGTTTCAAACAATCAAACACATATTTTATTTGTGCAGTTAGGCGATGTGTAAAATTTATCGACCCAATCAACGTTATTCAAATAGGTGTACATAAACAAACCGTCTGGTTTGTAAATGAATATTTATTTATTCACATTCACGTTAAAAATTATATTTTTAACGACAAAACATTTTATTTCAACCTATGAATTTCTATTCAATTCATTTACACAATAAAATGATATTTTTATTTTCTAACACATTTTAGAAAATTTCGGCGGCATAACGGCACGATACTAGAAACGGGACAAGGCCTAGCCTTATCCCCGGTCTAGTGAAGGCCCACGCCATTCACACATCAATCAAATCAATTTCATCTCACCAAACAATTCAATTCAAACAAACAATTCAACTAATCTATGCAACCAAACAAACAAGTCCATGGTCTGTGGACGATTGTGTCGGGTGCTACTAAGCACCGTCTGCATCCTAGTATATATATATATAACTAGAAAAATTAAATTGAAAGGTGAGAAATTCTCACATATAGCTATCCCAGCTCCACGGCACTTCATTGATAGAAATCTTCGTCGTTTCGCCTTTTTGTCGCTTTCGCCCGTATTCTCTACATATGTAAAAATCGAATTTTTACTTTGCTATTCAATATATAAAAATCGAATTTTTACTTCAAAGTTCAATATATAAAAATCATATTTTTATTTCGAAGTTCAATATATAAAAATCATATTTTTACATCTTCTATATAATAAAGATTATATTTTTTTTTTTATATACTTTAAAAATATAAAAATCATATTTTTAATATTTCTATATAGTAAAGATTATATTTTTAATACTTTAAAAATATAAAAATCATATTTTTATCACTTTTAAAAATATAAAGATTATATTTTCTTTTCGCATAAAATCAGTTTTAACCTTTTTACTAAAATATTTTCTATAAATAAAACTGACTTTTAAACAACGTTTTGTTTAAATCTAAACTGATTTTCAAAATATATACAAATATTATTTACTGTATTTTCTTTCAGAATTAAAATCGAATAAATAAAAATAATAAATAAATAAAAAAAAACCTTACAGTATACGCCGCGAGGGGGGGGGCTTGTCCACGTCATCGCAGGGGCGAGGTAGGGCTGGGGTGCGCAGGGGGGGGTCCGGCGGCTACTGACGTCGGCAGGTGGTGGCTTCCCTCGAGCAGCGGCGGTGAACGGATCTGGGGGTTGGGGCTCGCGCTGGAATCGAGAGGAGGGAGGAGTCGTCGTTGAGGTGGAGGTGGGAGGAAAGGAGGGGGCGGGTTTGCCTGAGGCGCGGAGGCGTGGGCGGCGATCGATTTGAGGGGGGGGGTCTGAGGGTCAACGGGTTTCTTCCTCTCTTTTTTTTTTTTTTTTTTTTTATTCCGAACGAATGAAAAGGATGGGGGGGGGTGAAATGAAGATATATAATAATATATATTTTATTTTTTTATTTTTTTTAAAAGTAACTTTTTCATTCGAACTCGAAACGAGACCCACCGCCTGCCGTCCCTAGCTAATTACCCCCATCCCGAACACAATGGGATATGCCACTCAAGCCAATTCAGCTGTTTCGATCAGTTTCCGTTGAATTTACATTTAAATTGCTATATTGAATTTTAAACGTACATTTCAAATTACCGGGATCACATACTGACTAGAAAAATTCCCAAAAAATATTTTCTAGCTTCGCATTGACGATACGGTCCTAACAAAACTAGTTTCGTCGAATTCTGAGACTGTTAGAAAAATGGCCAATTTCCAGTCGATTAAAATCAACTGAAACTGGTCAAACGCGTTTTCTTTTGCCACGCTCACATATTGATTCGAAAAATTATGAAATTTGGAATCTAGCAATAACTTTACATCCCGGACCCAACAAAACTGGTTTCGTCGAAATCCGAGGTCATTTGCAAAATGTCCATTTTTAAGGGCCTTATATATATAAAAATATATATAAATTCCACAGCGACTATTTCTAATTTTAAACTGGACATATCTTATCATTCCTAAGATGAAATCTCAATTTGTTAACTTCGTTACAAAGATATAGTTATACAGATTCAAATATTTCTTGTTTCGTTCAATTCTGACTTATATTGAATTCTGTATATTCATTTGAAATTAGAAATCGAATTTTCGAACTACCGCGCCATTTTCAATTCCTTTTATAATTATATATAATTATTATATATTCTAACGACGACGTATATAATATATACGTTCGAATTATATTCAAAATAAATTTCACGTCGATATTATTTAAAATAATCTATTTTAAATAATCAAAATTCGCTAAAATTGCCAAAATAAAAATTTTAAACTGGCCCAGATTTTCCGGGTTGTTACAATGGTTTACAAATATTTCCTTGTATATCTTTATTTATTCTACTCAAGTTATATCCTTTTTTCTATTCTATTCGTTTTATCAACATTTTTCCCTTTTATAAAACTCTATTCGTTTTATAAACATTTCCCCTTTTATTTACTTTTGAAATATTTCCTTTTACAAAATCTACTGATTTTATAAAATGCCTTTATTTCAGTATACATTGAAATAATTCTTTTTACATCCTAGGGTCTATTATGATATTTAAAATATCGAATAACAAGGATCAATATCATTCCCACACACATAATCCATAACAGATTATATAACACATCATATATCACAATATATGAAAAACAGTAAAATAAATGTTGAGGAATCCAGTCGGATTCCTCCAACCTGTTTCCCTGCATCCACAGATGTTACACAATAAAATCAACATCACTTCCAGTTCCATATGATATATTCTGTTAAACAGAATCAATATAGAAATTCAACTAACTGACTAGCAGTTCAATCAAACAGTCAACACACAGTCAATCAGCCAACATTTAACAGTTCTAAAAATACAACATGAAATTATAAACTGTTCAGAGTTAGTGAGATTTACTCACATTGGACAATCATCGTTAATAACGACAACCATCGCTTTATTTAATTCTGACAATTTATTGTGAAATAAATTGTAACGAGCTTCGATTCGCTCCCCGTCAGTTCCAGGTTGTAGTGCCCGTCCATACGATCATGTCGGATCTTGTTTCGCTCAATTCTGATATCGTATCACAAAGTTATGAGGTTTACAATCTAAGACATCATTTTAAATTAAACCAAAATCTTTAATTTAAATTGAATAGTGGGCCTTACTCTTGAATTACTTCAGCCCAACACCCGAATAGAGCACACACCGTATAGCCTTCTCCCCCGACTCCATACACAGCAGATCCAAACCGATTTCCTCCACCATTTCCCATATTTCCTCCGTCAACTACTACTCCTCCATTCATTTGAAAATCAAACCAATTATACCAATACTCTCGTCGTGACCTCCTCTTCTACACGATACAACTCTCGTGCAATTCGAACACAAACGGGAATCGCGTCCTGATGGCCGCTACAGGATTCGAGCGACGTTTATCTTCATGGAATCGCCCAGAACTCCGCAACCAGATGCTATTCCGTCTCGTGAATCCAAAACAACACTCGAATTCGCGATTCAACACTTATATCATCCACCATCGAAAACCCTAAGTCGTTGTTAACTTCCGCATGCCCCAAAATATGCATCGCACGTCTGAAGACTAAGGTGGAATTGAAGAGGAGGATTTCAGAAGTTCAAATATCCTTGCTTTAAGATTTTATAATTTCATTTGTATATTTCTTTGATTTTTCTTTGTTCGGTTTTCTTTCTTGCGATCTGTTTTTGGTGAATGAGATTGTTCCTCCATGTTTATACAAAGGTTTGTGGCTGAGAAATACCTGTGCGTGGCCATGTTTAGGTCCATACAAAGATTAGGATATTTTTCTTATTTCATTTATTATTTTAATTTATTTTTAAGCAAACGTTATGTGTAACGGTCCTTAAAAATTCCTGCGGTCACACACGATACCCAAAAATCACGAAAATTGACATGTAGCTAGAGTTCGTCATTACGTTCCTAATGAAACTGGTTTCGTCGAATTCCGACTTCGTATGCAAAACTAGTTATTTTTAAAGCTCTGAATGACCCATTTAAATCTATAAATATATTTAAATCAAATTAAATATAAATAAATTTATATTATCGTATATATTCACAGTGGAATACCATATAGCTCTAGAATATTCCTATATGAATTGCTAACTTGATATTCACTTCTGGGTCAACCCGATATTCGATTTATATTGAAATTCCCTTTAAAAATATAAATAATTCCTTTATAAATTATAAAGGAACTCCACAGCGACTTTTCTAAAATTTGATTTGGACGTAAATCAAAATCTACACGATGAAATCCTGATTTTTCTCTTCTACTAGAAAGATATACTCCACCAGCTCCACACGTTTCTTGTTTCACAGAAATCCGGCTTAAAACGAATCCTGTACATTCAGTTGAAGTTCAAATCGCCAAATTACGAACTGCAGCGCCATTTCAAGCTCGATTTTAATTATATTATAACTCTACGTTCAAACTGTCGTTTATATAATATATTCGTTATTCAAATTCAATTCCAAGCTGAATTAAATATCACAGATGATCCAGTTCACACCATATCGCCATTTCAGCCAATTCTGATTATTTCAGAATTAAATATATTATTAAATTTATTATTTTAAATTAAATATTCACCATTATTTAATTCCACGACCATTTAATTCACTATATCACTATTTATATAATTAAATAAATTAATTATAATACCTCTGCCAATGCGGGTCATTACACAAGTGCTATAAAAACACATCCAAACGCCTCATTCCAATTCAGAATTATTCTTCTAACAAAATATTCGCATTATTCTATCTAAAATAAATTCTTTAAGTTTATCCTTAAATCTTTCTTTTAAAGATTTATTAAAACCCCAATTTGATTTTAAATATCAAAAATCATTATTCAATGATTATTTAAATTTAAGAAATTAATCTTATCTTTAACTGGGTTAAAGAACTAATATCATTTAAAACATAGCTCACGGTAAACCCAAAATCATCTTCCATAAAATATGGAATCTTCACAGAAATCAGATCAATATATAATCGTTATAAATTTCTGTATCCGACCAATAATATTAATGGAATAACGGCAAAGCCTCTTAAATTCCATATGTAGTATCGGTCTTCTTTTACAGAAGCTTATCTCGGTTATTATTAATTCGAATTCCATTTAATTCCAATTTAATATATTAAATTGGAAAACTTTACTTTTGGAAAATTTCCATTTAAATCTTAATGAAAGATTTATAAATTCCAAATCATATTTTTACTGTCAGTTGGGTTAAAGAATACATGTCACTTAAAAACACAGTTCACAATAAACCCGACTCACATTTCATCTTATTTCAATTACCAAATATAATTGAAAACTTTAATAATCTAAATTAAAAGATTATTCATTTCATACGGGGTTTAAGAACAGTGTTATTTAAGATACTATTCACGACAAACCCAAAATCCAATTTATTTAATTTAATTATCAATTAAATATTAACAAATTGGAAAACTTCATTAAATCAAAATTTAATGATTGATCCTAGTTAATAACTAGTTCATTTCAAAAAAAAAAAAAATTCTAAAATATATTCTATTTCTAAAATATTCTTTTTCTAAGATATTTTCTAAAATATTCTTTTTCTAGAATATTCTTTATTGGAATGTGACTCAATCAACAACCATATATTGCATGTAATCAATAATCATGATACATAATTATCAAACATCCAAATAACAACTAGAGTGAATTCTACAACTAAATATTGGGATTAGTGTCTGTCAAATGTCATCCCAATACCCGTGTGGGGTTTCATCCAACAAACAAATAATAAATTATTTGTGCACTTGGGCGATGTGTGAAAACTATCGTCCTAATCACATAAACAAGTCGGATGACTTGTAGATGGAAGCGTAATATTCAGTTTGAATATACTAACATTATATTTAACACATCAAACATTTCAACATCACAGACATATATTTCAATTCTTTTTATTGTGAACAAATGACAACAAAAATCTAGCCTTTTAATTCAATTCTTTTTATTTTTGACAAATGACAATAAAAAACTAAATTTCAATTCTAATAGCAAATGGCAATAAAATGTCATTTATTCTAATGGCACAATTTACAACAAAGTGTTATTTTAAATCTAATGTCACATTTATAATTAACATGCATGTCATTTAATAATTAACATAAATGACATTGTATAATTAACATATATGTCATTGTTGTTTGCATACAAATTCTAATGTATGCATTTACATTAGAATGATATGTTCCTTTTGAATTTGATCCTAATTTATACATTTGTATTGAAAAGGTATTTTCATTATGCATACAACTCCTAATGTATGCATCTGCATTTAAATAATATTTCCTCTTTTATATATAAATCCTGATGTATACATTTACATTACAATGACATTTTTGTTTAATCCCTTTTAAACTAACAAAAATGTAAATCTTTGTCTAATCCCTTTTAAATAAACCATAATGTAAATTTTTGTCCAATTCTTTTAAATATACAAAAATGTATATTTTTATCTAATTGTTTCAAATATACAAAAATGTATATTTTTATCCAATCCTTCTAAATGACCCACAATGTATATTTTGGTGTAATCCTTTTTAATTACCAAAAATGTATATTTTGGTCTTATCATTTTTAAGTACCAAAAATGAATATTTTTATTTCATTCTTTTTAAGTGACAAAAATGTCTATTTTTGTCTAATTCTTTTAATGTAAACAAAATTGATTATCTTGTCTAATTCTTTTGATGTAAAAAAAAATGTCTATTTTTGTTTAACTCTTTTTAAGGAGCAAAAGGATTATTTTTAACTATTTCTTTTTAATATACAAAAATGTACATTTTTGTCTAATTCTTTTTAATATGTCAAAATGAATGTTTTTAATTCATTCTTCATAAAGTGACCAAAATGAATGTATTTACTTCATTCTTTTCAAAGTGTCAAAGTGAATGTTTTTATTTGTTAAACACGACATTTTCCCTATTTCATTCTTTTACATTAAAGATGTGCATAAGAATACAGTCCTCTTTATATTGCATATAAATATAGTCTTTTTGGTATTACATAAAAATGTAATCTTTTTCATCGTATAAAAATGTAACCTTTTTATATTTCATAAAAGAATGTAAACTATTTTGTGTAAACTTTTTACGTCACATAAAAATGTAAAACTTTTCTATTCTTTTATTAGATTATATAAAAATGTAATCCTTTCTTTTCTTATATTACATTTATGAAAAATGTAATCTTTTTATTTCTTTTGTTACATCATATAAAAATGTAATCTTTTCTTTAATCCTTTTTAATGATCAAAATGTAATCTCTCCTCTTAATGAACAAAAATGTATTTTTGGTTAAACTCTTTTTAATGACCCAAAAATGATTATTTTGGTTAAACTCATTTATTTATGACCAAAAATAAATGTTCTTGTTCCATTCCTTATAAATGACAAAATGTGTATTTTTACTTCGTTCTTTTCTAATGTGACAAAAATATCTCTTTTTGATGTAAACAAAAATGATAATTTCAATTTAACAAAAATGTGATAATTTGTTTGATCCTTTTAATGTAAACTGAATGTGATGATCTTGTCTAATCCTTTTAATGTAAACAAAATATTAATTTTGTATAATCCTTTTTATGTAAACAAAATGACTATTTTGTCTAACCTTTTCTTTAAATAAACAAAAATGTTTCTTTTATCATATTTAACATTTCTAAACAAAAATGTTTCTTCTATTCACTAATCAAGTTTTGACAATTAATATGACATGTTTATGTTAACATAAAAAGGTAATTTTATGTATTCACAAATTTCTAATCTCACTTAGCAAAATAAAGATGCCAACTTTATTTCAAACATGGAATATATGTTTACATCTATTTCATAACAGACATGATGTATATATATATATATATTTAATTTAACAATTCCCTAATTAACATAATTGTTAATTTCAACAATTTAACAAACATACTACTAATAGATCAAATCAGCCCAAACTTGGTTATGATTATCGAATATTAATTATATAATAAAAGAATATGATTTCTCACCTTGGTTTGAAGCGAATCTAAAATTCTAACAAGTTCAGATTTTATTCTACTCAGTTCAGAACCGTAGATCTTGCTGAGGCGATTCCAACGCAATCAGTTTCATGTCATTTCGTTCTGATTTGAAGAAGTTATGATCATTTATATTTTCGATTACAAAATAAAAATAATTAAGATAATAATTTAAATTTTAATTACATTCTTAGGCCTCTAATCCTTTTTCCTCTTCTTCGTTAACAGCAGGAACCCATAAACCCAAACTTCAATTATTAGGTTTCCAAATTGCAGCCACCTTAGGACACCGGAACACGATCGACCTTCACCACCTCCACCGCCTTGGAACCCTCCCTGCGCGTTGCCGACATGGGCCAACTCGCACGCATCTCGAGGGAGAAAAAGGGGTTCGAACGTGCCACCTCCCTTGCTGGAATTCCACCTCCACGTCGTCCAGAAACTGATCACCACCCTGTAGAAATGGAGCTGGAGAAGATCTCAACTATTTGGCTTTTGGATCCATTGATTAATTCGAAGAGGGATAGGAGAAATTAAGGATTGAATTTAGAGCATCTTCGGCCATTGGTTTCATGTATATGGCGGCTGTACATGTTAGTGGATTAGGGATTTGGGAAAAGGGACAAAAGCATTTTTATAATACTTTATTTCTAATTTTATAATTAAACCCGTACATTCTTATTCCTTAGTATATTTGGAATATTTTTGAATCATCCAAATTTAACATTTACATCTTTCCTATTAAATAGTGTGTATATTTGCTTTAATATAAAGCTATTATGTAACAACTTAAATACTCAAGAATGTATTCCACATTTAAATAAATTTTATTTATAGTAGACTAAGACCATTTTTCGACTCATATATTTTACTTTTTATTAAAAGTTATGAAACCAAAATAGGAAATCATATCAATTTTAATTATCTATCTTTCTGTAACATTTTTTTTATTATTATGCAAAGAAATTCAGCAAGCCAATTATTTGGCGAGTATGTATATCAAGCATTTTCAGCATGTAACCAAAAAGGCAATTACAAATTTGACAATGGGCCAAAGTTTTGTTTTTATTCCAAAAACCATGCATGTGCATTACGAATAAATACGTTTTATGTTTTAATTTTGTTTTATAAATGTTTCCTTAAATCCCTTTTTGATTACATGCTATAATGACACATTTATACTATTTTTTTATTCAAATTTCAAAAGTAGATGACAATGAAAAAGAGAGAGAGGATATGTAACAACCCACGTCCGTTAAGGTCACTCACAAAGGGAATGCCTTAACTTTGATGGAGCGTTTTAGTAAACAGAACAGAATATTATAAGACAGATATAAAAATAATACTTGAAAAAAACTTTATAACTTTATTGCAGCGGACAGAAATCAGTTTGGTTACAACTTTACCAAAAACTCAAGTACATATATATCAGCCTTGTTCAAAAGCCATCAGAGTACAAAACTTTAAAATCATAATCCCCACCAAAGATGCCAGAAAAAGACAAGCCATACTTTAAGCACTTCAAGCACTCCAAGCAGGAAGAAAGATCTGGATCAAGCAAGAGTATTCCCTCCTTGAAAACTTGGGGGGAACGGAAGAAAAGAGGCGAAACAACAAGGGTCAGACATAAAGTCTGGCAAGTCCAGTGACTTTCAGTTATGAACAGATAATAATGTCATGGCATGCAAATAAAACTGGATGAGAGATAACAGGAAACAGGAATAACAGATATACTTTGGTTAAACAGAAGAAACATGATGATATTCCTTTTCACTTCTCTGCACTAATACTAATATAACAGGATTAGATGTTACCCTAATGTCTAAACAGAAACAGAATAATGGGCCTTTACCACCCTAACAGAAGGTACAGAAACATAATGCTAATAATGGGCTTTTACCACCCAAACAGAAAGTACAGAAACATAATGCTAGTAATGGGCCTCTACCACCCGAACAGAGACAGAAACGAAAACAGAATAATCCCTACGGAAACAGAATGTTAGAATTAGGTGTACACTAGTAAATGGGCCTTTACCACCCGAACAGACGGTACCACGCAGAAACAGACAGGTGTTGCCACCCAACAGAAACAGACAGTACCAACAGAAACAGACAGAACTAAGTGTACCCTAAAACCCTACCCCAAGCGATCGGCTCCCTAATACATAAATACCTTGTGCCAGCCCTACAAAAGGGTGTATCACTCCCCAAAGTGGCAACCTTTAAATGACACATACCTATTTACAGATGTCACGGCGTCTTACATCCTCAGAGGCAGACTGGGATCCATGCACGCACATGACCCGGTTGGAACGCACCATCAACACCCCTCGCCATTATCAGAATGAACCGCTTATAATTAGTTCAGTAAGCGTGCCCGGACCCTACCTACTGTTGGGTCAAAGTTTTGATACCAGAAAGGGTTACTGACTAATATGGGTCCCAAACAACAGATGACACAAGTATTTTCCCTCCTAACCTTGTGCCCCCAGACTAAAAGAATTCAGATTAACTTGTTTACAAGTTCAGACATACAGAGTTCAGGTCAACTAGTTCACAGATCAGAAAATCAAGTTAATAAGTTTTCAGACTAACGGATCAGACATACATATTTAACAGATTTACAGACTTGTCTAACTTTGTACTCGGCCTACAGATTCATGAAACGGGTTTATTAATTTCATTAGTCCAGTTGGTTTAACCCTATCCACCCAACACGTTTTAAACATCGTATTTATCTCATATTTTCATTAATTAAATATTAATGCCCAGACCTCTCACATTAGACTGACAGTTTGAGGCTACTGGTTAGGCCGGTTGGTTCCAAGCAGATTTCTGCCACAAACTGAGTCTAACCTCGGGTCTCAAGCATGTTTTGACTAACTTCTCACATTAGAACCTATTGTTTGCGGACACTGGATGTGTCGGGCGGTTCCGGGCAGGATTACGCTGCAAACTCATTCTAACCTCGAGTTAGCCATGTTTATCTTTGCGCCAATTAATTAATAATTTACCATTTATGCCCATGCCTAATATACATGTCAATTATTCATAACTATAGCCAATTCAGATTATGTCAATAACAGAATAAATATATCAACTCAGCAGATAACAGATTTCGCAGATTATGCGACTTAACAGATTTAGCAGATTTAGCATATAACGGATTAGGCATTTTCAGCAGACTTAGCAGATGACAGATTCAGCAGATGAACAGATCTAGCAGATTAGGCAATATAGCAGAACTAGCAAACTAGGCAATATAACAAATTTAGCGGATAACGGATTAGGCAATTTAACGGATTTAGCAAATAACAAATTTAGCAGATTATATATATCTAAAACTCTATTTACCTATCTTTCCTAATCATAGATTTAGCCTAAACTTACATGCCTAAATTAAGGTCATAATTCATAATACAATATATGCCCCAAATCTTAGCCTTAATATTCCCATTTACAGTTCATGTCAAAACTAGATTTAATATTATAGTTTACCATTTTTGTCCAAGACTAATATGCATGTAAATCATTCTCTATCATAGCCAATTCAAATTATGCCAACATATTTATTAACTTAATTAAGCTACGCCCAATGTTTCAACAAGTTCTCTAAGTACTCATGAAATGGCCCTAGCAAAAGGAATAGGAGATAAGCACAAGAAAGAATAGGCATGAAATAATGAACCAAATACAATGATAATGGCCCCACTAGGCTCGATGTACATAACAGTGAATGGGAATAAACTAGCAAAGTTACATTAAATATGAGATCTAGTATCATTAAGGGAATAGGCGTAAGAAACTAACTACAATAGTCATGGGCGACAAATCACAATAATTTCTTATTAAATGTCATAGGCAATAGTCTCATAGGCGTGAATCATAGTCATAGGCAATAGTCTCATAGGCATGAATTATAGTCATAGGCAATAGTCTCATAGTCATGAATCATAGTCATAGGCAATAATCTCATAGTCATGAATCATAGTAATAGGCAATAATAGTCTCATAGGCAACAGTTTCATGTCCAATTATGCATTATTCATTATTTGTCCCAAAATTTAGCGTTCGTGCGTTAATCTCTTATGAGATTCGGCGCAGGCTCGTAGTAGCCTGGCTATAGAACAGAAAGAAGAAAGAGATACAGAATAAGATAGATCTAAACAGAACTGAACATACATAACCTCAGATTCAGATTTACAATTCATGCCACAATCATAATTAACGTTTATATCAGAAAATAACTGTACTTGACTTTCGTGGCTACAGAAAAGGATTATAAATCGAATTTGATGCAGAAATACTGATTAATCTTCTTCGATTGTTGTTGCAGCTCTAAACTTTAATTTGAATTGTGAATGAACACTTGAGATTAGATTTAGAGGCGGCAGCTAGGGTTTAAGAGAGAGTTTGGTAGCATAATGGTGTCATAAACAATATTCTATGAATTAGGGTTAGGTTAATCACATATTTATAGGTGTAAAGAGTGTTTCAGAACCATTAGATCACCCTAGAAGCCATCAGGACTGTCCAGCACATCAAAAATCGTCATTAGAACTCTCTAGAACCCTGTGCAGGTTCCTGGCTCGACATGGGCGCACTTCCCAAGTGCGCCAGTGTATTTTTGTGCTGGCGCACTTCACAAGTGCGCCAGTGCATTTCTGGCCTGTTTCCGGTTTTTCTGCCTAACTTCGTTCGTCCATATCTCCTTCATACGGTATCCGTTTTACGCAAACTCGGACTCTATCTCTAGAAGAATTTCGAGACGAACGCAATGGCGCAACCCGTTTCCCTTAGTTCTTCTCCTAAAAATTACGTATACTTTAATTTGTTACTTATACGTTCATAGAAAATGCGGGGTGTTACAGGATAAAATGGAAAGAATTAATGTTAGATCAATGCTATTTGTTTATGAACATATAGTCTACATTTTGAATTTCTAAAAGTTAAATTTGAATTGACAGGGGAAATATTTAAGAGGACAGCCAAAGATATGTACATATATATATATATATATATTAATGTATATATTATCAGAATTTATTTCATTTTAACCTACACATTATTTTCAATCAATGAATTAATAAATGTCACTAAAGGTCCTAAGACATTTTTAATGTTAACATATTTGCCAATCAAGCATCCTTTTTTAATGAATCATATTACATATTGCACATTTACAATAAAAAATATAATCTTTTATTTTAAGCTTCTTTACATTAAACAAATGTTGCATAAGAATATAATCTTTTTATGTTACAAAGAAAAAAAAAATGTAATCCTTTTTCCCTTGTAAAGAAAATGTGATCTTTTTATTTGCAAAGAAAATGATATCTTTCTATTGCAAAGAAAATGTAATTTTTTTCTATATTACCGAAAAATTTAAATTTTTATGTTACATCATTTAAACAAGCTATGAATCATTTTACTGAATCATTATTACATAAAAATGTGAATTTTTATGTTATAACAACTTTCCTATTTCAGCAAATGTTCATTTTTCATATTTCCTTCTTTACAATAAAAATGTAAACTTTTTATTATTTAACCTTTCTATTAATAATATATATATATATATATATATTTTAAAATTTCTAAATTCAGACGCATTATCTATTTAAAATTTCTTAAAATAAAATTTTAAATTGGTTCTGATTTTCCGGGTTGTTACAATATCCTTCTTACATTAAAATGGTGAGAAATCATTTGACAAATCATATATCAAAATAAGTTCAAAACATTTAACAAGTCTTTGTAACTCTTTTATATTGAATCACCACAAATTTAGATTTTCATGTTATTAAATTCGTTATATGAAATACAAAGTTTATGTAGAATTTATTTAAAACAAATTTAGCTTTAAGTGTTAACTCGTATAATCACTTTTAGAATTTATCTGCATAGAAATTGGATTTCTCATTTAAATTAAAGTTAAATTTGAAAAAAATTTCTTTTAAACATTTCTTTACGCTATATGGAAATTTTATTAAAATTTATATTTACAAAAATCAGTATAATATTTTAAACATTTTATTGACCACAGTGTCCGTATATAATTTTCTATCTTATGATCAAGTGATATGGATATATACCATTTCAATCCGTTATAAAATATTTGAATCCTGGGTATGTACCATTTCAACCCGCATCCCAAATTCATTCAAATATACAGTTGTTCGTGTATATATCATTTCAACCTACAGTGGTTTTTTAATCTATAGGGAACTTTTATGGTGAGAACCATAAATATAACATATCGCATATAACGTCCATATTGTGTCATGTAAGGAAACGGTGTGCGTGTCACATGTGCACAATACAAAGCAAACAAATCTAGAGCATCCTAACATTTCATTCAACATCTCAAGTTTTTAATTCACTTAATAATCAATTAGTCATGAGTGAGAAACACTCACCTTCCGTGGCAAAATGAGAAGACATGTTATGAGTAGAACGACGCTAATGGCTACAAGAAGGAGTTCGTTATCTAGAACAAACGCATGATTTTTATTTAGAAAAGCACACTGAATTTTATGTGAAAACTTTCGTAAAAGATTTCAGTCAAAATAATTGATTGAAACCAAGTTGCTACAGCCGGGTTTGAACTTGTGACCTCTCAATTTTGAGTCACATGTCAAACCACTCAGCTAGTATGCTTTTTGTTTAATAATAGAGGAAAGTGATCTTTAATTTACTGACAGATGACCAATGGTTACACAACACCATCTGCCGCAATTTGCATGTTTGTCCTGCTATCTACGGCAGTTTTGCGTGTGTATACATATCAAAGATGTAACAATCCGTATTTTTCAAATATTTAAATTATTAAATTTAGTATGACTTTTGAATATTTATGGTTATAAATTAAATTTAATGATTTAATTTTGTAAATTTACTTGTAAACTTAATTAAATTGTTTATGTAATAAAACTAAATTTATATTAATAATAGTAACTCATATTGTTTGTAAATAAAATTTTGATTAAGTTTATGTCTATAAATACTGAGAGTTGAAATAAATATAAAATTATTCGAGTGAAATTGATTGTTTAATTTAAAAATGAAATTTGAATTGAATTTTCTTAATAATCAAGATTGGAATTCAAATTAAATTGAAATTTGGTTTATATTGTTAATTTGAAATTTTGTTTGATTTATATGAAATTAATAAACCTTTAAAATTCAATTTAAAGGTAAACAAACAAAAACTGTATATTTTAATATATAAATGAACTGGTTAAAATTGTCATTTTGCAAACGATCTTGGAATTCGATGAAATAAATCTTATTGAATTTGGAATGGTAAATTATATATAATCTAAAAGTTTGTACCTATTAGAATTATCGTTTTATCGTAAGAAATCAAAACGTGTATAAATTTATATGTACAATTCAATTAAATAATCAAGTTTTAGAAGAAACTGCTAGAGACTTTGGAATTGGGCTTTGAAACCTATTTCATTGCGTTTAGAAGGCATCAAAACATATTGTTAGGCAGTAAGTGGGCCTGATTTGGACTAAGTTCAGTTTTTTGCTATAAATCACGCAAACCGAGGAAATTAATTAATAAAAAAATTCCAAAACCCTATTTTATTTTCGCAGCTGCCTCTTTTAACTTTAATGGCCGAAATCTTCAGAACTTTAATCGTTAAAATCTTTCAATCCTTTCAACGATTTAGAAAAATTCCAGAACAAAAATTGTAGTGCTCGAAGAGATCTTCGCATCCATACAGATGATGTTATCAAGTAGCTGCTTGAATTGCCAGAAAATGGCGTAGAACTTTGCATGGGTTCATGCTAGTTTGGGTTTGTAGGGACCACCGGATGAAGCGGCAGTTGGAGCACAGGAAAAGTCTCAAATGGCCGTCGTTGTGGTGGCACTGGATCTGGTTCTAGAGCGGTGGATTTTGGTGCAAAAATCAACAGTAGAATGACAGATTGGGTTTTTCCTAGAAGTAGTGTTACGCGATGAGGAAGAAGGGATTAAGGGGCAAGTGATGTGGCATGCAAGGATAGGTGAAAGTGTTTGTTTAATTATTTTATTTATTTTGAAATTCAATCACGTTAACACTTATAACTTGTTCATACGAGCTCCAATTGACATGTGGTTTGTTGTGTCGGAATCGTATTTACGAGCTCTTTGCGATGGCCCTAATTTGGACAGATTCCAAGACAGTTAAATTTTGGGGGCTCATTTTGGATTTCAAACGCGTTCAAAACCAAAGGTGAGTGATTAAACCCACTCACACCTAACTAAAATATTTGATTGTTAGTTAAATTAAATTTATATTATGATATGATTGTACTATTTGTTGTTTGATTGCTTAAATTTCTTATTTGTGTTAATCGTCATAGACGGTATAATTTAATTTAATTATTGTTCTTATAAATCGTATAGTTAGAATTTAATTTCTAGTTTAAAAACCTCATACCCGATAACTAGTAACTGATATTATATTGAACTGTTTAGATGTGTTGATTTTGATTGATGCCTTAAATTTATATATTTAATGTATTGATATGTAATTCATCTTGTTATCGACATTATTTATATATGTTATTGATTTTTGTTGATTAATCCCAACCATTACCATAGAAGCTACGGGCATCAAATAAATCTGGGATTAATCACTAAAATGAATGAAGAACGTATGTTGAAATGATAAATACCTAAGACCCTGATTTGGATTGAAATGATATATATATCCTTTCCCAAATAATAAAACTACATTTTAAGTATTACTTAGCCATAGGATAAAAAATTATATTCAGACACCAGTTGGTTAAATAAAAATTGTTTTAACCTTGAATTTTGGAATATCATTTAAAAAACAATATAAACGATATTATTAATTGATTTTCTTTGAAATTGAACTTTGAGCTTTGAAATTTTAAATTTTAAAGGATTCGTTAATGTGGATAACTGAAGCTAAAACTGAATTGAATATAAACAGAATTTATCGAAATTGAATTGTTTATCCATCTTTGAAATTTACTTTAAAGTTATATTTGAATTGTGAACTTGAGATTTTATAAATTGAAATAATTCAAACTAAGAATTATAATTGAAATTTCAAATTTTTGAATACAAGTGTCAAATTGAATTGTTTGAATCGAAATGCTGAATCAAATTGAAATGCGAATGCGAAGTTGAATCTTTTGAATTAAAATATCGAAATTTAGTCGAATTGATTTGAAATTGGAATGATTTCCAGTTTGGTTAAATTTTTGAAGAAACGATTCTAATTCCAACTATAGTATTTTAAACCATTTTATAAACTATTTAAATAATAACTATTTTACTTTATAAACTATTTACCTTAAAACTATTTTTTTTAACTTATCGATATTAATTATTTTTAATAATCAATTTTTATAAACTACTTTAATATTTTAACTATAGATTTTATTAAATTTTTATAATTCTATTTTATATATAAACTATTTATTTTCAAAACTTTTTAAAATTATATATATAAACTACTTTATTATACTTTTCAACTATTTTAAATATTTGAATTATTTTAAGATTGGCATTGTTTCAAGAATTTAAATTGGTTTAGTTGGAGATTTTATTATCAAATATATTCAATCTTGAATATTGAAATGAATTTTAGGAAAATATGATATTTCAATATGTAGTACGAACCCCTTTGAAATGTAAAGGAACTGACCGATATAAAAAATGTAAACGTTTGGTTGTTAAAGAGACCAGGATCGGATATTTACATACTCTCTGCCAATACCAAAAACCCCTTTAACAACTGTGTACGTGGTGGAGAATCCAGAATGTACCGGAATGAAGTAAGAGAACGGTGATGGATGTCTTTGACCTTCGGGTTATAATTAAAATGACTAAAACAGGGCTATACCGTGACCAAGTGGGGTTTGCTACCTCCATCAATAACACTTCTTCCTTATTACTATAGTCCCTCGGTTTGATTAATTTGATTTGTTGCGCATCATTGATTTGGGAGTGTTGTTCGAGGTGGGAGGTAGTCGCGGCTATGCGTTACCACCAATCTGGGCATACAACTCGTATATTCCTTCTTTGGGCATTCCTCGTGTGCCTTGTCATATTATCCTAATCGAGCCCCCCGTGACTTTGATTTGTACCGTACCTAGCTATGGAGTTCCCTCTGATAGCCACCGGATTATGGTGGACTTTACGGTATATGTATGGACTATGGTATTATAAACGGTGTAAGGGTAATAATGGTAATCTCACTTACGCTATTTTAATATTTTATATTTAAACATAGACATTGTTACAATAGAGTACTGTATTATATAATATCTAGTTTAACAAATACTTAGGAGATGGAAATTCCCATCACATCTCTTAAGTTATTGCACTCATATTATTCACGTTTTCGGCTGACGCAAGGAGGGAGTGGGCTCTCGCAAATGGCCAGAGCAACTTAGGGACTGGGTCGGAGCAAGGAAGAAGACTGGGTGGCGGCTTAAGATGGCGGCTCTGATGAACGGAGCGGGTGTGGGTCCGGCGCAGCACAACTTTGGGGAAGGAATGGGTGAAGTGCAACAAGTTTGGTGAGCGTGGAGGTGCAGTCTACTATTTTCGAAAGGCTGGAGCTCTAGAAAAATGGGTTCGAAGCTTTTTCTTTTCAATCTCTCACGTGAAGAAGGAGGTAATGTGGAATTGGGGTAGGAGGAAGAATGGTTCTGCGAAGAAGACGTAGGGTAGAAAAAATGGAGTAGCATTATTTTGAAATTGGGGGATCACCAATGATGAGCAATGTGTTCTATGCTATAATAACGATGAAAATCACGATCATATCTTCTTTGCATGTGAGTATTCAAAGGCAGTTCTACACTATTGTTGTAGCTACTTCACAATTACAATTGAAGGTAATCAAATTCAGGAAATAGTCAATTACCTGGCCTTCGACGACCATGTGGTGAATCTGGATACCAAAATCAAGAGATCCATCATTGCATGTACTGTTTGGATGTTATGGAGAGAGAGAAATCACAGAATTTTTGAGAAAAAAGAGAGAAATGCGATAATTGTTAGCAAACTGTTGGTGAATGAAATTAAAATCATGAGCAAAAGGAGTAGAAAGCTCACCGATAGCATGAGATACAGACAAGATGGGTGTGGAGAAGTGGATCCTCGATTGGAAGCGGAAGAAATTCTCGAAACCAGCTATATGACCATGGAGAAGCCGCCATTAATGAAAGCTGGAGGTATACGAGAAGACACCGGAGTGGGTTAATGAATGTTATGTTTAATTAAGGAATGTATAGTTAGTATTTCCACGTGGGCTGATAGCCGTGTTGTAAGTTATTTTTCGCACTAGTTGCACAATAAAGATTAAACCATTTCCAAAAAAAACTTATTTCAGAACCTGTGGGTGTGAATTACTGATAGAGAAAGATTTCAAAATCTTTGTACAATGTTTTAAGATCTTTGTAACTGACAGAGTAAGATTTATGAGCTTTTGCCATATTTTTAGGGAGAAGTAAAATTTCAGATTCAAGAAGCAGCGTGAAGAAATATTTCAAAGGTAGAAGGACACTTGTTAATTTATGCCCAATATAGAGATAAGTGTAAAAATTAGCTGAATATTTATTTACAAATGTATCATAGCTTTGAAACTTAAACTAGAGTGTCTACCGTTCATTTCTTCCCTTTTATTTCGTTAACGTACTTAGGAAATTATGTTCATTTTAGACCAATGTACGGACACGAACGAACGATGCAATGAACGCGTTGACGTACACTATTTGTTTTATGCACGTTTCATTTATTATTATAAATGCACGCTACGGATAAGGAACGCTAAATATTATTAACGAGAAACATTGAATTTCTTGGACATTAAATTTTAGAAATTTAATAAAATAAATTTTATTTTCAAGGTTTAAAATTATTAATTCATTTTTTCGTTACATCCTCCCTCACTTAACTTTTTTGTCCTCGAAAATGAATCGATCAAAGAATAGGTAGCAAACAAATAGATATAGATAAGATAAATAAATTCAACGGATTATTACCTGGGTAAATAATTTTGGATTTGAGGCACGCATGCTCTCCTCCGTCTCCCAAGCACAATTTCAATCATCGTCACTCCACTGCACTTTGACCAAGTTGACTGATTTTCCTCTAAGTTTCTTAGTTCCTCTATCTACTATACGAAGCGGTTTCCTTCAACAGTCAAGTTAGGTTCGATATCCAAGCTATCAAGCGTAGTCGGCTGAACATAAGAAGAAGGATTGTGCAAACACTTTGTAAGATGGGATACATGAAACACGTTATGCACCCCTGCAAGCTTCTCAGGTAACTCAATGCGATAAGTTAAAGGACCAATTTTCTCTAATATATGGAATGGGCCAATAAATCTCGGGGCTGGCTTCCCTTTTCGTCCAAATCAAATTACGTTCTTTAACGGCGAGATCTTTAAGAAGACTTGATCATCAACTTCAAACTCTAAATTTCTTCTCCTTCTATCTGCTACTTCTTTTGACGATCTTGAGCAATTCTCATTTTGTTCCCGATATCGGCGACTTTCTGTTTTGCTTTCATAATCATATCTGCAAAGAATAAGATGATTTCCAGTTTCAATCCAACTAGCAGGTGATCAACATGGTCGCCCGTACAAGTTTTCAAATGGTGATTCTTTAATGCTGGCCTAGAATTCAAACGATAGAAATTCAAGATTGGTATTTAAGGAAAATTCCGCATTCGTACACTTAAGATTTTACCTGGTAACTATTATTATATGTGAATTCAACGAGATGAAGATGATCTTCCCAATTATCCTCCATAGTCAAGGATAAAAGAACGAAGGAGATCTTCTAATACCTGATTCAGCCTTTCTATTTGACCACCTGTCTATGGATGGTAGGCAGTACTAAGATTTAATTTAGTACCCAAGGCTTCCTGAAATGTTTTCCAAAACCTACTCATAAATAAGGGGTCTCAATCATAGACAGTGCTAGAAGGAACATCATGTAATCTGACAATCTCTCTCATATATATCTCGACTAAGCTTGAAGTTGTGCAACTAGCTTTAACAGGAAGGAAATGTGCTAACTTGGTCAATCTGTCCACAATTACCAAAATGATATTGTTTCCTTTTCTTTTCCTAGGGAGGCCGTGGATAAAATCCATGGAAATTTGATCCCATTTCCAACTAAGAACCTTAAGAGGTTGCAATAATCCAGCTACCCTTTGATGATCAGCTTTTATTTGCTGGTAGGTCACGATCTACTAATGTAACGAGAAACATCTTGCTTCATACCTCTCCACCAAAATATCTTCTTCATATTCTGGAACATCTTGTTTACACCTGGATGAATAGAGAGTCTGGACTGGTGGCATTCTCTTAATAATTCCTTCCTCAGGCCATCAACATTTGGAACACATATTCTATTTCTAATTTGTAGGATCCCTTTATTATCAATTTGGGCATCCATCTTACTATGATCACCTACATCTGTGTTTCGAACTTTCTCCTTGATGAGTCTAATTATCCTGTTTTTATCCTGCTTGGATGCAATGCGATCCATGAGGGGTAATGAAACTGAAATCTGACACAACACAGCCTTCTTTCGACTCAATGCATCAGCCACCACATTTGCTTTTCCTGGAGTGTAGTTAATGTCAAGGTCATAAGAAGCGAGAAACTCAAGCTTTCTAACTTGTCGTTGATTCAAGTCTTTCTAGGAGAATATATATTTAAGAGATTGATGGTCGGTAAATAATTCGAATTATGTTCCCAAAAGATGATGTCCCCACAATTTCAAAGCAAATACCACCGCAAGTAACTCTAGATCGTGTGACGCATAATTGGCTTCTTGATTCTTAAGCTGTCGACTAGTGTATGCGATTACCCATTCATTCTGCATTAGAACGACTCCTAAACCTTGTTTACAAGCATCGGTATAAACTTTAAATCCTTCATTTCCATTAGGGACAGTGAGAATAAGTGCAAAAGTAAGTTTTTGCTTCAATTATGCAAATGTAGCTTCACACTTATTGATCCAAACAAACTTAACGTTCATCCATGTCAAAGCAGTCAAAGGTGCGATAATATGAGCAAATCTCTATGAATCTTCGATAGTATCCTACGAGACCTAAGAAACTACGAACTTCGGAGGGGTTCTTAGGTTCTTTCCAATCCTGGAAATAGACTGGGATTTAAGATCAAATCGACGCATAAGAAGATTTAGATACTAAGAGAAGAAAGAGGTACGACTTACAATGATCGCAGCGATCTTGGCTGGATCAATCGAAATTCCATTTTAGGAAACTATATGGCCAAGATAATGAACTTCATTCTGCTAAAAATGCATTTAGCAAATTCTCAACTGGTGTACCCTCAAACTTCCAAGCACATACTCCAAGTGAGCCATATGCTCTTTTTGGACTTCGAAAAGACCAGAATATCATCAATAGAAACAAGGACAAACATATCGAGGACGTCGCAGAAAACACAATTCGTAAGATCAACAAAGAAGGCTGGAACATTAGTTAAGCCGAATGGCATAACCAACAACCACTCGTAGAAACCATTCTCCGTACGAAATGTTGTCTTGGGAATTTTTTCCTCAGCTACTTTAAGCTGATGGAAACCAGTTGCGAGATTGAGTTTAGAGAAAACTTTGGCTCCATAGAACTGATCAAACATATCATTGACTCGAGGTATTGGGTATTTGTTCTTTAGAGTAAGCTTGTTTAGTTCTCGATAATCGACACACATCCTTAGCGATCCATCTGATTTGGCCACAAGCACCGCAGCGGCTTCCCATTCAGAATAACTTAGTCTAATAAGCCCTTTCAAGAGTAAATCTTCAACTTGCGCCTTCAATTCAGCCTTTTCCTTTGGTTCCATTCTTCGAGGAGAAATAAATACAGGACATGCCCCTGGGATAAGGTCTATACGGATTAAATTTCTTGCATAGGAGGAAGGCCCAATATTTCACCAAACACATCGGGATAATGTTGAACAATAAGGGTGGAACTAAGATTGTCGAAATGAAAATCGAGAGAGAATACAAATCTGCCTGCATACCCCATTGACATACTACATAAAATCTTTAAAGAATTTCAGTCTTCATCAATTAGATCAACAGTCCTAGCTGTACACGAGATCTTCGCATCATATTTCTTTAACCAATCACCTCCGAGAAGGATATCGAAGGCATCAAAGCCAAGCACATAAAAGTCTCTGATAAAGCAATGCCTCTTGTAGAAGAGTTCCACGTCCTTACAAATCAAGGTAAGATGGGCAGGATCTCCAATAGGATTGGATACACACAACGACTCAGACGCATACGTGGGTTTAAAACTTTTTCAAATTTATTACAAATGTCCATAGAAATAAAACCATGTGAAGCACCAGTGTCAAATAGAACGTGGATAGGATGAGAAAATAAGGTAAAAGCACTTAGAAGCGTACCCTTAGTGTCATTACCGGTGGGTGGATTGGAAGATGTCATAGCGAAGACTCCGGACATGTTTCCATTGTTCTAAGTGAGGCAATTTCTCCTAATATGTCTGGGCTGAAGACAAGCATGACAAAGGTTGTTGCCGGGTAGCTGAGTCAGTGGAGCAGGAGCTCTAGTGGAGTTGGGACAGTGGGTGGAGTAATGACCCTTTTTATGGCAGTTGAAACAAGTAACAGTCGAAAAATTGACCAAGGGAAGGGGGTTTCAGGGCATGATATACAACACCTTGAGAGTTTAGCAGCCTCCTTTTCTGCAGAAAAAATTCCTTCCTCTTCTCTGAATTGCAGACGATCCATGAGATTGAGGTGCATGAATAACTTTTTTCCCTTGAGGTTTGGAGAGTTCTCAAATCTAGACGCATAGTTCATGAGTTCGTTGAAAGGCTCATAAGATGATTCATCAAATGATCATAGAATTCCGGGCGTGCACCAAGTATAAATTTCTTATTCTTCTGGAGTGGTGTCTTGATCGACGCTAGAAAAGCATGAAATGCAATCATGTTTCCTATGAAAGTGCGACCTATCTAGTTAGTTTTTCATTTTCTTTTTACTCGAGGACGAGTAAAAGATAAGTGTGGGGGTATTTGATTAACATAGAAATGTGTTTATTTTATGCTCTTATACTTTATCTTTTGTAAATAAATAAATGATACTTTGGGTACTTTTGTGTGTTTTTACAGGTTGTCAAGAAATGCCTCCTTCGTTTAAAATTAAAGGCCAACTACAGATAAAAAGCTACTTCATCGTATTAAAGCCATCTCAATAACAAAAGACGTTGTAGCTCACTGGTAATTGCATAGAAATTTGTACTGAGAGACCTGAGTTCGATCCCCGTCGAGGTCACTTTTTGCCAAAGAACGGAACGCGTTCACACTGCCCCTTTGCTATGAAGAATATATTAATTAGCGTTATATTATATATATACATATTCATGTGTATGTATGATATTCACTAATAGACATTTCAGGAGTAGTCATGGAAATCAATTCAGAACATTCATTTTTCAATTTCCAATTAGAAGAATTTCTGATTGATTTATTGCCAAGAAAAGATCAATTTTGAAGATTTCATCCTTTGTTGCCTTTGGAGTTTGATGAGCATCCTTGTTTGGAATAATTAATCGCATGCAATCTAATTACCAATCAACTAGCCATACGGAGGATTTGGAAGATATTCACCAAGATATGCATCAGATATTCTTAAAAGAATTATTTCCAAACAAGCCTAGTCAAGGAAGGCAAGAGATATGATATTACTTCTTGGGAAAAGAGACTCATTTATTCATAGACTTAACTAGGATTTTTCCTATCTCCTCTATAAATATACGTTCTAACCATTGTAAGATATCCATTCTTCTGTACTCTCTTTTAGTTTTAATAAAGCTCTTCTTCGTTTAGTTTATTTACTTTACAATCATAACAATTTGTGTTCTACTCAATTAGTTTTGGTAGACAGAAATTGTTATTGTTATTTCTATTGCTTATTAGTGATTAGTCGTTTGATTAGTTTCAACGACAATCCTAATTTACTTTTGTTGTTCTTCTTTTTCTGCACTTTTATTTTCTGCATTGTTGTTCTTGTTTTGCAATTTACTTTCTTTAGTGATTAATCGTTGATTAGATTCAACGATAATCCTGTGTTCACAATTTCAACTTGTTTTTATTTCAACAAAATCTCCAGGCTTCGTCTAACTCGCCCAAGAGATTAGATAAATAATTTGATTTTAATTACACCTCCCTGTGTTCGACCTGTATGCTACACACCTGTACGCTTGCAGAATTTATTACAAATATCACGCTTTTCTAGCGTCGATCAAGTTTTTGAAAAATGGCGCGCCAGGTAGGGGGATAGTTCTAGGTCATGTCGTCTCTAAAGATGGCCTTAAAGTCGATAAATCTAAAATAGATTTGATTGCTAATCTGCCTCCTCCTAAGTCTGTTAAAGATGTTCGCTCATTTCTTGGCCATGCGGGATTCTATAGAAGATTCATTAAGGATTTATTGAAAATTTCAGAACCTCTCTCAAATTTACTTGCCAAAGACGTTAAGTTCGAATTCTCCAATGACTGCAAAACATCTTTTGAAACTCTTAAGTCAATCTTGACCACAGCTTCCATCATTCAACCTCCTGATTGGACTCAGCCCTTCGAACTTATGTGCGACGCTTCTGACTTTGCAATTGGAGCCATCTTAGGTCAGCGTATAAATAAACTCCCTCGAGTCATTTATTATGCTATCAAAACCTTAAACGAGGCCCAATTGAATTACTCAACTACTAAAAAGGAATTTTTGGCAGTTGTCTTCGCTCTTGAGAAATTCAGACCATATCTCATAGGATCCAAAGTCATAGTTTACACTGATCATGCTGCCCTCCGATATTTGCTTTCTAAAAAGGATGCCAAGGCCCGCTTGATTCGTTGGATCCTTCTTCTTCAAGAATTCGATATAGAAATACGAGATAAAAAGGGTTCTGAAAATGTCGTAGCTGATCATCTCTCTCGTTTTGTGCACGAAAATGTTAACGACACCCAAATCAATGACTATTTTCCGGACGAACAAATTCTTTCCATCTCTAACACCCCTTGGTACGCTGACATTGTGAATTATCTTGTCACACAACAAACACCCGCTGAATGGTCGAAACAAGATAAACAAAAATTTCTCTCGAAAGTTCGAAACTTCTATTGGGACGACCCATATCTTTTCAAATACTGTCCAGACCAAATCATTCGAAGGTGTGTGCCCGATCATGAACACCAAAGTATTCTCTCCTTCTCACATGACCATGCTTGTGGCGGTCATTTTGGAGCAAGAAAAACTGCTGCAAAAGTTTTGCAAAGCGGTTTTTATTGGCCCACACTCTTCCGTGACGCTTTCGAATTTTGCTCTAAATGTGATCGATGTCAAAGAACGGGTCGAATCACTAAGCGAAACATGATGCCTCTCAACCCCATTTTAGTGATTGAGTTATTCGATGTTTGGGGCATCGACTTCACGGGACCATTCCCTAATTCATTTGGGAATCTTTACATCTTGCTTGCGGTAGATTATGTCTCAAAATGGGTTGAAGCCATTCCGACCAAAACCAACGACAACAAGGTTGTTGTCAAATTCTTCAAAGAAAACATCTTTTCATGCTTTGGCACACCTCAAATAAGTAAAGGTAATAAATACACCTCAAATAAGTCAAGGTAATAGCATACAGGTTTTGAAATTTTCGAGAAATCCTTAATGAATCTTCTATAGAATCCCGCATGGCCAAGAAATGAACGAACATCTTTAACAGACTTAGGAGGAGGCAGATTAGCAATCAAATCGATTTTAGATTTATCGACTTTAAGGCCATCTTTAGAGACGACATGACCTAGAATTATCCCCCTACCTGGCGCGCCATTTTTCAAAAACTTGATCGACGCTAGAAAAGCGTGATATTTGTAATAAATTCTGCAAGCGTACAGGTGTGTAGCATACAGGTCGAACACAGGGAGGTGTAATTAAAATCAAATTATTTATCTAATCTCTTGGGCGAGTTAGACGAAGCCTGGAGATTTTGTTGAAATAAAAACAAGTTGAAATTGTGAACACAGGATTATCGTTGAATCTAATCAACGATTAATCACTAAAGAAAGTAAATTGCAAAACAAGAACAACAATGCAGAAAATAAAAGTGCAGGAAAAGAAGAACAACAAAAGTAAATTAGGATTGTCGTTGAAACTAATCAAACGACTAATCACTAATAAGCAATAGAAATAACAATAACAATTTCTGTCTACCAAAACTAATTGAGTAGAACACAAATTGTTATGATTGTAAAGCAAATAAACTAAACGAAGAAGAGCTTTATTAAAACTAAAAGAGAGTACAGAAGAATGGATATCTTACAATGGTTAGAACGTATATTTATAGAGGAGATAGGAAAAATCCTAATTAAGTCTATGAATAAATGAGTCTCTTTTCCCAAGAAGTAATATCATATCTCTTGCCTTCCTTGACTAGGCTTGTTTGGAAATAATTCTTTTAAGAATATCTGATGCATATCTTGGTGAATATCTTCCAAATCCTCCGTATGGCTAGTTGATTGGTAATTAGATTGCATGCGATTAATTATTCCAAACAAGGATGCTCATCAAACTCCAAAGGCAACAAAGGATGAAATCTTCAAAATTGATCTTTTCTTGGCAATAAATCAATCAGAAATTCTTCTAATTGGAAATTGAAAAATGAATGTTCTGAATTGATTTCCATGACTACTCCTGAAATGTCTATTAGTGAATATCATACATACACATGAATATGTATATATATAATATAACACTAATTAATATATTCTTCATAGCAAAGGGGCAGTGTGAACACGTTCTGTTCTTTGGCAAAAAGTGACCTCGACGGGGATCGAACTCAGGTCTCTCGGTACAAATTTCTATGCAATTACCAGTGAGCTACAACGTCTTTTGTAATTGAGATGGCTTTAATACGGGGAAGTAGCTTTTTATCTGTAGTTGGCCTTTAATTTGAAACGAAGGAGGCATTTCTTGACAACCTATAAAAACACACAAAAGTACCCAAAGTATCATTTATTTATTTACAAAAGATAAAGTATAAGAGCATAAAATAAACACATTTCTATGTTAATCATGTCTCAATCAAGTTTGGGCCAAATTTGGAAAGGTCGTAAAACTTCCTTTCATATTCGACGAAAGCCATGTTGCCTTGCTTAAGATCCATGAATTTTTGATACAATTTGGGTCTCCCCGCATCTGGCATCCATTGGGTTACAAAAGCATCCTTAAAAGTTTCAAATTTAGGATAGATTCAAAGAAAAAGGATATGAAGCGAAATACAATTTCATTTATGATTTACCTAAACTGTTGCCATGTAAAGTCGGTCTCAATAGCATAAGAAGTAATAGATTCCCACCAATTCCTAGGAGCATCCTTAAGTTGCTAAGCGACCATCTGACACTTCTATGCATAGGTAATCTTAAGGATAAAAAGTTCCTTTCCAAATCATTCAACCAATTTTGTGCTTCGGCGATTGACTCAGAATCAGCAAACTTAGTACCTCCTAGTTGAGCGTACCCTTACAAGGCTTGGTAAATCTTATAGGTTGGATTGGTGCGACTGGTGGCTCAGGCTCAACTGGGTTACCTCCACAACTCATACCTCGGCCTCTAGCGGTATTACGTCTGGTAGCTATCTGGAACATTCAAGAATCAACTCAGAACTAAGGATTGGTTTCAAATCATAACTTTATAACTAAAATACTTTAAAAACTTTTATTTTCAAATACTTATACTTTAAAATATGCTCTCTCGCAAAGATTTGATTTTACTCATTCTAGGAAGTTTCCACCCTATTTCTAATGAGTTATTTACCTCAATAGCTAAGGTTAAATCTCGGCTATAATATCAGCTGTAACGACCCACTATCTCAAACCATTCAAATCGACAATAAACCACACATGTCGGACTTGAATTGCTTAAAACAGTGAATCATTATTTTAACTTTTGATGTAAATGAAAATTATAACACAAAATCACAGACACAGAAGCATAGTAACTCGCAGAGGAAACGTAATAGTAAATAGGTTCTTATATGATACATAATATTACATAATGAGTCATAAGCTCATACAATACATAGAGTACATATAAATAACTGATAATAAGACTGGATAATATCAGTTGTAGGTAGCAGATAACTGAAGGATCCAAATGAGATGCCAACCTCCAAAGTATGTCACATATGGCTATGGTGCTCAAGATGACCCAAGCATATAGTCAAAGAAACAATAGACTTGGGTCAGGACTAACAGTCTCATATAAGTGAATTAAATCAAGTGAAGTGTTCACTGAAATGTACAGTAACTTAAAGGATTTTTGGAATTTCCATTCTCTAAGCATTCATGAAACTAATGCATAGTATAGTATGCTAATATAATAGTGTATATTCCATAAAGTAAATGTAAAGAAAATAGTGTAAGCGGGATTACATTTTTACCCTTACACCGTTTATAATACCGTAGTCTATACAGTACCGTAAACCCACCATAACACGGTGGCATCAGAGGGCACTCCATAGGTATGGTACAAATCAAAATCGTAGAGGCTCGATCAGGATAATATGACAAGGCACACGAGGAATACCCACGGTAGGATTCTATCGGATTGCGGCCCCTGGGCCAGTGGTAACGCATAGTAGCAACTACCATCCACTTTGAACAACACTCCCATAACCAAAGGGCCTTCAAATCAATCACATAGTACTAGAATTGTATCGATGAAGCGTGTTCGATCAGAGGTGCGACCTCATTTAATTGGGGTATGGCTCATGTTTTATTCATTTTAATTATGACTCGAAGGTCAAGGCCAATCCATCAGCGTTCTCTTTCTTCAAATCCAGTAATCGCCTCTATTCCATCCTACTTCATTCTGGAATCTCCACCACGTGCACAATTGTTAAATTGGTATCGACACTGGTAGAGAGTGTCTCACTTACCGACTCCGGTCTCTTTAACAACCAAACGTTACATTTTTCACACTGTGGTCATTAGATTTGAAATCATATTTCAAGTATCACAAATTGATTTATTTCAAGTAATTCCCAAAACCGATTACTCAAATAAAGTTACCATTAGTTCAGTTAAGATTGCAAATTCAATATTCACCATTATCCCTCGTCAACCATTTGGATTCTAAAGTTCAACTTCCATAAATATCGTTAATGCTTGAAATCCTTTATTTCAACCCTTCGGATTCACTAGACTAGATTGGACATAGATTCTATTTGAATTTACAAAATACATTTAGAATAGTTAACTTTGAAAATAGTATATGTATATTAAACTGAAAATAATGTACACACACACACACACACACACACACATATATATATATATATATATATATATATATGGTCGAAAACTATTATAAAATTCATATAGTTAAAGTGATCAAATTATTATAAAAGAATATTTACAAAATCAAGTAATGCGGAAAATTGATTTTACAAAATTATAGTTCTATTCAAATAATATTAATCCAATCCAATCTAAATCCATGCCTCACAATTTTCTTTTTCCATGATTTCATATTTGAATCAAATTCCCTTTATGTGGTTCAGTTTCAATACTTTTTGTAGTAAAATGATTCCCAAACCATTGTTTACCTTGTATTTCACATATTCTTTCCATATAATAAATCCCCATACCAACTTCCAACGTTAGTGGTTAACCAAAATGATGATCTATTAAATTCCAACTTGTTAATAAAACTCGTATTCATCATGACTTAGGTAAGCATGTTTCCTTTTAAACTTGAATTTTAACAAATTGCATTTTGACTAAAAATCCTTCTTACATTAAAATGGTGAGAAATCATTTGAAAAATCATATATCAAAATAAGTTCCAAACATTTAAGAAGTCTTTGCAACTCTTTTATATTAAATCACCACAAATTTAGATTTTTCATGTTATTAAATTCATTATATGAAACACAAAGTTCATGTAGAATTTATTTAAAACAAATTTAACTTTAAGTGTTAACTCGTATAATCACTTTTAAAACTTATCGACATACAAATTGGATTTCTTATAGAAATTCAAGTTAAATTTGAACAAAATTCAACATTTCTTTACGCTATATGAAAATTTCATTAAAATTTGTATTTTCAAAAATCATTATAATATTTTAAACATTTCTATTGACCACGGTGTCCATATATAATTTTCTATCCTATGGTCAAGTGATAAGGATATATATCATTTCAGTCCGTTATAAAATATTCAAATCCTAGATATGTATCATTTCAACCCGCATCCCAAATTGATTCGAATATACAGTTGTTTGGGTATATATGATTACAACCCATAATAATTTTCTTATCTATAGGGAACTTGCACGGTGAGAACAATAAACATAACATATCACATGTAACATCCATATTGTGTCATGTAAGGAAATGGTGTGCGTGTTACATGTGCACAATCACAAAGCAAACAAATCTGGAGCACCCTAACATTTCATTCAACATCTCAAGTTTCTAATTCACTTAATAATCAATTAGTCGCGAGTGAGAAAAACTCACCTTCCATGGCAAAATGAGAAGAAACGTTATGAGTAGAACGACGCTAATAGCTACAAGAAGGAGTTTGCTACCTAGAACAAAGGCACGATTTTTATTTAGAAAAGCTGATTGAATTTTATGTGAAAATTTTCGTAAAAGATTTCAGTCAAAATAATTGACCAAAACCAAGTTTCTATAGCCGGGTTTGAATTTGTGAACTCTCAATTTTGAGTCGCATATCAAACCACTCAACTAATATGCTTTTAGGTTAAAAATAGAGAATAGTGATCTTTAAATTTAGTGACAGACGACCAAAGTTACACAACACCATTTGCCGCGACTTGCATGCGTGTCCTGCTATTTGTAGCAGTATGGTGTGTGTATACATATCAAAGACCAGTGGCCTCTTGTGCTTACACAACCATGCGAGATAACAGAAGTCAATTCCTGATGTTGATAACCAACTGTAAGAGGATGATGAAGTGGAATCATGGTTTTAACGTAATGAGTAGTACATACTTTAACACATATATATTGAGTATATATATATGCATGCGTGTTATGAGAAAAACAAAAGAAAGGTGCAAAGAAACACGCATCAACTATTCTAGCTCGCTGGAAGCTCGGACGAGGTGTTGGTGGGCTGACCAGAAACAAGTAGCGACGGCGAACGGAGGGGAACTGCTATTCAACAATAGGCTAATGATTCATTTCGGCATCGTATAAAGCTACTCACACACGCGCGCGCTCACACACATACACACACACACACACACACACATATATATATATTAACTATATATATATATATTAACTATATATATATATGTATAGCGACAGCGAACGGAGGGAAACTGTTATTCAAAAATAGGCTAATGATTCATTTCGGCACAGTATAAAGCTACTCACACACGCGCGTGCGCGTGCACACACACACACACACATATATATATATATATTAACTATATATATATATATATTGTCAAAGCAAAGCAAAGAGAAACAGGCACGAAAACTCACTGCAACTTGGTCTAGTTCGTTGGAAAAGGTGCTGGAACTCGCCGAAGCGCTGGTGGCTCGAGCGATGCAGGTCAACTGACCGGAAGAAGTTGCGTCAGCGGACAGGGCGGACCTGCTACTTCATTTTTTTTCTCTTTTACGTTTTCAGCTGACGCAAGGAGGGAGTGGACTCTCGCAAATGGCCGGAGCAACTTAGGGACTGGTCGGAGCAAAGAGGAAGACTGGGTGGTGGCTTGAGATGGCGGCTCTGACGAACGGAGCGGGTGTGGATCTGGTGCAGCACGACTTTGGGGAAGGAATGGATGAAGTGCGATGAGTTTGCTGAGCGTGGAGGTGCGGTTTTATTATTTTTGAAAAGCTGGAGCTGTAGAAAAATAGGTTCAAAGCTTTTTTTCTAATCTCTCACATGAAGAAAATGGTGGTAATGTGGAATTGAGGTAGGTGGAAGAATGGTTCTATGAAGAAGACGTAGGGAAGAAAAAAATGGGGCAGCAATATTTCAAAATTGGGTATATACAGATTCTTTTATATAGCTTATTTCGAAACCCGTGGGTGTGAATTACTGACAGAGAAAGATTTCGAAATCTTTGTACACTGTTTCAAGATCTTTGTAACTAACAAGGCAAGATTTATGAGATGTTGGCATATTTTAGGGAGAAGTAAAATTTCAGATTCAAGAAGCAACATGGAGAAATATTTCAAGGGAAGAAGGACGCTTGTTAATTTATGCCCAATATAGAAATAAGTATAAAAATTGGCTAAATATTTATTTACAAATGTATCATAGCTTTGAAACTTAAACTAGAGTGTTTACCGTTCATTTCTTCCCTTTTATTTCATTAACGTACTTAGGAAATTATTTTCATTTTAGACCAACGTAAGGACACGAACGAACGATGCAGCAAACACACTGACGAATGCTGTTTGATTTACGCACGTTTCATTTATTATTTAAATGCGCGCTGCTGATAAGCAACGCTAAATATTATTAATGAGAAATGTTGAATTTCTCGGACGTTAAATTTTAGAAATTTAATAAAATAAATTTTATTTTCAAGGTTCAAAATTATTAATTCATTTTTTTAATTCTCAAAATCTACGAGATCGTTACATGCCATCTGTTACCAATCACTTAACCAGTTTTGTTTGTTGATTAATAACACATCAGTGTTGAATTTAATTTAACAATCGCCATCCAAGCCAGATTTTATTGGTATTTATGTTGGACGGTTCAAATGTGTATAATATAAAAGCAAGTAACATCCAAAACATTTAAGAATCCAGTTGGATACCTCCAACTTGTCCCTTGCATCATAGCTCATATATCAGTATATATGTGCATAATAATTAGATTACAAAATCTAATTCATATAAGATCAATCTTCCACTCATAATCGGGTATGTCAATGGTCACCCGCTCACATTCGGGAATATATAACCACCACCAACCAAATAAGCAATAAATCATCCAATTGTCCAGACAAATAATAAAATGGGTACAATCAATAATGAACATTAGTATATGATATAACAATATTGAGCAGTATTTCAGAAAGTGTGAGAGTTAACTCTCGATCCAAATCGATTGCTTTTATCTAATTTCAAGAAGGCGTTTGAAATTAGATAAAATTCCAAACAGCTTTAAACAAAACCAATCCAATCTGCAGGATTTGCAAATATAAACTCAACCCAACTTGTTTTTTCTCAATCTGATCTTGTATTAACAATATACACGTCTTATAAGTTTTAATCAAATTAAACTAATTACATTCATAAGCCTAATCGCCTTACTAATCATGATTACTCACCTAGTACACGCGTCAGGCATGCGTCCTCTCTCCTGTACTAGATTGAAACTCGGTCATCTACCTTTTTCACTCATCACCACCATTTTAGACCACCGAACCCACATCGAAGACCCCCTTCGACTTGCCTACCCCAGCTAACCCCAACGAGACCCGCACCACCACCTAACTCCTCCTTGATCACGACCAGAACCCTAAAAGATGAAACCCAAAATGACTTGAACCATCTCCGTCCACCCCAAACACTGGGCACACCGATGCTGAGAACCATAGCCACCATCGCCAAATGATGGCTTACCACACCCTCTATCTTTGCATGGAAGGATGAGGCACTACAATGAACGACTTGGCTAAAAAAACAAAAAATACAAAATTATTTTCATCTTGAGTTTCTCCCTCCTTGGCAATGGCTCGACCTCTAACAATCGTTTATCGTTTATTGTACTTTCGAATCGTTTATCAATACACATTTATATTACATACGGTCACACAAATTCGATTGATATGAAACTAGAAACCCTACAATAATTAACCATTTCAGATCCGATGGAACTGTTTTCGTCGAAATCCGCGATCATTTGAAAAATGAGCATTTACATGTTAATCGAAATTGATTTAAATTAAAATCAATTTCAAAACATACAAATTCATTGATAATAAATTATCATTATTGTTTACGTCCAAATAGAATTTTTGTAGTTTCAAAATAAACTTAGCTAGAATTTAAACTCAAGATTTTCACTTCCAAGCTAATTAGACAATCGAATTCTCAATCAAATTTAGTCCAAATCATTAAATCTCAAAACTAATCATTTAAATATTTAAATTAATTAAATATTCATATATCAAAAATACGGGTTGTTACAATTTCAATATACACCCTTTTGAATTAAACCATTTAAAATCTATTTCTTAAATAGTCAAATTACACTTTAGGAATTCTAAACCAAAATCTATTTATCAAAACCATTTCATATTTAATATTCTAATTAAAATCCAGTTCTCTAATGGATCCTTTTAGCAAAATTCTCAAACTCTATTATAAGATAATTATGAGCTATTTCCACCTATAATTTTAAGTGTGTGTATTTTACACAATAGAGAGCTATAGTTCTTCATTTAGTTATCTTTCCGTTTCAAAACAAAATTACATATTTACAAACTATCACTTTATATTTATTTCCTTAATATAAATCTATAAATTTGTTAAACATATGAATCCTTTATATGTTTCTTTCGAAGAGAAACTTCTTTATTAAATGTTACAAATATCCTTTTGGAAATTTATACCATAACTATCTTTCAAAATACTTCATTTTGAATCAATGGGATGATAAAACTCGGTGATTATTACTTAAGTTATTATAACATTCATGTTTTTAAAATTTTAAAATTTTATTTATTAATTCCCAGTATAATTTATACTTATCTTTTCTTCTACTACTTGTCCTATTAAGACATAGATAAGTTTTAAAACATGGGTAAAACTGAACTTAAAGAAATACATTAATCAAGTGGATCTATCTACAAAGGATGGTTTAGAACAAGGTTAAAGATTCAAACTTTTAGAAAGCCTAACCAAAGATAACTCTAATTATAAAGATGAATTTCAAAAGGAAGGAAATTTTGGAAATTTTAAAAATCATTTATATTTTCAAAATACGCCCTCTCAAAAAGGACTTTATGATGGATTCGACTAATTCTATGGTATTATCACCCTATCTCGAATGAGATTCACCCTATAAGCTAAGGTTTTTTCCTAAGCCAAAGCTCTGGTACCAAGTACAACAACCCACCATTTCGAATCATTCAAGACAGAAATCAACCAACCTTAATCATTCAAAATAACAATTTTTTAGTAAATTTGCAGTAAATAGGAATCAGAAACATAGAATATTGCAATAATCTTGTAGCAGAATAAATAAAACATTGTAGTTCATCAAGCTATCAAATTAAAATACATCAGAATTTGAAAGTAAATACAACAAAGTCTAATATATAAAATTTCTAACACAAACTGAATGAAAAAAAGGAAATAAGTGGAAATGGATAAACAAATAGAGTCTTCAGAAGGTCTCTAGCTCTAAAGGCGAATCTCAAATACTATGACACCTGGTCTGACCTGAGCATAAAGTAAAACATAACACTATAGTCAAGATTAACATTCTTATGTGCATAAATCAACTCAAGTGAAATGCACATGTAAGTCAAATAAAATTTGAGATTTCCATCCTTTAAGGGTACATTAAACTATACATGTATATATAATAGATTATTGATTAACACTATTATATGTTTATTTTTATGCTCATATCTTATGTTTATTGTATATAAATAAATATTAATTTGGGTATTTTGTGTGTTTTCACAGATTGTCAATAAAAGTCCTCTTTATCTCAGTCAAGGCCATTTGAATAAAAATATGCTTCTTTTAGGATTCAACAAGTTTTCATTCACAAAGGAGACTATAGCACACTGGTAGAGGCCTGGAAATTTGGATAGAGTGTTTTGAGTTCGTTCCCTATCAATCACTTTTTTGCCGAAGAAAGGAGCACGGATATATATATATGTATATGTATGTGTATGTATGTGTATGTGTATGTGTCTATACATAGAGACACACACTGCCTCCTTTGCTCTGAAGAATGTATGGACTAGTGGTATATTATATATAGATATGCCTATTAAGTATATGTATATATATATTCATATGTGTGTGTATATAGAGTATATACACTAATAAAGATTTTAGGAGTTGGACATATTCTCAAGGAAATCAAACGAAATCATTCAAATTCACATGCCATGTGGAGATGATTTGATAGGATCATCAGCTAAGTAGAATCCAATCATATCTCTTGTCCTACTACAGAAAATATTTTCATAGATTTTTCTTAGGCCCAATCTTCACAAAGATATGAGATTACATGCCCTATAGATAACCATTGTATTAATTGTAAACCTCTGTATCATTTTCTGTACCTTTCTCTTCTTCATTAATAAAGTTTTGTTTTTGTTTTATTTCTGCATTTTTACTTTTTTTCACGGCAATTTGTGATGTCTATTCAATTAATTTGATGGAGCACAAATTGCTATTACATTTTCTTTTCTCATTAGTAGTTGACCGTCTGATTGGATTCAATGTTAATCCTAATTTTTATTTCTTTTTGTTTATTTCTAATATGCAACTTTTAATTTCAGTATTTTGTTTTGTTAGTTAAATATTGAATTAAATACAAATTCGATTAAATTCGAATCTATAGTGAATTCAATAGTAGCTTATTTTCTTTTCTATAATTTGCTTTTATTGATAATTGCAATTTGGATGTCGGTTTAATTAGATTTGTTCCGAACCAAATTGCAATTTCAATTTTTCTTAAATCTCATCCTCAAATTTTGTCTAACTCGCCCATAAAATTATATAAAGAATTTAATTTAATTTTCTCTTTATGTTCGACTTGCATACTACACACTTGTGCGCTTGTAGTAATTTATTTTAAATTTTGCACTTTTCTAGTAAATAGAGAAGTGTTAAACAAGTTTTGGGCGTCATTACCGAGGAGGCAATAATTAACTTTTATTGTTTATTTAATTTTTGATTCATATTAGTTTTTTTTTCTTATTTTTCTTCATACAAAAAATATATCATTATTAGTGATTTGGTGTATCTTTTATCATCAACTAAACAAGTGAAAAACAGCTATCAATTTTTTTTAGATTTCTTTCCACCTTTCGATCACCTTTCCAATTTTCACTTTTTTTCCTCCCTTTTTCCTTTTTCAATCTCCTCTTTCTACAAAAGCAAATTACATGCAGCACATGCAAACAACAGATTTACAATGAAGAACAAAGTTACACATAAGCAAGTACATAATACCACGCAAATCTAAACCAGTGACTAGACGAAATCAATAAGCAAAAATGCCTCCGACCGGAAGGCCTTTTGGACCACCAAGAATGCAGAAATTGGCGAAAGCAGCCAAAACTCAATAGTTAAAGAACCAGACACAATTCCCAAGTTGAAAGCGGTTGTAAGAGCATCTCTAACAACTCGAATTCGAAGCAAAACGGGAGCAATTCCCATTTTTTGGCATCCCTCGTGCGACATCAATGTGAGTTTTAAGCATAGGGAAGACCAGAAGCGATGATTTGTCTCATTCTTTTTTTTTAGTTTTAAACAGTAAAGTAAAAACCGTTTACAACAAAATAGGATCTTAGTTTACCGTTCTCACCAAAATAGGCTTTTTGAAAACCGTTTATATTTATAAACGGTATTCAGATAACCATATAGAGAATTCCTTTTTTTTAATAAATGGATGTTTTTTCCCATTTGTTGCTGGGGAAACGGGAGAAATAAACGTTTTTTTAAAGCATTCCCATGGCTAAATTGCTTCAGCTGCTAGAGATGCTCTAACTGCCAATGTTCTACCCAAAAACCAAGTATTTTCATTTAGAAGGTTCACTAATATGTTCTACATGATCGTACAATATATCATTATCACAGTGAATTCAGTTGTGCAGTACTGAAGTGTGAATTAAACCAGTCGGTGGCTTTTGTAGCACTTTAAATCTCATAATACCTTGTATGTCAATCAAATTTTCAACATTTAGAATGTGCATCTTTGTCTTACAGTTCAGCCATTGATTTTTATTTTATTTTTTGTTAAGGAAAACGGAGGCGAAGAAGATGATTGAATTGAGATAGAAGAGAAATGGAGTAAAGGTAGTTTACAGGGAAGGAGCTGAAAATCAACAGTTCTCCTTAATGGAACATTTGCATAGGCCCACATAAAACGCGTCCAATATGACGCCAACTACCGACTTAAAAGATTATTATGAACGTTGTCTTAATACTGAATGCGAATATGTAAAGGTACAAGGACCATTATTGTTATTTTCATATTCAATCTGGGTTTGTAAATAGAATCCATTTGAAAATGAAAGAAATATTGCATTTTGAATTTTAATACTATATTAATTTTTAGAAGCAATAGCCAATTTTTAATCACATTCACATATTAAATAACAGTAAAGTAAAACAATTTAAAGTTACACTATTAATTCTTGAAGTTTTTTTTTCATCCTACTTAATTCTTTCTGAGTCCTTTTATTTATTTTCCAAATCCTCTAATTTTATCGCTTCAATTTACAATTATTCTACTATAATTTCGTGCTATTTTTCATTCATATATCTGCTATTTAATATTTTTTACATCCATTTCCAGACAATTACTCAATTCTATCCCAATATTTTACATTAAACCTCATACATTTAAAGTGTTTTCATAATCCAAACTTGAAATTAGTTGTTAAATTTATTCAGCGAATATTTATTAATTACATCAAATAAACCCTAAAATAGGTCAATTTCAATATATAAAAAATAAACATATTAACAAACTGGTTAAATTATACATGTACACACATATATTTGATTCCATTTGTGTGAGTATGCGCACGTGTGTGTGAGTGTTCCATTGCATTTCAAAAGTACAACATCCCTAAATGCCTTTGATTTTCACCTCATGCTTTTTATTTCTCTATTCCTCTTTTCACTCACTCATTTATTTAACTATAAACTTGTGGCTACAATATAGGTGCAGTTGGGTTTCTCCAAAATGGAAGTGCCATCAAGCGCGAGCAAGCCAGCCGCATAATACAATGGTTTGGGTAAGAGCGAGTAGTTTAATATTATGTTTACTATGATGACTTTGCACGCTAGTGTTTACAATTTGATTTGTTGCCCAGTGGCTTCGTAGTTATATGGTTAGGGAAACCCTAGCACAAAAGTGTCCAAACTCAATTATTTGTCTAGGGAAACTGCCTTGCTTGGGCTAACACTATATATAATCATATGATATATATATATATATATATATATATATATACACACACATTAGCGATATATTTTATAATTTAGTTACATGTATTAGTTTATCATATATTACATTGTTAAATATTAATTGGGTAATCTTAAATTTAAACTATTTAAATAAATCCAATTAACAAATATTCGTTGATTTTTGTAATAAATCTGAAATGTATGAGAATTTCAGTATATACATAACATTACAATATTTATATATATGAGAAAAAATGATAAACTAAATTTTATTTATAATCACATAACATAAAACGTATGCATAAATAATAATAATTCTTTTAGTTACAAATTTCAGAACGTTGCGATATCAAGCGCAGATTACACTAAAAAATATAGATTATGTAAACATTCTCATTTCAATATGATATTAAATATTACCCAAATAATAACTAGATTAAATGCCACGAAACATTATTTTGAAATTATCAAGTTTTATTCATGACTCTCATGCAACTACTTGAAATTTATGGTTTTGCATAAAATAAAATAAAAACTAAATAATAGATAAAAATCTAAATATGGATAAATAGACCAGAAGATGTTCTTATCAACTAAAAATACATACAAATCTTTTCACAATTTATAACCTTTTTACATGCAACTCTTTTATTTAATTAGTTAAGTTGATTGTTTATATAGACTATTCAAACAAAAAGACAATTAGGAAAATGATAAACTTTTAAAAAAAATTAGGTTGGAGGACATCAAGTTTTACTTTTAGGTTGAAGGACAAACTTCGGAAAAAATTAGGCTGAAGGAAAATGCTAAATACAACTAGCATTCTATTCCATTTTTTATACTATACAGAAATGATAGCTTCAGCTAGGATTATATTCAGGTTAACAGTGTACAAAATGCTAGTTGTATTTAGCATTATTTTTCAGCCTAATATTTTTTAAAATTTGTCCTTCAACCTAAAAAAAATTGGTGTTCTCTAACCTATTTTTTATTTATTTTGAAGTTTGTCCATATGCCTATTTTCCACTTAAATAAATTCAGTTACTTAATATTTATTAATTTATTTACAAATCATTAAAAATGATAATTCAACGTATTTATAACATTCATATTAGCAAAAATGGTAAAATATTATAATCATTTAGGAAAATATATATCATATAATATCAATTAATTACATATAAAGTATTAAAATTTTAACTTATAATCTCGTTTGAAATAGAAGTATGGTATTAAGTCTTAAAAGTATATATATGTAGACATGGAAAATAGGAACAAGGACAAACTTTGGACAAAAAATTAAACTGAAGACCATGTTTCATTTTTAGGTGGAAGGGCTAACTTTGAAAAATATTAGTTTAAATGACAATGCTAAATGTAACTATCAATTTGGTATAATGTAAAAAACTGAATATAATTCCAGTTGTATTTAGCATTTTTCTTCGAAGTTTCTCCTTGAGCTAAAAAATGAAACTTCATGTCTTCCAGGTTATTTTTTTTCCAAAGTTTGTCCTTCTCCCTAATTACTTCTTTATAGACTGTAAATTTTAATGTGATATCCCAAGATTTTTAACTAAAGTTTAATTGGATTTTTATTATATAATTTGATTTTTATAAGGTTTAAATGCAGGTTTTTAATTTGGATAAGTACCTTGATTATTTTATAAATATGATTTAGTGTAAGAAAACTTATTTTTAAAAGTTATAAGATTTTATAAATATTTCAATATTAATAAGTAATGATATTATCTGATTTTGATATTGTTATAAGAATATGATTTTTTTTAAGATTATATATATATATATATAATAGTTTAAAAGCATGATTTTTATTTCTATATTGATAATTAAGATTATTTGGATAATTTTATAAGGATTGTAAAGTATAAGTTTTGGTAAATTAAATAGATAAATGTTTTTGAAATATTTGTAAGTTATATTTTGATAACCCTTAAGTAATATTGTGGTTACATTTATAAGTATTGGAAATTTAGTTACATTTATAAGTATTGCAAAAGTGTAGCTAAGATAAACTAATTTTGAATTGCCATAGGATAAGGATGAAGATGATGTGTCCCCTTAAGTGTTATCATGCATGGAGAAGATTTCATGAAGAGAGCCATGTGTCCCTTGATAAAATGACTATAATATGCTTAGGATTGCCTATATAAGGAAGGCTAACCTCCATGTTCATGCACACTTCACCATTAATCATTTCAGATGCAAATTTCTTCACGTCACTTTCCTTCTTGTCTCTTGTTTTCACATTCCAGCAAATGGAAATAAACATTTCCTCTCATTCAAAAATCCACACCTCTCAAACCGTTGATTTTTAGCTGAAATGATCTACGTGGAAGTTGTCCGGATCTGGCTTTTAGAAATTGACGGATCCAGATTTCATCCATTATCGAGAGAGATATCTCTGATTTCCAGAGAATGGAAAACATATGTAGAGATGTTCGAAAAATTATATCTCCCAATCCGAGAAGAATCGTATGACACCATCTGCGCCGTTGAAATCAATAGGAGATGTAGTATTTTTCATGCGAATTTGATGCGATTCTGTGTTGATGATCAAAAAATCGGAATATATGGTTGGAGTTCACCGATGGTAGAATCAGCGATAGCCAAACCAGAGAGTGGCGTTGCGACGAGGATGGAGAGAGCTTCGATGTCGCAAATTTTGGTGAAGCTCGAGCACGAAATGAGGGTTGCGGCATATTGGGGACGCATGGATTTTTACTTCTAGGTCTCGACGAAGGGAGGACTGGATTTTCATTGAGACTACCGGAGTCGAGGCGAGAGTGTAAGGTCGAAAGCACAGGCGATGAGGAGTTTGTGGGTGATCTCAGATCTGAGTTCGGTGGAGTGATCGGTGTGTGCATGTGTACGTCGTGCACGGTGAATGGGTTCCTGTACGCGGTGGAAGGAATAACAAGAGAAGAGGAAGAAGAAGGATTGGGCCAGTTTGAATGCGATAAAGCTTTTGGGTTGGGCTTAATTGACTTGGATATGGTTATTTTATTTTATTTTAAGTTTAAATTAGTTTAAAACTTTAGAAGTTAATATTTTACTTATTTCTAATCCGATTAACTTGCCGTTGCATCCGCTAGAATCATATCAGAAAATAGAACCCATTGATATATAATTTTGATAATTTTTATTAAGTATAAATTTATATAAAAATAAAAAGAGTCCTTATACATAACAATATATAACGAACAATGTTGTTAATTTATTCCCAATATAAAAAATGGGCAGAAAAATCACCAGTTGCTAATAGAAATGGATTGAAAGTAGTACGAGTAGCGGTAGCAGTGTTTGTTGGCATGTTCATCCCGGTAATGAAGATTTTGGTGCTACCATGGTGAGAACTCCTATTTTTGTTATTTATTTAAATTGGTAGTGAGTGAATAATTATGATTAGCTATGATTAATTATAATTAGTTAATGATAATTGGTTGGATATGGATATGTGTAATGTTTGAATGGTTGTGCATGTAATTAGATAACACACTGAACACTGACAAGCATTATTGACCGTAACGCTTGTGCGTAGCTGAAATGTTTGTTTATTGGTTGTGATTATAATGAATAAATCCATGTTCATCTGATTTATATGGTTGATTTATTTGGTTAATTATTATTGCATGATATCACACACACACACACCATGGTTGTGGAATTATACAGATGATCGATTAAATCATCCTTCCATATAAATGAAGATTAATTATTTAATATTAAAATAATAATTGGGAATGTAGTTTTGAATTATATTCATATAAATTGAAATGGTGTTGAAATTAGAAATGATTTGAATCATGTAGTCAACATGAGTTTTGGTATTAAGTTCAGTTTAATTCGAAATGAGATTTGGAAACTGGAATATGGTTTGAGATATATATATATATTGACGATGTCTTTTTATAATAATAATATAATATATATATATACACACAACATAACGTTCTACGATGATAGAGAAGATAGTGTCTAGGCTTGGGTTTGGAAATATAGTTCCTGCTCTCCCTGGCTATCCCTAACAGATCAGACAAACAGGACGGTTAATTCGAACACTAATTTGAAGCTATTTTTTCGAATGAACTAGAAATATAAATTCAATTTGAAAAGGATTTGAATGATCTATATTTAAATCGTTATATGGCATAAATAGAACGCGCTGCGGTGCGACAGTTCGTAAATATCGATTTAATTTTCAAATGGCTATAACTTGATTATTTAAAATTGGTTTGACTTGAAATAAGAAACATTGGATTTCAAATAATAACATCTTTTGAATAGAAAAGGAATTTTAAAATTTCAACTTATGATTTTCAAGTTATAATTTTGGAAAAGGTCGCTATATGTGCAGTTCGACGATCGTAATGAAACTCGAATAAAACAGGTTTATAAAAAATTATTTTAAACTGGAGAAAAATTATGACAAATTTTATTTTATTATTTTAAAGTGATTAGAACTGAAATATTTGAATTTCGAATGATTTAGAATATATTGGACTTAAATGGCTATTTTACAGCAACATTTTTAGTAACGTTTTCAAACTTATTATTACAAATAAATTGATTTATTTGAAATTAAAACGGGTTTTTCAGTTTTAAATAATTGGATACGGTTGGAGATAAATCTTCGGATGTTGATATTAATTCGGTAGATGACGACTCTTACTATTTGAGGAATTTAAAAAGTAGTTCACCATTATTCCTCTTATAGTAGGAGTTGGATACGGAGATTAATATTAAGGATCAGTTGATAATATTTCTATCCAGATCTAATGTTAAAGAGTTGGATAAATCTTTTAATTAAGACAAGGGTTTCTCAATCTGATTGAGATAAGTTGGATAGAAATAATCTTCGGGTATTTGATATGAAATTATGTGGTGTAAATGTATACTATTTGAGGAATTTGGAAGATATTATTATATCGTTATTCCACTTATAGTATTCGTTGATTATGTAAATTGATGTCGAATATAAGTAGATACAATTTCTCTATAACTTATGATCAATATCAATTGATTTAGGTTTTTTCTTGAATCGCATCTTCAATAATATTATTCTTAAAACCCAATTAGATTGAGTTGTGGAAATTCATATCGTAACTCGGGATTTAATCAAATCTTTGATTTGAAGAAATTGAAAATAAGAAACTGGAAAGGAAGTATAATCTTTTAGTTAAGATTAAAAGAATTGAATGTTGGGAAATTGATTGAATTGGAAACTATGGTTGAAATGTGGATTAGGGATTTTTTTTTCAAAAGAAACTGGATTTTGATAATGAATTATCAACGGAAAATTTATTAAGGTTTTGAGGACAAATTATCTTCGATTTAAATGATGCATTTTAAAAGAGTAAAGTTGGAAATACGGATTTTTGTTGAAGATAATTCTAGAATGGGATTCAATGAAGTTTAATTTAGCAAAATACAAAATGGAAGAAGAATTGATTGAAAACCTGTGTGTTCCACAATTTTGTTTTAAATTGCGCTTATTGTTTGGAAAGATCGGGATTGGATATATGTTCGGAAACTATTCCAAGTAATAATATAACGTTGTAGAGCAATTGAAGACAGTATTGAAGATCAAGACCCTTCATATCGTAAGGACGACTTGCTGAATGTCTCAAATGCTTAGCCCCCATTTGCAGATGGATTTTATGTCAACTAAGTGGCAAGAAGCCCGAATGTATGTGAAGGAATTCCGGAATGTAGTTTCGTTCAGACTCAGAACAGACTTGTATGGATTGTGTGTCTGACGTTGTAATTGACTACGTAGTACTGATTTCTGTTAAATATATTTCTGTTTGGTGGCATAGAATTTATTCTCTTGCTTAACACCCTTCTCTAAGAAGTATGATCTTAGAGGTTATATATTGATAGAAATTAGTGATGCGTTGTGAATGGACAATGTGGCATACTTAAGTTATGTGATGAGCTATGGATAATCAAAGCATGGCTTATTTAAACGTAGCTTTGTGTATATCGTGACCTCGGCAAGCCTCACAACTTGGTAAATGACTAAAACAGGAAAGATGCAGCGAGGTTAAGGGTAGTCATTTCCTTCTAGATAAAAGGTGTACTATGGTATGGATCCCAGGTATTAACCTATGTGGAAAACTTCTACTTTATGGATGCTGATGTTGCGGGTACCTGCTTTAAAGGTTGGTAATGACCGGGAAGTGATATACTCAGGCGTTCTCTAAGTTACCTAGTTAAGAGGTAACCCAGCCTTGTGTTGGCAGAGAACCCGTTTGGTTCTCAGAGCATCCCTCTAGAGGCGTACCCATCGGTTCGGTAAGGAAGTTCCTTTGCCTTGTCATTTGTTGAAAATCCAATTTCCACTACGAGCCTGTATGATTTTAGTTGTATAACCTGCTACTAGCAGGATTACGTCAGTATAATGGGATGGGGCATTATGCTGGCTATGATTAATACATTTATTTTCGAAATTGTTTTCACACTATGCACTAATAATAATAACAGAGGATTTTCACGTATCAAGCATTTTTAACTATCATAAGGAGAAACCTCGCCCATGTGTGCGTTTGCATTGTGTGTGTTCCACGAGACCTTAAGGTAGTTTCATTTTCAAAAGTCATTGCGAATTTTTGATGCACGGGTATTCACGTCAAGTAAAGCCGTTTCGCGTCAGCAGCGTGGTCCGGTGAATTTCCCAACTTTAAAATAAACCCTAAGCAACTGTTTTGAGTTCTCACACTAGTCCCACGACTGACCTGGAGTTTATTGTTCCTTTACCTAAACTCTGGGTGCCTATAATTTTACGCGTGCAACCTGGTAGTTTGGTTCGCAGATTTAGCCTTGGAGTTGGTTGGAGCAGGATTCTGGTTTTAGCTAGAGCTGACCCGTTCTCCCTTGGCTCTTCCACCATTTGGGAATAGTTTGAATCGCTCGTCCCGGTTGTCCCCGAACACTCACTCCAGTCGGAGTGAACTGAACCTCTGGAAGAGGTCGCCTCACTAGAGCTCGCCTCCCTATGCTCCCCCGGCGCAGGCCTACCACGCTTCGCGCCTGCGCCGTTTTCGCCAGGCGGTCTTTTCCAGTAGTGCCATCCTCCCCGTAGGCGGGATCGATCTGAACTATTCTTACTCTAGGCCAAGTATATTAATCCTGACCCCATATATTCATTGGTGACCCCGATTAATTGTGGGGGCCAGTATATTAATTGGACCGATCCAATCTTGGAGCATTTGCATTCCTCCAATGAGTTTAGTATCTCTTTCGTTGTGTAATCGATGTACTCTGATGTATTCCTTGTAACTCCGATGTTATATTATGGTAATGAAATGAAAAGTTCTATTATTTTTGTGCAAACATGTTAGTACCTATAACAATCCGTCTTTGTGAACGACTTAAGTTGGTTTAATTACCAGTGAGAACCGGTTAAAAGAGCTGGGTCGTTACAAATTGGTATCAGAGCTTTGGTTTGTATAAAGCAATGGGGTACGACATTTTTGAACCAAAATAAGGACTCATTAGAGTTATAATATATCATTAGAGATAGGATTAGGAATACCCTAAAATGATATTTCGGAATATTATGTTTGAAAGAGCATCTAATCAATGTGTTTTTAAATTATATTAAAATTTATGAGTCGAAATTAACTTATGGAAATATTAGAAACTTTCCTTATCTCGTGAATTGGTAGGCACTTATAATCTTATATGGGAATAAATAACTTAAGTGAGTAAAACCCTTAGAAGGAAATTAAGGTAATTTTAGGTTGTAATGGAACTTAAATAAAATCCATTATTCATTTTGGATGATCTATTAATAATTTCTGGGTTGGTAAGTAAGTATAAGAAAGACCCAGGTCAGGTTAATTAAGTCCCTTAATTATTTTTAGAATAATTTGGATAAGGAATTAAAAGTATGAATGCTAAATGAGTATATATTTAACTTAAAATTGAAATAGAATGAGTGTTCTCGAAATATAATCCTACCTATTCGCTTGTCGCTGTGTTTCGCTTGACTCGTTGTCATCTTTTGATTATCATTATCCCTTTGATTGTCGTGCTTGGATTTTTAATTTTCCAACTTTATTCTTGAACCCTTTCTTTTGCCCTGCTTTGGCAAACCATGGAAAAATGGATTAATGACATAGTTTTGGATTTGAAACAAGTATTTCTCTTACTTGAATTTGTATTAAGTGCAAAAGAATTTCAAGATATTATCCAAGATGTTATTTTTGTGAGATAATTAAATGCTTTGGGAAAAGGAATATTTATGTGAGAATTTGGATTCAGAGTAATTTTGAGAAATTTGAAGTATGAACACTTAGTTCTATAATTTGACTTAAACCATGGGTTCCATAACATCATGTTAAGGGTAATTTTCTTAGAGTCGTAGACATCTAAGTACTAGACAGTATCTATCCCAGTTTCTATTTAGTGGTAGTGATAGCAACTCTGAGTCTAACTCGGAAAATATTCGATTATAAACATGACCAGTGACGACCCTAGTAATCATAAACTACTACCTTTAATGAGAATCAGATAGACCTTGGTTTTGACCATTACATTCTCGATATGTTAAGAGAGAAATGAGAATTTAAAATTGGTAAAGGAGTTTAAATTTACTCGACTTCCTTTTTGAGAACGAAAAGTCTTAAGTGGGGATGAATGTGATATCCCATGATTTTTAACTAAAGTTTAATTTGGATTTTTATTATATAATTTGATTTTTATAAGGTTTAAATGTAGGTTTTAAATTTGGATAAGTACCTTGTTTTTTTATAAATTTGATTTTGTATAAGAAAACTTATTTTTAAAAGTTATAAGATTTTATGAATATTTCAATACTAAAAATAATGATATTATCTTATTTTGATATTGTTATAAGAATATGATTTTTTTAAAGATTTTATGTATATTATAGTTTACAAGAATGATTTTTATTTCTATATCGATAAGTAAAATTGTTTGGATAATTTTATAAGGATTGTTAAGTATAAATTTTGGTAAATTAATTATATAAATATTTTTGAAATATTTGCAAGTTATATTTTCATAAACCTTAAGTAAAATGGTGGTTACACTTATAAGTATTGGAAATTTAGCTGCATTTATAAGTATTGTAAAAGTGTAGCTAAGATAAACTAATTTTAAATTGCCTTAGGATAAGGATGAAGATGATATGTCCCCTTAAGTGTTATCATGCATGGAGAAGATTTCATGAATAGAGCCATGTGTCCCTTGATCAAATGACTATAATACCCTTAGGATTGCCTATATAAGGAAGGCTAACCTCCATGTTCATGCACACTTCACCGTTAATCACTTCAGATGCAAATTTCTTCATGTCACTTTCCTTCTTGTCTCTTGTTTTCACATTCCAGTAAATGGAAATAAACATTTCCTCTCATTCAAATATCCACACCTCTTAAACCGTTGATTTTTAGCTGAAATGGTCTATGCGGAAGTTGTCCGGATCGTCATTTCTGATTTTTAGAAATTGACGGACCCAGATTTCATCCATTATCAAGAGAGATATCTCTGATTTGCAGAGAATGGAAAATATATATAGAGATGTTTGAAAAATCATATACCCAATCCCGGAAGAATCGTTCGATGTCGTCTGCGCCATTGAAATCAGCAGGTGATGTAGTATTTTTCATGCGAATTTGATGCGATTTCGTGTCGATGATCGTAAAAGTAGGAATCTAGGGTTGTAGTTCGTCGATGGTAGAAGCAGCGATAGCCGAAGTAGGGAGTGGCGTTGCGATGAGGATGGAGAGAGCTTCGATGTCGCAAATTTTGGTGAAGCTCGAGCATGAAATAAGTGTAGCTACATATTGGGGACGCAAAGATTTTTGCTTCCAGGTCTTGGGGATGGGAGGATCGGATTTTGATTGAGGCTACCAGAGTCAAGGTAAGAGAGTGAGGTCGGAAGCACAGGCGAAGAGGAGTTTGTGGGTGATCTCGGATCAAAGATCGGTGGAGTGATCGATGTGTGCACGTGCACGTCGTGCACGGTGAATGGGTTCTTGTACGCAGTGGAAGAAACAACAAGAGAAGAGGGAGTGGCCCAGTTTGAACGCGATAAAGCTTTTAGGCTAGGCTTAATTGACCTGGGTATGGTTATTTTATTTTATTTTAAGTTTAAATTAGTTTAAAACTTTAGAAGTTAATATTTTATTTATTTCTAATCCGATTAACTTGTCGTTGGGTCCATTAGAATTGTATCATAAAACAGAACCCATTGATATATAATTTTGATAATTTTTATTAAGTATAAATTTATATAAAAAATAAAAGAATCCTTATATATAACAATATATAACGAACAACGTTATTAATTATTCTCAATATAAAAACTTAGCTGAAAAATCAGCAGCTGCTAATAGAAATGGATTGAAAGCAGTACGAGTAGCGGTAGTAGTGTTCGTTGGCATGTTCGTTCTGGTAATGAAGATTTTGGAGCTATCATGGTGAGAACTCCTATTTTAATTATTTATTTAAATTGGTAGTGAGTGAATAATTATGATTAGCTGTGATTAATTACAATTAATTAATGATAATTGGTTGGATATGGATATGTGTAATGTTTGAATGGTTGTGCGTGTAATTAGACAACACACTGAACACTGATAAACGTTATTGGCCGTAACGCTTGTGCATAACTGAAATGTTTATTTATTGGTTATGATTATAATTAATGAATTCATGTTCATTTGATTTATATGGTTGATTTATGTGGATAATTATGATTGCATGATATCACACACACACACACACACACACACACACACACACACACACACACCATAGTTGTGGAATTATACAGGTGATCAATTAAATCTTCCTCCCATATAAATGAAGATTAATTATTTAATACTAAAATAATAATTAGGAATGTAGTTTTGAATTATATTCATATAAAATGAAACGGTTTTGAAACTAGAATAGATTTGAATCCTGTAGTCAACATGAGTTTTGGTATTAAGTTCAGTTTAATTCGAAATGAGATCTGGAAATTGGAATATGGTTTGAAATATATATATATATATATATGTATATATATATTGACGATGTCTTTTTATAATAATAATAATATAATATATATATACACACACACATACCCCAAAACGTTTTACGATGACAGAGAGGATGGTGTCTAGGCTTGGGTTTGGAAATATAGTTTCCTGCTCTCCCGGGCTATACCTAACTGATCCGACAAACGGGATGGTTAATTCAAAAACTAATTTGAAGCTGTTTTTCCGAATGAATTAGAAATATAAATTCAACTTGAAAAGGATTTGAATGATTTATATTTAAATCGTTATATGGCATGAATAGAACGCGCTGGGGTGCGACAGTTCATAAATATCGATTTAATTTTCAAATGGCTATAACTTGATTATTTAAATTGGTTTGACTTGAAATAAGAAACGTTGGATTTCAAATAATAATAACTTTTGAATAGAAAAGGTATTTTTAAATTCCAACGTATGATTTTCAATTTATGTTTTTTTAAAAGGTCGCTATACGTGTAGTTCGACGACCATAATGAAAATTGAATAAAACAGGTTTATAAAAAATTATTTTAAACTAGAGAAAAATTATGACAAATTTTATTTTATTATTTTAAAGTGATTAGAACCGGAATATTTGAATTTCGAATGATTTAGAATCTATTGGACTTAAACGGCTATTTTACAGAAACATTTTTAGTAACGTTTTCAAACATTATTATCATAAATAAATTGATTTATTTGGTATTAAAACGGGTTTTTCAGTTTTAAATAATTGGATACAGTTGGAGATAAATCTTCGGATGTTGATATTAATTCGGTAGATGACGTCTCTTACTATTTGAGGCATATAAAAGGTAGTTCACCATTATTCCGCTTATAGTGTGAGTTGGATACGGAGATTAATATTAAGGATAAGTTGATAATATTTCTATCCAGATCTAATGTCAAAGAGTTGGATAAATCTTTTAATTAAGATAAGGGTTTCTCAATCTGATTGGGATAAGCTGGATAGGAATAGTCTTCGGATATTTGATATGAAATTCTGTGGTGTAAACGTATACTATTTGAGTAATTTGGAAGATATTATTATATCATTATTCCACTTATAGTATTCGTTGATTATGAGAATTGATATCGAATATAAGTAGATAAAATTTCTGTGTAACTTATGTTCAATATCAATTAATTTGGTTTTTGTTGTGAATCGTATCTTCAATAATATCATTCTTGAAACCCAATAAGAGTGAGTTGTGAAAATTCATATCGTAATTAGGATTCAATCAAATCTTTAATTTAAAGAAATTGAAAATAAGAAATTGGAAAGGAAGTATAATCTTTTAGTTAAGATTAAAATAATTGAATGTTGGGAAATTGATTGAATTGGAAACTATGGTTGAAATGTGGATTAGGGATTTTTTTTCAAAGGAAACTAGATTTTGATAATGAGTTATCAAACGGAAAATTTATTAAGGTTTTGAGGCCAAATTATCTTTGACTTAAAGGATGGGTTTTAAAAGAGTAAAGTTGGAAATATGGATTTTTGTTAAAGATAATTCTAGAATGGGATTCAAAGAAGTTTAACTTAATAAAATACAAAATGGAAGGAGAATTGATTGAAAGCCTGTGTGTTCCACAATTTTGTTTTAAATTGCTCTTATTATTTGGAAAGACCGGGATCAGATATATGTCCGAAAACCATTCCAAGTAATAATACGACGTTGTAGAGCAATTGAAGACCGAGACCCTTCATATCGTAAGGACGACTTGCTAAGTGTCTCAAATGGTTAGCTCCCATTTGCAGATGGATTTTACGTCAGCTAAATGGCAAGAAACTCAAATGTATGTGAAGGAGTTCTGGAATGTAGTTTCGTTCAGACCCAGAACGGACTTGTATGGATTGTGTGTCTGACATTGTAATTGACTGCGTTGTACTGATTTTCGTTAAATATATATATGTTTGGTGGTGGAGAATTTATTCTCTTGCTTAACACCCTTCTCTAAGACGTATGAGCTTAGAGGTTATATATTGATAGAAATTAGTGATGCATTGTGAATGGACAATGTGACATACTTAAGTTATGTGATGAGCTATAGATGATCAAAGAATGACTTATTTAAGCGTTGCTTTGTGTATATCGTGACCTCGGCAAGCCTCACAACCCGGTAAATGGCTAAAACTGGAAAGATGCAGCGAGGTTAAGGATTGTCATTTCCTTCTAGATAAAAGATGCACTATGGTATGGAGCCCAGGTATTAGCCTATGTGGAAAACTTTTACTTTGCGGATGTTGATGTTGCAGGTACCCGGTTTAAAAGTTGGTAACAACCGGGAAGTGATATACTCAAGCATGCTCTAAGTTACCTAGTTAAGAGGTAACCCCGCCTCGTGTTGGTAGAGAACCCGTTTTGTTCCCGGGGCATCCCTCTAGAGGCGTACCCATCGGTTCGGTAAGGAAGTTCCTTTGCCTGGTCATTTGTTGGAAATCCAATTTCCACTACGAGCCCATACGATTTTAGTTGTATGACCTGCTACTAGCAGGATTACGTCAGTATAATGGGATAGGGCATTATGCTGGCTATGATTAATACATTTATTTACGAAATTGTTTTCACACTCTGCACTAATAATAATAACAGACGATTTTCACATATCAAGCATTTTTGACTATCATAAGGAGAAACCTTGCTCATGTGTGCATTTGCATTGTGTGTGTACCGCGATACCTTATTGTAGTTTCATTTTCAAAAGTCATTGCGAATTTTTGATGCACGGGTATTCACATGAAGTAAACCGTTCCGCGTTAATAAACCCTAAACAACTATTTTGAGTTCTCACACCAGTCCCACGACTGACCTGGAGTTTATTATTCCCTCACCTAAACTTTGGGTGCCCATAATTTTACACGGGCAGCCTGCTAGTTTGGTTCGCAGATTTAGCCTTGGAGTTGGTTGGAGCAGGATTCTGGTTTTAGCTAGAGCTATTAGTCTTGGAGCATTTGCATTCTTCCGATGAGTTTAGTATCTCTTCCGCTGTTTAATTGATGCACTCTGATGTATTCCTTATAACTCTGATGTTATATTATGGTAATAAAATAAAAAGTTCTGTTATTTTTGTGCAAACATGTTAGTACCCATAGCAATCCGTCTTTGTGAACGGTTTAAGTTGGTTTAATTACCAGTGAGAACCAGTCAAAAAACCCGGGTCGTTACATTTAATCTTATGCTGAAGTGTCATGCCAGTTTTATGGTATATCCCACACTAGTCTAAACATGATTTTGGAATTTCAGGTTTGAAATGTTAGGGTTATCCCTTAAACATATCAGTTAAAAGTCAACCGTATATTACCTCGCTCAATTTTAGTTTTTGTGAAATATTCGAAATTAGTAATAAATTTTGTGTGGTGCTAAGAGCACCCCAATTTCCTCTATCTATTGCCACAACTAAAAAATTAAAACATATTAAATTTTCTATGTTTCCTAATACCACATTGATTTCTTTCTAATCTCTCACTCAATCATTGATTGCCGAAATAATCACGTATTCAATCATAATCTAAAGCCCTAATTCTTCCATTTCTTTACCGACGTTGCTTTTCACGGCTTCAAAATTTGTCTTCACTTCTTCTTCTATTTTGCTAAATTCGATCTTTACTCACAATTTTTTTATTTGCATCCATTCGTTCTTGTTGTAGCGTAAAATTCAGTGAAGAAAAAGATGGATGAACACGTTGAAAACAAAAATAATGACAATATAGGGTTTTTGAAAGAGAAAGAACGAATGAATTGAAGCTGAAAGGGAGAAATATGTATATAAAGTGGTAGTCCCTATTCTTTAATGCGAGGTATTAGGAAGAGTGAAAGCGTAACTTTTACAATATTTTTCAGTTGTGGTAATAAGAACAAGAAACTGGGTTCCCTTAGCACCACATAATTTTTTTCATTCGTACGGGCATTCCTTCCCAGAGCCGGCACTCAATCATTTATTTCCAAGTTAATGTTAATTATTTTTGCAAAATAACAATTTCACGTTCTCGCTCTAAATTCTTGAAAATCTTGTTATCCTCAGTTCAGATCCTATTTTTTTTTTTTTCCATTTATCAAATTTAACTGGCATCATGATTTCTTGATTCGTCGTGCTCAGTTTACTTTAAAGGACAAAATTTTGAAGTGGGCTAGTTTTCAAAACTATTTCGCTGTCGGAGCTGGTTTGGAAACTTATTACTAAACAAGGCTAGTTTCTGCCCAATCAGCAGCCACGTCAGTAAATTTTATAATTGACAAAAAATGGAGCAACTCAAAGTTGCGCTTTTTATTTTTCAGTTGGACGCAACTCACAGTTGCCCCCATATAATAAGAAAAAAAAAAAAAAACACCAAGGCAACTGTATATTAAAATTTGCAAGCCATACAGACGCAACTCAAAGTTGGGCCCATTAAAAATAAAAAAAAGTTGTAACTGTGACTGTGAGTTGCTCCATATTATGGCAATTACAAAATTTGCTCGACTGAGCAGAAATGTCTTGTTTGTTAATAAGTATGAAAACAGGCCTTAAAGCGCAATAGTTTTGAAAACTAGACCACCTGCAAAATTAGTCCTACTTTAAACTGAAGCAGCTGAACTGTCAATTGAATTTCAATCTCGGCTCTAGGGGTGACCATTATTCGGTTAAACCAAATAAACCAGCCAAACCATTTTATTTTGGCCGGTTTGGTTCGGTTTTGAAATTAAACCGGTTTGTAATCGGCCCGACAAAATATTAAGTTCGGTTATCGGTTTAACCAAATTAACCAAACTTTTACTATATTTTCAAAATTATCAGTATTATAATAAATACTTTAGGTTAGTTTAGTTATTTAAATTTATATTAATCATCACCTATGTGTCAAAATTAATATTAAAAAGCATTAAAAAACTATAATCATATATTTATAATTTGTTTTAAATTATAGTGAATATTTCAAACACAAAGTGTAAAACATTTGTAGTTCGGTTTAATCGGATAACCAACCGAACCAACCAAACTTAATATGGTTGGTTTGCTTTGGTTTTCATTTTTATTGGTTTTAGTTTGGTTTGACAAATTTATCTTCAGATAAACCAAACGCTTACGCTTACCCCTATGCAGCTCAAACCCATGTAATTTGGCGACCTCGATCGAAGATCTATCTTTTTTTCGTTCTTATTTGCTTTCTTTATTAGATTACCTATTATCTTGATTTTAAGCCTAAAGCTATAGTCATATAATCGCTAGTTATTGGATTCTGGTCGCTTTTAGCATTGAATTCTTCTACAATTGTTTTGGATTCCGATAATGCTATTGTGTCTATTTCTTAATTCCAATCCTTACAAAATTAATATTTTATTTCTATTTTTATGTTTATATTTGGTGCAGATTGAATTAGAAAAGTTTGCGTGCAGAGTCATAATGGTGGGTTGCCTCAGCCTGATTGAAACTAAAAAAATTCTTCCCAGTTGCCATTCACTGATTTTCAGGTAAAATTTCCTATGTGAGCTTTTACTTTCTGTTATTGGACTGACTGTGTACAAATCAAACTTTCTTGCTGCAGAATTTCATCATAATGAGGAGAAAGAAATCTTCGCCCAACGCCCTCAGGGAAATAGGGGATGCTAGAGAGCAATAGACAAGGAGAATCTACCACTTTGCCTGATATACTTCGCAGAGTAGTTGCCATCTAAATTTCGTTCTTCTTCTGTGAGTGCACACTACAATATGACAAGTACACATTCAATTTGCTCTTTTTCATCATATATGCTCTTTACCTTTCATATTCTTTAGTTATACCTTATGTGATATCTGTACCCTCTTTCTCTGACCTACAGCTAAAGTCAAACACATGTTTCATTTCATGTAAATGCTTCAAATCTTTCTATCCTCCAGTTACATGTTTTTGTGACTCTAAAGCACTGGGAGTATACAACCAGTCACGAGTGAATACAATTTTATTTTTTTGTCATGGGCTCCTAATCAAATATGGTTTATGCACCATCCTAGGCTCTTCCTTTGTCAATAAGATCCAGCTTAATTATGTAATGCGCACGCTTATCCATCACATGGTGCCTTGTAGCATACCAGGTTGAATCATGTACACAATTATACAAACTTCGGTTTAATGACTGGATTCTTTGTAATTTCTTCTTTTTTATGCTAAATTATTAAAACCATGGGAAGAATTTATGACTCGTTGATGTTCATTTGGCAAATACTGGTTTAAACTGTAAACCAAGGTTTGAGGTTTTGGAAATACCTTGATTCCGGTCGTTTCGTTCTGATCCAAAACCATTCGATATTTTTTTTTCTGTTGAGAAGTTTTATAGAAATAAAAAGAAAAATAAATAAATAATAATAACATTTGTGTTTCAATTGTAGAAGCACTCTTAATCTCAAATTTTAACTTTATAAACCTGCAAAATAATAAAATACATGAAAAATGTAGCTAGGACAGTCAAACACGGAGTAATATATATATATATATATATATATATATATATATATATATATATATGTGTGTGTGTGTGTGTGTGTGTGTGTGTATATATATATATATATATACAGAAGTTAAACTGACCGGAGTCGTAAAACCCTCCATATTGCACCTAGCTTGGTCCGCGAGCACCACATAAGTGGTTGATCTTAACGTATGCACATGGTAAGCTCATCATGTTTCATGTATATCTTATTTTTTATTGAAGATAAATTATACATCATGTTTCAATTAACTAAACAAATAGTGTCTAATGCTATGAAAAATAAATAGTTAAACTCGAAATCGGAATTTGAACCAAAATTCCCCAGTTTTACATATGGGATTGAAATTCCTTAAATTACAAAAGATCGAAACTGAGGTCTCCCAAATATTTTAAACTACTCGTACGTATATCTCATCCAACTTTCAAAAATTCTCTTCCACCTTGGCGAATTGTAATTCTCAAACTTGTTACAGACTGGATTATAGTCATCTCTTGAATAACATTCAGGTCTTACAGAAACCACTAACGATCAAAATTCAATTTTTAATCCCCATTGGAACCATTTAAGTCAAAAAATTTGCGACTTGGGCCCAAGTTACTGGCATCATATGCATGAAGATTGGGACATGGTTCTTTTGAGCATGTATCCTCATCTGAATTTAATTGTGCTTGCCTTTTGCTATATGTTTGGTCAGAGTATCTGTGATCTCCATTTTTATCATTTTGCATTTGGTCTGAAAATATGCAAGGGTTTTTCAATCTTTGATTTCTTGAATATACTGGTAGATAGCTGAATTCTGTCTGTAAACTTGCATTTTCATCTACGTCAAAAGTTTGATTTGCAAGACTTCCATTTGTTGCATTAGCTACAAGTTCAGATAATCGAATTTTTGTTGCTTTAAGACTGGGTAAACTTTGATTCTGTTTTTTCAAGAGTTTCTTGGGCTTTCTGCAGCAGGGATTGCAAATATTTTCCTTGAGCTTCCATACGGAGTTGTAAGCGTCTCTGTACCTGCATTAGTGGCTCTATGAATAATAATTTGATTAAAATCATGTGATAGCTGATTTTTATAGTTTAGAAAATGATTAACGTGTAACTTGTACATATTTAAAAGCGCTTAGCGGGATTGTAATGGAGAAAGTGCAAACAGTTATAACGGAGATAACCGAGGATATGACCGAAAATAAAAGAAGTGCAAAAGACTTCATTTGATATAACCAGATATTTAAAGTTAATTTATTCTTATTATCATATTATTTTTATAGGAAAAATGATATAGTGTTTAGCTTTATAACTACCAAAGAATATCATGATTTATACGGTTCAAATTTGGTGACTATAATAGATTTCTAATTTTTATTGAGCACTTCTATGTCTTAAACTTAGGTCTTTATCATAACTTTGATGATTTGGTTTAAAAGAGAACTGGTAAACTTAATCTTTTAATATTAATGTTTCTAACGAGGGTGCTAAAAGCTTTAATTTAGTAGGCGAAGTGGAAAAAACATGGTTTATAGCGGTTCTTCTGTTTAATAACTAACGATAAATTGAAATAACGTATCGGTCAAAAAGAGCTATGCAACATAGTGGAGATTAGTTGAGCTTTAATTGCACAACTCGAAACATTAGTTTCATTTTAGTGCGAGGTCATAGGTACACAGAGTGATTATTATATCGTGAACAGTAAAATGTAGTATTTTATATACTCCAACCTTTCAGATTTGCCGTCTGTTTAAACAGAAGTAAACATGGTCCTTTGAATCCCACTTCCGTTTCTACCATCAAATGAGTTCTGGTAGCATAGATCTCAAAGTTTTACAGTACTGAATAAAATCACTTTCCAGTCCTTTCAAATTGATCTTACCTCTAGGTGTTCATTCAGTTTTCTCTGAACCTCCATTTGCTTAAGAAGAGCTTCATTTATTTGCATGAATCTGAAATTAAATTATTCTCAGTTATATATTTATTATTATCATGCTTATCCCATGAGTACAACATGGGAACTAGTTTAAAATTCTCTTACTTGTTTGCTTCTATTCCTACATCTCCATTGGTAGATTCAACTACATTATATCTAGCATCCGCTGCTGGAGTGCATCCTACCACTGCAATGCAAAATAATATGTGCCATAATTCCAGTTTTGAAATTTCAATTGGTGAATTTTGGGTTCATTTCCTTACCATCTTTTGTAGGCCTAGCTGTTGATTGAACCGGAAGATTTTTACTAAGCCTATATTTCTGAAAGAAAGAGAGGTAAAAACATAATAACACTTTCACTGAAAAATGAAAGAATGAGTAGTCAGAGACACATACACATACACATGAGAAGAATTATGTAATTCACCTTAGTCTCTATTCTAGATGCAAAATTTGAAATCTTGGCACAAGTCATTCATAAGGCCCAACCCAAGGGCAAAACAAGCAAGCTCGTTGGCTTGGTTGATCGCTCAGGGAAAGCAACCACTTAGTCATCCCACCATTTATTTAATATTCTTTTCACAAATTTCATTACTATTAACTGAAGAATATATTTTTATCTTCTAATTGCTGTTGGCTTAGTAAAAACTGGTATGGCCTATATTTGATTAAGAGAAAAGGTTTTATAAAAGATAATATTACATTTGCAAATACAATTTATTTGTTAAGCATTCGAATTTATGGGAATTTTAAACGGACTCCTTGAAAACCAGACCATAATATTGTAACGGAATTATTAAAGGGACTTCACATTTGGTTAAGAGGATGATAATTCTGAAGGGACTCCAGCTTAATTTTTTTTTTTTTTAATTAAAGGGAGTCTGGTTTATTTAAAAAAAAAGAAAAAAAAGGTGACCTAACTATCATGGGTTCGACATTTATGTTAAACCCTAACTTACTAAATTCAACGGAAGTAACAAACGTGCAAATGATTAAACATCTCAATTACACTAATTCGATACAACATATTATATCAAAATTTTCGTTTATGTATTTATTTTAAATTAACCATACAAATTTCAATATGAAATTATAATTAATTACCTAATCCGATGTTTTCTGATCACCCACGGGCATGGAAATGTCGTGTCTCCATTACGTTAACTATATCCATTTTTTATTGTTAGTGCGACATTAAATTATAAGCATTACTTAAGGTTTAGGTTTTATGGTTTATATTAACGAGGATTATAGGAGGTTAATATGGAAATTTTAATTTATATGTTTGAGGAGAAGCTAATTTATTTTGTGTTTTCTATAACAATTATACAATAAATAAAAATTGGTCATTTCTTTAACTAAATGTAGAGTCCCTTTTAACAATCCCCTATTTTAAAACCTCTAAACAGACTCTGCGAACAGGTCCCCAGCAATTTAAACATCAGCTTTCTGTTCTTTCTTTTCCATTATACTACATTACTTTGACACTAAAACCTTGTTTGCCGTGCAATTTGGAACTCAACAATTTAAAACTTCCAAGTGGACGTTTTGAAATCCTAGCCCCAACAATTTGGAATTCGGACCCATCTTCTTTCTTTTCCATTGTAATTTAAAATTAAATCTTAATTCGCCATGAAAATCCTACAATCTAATTCTTCTTCATGGGAGGGAAAAAATTTCCTCCTCAGCTGAAGAAGAATGGTTCTCTTAAGAACATCAAACACATAAAACATAATTGCCATTTGGTATTTAAAGAATCTGACGAATGTGAATCAGGCGAGGAAGAAATTGACAAATCAGATGATCTGAAAGTCACATTCTGTTAGTAGGTTATAAAATTAGTTGGTTGTTATTGGTTTAGTACTTCAGGTTGCAGCTGAAGTTTTTCTGCAGTGTTATAAATTCAACCCCTCAAAATTGTCTTAAGTATTGTTTTTATCCAATTATCCTTTATGTTTCTGTTTTATACGACCATTTATGTAGGGTACAACCTGTTAGCTAGGGCCGTCCTGATAACGACTAATTCCCAGGTAGTCTGGGATTGTAATTCGTGGCTCTCTCACAATACATGCAAGCTCAGAATATACACATATAACATATGCATCAGTGTATAATACAAACTATGTGTGTATACAAGCACATGAGCAGTGGAGAAATCGTTGTTTTGTACCTGCAGATGATTTTTAAGGTGATACAATGTTAGACCTGGAATGCCCATGAGCCTCCTGACTGTTTTTGGAGTTGCCTCTGCACATGAACGTCACTAGTTTTAGCTTCTATTCCTATTTCTTTCGTTTTTAAACGTTAAAAATAAAAATAAAAAAAATCATGTAGTAACTTTGATACTTACTGTCTGGTCCTCCAAGTTGATTCACTGCTTCGATAAAGAGCTCATGCAGTTCTACCGTCCATTTTAGCCTCGGCTTAGCATTAGTTGACAACATAATCCCGATTTGCTATGAATATTATCTCGATGTAAGAATTATTTCCTCTGAGAATTTACCTCTAGAAGAAATGATGTCATTCATTTCCCTGTACATACAAGTGGAAAATTAGTATACATTGTTGTATTCATGCTTGTTGAATTGTGTTTGTTTTCTTTTCTTATCTCACCCGCGAGAACTGCATATCTTGTACTTGTTATGTTCATTTTTGATTGAGTAGCAAAATTCCACATATGATATTGTAATATGCACCCTGCTGTATTTATATGACAGTAAGGAATATCTGTAACCTTCAATATTGTGGGGTTCTCACATCCTTCTTTATTCTTTCAGTTCACATGCTAATATTTCACCCGGGCTCAAGCATTGATTCTTCATCTTTCATTCATTGTTTGTTTTTTCCTTTTATTTTATTCTTTGGGGTATAATTTCACTTGCTATATGTTTTGTCTAGGAATAGGTTCATAACAATCCATTTTGACATTGCTGCATTACTTGCATGTTCTCATATGAACTTTACCATTTATATTTTACGTTTGAAGTACGCTGAGGTTCTATTCCATTTGAAAATAGAGCGTGTTGTAGTTTATTATAGCTTTTTTTACATTATAAGAACATAACCTGTCCGAGGCTGATTTTAAGGCATGGTTTCTGAAGAAAGTTGTAAGCTAAAGGCAATTCGCATTTGACCAATATTCAAAATACCAATGCTTTAAGATTTTTTGTATACTAGGAACATATTTGTATCAATTTAGCACCGGTTTTTATGTAACATAAATTGTATTTTGTTTTGACGTCTGCCTTTTGTGTTTTGTTTTGCTTGCGTATATCGTTTTGGTCCGTGATCCGTCCTCAAATACAAGTGCGTCATTATTTTTAACTTGTGACAAGAAAATTAAGACAAAAAGGTTGAACGAAATGAATAAGAAAGTTTCGTAAAACTGAAACGAAAACTCTTGCATTATGGCTATAGCACGCAAAATGTGCTACTTATTGGTTTGCTACGTGGTTACAAACAGCACGACAAAACCATGTCTGTATATTCATTTACAAACAATCACAGATATCAAACCTTTGATATTATATATATTCAGCAGAGCATAACTCATAAACTATAATGTATATTAGCTGTGAATTAATTGCTTTGAGCAATTAATTAAATTATCAAAGTAGGTGGTTGAATTACTAAGGAATAGAGAGCATACAAAATTTGGGATCACTTGTTGCTGGATGTGTTCTCTGTTGACTTATCACAGTTTACTTTTGTAAGTTAACTGCTTTGAAGTCAGTGTTCCAGAAACCATCGTAATTAGTATATTGCAAAAGTTCATAAACTTGTTTTTATATGCATATCAATGCTAATATCTGAAAAATACTAGTACATTGTGATGAGCTAATCATTATCGTTATAGCAATGGTTTCCCTTTTTAACTACGTTCTTTATGGAACTCCACTGGACCATTATTCAAAGAAGTTTCTTAGGAAATTGATAGTTATGTTACCATTTGTGTCAAAATTTTGTGTCTTTATATAGACTTTCCCTATATTTATCGGGTTTACCCATGCACCAAACTTACCATACCACTTGTTGAGATGAATTGTTCTGTCCCCATCTTCTATGTGCTCGGTGTGTCCATCCAATAACAGCCCTCTGATTTTCACCTTTTGCATTTAAATCCCTCAATTGTTCTGATGACTTAATTGCAAAAAGTGGAAATCAGGGGGCTGTGATTGGGTTGGCACACAGGACATACAGGGATGGGTAAAGTCGTAAAGAAAAATTGGTAGTATTTTTGAGGCATCAGTCCAAGCACTCATTAAAACTCTCCTTTTGTATCCTTTTGCTGTCTACCAATGACTGGAAATAGCCTTTCCTTGTATTTATTACTTCAGTATTTTTCATACGCCAAAGCTAACTCGTTTACACTGCCAATCATTTTCTCATGTGCAGTCTGAAGATAAGATAATGGAATTTTACAAGTCAACACGAATAAAAAGGACATAATCTATCGTTCTCTGTACACTTTAGAATTTTGTAAATGAGGAACATATAGAGTTGTGGAAGCATCCACTTTATCCAAAGGTGAAGCATCATTCCTTTTGGGTATATCACAACTTTTTATGGGCTAACTAAAGCTAGAAATTTCTTGCTAACTACTTATTGTCGTTAGCACAAAAACTTTTCTATATTCATTTAATTTATTAATTATTCCCTTCTTGGTGACTGCCTCATTTGGATACATGTTAGTTGCTAGAGGCACATGCATGCACTATTTTTATGCTATATTGATGTAATTTTTTAATACTTTAGAAGAAACAAACAAACTGGTAAACTGCTAAAAAAAATTAAAGTTGTGTCTGTTTGCTATAAACATTTTTATTTATGAGGGTTTGTATACGAAGTTCCTATGTTTAAAGTTCATAGGCGGAAAGTCCCTATAGTAATGAATATGTAAACAAGATCTCTATTTTTCTGAATTACAAAACACAAAGTAGTTTGCAGCCTTTTGATACAAATGTAAGTTAACCTGTGTTTTCCAAAATTTTGTATTCATAAATAATAATAATTGTTATTTAAGTATAGTTTTATTGGGTTTTCACCAATTTTGAATTTTAGTTTATTTCAAGAACAACAAGTATCATTGTATTTTCTATTAAAAAAGTACAAGACATTTTGCATTTTCCTTTGTTTTAAAAGTAGATATCTAATTTGCAAATCATTTTTACAGACGTGTTTCTTACAACATTAAAAACATGGATCTGTAGTATTTTTTATTATTTATTTTAATCATCCATTTGAAATGTTATTAAAAGGGTGTTGTTGATGAGACTCCAATAAGGTGATGACAAATTTAAGGAGATTTTAAGGAGGGATTTGTTAAGTTTCGGCATTCTCTGCGTACCGTACGCGCTTCACCGTGTCTATCGGAGTCAACGGTCGAAGTCTCTCATGCCGGCGTTCCGATTGAACATTCCCCATCGCCTCACATCGAGCATATAATTTGGTATTGGCAAGCACTTATTGTAACAAAAGGAATCCTCATTGTTACATGCCACTAATACCATATATATATATATATATATATATATTTATATATCACGATCTTTCTTAATATCTTGCGATGTGGGACAATTCTCCCGTTCAATCCACGCATCCATTTCATTCCAATGCGAGTCACACTTAACAAACTTCACTTTGGCGAGCATTGCTCAAGTCACCTTAGAGTTACGCCTTGAGTCCTCTTCATAGTTGGCTAGGCTGCTACCCTGAGTTCTCATAAGTAGTGGCATCAGGCTGCTTTTACCATTGTATCTCCGCCTTGACGAGCATCCCATGCTCAAGCCCCTTTGGAGCCATGCTTCGGTCATGCTACACATACCGGTCCCCTCGAACCATGGAGCTCTGATACCATGTTAAGTTTCGGCATTCCCTGTGTATCGTACACGCTTCACCGTGTCTATCGGAGTCAACGATCGAAGTCTATCATGTCGGCGTCCCGGTTGAACATTCTCCATCGCCTCCCATCGAGCATATAATTTGGTATTGGCAAACACTTATTGTAACAAAAGGAATCTCCATTGTTACATGCCACCAATACCATATATATACCACGATCTTTCTTAATATCTTGCGACGTGGGACAATTCTCCCGTTCAATCCACGCACCCACTCCATTCCAATGCGAGCCACACCTAATAGGATTGTATATAAAAAATGAAAAATAAAAAGAGAGACGGATGTATCCTTTCCTATGTCATCATATATTGCTCTACTTAAACTCTAACATTAAAATAAATCTCCAAAAATTGATCAAAAGAAACCGCGCTACTTTAGAAACCAAACTAAATCGCCTACCCAACCTTAGTTTCTCCACCATGGCTCGAGCGAAGACAACGAAGAGAAAACAATCAGATCGGAATTCAACATAAACAACCATCATGTACCATGTATTATTTTGATCATCTATGTTATCTAGTGGAATTTGATTATACTTTCCTGGTCGAATTCACAGTTCATAATAAAACCAACACGCAAAGTATTTTTTTTTATATAGCAAATTCGATTGAACATATTCATGTACTATTTCGATCAAATATTGCGTTTAGTAATCTATTTTTCATTTATACCGTCCAATATGATATTGCATTGATTTGATGCATTTTGATCACCCACGCAACTTTCTTATGTCACCATTACGTTATCAGATTCCATTTTTACTTCATATCTAGCGTTAAATTAAATTAATATTCTCTATTATTAAAATATGGTTTAAGGTTTAAATTAAGGAAGATTAGAAGGTTAGTATTGGATTTTTTATTTATAGGTTTAAGAAGGGCTAATTTATTTTGTCCTCTCATAACAATTTTAAAATAAATTAAAATTGTATTCTCCTTAACCAAAATTGGAGTCCCATTAACATTCTCATATTAAAATGATATGCGTTTTTGGGCAATTTTGAATTTAACATAAATGATTTGCTAATGAGCATAGTATATCAACAACAACTAATTTCGACCTGAAAATTTTCTACATAAGAAGAGGGAAAGAAAATTTAAGGAGAAATTTACCACATGAATTGAGTTTGGTTTGCCAACCCTGACAGTTTAGCTAGTAATGTAGAGATGCAATAAATTGCAAACTAGTGAAAGTTTATTGGAACAAAAACACAACTGATTATACAATGGATCTACATTATTGTATTGTCCTTTTAATTTTCATCTTCTATATAAAGACAAAAAGATTCTAGGCTCTTTTTATCATCAATTATATCAAATTTTGTGTTCAAAAAACTGCCTTCTTAAGTATGTATAAACTTCGTTACACTTTATAATTTAAAACCACCACAGTTCTGTTACATTTTATAATTTAAAGCCACCCCAGTTATCCATCAAGTAACATGCTTATGAAAACATACTTAAATCGAAAAGGGTGGCTGTTAATATGGCTAATTTGGTGGTTTACATCAATTCGCCAAATATCACAAGTTCCTATGAGCATATTTTTATATAAAAGAATTCCTATGAACATCTAGGAATACTTATTAATCATGTTCAGCAAATAATACCTGTGCAGTTCAAGCGCTTAGCGGTTCTATAGCGATAAAGCTGCAAAAAGTTGTAGCGGGTATAAAGCGGGGAAATAGCGGGGATATAGCGGAGACACAAAAAGATTCGTTAGACGTAAAACCAAATATTTGAAAATTAATTAATCATATTTCTCACATTATATTTTTATAAGAAACTAATATTAATTAATCTTATATAACAAAATAACGGAATATCATAGTTTTGCATGCTAAGTTTGATGAGTGTAATTGATTGTTACCATATATTAGGCACTTATGCCTTAAATTTAGCCCTTTGTGCTAACTTTACTGAATTTTTTGGAAACAGAACTAGTCAAATCAAACTCTATATATTAATATTGCTAAAGCGGATGCTAAAAAGCCTTGATTTAGCGGATGCAGCGGGGCTAGAAGCGGAGCTGCTGTTCATCAGTGCTAAACTGAAATAGCGTAGCGGTTGAAGAACATTATGGGTTATAACGGGGATATTGCAGGGCTTTAACTGTATAGAATTATATACACACACAAAAAAAAAAAAACAAAAAAAAAAAAAAAAACAAAACATAAACATGAAAGTGTTGTTATTTGACTTCATTATGTATCATCAGATGAATACGAGCATCCTTTTTTGCTTCCAAACATCAATTCGCCAAATATCACAAGTTCTTATGATCTTTTTTCTCGAAAAGTATCCTATGAACATTTAGGAATACTTATTAATTATGCTTAGCAAATTTTATATATATATATATATATATATATAATATAATATAAGGAAGATTCCAAGGCACCCCTACTATCTAGTAGCCCTATAGCCCCTCAATATGAACTACTCATTATAATTAAATAAGTTAGCGGGAGAGAGAAAGAGTTAGTGGGAGGAAAGAAAAACAGAAACATGTGATGGAAATCAGGGGAACTTTAGAGGTGCTGCACTGTTTGGGAGTGCTCTTGATTCTCTCTCTCTCTCTCTCTCTCTCTCTCTATATATATATATATATATATATATATATATATATATATACACACACACACACACGCATACATACATATATATACACACACATAACCAAACATGAAAGTGTTGTTATTTGACTTCATTATGTATCATCAGATGAATTCGAACATCCTTTTTGTTTCCAATATAAGTAAGCAAATATGAATATTTGGTGCAGTTCATTTTGAAATTATGTTTAATTGTTATTCCTGTTTTTATTCTATTGTGTCCTTTTAGTTCGAAGGGACTTCATTTTAACATTACATCAGTTTCTACTTCTGTTTTACAGGTAATAAATGAACATGATACTTTGTCCTTAGTATGCTTTAAACATGCATAACAGCACTTTGAATTGTCATTTATAAACATGACAAAATATGTCTTCCCTCCTTTAGCGGGAGTGCTACGCAAGTCAAAAACGTCATTATGAGTAAGATGTAGTAGATTAATGGTACTAATGGATTTTAGTAGAAACGATTTTCTAATTATTTTCGTTAAAGAACATATCCTGCCCTTATCATTAGATTTGTTATCGTATTTATGGATCATGTTTAATGAAATCATATTATTCGTACTTCTAATGTTAGCAAGTCCTAATTTACTTTGCCATGAAGAAAAAGAGTCAATAACACAATCATAAACAATAATTTTATTAATATTTAATATGAACATTCAATCTCTCATGTTCGTTTTTCCAACAAATATCCAGGCATTGATCAATATATTTTTATCTGCTAAAAAATTTAAACCATACTTATGCAATTGACTATAAAAAACAAGTTCTTCCTAATTTCAGGTTCATAATATACATCATTTAATGTCAAATTTTTCCTAGACGTGTACTCCAAACCTACTGTCTCCTTCCCGTTGATCCCTGCTTTTGTTGAATTTACCAAGGATAATTTTCTTCCTTTGACGGTTCAAGTTTTTCGAATAGACTCTTCTCCTTGCAAATGGTGCTTAGTAGAGTCAGTATCGACCCACAAAAAACCTCTATTTCAATTTTGTTGATTTTGGAGATTACGTTTGTAAATTTTCTTTTATGGACTGAGATTTGTTTTGAAGGAAACGATACCTTTTAAAGTGATCTGCTTTCTACAGTTGCGACACACATTCACTTTCGTTATCAAAGTTCTTATTCTAAGATTTTCTTTCTAGATCGAAAAAGTGCTCATAAATTTTATTTTTCTCTTTTTCCTTCATCACGTGGATCTTATATGGAAATATCGTTAATTAAGTCATTTATTTCTACTTAAATTGTTCTCACACCTGCAAATATTATGCAAAAATATCCAAGCTCTTATCCTTTTTTGTGTTTAAGGATTTTCCTTTAATCTTTCCAAGAAAGAAGTTGTTTGTCTGTTATGGATGAGACTTTACCTCCTATTCATATTTATAATATGTTAACTGAAATTGTTTAGGATATGCCTAATATCATTGAAATTATCTGTTATTGGCCAAAAATCAATATTTTTTTAGTAAAAACAATGAGCAGTATAAAATTTCTTACTTTTGTGTCCTTCATTTGATACTTAGCCTTTAATATATCTTGAACATCTTTGGCAGATGATTTGTTGCAACGCACATCGAACATGGTATTCGCCATTGTGTTGCATATGTTCCTTTTGCATGTGTAATCATCCTGCTTCCATTTTAGTCTTGCTCTTGCTTGCACAATAGTCTTGTTTTCTATTTCTTCTAACTTTGGCATCTTGAGTATAAAATCACCTTTAGTCCAATCAATTGAAAAAGCATCATCTTTTAGTAGCACATGAAATGAACACCATTGAGATTTTACAATTTGATGAATTCAAAAGAAAACTCTTTCAAACTCTATGGTACCGCTGTCGAATAACATCTTAAGATTGTCAGCGTAGATTTTTTTATATTTTTGAAGTGGCACAATAGTGATAAAATCAAAATCTATAAAGATTGCTCCAAGACATGTTTATGATGCTTTCCTAAGATATTATTTAATCTCACCACTTCTTTAAACAAATGAGTGGCGTATGTTAAGACAAATCACCTTCCTATCTCCTAAGATACAATCGAACCAAGGTAATTGTTCTCTTTAATCATTACGGTGGCGCTAACAAAATTCTTAGATTATCTTATGAATTGACAACATCGATAAGAGTATCGAATTTATAATCTGTAGTATCAAAAACCCAAGATAGTTTTCATGGAAATAAGAGAAGAGGAGATAACTAAAAAATTAAATTTATGACACTTTTTGAGCGTTTCTGTTTCAAGAAGAAGAAGTGAATTTTAAACAATTTTCAAATGTCACTATTCATTGTAAAGGGGTATCTTTTCGTATTTGAAATGTCGCTTCTTATACCAAATGATGATTCCTTTCGTTTGAATTAAAAAGTCCATTGTCCATTTCAAAAGTTTTATTTCTCACCATTTCCGTCCATTCAAATTATGGGTAAGGGATTTAAATCTATCGTATTTTAACTAAAATAATTGTCTAAAAATTATAATTTGGACCTGAACCCAAACGCAACCCATCTTGGCCCGTTCAGTCAGACAGATGGACAATGGCATCTCATGCGTATGTGGTGGTCATGCATGGCTTTCATCTTCACAATAGATCAAACGTTTGGGTACCCAAATATCCCAGCCTTCTCTTGATGAACCTATACATAAACAAGTATAGTTCACACTATTCAACAAAGTGAAATTTTTCACAATCCCACTTCCTCTTCTTCTTAGTATAAATTAAAATAACTCCTAGGAAATATGTTATAAAAGAAATGCAATAACAATCATCTGCCAAATTTTTAATATAAATTATATTATCATATGTTGTATGAAACTTACGCATAAGTATAGACTTCTCGTGGACTTAAATCTGTCTAGTGACTATGTATTAGAGCACGCCAAGATGAAATGGTTGATCGAATACCGAATGTAACGGTCAAATACGACGTACTAAATGTGTTTCACCCATTCATTTTCGTTTTTTAGATAGTTCATAATCTGATACATGGATTGTCCTAATGCTTGTATTTTTGTTTTAGTTAAATGCACTTAGAGACTTAGGCTATAGCACTGCAAGACGTTTCACCACTTTCATGCATTCATACAGGCAGATTTATTACAAGTACTATAATGAACCATAATTTCAACCAATTTTAAATTATTAAATTAAGTTAAATTTTAAAAAAGTTTGATTTAAAATATAAATTTATGATTTATTAGCGTAAAAGCTACAATTTTGATAAAATTAAGATTAAACCAATTATAACATTCAATCAAAAAGAAAGCGGGTTAATTTATCCGCGGACCGGGTTAGGTGCACTAGGGGGGTTTTACGACTTTGGTCGGTTTCCCCCCTGAACAAATTCCCCCAAAAAAAAAGGCGAGTTAATCATAGTTTACATTCCTCGTTAAATCAAATTTGCATTTTAATGAAATTAAAATTAAATTTTGAGAAAATTAAATTATATGCTTTCATTTTAAAGTTAAGTATAATTTAGAAATAAATAAATTCGAGTTTTGGAATGATAATCGATGATCGCGAAATAATAGCCGTAGACAATATAAAAATGGTTTGACGTTAAAACTAAAACTAAATTTTAATTTGAATATGGGTTACATGTTTTTTTTTTAAATTTAAAGCAATAAAAACGATCGTAAAACACGAAAATTATTCGATTTCAGATTTATGAACATTAAATCAGTTGATAACAAATGAAAAAAATATGGGTTTCCATGTAGACACTTTTAATCAATTTGTATAGATATCGTGAACGGGGATTTCAATAGATTTAATAAAAAGTTATGAGCGTATAATTAATCTTTTGGTATAGTGTATAAAGTCACCCAGCGGACATACAAAAGTAGAGTTTTGATATTGACAGAAGTACCTATTCATTCTATATACCAGTACTCAGGCACATCCGATGGATGTCTGCATTGTTAAACATGACCTAAAGTTTGAAATGAGTTATGCGTTGACTGTTGCTACCTTGTTCTGTTTTTTGGTCATGTATAGGTTTGTAGTTGCAATGTACATGCGTATAGGACTATCAAAGTGAAATATGGAATATAAATAAGATGACCTATATCATAGAAAGGATAATAAATAATATATATTTGCATTATTGTAGCATGTTTCAAGAACATAGTATGCATAACATCTAATGCATCATCTTATGTGTATTGCAGCAAAGTAGAAAAAGGCATATAATAAAATTAAAAAAAAAAAGAGGACGTTGGTGTACTACATATATAGGGTGCAGAATCATGTACGAAATGCAGTAATGTATGAATTTTTTGTGTGTGTAAAAGTAGCAGTGGGAATGCAAGGAAAGAGAGTATGTGTGCTTGCCTTATATAACATCCTAACGTTATACTATTTCTTCAACCTATCTATCAGTTTGATAGATAAATCAAAACATGCTTTGTATGCTTATTCGAATGCATAATACATGCGGTATGGTTAGTGTAACAGTCCAAATTTTATGTATCGAAAGATCGCAAAATATTTTTATTTTATTTCCTGAGGGTTGGGTCATCCTCATATTTTAATATATTGTTTATGAGGATGTGAGACATGTCCATAACTTTCACTAATTTTGTTTGTGACCATTTTGCCTCTGTCAGTCTTGTACGGGTGATAACTTTTGACTCCGATCGATTTAGGTGCTGAGATTGGTCTCATTAGAAAGGAAATGATGTTTTCCATTCCGTAGAGTGGTCACATTAAAGATTTGGTCTAGTGGTTTGGGAGGAATCGTTGTTTTAGTGTTTTACAGTTGGTTGTTCAGGTTTTTAAAGCCATAATGGGCTGATTTGGAGAGGCTCATTAGTGGGCTGGTGGGAGGCTATAAATAAGGGGTGGGGGGTATGGAGAATAATTTACTTTCTCCATTCTCTCATTTGGAAGAGCTAGAGGTCCTCCATTACTCCATCTTCTACATCTTTCCACCATTAGAGCCTAGAGAATCAAAGATCACTACAACAAAAAACACTTTTCGCAACAGGCAATATCCGTTGCAGTAGACCAATTGCAACAGACCCACGCCTGTTGGTATAGCCGAAGTTGCAAAAAGTACGCAACATTTTCCGCCTGTTGCAATAAGATGTTGCGGTATACTTTTTTGCAACAGGCTTTTGCTGTTGCAACAGATACTCTTTGCAACGGTTATTTCCTGTTGCGGTAGACTTTTTGCAACAGGCTTTTTCTGTTGCAATAGATCCTTTTGCAACAGTATATGTCCTTTGCAATAGATTTATAAATCTGTAAAAATAAAATTACAGCTTGTAGATATTACATATTAAATGTATTCGTTTTAATAATAGTGTATGTCACAAAATAAAATAAACGAATAAAATTTTTATTTCAACAAAGTTTTAATAGTACAAACAATTACAACAAAAAATTCTACAATTTTCATACACCATTCATGTGTAACAATTTCTTCTCCCACACAATACATTTTTTTTCAAATAGAGTTTTTCTAATCGTATTTCTATTCTATCATACATATACTATAACAAGAGAATAAATATCATCAGTTCACTAGAACAAATCCGCAGTTCATGCAATTTTCTCAAAGCTTCACTTACTGGATTGCCATGACTCATCATTCTCAACATGACCATGATTATTGTGATGCTTTCTATGACTTATTCTCCTGCATGTATATGTATATTTTATACACTTAAGCTTTTCAAGGGAAGAATGTATACAAAAAAATAATAAAAGCTTGTAAAATGAAGAATTAATTACCACCCATGATAAGGAACAAGAATTAGAGTGTGTAGGAACTGCCCGACAAAGTTTTTTAGAATCACATTATCCGAAAAGCTTCCATGTCCACTGCCACATTACCACACATATTTTACATATAATTTATGTTAGTAAAGTCAGCATATTAGTTATAACATGACATACCAATCATGACCAAGGACAAAAATAGTCCAAAACATACAATGAAAATTTAGCACAACATACCATGAAAACATCATCAAAAATAACATACTTATTACAACACTAAATGAATTCAAATGCAAACAAACAATGCAACACTTTTCAATAATAATTGGTCCTGCTAGAAAAATTATGCAATGTAATATTAGCCAAATAAAGCCAAGGGACGGTAAGTGTGGTATAAATTTAACCATTTATAAGCCATGCAAGGACAAACAAACCATAAGTATATTCTATCCGCAAATACAAATGTCAGAGTTTCTTTCATTGAGGTAGAAAAAGAAACTAAAGATTTTGGGTGTAGAGGTTTGCTATTTTATCTCTTGATCCAAACGAATCCAAAATGATGTGACAGGAGATTAGTTATCATCAAATGTTCTTCAGATGACCCTTTTTTTGGCAAGTAAATCTAAATTTCATACTCATTTCCAGTTCATTTCCTCTTTTACTATAAGTTGGTACAATCAAATCATAAATGCTTGATAGTTAACAATTTCAATATAAACTTAAGCATACGATTCATTAAATATAATAACATACTTAAATGCATAATGAAGTTAAAGGACTTACCCAACTTTGAGATACTTGCAAGTACCTTGTCTGCATATTGGTTTCCACTCAATATCAAACCCTAGAGCAATTACACCTTCATACTTTTTCCTACCATTTATTTTACTCAATATTTCTTGTGCAGCATTCTCTACTTCACTGCCTGTTCTACAATATAGAAAAGGCCTTAAAAATTCATCCACGGGTAATTGATTTTCAAGTTAAACTGCAGTAAACCATGCATAGAATTAACATTTACTTACTAATTTAAAAAAAATTTAAAGAAAAATACATTTTTGCTGGTAAAAATATAAATTTTACAGTGAAGAAGGAATACATATTGCCCACTCAAATGTCCACAAAAGGCAATACAGTAAACGTTCAAGTTCTCCAGTTGATAATAATGTAAACAAAATAGGAACTAAGGACCAAAGTGCAAAGATAACAACTTTTGAAAGAAGAGCGAGACAAAGCGCAGTTGGGCAAACTCTGACCGCCCGACGCAGTTGATTTATGATCAGAAGATGAAAACTGGCTATCGAGTCCTTTGCTTTTGTCTTTCATAATATAGTGTTAATATGGCCCTATTTTAAGTTTCTAATGTTGGTTATCTAGCCTGCAAATAAATTTGATAAAATTCCGGGGAAATTGTCAATCGGATCTTGTTGAAAAGAGAAAGATGTAGAGGAACAATGATATGGCAGACATTGAAAAGGACATTGATCGGTATCTGAAATATAAAACGATCTGTTGCATAACTAAAATCAAAATTATAAACGGAAAACCTGAATTATGGCGTTTTTTATGTTACTTCTTCAAATCAACATGCCCCCTTGGTCTTCTCATTAAATTGCTCAAGTTGCTTCAAAATTTGTTCTTTGTTTTCATCTTCAAGCAGGAGAAATTATTTGAGGCTTCAGCAACAATCTAAGGTGAAAATTGATCATAGATCTGCAGCAAAATAAAATTTGAACATCAACGATTTTTGTAGTTAAGAGCCACTGTTTTATCCGATCTTTAGTTTGAGCTTTGAACTTTGGAAGAAACTACCAGTTAGACGAAGAAGGTGAATGTAGTGGAAACGAACGTGGTCACGTGGGCGACAAATCTGGAATGAGCTGGAGACTCACAAACTGCTTGATATACATGCTGGGGACTGCGAGATCCATGGCTTGAGATGAAATATAGGGTGTTGGGATCACAATTCCATAAAAGGGTACATGAATTCAAAAAGCAGAACTAGAGGTCATCATTTAATGGTTTTGCTGGAAATCTAGCCAAACAGAAGAACAAAATTTTAATAGCAGTTGCCCAAATCCAGTTAATATATTGTTTAGAAATTAATATTTACCAGGCAGAAAATTGATTACATCATCCTTCTTTTTTTATAGATTGTAAGTTGTAAAACTGGTACCAAATATCACTATGAAACCATGCCCAAAAACTAGCAGAAAATTGTATTAATTGACACCAATTTCTAACCACTTTAATGTCAGATGAGAAATCACAAATTCCATTGAACTTCTAAGCATGAGTTCAAACAGTGACATTCAGTTCTAAGTTTAACAAAGAATTGTTGCTGAAATGAGGAGCCCAAAAATCCACATGCGAAGCTCAATGGCCTGGTAAACAAGAGTTTCGTTTACATCCAACAAGATGTAAAATAGTTTTCCAACCGGATATTGAACAAATCAAAACAAGCCCTAAAAAAATATAGCTGAAATTCTAACGGCTGCCAGAATTAATTAAGGACTCCAAATCGCATACTTTGAGACCTAGATAAGTTTCTTACCCATACTAAATCACATAGCAAAGTTGACATTCAGATCCGCTATCTCGAAGGCTCGGTTAAGGAGTTACGAAGTGAGTCTCACCGCCAGCGTACCGCAGCTTGCTGTCGCTTGGCCAAGGGAGTATCCTTCCGCCGAAACTGCATAAAAGCTAGACATTGCGAACAGACTCAGTCGCCATTAGAGAAGGGAAGAAAACAATATATAAAGAGGATAACTTGAAATAACAGAATCAAGTAAAATTATCCCAAACCCAAATAAAATAATACACTGTTAATATTTCTAGTCTCACAGTAATACTTACCCTTATAAAGCCCATCTTTGCCAAACACATCAGTTTAATGGAACTGAAAGCATGTATCTACGTATCATTTGGTTTTTGAACGCAATGTTTACATCCGATATAAACACGAAATAGAAGATGTATTTTCTTGTATTCAGAGATGATATACACAACATAATATGTTAATGAAAATTCTCCAGATCTGACGGAGGAAAAGAATCAAATAATAGTTGTTAACAAAATCATACCACAAGTATTTTCAACCGCCTGCTGCCCCAGGACTGCACCACCTCCTTCCACCGACATCCCACGAGGGTCCATACCCACAGATCTTAGGACGCTCGTCTACCCTTGTCTTCGCTTTAGAAGAACCGATCGAGCTCCTCTTCCCGCAACATCTACAAGTCGCAAATCAAATCGACCCTCACATGTTCACCCAAATCGGCTCAGCCAAATCGTATGCGGTTCCGGAGGACGAAAATAGGCATGAGAAGATAAGGTGCGAAAAGTTGAAAAGCATATCTAGAGTGAAGAAGACGGGCGGATTTTTGCATCTTGGATTTGATAATTTGAAGATTGAGAAGGGATAAAAGCATCGACTCACAAAGTACGGTTGCTGATGTAGATACAGAAGAAGCTGAAAGTGAGGAACAGGGAGACAAAGTCATGGCGGCAGCGTGGATTGTGAAGGTGGAGAAGGGGATCTGGAAACTTCGGGGGATTTGGATTATTAGGTCTAGGAGGGTGAAAGCGGGAAATGAAATTATCGAGGAAAATTGGGCACGAACATATAGCTAACAAGCATACAAGTGTAAATTTGTTTAAAAGTAAAAAGCACTTAGATTTGGAGCCGCAAAATTGGGCTAAACCATAAAAAACTGATATTATTTTGTACAATTCAAAGTTGTTAACTTTTTTGGTAAAGTCGACCGGTCGTTAAAATTGTAAATCTTCAATGCACAATACAATAAATTTCGTTTTAGAATTCACAATTTTTTTATATGTTCTTACAGAAAATTTAAATTTTTAACTTTTAAATTTAAAGAGAAAAAAGGGAAATCTTATGAACATTTTTAGTTTTATTTTAGTTCTAAGCTTTATTTTTTAAATTATTGAATATTATATATGATTATTAATTATAATTATTTAATAATAAATACTTATTAATATTAAATATTAAAAAACAAATTATTGAATAATATTATTAAATATAAATATCAATTTATAATAATTAAATTTATTACCTGTTAATAGTAATATTAAATTGTAATCTTGATTATTATGTAATTACTAATGGTTAATTATTATGAATATTTTATTAATTATTTAATATTATGAATATTTTATTAATTATTCAAAATTTGTTGTTAATTAGATTTATTCATGTTAATTAATTATTATTATTACTTACTACTTTTATATTATAACTAAATATTCCTTATTACTTCGTACTTTTGTTAGTAACTATGCTTATTATATTTGTTATTATTTAACATTTATTTATTTATTTTATTATTTTTAAATGTTAATTATTATTATTTGTTAATTATTAATTATTATTATTTAATTATCAATTATAAATATCACTTTATAATACTTAAATTTTATTATTAATTAATAATTATAAAATATAAATCTTAATTATTATAAAATTACTAATAGTTAATCATTTAATAGTAACTATTTAAAATTAATTATTAAAAGTTAATCATTAAAAATTCATACTTATTTTTAGTATGTTTTTCGCAACTAACTTTACTAGTTGTAAAAAAAATAGTTATTGCAAGTGGCGGAAACAGTTGCTAATGATATTTATTGCAACTGGCTAGGCAGCGCAGTTGCAAATAATATGTCTGTTGCAACTGTTATAGTAACACAGTTGCTAAAAGTATATTTTTGCAACAGGAAGAGAAGAAAAGTTGCTAAACATATGCTTTTCGCAACGGAAAGAAAAGGCCTGTTGCTAAATCTTATCTATTGCAACTGCTATAATAGGTCTGTTGCTAAATATCATTTACTGCAACTGTCCTTTATCGCCTGTTGCAAATAGCTAGTTGCAATAGGGTATTTTTCTTGTAGTGGATCTACATTGCTTGAAGTTAGATCTACACATTCCAAGAGAGAGAGTTCATCGAATCGAAGAGTTTAGAGCAAATTCTTGGCTGTCCGGAATCTGGATTTCATCATTTTGTGTTGTTTTGAAGAATTGGTTAGTGATATGCATCTCTCACGCGGATTCAGTCAAGTGTATGAGTTGTTTGATCATAATTTCATCATTTTCAAGTGTTTTCTCATAGATCTACATCATGGTAAGTGTATTTTTACATGAACCGCTGTAAGATATAATCTAGCAACTTAAAACCGGTAATTTCTTATGTTAATTCATGATTATGCAAGTTTAGATCCATTATTTTGTATACTTATTGATCTATCATGATTTTATTGAAATTCTCATGTTTGGATGATGGTTAATTGTTGAATTAGTCGGATGACTTAGATCAGTTGTTTGAATCATTGTTGTCGTTTGGCGAAGATTTGGTCAAGGTTGGAGCTAATTTGGTCAGATTTAGAAGTCGTGTCATTTTTTTGGAAGTCGTGTCGTTTTCTGGAAGTCATGTCATTTTCTGGAAGTCATATCATTTTTTTTGGATGTCATGTCGTTTTTCTAGAAGTCATGTCATTTTCTGGAAGTCATGCCGTTTTCTGGAAGTCATGTCGTTTTTTGGAAGTCAAGTCGTTTTCTGGAAGCAAAGCAATGGATGTGAAGATAACTCAAAGGTTGTGAGTTGATGGATAATGACTGCTCAAGAAGATTGCTTGAGCTAAGAATAGCCATCGGGAAGGACGACTAGAGATATTGGAGGTCGAGAGATTGTTGTTATCGTAGGTTCTAGCAGGCTCAAAACAAGGGTATAATAGAGATATCTAAAAGACCAGATGATTGCTGGTCGAGTACCCTGGGTATCGTTGAAAGGCCTAGAGATACATATCATTTGAAGGCATATGGAGTTTTGCTAGAACTAGGGCTACTATTAGCCCTTGATGGATGGCAGGATGATATGGTCAGTCATACTATTAGCAATGGCTTCGAAGCAGGATAGGCAGTTATAGCCAGAGTCATGTATACTTGGTCGCTTTGCTTGTAACGTCTAGTGTGGATTGTTCGACGTCGAAGTAAATATCTCTTGAGTGCTTGTCTGATGTAGGTTTAGGCCTTCGGGGATTGTGCTTGGGGGATGTTAATATCGATTAGGGTGATCTACATGGGATTGCTATGTCTGATATGTTTTTCTTTGGTTGCTGTAAAGGCTATCACTGTCAGATGTGGGGAAGACGAGGTTGGGTTTCTTCTCTTTGGTAGAGTTGATAGATTGGACTGTTTATCTACCTATTCTCATATACTTTATTGTTGATGTTAGATAGCTGTATTATCAGTCATAAAACTGTTGTCTGACTCAAGGTTTTATGTTTCCTCTTATTACCTTGGGTTGTTCATCCATCATGTTTTGATGGGCAGACTGAGTAGCAGGTGAAAGGTGATGTCTTAGTGGACGTAGCTGCTGTGCGAAGGCATGCAGGAGGTTGGCATATTATTTTTCTATCTAGTAGCCTTGTTTCCGCTGTTTGATGAGTGTTGTAGTGATGCTTCATGTACAGACTTTGATGTTGTATCCAGTGATGTATGGATGATATTTCAGGATGATATGAAAGTTTAAAAGTTTGTCATATGATGCTCCACTATTATTACCTGTTTTATTATAATTTATCCTTGCTGTGAGTTACGACAGTATTGTGTTACCTACTTTGAATAGCTGCCTGACACATCTTTCAGTGCATTATTCCTCTTGTTTAGTGCAGGAGTTATGTGCGGTTGTCACAGTTAGATATTCTAATAAGCAGTCCTGGAAAATGACTATTCAGAACACGAAAACATCAAGTAGGAAAAATATTAAATAAATAACTTGTTGAACTGCATACAAAATATTTCTTGTTCAAACTTTTAAAATTTTAAATATATATTGTATGTGTGTGATACAAAGATGAATTGTTATTCACAATGCTGTACAGTGAAAAAATAGAGGACAAACAGTGAGAAAAAAATGTAATAAAATTCATTGTTATTAAAGCGATGATAGTTAGCACCCATCTCCCAGTTTCTCTCGGACAGTGACATTTAATACATATTGCTACAAACAAAGTAATTTGATATTGTGAGCAATTATATTAAAAACAACAACTAATATATGTTAAATTCCAGTTTAAGTAATTCACAGAGAAGGTAAGAAAATGTGCTACCATAATACAACCTTCAAATAATATTGATAGTCATCATAACTCAAGCATAAAGTTCCCGTTTTCCATGAATACATCAATTCTAACATCTCCACATGCCGGTTAGATTTGGATTTATTTTCCTGTTTAGAATAATCGATGAGTACGGTGGTTTTGTTAAAAAAAACATGATAGAGAAGAAAGTGGGAAATGGTGCGTTAAATATGCAGTGAGATATCATTTTGATGTAAATTTGCACTCAATATTTTGTTGAACAAGTGTAATAGCAGTAAGTAAAATTTGGCATGAAAACAAACATGCACATGATTAAATGGTGTGTTTGTGGAAATAAAATATTGAGTGGAACATATGAGTAACCAATAGTGCATGCGTGTTATATGAGAAAAAAGGAGGAAAAAAATTAAAGTCCAAAAGTCAGTACTGTATGTAGTTTAAACTGTGGGTTCGTGCAATCTGTACAAAACCATTTGTTTAAAAATTACATATATTATCGCCAAGTTTTCACATATGCAAAGCTTATGTACAGTCACAGTAACAAAAGAGGACAAAAGGATGAAATTACCGAATGAAGCATGCGTAACATCGTGTTTCTAAAGTTGTGCTCGTCTACATGCTATGCCAGCTTGTCTACAGTTTTCTTTCCATGCACGTTGAGTACATCGGCGCATATCCTTTTGTGGCTGGTCCATAATATGGTGCATGTGAGAGTGAAGTGAAATGAGTGGTGGTAATAGTAAAGGAGATTGGTGCACTTGAAAATAAGATTAGCAAAGAATGAAGTGAGGAATGCATAACACACATATACATACATGACAGAGGAGCAAATAGGGATGATTGGTTAAGCTTTTATAATTTTGAATCACGGATATTTTAACAACTACTGTCAAATAGTAAAATATAGCTGTTATGCAGCACAGAAGTGTATTGTGTCATTTCATAACCAAATAGTCAACATATATGAAAAACATATGCATAAATCAATTTAATATTTATCTAATTTAACCGATAATACTCAAATAGATTTAAAAATTAGTTATATTTTACCATTAAGAAATTATGAAATAACGTCATACAACGAATTTTGAAAGAAATTCTTTAGTCTGTGAATTCATAATTTTTTTATTGCATCATAGTATGAATCAAACACCATTTTCTTTTTCTGCCACCTCATTGTGCAAATCCAGAAAAATGGTTATGAGCTTAAACTTCAATTTTATTTTTGGATGTAATTTACTAATTTCTTTGAGATCTATTGCTTTAGGCTTGTACAACTTTAACATTTGGTCCCAATTATAGTAATTCTGAACATTATAAAATATCATGGGGTTAATGTGTGTATAAAGTGGACCATTAGTGCATGTGTAAACTGTTAAAAAAAGAACTGATGGCAGAAATAATTTAGCTATAAAGAACAAATGCGAAAGTCAATTGGATTGTTACTTGTGTTGATTTTTTAGACATAGTTCAGAATATAGTAAATATTGGATTGACTAAAGATAATTGTCTATGGTACTAACATATTCTAGTTTTTCCTACACAATAATCATAAAATTTATTAAAATAATATTTGTACGGAGTAACATAATACGTAAGTCTGAAAGTTAATACATATATTACCGTAGTGAAGATTTGCAAATAACTTCCTTAATTGGAATCAAAACTGTCTAAACAATGTGCAAACTTCCAAAGATTGGTATATCGAAACTCAGTAATAGTAAGGTGTTTGTAGAAGACATGGTGCAAAAATAATTATGTTTACAATTGAAATTTTAAAATTTACTTTAAGTTTTCCATGAACTGGTGTAATGGGTTATTGTATTAAAATCTAAAGAAAACTTACTTTATTTCAACCATTAATTGCTTTATTTTTTACCATTTAAATGCATCGTGATTATTTGTATTGAAATTGAAGAAACTGACATGATTTCTACGAAATCAAATCCTCTACCCCCAAAATCCCCTATCCTCCTGTACTCAACTAATCAAGGCCCCCTAATTTCCACCTTTCGCAATTAAGCCCTCTTACTGTTAAGGGCTTAATGGCAAAAAGATGAAAATCAGGGGGTCCTTATTGGTTGAATACAGAGAATAGAGGATTTTGGGTATAGGAGATTTGCTCTCGATTTCTACCATTATTTGCTATCACATTCACTGATAAAAGATTAAAAAAATGTAGGATTAAGTTTATGCAAACTTACATAGAAAGAACACCCGTGCTTCATGTGAGTGACAATCTAATTTTAATGATATTAATGAGTAAGAGAAATTCAATGCAATAAAATAATTTAAATAGGCAGTGGCAACATAGCACAGGTCGAAGTTTAAAACTTGCTGATGGTTGAAATAAGGAAATAATTAAGGATGAAAAATAATTGTAAAACTATCAAAAAAACCATTTAAAACATTTGTTGTGGAAATAAGACCTTAATCACTGTTTTCTTTATTTATTTGCTCATGCTCGTAAATCATGTACCTATAAAAACTACAATTGCAAGCATTATGATCATACGTACAATACTATAACTTTTCCAATGTTTACATAATGTCAGTTAGAAGAACTGAATTATTAACGAAAAATGGACAAAACTATGTATATTAAGCATTAAATGTAGTTAATTATGCAGTAGTGGATCTTTTGTCATAAATAAAATTCAAATGGAGTGTGATTGAAATAAACATAATGATTTACTTTTTAATCGGCTCGCATGCACTGATAATTTAGATGAAAGAAATATAAATTCAATGTAAATGTAATGATAAACTCTATAGCCCAGCGGTTAAGAACTTTGTCCAGGTAACAACGATGCGAGTTCGAAATCCAGAGTGACATTCTAAAAGGGTTTACTATGTGCATAAGCTACGACTAGCCACTTATGTGGTATTCGCGGACCGGGCTAGGTGCACCGGGGGGAGGGGGTTTGCAGCTTCGGTCTGTTTTCCCGTGAACAAATTCAAAAAAAATGATAAACTCTATAGTTATGTTTTCATACTTCATGTAACCAGTTTGAGTTTATTCAGTTAAACCTGATAAATAAATCATGAACACGTAATAATATTGCAATAGACATTTCTGTCTCTATACTGGTTATTAATGGCTTTAAATAGAACTAACTCGTAATGAGTAGTGATAAAGTTAAAGAAAGAGCTATATGTTACTTAAAAGTAAATTCTAAGAGTGAAGATGTACATAGAAGCAGTGTTGCAGCACCTTCCACATCATGGCAGTACTCTATATACATACGTCAAAAAAAAAAAAAAAAAAAAAAAACATAAGTACATGAGGCGGTCAATTTATATCATTGCTTGATGCTTAAAATGCGTCTATGTTCACAGCATGTAAAACATAAATTGATATAATTGCTTTACTGAAATTATAGTTTGGCGGTTGAACTATATGTATTACAGATTGATTAAATGTAATGTTTAACAACCAAATAATAAAGCAAATGAAAAAGATTTAGGCTAACTAAATGTTTAAAGTTTGACATTTTCTTGTAAACAGAAACAACATACTGGCAAACTGTATGTAATTTCTAAAATAACCTTGCAAATTTACTTTGAAATGTAACTATAATATATCTACATCTCAGGTCACGGTTTAGGAAGAATAAACACAGCATATAATAGCAACTAACCTGTAATGAAACTTAAACCTCTTCAACTCCTTGATCTTCTTTTCCTTCATGCTTAGCAGCAAAACTTACACTTTATAATCTCGTTCTCATTCAATCCAATACGTGCAAAATATTGTCTTTGCAACAATTTACATAAAAGTCAGCGGTTAGTTTAAATCCTTGTGTCGTCCACAACAGAGAAGCATGCATATGAAATTTCCTTTTTTTGCGAAATATCACATGTTTCTATTCCTTCGTTCCACATTTTTTTTAATTCTTCAATCGACGGTTGTAAATAAACATCAAATTCTTGTGTCGGATCATCAAGACCAGAGACGACAATTGCGAGAAACATATAAGGAGTTTTCATACACATCTACGGAGGTAAATCATAAGGTGTGACAATTATTGGTCAGGACGAATATTTAGCACCAAATTGAGAAAATGGTGAAAATCCATTCATACATAAACCATGTCTAACATTACGACTCTCAGATGAAAATTCGGGATACTTCTGGTCAAAATGCTTCCATTCTTCCCTGTCAGCTGGGTGTGTTAACATACCTTCTTTTTGTGTTCTCACACTGTGCCATCTCATATGTTGCGCGGTTACAGAAGATGCATAAAACCCTTGAAGTCTAGGATTAACAGGTAAATAATGCATATGTTTATACGGGACTTCCTTTCCCTTCTTCTTTCTTGGTTTTTAATTTTCCTTACATATTTTACAATTCTTAAGGTTGATATCTTCCTTCCAAAATAGCTTGCAACCCTTTAGACATGTATCTATTTTTTCGTACGGTAAACCAAAAGCCGACATCATTTTTTTTACTTCATAATGATTTTCGCACATTAAATTTTTGGGAGGCATATGCCACTTTGCAGCTTGTACAACAGCTGTAAATCCAGCTTCTGTGAGGTTGTATTTAGATTTCATCACAATGTATTCAGCAGTACTGATAATTGAGTTCCGCATTTACAGCCTTCCCAAAGGGGTTTCTTCGCAGCATCTAATAAATCATATACTTTTTTACTCCGACATTTGGTTCTTCTTCATCATTACCATCGCCATCAGTAAATCGTTGAACCGAGAACATTGAACGTGCAACATCTTCAACCATATGTTCTACGAGATTCGTTGTAGCAATTTCATTATTCACTACCTCCTCAACTTGTACAAAAGTAGATGCTAACGGTTCACCATGACAATCCCAAACCAAATAGTTCGACACAAAATCGTACCGACGCAAATGTGTTTTAACCATTTGCGGTATCAAATGCTTTAATAATTCACAGCTACTACATGGACAACGGATTTCGACATCGTTTCCGTTGTTACTTAAAGTGAAGTAAATAAACACGTCAACACCATTAATAAAATGTTCACTTATTGTGCCATCAGCTTCTCTTCGTTTGTATGTGCAGCTTCGATCAGTAAAATAATTGTCAATTTTTCCTAAGTAGATATATAATTAAAAGGTATGATAAAATTTGCATTAATATTTTATTAAAATAATTTTATTGCTAAATGTTATGTTAATTCATTATTTACACTTTTGCTAGTGGGTTATTCTACCTCCCATTACAAATATAATAATGTAATTAAATCGAAATCTTTTCAATTTAAACGATTTAACAAAATTTCGGTAGCACTTCGCTTTAATTCCCTGAACAATACACAAATGTGTGTACATAAGGAACATAAAGGAAGCGCTTTCGAAATTTTGAGAACCATTCCCAAATGAAATGATTTATGAGATTTAACTTCATTATTGTGTTCGTAACTTGTCCAATACAAAGGAAAAATCCAACAAATATTGTATATGATGAATATAAATGTTAGTTCTGTTAATAAAACGAACATTCACATAACAATCATATACAACACTTATCAGACGGGGGTGAAAACACTATAAGGCTTCATTTCAATTTCTAATTGTGCATATACAGAATTTATCACAACATGTATATATTCAACATTCAATCGTACTAACCATACATTATAAAATTAAATATAGTTTTCGATGAATTTCTGTAAAACATAAACTTTATTTGTTTCTATTTCCACTAAACGTCACTTAACAAGTATGAAATCTTTTATATATTAATTCGACCATATATACATGCACACATATAAACAACATAAACTTGCAATACATAAATTAATAACAATAATTGGCCCTGAATTAGGTCAACCTGTACATAGATTAATTAACAACACTCTATATACATGCATACAACACTATATATGCACATATACATAGAACATAAATTCTAATTAATCCAATATTAGCAACATAATTAATTCAACCTATATACACACATATTAACAACACTACACATATAATCTAACAACCATATTAACCCCAAATTACCAAATCTAGGGCATTATAAAAAATTAGGGCTTCATACCTTGAGAAACTGAGCTGAATTGGGACTAGAGAGGAGTAGAGAGAGCCTTGAATGAATTAGAGAGAGTAACCACTAGGTATGAAGCTTTGGAGGTGGGATTCAGATTTGGGGAAGTTAGGATTTGGCGAAATTTTAGAGAAATGGTGAAGTAAGGGAGGAAGAAGCAGTTCAGGTTAATTTCTGTTCGACTATGCGATGGCCTGCAACGGCCTCCAACGATTTATTTATTTTAATACACGAAGAAAATTCCAGAAATAAGCCTTCATTGGAAGTCGTTTCACCTTGCCGTTGGTAGTCGTCGCTAGTCTTCGTTGCTATATACAATGTTTCTTGTAGTGATAAGCCAAGAGACTACATTCACTAAGATGTTGCATAAACCAAACACACCTAAGACTCACATTACCCAACTTATAAATGCTACGCATAATATAATGATGCACCTAACTCAATTGCAAATAGCCATAAAATTTGCAACAACCCACCATTTCGAGCGATTTTACATCGACGATAAATCACACATGTTAGACCCAAACCATTCGATATGGAGAATTGTTAATGAGGATTTAATATAAAAAATAAAAGAGAAGAGAATGAAATATAACATAGAATCTCACATAACATAGAATCTCACAACGTAAGAATAAAATAAAGTAAGAACATTGTTAAAACAAAAATTAGGTTAAAGTGTACATTTTCGTATCAGAGTTAAACAATCATCAAACATGTCAAATAACCGCATTAAAATAATTGTAGACCAATACGTTTGTTAAGCCCCATCTTCTTCTTTAATAATGAGGTTTTCGCTAAACTGAAACAACTCTGGCTAATCCGAGCATAATGAAAAATAATAAATTTGAGTCAGTACTAAAATATCTCATGTAAGTCAAACCAAATAAAATATGAATGTTGTAGCATCAGAGGTGTTTACGAGATTTTCCATGTCCTATCAGTGTATTAAGAGAGTGCATTAACTTAAGAGATTTGATGGGAATTTTCTTCTCCTCAGGAACCGTTAAACTATTTACATGTAATACGATATGCTAGTATAGTTACGTCAATTAGTAAAGTACAATAATTAATATCATTAAGGAGTTGCATTTTTACCTCAACACATTTTTATAAGCATTATAGTCTATATATTATCGTAAACCCACAGTAAAATTGGTGGCATCAGAGGGGGTACAATACTAACCAACTGTCATAGTAGGCTCAGATCAATAAAAATACGACAGGGCACCCAAGGTAATACCCAGCGTAGGATTCTACCTTTTGCAGAGTCGGGCTAGTGGTAGCACATATATGCAACTACCGACCACCTCGAACGACATTCCCATAATCATGGATGCACATCAAATCAAACTGAGGGAATGAGATAATAAAACGAAGAAGTATTGTCAATCAGGGTAGCTAACCTACTTGGCCTCGGCGTAGCTAGCTTCTGTTTTAGTTATTTTAATCATGACCCAAAGGTTAGGACAATCCATCAGCGTTCTCTTACTTCATTCCAGCAACGTTCACCAAACCACCCTACTTCATTCTGGATTATCCACCACATATACAGTTATCAAAGTGGTTTCCGACATTGATAGAGTGTATGCCGACATCCAAGCCCGGTCTCTTTAATAACCAAACGCTTATTTCACACCGTGGTTAGCTATATTTTGATAAATCATATTTAAATGTCATAAATCAATTTATTTCAGATATTGATTTTCATTATCATTTACTCAAGTCAATTCAATATTAGATTCAATTCAAATTTCAAGCTTCATACATACAAAACAGTTCATTATCAAAATCCAAATTTTGATTTTAAATTTCAGTAACAAATATCGTTATTCAAAAAAAAAATCTTTATATACAGTTATTTGGACTTAAATAGTTCAGATAGAAAATAAAACTTTTTAAAAGTAGTCAAATTATATGTAACGGTTTTAATTTAAAATAATTATAAACTAAGTAATTAAATGACAAGTAGTTTGGCTGAAATAGTAAGAAAAATAAAATAGTTAATTTGGTATAGAATAGTTTTATTAAAATAGTTATAAATGATAATAGTTAAATTTAATATAAAATAATTTAATTAAAATAGTTATAAAATATATAATGGTTAAATTTAATATATTATAATAGTGTAAATAAAATAATCATAAATTATGTAAAAGTTGAAATAAAGATATAATGGTTAAATAAAAATAATTATAAAAATATATAATAGTTAAATTCAAAGTTTGTAATTTTAATTAAATTTGTTAAATTTAATGCAAAACAAATTGATTAAAATAGTTGTAAATTAGTTAGTAGTTATATTTTATATAAAATAGTTTATTTTAAGATAGCTATTAAAATATAATAGTTAAATTTTGATATATTAGTTCAATTTGAAATAGTTATTAAAATATAATAGTTAAATTTTTATATAAAATAGTATAATATAAAATATTTTATTTGACCTCGGTGTATGTATTTAATTTTCTACGCCAAGTGATCATTTTAATTTTAATTTCACAAGAATGTATTATTTCAACATGTATTGGATGTCATAGGTACATATCATTTAAACCTTCTTATAATTCAAGTATTCGATGTTCAAGGATGCAAATTATTAGTTTATCCCATTTCAGTGACATAAAGGGTGATAAGTATACGTCTTAATCAATAGCCATCAGAATTAGCACCTAATCAATCATCACAACAACAAATAAACATAACATGTAATCATTATCCAAAACAACCAATATATATAATTACAGTGTCAACTATGAAATATCGATGTTTAACTAGCAATTTAAATTCAAACTATTTAAATATTGATTCAACTAAATGAGAATTTACTGGCAATTCAAATTTAATCCATTTGGTTAAATTTAAACCTATGTCAAATTGGAAATAATCAATCAAAAAATATTTCACATCCATATCAATTTATCACATATTAGGAATCAATTAACAGCTAAATCAATTTGATGTCAAATTAAATTCTCAAATGTTAGTTTAATGAATTATAACATATCATAGATTTAACTTACCTTGCATAGATACTTTAGTATGTCATTAGTGGGTTGAAACACTCACTTTTTAATTTTACATCAAATTTGGAACCCAAATGAACGCCAAAATTTAGACTATCTCCAAATCCAACCAAGCCAACTCCTATTGTTTTGAATTTCGATACGAACCCCATTGAGAAAACCGTGCGTCGATCGGAGCTCATGTGTAAAAGTCAATATAGTAAAAACCCCGTTAAATCCCCGTCATATCTTCACTATATCCCGTAGCACTCTTCTACCGCTACACTATATCAATTCAACCCTAATGAATAGTTGATCTACTTAAAGCCCCGTTTTTTCCGCCGCAACAGCCAAATCAATGATTTTTGACACTGGCTTTAGCAATATCAATATACATAGATTGATTTAACTAGTTCTCCTTTTAAAAAATTAGAACAGTTGTTGTAAAGAGCTAATTTTTAAAGCTTAAGCGCCCAATATAAAGAGGAAATCTATTATAGACATAAAATTTAGTATACATAACCACTATATTTTTTGATTTTGTAATAAAAGATTGACTAATATTAGATTTTTCTACAAAGATCATGTGAGAATGATAGAGAACTAATTTTAAATATTCATTTTTACATTTGATGAACATTTTGCATATCCGCTATTTTCCCGCTTTTTCCCCACTATAACTTTTTACACCTCTGCAACTAAGCGCTTTAACCGCACAGGTAAAAGTCATTGATGTTCAAACATTTGAGTTTTAAATTAAAATAAAATAAAATAAAAAACACCATAATATATTGTTTCAGCGGAAATCACTGACAAAATAGAAATGGCGGAGTGATAAACTATAGGATGTAGGCTACCCCGCTTGCGCGTTTGTCGTCCTCCTTTCTTTGCCAGATAGATACCAGTTCCTAAGTTCTCTCATGACAAGGCGTAAAGCTAGACTGGCGAATGATGAACGTTGGGCCCTTGGGTTGAAGCTGCTGCGCACCCGATCCCTTTGGCCTCCGATGAATTGACAGTGACTGGTACACAATCCTCATCTTCTCATTCGCAGGAAGTATTTTATTCATGCCTGTCGACCTTGCCTTCTTCAAAGTCCGTCTTTCATGATACTCTTGTTGAGGCCTATGATCTTGCTATTTAAGTTTCTAACCACGCAACCACATGGCTCTGTGTCTTGTGATTACGCCCATGCTTCTTCCATGTTTGCCACCTTGCTTCTCTCCAATGCTCAGAATTTTCTACCCAGTTTTGTTTGCCTTCTCCTGCCATTGCTATGATTGTACATTCGTTTGGTACTTTATCTGATCTTGTTCGTCTTCTTGCTCATGTTGCTCCCGATATTGTTGTTTAGTTATTATGGATTCCTCTTTGTAGCTTGTTGATTCGATGTCTCCTGATTTATCGTCCGATCAGGTGCTTTTTCCTGCACAGGATCACAAAATGCGCCTTATTGTCTGATCAGTTCCAGATTCGGTTGGAGTCACCCAGTTCTTTCTACATTGTCATGGGTAGTAGTACTTCAGTTTGCTACTTTGCTAGTGACTTTCCTCTTTTTTTTTCTTTTCTTTTTCATTTTTTAGAGCAAGATGGGTGTGTAGCATGTTTCTACACAACCGATATATATATATATATATATATATATATATATATATATATATATATATATATATATATATATATATATAAACACACACACATATATTCTGGTAGATAGGCCCAACCAGTAGCATAAAAGATTAGTTCAGGACATAGCTAGTCCCTTAATTCAGCCAAAATACATAAACTACATAGCAAAATAATATATACAATCGAAAACACCATAATACTGTTGAAAAGGAACGAAAGCATGAAATTGAGGAGATCCATTAGCGCGGATAAGCTGAGATATTTCCGTGTACCAGGTGACGGAGGAGCCGGAAGAGCATATATGAAGCGCGTAGGTCGAGTGGAACCTGTCTAGAGTTCGAATAAGTATATAGTATAACCACAAACGCCATTAAAGTGTTTCTTTGGCCTGTTGAATATGTATGCATTACGTTCATTCCAAATGCACTAGCTGAAGATGGCTAAGAAAGAATCCAGTTTGTGATCGAGGGGCTAGTGCTACCAGTGTTTAAAGAAGGAGGAAAAGGTTGGAACATAGCCAAGCAGAAAGGAGTTAGTCGCTGCCAAGACAGAGTAGGAGAAGTCGCATTCGAGAAAGAGATGATCGATTAATTCTTCCTGCAAAGAGAAATGGGTACACATCGGATCTATGGTGGTGTTAATTCGTCGAAGCCTGTTTTTTGTGTTGTTGCGTGCATGGATAAGGCACCATTGAAAGAAGATTAAGCAAGGAGAGAGATGGCATTCCATATACGAGCGAAGGGGAAGTAGCGGCCAGGGTGAGTGAGGAATTTATAGCAAGCCGAAACCGAAAACCCTTTATCTAGCCCAAAGCCCAAACGTAGAAATCAGGTCAATCATGTAGATGGGAAGATAGAAAAATGTTCCCAACCGAAGAGATTTCAGCAAAAATATCAAGTTCAAAAATTGTAGGTAGATAGAGGCCCATTGGGCCAAGGCCCATGATGCTAGAAACCGAAATATCGGGTTCATTACAGAAAGAAAACAAATTTGGGTGCGATCGAGAAAAAGGAAGTTGTTCATAATAGATATCAAACCAAAAAAGACAATTATTCCCATTACCAGTCTTAACGTGGGAAGGAGATCTAACATGAGGAATCATGGTAAGGACGCCAGCCCAAAAGGGGAATGCCCTGGAGATTAGGGGAAAATGGAGCACGAGGTTAGGGTTAGAATTGTAGGGACGAAGGAGGATCCAATCCTTCCAAATGAAAGCACCAGGTGTAAGAAGACGCTATAGCCTAGCCAGCAACGCAAGATTGAAAGAAGCAAGATTGATGATTCCAAGACACCCGTGGTCTCGATGTAAGAAAACAGTTTGCCAGCTAACCAAGTGTTTATCTTTTCCACCATTCCAAAGGAAAGAACTTCTAATTGCACTGATTTTGTTAAATACCCGGGGTGGAAGTTTATTAAAGTACATCCAATATGTGGGTATAACTGAGAGGACAGCTTTGACGAGGATGAGATGACCGGCGGTGGACAAGGAATTCGCTTTCCATAATGCCAGTCGGGATTCAATTTTAGATATCAGAGGAAGACAATCAAATCTGAAGAGTTTGGTTGGACTGAGAGGGATACCCGGGTATGTTATCGGAAAAGAGTCAAGTCTACCGTTCAAACAGTTGGAGATGGATGGACCCAGATTAGGAGAGTTACCTAGCATAATGATAGAGCTTTTACCAAATTTAATTGAAAGGCCTGAAATAAGTTCGAAGGTGTAAAGGAGGACTTTGAGGCAGTTGATGTGAATCGGATTGGGAGAGAAAAACAGGATTGTATCGTCGACAAATTGGAGGTTGGAAACTGGCAAATTGGGATTGAGGAGATTAATACCAGCGAGAAGATTGTTTGAAGTTGCAACCCTTACCATTTGGTTAAAATCATCAGCAATTAAAAAAAAATTAAAGGAGAAAGCAGATCTCCTTGCCTCAGCCCACATTTGGATTTGATATGTCCTCTAGATTCACCATTAATGGAGATAGAAGAAAAGATTGTGTTCAGAATGCATCTGATCTAGTTACACTATTTTGGCGGGAAACCACAATGTGCCATTAAGTCAAGAATAAAATTCCAATTAATAGAATCAAAGGCGTTAGAGAAGTCAAGTTTAAGAAAAACTCCAAATGTCAATGTGAAGTGGCAGAAGGATACGACTTCCCGTGTGGTAGTCACACGATCAAGTATGTTACGACCATGTATAAATGCAGAATGTTCAATTACTATCAGTGTGGCGATGACTGCTTGGAGTCTGTTAGCATGGACTTTGGTAATGATCTTGAAAGTTGTGTTGAGAAGGATAATGGGGCGGAAAGAGGCAAGTGTGTTGGCTCTGGGGGATTTAGGGAGGAGAGTGATATTAGCATAGTTTAGTTTCGCGATGGCAAGGGGGTTAGATTGGAATTCTGCACACATGTCTAAAATATCAAATTTGACTATGGGCCAAAATTATTTGAAAAAAAGTGGGTTGAATCCATCAGACCCATGTGCCTTGTCATCTTCCATATCTTTAAATGCTTTCCAAATTTCATCCTAACTGAATGGATGGTAAATGTTTGTGGGAGAGGGAGAAGGTTAAAGTAGATTCCAATTAATATCAAGCAGTGAAGGGGAGGCTTTACCAAGGATGTTGCGGTAGAATTCGGTGAATAAGCAGCGAATGTCAAGAGGATCAGTGAAAGTTGCATCATTGTGCAAAATTTCTGAGATGAAAGTGGATCGACGACAGCCATTTGCCAAACGGTGGAAATAGGCGGTATTTTCATCTCCTCCTTCAGTCCATTTTTCCTTTGAGCGTCATTTTCATCCAATCTCTTCTTGCTTAATTAGTTTGTCCAGTTCTAGTTCAAGTTCCTTAAACTTAAATACTTCTGTCTCACTTAAAGGGCGGGATTCTTCAGGGATGTTATGGTTTAGGATTGCATCTTGGGTAGAAGAAATTTTATATTTAAGGGAACCTCAGATTTTTTTTTCCGCCCATGGTCGAATAGTTTTGTGCAGTGAATGGAGTTTGGAAACTACTCTGTCAGTGGCAGATTGAACCATAGACGGTTGGGTCTAAATTTGTTGGAAAAATTCTCTAAAGAGGGTTCAAGTAGCCATATTATTTTGAATCTAAAGGGACGTTTGGAATTATTGATACCACCAGTATCCAGAAACAATGGGCAATGGTCAGAGGTAACCGTCGTGAGGCCACTTACCAAAGAAAGTGGATGAAGATCATCCCAAACCAGATTGAATAAGAGACAATAAAGTTTGGCCAAAGACGGGTCAAATCTATGGTTTAACGATGTGAAAAGCCGGTTGTTAATGGGAGGTTCGACCAGGGAACATTTCTGGATGAAGGAATTGAAAGCTGCAGAATCATGAGAGAAATTACTCGAATTTCGCTCAACATCAAACCTGGTTGTGTTGAAATCTCAACTAGTGAGACATTGTCCATTGATATGTAACAATACATCTCGGCAAGATTTTCATATTTCATTTCCTTCATGTGGATCAGTCGGGCCGTATACATTTGTGAAGAAGAAGATAGTATCAGATTGAAGGTAACGGAGGGACACGTGTAAGACAGATGTATGAGGGATTATTTGGCAAAGAGACCACGTATTTTCATTCCAAGCAGTAATCAAACCACCTCAAGTTTCGATAGCATCAACATGGCCACACCCAGAGAGAAAAGTCCCACAAATTTGTCTGAATGTTGACTTGGATGGATTAGAGAGTTTTGATTCATGCAAAAATAAAATATCAATTTTGTATGGGGAGAGGAAGAGATCGACAACATGGCATTTTGTGGGGGTCCTCCAACCCCTTGACATTCCATGAGACAACCTTCATTGGGATTGGTTAATACGCTGTGATTCTAGTGTGTTCATGGCAGTGTAGTATTCATTAAGCAAACTCACACCCATGCAACGTGCCAATTTTTTATTTAACTCCTTATTTGAAGAAGAAAAAACAACAATTTCGAAAAAGCTACAAGATCTTCTAAGGAGGGATTTCACCCGATTGATTTTAGAGCTCCGACGAACCACAGCTGGCATAAGGTGCAGAGTTATGGAGTCATGCTGCTCAAGCTCCGGTTGGAAGGGGATTTGCTGGTGTAGGGGGATATAAAGGCCTAAGTCCGCCAGTGGGTCCCATCTAGGCATTAAGTTGTTATCTCTAACTTCATGATTCAACAGAGCAAGGGAAGCATCGTGGGCAACAATATGGTCGTTGTGGGTAACGGGAGCATTTAAAGCTGCTTCGTCAAACATGGCATCATACTGATCATCTTCATCAGGAACCATAGAAGGAACATGCTCTTGAAGCATGAAACTGTCATGCTCATAACTGATCCCAAGAAAAAGCATTTTAGGTTTTCTGCCTGGGTAGGAATGCTCCGAACGGTCAATGGTAAGCTTCACAGTTTCATTGTTTAGCCAAACTGTGAATTGACAGGATGTAGTTATGCCTTCATAGAATTGAATTTTAACACAGAGAAAACGATGATCAATGTAAGACCAGTCGTAGTTATCCTCCTCAATGAACTTTCCCATAGGGCTCAACGCTTCACGAATTGCTGCATTACTATGCCTTCAAAATTCTGGAAAGCCTCTGACTTTAGCCCAAGTTGTTAGTTCAAGAGTGGGTAGGGGGATTATTCGTGGTTGGTCCAAGGTTGTATGAGGATAGTGCCACCAGGTTTGGTCAAGATTTTAAGGAGGAGGGCATGGTTTCTAATAGTGGAGTTGGGACAAGTTGAAGAGGAAGCTATTATCAGATAACATCTAGATAGGCCACTCATCATGTTCAAGATTGGTTGTTAGTGCGAGGGTAGTCCAAAAACCATCGATGATGGTGGCAGTAAGGTATAGGCAGGAATCATCCATATTGAAGAATGTTTGAAGTTTGTGTTTAGAAGATGGATATGGAGAGGGAGACGAATTAGGGTTTGAATGTGGAGAGGATGGAGAAAGAGATTTATGCGGAGAAGGTGGATTAAAGTCTGAATTAGCATTATGATTTTAATTTTGATTTGAGTTATGAAGCGACATATGGTCCCACTTAGTCTACAATTTCTGAACAGCTACATCGTGAAGGTTCTGCATTCGAGCTGGGATTGCTTGTGCGTTGGGATGATGCATAGTGTCATCATTTTTCCTTTGTACCAATAAACTGCGTTTTTTGGGACAACACACGCATGGATGGCCGTAAAAATCACAATTATAGCATATCGTACTGTTCCTGCACAAACGTGCCATGTGTCCCTTGCTTGCGGAACGCATGCAACATCTCTCTGACTTCACGAAACTCGTCGTGACATGGACCGATTTGAAAGTGGGTAAACATCAACGCTTGGCAGGAGGGGGTTCGACATGAGTAAGGTGGAGAAATCGCCACCTGTGCATATGACCTGGTATTGGATGGACTTGGCGGCAATGCTGAATGATGAGGAAGTGATGAGCGAATGGGTGGAAGTGGTGGAGTTTAAGATGAACGTTGTGCCAGATTAATAGGTTGACGGAGGTTGAGATGGTGGACGTGAGTCCTGGGTGGAATGATAACAGAAGGAAGAGAAGCTTTGTATTTGTTAGGAATGAATTTGATGGGAGGGGGAGGTGGTGATGAGGAAGAAGACGCAATTATAAACGGTATTGGAATAAATTTTCTTTTTTTGTTGTTTTTGCCTTTCATTGCATTGCCTTTAGCTAGAAAGCACTTTTGCAGTAATATTATCTATGTTTTGTGAAAATATGCCAATAAAAAAATAAACAGAACAAACCTAGACTATAGTCACTTGCCATATAAGATTCTTCCCATGTCTCCCTCTCAGGCCATTTTCATGAACCTAAACCCATTCATGCATAGAAAACCCGACCTTGACCAACAAATTCTCCCTCTACATCGCACGAATCCACCTCGGTCCCCAATCAACAGTATAGATCTCGGCGCCACCTACATCTCCGACCCAAAACCTCCTTGTTCGACGCTCTAGAATGCCTTGTGTCGTTGCCTAAATATACTACGTCTTGAACCCTACTTTACAAATTCCATTCGATTTCTCCACTTCCAAGTTAAATGGCTATCGATGTTGAACTCCTCATCCCAAGCTCTACAAAACCCATCTTCTAGTATCTCCAACCGTTGCCCAAATAAAAATACGGAATTCAACATATATGATTTTGAAATTCTGAACATTGATTGCAAATTTTGATTGAAACGAGCATCGAATTAAAAAACGAATTGTACATCTAGGTTACACTCATTGAGACCTTTCCAATGATATCAAATATGACTGGGTTTGAAGTGTTTGAATTTTTGACGTTTATTTTCAGGTCTAATAGACGTCGTTTTTTCTATTAAAAGGAATTTCAAGATTTGAGAAAAAAATTGATGTTTGAGAAAAGAAAATGACGGCTAGGGTTATAGAATACATCTATAGGTGATAAGTGTTTGTTGGACCACAGTAGTTACAACGGCCGAAAAGCCCGTTTTCACCACTAAATCAAATTATGTCATTCCATATATTAATTATAGATTTTCGATATCCTTGTACGCAATGGAATTATTCAAGTTCACTAAAATATAAACCTATTGAATATTTGAATTTTGTATTGTCAAATTTAATTGCATTAAGATAATACTTTTACTTAATGCAAAACGCGCATTTTTTGACGTTAACTTCTTAATTACAAATTCATCACTATTATTCCAAATTCAATTTAAATTACAATCAAATTTTGATACTTAAGATTATTACATAATTTTAATTTCATTTTAATAATTCAACATATTCAAATCTACAAATTTGTAAATTGCTTCACGAAAATTTAACTAAATTTGTCAAAATAAAATTTTAAATCAATGAAACTTAAAAATCTGTATTTAATTTAAAAAATTTAAATAGTTAAAATTAAGATCGTTAAAATCTCCTCCACTTAAAAATTTTCATTGCCGAAAAGAACAAGTCAAGAAAATAGAAATCGAGCATTTTAATATATTATATAATCAAGTTATACACATTAAACTAATTGATATATATAAAAAGTTTACATATTTCTCAGGAATTTTTAAAATAGTTTTAAGTATAAACTCGATGTCTCAACTTGTACTATATATCTTCTCGACATCAAAACATGAAAACAAACCCGAATGATGTTATGATATCATCAAAATCATTTACAAGTGACTAGAGGGCGATTATTTATATATATCTAGTACTTATAGGATTTAATACACACGTTAGCTAGGCGGATATCCAAATCACTAAGCACTCGATAGTCTAATCTTAACGCCAAGGACAATACTTGAAACTTCTCTTTTAAAATAAAAAACATACAAAATTTTCCAAATATTATAATTTAAATATTTCAAATCATTTATTTATTATAAAATTTTCAAATATGGAAGATTATATATATTTGTGCAGCTAAAGCACTCAGCGGATCCAATGCGGCGGAGGCGCAAAAAATTGTAGCGGGGATAAACCGAGGAAATAGTGGGATATAGTGGAGGAGTCTAAAATAGCATATAAAACTTGTATTTATGCTTTTACAAATTTATAAACGATAAATAAATGGAAAGTTAACATTCAACTTAATTTTAATTAGTGCATTTTTAATTTTAGATAAAAGCACACGCAAATATATGTAAATAAGTGTGAACTTTGATTTAGATTGACTAAATTTAATATAATATTATAGTATTTTATAATCTGGAAAATATATGTTAAAAATTTATACTTAAAAAAAATAGTTTTACAGTGCATAAATGTCATTTTTAATTATTTTTCTTATAGAATATGTTGTATATGATGTAGTTGTATACACAATTGTATGATTTTTGTTTGATGATAACAATCATATATTTATTATTTTAAATGTGTTTGTTATATACTGTTTCATATATACATCACAGACAGGAATATAATATTTATATTTAAATAAAATAAGACTATACAGAAATTCAAATATTCACACCGTATTTTATTTAAATATAATATTTTATTTCAATATTTGAAATAGTACAGATTTATAACTCCACTGTTTATATATTCTTCACATGACATTGTACTTGTATATAAACTGAATACGACAAACAAATTTGCTTGAACGCATTTTTGAGCACAATAAAATAATATTTTATTTCAAACAAATTTGTTTAATACAAACATCAGTACAATTCTGTTGTTACACAGCTCCTCACTATAGCACTCTGTCTATACATCTCATATATATACAATCACTCAGTTTACATTTCAATTTATAGACACATTGACACTGATACATTGACACGTCTTCATATTGTCTTCATCTTCAATTTCTCTCTTCACAGCTCGATCAGTCCAGTCTTCATACCTGTCATATACAGAAACAAACACACAGTACACTGCAATAGAAATAATACTGAACACATGCGAATATAATTTTTATTTTGAAAATTTATTTGCCTCAAAATTTCAGTGTGTTTCTCATCATTTTTCTGACTCGATCTGATTTATCCGACTGTGTCTAGACAGTTTGTGATACACTATAAATACCACAAGGCAGACAACATATATGTATAGTACAGGAACAAGAAATTCAGTCTGATGGTTGCATATACACACTTGTATAAATATACACGTGTGCACTGCCTCGCCAATCAGCATGCAACTGAGGAGTAGCCACATGGACCTTCTCGACTCAGTGCACATGTCAACACATATCAAAATGGTCAAGCCAAGCCCAAGACTGCTCAACAAATAATAAAGACAAAGTGAAATCAACTTAACATATCACAAAAGTGATCGAGCACAAAGTCAATGATGGTGCAACAAGCTTAAGCATATCAGCCCAAACAAGTTCAAGCATATGTCGAGCAAAATAAAGTTCATGGCATCAATACAAGTGTAGACAAGACTGCACAACAACACAACATTTTTTTTAATGTAGACATGGTTCAGCTTTTTCAAAATGGTGTGCACAACTTGATTGAAACAGAAAGCATGAAGCAAGGGTCAACTTAAATTTTTTAAAGAATGGTGGAGTCATGTAATGCAACAAAGTTTCGAGCTCATATTAATCATTCATACAGCATGTACATGAGTAATGAAGGTTAGTGCACAAGACAGTGAGTAACAAGGCATGCATGACACAAATGCAGCACAACATGTTCAAGTCCAAATGCAAGTCAACAGTTTCAAATGGTGCACATGGACAACACAACAGCTTTAAAATGGAAAATGCATCATTGACATATAAGCATGACAGATCATTTCACGGTGTTTTGGTGCAAACTAGAGAAAGAAGCATGTACATGTGTATTATACATAGCATTTACATATGGATCAAGACAGTTTTAAAGAACATAGCAAACAAGAGGATGCATCATTGTTCAAGAAAGTGCACAAGAATATATATGGTCCAGTTCAGTTTTTTTTTATAGTCGAGCATCATGTGAAATTTTGTTCATACAGTAAGCTATCAACATACATGAAGGCAGCTCGAACTCGTACATATTGCTAGAGCAAGTATGGTATGTATCATAGCATGGTACAAGGCTCAGGTGGAAATTATATATGCAGCAACAATGCTAAAGATCAAAGGTAAGTGAAAATTCAATCAAGTAGCAAACAAGAACACTGCAGTAAAACAACTCCGGGGGCCTTAGTGATGAAGCTTAGAGTGTTCGACACAACACTGGTTTGAAAAAGTTTTAAAAGTGGCAAGATTTTTCAATATTTCCAGAAATGTAGCAAAAGCAAAAATTCAAAGTATAAGCTTGTGTGAACAGTTTTGTTTTCTTTCTAAATCGCATGGTGAATCAAATTCCAAGCATAAATGGAAATCTACTCAAGGCATATATGTTTATAAGGTAAGTGTTTTAAATGTTTCATGTATTCATGTGCTCAAGATATCACAAAGAAAATCTTCCAGAAATCACTGTGTACTCTCGGCAAAGAATAATGTGGCAAGCATGAAAATGATTCATCTCTGGAAAGAGTTTAATGCCCTTCAAAATCAAATTTATTCTCTCTAGAAATTATTTCAATCACACAAGAGGTTTCCAAATATGTACATCCAAATTCTTGTGAATTTCAAATTGTTTAATTGTAATCAACAAGTTTTTATTTGGCATTTTTTAAAGGGGACTGCAAATAATTTTTCCTAAATTACCATATCCAACCAACAAAGGGAAATACACACGCAGAAATCAAAGTGGAAACAAATCAAGCATTTTATTGATGCAAGAATTCTTTCAATCAAAGTCGTATGTTTTCAAAGCCAAGAAATCGTTTTCTTTTAAGAAAATCAAAAGTGGAAACTGCAAGAAATCAGCCGAGCCATTCATATGAAATCAGAGTGAATTAGGGATCGAATTACCCTATTAATTCGCACCTATCATCACTGGCGACAGACATCAAAATCCAACAAGAACAATTCAAAGAATTCAAGACAAAATCACTCACAAATTTTCAGGATTTCGACCGCCAGAGAACAATCCCAAACCGACCGAGTAAATCCACAAAGAGTCGTGCATCAGAGAAGCTATTCCATCAATTCCAGAAAGTCATCAAAGTCAAAATCGATTTGGGGATTATAAAAACCCTATTTTTTCTTTGAAGCCGCCATTTTTTATTCTCAGAGGAAAAGAGACATCGAGCTAAACAAAAAAGGAAAGGGGCCGGCCTACATGGAGTAAAACTAAGCCAAGCTATTCTAAAGGGGATAACCCTTTTTAATTTAAACTCTTAGGGTTTTAAATTTGATTTAATTTGTATTGTTTTAATTTTGTTTTGTATTTGTTCCATCTGAACAGTTTTTCTATAGTTTGTAAAATCCTAGAGGATTCAGTTAGGGATTAAATGACAGTTTACTAGTGTCTGTAAAACTAAGGGAAAATCTGGTCTAGTGGATATAGACCAGTCTAGGGTTTTGAGCGTAGGGTTAGAATAGGAGTAGGATTTGCGAGTATACATGGTCTTGTACGCGGGATCTGTTCTATCACCTAGTAGAAACCTTAGGAATGCAGCAGTAGGCCGGGTTTTGCCGAATCTGGGTATATCTGTGTGTGATTTATTTTCTGCATTTCTGTTTCTGCTATATTCTGTGATCTGTTTATTATTATATATCTCGTTAGATTTTTAATTCTGTTAAAAACTGTGATAAACCCTATTCACCCCCCTCTAGTGTTAATCTAGATCCAACAATTGGTATCAGAGTAGGTATTTTGTTAACTCTAGAGTAATGGTGATTCCTAGTTGTCAGTCGATAGAGAGTCAACCCAGTTCATCTCAAACTATTTTCGATGGAATAGATATTTTAAACTGGAAATCCAAAATGGAATTTTATTTAAAATCTTTTAATATTAAATATTGGGATGTTGTTATCAATGGATTTGATCGTGTAGATATTACTTTCAATACTCGTGCTATGAAAATTATATTTGATTATCTTAGTACTGAACAGTTTAATCTTATCTGCCTTTTTTATCTGCACAGGAAATCTAGGATACTCTCAATACGAAGTATGGAAGATCTGACAACCGTAGCTCAAAACCCGAGAAAGTCAACTCAGATTCAGAGTTCTATTTAACAGGATTTACAAATGAAAATTTTGAAGGATCAAATAATGGAGAATCAACAGATGTTGAAACAAAAAAATTCTCATATGAAGATTTAGTTTATATGTGCATGGATTTAACTAAATCTGTTGACAAACTCCATTCTAAAAATAAATCTTTGAAAACTGAAAATCATGAGTTGATAAGCAAAATTCATTGTTTGGAATTAAAACTTGAAAATGTTGTGAAATTTAAAAATTCTAATTGTGAAAATTGTTTGAAATTAAAAACTGATCTTGTTCATCTCAATAATAACATTCAAAGGCTTGAAGAAGTAATTCTAATTTTAAAAGATAGCGAGATTGAGCTGAAAGAAGCAAACAATTGTTTACCAGAGGAATTTATAAATTTTAAGGCTACCAAAAATTCCAAACATGAAATTGCTGAAAATGATAGTTTGTTGAAAATAGATCTGACTTTGAAAGAGCTTGAAATTGAAATTGAAATTTTGAAGAAACTTGAATCTGAAAGTCGAAAATATTTTGATTTTGAAATGGCTGAGTTCCAAACCAAAATTAAATTGCTTAGTGATGAAAATATAGTTTTGAAAACTGATTTTGAAAAGAGTAAGAACACTGAAAACCATTGTTCAAATTTAATGAAAGAAAACGGTGATCTTAAAACTGAAATTCAATAACTTGAAGCTACTTTGGCTAAATTTTCTAATGGTGAAAAATCACTGAATATGTTGTTGAAAAATCAATTTTCATCTGGAAATAAAAGTGAACTCGGCTTTGGGAAAAATAATGATTTTGAAAATCCTTCAAACTGCTTTGAAAAGAGTCAATATGAAAATTCAAACTCTGATAATCGCAAAGGATTTTTAAATCAACATGATGTGAATTTGTTTTATAATAATCCAATTAACCAATCCTGGATCTCAAAAAGAAATAAAACAAACTTCGTTAAATTCAAACAAATCTGGGTTCCAAAAGGTATGAAAATAGATTCGAACGGATTGTTATACAAACAGGTTTGGGTACCGAAAGATATGAACACAACTGAGAGTGGTTTTACTGTTTTTGTTAAACCACTTAATCCCCTAAACAGTTAGGTACTGAAGGTGGTTGAGGAACTGTTGTGCTGAAAAGAGTTTGATTTCAAGTTGTTCTATATTTCTGTATTCTTTACAGTTCCTTGGCCAAGATATGTTGAGTTAGAGATTCTGATTTACATTGGTTTCTGGTATGATCTCTAAACTCACCTTTGTAAATATTTTCTGTTTTCTTTGTTTATTCCTTCTTTCCTTCTGTTTATTTTTCTTTGATACTTTCTTTTTTGATTTATCACTGCCATATTTTCTTCTTCTGGGCTTCCTTAACTTTAAATTGCAGTACTCATGATCTTCCAGATATTTGCTTTATTTAAATAGAACTCTGATGTTATAATCTTTTTAGATCTTGAATTTTAACTTTGTAAATTTCTGCAATTGTTGTGAAGTTTATTTTCTGATATATGAATTCATAATAGTGTTGATGTAGTCTTGTCATATCTTGAACACTGTTGTTTTGAATTCTAAATGTTTGAAGATCTGAATAATTATTGAAATTTCACACAAATCTGCTGTTTTGAGTTCTTTCTAATTCATTTTAAAAAATCTTGAAATAATATACTCATTACAACACTCTGCTATTCATCAGATGTGATAATTTCATTATTTTTCAGATTGGCTTGAGTATTTTTTGAAATGCCTTGGAATCAGTGATACATCTAGAGTCTTATCTTTATTCATGATCATTTTTGTAGAAAATTATTTATTTGAAATCATTTGAAATCCTTGATATTTTGAATATCACACACTTCTTAAATTTGAAATTATCAATCTTGTGTGATTGATTCATTATATCTCAAAACTTAACATTGATTCAAGTGATTTCAAATAAATTTTCTTGATAATGAATATCCTTCAAATTAGTTGTAAATGTTCTGAATATACTTTATACTTGTCAAAAATATTTGTGAAAATTCTTTTGAAAATATGGTCATAAATATCACTGTTATTTCATGATTATTTGATTTGAATATATGTTTGTTTAAAATCATTTGAAATTATTGATTTATTGAATCTCACACATAATTTTGAATCTGAAATATAACTTGGTGTGATTGATTCGTTAAATCCTAACACTTTCACATTTCTTTAAATGATTTAAAATAAAGTGTATTTTCTAATTTGGGATCATGAAATATATTTTTTTGTGACCATCATCTTGACTTGTCTGCTTGGAAACTGTCTTTGTACTACTTTGATACTGTTCTTAGATAAATGTTTATTTTTGATCTGTCTGCTGCTCTGTGCTAAATTTGTCTGCTTGGGCTTTAAATTTCTGTTGTCTGCGATATCATGGTTTGTCTCCAGTATCTTGTTACATTTTTCATTAATAGAGACACCAATTGGTATCAGAAGTGCTTTATATTTTTTTAATCCCTCTTGTCCTGTATAGCTCTTCATATTCCTCTTGTAATGGATTTTCAATTTTAAAGATATTTATTGATTATTCATTCAGAAATTGAAATCAATATCCAAATTGAACTACATTTATAATTCATCAAAATTATTATCAAATTTTGAAATTGTGATGAATTGTGAATGCAGTATATTTCACAACAAGAGGAGATTTTATTTAGATTTTCATGATGGTTGAACATTTATTATAATATCGTTGAATTGGCAATTGTTTCACGACCATCTTCTTTATCTCTCATCTTTCTACCATCCATCGTGATTTTATAATAATGTGGAGAGTTTAATATTTTTTCTAAAAAATCATCTTGAATAAATAGTGAAAATATTTGTGATGGAATTGTGGTTATACTATTATTCTGAATTAGCGACAATTGAAAATTTTCAATTATCTTGGTACAGTTGATCATATTTCATAATATTATTAATTTAGAAATTTATTTCACAACATTTCTGTACCTATCACACTTCTATCGTTCATATTGGTTTATATATACTGAGGAGTTTTTCATTTTGGAGCTGAAAATGAAATGATAAATGTAATTAATACATAAGTGTTTCTCTAACCTCATTTGAAATCCAAGCTTTGGTTATGCATGGTTATGAGATTACTTATATTTAAGCTGCGACTGATCTCATTTAAAAATCCAAGATCTGGTTATGCGTGGTCAGTGTGCTCTTAAATTAGAAGAAAAAGAAAAGAAAATAATTTGCAATAAATAAATTTTTATATGAAATTCTCCTTGTGTGTAAAAACCAGCCTATCAATCCATTTTCTAATTTGTGAAATGTGTTAAAATTTTATGAAATATTATGATTTGTTGATTGATAGGTATTCAGATTTGAGATTATTCGATTTTGTCACTTAAATTGAATTATTAACTATAGTCCAAATCCATCACTGTTTTAGTGCTAAAGTTTACAAAATTCTTTTGAAAATAATTGAAATTCATATTTTTATAACTCTCCTCATTTTTATACAATTCATTGTAAATCCATCGTTCTACAATGTGATATATGCCACCTGTTCTCAGTTTATTATGATTTTTTGTTTGATTGATTGACATTTATGATAACCGTTCTTCCTCTTAAGCTGATATTGTATTTGTTAGTCATTTTTCATCTATATTTTAATTTCTGTATCCTTTTGATGATAACAAAAGGGGGAGAATGGGTTGAGATTTTGATTTGTGAGTGAATATTTTATAAATATTTTTTTAATTTTCATGTTTCTTCACTCATGCACAGTTATTGGGGGAGTTTCTGTTGTAAGGGGAGCTTTCAAATAGGGGGAGTTCAGTTCTTCACTCTCAAACACATTTATTATATTCAAAATCCTCATATTTGTTTGTCATCATCAAAAGGAGGAGATTGTTGTATATGACGTAGTTGTATACACAATTATATGATTTTTGTTTGATGATAACAATCAAATATTTATTATTTAAATGTGTTTGTTATTATACTGTTTCATATATACATCACAAACAGGAATATAACATTTATATTCAAATAAAATACGACTGTACAGAAATTCAAATATTCACACCGTATTTTATTTAAATATAATATTTTAATTCAATATTTGAAACAGTACAGATTTATAACACCGCTATTTATATATTCTTCACATGACATTGTACTTGTATATAAACTGAATACGATAAACAAATTTGCTTGAACACTTTTTTTAGCACAATAAAATAATATTTTAATTCAAACAAATTTGTTTAATACAAACATCGGTACAATTCTGTTGTTACACAGCTCCTCACTATAACACTCTGTCTATACATCTCATATATATACAATCACTCAGTTTACATTTCAATTTACAGACACATTGACACTGATACATTGACACGTCATCATATTGTCTTCATCTTCAATCCTCTGTCTTCACAGCTCGGTCAGTCCAGTCTTCATACCTGTCATATACAGAAACAAACACACAGTACACTGCAATAGAAATAATACTGAACACATGCGAATATAAGTTTTATTTTGAAAATTTATTTGCCTCAAAATTTCAGTGTGTTTCTCATCATTTTTCTGACTCGATCTGATTTATCCGACTGTGTCTAGACAGTTTGTGATACACTGTAAATACCACATGGCAGACAACATATATGTACAGTACAGGAACAAGAAATTCAGTCTGATGGCAGCATATACACACGTGTATAAATATACATGTGTGCACTGCCTCGCCAATCAGCACGCAACTGAGGAGTAGCCACGTGGACCTTCTCGACTCAGTGCACATGTCAACACATATCAAAATGGTCAAGCCAAGCCCAAGACTGCTCAACAAATAATACAGCCAAAGTGAAATCAACTTAACATATCACAAAAGTGGTCAAGCACAAAGTCAATGATGGTGCAACAAGCCTAAGCATATCAGCCCAAACAAGTTCAAGCATAGGTCGAGCAAAATAAAGTTCATGGCATCAATTCAAGTGTAGACAAGACTGCACAAAACACAACATTTGTTTTAATGTAGACATGGTTCAGCTTTTTCAAAATGGTGTGCAAAATATGATTGAAATAGAAAGCATAAAGCAAGGGTCAACTTCAATTTTTTATAGAATGGTGGAGTCATGTAATGCAACAAAGTGTCGAGCTCATATTAATCATTCATACAACATGTACATGAGTAATGAAGGTTAGTGCACAAGACAGTGAGTAACAAGGCATGCATGACACAAATGCAGCACAACATGTTCAAGTCCAAATCAAATCAGCAGTTTCAAATGGTGCGATTTCAAATAGACAACACAACAGCTTTAAAATGGAAAATGCAGCATTGACATACAAGCATGACAGGTCATTTCTCGGTGTTTTGGTGCAAACTAGAGAAAGAAGCATGTACATGTGTATTATACACAACATTTACATATGGATCAAGACAGTTTTAAAGAACATAGCAAACAAGAGGATGCATCATTGTTCAAGAAAGTGCACAAGCATATATATGGTCCAGTCAGTTTTTTTTTTATAATCGAGCTTCATGTGAAATTTTGTTTATACAGTAAGCTATCAACATACATGAAGGCAGCTCGAACTTGTACATATTGGTAGAGCAAGTATGGTATGTATCATAGCATGGTACAAGGCTCAGGTGGAAATTATATATGCAGCAGCAATGCTAAAGATCAAAGGTAAGTGAAAATTTAATCAAGTAGCAAATAAGAACACTGCAGTAAAACAACTCCGGGGGCCTTAGCGATGAAACTCAGAGTGTTCGACACAACACTGGTTTGAAAAAGTTTTAAAAGTGGCAAGTTTTTTTAATCTTTCCAGAAATGTAGCAAAAGCAACAATTCAAAGGATAAGCTTGTGTGAACAGTTTCATTTTCTTTCTAAATCGCATGGTGAATCAAATTCCAAGCATAAATGGAAATCTACTCAAGGCATATATGTTTATATGGTAAGTGTTTTAAATGTTTCATGTATTCATGTGCTCAAGATATCACAAAGAAAATCTTCCAGAAATCACTGTGTACTCTCGGCAAAGAATAATGTGGCAAGCATGAAAATGATTCATCTCTGGAAAGAGTTTAATGCCCTTCAAAATAAAATTTATTCTCTCCAGAAATTATTTCAATCACACAAGAGGTTTCCAGATATGTACATCCAAATTCTTATGAATTTCGAAGTGTTTAATTGTAATCAGCAAGTTTTTATTTGGCATTTTTTAAAGGGGACCGCAAATAATTTTTCCTAAATTACCATATCCAATCAACAAAGGGAAATACACACGTAGAAATCAAAGTGGCAACAAATCAAGCATTTTATTGATGCAAGAATTCTTTCAATCAAAGCCGTATGTTTTCAAGGCCAAGAAATCATTTTCTTTCAAGAAAATCTAAAGTGGAAACCGCAAGAAATCAGCCGAGCCATTCATATGAAATCAGAGTGAATTAGGGATCAAATTACCCTATTTTAATTCACACTTATCATCACTGGCGACATACATCGAAATCCAACAAGAACAATTCGAAGAATTCAAAACAAAATCACTCACAAATTTTCAGGTTTTCAACCGCCAGAGAACAATCCCAAACCGACCGAGCAAAGCCACAAAGAATCGAGCATTAGAGAAGCTATTCCATCAATTCCAGAAAGTCATCGAAGTTGAAATCGATTTCGGGATTATAAAAACCCTAGTTTTTCTTTGAAGCTGCCATTTTTTATTCTCAGAGGAAAAGAGACATCGAGCTAAACAAAAAAGGAATGGGGCCGGCCTACATGGAGTAAAACTAAGCCATGCTATTCTAAAGGGGATAACCCTTTTTAATTTAAACTCCTAGGGTTTTAAATTTGTTTCAACTTGTATTGTTTTAATTTTGTTTCGTATTCATTCCATCTGAATAGTTTTTCTAGAGTCTGTAAAATCCTTGAGGATTCAGTTAGGGATTAACTGACAGTTTACTAGTGTCTGTAAAACTAGGGGAAAATCTGTTCTAGTGGATATAGACCAGTCCAGGGTTTTGAGCGTAGGTTTAGAATATGAGCAGGATTTGCGAGTATACATGGTCTTGTTTGCAGGATCTGTTCTATCACCTAGTAGAAACCTTAGGAATGGTAGGCAGAGTTTTGCCGAAGCTGGGTATATCTATGTGTGATTTATTTTCTGCATTTCTGTTTCTGCTATATTCTATGATCTGTTTATTATTATATATCCTGTTAGATTTTTAATTCAGTTAAAAACTATGATAAACCCTATTCACCCCCCCCTCTAGGGTTAATCTAGATCCAACAAAAGATATAGCAAAATATATCTGAAATAATGGGAAATATTGGGAATATCCGAATATAGGAGAGCTTAAAGCGGAAATGCTATTTCAAAGGCTATTTGGAAATAGCTTAGTGTTAGAAACACGATATAGCAGGGATATGGCGGGGTAATAGCGGGGAATAAACTGCACACACATACATACATACACACACACATATATATAAAACTCTTCCCTAACTCATTTATTTTATCATATTTGGGCTTTTACCAATTATTCAAATATAACTAACTTATAACTGAAATGAAAAATCATGTAAAATAATATTCTCAAAAACACAAGTTACACGGTTACTTAACATTTCACTTAAGCTATAGTTAAATTAAGTTCATAAATTTACCGTAAGGATTACTAGTTAGATTTTCCTTTTGGTAAAAGTAAACCTTACACTTATTAGAATATATATTTTAAAGTCGTATTGTATATATTAACATATAAGTCAATATATATATAAGTCGATATACCCAATACATGTACATTCAATTAAACTACATTAATAACCTGATCAATATAATTCTTAACTATTATTAATGTTATCAAGTTTAAGGTATCAATATGCATATTTTAACCCTTTTCTAGTTTAAAATTATTCCTAAGTGATTAAATTCAAACTTAAGTGAACAAAAATAGTTTTTTCTTGGCGAGCATGCTTAAGTTAACGTTGCCTGAATTTCTCTTATAAAATTTATTTATCTTCATAAGTTTAATTTTATATATACTTCACACATTATTATTCCTTTTATCCACATAAAGCGAACCTTCATAATTTCACAATTATCTTTTTTAAAATGAAATAAATATCCAAAATATATTTATTCGAAGTCAAATTAATATTTCATACCTATTTAAACTTAGAATAAATTTCATAATTTCCAAAATATCATGAATATGATTTATATAACACTTATCAGGTAATCAATTTTATTTCATAACCATTTTATATGAACTTAATAAAATCTTTATTCTAAAATTATCATGTTTGTATAACTTTCTTAATATAGAATCTCTAATATTAAAGAAACGAGTTTTTATAAATATATTTGAAAGGTCTATTTATCAAAATGTTAGAATTACCCTTTCTAGAAGATTCATACTATAATACCTTCCAAAATACTTTGTTTAAAATTTTTTGTTACTAAGCTAACCAGTTATTCCTAGGTTATCTAAATATTCTTATATTTTATTTCCTAAATTTCTTCTTTATTTAGTCTCGAGGATAATTTACGCTTATGTTTCTTCTAAATATCCTTTTATTTAAACTTAAGTATACCTTTGAATTGTTAAGCCAAACTTATTTGCTTAAGGATAAAATTCGACCGAGTTAAATTACTCGGTAGAATAAAGTTCACTAATGTTTGATAAATTTACTAACAACATTTTTTATATAATTATACTTATTAGTAAACTACCATAACAAGATAAGTGTAACTAATTAGCAAACTTGGTTACTATTGTTTCCTAACAACAATCATAGTCTTCATACTTATATTATTAGAAAACAATTCTTCTATATATAAAATATCATAGGTAAAATTATTTCATTTACCCTTTTAAAAAAACAACTTGTCCAATTAAGGATTTAGAAATTCTTATCAATTTCATGGCGTCGCATGTACTGACTAAAATTCATAAAACATGTTATAAAAAACTAACACAATATAAAACATTTTATAACACCACAAATATGCACTCTCGTATATATGTACTCCCAACTCATATAGGGCATTTGATTATCCTATCTCTTAATGAGCTGCCCCAATAGGCTTATGTTAGATCCAAAATTGGATCTAACACCCGAACTATTCTAATTTGGGGGAGATTAATATCAGAAAAAATGCAAGAAAAAGCAGAAAAACACAAGGTTTATAGTGGTTCGGCGTTAATGAGCCTACGTCCACTTTATATCAATGATCATATTTAAGATTCGAGTACAACCAATGATTTATCTCTCAACCCCACTTTTACAATATTGATTCACTCAGTAAATTCAAGATAACTCTGAATAGAAATAATGGAGATATGATAATGATGGAATCAGAGCTTTGAATTGCTAAAAGATCCCCAAAAATGCCAAATCTGGGACTATTTATAGCTGATTTCTTTAGGCGGATCGTGGTCACACGTGTCACAAATCCCGATGATCTCGGAGGGTTCGTAGCCTGATGGAGAAATGGTCAAAATGACAGTTATGGACAGGTGGCATAAGATCCTTCATCCTCGGGTCGTGGATGACTTGGTCGTGGCCTTCATCTCTCAGCTTTAGGGATCGGATCGTGGTAATGACTCAGGTGTGTATGGATCGGATCGCGGTAGGGAGCTGCGATCGGGCGGTGTAGCAACGTCATGATCCGAGGGAGATAGGAAGACTACGATCGAATCTTTAATGGTGTTGACATGTGTAGATCCATATTATCTTTATATATGCACCTTGGTGGCTTGGTCCAAAAGCTAGCCAACATTTTACCCCCTCGAAGTATGTTTTATCAGGGATGGAACATGCTTCGAAATTTCTGAGCTATCTTTTCACGAAGCGATGTGAATCAGTGGTCATGTCTGTCTGAAATGTCGTATTGCTTCAGGAAGTTGCGTTCCTTGACTGGTATAAATATTGGGTTGTATCATCAGTCATTTTTTTGTTCATCGAGTGATTTTCATCTTTTGAATTTCTGGAGATATTGCTATCAAATCGCCAAGTAAATCTCAAAACTCCATGTAAGAAGTAGCATTTAATAACTTTCGTATTTCTACAAATATGGAACTCTGTCATTTCTTATTCATCGATCATGCTAGTGCTTAGATTGTCACCTCAAGTCTTAGGTCATGATGGACCACCTTGCACCTTCGAGTAGAGTCGTCCTATGGGCTTCGGATCGTAGCATGAAGGGGGCCTGGTACGGGCCCTGGTGGGATTTTCGCCTGCTCGTGGCCCATGATGGCCTGGCAAACCATACAGGACAAATAAGGGAATGCTAAGAGTCTTCTCTTTTTACTATATAAACGGGTTTACTCTCCCTTTTTTACTTTTTCTTTTACTAGCCGCCGCTCTCTTTACCTTTAACCTTCAAAACCCTAATTCTGACAAATCGAGACTTTCTTTCAATTAAAAAGGTATAATAATGATAACTTCGCTTGTATCTCTTCTCTTCTTTTTGAGTATCGATTCGGGTTCAATTTCCATGGGGTTTTTCTTCAATGGATTGAGATTACGCAGCGGTTCTGTGATCTTTAATGGGCTTGTTGTTACATAGTGGAGCTAGAAGAATTGGAGAGGAAAAACGAGGAAGAAGAAGAGGAGCGGGTCAGGTCAGCTCGTAAGTGAGGTTCAGGTTCGGGTCACGATAACAGTGGGATGGAGGAACGTGAGGTGGAGCTGGTGTTTATCACAACAACGGATCAGATCCCTATATGTTGGGGGGATACTGGCTGATGGAGACATGGAGTGGAACGAATCGGGGGTGTGGTCACGGACGGGACCATTCTGTGATCCGTAGCCTACATCACGAGGCGATGCTGCCTTGCTGGCATAACTTGCCAGCGATCAGACGCCCACAATCTGATCCCAGTTCCACGCATTGACATTTATGCCGCGATCCGATCCGCAAGACTCCAATGAACTATCTTTGTTAATGATCTCAGATATATATTAACTTAAGAAATGCAATATATGACAATGGATAGTTAGGCTAGAACCTTCGAGATGAACTTTCTGGACTGAGCGACTTAACTTGATGGCATATCACGACCAATATCCTGTTCATTTAACTAACTTCATGCTTTTCTTATATGTACGCATAGGCACACACTTGCACTTACACACACGGGGAACGGGTAACTTGCGTTCTAATTTTTACTCGCCAACACAGCTATGTCCGATAAACAAGTGACTGAGACACCAAACGAAGGTACCGAATCAGAGACATCAGTACATCCCTTGAAGATGAGGAGATCGAGCTCCTGACGAAATTCCGGGTGTTAAGGAAATAGAGAAGCTCACTGATTCTCTACCTTCCAAGTTAGACGATATAAAACTTAAGAAGATATGCCTAAGACACGGAATTCCCTGGGATGATGTGAAAACTCCAGAAAGCGGAGATAGACCTCATTCTGCCCCAGAGGAGTACATGACTATTAGTCGACTCATGTGCTGGGTAGGAGCTATTTCTCCCTTACCTCCACTTGTTGTCGATCTCTTAAGACAATTACACATTGCCCCTATGCAACTCCATCCGAATGCCTACGCGGCTCTGTATACTCTGTATATTGCTTATACGGAGATTTTACAGACCGAACTTACCCTTAAAGATCTGAACTTCTATTACCATTTCAAGCATCATTCCGTAAGGACTCCCAATTTTTCTTTCTTCGAATCAGTTGCCAACAGAAAAGTTGTGACGGATGATTATAGTAATATAGGGGATATCAAATTTGACTGGTTCTATATAAAACATCAAGCTGGATATGCGAGGAAGTGGCTACAAGCAAGTATGTTTTCAACTTTCCTGCGTTTACTTCGAATGCATGACTTCAGTGCTAATGAGTCATCTTGTTCCATACAGATCACAACTTTGAGAGAATAGAAGGAACGATATATGAAGATCGAATGTCCCGCCTTCTCAAAAGTAACTCATATTTCTTAAAGATTAAGAAATGTATTACCGACGAGAACCTTCACAAACACCGTCTTTTAGATATAAGATTCAGACTTGGAGCGGGTGGCAAACCTTACAAGTATATGCCTCCGACTGAGGGAGAAGGAACTTCTCAAGCCGTAGAGACAACCAACCTTCGCAAGAGTCCTGCGCCGATGATCAATTAGGATGATGAAGATTTAAACGTATACAAAGGAGACGAGGGGAAAGCTGACGAGCCAAAGGAGGTCCTGACCTCTGAGGGGCAGTCTCCCTTAAAAACTTCATCACCAGTTGAGTCTGTCGCTCAGGATGAGTTAACGGAGGAACAGATACTCGGGGAATTAAATAAGATTCCTTTACCATACGATATCTATACTCAGGAAGACTTCGAAGGGGAACCAATTTTTCCTATCACTGAGGAGATGAATGCTCCAGTTGGAGAAAAAGGATTCACACAAATGAGCCTAACTCTGGGCCCTGGTCCGTTTAAGGGGGATTTCACGGGATGCACAAATCACATGCACCATTTATCATAACACTCTTATACCACTGACATTCATAGTTTTAACATGCACCTGTTTCTTTTGCAGGGAAGATGTCTCGTAAATGGTATTATTCTTATCGTTCCCGTCATTAGGGAACACCAAGCCTCCTTCCAAATCCCGAGCATGTTCGTAGTGATAGTCGGGGAAGAGATAGTCATCGGCCCCGGGATTCTCATCAATCTTATTCTACACGATCTCAATCTCTATCAAAGCAAGGTTCTGGAAAGCCTCACAGTCAACCATCACTACCGGCCGGGGGTAAGCAACTTCCTAGAGATTTGACCCCTCCGAAAAGTACGCCTTCTCATATCTAGTCTTCTAAAAAACACCACGAGCCAGAGGGCAAAACCAAAGATGAGGGCAAGATCGTGGAGAAGAGAAAGAAATCTTATGTTTCCTCTAGTGAGCACGACTTGGATACCACTGCTGCACAGAATATTGCTCCCAATTCTGAAATTTAGGCCAGGCTGGAGCGCTTGCGAAAGCAATTCCCTGATATTTTCTTTGAGAGGATGATGTTCGTCCCGGATCTTGAACCGGTCCCCGAGGATTGGGACACAGAGGTGATAGGGTACGTATGCTATGTGGCTAAACAATACGGGGTAATGAAGAAGCATGCTGCCACACTTTCTACTTCCATCCGCCACTTGGAGATGGAAGCAGCCAGAACCAGAGTGAAGATTGATAATGATGCTAGGGCTAGGAGCAAAGCGGAACGAGAACTAGAGGATGCACAAGCCCAACTGGCTTTAGCTCGGCGAGATGCAGAGAATTACAGGTCTGAGCTAGAAAGTGCTAGGGAGTATTTTCGCGTGAGCTTGATTGAAACAGCCAGGAATGGGTGGCTCTGAGGAAGGAAGTGGAAGATCTTAGGGTAATCAACACTAAACTGAAAACAGCACAGGAACGCTTCGCTACTGAGAAAGCTTCCTGGGAGAAAGAGAGGGCGAGCTTAAAAGACGACCTCGCTCTTGCAAAAAAAGAAAAAGGGGTTTTAAATGATCAACTTGTCCAAGCCGAGGAGCGTGCAGCTCTTGCTGAAAGTAACGCCAATAATGCTCTTGAATCGGCCACTGCTGCTGCTGATAAGCTCGCCGAAAAAGAGAAAGAGATAGCTGGTTTTGAGAAACTTTTGTTCGACTACTTTGGTCAAGTCATCAAGACTCGAGACATCTCTTGGATTCCGGACTATCATGTTACTCTGGCCAATATATGGGATGCAATTATCGAAGGTGAGAAGCGGCGGTTGATGGTCGACGAGATTGATGAAAACCTGCTGATGCAAACCTTTCTCAGAGGTGAAGAACCTGAGGCTTTGGAGAAAGGTATACGCCTAATTCATGAAGAGATCGAGAGGGAGAAGATTAAGCTCAAGGGAAAGGGTAAGATTGACGAAGGCTCTAGCTCGGTGGTGGAGCCCAAGACCTCTGAAGTTGAGGAATATAACCCTGATGGTCCATTGATTCCCTTGGCTCCAACCCCTCCAGTTGTCGGAGCCACCATTACAAATTTGGACGATGAGTCGGCTGAAGGTATCTCCATATTCTCTCCACAGTTCATCAAAGCAGTCATAGCTTGTCGTCGTCTCATGGGACAGACAACTGATATGGCCACATCTTCTCCCGATTCACTAGCATTTGCTTCTAATGGTGTAGGTATCAAACCGATCATGAAAGATGCAGAGGAGAAGGTAGTGGCAGAGAAAGTTGATGTCCCCTCGGGTACTAATGTTAAAGTTTCTGAGATTCCAAAGCAAACCGAGGGTACAACAAGTGAGAAAGTCACTGTAGCATCTGTGGAATCTGGCACCAACGCTCCTGCGTATGCTGAGGTTATTGTGGCTTTGCAAGACACAGATGGTGGTCACGGAGATGAGGAAGAGGAAGTTGTCATCACAGATGAGGCCAAGAATGATGATAGTGAAACCTTGGCTGATATGCAGGGTAGGAAAGAAAAGCAGTTAGTTCTTAAGAAGGGGGAACAGGACCCTGTATACGTGCCCCTATATCTAAAGTCGACCCCAAAACTGAGTTGGTTATAAAATTCTCTTCCAAATCAATAACTACTCAGCTTGGCTCCAAACCTTCTAGTTCTCCCCCGAAGTCCCTTGTTGATAAGAGAAAGAGGAAGAAGAGTGACCGCTCTGATGCTGGAAAAGAGGAGTTGGAGAAACAGAAGAAGGAAAAGAAGTCAAAGTCGTCTCCCAAGCATAAATAGAATGCCCTTATTGGCTCATATTTTTGCTTTTGGGCTTTCCACTAGCAAAAAAAATTGTAGTTGTGAGAGTGGCCCTCACTTTTATTTAGCTTCTTGTTCTTGTAAACCTGCTTTTAGTGAATGAAACTCTATTTCTTTTTACACCATTATGTACCTGCAAGTTTACCATCTTTGCGGAGTTTATTATCCTGAATCACAAAATTTAAAAATAATCGTAATCGAAACAATCGTAACTAAATACTAAAGTCATGAATGATAATCATTGAAAAGTTCGTGTACTAAGTAAACGTGTAGAGTTCACGTATGCAAAGTGTCGTATGCACATGCCCCCAATCAATCATTAATATAGTGCCTGGCCAGGGCTTATTGAGGATTGATTCGAGTCATATATGTGTTGCTTCCCATTCCTGGAAATGAGGTGTTCGGGCCCCTTTTTTCTTTCTTGTCCCCACTCGTGTGGTGGGATGGGAGCCCTTGAGTGGCATATGTCACTGTGCCTTTATACTCTCCCGATTCTTCAACGGGGTAAGATTTCTTGTGGCACTAAGTCTCTAGCACCTTTATACTCTTCCGATCCTTCAACGGGTTAGAGTTCGAGTGGTGCTTAGTCTCTAGCACCTTTATACTCTCCCGATCTTTCAGCGGGTTAGAGTTCGAGTGGCGCTAAGTCTCTAGCACCTTTATACTCTCCCGATCCTTCAGCGGGTTAGATTCCGAGTGGCGCTAAGTCTCTAGCACCTTTATACTCCCCTGATCCTTCAGCGGGTTAGAGTCTGAGCTCGATTCGTGGTCTGCTCACCGATCCTTTAGCGGGGCAGAAGTTCTGGGGGCGCTAAGTCTCTAGCGTCTTTATACTCTCCCGATCCTTCAGCGGGTTAGAGTGTTATCAAGGCGGTTTTATCGCGGTGCACCTGAACGCCTTGGGGACGTTATTTTTGCGTGCTTTATACTCTCTCCCTAATCTTGAGAGTTGAAGTGCAAGTAGTAGAGTGATTTACCTCGCCGCACCTTTTGGAGCTTTAGTTACCATTTGTCTTCCGATTTGATAGATGGCGTTTTGAATTAGGTATATTGTGATCGCTGCCTAGCTTAAAATAAATCTCAAAATGGTAATGATCTATTTTAATTAAAATAAAAGAGCAGACAAGAAATAGTACAGAAAAGGCAAATGACACGCGATATTTTTATAGTGGTTCAGTCAAATCATGACCTACTACCACTTTATAATCTTTTGTTCAAGTAACCAGACTGTTCTAGGCAAGTCAAGCCTTCTTACATGGTCCTAAAAAAAGAGTAAAAATGACAATTTCATGTCATATAAGGCCGCAAATGCTGGGCATTCCACACTCTGGGGATTTCATCTCCATCCACGGTTGCTAGCTTGAAGGTTCCATTATCAAGCCTACGTAAAATGGAGTACGGTCCTTCCCATTTCGGGCCCATATGCACTGGGGGTGGAAAGACGCACTTTAGAACCAAGTCTCCGGGTTCGAAGGTTCGAGATCGGACTTTCTTGTTGTAATACCAATCAACTTGTTGCTTGTGCCTCAAGGCGCATAGATTGGCTTCATCCCACTTTTCTTCAACCTTGTCTATAGACTCAAGGAGCAACTCATTGTTGGTCATTGGATCATAATAAGTGGTTCGATGAGATGGTACTTCCAACTCGACCGGAATGACCGCTTCAACTCCAAAAACAAGGAAAACGGGGTGTGACCCATCATCGACTTGTACGTTGTTCTATAGGCCTATAGTGCCAAAGGTAATTTATTAACCCACATGGCTTTGGCCCTCTTCAATCTTTTCTTTAGAATGGATTTAATCACCTTGTTCGCCGCTTCAACTTGTCCGTTCGATTGCGGATGTGCCACAGAGGTGTATCTTTTCTCGATATGATACTTCTGACAGAAATCTCGAAACTCGGTACTGTCGAATTGGGTCCCATTATCAGTTATGACGACTTTTGGAATCCTAAACCGACATATAATGTTCTTGACAACAAAATTGATCACTCGCTTGGTTGTGATCGTGGTCAAAGGCTCTGCTTCTACCCATTTAGTGAAATAATCCACGGCCACAATAGCGAACTTTGCTCCGCCCTTTGCTATGGGAAGGCTCCCAATAATGTCAATCCCCCACATAGCAAAAGGCCATGGGCTTATCATTGTCTTTAACTGGCTAGGTGGCACTCTAGGTATCTTGGAAAATTTCTGACAAGCGTCACAACGTCGTGCATATTTGGCTGCATCCTTGTTTATGGTAGGCCAGAAATAGCCATACCGCAATATCTTCTTCGCCAGCGTTTTCCCTCCAGTGTGATCGCCACATTCGCCTTCGTGGACCTCTTTCAGCACACGCTTGATGTCATCATGGGCGATACACCGGAGGAAACCTTGTCGGTATAGGACATTGCCTTGCAACACATATCGGGATGCTTTTCGTATAACTGCATGCCTCTCACATTTCTTCGTTGGAAGCATTCCATTTATCAAAAACTTCTTTAGATGAGTCATCCATGACTCCCTCTCAGGTTCAATCTCTAGTACCAGATCAACTTCCATCTGATCTATGCTACGAGACTGTAGTACTTCAATTGGGACCAACTCCGTATCCTGAGGATTATCTGAACTAGCCATTTTCGCTAACTTGTCTGCCTTTTGATTCTCCGTTCGGGGAATATGAGATATGCTGTGGTGGTCAAAACCATCCAGCAACTTCTTCACTTTTTCCAAGTATGATATCAGCCTTGGACTCTTGGCCTGAAACTTTCCAGTGACCTGGTTTACGACTCTCTTGGAATTGCAAAAGATGTCTAGCTTTATGATATCCAATTCCTTTGCGAGTTCCATCCCGGCAATTAGGGCTTCGTACTCGGAGTCATTATTAGTGGCGTGGAACTCCAGTCTGAGAGCGAAATAAATTAACCGTTTCTTTGGAGTTTCGAGGACCACTCCGGTGCCAGGTCGTCTATCATTTTTAGCTCCATCAGTGTATAGTTTCAGGCATTAGGATCGAGGAGTAGCTTTGGCGGATCATCCTCTTCGGTTACTACATCATCTTCTGGGATGGTGAACTCAGCTATAAAATCTGCAAGTGCCTGCCCTCTTATCGACCTTCGAGGTTAGAAGTTCAGGTCGAATTGACTCAACTCGATGTTCCATTTGAGCAACCTTCCGTATGCTTCTGGCCTTTGCAGAACTTGCTTTAGTGGGTGATCGGTGTACACAGTAATGGGATGAGCCTGGAAGTAGTGGCGAAGTTTTCTAGACGCAATAAGTAAGCTATGCACCAACTTTTCTATTTTTGGATAATTCCGTTCTGCGGCCGCCAATTTCTTACTCACATAGTACACTGGTCTTTGTACCTTATCCTCTTCTCTTACCAAAGCCGAACTAATTGCATGAGATGACACTGCCAAGTACACAAATAAATCCTCGTGATCCACGGGCTTAGACAGTATCGGTGGTCTTTCCAAATGGTTCAACAGATTCTGGAATGCTTCTCTACAATCGGAGTCCATTTAAAGTTGCACTTGCCTCGCTTTATCAGCTCGAAAAACGGGATGCATTTATCTGTAGCTTTGGAGATAAACCTACTCAGCGCTGCCACCTTTCCAGCGAGACTTTGGACATCCTTAATCTGCTTTGGTTCTTGGATATTTCGGACTGCTGTAATTTGATCTGGGTTGATTTCGATTCCACACGAGCTGACGATGAATCCTAGGATTTTTCAGATGCTACCCAAAATGAACATTTCAAAGGATTCAGTTTCATCCCATACTTCTGGAGAATCCCAAACATCTCTGCCAAATCAGTAGTATGGTCGGATGATTGTTTGGACTTTACCAACATGTCATCAACGTATACTTCCATCGTTTTCCCGATTTGGTTGTAGAACATTCTATTCACCAATCACTGATATGTTGCACCGACGTTCTTCAAACCGAAAGGCATCACCACATTGCAGTATAATCCCAAATCTGTAATGAAGCTGGTATGCTCTTGGTCTGGCACGTGCATGGGGATTTGATTGTACCTGAGTATGCATCCATAAAAGAAAGAAGTTCATGCCTCGTGGTTGAATCTACCAAATGATCGATTCGAGGTAACGGAAAGCCATCCTTTGGGCAGGCTTTGTTTGGATCTGAGAAGTCGATGCATTTACGCCACTTTCCATTGGTCTTTTTTTACCAAAACCGGGTTTGAAATCCAATCAGGGTATGTTGAATCTTTAATAAATCTATTACTCTTCAGCTTTTCGACTTCTTCCTTCAGGGCGACAGACTCTCTGGGCCAAGCATTCTCCTTTTCTATTTGACAGGAGAATGTTTCAGGTTGATGCTTAACGAATGACTCATAATCGAGGGAGATATCCCACACATGTCCGCATGGGTCCAGACGAATACATCCAAGTTAGATTTCAGAAAATTTGTTAATTCTTTGGCTCGAACAAGATCCAGCTAGGATCCAATCTTCAGGACCTTCTCTGGGTCACTATCATCGATTGGTACATCCACAGTCGCTTCATTGGGAGTCGCCATTCTGCCCTCAGGCTCTTCATCCTCTCTGGGATCTATGTCCTCGGGCAACTCTCTGGGCGACCCTCCCAGAGGTATTTTCTTTAGTTGCTACGACGGTTCCTCCCTCGGAGGGGAAGAACCACCTTTTGTTTCTACATCTTTCCCTTTGCGGAGCAATTTTAACTCTGCAATGTAGCATGCTCGTGCAACAACTTGATCTCCTCTGACTATGCCTATGCCGGCATCCGTCGGAAACTTCAACAACAGGCACCAGGGTGCAATGCAGGCCCTGAATTTGGCTAGGGATGGCCGGCCCAAAAAGGCATTGTACGGCGACTCAATGTCCAGGACTACAAAGGGGAGAATTCTTACTCTCTGGCGTTCTCCTTCCCCAAGGGTTACTAACAATTCCACGTATCCCAATTGAGCGGTCGAGGCCCCATTAAATCCATGTGTCCAAACCTCGCATGGTTTCAATTCCTTTGGCTTGAGTTTCATTTGGTCGAATGTTTTCTTGAACAGAATGTTCACCGAACTGCCATTATCCACTAAAACTCTATGAACTATAGCTGGACCGATGGTGACGGTGATCACTAATGGGTCTTCAGTTGGGGAGTGAACCCTAATACTCTCTCGCTCGCGAAATATAACGTCATCAGACATCGTCTTTTGTTGCTTAACCGGAGTGTTATCTTCTGGGTTGCTACATTCCCCTACTTCAAAATGCTGTTTAGCTGCATTCACAAACTGATCCATAGCTCTAAAACTGTGCCCTGCCAGGTGAAGCCCACCAACTATGGTATTGATAACGATATTTTTTTCCTTTTTGCTGAGCCGGTTGTTTGGCAGCAGGTTGGCTTTGGTTCGGGGCTTGTACGACTTGCCCTCTGTCCCTAGGAGTTACCTTATATTCATCAAGCTTTCCTTCTTGGAGCAGTTTTTCAATCACATCTCTCAAATGACGACATTCGTTTGTGGAATGACCATGAACCTGATGAAAAAGACAGAATTTCCCAGTATCACGCTTTTTTTCCGTAGAATCTCTCGGAGGAGGCCTTTTGTATTGGAGGACATTATATGTATCCAAGAAGATGTTTTCCAACGTATCATTTATCGGTGTGAAGCTCTCAAAAGGTCTTGGCCGGAATCTTCTCTGAGAATCATTTCCTCGATTTCTCTTTCGATTATTGTTATTACTATTCCCCGATTGGTGACAATTGCCTTGATTCTTGTTCCTGACATTAACTTCAACTTTTACTGAGCTATCTCCCATTTGCTTAATGGCTACATTACTTGGAATATCCTCTTTATCAGCAGCTTTCCTCTTTAGGTTGCCGTAAATTTCCTCTCGATGCACGCGGATGTTGGCCTTTTCGTAAAATATCTCTTTGGTCAACGGTGGTTTACCAGCCAGGTATCTTCCCAACTCAGTACCCTTATCCACTCCGTCAATCAGAGCCATCAAAATAGTTTGTTCATGGGGATGTCTAACCTCTGTGACCGCTAAATTGAAGCGATCTGAATAGGACCTCAAAGATTCGTCCGGACGTTGCTTAATGAGGGACAGCTCAATGACGGTCTTAGATCTCTGGGTATGTAATCAGAACTGATTTACAAATTGTTAACTTAATTCCCTGAAACTGTAGATCGATCGCGCTGGCAAACGAATGAACCACATTAACGCCATATCCTCCAGGAATATTGGGAATGCCTTACACTTCACGGCATCGGAAGTGGCGGCTGCATTCATGTACCATGAATATCCCATCAGGTGTTGAACTGGATCAGCCTTTCCCACATAAAGGTTCATAGATGGCATGTTAAATTTCCTCGGGAATCGAACCTCTAAAATATCATCTGTAAAAGGCGAATGACTACGGCCTATACCCCAATCTTCGGTTCTTTGTCCGCGACTTTCCACCATCATTTGCCTGATCATGGCTTCGACATCCGCATGGGTCAAAGTGGATTCGGGATCAACATTTCTTACCCGGCGAGCCCCTCCAGCATTTCTTTGACGTGCTGCTACAAGGTCTGGGTCCTGGACAGAACTCCCTTGCCCCCTATTGCCGCGATCAGTCGCACGACGAGCAGGAGGAACAAATTGATTCTGAGCAGGATCAATAACGCCTCTATTCCTAGGCGGCAGGATGGGCTTATTTAAGTTACGGTCATTGGTTTCCTGATTAAGCACTTCTATATTCTCAGCCCTTTTCAAGGGAGGTCATCGCTGGTTTATCCAAGATTCTTCAGACGAGGATGTATGTTCCGGGGATAAAGGGTAAGTTGGAGGTGGCGAAGTCTGCCTTTGAATATCGTCAATTCATCTTCCCAAGGCAGTAATATTCTGACGCAGCAACGAGCTCTACTGCCTTTGAGCGACCAATTCATCAGTTTTCCTATCTAATGCTTCAAGTATCCGAGTCAGATGTCCTTCGGTAACTAGAGCAGAAGGTTCGAACTGGTCATCTTCATCTTCTCTTATATGCAAGGAACTTGAACCGGGTTGAGTAGAAGTAACAACACGAGCGGAATGAGCCATAATTTCCTTCCCAGGTCGGGTAGTAGTTTGATTGTCAGTTCGGATCGTGGTCCTCCTAGGATGGTGGCTCGTGGTACCCCCTTGACGTTGGTTCGTGGTGATAGGTGCAGGAGGGATCGCGACGTGGTCCTGCGATCGGGTAGTGACTCCTTCAGCTGTCTGGTTCGTTACACCATCACTGGATCGGATCGCCCCTACATTACCATGATCCGAGAGCTCTTCTTCGACCTGTTCATGCATGCTTTCTTCAATTGCTTCGTTAGCAGCTTCATTCACCTGCGAAGCTCTTACTTCTTTAGACTTCTTTCCACCCATGATATTTGAGCTTTACTGAAATCTTCAAAAATCGAAACAGTGGAGTTTTGGATTGTTTTCTCTGGACTTGACTATCCAAACAATAGAACTACAATCCAATATGCTGAGACTCAGGTTCTTAGTGAAAGCACCAAAATGTTAGATCCAAAATTGGGTCTAACACCCGAATTGTTCTAATTTGGGGGAGATTAATATCATAAAAAATGCAAGAAAAAGCAGAAAAGACACAAGGTTTATAGTGGTTCGGCGTTAATGAGCCTACGTCCACTTTATATCAATGATTATACTTAAGATTCAAGTACAACCAATGATTTATCTCTCAACCTCACTTTTACAATATTGATTCACTCATTAAATTCAAGATAACTCTGAATAGAAATAATGGAGATATGATAATGGTGGAATTAAAGCTCTGGATTGCCAAAAGATCCCCAAAAATGCCAAATCTGGTGCTATTTATAGCTGATTTCTTCAGGCGGGTCGTGGTCATACGTGTCATAAATCCCGATGATCTCGGACGGGTTCGTAGCCTGATGGAGAAATGGTCAAAATGACAGTTATGGACAGGTGGCATAAGATCCTTCATCTTCGGGTCGTGGATGACTTGGTCGTGGCCTTCATCTCTCAGCTTCGGGGATCAGATCGTGGTAATGACTCAGGTGTGGATGGATCGAATCGCGGTAGGGAGCTACGATTGGGGGGTGTAGCAGCGTCACGATCCGAGGGAGATAAGATGACTACGATCAAATCTTTAATGGTTTTGACATGTGTAGATCCATATTATCTTTATATATGAATCTTGGTGGCTTGGTCCAAAAGCTAGCCAACGGCTTATGTGTTCTCTTAACTTAATCTCTCATACCAATTGTGATGACCTTTCATTTCGTGCGATTTTAGATTGACAACAAACCATACATGTCAGACCCAACTATTCAAAGTGGTGAATCATTAATCAGTATTTAATATAAGAAATAAAAAGAAGAGAAAGAAATAGAGCAAGGAGTCTCACGATGAAAAGACAAAATATAATAAGAATGTAATTAAAACAAAATTATGTTTGTAGTACACATTTTCGATATCAGAGTTAAACATTCATCAAACCTGCCAAATAATTATAGCAGAATAATACTAGATAAATACATCTTCCTAATGAGATCTTCGCAAACGTTAATCAACTCAAGCTGACCCGAGCATAATAAAAAATACACTTGAGTCAGGACTAAATATCTCATGTAAGTAAAATCAAACCAAATGAAATATGACTGTAGTAGAATCAGAGATGTTTATGAGATTTTCTATCTACTATCAGTGTATAATGTGCGCATAATAAAGAGATGTCATAGTAATTTTTATCTTCTAGGGATCTGTTAAAATATTTACATATAAAAAATACACTATTGAAGTAATTTCTATCAATAAAGTACAATATTGAAAATAGAATTAAGGAGTTACATTTTTATATTAACACGTTTTTAAGCATTATAGTCTATATAGTTCTGTAAACCTACCATAAACTAGTAGTGGACACTCCATGAGTACAATACAAACAAAAATCATAATGGATCCGATCAGGATAAAATAGTTGTAAATATATAATAGTTTGTTTTTTAGCAAAGCCGACCAGTTCATATAGTAATCTGTAACATTTTTATTATAATATATAATAAATACAGAAAAGTATAGGAGTTTGATAGATTGCTTAGCTACCACAAACAATTTTTTTAGTGGACTGCCCACTTCAACTAGACTAGCTTAAAATATACAAGCTATACAATATGTCTAGACTTCTCTAAAATAACCTATAGAGATAGACTATAACAAAAACTAACTTACGCAATTGCTAATAGGAAATCACATGACAATTTGATAAACACCTCACTGAGTCTAAAATAACACATAGAAGCTAAGTACAAACAGCAACAGCAATACAGCCTTTATCATCTCATACCGTCACTATAAACGAAAACTTAACATATACAAAAGCCATATGACCACTAGCATCGAGCCTCGAACTCAGAAATAGCTTGACATGATAACAAGATTCCACAGGGAGAACCACATAGCATTTGACATGAGCAACAACAAGAGTTGTAACAGAATTGTATAGGATCAGCGAAAAAACATCCACATGCCTAGAATGGCACTGTTGAATAGACCTGTCAAAATATGACCCACCCTTTTACCCAACCCATTTTACCCTAATTACAACCCTATCGGGTCAACCCTTTTATAATTTTTTATTAAATGAATCATAAAAGGGTTGACCTTTTTTTATAAGGGTTACAAATGGGTAACCCACTTACCCAAATAGTAAAAAAGTAATACTTTAAAATAACGATTTTTAAATGTAAAAAGGTCAAAATTACAAAAATACCCTTTATTTTGGAAAAAGTGAGAAAAAGAAATAATTCAAAAAATCCAGAAAATTATGAAATGAGAATTAAAAAAAATGAAGTATTCGAAAAAAATGATTTTTAAAGCTAAAATGACCAAAATTACGAAAATACCCTCCATTTTGAAAAAAGTGAAAAAAATTCAAAAAATCCAGAAAATTACGAAATGAAAAGTAAAAAAAGAATTATTCGAAAATTACGATTTCTAAAGTTAAAATTGAAAAAATTACGAAAATACCCTTTATATTGGAAAAATGAAAAAAATTTCAAAAAATCCAGAAAATTACGAAATGAAAAGTAAAAAAAGAATTATTCGAAAATTACGATTTCTAAAGCTAAAAATGTAAAAATTACGAAAATACCCTTCATATTGGAAAAATGAAAAAATAATGAAAAATTTTCAAAAAATCCAGAAAATTTTGAAATGAAAAGTAATAAAAGAATTATTAGAAAATAATTATTTCTAAAGTTAAAAAGGCCAAAATTACGAAAATACCCTTCATTTTGAAAAAAGTGAAAAAAATAAAAAAATTCCAAATAATCCAAAAAATTACGAAATGAAAGGTAAAAAAAGAATTATTCAAAAATTACGATTTCTAAAGCTAAAAATGTAGAAATTACGAAAATACCCTTCATATTGGAAAAATGAAAAAATTTCAAAAAATCCAGAAAATTATGAAATGAAAAGTAATAAAAGAATTATTCGAAAATAATAATTATTAAAGTAAAATAAGGTCAAAATTACGAAAATGCCCTTAACGTTGAAAAAGTGAAAAAAAAAAAAAATTAAAAAATCCAAAAAATTACGAAATGAAAAGTAAAACAAGAATTATTCGAAAATTACGATTTTTAAAACTAAATATGTCAAAATTACGAAAATGCCCTTCATGTTGAAAAAAGTGAAAACAATAATAAATTTAAAAAAATCCAGAAAATTATGAAAAAATAATAATTTTTTATACTTTTCATTTCGTAATTTTCTGAATTTTTTTCACTTTTTTCTACTTTTTCCAAAATAAAGGGTATTTTCGTAATTTTAGCATTTTTAGCTTTAAAAATCCTTATTTTTAATTAATTCTTTTTTTACTTTTCAATTTGTAATTTTCTGGATTTTCTGAAATTTTTTCATTTTTTTTCACTTTTTCAAATATGAAGGGCATTTTCGTAATTTTACAATTTTTAGCTTTAAAAATCGTTATTTTAAAATAATTCTTTTTTTACTTTTCATTCCGTAATTTTCTGGATTTTCTGAAATTTTTTCATTTTTTCACTTTTTCAAATATGAAGGGCATTTTGGTCCTTTTAGCTTTAAAAATCATTATTTTCAAATAATTCTTTTATTACTTTTCATTTCATAATTTTCTGGATTTTTTGAAAATTTTTCATTTTTTTTCATTTTTCCAATATGAAGGGTATTTTCGTAATTTTGGTCCTTTTAGCTTTAAAAATCATTATTTTTGAATAATTTTTTTATTGCTTTTCATTTCATAATTTTCTGGATTTTATGAATTTTTTTCATATTTTTCAAAATAAAGGGTATTTTCGTAATTTTGGCATGTTTAGCTTTAAAAATCGTTATTTTAAAGTAATATTTTTTAATATGTGGGTTAAATGGGTAACCCACATAATATGTGGGTTGGGTCAGGTAAAACGTTATGGTAAAATGGTCAAAATAAAAGGGTTGCAAAATGATAGGGTCAAAATTTACTTGACCCTTATACGATCCTAAATGACCCATTTGACACCCCTACTGTTGAACTCTTCCATTGCTAAGGCAATCGCCGAGGAGATGAACTAGTAGATGGTTCTTAACATAATAAAAACAATTCAATACCACAACGTGGAGCATAAATCTCAAGCCTACCACCCCAAAAACACCTCACAAACTAGATAAATAGATCCAAATAATAACCAACTAAATCACCCAGAACAATAGGAGATGCAAACCACAAGCTTTCAGAATACACATAAATCACTTGACCAGAAAAATTATTACAGGACCAGAAGTTTACCAAGCCTTGCCTCACGAGCAATAAACAGTCTCGATAGGAGGCGTTGCTGATAAAGAGATCGACAGAGAAGTTTCCAGAAAAGGACCATATTTCTACGCTAGATCCAAACACCGATGGATCATCAGAACTAGAGGAAAAGGCGATTGAGTTAAATCATAAAATAGATCCACGTTGATGGCTATCCACACTAAACCTATATATGATAGTTTAAATTCTATATAAAATATTTAAATTTAAAATAATTATTGAAATATATAATAGTTACATTATATATGACAAACAAATTCAAGATAGTTATTAAAATTTAATAATTAAATTTTTATACAAAATAGTTTAATGTAAAAATATTTCATTTGACCACGCCAAGTGATCATTTTAATTCAAATTTCAATTTCACAAGTAAATATCATTTTAACTTGCATCGGATGTCGCAGGTATATATATTATTTCAACCTTTTTTTAATTCAAGTATTTGATGTCTAAGGACACAAATTGTTGGATTATCAGTTTTTATGATATAAAGGGTGACAGGTGTACGTCATAATCAGTAACCATCAAGATATAAAATCCAACCAACCATCACGACAACAAATTAACAAAACATGTCATCTTTATCCAAAACAACCAATACACACACACACACACACACACACACACATATATATATATATATATTGAAATTGAAATTGTGCACTTTGTTTCCAACGAGTAGGTTAAATCGTGCAGAGTAGGATTCGAACCTATAACATCTCGCATCATTTCATAGTATCATAACTACTTGGACAATGAACCTTGTCACAACCAATATGCATTCATACATATGTATACATATACATATATACATACATATATATATACACATATATGTGTGTGTGTATATATATATATATATATATATCACAACCCAAGTGTTTTAATACTAACAGCATAGGTAGCCTAGAGGAAGAAATTCAATACTTGAACGATTAGCGACACTTGTTGAAGTTGATGGTAGAGGTCGACAAGATTTGCCTCAAAACCACAGTATGGAAGACATAGAGAGAACGAAATTCATGTACTTCTAAGCAGAAAGAGAAATACGCATTAGCTAATTTGAGTTTGATTAACATAGAAGCCGCTGTTATAATTGGAAGAATAAAGTCGAAGATCCTTACTGGTGTAGGGGAACAAATATTATTGCAATCGGAGAAGTGAAGCTGGAAGGCAGCGACTGGAGGAATTCGACGAGAGAATTTGAAGCATCATGAAATTTCTGCGCCCTAATTCTAAAATTTCATGCTTTGTAGAGAATGTAGATGAAAAACGGAACATTAGATGTATTATGTTTGTATCGTATCTGTATGTTATGAACGGTTTGTATCATGAGCCGAATAGCCTGTTTATGTGGAGCAATAAAAATTAAGCCAATTTAAGAAAACAATAACAATTATGAAATGTCAACGTTTAATTAGTAATTTAAGTTCAGTACTACTTAAATATCGATTCAACTAAATGATAATTTATTAATAATATAAATTTAATTCATTTAGTCAAACTTAAACCTATATCAAATTGGAAATCAGTCAACCAAACAACATTACACATTCATGTCAATTTATCACACATCAGAGGTCAATTGGCAGTTAAATCAATTCGATTTCAAATTAAATTCTTCAATGTCAGTTAAATGAATTATAACATATCATAGATTTAATTTAACTTGGATAGGTATTTTAGTACGTCATGAGTGGGTTAAAACATCCACCTTTTGATTTTACATCAACTCTGAAATTCGAACGGATGCCAAAATTTTGAATGCATCCAAAATTAATAAAATCAAATCCATATCGTCCAGAATTTCAATATGAACCTAATGGAAAAACTGCATGTCAATCCGAGCTCGTATGGAGAAGTTGTTGATTTTCAAACATTTGAATTTCAAATTAGAATAAAATAAGCAAAATGAATCCAACCTATAACCACTTTCCATGTCATCTTCTTGCTGTGCTTACTGCCCAGTTAATTTCCACAAACCCTAACCCATTTATGCATAGAAAACACGACTTTGACCATCAAGTTTTCCTTCCACGTTGCACAAGTCCACCTCAGTCCGTCATCGATTGCCATAGATCAACACCGCCTACATCTTTGACCCAAAACGTCCTTGTCTGGTGCTCTAAAATGTCTTACGCCAATGACAAAATATTCTGCGGTTTGAACCCTAATTTACAAATTTGGGATGACTCCTCAACCTCTAATTCAAACGTGAACTCCTCGTACCAAGCTACGTAAAACCCATCTTCCAATTTCTCCACTCATTGTCTAAATCAAAAATCCTTAATTTGACATATATGATTTTGAAATTCTAAACTTTAGCTGTACATTCTGATCGAAGAAGCATCGAATTAGAAAAACAAATTGTAGATCTAGGTTAGCTCATCAAGACCTTTCTGTTGATATCAAATATGACATGGTTTGAAGAGTTTGAATTTTTGACTTTGATTTTCATGTCTGAGAAATGCTAAATTTTTTCTAACAAAATGAATTTTGGGGTTTGAGAAGAAATATGATGGAAAATGATGGTTGTGGTTATTGGAAAATGCAATATATGTAGGTGATAATGTGTTTGTCTGGCCTCGATGGTTACAACAGCCCAAAAACCCATTTTTACTACTAAATTGAATTGCATTGTTCCATATATCGAAATATAGATTTTTCAATATTTTCAAATGCGATGAATTTATCGAAATTCACAAAACACAATCCTGCTCAAGTTTTAAATTTTGTGTTGTCAAATTAAACTACAATAAAATACTATTATTATTTAACACAAAACATCCATTTTCTAACATTAACTTCTTAATTACAAATTCATCACTACTATACCATATTCAATATAAGTTACAACTAAATTTTGATAATAATCCAAAAATATTAAGATTTAAATTTATAAATTACATCATGAAAAATTAACCAAATCGGTATAAATAAAGTTTTGAATCAATAAAATTTATGTTCAACTTAACAAGTTTAAATGGTTAAAATTTAGGTCGTTACAAAAATATAGGCAAACAGACATTTAAAGTCACAATATCAAGGAATACTCTATGTTATGAAAGATAAAAACAAATGCTTGTTACAAGCATGACATTCAGCATGAATGACTTCTTAAAGTCCAGAACTCCAAGAAAAAAATGATGCTTGAGCAAAAGAATACCTTTCAAGTCTAAATCATGCCAACAACCATGTTAGATTCATTAGTTGCCATGATCCAACCAAATGATAAAGTAGAAAATTAACAAAGACATAGGATCTATCTTCATATTCAATACATGAAAGTAGTTGTCTAACAAAGCTGTTTGTTGTAAGAATTTTGAACACCATAAAGGAAAGTAGAACCAATATAATAGCAGCCATAAGCTCAATTGCACATGCCAGTCTAAATGCATCACCCTCATTTTTGGTGGTATACATACATATATGCACAAATATACATATATACATACATACATACATACATGTATGTGTGTGTGTTTGTTTGTGTACATTTCTTTTATAGGTGTATAGCTGTCCTCATCAAAAGGTAGAGAATATTAAATCATACCTTTATGGATTTTGATGAGAAAACTATATATCTCTATGCCATTGTACAAGTTGATCTTTAAAGGATAAATCAATAATAAAGACCAAGGAAAAAACCAGCCGATATGCTCAAGCAGTGAAGACCACTATCAAAAGATTTGTTATGTTTTGTAAGTCTATGTAGTTTGTAAAATATCTTTTGATGATATATAAACATGGATTTTTTTTAATCATTTTTAAAGTGATTTCTGAATTTAGTTTAATATTTTTGAATTTTGTCAGGAGTTAGACATCTGAACCTTAAACTCAGATAATTAAATAAAGCTCAAGTTGTCAGGAAGATTATGTAAAGAGCCAAACATTTGGCTTGAATATCCAAAGTTCTAAGATACTAGAAGCCTCAATTTCTTAGCCATTCACACATCCAGTTCGTTTAACTACACATTTAATTATGGTATCAAACGTCTGATCAAACCAACAAGATGTTCATATCAAGGCCGAATAAAATATTTCTTTTTTGGATAATAACCAAACGTCTAAGGGTTAAAGCAAGATGTCTAAGATATTTTAAAGATGTTTTTGACAAATATGACTGGACATATAATTATGTAGGCTAGACATCTGAATTAAGTTAAAAATGACTTATTCTAACTTGGAACTTGTTCGTAAATATGTGTATGTTCAGTTGGATGGAAGTATGATACGTTTTATGCTATTTTTCAATATAGAAGTCAGAATTTTGAGTGGAATATTCACATATCTAAAAAACCCTGAAAGGACTATAGTATTGAACATTTTTTTTAAAAGAAATGCTATATCTTTAATTAAGGGATGTTATTCTTTTAATGGTCATAACTCCTTAGGAAATCTTTAGTTTAAGATAAATAGACATAGGATTTACTCTTTAATTTTGATTTTTGCTCTCAGGTCTTTGATCTTTAATATTCTTTGTCAAATAAAAAATGTTCAAAAGTTATTTCCTACTTCCTAAATTTCGCAGTTTCAATTCGCAATATTTAAATGATATTATACTAAGGGTGTACTTGAGCTTGACTTATCCATGTTGTGAAGAATATTTGAATTCAGTAAGAAAAGACTCTTCTTTAGAGTTTTGTAATGTACAGTATAGTTGCTCAGGCGATTGTAGGCATATTCCTTCTAATAAGTTAAGAGTTTATAGATAATGAGATTCCTAAGAAGTGCTTAGGAATTGGATGTAGGACGAAAGATATGAACTATACTTATTTATTATTGATGCAGCATAGAAACTCTTGGGTTTAGTGGACAGTTGTTTCGACAGCAACAGATTATACAGCACAAGAATGTATGTGTTTGGTGGACAGTTGTTTGGATACCAACAACTTTAGTGTCAGTTTGGAATGAAGTGGTTCTCAACATCAAATAAGCTTCTAAGCTATTTTTCTACTTCTGGTTCCTTGGTTTCGTTATTGCTACTCAGTTGGTCTTGGTATCGTTTCTATAATCGGCTTTTATAATAAAGCTCCTTGGAAGCTTTCGGGTTCGCTTTCAATCTAAATAGGATTTGCTTTCGGCTTTCGAAATAAGCTGATATAATACCGCTATTGGTTACAACAGAGTAGTTTGGTTGGTTTTAACTTTCCGGTGTTGTTCAATTTTTATTTCTGCTTTGTAATATGTTGTATTGTGTTGGTACCGAACCGCTTGTATTTGGTTTCGATATTGTTTATTCGTGTTGTTAGTGTTGGCCCATCCTGAACACTATAAATATGTAGGTTGAGTACTTTGTAAGGAGTTGATTTGTTAATTGAAATATTGGCATCCGCCATTATTGGGAGCTTAGTTCATCCATCCCCACTTAGGGTATTCATTTGTCGATCAACGACTTGGAAGATCATCTTTCTGGCATCAGCAGATCAACGGAGAGTTGGTGATCACATTTCCGGCATCTTTGAGATCAACGTAAATTGTGTTTTTTACTACTCATCTCGAGTTCATCGAGATTGCAGTTTCAAGTAGCTTTCGGGCATCAAGTGCGATCAAGGGAATTGGGAATTATCTTTGTACTTCAGTATTGGATTGATGCTGTTTCATCTGTGATTTGTGATTTGTATGAATTTACTTGAGTTTTCAAATATCAATTCGAAAGTTATAAGTCTTTTGCTACGTCAGTTTGGTATCAGAGCCAAAACAATTCATAGGTTTGGCATTGCTTCATATTATTGTCAGTTTCAGTTTGAAATTCATTGTGATCATCGAATTAGAGATCATCGTTGATCCGAGCTCCAAAGTGAATTATGGCATAGAAGTATTGCGAAAGTTCTATTGTTGTTCATAATGGTTTCTGAGTTCTAAAGTAATGATTCAAAGGTTGGAGTATATTGGATCATTGTCTCGAGGATTTGAGAAGTGGTTCATTGATTTCCTAGTTCGATTGTGATTGTTTCGAGACTTGGTGCAAAGTTCGATATTGCACCCAAGAGTATTGTTCATCACCATTTCGAATTGAGTTTGAATCAGATGCGAAAGCGTCGGTTACGATAGTGACTCAGTTGTGATTCTGACTTGGTTACAAAAAGCGATAATGAATTTGGTTGCGACAACGAACTGGTTTCAATAGCAAAGTGATTCCGACAGTAAAGTGGTTTCGAAGTCAAGTGTTATCGTTTCATTGTCTAAAGCTTAAGTCCGAGCATTTTTTTTCATTTTAATTTTAAAATTCCTCAAAGACGAGCTAACAGAAATTGTAACATTGAAGATTTTTATGGCCAAGAAGATGCAACTCAAATGGAGGGACGTCTTAATGCTAGAATTTATGATGGTATTATTGGACGTTTGGAAAGAATGATTTTGGACATGAAACGAAATCAGAGGCAAAGAACTCCATCTGCATCGGAAAATATGTTTGGTGAGGAAGAAGACCCTGGAAGTTATCAATCTCAACATGAGAAGATATGAGGTCGCAAATCCAAACCCAAGTAATGTATAGGCAATGAGAATCGGGTATAAGAATAGAAATTCCAAATTTCAAGGGAGGCATGCGAGCAGAAGAATTTTTAGATTGGATTTCCAACACTGAATAAATTCTCGAATATAAGGCAGTTCCAAAGAGCATCGAGTTAGATTGATTACTTCAAGATTGAGTGGAAAAGCTACATCATGGTGGAAACAAACTAAGTTGACTCGAGCAAGAGTGGGAAAACCAAAGGTGGTTACATGTGAGAAGATGAAGAAGTTAATGAGAGTTAAATTTTTGCCTTACAGCTACTAGTCGTTAATGTATCAGCGATTGCAGAATCTACGGCAAGGCACTTGTTCAGTTAATGATTACAAAGAATAATTTTTTCAGCTGATTGATCATAATGACATATCAAAGAATAAAGAACAGTTGACTGCAGGGTATATTGGAGGACTTCGGGTTCAAATTTAGAGTATGGTTAATATGTTTGATCCGAATTTTTTTGTTGACGTGCATCAGAGATCTCTTGCATGGGAGAAGCAGGGTAGATAAGGAAGTAGTTACTCGACTTCTAACAGTTAGAGTAATAGTGTTGGTAGTAGTGCTCCAGCTAGTAAACCTATCATTCCAAATCCTACAAAAGCAAAAGAAAGCAGTAATATGAAGTGTTTTAATTATCAAGAATTTGGTCACAAAAATTCTGAATGTACAAAGCCTAAGAAAAGAGCAATGGTAGCAGACGATAGTGAAGTTTGCAATGAAGAGAAAGAGTTAGATCTCTCAACTCCACTGCGGTTTACGAAGAGCCAGAAAAGATTGTAATTGGTGAAGAAGGTTACAATCTAATGATGAAGAGGACTTGTCTGACACCAAAATCAACTGACGAATCTGAATGGATACGAAGCAACATTTTCCAATCTACATGCAGTATTTTGGGAAAAATGTGTTGATTCGTGATTGACGCAGGAAGTTGGTGACAACATCATTTCAGAGGAGGTTATTTAAAAGCTTGGATTCAAGACAGACAAGTATCCTAGGCCTTACAAGCTAGCATGGTTGAAGAAAGGAGGAGAGGTAAAAGTTTATAAACGAGCTTTTATTCCATTTTCTATTAACCTAAAATATAAAGATTAAATTTGGTGTGATGTTGTGAATATGGATGTATGTCATCTTTATTGAGGAGGCCATAGTAATATGACAGGACTATGCAACATGATGGGTGCACAAACAGCTATAGTTTTATATTTGAAGGCACTAAAATCACGCTAGTTCCAAAGAAACTCAGTCAAAGTGAAGAAAAACCGGAACAGAAGACTGAGACTGTCAGTTTGCTTTCACTAAATTACTTTTTGGACGATGTGGAAGAAGATGTTGAGGTATATTTGCTAATGGGATTTGATTCTATGGAGAACGAGCCTGTAAGACTATTGCTTTGAAGATGTGTTTTCAAAAGAGCTACCATATTTTTATCACCACTTAGAGATATCCAACATCAAATTGGTTTGGAACCAGGTGTTGTTTTACCATATATACTACATTATCATATGAGTTCAAGAGAACACAAAGAGTTGCGATGATAAGTGGAGGAATTATTAAGTCAAGGTCGTGTTAGAGAAAGCCTTAGTACCTGTGTTGTGCAAGCATTAATAGTTTCGAAGAAAGATGGTTCATAGAGGATGTGCACAAATATTCGAGCTCTTAACAATATCACAGTGAGATATCGATTTCCTATTCCACGATTGGATGACTTGCTTGATCATACCAGTGGTTTCGTTATTTTCTCAAAGATTGATTTGAAGAGAGGATACCATCAGATCGGGATTAGACTAGGTGATGAGTAGAAAACTGCTTTCAAGACTCGCGAAGGGTTATATGAATGGCTCGTTATGCCTTTCGGTTTACCAAATGCGCCAAGCACCTTCATTAGAGCAATGAATCAGATTTTCAGACCTTATATTGGGAAATTTGTAGTTGTTTACTTCGATGACATTCTTATCTACAATGCCAGTTCGGAAGAACATCTCAAGCAGTTTTGATCTAACTACGTCAAGAATAATTTATGCAGTGACGAAGAAATGTACGTTCATGACTCCAAGTGTGCTATTTTTGGGATACATTGTTTCCAAGGAGGGTTCACAGGTTGACCAGGTAAAGTTATGGCAATCAGAGAGTGGCCACAGCCGAAGACTATGTCAGAAGTGCATAGTTTTCATTGTTTGTCATCTTCTTTCAAGCGATTCATTCCACATTTCAGTAGCATTATGGCTCCAGTGACAGATTGCATGAAAGCCAAACAATTTTTTTAGACAAAGGTAGCCGAACATGCTTTTGAGCATATTAAATGACTGTTGACGTCCGTGCCTATTCTAGTGCTCCCAAATTTTCATCTACCATTCAAACTTCATACTGTTGCTTCAAAGGTTGGAATTGGGGGAGTGTTACATCAGAATGTAAGACCTATTGCTTATTTCAGTGAGAAAATGTTAGGGGCAAAGATAAGGCACAACACCTAAATGTTGAATTTTATGCCGTGGTTCAAGATATCAAGCATTGGTGACATTAACTTTTCATAAAGAATTCGTTTTGCACACGGATCATGAAGCGTTAAAAGCATCTTTAGGGCCAAGACAAAGTAGCAACTAGACATGCATCATAGATTGCTTATCTGCAGCAATTTACATTTATGGTGAAGCATAAAATCAGGGTTACAAATTAAATAGTTGATGCATTAAGCTGGAGGAGCAGTCTTTTGACTACAATGAGAGTTGAAGTGTTAAGGTTTGACTCGCTCTCAGAATTGCAGAATACATATCCTTATTTCTCAATGATTTTAGGGAGGGTGAAGAAAGGTAAAACGACCGAATTTTCAGAAGTAAAAGGTTTTCTTTTAAAAGGTAATCAATTGTGCATTCCAGATTGTAGTCTTTGAATGATGATAATCCAAGAGATTCAACATGGAGGTCATGTTGGAAGAGACCGTGCAGTACAACTGATTGTGGATTCATTTATTGGCCATCAATGCGAAAAGAAGTTGAAAGGTTCGTGCAAAGATGTCACATTTGTCAAGTGTCCAAAGGGATTGCAACAAATGTTGCGTTGTACATGCCATTACCAGTTCCTATTAGACCATGGGTTGATGTGAGCATGGATTTTGTATTGGGATTGCTAAGAGTACAAACAGGCAACGGTTCCATTTATGTGGTCGTTGATCGATTTTCGAAGATGGCTCATTTCATTGCTTACAAGAAAACGGCAGATGTAGTAAATGTGGCACAACTATTCTTTCGAGAAGTATATCGATTACATGGATTACCAGATTCAATTGTTTCAGATCGTAACACTCGATTTTGAGTCAATTCTGGTTAAGTTTATGGAAAATGTTGGGTACAGAATTAAATTTTAGTAGCGCCTATCATCCACAAATAGATGGACAGACCGAAGTGGTGAACGGATCACTGGGAAATCTGTTGAGAAGTCTTGTTAAGGACAACTTAAAAAGTTGGGATTCTAAATTGTGCCAAGCTAAATTTGCACATAATCATGTTATTAATCGCAGCATTAGATTCGGTCCTTTCAAGATTATCTACTCAGTTGTACCAAAGGGGCCCTTGGATCTAATTCCATTATCACGACAAGGCAGAATGCAGAGGAAAGCCATTGACCTTGTCTTTGATTTACAGGAGCTCCATTAGATAGTGCAGAAATTTTTAATTAACTGAAACAAGCCACAAATACAAGCAGGCGGCTGATTCGAAAAGTCGATATATTGGGTTTCAAAAGGTGACATTGTGTGGGAACTCTTAATGAAAGACCGATTTCCTGCTGGTACATACAACAAGTTGGCTTCAAGAAAGATCGGAGCTTTAGAAATTTTTGAGAAAATCAATCTAAATGCTTATCGATTGAGATTACCAAGACATATTCATACCGCTGATGTTTTCAATACTAAGCATTTGATGCCATACTATGAAGCTGATTTGGTTGAAGAGACTGTTTCTAATTTGAGGGCGAATTCTTTCAAGCTAGGGGAGGACGATGCAGCTCATGAATGTATGGGTTTGTTGAACAGTTGTTTTGGCACCAACAGTTGATGTAGCACAGGAACGTATGTGTTTGGTGGAAAGTTGTTTCAACATCAACAACTTCAGTGTCGGTGTCATTGAAGTTGTACTCGGCATCAAATAAGCTTCTATGTTGTTTTTCTATTTTTGGTTCCTTGGTTTCGTTATCGCTACTCAGTTGGTCTCGGTATTGTTTATATTATCAGCTTCTATAATAAAGCTCCTTGGAAGCTTTCGGCTTCGGTTTCAATCCAAACAGGATTTGCTTTTGGCTTCCAGAATAAGCTCATACACTGCCGGTATCGTTTACATCAGAGTGGTCTAGTTGGTTTTAATTTGTTTTGGGTGACGTTTACTTTGTATTTCTCCTATGTTATATGTTGTAGGTACTGAACCGCTTGTATCTGATTTAGGTATCGTTTATTTGTATTACCAGTGTCGGCCCGTCTTGAACACTATAAATAGGTGGGTTGAGTACTTTGTAAGGAGTTGATTTGTTAATTGAAATATTGGGGTCCGCCATTATTGAGAGCTTTGTTTCTCCATCCTCGCTTACAGTATCCATTTATGGATCAATGACTTGGAAGATCATCTTACCGGCATCAGCAGAACAACGGAGAGGTGGCGATCACGTTTCCGGCATCTTTGAGATCAATGAAAATTGTGTTTTACTGTTCATCTCGAGTTCATCGAGATTACAGTTTCAAGTACCTTTCCGGCATCGAGTGCGATCAACGGAATGGGGAATTATCTTTGTACTTCGGTATTGGATTGCTGCAATTTCATCTATGATTTGTTATTTGTATGAATTTACCTAAGTTTCGAATATCAATTCAAAATTTATAATTCTTCCGCTACTGCCTACATATTTGGTTAGTTATCTCAAATTACATCATCTTCATGCTATATAGGATCTAATATAATTTAAATTACTTATATGACCTTATGCATAGGGAAAATCGATCACTCGATCCATATGTGATAGAATCATTTCTACGCCTCCATCATTTTTACTGAAAAGTAAAAATGACATATGTATTCAAGTTCACCATGAGTGTGAGCATTAATAATTCATCGACTAGGTGATTACATGCTTGTTTGCCCTCCTACAAAATACGACGATTGAAAAATTGCTTGCACAAGTAACCAAAATAAGAGCATATTTCCCTGATTATTATCTTAAATCAATAAAATTATATAATGTATGGGAATTTTCTTTTTAAGTATTTGATGATTGATGTTTATCATTGGGAATCAAAATAAAAATTTGGTACATCATTTTCACACATGAAATGGACAAATAGAATCATTAATTGAATATCTACCACTTACTACAAGATTTTGCTTACTAAGTTACCAATTTATGTTGAAGCACATGTAGTTTTACATCTATTGGAATCGACTAAAATTAGACCAACATCATATCATCAATTATGACCATCACACCATTAAAATAATCCCGACCAAATACTTCAGATCTATTGGAATTTGATTGTGTTATGCATATACCTGTTAGTCCCAGATGTCTTGCTAAAATGAATATCCAATGTAGATTAGGAATTACGTTGGTATCCTTCGATAACTCGTTATGTCAAGCCACACGTAGTTGATGTTTTTGCTGTAAGATACCAGATTTTTCAATTTGGCAAGATAATATTCCTATTACTAGTGTTTTCAGACTTGTACATATTGTTTGTATATACGTTTGTCTTGTATTGTTTTGTGTATCATTTCCATATATATATATATATAGTTTTGTTCCATCAGTCTATATAGTAAGAAGGCACATGTTCATTTATAATCGTTTCCATTACTCTGTGTGTGTAAATAGATATGTATGTATGTGTATATATATATATATTGTACAATGAAATGAAAGAGTTAAGTTTGATATCGCTCAAATGCTTTAGTTTATCAATATTTTTTTCAACATGATATCAGAGTGCCAATAATTCAAAATTTTCAATTCTACTAGGATTTTTTTTGAATGAAATTGCAAATCAATCTTGTGATGGTCCGCCCCGCACCAGCCGACATTTCCAATGAAAGTGCGTTGTGCCGATGTCCAACCAGCACGGGACGGTCGCCAAAGAAAGGAAAAGAAGGGAATTTGAACTAGCAAGGAATCTGTAGAACGTCTCACAGTGCATGGAATAAAATATAATAACAATATAATTGACATAAAACAGGCGAGACAGTGCATAAGCTGAAGACTAAACCATCATAGCAGCGGAAAATCTAAAATACAGCTTATGTTCCACATCATCATTATTACAACTTTTCAAACTGTCTCTAAAGCAAAATAAGAAAAGTACACTACTAATGCCCGAAGTAGTGACCAGCAGAGAAACAGGGAGAATATATATACATATCATACGTGGAAGCCTCCTGCTCGTCTCAGGCACAGCTACCCGTGCATAATCACCTGACCTGTCTCTAGTCTGTCCGTTTAAGAGCACCTAGAGTAATAAGAAGAGACATAAAACTCTGGGTCAGACAAAAGTCTGGTATGAGCGATAAGCAGCAAAACAGAACAATAACAGGTATACTGAACCATACCCGAACCTGGACCTGCAACCAAAGAGTTAGAATAACAATATGTGCAATGCTCTAAGGTGACACTAACATATGGTGAAAAGATATGGGGGTGGGGGTGTGCATGTCATAATGATGGCAAACAATCAAGCATAGCAACCATCCTCACATCTCTCACTTGGTGCGTAAAGCATACGATATTCAACGCTTTGATCACCCATATCCTTGCTATGATCACTCTGCCCCATCGAGTCATGGCGACTCCACTGCACTGATCCATAGCCACTAGTCCTTCCTATGTCCACTCTACCCCATGAAGTCATGATGACTCCACTGCACTGGCTCACAACCATGTTACGATCACTCTGCCCCATGGAGTAATAACAGCCCCACTGCACTGATACGTAGCGTAACATCCGTCTCTCGGTGGTGAATCGAAGCTATGGACGTCGAAAACTCCTTAGCACACGTCCGACAGCAAAGCCCAACTCATGAAGTTAACTCGTTGGTTCCCAATTGAATCCTGAGTACAAACTTCAAATTTGGACTACCTTTGCATCTCGGGTTTTGGTCTTGTCCAGATCGGTTTGGAACAAGCTTATATTCAAATCGACCCTCTTCTTCTCGTTCAGTCCATGGTCGTCAACTGTGTTCGGATCAGGTCATGCTCCCTCCATCGGGTCAAATCGTGGTGCTCCAAGCTGGGTCATGGTGTCACACTGGTTTGGGTTGGGTCGGATAGGACTCCGGTTCGGGGTCAAACTCCCCTTGGCCTGTGCAGGCGGGTCGGCTCAGAGAATGATGCTTCCATCGAGTCGGGTCATGCCACCATTCATGAGAGGATCGGTCAGAGAGCTTCAGGTGCAAGCTGTCGGGCCGGTCTCCATCATCACGAGCGGGTCGGGTCGAATAGGTGGCGATCTGATCCAGTCTGACTCCTGCAAGTTTTTCCTGCAACTTCCAGCGACTGTTTTTACGTCATACGAAGTCATTTTCGACCAATCTAATCGTTCTAAACAATTACAAAACATTCCAAACAGTCATAGCAACATGTATAGTCATCCACAAACACCAAAACAACAAAAAATCATGATAATATAGATCAAATATACCCAAAAACCCATGTTTTCCCTTCAATCTTGTTTAAGTATAACTAATGATAGGGTTATCAAAACTTAACCAAATCAACCCAAATTTCTAACAGAGGCCTAAAACAATATTTCAAAATTTATAAATATTTTTCCAGAATTTAATCATGTATAAATTCACTAATCATCACTAATTACCATTAATTAACCTTAGTTAGTGTAAAAACAATGTTAATCACTCACCTTAGCCACAAATAAACTCAGATCTGAAACTTTTAGACAAAATGGTTCGGATTCCAATACACTCCAGTAGCTCTACCTCGATTTTTGTGCTAATCCGCTTTGATTTGATGTAGATTTGGCATAATTAGAGATTATAAGATGATTTGGGGTGTTTTAGCAAGTGGAGGCCATTGCTAGGGTTCAAAGGTTGTAAGTAGAGGCAAAGAAATAAAATAAAAACAGATTTACTAACTCTTCTCAGCCCTCCCATAACCCTAATCCCGAAATGGGTTAGGGACCCTCTTGCTAATCACCCTAATTAGGCCCGATAAAGCTGTTTTTCATCTTTTAAACCTTGTTTCAGCCATATCTCCCAAACAGTGAGTCCGTTTGGTTAATGTGACCACTCTACGGAAAGGTAAACCATCATTCGGATCTAATTGAAGTGGTTTCAGGTCAAAACTCCTTCCCAATCAAAAGTTATGGCCAAAACAAAATCAGCTAGGGGCGAAACGGTCATTTAAAAATCGGCAAAAATCATGAACATCAGAAATGACCTCATTAGTCGTCTCCCAAAGTTACATGACCATACAACTTCATATGTGAAAGAAATAAATATTCTATGATCCTTCGATGCGTAGAATGCGGGTCGTTACATTCTCCCCCCTTACGAAATTTCGCCCTCGAAATTCCTTAACTAAGAAACAAGCAAAGGATCCCGCATGCCTACCAACCATTCACAACAATCAAACATACAAAAACAAACAAACAAGTCTATCCTAGCATGCGGAAAACTAAGTCGCGATTAAAATCTTACCAGGCAAAGAGTTCTGGATACGTCTTCTTAATGCTCTCCTCTGTCTCCTAAGTATAGTCATTCTCATCCTCGCCCCACTGAACCTTGACTAGATTCACCGCTTTCCTTCGAAATTTCTTCGTATTATGCTCGAGAATACGAATCGGCTTGCGGTTCCCAACCGCCTTGGGTTCTACTTCGATATCATCCAACTGATCATGCGAAATAGTCATATTGTGGTCGTGCACAAATTTCCTTATCTAGGAAACATGAAATACGTTATGAACTCCTACCATCTTCTCTGCTAATTCAACTTTATATGCCAAATTCCCAACTTGTTCGAGAACTGGGAATTGACCAACAAATCTTGGTGTTAATTTGCCTTTCCTACCAAATCGTATCACGCACTTTAACGGAGAAATCTTGACAAACACCAAGTCGCCAATGGAGAATTTTAAATCTCTCCTCTTATCAGCATAACTCTTCTGCCTATCTTGGGCAGCCTACATTCATTTTCGGATAACCTTAATCTTGTCTGAAGTTTCTCTTATCACATCTGGTCCAAGCACAAATTTCTCACCAGTTTCTAACCAGCACGACGGTGAGTTTCACGGTCTTCCGTACAAAGCTTCAAATGGAGCCATACCAATACTAGACTGATAACTATTATTATATGCAAACTCTACTAGATGAAAATGGTCATCCCATGATCCACCAAAATCCAATATGCAAGGTCTCTAGAGATCTCCTAATACTCGTGTAACACGCCACGTCCATTAATGTCACTCACAAAGGGAATGCATTAACTTTCATGGAGTATTATTGGTGTGTAGAACAAAATATAACAAGACAGATACATATATTGGTACTTTAAAATTTTAAAACAACTTTTATTGTAGTGGAGAAATAGTTTGATTACAACAACATCATAAACCAACAATAAAACCAAGTACACTTAATATCCATCTTGACAAATTATTTTCTGAGTACATAAAGTAAAAAAGCATAATCCCCAACATAAGTAGCCATAAAAGAGATAAGCTGAACTTTACTTTCAGCAATCCAAGCGTTTCAAAAGAGAGAGAAAGAGATCCAAATCAAGCTCCACTAGCACTAGTCCCACCCTGAGAACCTGGGGGGAAAAGGAAGAAAAGAGGCGAAAACAAAGGGGGTCAGACATAAAGTCCGGCAAGTCCAATAAATTTAACAATATAATTATTAAAGTAATTAGGATAAGGCATAAACTGGTAAAACAAGGAATGACTATGAAACATATGGGCATGACCAAACCAATAAGAGGAATAAGATAACGTTAATTGCGTTCCTAATCACTATAGGATAATTACTATACTGCACCATTACTAGTCACCCTAAAAGTTGATCCCGCCTACTGAACATAATAATCATAATAATGATAATGGTAGTTCCATGTACCCCTAGCTGTCTTCATAGGTGCCGCCTGCCCCTATCTCCACTAGTTGTACCCACTACCCCCATGTGATCGGCTCCCTAACTCGTAGATACCCGTGCTGGTCCCACAGTGGGGCGTATCACTCCCCAAAGTGGCAACCCAATACTACTCAAAGATGCATGGCTTATATCTACACGATGTAACAACTTCTTACCTACCAGCCCGGGCCCCCGCACGCACATGACCTCGTTGGACTTGCATTGCCACCGCTAACTTGTTTTGACCTCTTACAATCAAACCCAGTAAGCGTGTCCCATCCTCGACCTAGCTCGAGCTCACAAAGAAACTTAATGGGTTACTGGTTTGAAACGGGTCCCCATACTTGACACAAGCTTTCCACCTATGCTTGGTCCCCACTAGGATTTCCCACTTAACCCCTTTTTATTCATGTCTTCTTACAAGTTTCAATTTGGTTAAGTGTTTCTAATCGTATTTCACATGCCACCCATGTCACCCACTTAACCCCATGTCCTACTACATGTTTATCTTGGTTAAGTGTTACTTAATTCATTATAACCATAACCTTGTAAGACCTCCCACATTAGACTACCGTTTGCGGTTGCAGGATTTGCTGGGCGGGTCCGGGCAGTCTTATACCGCAAAGGAGCCTAACCTCGTGTCTTTACAATTGTTACGCATTTAATTTATGCCTTTGACCTCTCACATTAGACTACTGTTTGTAGTTGCTAGATTTGCCGGGCGGGTCCGGACAATCTTATACCATAAACGAGTCTAACCTCGTGTCTTAGGTGTTTATTATTACACATAATTATTTCACCCCATTATGAATTAATTATCCCTATTCAAATTGTCAATAATTTCAAAATTAATTTATGTCCATAATTGTCACATAAATTATATCCCTAATTTTCAAGTATATAAATTATACCAATTAATGTCTCAAATTAATTATATGCCTTTAAAGCCATTTTATGCCAATTCACAATATGCATATTTAATACTTTCCCATTGTCCCCACGTCGTTCGTACGTTTAATATGAAATATGTTAGACTCGCAAATAGTCTAACTCATAAAAAGAAAAGAAACATCACAACTTGCATAACACATAAAATAGATCTAACTTGCAAAATAAGGATTATAACATAAATTTGCATAGCCAATAACTTGCATAGGCAATGGACATATAGAACATAAATTTGCATAAACTAATGTACTCCCATGGATCTAAATATAGATCTAAATATGAAATTGTGAACTTGTATATATGAATATGGTTTTCACCTAAACTTGCATATGAATTTAAACATGTAAACTAATATCACATGTTTTACATACAAACTCGCATATATATATATAGACACACACACACACATACTTTTGATTCACATATAAACTTGTGTATAATTCGCATACAGACTTACATAAGATTCACATACAAACTAGCATATGATTTACATCCAAACTTGCATATTGACTGATGTCATAAAATGAATCAAGTTAAACATATGTGATTGGACATATGGAATAGATCTACTAACATAAGTTAACAAAACTGTCATATGTTCACAAACAAACGATAACAAAATTAAGTAACGTCACATGATTCAACAGGCATGTTCTCATCCAAATTTATAACTCATCATAATTAGTTTATTAATTATTTTGTGAAAGAAATTGTACTCACAAAGACGGATTAAAGAAGAGAATAATTCATTTGTCGTTTGTATTAGAATACTGACTTGCAATTCCTAAGCATTAAGAAGAAGAAGAACTATTCTAGCATTAGCATGGAGGCCAAGAGATTAATTTAGTTTAGGTTTAGAGCTTGAGTCTATGCATGCTTATATAGAAGATTAGATCAATATAAGCCATTAGATTATCATAGGAGAAATCAGAACCATTCAGACCAATTAGAGCCATCCAGAAACCGCCATCTAAGCCCTAGTGACTCAGCCATGTCAGAAATCATCACAGTTCAGATCTGCCCGAGGGGGTAGGTCGAACCCCAAGTCGACCTGTATAGAGAAGGTCGACCCCCTGGTCAACCTGACTTGGGGCGGGGAAAATCCCGCCCAGCCTGCTTCTTTGTTTGAATTCGAATTTTGAATTTAAATCTGAGCTGTTTTAATTTATTAAAAGTCCTACAACTTCTGAGGGCCATAACTTCCTCATATGAAGTCCGATTTACGAAAATTTGGACTCTATTCCAAGCAGAATTTCGAGAAGAACGCAATCGCATAACCCGTTTCCCTTAATTCTCCTCCTAAAAATTAAGTGTTCTTAAAATTGTTAATTTTAATATTTATAATTACGGGGTGTTACATTCTCCCTCCTTAAAGGATTTCGCCCCCAAAATCTCCAAGTTAAGGAGAATGTATATCCTAACATCCAATCATCCATCTACACAACCATAAACACAGGCTTCCATTGTCCTTACAAGATTTCTAATGCCGTATGAACATATGCAAAAAGTGTGTGAATATGTTCCTTATCCAATGCAAAATCAGGCGGTCTACTGATTCAGTTGACCTCCTTAATGCAAATCATGATAGTGTCGTGCGTCCATTATGTATGCGAAAGAATCCTAATGATACATATTATTTCTACATGTGTGCACAACCATTCATCAAAATGCAGCATCCATATGATAACACAACCATTATACATCCATTAATTTAAATATGCACATATATTTATATGCAATATGAAAGTGATTGAGCCGATCTAGTGCCTAATGTGTGTGTACATGCATCCACGAGCAACCACTAGCAACCACTTGCATCCATTTGCATCCACCAAACATAACATGTCTCAAACACATGTTTACAACCATAGGGTTTTTCCTAACTAAAGATCGTAGATATCAACGCAAAGGCATATTAAACGATAAGACAAGTATCAACAAAGCGGTAGAAAAAGGAGACTCAAAAAGGAAAGGGTACAACGTACGCATCTTGTCTTCCGTCTCCCAAGTCGCGTCTCCTTGATCATCTCCCCATTGCACTTTAACCAACTTGACCTCTTTGTTGCGTAGCTTTTTGACCTCCGATCCGAGAATGCGTGTAGGAGCTCGTCTAACCGTGGAATTTCGTTCTACTTCCACTTCTTTGAGCGTGCTCGTCTCCACCACTTCCGGTGTATCATGTAAACACTTACACAAATGTGAAACGTGAAACACGTCATGAACACCAATGAGCTTCTCTGGCAACTTTACTTTATACGTCATCTGCCCAACCCTCTCTGTAATTGGAAATGGTCCTAGGAACCTTGGTGCCAACTTCCCTACTGATCCAAAATGGACTACGTTTCTCAACGGTGACACCTTAATAAAAACCATGTCCCCAACATCGAACTTAAGATCGGTTCGTCTCTTATCAGCATATGACTTATGTCGGTCCTGCGCCGTCTTCATTCGTCGTCGAATCAAGTCTATCTTCTCCGAAGTCTCCCTAATCATGTCGGGTCCAAGCAAAACCTTATCCGTAGATTCCCACCAACAAGTAGGTGATCGGCATGGTCGTCCATAAAGAGCCTCAAAAGGTGTCATGCCAATGCTAGCCTGAAAGCTGTTATTATAGGCGAACTCCACTAATGGGAGATGTTCTTCCCATGTTCCTCCAAAGTCTAAGATGCATAGCCTCAAAAGATCTTCTAGAATCTGATTTACTCTCTTGGTCTGGCCATCCGTGGGTGGTAAGCGGTACTTAAGCACAATTGTGTTCCAACCGCCTCTTGTAAGCTCTTCCAAAACTCGCTAGTGAAAATGGGATCTCTATCGCTCACAATGCTAGAGGGTATGCCGTGCAGACGAACTATCTCTCAACGGTAAATAGATGCTAACCATGCGGCGGTCCTCTTACTTTTAACGGGAATAAAATGGGCACTTTTGGTAAGTCTGTCTACAACTACCCAAATCCCCGTATTACCCTTCCTTGATCTTGGCAACCCATATACAAAATCCATGGAAACACTTTCCCATTTCCATAGCGGAATCTCTAAAGGGTGGAGCAAACCACCGGGCTTCTTTTGCTCTGCCTTGACTTGCTGGCACACTAAGCATCTAGAAACGAACTCAGCCACATCCTTCTTCATTCCGACCTAAAAGAAAACTCGCTTCATATCCTTATACATCTTGTCACCACCGGGATGTATGGTCATCTTAGAGTGATGTGAGTCTTCAAGAATTGTCTTCCTCAAGCTCTCATCTTGTGGCATGCAAAGTCTCCCATCTCTACTCGACCAGCCTCTCTCATCTATAGCATATCTATTAAGATGACTCGAAGACTCCCCTCTTATAAGCTTGCCTACTATCTCAACCAACTGTGGGTCATCTCGCTGTGCCTCCCCAACCCGACCCAAAAGTGTAGGTTATACCTCTAGCGATGCCAACAATTCGGGTACATAATCGACAGAGGGTCTGAAGTCAAAGGTTGATATATACTCCAAACTCTGCCGCTCTACAAATAAAGGACTCAAAGTCAACCTCTTTCTACTTAAGGCGTCATCTACAACGTTACCCTTGACAGGGGTATATGTGATCTCAAAATCGTAGGATGCCAAAAACTCCATCCACCTCTATTGCCTCAAGTTTAGATCTTTCTGAGAGAAAAAGTACTTTAGTGACTTATGGTCTGTATACAACTCAAACTTCTCACCAAGAAAATAATGACGCCATGACTTAAGCGTAAAAACTATGGCAACCAACTCTAAGTCGTGGGTAGGGCAATTCTTCTCGTGGACTTTCAACTGCCTTCCGCCATAGCATATCACCCTTCCCTCTTGCATTAAAACTGCGCCAAGCCCTATCCCGTATGCATCGGTATATACTGTGAATGGCTTACTCCCATCTGGCAAAACTAAAACTGGAGCTGTCATCAAATCCCTCTTCAAACGTTGGAAAGCATCGTCACAGTCAACACCCAAGCAAAAGTCAAGTTCTTCTTCGTTAACCGAGTAAGTGGGGCTGATATCTTCGTGAAGTCCTTAATGAACTTCCTATAATAACCAGCCAACCCTAAAAAGCTTCTTACTTCTGTTGCGTTCTTAGGAATCTTCCAATCTTGGATTGCCACCACCTTTGCGGGATCCACAGCTATCTCTTCCTTAGAGACCATGTGTCCTAAGAACCTCACTTCTTTTCTCCAAAAATGGCATTTGGAGAACTTAGCTTTGAATTGATGCGCTCATAGGTTTTCTAAGACTTCCCTAAGATGTAGGGCTTGCTCTTCCTTGCTTTTAGAGAAAATCAAGATATCGTCCACAAAGACTACCACAAACTTGTTTCGAAACTCCCTAAACACCCGACTCATTAAGTCAACGAAGTATGCGGGTGCATTCGTCAAACCAAAAGGCATGACGAGCCACTCGCAGAATCCGTCAGGAGTTCTAAATGTAGTCTTATCTATGTTGTCTTCAGCCACCCTTAGCTGATGAAATCCTGTAGCCAAATCCAGCTGCGAAAAAATTGAAGCACCAACCGACTGATCGAATAAATCATCTATCCTCGGCATTGGGTTTTTGTTCTTCTTTGTGAGCATATTCAGCTCTCTATAGTCCACGCACAATCTAAGTGAACCATCAGCCTTCGTAGCAAAAACAACTGGAGCACCCCATTCCGAAATACTTCTTCTTATGAACCCCTTCTACGGTAACTCTTTCACTTGCTTACTGAGTTCTCTTCTCTCCCTCGGAGACATGTGGCGCATTGGTAATGCAACTGGCTTTGCATTATCTACTAGGTATATTCGAAAGTCTAGCTCGCGCCTTGGGGGTAAACCCCGAACTTCATCAAAGACGTCACCATATTCACGGACCACACGAACGGATTCCAAATCATCATTGGATGCGTCAAGAGATTCTAGGTAGTTAAGCATCACCGGACCTCTAGGGTCACAAGAAATATCAAGGGTCTTGCCACAACGAGTCAACAATCTAACTACCCTTCTTTCATAGTCTAGGATGGCACTGTATCTAGCTAGCCAATCCATGCCTGGAATCAAGCCGTAGCCCATGAAGCCAAGAATGAAGGCGTTGCATTCAAACCCAACGTCCAAGATAAACACTCTCAAATCCCGACAAATCATTGAAAGATGAGCCGAACCACCAATAGGATTTGAGACTACTATGGGATCCGTAACTAGACTAGTATTTAGGTGCAGTGTTTCAACTAACGAAGCAGATACAAATGAGTGTGAAGCGGCAGAATCAAACAAAGTACGAACATGATGATAAACAAAAATACTAAACTTTCAACAGAAATGTTTCTACCTCTCTCTTGTCCTGGCGACATGAGAGCATGAACCTGCCCTGGTGCCATTAGAGCCCGAACCTTCCCTCCAGAAGTAGACCCTGTCCTCTGCCCATACCCTTGTCTTCTCGGGCAGTCTTTAATCAGATGTCTGCCTTACCACAGTTGAAACAACCAGTCTTCTTCTTCTTCCTACAGTCCTTGCTCAGATGGCCTGGTGTTCCACAATTAAAGCACCCTTTCTTTCCTTTGCTATTGTTATCCTTACCACCTTTCTTAGGTTGCTGTTGTGATTTCTTTTGATCCCCTTTCTTTTCCGGTGTCTTATTAGCATTAGCGCCTTTCTCCTCTTCATGCATAAGCGCCATGTCAACCAGTTTCTCAAAGGTAGCCCCCATAGGAATGTGGGTCATAGCCAACCCATGTAGCGGCTCATTCAAACCTTTAACGAATCTCAGGGCCTTTTTTTCAGGTGTGTTCACCAAGTCTAAGCCAAATCTCGCCAACTGATTAAACTTGTTGACGTACTCTTTACTGATAAACTCCCCTGCTTCAACGCCAAGAACCTCTCCATGTATAAATTCTCTTCTGCTCGTGAGAGAAATTTCATCGTGAACCTATGCCTGAAATCCATCCATGTCTCCACTGGACACTCTCCATTCGTGACCTCCCACCAAAACGAGGCTTCGTCCTTCATTAACCAAGCAGCTGATTGGACCTTCCTTCCATCTTCTATCTTGAAGATACCAAACAAATCTTCCACCTCCTTAAGCCAATTTCGAGCTTCAACAAACGTCTGTGACCCGTGAAAAGGTTTCCCACCCATTGCCCGAAAGTCTTTGCATATCTTCGAAAAAATATCAACGCGGGTGTGGGAGGAGAAGGAGCGGCTGATGCAGGGGGGAGAAGGAACGTCTGTTGGGCCTGCGGCGGTGGCCCTAGCTTCCAGATACCTTCTGAACCAGGTTCGTATCGGTATGCCCTCGGGTATCTCGGGTACCCCAGACATGCCGAAAAGAAAGAAGTAAGAGATTCAAAAGGAGAATCGAAGGAAAGATATATGGCTCTTGGGGATTATGTGTTTAAAACAAACTTTTTTCTTAAAAATACTCTCCTTAAAACCTAATTTTGAAAGTATTTCTTTATAAAATGCTTTTGAAAAGCAGTTTTTCAAAATCTCTTATTTGTTCTGGTAACCTTCAGCTCTGATACCTCGTGTAACACCACATGTCCATTAATGTCACTCACAAAGGGAATGCATTAACTTTCATGGAGTATTATTGGTGTATAGAACAGAATATAACAAGACAGATACATATATTGGTACTTGAAAATTTTTAAACAACTTTTATTGCAGCGGAGAAATAGTTTGATTACAACAACATCATAAACCAATAATAAAACCAAGTACACTTAATATTCATCTTGACAAATTATTTTCTGAGTACATAAAGTAAAAAGCATAATCCCCAACATAAGCATCCATAAAAGAGATAAGATGAAATTTACTTTCAGCAATAAAAGCGTTTCCAAAAGAGAGAGAAAGAGATCCAAATCATGCTCCACTAGCACTAGTCCCGCCCTGAGAACCTGGGGGGGGGGGAAGGAAGAAAAGAGGCGAAAACAAATGGGGTCAGACATAAAGTCTGGCGAGTCCAATAACTTTAACAATATAATTATTAAAGTAATTAGGATAAGGCATAAACTGGTAAAACAAGGAATGACTGTGAAACATATGGGCATGACCAAACCAACAAGAGGAATAAGATAACGTTAATTGCGTTCCTAATCACTATAGGATAATTACTATACTGCACCATTACTAGTCACCCTAAAAGTTGATCCCGCCTACTGAACATAATAATCAAAATAATGATAATGGTAGTTCCATGTACCCCTAGCTATCTTCATAGGTGCTGCCTGCCCCTATCTCCACTAGTTGTACCCAATACCCCCATGCGATCGGTTCCCTAACTCATAGATACTCGTGCTGGTCCCACAGTGGGGTGTATCACTCCCCAAAGTGGCAACCCGATACTACTCAAAGATGCATGGCTTATATCTACACGATGCAACAATTTCTTACCTACCAGCCCGGGCCCACGCACGCACATGACCCCGTTGGACTTGTGTTGCCACCGCTAACCCGTTTTGACCTCTTACAATCAGACCTAGTAAGCATGTCCCGTCCTCGACCTAGCTCGAGCTCACAAAGATACTTAATGGGTTACTGGTTTGAAAAGGGTCCCATACTTGACACAAGCTTTCCACCTATGCTTGGTCCCTACTAGGATTTCCCACTTAACCCCTTCTTATTCATATCTTCTTACATGTTTCAATTTGGTTAAGTGTTTCTAATCGTATTTCACATGCCACCAATGTCACCCACATAACCCCATGTCCTACTACATGTTTATCTTGGTTAAGTGTTACTTAATTCATTATAACCGTAACCTTGTAAGACCTCCCACAATAGACTACCGTTTGTGGTTGCTTGATTTGCCGGTAGGCCCGGGCAGTCTTATACCGCAAACGAGCCTAACCTCGTGTCTTTACAATTGTTACGCATTTAATTTATGCCTTTGACCTCTCACATTAAACTGCCGTTTGTGGTTGCTGGATTTGCCGGGCGGGTCCGGGCAGTCTTAAAACGAGTCTAACCTCATGTCTTAGGCTTTTATTATTACACATAATTATTTCACCCCATTATGAATTAAATATCCCTATTCAAATTTCCAATAATTTCCAAATTAATTTATTACCATAATTGTCACATAAATTATGTCCCAAATTTTCAGGTATATAAATTATACCAATTAATGTCTCAAATTAATTATATGCCTTTAAAGCCATTTTATGCCAATTCACAATATGCATATTTAATATTTTCCCATTGTCCCCATGTCGTTCATACGTTTAATATGAAATATGCTAGACTCGCAAATAGTCTAACTCGTAAAAAGAAAAGAAACATCACAACTTGCATAACACATAAAATAGATCTAACTTGCAAAATAAGAATTATTACATAAATTTGCATAGCCAATAACTTGCATAGGCAACGGACATATAGAAAATAAAATTGCATAAACTAATGTACTGCCATGGATCTAAATATAGATCTAAACATGAAATTGTGAACTTGCATATATGAATATGGGTTTCACCTAAACTTGCATATGAATTTAAACATGTAAACTAATATCACATGTTTTACATATAAACTCGCATATATATATATATATACACACACACACACTTGATTCACATATAAACTTGTGTATAATTCGCATACTGACTTGCATAAGATTCACATACAAACTAGCATATGATTTACATCCAAACTTGCATATAGACTGACGTAATAAAATGAATCAAGTTAAACATATGTGATTGGACATATGGAATAGATCTACTAACATAAGTTAACAAAATTGTCATATGTTCACAAACAGACGATAACAAAATTAAGTAACGTCACATGATTCAACATGCATGTTCTCATAATCCAAATTTATAACTCATCATAATTAGTTTATTAATTATTTTGTGAAAGAAATTGTAATCAAAAGACGGATTAGAGAAGAGAATAATTCGTTCGTCATTTGTATTAGAATTCTGACTTGCAATTCCTAAGCTTTTAGAAGAAGAAGAATTATTCTAGCAACAACATGGAGGCCATGAGATTAATTTAGTTTAGGTTTAGAGCTTGAGTCTATGCGTGCTTATATAGAAGTTTAGATCAATATAAGCCGTTAGATTATTGTAGGAGCAATCGGAATCATTCAGACCAATTAGAGCCATCCAGAAACCGCCACCTAAGCCTTAGTGACTCAGCCACAAGTCAGAAATCATCACAGTTCAGATCTGCACGAGGGGGTAGGTTGATCCCCAGGTCGACCTGGATAGGGGAGGTCGACCCCCTGGTCGACCTGGCCTAGGGCGGAAAAAATCCCGCCCAGCCCGCTTCTTTGTTTGAATTTGAATTTTGAATTTAAGTTTGAGCTGTTTTAATTTATTAAAATTCCTACAACTTCTGAGGGCCATAACTTCCTCATACGAAGTCCGATTTACGAAAACTTGGACTCTATTCCAAGCTGAATTTCAAGACGAACGCAATGGCGTAACCCATTCCCTTAATTCTCCACCTAAAAATTAAGTGTTCTTAAAATTGTTAATTTTAAGATTTAAAATTACGGGGTGTTACAGCTCGATTCACCCTCTCTGTCTGACCGTCAGTTTGAGGATGGTACATGGTAGTGAGATGTAATTCTGATCCTAAAGCCTCTTGTAAGCTCTTCCAAAATCCACTGGTGAACAACGGATCTCGGTCACTCACAATGCCTTTGGGTATTCCGTGAAATCTCACTACCCACTTCATATACAGTTCTGCTAATTTAGCTGCTGTTCTAATCGATTTGATCGGTATATACCTTGTACTCTTAGTCAATCGGTTCACAATCACCCAAATGCAATCATGGCCCGATCTAGTCCTTAGTAACCCATCAATGAAATCCATTGAGACTTGTTCCCATTTCCATTCTGGAATTTCTAATGGTTGCAACAAACCACTATGCTTCTTTTGCTCAGCTTTAACAAGCTGACAATTCATGCACTTGGATATAAACTTCCCAACGTCTCTTTTCATCCCTTCCCAGTAGTAAATCTGCTTCATGTCTCGATACTGTTACCACCGAGATGGATAGTCAGTTTCGAGTGATGACATTCTCTAAGCACTTCATCTCTCAATCCATTGACATTGGGCACAACTAGTCTTCCATTCTTTCTAAGCCATCCATCTCGATCAAGCCCATACTTGTTCATCTCCTCGTCGATACCCATCTCTAACTTGGAGATGATTTCCAATAGGTTAGGATCGTCTCTCTGACTAGAACCAATCCGCTCAATCAAAGTGGGTATGATTGTTAAACTTGCTAATACTTCTGGATGCAATTCGTACTTTGGTCTGAAATCATACCCAGCGATGTACTCCAGTTGCTTCCATTCTAGAAACATAGCCCCTAAACTAGCATGCTTCTACTTAATGCATCAGCTACCGCATTTCCCTTTCCTGGTGTATATGCAATATTGAAACCGTAGGAAGCCAAGAATTCTGACCATCTTTGCTGTCAGATATTTAGATCCTTCTGAGAGAAAAGATACTTTAACGATTTATGATCGGTAAACAACTCAAATCTTTCTCCCAAGAGATAATGTCTCCACATCTTCAATGCGAACACGATCGCTGCCAATTCCAAATCATAGGTAGGATATCTTTTCTCATGCGGTTTTAGTTGCTGACTAGCATAAGCTACAACCCTACCTCCTTGCATCAATACAGCACCTAGTCCGGTACCACAGGCATCTGTGTATACTGCCATCTCTTCATTCCTTTTAGGAATGACTAACACTGGTGCACATGTCAACTTTTCCTTTAGACTTTTGAATGCATTTTCACACCTTTCGTCCCAAACAAAAGCTCGATTCTTCGTAGTCAACTGAGTCAACGGTGCCGCTATCTTGGAGAAGTCTTGGATAAACTTACGATAATATCTAGCTAACCCCAAGAAACTTCTTATGTCCATTGCATTCTTAGGCGTTGACCAATCTTGTACCGTAGCCACTTTCGCAGGGTCCATGGCAATACCATTCTATAAAATAACATGGCCCAAGAATCTCACTGCCCTTCTCCAGAAGTGACACTTAGAAAACTTTGCTTTTAATTGGTGTTTTCTCAACACCTCCATCACTACTCTCAAATGTTCCTTGTGTTCTTCCTCTGTTCTCGAATAAACCAAGATATCATCTACGAACACAAGAAAAATTTATTCAATTGATCCCTGAATACCCTATTCATAAGATCCAAAAAATATGATGGTGCATTGGTCAACCCGAATGGCATGACCAACCACTCATAGAATCCAGATGGCATTCGAAAGGCCGTTTTAGCTATACTCTCAGCTTCCACCCTAAGCTGATAAAAACCTATCACGAGATCCAACTGGGAGAACACTCTCGCGCCACTCAACTGATCAAACAAATCATCTATCCACGGTAGAGGATACTTATTCTTCCTCGTCACCCTACTCAACTCGCGGTAGTCCACACACAATCAAATGGAACCATCTTCCTTAGTAGCAAACACAACTGGTGCTCCCCACTCAGAAACACTTCTTCTGATAAATCCCTTCTTCAACGGATCGCTTACTTGCACCCCGAGCTCTCGCTGCTTCCTAGGTGCCATATGACGAAGTAGCATCACTAAAGGTTTGGCATCTTTCACTAAATCAATACGAAACTCAATCTCTCGGTGTGGTGGAAGTTCGGTCACTTCCTCGAAGACCTCCGAATACTGGCCAGCCACGGGCACATCTGACAACTCATCATGCAGGATGTCGAGGGAATTTAGAAAACTAGGCATTACCCCATCACTATGTAGACCGCCAAACACTACCGTCCGCCCATCATCCGCTCTAACTGTCACCAAAAAGCCCTCACAGTCTACCACCACCCCGTATCTTTGAAGCCAATCGACTCCTAAAGTAATGCCAAACCCAGTAAAGCCCAAAACAAAGCAATCACAAACAAGCATCCATCCAAGACTCGATAAGGCCACATTACGACAAATCATGCTAAGGCTAGTTGAACCACCAATTGGGTTCGTCACTGCTAAAGGTCTATCGACTATCTCAGGTTCCAATCCCAACCTATCTACCAGGTCACTCGATATGAAGGAACGAGAAGCTTCGGTATCAAACAATACTCGAACAAGAACATCATAAACAGAAAGCATACCTTGAATGAAGAATTATTTCCTTTCTCCGCCGCGGTTGGGGCATTCGACGAAGAAGGAACATCATTAAGAGCATATGCTTTCACAATCTGCTTCTCTTTAGTAGGTTGCGGACATTTATCCTTGTGGTGTCCAACTTGGCCGCAGTTGAAGCACTTCCTGTCCGCTGGCTTCGCTTGACATTCTTTAGCATAATAGCCCAGCTAAAGCACTCAACATCTTTCTTACTCTTTTTCTGACCATCCTTAGCTTGGTTCTACTTCCTCTTATTCTGAAAATTCTTCTTGCCTCCACTGCTTGCTTGAGGTTTTGGCTCCTCTGCAGATGCAACCTCAGTCTTCGATTTAGGGTATAGACTCTCTGATCTCAAAGCTTTCCCCACATTCGATTCAAACATCTCATTGATAAGGTTTATAAGACTTTCCCCCAAGTACTGATCTAAGTCTGTTATGGACTTCTCATTCTTCTTCTCAGGAGTGTCAATAAGAGATAATCATACTTCAATAAAGTATCGAACTCAGCAATATACTCCGAGACTACTCTACCATTCTGCTTAAGTTCCAAGAACTTCCTAAACAATTCCGATTTCTGAGCAGCTGGGATAAATTTATCACTGAATCGGGCCTTAAACTGATCCCAAGTAACTTGATCCTCTGGAGTAGCTGCCTTAATAGCATTCCACCAATTCATCGCCCATCCTTGCAGCTGACGGGATGCTAGCTTTCTCTTCGTCGCATCCTCGATACCTAGGTCTTCGAAGATACGCTCACAGCTATCCAACCAATCCTGAACTTCTGTAGCATATTCCGTTTCGTGGAACAGCTTCCCCCCAAGACTAGTGTAATCCTTGCATAGCTTAGCGAAATCGGCTCTAGGCGCCTGCACCGCTGCACCACCACCATTTGCAGCATTGGGAACTGCCCTCTGAACATCCCTAAGCATCTCTCTCATGAGGTCAGTGAACATCGTCCTCATATCAGAAGCATTCCCATTATTAGCTCCTCTACAAGTACCCCTAGTATATCGGCTCATCGTTCAATCTATAAGGAGAAAACGATTAACCATCTCTTCAGTGGTGCCAGTGCAATGCGACTTCATCCTTAAATATACTAATAGTGTATATATATAGCTTTTGAAAACCAAAATATCACAAATAGGCTCATATACGTACTATCTCTCTCTGGTGTCTTTCCTAGGTTAACTACGCAACTTAGAGCTCTAATACCAAATGTGACGACCCGCCCCACACCAGCCGACATTTCCAATGAAAGTGCGCTCTGCCGATGTCCAACCAGCACGGGATTGTCGCCAAAGAAAGGAAAAGAAGGGAATTTAAACTAGTAAGGAACCTGTAGAATGTCTCACAATGCATGGAATAAAATATAATAATAACATACTTGACATAAAACAGGCAAGAAAGTGCATAAGCTGAAAACTAAACCATCATAGCAGCGGAAAATCCAAAATACAGCTTATGTCCCACATCATCATTATTACAACTTTTCAAACTGTCTCTAAAGCAAAATAAGAAAGGTACACTACTAATGCCCAAAGTAGTGACCAACAGCGACACAGGGAGAATATATATATACATACATATATATATATATCATACGTGGAAGCCTCCTGCTCGTCTCCGGCACAACTACCCGTGCATAATCACGTGACATGTCTCTAGTCTGCCCGTTTAAGAGCACCCAGAGTAATAAGAAGAGACATAAAACTCTGGGTCAGACAAAAGTCTGGTATGAGCGATAAGCAGCAAAACAGAACAATAACAGGTATACTAAACCATACCTAAACCTGGACCTGCAACCAAAGAGTTAGCACAACAATATGTACAATACTCTAAGGTGACACTAACATATGGTTACTCTAAGGTGACACTAACAATATGTACAATACTCTAAGGTGACAACAATATGTACAATATGTACAATACTCCACTGCACTGGCTCACAACCATGTTACGATCACTCTGCCCCATGGAGTAATAACAGCCCCACTGCACTGATACGTAGCCTAACATCCGTCTCTCGGTGGTGAATCGAAGCTATGGACGTCGAAAACTCCTTAGCACACGTCCGGCAGCAAAGCCCAACTCATGAAGTTAACTCGTTGGTTCCCAACTGAATCCTGAGTACAAACTTCAAATTTGGACTACCTTTGCATCTCGGGTTTTTGTCTTCTCCGGATCGATTTGGAACAAGCTTCTATTCAGATCGACCCTCTTCTTCTCGTTCAGTCCATGGTCGTCAACTCTGTTCGGGTCGGGTTGTGCTCCCTCCATAGGGTCAGATAGTGGTGCTCCAAGCTGGGTCGTGGTGTCACACTGGTTCGGGTTGGGTCGGATAGGACTCCGGTTCGGGATCAATCTCCCATTGGCCTGTGCAGGCGGGTCGGCTGAGAGAATGATGCTTCCATCGGGTCGGGTCGTGCCACCATTCATGGGAGGATCGGTTAGAAAGCTTCAGGTGCAAGCAGTCGGGTCGGTCTCCATCATCACGAGCGGGTCGGGTCGGAGAGGGGGCAATCCAATCCGGTCTGGCTCCTGCATGTTTTTCCTGCAACTTCCAGCGACTGTTTTTATGCCACACGATGGCGTTTTCAACCATTCTAATCGTTCTAAACAATTACAAAACATTCCAAACAATCATAGCAACATGTATAGTCATCCACAAACACCAAACACCAAACAGTCATGATAATATAGATCAAACATACCCAAAAACCCATGTTTTCCCTTCAATCATGTTTAAGTATAACTAATGATAGGTTTAGCAAAAGTTAACCAAATTAACCAAAATTTCTAACAGAGGCCTAAAACAATATTTCGAAATTTATAAATATTTTTCCAAAATTTTATCATGTATAATTTCACTAATTATCATTAATTACCCTTAATTAACCTTAATTAGTGTAAAAACAATGCTAATCACTCACCTTAGCCACAAATAAACTCAGATCTGAAACTTTTGGACAAAATGGTTTGGATTCCAATACACTCCAGCAGCTCTACCTCATTTTTTGTGCTAATCGTCTTTGATTTGATGTAGAATTGGCTTAATTAGCGATTAGAAGGTGATTTGGGGTGTTTTAGCAAGTGAAGGCCATTGCTAGGGTTCAAAGGTTGTAAGTGGAGGCTAAGAAATGAAATAAAAACTGATTTACTAACTCATCTCAGCCCTCCCATAACCCTAATCTCGAAATGGGTTATAGGCCATCTTGCTAATCACCTTAATTAGGCCAGGTTAAGCTGTTTTTCACCTTCTAAACCTTGTTTCAGCCATATCTCCCAAACGGTGAGTCCGTTTGGCTAATGTGACCACTCTACGGAAAGGTAAATCATCATCCGAATCTAATGAAAGTGGTTTCAGATCAAAACTCCTTACCAATCAAAAGTTATGGACAAAACAAGATCAGCTAGGGGTAAAACAGTCATTTAAAAATCGGCAAAAATCATGAACATGGCAAATGACCCCAATATTCGTCTCCCAAAGTTACATGACCATACGACTTCGTATGTGAAAGAAATAAATATTCTACGATCCTTCGATGTGTAGAATGCGGGTCGTTACAAATCTATCATCTAATTCTGGAATCAATTCTCGAGAGCTATGAGTGAAAGTAAAGTTACAATGGATATTGTTCAGATGATGCCTAAAATCACTTATCATAAGCTAAATAACCTGAATTATTTGGATTGGAGGAAGACAATTCATCTCTACCTTCGAAGTATTGATAAGGAAATCATCTAATAACTGAAAGTCCACCAAAAGTTGATTCAAAAGAGGCGAAAGATCTGATGTGGCTCAGAGATGATGCTCGACTATTTCTTCAGATTCGAAATTCAATTGATTTTGAGGTAATTGGTTTAGTTAATCATTACGAGTTTGTGAAAGAACTAATGGATTACTTGAAGTTTTAGCCATGAGTGAAGATTCTCGCCTTGCATGGAAAATAAGTTTGACAACCAAACCTGAATAGATATGAGAACTTGAATGGAACCACAAACTACTGAAACGAATAGCGCGGCAAAAACAACCAACGATCGAACCAAGCAAATCAAACTACTAAGTTGAATCAAAATTTCTCCATGACAAATCATAATAACCAACCCAAGCTATAACTAAAATTCTAACAACACTCTTATTCATTTTATTATATATATATATTCATGTGTAGCAAAATATATATACATTGTATAAAATACTTCAAACAAAAAATATATCTCCAACTATCGATCTTAGGATTGAACACCCAACCTCACACTCATCATCTCCATGTATTGCCGCTTTACCTAAATGTTTCTTAATTCTAAACACAACATAAATACAAATACACACATAGAAACTCACATCATACCCACACACACATACAGTAAGGTAGAGGGTTTTGGATAAGAAAGATGGATTTATATTTTTACCAAAATTTATAAAAAATGAACAAAATTTTAGTCATTTGGAAATTTACTTTTAGGCTATTTAACCTCAAAATTTGAAAAGGTCACAAACATGAAATTTGTTGCAAATTATTTTATCTTCAATATATAAAAAAAAACTAGATTTGGTTAAAATTTGAAGAAGATATGATCAAAACAGCGATAGACAAATTTTGAGGTTAGAAATCTAGGCCCGCAAAATGTCTTTGAAAGATTAGTCATTTTAATAGAGAAAAATAGAGAATATGAAAAGTTATCAAAATGAAAGTTATAACTATTTCAATTCCACCCAAACTGAGGAAAAGAAAAATTGGATTTCAGCAAATTTTGAGGGAGATTCGACTGAAACAATAAAGTTTATTTTTTGAGTCAGAAATCTAGATCCGAAAATGGATCTAAAAGTTTCACAATTTTGACATAAATATGAAGTAAAAAATCTAATATAAAGTTATTGGTATTTCAATTTCATTCTTTTTAAAAACAAAAAAGTGGCTTTGGGATATCTACAATAAAGTTATAGCCTTTGCAAGATAGTAAAATCTGATGGAAAAAATTAGAAAAATCGAAACAAAGAATTTTGAATAGGATTAGGGTCTTGGATTTGCTTTACGATTTGATAGGAGAAAGAGAGGGGAGCTTGGATTTGAATTTGCTTTTGATTTTGATGGAAGGAGGAAGGTGTAACACCCCATAATTTTCAAGAACACTATAATGATAAACTAAAGAACACTTAATTAAATATTGGGAATTAAGTAAAATAGACAACACTATTGTGTTCGTCTCGGAATTCTGCTTAAGATAAACTCCGAGTTTGCTTAAAATAGACATCATATGAAGAAGATATCAAGGTTTTAAGTTTATATAAATATAAGCCATTTAAGTATAAATAAATAAAAAATCCAAAATTCGAAATCATAAAGCCGGAGAGGTAGAGGGAAATTTGCCCGTTAAGGGTCGACCTGTACCCTATGGGTGTCGACCCATGGGTCGAACCCTACACAGGGGTGTCGACCCTGGGGTCGACCCCAACCAGATCTGGGCAGATCCGTTTCTATACACTTGGAAGCTTTTCTGAGCAAGATTCGTTGACATTAGGCTTTAAACAGGACCTCATTTCTATTGTTTTATTCACCCAAAAACAATGGAGACAACGAGGTGCTGCCCCAACTCAAATAAAAATAGCCTATTCTTCTACAACAACAATTTATACGTGTTTAAGAATCTCTGCTTCAATAGTAACAGTCAATTCCCTATTCTTTAGATCCAGTCATAGTGAGTTCATGTTATTTTTAGATATAAACAATTAATAGTAATCTTCACATGTTTATAAGTTGGATCTTAACATGTGCCTGTTAGTAACCTAAATTATAACTAAATAGATCTGCCATTACTTGTACACTTGATCCTCTGTTTAGTTCTTGCATGCCTATCTTTATTATGCTTAATTTGTCAGTATTCCTAATCATGTCACCATATGCCTATCCTGTTAGTACGCTTACTCCCTTCATCGTATGCCTGCCTTGTTATTATATATATTCTTGTTCTATTCTTTCCCTCTTTCCCTTTTTATTTTTATAGCCAGCTACCTTCGAGCCTAGGCCTATCAATGAAATATGCAAGCGCACATAATTGGGAATGGTGGAGATTGTTAATTTGGGGCATAACTTATATTAAAACATGATTGGGATTTAGGCATAGTTTATACCTTGATCTAAAACTTTAATTTGGGGGCATAACTTGTATTATGAATCAAATTGGGATTTGGGGGTATAATCCTGGAAAAACATGAAAATTGGTTGATAATGAATACGCTTAAGTTTACAGTAATTAGAAACTGTAACTGCACTTAGACACGACGTTAAATTACACTTGTGGCAGAAGTCTGCCCGGAACTGCCCGGCAAATCCAGCGTCCGCAAGTGGTTAATCTAATGTGAGGGGTCGAGTGCATAAATGTACATGTAACGGTATTAAGAAACGAGCTTAAGTCCGACTAGTGGTAGAAGTCTGCCCGGAACCGCCCAGAACCGCCCAGCATATCCAGCATCCACAAACAGTAGACTTAATGTAAGTGGTCTAGTCCATTAATAAGCCATAAATGGATAAATTATTAACCTGTAATACTTGACCTGTTTAAATCTGTGGGGGGTTACATGAACCTGTTAAATTGATTAGAGGTAAAGTAAACTTGCTTGATTCATTGGGGATTAAGTTAATCTTGTAAAATTTGTGGGGCGGGTTATATATATATATATATATATATATATATATATATATATATATATAAACTGTTTTACATGTGGGGGTTATGCAACCTTGTTAAACTATTAGGCATAACCTATTAAAATCCTAGTAGTGGAGATGCAAACCTAGGAGGGAAGCTTGTATCATCTGTTATGTGGGACCTAAACCTAGGAGGGAAGCTTGTATCATCTGTTATGTGGGACCTGTTTTAGTCAGTAGCCCATCTTGGTATCAAACGAGTACTCTGAAGTAGGTCGGGGCACGCTTGTTGAGCTGAATATAAGAGGTCACCTGCGTGAAGGTGTTGATGGCACATTCCAACGGGGTCATGTGCGTGCATGGGTCGGGTTTTCTTAGGGAAATTAAGACGATGTGACTTCAGTAGATATGGTTGTGCATCTTGAAAATAACGGGTTGCCACTTTAGGGAGTGATACATCCTACTGTGGGGCCAGCGCAGGGTATCTACAGGGTAGGGAGCCAATCGATTGGGGGTAGTAATTAGGGTACATCTAGTCTTGCTTGTCAGGAGTCTACCATTTTGTTCTAGTTGGGATCATCTTGTTCTTGTTATGGTAGTATTGGTGTAGAGAAAAGTAATTGAGAAGTGCAATATGTTACATCATGTTTATTCATTTCATCATGCTCAGTCTGTTACACTTGTCTTATGACACTGTTATCTCTCTCATCCAGTTTAAATGACTGTCATGATGCTTTTACTTATTTATATGCTACAAGTAACTGGACTCGCCAGACTTTATGCCTAACCCATTTTGTTTCCTCTTCTCTCTCTTCCATCCCCCCCCCACCCCAAGGTTGTCAGGGTGGGAATACTCAGGCTTGATTTGGATTCTCTCTTTCATTCTGCTTCGAGATGTTTGGATATAACACTTTGATTTCCCATCTTCTCTGATATGGCTATATTTATGGGGAACTTTGCTTCTTTTATAACTGTACTTTGATGGTTTTAGTACAAGATAGAAGTTTTAAGTTGATGTAATGGGTTTTCTATATTTCAGACTTATGATGTAACTATGTTTTGGACCACGATATTCAATTTAATTAAGTTTTAAATTCTGCTGTTGTTTTATATCTGTCTTGTAATGTTTCTATTTCTATTTACCTATAACGCTTCATGAAACTTAATGCATCCTGATAAGAGTGACATTAACGGACGTGGGGTGTCACATTTTGTATCAGAGCTGAAAGTTATCAAATTGGATAAAAGATTTTGAAAATTATTTTCAAAAAGGTTTTAAAAGAAATAATTTTCAAAAGAATGCTCCATTTCGAAAAACATATTCCCTAAGGCCATACAGAATATCTTTTGATTCTATGTTTGAATCCTTTTTCTTTCCTTTTTCAGCATGTCTGGGGAACTGATTCTTCCCGAGGCATTACGATATTGGCTTGGTTCCATAGGTATCTTGAGGCTACGGCGCCTGCCGGAGGCTGTGTAGATGCCCCTCCCCCAGCTGCGGCCACTATTCCTCCTCATCCCCCTCCGTGAGCAGATAATTTCTCCAAGAAATGTAAGGACTTCTTTGCTATGGGAGGGAAGCCATTCCGAGGAATTGATACTTTTGTAGAAGCAAGGAGTTGGCTCAAAGAGACGAAGGATTTATTTAGGATTTTTGAGATTAACGACCGTAGGAAGATTCAGTTGGCTGTTTGGTAGCTGAAAGATGAGGCTTCATTCTGGTGGAAAGTGACACATGTAGAGCGTCCAGTTGAGAATTGGAATGATTTCTGATAGAGATTCGAAATGAAGTTTCTTTCTCAAGCCGAACAAAGTATGCAAATGGAAAGGTTTTTGGCACTTTAGAAAAGGACCATGTCTGTCAAAGAGTATGTCAAAAAATTCAATCAATTGGCGAGGTTTGGACCTAGTGAATAACCCACACAAGAAAGCTTTGAGGTTTGCTAGAGGATTGAATGAACCCCTTCATGGGTTGGCCATGTCTCATATTCTGATGGAAGCAACTTTTGAGAAACTTGTTGATATGGCATTGATGCACGAAGAAGATAAAGGTGGAAAGAAAGAGACTAAGGTTGATGAAACACAAAACAAGAAGGTGTGGCCCAAGAAAGAAAAACAACAGCAGCAGCAGCAGCAAAAGAAGAGCGGAAAGAACGACAAAGCTCGAGATAAGAGGAAATGTCATAATTGCGGACGCGAGGGTCATTTGATCAAAGACTGCAAAAGAAAGAAGAATGCTTGTTTCCATTGTGGAGAGGTCAGACACTATTCTAAGGAGTTCCCAAAGAAGCAAGGACAAGGCCAGATGGCAGGATCTTCTGGAGGGCGGGTGCATGCTCTCGTGGTCGGTGTACTAGATAGAGGTAGGAAAGTTTATGTTGAAGGTTTGATTTCTCTTTCCAATCATCTTGTTATAACACTTTTTGATTCCGGCGCTTCACATTCTTTTATATCTGATTTTGTGGTTGAGTCTCTGCACCTTAGTACTAGTATGGTTTTTGGATCCCGTTGTTGTCTCAAACCCCATTGGGGGTACGAATCATTTGTCTATGATTTGTCGGGGTTTGAGAATATCTGTGCGATGCATATGTGCTTGGTTTCATGGGCTATGGTTTGATTCTAGGGATGGATTGGCTAGCCATGTATGGTGACATTCTGGATTGTGAGAGGAGGGTCGCTAGACTTTTGACATGCCATGGGAGGACTCTCAAGATTTATTGTGACCTTAAAGAGTCTATCATGCTTAGTTTCCTAGAGTCGCTTGATGCATCTATCGATGATCTACGATATGTACCAGTAGTATGTGAGTATCCTGATGTTTTTTAGGAGGTTAGGGGCTTACCTCTGAGGCGCGAGATTGATTTCCGTATATACTTTGTGGACAATGCAAAGCCAGTTGCATTGCATGTGCTCCATATGGCTCCGGGAGAAAGGAAAGAACTCAACAAGCAAGTAGGGGAGCTACTTGAGAAAGTGTTTATTAGGCAAAGCATATCTGAACGGGGTGCTCCAGTAGTATTCGCCACTAAGGCGAATGGTTTGCTTCGCTTATGTGCGTATTATAGGGAGTTGAATAAACTCACTAAGAAAAACAGGCACTACTTCTGAGGATAGATGATCTGATTGACCAGCTTGTTGGTGCATTTGTTTTCTCCCAGTTAGACTTGGCCACATGGTTTCATTAGTTGAGGGAGGCCGAGGACAGTATAGACAAGACCGCTTTTAGAACTCTAGATGGTTTCTTCGAGTGGATCGTTATGCCTTTTGGGTTGATGAATGCACCCGCCTATTTTGTGGATCTAATGAGTAGGGTGTTTCGGGAGTTCCTAAATAAGTTTGTTGTGGTCTTTGTTGATGACATCTTGATTTTCTCGAAGAACAAGAAAGAGCATGCCCAACATTTAAGGGTGGTTTTGAAAACTCTCTATGCACACCAGCTTAAGGTGAAATTTTCCAAATGTCATTTTTGGAGAAAAGAAGTGAGATTTCTAGGGCATGCGGTCTCTAAGGATAGGATAGCAGTAGATCCCACGAAAGTAGTTGCAGTTCAAGATTGGCAGATTCCAAAGAATGCAACGGAGGTAAGGAGTTTTCTTGGTTTAGCGGGCTATTATAGGAAGTTCATTAAGGACTTCGCAAAGATATCAGCCTCACTCACCAGACTGACAAAGAAGAATCTGATATTTTCTTGGGGTATAGACTGTGAGGATGCTTTCCCACAATTGAAGAGGGCTCTGACAACAGCCCCAGTCTTCACTTTGCCTGATGGGAACAAGCTGATGCATGTGGTACAAGGCTTAGTGTGGTTCTGATGCAAGAGGGAAGGGTAGTATGTTATGGAGGTAGATAGTTAAGAGTTCATGAGAAGAACTACCCTACCCATGACTTAGAGTTAGCTGCCATATTATTTGCGTTTAAGACTTTGCGCCATTATTTACTTGGACAGAAGTTCGAGTTGTACACCGATCATAAATCTCTCAAGTACTTGTTCTCGTAGAAGGATCTCAATTTGAGGCAACAAAAACGGATGAAGTTCCTAGCGTACTACGACTTTGAGATAACTTATACCCCTGGCAAGGGTAATGTGGTGGCGGACGCATTAAGTATGTAGAGGATGACCTTGAGTCCTTTGTTTGTAGAAAGGCAGAGATTGAAGTTTATATCGACTTTTGATTTTAGACCCTCCACCAAGTTCACATCTAGTTTATTGGCATCATTAGAGGTGCGACTACTATGTTGGATCAGATGGGAACTTCGCAGCTAGAGGACCCACAGATGGCAGATATCTTGGATAGGCTCTATAGAGGGGAGACTTCCATTCACCTCAGTATATAGTCTACGTATGATAGGGGATGGTTGCGATGAGATAGTAGGCTTTGTGTTCCACGAGTTAGGAGTTTGTTGAAGGCAGTCCTTGAGGAAGCCCATCATTCTAGGATGACTATCCATCCAGGCGATGATAAGATGTATAGAGATATGAAGAGAGTTTTCTTTTAGGCGATGAAGAAAGATGTAGCAGAGTTTGTTTCTCGATGTTTGATCTTCCAGCAAGTCAAGGTTGAGCAAAGGAAGCCCGGTAGTTTACTTCATTCTTTGGAGGTCCCACAGTGGAAGTGGGAGAGCGTATCTATGGAATTCATTGATGGTTTGCCTAGATCGAGGAAAGGCAACGCCAGTATTTGGGTTATAGTTGACAGGATTACTAAGAGCAATCATTTCATTCCTGTTAAGAGTAAGCGGACGGCAGCATGATTGGCAGCAGTTTATCTTCGTGAGATAGTCCGTCTACATGGAGTAGCTTCCAGTACTGTGAGTGATCATGGCCCCATTTTCACCAGTGAGTTTTGGAGGAGCTTACAAGTGGCATTAGGTACACGGTTGTGTTTGAGCAATGCTTATCACCCTCAAACCGATGGACAGATGGAGAGGGTGAATTGAGTTCTTGAGGATCTTTTAAGACTGTGTATCCTAGACTTTGAAGGGACTTGGGAAGAGCATCTTCCTTTGGTAGAGTTCGCCTACAACAACAATTATCAGGCTAGTATTAGCATTACACCCTTCGAGGCATTATATGGAAGACCCTGTAAATCACTGACTTTTTGGTGGGAGTCTACAGAAAGGCTTCTACTTGGACCTAAGACGATTAGAGAAACTTTAGAAAAGACTGATCTTTTTCAAAGGCACATGAAGACAGCACAGGATAGGCAGAAGTCCTACGCAGATAAGAGAAGGACCGATATTGAATTTGAAGTAGGAGACATGGTTTTCATCAAGGTACCACCTTTGAGGAATATGGTTCGTTTTGGATCTATAAGGAAATTGGCATCAAGATTTGTAGGGTCATTTCCCCTAATAGAAAGGATTGGCAAAATGTCCTATAGAGTAAAGCTACCAGAGAGGCTGCCCGGTGTTCAAGATGTTTTCCACGTTTCTCATTTACGGAAGTGCTTGCATGATACCGCAGAAGTAGTTGAGTCGAGTATGCTTAAGGGTTTGGAGGTGGAACGGGAGGCGACAGTTAGACGAATTCCTTTCCGTATTCTTGGATCAGAGTTCAAGAAGTTATGCAACCGAGAGGTCAAGTTGATGAAAGTTTAATAGGGAAAAGACCCCGAGAATGCAACTAGGAAGACTGAATACAAGATTCGTGCTTCGTACCCTTTTCTTTTCAAGAGTATGTTCTTAACTTCTCTTTCCAAAGCTTTTGTTCATACTTGTTTCTATCGTTTAAGTATATCCTATCGATCGAATCTTCGACCTTTAGGTAGGGAACCCATGTATGTAAACATGTGTTTGAAGCATGTTATGTTTGATGGATGCAAGTGTTTCCTAGTGATTTCTTGTGGATGCATATACTCACATATTAGGCACTAGATCAGATCGATCACTTTCATACTGCATATGGATGCATGTGCATATTTTTCTTCTTTTAATTGATGAATGTGGGTGCATCATCATATGGATGTTGCATTTGGATGAAAGATTGTGCACACATATAGAACTTATATGTTATTGTAGGATTATTTGCATACATGTTGGATTCATGACACTAACATACATTGCATTAAGGAGGTCGACTGAATCAGTAGACTGCCTGATCTTTTGCATTAGTATAGAGACATATACACACACCTTTGCATATGTTCATAGAAGCATTAGAAATCTTTTAAGGACAATGGATGCCTGTGATTGGTGGATGAGTAGATGGATGATGGATGTTAGGATAAACATTCTTCTTAACTTGGAGACTTTGGGACGAAATCCTTTAAGTATAGGAGAATGTAACACCCCGTAATTTTCAAGAACACTATAATGATAAACTAAAGAATACTTAATTAAATACTAGGAATTAAGTAAAATGGACTATGCTATTGCGCTCTTCTCGGAATTCTACTTAAGATAGACTCCGAGTTTGCATAAAATGGACTTCATATGAAGAATATATTAAGGTTTGAATTTTATGTACATATAAGCCATATAAATATAAATACAACAAATCCGAAATTCGAAATAACAGAGTGGGAAAAGTGGGGGGAAATCGGCCAGTTAGGGGTCGACCCCGTCCCCTATGGATGTCGACCCATGGGTCAACCCCTACACAGAGGTGTCAATCCCTATGTCGACCCCGGGATCGACCAAGCCCGATCTGGGCAGATCCTTTTCTGTGCACTTGGACGCATTTCTGAGCGAGATTCGTTGATATTAGGCTATAAATAGAACCTCATTTCTATTGTTTTATTCACCCTAAAATAATGGAGACAACGAGGTGTTGCCCCAACTCAGATTAAAATAGCCTATTCTTCTACAACAACAATTTATACGTGTTCAAGAATCTCTGCTACAACACCAACAGTCAATTCTCAGTTGTTTAGATTTACTCACAGTGAGTTCATGTTATTTTTAGATTTAAACAATTAATAGTAATCTTGACATGTTTATAAGTTGGATCTAAACCTATGCCTGTTTGTAACCTAAATCATAATTAAACGGATCTGCCATTACTTGTACACCTGAATCTCTATTTAGTTCTTGCATGCCTATCTTTATTATGCTCACTCTGTTAGTATTCCCAATCATGTCACCATATGCCTATCCTATTACTATGCTTACTTCTATCATTATATGCTTGTCTTGTTATTATACCTAGTCATGTTCTCTTCTCTCCTTCTTTCCCTTTTTATTTTTGCAGCCAGGATACCTTTGAGCCTGGGCCTATCAATGAAATATGCGAGCGCACGAAATTGGGAACGTGGGGAATGCTAAATTGGGGCAAAACTTATATTAAAACATAATTGGGATTTGGGCATAATTTATACCTTGAACAAAAACTTTAATTTTGGGCATAACCTGTATTGTGAATCAAACTGGGATTCAGGGCATAATCTTGGATAAACATGAAAATTTGTTAATAATGAACATGCCTAGATTTACAATAATTAGAAAATGTAACCGCACTTAAACACAAGGTTAGATTACACTTGTGGTAGAAGCCTGCCTGGAACCGCCCGCCAAATCCAGCATCCACAAGTGGTTAATCTAATGTGAGGGGTCGAGTGCATAAATGTACACGTAACAATATTAAGACACGAGGTTAAGTCCGACTTGTGGTAGGAGTTTGCCCGGAACCGCCCGACATATCCAACATCCACAAGTTGTAGACATAATGTTAGAGGTTGTAACAACCCGAATTTTTACAACACGTTAAATCAAGAATCAAGGCAGGATTTAATTTTAAATTCTGAATCAAGTAAAACGGGCTATGCCATTGCGTTTGTCTCGGAAAAATACGCGAAATAGAGTCCGAGTTTTCGAGAATCGGAGTCCGTATGACCCGTTAAAGGCCCAAAGAAGATTTCTGAAAATTTGAATTTCGGAAACAGTTTTGGAAATCAGATCTGGGGCTAGGCGGGAAGTTTCCCCGCCTAGGCCATGTCGACAGGGCTGTCGACAGGCCTGTCGACTTGGGCCCAGACCAAGTCGACAGCCCTGTCGACTTGCCTGTCGACAGGGGGTGGCCGGGGCAAGCTGCCTGGTGCACCTGCTTGGCTCACCTAGTCTTGTTCTTGGGCTGGTTCTGGAAGCTTCCGAGATCTGATGGTCCTAATCTATCCTAGGGTTAATCTAAGGGCCTAAAACTATCCTAATCTCTATAAAAACACCCCTAAGCCCCCCCTAAACCCTCATAACTCACCCTCTCCACGAAGTGCTGCCCAAATGCAAAGTGATCATGGCCTCCATCTCAAATCCCTAGAGCCTATGCATTCAAATCGGGTTCAAATCAAAAGATGCAAGCTTGCTACACCATATAGAGGCCAAATCAACATTTCTATGCGAGTTTCGTGATGGTTCTTCATTAAAGGAGCCACCTTTCTTCGTCATGATGATGCATGATCCCTTTCCTAAGCCTTGCCTAGGTAAGTTCTAGCTACTTTTAGATGGAAACGGTAGTTTTGATAATGACATGGGATAAAATGAGGCTAAACATGATTATGCGAACCTATATGAACCTTACCTTGCCTCTTGTGTTCATGTTTATGATTTTAGGCCATGTGAGTGACTTGATCATGCCTCTCATGCTATGCATAGCCTAGTTTAACTTGCAAGTTTGGATCTTTATGCATGAAATGCTAGCATGAACCTTTAGGAACCACTTATGTGTGAAACATTGGCTAAGACAAGATTTTGGGGCTTATGCATGTTTATGAACCCAAACCCCTTATGTTATCATGCAAGTTTGTGGCCAAATCCTTTATGAGATTATGCATGCTTATGGCCAATCCCCTCTTTTAAGATGTGCATGTTTATGGCCAAACCCTTTTTGATAATATGCATGTTGTGGCCGAATTCCCTTGTGACATTTTGTGTGTTTGTGGCCAAAACCCTTTTTATGACACTATGCATGTTCGAGGCCAATTTGTAGTCATAGTATTCCTACTATGTTGACTCGTCTATACTTACGTTGGAAACACGTTTTGGGGTTAGGTTAGACGAGCATGAATATACATGGGAAACTTAACTTGAAGTTCCATGAAATACGATGTGAAACATGATTTGGGTTAAATGGGTATAACATAACAACATGCAACATTAAATATAACATGTAAGTTAACATGTAAATATGCATAATCATAAGCTTGGGAATTTACCTATTAAGTTAGGTCTACCCATTGGGAATTTACCTATTAAGTTAGGTCTACCCAATTGCTTGAAAACTTGACTATGAACATGACACTAGACTAAACATGAAAGTGGCCAACTCGAGGTTGGGTTGAGTTTGCAACGTAAAACTACCCGGAACCGACCGGCCTAACTAGTAGTTGCAAACAATAGGACTCAATGTGAGAAGTTGGTCATGTTGTGCTTGAACCCGAGGTTAGACCAAGTTGTGGTGTAAATCTACCCGGACCCGCCCGGCTTAACTAGTAACCACAACAAAGTCTAATGTGAGAGGTTGGGGTGAATTAAATAATTAATGCCACATAGTAGGGTTAAGTTAATTTGATTAATGAGGCTTAACCAAATATGACATGGACAAATGGGTTAAGTAATTTGATTAGGCTAATGATACTTAACAAAACATGACAGGGTTGGGTAGGTTAAGTAACTTGATTTGCCTAACGACACTTGACCATTTTTATACGACGAGGGTGTTAGAGTTTATGCCCTAGAGGCAATTCATTTGATGAGATTGATAACACTGATGTTATTGTTTTATTTGGAATAAAATTATATTATATTATATTATATTTACTGTGTAATATAAATATTAATATAATAGAATTCCTTAGAATAATAATACGGGGTTATATAGTTCGAGTAAGACTGAACTTGAGATTATATGATATGACAAGTATTATAATTCTTAAATGTCCCTAGTCGAGCTTTATTGTTTATAAAGGAGAACAATAAAGCGTTGAGACTAGTATATTGGTTGACTGATGATCACATCTCATTGATCATTAATATACGTGATATTAAAGTCAAGATATAAATACGTATTAGAGTATAACGTATTGGACTGACCCACCGTGAGATAACTACATGGAATATACAGTATCATAAGTTGTTCTCATAGTGATAGTGATATAATGATCCTCAGACCTGAAATCATTATAATTTTATTCGAAGATATTTATGTTTTGATATCATCTAAAGTTATTTCGTAACAGAGTAATGATAACGGTGATTATTGGATATATCTAGAATCAAATATAAATTATGAATGATCTAGATGGAATTTAACCCTACGATATATTCGTAGTGATATCCTTGGGCCTCTTGATTGAGTGAGACTGTGAAATGCATGGCCGTGCTCAAATATCGATTTGTTCTGAACAGTCTGCTCATTGATCAAGAAAACAGATTAAATTATAAAGAGGATGATACGCTCCGTGCCTTCAGTTTAATCTAGGATATAACGGTTAAAAGGATTAAATTATATTGACACACTGTTCACAACAGGTTGTAATGAATCATTAAATATAATAGCTTGGGTAGCGATGATGTGTTACTAGACGCCGCTCATCGTTTACAGTGTAAAATTGTTTAAACTGTTGCCAACGTTATAATATCCTATTGGGTCACACTTTCAAGCGCTGCAAAAGGTAAGAATGTTTAAATGAAAGGGTTTTGACTAACTCTTCTATTTAAAAGGGGTTGAACGGTTCTTATGATAATAGAGAAAGTCGGTTCTAATACATTATAAAAGGAAGGTCGGACCTTCATTTTTCTTTATCTCGATTACAACCGATATCATAAGAAACCCTAAATCCGAAATATCAGCTAGTACTGATTCTTATCTCCTCGATTTGATTGAGAGCATCGTTGGTGGACTTCCATAGAGGCGTTTGACTTCAGGCGCTTGTTTGGATTCAATCGAAGCAACCCTGTCCAGATCTGCAATTGAAATCGAGTTTAGATTCATCGATTTGAAGTTCGTATACAAGGTACACAATTAAATTCACTTTGAATTCGAGAATTTATGTTGCAATCCATGTAAATCTTGTTATTCCGCTGTAATTTTGATCCAAGATTTCCTTCAATGGTATCAGAGCCAGGTTATTATCGAATTCAAATGTTGAGTTTAGTAATGAGTTCGATTATGTATATGTAAATTAATAAGTGTTATGAACACTATTATGAATGTCAGATCGATATGTATGATTTGAAAATTTGTATTCGGTCAAATGTTGAACCGAACAGATGAATTTTTGTAAGCATACAATCTGTAATTGTTACAGATACAACAATAAATATATATATACAGTTTGACTTCGAATTGAATCTGTTCTTAATTTTGTGCTTTGATTGGGTCTATTATACCTTGCTTAGATTAAAATCTGGATATACAAGATGTTCATATGTGTTTGGATCTGTTTAATGGATTGGTCTAAAACAGTAAAACAGTATTGGTTATTACTACTGGACTTATATCCTCTACCCTTTGGACGATTGTCTAAATCCATCCCTGTTTTATGTGTGGATTATTTAGACTTGTCTGTTACAGCTCTACAATTTAGATCATTGCATTTCTTCCTGACAACTTTGTTAAGGCTATCATCTAGTTTTTCATCCTTATAAACAAGTCTGGATCTTGTTTGATATGTTTTCAGAAATCTGAATTTATTTTTTTAACAAATCATCATGTAAACTGAGATCATAAAAGTACGATTCAACTATATTTTCTGAATGGATTCTACTTAAATCAGTTTATAGAAACTTGATTCTGTGGTTCGTCAACACTGGGACTATTTTGTTTCCACATGAAACATGTTAATATGTAAATAATTAGATGATGATTTGTTATTATTGAAACTGAAAACACTAAGTAGATCATCCCAGTAACTCGGTTACACTAGGTTGATATGAAATTACAAAATCTGGTGTCAAGTCTGTTCATATGTTTATATATATTCAATGAAAGAGTTCTTTGGTATATACATTGATATGTTCAGTTAACTAGCCAGACAGTTTTGTAAATATATGCTCTAAGAGGCTGTAAGTAATCAAACATGTAAAATAGATGATGTTCATATATGTACTGACATAATTTTGATCGCATTCAATTGTTTTAATTTTTGTTCAATATCACTTTGTAATGTATTACTGGATATAATGAGATGAATCCAAGATTTATTTTGTTTCGTGCCTTACTGATATGCACCTAAGATGTCTTCCTTGATTAAATCTGTATTGGCCGTGAGAATATACATGTTAGATACTACAGTGTCATATTTATCTGCATATAAATCTGTTATGGTATGCTATTTAGAATATGATGTATTACACTGAAATAAGCATATCAGATTTGATCTGATTTGTTTCAATTTATATAACATTCATATGAGTGTAAATGAAACTCAAATGATAATGTCAGATTTGATCTGATTTTTCTGTTTCATATCACAAATATATGTATATATGGAAGACTGAAGTGATGACATCAGATTTGATCTGATTTTTCTTCTTTGTTATAACAGATACATGAATATAATGAAGGCTGGAGTTAACATATCAGATGTGATCTGATTATTCTCATTTCACATTACAGGTACGACTTGTAAATGAAACCCCAGTATTGGCCTGTTTTCTGTTATTAAATTACACAAAGTCATGTGGGTTTTGCACTGTATAATTGATATGAATATTAGCAGAATTTTAATTTGATATGAATTATTCATATCAATCTTAATGTATCACTCATTACAAAACCTGATTAGTTGATTTTGCTAGTTATGCTAAGTTCAGAAGGCTATACATTCAATTGTATAATCTGTTGGCTTATGACAGTATTCAAATAAATGTGTATATGTGATATATACATTATATGATTTAGTATATCTGAATTAATATACATATATATGTGTATAAGGATGTCTACATTGATATACGGATTAAATATATACATATTGATGAATTATGTAAATGAGATTTACAGATCATTACACACACTAGTCATACCACCTCCTTGCATATACCTCTAAAGTATATATATAATTGTGTGCATCCATGTTATACATGAATCTAAGTTTCTACTACCTATATTTATTTTGCAAAGGGTAGTAGTAAATGTTAGATAAAACGGTTCATATATTTACATATTGGACATGAATCGTTGGTTCAAAACCATACACTTGTTCTAGTTTAATTCTGTTTTGATATCAAATGGGAAGTTCTTCTTTTGAATTTAGAATTTAAAAGGGATATATTGCATATTAGCTAAACCAAGTAAAACTTAATTTAGTTAGAATATATTATTGAGTATAGGATCAATTTCAGAAAAGTTAAATTTTGTATAACTTTTACTTTGGAATCCTATACCCCGTTTTGTTTGACACTTTAGATCTATGCATTTTATTCGATGATACAAATTAGATTTGTCATTTTAAACATGTATCTACATTACTTCTCTGTTTTATTAGAAACATAAGTCTTGACAAAAATTTGTTTTGTTAAAACTGACATGTTTTTGATACTTGGAAGTCATGATTGTAGAATATTCTAGGTCTGCAAGTGTAGCTTATTATATAAACTATTAATTAAACTTTTGAGATTAAAATATACATAATTTGAATATAAATTATAAGGAGCTTGACTTGCTTTACATTGTTATATTCAATGCATATGTATAGAACAGTATGAAGATACTAGCTCATAAATTATAACATGCCTCTTCATAAACGAGACCTTTACTCATGTATTACGACATTTAAATATGTATGTTGATATATATAATTGAGTCACACAGTGATTTAATTCACACTGACTCATACATGTATGTTGATACATAATTGAATTAAACAGTGATTTAATTCTCACTGCTTTATGTATGTATGATGATACATGGTTGAATAACACAGTGATTTATTTGCCACTAATTTATATGAATGTATACTGATACATAGATAAATTGCATAGTGATTGATTTGCAAGTAATTTATATATGTATATATGATACATATATATATATATATTTACATAATATCAAACACTATTAAATTCAATATCCATGTTAAATATGCCATTATTTTTCTTGGCATGTACTTACAGGTTCAACATTGGCAAATAAGAAAAATAAATGAAAAGGGAAGAGGCTGCAGTGGTAATTAGCTAATTGATGAATGCTGAAAGTTGTTTCAGCAAGAACAACAATAAAAGGCTCAAAATTGGCAAAAGATACTACTGCGAATAACTCTTGAAAGATTAAACAAGTATGACTTGTTCCTAATTTTCAAAAGGGTTTGTATATACAAATTTGCATGATAATGCATGAGCTGTAAATTAGAACATTCCAATTGGTTGTGTATTAATATGTGTATACATTTGTATGTCTGTTACATGCATTGGATCTCAAAATGGAATGTTGTTTTATAATGCATAATCGAATGTATTAGATAACGATATTTCATTATTATAAGATCTGACCCTATATGATTCATAAAATTGTTTTATGCGTTTATTATTATCTGAAGTGTCATGAAATGCCTAGATTCTGTATGTTTGTAGATTACCCTTTGGTTTTGTTCTGAATACAAATAGGGCTATAAGATACAAACATATCCCTGTTTCTACTATAAATATACACTGTTTTGACAAGGTATCCTATAGATGGAAGCTATGTAATATGAGTACTTATGATGTCTTTTATTTTTGGACAAAACAACTTATTAGTATAATTGGTTAATTTAAATTAATATTAGTTTTAAATATAATCTCTAATTCTAGAGTTATAGTAACCAATTATTTTCTAATAAGGTGTATATATATACATATAGATATGATTCTAATATATCGTTGGATTCAACCATATGTACATATGATTTATATATATATACTGTTCAAATCCAGTTAATATTATGAATATTAAATACATATATACGATATATGTAAATAACTATAATATTGTTCGTCACTACGAATTATAAATTCCCTCTAAAGCAAATTTTATTATATTAAGTCATGGTGACGTCTTCCAATAATATACTCATCACTGTCCAAAATCACTGGATGTAACTAACGCCAAAGCGTTGTGCACCTTTTTATTTTGGTTATATGCGATGGAGTAAAATGTGGTGCTCCAACCTATTATTGGGTCTGACTTAACTAGGCTGCATAATACGATTATGGCCTTAGAGACAAAAGCATGAATTATTCTACATTATGAGCAAACGAATAATACTGAACAAAATGTTCAACATGCGATCCAAGAGTTATATAGAAATTATAATTGACATAAGATGTCTACCTAAAAGGTTGTGTTTTTGGGATTTGCCAAAGCAGAGTCAAGACATGACTAGATATGGATCTTGGAACACCATTATATGTATATACCGATATGTGTATATAAACAGAGGGATGTTAATTTGAGTGGGAGCGTATTTTAGTTTAAAATATATACATTTATGTTAATGTAAATTTTGATTGTCAAAATTTTATATTAAATAAATATTAAAGAATCAGTTATTATTTATTATCTATTGTAGATATTAAATAAGAAATAACTCCGATAATTAATCCTTTAGAAGGATAAATTGAATTAAATAAAATTTCTTGACTAACATTAAAATTTGAGGATTGTTCTCAAACATATCAAACGTAATTGTTCTAACTTATATAGAGGATCTAAAATAAAAGTTAAAGTATGACTTTAACCAATTAAGATATAAATGTTATAAAATCTACTTACGCATATTTCTAGTATTAGATACTGGGTATAAAACACATAAGTGTATATTGATTACAAAATTAGTAGAAATTAGATAACAGGACAAGTGGACTTACGATTGGGAATAAAGCAAATGTTGCTGGATTATCAATGGCAAGTTAATTCTTGTTATATATATATTGGCTTAATTAAACAAAATAATTGTTATTATGAAATTCCATATAAAGTAAATGTTATTATGAATCTTGTTCAGACAAGTGTAAATTTCATTTATAATAAATGAACAATTGTTTTTCATTTTTATTTAAATGAAATAATTATTGGAATTTCATGAATAGTTGATGAACTTTATAACATGAATAAAGAGTGGATTAAATTTAATGAATTGAATCCAACATACCTTTAGCATTACCAGATAAACAGGAAAGCACATCAAAATCCATAATGATGGAATTTTGATCATTTGATTTTGAATCATATGAAGAATATAAATCTTGTTTATTAGGCAAAATAACTGAATCACCTTTTTCACTTGACACAGTGATTAAGTGACAAGTATTGGGTCTCGAACATAATGATGTATATGGAGCAACGAATACATAAGCTACAGGTAGGTTTTATTACTTCACTATATTTACTGATGATGTCAGTAGATACAGATATGTGTATCTTATGAAACACATATCAGAATCCTTTGAAAAGTTCAAAGAATTCAAAGTGGAGATAGAAACCAATTTTAATAGAAAATTATTACTTTTCGAACAGATCGGAAAAGGATATTTAAGCCAACTGTTTAATGACTATTCAGATGAGTTTGAAATTGTTTCATGACTCACTCCATCTAGAACACCATATTGAAATGGTATGCCTGAAAGGAGTAATCACACCATATAAGATATGGTACGACCAAGATAAGTCATATAGATCTTCCAATAAATTAAATTTAGAATAATTGCATTTAGTCATACTAAAATGATCTCGATGACAACATATAAGATATGAACCAGGAAATGTCCTAGTGTATCTGATACAATGATTTGGGATGTAAAAACGTTTATTAAACGTCTTTCCTCTGATAAGATCGGACCTAAATCAAATAACTATTTTGTGCATATAAATTCTCTGAGAATAAAATGTTTATTGCTCAATTTGGTATCCTTTTGATAGAGAGTCAGTCTCTAAGATACCGATGGGGATGAAATAGAATTCGAATTGTTTTGAACCACAAAATGGCATTAAATCTTGTATAGACAAGAAATTGAGAGGGAGTGACACAATAATTCAAATGTTATTTTATAACACATTAATTATTGTAAATAATGTTAGTTTAAAAACAAGAAATAAATACTGATTCAAAGAAAGTAAGTGTTTGGATTAAGAAGTTCATGATTGAACTTAATTCATTGTTGATCGAATGATGTACATTGCAATAACAATATGGCTGTTGCTCAGGCCTAAAACATTAAACTCATCGTCAATCCAAACATATATTTAAGAAATATAGTTCTTATGTGAAGTTGTTTACAGAAGAAATAAGCACATCTGCAAAGTTACAAAATTGTAATGTTGCAAACCTACTGAATTGAACTCTGTCACAATAGAAGTTTAATAGTCACACTAGTTTCATGAGTATACGATACGTAAATGATTGACTCTAGTGCAAGTAGGAGATTGTTAGAGTTTATGCCCTAGAGGCAATTCATTTGATGAGATTGATAACACTGATGTTATTGTTTTATTTGGAATAAAATTATATTATATTATATTTACTGTGTAATATAAATATTAATATAATAGAATTCCTTAGAATAATAATACGGGGTTATATAGTTCGAGTAAGACTGAACTTGAGATTATATGATATGACAAGTATTATAATTCTTAAATGTCCCTAGTCGAGCTTTATTGTTTATAAAGGAGAACAATAAAGCGTTGAGACTAGTATATTGGTTGACTGATGATCACATCTCATTGATCATTAATATACGTGATATTAAAGTCAAGATATAAATACGTATTAGAGTATAACGTATTGGACTGACCCACCGTGAGATAACTACATGGAATATACAGTATCATAAGTTGTTCTCATAGTGATAGTGATATAATGATCCTCAGACCTGAAATCATTATAATTTTATTCGAAGATATTTATGTTTTGATATCATCTAAAGTTATTTCGTAACAGAGTAATGATAACGGTGATTATTGGATATATCTAGAATCAAATATAAATTATGAATGATCTAGATGGAATTTAACCCTACGATATATTCGTAGTGATATCCTTGGGCCTCTTGATTGAGTGAGACTGTGAAATGCATGGCCGTGCTCAAATATCGATTTGTTCTGAACAGTCTGCTCATTGATCAAGAAAACAGATTAAATTATAAAGAGGATGATACGCTCCGTGCCTTCAGTTTAATCTAGGATATAACGGTTAAAAGGATTAAATTATATTGACACACTGTTCACAACAGGTTGTAATGAATCATTAAATATAATAGCTTGGGTAGCGATGATGTGTTACTAGACGCCGCTCATCGTTTACAGTGTAAAATTGTTTAAACTGTTGCCAACGTTATAATATCCTATTGGGTCACACTTTCAAGCGCTGCAAAAGGTAAGAATGTTTAAATGAAAGGGTTTTGACTAACTCTTCTATTTAAAAGGGGTTGAACGGTTCTTATGATAATAGAGAAAGTCGGTTCTAATACATTATAAAAGGAAGGTCGGACCTTCATTTTTCTTTATCTCGATTACAACCGATATCATAAGAAACCCTAAATCCGAAATATCAGCTAGTACTGATTCTTATCTCCTCGATTTGATTGAGAGCATCGTTGGTGGACTTCCATAGAGGCGTTTGACTTCAGGCGCTTGTTTGGATTCAATCGAAGCAACCCTGTCCAGATCTGCAATTGAAATCGAGTTTAGATTCATCGATTTGAAGTTCGTATACAAGGTACACAATTAAATTCACTTTGAATTCGAGAATTTATGTTGCAATCCATGTAAATCTTGTTATTCCGCTGTAATTTTGATCCAAGATTTCCTTCAGAGGGGACGGGATTAAGTTAACCAACACTTAATCAATCCAACACGATAACTTGATAAGGTTAAGTAAATTTTCTTAATGACACTTAACCGTATAATACAGTTAATGGATGAGGTTAAGATTAGACTTAACTAATCTAAACATGGTAATCGGATGGGGTTAAGTTAGCCTAGACTTAATTAATCCAACTTGGTAATTTAATGGGGTTAAGATAAACACTTAACTAATTTAACACGATGATTTGATGAGGTTAAGTGACCTATACTTAACCAATCCAACTCGTTAATTTGGTGAGGTTAAGTTAACCTATACCTAACCAATCTAACGTAAAAAACATGATAAGGCTAAGTCACGAATCGTTTCGAATACGCTTGACCGATTTGACTCGGTAATTTGATAGGGTCAAATTAATATATATACTTAACCAATCTAAAGTGATAATTAGACGAGGTTAAGTCATGGATTGCTTGATATACTTAACCAACTTGACACATGGTCTGTAGGGTTAAGTCTTGGACTTGGATACTTAGCCAGTTTCGACATGTTTTGTAGACGGGTTAAGTTGTGAACTTAAGTGACACTTAACCCATTAGATAAACCCTAACTCGGAGGATTAGGTAAATAACCATAGTTAACCAGGATAATGGAAATAAGGCTAAGTGGTAAACCTTAGTTAAGGGAAACTAAGTAATAATTCTTAGTCAAAGAAATTTGGACCACTTCTTAGATAGATTAGTAACCCGATACGTTAGGTCAACGTTTAAGTATGCGTGTAGGAGCAGGCTATCTGATTTAGATAAAGGCTCCAACGAACTGGGTAACGAAGCAGCGGCTTCGGGGAACGTGAGGATATTCTTGGGATCCCTCTGTGAGCTGCCAGGTCATTATACTAGGCTCACGAGAGGTTGAGGTCTGCGGTAGAAGAACCAAGAATATGCCTTGGTTGCTATGCGAGCGACCTAAAGACTGGGGTGGATAGCAGTGAGTCGACGAATACCCAAGATGCCCGAGATAGCAAGTTCGTCGATCATCTACCATCTTGAGTCAAGCGTGTACGTACGGAAAGGCAGGGAACACCCAACAGACCATGATTGCTATCTAATTATGGGTGAGGTAGGCCGTAGGATGTGGGCTGGCCGGAGTGTAGTTCTCATGCAAGATTTTCTCTTGTGTTGCCTTTCACTAGTTGAGGGAGGGGTCTCGTGGGACCATAGCCACGTGTAGAAAAGCAGACCTTAGTATCTGCATCGGCAGATAAATCTAAAGCTCCCGACCGAGTCCTGTATTTCTTGTTTTGCCCTGGGACAGGACTCGGATGGCACGATGTGATACATGTGCATACAGTTATAGAAAAACGATTCACGATGAATGTGGGGAAAAAGGGCGCGGTTGAGGGTTAGCGTAATCCCTAGTGGCCTAGGTGGTTTAACCCAAACCGAAATACGAAAGCGTGCGATAGGTAAGCGTAATCCCTAGTGGTGCTAGGTGGCGTAAGTCCTAGTAGTTCAAACGATGATTCATATGGAAGAGCCTAGCTAGAACAAGGGTGACAGTCCAAACGATTTCAAAGATAATACGACATGAGAAAGCCCGTACGAGGTACGGCAAAGGACTGAACTTATATACATGGAAAGAAACATATGACTTGAGTAACCTATATATATGATATATTGGGTTGACATGGACCATTACACGACTTTGAGCAAGGGACATTCATGGTTAACACATGAAGCGGGTAGGGATACTAGTACGAGAGGTGCAGAGCAAATATACATGTTAGAACTAGGAAGAATATACATAATAGATACCTTGGGATGTTAGACGGGGTAGATACCTTGGGATAATGTACTCGATAGAAACCTGACGATGTGATAACTTGACTTATCATGACACCGTAGTTTATCATGATACCTTAGTTTACCTTGCCGCAGTAGTTCAACCGGCTACCCTGGTTTATCTATTGTTTACTTTCAGTTTATGCATGTCATGTTACCTTTACCTGTTTTTATACTGGAAGTAGATAGGACTTACTCAGTCTTTTTGACTGACCCGTTTTGTTTCGCCTCTTTTCTTCCGTTTCCCCCCCAGGTTTCAGGGAGGAAACAATGCTGTTTAGTTCGGACTTCTTCTGCTTGAAGGTCATCATGGATGGCTTGGACTTCTCTTGGCTATGGCTACTTTACTACTCTACTTGGGGAATAGTTTATTAAAAAGTCTTTATGCTTCTTTACTATTGCAAGACAGGTTTTGATGTACTCTGATGTAAAAGGCTTTAGACCTTATTTATTCATGTTATGAAAGTTTGATTTTTACTTCCGCTATTTATATATGTGTTCTGTCTTGTGATATTTCTGTGCATGTTTACCAATAATGCCCCTCTAAAGCTAGTGCATTCCTTTGCGAGTGACCCTAGCGGAGGCGGGGCGTTACACTTGGTATCAGAGCGAGGTTTACTAGACTGGGCAAAAGTTTTTAAAAAAACCTTCTGAAAATTATTTGAAAAACCGTTTACAAAGAAGCATTTTTCAAGAAAATTTTCTTTTAAAAAGAAAAAGGCTATTCCCCAAAGGCCATTAGCATTATCCTTGTTTCCTTGATTGAATCTCTTTTCCTTTCTTTCCTCCATCTGTAGTCGCAGTGGTTTTGACTGCGACTAGTCTTTCTAGCTGCGTAAGTGTTTCCCGTACGATGGAGGTGGTTCTCGAGAGACCGTTGCAGAGTTATGCATGAAAGGATAGTAAGAACAAGGATAAAGGATATGAGTTCAGGGATAAGCAACATGTTGGTATGGCTGAGTCCTAAAAGGAGGGAGAAAGATGAACAATGAAACCCATGACGAGAGAGTACCTTTGGCATGGTGAAACGGGACGGATAGTTAAGTATCATGGAACAGGGACAAGATCATTCGAAGGGCAATAGTATGCTCTCATTTCTAGGGTACCTCAGAAGGAGGGTAACGATCTTGTTAAAGGTTTAGTTTTTCTTCTCCATCATCCCGTCGGGACTTTGTTTGGATCACCGCATCTTTTAAGTCCGCTTCGATAGTTGAGTCTCTGCACCTTAGTACTAGCGTAGTAGAGGATCCCGTTTTTGTCTCAAGTCCTATTGGAAGATCGGTCCATTTATTCATGACTTGTTTGGATTTAAGAATGTCTATGTCAAGTATTGAGCTGGGAAATAATGCTTATGTTTATAAGTTGTGGATGGATTCTAGGGATGAAGTGGTTATCCAGTAAGGGGTGCCACTCTCGGTTTTAGAGGGAGGGTAGTTAGACTCTTGGCTTGCTTTGGTAATACCCTCGAAGTCTCGTGGAACCTTTTGGGTTCGGTCATGATTAGTTACCTAGGATCCCTTGATACCTTTATTGGAAATTTGAAGCCCGATCGAGTGGTGTTCGCCGATAAGACGGATGATTTATTTCACTTATGCATGGGTGATGGAAATCACCCTAGTAAGTGCGCTTAACCTGGTTGGCATCTGTTTACTTTCAAGAGAAAGTTCTTCTACGTGGAATACCTTATGGTACGAGGTCCGAGATTCACTAGTGAATTTTGAGGGCTCGCATGGAATAATGTGTACGCAGTCCTGTTTGCGCCAAGTATTCTAGAAGGAGAATAAGTGCAAGTGGAACGAGAGGCGACGAGGAAATGAGTTCCAACTCATGTTATGGAAACAGGAAATAAGAAGCTGCGAAATCGTGGAGTAAAAAGGGGCGGTCAAGGCATGATGGAACTAAGCTCAAGGTAATGCGACTCAGAAGACTGAAGACTAAATACGTGCATGATATCTCTTTTGGGAATATATCTTCGATCCCTGTTTTTTCTGTTGAGCTTGCTGGTAGGCTATCTTTTATGGATATCCTCTCGGTCCTGTCTCTGTTACAAACCCCGTAAGGAGTTTGTTTTGTTTATCTCCTCGACCCTGTTTCAGGGAATCTTAGGTAGAACCCTGTGGATGTAAACATGTATTTGAAACATGTTATGGTTGGTATGGTTGCAAGTGGTTGCTCGTGGATGCGCGAATTTACGTTAGACATTAGCTCGACTCGGTCACATTTCATATTGCATATGCACGAGTATTTGTTTATGGATGAAATTGAATGTGTTATCATGCGGATGTTGCATATGGTTGAATGTTTGTGCACGCATATAGTGTATATGATTAGGACTATTTGCATACATGATGGATTCATAGCACTAAACATGTTTTTGCATTCAAAAGATTTTCAGGCCTGATCATTAGCATTAGCTAAGGAACATGTACACACACGTTTTGCATATATTCATATGGCATTAGAAATCATCTAAGGACAATGGTTGCTTGTGGGTGATGTTTTGAGTAGATGGATGATGGATGGTAGGATATGTTCTTCCTAACTTAGAGATTTCGGGGACGAAATCCTAAAAGGTGGGGAGAATGTAACAACCCGAATTTTTACAACACGTTAAATCAAGAATCAAGGCAGGATTTAATTTTAAATTCTGAGCCAAGTAAAACGGGCTATGCCATTGCGTTTGTCTTGGAAAAATACGCGAAATAGAGTCCGAGTTTTCGAGAATCGGAGTCCGTATAACCCGTTAAAGGCCCAAAGAAGATTTCTGAAAATTTGAATTTCGGAAACAGTTTTGGAAATCAGATCTGGGGCTAGGCGGGAAGTTTCCCCGCCTAGGCCATGTCGACAGGGCTGTCGACAGGCCTGTCGACTTGGGCCCAGACCAAGTCGACAGCCCTGTCGACTTGCCTGTCGACAGGGGGTGGCCGGGGCAAGCTGCCTGGTGCACCTGCTTGGCTCACCTAGTCTTGTTCTTGGGCTGGTTCTGGAAGCTTCCGAGATCTGATGGTCCTAATCTATCCTAGGGTTAATCTAAGGGCCTAAAACTATCCTAATCTCTATAAAAACACCCCTAAGCCCCCCCCTAAACCCTCATAACTCACCCTCTCCACGAAGTGCTGCCCAAATGCAAAGTGATCATGGCCTCCATCTCAAATCCCTAGAGCCTATGCATTCAAATCGGGTTCAAATCAAAAGATGCAAGCTTGCTACACCATATAGAGGCCAAATCAACATTTCTATGCGAGTTTCGTGATGGTTCTTCATTAAAGGAGCCACCTTTCTTCGTCATGATGATGCATGATCCCTTTCCTAAGCCTTGCCTAGGTAAGTTCTAGCTACTTTTAGATGGAAACGGTAGTTTTGATAATGACATGGGATAAAATGAGGCTAAACATGATTATGCGAACCTATATGAACCTTACCTTGCCTCTTGTGTTCATGTTTATGATTTTAGGCCATGTGAGTGACTTGATCATGCCTCTCATGCTATGCATAGCCTAGTTTAACTTGCAAGTTTGGATCTTTATGCATGAAATGCTAGCATGAACCTTTAGGAACCACTTATGTGTGAAACATTGGCTAAGACAAGATTTTGGGGCTTATGCATGTTTATGAACCCAAACCCCTTATGTTATCATGCAAGTTTGTGGCCAAATCCTTTATGAGATTATGCATGCTTATGGCCAATCCCCTCTTTTAAGATGTGCATGTTTATGGCCAAACCCTTTTTGATAATATGCATGTTGTGGCCGAATTCCCTTGTGACATTTTGTGTGTTTGTGGCCAAAACCCTTTTTATGACACTATGCATGTTCGAGGCCAATTTGTAGTCATAGTATTCCTACTATGTTGACTCGTCTATACTTACGTTGGAAACACGTTTTGGGGTTAGGTTAGACGAGCATGAATATACATGGGAAACTTAACTTGAAGTTCCATGAAATACGATGTGAAACATGATTTGGGTTAAATGGGTATAACATAACAACATGCAACATTAAATATAACATGTAAGTTAACATCTAAATATGCATAATCATAAGCTTGGGAATTTACCTATTAAGTTAGGTCTACCCATTGGGAATTTACCTATTAAGTTAGGTCTACCCAATTGCTTGAAAACTTGACTATGAACATGACACTAGACTAAACATGAAAGTGGCCAACTCGAGGTTGGGTTGAGTTTGCAACGTAAAACTACCCGGAACCGACCGGCCTAACTAGTAGTTGCAAACAATAGGACTCAATGTGAGAAGTTGGTCATGTTGTGCTTGAACCCGAGGTTAGACCAAGTTGTGGTGTAAATCTACCCGGACCCGCCCGGCTTAACTAGTAACCACCACAACAAAGTCTAATGTGAGAGGTTGGGGTGCATTAAATAATTAATGCCACATAGTAGGGTTAAGTTAATTTGATTAATGAGGCTTAACCAAATATGACATGGACAAATGGGTTAAGTAATTTGATTAGGCTAATGATACTTAACAAAACATGACAGGGTTGGGTAGGTTAAGTAACTTGATTTGCCTAACGACACTTGACCATTTTTATACGACGAGGGGACGGGATTAAGTTAACCAACACTTAATCAATCCAACACGATAACTTGATAAGGTTAAGTAAATTTTCTTAATGACACTTAACCGTATAATACAGTTAATGGATGAGGTTAAGATTAGACTTAACTAATCTAAACATGGTAATCGGATGGGGTTAAGTTAGCCTAGACTTAATTAATCCAACTTGGTAATTTAATGGGGTTAAGATAAACACTTAACTAATTTAACACGATGATTTGATGAGGTTAAGTGACCTATACTTAACCAATCCAACTCGTTAATTTGGTGAGGTTAAGTTAACCTATACCTAACCAATCTAACGTAAAAAACATGATAAGGCTAAGTCACGAATCGTTTCGAATACGCTTGACCGATTTGACTCGGTAATTTGATAGGGTCAAATTAATATATATACTTAACCAATCTAAAGTGATAATTAGACGAGGTTAAGTCATGGATTGCTTGATATACTTAACCAACTTGACACATGGTCTGTAGGGTTAAGTCTTGGACTTGGAAACTTAGCCAGTTTCGACATGTTTTGTAGACGGGTTAAGTTGTGAACTTAAGTGACACTTAACCCATTAGATAAACCCTAACTCGGAGGATTAGGTAAATAACCATAGTTAACCAGGATAATGGAAATAAGGCTAAGTGGTAAACCTTAGTTAAGGGAAACTAAGTAATAATTCTTAGTCAAAGAAATTTGGACCACTTCTTAGATAGATTAGTAACCCGATACGTTAGGTCAACGTTTAAGTATGCGTGTAGGAGCAGGCTATCTGATTTAGATAAAGGCTCCAACGAACTGGGTAACGAAGCAGCGGCTTCGGGGAACGTGAGGATATTCTTGGGATCCCTCTGTGAGCTGCCAGGTCATTATACTAGGCTCACGAGAGGTTGAGGTCTGCGGTAGAAGAACCAAGAATATGCCTTGGTTGCTATGCGAGCGACCTAAAGACTGGGGTGGATAGCAGTGAGTCGACGAATACCCAAGATGCCCGAGATAGCAAGTTCGTCGATCATCTACCATCTTGAGTCAAGCGTGTACGTACGGAAAGGCAGGGAACACCCAACAGACCATGATTGCTATCTAATTATGGGTGAGGTAGGCCGTAGGATGTGGGCTGGCCGGAGTGTAGTTCTCATGCAAGATTTTCTCTTGTGTTGCCTTTCACTAGTTGAGGGAGGGGTCTCGTGGGACCATAGCCACGTGTAGAAAAGCAGACCTTAGTATCTGCATCGGCAGAAAAATCTAAAGCTCCCGACCGAGTCCTGTATTTCTTGTTTTGCCCTGGGACAGGACTCGGATGGCACGATGTGATACATGTGCATACAGTTATAGAAAAACGATTCACGATGAATGCGGGGAAAAAGGGCGCGGTTGAGGGTTAGCGTAATCCCTAGTGGCCTAGGTGGTTTAACCCAAACCAAAATACGAAAGCGTGCGATAGGTAAGCGTAATCCCTAGTGGTGCTAGGTGGCGTAAGTCCTAGTAGTTCAAACGATGATTCATATGGAAGAGCCTAGCTAGAACAAGGGTGACAGTCCAAACGATTTCAAAGATAATACGACATGAGAAAGCCCGTACGAGGTACGGCAAAGGACTGAACTTATATACATGGAAAGAAACATATGACTTGAGTAACCTATATATACGATATATTGGGTTGACATGGACCATTACACGACTTTGAGCAAGGGACATTCATGGTTAACACATGACGCGGGTAGGGATACTAGTACGAGAGGTGCAGAGCAAATATACATGTTAGAACTAGGAAGAATATACATAATAGATACCTTGGGATGTTAGACGGGGTAGATACCTTAGGATAATGTACTCGATAGAAACCTGACGATGTGATAACTTGACTTATCACGACACCGTAGTTTATCATGATACCTTAGTTTACCTTGCCGCAGTAGTTCAACCGGCTACCCTGGTTTATCTATTGTTTACTTTCAGTTTATGCATGTCATGTTACCTTTACCTGTTTTTATACTGGAAGTAGATAGGACTTACTCAGTCTTTTTGACTGACCCGTTTTGTTTCGCCTCTTTTCTTCCGTTTCCCCCCCCCAGGTTTCAGGGAGGAAACAATGCTGTTTAGTTCGGACTTCTTCTGCTTGAAGGTCATCATGGATGGCTTGGACTTCACTTGGCTATGGCTACTTTACTACTCTACTTGGGGAATAGTTTATTAAAAAGTCTTTATGCTTCTTTACTATTGCAAGACAGGTTTTGATGTACTCTGATGTAAAAGGCTTTAGACCTTATTTATTCATGTTATGAAAGTTTGATTTTTACTTCCGCTATTTATATATGTGTTCTGTCTTGTGATATTTCTGTGCATGTTTACCAATAATGCCCCTCTAAAGCTAGTGCATTCCTTTGCGAGTGACCCTAGCGGAGGCGGGGCGTTACACTTGGTATCAGAGCGAGGTTTACTAGACTGGGCAAAAGTTTTTAAAAAAACCTTCTGAAAATTATTTGAAAAACCGTTTACAAAGAAGCATTTTTCAAGAAAATTTTCTTTTAAAAAGAAAAAGGCTATTCCCCAAAGGCCATTAGCATTATCCTTGTTTCCTTGATTGAATCTCTTTTCCTTTCTTTCCTCCATCTGTAGTCGCAGTGGTTTTGACTGCGACTAGTCTTTCTAGCTGCGTAAGTGTTTCCCGTACGATGGAGGTGGTTCTCGAGAGACCGTTGCAGAGTTATGCATGAAAGGATAGTAAGAACAAGGATAAAGGATATGAGTTCAGGGATAAGCAACATGTTGGTATGGCTGAGTCCTAAAAGGAGGGAGAAAGATGAACAATGAAACCCATGACGAGAGAGTACCTTTGGCATGGTGAAACGAGACGGATAGTTAAGTATCATGGAACAGGGACAAGATCATTCGAAGGGCAATAGTATGCTCTCATTTCTAGGGTACCTCAGAAGGAGGGTAACGATCTTGTTAAAGGTTTAGTTTTTCTTCTCCATCATCCCGTCGGGACTTTGTTTGGATCACCGCATCTTTTAAGTCCGCTTCGATAGTTGAGTCTCTGCACCTTAGTACTAGCGTAGTAGAGGATCCCGTTTTTGTCTCAAGTCCTATTGGAAGATCGGTCCATTTATTCATGACTTGTTTGGATTTAAGAATGTCTATGTCAAGTATTGAGCTGGGAAATAATGCTTATGTTTATAAGTTGTGGATGGATTCTAGGGATGAAGTGGTTATCCAGTAAGGGGTGCCACTCTCGGTTTTAGAGGGAGGGTAGTTAGACTCTTGGCTTGCTTTGGTAATACCCTCGAAGTCTCGTGGAACCTTTTGGGTTCGGTCATGATTAGTTACCTAGGATCCCTTGATACCTTTATTGGAAATTTGAAGCCCGATCGAGTGGTGTTCGCCGATAAGACGGATGATTTATTTCACTTATGCATGGGTGATGGAAATTACCCTAGTAAGTGCGCTTAACCTGGTTGGCATCTGTTTACTTTCAAGAGAAAGTTCTTCTACGTGGAATACCTTATGGTACGAGGTCCGAGATTCACTAGTGAATTTTGAGGGCTCGCATGGAATAATGTGTACGCAGTCCTGTTTGCGCCAAGTATTCTAGAAGGATAATAAGTGCAAGTGGAACGAGAGGCGACGAGGAAATGAGTTCCAACTCATGTTATGGAAACAGGAAATAAGAAGCTGCGAAATCGTGGAGTAAAAAGGGGCGGTCAAGGCATGATGGAACTAAGCTCAAGGTAATGCGACTCAGAAGACTGAAGACTAAATACGTGCATGATATCTCTTTTGGGAATATATCTTCGATCCCTGTTTTTTCTGTTGAGCTTGCTGGTAGGCTATCTTTTATGGATATCCTCTCGGTCCTGTCTCTGTTACAAACCCCGTAAGGAGTTTGTTTTGTTTATCTCCTCGACCCTGTTTCAGGGAATCTTAGGTAGAACCCTGTGGATGTAAACATGTATTTGAAACATGTTATGGTTGGTATGGTTGCAAATGGTTGCAAGTGGTTGCTCGTGGATGCGCGAATTTACGTTAGACATTAGCTCGACTCGGTCACATTTCATATTGCATATGCACGAGTATTTGTTTATGGATGAAATTGAATGTGTTATCATGCGGATGTTGCATATGGTTGAATGTTTGTGCACGCATATAGTGTATATGATTAGGACTATTTGCATACATGATGGATTCATATCACTAAACATGTTTTTGCATTCAAAAGATTTTCAGGCCTGATCATTAGCATTAGCTAAGGAACATGTACACACACGTTTTGCATATATTCATATGGCATTAGAAATCATCTAAGGACAATGGTTGCTTGTGGGTGATGTTTTGAGTAGATGGATGATGGATGGTAGGATATGTTCTTCCTAACTTAGAGATTTCGGGGACGAAATCCTAAAAGGTGGGGAGAATGTAACAACCCGAATTTTTACAACACGTTAAATCAAGAATCAAGGCAGGATTTAATTTTAAATTCTGAATCAAGTAAAACGGGCTAATCCATTGCGTTTGTCTCGGAAAAATACGCGAAATAGAGTCCGAGTTTTCGAGAATCGGAGTCCGTATGACCCGTTAAAGGCCCAAAGAAGATTTCTGAAAATTTGAATTTCGGAAACAGTTTTGGAAATCAGATCTGGGGCTAGGCGGGAAGTTTCCCCGCCTAGGCCATGTCGACAGGGCTGTCGACAGGCCTGTCGACTTGGGCCCAGACCAAGTCGACAGCCCTGTCGACTTGCCTGTCGACAGGGGGTGGCCGGGGCAAGCTGCCTGGTGCACCTGCTTGGCTCACCTAGTCTTGTTCTTGGGCTGGTTCTGGAAGCTTCCGAGATCTGATGGTCCTAATCTATCCTAGGGTTAATCTAAGGGCCTAAAACTATCCTAATCTCTATAAAAACACCCCTAAGCCCCCCCTAAACCCTCATAACTCACCCTCTCCACGAAGTGCTGCCCAAATGCAAAGTGATCATGGCCTCCATCTCAAATCCCTAGAGCCTATGCATTCAAATCGGGTTCAAATCAAAAGATGCAAGCTTGCTACACCATATAGAGGCCAAATCAACATTTCTATGCGAGTTTCGTGATGGTTCTTCATTAAAGGAGCCACCTTTCTTCGTCATGATGATGCATGATCCCTTTCCTAAGCCTTGCCTAGGTAAGTTCTAGCTACTTTTAGATGGAAACGGTAGTTTTGATAATGACATGGGATAAAATGAGGCTAAACATGATTATGCGAACCTATATGAACCTTACCTTGCCTCTTGTGTTCATGTTTATGATTTTAGGCCATGTGAGTGACTTGATCATGCCTCTCATGCTATGCATAGCCTAGTTTAACTTGCAAGTTTGGATCTTTATGCATGAAATGCTAGCATGAACCTTTAGGAACCACTTATGTGTGAAACATTGGCTAAGACAAGATTTTGGGGCTTATGCATGTTTATGAACCCAAACCCCTTATGTTATCATGCAAGTTTGTGGCCAAATCCTTTATGAGATTATGCATGCTTATGGCCAATCCCCTCTTTTAAGATGTGCATGTTTATGGCCAAACCCTTTTTGATAATATGCATGTTGTGGCCGAATTCCCTTGTGACATTTTGTGTGTTTGTGGCCAAAACCCTTTTTATGACACTATGCATGTTCGAGGCCAATTTGTAGTCATAGTATTCCTACTATGTTGACTCGTCTATACTTACGTTGGAAACATGTTTTGGGGTTAGGTTAGACGAGCATGAATATACATGGGAAACTTAACTTGAAGTTCCATGAAATACGATGTGAAACATAATTTGGGTTAAATGGGTATAACATAACAACATGCAACATTAAATATAACATGTAAGTTAACATGTAAATATGCATAATCATAAGCTTGGGAATTTACCTATTAAGTTAGGTCTACCCATTAGGAATTTACCTATTAAGTTAGGTCTACCCAATTGCTTGAAAACTTGACTATGAACGTGACACTAGACTAAACATGAAAGTGGCCAACTCGAGGTTGGGTTGAGTTTGCAACGTAAAACTACCCGGAACCGACCGGCCTAACTAGTAGTTGCAAACAATAGGACTCAATGTGAGAAGTTGGTCATGTTGTGCTTGAACCCGAGGTTAGACCAAGTTGTGGTGTAAATCTACCCGGACCCGCCCGGCTTAACTAGTAACCACAACAAAGTCTAATGTGAGAGGTTGGGGTGCATTAAATAATTAATGCCACATAGTAGGGTTAAGTTAATTTGATTAATGAGGCTTAACCAAATATGACATGGACAAATGGGTTAAGTAATTTGATTAGGCTAATGATACTTAACAAAACATGACAGGGTTGGGTAGGTTAAGTAACTTGATTTGCCTAACGACACTTGACCATTTTTATACGACGAGGGGACGGGATTAAGTTAACCAACACTTAATCAATCCAACACGATAACTTGATAAGGTTAAGTAAATTTTCTTAATGACACTTAACCGTATAATACAGTTAATGGATGAGGTTAAGATTAGACTTAACTAATCTAAACATGGTAATCGGATGGGGTTAAGTTAGCCTAGACTTAATTAATCCAACTTGGTAATTTAATGGGGTTAAGATAAACACTTAACTAATTTAACACGATGATTTGATGAGGTTAAGTGACCTATACTTAACCAATCCAACTCGTTAATTTAGTGAGGTTAAGTTAACCTATACCTAACCAATCTAACGTAAAAAACATGATAAGGCTAAGTCACGAATCGTTTCGAATACGCTTGACCGATTTGACTCGGTAATTTGATAGGGTCAAATTAATATATATACTTAACCAATCTAAAGTGATAATTAGACGAGGTTAAGTCATGGATTGCTTGATATACTTAACCAACTTGACACATGGTCTGTAGGGTTAAGTCTTGGACTTGGATACTTAGCCAGTTTCGACATGTTTTGTAGACGGGTTAAGTTGTGAACTTAAGTGACACTTAACCCATTAGATAAACCCTAACTCGGAGGATTAGGTAAATAACCATAGTTAACCAGGATAATGGAAATAAGGCTAAGTGGTAAACCTTAGTTAAGGGAAACTAAGTAATAATTCTTAGTCAAAGAAATTTGGACCACTTCTTAGATAGATTAGTAACCCGATACGTTAGGTCAACGTTTAAGTATGCGTGTAGGAGCAGGCTATCTGATTTAGATAAAGGCTCCAACGAACTGGGTAACGAAGCAGCGGCTTCGGGGAACGTGAGGATATTCTTGGGATCCCTCTGTGAGCTGCCAGGTCATTATACTAGGCTCACGAGAGGTTGAGGTCTGCGGTAGAAGAACCAAGAATATGCCTTGGTTGCTATGCGAGCGACCTAAAGACTGGGGTGGATAGCAGTGAGTCGACGAATACCCAAGATGCCCGAGATAGCAAGTTCGTCGATCATCTACCATCTTGAGTCAAGCGTGTACGTACGGAAAGGCAGGGAACACCCAACAGACCATGATTGCTATCTAATTATGGGTGAGGTAGGCCGTAGGATGTGGGCTGGCCGGAGTGTAGTTCTCATGCAAGATTTTCTCTTGTGTTGCCTTTCACTAGTTGAGGGAGGGGTCTCGTGGGACCATAGCCACGTGTAGAAAAGCAGACCTTAGTATCTGCATCGGCAGATAAATCTAAAGCTCCCGACCGAGTCCTGTATTTCTTGTTTTGCCCTGGGACAGGACTCGGATGGCACGATGTGATACATGTGCATACAGTTATAGAAAAACGATTCACGATGAATGCGGGGAAAAAGGGCGCGGTTGAGGGTTAGCGTAATCCCTAGTGGCCTAGGTGGTTTAACCCAAACCGAAATACGAAAGCGTGCGATAGGTAAGCGTAATCCCTAGTGGTGCTAGGTGGCGTAAGTCCTAGTAGTTCAAACGATGATTCATATGGAAGAGCCTAGCTAGAACAAGGGTGACAGTCCAAACGATTTCAAAGATAATACGACATGAGAAAGCCCGTACGAGGTACGGCAAAGGACTGAACTTATATACATGGAAAGAAACATATGACTTGAGTAACCTATATATACGATATATTGGGTTGACATGGACCATTAAACGACTTTGAGCAAGGGACATTCATGGTTAACACATGACGCGGGTAGGGATACTAGTACGAGAGGTGCAGAGCAAATATACATGTTAGAACTAGGAAGAATATACATAATAGATACCTTGGGATGTTAGACGGGGTAGATACCTTGGGATAATGTACTCGATAGAAACCTGACGATGTGATAACTTGACTTATCATGACACCGTAGTTTATCATGATACCTTAGTTTACCTTGCCGCAGTAGTTCAACCGGCTACCCTGGTTTATCTATTGTTTACTTTCAGTTTATGCATGTCATGTTACCTTTACCTGTTTTTATACTGGAAGTAGATAGGACTTACTCAGTCTTTTTGACTGACCCGTTTTGTTTCGCCTCTTTTCTTCCGTTTCCCCTCCCCCAGGTTTCAGGGAGGAAACAATGCTGTTTAGTTCGGACTTCTTCTGCTTGAAGGTCATCATAGATGGCTTGGACTTCTCTTGGCTATGGCTACTTTACTACTCTACTTGGGGAATAGTTTATTAAAAAGTCTTTATGCTTCTTTACTATTGCAAGACAGGTTTTGATGTACTCTGATGTAAAAGGCTTTAGACCTTATTTATTCATGTTATGAAAGTTTGATTTTTACTTCCGCTATTTATATATGTGTTCTGTCTTGTGATATTTCTGTGCATGTTTACCAATAATGCCCCTCTAAAGCTAGTGCATTCCTTTGCGAGTGACCCTAGCGGAGGCGGGGTGTTACAGAGGTCTAGTCCATTAATAATCCATAAATGGATTACTTGTTAACGTGTAATACTTAACCTATTAAAATCTCTGGGGGGTTACATGAACTTATTAAATTGATTAGGGGTTAAGTAAACTTGCTTGGATCAATGGGGTTAGTGGTGGCCGGTTATATATATATATATATATATATATATATATATATATATATATATATTTATATACCCGACAAGCTTAACATGTTTTACATGTGGGGGTTATGCAACCTTATTAAACTATTAGGCATAACTTGTTAAAATCCTAGTAGTGGGGATGCAAGCCTAAGAGGGAAGCTTGTATCATCTGTTGTGTGGGACCCATTTTAGCCACTAACCCAACTTAGAATCAAACGAGTACTTCGAAGTAGGTTATGGTCGGGGCACGCTTACTGAGCTGATTATAAGAGGTCACTTGTGTGAGGGCATTGATGGCGCGCTTCGACGGGGTCATTTGCATGCATGGGTTTGGTTTTCTTGGGGAAATTAATATGTTGTGACATCAGTAGATATGTTGTGCATCTTGAAAATAACGGGGTTGTTACTTTAGGGGGTGATGCATCCTATTGTGGGGCCAACATAGGGTATCTACGGGGTAGGGAGCCAATCGATTGGGGGCAGTAATTAGGATACATCTAGTCTTTCTTATTGGGAGCCTGTTATTATTGTTGGGGGTAACACCTGTCATTCCTGTTGGTCTACCTGTTATTCTTGTTGGGGTAAAACTTATCACTAGAAGTACACCTAAGTTTACCATCTTGTTCCAGTTGGGATCATCTTGTTCTTGTTATGCTAGTATTGGTGTAGAGAAAAGTACTTGAGAAGCGTAATATATTCCGTCATGTTTATTCTGTTTATCTCGCTCAGTCTGTTATACTTTTCTTATGATACTATTATCTCTCTCATCCAAATTATATGCCTGTCATGATTCTTTTTCTTATTTATATGCTAAAAGTAACTAGATTCGCCAGACTTTTTGTCTGACCCATTCTGTTTACTCTTCTCTCTCTTTCACTCCCCCAGGTTCTCGGGGTGGGAATACTAAGGCTTGATTTGGATTCTCTCTTTCATTCTGCTTGGAGCTGCTTTGATATACCACTTTGATTTCTTGTCTTCTCTGATATGGCAATATTTATTGGGAACTATGCTTCGTTTATTACTATACTCTGATGATTTTAGTACAAGACATAAATTTTAAGTTGATGTAATGGGTTTTTTGTATTTCAGATTTCTGATGTAACTATGTTTACAATGTTTTCTGTTTAATAATGTTTTAAATTCCGTTGTTATTTTATATCTGTCTTGTAATATTTTTGTTTTTGTTTACCTATAACGCTTCACGAAACTTAATGCATTATAATAAAGCGCGACATTAACGGACGTGGAGTGTCAAAGAAGACGAGGTTCAAAATTTATGAAGAAGAAATTTTACAAAGGAAGAGGAATGAGGAAGGAAGAAGGAGAATGGTAGTCAACTCCAGAAAAATGAAAATCGGAGTGTGAGAAAGAAAATATGTACCTTTAGAAGGCTTTTGAAATTCAAACATAAAAATATTAATGAGGTATACGATGACAAAGTTTTCTCAAAAAGCCAAATAAATATCTCAATATAGTCAAAAAGGGCATGAAATTACAAACACACAAACAACGCTTGTTTGTGCGTTTTACACACTGTTAAACTCATATTTAAAGCAAACGAAAACAGATTTTCACGAAATGAGTAGAATCATGAAAAAAAGATGAATTCAAATTTTGACAATTTACAGATTTTGTTTTGATTTCAAATTTTAACCAACCTGGACTAAAACAAACATTTTTAGAAAATTTTACGTTAAAATATTCCTCCATTCAATTTCATTACTTAAATTTAAGCTTTTATAAAATTACTTCAATTCAAATAAAAATATTAATCGATTAAACAATTAAATTCAAATTTGATAGTTGTTTTATTCACTAACCAAACTATACTTATTATTATTCATTTACCAAATTAGATTCATTTTCTTCATTCAGTTCAGAATAGATTGAAGTTACTAAATATTATAATTTTAAATTCAAATCAAATTGTTAATTACAAATTTATTAGAAATTTAGGTTGTTACAATATCCCCTACTCAGACCTTTTCGCCCCCAAAAAGGAATGAAGTAGAGAAAATAGTAATTTAATAATATATTGAAAACCGTGTTATACATGTTTGTCAACTTACTTAGACATATAGTTTGAAATATATTTAATTCAAAAGTTCGGGAATTTTCCCATATCCTTTTACAATAGTTTTTAGTATTCACTTGACGTCTCGGTTGGCACTGTATATTTATCTTACTTTCGAAACCAGAAAATAAATATTGATGATGCCATGGTCATCATCTGAATCATTTTCAAGCGATTGGAGTGTAATCATATATCTATCAAGTATATATAGAATTTGGCACACACATTGATCTAACGCATTTCTAAAATTCTGAATACTGAATAGTCCAATCTTAAACTTTTTCTCTTAAAACATAATAGGTACAAATTTTCCAAACATATATTATAAATAAAACATTTTAAATTATTTATTATAAATATCAAGTAGGAAAATTTTGATCTCTTCGCAACTCATTTATTTATTAAAATTTAACTTATGTTTTTCAATAAATCTAATTAACTCAAAGTTTGTGAATGCACATCAAATAATATTTCGAAAAATATGTTTCAAAACAATATATAATGTGTTACCATATATTAGCATTGGGTTACGAATAGTTTAGTGCATAACTTCATTCTTATATCACATACAAATTTCATCTTAATTTAGTTATATTGAAGTTTACACTAACAATCAATATAATTTAGTTTCAAATCTTATAACTGTAAAGAACACTAACTACGTTCCAATTTATATTTATGTACAATTTTATCTTATGTCCAATTCAATCTTCATTAAATTAAATTCATAACCATATAATTTACTAGCTTTAATACAATCAAGTTTAAATTATTCCAATCCTGCCGAACCCAACATTCTTCTAAATGATTACACTTAAACAAACTAAGTTCACAAGCTTTACAACATTTTCATAAACTAAAGTTTGCTTAAAATTCATACCTATAAAGTCCATTTAATACCTACAGGTTTATTTTATATTATAAATTTCAAAATCACCATTTATTTTTAAACTATTATATATTCACATAAGCAAAAATTTCATTTCTTAAACATTTAAAAATCAAATTAATGTTATTATCTCATTTTCTGAATTCAAATTAGTGACTCATACTTATTAAACTTAAAAATTTCAAGATATCATGTTTAAGAAGTATAGTTAATATGGCATATCATGAAATTGTAGTGGCCCGCAAATCCGTACTATCTGAGCTGACTAATACAACTCACGTCCAACTCAAATAACACAGAAATACAAGTCATTAGGGTTAAAAAATAAAAATAGATAGAAGACGAACAGAAATAACAAAACAAAATCTCACAGCAAAACGAATAGATTATATTATATAAAATAACTTTGAAATACAAATCCGTTTTGTATATACATATCAGAGTACAACATAACATTTTATACAGCGGAAATAACTCTAAATAACTAGCGGTGAAGCCCCCTGCTTCAAGCTCCTCCAAGTGTATCTGTAAAAGCCTAAAACACTTGACTGCCCGTACAAATTTGGGCACCTAAGAGTTTAGGAAAAACAAACAAAATAAACTCTGGGTTAGTCATGGGACTGGTGTGAGTAAACTCCAACCATATTGTTTAACTTTGAAAATCCTCTGAAATAAAGGGTAATAGTAAGACCGACCCAAACATAAACATGGATGGTTTTTACCTTACTGTAACCAAAACATTTTTGATATCAAAATCCAGTGATATTATAATAATGTCTAATCAGTAAATAATCAAATAGCAGAACGCTTGCATCTCACACTCCACATACATAATATAAAATCAAAAACCATAGGGCGCTTATTGGAGATTGGATTCCAGCTATGACAAGGTATGGGACCACTTCCCGATCAGTGTACTCTAGAGGGGATACACTGGGTTCAACAAGAACGTCTTGCAACCACGGTTATTGTCCACTCATTTAGCTTGAGTGTATCGAGTATATTGTCAACCACGGTTATTGTCCATCCAACCGTAATCTGAAAGATACAGAATCGAAAGAAGAATAAATAATAAATTTTCTCTAGGTCGGTGACAAATATACCCTGCTTGGGAATGACCCACCTAGCCATGCTGCCTGCCCGATTTTTGTCATTTCCCAGTTGTGAGGCTACGTTGACCTTTGAAAACATCTGGCCACCATTCACTTTGAATGTCACATCATCAAACCCATTAAATCACTAATTGATCTTTCCAAATTATTACTGGTATAAAAATATAAGAGAAATGAATTCCTCCGCCACCAAACGTAATACTCGAAAAGATCGTCTTATATGATCTGTTAGGAGTACTCTGTCAGACATTCGTCCATACAAGTTGTCTTGGGTCTAGACAAACAAAACAGCCATTGCAATTTTACTCCGTCTTCGATTATCTTCAGTATAATCTAATACGCAACGCCTATGCCTATACGGAGTGGTTTTCGGATAATAAATCCAACCGGTCTCTCCGTAATGACAACGATGGAAAATAAATCTTTGATAGCCGGTGATTTAGCTATCAAAGGAAAACAAAACATCCATCCAAATAGTCAAACAATCACTGGCCCTTTTTATTCATTAATTATTTTTCAAATCCCTTATCAAATTATATATATATATCGACATATTGATTTCTATTTTCAAATTTCTTAAAAATATATATATTCTAACTCCTTAAATTTCCAGAAAATTTCGCCAGCACCTCCCCTGTACTGGTTAATCGTTCAAACCCCAACTCACCTCTCTAGGCCCTTTCCATTTAAAAAGAAAATCAAAAGGCCAAGCGGCTTGCCGATTCGGCGCATAAAACCTCATATGGAAATTTAAACATGTACTTTTTTGTCGGACACTCATTATAATCTTCACTTTTCTCATTCCACACCTGTTTAACATGCATACGCCAATTCCCAATTTATTTTAATCAATTTAATCTTTTTCAATTCAATTCTCTAATTAGGTCTTTTGCCTAATACACTTCCGATTCGAATATATCATAGTCAAATATAATTTAATTCGCTTCAATACATGTTGAGTCCCATTTCTAACTCGAGTTCCATATTTAATTTCAAACTTGAATTCATAAATACGATTTACTTAACAAAGATTAAGTTCGATTCGAAATTCCATTAACTAATTTCTTTTCAAATTAGTTACAATTCGAAAATATGATTTTTTTTAACAAAAACCCCTTCATTTACTCTGCTTGAGTTCATACTTATTCGATAACTCAAATCCGTATTTTTCTAAAAAGATTAGGATATTATTCACTCAAAATCCTTTAAATTTATTAAATAAACCGCTATGGTTTAAAAACGATTATAGCGTTGCTTTTATAAAAATTTGATTTTGACATAACTCAAAATCTATACGATGAAATCTAGATTTTTTTCCCTCTTCCATTAGAAAGTTATTATTCTATAGGTTCGGCCATTTTTTGTTCCATCGAATTCCGACTTATATTGAGTTATATATACTGAATTGAAGTTCAAAATGCCAAATTACGAAATACCGCGCTACGGCGAGTTCATTTAAATTATAATTTTGTAACACCCCGAGTATTTTACAATAGTGAAATTCACGAATTAAAGTATAATAAATTTCAAATCAAAGTATTAAGGGAAACGGGATATGCCATTGCGTTCGTCTCGGAAAAATACGCGAAATAGAGTCCGAGTTTTCGAAAAACGGAGCCCGTATGACCAAATTATGGCCCGATGAAGTTTCAGAAAATTCAAATTTCGAAAACAGATTTGAATTTCAGCCTAATCAAAGTAGGCGGGAAAATTCCCGCCCAAACCCACCAGGTCGACCTGGGGGTCGACCCTAGGGTCGACCTGCCAGGCCAGGTCGACCTGGGAGTCGACCTAGGTGTCGACCTGCCCAGGCAGGTCGACTCTAGAGTCGACCTGGGGGTCGACTGGGGAGTCGACCTGGCCCTTGAGCCAGGTCGAACCCAGCCCACCCTGGCTGGCCAGGTCGGTGTTTGGTCGATTTTCTGAGCCTTGCCTTGTCACTAGGGCTAGGTGTCAACTCCTGGTTGGTATCCCCTTCAAACGAACGACTATCATTGAACCAAGCTCCATCGACGGTCTAAATCAACTCACAAACTCTATAAAAAGGACCTAAGACTAACCCTAATTCACACAAACTAAAATGGAGATGAGACCGTCATGTTGCTGAGGAGAGACTAAGGATAGCCGTCAGAAATAGAGAGACAATTAGGAGATAAATCAAAAGCTTAAATCAACGTCAAATCAATCAAAACAACGCCTACAACAAAGGATAGAATCTCCAAATTCAGAATTCAGATTCCTGAATTGAAGATTCGTCATACGTTGTAAGTAGAGTGCTATTCCGATGTGAATTAAATAATTGTGTTGATTTGTGTAAAGTAAGAAATGGAATTGTGGCGATAATAATCTATATTTGTATGTTATTTTGATTCTAAACGATTTGGCAATGCTATGGTGTACGACTGGATTCATACAAGTATATGATTTATGTTGACAACCACATGTGGTGGAATTTTAATTGGGATTCATGCAAGCATATGATTCATATTGAAAACTACATGTTTGTGGTAGTTATTTACAACACCCATTTGATAATTGCAAGTATATGATTCATGTTGAAAGTAACAACTATATGTTGTAATAGTTTATTTGAAATTCATGTAAGTATATGATTTATTGTTATGCCAACATGATGTATAATTCTATGGTCATCTTTAGTGTAATTTGATCCATTTGAGTATTATGATTCATATGAAGTCATGTTGGAATTGGCATCATAGTTCAAGTATAAAAATCATGCTTTTGTGATAGTGACAAAAGCAAGCATCTTTGTGAACTTGTATTAATTTTATGAACATGACTAAACTATGTTTGTTACTATGCCCAATTGAAAAACATGTTTTTAGGCTTATGTTGTTATCATAATCATATGATAATATACGTGACACATAAGTTACATTAGAATTACATTAGAATTACATTCCACTTGCAAGTTTACATAGATAGAATAAAAACCATGATTTAAGTTTGGGTATGTTTATGCTATAATCCTATAAATGGATTAAAAACCATGATTCATATAAGAATTAGGTTGGGATAATTCTAGTTGAACCATACTTTTGTATTAGTGACAAAAGTAAGTACCTTTTTGTTAGCATGTAGTGATTTTATGAACATGATTAGTTTATATTATGCCTAAATAAAGATATAGGCTTATATTTCTAGTCAAGACCATGTGCCAATAATAATGATATCTAATTTAGTTAGATTCTTAATTTCGAGTTTACATGGTTAGTTGAACCTATAATTTATGTTTAAGTATTGTTTATGCCATAATCTTATAGAATGATTCATGTTTAAGTATTGTTTATGCCATAGTCATATGAATAGGATGATTCATGTTTAAGTATTGTTTATGCCATAATCATATAGAATGATTCATGTTTAAGTATTGTTTATGCCATAGTCATATGAATAGGATGATTCATGTTTAAGTATTGTTTATGCCATAATCATATAGAATGATTCATGTTTAAGTATTGTTTATGCCATAGTCATATGAATAGAATGATTCATGTTTAAGTATTGTTTATGCCATAATCATATGAATAGAATAATTCATGTTTAAGTATCGTTTATGCCAAAATCATATGAATAGAATGATTCATGTTTAAGTATTGTTTATGCCATGATTATATGAATAAAACGATTCATGTTTAAGTATTGTTATGCCATGATGTTACAATTGCAAGTTCACATTTGCCTACTTTATGTTAATTGAATCGTTCGTTGCAAGTTCATGCGTTCACACTTCCCTTTTTCATGTTATCTTATAAATAGCATGTTATAAGCCTCCCCTTTTCATTTGGCTAAATTGGGTTTAAGTATTAAACCCAACACACCTTACATTGGAGCGAACGTGCAAAACGGGGGTAATGACGTTTGGACTGAAATATAGAACATATGTGTTGGCATGTTTGACGCATGCCAACAACCTTGAAAAACAATTAAGTGGCATAAATAAATCTTAATCAATAAAGATGAATTTGAATAATGGGCTGCAAATATTTACATATAAAAAGAAAAGAGACAAAATATGTAAATGTAGAAAATACGATGTGTTTAACCCGAGGTTGGATTGAGTTGTGATGTAAACCTGCCCGGAACCGCCCGGCTGTCCAGTAGTCACAACAATACCTATCCAATGTGGGTGGTTAAACACGGAGCCCAATAAGGACCCGAGGTTAGACTGAGTTGTGGTGTAAGACTGCCCGGACCCAACCGGCAACAGGCAGCCACAACAATACCTGTCTAATGTGAGAGGTCAAGGCTTTAATAAGACAATTAAGGCTGAGTCAGGATTGATAGGATTAAGTGAATTAAGACTTAATCAAAATGGAACATGCTAAACTAAACAGACTGATTGGGGGTTAGGTTTATAAAACACTTAACCAACTTAGCATGTTGGCTAGAAATAGAAAAACCTAGTAGCGGGGGACCCTTTTCAGCAGTAACCCTACGAGGTATCATGATACCCTGAAACTAGGCAAGGTGGGGCACGATTACTGGGCTGACTGTAAGAGGTCAAATCGACGGCGGTGGTGCAGCAGTGTAGGTTCTAACGGGGTGCGGGCGTGCACACACTCCGGCGCAGAAAAATAAGGCACTGGGCACCAGTAGCATACCTGTGCATTCTAGGATTGTGTCGGGCCGCCACCATGGGACTTGATACACCCCATGGTTGGACCAGCATAGGTAACTACAACATCAGGGGCCGTAAGACACATGTAACTATGAGAGTAAGAGCCGATCATCATAAATGGATCACTTCACCCTGATTATGGGGTGCTTGTTGGGAACTAGTTTATATGGGTACAGAGATTAATATGGGGTACGATAGTATATTCGACCCTAGACAACTTAACTTAGTTTTTGGTGCTTTCCCATTTCTAGTTTATACTTATCATACCCAGTTCTTTGTTCATAGACTGAATAGTCCTAGACTTACTCAGGCTTTATGTCTGACTCTACTTTTCTTTCGTCTTCTTTTCTTCCGTTCCCCCCCCCCCAGGTCCACGGGGAGGGAATACCGCAGTTTGACCAGCCTTCATATCCAGTTTGAAGAGAAAGAATGTATTGCTTGGATCTTTTCGTTTTGGACTATGGCTTTGGACAGCAATTATGGGACTTTGCAGTTTATTTATGTTTTCTTTATGCTTCTTTAAATAATGTAATCAAGACAGTTATGAAGATGTTATGTTTTTGGAAGTATTGTAAGACAATTATGGTATGGTTGGTGTAACACGTATTTTAATGAAATAAAAGTTGTTGTTTTCCGCTGTTCAAAAATATGTGTTATTATATCTGCCTTGTATATCTGTGATTTATACTTATAAACCTCCACCAAAATTAGGGCATTCCCTTTGAGAGTGACCCTAACGGAGGTGGGGTGTTTCACTTGGTATTAGAGCATAGGTTTACCAGATAAGATAAAAAGTTTTGAAAATTTATTTTCAAAAAGGAAATTTAAAGAAGCATTTTTAAAAGATAAAATATTATTTTATTTTAAAAAGGCAAAGTCCCCCAAAGCCATAGGTACTATCTTTTATCCTTTGTTTTGAATCTATCCTTTCTGTCTCAGCATGTCTGGAGACCTTACTCCCCAACTGCTGACGCTTTCACTCCTCCTCCTCCACGTGAACCAGCAAGCGGAAGAGTCCCAGAGCAGGAAGATGAATAATAGTCAAACAAGAAAGGATCGTAACGGTAATAACAAGAAACGGGAAAAAAGGAAATGCAATTTTTGTGGTACGGAAGGGCACATAGCCAAGGATTGTAGAAAGAGGAAAAGAAAGCAAGGAGAATGCTTTCATTGTGGGGAGACTGGACACATCAGCAAAGACTGCCCTGAGAAGACAGACTTCAAGAAGGGCGGAAAAGAGAACAAGTCCCAAGAGAAGAGGAAGTGTAAATTCTGTGGCAAAGTGGGGGCACTTAGTAAAAGAATGCCGAAAAAAGAAGGCCAAGATGAATGGTGGGTGTTTTTCTTGCGGTGAGATAGGCCACATGGCTAAGGACTGCCCAAAGAAACGAGGACAGGGGCAGAGGGCTGGATCCACCACAGGGGCACAGGTTCATGTGCTAGAGGCGCCACCTCTGCAACAGCGAGGTATAAATACTTCTGTAGAAAGTGTAGTTTATCTTTATGATCGCCCCGTTCGCACTTTATTTGATTCCGGCGCATCACACTCCTTTATCTCGTCTGCTTTAGTAAAATCTCTGCACCTAAGAACTAGTATGATAGAGGACCCCTTAATTGTTTCAAACCCAATTGGGGGCCCGGCTCATTTGTCTATGATCTGTGTAGGATTGAAAATTTCTATTCTAAGCGTAGAGTTTAATGTAGTGCCTTTGTTCTGGGCCATTGGTTGATTCTAGCGATGGAGTGGTTATCCAGTAAGGGTGACCATCTCGGTTTCGAAAAGAGGGTAGTTAGACTCTTGACTTGCCTCGGTAATACCCTCGAAGTCGCAGGTAACCTTTAGGGTTCTATCATGATTTGTTTCCTAGAATCTCTTGACACATTTATTGGTAATTTGTAATCCGATCGAGTAGTGTTCGCCACTAAGGCAGAAGGTTCATTTCGCTTATGCATGAGTTGTAAAGAATCTCCTTAGTAAGTACATTTGGCAACATAGTTGACATTTGTTTATTTTCAAGAGATAATTCATCTATGTGGAATACCTTCTAGTAAGTGAACAAGATCCAAGATTCACTAGTGAATTTTGGAGAGCTTGCATGAAACCATGAGTACGCAGTTATGCTTGAGCCAAGTATACTAGAAGGAGAATAAGTGAAAGTGGAACGAGAGGCAACAGTGAAATAGGTTCCAACTCATATTTTGGAAACAAGAATTAAGAAGCTACGAAATTGTGAAGTTAAAGACGGACAAAGAATAATGGAGTTAAGCTCAAGGAAATGCGACTTAGAAGATTGAAGACTAGATTCGTGCATCATATCTCTTCTTAAGAGTATATCTTTGATCCCTCTCTTCCTGTAGAGCTTACTTGCATGCTATCTTTTGTGTATATCCTCTCGGTCCCATTCTCAATCCAATTTCTGTTGCAAACCCCATAGGGAGTATGACTCATCTGTTAGTAACACATGTTGGGGCTTGAGGGTGTTCGTTGGTTTGACTAAACTTTTTGGGTTTTATAGGTTGGTCTTAGGAAGGGATTCCCTTGTGACCTAAAAGGAGTCCATCATGCTTAGTTTCCTAGAATCTAGTGGTTGGGTTGAGTAATTCTTTGGGTGTCAGTCTGATGTTGATTTCGGTCTTCGGGGCTAATGCTTAGAGAGTTCTTCTCCTAATCAATATATATGTGGCATAGATTTCCAGTTTTGACATTGCCTAATGGGCACAAAGTTTTTACTTGCTTCTATCATTCGACTATACCTTTAGGTAGGACCATTTCCTATTATTGAGAAAATTGGGAAAATGGCCTATAGATTAGAGCTACCCGAAAAATTGGCCGGAGTTCACAACGTCTTTCACGTTTCACATCTCTGAAAATGTCTACATGAGTCTGCTGAAGTGGTAGAGCCAAATATTCTAGAAGAAGCTAAAGTGGAACGCGAAGAAACCGTAAGGAAAGTTCCAACCCGCATATTAGGAACGGAAGTTAAGAAACTACGCAACCGCGAAGTCAAGCTCGTCAAAGTGCAGTGGAGCGACGCCGAAGAAGATGCAACCTGGGAAACTGAAGCTAGAATACGCGCGGCCTACCCTTTTCTTTTCGAGGGTACATCTTTGATCTTTTCTTTTTCCTTAAGTTGCGGTTTTATCTATCTTTTAGGTATATCTCCTCGACCCTATCTTTTAGGTAGAAACCCTTTGGATGAAAACATGTAATTGAGACATGTTATGATTGATGGTTGCAAGTGGTTGCAAGTGATTGCTAGTGGTTGCTCGTGGTTGCATATACACACACAATCTAGGTTTTAGATCGGCTCAATCACTTCATATTGCATATGCATATATGTTTGCATTCGTATATGGTTGAACTTTAATGTGTTGTCATATGTATGTTGCATTTGTATGAATGATTGTGCACTCATGTAGAATCATGAATAGGAGGATTTGCATACATAATGGATTCATGGCACTTACATAATTCGCATTAAGGAGGTCAACTGAATCAGTAGACCGCCTGATTTTGCATTAGATAAGTACATGTACACACACACTTCGCATATGATCATGAAGCATTAGAAGTCTTTTAAGGACAATGGATGCTCGTGTTTGATGGATGAGTAGATGGATGTTTGGATGTTAGGATATACATTCTTCCTAAACTTGAAGATTTCGGGGACGAAATCCTTTTAAGTAGGAGAGAATGTAACACCCCGAGTATTTTACAATAGTGAAATTCACGAATAAAAGTATAATAAATTTCAAATCAAAGTATTAAGGGAAACGGGATATGCCATTGCGTTCGTCTCGGAAAAATACGCGAAGTAGAGTCCGAGTTTTCGAAAAACGGAGCCCGTATGACCAAATTATGGCCCGATGAAGTTTCAGAAAATTCAAATTTCAAAAACAGATTTGAATTTCAGCCCAATCAGAGTAGGCGGGAAAATTCCCGCCCAAACCCACCAGGTCGACCTGGGGGTCGACCCTAGGGTCGACCTGCTAGGCCAGGTCGACCTGGGAGTCGACCTAGGTGTCGACCTGCCCCAGGCAGGTCGACTCTAGAGTCGACCTGGGGGTCGACTGGGGAGTCGACCTGGCCCCTGAGCCAGGTCGAACCCAGCCCACCCTGGCTGGCCAGGTCGGTGTTTGGTCGATTTTCTGAGCCTTGCCTTGTCACTAGGGCTAGGTGTCAGCTCCTGGTTGGTCTCCCCTTCAAACGAACGGCTATTATTGAACCAAGCTCCATCGACGGTCTAAATCAACTCACAAACTCTATAAAAAGGACCTAAGACTAACCCTAATTCACACAAACTAAAATGGAGATGAGATCGTCATGTTGCTGAGGAGAGACTAAGGATAGCTGGCAGAAATAGAGAGACAATTAAGAGATAAATCAAAAGCTTAAAGCAACGTCAAATCAATCAAAACAACGCCTACAACAAAGGATAGCATCTCCTAATTCAGAATTCAGATTCCTGAATTGAAGATTCGTCATACGTTGTAAGTAGAGTGCTATTCCGATGTGAATTAAATAATTGTGTTGATTTGTGTAAAGTAAGAAATGGAATTGTGGCGATAATAATCTATATTTGTATGTTATTTTGATTCTAAACGATTTGGCAATGCTATGGTGTACGATTGGATTCATACAAGTATATGATTTATGTTGACAACCACATGTGGTGGAATTTTAATTGGGATTCATGCAAGCATATGATTCATATTGAAAACTACATGTTTGTGGTAGTTATTTACAACACCCATTTGATAATTGCAAGTATATGATTCATGTTGAAAGTAACAACTATATGTTGTAATAGTTTATTTGAAATTCATGTAAGTATATGATTTATTGTTATGCCAACATGATGTATAATTCTATGGTCATCTTTAGTGTAATTTGACCCATTTGAGTATTATGATTCATATGAAGTCATGTTGGAATTGGCATCATAGTTCAAGTATAAAAATCATGCTTTTGTGATAATGACAAAAGCAAGCATCTTTGTGAACTTGTATTAATTTTATGAACATGACTAAACTATGTTTGTTACTATGCCCAATTGAAAAACATGTTTTTAGGCTTATGTTGTTATCATAATCATATGATAATATACGTGACACATAAGTTACATTAGAATTACATTAGAATTACATTCCACTTGCAAGTTTACATAGATAGAATAAAAACCATGATTTAAGTTTGGGTATGTTTATGCTATAATCCTATAAATGGATTAAAAACCATGATTCATATAAGAATTCGGTTGGGATAATTCTAGTTGAACCATACTTTTGTATTAGTGACAAAAGTAAGTACCTTTTTGTTAGCATGTAGTGATTTTATGAACATGATTAGTTTATATTATGCCTAAATAAAGATATAGGCTTATATTTCTAGTCAAGACCATGTGCCAATAATAATGATATCTAATTTAGTTAGATTCTTAATTTCAAGTTTACATGGTTAGTTGAACCTATAATTCATGTTTAAGTATTGTTTATGCCATAATCATATAAAATGATTCATGTTTATGTATTGTTTATGCCATAGTCATATGAATAGGATGATTCATGTTTAAGTATTGTTTATGCCATAATCATATAGAATGATTCATGTTTAAGTATTGTTTATGCCATAGTCATATGAATAGGATGATTCATGTTTAAGTATTGTTTATGCCATAATCATATGAATAGAATGATTCATGTTTAAGTATTGTTTATGCCATGATTATATTAATAAAACGATTCATGTTTAAGTATTGTTATGCCATGATGTTACAATTGCAAGTTCACATTTGCCTACTTTATGTTAATTGAATTGTTCGTTGCAAGTTCATGCGTTCACACTTCCCTTTTTCATGTTATCTTATAAACACCATGTTATAAGCCTCCCCTTTTCATTTGGCTAAATTGGGTTTAAGTATTAAACCCAACACACCTTACATTGGAGTGAACGTGCAAAACGGGGGTAATGACGTTTGGGCTAAAATATAGAACATATGTGTTGGCATGTTTGACGCATGCCAACAACCTTGAAAAACAATTAAGTGGCATAAATAAATCTTAATCAATAAAGATGAATTTGAATAATGGGACGCAAATATTTACATATAAAAAGAAAAGAGACAAAATATGTAAATGTAGAAAATACGATGTGTTTAACCCGAGGTTGGATTGAGTTGTGATATAAACCTGCCCGGAACCGCCCGGCTGTCCAGTAGTCACAACAATACCTATCCAATGTGGGTGGTTAAACACGGAGCCCAATAAGGACCCGAGGTTAGACTGAGTTGTGGCGTAAGACTGCCCGGACCCAACCGACAACAGGCGGCCACAACAATACCTGTCTAATGTGAGAGGTCAAGGCTTTAATAAGACAATTAAGGCTGATTCAGGATTGATAGGATTAAGTGAATTAAGACTTAATCAAAATGGAACATGCTAAACTAAACAGACTGATTGGGGGTTAGGTTTATAAAACACTTAACCAACTTAGCATGTTGGCTAGAAATAGAAAAACCTAGTAGCGGGGGACCCTTTTCAGCAGTAACCCTACGAGGTATCATGATACCCTGAAACTAGGCAGGGTGGGGCACGATTACTGGGCTGACTGTAAGAGGTCAAATCGACGGCGGTGGTGCAGCAGTGTATGTTCTAACGGGGTGCAGGCGTGCACACACTCCGGCGCAGAAAAATAAGGCACTGGGCACCAGTAGCATACCTGTGCATTCTAGGATTATGTAGGGCCGCCACCATGGGACTTGATACACCCCATGGTGGGACCAGCATAGGTAACTACAACATCGGGGGCCGTAAGACACATGTAACTATGCGAGTAAGAGCCGATCATCATAAATGGATCACTTCACCCTGATTATGGGGTGCCTGTTGGGAACTAGTTTATATGGGTACAGAGATTAATATGGGGTACGATAGTATATTCGACCCTAGACAACTTAACTTAGTTTATGGTGCTTTCCCATTTCTAGTTTATACTTATCATACCCAGTTCTTTGTTCATAGACTGAATAGTCCTAGACTTACTCAGGCTTTATGTCTGACTCTACTTTTCTTTCGTCTTCTTTTCTTCCGTTCCCCCCCCAGGTCCACAGGGAGGGAATACCGCAGTTTGACCAGCCTTCATATCCAGTTTGAAGAGAAAGAATGTATTGCTTGGATCTTTTCGTTTTGGACTATGGCTTTGGACAACAATTATGGGACTTTTGCAGTTTATTTATGTTTTCTTTATGCTTCTTTAAATAATGTAATCAAGACAGTTATGAAGATGTTATGTTTTTGGAAGTATTGTAAGACAATTATGGTATGGTTGGTGTAACACGTATTTTAATGAAATAAAAGTTGTTGTTTTCCGCTGTTCAAAAATATGTGTTATTATATCTGTCTTGTATATTTGTGATTTATACTTATAAACCTCCACCAAAATTAGGGCATTCCCTTTGAGAGTGACCCTAACGGAGGTGGGGTGTTTCAAATTTTATATAAATGTTTAAAATCTTTGTTTATAAAATAATTCAACTCCATTTTCAATAAATTAAAAAAAGTTAAGCCCGTTATCCCAAATCTAACTTCACAATTCAGATTATTCAACTCGTCGATTTCTTCACGCCACATTCATAACTCAGTTAGGAATTTAATCAAAACTCAACTCCTATATTCAATTCCAATTCCTTAAATTAATTATAAAATTCGATGTACTCGAATTTCAGTTATAAATTCCTTTTTATGGGAATAATTAATTAATTCAACATCATTTACCATTACGAACTAATATCATCCCTTGACAATAGTGAAGTCGTTCAAGTTGGGTTGTTTTATTTACCTCTCAAACCTTGATCGACAACGTTCTTATCTTGAGATGGATAAGAGTTTATAATAAAAACTAACATCTCTTATCATAAAAGACCCCTTTTTCTGTCTCATTTAAAAAAATATGATTTTTAAATTTCAGTTCTTATATTTAGAAAAATCTATTTCCAATTTATCCATTGAAAATTATTTCATTTATAAACATGGTTTATAAATCACTTCCTTATTTTATATTAAGCAAACTTCCATATTTAAACTTCATTTGGAATTAACTTTCAATTTATCCAATGATAATAAATATCGATTGTAAATTAACTTCCTTGTTTAAAACAAGTTTTCCCTTTCAAAAATTCATTCGAAATCCAAATTCTACTTTGCAGAAAGTAAATTTCCTTTTTCATTTACCTTCGAAGATATTTATTGATTATAACTTGTATATGTATAAACTCTGTTTCATATTTAATTTAGATTACAGCTTCTAATAAATACAATTTCGATATTCCTTTTAAAAATAGTTAATTTATTTACTTATTTTTATTCGACGTAGTCGAATTCGAAATCATAAATACTTATAAATTTATTTGAATTCAGTTTACATTCCGAACATCGGAATAAATTTCATAATTTCTCCTTTTTAAGCGATTCCAAATTATAAACCCCTTCTTGAAATTTATACTTGAATTTACATTTATACATTAGCCATTGAAATTTTCCCTTCTTTATTTATAAACATCGTTTATAAATTTCACTTCTGGTTTTAAATATTGAAACCAGTTTCTATTTCAAATTTTATTTAAAATCCAACTTTCATTTTAGAAAAATAAATTTTCCTTTTCAAATTCAACTTAAATTTAAAAATTCAATCTTATCAAATGATAATATTTCTTTCCATTTAAAAACATCGTTTGTAAATTCAGCTTCTTGTTTTATTATAAAAAACAAGTTAATATTTCTTAGTTCATTCGAAATTCCATTTCTATTTTAAAAACGAGAATTTCCCTTTTTCAATTTAACAATCCTTTTTTAATATTTTTAAATATTAGAATCTAGGGCCAGTGATATTCAAACATTCAAAACACAAAATTTCAAATCACGGGTTTATAACACATCACATACGATTATATATATGGAAATAGGCAATAATAAATTTTGAGGAATCCATTTAGATTCCTCCAACTTGTTTTCCTGCATTCACAGGTGTCAAACAACATAAATAATAACAATCCTGCTTCAAGGCAGGATATCGCGGTATAGAAGGTCATCCACTCATATATTGTGGGGCGATAGGGCGGGCATCCGCTAATGGTAATGCGGGAAATCCGATATATATAATAACTACAACCACCAAGCCTAATGTAACTAATATATATAACCACAATTAATTAATAATAGCAATGCAACCAAAACAACCAAAATTTATTTTTAATGATAAAAAATAAATTTTGAAGTGAGATTACTCACCGTGATTTTTATTTGGCGAAATATCCAGTTAATTCTGTTTAAATTCCACAACATCCCGGCTTCAAATCTACTCGAATGAATCTCGAATGAATTTATTTGCACCTATAATTATTAAATTTTTATCCATCGGTAAATGATTTATTTATCTACATTAATTACTAATCATAAATAAATAAATTCTTTTATGAATATTTAAATTACGAGAAGGGCGTATACCTTATTTCATGTCAACTACTCGACAAGTCCACGAAGCAAACCCCCGAGAATTTCCAAAACTGCATAAGCCCCAAACTAAGATCATCCCACTTAAGCATTCCATCAAACACTACACTGTCACTACCATCACTACTACAAATGCTCCACTGCACGCCTTAATCCCACTGTCCAAACCATGTCCTACCATGATAGACCCTGTTTCCATCACAACTATTCCTCAGCTCCATCAGCTTCTTTCGCAATCCCACTATAACTCCATATTACACAAAAATAACACCACAATACACAAACGTCCCTCCTTCTTGTAGCCAGACTACCGCCCATTCTCCTTTCAACAGATCCAACACGCAATCACAACAGCAACTTCGAACTTCCTTATTTACTTTACTATCCAACTTCCTATAAATTGATCACTGTAGCTACCCAGTTTAACGCCCTCAACACCATCGAATTCCATCTTCCACTCGCATTCCCCCTTTTGACCATAGCGACTTCCAATTTCATTATAGGATAATAATAATAAAAACACAAACCTCCTCACTGCATCTTCATCCAATCCCCACACTAAATCATCAACCCGCAAAGCCCTAAATCGATGTTGCTCTAAAATGGAGTTGTGATAGTGAAGCTCGACCCTGCAATAGATGTTGATCGCGCAACACTAACTGTAACGCGACTTCGATTTTTAAAATTGAGTATCCCAAATTTACATCGCACAGAATTTGAAGGCCACAGGGTTGAAGTTTACGCGATCTCAGAGAATCCAAATTTAATTGATTTCACTAAGTATTTAAATTTATATAATATTTCAAAGATTGGAAAAGGGCCGGCATCATTTTCCCTGATTGAAAATAGGAGAAAAGGGGAAGGGAACGCGACTTTTGAAACGAGGAGGATAAGTGTAGTAACTAAAGATAGGAAGTATGCTTTAATTACTGAAGCGGCCATTTGTTTTGATTTTAACACTGAAGCTCGGTTTTTCCAGTGAAGAAAAAACAGAGGGTAGTCGCGATTTATAGTAATGGGAGGGAGACAATTCGTACAAACCAATTAAAGGAGTGATGGCCTAAGGTACGGTGAATTGAATTGATTTGATTTGATTTAACTTGATCTGATTTTGATCTTATACGCTAAAAATATCTCGTTGTCCTTAATTTGAATTCCCGAACCACTATTCATCGTAACGACAGGAGCTATCAGATTATAACGTTATTCTGGACTCAGCGGAACCGATTCTGGAATTTAATTCAGTCCTATATACTGAATAGCATTAACGAATTAAATCGATTAAAAATATAAATCGATCTCAAACAATTAAATTTATGGATAATAAATAATTACTATTGTTCTAATTCAATATATAAAATTTATATTAGTCTGCTGAACTGTTTCAGTTTAGTTTTAGCTCAACATTAATTTATTTCATTCTCCGTATCACGATATTTCAATATATTCAAAATTAAAATTGTATATCGATTATTAAATCGATAAATTCAAATTAAAAACCCATATATTATTTCAAATCAATGTTTAAAATAAAATTAAATATCATTATAACACAGCTAAAAATCCTGGAAGTTACATTCATTCTCCCTTAAAAGAATTTCGTCTCTGAAATTACTAAGCCAGAAGAAATGCTATAGACCTGTTAAATTTTCGAAAGCCCACTTTGTTATACTCAGTATCTCATATTCTAAACTGAAGTCTAATGAAATTTTAAGTTTCATGGAAATATTCAATTTCCTATTTCCCATTCAAAAATCTTCAAATCGAATTCAATTTGAAAATCACCTCTTTTATCTTTACAAAAATTTTCAAAACTGGAAAATTTTCTAACTCTTTAAATTTTCGAAAAATTTGGGCAGAGTCTCCGTTGTATGAAGGAGCTTTTGCAATATACCAAAAGAGAAAAAAAAAAGTATGCATCGACTCATATGGTCGGAAAACAGTTCATATATCCTAATTTGATATTTTTGCATAGGCGTACCTTATATAAGCGTTTATTAAGCATGTGTGCTTAGCATATAAGCAATCCGCATATCAAAAATCAAGTCAGGTAGTTCCGTGTACCTGTACTTACTCAATTTAAACATGCAAGTCTCATATATGTGAGATTTCGACGCCTTTTATCCATTTATATGGTTAAACACATAGATTCATTTCAAATAAGTCATACCAAGTATATTTAGCATATATATGCTAATACAAGTTTTAATATTTAGCTTACACCACATGTTATTCATATTATCCGTCAAATACTCACATTTGTTTCATTGAATGGTCTACAACCAATTTATTCTCGTTCAATTCATATTTCATTCAAATTGATTCAAATTAATTCATTTATTTCGTTTACAATAAACGAAATTTTTTCTACTTATCATTAGGTATTATCTGGTTTATAAAATACCACTTACATCTTTGGCTAAATTTTAAATTGATTCCAAATTAATTTATTCATTTAATTAGTTCACCGCATGGATTCATTTCCAATAAGTCGCATTGTAATACCCCGTGAATTCTATAACATTAAGCTTCACAAATTAAAGTGTAATTAATTCTAAATGAAAGAACTAAGGGAAATGGGTTACGCCATTGCGTTCGTCTCGGAATTCTGCTTGAGATAGAGTCCGAATTTGCGTGAATCGGACTCCGTATGAAGGAGTTATGACCTTCGGAAGTTTCAGAATAAAATTTAAAATTCAAACAGCTCGGTTTCAAATTCGAAATTCGAAAAACAGGTTCAAACTGGGCTGGGCGGGAAAATTCCCACCCAGGGACCAGGTCGACCATAGGGTCGACCATGGTGTCGACCTGGTCACCCCAGGTTGACCATAGTGTCGACCTGGGTGTCGACCTGCCAGTCGACCTACCTGGTCGACCTGGCTGGCTAGGTCTGGCTCTGACTCGAATTTCTGTGGCTCGGTGTGTCATTAGGGCTGACATGTCACCTCTTGATTGGCTCTTTGAACTTTGTATGGTCTAGATTCCTCCTGTCTTCATCTGACGACTCAAAACAATTTAAAAATCTATAAATACACCCTAAGTCTCAACTAAAAATTCACACAAAATAATAAGATGGGAGTCGTCATGCTGCCAGGAAGGAATTGAGCGTAGCCGTCAAGAGAGAGGAGCTTAGAGACGAATCAAATTAAGAAGAAGACTAAAGCTTAATCAAATTAATCAACGCAACGTTAATCTACCCAAAGTAGTGCATCTCAATTTCATAATTCAGAATCCAGAATTCAAGATTCTGCATTCGTTGTAAGTATAGTGACCTTTCATAATATGAAAAAAACCGTGACGTGATTCGATGTAAATGAAAATAGAATTATGTTATTGTATGATAATGATATAAATTCTGTGTATTGTAATAATTCTGTCATGACTTGTGTATTGATATTTGTGGACTAAATTGATTGATGCAATCCTATTGAACAATTGTATATGAAAACGATGGCACTTGCAAGTTTGTGGCAAAAACCAAAATTTGATCCCTTTATGTTTATGTCTATGGTATGAACTATATGCATTCTCTAAGTCTAAATTAAGGCTTATGTAAACATATTCTAGATTTGAGACCTTTTATGCCTACATGACCCAAAATCCATGAACACATTCTTATGTTTATTTGCAAGTATAATTGGATCTATGTTAAGTATCGTTTGGGTTTCATAAACTATGCAAGTTCATGTCGAAATAGGTTACATGATTAGATGTTAAAATTGGACATTTTGGTGAATACACAACATGTTAGTTTTGTGGTTGACATTATGCCAAGTTAAACATGTTTAAACCCAAGTTTGTATAAGCCTAAACTATGCCATTTCATATGTCACCTACCTAGTTATAATTTGGTTTGAATGCAAGTTCACATGACCCATATTATATGTTAGTTGAATCGTTAAATTGCAAGTTCATGCGCCACACACCTTTATGTGAAATATTACGTGTTCTTGATTTCCCCTTTTTCTCACGTTTATAAAGTTGGGCTGAATTGTGTCGAGCCCAACACTTGTTATAATGTTGCGAACGTACAAACGGGGATAATAACGTTGGGTGTAAAACATGAAAAATATATGTTGGCATGGTTGGCACATGCCAACGACAATAACATTTAAGCGGTATGAATTGTTATACCCAAGAATAAAGGACATGACATTTACATATAATTGAGAAGTGATAAAATATGTAAATTTAGAAAACACGATATGCTTAACCCGAGGTTGGATTGAGTTGTGACGTAAACCTGCCCGGCCCCGCCCGGCTGTCCAGTAGTCACAACAATACCTATCCAATGTGGGTGGTTAAGCATTGAGCCCAATAAGGACCCGAGGTTAGACTGAGCTACGGTGTAAACCTGCCCGGAACCGACCGGCACATCCAGTAACCGTAGCAATATCTGTCTAATGTGAGTGGTCAGGTGCTTTAAGAGGCTAAGGACAGATGGTAGGGTTAAGTCAACTATAAACACTTAACCAAATTCAACATGTTAACAAGAATTGATGGGTGGGGTTAGGTAAATACAGACACTTAACCACTTAACATGTTTGACTAGAAAACCCTAGTAACGAGGGATCCGTTTCAGCAGTAACCGAAGTTAAGTATCATGGTACCCTGAAACTAGGCAGGGTGGGGCACGATTACTGGGCGGATTGTAAGCGGTCAAAGCGACGGCGGTGGGTGCAACAGTGTAGGTTCTAACGGGGTGCGGGCGTGCACACACTCCGGAGCAAACAAACAGGGCACTGGGGGCACCAGTAGTATAACCTATGCCTTCTTGAGTTGTGTCGGGGCCGCCACCATGGGTCTTGATACACCCCATGTTGGGACCAGCATAGGTATCTACAATTCTTGGGGGCCGTATGACACATGTTTACGCAAGTAGGAGCCGATATTTTAAAAATGGGGATCACTTCACCCTCAGCATGGGGTGCCAGTTAGAATAAGCTCAAGTAGGTGCAGAGATATAGTGTGGGTGCGATAGTACATTCAATTCTAAACGACACTTCCTTAGCTTGTGAAACTTGCATGTTTTCAGTTTATATCTATCATGCCCTTTTTCTTATTCACATACTGAAGAGTTACTAGACTTACTTAGGCTTTATGTATGACTCTATTTTCTTTTCGTCTTCTTTTCTTTCATTTCCCCCCCAGGTCCACAGGGAGGAAACAACCCAGCTTAGTACTCTTTTGCAAGCTTCAAGACCGTAGACGTATGGTTTGGATCTCTTTTGCTCGGATTATGGCTTTGGATATCACTATGGGGATTTTTGTTACTTTTATTTATGTTTTATGCTTCTCTAATAATCAAGACAGTAATGAGGTTGTAATGATTTGAAGTATTTTGAGACAACTATGGAAATGTTTTGTTTGAACATGTATTGGTGAAATAAAAGTATGTTTGGTTTCCGCTGTTTAAAATATGTGTATTTATATCTGTTCTGTGTTTATCTATGGCTTTTACTTATAAACCTCCACCAAAGTTAAGGCATTCCCGAGGTGGGGTGTTTCACGCATCATGTCTATATAACCTGTGTCTGCTAATACAAGTCCACTTATTTAGTATGTACCTCATTTTATTCAGATTACACACCATTTTACTCACATTCATTTCATTTGAATGATTTACGATCAATATATTCATATTCAATTTGTATTTCATTCATACGCAAACAAATTCATTCAATTTTATATTAATCAATTTTACTGATTTCATTTATGATAACAAAGTTTTTCTATGCATATTTGATATTCTCTGTTTAACATAATAATCACCTTTCTTAAGGAAAATTTTAATTGATTTCAAATCAATTCTTCAGCTTCACCTTTACCAATTCAATTTATTTAACTTGCATAAGCTAAATTTTAAATTCTAGAACTCAAATACCCAGTTTTTGTTTCAAATCCTTTTGAAATCTTATGAACATATATATACATATATTTATTTCCATTTCAAATTCAAACATTTGAATTTTTCCAAACAATTTATTTTCTTTTCAAAAATAATTCTATCAAAAACTTTTCTAAAGTAGTCGTTCGTCACTTAGAAACCCGAAAATGAATACCAGCGATGGTGCGCTTCAACATCAGAATTATTTTCCAGTGTCCGAAGTGAATTTAGTTCTTTATCATTTTCAAAATCCATTCAAAACAATGCTATATTATTTACATAATACTTTATAAAATATTTTCCAATATCCGGGATTTAAATTCCAGTTTTTGATTTTATCCCAATACAATTTCATTCCATTTGTACATTACATGCATATACAAATTTTCTTTGATTATATATAACCATTTCAATTTTTATTATCTCATTCGATTATAATAATAGCAATCAACTCATCCAAATATAATTAATTCTAGAAAATTATTTATTTTTATATCAAAATATAATTTTGGATAAAATTATTTCATTTACCCACTTTAAAACAATATTATGTCGATTCTTTTGTTCAAATGTTTAGAAACTCCTATCGACGTCGTGACGTCCCACTATTCGACCAGAATTCATAAACTACTCAACAAACAATCCAACATAATATAAAACAATTTTTACATCAACTTACAAGTATGCTCTCTCATTTATATACACCCAACTCATTCTAAGGTACTACTGACCCTATCTCAAATGAGTAAACCCCCACCAAAGCCTAGGTGTTCGCTTAACATAAGCTCTGATACCAACTGTAGTGGCCCACAAATCCGTACTATCTGAGCTGACTAATACAACTCACGTCCAACTCAAATAACACAGAAATACAAGTCATTAGGGTTAAAAAAATAGAAATAGACAGAAGAATAACAGAAATAACAAAACAGAATCTCATAGCGAAACGAGTAAATTATATTATATAACATAACTTTGAAATACAAATCTGTTTTGTATATACATATCATATCAGAGTACAACATAACAATTGATACAGCTGAAATAACTCTAAATAACTAGCGGTGAAGCCCCCTGCTTCAAGCTCCTCCAAGTGTATCTGTAAAAGCCTGAAACACTTGACTGCCCGTATAAATTTGGGCAACCAAGAGTTTAATAAAAACAAAAAAATAAACTAAGGTCATTCATGGGACTGGTTTGAGTAAACTCCAACCATATTGTTTAACTTTGAAAATACTTTGAAAGAAAGGGTAATAGTAAGACCGGCCCAAACATAAACATGGACGGTTTTTACCTTACTATAACCAAAACATTTTTGATATCAAAATCCAGTGATATTATAATAATGTCTAATCAATAAATAATCAAATAGAAGAACGCTTGCATCTCACGCTCCACATACATAATATAACCAGAGGGTGCTTATTGGAGATTGGATTCCAACTATGACAAGGTATGGGACCACCTCCCGATCAGTGTACTCTAGAGTGGATACACTGGGTTCAACAAGAACATCTTGCAACCCGACCCACACATGACCGACCACTCATTTAGCTTGAGTGTATCGAGTATATTGTCAACCACGGTTATTGTCCATCCAACCGTAATCTGAAAGATACAGAATCGAAAGAAGAATAAATAATAAATTTTCTCTAGGTCGGTGACAAATATACCCTGCTTGGGAAAGACCCACCTAGCCATGCTGCCTGCCCGATTTTTGTCATTTCCCAGTTGTGAGGCTACGTTGACCTTTGAAAACATCTGGCCACCATTCACTTTGAATGTCACATCATCAAACCCATTAAATCACTAATTGATCTTTCCAAATTATTACTGGTATAAAAATATAAGAGAAATGAATTCCTCCGCCACCAAACGTAATACTCGAAAAGATCGTCTTATATGATCTGTTAGGAGTACTCTGTCAGACATTCGTCCATACAAGTTGTCTTGGGTCTAGACAAACAAAACAGCCATTGCAATTTTACTCCGTCTTCGATTATCTTCAGTATAATCTAATACGCAACGCCTATGCCTATACGGAGTGGTTTTCGGATAATAAATCCAACCGGTCTCTCCGTAATGACAACGATGGAAAATAAATCTTTGATAGCCGGTGATTTAGCTATCAAAAGAAAACAAAACATCCATCCAAATAGTCAAACAATCACTGGCCCTTTTTATTCATTAATTATTTTTCAAATCCCTTATCAAATTATATATATATATATCGACATATTGATTTCTATTTTCAAATTTCTTAAAAATATATATATTCTAACTCCTTAAATTTCCAGAAAATTTTGCCAGCACCTCCCCTGTACTGGTTAATCGTTCAAACCCCAACTCACCTCTCTAGGCCCTTTCCATTTAAAAAGAAAATCAAAAGGCCAAGCGGCTTGCCGATTCGTCGCATAAAACCTCATATGGAAATTTAAACATGTACTTTTTGTGGGACACTCATTATAATCTTCACTTTTCTCATTCCACACCTGTTTAACATGCATACGCCAATTCCCAATTTATTTTGACCAATTTAATCCTTTTCAATTCAATTCGCTAATCAGGTCTTTTGCCTAATACACCTACGAATTTAAATATATCATAGTCAAATGTAATTTAATATGCTTCAATACATGTTGAATCCCATTTCTAACTCGAGTTCCATATTTAATTTCAAACTTGAATTCATAAGTAAGATTTACTTAACAAAGGTTGAGTTCGATTCGAAATTCCATTAACTAATTTCTTTTCAAATTAGTTACAATTCGAAAATCTGATTTTTTTAACAAAAACCCCTTCATTTACTCTGCTTGAGTTCATACTTATTCGATAACTCAAATTCGTATTTTTCTAAAAAGATTCGGATATTATTCACTCAAAATACTTTAAATTTATTAAATAATCCGCTATGGTTTAAAAACGATTATAGCATTGCTTTTCTAAAAATTTGATTTTGACATAACTCAAAATATATACGATGAAATCCAGATTTTTTTCCTCTTCCATTAGAAAATTATTATTCAATAGTTTTGGCCATTTTTTGTTTCATCAAATTCCGACTCATATTGAGTTCTATATACGGAATTGAAGTTCGAAATGCCAAATTGCGCGCCGCAGCGAGTTCATTTAAATTGTAATTTAATATAAACGTTTAAAATTTTCGTTTATAAAATAATTCAACTCCATTTTCAATAAATTAAAAAAAAGTTAAGCCCATTATCCCAAATCTAACTTCACAATTCAGATTATTCAACTCATCGATTTCTTCACGCCACATTCATAACTCGGTTATGAATTTAATCAAAACTCAACTCCTATATTCAATTCCAATTCTTTAAATTAATTATAAAATTAGATGTACTTGAATTTCAGTTATAAATTCCTTTTTATGGGAATAATTAATTAATTCAACATCATTTACCATTACGAACTAATATCATCGCTTGACAATAGTGAAATCGTTCAAGTTGGAGTATTTTATTTACCTCTCAAACCTTGATCGACAACGTTCTTATCTTGAGATGGATAAGAGTTTATAATAAAAACTGACATCTCTTATCATAAAAGTCCCCCTTTTCTATCTCATTTAAAAATATGATTTTTAAATGTCAGTTCTTATATTTAGAAAAAACTATTTCCAATTTATCCATTGAAAATTATTTCATTTATAAACATGGTTTAAAAATCACTTCCTTATTTTATATTAAGCAAACTTCCATATTTAAACTTCATTTGGAATTAACTTTCAATTTATCCAACGATAATAAATATCGATTGTAAATTAACTTCCTTGTTTAAAACAAGTTTTCCCTTTCAAAAATTCATTTGAAATCCAAATTCTACTTTGCAGAAAGTAAGTTTCCTTTTTCATTTACCTTCGAAGATATTCAATAATTATAACTTGTATATGTATGAACATGGAATCTGTTTCATATTTAATTTAGATTATAGCTTCTAATAAATACAATTTCAATATTCCATCTAAAAATAGTTTAATTAATTTATTTATTTTTATTCGACGTAGTCGAATTCAAAATCATAAATCCTTATGGATTTATTTGAATTCAGTTTACATTCCGAACATCGGAATAAATTTCATCGTTTCACTTTATGAAGCGATTCCAAATTATAAAACCCTTCTTGAAATTCATACTTGAATTTACATTTATACATTACCCATTGAAAATTTCCCTTCTTTATTTATAAACATCGTTTATAAATTTCACTTCTGGTTTTAAATATTGAAACCAGTTTCTATTTCAAATTTTATTTAAATCCAGTTTTCACTTTGGAAAAATAAAATTTCCTTTTCAAATTCAACTTAAATTTAAAAGTTCAATATTATCAAATGATAATATTTCTTTCCATTTAAAAACTTCGTATGTAAATTCAGCTTCTTGTTTTATTATCAAAAACAAGTTAACATTTCTTAGTTCATTCGAAATTCCATTTCTATTTAAAAAAAGTGAATTTCCCTTTTTCAATTTAACAATACTTTTTTTTATATTTTAAATATTAACATCTATGGCCAGTGATATTCAAACATTCAAAACACACAATTTCAAATCACGGGTTTATAACACATCGCATACGATAATATATATGGAAACAAGCAATAATAAATATTGAGGAATCCAGTTGGATTCCTCCAACCTATTTTCCTGCATTCACAGATGTCAGACAACATAAATGATATCAATCCTACTTCAAGGCAGGATATCGCGGTATAGAAGGTCATCCACTCATATATCTTGGGGCGATAGGGTCATCCGCTAATGATACTACGAGCATCCGCTAATGGTACTGCGGGATATCCAATATATATAATAACCACAACCACCAAGCCTAATGTAACTAATATATATAACCACAATTCATTAATAATAGCAATGCAACCAAAACAACCAACAATTTATTTTTAATGATAAAAAATAAATTTTGAAGTGAGATTACTCACCTTGATTTTTATTTGGCGAAATATCCAGTTAATCCTGTTTAAATTCCACAACATCCCAGCTTCGAATCTACTCGAATGAATCTCGAATGAATTAATTTGCACCTATAATTATTAATTTTTTATTCATCGATAAATGATTTATTTATTAACATTAATTACTAATCATAAATAAATAAATTCTTTTATGAATATTTAAATTACGAGATGGGCTTATACCTTATTTCATGTCAACTACTCGACGAGTCCACGAAGCAAACCCCCGAGAATTTCCAAAACTGCATAAGCCCCAAACTACGATCATCCCACTTGAGCAATCCATCAAACACTACACCGTCACTACCATCACTACTACAAATGCTCCACTGCATGCATTAATCCCACTGTCCAAACCAAGTCCTACCATGACAGATCCTGTTTCCATCACAACTACTCCTCAACTCCATCAGCTTCTTCCACAATCCCACTATAACTCCATATTACACAAAAATAACACCACAATACACAAACGTCCCTCCTTCTTGTAGCCAGACTATCGCCAATTCTCCTTTCAACAGATCCAACGCGCAATCACAACAGCAACTTCGAACTTCCTTATTTACTTTACTGTCCCACTTCTTGTAAACCGATCACTGTAGCTACCCAGCTTAACGCCATCAATACCATCGAATTCCATCTACCACTCGCAGTCCCCCTTTTGACCATAGCGACTTCCAATTTCATTATAGGATAATAATAATAAAAACACGAACCTCCTCACTGCATCTTCATCCTATCGCCACCCTAAATCATCAACCCTCAAAGCCCTAAATTGACGTTGCTCTAAAATGGAGCTGTGATAGTGAAGGTCGACCGTGCAATAGATGTCGATCGTGCAACCATAACTGTAATGCGACTTTGATTTTTAAAATTGAGTATCCCAAATTTATATCGCACAGAATTTGAAGGCCATAGGGTTGAACGCCTTGTTTACATGACCACAGAGAATCCAAATTGAATTGATTTCACTAAGTATTTAAATTTATATAATATTTCGAAGATTGGAAAAGGGTCGACATTTTTTCCCCTCATCGAAAATAGGAGAAAAGGGGAAGGAAACGCGACTTTTGAAATGGGGAGGATAAGCTCAGTAATTAGAGATAGGAAGTATGCTTTAATTGCTGAAGCGACCATTTGTCTTGATTATAACACTGAAGCTCAGTTTTTCCAGTGAAGAAGAAACAGAGGGTAGTCGCGATTTGTAATAGTGGGAGGGAGACAATTCATACAAACCAATTAAAGGAGTGATAGCCTACGGTACGGTGAATTGAATTGATTTGATTTGATTTTGATTTTACTTGATATGATTTTGATCTTATCCGCTAAAAATATCTCGTTGTCCTTAATTTGAAATCCCGAACTACTATTCATCATAATGACCGGTGCTATCGGATTATAATGCTATTCTGGACTCAACGGAACAAATTCTGGAATTTAATTCAGTCGTATATACTGAATAGCATTAACGAATTAAATCGATTAAAAATATAAATCGATCTCAAACAATTAAATTTATGGATAATAAATAATTATTATTGTTCTAATTCAATATATAGAATTTATATTAGTCGACTGAACTGTTTCAGTTTAGTTTTAGCTCAACATTAATTTATTTCATTCTCCGTATCATGATATTTCAATATATTCAAAATTTAAATTGTATATCAATTATTAAATCGATAAATTCAAATTAAAAACCCATATATTATTTCAAATCAATGTTTAAAATAAAATTAAATATTCATTATAACACAGCTAAAAATCTGGGGCGTTACAGAAATCATATTTTTTCTTTCTCAAATCATTTCATATGAATTTAACAAACTACTTTTATTTATAAACATATCTTCTTATAAATTTCTAAATACAAAACCTTTTTTAATTCACCTAACACTTTCAAAACCTTTATTATTCCAAATAATTATTATCCCAATTATTAACATTTTTTTATTTCTCATTAATTCTTAACTTGAATTATATTCGGAATCATTTTCATTATTTATTCAACTAGGTCAAAATAAGATAAAATTTAAACAACAAAACAACATAATTAACATAGACAATCACGGGTGGAGATCCTAATTAGAATAGACTAGAGCATACCTAAGAAATAGAAAACTATCTATATAAATTTCCTGATAATTTTTAGAATGAGGATCGAGGTTTAGGTTTAGGAAACCCTAATCAAAGAGAAACCTATCAATGAAACTAGATTTAGAAGAAAGAAATACTTAGAAAAAGTTAAATTTTAAAACAAATTTTATATCAAAAATACTTTAAATTAATTTAAAACCATTTCAAAACTATTTATATTTTTCATATACTCTCTCTCAGGAAATAGACAGAGACCGATTTTACTCATTTTGGGATATTGCTATCCTATCTCTAATGAGTACTAGACCCCCTAAGCTAAGGTTTTTGATTAAACTGAAGCACCGTTACCACATGTAATAACATTTTCTTACGTTTCAAGTCGGTAGTGAAACCAACTCAAATCGTTCAAAATAGAATATTTTTTTAACTATGTGGTTTAATAAAATCAAATCACAGAATGCAGACAGATCACAGGTACAAAATAATAGAATAACTCGCAGCGGGATAACAACTTTGTGGTTCATGAAGCTGCTAATCTCAAAATGAAATACATAATATCCGAGTCATAATTTAATGCATCGAAAAAATCTCAGATATAAAAACCTAGTACATAAGAAAAAGATGGAAATGAAATAATGGAACCAATGAGGTAACACTAGCAGATAGATAATAAGATGAATCTCCAATAGATCTCCAGCTCCGATGAAGACGAATTGCCAAAGTTGAATTCCTCAGTCTGACTCGAGAATCAAGTCAAAAAACACTCGAGTCAGGATTAACATTATTAATAGTTAATCAACTCAAGTGAAATGGACAAGTAACTTAAAGAATTGTTGGGATTCTATTCTTTAAGGATCTCTTAAGCTAGATATTATATAATACAATACACTGTTATAATAGTGTCTATGGTTAAATATAATATTGAAAATAGCATAAGCGGGATTACCATTATTACCTTACGTCGTTTATAATGTTGCAGTCTATACATAAATCATAAAGTCCATCATAAACTAGTGGCTATCTGAGGGCACTCCATACGTACGACACAAATCAAAATCATAGGGGGTTCGATCAGGATAATATGACAAGGCACGTGAGGCAATACCCATGGTAGGATTCAAACAATTTCACTTTCAGACCGGTGGTAATGCATAGCGTGGGTCCCAATCAAATCATAAAGTAATAGATATGGCATCAAATAAGTGGGTCCGATAAGAGATGCTACCTCTATTAATCATGGTATAGCTCTTGTTTTAGTCATTGTAATTACGACCCGAAGGTTAAGGCTATCCATCATTGTTTTCTTACTTCATTCTAGTAGCGTTCATCAAATCAAAATGATGACCCCAATATATAGCTCCAAAATAATATTGTCTCACCAGTAAATTTATATATACATATTTATTTATATTCGTATATATGAAAGGTGAATAAATAAATAATAATTCCTTGTGTATGTATAAAATGGATGGATGAATTGTGCATGGCTAAATTGTGAATAAATATACATGTTTATTTGTATGTTGTGTGCAATATGTAAAATTGGTTTGAGCATTATAAGAGTTAAAATAGCCTAAGGGTAGAATGGGAAATGGCAAGAGGGTGAAACCCTAGTCGTATCAAAGCAAATAAAAAAAGAGGCCATCGAATTCATTTTCTCATTTACAAAATAAAACAAAAACGGCCGAATCCCTAGTAAGTAAAATCGAGAAAAAATCAAGAGTGATCGACTCGCAATGAAATACGAATGGATTCGAGAGGGAGGGCGGCAACAGATGTAAGGGGATCGGAAGAGAATCGAGGATATACAAAGATAGAAGTCGAGAGGAATATATGTGAGTACATTTCATTTTAATAGGCATTAAGACCTTTTATAGGCAGCCTTTTATGAGTATTTTGTCATAGGATTAATACAATATAAACATAAAAACTGATTGCGTAATTAATAAATAAGTTTGAATTATTATATGGATGGATGTTGTATTATATGTTTATGGGTTTGCAGTAGCATTGAATAATTAAAATAAGTGCATTATTATGATTTAAATGGATGTGTGTTGCTATCTGTTATACTAGAAAATGAATGTATATAGATCTGAGTATAAATAAAGATGTTTATAAGAATATTGCTATGTGGGAAGGTTTAAGTATTTAGGAGTAGGCAGTTTAAATAAAAAGGTTTAAGATTGTGTTTACTTATAAATAACAAGGGTAAATAGAGCCATGATGGGATTCATGTGCTGATCTATTTATCATGTGTATTTCTCTAAGTTGGATCTTTATATTTGATAAGGAGGAATACTGTAACGACCCGCATTCTACGCATCATAGGATCGTAGAATATTTCTTTCTTTTACATACGACGTCGTATGGTCATGTAACTTTGGGAGATGACTATTGGGGTCATTTCCCATGTTCATGATTTTTCCCGATTTTTAGATGACCGTTTTGCCCCTAGCTAATCTTGTTTTGGCCATAACTTTTGATTGGAAAGGAGTTTTGACCTGAAACAACTTCCATTGGCTCCGGATGATGGTTTACAATTCCGTAGAGTGGTCACAATAGCCAAACGGACTGACCGTTTGGGAGATATGGCTGAAACAAATTTCAGATGGTGAAAAACAGCTTAATTGGGCTTAACCGGGTGATTAACAACTAGGCCCAATGGGGGATTTCGGGATTAGAGGTATTTAAGGGCTGCTAGGGTTAGGATTTCAATTTTTCACTCATTTTCCAGCCGCCGCAAACCCTCTCTTCAACCCAACAATGGCCTCCAACCACTAAAACACCTCCAAATCACTTTTTAATCAAGGATTAGGCTTATCAACATCAAATCAAGGCGAATTAGCGCAAGAATCGAGGTAGAGCTGCTGTGTTGCATTGGTATTCTTGCCCAAACAGTAGAGTTTCAGTTCTAAAGGTTTTATTTGTGGACAAGGCGAGTGATTTGCATAGTTCCTCACTAATTATGGTTAATTAAGGGTAATCAGTGTTAATTAGCGAATTTATACATTAATAAGTTCTGAAAAAATATCTATAAATTCTTAAATGATGTTTTAGACCTTTGTTAGAAAATTTGGTTAATTTGGTTAAGTTTTGATAAACCTATCATTAACTACGCTAGAACATGCTTAGGGGAAAATATGGGATTTTGGCTATGTTTGATCCGTTTAACTTTTTCATATTGTTGTTAGTGGTCACTTCTATTTGTTGCTATGACTGTATGGTGTGCTTTGTGATTGATTAGAACTGTTAGAATGGTTGGAAACGTCGTCGTATGGCATAAACAATCGCTGGATAAGTTGCAGGAAAATGTGCAGGGTTTCAGATCGGATCGGGATAGGGGGATCGGATTGGATGGTGGACTGGGCAGAGAAGCCGAACCGGATCGGAACTTTGCACTAAAGAAGGCTTGGCGAGAAGGAGGGCCATTTGTTTAGAGTTGGAGTTGGGCAGGGGATCGGACTGGTGGGACCAACAGGGGATCGGATCGGAAGCAAGGGCGTGGAGATCGAATCGGACTAGAGCCAGGGAGCAGGATCGGATCGGAGGACCAAGCTTGGAGCTGGAGCGAAGCAACGGATCGGATCGGGACATCTAGGAGGGTGCAACCACCGAACCGAACCAGAGCGGGAGGACCGAACCGATGAGGACTAGAGCACATGCACAACCGACCCGAACCAGATTAGAGCTGCGATTACGCGACGACTTTTCTGAAGACCAACTCCAATTCGACCAAAGCCCGAGATGCAAATAGGAAGTTGAGCTCAGTATCCAGTTGGGAACCAACAAGTCGACTTCATGAGTTGGGCTTTGCTGCGGGATGTGTGAAAAAGTGGTTGTCGATGTCTGTAACTTTGGATCGCTATGTGTAGGGAGTACGTGAACGGATTCAGGGCCACAATGGCCTAGGCACGACTAAAGAGCTATAGACCAATGAAGTGGGGTCATTTGTAAAGGTTTGGTCATGACTCCATGTGGTGAGCTTGGTAGTAGCAGTAGTTGTACAGGTCGAACTCCGTCACTACTTCGATGGGTCTAGTGATCAAAGTGGTGGATATCGTATGCTTTACGCACTGAGTGAGAGATGTGAGGATGGTTGCTATGTTTGATTTGTTTGCCATCATTATGACATGCACACCCCTACCCCCGTTATCTTTACACCATCTATTCAGTGGCACCTTAGAGTATTGCACGGTATGTAGTGTTAACTCTTTGGTTGCAGGTCCAGGTTCAGGTATGGTTTAGTATACCTGTTATTATTCTGTTTAGCTGCTTATCGCTCATATCAGACTTTTTGTCTGACCCAGAGTTTTGTCTCTTCTTATTACTCTGGGTGCTCTCACGAGCAGACTAGAGACATGTTAGCTGGTGATGCACGAGTAGCTGTACCAGAGACGAGCAGGAGGCTTCCACGTATGATACATACATACATATATATATATATATATATATTCTCCCTGTGTCGCTGTTGGTCACTACTTTGGGCATTAGTAGTGCACTCTTCCTTTCTTTTGTTTAGAGACAGTAATTTGAAAAGTTGTAATAAGCTGTATTTAGACTTCCGCTACTCTGATGTTGATGTTGGTTTTAGTTATCAGCTTATGCACTGTCTCGCCTGTTTTATGTCAAGAACATTATTATTATATTTTGTTCCATGCGCTATGAGACATTCTACAGGTTTTCGATTAGTTCATTCTCTTCTTTCCTTTCTTTGGCGACCGTTCTGTGCTAGTTGGGCATGTGTACAGCGCACTTTCGGAGGAAATGCCAGCTGGTGCGGGGCGGGCTGTCACAAATAATATAGTCGAGAGATATCCTCAATATCTTTATCTTATGCATATGGAAATAGGAAAATCCTTATGAATCACATAATCTGGACACTTGATGTTAAGACAAATGTATAACCATCATTATCACCTGTTGATATAAGTTTTGGATGTTTGATTTGATTAAGAATGATGTATGAATATTATTGTTTTATTGAATGCTTGTTTGTATCAGTTTATACAAGATATATATATATATATGTATGTATGTATATATGTTTGTTCATCGTTTATAATGGGGATTTCACATTACAAGAAAACATACATATGGTTACATTCATTGATTGCGTATAATATGTAAATGCAGCCAATGTGGTTTTTAATTTTAAATATAGGAGTTTTGGTTACATTTATTTAACAATTGACTAAAATAATGGTTCTGTTTGACAGTTCCCTCCCTTAGTATTTCACTTCTCCCCTCAATTTCCGTTTTTCCGCCTAAATCTGAATTCCTTTCCTTCTCTCTCGTCTTTTCCTAAACAACGTTTCTCGCATTCAATCCACATACTCTGGTACCAAAAAATCTCCTTGTTCCCCCTCCGTGTTCAATCAACGGATCCTAAATTGAAAAATACGGTTTTAGAGTTGCCTAAACAAATCCCAGCTTCCTATCTCGTCAAGGCAGCAAATGTTCTAGTCGCCCAACTAAATCTGTAATATCCCGTATTTTTGGTAGTCAAATATTTAATTTATTTTATTATTTTAAATATTTTATTTGGAATATTAATGAATTTTAATATTTAATTTATTTATTTAAAACAAAGTTAAGGTTAATTTATATTTAATTTAAAACGAGCCCGTAATGATGCGATAGTTCGTAATATTGAGTTTTGAACATCAAGTGAATATACAGGATCCGATATAAGTCAGAATTCTATGAAATAAAAAATGCTTGAATCTTGTTGATTACCATTTTCATTTGGAAGAGGAAAAAAAATCATATTTCATATTTTAATTGTTAGTTATGTCCAAATTAAATTTTCAGAAAGTCGCTATGGAATTCGTTTATAAACCATAGCATTATTTAATATATCTAAATAAAAATTTCTATATATTGGGTATCGTTTTAACCCAAATTTGTTAATATGAGGTTTGAAATCTATAGCTAATTTATTTTGAAGTCATATATGTTACCCTAGTTGATTATATACGATAATAATAATTTATTATTATTAAAATGGAATTATTTTAGAATTTTATAATATTTAATCGATATTTTATAATCCTTAGAAATAGCCAATTTTCGAACGACCTCCGTTTTAAATAAAACGAATTTTGTTGGATCTGGAACGTCAAAACATAACGTGCTACAAATTTTCGGGCCAAACGGAGTCAATATGTGAGCATACGGAATTTAATTGTAAACCGACAAATAATTTAAATTATATAATATCGTCGTTTTCCAAATGGAGTCGGATTTCGACCAAATGTGTTTTATTGGATCCGTATTAGCAAGTTATTATTACTTTTCAAATTTGGTAGCAATTTGATTTACCATGTGATAATGGCAACGTCAAACATCCTTGTTTTTATTTATTCGTTTATTTTATTTTGGCCAATTAAGATAAGGGTAACTTTAAAGGAATAAACAACTGGCCAAACGAACTCCGATTTTAATGAAACAAATTTCATTGGATCCGTAAGGAAAAGGACTAGTAGAATTTCAAAGTTTCAAGTTGATTGGATTTATTTTGTGATCATGAGAAATTTAAATACGTGATTTTTCACCTGTGAATTATAAAAGGATATTTAAAAACGACCTCGGAATTCGACGAAACCGGTCCCATCAGGTCCGGAATATTTTTTTATGCTAGGATTAGGAGTTTCATCTCGATTGGACATTGTATGTGGTGGTTTTTAACACGATACTTCACAATGAAGTTTCGTTATATTATTGTAATAACCCGGAAAATTCGAGCCAATTAAAAAAATTTATTTTGGCAATTTTAGTAAATTTTGGATATTTAAAATGAATTATTTTAAATAATAACGACGAGAAATTTATTTTGAATAGAATTAGAACGTATATATTTATATAAATCGTCGTTAGAATATAAATAATTATTTTTAATTATAAAAGGAATTGAAAATGGCAGGATAGTTTGAAAATTCGATATTAAATTTCAAATTAATGTACATGATCCAAAATAAACTGGATTTTAGCGAAACCAAAAATATTAGAATCTATTTGAAAATATCTTTCCAATGAATCTGAAAAATTGAAATTTCATAGCAGGAATAAAAAGTTATGCATAGTTGAAAATTCAGAATAGTCGCTATGGAATTTTGGCCCTTAAAAATGGAAATTTTGCAAATGACCTCCGTTTTCGACGAAACCACTTTTGTTGGATTCGGGATGTCAAGTTATTGCTAGATACCAAAATTCATAATTTTCTGAATCAATATGTGAGCGTGGCAAAGGAAAACGTGTTCTCAACAGTTTCAGTCAAATTTAATCGACAGGAAAATGACCATTTTTCAAATGACCTCCAAATTTGACGAAATTAGTTTTGTTAGAACCGTATCGTCAATAGAAGCTAGAAAATATTTTTCGGGAATTTTTAGAGTCCGTATGTGGCCCAGTAAATTGAAATGTGCGTTCAAATTCAATATATAGATTTATATTTTTACGAAAACTGATCGAAACAGTCGAATTGGCTTACGATACATAGCCCATTGTGTTCGGAATGGGGGTAATTAGCTGGGGGCGATAGTCGTTGAGCCTCGTTTGGAGTTCAAATGGAAAGTCAACTCTTTTTGGAACTAATTGAAAAAAAAAATATGTAAATTTTCAATTAAACCCCCTTTCCCCCATTCAGTTTCCCCCCAAACCAGTAAAGAAATCGAAGAAAGAAAAAGGGGAACTGGACCTCGATCTCGCGCTTCCAAACCGTGCTCGCGTCACCGTTGCCGCCTCCAGTGGCCGCCCTCCCAGCTCCGATCCTCCTCTCCCTCTGTCACCTCCACAGTCGCCCCCTCTCGCTCCCTTCTCTCTCCAATCGAAGAAACCCCCCAAAAACCCTAGAACCGCCGCCGCTTGAGCAAACCTCCGGCGCCCCTCCCTGACCGCGAGCAGCCCCCTCCAGTCGACGAACAGCAGTACCCTCCCTCTCTCGATGTAAGTTTTGTTTTTATTTTTAATTTTTAAATCCAAGTTTTATAGGTTAAAATTTTATATATATATATATATTCAGTTTTTAGGAGTTAAGGATTTATTTTTAAAATCAGTTTTATTTATTTAAAGTTTATATTTTTATAATGATAAAGATTATATTTTCAATAATGAAAAGATTAATTTTTTTTCTAAACAAAAAGATTTGATTTTTATAAGAGTAAAGATATGATTTTTACTTTAGGAAAGATTATATTTTTAAGTCGGAAAAGGGTTTGATTTTTGAATAGAAAAAGCTTATTTTTAAATATAGAAAAAGCTTATTTTTAAATATAGAAAATGCTAATTTTTATCATATGAAAAGCGAAGAAAGATTGAATTTTTATCATTAATAGCGAAGATAAAAATAGAATTTTTAGCGAAGTAAAAATAGAATTTTGAGCTATGTAAAAATATGACTTTTAATAAATAAGCATCATATTAAAAATGTGATTTTCACTATGAACAGCGTAAAAAGGACTGCGTTGGAATAGCGGACAAATCCAAACCGTTCAGAAATAAGGAATGGAGGAGTGGATCCCAAAGGTGAGAAATCCTCACTGAATTTTTTTATTACTATACAATTATTTATTTTTAACTACATAAATGAACTACTCCCCGTCGTCCACAAACTATGGACGACTTGTTTGATTGTTTGGTTGATTGGAATATTTGTTTGAATTTGGTTTGGGATGAAAAATTGAAATGATTTGATTTGGTTTGGGTATGACGTGCGCCATTATAAGGCGAGTGATAAGGCTAGATCTTATGCCATTTCTAGTAGCGCGCCGTTATGCTGCCGAAATTTTCTAAAAAGTGTTAGAAATTTTAGTTAGTTGAAAATAAATATCCATATACAAATCAGACGGTTTGTTTATGTACGCCTATTTGACTGACAATGATTGGGACGATATATTTTACACATCGCCCAACTGCACAAATAAATGTGTGTTTGTTGATTGAAACCCCATACGGGTGTTGGGATGAAAATTGACATACACAAATCCCAATTGTTTAGTTGTACGTTAATCGATTGGTTGACAAGCTGTTGTAAGCGTTAATTATTTATATTTAATGCTTATGCAGTTGTGTATTGCACTTTGGATGATGGTTGATTATATACATGTGTTGTATGGAATCCATATAAGTAACATTATATGGTAATTGATTGGGTCTATTCCAATTTGGAAAATAAAGAAATATTTAAAATAGAAATATTTGAAATAGAAATATTTGAAATAGAATATTTGAAATAGAAATATTTGAAATAGAAATATTTGAAATAAAGAATATTTTGAAATAGAAATATTTTAAAATAACGAATATTCCATAAGGGATTAAAATTGGAATTTGATGTCTGATTTGGAATGGACACGAATATATAAAGCCGTGTTGATTAGATTAACGTCATTTTGACGTGAATGATATTTATATCGATTTATATAATGAACATACAAAAGAAATTGATTTCCAAATCTAATGCTTTGGAAATACTATCATTTATATATCGATGATATGGAATATTCAATTTTGATTTGTAATTGAATATGAAGTTGAAATCGTTTTGAAAACGAATTTAAAACGATTTATAAAATACATTTTGAAAGGGAATCGATGAAATATATAAGATATATATAATGGCCTGAATAGAATGCGCCGCGCTGCGGCAGTTTGCGTATTTCGACCATTGACTTCGAATGGACATTACTGAAGATCCGACTGTCGGATTCTCCTAAGACCAGAACCGTTGGGTTCGTATCGAAAAGAGAATTTTAATGAATATTAGAGATTTTAAATCTAATGGTTGGATTTGGAATTATATCCAAATCAAATTTGGAAAAGGTCGTTGTAAGTGCAGTTCGATGGCCGTTCATGGAAATCGACTGTACTGGCCTTGATAAAATTATTAAAAACATCAATAATTAGTGTAAAATCATAAGAAACAATTTGGAAAGAATTGGGATGAAAAATTCCATATTTGAAAAGATAAAAATAGATTTTTATCAAAATGAACTAGTTTTGAATTAGAATAATAAATCCAATATTTTTAAAATAAATAAATTTGTTTTGAAATGGTTTTAAAAATAACCTGAATTTCCAATATATAAATTGGAAATGGATTTGAATCGAAATTGTCTTCGGAATATTTCGATGTTTAATTTCAAGATTATACAGATATTGTTATGGAAATTTAAAAGATATATATATTGTTATTTCCAATACGATATTTGTTGATTTCAGAATTTGATATTGAATATAAGCCAATATATTTCCTATTCAGAGCCTAGTATTTAATATCAAATTGGATTTTGGGTTTTTCGTGAATGGTATCTTTAATAATATTGTTCTTGAACCCAATAGAGTTAAGAAAATTAGAAACTGACTGGAGATTAGTTAAGTTGAATGGTTATTGGGTATTGATCTGATGTTGGTTTCGGCCTTCGGGGTTAATACTTAGGGGATTGTTCTCTTACTAATTTATGGTTAGAGGCTAATGTGAATTCGGTTTATTGTGAACTGTGTTTTTAACGACATTCGTTCTTTAACCCGATTTACAGTGAAATGTGGTTTGGGATTCATAAATCTTTTTATTTAGATTTAATGGGAATTTTCCAAAGGTAACGTTTTCCAATTTAATATATTAAATTGGAATTGAATGGAATTCGATTTGATAATAATCGAAGTGAACGTCTGTGGAGGAAGACTATTAATACATATGGAATTTAAGAGGCGTTGTCATTATTCCATTTATATTATTTGTCGGATATGGAAATTGATGTCGATTATATATTGATTTGTTTTCCGTGAAGATTCCGTAATTAATGGAATGTGATTTGGGTTGTCATGAATAGTACCTTTAATAATACTATTCTTAGACCTAACGGAGTTAAGAAAATCAGAAACTAACTGGAGATTAGTTAAGTTGAATGGTTTCCTGGGTATTGATCTGATGTTGGTTTCGGCTTTCGGGGTTAATACTTAGGGGATTGTTCACTTGCTAATTTACGGTTAAAGGCTGATGGAATGGAATGTGATTTCGGGTTTATCGTGAATCGTGTTTTAAAGGACATTGGTTCTTTAACCTAGTTAAAGACAGGATATGATTTCCCAAGTTAAACAATCAATAATATTGATTTTTGGGAAGATTAAAACCAAGTGGAGTTTTAAAGCATCTTTAATTAGATTGAAATGATATCCAAAGGAAGATTAAAGATAAATTTGAAGAATTTATCTTTGATAAAATTAATGGGAACCTTTCCTAAGGTATAAGAATATTTGAATAAAGAAATATTCTGGATTGGAATGAGGCGTATGTTGTGTTTTAATAGCACTTGTTTATTATATACACGAGTTATTCGGAAAGACCGGGTTTATCCCATTCTGAATAATTGATTCAATGATATGTCTAGTATGAAGATGGTGGTCGAAAACCGGAGGTCTTCACATCGTTTGGACGATTACTGATGTCTTGATTGGGCTGTACACCCAAGGCGAGGTAATAAGTGGTGATCGTCCAGATGTACTTGGAGATCGACGGATATGCGAGGGCCTCTCCCCTGTATTGGACATATGGGAGAGGAATAAGGTGCCTTCGGTTTCGTTCAGACCCAGTATGAACTTGTAAATGGATGTGTGTCTGACATCGGATTTCATTCTGTGTGAATGATATACATCAGTTGCATAGCATGAATTGCTTGTGTGACATGCTGGGATGCAAAAGATCAAGGCTTCTGTTGAAAAACAGAGTCTTGTAATTGGTGATCAAAGCACGGCCTTTGTGGCATAGCTTTGTGTAGCGTTAATTCGCGAGCCTCACACCTCGGATGTGAACCAGAAACGAGAGAGGACCTCAGGGAGGAGATGCGTTTCTTTCTAGCTAGGAGTAGTGTCAGCGTTTTGCACGCCCTGGCATTTTACTTATGTGGATGATGGATAGGAGGCGCCTCAGTTATATCGGTCGATCCAGGGCTGATGGAGTCATTTGGCTCATTTACGCCCCATAGGACAGGAAAACGCAGTGTTCATGCATTTTAATCCACATCGAGTGGACTGGCCCTGACGATCCAAGGCTTGTCTGCGCGCTTGCCTGAGACATGGTAGGCTAGATTGTCTTGAAGCGGTAAGGACAATCCCTTGCCTTGGTTCACAGATGGAAATCCAACTTCCAGTATGACATTTTGCGATTTTGATTGTAAACCGATATACGGCGACATAGTGGTATGGAGCACTTATACCGTCTATGATTGATATTTATGATTGAAATTATTTTGACACTACACTTATAGTAATAATAAAACATGAAGTTTTACGTACCAAGAATTCTTGGCTATTATAAGGTAAAAACTCTATCCTCCGGCTTGCGTTGCATTGTGTGATGGGACCTGAGTCTTATAATAGCTTCATTGTTCTTTATTTAGCATTGCACTGTTGTTTTATGCACTGGTATTCTTGGGAGGAAACCCGTTCCGTGCTATACGGCGTGGTTCCTTGATTTACCTAACCTTAAAATAAAGATTAATAACTGTTTTAGTTCTAACACCAGTCACATGATTGACCTAGAGTTCATTGTTTTAACCTAAACTCTGGGTGCCCCTATTTTCCATGGGCAGCTAGTAATTTCGGTTTTGCAGATTTATATTCACAGGATCCTGGTTTACAGCTAGAATGATATTCGGAAAGCTCTGTATCCGTTTATCTCTTTCAGTTGTGTTTTGTATTATTTTTCCGCTGCAATAATGTATTTAAATCTCTGATGTTTATCAAATGTATATTATTTGTTCATACTCTGGATATTCTTGTATTATGATGAAATTGTTGTAATAAGCAATGAAATGTTCTTATGTGTGTTCTGATTCGTCTTATCCTCAAGGAAATCCATTCTTCCTCTTCTCTTCGGAGACCGGGGAAGTTCTGGGTCCTTGTAGTGGTATCAGAGCTTTGGTTTACAGAGCTTGGAGAACAAGAGACGTTAGAACCAAAAGAAAGAATTCATCAGAGATTGGATTAGTAATATCCAATGAGAATGACTCGTTAGAGATGGGATCAGTAGTATCCTAGAATGAGTGTGAAGAGCATATTTAAAAAAAATGAAAACAAATTTTGTTTTGAAATTTAAACCATTTTATACGTATTTGAATATTTTATTTGTATTGAATTTGGACAATCCAATATATAAAGATTTTGCATATACGCCTTGCAAACGTGTATTCGAAGTTTTAATATACTGGATAGATATAGAATCACACTCTAGTCGCACAGAGATGACATTGATGATTGATATATCATCATCAGTGTTTGTGTTCGAGTTTCGAAAGTGGGATTTCTATATATTGCCAATTGACTACTGTGAGAACCAAAACTAGATAGGGCTTATTGTTGTGAATTGGCATCAAAAACATGATTTTCTGTATATGTATTAAAATTATGAATTTGAAAAGATAATCAACTAATTGATTTCTGATTGAAGATAGTGTTGTATGATTATTCCTTTAAACCATTATGTGAAAGAAAGGTAAACTTGGGCCAAATGTTACCAAATATTGAAATGTATTGAAAATTATTTGAAAATGCATGCATATACATGTGTATCAATTGAACAGGTCATTGCAAAGAGGCTAGATAAGAGGAATAAAATTGTTTGCCTGACAAATAGGTACATGTTTATTGTATTTCTTGGGATTTTTGATGATTTTATGAGTCGATTGGCTAGCGCTTGGCTGTTTCTTTTTCTTTTTGGATTGGAGAGGCCTGTATGGCAATTTCGGGATTTTCTCGGTGCTCCCGTACAGGGAAGGTTATGGCAAAAAAATTCGAAAATTTAGGGCGTTAGCCAAATTTTTGAAAAATTTGAAAAGTTCTTAGAAACTGAAAAGTTGAAGAACTTAAGCCATAATGAAAATAATGAAAGTTGAGTTGAATTGTGAAACAAATCTCAGCTTCGTTCCTTTTCGAGGACGAAAAATTTTTAAGTGGGGGAGATTGTAATAACCCAAAAAATCCGAGCCAATTTAAAATTTTTATTTTGGCAATTTTAGTGAATTTTGGATATTTAAAATGAATTATTTTAAATAATAACGACGAGAAATTTATTTTGAATAGAATTAGAACATATATATTTATATAAATCATCGTTAGAATATAAATATTTATTTTTAATTATAAAAGGAATTGAAAATGGCGCGGTAATTTGGAAATTCGATTTCAAATTTCAAATGAATGCACAAGATCAAAATAAACCGGATTTTAGCGAAACCAAAAATATTAGAATCTATTTGAAAATATCTTTCCAAAGAATCCGAAAAATTTAAATTTCATAGCGAGAATAAAACTTATGCCCAGTTGAAAATTCAGAATAGTCGCTATGGAATTTTGGCCCTTAAAAATGGAAATTTGGCAAACGACCTCCGTTTTCGAAGAAACCACTTTTGTTGGATTCGGGATGTCAAGTTATTGCTATATTCCAAAATTCATAATTTTTGAATCAATATGTGAGCGTGGCAAAGGAAAACGTGTTTTCAATAGTTTTAGTCACAATTAATCGACTAGAAAATGGCCATTTTTCAAACGGCCTCCAAATTTGACAAAATTAGTTTTGTTAGAACCATATCGTCAATACGAAGCTAGAAAATATTTTTCGGGAATTTTTAGAGTCCGTATGTGGCCCCAGTAAATTGAAATGTGCATTCAAATTCAATATATAGATTTATATTTTGATTTTGATAAAAACTGATCGAAACAGTTGAATTAGCTTACGATACATATCCCATTGTGTTCGGAATAGGGGTAATTAGCTTGGGGCGACATTCATTGGGCCTCATTTGGAGTTCAAATGGAAAGTCAACTCTTTTTGGAATTAAATGAAAAAAAATGTAATATAATATATATAAATTTTCAATTAAACTTCTTTCCCCCATTCAGTTTCCCCCCAAACCAGAAAAGAAATCGAAGAAAGAAAAAAAGGGAACCAGACCTCGATCTCGCGCCTCCAGGCCGCTCTCGTGTCGTCGTCGCCGCCCCCAGTGGCCGCCCTCCCCAGCTCCGATCCTCCTCTCCCTCTCTCACCTCCGCAGTCGCCCCCCTCGCTCCCTTCTCTCTCCAATCGAAGAAACCCCCAAAAACCCTGGAACCACCGTTGCCTGAGCAAACCTCCGACACCCCTTCCCGACCGCGAGCAGCCCCCTCCAGTCAACGAACAGCAGTGCCCCCCTCTCTCGATGTAAGTTATATATATATATATAAATCCGAGTTTTATAGGTTAAAATTATATATATATATATTCAGTTTTTAGGAGTTAAGGATTTATTTTTAAAATTAGTTTTATTTATTTAAAGTTTATATTTTTATAATGATAAAGATTATATTTTTAATAATGAAAAGATCATTTTTATTTTTATTTTTATAAACAAAAAGATTTGGTTTTTATAGGAGTAAAGATATGATTTTTACTTTAGGAAAGATTATATTTTTAAGTCGGAAAAGGGTTTGATTTTTGAATAGAAAAAGCTTATTTTTAAATATAGAAAAAGCTAATTTTTATCATATGAAAAGCAAAGAAAGATTGAATTTTTATCGTTAATAGCGAAGATAAAAATAGAATTTTGAGCTATGTAAAAATATGATTTTTAATAAACAAACATCATATTAAAAATGTGATTTTCACTATGAATAGCGTAAAAAAGACTGCGTTGGAATAGCGGACAAATCCAAACCGTTTAGAAATAAGGAATGAAGGAGTGGATCCCAAAGGTGAGAACTCCTCACTTAATTTTTTTATTATTATACAGTTATTTATTTTTAACTGCATATATGAACTGCTCCCTGTCGTCCACAAAACATGGATGACTTGTTTGATTGTTTGGTTTGATTGTTTGGTTGATTGGAATATTTGTTTGAATTTGGTTTGGGATGAAAAATTGAATTGATTTGATTTGGTTTGGGTATGACGTGTGCCATTATAAGGCGAGGGATAAGGCTAGACCTTATCCTATTTCTAGTAACGTGCCATTATGCTGCCGAAATTTTCTAAAAAGTGTTAGTAAATTTAGTTAGTTGAAAATAAATATCCATATACGAATCAGACGGTTTGTTTATGTACACCTATTTGACTGACATTGATTGGGACGATATATTTTACACATCGCCCAACTGCACAAATAAATGTGTGTTTGTTGATTGAATCCCACACGGGTGTTGGGATGAAAATTGCCGTACACAAATCCCAATTTTTTAGTTGTATGTCAATCGATTGGTTGACAAGCTGTTGTAAGCGTTAATTATTTATATTTAATGCTTATGCAGTTGTGTAATGCACTTTGGATGATGGTTGATTATATACAAGTGTTGTATGGAATCCATATGAGTAACATTATATGGTAATTGATTGGGTCTCATTCCAATTTGGAAAATAAAGAAATATTTAAAATAGAAATATTTGAAATAGAAATAATTAAAATACAATATTTGAAATAGAAGTATTTGAAACAGAAATATTTGATTTAAAGAATATTTTGAAATAGAAATATTTTAAAATAACGAATATTCCGTAAGGGATTAAAATTGGAATTTGATGTCTGATTTGGGATGGACACGAAAATATTTAAATATATAAAGCCGTGTTGATTAAATTAACGCCATTTTGATGTGAACGATATTTATATCGATTTTATTCATTTATATAATGAATATACAAAAGAAATTGATTTCCTAATCTAGTGTTTTGAAAATACTATCATTTATATATCGATGACATGGAATATTCAATTTTGATTTGAAATTGAATATGAATTTGAAATTGTTTTGAAAACGAATTATAAAATACGTTTTGAAAGGAAATCGAAAAAATATATATAATATATATATATATATATTATATAATGGCCTGAATAGAATGCACCGTGTTGCGGCAGTTCGCGAATTTCGACCATTGACTTCGAACGGACATTACGGGAGATCCGACCATCAGATTCTCCTAAAACGGGAACCGTTAGGTTCGTATCGAAAAGAGATTGTTAACGAATATTAGATTTGAAATCTAATGGTTGGATTTGGAATTATGTCCAAATCAAATTTGGAAAAGGTCGTTGTAAGTGCAGTTCGATGGTCGTTCATGACTGTACTGGCCTTGATAAAATTATTAAAAATATCAATAATTAGTGTAAAATCATAAGAAACGATTTGGAAAGAATTGGGATGAAAAATTCCATATTTGAAAAGATAAAAATAGATTTTTATCAAAATGAACTAGTTTTAAATTAGAATAATAAATCCAATATTTTTAAAATAAATAAATTGGTTTTGAAATGGTTTTAAAAATAACCTGAATTTCCAATATATAAATTGGAAATGGATTTGAACCGAAATTGTCTTCAGAATATTTCGTTGTTTAATTTCATGATTATACAGATATTGTTATGGAAATTTAAAAGATATATATATATATATATTGTTATTTCCAATACGATATTTGTTGATTTCAGAATTTGATATTGAATATAAGCCAATATATTTCCTATTCAGAGCGTGTTATTTAATATCAAATTGGATTTTGGGTTTGTCGTGAATGGTATCTTTAATAATATTGTTCTTGAACCCAATGGAGTTAAGAAAATTAGAAACTGACTGGAGATTAGTTAAGTTGAATGGTTATTGGGTATTGATCTGATGTTGGTTTCGGCCTTCGGGGTTAATACTTAGGGGATTATTCTCTTACTAATTTATGGTTAGAGGCTAATGTGAATTCGGTTTATTGTGAACTGTGTTTTTAACGACATTCGTTCTTTAACCCGATTTACAGTGAAATGTGGTTTGGGATTCATAAATCTTTTTATTTAGATTTAATGGGAATTTTCCAAAGGTAACATTTTCCAATTTAATATATTAAATTGGAATTGAATGGAATTCGATTTGATAATAATCGAAGTGAACGTCTGTGGAGGAAGACTATTAATACATATGGAATTTAAGAGGCGTTGTCATTATTCCATTTATATTATTTGTCGGATATGGAAATTGATATCGATTATATATTGATTTGTTTTCCGTGAAGATTCCGTAATTAATGGAATGTGATTTGCGTTGTCGTGAATAGTACCTTTAATAATACTATTCTTAGACCTAACGGAGTTAAGAAAATCAGAAACTAACTGGAGATTAGTTAAGTTGAATGGTTTCCTGGGTATTGATCTGATGTTGGTTTCGGCTTTCGGGGTTAATACTTAGGGGATTGTTCACTTGCTAATTTACGGTTAAAGGTTGATGGAATGGAATGAGATTTCAGGTTTATCGTGAACCGTGTTTTAAAGGACATTGGTTCTTTATCCCAGTTAAAGAAAGGATATGATTTCTCATGTTAAACAATCGTTAATATTGATTTCTGGGAAGATTAAAACCAAGTGGGGTTTTAGTGCATCTTTAATTAGATTGAAATGATATCCAAAGGAAGATTAAAGAATAAATTTAAAGAATTTATCTTTGATAAAATTAATGGTAACCTTTCCCAAAGTATAAGAATATTTGAATAAAGAAATATTCTGGATTGGAATGAGGCGTATGTTGTGTTTTTATAGCACTTGTTTATTATATACGCGAGTTATTCAGAAAGATCGGGTTTATCCCATTTTGAATAACTGATTCGACGATATGTCAAGGATGAAGATGGTGGTCGAAGACCGCAGGTCTTCACATCGTTTGGACGATTACTGATGTCTTGATTGGGCTGTACACCCAAGGCGAGGTAATAAGTGGTGATCGTCCAGACGTACTTGGAGATCTACGGATATGCGAGGGCCTCTCCCCTGTTTTGGACATATGGGGGAGGAATAAGGTGCCTTCGGTTTCATTCAGACCCAGAACAAACTTGTAAATGGATGTGTGTCTGACATCGGATTTCACACTGTGTGATTGATAGACGTCGGTTGTATAGCGTGGGTTGCCTGTGTGGCATGCTGAGATGCAAAAGATCAAGGCTTCTACTGAAAAACAGAGTCTTGTGGTTGATGATCAAAGCACGGCCTTTGTGGCATAACTTTGTGTAGCGTTAATTCACGAGCCTCACACCCCGGGTGTGAGCCAGAAACGGGAGACGACCTCAAGGAGGACATGCGTTTCTTTCTAGCTAGGAGCGGTGTCAGCGTTTTGCACGCCCTGGCATTTTACTTATGTGGATGATGGATAGGAGGCGCCTCAGTTATATCGGTCGATCTGGGGCCGATGGAGTCATTTGGCTTATTTACGCCCCATAGGGCGGGGAAACGCAATGTTCAGGCATTTTAATCCACATCGAGTGGACCGGTCCTGACGATCCAAGGCTTGCCTACGTGCTTGCCTGAGACATGGTAGGCTAGATTGTCTCGAAGCGGTAAGGGCGGTCACTTGCCTTGGTTCACAGATGGAAATCCAACTTCCAATACGACATTTTGCGGTTTTGATTGTAAACCTATATATGGCGACATAGTGGTATGGGGCACTTGTGCCGTCTATGATTGATACTTATGATTGAAATTGTTTTAACACTACCCTTATAGTAATAATAAAACATAAAATTTTACGTACCAAGCATTCTCAACTATTATAAGGTAAAAACTCTATCCTCCGGCTTGCGTTGCATTGTGTGATGGGACCTAAGTCTTTTAATAGCTTCATTGTTCTTTATTTAGCATTGGGCTGTTGTTTTATGCACTGGTATTCTTGGGAGGAAACCCGTTCCGTGCTATATGGCGTGGTCCCTTGATTTACCTAACCTTAAAATAAAGATTAATAACTGTTTTAATTCTCACACCAGTCACATTACTGACCTGGAGTTTATTGTTTTAACCTAAACTCTGGGTGCCCCTATTTTCCACGGGAAGCTAGTAGTTTCGGTTTTGCAGATTTATATTCACATGATCCTGGTTTACAGCTGGAACGATATTCAGAAAGCTCTGTATCCGTTTATCTCCTTCAGTTGTGTTTTGTATTATTTTTCCGCTGCAGTAATGTATTTAAATCTCTGATGTTTATCAAATGTATATTATTTGTTCATACTCTGTATATTCTTGTATTCTGATGTAATTGTTGTAATAAGCAATGAAATGTTCTTATGTGTGTTCTGATTCGTCTTATCCTCAAGGAAATCCGTTCTTCCTCTTCTCTTCGGAGACCGAGGAAGTTCTGAGTCGTTACAATTATAATATTAATAAATCTTCCCAATGCTATATATATACATTCTGAAGCCCTAAATTTACGTCAAACCAAACCCTGCGAGGTCAAAGCACCAAACCGCCGCCACAAAATAAACTAACGGCTGAGAAGCCATGAATTTCAACCACCATATTCTCTTAAATCACGAATTGAATCCTAAAACTTTCTTCTATAAAGAGACCGAGCTTTGTGAGATCTTGTATGTGTACAGTTGTGATGGATTTTTAAGTGTTGTGGTGGCCAAATCGGAGCTACAACGGTGATGCATTTCGTAGGTCTTGGCCGACGAATGGAAGAGCTACGTTGGCTAATACTTTGGGCGAAGGTCGGCAGGGTCCTAACGCGTGGAACGGTGGAGTCTGATGGGTAGTCGATGATCGAAAAAGGGACGGCAGGCGATGAAGTTGAGGATAAAGACACGAAGCAGTTGAACAAAAGGAGACTGTAAAGAAGAACTAATCGGCCAAATTCTAGGTATTAAAACAACTAAAATTTAATTGATAATATTAAAGAGAGGTTAAGTGTTGTAAATTAAAAATCACGCTTGTATTGATTTTAAGCAAGAATGAATGCGTGTGTTAAAAAATTTACAACTGGGACGAAGGTGTGGCTTTCTTTCTTTTTGAACGAAGTGGCGGTATTAACAGAAGAGCAAGAAACGAAGAAAATCAAAGGGAAATCGGACCGTACCTTTTAATCACAGAAATAGAATCAGCCATAACAGTAATATTAAAACGTAATTAGTTTATAATCTAGTAATTAGGGTGTATTAGTTTAATAAAGGAGTTAATTGTTAATAATTAAAACGTGGATTTGTGCAGGTTTTGGGTAAAAAGCCTGGAACAAACGAAGACAAGCAAGGGAATGAATATACGTCTCAACCGTAATTTTTAAATGTAATTAGTTTAACTAATTAATTATTAATTAAGACTAATTATTTAATTATAGAATGGATGATTATAATATTGATAACATATCCGTAAATGATCATAATTGGACGATTCAAGAGATGTTGGACTCGTCTCAACAAGCACTACATTATGGAATAGAACTGGACGTAATTGGAGTCAACTGGATTTTTAGTTAAATTAAACACTTGTTTAATTTAACTGAAAAGAGCCGTTTAAACAGTGAATCAACTCAAGGTGAGTTAAACTCACTCAGTTCTTTCCACTTATATTTTATATAAGTCGGGTTTTATAATTGTGTGCTTTGGTTGCCAATGGTTGACTGTTGTTAAATATATATACTCACATATTGGTTGAACCAAGAAAACTAAACGTTATTTAATTTTAGTGAAAACCAAATTGTTATTTTAACGATTAGGCCCAATGGAGGTAACTTACCTTGTTTGTCAGGTTTATAAAATAAACATGTTAAATTGTTTTAATTGATTTGTTAATTGTTTGATGTTAAATAGGCGTTATTTACTGTTACATAATTAAAAGTAAAATTGAATTGGATGAATTTATACGAGATAATCTGTTTTGACACAGGAAAGAACATGTTCTAGGGAACCAACTGGATTCCTCAAATATATTAGATATTAATTATTCTCATATTATCATTATATGAATTGTTCTGATTGAGTGATTGATTTGGTTGTTAACCATTGATCTAAAATTCAACATTTGTTTTGAACCAATGGGTAGTATTGGCTGAGTAACTGGTAGTAAATGGCCTAAAAATAAATCGTTTTGTTTATATTGATTTACCGTCAGGTGACTCAACAGAACCGAAGTTATAAAATTTATTTTATAATCAAGATAGATTTTGAAATATATTATTTTGAATAAAAGTGATTAAAGAAAATAAATATTTATTATTATTATTTGAGTTTATAAGAAATTATTAAATGGTTTTATAAAGCAAATTCTTATGTTAATCAGATTTATAAGCGAGAGAATAGAAATTTACCTAAAAATAAAGAGTTAGATAATTGTTTATAAGAAAAAATTAAATTAAATTATTTAAATTAATTATATTATTAATTAATTTAAAGTGAGAACTAATTGGAATCAGTTAACGAAATAACTGTATTTTAGGTTAACTAAGTCAACTGTTTTATGTGAGAGTGATTACTAATTAATTTGTTTTTGAATTAATCTAATGAAATAATTTAACAAATATTTTTTTGAATTTTAATAAGATTTAAAAAAGGAATTTACTATTTATTTTAGTTAATTAAGAAGTTAACTACTGCAGCTGTAGTTATTGATTGAAGTAAATTATCATTTTATTTAATAATAATTTAGGAGATTACTTTTTATTTGAAATCCATTTAAAAAGTGATCAAAGTTGAAATGAAATCTAATTGAATTATGAAAGGAGTGTATGAATGGTTTTATTAAAACCCAAGTTGTGTAACAAAGTTATAAAAGGGATTTTTAAGCAAATAAGATAGCTTAAAATTTAATGTTTACTTAATATTTGAATTAAGTAAAGGAAAGAAAGATAAAAGGGGTTATACTAAACCTGAGTTTTGCGAAACAAGATTTATAAAAAGGGATGTAAAGTTAAAGTGTTAATTTTAAATTAACGTTATTAAATAATGGAACTGAGAGAAATAAATGAAATCGAAATGAGATTTTCAAAAAAAAAGATTAAAATGGGATTTGTAATAGAATTCGGTCAAAGATTTAGTAATGGGATTTGGTAGTAATAATTTGAGTTATAAAATAAATTCTTTGAAAGAAGTTAAGGTTAAGAAGTGATTTTATTAAGGAATTACTTAATCATCATATTAAGTAATAATAAGTTATATTTAAATAAAGATATTTCCAAAGGTAAAAAGGTTTTATAAACCATATTTTAAATAAAGTAGTTTAATGAGATTTGTTTGATATTAGAATAAATATCAGTTTTGATTACAACTCATACCTATCTTAAGATAAGAACGTTGTCGATCAACGTTTGAGAGGTAAACGAGTACCCCAACTTGAACGACTTCAGGATTATCTGAGGATGATATTAGTTTGTAATGGAAAAGAAGTTAAGAATAACTTATTATTTCCATATGAGAAATAATAACGCAATGTAAATTGAGAGAGTTGAGAATATAATAGGATTTCCAATATATTTTTTTAAGTAAAGGAAATAAATGGAGGTTGTGAGAAATTATAACGGTGTTTTTGAGGTAAAAGGAAATGAAAAGTGGAGTTTTGGAAATGGTTTATTCTAAAAGAATAGAAGTTGGTTATTGTTTTCAAGTAATGAAACAAAAGAGATTTCGTAACATTATTTTATAATGATAAGTTGAATTGTTTTTCCTAATTATAGATAATGAAGAATGAGGTAGCAAATGTTTTGAAAATGATAGTAAGATTGATAATTAGATATGATTATAGTTGGCAAGCCGCCCCCCCCATAATCACAGATTCAAGTGCCTGCGGTAATCAATCAAACCTTATTATTCATTTCCATGACTGCATCCACGCTTCGTCTAAAGCACGCCCTGCTTGTTCTTCTCGCAGCAATACGATTAATTATCCAGGAGAAAAAACATTAGACATTCCGTCTTCTGAAACCTAAGTATTAAAGTAATTACTTTTGAAATTAAACTTATGTTAAATATAAAGCGAAAAGCTATGTTCGTTTTACTGAAAGATTTAAGAGTTTTAAATTAACGTTCGTAAATTGTTTTAGTTAAAAGGGCCAAGTAATATTGGTACTGAACCAGTAAGCTCATTTTATTTTCATGATTATTTATTTGATAGTTAAATAACCGACTATCAAGTCTGACCTATACGATTTGCTGGCACGGAAAGACTGGGATCGGGTTTATATTCGAATACCATTTCGAACCAGCAAACACGTGAAGATGTTGATTGAAGATGGAGCATTGAATACTGTGGATCTTCATAAGCAGAAGAACTAATTATTGAATTTATCTGGTTAGCTTCGAGAGATATTTCGGTAGTGATTCAATCGTGAGTGAAATCTTCGGATTGCAAGGACTACTTACTACTGATCCTTGGGTTGATACCTATATTGGATGCAGTAGGAGAGTGCCTTCGGTTCAACTTGTTCCTCGATGACTTGTATCGACGAGTGTCTGACGGAGTTTTCCGAAGAAATCACGTACGTTGATTTCTTCAAATGTACCATAGTTGTGGCAATTAGATTATTTTTGGGGACGTCAATTAGTGATTTTCTGGCGGATCTGACAATGTGGCAATCAAAATGAATGGTGAACAGATATTCTAAAGATATTCACGACCTCAAGCCTCATCAACCGGGAAATAGTAAAGTTTGGGTAGGTCGCATGGTTATGTGGGCCACACCTATGAAAAGGGTATATCATTACCCGATCTGGAGAAATCAAATGCCTTCGGTTGTACCTTTTCAATTTTGTATGTATTCTATCAGTTCGGTTGGCTGGCCCCTATCCATGGTAGTGATATATTCGGTACTCTCAAGCGAAGTGAGGAGCCGACCATGTTTAGCCTGGGTTGCAAGATGTTCTTGTTGAACCCCAATGTATTCATCTACAGAGGTACATTGTTGGAAAGGTGGTTTCCCATACCTTGCAATGGAAATCCTTTCTCCAATAAGAGCCCGCAGTTTTGATTGCATACTATATATGTGGAGCGTGAGATGCAAGCGTTCCGCTAGATTGCTATTTATTTGTATTTAGACACTACTATAATATCATAAAAGATATGATTTCAAAAATGTTTTAGGTTATCGTAAGGTAAAATCCATCCGTATTTACATTTGGATTTGGTTTTACGATTATCCTCTTATTTCGAAAAGATTTTGACCTAAAAATCAAGTTGGATGATACCTTTAAACTTAGTATGTTTTTCTCACTCTGGTTCACCAGACTAATCCGACATTTGTACTTCTCAGGTTAGACGGGTTTAGATTTGGATGCTGCAAACTTCAGAAGACGAGCTAGAGATGTTCGGACATATGATATACGATTATTATTCCGATGTGTGTTGTATATAAGGCCACCTTATTATAACTGTCCAGATGTGTTGATGTACTCTGATGATTGTAAGTTTATTTCAAACCTCCCAGTAAAGATTTATTTCCATGTTAGACTCTGATTCTATGTTGGTTCTTCTTCTTATTTTTCTATTCTAACTTTCTATCTTTCTTATCTCACCCTCTAACCTCTTTTTTTTAGCATTCTGGATTTTCGGTACTCGAGTTTGGACATGGGATGTTTTTGTGTCGAAAATTCGAGCATCAAATTTTCAAGGATGTTACAATGGTATCAGAGCGATGGTATAGTAATAACCTCAGCTCTGTGGCGTAACTCAATAAAGATGGGGTAAGTAATACCCTACATTGAGTTGAGTGTATATATGAGAGTGTATTTGTAGATTTTATATACAAATGTTTTGTACTGTGTTATTTAATTGGTTGAAGTGTTGAGAAGAATTTAATTGGCAATGAACACGATATTGTTTTGTAAAGAGGGTAAATAAAATAATTTTACGCAAATTATATTTTTGTATAGAAAATAAATAATTTATCATATTATTTAGATATTGGTTTGTTTGAATGATTTGAATGAAATTCAAATGGACTGTAAATGGTTTAATATAACCAGAACAAGATTTCACATAAAATTTGTGAATGAGGATTTTAATAAGAAATTGAAATTCAGGATTTAACTTAAAGATAAATTAAAACAGAATGAACTAGAATAGATAATTTTTTGAAATCAAATCAGAATTTTGGTTGTTAATGGAAGTAAACTAATATGGAAGATTAATTAGTTAATTGAATATGAAATGAGACTTAATGTAACACCTCATAAAATTCAAAAGTATTAATAAATAAATTAAATAATTAAAACAAGTAATTAAATGATATTTTGAAATAAAATCAGAATTTTGGTTGTTAATGGAAGTAAAATAATCTGGAAGATTAATTAGTTAATTGAATATGAAATGAGACTTAATGTAACACCTCAAAAAAATCAAAAGTATTAACAAATAAATTAAATAATTAAAACAAGCAATTAAATGATATGGCTGAAAAATGGAAATTTTCCAGCTTTAGGAATTTGGCTGCAAAACACTTTTTTTGGATTCGTGGCAAAATTCTACATCGTTTTCATGTATAATATGCGTAAAATAGTTAACGTATGAAGAAGTTAACAATAGTTGAATTTGGACAATGTACGTAGAAATTATATGTATATATAATTATGTGAATATTATATATATTTTCTTAATAATAATTGAAATTAAAAAGAGGGAAATTCAAATTACAATATTAATATATTGAATAAAATATATAAATGAGCAATTGGAATATTCCATCTAATTTAAATATGCATGTATATATAAATACACAAGAAGGGGACACGAGCAACATTAAAAAGGAAAGATGTAATTAGAATTAATTGCATTATTGTATGTGCTAGAATTGATAATATCTAAGGGATAAACTACATATTTGGACCAAAAAAAACTTTCCCTTAGGTGGATTTGAAATCGAAATAAACAGATAAAGACAAAGGGACAAAGGATGCGTTACATATGGAAAATGATTGGTAATAAAAGGCAAGCAATTAAGCAAATAAAGAACGTAAATAATAAAAATGAACAGCCCAATAAGGCTATGTAATTAGGGTTTTCTAAAGACGTTATGTTTATATGGATGGTTCGGATCAATTTTTATAAATCCAACGGCTCCTGCTCACATGAGAAAGTATAAATAACCCCTCAAATAACACACTAGAAACCATAATTATTCTAAACCTCTGCCTCCATGCTGTTGAATTCCATAGAAAAATAAAGAGAAAAAGGGTGAAGGTTCATCTACTTCTCTACCTCCATTCCTATATATCTCCATTTCAATTTATATATGTTTAGAAAGTTGTAATTTAGCACAAACAATATATATAAGAATCTAATTATATGTTTCTTATAATTATATTGTTAGGAGATCAATCAGAGCCTGCTTGAACGTTGAGAACCGTCGGAGATCTAGAGATTTCTATCACATCTCCACTTGATTTGTGATTGGAATCTAGTTTTTCTTAAAGGCATATTCATATTATTACCAGTTTGCTATATGAATTGTTATGCCTATGAAGATTTGGTTATGCGATAATAAAACATGAAAAATCCCCAAATCTTCTACTTTGTAATCATGTAGGGAATAGTCATATTGAATTGGTTCTGTAGGTTTTTGTATTGAATTAAAGGTAAACATGAGTATTGTATTATTATTTACATTTTATGCAATTCACTGTCATCATTTGATTAAGCCTAAGAACGTTTGGATTTGAATTGTTTCATAGTTGAATTGGGTTTGGATCCTAATTTGGGTGTAAAACGCATTCATAAATTGGAATGAATCAAATGTAAACATTTCTGAGTGTATAACACCACAAAAAGGGTGAATTGGGTGAAATATGGATTGTAAACATACATGTGTGAATGTATGAAATACTCTACTTTTAATTTAATATTCAAATCATTTCTACATGCCTAAGGTTACAAGTTATAATTGTCATGTATATGTTTTCCATTTACTGCTATTTGCTATATGTTCATTATGCCATCATGTTTATGTATAGTGGTAAAATATGGAAAAATCTATCTTGTATGCCTTAATTTGGATAAGATGACAATTTCCATCCCGATTAAAACGTTTTCCGTTTATACGAATGTCACGTTAATTAGGCGTTATTATTATATTATTCTTTTAAATGTAATTAACGTTATATTAGCGTAATAAATGTGATTAGATTAGAGTTTGAGTTTGAAATGTCCCCTTAACAAATATACATATATATTTGTTTGCTTGTGCATGCGTATACATATGGAATGGCTTAAACTTATATTTAAATAAATGACACAAAGACGCAAGGTTAGTTGCCATTTCTGGTAGAAGCCTACCCGGAACCAACCGGCATATTCAACAACCACAAGTATGCCCAAATAATGTGAGATGTATAGGTGCCATGGGACATTCACAAACTTAGTACACTAGACACGAGGTTAAACCGACTTGTAGTATAATCCTACCTGGAACCGACCGGCATATCCAGCATCTACAAGTATACGGTCTAATGTTAGAGGTCTAATGTGTATAAATATAAGTTGGTGTGTGAAAACAAATAGGCTTACTACGCCTTAAGAAGGCCTTAAGTAGCCGACTCACCTTTTATCTAATTTGGGTCTTAAGTGGTTAGGTCTATGATCCCTCCGAAGGTTTATTCCTTAGAGAGGAACCAAAGTCATGGGACCCACCCTTATTGGTATTAAGGTAAGTCTTTGGGTCCTCCTTCTTTAAAAGTGGTTAGGCATAAAACGGTTAATGGAGTAGGGTAGTTCACGGGGAATGTCCACTTCCTCTAGGATCTTATTAGGGCTCAACTAGGGACAAATTGGTAATTAAAGTATATGTGGCCATCACATGCTCACCAACTGTCTAAGGGAAATCTTAAGCGACATAGGTGCCCTACCGGGTAATATCATTTAAGTAGTAACGTTCACAATACTACTTCTCATATTACAAATGAGATATTAGATTTAAGTACCTTAACGTACTAGGATGGGGTTCTTAAAGGGTTAGGGGTCCGCCTTGGGGTTATAAGAGATTATAAAAATCCACCTTTAATAGGGCCTTAAATGACCGAGAATGCTACCTCGTTGGGTCTTTACCCTAAAAACACTAATGGGAGATTGACTTGGATATCCATACCATTGTTTAGATATTTATGTTTGTGTGAAATCTTGTGGGCTGCATAGACATACCTTGGCATATGTAACCTGCTAAAAATATAGGGTATGGACAACTCGTAAAATTATATTTCAGTCACACGGAACTTTATGTTCTGACCCCCTCTCCTTAACATCCCACAGGTCAGTAGATGGGGTAAAACCATGGATGAAGTCCTGTTTGAAGACGACAAAGATGAAGTTATTATGATATTATTAGCTGTTATTGCTTTACTTCTTCCGGAATCTTATGAAGATGAACTATTTGATGTACCTTTTGAATAAATGTAAACGTGACTACGTATTTCTGAAAATTTTGAAATAATAGTACATCTTATTTGGATATTATATTTTCTCTTTCCGCTGTGTGAGATTTCCATTCGAAGTATATGTTATTGTTATCTGTGCAAATGTAATCCTTATAGGAACCAACGACCCGTTTAGAATGGCTTTAAGTTTCGTTGGGCCTTTTCTAGTTCGAAATTTAGACCCGTTCTAGGCGAGTTGTTACATTTGGTATCAGAGCATAGGTTACCTGATTATAAGGGAAATATACGTATGAGTGGCGTATTTGTAATTTGAAAAGATTTTTCAAACTATATATACATATATAATTTATGTTTACCCCAATAAGCATACGTACTTATACAAGGCACCTTTATTGTTTCTTCCTTTTTTCTAGCTGAAATACTATCTCAGGAGTATCCATTAAGGGATTATTCCTTTTCTTTTTAGATAGTAGAATGGCTGAAAATCCTAATGAGTAGGGAAACAAGGGAAGACCTCATTACGTGCCAGAATGGTTCCAGCAGTACCTTCATACTGTGGAGCATTCCCTATAGCTAATCCTACCCCGGCGGCTCTCGCAGCTCATGCCGTTGATGTGGCCTTTCATTTTTCTCGCTTATGTAAGATCTTTATGATTTTGGAGGGAAACCGTTTTTTGGAAAGGAAGGCTTTGCTAGTGCCCAATCTTAGGTTATGCACTGTGAAAGAATCTTTGGGGTTACTGCCTGGCCCGATGAAAAAAGAAGAAGGATAATGGTATGACAATTGAAGGATGAAGCCTTAGAGTGGTGGAACTTAATATCAATGGAGAACGAGGGTCAGATCTTCACATGGGCCGAATTCAAGACCCGTTTTGAAGCGAAACTTTTGCCAAGGGCAGAAATGACTATTAAGCTAGAGAAATTCATCCACCTCAAGCAAGGAAGCTTGAGTCTGCAAGAATACGTATCCAAATTCACTGAATTATGTAAGTTTGGGAGGGGACTGGTAGACACCCCCATGAACAAAGCCCTTAGATTTGTGAAAGTACTGAACACCCGGTTGAAGGAAACCTTATTAGCCCAAGTAACAGTTGGGGAAACTTTTGAGACTCTGGTTGAGACAGCTACCCTTTACATGGCTGAAAGATCCAAAGAGGATAAGGAGGGTGAGAAAGAAGAAAGCTCCAATAACAACAAGAAGAAAGAACGGTGGAAAAAACGAAGAAAAAGAACTTCAAAAAGGATACAAAGACTTGCGCAAGGTGCAACCGCAAGGGCCATGAGGCCAAGGATTGTAGGGTCTCATTGGCAAATAAGGAGTTCAAGGGAAAATGTTACAACTACCATGAAGAAGGATATATTTCCAAAGACTGCCCGAAGCTACCTAAAGTGGCCAGAACTGTGCAATCGAAACAATCCCAATTCAAAGCTGACCCGCAAGAGACCAAGGGCTGCCCGCACTTGAAGGTATAATCTCTATTTTAGGAAATTCAGCATACACCTTGTTTGATTCTGGAGCTACCCATTCTTTCATCTCTAAGCGATTTGTAAGTCTGTTGAACCTTCCCGTATCTAACTCGGATAATCCGATGAAGGTGCCCAACCCTATCGGAGGATCTTAGTATCTTAATCTGTTGTGTAAAAACCTAGTATTGGAGGTCGACAATGTCAAGTTCCATTACGAAGCATATGATCTGGATTTTATGGGGTATGGCCTTATCTTAGGAATGGAATGGCTATTGTTTTATAGGGTCGTCCTAAATTGTGATAAGAGACTCGTTCGTCTTAGGAGTCGAGGAGGACGCAACCTAAATATTCTTTGTAATGTTAGAAACAAGGACAAAGCTTTATTATATTCCTTTTCTCCTAGTCCAAAGGACCATCTTTGGTCTCTGTAGTTTGTGAGTTCTTGGACGTTTTTGAGGAAGTCACGGGACTTCTGCCCCACAGAGAAATCTCCTTTCGTATTGACCTAGAGAAGGATGCTAGACCTGTAGCACTGCCCTTGAGGCATATGGCACCCAAGGAAAGATGGGAGTTAGATAAGAAGATTTCGGAGTTGTTGCAAAAAGGTTTTATTTGCTGGAGTACCTCAGAATGGGGTGCATTTGTTGTATTTGCCACCAAAGCAGATGGATCTTTAAGACTTTGGGTGGACTATATATAACTTAATAAATTGACCAAAAAGAACAGGTACCCTTTACCAAGAATAGATGACCGTTTTGACCACTTGGGAGGAGACCGAGTATTTTCCCAACTAGACCTTGCTATTGGATCTCACCAGTTGAGAACTGCGGAGGACAACAAGGACGAAATTGCGTTTAGGACGCCAGAAGGATTGTTCCAATGAGAAGTTATACCCTTCGGATTAACGAATGCACCCGCTTTCTTTGCAGACCTCATGAGTAGAGTGTTTAGGGGAATTCTAAATAAAATTGTGGTAGTCTTCTTAGATGGTATCCTTATATTTTCCAAGGAACGAGAAGAGCACGAGAAACACTTGAGACCCGTGTTAGGGATATTAAGAAAGAACCAACTGAAAGAAAAATTCTCGAAGTGTCATTTCTGGAGGGAAGAAGTGAGATTTTTAGGACATATTGTGTCGAGTAAAGGCTTGGCCGTAGACCCCACAAAGATTGAGGCAATCAAGGAATGGAGGATACCTCGAAATGCTACAGAGGTAAGAAGTTTCCTTGGATTGGCCGGATATTATAGGAAATTCATTAAAGACTGTGCAAAGATTGCTACTCCATTAACCCAATTAACGAGAAAGAATTTGGTATTCGCTTGGAGTATTAAAGGTGATATAGCCTTTAAGAAATTAAAGGAAGCATTAACTAGCGCACTAGTCCTAATTATACCTGACGGTTCAAAGTTTTTCACCATTTACACTGATGCATGTGGGACTGGTTTAGGAGCAGTCCTTATGCAAGAAGGAAGAGTAGTTGCCTATGCTAGTAGACAACTCAAGGATCCATAGAAAAGATATCCAGTGCATGACCGTGAGTTAGCCGCAGTAGTGTTCGCCCTTATGATGTGGAGGCATTATCTCTTAGGGGAGAAGTTTGAATTGTTTACCGACCATAAATCGCTTAAGTATTTATTTTCTTAAAGTGACATAAACTTGAGACAACAAAGATAGATGGAATATATTGCCTCATTTGACTTTGTGATTCAGTATATCCCAGGCAAGGGGAATGTTGTGACGGATTCTTTAAGTAGGAAACATGCGACATTAAATGCGATGATAGAATGGAAACAATTAGAGTTCCTCTCAAATTTTAATTTGCAACCCTCACCAACCACTTCCATCATTTTCTTGGGGCTAGGATAAATAGACCTACCCTAAGAGAAAGAGTCCAAAGTGCACAAGATCTTGACGAAGAGTTAAGAGGAATAAAGGAGAAAGTGGTAAAAAAGTGACCATTCCTCACCCCGTTAGGTATTCGATCCATGAGAATGGGATTTTACTTTGGGATGGACGACTTTACGTCCCTAAGGATGAAGGGTTGAGGAAAGAAATTTTAGAAGAGTGCCATAGGTCGAGATTGGCCATACACCCTGGTGGGGATAAAATGTACAAGGATATGAAGAGGAATCTCCATTGGGAAGGAATGAAGCGAGATGTAGCCAAGCTCATGGCCAAATGTTTAACATGCCAAAAAGTCAAGACGGAGCAAGGGAAGCCCGGAGGACTGTTGTTACCTTTAAAGATCCCCACGTGGGAGTGGAAGTATATTTCCATGGACTTTATAGATGGACTTCCTAGAAGCCAAAAGGGTAATGAGGCTATTTGGGTTGTGGTAGACCGTTTAACCAAAAGCGCCCATTTCATACCAGTCAAGAAGACAAGGACTGCAGCCTTGTTAGCCCAATTATACGTCAAAGAGATAGTCAGACTTCATGGAATTCCATCAAGTATCGTGAGTGATATAGATCCCTTATTCACAAGCGAATTTTGGAGAAGCAAAACAAGCGGCAATGGGGACGACCCTTAACTTAAGCACAACTTATCATCCGTAGACCGACAAAAAGACAAAGAGAGTAAACATAATCTTAGAAGACTTGCTTTGAGCTTGTATCATTGACTTTGGAAGAGTTTAGGAGCAGCACCTACCGCTTGTGGAGTTCACGTATAATAATAGTTTTCAAGCAACGATTGGTATGGCTCCTTTCAAAGTTCTATACGGAAGGCCATGCAAATCACCAACTTGTTGGTGGGAAACTACCGACAAGGTTATACTTGGACTAGACTTCGTTCGTGAATCCACAGAGAAGATATCGTTGATTAGGCTGAGAATGAAGGCAGCCCATGACCGCCAGAAATCGTATGCCGATAAGCGTGGGAGGGAGTTAGAATTTAATGTTGGATACTTAGTGTTCATGAACGTATCCCCTATTAAGAAGACTGTTCGGTTTGGAAAGACTGAGAATTTGGCTCCTATGTTTATTGCGCCTTTTAGTATCATCGAAAAGATAGGATCTTTGGCTTATCGAGTGGATTTCCCAGAGCGTCTATCGGGAATCCATAATGTTTTTCATGTATCTCATCTATGGAAACGCCTTCATGATTCTGATACCAGACTCGAGCTTGATGAAATTGGGGACATTAAGAAACTCGAGTTGAAGTCCAGGGTTCCCCGTGCCACTGCAAGGATTGTAGAGCACAGAATCAAGTGGCTCCGCAACAAAATTGTTCGCCTCGTCCGAGTACAATGGGGAATGACCCTGTGGAAAGCACATGGGAGAACGATGATAATATGAGACAGACTAACCTAGTGCTTTTCATGGGTAATTTTTCCCTGAAATTTCCGTTTATGAATGCATCGTGATTGCTAGGATGGATGTTAGGAAATGGATGCAACACCATTGCACTAAGCACTTGTACAGAAATATATGCATATTTAGGTTGTTTGCATACATGTTGAATCACTTATTATACCTATTTGCTAGGGTAGAGCTCACTTTAGTGGGTCTGCAGTTCATAATCACTGCGATTCATGGATACTTATGGATGAATTATGAATAACATGGGTGTACAACATGGATGTTTTGAGCAAGTTGTATTTTTCGCCCCTTAAATAGATTTCGGGACGAAATCTAATTTTAAAGGGGAGGGGGGAGAATGTAACACACCATAAAATTCATAAGTATTAATAAATAAATTAAATAATTAAAACAAGCAATTAAATGATATGGCTGGAAAATGGAATTTTTGCAGCTTTGGGAATTTGGCTACGAAACTCTTTTTTTGGATTCATGGTGAAATACTACAACATTTTCATATATAATATGTTGAAAACAGTTAACGTATGAAGAAGTTATGAACAGTTAAATTTAGAGAGTGCACACAAAAATTATATGCATACATAATTATGTGACTATTGTATATATTGTCCAAATAATAATTTAAAATAAAAAGAGGGAAATTCAAATTATAATATTAATCTATGGAATAATATATATAAATGAGCAATTGGAATATTCCATCAAATTTAAATATGCATGCATATATAAATACACAAGAAGGGGACAAGAGCAACATTAAAAAGGAAAGATTTAATTAGAATTAATTACGTTATTGTATGTGCTTGAATTGATAATATCTAAGGGATAAAGTACATATTTGGACAACAATAACTTTCCTTTAGGTGGATTTGAAATCCAAATAAATAGATAAAGACAAGGGGACAAAGGATGCGTTACATAAGGAAAAAGATTGGTAATAAAAGGCAGCCATTTAAGCAAATAAAGAACGTAATTAATAAAAATGAGCAGCCCAATAAGGCTATGTAATAAGGGTTTTCTAAAGATGTTATGTTTATATGGATGGTTCATGTTAATTTTTTTAAATCTGACGGCTCCTGCTCACACAAGCAAATATAAATAACCCTTCAAACAACACATTATAAACCATAATTATTCTAAACCTCTACCTTTATGCTGCTGAATTCCATAGAAAAATAAAGAGAAAAAGGGTGAAGGTTCTTCTACTTCTCTACCTCCATTCCTGTATCTCTCTATTTCAATTTATATAATGTAACAACCCGTAATTTTCAATAACCTGTTATAACAAATATCGAGGCAGAATTAAATTCTAAAATCTGAATCAAGGGAAACGGGCTATGCCATTGCGTTCGTCTCAGAAAAATACGCGAAATAGAGTCTGAGTTTTCGAAAAACGGAGTCCGTATGGCCCAGATATGGCCCGTCAAAGTTTTCAGAAAATTCAAGGTTTAAAATCAGATTCAAATTCAAAGAATTGGGCCAGCTGGGCCAAGGCGGGAAAAATCCCGCCAGGACCCGCATGTCGACAGGCCTGTCGACAGGGTCCCTAGGGGGTCGACAGCCCTGTCGACAGCCCTGTCGACAGGGGGTGGCCGGGCTGTTTGGTCTGGTGCACCATTTCTGATTTGGGCTTGGTTGTGTGGCTTGGTTCTAGAGAGTTCCGAGATCTGACGGACCTAAACTATCCTAGGGTTAATCCTAGGGCTAAAAACACTCTAATCTTCTATAAATAAGACCCTAACCTACCCTAAATCACTCATTATTCATTATAGCAACTAAACTATGTCAAAATCAAACCTCTCATGGCCTCCACTCTCTTCATACAATTCCTAAATCAAATTCCTAAGAGATTTCCATGCATACAAGTGTATTTAGGCTTGTATGATCCTCTTTAGCTTGCATTAAAGTCTTGTTTCTCTATTGGCATCATAAAAGAAGAGTTTTGATCAAGTTTGCTTGCATTTTTGGGGTTTTTGGTTGCATAAGGGTTTAATTACATTTGCTATACTCATTTGAGTTCGCATAAGCATTGTAAGCCCTATTCCTTTCATACTTAAACTCTAAAGTTAAATGTATGTTATGCAAGTTTATTATGATGAGATATGCAAGTTATCATGTTGTAAATATGCAAGTTTGGTTTGCAAGTTATCATATGTTATGTAAGTTTTGTTATGCAAGTTTGGTTTGCAAGTTATCATATGTTATGCAAGTTTGTTTATGCAAGTATGATATGCAAGTTGACATATGTTATGCAAGTTTGTTTATTCAAGTATGATATGTAAGTTAACATATGTTATCAAGTTTATTTATTCAAGTATGATATGTAAGTTAACATATGTTATGCAAGTTTATTTATGCAAGTATGATATGCAAGTTGACATATGTTATGCAAGTTTATTTATGCAAGTATGATATGTAAGTTAACATATGTTATGCAAGTTTGTTTATGCAAGTATGATATGCAAGTTGACATATGTTATGCAAGTTTATTTATGCAAGTATGATATGCAAGTTGACATATGTTATGCAAGTTTGTTTATGCAAGTATGTTATGCAAGTTTGGGATGGTCATATGGTTCATGTTATCATGTTATGCATGCTTTTTGGGCCTAAAAATGTAATATGCAAGTGTGTGAACACATGAACGTTTCATATGCCACCATGTTGAACTTGTGGCTTTAACATTTTTATGTCATGATTATGCCAAGTTCCCTCTTTCTATCCTTTATGCGTTATTGCGATATGTAAGCGATGGGATTGCGTTTGGGGTTTGGGTAAACTTAAAAGACATAAAAATATGAGCTTGGGAATTTACCTATTAAGTTAGGTCTACCCATTGGGAATTTACCTATTAAGTTAGGTCTACCCAATTGCTTGAAAACTTGTAATATGTTTTGGAAACATGATGGACATGACACTTAGAAAAGATAAGTGTGACCAACTCGAGGTTGGGTTGAGTTTGTAGCGTAAACCTACCCGGAACCGACCGGCCTAACTAGTTGCTACAAACAATAGGACCCAATGTGAGAAGTTGGTCATGTTGTACCTTGGACCCGAGGTTAGACTAAGTTGTGGTGTAAAGCTACCCGGACCCGCCCGGCTTAACTAGTAACCACAACAAAGTCTAATGTGAGAGGTTAAGGCGCATTAATTAATTAATGCCTCATGATTAGGGTTAAGTCATGGACCATTTAATACTTAACCAATTTGGGCTCGGTAGATTAATAGGGGTTAAGTCGTGAACTCATCGTTACACTTAACCAAGTTAATCCATGATTAGTGAAGGGGTTAAACCATACTTAACCCACTAGAAAAATCCTAGCAATGGGGGTCCGCTCCTTCAGTAATCCCTAGTTTGTATCATCATGGCCCTAGGGACTAGGCTAGGGTGGGGGCACGATTACTGAACTGGAGATAAGGGGCCAAAAAGCGACGGCCGTGGTACGCCGGTGTAGTTCTGGACGGACTCTGGTCGTGCACATAGTCCGTAGCCGGAGAAAACAAGCACGGGTACCGGTAGACCGAGACTGTGCACTCATGTTTATGGTGTCCAGGGGTTGACACCCTAGGGCTTGATACACCCGACGGGTGGACCCGGCACAGTTCGACTACATTCATGTTTGAGCCGTATTGACACCAACACGTGACGAGTTAGGCTTAGGAAGCCGATCGATTAGACCTTTGGGTTGGACCTCGTGGTAGGGTCACTTCATGTTATTGGACCTCGTGGTAGGGTCACTTCATGTTATTGGACCTAGTAAGAGGGTCACTTCATGTTATTGGGCCAAAGCTTGGGCCGTGGGATCAATATTTGTATATCCAAGTCATGTTAGTTTGCTAGTACACCCGTGGTGCAAAACCTTAATCTTGATTATGCGATGACACCTTTATCTACCTCAATAGTTAATCGTCATGACGTTATCCTTATATTCATACTTGCTGCTCATGTCAGTTAACTTTATCAGTTTACATTGATTGTAGTAGGGCTTACTCAGTCTTTTTGACTGACCTGTTTCCTTTCGCCTCTTTTTCTTCCGTTTCCCCCCCCCCCAGGTTCGCAGGGAGGGAATACAGGAGCTTAGCTGGATCTTACCTGCTTTTCTTGGATAGCTCATGTATGCTTTGGACTTGAGCTCGCTATGGTTTTTCTGCCTTGGGGATAGCTACTTATGTTTTTCTGTTCAGTTTCAGATGATGTGTTTTATGTACTAGACTTGTTTTTATTTGGAAAAAAATTGACATTATGATGTACCAGACATGTTTTGAAATGGTTTAAATCTTTCGCTGTTTTATCTATGTTATTTACTCTGTTTACATATATACATATGTTCTTGTTCTGCCTTGATATATCATTATGCATGTTTACCTGATTCAAACTGTTGTATCTAACGCAGTTGTATACACAATTATATGATTTTTGTTTGATGATAACAAACAAATATATATTATTATAAATGTGTTTGTTATTGTAATGTTTTATATATACAACACAGATAGGAATATAATATTTGAATTGAATATTATATTTCTAACATTCAAACAGTACAACTCTGTATAACTCCACTATTTAAACATTCACTGTATATTGTACTTGTATATAAACAGAATATAATAGACAAGTTCGTTTGACAACAATAAAATGATATTTTATTTCAATCAAATTTGTTTATTACATATATCTGTACAATTCTCTCACAGCTCCTCAGTACAGTTCATTCATTGTCACTCAGTCATACATACACACAACATATATACAGCTACATTTCATATATATCCATTTTCACTTGTATATACAGACTCATATATTCATTGACAACACACACTGTCTTCTTATCTTCAGCTTTCAGTCCAGTCATCACAGTCAGTCCAGTCATTCCTGCCTACCTGTCACATGTGAAACACACACACAGTACACTGCAATAGAAATAAAACAGAATATATGCAAATATAAATTTTATTTTTAAAATTTTATTTGCCTCAGTTTTCTGGTGTGTTTCTCATCATTTTTCATGACTTGATCTGAATTATAAAACCATCAATCTGTGTCTAGACAGCTTGTGATACACTGTAAATACCACAAGGCAGACAGTATGTATATACAGTGCAGGGACAGGAAAATTTTGTCTGATGGCTGCATATACACACGTGTATAAATACACGTGTGCACTGCCTCGCCAATCAGTGCGCAACTGAGGAGTAGCCACATGGACCTGCTCGACTCAGTGCAATAAACAAAGTCAAAACAGCCCAATCAAGCGTCGAGCCATGTCAAAGTCAAACCATGGTCAAACAAGACATCACATCAATGAAGAAATGGGTCAACAACAAAGAAAACTCAGCATAATCAATGGTCGAGGCAGTGCAAAATCATAATGGAGTGTGCACAGCATTTTCAGAATGGTTCAAAGGTGCAACTACACAAATGAGTCGAGGCAGACCATTTATTACAGCATCTACAAACAGTGAAACAAGGTTAAGCAAGCTCAAGACAGTTAAATGGATAGTGAAAAACATGAGCAACTTTGCACAGTCAAAACAGTGGAGCAGCAGTGACTATGGTGAACAATGTGAATCCTGGTACTATGTGTACTATGGTACAGCAAGCAACTAGGTCGAGTTCAAGTGTTCAAGTCAACATGTTCATTAAAGCAACATGAATGTACAACCTAAGTTCATGGTGATCAAGTTCTTAATCATTGCTGTGATGGTGGAGCAGCATGACAACTAATGGTGCAAATCATAGCATCAAGCATGAATACACATAAATGTACACAGGCAAGAATCAATGTACACAGCAGATATGCAGATGGTCCAGCAAAGCAAACAATCTCAGCTTAAATTCAAGATTTTCAAAGGAGCAGTTACAAGGCCAAGACAGCATGGTGTACTCAAGTGGTGGGATGATCATATACAAGGCTATACGACTGCATGTTCATGTATGAAAGCCAGGACACAAATTCATACATGGCAGATCACATTCTAAGTCACCTAAATTCAAATGGCAATGAAACAGCAAAACTCATTGGTGCAACAGCCTTAAAGTACAGTGAACACAACAGCAAGTTCATAGCAGCAAACAACCAAAATAGTCGAGATAGCAAAGTGGTCAATGCAGCATGGGTCAGCTCATTGGATCATGCACAATGACAAGAAAAAGAGCTGAAGTATACATGCTCGAGCACAACAGTTTTTTTTAATGACACAGTGAAGCAGCTAAAGTCAAGACAATGGTGGTGAAATTTCAGTAAATCAATTTAGGAAAGTGATCAATAAATTCCAGATTTTCAGAAATCAGTGAAATACTTGTGGCAGTAAACATATGCTCAAATACTGGTGTATATTGCCGGAAGTGCGAGCATATACACAGTTTTACATTCAAGTGCAAGAATGAATTTCCAGGTTTAACTTTCCTTTCCAGAGCCGAGCAAATTCATTGTGATTTCAAGACAGTTTTTTTTTTTTTTTTCAAGTAAGGTAACTTTTGGCAAGACAAGCAATTTTGTTTGGGACAATTTATTTCCAGAAAAATCGAACCAAACCTTTCTAGTTTTGGAATCAATCAAGTGTTTTAAATCAACAAAGGATTTTCCAAGGCAACAATTCATCAATATCGCAAAGAAAATTTCAAAGGTGCCACAAAGCATTTCAGGAAAGTCTTTTAATGCCAAGAAATCCATTTCTAAACCGAGACAGTCACAAAAGGAAATCACAAATGTTTTGTTTTGATCAAACAAATCTCGCAATCACTTTTTTTTGGCAAGAATAATTCAAATCAAATTCCAGAACTTATTCAAGGCAGTCCAGAAAGTCATCAAGTAAAATTTCAATCGAAGGAACCAAAAGAGGCAACGCAACAAATCAGCCATGTCATATATTGAAATCAGAGTGATTTAGGGTTTTCTATTTTTTACCCTATTTAGTCACACCAAATTCATCATCGGCAAATATAGAAGATCGAATCCCACAAAATCAGATCGAATCAACGTTTTTGAAATCAGAGCGCAATTAAAGGATTTCAAAATCCTATATTTACACCAATTACATCATCGGCTAAAAGAGATCGAAAACCCACAAAAAAAATTAGAGCAAGCAATTTCAAGCAGATACTCAAAATCAAAATTACTCACAGTTTCGATCAGACCAGAGAACAACCCTCAAATCAGAGAGCAATAGATTGAAGAAACAAGGCGCAAGAGAATTGAAGCAATAACAATCATCATCTCGCTCAGAAACCGATTGATTTGGGAAGAATTGCAAAACCCTAGCCGCCATTTCTTTTTCCACAGAAAAAAGAGATCGGGTGAAATGAAAATGGAATGGGCCGGCCAAGTGTTTTATTGACCAAGGCTAATGTGAAAAAGGGATAACCCACTTATTTTTAACTCCTCCTTACATCTAGGGTTTTTAAAGCTTCTTCTGTTTTTGTCTTTAATTTTGTATTGTAAAATCAAACGATTCAAACAGTTGTCTAGAGTCTGTAAAAATTCTAGAATCAGTCAGGATTTTGACTGTCAGTTTCAGAATCTGTAAATCTGAGTTACGAGTTACAGGGTTTGTAATTCGGGAAATCTGATCTAGGGGATTAGATCAGTCTACGGTTTTGAGCGTAGGGTTAGAATAGGAGCAGGGGTTTGCGAGTGTACATGGTCTTGTATGCGGGAACTGTTCTATCACCTAGTAGAAACCTTAGAAATGCAGCAGTAGGCAGGGTTTTGCCGAAGCTGGGTATATCTGTGTGTAATTTATTTTCTGCATTTCAGTTTCTGCTATTTTCTGTGATCAGTTTATTATTATATATCTCGTTAAGTTTTTAATTCAGTTAAAAACTGTGAAAAACCCTATTCACCCCCCCTCTAGGGTTATTCTAGATCCAACAAGTGGTATCAGAGCAGGTTATTTCATTAACCCTAGAAACATGGATCATAGTTGTCAGTCTTATGAGAGTCAGTCCAGTAATATTCCAATTATTTTTAAGGGAACAGATTTTTCAATTTGGAAATCAAATTTCGAATCATATTTAAAATCTGTTAATCTTGATTATTGGAATATTATTGAAAATATGGAAGATATGTCAAATAAGACGAATAAGGTTTTAAATGCTCAAGCTATGCATATTTTATATTCTTATCTTGATAATAATCAGCTTGACTTTATCTCTCATTGTTTAACTGCGCAGGACATCTGGAAAACTCTCAACGCGCGGTATGGGAATTCTGACAACTTCTCAAAACCCTCAACTGCCAACTCAAATTCAGATCTGTGCTTAACTGGAACTATTCATGTGGATTCAGACGATGGGGACTTATCATATGACGATCTGGTATCTCTTTGTAATAATTTAACAAGAACTGTTGATCGTCTCAAACGGAAAAACAAGTCTTTGAAATCTGAAAATTCTGAGTTGACCCACAATAACAATTTGTTGAAATTAAAATTTGAAAAGTCTGACTGCAATAACTGTATGGATGTGAAAACTGATTTAGCTCAACTTGATGAACATTCTGGAAAGCTCGAAAATAAAATTTTGTTTTTGATAAATCTCGAAGATGAGTTGACTCATAAAATTAACGCTTTGCAGAAGGAGTTGGATAAGATTAATTTAGAACATGAAATTTTTGAAAAGGAAAATTTGGTGAAAACGGATTTGATTGTGAAAGAGCTTGAATCTGAAATTGAAAAATTCAAGAATGTTGAAAAACTTGAATTGGAAAAACAAAAACTTTTTGAAGCTGAGATTTCTGAGTCCCAAGCCAAAATCAAATTGCTTGAAATTGAAAATTTGGTTTTGAAAGTTGATTCTGAAAATTGTAAGATCACTAAAAATCATTGTTCAGATTTAATGAAAGAAAATGATGATCTCAAATTTAAACTTCAACAACTTGAATCAACGTTGGTTAAATTTTCAAATGGAGAAAAATCGTTGAATATGTTGTTGAGAAATCAATTTCCGTATGGAAATAAAAATGGACTTGGATTTGGGAAAATGAATGATCTTGAAAAGCAGAATACAAACGGTTTTAAAAATCCCTCAAATCACTTTAGAAATGTTTGTTTTGAAAGTTCTAACTCTGAAAACTTCAAAGGATTTGTAAATCACAATCGAGATGAGTTTTTGTTTTATAACAAACCATTTAAACATTCTTGGATCTCAAATGGAAATAAAACGGGTTTTGTTAAATTCAAAACGATTTGGGTTCCTAAAGGCACAAAAAATTCGGATGGTTTGTTATATAAACAAGTTTGGGTACCAAAAGATTTGAACAAAACTGTGGGTGGTTTCACAAATTTTGTTAGACCGCTCAATTCTCTTAACAGTTAGGTACCAAAGGAGGCTGAGGAACTGCATAGCTAAAGAAAAACTGGATTCAAAACTGCTACATATCACAGAATCATTCACAGTTCCTTAGCCACATCTGTTGAGTTAGAGATTCTGCTTTACATTGGATTCTGGTATGATCTCTAAACTCACCTTTGTATATTCTCTTTGTTTGTTTTTTTTCTGTTTTTATTCCTTCCTCTATCTCCTTCTTTTTGTTTTTGATTTGACACTGCCATATTCTTCTTTGTCTGTACTTCTTAAACTTCCAGTTGCAGAATTCATGATCTTTCTTGAAATATGCTTTATTTGTATAAAATCATCGTGTGTTAATCATTTCCATATCCTAAATGTAATCTTGTAAATATCTGCAATTGTTTTTGTGATTTTTTTTCTGAATTCATAACAGTGTTGATGTATTCTTATCATATCTTGAACACTGTTAATTTGAATTCTAAATTTTTTGAAGATCTGAATATTTAATGAAATGTCACACACCTTTGTTGTTCTGAGTTTATTCTAATTCATTTTAGAAAAGCTCAGAATATTATACTCATTACAACACTCTGTTATTTATCAGTTGTGATAATTTCATTGATCTTCAGATTGGCTTGTATCAGTGATACATCTTGGAATTCATCTTTATTCATGATCATTATATTGAAATATGTTTGTTTGAAATCATCTGAAATTCTAGATATTTTGAATATCACACACCTCTTATTTTTGAAATTGTCAATCTCGTGTGACTGATTCATTATATCCCAAAACTTTACATTGATTCATGTGATTTCAAATAAATTATCCCGATCATGAATATTTTCAAATTTGATGTAAATGACCTGAAATTTCTCTTGGGCTTGTCGGAAATAGTTTTGAGAAATTCTTGAAAATGTTTTTTTTTAAAATGGTCTTTGAAAATCATTGTTATTTCATGATTATTTGATTTGAATATATGTTTGTTTAAAATCATTTGAAATTATTGATTTATTGGATCTCACACATATCTTGAATCTGAAATATAACCTGGTGTGATAGATTCATTAAATCCTAATACCTTCACATTTCTTCAAATGATTTAAAATAGAGTATATTTGCAAATCTTGGATCATGAACCACCTTATGTGACCAACATCTTGACAAGTCTGTTGTGATACTGATTTCTCTGTGCTGCTCTGATACTGTTTTTGAAAAATGTTTTGGTTTTGGAATCATGCTGCTCTGATTATAAGAAATTGATTTGTAAATATTTTGTTTTAGACTGCTTGATTTGGTATCAAAGATTTATCGTGTTCTGATAAATGAAATTTGTGTGCTTGAGTTGCATGCTTTGTAATTAAGTCTTTCCTGTTGACTGAGGTACCATTATTTGCCACCGGGGTGTCATTAAAATCCTTGAGAAAGCGAGAACATTTGGTATCTGAAGCGCCTTATATTTGTCACATCCATCTGTTCTGATTTTTCACTTTGTAGAGACACCATGTGGTATCAGTTTAAAAGTGCTGCATATTTTTTTGCTATATATATATATTTTTTCCCTCTTGTCATGTATAGATCAGCATATTACTCTTGTAATTGATTTTCAATTTTAAAATTATTTATTGATTATTCATTCAGAAATTGAAATCAATATCCAATTAAACTGTATTTATAATTCAATCAAAATTATTATTTTTAGATTTTGAAATTGTGATGAATTGGGACTGCAATATATTTCACAACAAGAGGAGATTTTTTTTTAATTTTCATGATTGTTGAACATTTATTATAATGTCTTTGAACTGGCAAATCATCTCACGATCATCTTCATTATCTTTCATCATTCTGCCATCCATGATTTTTTTTTAAAATGTGGAGAGTTTAATATTTTTAAAATCACCTTGAACAAACAGTGAAAATAGTTGTGATGGAATTGTGGTTATGCTATTTTTCAGAATTAGTGTCAAATGAAAATTTTCAATAATCCCGGTACAGTTCATGCATATCTCATAATATAATTAATTTAGAAACTTATTTCACAGTCCATCTCTGTACCTACCACATTTCTATCATACATATTAGTTTTGTATACTGAGGAGTTTTTCATTTTGAAACTAATAATAATATAATATTTAGAAGTATTTCTCTAACCTCATTTAAAAATCCAAGCTCTGGTTATGCATGGTTATGAGATTACTCATATTTAAGCTGCAACTGATCTCATTTAAAAATCCAAGATCTGGTTATGTGTGGTCAGTGTGCTCTTAAATTAAAAGAAAAAGAAAAGAAAATAATTTGCTAATTAAATTTGTATATGAATTTCTCCTTGGTATATAAAAACCAGCCTATCAATCCATCTCTCTAATCTGTGAAATGTGTTAATACCTTATGAAGTATTATGTTTTGTTGATTGATAGCTACTGGGATTTGAGATGATTTGATTTTGTCACTTAAATTGAATTATTAACTATAGTCGGAATTCATCTCTGTTCTTGTGCTTTAATTTGATAAGAATCCTTGGAAATAATTGAAATATTTTTTTTAAACTCTCTCCATTATATAAATCTCATCGTAAATCCATCATTATCTACAATGTGAAATATGCCACCTGTTCTCAGAATATTATGATTTTTGTTTGACTGATTGAGATTTGTGATGATCATTCTTTCTCTTAAGCTGAAATTATATTTTTAGTCAATTTTCATCTGTATTTTAAAATCTGTACCCTTTTGATGATAACAAAAGGGGGAGAATGGGTTGAGATTTTGATTTATGAGTGAATATTCTATAAATATTATTAATTTTGAAAATTTCATAATGTTTCATATCATACAGTTCACTCATGCACAGTTATAGGGGGAGTTTCTGTTGTAGGGGGAGCTAATAAATAGGGGGAGTTCAGAATTCACAGTCAAACACATTTATTGTAATCAAAATCTTTTATTTGTTTGTCATCATCAAAAGGGGGAGATTGTTGTATATAACGCAGTTGTATACACAATTATATGATTTTTGTTTGATGATAACAAACAAATATATATTATTATAAATGTGTTTGTTATTGTAATGTTTTATATATACAACACAGATAGGAATATAATATTTGAATTGAATATTATATTTCTAACATTCAAACAGTACAACTCTGTATAACTCCACTATTTAAACATTCACTGTATATTGTACTTGTATATAAACAGAATATAATAGACAAGTTCGTTTGACAACAATAAAATGATATTTTATTTCAATCAAATTTGTTTATTACATATATCTGTACAATTCTCTCACAGCTCCTCAGTACAGTTCATTCATTGTCACTCAGTCATACATACACACAACATATATACAGCTACATTTCATATATATCCATTTTCACTTGTATATACAGACTCATACATTCATTGACAACACACACTGTCTTCTTATCTTCAGCTTTCAGTCCAGTCATCACAGTCAGTCCAGTCATTCCTGCCTACCTGTCACATGTGAAACACACACACAGTACACTGCAATAGAAATAAAACAGAATATATGCAAATATAAATTTTATTTTTAAAATTTTATTTGCCTCAGTTTTCTGGTGTGTTTCTCATCATTTTTCATGACTTGATCTGAATTATAAAACCATCAATCTGTGTCTAGACAGCTTGTGATACACTGTAAATACCACAAGGCAGACAGTATGTATATACAGTGCAGGGACAGGAAAATTTTGTCTGATGGCTGCATATACACACGTGTATAAATACACGTGTGCACTGCCTCGCCAATCAGTGCGCAACTGAGGAGTAGCCACATGGACCTGCTCGACTCAGTGCAATAAACAAAGTCAAAACAGCCCAATCAAGCGTCGAGCCATGTCAAAGTCAAACCATGGTCAAACAAGACATCACATCAATGAAGAAATGGGTCAACAACAAAGAAAACTCAGCATAATCAATGGTCGAGGCAGTGCAAAATCATAATGGAGTGTGCACAGCATTTTCAGAATGGTTCAAAGGTGCAACTACACAAATGAGTCGAGGCAGACCATTTATTACAGCATCTACAAACAGTGAAACAAGGTTAAGCAAGCTCAAGACAGTTAAATGGATAGTGAAAAACATGAGCAACTTTGCACAGTCAAAACAGTGGAGCAGCAGTGACTATGATGAACAATGTGAATCCTGGTACTATGTGTACTATGGTACAGCAAGCAACTAGGTCGAGTTCAAGTGTTCAAGTCAACATGTTCATTAAAGCAACATGAATGTACAACCTAAGTTCATGGTGATCAAGTTCTTAATCATTGCTGTGATGGTGGAGCAGCATGACAACTAATGGTGCAAATCATAGCATCAAGCATGAATACACATAAATGTACACAGGCAAGAATCAATGTACACAGCAGATATGCAGATGGTCCAGCAAAGCAAACAATCTCAGCTTAAATTCAAGATTTTCAAAGGAGCAGTTACAAGGCCAAGACAGCATGGTGTACTCAAGTGGTGGGATGATCATATACAAGGCTATACGACTGCATGTTCATGTATGAAAGCCAGGACACAAATTCATACATGGCAGATCACATTCTAAGTCACCTAAATTCAAATGGCAATGAAACAGCAAAACTCATTGGTGCAACAGCCTTAAAGTACAGTGAACACAACAGCAAGTTCATAGCAGCAAACAACCAAAATAGTCGAGATAGCAAAGTGGTCAATGCAGCATGGGTCAGCTCATTGGATCATGCACAATGACAAGAAAAAGAGCTGAAGTATACATGCTCGAGCACAACAGTTTTTTTTAATGACACAGTGAAGCAGCTAAAGTCAAGACAATGGTGGTGAAATTTCAGTAAATCAATTTAGGAAAGTGATCAATAAATTCCAGATTTTCAGAAATCAGTGAAATACTTGTGGCAGTAAACATATGCTCAAATACTGGTGTATATTGCCGGAAGTGCGAGCATATACACAGTTTTACATTCAAGTGCAAGAATGAATTTCCAGGTTTAACTTTCCTTTCCAGAGCCGAGCAAATTCATTGTGATTTCAAGACAGTTTTTTTTTTTTTTTTTCAAGTAAGGTAACTTTTGGCAAGACAAGCAATTTTGTTTGGGACAATTTATTTCCAGAAAAATCGAACCAAACCTTTCTAGTTTTGGAATCAATCAAGTGTTTTAAATCAACAAAGGATTTTCCAAGGCAACAATTCATCAATATCGCAAAGAAAATTTCAAAGGTGCCACAAAGCATTTCAGGAAAGTCTTTTAATGCCAAGAAATCCATTTCTAAACCGAGACAGTCACAAAAGGAAATCACAAATGTTTTGTTTTGATCAAACAAATCTCGCAATCACTTTTTTTTGGCAAGAATAATTCAAATCAAATTCCAGAACTTATTCAAGGCAGTCCAGAAAGTCATCAAGTAAAATTTCAATCGAAGGAACCAAAAGAGGCAACGCAACAAATCAGCCATGTCATATATTGAAATCAGAGTGATTTAGGGTTTTCTATTTTTTACCCTATTTAGTCACACCAAATTCATCATCGGCAAATATAGAAGATCGAATCCCACAAAATCAGATCGAATCAACGTTTTTGAAATCAGAGCGCAATTAAAGGATTTCAAAATCCTATATTTACACCAATTACATCATCGGCTAAAAGAGATCGAAAACCCACAAAAAAAATTAGAGCAAGCAATTTCAAGCAGATACTCAAAATCAAAATTACTCACAGTTTCGATCAGACCAGAGAACAACCCTCAAATCAGAGAGCAATAGATTGAAGAAACAAGGCGCAAGAGAATTGAAGCAATAACAATCATCATCTCGCTCAGAAACCGATTGATTTGGGAAGAATTGCAAAACCCTAGCCGCCATTTCTTTTTCCACAGAAAAAAGAGATCGGGTGAAATGAAAATGGAATGGGCCGGCCAAGTGTTTTATTGACCAAGGCTAATGTGAAAAAGGGATAACCCACTTATTTTTAACTCCTCCTTACATCTAGGGTTTTTAAAGCTTCTTCTGTTTTTGTCTTTAATTTTGTATTGTAAAATCAAACGATTCAAACAGTTGTCTAGAGTCTGTAAAAATTCTAGAATCAGTCAGGATTTTGACTGTCAGTTTCAGAATCTGTAAATCTGAGTTACGAGTTACAGGGTTTGTAATTCGGGAAATCTGATCTAGGGGATTAGATCAGTCTACGGTTTTGAGCGTAGGGTTAGAATAGGAGCAGGGGTTTGCGAGTGTACATGGTCTTGTATGCGGGAACTGTTCTATCACCTAATAGAAACCTTAGAAATGCAGCAGTAGGCAGGGTTTTGCCGAAGCTGGGTATATCTGTGTGTAATTTATTTTCTGCATTTCAGTTTCTGCTATTTTCTGTGATCAGTTTATTATTATATATCTCGTTAAGTTTTTAATTCAGTTAAAAACTGTGAAAAACCCTATTCACCCCCCCCCTCTAGGGTTATTCTAGATCCAACAAGTGGTATCAGAGCAGGTTATTTCATTAACCCTAGAAACATGGATCATAGTTGTCAGTCTTATGAGAGTCAGTCCAGTAATATTCCAATTATTTTTAAGGGAACAGATTTTTCAATTTGGAAATCAAATTTCGAATCATATTTAAAATCTGTTAATCTTGATTATTGGAATATTATTGAAAATATGGAAGATATGTCAAATAAGACGAATAAGGTTTTAAATGCTCAAGCTATGCATATTTTATATTCTTATCTTGATAATAATCAGCTTGACTTTATCTCTCATTGTTTAACTGCGCAGGACATCTGGAAAACTCTCAACGCGCGGTATGGGAATTCTGACAACTTCTCAAAACCCTCAACTGCCAACTCAAATTCAGATCTGTGCTTAACTGGAACTATTCATGTGGATTCAGACGATAGGGACTTATCATATGACGATCTGGTATCTCTTTGTAATAATTTAACAAGAACTGTTGATCGTCTCAAACGGAAAAACAAGTCTTTGAAATCTGAAAATTCTGAGTTGACCCACAATAACAATTTGTTGAAATTAAAATTTGAAAACTCTGACTGCAATAACTGTATGGATGTGAAAACTGATTTAGCTCAACTTGATGAACATTCTGGAAAGCTCGAAAATAAAATTTTGTTTTTGATAAATCTCGAAGATGAGTTGACTCATAAAATTAACGCTTTGCAGAAGGAGTTGGATAAGATTAATTTAGAACATGAAATTTTTGAAAAGGAAAATTTGGTGAAAACGGATTTGATTGTGAAAGAGCTTGAATCTGAAATTGAAAAATTCAAGAATGTTGAAAAACTTGAATTGGAAAAACAAAAACTTTTTGAAGCTGAGATTTCTGAGTCCCAAGCCAAAATCAAATTGCTTGAAATTGAAAATTTGGTTTTGAAAGTTGATTCTGAAAATTGTAAGATCACTAAAAATCATTGTTCAGATTTAATGAAAGAAAATGATGATCTCAAATTTAAACTTCAACAACTTGAATCAACGTTGGTTAAATTTTCAAATGGAGAAAAATCGTTGAATATGTTGTTGAGAAATCAATTTCCGTATGGAAATAAAAATGGACTTGGATTTGGGAAAATGAATGATCTTGAAAAGCAGAATACAAACGGTTTTAAAAATCCCTCAAATCACTTTAGAAATGTTTGTTTTGAAAGTTCTAACTCTGAAAACTTCAAAGGATTTGTAAATCACAATCGAGATGAGTTTTTGTTTTATAACAAACCATTTAAACATTCTTGGATCTCAAATGGAAATAAAACGGGTTTTGTTAAATTCAAAACGATTTGGGTTCCTAAAGGCACAAAGGTAAATTCGGATGGTTTGTTATATAAACAAGTTTGGGTACCAAAAGATTTGAACAAAACTGTGGGTGGTTTCACAAATTTTGTTAGACCGCTCAATTCTCTTAACAGTTAGGTACCAAAGGAGGCTGAGGAACTGCATAGCTAAAGAAAAACTGGATTCAAAACTGCTACATATCACAGAATCATTCACAGTTCCTTAGCCACATCTGTTGAGTTAGAGATTCTGCTTTACATTGGATTCTGGTATGATCTCTAAACTCACCTTTGTATATTCTCTTTGTTTGTTTTTTTTCTGTTTTTATTCCTTCCTCTATCTCCTTCTTTTTGTTTTTGATTTGACACTGCCATATTCTTCTTTGTCTGTACTTCTTAAACTTCCAGTTGCAGAATTCATGATCTTTCTTGAAATATGCTTTATTTGTATAAAATCATCGTGTGTTAATCATTTCCATATCCTAAATGTAATCTTGTAAATATCTGCAATTGTTTTTGTGATTTTTTTTCTGAATTCATAACAGTGTTGATGTATTCTTATCATATCTTGAACACTGTTAATTTGAATTCTAAATTTTTTGAAGATCTGAATATTTAATGAAATGTCACACACCTTTGTTGTTCTGAGTTTATTCTAATTCATTTTAGAAAAGCTCAGAATATTATACTCATTACAACACTCTGTTATTTATCAGTTGTGATAATTTCATTGATCTTCAGATTGGCTTGTATCAGTGATACATCTTGGAATTCATCTTTATTCATGATCATTATATTGAAATATGTTTGTTTGAAATCATCTGAAATTCTAGATATTTTGAATATCACACACCTCTTATTTTTGAAATTGTCAATCTCGTGTGACTGATTCATTATATCCCAAAACTTTACATTGATTCATGTGATTTCAAATAAATTATCCCGATCATGAATATTTTCAAATTTGATGTAAATGACCTGAAATTTCTCTTGGGCTTGTCGGAAATAGTTTTGAGAAATTCTTGAAAATGTTTTTTTTTAAAATGGTCTTTGAAAATCATTGTTATTTCATGATTATTTGATTTGAATATATGTTTGTTTAAAATCATTTGAAATTATTGATTTATTGGATCTCACACATATCTTGAATCTGAAATATAACCTGGTGTGATAGATTCATTAAATCCTAATACCTTCACATTTCTTCAAATGATTTAAAATAGAGTATATTTGCAAATCTTGGATCATGAACCACCTTATGTGACCAACATCTTGACAAGTCTGTTGTGATACTGATTTCTCTGTGCTGCTCTGATACTGTTTTTGAAAAATGTTTTGGTTTTGGAATCATGCTGCTCTGATTATAAGAAATTGATTTGTAAATATTTTGTTTTAGACTGCTTGATTTGGTATCAAAGATTTATCGTGTTCTGATAAATGAAATTTGTGTGCTTGAGTTGCATGCTTTGTAATTAAGTCTTTCCTGTTGACTGAGGTACCATTATTTGCCACCGGGGTGTCATTAAAATCCTTGAGAAAGCGAGAACATTTGGTATCTGAAGCGCCTTATATTTGTCACATCCATCTGTTCTGATTTTTCACTTTGTAGAGACACCATGTGGTATCAGTTTAAAAGTGCTGCATATTTTTTTGCTATATATATATATTTTTTCCCTCTTGTCATGTATAGATCAGCATATTACTCTTGTAATTGATTTTCAATTTTAAAATTATTTATTGATTATTCATTCAGAAATTGAAATCAATATCCAATTAAACTGTATTTATAATTCAATCAAAATTATTATTTTTAGATTTTGAAATTGTGATGAATTGGGACTGCAATATATTTCACAACAAGAGGAGATTTTTTTTTAATTTTCATGATTGTTGAACATTTATTATAATGTCTTTGAACTGGCAAATCATCTAACGATCATCTTCATTATCTTTCATCATTCTGCCATCCATGATTTTTTTTTTAAAATGTGGAGAGTTTAATATTTTTAAAATCACCTTGAACAAACAGTGAAAATAGTTGTGATGGAATTGTGGTTATGCTATTTTTCAGAATTAGTGTCAAATGAAAATTTTCAATAATCCCGGTACAGTTCATGCATATCTCATAATATAATTAATTTAGAAACTTATTTCACAGTCCATCTCTGTACCTACCACATTTCTATCATACATATTAGTTTTGTATACTGAGGAGTTTTTCATTTTGAAACTAATAATAATATAATATTTAGAAGTATTTCTCTAACCTCATTTAAAAATCCAAGCTCTGGTTATGCATGGTTATGAGATTACTCATATTTAAGCTGCAACTGATCTCATTTAAAAATCCAAGATCTGGTTATGTGTGGTCAGTGTGCTCTTAAATTAAAAGAAAAAGAAAAGAAAATAATTTGCTAATTAAATTTGTATATGAATTTCTCCTTGGTATATAAAAACCAGCCTATCAATCCATCTCTCTAATCTGTGAAATGTGTTAATACCTTATGAAGTATTATGTTTTGTTGATTGATAGCTACTGGGATTTGAGATGATTTGATTTTGTCACTTAAATTGAATTATTAACTATAGTCGGAATTCATCTCTGTTCTTGTGCTTTAATTTGATAAGAATCCTTGGAAATAATTGAAATATTTTTTTTAAACTCTCTCCATTATATAAATCTCATCGTAAATCCATCATTATCTACAATGTGAAATATGCCACCTGTTCTCAGAATATTATGATTTTTGTTTGACTGATTGAGATTTGTGATGATCATTCTTTCTCTTAAGCTGAAATTATATTTTTAGTCAATTTTCATCTGTATTTTAAAATCTGTACCCTTTTGATGATAACAAAAGGGGGAGAATGGGTTGAGATTTTGATTTATGAGTGAATATTCTATAAATATTATTAATTTTGAAAATTTCATAATGTTTCATATCATACAGTTCACTCATGCACAGTTATAGGGGGAGTTTCTGTTGTAGGGGGAGCTAATAAATAGGGGGAGTTCAGAATTCACAGTCAAACACATTTATTGTAATCAAAATCTTTTATTTGTTTGTCATCATCAAAAGGGGGAGATTGTTGTATATAACGCAGTTGTATACACAATTATATGATTTTTGTTTGATGATAACAAACAAATATATATTATTATAAATGTGTTTGTTATTGTAATGTTTTATATATACAACACAGATAGGAATATAATATTTGAATTGAATATTATATTTCTAACATTCAAACAGTACAACTCTGTATAACTCCACTATTTAAACATTCACTGTATATTGTACTTGTATATAAACAGAATATAATAGACAAGTTCGTTTGACAACAATAAAATGATATTTTATTTCAATCAAATTTGTTTATTACATATATCTGTACAATTCTCTCACAGCTCCTCAGTACAGTTCATTCATTGTCACTCAGTCATACATACACACAACATATATACAGCTACATTTCATATATATCCATTTTCACTTGTATATACAGACTCATACATTCATTGACAACACACACTGTCTTCTTATCTTCAGCTTTCAGTCCAGTCATCACAGTCAGTCCAGTCATTCCTGCCTACCTGTCACATGTGAAACACACACACAGTACACTGCAATAGAAATAAAACAGAATATATGCAAATATAAATTTTATTTTTAAAATTTTATTTGCCTCAGTTTTCTGGTGTGTTTCTCATCATTTTTCATGACTTGATCTGAATTATAAAACCATCAATCTGTGTCTAGACAGCTTGTGATACACTGTAAATACCACAAGGCAGACAGTATGTATATACAGTGCAGGGACAGGAAAATTTTGTCTGATGGCTGCATATACACACGTGTATAAATACACGTGTGCACTGCCTCGCCAATCAGTGCGCAACTGAGGAGTAGCCACATGGACCTGCTCGACTCAGTGCAATAAACAAAGTCAAAACAGCCCAATCAAGCGTCGAGCCATGTCAAAGTCAAACCATGGTCAAACAAGACATCACATCAATGAAGAAATGGGTCAACAACAAAGAAAACTCAGCATAATCAATGGTCGAGGCAGTGCAAAATCATAATGGAGTGTGCACAGCATTTTCAGAATGGTTCAAAGGTGCAACTACACAAATGAGTCGAGGCAGACCATTTATTACAGCATCTACAAACAGTGAAACAAGGTTAAGCAAGCTCAAGACAGTTAAATGGATAGTGAAAAACATGAGCAACTTTGCACAGTCAAAACAGTGGAGCAGCAGTGACTATGATGAACAATGTGAATCCTGGTACTATGTGTACTATGGTACAGCAAGCAACTAGGTCGAGTTCAAGTGTTCAAGTCAACATGTTCATTAAAGCAACATGAATGTACAACCTAAGTTCATGGTGATCAAGTTCTTAATCATTGCTGTGATGGTGGAGCAGCATGACAACTAATGGTGCAAATCATAGCATCAAGCATGAATACACATAAATGTACACAGGCAAGAATCAATGTACACAGCAGATATGCAGATGGTCCAGCAAAGCAAACAATCTCAGCTTAAATTCAAGATTTTCAAAGGAGCAGTTACAAGGCCAAGACAGCATGGTGTACTCAAGTGGTGGGATGATCATATACAAGGCTATACGACTGCATGTTCATGTATGAAAGCCAGGACACAAATTCATACATGGCAGATCACATTCTAAGTCACCTAAATTCAAATGGCAATGAAACAGCAAAACTCATTGGTGCAACAGCCTTAAAGTACAGTGAACACAACAGCAAGTTCATAGCAGCAAACAACCAAAATAGTCGAGATAGCAAAGTGGTCAATGCAGCATGGGTCAGCTCATTGGATCATGCACAATGACAAGAAAAAGAGCTGAAGTATACATGCTCGAGCACAACAGTTTTTTTTTAATGACACAGTGAAGCAGCTAAAGTCAAGACAATGGTGGTGAAATTTCAGTAAATCAATTTAGGAAAGTGATCAATAAATTCCAGATTTTCAGAAATCAGTGAAATACTTGTGGCAGTAAACATATGCTCAAATACTGGTGTATATTGCCGGAAGTGCGAGCATATACACAGTTTTACATTCAAGTGCAAGAATGAATTTCCAGGTTTAACTTTCCTTTCCAGAGCCGAGCAAATTCATTGTGATTTCAAGACAGTTTTTTTTTTTTTCAAGTAAGGTAACTTTTGGCAAGACAAGCAATTTTGTTTGGGACAATTTATTTCCAGAAAAATCGAACCAAACCTTTCTAGTTTTGGAATCAATCAAGTGTTTTAAATCAACAAAGGATTTTCCAAGGCAACAATTCATCAATATCGCAAAGAAAATTTCAAAGGTGCCACAAAGCATTTCAGGAAAGTCTTTTAATGCCAAGAAATCCATTTCTAAACCGAGACAGTCACAAAAGGAAATCACAAATGTTTTGTTTTGATCAAACAAATCTCGCAATCACTTTTTTTTGGCAAGAATAATTCAAATCAAATTCCAGAACTTATTCAAGGCAGTCCAGAAAGTCATCAAGTAAAATTTCAATCGAAGGAACCAAAAGAGGCAACGCAACAAATCAGCCATGTCATATATTGAAATCAGAGTGATTTAGGGTTTTCTATTTTTTACCCTATTTAGTCACACCAAATTCATCATCGGCAAATATAGAAGATCGAATCCCACAAAATCAGATCGAATCAACGTTTTTGAAATCAGAGCGCAATTAAAGGATTTCAAAATCCTATATTTACACCAATTACATCATCGGCTAAAAGAGATCGAAAACCCACAAAAAAAATTAGAGCAAGCAATTTCAAGCAGATACTCAAAATCAAAATTACTCACAGTTTCGATCAGACCAGAGAACAACCCTCAAATCAGAGAGCAATAGATTGAAGAAACAAGGCGCAAGAGAATTGAAGCAATAACAATCATCATCTCGCTCAGAAACCGATTGATTTGGGAAGAATTGCAAAACCCTAGCCGCCATTTCTTTTTCCACAGAAAAAAGAGATCGGGTGAAATGAAAATGGAATGGGCCGGCCAAGTGTTTTATTGACCAAGGCTAATGTGAAAAAGGGATAACCCACTTATTTTTAACTCCTCCTTACATCTAGGGTTTTTAAAGCTTCTTCTGTTTTTGTCTTTAATTTTGTATTGTAAAATCAAACGATTCAAACAGTTGTCTAGAGTCTGTAAAAATTCTAGAATCAGTCAGGATTTTGACTGTCAGTTTCAGAATCTGTAAATCTGAGTTACGAGTTACAGGGTTTGTAATTCGGGAAATCTGATCTAGGGGATTAGATCAGTCTACGGTTTTGAGCGTAGGGTTAGAATAGGAGCAGGGGTTTGCGAGTGTACATGGTCTTGTATGCGGGAACTGTTCTATCACCTAGTAGAAACCTTAGAAATGCAGCAGTAGGCAGGGTTTTGCCGAAGCTGGGTATATCTATGTGTAATTTATTTTCTGCATTTCAGTTTCTGCTATTTTCTGTGATCAGTTTATTATTATATATCTCGTTAAGTTTTTAATTCAGTTAAAAACTGTGAAAAACCCTATTCACCCCCCCCTCTAGGGTTATTCTAGATCCAACACAAACGCCCTACCAAAGTCAGAGTGCTTGCAAGAGTCACCCTGGCGGAGGTGGGGTGTTACATTTGGTATCAGAGCATATGGTTTACGAGAAGGAACAAAAAGGTTTTAGAAAACTTTTTGAAAACTATTTTCAAAACCAAGTATAAAGTATTTTCCAAAGAAAAGTCTAGTTTATTCTAAAGGCTATTCCCCAAAAAGCCATTAGCGTTATCCTTCGTTCCCTTGACCTAATCTTAGCTTATCTTTCGTTTCAGTATGGCTGAGAATCTTGCCATCCCGGATGGAGTAAACGTACCACTCTGGTATAGGAGACTTCTAGAAGCTAGGGCGGCAGCCGGCCCCACAAACCCTACTCCCACTCCTCCTCCTGTAGTTGAGAATCCTCTCCCGAATGTCCCTCCTCCGGTGGTTCCTGTTCCTCCTCCTCCAGTTGCTGAGGCTCCTCTTCCTCCTCCTCCCCCTCAGCATCCTCAGGTTGAGTTCACAAAGGTTTGTAAAGACTTCAAGGCAATGGGAGGCAAGAATTTCCTAGGCACGGAATCTTTTGTTGAAGCTAGGAATTGGTTGAAGGACACGGAGGACTTGTTTGCTATCTTTAGGATTGATGACGAGAGAAAGATATTATTGACAGTGTGGCTTTTGAAGGACGAAGCAGCCTATTGGTGGGAGGTCACCAATGGGACGAGGCCCGTCGAAACTTGGGCCGATTTGAGGGCTAGATTTGTGGCTAAGTTTCTATCCTCTGCTGAGGCGAATTTACAGATGGAGAAGTTTCTTGCATTAAAGCAGGATGATATGACTGTCAAGGAGTATGTGAACAAGTTTAATCAGCTGGCCCGTTTTGGTTTGGATATAGTAAACACTCCTGAGAAGAAGGCTCTCCGATTTGCTAGGGGGTTGAATGAGCCGCTGCAGGGTTTAGCGATGTCGCATATTCCGCATGGAGCTACTTTTGAGAGTTTGGTCGATATGGCTCTACTTCAGGGTGATGTAAAGAAAGAGGTCAAGTCGAGTGATACTCAGCCAAAGAAGACTGATTCTCTGGGTAAAGGCAATCAAGGTGGTCAAAGTAGTCAGGGGAACAACAATAACAAGGGCAAGAACAAGGGGAAATGCCATTATTGCGGTTCAGTTGGGCATCTTGTCAAAGATTGTAAGAAGAGGAAAAGGAATAACGGTGAATGCTTTTTATGTGGGAAGACTGGACATTTCAGCAAGGATTGCCCGAAGAAGCAGGGGCAAGGCCAGGGTCAGACTCAGCGTGCTGGACCCGCAGGAGGGCAGGTTCATGCCCTCATTACCGCTCCAGTTCCCGATCGAGGTAGTATTTCTGTTGAGAGCCTTGTATATATTTCTGATTTTCCAGTTCGTACTTTGTTTGATTCTGGTGCATCGCATAGTTTTATCTCATCTGATCTTGTTGATAGTTTGCACCTTAGTACTAGCTTGGTAGAGGATCCCGTTTGTGTCTCAAATCCTATTGGGGGTTCCGCCCATTTGTCTATGATATGTGGGGATTTGAGGATCTCTATACTGAGTGTAGAGTTCTTGTGCAGTGCTTATATTCTCGGTTTCAGGGGATATGGGTTGGTTTTGGGCATGGAATGGTTGTCCTGTTTTGGAGCCATTCTTGGTTTTTGTATATAGGGTTGGGAGGCTCATGACTCGCCTCGGTAATACCCTAGAAATTTCTAGCAACCCTATGAGTCCCGTCATGTTATGTTGAATCCCTCAACTCGTCTATCGATAGTTTGCAATCTGCGAGGGTGGTCCGAGAATATCCTGATATCTTGGGGGAAGTAAAGGGGTTACCCCTAGGCGTGGGATAGATTTCCGCATTATCTGGTTGGTAATACCAAGCCAGTTTCGTGGCCGGTTAGGCACATGACCTCACGAGGTGAGAGTTAAGAAAGCAAGTCAAGGAGTTGCTTGAGAAGAACTTCCTGAGACGAAGCATTTTCGAGTAGGGTGCTCCAGTAGTATTCGCTTATGTGTTGATTATCGTGAGAAGAATAGACAACCGTTACCAAGGATCGATGATTTGTTTGATCAGCTTGTAGGAGCATCTGTTTTCTTTTGATCTAGCTACCGGATTCTATCAGCTTAGGATGGCTGAGGATGGAATTGACAAGACTGCGTTTAGGACTCTAGATGGATTGTTAGAATGGCTAGTCATGCTATTTGGTTTGACTAATGCACCCGCATATTACGTGAACTTGATGGGTAGGGTGTTTAGGGAGTCCTTGAACAAGTTTGTCATGGTCGTCATAGACGATATTTTGATCTCCTTAAAAGAACGAGGAAGAGTATGCTAGACATCTCAAGGAGGTAATGGATACGCTTAGAGCCACCAGTTGAAGGTCAAGTTCTCCAAATGTTACTTTGGAGGAAAGAAGTTGGATTTCTGGGGCACATAGTTCCTAAGTAAGGCTTAGCGGTGGATTCCGCTAAAGTGGTTGTGGTTTAAGACCGGAAAACTCTGAGGAGGACAATTGAAGTAAGAAGCTTTCTCCGTTTGGCTAGTTAGTTAGCATTCCCCGAGCTTAAACTTACTCTTCTGGATCAAGAAGGGGGTTTCACAGGAAGAAGACCCGCAGTTAGTCAAGAACATGGACCAGATGATTCGAGGCGAGATGTTAAGTCACCTCGCTAGATATATTATAGACGACAAGGAAATGGGCTCCAACTCATATTTGGAAATAAGAGTTAAGAAGCTAAGAAATCATGAAGTAAAAGACGGTCAAAGCAAAAGTGGGGTTAAGCTCAAGGAAATGTGACTTAAAAGGCTAAAGGCTAGATACGCGCATCATGTCTCTTTCTAAGAGTATATCCTTGATCCTTGTTTTCCTGTGGAACTTACTCGCATAGTATCTTTTTATGTATATCCTCTCGGTCCCATTTTCGGTCCTATTTCTGTCAGGAGGTATGGCTTAAGGGTTAATAATACAGGTCAAGGGGGTCCGTTAGGTTAGCTAAACCTTTTGGGTTTTTATAGGATATGGAGTAGGTTAGGAAAGGATTTATTGTAATCCGAAAGAGGAGTATATCCTGCTTATCTTCCCGATCTCTTTAGCATATCTTTTGTTATCCATGATTATCTAGTTTATCATGTTGATCTTGTCATGAGAACCTTAGGTAGAATCCTTTGGATGAAACATGTGTTTGAGACATGTTATGTTTGATGGTTGCAAGTGGTTGCAAGTGTTTGCAAGTGGTTGCTCGTGGATGCATTATACACAATTAGGCACTAGATCGGCTCGCACACTCCTCATGTTGCATATGCATGAGTGTTTATGCTTATACATGGATGAAAATTGTGTGTTATCACATGGATGTTGCATATGGGTGTATGTTATGTGCACACATATAGATATTATACATTATGTTAGGAATTGCATACATATGGATACATTTCACTAACATATTTTGCATTGATCTTTGCATTAGATAAGTACATATACACACACTTCTGCATATGTTCATCCAGCACTTAGAATCTTGTAAGGACAATAATTGCTCGTGGGTGATGTTTTGAGTAGATGGATGATTGGATGGTAGGATACGTTCTTCCTAACTTGAAGATTTCGGGGACGAAATCCTTTAAGGAGGGGAGAATGTAACAACCCGTAATTTTCAATAACCTGTTATAACAAATATCGAGGCAGAATTAAATTCTAAAATCTGAATCAAGGGAAACGGGCTATGCCATTGCGTTCGTCTCAGAAAAATACGCGAAATAGAGTCCGAGTTTTCGAAAAACGGAGTCCGTATGGCCCAGATATGGCCCGTCAAAGTTTTCAGAAAATTCAAGGTTTAAAATCAGATTCAAATTCAAAGAATTGGGCCAGCTGGGCCAAGGCGGGAAAAATCCCGCCAGGACCCGCATGTCGACAGGCCTGTCGACAGGGTCCCTAGGGGGTCGACAGCCCTGTCGACAGCCCTGTCGACAGGGGGTGGCCGGGCTGTTTGGTCTGGTGCACCATTTCTGATTTGGGCTTGGTTGTGTGGCTTGGTTCTAGAGAGTTCCGAGATCTGACGGACCTAAACTATCCTAGGGTTAATCCTAGGGCTAAAAACACTCTAATCTTCTATAAATAAGACCCTAACCTACCCTAAATCACTCATTATTCATTATAGCAACTAAACTATGTCAAAATCAAACCTCTCATAGCCTCCACTCTCTTCATACAATTCCTAAATCAAATTCCTAAGAGATTTCCATGCATACAAGTGTATTTAGGCTTGTATGATCCTCTTTAGCTTGCATTAAAGTCTTGTTTCTCTATTGGCATCATAAAAGAAGAGTTTTGATCAAGTTTGCTTGCATTTTTGGGGTTTTTGGTTGCATAAGGGTTTAATTACATTTGCTATACTCATTTGAGTTCGCATAAGCATTGTAAGCCCTATTCCTTTCATACTTAAACTCTAAAGTTAAATGTATGTTATGCAAGTTTATTATGATGAGATATGCAAGTTATCATGTTGTAAATATGCAAGTTTGGTTTGCAAGTTATCATATGTTATGTAAGTTTTGTTATGCAAGTTTGGTTTGCAAGTTATCATATGTTATGCAAGTTTGTTTATGCAAGTATGATATGCAAGTTGACATATGTTATGCAAGTTTGTTTATTCAAGTATGATATGTAAGTTAACATATGTTATGCAAGTTTATTTATTCAAGTATGATATGTAAGTTAACATATGTTATGCAAGTTTATTTATGCAAGTATGATATGCAAGTTGACATATGTTATGCAAGTTTATTTATGCAAGTATGATATGTAAGTTAACATATGTTATGCAAGTTTGTTTATGCAAGTATGATATGCAAGTTGACATATGTTATGCAAGTTTATTTATGCAAGTATGATATGCAAGTTGACATATGTTATGCAAGTTTGTTTATGCAAGTATGTTATGCAAGTTTGGGATGGTCATATGGTTCATGTAATCATGTTATGCATGCTTTTTGGGCCTAAAAATGTAATATGCAAGTGTGTGAACACATGAACGTTTCATATGCCACCATGTTGAACTTGTGGCTTTAACATTTTTATGTCATGATTATGCCAAGTTCCCTCTTTCTATCCTTTATGCGTTATTGCGATATGTAAGCGATGGGATTGCGTTTGGGGTTTGGGTAAACTTAAAAGACATAAAACTATGAGCTTGGGAATTTACCTATTAAGTTAGGTCTACCCATTGGGAATTTACCTATTAAGTTAGGTCTACCCAATTGCTTGAAAACTTGTAATATGTTTTGGAAACATGATGGACATGACACTTAGAAAAGATAAGTGTGACCAACTCGAGGTTGGGTTGAGTTTGTAGCGTAAACCTACCCGGAACCGACCGGCCTAACTAGTTGCTACAAACAATAGGACCCAATGTGAGAAGTTGGTCATGTTGTACCTTGGACCCGAGGTTAGACTAAGTTGTGGTGTAAAGCTACCCGGACCCGCCCGGCTTAACTAGTAACCACAACAAAGTCTAATGTGAGAGGTTAAGGCGCATTAATTAATTAATGCCTCATGATAAGGGTTAAGTCATGGACCATTTAATACTTAACCAATTTGGGCTCGGTAGATTAATAGGGGTTAAGTCGTGAACTCATCGTTACACTTAACCAAGTTAATCCATGATTAGTGAAGGGGTTAAACCATACTTAACCCACTAGAAAAATCCTAGCAATGGGGGTCCGCTCCTTCAGTAATCCCTAGTTTGTATCATCATGGCCCTAGGGACTAGGCTAGGGTGGGGGCACGATTACTGAACTGGAGATAAGGGGCCAAAAAGCGACGGCCGTGGTACGCCGGTGTAGTTCTGGGCGGACTCTGGTCGTGCACATAGTCCGTAGCCGGAGAAAACAAGCATGGGTACCGGTAGACCGAGACTGTGCACTCATGTTTATGGTGTCCAGGGGTTGACACCCTAGGGCTTGATACACCCGACGGGTGGACCCGGCACAGTTCGACTACATTCATGTTTGAGCCGTATTGACACCAACACGTGACGAGTTAGGCTTAGGAAGCCGATCGATTAGACCTTTGGGTTGGACCTCGTGGTAGGGTCACTTCATGTTATTGGACCTCGTGGTAGGGTCACTTCATGTTATTGGACCTAGTAAGAGGGTCACTTCATGTTATTGGGCCAAAGCTTGGGCCGTGGGATCAATATTTGTATATCCAAGTCATGTTAGTTTGCTAGTACACCCGTGGTGCAAAACCTTAATCTTGATTATGCGATGACACCTTTATCTACCTCAATAGTTAATCGTCATGACGTTATCCTTATATTCATACTTGCTGCTCATGTCAGTTAACTTTATCAGTTTACATTGATTGTAGTAGGGCTTACTCAGTCTTTTTGACTGACATGTTTCCTTTCGCCTCTTTTTCTTCCGTTTCCCCCCCCCCCTAGGTTCGCAGGGAGGGAATACAGGAGCTTAGCTGGATCTTACCTGCTTTTCTTGGATAGCTCATGTATGCTTTGGACTTGAGCTCGCTATGGTTTTTCTGCCTTGGGGATAGCTACTTATGTTTTTCTGTTCAGTTTCAGATGATGTGTTTTACGTACTAGACTTGTTTTTATTTGGAAAAAAATTGACATTATGATGTACCAGACATGTTTTGAAATGGTTTAAATCTTCCGCTGTTTTATCTATGTTATTTACTCTGTTTACAAATATACATATGTTCTTGTTCTGCCTTGATATATCATTATGCATGTTTACCTGATTCAAACGCCCTACCAAAGTCAGAGTGCTTGCAAGAGTCACCCTGGCGGAGGTGGGGTGTTACATATAAGTTTAGAAAGTTGTAATTTAGCACAAAAAATATATATAAGAATCTAATTATATTTTCCTTATATTTTGTATTGCTAGGAGATCAATCTGAGCTCGCTTGAATGTAGAGAATGTTAGGAATTTGCGATCAAATCGAATTCCTATTTGTGTAATTTAACAGTTTAAATTAGGATCTTATCAAGAATAATAGATTAAAACTCGTGTAAATTAGATTTGGGGTTGTACCTGCGATGAGATCCATAAGGAACCAGAGCGGAGACGAAGGATGGAGTATCGAATTCGAAAGCTCAGCAAATCACCGGCTCTCCATAGGTTATCCACAAGGACGCTATCGCTTTGGATCAAATCCAAGAAAAAGAAAAGAATGGTGCTAGCCGCCATTCATATTAGGGTTTTCTGAAAAAAGGGATAGTCGGTTGGCACTTGTTCTAGATCTTATATCTATCTCAAGATTTATGGTTCACCCGGCTCTTTTTTCAAGTGATGAGTTATCCCTTTAAACTAGCAAATGTACCATAAATTAAGATGCCGACCAATATACCATTTCAACTCCAGTTAAAATATCAACGATTAATATTTTATTTACCTAATGAATGCCTTTTCTTTTTATCACGTCCTAAGTGTGTGACCCTATAGGTTATTACAACGTTGGCAATGATTTTAAATCATATTTAAATCATAAACAGTGAGCGGTATCTAGCAACACATCGTTGTTACCCAAGTTATAATAAGATCAACGACTCGATACAACCTGTCTGTGACCAGTGTATCAATGCAATATAATCCTTTAACCGATATATCCAGGATTAAACTAGAGGCATGGATCGTATCATCCTCGTTATAATTTAATCCGTTTTTCTTAATCAATGAGTAGGCTGTTTAAAACAAATCAATATTTGAGCACGGCCATGCATTTCACAGTCCTACTCAATCAAGAGGCCCATGGATATCACTACAAATATATCGTAGGGTTAAATTCCATCTAGATCATTCATAATTTTCATTCGATTCGAGATGTATCCAATAATCACCGTTATCGTTACTCTGTTACGAAATAACTTTAGATGATATCAAAACACAAATATCCTCGAATAAAATTATAATGATTTCAGGTCTGAGGACCATTACATCACTGTCACTATGAGAATAACTTATGATACTGTTAATTATATTCCATGGAGTTATCTCACGGCGGGTCAGCACAATACGATATTCTCTAATACGTATTTATATCTTGACTTTAATATCACGTATATTAATGATCAATGAGATGTGATCATCAGTCAATCAATATACTAGTCTCAGCGCTTTATTATTGTCCTATATAAACAATAAAACTCGACTAGGGACATTTAAGAATTATAATACTTATCACATTATATAATCTCAAGTTCAGTCTTACTCGAACTATATAATTCCGTATTATTATTCTAAGGACTTCTATTATGTTAATATTTATATTACACAGTAAATATAACATAACAGAATATTTTATTTTATTCCAAATAAAATAATAACATCAACAGTATTATCCATCTCATCAAATGGATTGCCTCTAGGGCATAAACTCTAACAATCTCCCACTTGCACTAGAGTCAATCATTCATGTATCATATACTCATGAAACTAGTGTGACTATTAAACTTCTACTGCGACAGAGTTTAATTCAGTAGGTCTGCAACATTACAACGTTTGTAACTTTGCAGATATGTTTATTTCTTCTGTGAACAATTTCACATAGGAATTATATTTCTTAAATACATGTTTGGATCAATAATGAGTTTAATGTTTTAGGCCTGAGCAACAGCCATATTGTTATCGCAATGTATATCATTGGGTCAACAATGAATTAAGTTCAGTTATGAACTTCTTAATCCACACATTTTCTTTCTTAGAATCAGTATTTATTTCTTGTTTTAAAACTAACATTATTTTCAGTAATTAATGTGTTATCAAATAACATTAGTATTACTGTGACACTCCCACTCAATTTCTTGTCTATACAAGATTCGATGGTATCTTGTGGTTTTTCGATATATATCGAATTCTATTTTATTCCCATCGGTATCTAAGAGACTGACTCTCCTTCACAAGGATACCAAATCAAGTAATAAACATTTTATTCTCAGAGAATCTATATCCACAAAACAATTATCTAATTTGGGTCCGATCTTATCAGAGGAAGGACGTTTAACAAACGCCTTACATCCCAAATCTTCGTATTAGACACACTAGGATATTTCCTAGTTCATATCTTATATGGCGTCTTCAAATCATTTTAGTGGGATTTAATATAATTGTTCTAAATTTAACTTATAGGAAGATCTATATGACTTATCATTAATCGTACTTTATCTTATAAGGTTCGATATCTCCGTTCAGACATACCATTCTAATATGGTGTTCTAGGTGGACAGAGTTGTGAAACAATTCCAAACTCATTCACATAGTCATTAAATTTATTGGCTTAAATGTTCTCTTTCGAACTGTTCGAAAAATATTTATTTTCTATTAAATTGGTTTCTAACTTCACCTTGAATTCTTTGAACTTTTCAAAGAATTCTGATATGTATTTCATAAGATATACATATCTACATCTACTGATATCATCAGTAAATATAATGAAGTAATAAAACCTACCTCTAGCTTATGTATTCGTTGCTCCATATACATCATTATGTTCGAGACCCAATACTTGTCACTCAATAACTGTGTCAAGCGAAAAAGTGATTCAGTTATTTTGCCTAATAAAACAAGATTTGTATTCTTCATATAATTCAAAATCAAATGATCTCTAAATTCCATCATTATGGATTTTGATATACTTTCTTGTTTATATTGGCTAACTGGTAATGCTAAAAGTATGTTGGATTTAAATCACTAAATTTAATCCACTTGGTATTTATGTCAGGTACATTATAGTTAATGATTTATAAAATTCATTAACTATTTGTGAAATTCCATATGATATTTCATTTAAATAAAATGAATAACAATTATTCTTTTATTACAAATGAAATTCAATCTTGTCTAAACAAGATATTTTATAACATTTATTTTAATTGGAATTTCGTAATAACATTTATTTTATTTATTTAATTAAGCCAGTATATCCAACAAGAATCAACTTACTATGGATAATCTATCAACATTTGCTTCATTTTCAATTGTAAGTCTACTTGTTCTTATATCAAATTTCTACTTATTCTTCAATTTTTGTAAATCAACATACATTTATGTGATTTATATCTAGTATCTAATACCAGAAATATATAAGTAGATTATTATAACATTTATATTTTATTCAGTTGAAGTCATACTTTAACTTATTTTAGATCCTCTATATTTGTTAGAACAATTATGTTTTAATTTGTTTGAGGACAATCCCCAAATTTCAATGTCAGTCAAGAAATTTGATTTAATTCAATTTATCCTTCTAAAGAATTAATTTAAATTATCGGAGTTATTTATTATTTAATATCTACAATAGATAATAAATAATAACTGATTCTTTAATATTTATTTAATATAAAATTTTGACAATCAAAATTTATATTAACATAAATGTATATATTTTAAACTAAGATACGCTCCCACTCAAATTAACATCCCTCTGTTTATATATACATATCGGTATATATATATAACGGTGTTCCAAGATCCATATCTAGTCATGTCTTGACTCTGCTTTGGCAAATCCCCAAAACACAACCTTTTAGGTAGACATCTTATGTCAATTATATCGTCTATATAATTCTTGGATCGCATATTGAACGTTTTGTTCAGTATTATTCATTTGCTCAAAAAATATATAGAATAATTCATGCTTTTGTCTCTAAGGCCATAATCGTATTATGCAGCCTAGTTAAGTCAGACCCAATAATAGGTTGGAGCACCACATTTTACTCCATCGCATATAACCAAAATAAAAGGTGCACAACGCTTTGGCGTTAGTTACAACCAGTGATTTTGGACAGTGATGAGTATATTATTGGAAGACGTCACCATGACTTAATATAACAAAATTTGCTTTTAGAGGGAATTTATAATTCGTAGTGGTAAACAATATTAGAGTTTCTACATATATCAAATATATGTATATTATTTTGCTAATTCTAATTCCACACAAACCCAATTAAAAGAATATAAAATCATATTTTAAACATCTTAAAATTTAAAGGAATTAAGGTTAAAATAAGATGTTAATGTTTTGAACATTTCAAAACAAATCGTAGTCCAACAAAATCTTATTGTCCAACCTTTTACAACAAATTATTAATAGCGTGGCCCTTTAGAAATATGAAACAGGCCATTGAAGGCCCATCATGCTTCATGGCTATTTGGTATCAAATATCAATATATGTATTATATAGCCATAGGTATTCCGACTCATACTTATTAACATTGACTATACCATATTTCCTTTTATACACTTGCAGGTTTAATAAAATTTATAACCATACAATCGGCTACATTATTTGCAGTTCTTATATCAATATATGTTTTATATATCTATTATATATCTTAAAGAAAAAGCATGATACAGTCAAGCATAAATAAGAATTTGTACATTCACATATGAACAGAAGTATAAATGAGAACATCTAAACATAATTTCTAGCAAATCAATATAAATGCACATGCAGGGAATATATGTATGATGCACAGATCGAATTGAAATATTCCAGATTAACATAAAACATTATCCGATAGTACATTATCCCTGTTTCATGCTTTCAGTTCAATTCTAATAAACAAACACCTTATATTGATAAACAATACCTACATTAAAACATATATATATATACACACATAATACAGTCACTTATCAATTGCTATGTGTCTATACACATAATACTAAGCTCGAATTCATGTAAAGCCGCCAAGTCTCACTTGGTTTTAGAATTGCCATGATTCGTCTCCATCATGTCTATCCTTGTGTTTACTGGTTCAGTCATACTGAATCAAGCATCAAGGTAGAATCTGCATAATTTTACAATCAAATGCATTAGCAAATCATGTTACAATCGAAATTAAACAATGGATTATTTATGCATTATTTATTTTATATATATATATAATTGTTTGAATACAAATATATATATCAAATATATATATAAGAGACAATACAAACTAATTTGTATTCTGGTGAACAATATGTTCTGCATATGGGTTTTTTCTATTCAGGAATCATTATTCCTTTTCAAAATACTCAAACTGTTCTGAACATTCTGAGTACCATTGGTAAATAAACACCATCTAGTTGTATCAACAGTTTGAATTGCATAAATAGTTTTTAAAATCATGTTATCAAATTTAGCAAAATTCTCAGGCATGTTATATATATATAAATGTATTCAGCTTAGACCCAAAACAATTATGCAGGAATATTAGCCATCCACTTAGTGTCAAACAAACATATATACATGCTCCAGTGATGAAACAGTGGGTACTTTCAGAACAGACTTGCTAGGAAGTAGGTTAATCTACAAACTGCTTTGAGATTAAACTTATAGAACCAAAATAACATTAAAACAGTGTTAATGTGTTTTTATTTTAGGTAATTGGATTCCCTGTCTAACAGGAATATATCATACAGTTAAAACTGTAAATCTGTTCACGAAACGAATTTAGGACCAACAATAAGACACTTAAAACAGACATCTAAAACAAGTCATAATTGTTCCATTTAGATCAAGTTTGCATCTAAGAATGTACAACTCTTAAGCGTTTATCAAAATTGGGTTTTAAATCCCGAAATCAAAACTATAACATAATTTTAATAGTAATGATTGCATTTTAACAATGATAACATATACATACATGTAGTTGGCAAATCACATTTGCAACTGCATATATCAATATATATACATATATCATTTAAATTCTAAATGACATGATGTTACTGCCAATTACAATGAAACAGAGTAACAGCTAATAACAGTGTATGGTTTTAATCATTGGGACAGGCCCAATGTGTAAATCCATGGTATGTTCTTGCATTTAAGTATACAGTAAAATAATATGATGACATTGTACATGCATTTGCATAATACAGGATTTAAGCATTCATCAATATTTGAATGTTCATGCATACATATGCAATTTGATTCTAAAACCAATTCAGTATCTTAATACTGATACATTCAACTGTAATATTTGTTTAAGTAGCAGTTATTATATGACTTGATGTTTTGCAAATCTAATATCTTGTATGGAAAATATTGGTATTATATCCACTTCAACAAAATATAAAATGGTTTCTAAATAATATTGTATCTTGATACAATTATTTATACTTAATAGTATAAAACAATCAACACAACATATTACCTATAGGTTTTAACATCAGATTATGTTATTCACATATTTATCATTATAAATATGGGATTAGAAGATTGCACCTATGCATATATGTCAAGTACATATATGTTGATTTATATTTGCTTCTAAAATACATCACTATGTATTTTATGGAATGATCAAGTCATAAAACATTTATTATGATCTGAACTTATTCATTGTCATTATCAATATAATGAAAAATCAAAACCAAGAAAATTTACACATGAATATCTAATTCAAATTGTACAATCCTATTGACCATTTTGATCTGAAGTCAAATACAATGATATCAATTGTTCTGTCTTTACAGTTTTTCATAAAATTGATTTTAGTAAATCAAATACTAAAACAAAGTATATAATACTGATTATCAGACAGTAAAATATTTGGCTTCTATAAAATTAGAAGTAGGAGTATGACATGGTTAGGATTTTTAAATCAAACGAAATTTTGATTTTATATCCAGGTAAAATGATCAAATCAGAATAAACCTATGTTATCAGATTTCAGTAATTTTTGATTTCTATAAATCAAAATTAATTTGAAAACATTTTTGCTGATTTATCATTCAGATACTTACACATGAAACAATTTTCAAATTAATGTAATATCAGTATATTAATCGTCAATAGTAACAGAATGTTTTGAAACCATGCCATTTAACCCCTTTTATAAACCACTGTCTATGTAATTCATATATATCATTATATATATATATTTTAAATGATCACATATACAAATTGATATACACTAGAACTATTCTGTTCAAAACAGTTTGATATGCAGTAGCATACATAATGGTACATATATATCAAAGATATCAAAAGAAATTGACAAAACATAACAGTGGCATTTCCTAATCAACATAAGAAGTCAAATTTTTACAAAATATCATGTTTTAAAACAATGGCACAGATGCAATCAGATTGATCTGTACACTTATAATTATTTCTGATCGAATCAGAACATTAATTATATTAATCAACAGATCTAACATATTATCCAATGTATGATCAAAAGGATTTAGCAATCTTGATTAATCAAAACAGGTTTTTGATTGATCTTCCAGGTTTTAAAGCTTATGAATTAGGAATATTAAACCAATTTTAATATTTCTAATCAAGCATGAATTCGTATCTGGACTTTATCAGGTATCATAACACTCAATCCATTACATCACTTAATCATATAAACAAATTAAACAATGTTTCAGACCTTAATCCATATTTGTAAGGTTCAAAATGTAAGATACATTAATATGAATTAACATCTAACATTAATTCATATCTATATGGAACAGGTTTTTCGTATCAAAATTAAAACCAATACAGCAAGTCAAATTAATCATGTATGTGTCAAAACATTACAGTATTATTGATACTATTATTCAAACGATGAATCAACCACAAATTAAACCGAAACAAAAGTCCAATCTATTATATCCCACTAAACCTAGGCTCCGATACCACTGTTAGGAATTTGCGATCAAATCGAATTCCTATTTGTGTAATTTAACAGTTTAAATTAGGATCTTAGCAAGAATAATAGATTAAAACTCGTGTAAATTAGATTTGGGGTTGTACCTGCGATGAGATCCATAAGGAACCAGAGCGGAGATGAAGGATGGAGTATCGAATTCGAAAGCTCAGCAAATCACCGGCTCTCCATAGGTTATCCACACGGACGCTATCGCTTTGGATCAAATCCAAGAAAAAGAAAAGAATGGTGCTAGCCGCCATTCATATTAGGGTTTTCTGAAAAAGGGATAGTCGGTTGGCACTTGTTCTAGATCTTATATCTATCTCAAGATTTATGGTTCACCCGGCTCTTTTTTCAAGTGATGAGTTATCCCTTTAAACTAGCAAATGTACCATAAATTAAGATGCCGACCAATATACCATTTCAACTCCAGTTAAAATATCAACGATTAATATTTTATTTACCTAATGAATGCCTTTTCTTTTTATCACGTCCTAAGTGTGTGACCCTATAGGTTATTACAACGTTGGCAATGATTTTAAATCATATTTAAATCATAAACAGTGAGCGGTATCTAGCAACACATCGCTGTTACCCAAGTTATAATAAGATCAACGACTCGATACAACCTGTCTGTGACCAGTGTATCAATGCAATATAATCCTTTAACCGATATATCCAGGATTAAACTAGAGGCATGGATCGTATCATCCTCGTTATAATTTAATCCGTTTTTCTTGATCAATGAGTAGGCTGTTTAAAACAAATCAATATTTGAGCACGGCCATGCATTTCACAGTCCTACTCAATCAAGAGGCCCATGGATATCACTACAAATATATCGTAGGGTTAAATTCCATCTAGATCATTCATAATTTTCATTCGATTCGAGATGTATCCAATAATCACCGTTATCGTTACTCTGTTACGAAATAACTTTAGATGATATCAAAACACAAATATCCTCGAATAAAATTATAATGATTTCAGGTCTGAGGACCATTACATCACTGTCACTATGAGAATAACTTATGATACTGTTAATTATATTCCATGGAGTTATCTCACGGCGGGTCAGCCCAATACGATATTCTCTAATACGTATTTATATCTTGACTTTAATATCACGTATATTAATGATCAATGAGATGTGATCATCAGTCAATCAATATACTAGTCTCAGCGCTTTATTATTGTCCTATATAAACAATAAAACTCGACTAGGGGCATTTAAGAATTATAATACTTATCACATTATATAATCTCAAGTTCAGTCTTACTCGAACTATATAATTCCGTATTATTATTCTAAGGACTTCTATTATGTTAATATTTATATTACACAGTAAATATAACATAACAGAATATTTTATTTTATTCCAAATAAAATAATAACATCAACAGTATTATCCATCTCATCAAATGGATTGCCTCTAGGGCATAAACTCTAACAGAGAACCATCGCAGATCTAGAGATTTCTATCACATCTCCACTTGATGTGTAAATGGAATCTAGTTTTGCTTAAAGCATATTCATATTATTACTAGTTTGCTATATGAATTGTTATACCTATGAAGATTTGGTTATGCGATAATAAAACATGAAAAATCCCCAAATCTTCTACTTTGTAATCACGTAGGGAATAGTCATATTGAATTGGTTTTGTAGAATTGTGGTTTTTGTATTGAATTAAAGGTAAACATAAGTAATATATTATTATTTATAATTTATGAAATTCACCTTCATCATTTGATTAAGCCTAAGAAGGTTTGGATTTGAATTGTTTCATAGTTGAATTGGGTTTGTATCCTAATTTGGGTGTAAACGCATTCATAAATTGGAATAAATCAAATGTAAACATTTTTGGGTGTATAACACCACAAAAACGGTGAATTGGGTGAAATATGGATTGTATACATACACGGGTGAATGTAGGAAATACGTTACTTTTAATTTAATTTTTAAATCATTTCTACATGCCTAAGGATACAAGTTATAATTGTTATGTCTTTGTATATGTTTCCATTCACTGCTATTTACTATATGTTCATTAGGCCATCATGTTTATGTGTAGCGGTAAAATATGGAAAAATCTATCTTGTATGCCTTAATTTGGATAAGATGACAATTACCATCCCGATTAAAACATTTCCGTGTTTATACGAATGTTATGTTAATTAGGCACTATTATTATATTACTTATTTAAATGTAATTAACATTATATTAACGTAATAAATGCGATTAGATTAGAGTTTGAATTTGAAATATTCCCTTAACAAATATACATATATATTTGTGTGCATATATATATGGAATGGCTTAAACATATATATAAATAAATGACACAAAGACAGGTTAGTAGCCATTTGTGGTAGAAGCCTGCTCGGAACTGACCGACATATCCAGCAACCAAAAGTAGGCCTGACAAATGTGAGATGTCTAGGTGCCATGGGCTATTCATAAACTTAGTACACTAGAAATGAGTTTAAACCGATCCGTAGTAGAAGCCTGCCTGGAACTTACTGGCATATCCAACATTTACAGGTATACGGTCTAATGTGAGAGGTCTAGTGTGTATATATATACATATACATATATATATACACACACACATACATATAAGTTGATGTGTGAAAACAAATAGGCTTACTACGCCTTAAGAAGATCTTAAGTGGCCGACTCACCTTTTATCTAACTTGGGTCTCAAGTGGTTAGGACTAGGATCCCTCCAAAGGTTTATTCCTTGGAGAGAAACCCAAGTCATGGGACCCACCCTTATTAGTATTATGGTAAGTCTTTTGGTCCTCTTTCTTTAAAAGTGGTTAGGCATAAAATGGTTAACGGAGTAGGGTAGTTCACAAGGTATGTCCACTTCCTCTAAAAGCTTGTAAGGGCTCAACTAGGGACAGATTGGTAATTAAAGGATATGTGGCCATCGCATGTTCACCAACTGTCTAAGGGAAGTCTTAAGTGACATAGATGTCCTACTGGGTAATATCAGTTAATTAGTAACGTTCGCAATACTATTTCTCATATTAAAAATGAGAGATTAGACTTAAGAACGTTAATGTACTGGGACAAGGTTCTTAAAGGGCTAGGGGTCTGCCTCAAGGTTATAAGAGATTATAAAAGTCCACCTTTAATAGGGCCATAAGTGACTAAGAATGTCACCTCGTTGGGTCTTTACCCTAAAAACACTAATAGGAGATTGACTTGGATATCCACCCCATTTGTTATATATTTATGCTTGTGTAAAATCTTGTGGGCTGCGTAGACATACCTTGACATTTGTAACCGACTAAAAATATAGGGTATAAACATTAAGTAAAATTATATTACATTCACACAGAACTTTATGTTCTGACCCCCTCTCCTTAACATCCAACATGTCAGTAGATAGGGTAAAACCAGGGATGAAGTCCTACTTGAAGACGACGAAGAAGATGAAGTTACTAGCTATTATTGTTGTACTTCCTTTAGAATCTAATGAAGATGAACTATTTGATATACCTTTTGAATAAATGTGACCGTGACTATGTATTTCTGAGATTTTTGAAATAATGGTACATATTATTTGAATATTATATTTTCTCTTTCCGTTGTGTGAGATTTCCATTCGAAGTATATGTTATTGTTATCTGTGCAAATGTAATCCTTACAGGAACCAACGACCCGTTTAGAATGACTCTAAGTTTCGATGGGCCTTTTCTGGGTCGAAACTTAGGCCCATTTCGGGTGGGTTGTTACACTTAACTTGGTTAAGTAAACGAGTTAGTAAATTAAATTTGAAATTTGAGGTATGTTGATGTTAATTAACAATTATTGAAGTATGTTAAACCAATGCAAATATTAACATTCAATAAAAATTTGAATAATTGGTTTGTTTATATTGATTCTGAATTGTTTGTTGTTGGATGATAGGTTGTTTGAATAGAAATAATCAATAATTTAATGAAGATGAATGGATTGTAAACTGAGAAATGAATTCTAAAATTATGAATGAAACCACATGTGAAATGAAATTGGGTGATATAATGTTGTATTGTATAAACTAAATAGATATTTCAGGTTTAGTTCTTGGAATTTGTGTAGTTATACTTGTTAATCAATGAAATGTTATTTAAATATTTCATGAAATTGTTACTTACATGTTGAATTGAGTTAAGTACAGGTATCAGAAGGCTTGAAGTTGATTTTGGTTGAATAAATTGCACGTAAGTCGAGCAAGTATGCTCAATAGCGCTCATAAAAGGTACGCCTACGCGAAAATATAAAATTCTGGGTTTTGAATTTTGTTTTCTGACCTTGTGGGTCGATGTATATATATTACTTGTTCCTGCGATACCGCAGATGTCGCTCCATAGAGGGGAGACTCTGCTGAATTTTTCCAGAAATTTAAAGTGTTAGAATATTTTTGATATTTTTGAAAATGTGTATCGGTTATAATGAATTGGTTTTCGATTTGAAATATATTAGATTTTAAAGCTAATGGGTTTGTAGCATTTTTCTTGCCATAGTAATTTCGGGGACGAAATTCTTTTTAAGGTGGAAAGAATGTAATGTCTCGTATATTTTGTAGTAAAATATTTAATTTATTTTATTATTTTAAATATTATTTTGAATATGAATGAATTTTAATATTTAATTCGTTTCTTTAAAACTAAGTTAACGTTAATTTATATTTAATTTAAAACGATCTCGTAATGGCGCGGTACTTCGTGATATTGGGTTTTGAACTTCAAGTGAATTTACAGGATCCGATATAAGTCAGAATTCTATGAAATAAGAAACGTTTGAACCTTGTGGATTTTAATTTTCATATGGAAGAGAAAAATTCAGATTTCGTATTTTAGATTGTTAGTTATGTCCAAATTAAATTGTTAGAAAGTCGTTATGGAATTCGTTTATAAACCATAGCGTTATTTAATATATCTAAATAGAAATTTCTATATATTGGGTGTCGTTTTAATCACTGTTTCAAATATTGAAAATCTCGTCCGATATCTTGTTTTGGAAACCTAATGAAACGAAATAGCGAATCTCACTATAAATCTCCTTTCAAATATATCACCCGAGACATTGCAATATCGAACGATATATCAACCGAGACGAGATAATAGAATATCATCCAAGATCTTGGTTTTTTGGTTAAAATGTAAATCCGTGCTTGAACTAGAATAATACTTTAAAAACTCAAATTTAGCCATGATAATCTCTTGCTATTTAATATTTTGCATGTTAAGTGATCATATTTTATGTTCATATATGTTTTACAACAATTGTGTTTTTCATATTCGTCTTTTTTCACATATATATTACCTATGAAATTACGTATTTTATGTTCTATTTATGCTGAACTTTTTAGTGTTGTGAGTCTTTTTTATGTTTTATGTCTAACAATAATTCATATTCATGGATCATATGTTGTAAGCACTAATCTATTTGCATTGTGTAATGTTTCTGTTTTAAGCATATTATGACTTAGAGTATTAATGATCTTTAGTAAATTAAGAATATTGAAATAAATTTGCAATTCAAGTTTAAGTTGCTATGTTTATAATATCATTCATAAAAAACATCATGTAAAAATATCATTTTTTAACATATCATGTATCCACAGATTGTTCCGACATGGACTTTCAGACCCAAGATGGAAATCCGAGATGAACACCCAAGCTAGACTCATCTCATTCGAGATCTCCCGCAATACGAGATAAAGTCTCTAAAATCTCCGAGACGAAACACGACCGATATCTGAGATTTAGAACCTTGGTTTTAACCCGAATTTGTTAATATGAGTTTTGAAATTTATAGCTGATATATTTTAAGGTCATATATGTTATCCTAGTTGATTATATACAATAATAGTAATTTATTATTAAAATGGAATTATTTTGGAATTTTATAATATTTAATCAATATTTTATAAGCCTTAAAAATAGCCAAATTTCAAATGACCTTCATCTGAAATGAAACGAATTTTGTTGGATCCGAAACGTCAAAATATAGCGTGCTGCAAATTTTGGGCCCAAACGGAGTTAATATGTGAGCGTACAGAATTAAATTGTAAACCGATAAACAATTCAAATTATATAATATCGTGATTTTCCAAACATAGTCAGATTTCGACCAAACGAGTTTTATTGGATCTGTACTAGTAAGTTATTGTTGTGTTTTAAATTTGGTAGCAATTCGATTAACCATGTGATAGTGGAAGTGTCAAAGCCCTTCTTTTTGTTTAATCGTTTATTTTATTTTGTACAATTTAGACAGGGGTAACTTAAAGGAATAAACGACTGGCCAAACAAACTCCGATTTTAACGAAACAAATTTCATTGGATCCGTAAGGAAAAGAACTAGTAGAATTTCAAAGTTTCAAGGTTATTGGATTTATTTTGTGATAGTGGGAATTTTAAACGCATGATTTTTCACTTGTGAATTATAAAGGGGTTTTTACAAATGACCTTGGAATTCGACGAAACCTGTCCCATTGGGTCCGGAATAATTTTTTATGCTAGGATTAGGAGTTTTGTCTCGGTTGGACGTCGTATATTGTGGTTTATAACACGATACTTCACAACGAAGTTTCGTTATATTCTAATATTAATAAGTCTTCCCAAAACTATATATATACATTTTGAAGCCCTAAATTTATGCCAAACCAAGACCTACGAGGTCAAAGCACCAAACCATCACCACGAAATAAACCAACAGTTGAGAAGCTATGAATTTCAATCCCCATATTCTCCAAAACTACGAATCGAATCCTAAAACTTTCTTCTACAAAGAGAATGAGCTATATGAGATCTTGTATGTAGACGATTGTGATGGATTTTTAAGTGTTGTAGTAGCCAAATCAGAGCTACAAAGCTGTCATGTTTCGGAGGTCTTGGCCGACGAATGGAAGAGCCACGTTGGCTAATACTTAGGGCGAAGATCGGTTGGGGTCTGGCACGTGGAACGGTGGAGTCTGATAGGTAGTCGGTGGTCGGAAAAGGGATGGTAGGCAATGAAGTCGAGGTCGGGTTTGAAGGTAAAGGCATGAAATAGTTGAATAAAAGGAGAATGTAAAGAAGAACTAATTGGCCAAATCCTGGGTATTAAAACAATTAACATTTAATTGATAATATTAAAGAGAGGTTAGGTGTTGTGAATTAAAAATCGTGCTTGTATTGCTTTTGAGCAGGAATGAGCACGTGGGTTGAAAATTTTGTAACTGGAACAAAGGCACGACTTTCTTTCTTTCTGAGTGAAGTGGTAGTATTAACAGAAGAGCAAGGAACGAAGAAAATCAAAGGGAAATTAGCCTGTACCTTTTAATCATAGAAATAGAATCAGCCGTAATAGTAATATTAAAACGTAATTAATTTTTAATCTAGTAATTAGGGTATATTAGTTTAATTAGGGAATTAATTGTTAATAATTAAAACGTGGGTTTGTGCAGGTTATGGGAATAAAGCCTGGAGCAAACGAAAACAAGCAAGGGAATGAATATGTCGTATCAACCATAATTTTTAAATGTAATTAGTTTAATTAATTAATTATTAATTAAGAATAATTATTTAATTAAAGAATGGATGATTAAAATATTGATAACATATCCATATATGATAATAATTGGATGATTCGAGAGACGTTGGACTCGTCTCAACACGCACTATATTATGGAACAGAACTGGACGTAATTGGAGTCAACTGGATTTTTAGTTAATTTAAGCACTTGTTTAATTTAACTGAAATGAGCCGTTTAAACAGTGAATCAACTCATGGTGAGTTAAACTCACTCAGTTCTTCCCACTTATATTTTATGTAAGTTGGATTTTATAATTGTATGTTTTGGTTGCTAATGGTTGACTATTGTTAAATATATATTTGTATATTGATTGAACCAATGAAATTAATTGTTGTTTAATTTCAATGAAAATCAAATCGTTATTTTAACGATTAGACCCAATGGAGGTAACTTGTCTTGTTGGTCATGTTTATAAAATAAACGTGTTAAAATGTTTTAAATGATTTGTTAATTGGTTGATGTTAAATAGTCATTATTTACTGTTATAGAAGTAATCAGTTAAATTGAATGGAATGAATTTATATGAGATAATCTGTTTTGATATAGGGAAGAACAGGTTAGAGGGATCCAAATGGATTCCTCAAATATATTAGAAATTAATTATTCTCATATTATCATAACTGTTCTAATTGAATGATTGATTTGGTTGTTGACCGTTGATCTGAAATTCAATATATGTTTTGAAAAAATGGGTAGTATTGGTTAAGTAACTCGCAGTAAAGGGCCTAAAAATAAATCGTTTTGTTTATATTGATTTACCGTCAGGTGAATCGACAGAATTGAAATTATAAAATTTATTTTATAACTGAAGATAGATTTTGAAATATATTATTTTGAATAAAAGTGATTAAAGGAAAATAAATAATTATTATTATTATTTGAGTTTATAAGAAATTATTAAATGATTTTATAAAGAAAATTCTTTTGCTAATCAGATTTATAAGCGAGAGAGTGGAAATTTACCCAAAAATAAAGAGTTAGATAATTGTTTATAGGAAACAATTAAATGAAATTATTTAAATTAATTATATTATTAATTAATTTAAAGTGAGAACTAATTGGAATCGATTAACGAAATAATTGTGTTTTGGGTTGACTAAGTTAACCGTTTTAAGTGAGAGTGATTATTAATTAATTTGTTTTTGAATTAATCTAATGAAATAATTTAACAAATATTTGTTTGAATTTTAATAAGATTTTAAAAAGGAATTTACTATTTATTTTAGTTAATTAAGAAGTTAACTACTACTATTGCTGTTAATGATTGAAGTAAATTATTATTTTAATTAATAATAATTCAGGAGATTACTTTTTATTTGAAATCCATTTAAAAAGTGATCGAAGATGAAATGAAATCTAATTGAATTGTGAAAAGAGTGTATGAACGGTTTTATATTAAAACCCGAGTTGTGTAACAAAGTTATAAAATAAGCAAATACGGTAGCTTAAAATTTAATGTTTACTTAATATTTTAATTAAGTAGAGGAAAGAAAGATAAAAGGGGTAATACTAAACCTGAGTTTTGTAAACGAGGTTTATAAAAAGGGATGTGAAGTAATTTTAAATTAACATTATTAAATATTGGAATTGAGAGAAATAAATGAAATCGAAATGAGATTTTCAAAAAAAAAAAGATTAAAAAGGGATTTGTAATAGAATTTGGTAAAAGATTTAGTAATGGGATTTGGTAGTAATAATTTGAGTTATAAAATGAATTCTTTGAAAGAAGTTAAGATTAAGAAGTGATTTTATTGGGGAATTACTTAATCAACATATTAAGTAATAGTAAGTTATATTTAAATAGAGATATTTCCAAAGGTAAGACAGTTTTATAAACCATATTTTAAATAAAATAGTTTAATGAGATTTGTTAGATATTAGAATAAATATCGCTTTTTGATTACAACTCATACCTATCTCAAGATAAGAACGTTGTTGATCAAGGTTTTAGAGGTAAACAAATACCATAAATTGAACGACTTTAGGATTATCTGAGGATGATATTAGTTTGTAATGGAAAATAAGTCAAGAATAATGTATTATTTCCATATGATAAATAATAACGCAACGTGAATTGAGAGAGTTGAGTATATAATGGGATTTCCGAAGTAACGGAAATGAGAAGATTTGAGAATATATTATTTATAATAATTTTTCCGAAGTGAAACACCCCACCTCCGTTAAGGTCACTCACAAAGGGAATGCCTTTACTTTGGTGGAGGTTTATAAGTAAAAGCCACAGATAAACTCAAGACAGATATAAATACACATATTTTAAACAGCGGAAACCAAACAGACTTTTATTTCATCAATACGTGTTCAAACAAAACATTCCATAATTGTCTCAAAATACTTCCATCATTACAACCTCATTACTGTCTTGATTATTAAAGAAGCATAAAACATAAATAAAGTGACAAAAATCCCCATAGTGATATCCAAAGCCATAATCCGAGCAAAAGAGATCCAAATCATACATCTACGGTCTTGGAGCTTGTAAAGAGTCTGACTGAGCTGAGTTGTTTCCTCCCTGTGGACCTGGGGGGAAATGAAAGAAAAAGAAGACGAAAAGAAAATAGAGTCAGACATAAAGCCTGAGTAAATCTAGTAACTCTTCGGTATGTGGATAAGAAAAGGGCATGACAGGTATAAACTGAAAATAGGAAAGTGTCACAAGCTAAGGAAGTGTCGAATGTACTATCGCACCCATACTATATCTCTACACCTACTTGAGCTTATTTTAACTGGCACCCCATGTTGAGGGTGAAGTGATCCCCATTTTTATTTAAAGATCGACTCCTACTCGCGTAAACATGTGTCATACGGCCCCCAAGAATTGTAGATACCTATGCCGGTCCAACCATGGGGTGTATCAAGACCCATGGTGGCGGCCCTGACACAAATTCTAGAAGGCATAAGTTATACTATCGATGTCCCCAGTGCCCTGTTTGTCTGCTCCGGAGTGTGTGCACGCCCGCACCCCGTTAGACCTACACTGTGCACCCACCGCCGTCGTTTTGGCCGCTTACAATCAGGCCAGTAATCGTGCCCTACCGTGCCTAGTTTCAGGGTACCATGATACCTAACTTGGGTTACTGCAGAAACGGGTCCCTCGTTACCAGGATTTTCTAGTCAAACATGTTAAGTGGTTAAGTGTCTGTATTTACCTAACCCCACCCGTCAGTTCTTGTTAACATGTTGAATTTGGTTAAGTGTTTATAGTTGACTTAACCCTACTATCTGTCCTTAGCCTCTTAGAGCACCAGACCACTCACATTAGACAGGTATTGCTACGGTTACTGGATGTGTCGGTCGGTTCCGGGCAGGTTTACACCGTAGCTCAGTCTAACCTCGGGTCCTTATTGGGCTCAATGCTTAACCACCCACATTGGATAGGTATTGTTGTGACTACTGGACAGCCGGGCGGGTCCGGGCAGGTTTACATCACAACTCAATCCAACCTCGGGTTAAGCATATCATGTTTTCTAAATTTACATATTTTATTTCTTCTCAATTATATATGTAAATTTCATGTTCTTTATTCTTGGTTATAACAATTCATACCGCTTATATGTCATTGTCGTTGGCATGTGCCAAACACGCCAACATATATTTTCATATTTTACACCCAACGTTATTACCCTCATTTGTACGTTTGCAACATTATAACAAGTGTTGGGATTGAAACAATTCAGCCCAACTTTATAAACGTGAGAAAAAGGGGGAAACAAGAACATGTAATATTTCACATAAAGGTGTGTGGCGCATGAACTTGCAACTTAGCGATTCAACATAAATTATGGGTCATGTGTACTTGCATTCAAATCGAAGTATGACCAAGTAGGTGACATATGAAATGGCATAGTTTAGGCTTATACAAACTTGTGTTTAAACATGTTTAACTTGGCATAATGTCAACCACAAAACTAGCATGTTGTATATTCACCAAAATGTACAATTTTAACATCTAATCATATAGCCTATTTCAACATAAACTTGCATAGTTTATGAAACCCAAACGATACTTAACATAGATCCAATTATACTTGCAAATACACATAAGAATGTGTTCATAGGTTTTGGGTCATGTAGGCATAAAAAGGGGTCTCAAATCTTGAACATGTTTACATAAATTCTAACTTAGATTAAGGGAATATACATAGTCCATGCCATCGACATATACCTAAAGGGATCAACTTCTAGTTTTTGCCACAACTTGCTATTGTTATTACTTTCATATACAAATGTCCAATAGGCTTGCATCAATCAATTTAGGCCACAAATATCAATACACAAGTCATGAAAGAATCATTACAATACATAGAATTTATATCATATTCATACAATAACACAATTCTATTTTCATTTACATCGAATCACATCATAGTTTTTATTCATATTCTGAAAGGTCACTATACTTACAACGAATGCAGAACCTTGAATTCTAGATTCTGAATTCTGAAATTGAGATGCGCTCCTTTGGGTAGACTAATGTTGTGTTGATTAATTTGATTAACCTTTAATCTTCTTCTTTATTTGATTCGTCTCTAGGCTTTTCTCTCTTGACGGCTATGCTCAATTCCTCCCTGGCAGCATGACGACTCCCATCTTATTTTTTTTTTGTGAATTTTCAGTTGAGACTTAGGGTGTATTTATAGATTTTTAAATTGTTTTGAGCCGTCAGATGAAGACAGGAGGAATCTAGACCATACAAAGTTCAAAGAGCCAATCAAGAGGTGACATGTCAGCCCTAGTGACACACCGAGCCACATAAATTCGAGCCAGAGCTAGACCTAGCCAGCCAGGTCGACCAGGTAGGTTGACTGGCAGGTCGATACTATGGTCGACCTGGGTGGCCAGGTCGACACCATGGTCGACCCTATGGTCGACCTGGTCTCTGGGCGGGAATTTTCCCACCTAGCCCAGTTTGAACCTGTTTTTCGAATTTCGAATTTTAAACTGAGCTGTTTGAATTTAAATTTTATTCTGAAACTTCCGAAGGTCACAACTCCTTCATACGGAGTCTGATTCGCGCAAACTCGGACTCTATCTCAAGCAGAATTCCGAGACGAACACAATGGCGTGACCCATTTCCCTTAATTCTTTCATTTAGAATTAATTACACTTTAATTTGTGAAGTTTAATGTTATAGAATTCACGGGGTGTTACATTCTCCCCCCTTAAAAGGATTTCGTCCCCAAAATCTTCAAGTTAGGAAGAATGTATATCCTACCATCCAACAGTCCATCTACTCAACCAACAAACACAGGCATCCACTGTCCTTAAAAAGACTTCTAATGCTTCGTGATCATATGCATAGTGTGTGTATATGTCCTTATCTAATGCAGAAATCAGGCGGTCTACTGATTCAGTTGTCCTCCTTAATGTGAATCATGTAAGTGTCATGAATCCATTATGTATGCAAATTTTTCCTACTCATAATGAGTGCACAACTATTCATACAAATGCGACAACCATATGACAACATATCAAGTTTCAACCATATACAAATGAGAATACATATATGCATATGCAATATGAGGTGACTGAGCCGATCTCTAACCTAGGGTGTGTGTGTACATGCATCCACGAGCAACCACTAGCAATCACTAGCAACCATTTGCAGCCATCATCCATAACATGTTTTCAAATACATGTTTTGAATCCATTTGTTTTCTACCTAAGGAGTTAGGAAAAGGACCGATGAGATATACTTAAAAAGATAGATAAATCATAACTTAAGGAAAAAGAGAGATCGAAGATGTACCCTCAAAAAGAAGAGGGTACGCAGCGCGTATTCTGTCCTCAGTTTCCCAAGTCGCGTCTTCCTCGGCGTCACTCCACTGAACTTTAATGAGTTTGAATTCGCGGTTGCGTAGCTTTCTCACTTTAGTTCCTAAGATGTAGGTTGGAACTCTCCTCACAGTTGCTTCACGTTCCACTTCGGCTTCTTCTAGAATGCTAGGTTCCACCACTTCCGCTGACTCATGCAAACACTTCCGGAGGTGAAAAACATGAAAGACGTTGTGAACTCCGGCCAGTCTCTCGGGTAGCTCTAATCTATAGGCCATCTTCCCGACCTTCTCGATGATAGGAAACGGTCCTACAAATCTTGGTGCTAACTTTCCTGCGGATCCAAAGCGAACGACGTTCCTTAAAGGAGATACCTTAAGGAAAACCCTGTCCCCAACCTCAAACTCAAGGTCGGTCCTTCTTTTGTCGGCGTAGGATTTCTGTCTGTCTTGGGCTGTCTTCATTCTCCTACGTATCAAGTCCACTTTCTCCGAAGTCTCTCCAATCATGTCTGGCCCAAGTATAAGGTTATCTGTAGACTCCCACCAACAAGTTGGTGATTTGCACGGTCTTCCATATAAGGCTTCGAAGGGTTCCATGCCTATGGTAGCCTGGTAGCTGTTGTTGTAGGCAAATTCCACTAAAGGAAGGTGATCCTCCCACGTCCCTCCCAATCAAGAACGCAAAGTCTTAATAGATCCTCTAAAACTCTATTCACCCTTTCTGTCTGGCCATCGGTTTGGGGGTGATAGGCCGTGCTCAAACATAACTATGTGCCTACAGCTTCTTGCGAACTCCGCCAAAACTCACTTGTGAAAATAGGGTCTCGGTCACTAACAATGCTGGAGGGTATCCCATGGAGTCGAACTATTTCCTTGAGATAAAGAGATGCTAGAGATGACGCAGTCCTTCTACTCTTGATGGGTATGAAGTGGGCGCTCTTAGTAAGCCTATCCACTATTACCCAAATGCTAGTGTTGCCTCTTCTCGACCTAGGCAGTCCATCAATGAAGTCCATTAAAACGCTATCTCACTTCCACTGTGGGACCTCTAAAGGATAAAGTAGTCCTCCAGGCTTCTTCTGTTCCGCCTTGACCTGCTGGCAGGTCATGCACTTAGAAACGAAATCTGCCACGTCCTGCTTCATGCCGCTCCAAAAGAAAGTTCTTTTTATATCCTTGTACATCTTATCATCGCTAGGGTGTATAGTCATCTTGGAATGATGCGCTTCCTCGAGAACCTTCTTTGTCAACTCCCTTGCTTGTGGGATGCATAATCTTCCATCTCGCCTCAGCCAACCCTTATCATCGATGGCGTATCTACTGAGGTGACCAGAAGTCTCACCCCTAATAAGTTTATCAATCACATCAACAAGCTGAGGGTCTTCACGTTGTGCAGCCCCAATTGAGTCTAAGAGAGTAGGGCGTACTTCGAGAGATGCTAACAAACCCGGTACAAAATCTGAGGAGGGCCTAAAGTTAAAACTGGCTATATACTCCATACTTTTCCTTTCCACAAAGAGCGGGCTTAAGGGCATTTCTTTCGGCTCAACGCATCTGCTACTACGTTGCCTTTGTCGGGAGTATAGGAAATTTCAAATTCATACGAGGCAAGAAACTCCATCCATCTTTGCTGCTTCAAGTTAAGATCCTTCTAGGAGAAGAGACATTTCAACGATTTATGGTCAGTGTATAATTCGAACATTTCACCTAGGAGATAATGGTGCCAAGACTTAAGCGCAAAGACGATGGCGGCTAACTCAAGATCGTGGGTTGGGTAGTTCTTTTCATGAACTTTCAGTTGTCTTCCTCCATAAGCTACTACCCTCCCTTCTTGCATTAGAACAACGCCTAGTCCCGTTCCACATGCATCCGTGTATACTGTGAACATTTTGCTTCCATCTGGCAAAGTCAGAACTGGGGCTGTTGTGAGAGCCCTTTTTAATCGTTGGAAAGCAAACTCGCAGTCCAAATCCCAAGTGAACGCCAGATTCTTCTTTGTTAGCCTTGTGAGTGGAGCTGAGATTTTCGCGAAATCCCTAATAAACTTTCGGTAAAAACCGGCTAGCCCAAGAAAGCTTCGAACTTTGGTTGCATTTCTTGGTGTCTTCCAATCTTGCACTGCCACCACTTTTGCGGGGTCCACAGCCAACCCCTCTTTGGACAATATATGCCCTAGAAATCTTACCTCCTTTCTCCAAAAGTGGCACTTGGAGAATTTGGCTTTTAGCTGATGTGTACGGAGAGTTTCCATGACTTCTTTCAAATGCTGAGCATGCTCTTCCTCATTCTTTGAGAAGATTAAGATATCATCTACGAAGACAACCACAAATTTTTTGAGGAATTCTCTGAGCACCCTGCTCATTAGGTCTACGAAATAAGCGGGTGCGTTTGTCAAGCCGAAAGAAATGACAAGCCACTCGAAGAAACCGTCTGGGGTTCTGAACGCCGTTTTATCAATGCTATCTTCAGCTACTCTTAGCTGATGGAACCCAGTTGCCAGATCAAGTTGGGAGAAGACCGTCGCACCTACAAGCTGATCAAACAAATCGTCGATTCGGGGAAGAGGGTGCCTATTTTTCTTAGTCAATTTGTTTAACTCCCTATAGTCGACGCAAAGGCGAAGCGAACCATCCGCTTTGGTTGCGAACACCACTGGAGCACCCTATTCCGAAATGCTCCTTCTAATGAACCCCTTTTCGAGAAGTTCTTTAACCTGCTTACTGAGCTCCTTTCTCTCCTTTGGAGCCATGTTTCGGACAGGTAAAGCTACAGACTTTGCATTATCCACAAGATATATGCGGAAGTCTATTTCCCGCCTTGGAGGTAAGCCTTTCACCTCCTCAAAGACATCCGGATATTCCCAGACTACTCTAACTGGTAAATTCTCATCAGAAGCATCAAGCGACTCTAGATAACTAAGCATAACATCATTCAAGGGATTACAAGAAATTTCTAGAGTGTTTCCAAGCCGAGTCAAGAGTCTAACTACTCTTTTCTCACAATCAAGGATGGCACCATTACTGGATAACCAGTCATGCCTAAGATCAAACCATATCCCGAGAAGCCCAAAACAAAGGCATTACAACTAAACTCAATGATGAGAATAGAGATTTTCAAACCCAAACAAACCATTGACAAGTAAGCGGAGCCCCCAATTGGATTTGAAACTACTAAGGGATCTTCTACCATACTAGTGTCTAGATGCAGAGATTCTACTAAGGCAGATGAAACAAAAGAGTGTGATGTGCCAGAGTCAAAAAGTGTGCAAACTGGATGATCATAAAGATAAACTACACTTTCTACAGAAATATTACTACCTCATTCCTACTGAGGTGCCACTAGCGCATGAACCTGACCGCCTAAAGTGGATCCGGCTTTCTGTCCCTGCCCTTTCTTCTTTGGGCAGTCCTTAACTTGGTGCCCAGTCTCTCCACAATGGAAGCAACCACCCATCTTCGCCTTCCTTTTTCGGTAGTCTTTTGATATATGTCCCACAATGCCACAGAAATTGCACCTTCTCCTCTCACAGGGCTTATTGTTCTTCCCTCCTTTCTTGAAGTCTGTTTTCTTTGCTTGTAGACCCTCTTTCTTCTCTTCCCCTTAGTTTCTTTTTTACCGTGGTCTTCCTCCTGTAGCAACGCCATGTCCACCAAGCTTTCATAAGTCGCTCCCGTGGATACATGGGTCATAGCAAGGCTGTGCAGAGGCTCATTCAAACCTTTGACGAAGCGAAGCGCCTTCTTGTGTTGGGTGTTTACTAAGTCTAGCCCAAACCTGGCCAGCTGATTAAACTGATTTACATGCTCCCTGATTGTCATAATTCCCTGTTTCAGAGTTAGAAACTTCTCCATTTGCAGGCTTCTTTCAGCTTGGGAGAGGAATTTCATCTCAAACTTTGTCCTGAAGTCTTCCCATGTTTCCACCGTCCTTTGAGCATTGGTAATTTCCTACCAATAGGAAGCTTCATCCTTAAGTAACCATACTGCTAGCTGTATCTTTTGCATGTCATCAACTCCGAAGATGACAAACAGGTCCTCAGTCTCCTTTAGCCAGTTTCTTGCTCCCACAAAGGATTTTGTCCCATAAAAGACTTTTCCACCCATAGCCTTGAAGTCTCTACATATTTTTGTGAAGGCGTTTCCACGAGGAGGTGGGGGAGGAGGAGGAACCGCAGCCACTGGAGGAGGGATGTCTGCTGGGCCCGCGCCATTGGCCCTTGCTTTTAAGTACCTCCTGAACCAGTCGGGTATCGGCACTCCTTCCGGGAGGTTAAGGTCTCCAGACATGCTGAAACAGAAAAGAGAAATTCAAAATGAAGGATAGAGAGGGATAGATAGGGCACATGGCTTTAGGGGATTTTGTCTTTTTATAAATATAACACTTTTTCTTGAGAAATGCTTCTTTAAACTTTCTTTTGAAAACAATTTCAATTTTTTTATCTTATCTGGTAAACCTATGCTCTGATACCAAGTGAAACACCCCACCTCCGTTAAGGTCACTCACAAAGGGAATGCCTTAACTTTGGTGGAGGTTTATAAGTAAAAGCCACAAATAAACTCAAGACAGATATAAATACACATATTTTAAACAGCGGAAACCAAACAGACTTTTATTTCATCAATACGTGTTCAAACAAAACATTCCATAATTGTCTCAAAATACTTCCATCATTACAACCTCATTACTGTCTTGATTATTAAAGAAGCATAAAACATAAATAAAGTGACAAAAATCCCCATAGTGATATCCAAAGCCATAATCCGATCAAAAGAGATCCAAATCATACATCTACGGTCTTGGAGCTTGTAAAGAGTCTGACTGAGCTGAGTTGTTTCCTCCCTGTGGACCTGGGGGGAAATGAAAGAAAAAGAAGACGAAAAGAAAATAGAGTCATACATAAAGCATGAGTAAATCTAGTAACTCTTCAGTATGTGGATAAGAAAAGGGCATGACAGATATAAACTGAAAATAGGAAAGTGTCACAAGCTAAGGAAGTGTCGAATGTACTATCGCACCCATACTATATCTCTACACATACTTGAGCTTATTTTAACTGGCACCCCGTGGTGAGGGTGAAGTGAACCCCATTTTTATTTAAAGATCGACTCCTACTCACGTAAACATGTGTCATACGGCCCCCAAGAATTGTAGATACCTATGCTGCTCCCACCATGGGGTGTATCAAGACCCATGGTGGCGGCCCCGACATTAATTCTAGAAGGCATAAGTTATACTACCGGTGTCCCCAGTGCCCTGTTTGTCTGCTCCGGAGTGTGTGCACGCCCGCACCCTGTTAGACCTACACTGTGCACCCACCGCCGTCGTTTTGGCCGCTTACAATCAGCCCAGTAATCGTGCCCCACCCTGCCTTATTTCAGGGTACCATGATACCTAACTTGGGTTACTGCAGAAACGGGTCCCTCGTTACCAGGATTTTCTAGTCAAACATGTAAAGTGGTTAAGTGTCTGTATTTACCTAACCCCACCCGTCAATTCTTCTTAACATGTTGAATTTGGTTAAGTGTTTATAGTTGGCTTAACCCTACCATCTGTCCTTAGCCTCTTAGAGAACCGGACCACTCACATTAGACAGGTATTGCTACGGTTACTGGATGTGCCGGTCGGTTCCGGGCAGGTTTACACCGTAGCTCAGTCTAACCTTGGGTCCTTATTGGGCTCAATGCTTAACCACCCACATTGGATAGGTATTGTTGTGACTACTGGACATCCGGGCGGGTCCGGGTAGGTTTACATCACAACTCAATCCAACCTCGGGTTAAGCATATCGTGTTTTCTAAATTTACATATTTTATTTCTTCTCAATTATATATGTAAATTTCATGTTCTTTATTCTTGGTTATAACAATTCATACCGCTTATATGTCATTGTCGTTGGCATGTGCCAAACACGCCAACATATATTTTCATATTTTACACCCAACGTTATTACCCTCATTTGTACGTTCGCAACATTATAACAAGTGTTGGGCTTGACACAATTCAGCCCAACTTTATAAACGTGAGAAAAAGGGGAAAACAAGAACATGTAATATTTCACATAAAGGTGTGTGGCGCATGAACTTGCAACTTAGCGATTCAACATAAATTATGGGTCATGTGAACTTGCATTCAAATCGAAGTATGACCAAGTAGGTGACATATGTAATGGCATAGTTTAGGCTTATACAAACTTGTGTTTAAACATGTTTAACTTGGCATAATGTCAACCACAAAACTAGCATGTTGTATATTCACCAAAATGTACAATTTTAACATCTAATCATATAGCCTATTTCAACATAAACTTGCATAGTTTATGAAACCCAAACGATACTTAACATAGATCCAATTATACTTGCAAATACACATAAGAATGTGTTCATAGGTTTTGGGTCATGTAGGCATAAAAAGGGGTCTCAAATCTTGAACATGTTTACATAAATTCTAACTTAGATTAAGGGAATATACATAGTCCATGCCATCGACATATACCTAAAGGGATCAACTTCTAGTTTTTGCCACAACTTGCTATTGTTATTACTTTCATATACAAATGTCCAATAGGCTTGCATCAATCAATTTAGGCCACAAATATCAATACACAAGTCATGAAAGAATCATTACAATACATAGAATTTATATCATATTCATACAATAACACAATTCTATTTTCATTTACATCGAATCACATCACAGTTTTTATTCATATTCTGAAAGGTCACTATACTTACAACGAATGCAGAATCTTGAATTCTAGATTCTGAATTCTGAAATTGAGATGCGCTCCTTTGGGTAGACTAATGTTGCGTTGATTAATTTGATTAAACTTTAATCTTCTTCTTAATTTGATTCGTCTCTAGGCTTTTCTCTCTTGACGACTATGCTTAATTCCTCCCTGGCAGCATGACGACTCCCATCTTATTTTTTTATGTGAATTTTCAGTTGAGACTTAGGGTGTATTTATAGATTTTTAAATTGTTTTGAGCCGTCAGATGAAGACAGGAGGAATCTAGACCATACAAAGATCAAAGAGCCAACCAAGAGGTGACATGTCAGCCCTAGTGACACACCGAGCCACAGAAATTCAAGCCAGAGCAAGACCTAGCCATCCAGGTCGACCGGGTAGGTTGACTGGCAGGTCGACACCCAGGTCGACACTATGGTCGACCTGGGGTAGCCAGGTCGACACCATGGTCGACCCTATGGTCGACCTAGTCTCTGGGCGGGAATTTTCCCGCCCAGCCCAGTTTGAACCTGTTTTTCGAATTTCGAATTTTAAACTGAGCTGTTTGAATTTAAATTTTATTCTGAAACTTCTAAAGGTCATAACTCCTTCATAAGGAGTCTGATTCGCGCAAACACGGACTCTATCTCAAGCAGAATTCCGAGACGAACGCAGTGACGTAACCCGTTTCCCTTAATTCTTTCATTTAGAATTAATTACACTTTAATTTGTGAAGCTTAATGTTATAGAATTCACGCGGTGTTACACGAAGTAAAGGAAATATAAGAGATTGCGAGAAATTATAATGGTATTTTCGAGGTAAAAGGAAATGAAAAGTGGAGTTTTGGAAATGGTTTATTCTAAAATAATAAGAGTTGGTTATTGTTTTCAAGTAATGAAACAAAAGAGATTTCGTAACATTATTTTGTGAATGATAAGTTAAATTGTTTTTCCTAATTATAGATAATGAAGAATGAGGTAGCAAATGTTTTGAAAATGATAATAAGCTTGAAAATTGGATATGATTATAGAATATTTTCCTAAGTATTAAAGTAATTAGTTTTGAAATTAATCTTATGTTAAATAAAAAGCGAACAACTACGTTCATTCTACTGAAAGAATTAAAAGTTTTAAACTTATGTTCGTAAATTATTTTAATTAATAGGGCCAAGTAATGCTGGTACTGAACCAATAAGCTCATTTTATTCTCTTGATTATTTATTCTATAGCTAAATAACCGACAATCAAGTCTGACCTATACGATTTGCTACTACGGAAAGACCGGGATCGGATTTTTATTCGAATACCAATTCGAACAAGCAAACACGTGGATATGTTGATTGAAGATGGAACATTGAAGACATTGGATCTTCATAAGAGGAAGAACTACTTCTTGAATTTCTCTGGTAAGCTCCCAGAGCTATTTCGGCAGTGATTCTATCGTGAGTGAAATCTTCGGGTTGCAAGGATTATTCACTACTGATCCTTGGGGTGATACCTATATTGGATGCAGTAGGAGAGTGTCTTCGGTTCATCCTATTTTTGGATGACTTGTACGGACGAGTGCCTGACAAAGTGTTTCCAAAGGAATCATGTACGTTGATTTCTTCAAATGTACCATAGTTATGGCGGAGAATGGCCCTCTCTTAACAACTAGAGTATTTTTTGGGGACGTCAATTAGTGATTTACTGACGGATCTGACGATGTGGCGTTCAAAGTGAATGGTGGACAGATGGTCTAAATATATTCATGACCTCAAGCCTCATCAGCCGGGAAATGGTAAAAATCGGATAGATCACATGGCTATGTGGGTTGCACCCATCAAAAGGGTATATGATTACCTGATCTGGGGAAATCAAATGCCTTCGGTTGTCTCTTTTTAGTTTTGTACGTATGCTATCGGTTCGGTTGGCTGGCTCCCTACCATGGTAATAGTATATTCGGTACTCTCAAGCGTAGTGAGGAGCCTGTATGTTTAGCCTGGGTTGCAAGATGTTCCTGTTAAACCCCAATGTATTCATCTCTGGAGGTACATTGTCGGAAAGGTGGTTGCCCATACCTTGCAATGGAAATCCATTCTCCAATAAGAGCCCACGGTTTTGATTGTATACTATATATGTGGAGCATGAGATGCAAGCATCCCACTTGATTGTTGTTTATTTGTATTTAGACGTTATCATAATATTAGAAAAGATTTGATTTCAAAATTGTTTTGGGTTATCATCAGGTAAAAACTATCTTTATTTATGTGTGGATTTGGTCTTACGATTATCCTTTTATTTCGAAAAGATTTTGACTTAAAAATCAAGTTGGATGATACATTTAAACTTAATGTGTTTTTCTCACTCTGGTTCACCAGACTGATCCGGCGTTTGTAATACTCGTGTTAGACCGGGTTTTACAAGTTTAGACTTGGATGCTGCAAACTTCAGAAGATGAGCTTGAGATGTTCAAACGTATGATATATGATTGTTATTCCATTAGGTGTTATATATGATGATAGATTATTATAACTGTCCCGATGTGGTGATATACTCTGATGATTGTAAGTTTATTTCAAAGCTCTCAATAAAGATTTATTTCTATATTATATTTTGTTCCGCTGCGATGTGAGACTTTGATTACGTGTTGGTACTTCTTCTTATTCTTCTATTCTAACATTCTTCCTTTCATATCTCACCCTCTAACTTCTTTCTTTTAGCATTCTGGATTTTCGGTACTCGAGTTTGGACATAGAATGTTTTTGTGTTGAAAATTCAAGCATCGAATTTTCTAGGACGATACAAGATCCCTATGATTGTGCATAGGGATGTTAAATCCAATAACATTTTGTTGGACAAGAAATTTGAAGCACAAGTTGCCAATTTTGGTCTGACAAAGTTTCCGCAGGATGACGGAGCATCAGAATGTATGTTTGCGATTGCTGGATTGTACAGATACATTGTTCTAGGAATTGCATAGTTTAATTTCTAAACATTCATGATAATTTGAAAAAAATAACGTGTACTTGATTACAAAAAGATACGATATTGTAGTGAGGAGTAATCATTTTCGTTGTATACCCGGGTTTTGTACCGGCATAGACTAATTTCAGTAACATAGGGTGCGAGATCGCTTCAGTTAACTACGATTTGAGCTGTGCCTGCAGAAGGTTTCAGCATGTTTGGATTACTGGTTTTGTATAAGCTTCCGGTGATGTGGATATGGGTTCTACAAGAGAATGGTTGTGTTGGTTTGAGACGGAAAAGGTAGATGGAGGTGGTTATCCAGAGGCGATTGTTGAATTAGGTAACAATCTGCTTGGATAATAAGCTTCTTATATATATACTGATTTAATAACACATTCACGATTATACACAGTATCAACTAGTAATATGCCAAAATATGGATTAACGTCAAACGTTGATCCGTTTTTTCTTCAGTGAGAAGCAGGTTATATTTCATATTATTGAGGTACCATGTAGTTAATTACATTACGTGCTGAATATAGATTTATCTTGCTGGTAATAATCAGATGTCCACCGTTTGACTATTTCAATTTCAGCCTCCCTCAAATCTATCAACCACTTCAGATCATGTTGCCGCCCATAAATCAGTGTGATGAGCACCTAGCTCTGTAACAAGTGCAGTTATGTTATTTGATATGTTATGCAACACGCCTCCACCACTTCAAGGATCAAGAAGACCATTAGAGAAAATGATGTTGCTGCCAAATTTATACAGCGTCATTTTGATATCATGTCCACCAAACACAATGGTAACACAGTTAGACCTTGGTATCACACAATAAGACATAGCACATTGAAATTTGTACGCAGTATAGTCAAAATCATAGGGAGGAAACATGCTCTTTTCCTTGCTTCTAGACATGGCATGATCATCTCTGTACAAGCCTGACAGTCCCAACCACTCTTCAATAAGGATCATCACCAAGGTCGAAGCAACTAGCATTTCCTGTGTAATTATATAATATACTAACTCCAACAAAGATATGATCTAACAAATCTGCTCCATCACAATGATGGTCGATATTTTTGCATGCCTCTTTAATGGGATTAGCATGTAAGGGCATGATAAATTCAAAAGGATATGGATAATCAACCATAGCCAAATAGCTATACGTGGACTCTAACCAATCTGAAAGTTGCTTTGTGTAACTCAATTCATGGCATAACCGGAACTTTTTGCTCAAGCGTGTTAGGCCATCATCTGTTTGTCCTAGAACATCCAATTCACTCCAAGACTTTTTAATAGAATCGAAATAGGATAAGCTTTCACATTTAAAATCATTAGAGACAACATCATAAAAAGTTTCAGGAGGAACAATGTCTTTAAATTGTGATATAGGTGCAAAGGAAGCAAGTGGACCAATAGCAATATATGGATATTTCAACCTCATCCATGCAGCAAGCATTCCACCTATGAACCTCCAAAAAGAACAATGGTACTGTCTTTTGAAGACAATTGTTCTTTGAAATCAATGATAAATGTTGCAAAATCTACAATGGCTTGCTCTGTAGTGAGATATGCTAAAGACTTAGCATCCTTATAGGCTTTCTCTTTGCTCGCATAAGGCATTGACTCTCCATAATAACGATGCTTGATAAAGACGACAAGAGCTGAGAATTTAGGACTGACTTCCTAAATAAACCCTGTATTGGCAGAAAACCACTCGATATCGCCCTCGTTTCCGCAATAGATAAATATTGGGTCATCGGTAGACCAGTTATCGGTGGATCCGAGAAGATATCGGTGTGAGAAGTAAGAAGCAGGAGTAAGCTGAAGTGGTCGAATGTTTGGTTTGTAGTGCTTTATATCGTATCGGTATGGAGGAGAACCATTAAAATATTGATATCGGGAGTGCGGGGAAGATAGTCTAGGGGCGGAGAGAGATAAAAATGATGATGGGAAGAGGAGGATCAGGAAGAAAGAGAGGAGGAGGAAGAGTGGGCACTTCATTTGTTTTCTTCGTTATGTTGATCCTTTGATCAAGGATCCGATACAAAATCAATTTGCTTCTTATATCTACTTGGATAATAAACTATATTGGTTCAAAATGCTGCTTTTCTAGGTATTATTTCGGTAACTCTATATGTATATGAAGATCTACGTATCTCATTTGTCATTTATTTCACCTATGTACAATCATAAGGAGATGTCTTTTCATAAAAAAATTCTACTTTTAGTCTTTACTTATATCTTATTTATTCTGATTCTCAAAAAGTTTCATTATGTTTTGTGCTTATTTCTATCAAAGTACTTCTGTTTTTATCTAAATCTTTATATATAAAAAAAATGTCTTCTTCAATGAAACCCCATCTATACTTGGAGAATGCATTTGATGGATAAGAAATATTGCATATAGTTGCTTGGCCTTTTGCATATTTCATTACTTGTTCTTTTTCTTTCTTTTTTACCCGTTGGTTGATCAACAATATTTTTACTGCCATGTTGTTTCCCATTGTGCATACAGTATATAAGGACATAAATGAAGGGTAACTTATTCATCTTTCCTTTTCTTCCTATGAGTTTACACGCATATGCAAAATTTGCAGCTTGGGTTGATGTTTAATGGAGTAATAGGTCAAATATTTAGATATGATGAACTAATTGAGGGAGGCAGACAACCATGTGATTGGGTGTTGACCATAAGGCCCATTCACAAGTTATTATTTTGGCCATGCGGAAAATGAAAATGGATTTTAGTCTGTCCAGTTTGTGGGAGAAGGATGGATAGTACGAGCACATTGGTCAGACAATTTGTTTGGTTATATCCAAGAATCATAAATCATAGAAGTATATCTTCTAGTTGATTACCTGAAATAAGAAAGTTTTTTTCAATTATTAACTTTAATGAATTTTGGAGTTTAGTAGCAATAGAATTATAGAAAAGATAACTTTGGCAAAATTTGAATACGGGTTTATTTACTGTTGTGCATTTATTTGATGATGGTTTAATGAAAAATGGGTCAATTTAGGTGCGAAATATACTAAATTGGATATCTACCTCTCACATGCAAGTTTGGTTTGAGTACACCTGTTTAAAGAAAGCTCTACCTGGATTCCTATAAAATATATTATATTGTTGATAAATCCTCATGTGACACAGATACTTTCAAAATAAGTGCCTCCACCTCATTAAATAGAAAGAGATATTGATCAATGAATTAAAAATAAGGCAGATAATTCTAAAAAGTATGGTTTTCTACTGGTTTACTTAATTTAGAGTAAACTGGAAGTTTAGCAAGAACTGCATTTCTGTAGTATGACGCAGTTGTTCAAACAAACCATAAAGTTTTAACCATGAAAATAATTGGGTCGAAAAAGGCCTAGAAAATCAGGAATGGTTTGGTTTCAAGGAATTGTTGATGCAATTATGCAATTAACATGGATTCTTGTAGTACTGGATCAAAATTTGTATCTGCAAAATTGTTGATATTTGGATTGGATGTGTTATGTTATGTATGGAAGTCTATATTTGGCGTAGGACCCCAAGCTTAAAATATTGATTTACATATCTTTACTATCAGGAGACCATTTATATTGGATGGATTACACAAATTTTGTTCACGTTCTATATTACATCTTTCACATTAATTTAGGAGTATTGGGTATGTATTTCACCATTTGAACTTATTTTATATGGCATAAGAAGAAGCATAAAGATTCTGGTATAAATATTTTGTTACTTATGTTCCAGTTGATGACAGCACCTATCCAGCGATTGGTAATTCAAAATTTTAGTCTATTTAATTTGGACGGAAATAAAATTAGTGCATATTAGTGATATGTTTTGTTATTGGTTATATATCAGCAACGCTTCTGATTTTGAACTGGTTAAGATCGATAAGAGGAGGCGCATTTGCTAGTTTCTTGAAAAACCAAAAGGAGAAATAACAAAATCCATGGTAAAATTGGTTTTCAAGCAGTAAAAGAGGATTATAAATGGAGCCTTGTTTTTATAATGTTAATTCTTGTGGCAAGTTGGTGTAAGGGCTCTTGGATTATCGGCAAGAGATGCGAAAAACTTTTTGTATATTGCTCCTATGGGAGTATACTTATCTAGAACACAAGTCATGTTCAAGCTTTTTATGTATATTTCCATATCTTGTTTTTGATACTACAAGCATATCACATTTTTACACTCTTTGTAATTGCTGGTTATTTTTTAAGATAGGACTATCCCAATGACAATTATTTTGGTTTGCAGATTATTCTAAAGGTTGTTAAAGAGTATAATAGGCAGGTATGCTTCCTATACTTCTTCCTTATTTTTTTCCCATAACAAGTGCGAACTATATACACCATATATAATGGTTGGTTTAATGAGCATAGGCATCACAATTTCAAACTGTTAGTTGTAGCGGTATTGTAACACCCAGTATTTTAACAACACTAAAAGACGATAAATTAAAGAATAATTAATTTAATATTCATAATTAAGTTAAATGGACTGGGTCATTGCATTCGTCTCGGAATTATGGTCAAAATAGACACCTGGTTTGCGTAAAACGGACATCGTATGAAGAAGTTATTAAGGTTCGAAGCTTGTATACGCATAAGAAGAATATATATATATATGACTAAATAAAGAATTCAAAAATCAGTTCAAAATCGAAAAAAAGATGTGAGCGGGAAATATCCCGCCCTGGGGTGTCGACCCCTCAAAGGGGTGTCGACCCATGGGTCGACCCCATAAGGGGCGGTTGACCCCCCGCGACAGATCTGGGCAGATTATTCTGGCTGACTATGGACTCCTTCTTGACCTGGTTCGTTGGCTTTAGGCTATAAATAAGGCCCCATTTCTCTTGTTTCTCCACACTAAAAATAATGGAGGACTAGATGCTGTCTCTGCCCAAATTGAATCAAACCTTTTCTTCTTCAGCAGTCAACTAGAGTTTAGAGATCTGTGATTCAACATCTGCAACCTTTCTTCTATTTTTCTAGATCCAAACACTGTGAGTCTATGTTAATTTTATATCTAAATAATTAAAGAGTAAATATTGACATGACTACAATTTGGATCTATGCCTGTGACTATGTAAATCATATCAAATCTTCTATAACCTGTTTATCCAAGTTATTCTGACATGACTATGAAACTAGATCTGAACCTATACCTATTTATCTTGTCAGTACCATTGTTTATAGATCTAACTCACTGTTTAGATCACCTCATGCCTGTTCCTATTATGTTTGTGGCTAAATCAGATCTTTTACTAGTTGGATATTCATTGTTTATATCTCCCATGCATGTTTATGAAGCCCCTATTATGTTAGAATCAGTTCTATTGTCACATGTTCATCAGATATGTCCCTATATGCCTATCTTGTCATTATGCCATTATATGTTTATGCCTATTTTTGTGATTCTATGTTCACCTTGTTAATATGATCATTTCTGTCCTTTTCCCTCTATCTTTTCCCTTTTTATTTTTATATAGCCAGGCTACCTTCGAGCCTAGGCATGCCGCTGAAATATGCAAACACGATAAATCGGGGCATAACTTGTAATTGGAATTTTAGGCATAACTTGGATGAAATATATAAATAAGAATTCGGGGACATAAATCAACTTGTGATTAAAGACCTTAATTTGGGGTATATGGTTGATTATGAACATAACTTGGGAAAGGGGCATGAAAACCTATAATGACATAAGAATAATTGGTTAATAATTGAAATGCCTAGAATTACAGTAATTAGAAACTGTAATTGCGCTTAGACACGAGATTGATTACACTTGTGGTGGAAGTCTGCCCGGAACCGACCGGCATATCCAGCGACCACAAGTGTTGATCTAATGTGAGGGGTCTAAGTGCATAAACACGAGACGTGCTAAGACACGGGGTTAAGTCCGACTTGTGGAAGAAGTCTGCCCGGAACCGACCGGCATATCCAGCATCCATGAGTGATAGGCTTAATGTGGGAGGTCTAGCACATTATAACCATAAATGAATATGGTAATGAATTGGAATACTTAACCTAGTTGAATCCATAGGGATTAACATATAACTTGAGTAGTGGTTAAGTAAACTTGTTTGAAACAGTGGGTGGGTTAAGTAAATCTTGGGTGGGTGGGTAATATATATATATATATGGGCCCACAAATTTAACCTGTGGGTTATGCAATCTTTTACTGTGGTATGGCATAACCTGTGGAAAACCTCGCGAGGATGCAAGCGTAAGGGGAAGCTTGTATCATCTTGTGTGTGGGACCTGTTTCAGTCAGTAACCCATATATAGGTATCAAACGAGTATTCAGAATTAGTTCAGAGTCGGGGCACGCTTACTAGGCTGATTGTAAGAGATCGAAATGTGGAGGACGGTGTGGGCGACGCATTCCGACGGGGTCATGTGCGTGCATGGGTCCGGCAGAGGAGGTTTAGACGCCGTGACACCTGTAGATATGGTTGTGCACATCCTGAAAATGAAGGGTTGCCACTTTAGCGAATGATATACCCTATTGTGGGGCCAGCACTGGGTATCTACGGAGTAGGGAGCCGATCGATTAGGGTAGTAATTAGGATACATCAAGACTCCGGTATGTTGGGGAGCCCGTTAATACCCTTAGGGGTAACTCCGGTATGTTGTGCTACTTGTTGATTGTATAGGGTGGAAACCTCTCACTGGAAATACACTTAAGTCTACCATCTTATATTTTTGGGGAACATCTTGTTAATAAGACACTAGTATTGGTGCAGAGAAACCATTAGAGAAGTGTAGTATACTCTATCATGTTTGTCCTGTTTACCTTGTCATACCTTCCTATTATGATGTTATCTCTGTTGTCCACTTTATATGCCTGTCATGATACTTTTACTTATTTATATGCTAAAAGTAACTGGACTCGACAGACTTTACGTCTGACCCATTTTGTTTCCTCTTCTTTTCTTCTGTCCCCCCCCCCCCCACAAGGTTCTCAAGGTGGGAATACTCAAGCTTGATCAGGATTCTGCTTTCATCTTGCTCGGAGCTGCATAGATGTATTGCTTGAGCTCTTATCCTTTCTACTATGGCTATGTATTTGCTTGGGGAATTATATTTCTTTTATTACTATGCTCCGATATTTTAAGTACAAGACATAAATGTTTAAGATGGTATTCTGGGTTTATGTATTTTCAGATTTATGATTTTTTTTAACCATGAAGTTATGCTTTATGATTAATAAAAGTTTTTAATTCCGCTGCTATTTTATATCTGTCTTGTAATGTTTTTGTTTCTGTTTACCTATAACGCTTCACAAAACTTAATGCATTCTCTTAATGAGTGACATTAATGGATGTGGGGTGTCACACTTGGCATCAGAGCTGAAGGTTACTAGATTAGATAAAAGATTTTGAAATTTATTTTCAAACAAGATTTTAAAAGAAAGCATTTTCAAATTGAAAAGACTGTTTTGAAAAACATATTCACCAAAGCCATATGTAGTATCTTTCGTTCCTTTTTCTGAATCCCTTTCCTTTTCTTTTCAGCATGTTTGGGGACCTAATATTCCTAAGGGCGTTACGATACCAGGCTGGTTCCGTAGGCATCTAGAGGCCATGGCACCTGCCGGTGGTCAAGCAGACGTTCCTCCCTCAGCTGCACCCGTCGTACCTCCCCCAGCTGCACCCGTCGTTCCTCCTCCTCCGCATGCAGATAATTTCTCTAAGATCTGCAAAGATTTCTGTGTTATGGGAGGAAAGCCATTCCGTGGAACCAAGACGTTCGTAGAGGCAAGGAATTGGCTCAAAGAGACGGAGGATCTGTTTGGAATTTTTGAAGTGGACGATCGTTGAATGATTCACTTTGCTTCCTAGCTACTAAAAGATGAAGGTAGTTCTGGTGGGAAGTGACGCAAGCAGGGCATCCAGTGGAGACTTGGGATATTTTCGGCAAAGGTTTGAAATGAAGTTTCTTTCTTAAGCTGAGAAAAGCATGCAAATGGAAAGATTTCTGGCACTCAAGCAAAGATGCATGACTGTCAAAGAGTATGTTAACAAATTCAACCAACTAGCAAGATTTGGGTTGGAGCTAGTTGATACTCCGCATAAGAAAGCTTTGCGGTTTGCTAGAAGACTGAATGAACCCCTTTATGGGTTAGCTATGTCTCATATTCCAGTGGGAGCAACTTTTGAAAGTCTTGTTGATATGGCCTTGATGCATGGGAAGATAAAGCTGACAAGAAGGAAGTCAAGGTTGAGGAAACACAAAACAAGAAAGTATGACCCAAGAAGGGACAACAACAACAACAACAAAAGAAAGGTAGAAGGAATGACAAGGATAAGGAAAATAGGAAGTGCCATAATTGCGGACGTGAAGGTCATTTGATAAAGGACTGCAAAATAAGGAAGAATGCTTGCTTCAGCTGTGGAGAGGTCGGACACTTTTCTAAGGAGTGCCCGAAGAAGCAAGGACAAGGTCAAAGGGCAGGAACTTCTAGAGGGCAAGTGCATGCTCTCGCGATTAGTGCTCCAGATTGAGGTAGGAAAGTTTCCGTGGAAGGTTTGATTTCTCTTTCCAATCACCCTTTTAGGACTCTTTTTTATTCTGGCGTTTCGCATTCATTTATATCTGATTCTGTAGTTGAGTCTCTGCACCTTAATACTAGTATGGTAGTGGATCTCATTATTGTCTCAAACCCCATTAGTGGTTCGGTTCATTTTTCCATGATTTTTCGAGGTTTGAGAATATCTGTGTTAGGCGTCGAGTTTGAGTGCGACGCATATGTTCTTGGTTTTATGGGATATGGTCTGATTCTAGGGATGGATTAGCTATCCATGTATGGTGCAATTCTAGATTGTTAGAGGAAGGTCGTTAGACTTTTGACTTGCCATGGGAGGACCCTCGAGATTTCATGTGACCCTAAGGGGTCTGTCATGCTTAGTTTCCTAGAGTCTCTGGATGCATCTATCGATGATCTGCAGTCAGTATCAGTAGTCCATGAGTATTCTGCTGTTTTTGAGGAGGTTCGGGGCTTACCACCGAGGCGCGAGATCGACTTTTGCATATACTTGGTAGACAATGCAAAGCCAATTGCATTACCTGTGCGCCATATGGCTCCAAGAGAAAGGAGGTAGCTTAGTAAGCAAGTAGGGGAGCTACTTGAGAAAGGGTTTATTAGGCGAAGCGTATCTGAATGGGGTGCTCCGGTGGTATTCGCAACTAAGGTGGATGGTTCGCTTCGCTTATGTGTGAATTATAGAGAGTTGAACAAACTCACAAAGAAGAATAGGAACCCACTCCTAAGGATAGATGATTTGTTTGACCAGCTCGTTGAGGCATCAGTTTTCTCTCTGTTAGATTTAGCTACGGGATTTCATCAGTTGAGGGTGGCCGAGGACAGTATAGACAAGACCACTTTTAGGACTCTAGATGGTTTCTTTGAATGGCTCGTTATGTCTTTTGGGTTGACGAACGCACCCGCCTACTTTGTTGATCTGATGAGTAGGTTGTTTCGGGAGTTTCTAAATAAATTTGTCATGGTCTTTGTTGATGATATCTTCATCTTCTCAAAGAGCGAAGAAGAGCATGCCTAACATTTAAGAGAGGTTTTGAAAACTCTGCGTGCGCATCAGCTTAAGGCGAAATTATCCAAATGCCATTTTTGAAGAAAAGAGGTGAGAATTCTAGGGTATTCGGTCTCTAAAGATGGGATATCAGTGATTAATAAGTTATGCTTTATGATTAATAAAAGTTTTTAATTCCGCTGCTATTTTATATCTGTCTTGTAATGTTTTTGTTTCTGTTTACCTATAACGCTTCACAAAACTTAATGCAATCTCTTAATGAGTGACATTAATGGATGTGGGGTGTCACACTTGGCATCAGAGCTGAAGATTACTAGATTAGATAAAAGATTTTGAAATTTATTTTCAAAAAAGATTTTAAAAGAAAGAATTTTCAAATTGAAAAGACTGTTTTGAAAAACATATTCCCCAAAGCCATATGTAGTATCTTTCGGTCCTTTTTCTGAATCCCTTTCCTTTTCTTTTCAGCATGTTTGGGGACCTAATATTCCTGAGGGCGTTACGATACCAGGCTGGTTCCGTAGGCATCTAGAGGCCATGGCACCTACCGGTGGTCAAGCAGACGTTCCTCCCCCAGTTGCACCCATCGTTCCTCCCCCAGCTGCACCCGTCGTTCCTCCCCCAGCTGCACCCGTCGTTCCTCCTCCTCCGCATGCAGATAATTTCTCTAAGATCTGCAAAGATTTCTGTGTTATGGGAGGAAAGTTATTCCGTGGAACCAAGACGTTCGTAGAGGCAAGGAATTGGCTCAAAGAGACGGAGGATCTGTTTGGAATTTTTGAAGTGGACGACCGTTGGAAGATTCACTTTGCTTCCTAGCTACTAAAAGATGAAGGTTGTTCTGGTGGGAAGTGACGCAAGCAGGGCATCCAGTGGAGACTTGGGATATTTTCGGCAAAGGTTTGAAATGAAGTTTCTTTCTTAAGCTGAGAAAAGCATGCAAATGGAAAGATTTCTGGCACTCAAGCAAAGATGCATGACTGTCAAAGAGTATGTTAACAAATTCAACCAACTAGCAAGATTTGGGTTGGAGCTAGTTGATACTCCGCATAAGAAAGCTTTGCGGTTTGCTAGAAGACTGAATGAACCCCTTTATGGGTTAGCTATGTCTCATATTCCAATGGGAGCAACTTTTGAAAGTCTTGTTGATATGGCCTTGATGCATGGGAAGATAAAGCTGACAAGAAGGAAGTCAAGGTTGAGGAAACACAAAACAAGAAAGTATGGCCCAAGAAGGGACAACAACAACAACAAAAGAAAGGTGGAAGGAATGACAAGGATAAGGAAAATAGGAAGTGCCAAAATTGCGGACGTGAGGGTCATTTGATCAAGGACTGCAAAATAAGGAAGAATGCTTGCTTCAGTTGTGGAGAGGTCGGACACTTTTCTAAGGAGTGCCCGAAGAAGCAAGGACAAGGTCAATGGGCAGGAACTTCTAGAGGGCAAGTGCATGCTCTCGCGATTAGTGCTCCAGATTGAGGTAGGAAAGTTTCCGTGGAAGGTTTGATTTCTCTTTCCAATCACCCTTTTAGGACTCTTTTGATTCTGGCGCTTCGCATTCATTTATATCTGATTCTGTGGTTGAGTCTCTACACCTTAATACTAGTATGGTAGTGGATCTCATTGTTGTCTCAAACCCCATTAGTGGTTCGGTTCATTTTTCCATGATTTGTCGAGGTTTGAGAATATTTGTGTTAGGCGTCGAGTTTGAGTGCGACGCATATGTTCTTGGTTTTATGGGATATGTTCTGATTCTAGGGATGGATTAGCTATCCATGTATGGTGCAATTCTAGATTGTTAGAGGAAGGTCGTTAGACTTTTGACTTTCCATGGGAGGACCCTCGAGATTTCATGTGACCCTAAGGGGTCTGTCATGCTTAGTTTCCTAGAGTCTCTGGATGCATCTATCGATGATCTACAGTCAGTATCAGTAGTCCATGAGTATTCTGCTGTTTTTGAGGAGGTTCGGGGCTTACCACCGAGGCGCGAGATCGACTTTTGCATATACTTGGTAGACAATGCAAAGCCAATTGCATTACCTGTGCGCCATATGGCTCCAAGAGAAAGGAGGTAGCTTAGTAAGCAAGTAGGGGAGCTACTTGAGAAAGGGTTTATTAGGCGAAGCGTATCTGAATGGGGTGCTCCGGTGGTATTCGCAACTAAGGTGGATGGTTCGCTTCGCTTATGTGTGAATTATAGAGAGTTGAACAAACTCACAAAGAAGAATAGGAACCCACTCCTAAGGATAGATGATTTGTTTGACCAGCTCGTTGAGGCATCAGTTTTCTCTCTGTTAGATTTAGCTACGGGATTTCATCAGTTGAGGGTGGCCGAGGACAGTATAGACAAGACCACTTTTAGGACTCTAGATGGTTTCTTTGAATGGCTCGTTATGTCTTTTGGGTTGACGAACGCACCCGCCTACTTTGTTGATCTGATGAGTAGGTTGTTTCGGGAGTTTCTAAATAAATTTGTCATGGTCTTTGTTGATGATATCTTCATCTTCTCAAAGAGCGAAGAAGAGCATGCCTAACATTTAAGAGAGGTTTTGAAAACTCTGCGTGCGCATCAGCTTAAGGCGAAATTATCCAAATGCCATTTTTGAAGAAAAGAGGTGAGAATTCTAGGGTATTCGGTCTCTAAAGATGGGATATCAGTGATTAATAAGTTATGCTTTATGATTAATAAAAGTTTTTAATTCCGCTGCTATTTTATATCTGTCTTGTAATGTTTTTGTTTCCGTTTACCTATAACGCTTCACAAAACTTAATGCAATCTCTTAATGAGTGACATTAATGGATGTGGGGTGTCACACTTGGCATCAGAGCTGAAGATTACTAGATTAGATAAAAGATTTTGAAATTTATTTTCAAAAAAGATTTTAAAAGAAAGCATTTTCAAATTGAAAAGACTGTTTTGAAAAACATATTCCCCAAAGCCATATGTAGTATCTTTCGGTCCTTTTTCTGAATCCCTTTCCTTTTCTTTTCAGCATGTTTGGGGACCTAATATTCCTGAGGGCGTTACGATACCAGGCTGGTTCCGTAGGCATCTAGAGGCCATGGCACCTACCGGTGGTCAAGCAGACGTTCCTCCCCCAGTTGCACCCATCTTTCCTCCCCCAGCTGCACCCGTCGTTCCTCCCCCAGCTGCACCCGTCGTTCCTCCTCCTCCGCATGCAGATAATTTCTCTAAGATCTGCAAAGATTTCTGTGTTATGGGAGGAAAGCCATTCCGTGGAACCAAGACGTTCGTAGAGGCAAGGAATTGGCTCAAAGAGACGGAGGATCTGTTTGGAATTTTTGAAGTGGACGACCGTTGGAAGATTCACTTTGCTTCCTAGCTACTAAAAGATGAAGGTTGTTCTGGTGGGAAGTGACGCAAGCAGGGCATCCAGTGGAGACTTGGGATATTTTCGGCAAAGGTTTGAAATGAAGTTTCTTTCTCAAGCTGAGAAAAGCATGCAAACGGAAAGATTTCTGGCACTCAAGCAAAGATGCATGACTGTCAAAGAGTACGTTAACAAATTCAACCAACTAGCAAGATTTGGGTTGGAGCTAGTGCATACTCCACATAAGAAAGCTTTGTGGTTTGCTAGAAGACTGAATGAACCCCTTTATTGGTTAGCTATGTCTCATATTCCAATGGGAGCAACTTTTGAAAGTCTTGTTGATATGGCCTTGATGCATGGGAAGATAAAGCTGACAAGAAGGAAGTCAAGGTTGAGGAAACACAAAACAAGAAAGTATGGCCCAAGAAGGGACAACAACAACAACAACAAAAGAAAGGTGGAAGGAATGACAAGGATAAGGAAAATAGGAAGTGCCAAAATTGCGGACGTGAGGGTCATTTGATCAAGGACTGCAAAATAAGGAAGAATGCTTGCTTCAGTTGTGGAGAGGTCGGGCATTTTTCTAAGGAGTGCCCGAAGAAGCAAGGACAAGGTCAATGGGCAAGAACTTCTAGAGGGCAAGTGCATGCTCTCGCGATTAGTGCTCCAGATTGAGGTAGGAAAGTTTCCGTGGAAGGTTTGATTTCTCTTTCCAATCACCCTTTTAGGACTCTTTTGATTCTGGCGCTTCGCATTCATTTATATCTGATTCTGTGGTTGAGTCTCTACACCTTAATACTAGTATGGTAGTGGATCACATTGTTGTCTCAAACCCCATTAGTGGTTCGGTTCATTTTTCCATGATTTGTCGAGGTTTGAGAATATCTGTGTTAGGCGTCGAGTTTGAGTGTGACGCATATGTTCTTGGTTTTATGGGCTATGGTCAGATTCTAGGGATGGATTAGCTATCCAGGTATGGTGCCATTCTAGATTGTTAGAGGAAGGTCGTTAGACTTTTGACTTGCCATAGGAGGACCCTCGAGATTTCATGTGACCCTAAGGGGTCTGTCATGCTTAGTTTCCTAGAGTCTCTGGATGCATCTATCGATGATCTGCAATCAGTATCAGTAGTCCATGAGTATTCTGGTGTTTTTGAGGAGGTTCGGGGCTTACCACCGAGGCGCGAGATCGACTTTTGCATATACTTGGTAGACAATGCAAAGCCAATTGCATTACATGTGGGCCATATGGCTCCAAGAGAAAGGAGGGAGCTTAGTAAGCAAGCAAGGGAGCTACTTGAGAAAGGGTTTATTAGGCGAAGCATATCTGAATGGGGTGCTCCGGTGGTATTTGCAACTAAGGCGGATGGTTCGCTTCGCTTATGTGTGAATTATAGAGAGTTGAACAAACTCACAAAGAAGAATAGGAACCCACTCCTAAGGATAGATGATCTGTTTGACCAGCTCGTTGGGGCATCAGTTTTCTCTCTATTAGATTTAGCTACGGGATTTCATCAGTTGAGGGTGGCCGAGGACAGTATAGACAAGACCGCTTTTAGGATTCTAGATGGTTTCTTTGAATGGCTCGTTATGTCTTTTGGGTTGACGAACGCACCCGCCTACTTTGTTGATCTGATGAGTAGGTTGTTTCGGGAGTTTCTAAATAAATTTGTCATGGTCTTTGTTGATTATATCTTCATCTTCTCAAAGAGCGAGGAAGAGAATGCCTAACATTTAAGAGAGATTTTGAAAACTCTGTGTGTGCATCATCTTAAGGCAAAATTCTCCAAATGCCGTTTTTGAAGAAAAGAGGTGAGAATTCTAGGGTATTCGGTCTCTAAAGATGGGATAGCAGTGGATCCCGCAAAGGTAGTTGCAGTTCAAGATTGGAAAATTCCTGAGAATGCAATGGAAGTGAGAAGCTTTCTTGGAATGGCAGGCTATTATAGGAAGTTCATTAAGGACTTCACAAAGATATCATCCTCGCTCACCAGGCTGACAAAGAAGAATCTGACGTTTTAATGGGATATAGATTGTGATGTTGCTTTCCAGCGATTTAAGAGGGCTCTGACAACAGCCCCATTCTTGACCTATCCCAACGGAAACAAAGTGTTCACAGTTTACACTAATGCATGTGGTACATGGCTTGGTGCGGTTCTAATGCAAGAGGGAAGGGTAGTATGTTATGGGGGTAGACAGTTAAGGGTTCATGAGAAGAACTACCCTACCCATGAATTAGAGCTAGCTGCCATAGTATTCTCGCTTAAGACGTGACTTCATTATTTTCTTAGAGAGAAGTTCGAGTTGTACACCGATCATAAATCTCTTAAGTACTTGTTCTCGCAGAAGGATCTTAATTTAAGGTAACAAAGGTGGATGGAGATCCTAGACTCTTATGACCTCGAGATTGCTTATACCCCTGGCAAGGGTAATATGGTGGCAGATGCACTGAGTAGGAAGAGGATGGCCTTAAGTCCTCTGTTTGTGGAAAGGAAAAGCTTGGAGTTTATATCGGCTTTTGACTTTAAACCCTCCACCGAGTTTTTGTTTGGCTTATTTGCATCACTGGAAGTGCGACCTACTCTTATGGATCAGATAGGAGCTTCACAGCGAAAGGATTCACATATTTTAGACATCTTGGATAGGCTTAGTAAAGGGGAGACTTCTCGCCACTTCAGTAGATATTCCATAGATTATAAAGGTTGGTTTCGACGAGATGGGAGGCTTTGTGTTCCCCAAAGCGGGAGTCTTTTGAAGAGAGTCCTAGAGGAAGCCCATCATTCTAAAATGACTATTCATCCAGGTGGCGATAAGATGTATAAGGATATGAAGAGGGTTTTCTTTTGGGCTGGGATGAAGAAATATGTGGCGTAATTTTTTTCTCAACGTTTGGTTTGCCAGCAAGTTAAAGCTGAGCAAAAGAAGCCCAGTGGTTTACTTCAACCTTTGGAGGTCCCGCGGTGGAAGTGGGAGAGTGTCACTATGCATTTCATAGATGGTTTGCCTATATCAAAGAACGGCAATACCAGTATTTGGTTTGTAGTAGACAGACTTACTAAAAGCGCTCATTTCATTCCAGTTAAGAGTAAGAGGACAACAGCAAGGTTGGCAGCAGTTTACGTTCGTGAGATAGTCTGTCTTCATGGAGTACCTTCCAGCATCGTAAGTGATCATGACCCCATTTTCACCAGTGAATTTTGGAAGAGCTTGCAGGAAGCATTAGGTACACAGTTGTGTTTGAGCACCACTTATCACTCTTAGAACGATGGACAGACAGAAAGGGTGAAAAGAGTTCTTGAGGATCTTTTAAGGCTGTGTATCCTAGACTTCAGAGGGACTTAGGAAGAGCATCTTCCTTTAGTGGAGTTCGCTTACAACAATAGTTATCAAGCTAGTATTGGCATGGCACCCTTCAAAACATTGTATGTATGACCCTATAGATCACCAACTTGTTGGTGGGAGTCTACAGAAAGACTTCTACTTGGACCAGATATGATTAGAGAAACATCCGAGAAGATTGATCTTATTGGACGGTGAATGAAGATAGCTCAGGATAGGCAGAAGTCCAACGCAGACAAGAGAAGGACTGACATTGAACTTTAGGTGGGAGACATGGTTTTCATTAAGGTGTCACCTTTGAAGAATGTGGTTCGGTTTGGATCGGTAGGGAAATTGGCACCAAGATTCGTAGGACCATTTCCCATAATAGAAAGGATTGGCCAAATGGCCTATAGAGTAAAGCTACCAGCGAGACTGTCCAGTGTTCATGATGTTTTAACTTTTCTCATTTGCGTAAGTGCTTGCATGATACTGCAAAAGTAGTTGAGCCGAGTATATTGGAAGAAGTAGAGGTGGAATGGGAGGCGACAGTTAGGCGAGTTCCTACCCGTATTCTTGGATCAAAATTAAAAAGTTACGCAACCGAGAAGTCAAGTTAATGAAGGTTCAGCGGGAGGATAACCTGGAAGATGTAACTTGGCAGACCGAAGTCAAGATTCATGCTTCGTACCCTTTTCTTTCCGAGGGTATGTTCTTAACTTCCTTTCCAAATATTTTATTTATACTTCTTTCTATCATTTGAGCATATCCTATCGATCGAATCTTCGACCTTTTAGTTAGGAAACCCATGGATGTAAACATGTGTTTGAAAACATGTTATGTTTGATGGATACAAGTGGATGCAAGTGTTTGCTAGTGGTTGCTTGTGGATGCATATACACACACATTAGGCACTAGATCGGCTCAATCACTCTCGTACTGCATATGGATGTATGTGCATTTTTTCTTTTTATGTATGGAAATAGATGTATCATCATATGGATGTTTCATTTGGAAGGATGATTGTGCACACATATAGAACTTACAAGTCATAATAGGATTATTTGCATACATGTTGGATTCATGACGCTAACATACATTGCATTAAGGAGGTCGACTGAATCAATAGAACGCCTGATCTTTGCATTAGTATTGTGACATATACACGCACCTTTGCATATGTTCATATAAGCATTACAAATCTTTTAAGGACAATGGATGCCTGTGATTGGTGGATGTTAGGATATACATTCTTCTTAACTTGGAGATTTCAGGGACGAAATCCTTTGAGCAGGGGAGAATCTAACACCTCACATTTTAACAACGCTAAAAGATGATAAATTAAAGAATAATTAATTTAATATTCAAAATTAAGTGAAACAGACTGCGCCTTTGCATTCATCTCGAACTCTGGTCAAAATAGACACCTGGTTTGCGTAAAACGGACACAGTATAAAGAAGTTATTAAGGTTCGAAGTTTGTATACGCATAAGAAGAATATATATAATGAAATACATAATTCAAAAATCGAAAAAAAGAGGTAAGCGGGAAATCTCCCGCCCTTGGGTGTCAACCCCTCAAGGGGGTATCGACCCATCGATAGACCCCCCCCTACGACAGATCTGGGCAGATTATTATGGCTGAATGTGAACTCCTTTCTTGACCTGGTTCGTTGGCTTTAGGATATAAATAAGACCTCATTTCTCTTGTTTCTCCACACTAAAAATAATGGAGGACTAGATGTTGTCTTTGTCCAGATTGAATCAAACCTTTTCTTCTTCAGCAGTCAACTAGAGTTTAGAGATCTGTGATTCAACATTCGCAACCTTTCTTCTATTTTTCTAGATCCAAACACTGTGAGTCTATATTAATTTTAGATCTAAATAACTAAAAGTAAATATTGACATGACTATAATTTGGATCTATGCCTGTTACTATGTGAATAATATCAGATCTACTATAACCTATTTATCCAAGTTATTCTGACATGACCTATACCTATTTATCGTGTCAGATCTGCCATTGTTTAAAGATCTAATTCACTGTTTAGATCTTCTCATGCATGTTGCTATTATGTTTGTGGCTAAATATGATCTGTTACTAGTTGGATATTCATTTTTAGATCTCATCATGCTTGTTTATGATGTCCCTATTATGTTAGAATTGGTTCTATTGTCGCATGTTCATCAGATCTGTCTCTATATGCCTATCTTGTCATTATGTCATTATATGTTTATGCCTATTTCTGCCATTCTATGTTCACCTTGTTAGTATGATCATTTCTATCCTCTTCCCTTTATCTTTTCCCTTTTTTTTATATCCAGGCTACCATCGAGCCTAGGCATGCCACTGAAATATGCTAACTCGTTAAATTGGGAACGAGGGGAAAACGATAAAATTGGGGCATAACTTGTAATTGGAATTTTAGGCATAACTTGGATGAAATATATGAACATGAATTTTGGGACATAAATCAACTTATGATTAAAGACCTTAATTTAGGGTATATGGTTCATTATGAACATAACTTGGGAAAGGGTCATGAAAACCTACAACGACATAGGAATAATTGGTTAATAATTGAAATGCCTAGAATTACAGTAATTAGAAATTGTAACCGCGCTTAGACACGAGGTTAGATTACACTTGTGGTGGAAGTCTGCCCGGAACCGACCGGCATATCCAGCGACCACAAGTGGTGAATCTAATGTGAGGGGGTCTAAGTGCACAAACACGAGACGTGCTAAGACACGAGGTTAAGTCCGACTTGTGGAAGAAGTCTGCCCGGAACCGACCGGCATATCCAGCATCCACAAGTGATAGGCTTAATGTGGGAGGTCTAGCACATTATAACCATAAATGAATATGGTAATGAATTGGAATTCTCAACCTAGTTGAATCCATTGTGATTAACATAAAACTTGAGTAAGGGTTAAGTAAACTTGTTTGAAACAGTCGGTAGGTTAAGTAAATCTTGGGTGGGTGGGTAATATTTATATATGTAGGCCCACAAACTTAACCTGTGGGGTTATGCAATCTTTTACTCTGGTATGGCATAACCTATGGAAAACCTAGTGGGGATGCAAGCGTTGGGGGAATCTTATATCATCTTGTGTGTGGGACCCGTTTCAGTCAGTAACTCATATATAGGTATCAGACGAGTACTCTGAACTAGGTCGGAGTCGGGGCACGCTTACTGGGCTGATTGTAAGAGATCCAAACGTGATGGACGGTGTGGGCGGCGCATTCCGACGGGGTCATGTGCATGCATGGGTCCGGCAGAGGAGATTTAGACACCGTGACACCTGTAGATATCGTTGTGCACATCTTGAAAACGAAGGGTTGCCACTTTAGGGAGTGATACACCCTTTTGTGAGGCCAGCACTGGCTATCTACGGAGTAGGGAGCCAATCAATTAGGGTAGTAATTAGGGTACATCTAGACTCTGGTATGTTGGGGAGCCCGTTAATACCCTTTGGGGTAACTTTGGTATGTTGTGCTACTTGTTGATTGTATGGGGTGAAAACCTCTCACTAGACATACACCTAAGTCTACCATCTTATAGTTGTTGGGGATCATCTTGTTAATAAGACACTAGTATTGGTGCAGAGAAACCATTAGAGAAGCATAGTGTGCACTATCATGGTTGTCCTGTTTACCTTGTCATACCTACCTATTATGATGTTATCTCTCTTGTCCACTTTATATGCATGTCACGATACTTTTACTTATATGCTAAAAGTAACTGAACTCGCTAGACTTTATGTCTGACCCATTTTGTTTCCTCTTCTTTTCTTCCGTTCCCCCCTAAGGTTCTCAAGGTGGGAATACTCAAGCTTGATCAGGATTCTGCTTTAATCTTGCTTGGAGCTGCATAGATGTATTGCTCGAGCTCTTATCCTTTCTACTATGGCTATGTTTTTGTTTAGGGAATTATATTTCTTTTATTACTATACTCCGGTATTTTAAGTACCAGACAGAAATGTTTAAGATGATGTACTGGGTTTAAGTATTTTCATACTCATGATGTTTTGAACCACGAAGTTATGCTTTAGTTTAATAAAAGTTTTTAATTCCGCAGCTATTTTATATCTGTCGTGTAATGTTTCTGTTTCTGTTTACCTATAATGCTTCACGAAACTTAATGCATTCTCTTAATGAGTGACATTAACGGACGTGGGGTGTCACAGGTATAAATTGTATACATCTTCTTATTTTAAGCATTTGGCTGAGAAGATGAATGCATGCTTGTAGTAGATTTACCTCACCAATATTACCGGAATGAATATACTGAAAATTACAAAAGGAAAAAAGGGCAGGTCAATGCAAATTGAAGAAAAGAAATTGATACATATGGATGGGGGTGTAATTTGACTAGATTGACCTCATCCATATTAGTGATTTGCTGAATTGAGGGGGCCTGAATAAAAACTAACAATAGAGGATTATTGGTTTCATTTTACCGCAGTGAAGCATGCATCTTTATTATCAGTGTCTACCACGTTATCCTTTTCCTTCGGGTAACATTCTATTTTAGATTATGAAAATATTAAGTTCTCAACCTGAGCTATGTATATATTGCTATCAGATTGCATATTTGATGTGTTGTTTAGCTAATGTTGGTTGTATGTTGTCTTCTGTTTATCCTTACGTTTGTCTGCTTTATTGGACCCAAGTATTAACAACTTTTATTTATTGTGAAGCTTTGTTAAGGTGAGTCATTTTTGCATTTAAATTTTAACACAACGAAACTAAAAAGAAATATTCTGATATGATGGGAAAGTTCACACTCTTTAACCATAAGTGAAATGTAAAATAGTAAAATATATATATATATTTTTATTACCATATCAATTAATAGTTTGTTGATGTGACCTTGATGTTTTCCATGGTCCTAAGGAAAAATTGGAATTCAACTTAAGACTACTTTATTAGATATCCATCTATTTTCAATGCTACTTTATTAGATATTAAATTAGAAGTTCCTTAACCTTATTTTAAGATAGTTATTCAACTTAAAACTATAAGTCCTGACGTTATTAATGGGTTAAAGGTTAGTTATTTATAACATGAAGTACAAAGCTTGATATGTATAAATTGCCATTTCTATAAGCTACAATACTGTTTGACTTAGTTTTACATGCACTGACAGAACAAATTTCCCCATCTGACAAATACAAACCATTTATAAAATGTGTAATGATCCGGATTTTTCGGAACCATCAAAAATGCAGAAATATCCGTCCGCTCTAAAACTACTAATGAAAACTACCAACTTGCTACATAATATTTGATAAATATTTGACACTACTAAATGTAAAGGATGCAATTTTTGATTAATAAACTATCAGACATATTAGTACACTATGTATGCTATAATATAAGAGAATTTAAACAAATAAATTTACCGTTGTATAACTCTAATGAGATAGACAACAATAACCACTCCTGCAAACTCAACAAACAAGTCAAACGCGGAATAATATAGTAAGCAGAAAAGATATAATATCTCAAGATATATAACAAGTAACAAAAAGAAAAGGGTTATGTTATTTTTTTGGGGCTGCATCACTACCACTTATGACTGCCTACATACCCTTATCTAATTGGGTACCAATTAGATACAGGATCAATCCAATGTCGTTCTCCTATTCACAAATAGGACTCATGGAGCCTACGACGTACAAACAACAGTGCAAATCCTAAACTACCCTTTAGGCTTAATCTTCAAGTTCAGATTTATAAAATCTAATCAACCTTATTATTTTCAAAATCCATTCTTCTCGAAATTAATCCATTCGATATTAAAATCCCGATTTCAATTCAAATCATTGAAATAATATATTCCTTTTATATCAAATCATACTTCACTTCGAGATTTAAAATCAAATCACTTATGAAAATCTTAAATATCTATAATACAAGCATATCAACAAATATGCCACCAGATCGGGAGGTTTCTCCCAATAACAAGGCCACTGGGTAATATCCACCAACATAAATAAGTAATATTGACTCTCCAACATTCCAAAGTAGACTACCTTCAAGGGTCTTCTAAACCCCATACCTAATTTTTAGTCATGGGTTACCCGAATCTCGGTAACACAACAAATCATATAGTATCGCGAAGTGATAAATCGTTTCACAATAATAATCACAAATATCTTCAAATCATAGAATTGTTGTCTTTCTAAATCATTTCAAACAACGGGATTTAAGCCATCGAGATTCTCTTTGTTTATAAAACATCGTTTTATAAACCATTTATTATCTTCCGAATATTTATTTCGAAATATTTTCTATTTCTTTGAAATCAAACATTTCATTTCATATTGTTTTATGAAAACAATCTTTCAAAATCATTCATTTCAATTTACATTTATACATTAAATGAATCAATATTGGCGTTAAACATCTTTCAATCAAATCGTGAAATAAATCACAAGGCGTTAGCATACAAATATTTTCTACCCAACCCAATGCTAAATATAAAAGCATACTTTCTCATAAACTAGTCGAGCGTAAATCACACATCCAATCAAACATTAATAACTAATGATAAATGATAATCAAAAAAACAATATTTATCATTATTCGTAAACTTAACTCATTTCTGACATTATCAACTTAATTATTCCTCGTTCAAGAGTGGAGCCAGGTAAGTTAAGAGCACTGGATGTATATCACCCCTTGCCTAGACACCTCATTCTTGAATCTCACAAATAGATAAGCCTACTCGTCGGCTTATTAGAGTTATGCTCTTTAGATTACTTTTCAGTTTAGTAATTAACAAGATATGTTTAAGAGAGCAATAGAAGTTATGCTACATAATATAAAGTTGACATTTGCTTTCAAAAGCAAGAGGGGTCTAAAGTTAATAACTTTATTTAGTTAATGTCACTTTAACTTTATACTTCAAACATAACACATATATAAACGGTATATAACTAAGAGATAACTTATATTCGTACCTAACCAAGCACAAAGCCATAAGAATAAAAGAACCACTTCCTTTCATTACCACTAGCCTAAAGATCCAATCTTTATCACTTCTAAACCAAGCTGATGCCTCTCCTCCTCCTCCACCATTACTCATGGCTCCTCCTTGGAACCACTGCTTCCTCTCATCTTTCCCCACTTCTTACTTGCTAATCATGCTTTCCATGATGTCTTAGGCCCAAAGCCAAAGTTTAAAAGAGATCAGAGAAGATTTGATTAAGATATGAGGAAGTTAGAGAGTAATTAGTGGATTAGTGCTTAAGTACTTCCACCATTTTAACCCTCCTACTTCACTCAGTAAGATGCCATTAAAATAACTTAGGAAGAAGAAAATGAATAAAAGAAATTGTGTGTATATTCCTAAGGGTATGCCTCCATTTATATAGCCTTAGGAATGTGAATGGGAAAAGACCAAAACGCCCTTAAAAACCTAATGCATTAATGAGTGATAAGATGTGTGTAAGGTGATGTGAGAGGTGTGCAAGTTGATGTGAAAGGTGTGCAAGTTGATGGTAAGTTTTCTTTTTCAAAACTTAAGGATTAAGCTTCCATTTGTATACATATAAGGAGCTTATATACATACACTTAGGATATTTTCTAAAACATTGATGTGACTAATTATGCATATATATATATATGTATGTGTGTGTATATATATATATATATATATATGTGTGTGTGTGTGTGTATATGTATGTGCACATATATAAATGTACCAAACAACGTTGCAATGATCTGTAACAACTTCCGTTCAACGATAAGTTGTTAATCCGAACATCAAAACTCAATCATATTTTTAGCTCTTTATCAAATTATTTGTTTAACTAAATAAAATTTGAAATAAATTCCTTACCTTATTTAAATAATAAAACAAGCATATTAAATCATAAAACACTTATATAATTATATTTCAATACCCAAAAAACAAAAACTTTCCTTAAATGCTCATTTTTTTAAAATGATGACCTCATCAATATAGTTACCCATAAATATTAAAAATATTTTTATTTGCTAATTACTTCCCTAATGATTAATTACATATTCACTAAAATTTTCAATAGCTTTTATTGAGAGAATGGCCCTTTATCGATAAAACGATTTTCGATCATTTTTTCAATATTTTTCCAGAAGTATATTTTTGAAAGCATTTTTCCAAAACAAGTTTACTATCATTAATCACTAATTAAATGATATTTAAAAAGATTATAAAATCATATTTATACCATATAACAATATTCTAAACCGTTACGATATTTGAAGATAAAGTATTCAAATTTCCAGGTCTTTACATTCTCCCCCACTTAAAATATTTTGTCTTCGAAATTGCAAGAACAGGAAAATGTAACCAAAAGATAACAATCAAGTTAAGTGAAGCACACCAAAAGTAATTCAACCCATATCTCCGGTCGGAGGTACGATGCCTTATCCTATTCATTAATATATATCAAACTAAGGTAGTTTCATTTATAATTCCTAGGTTGAATTAATAAACTAGACGAATTTTCCTTAGGCACCTAACCAAGCTCTTGAAATTGGATAAAATACCGTATTATCATCGATTGGAATGGATGGTGAGTTTAACTCACACTTATTGCTATACTATTGTACCATTAATAGTGTTGACTGTTTATTTACATATTTATATGTGTACTTGATTGTTTGGGTGATTTACTATTTTATTGATGGTTGTCGATATATTTAATTCCCGTCCATGAACGGATGATCCTTTGACACTACTTGTGTTAGCAGAAGATTTGTCTTATATGAATTAGCTAGTATTGAACTGTATTACATATATATGTGTGTGTGTGTGTGTGTGTGTGTGTGTGTGTGTGTATGTGTGTGTGTGTTTTGATATATAAGTTGTGATGTGGGGGGACAGGTTGGAGGAATCCAATAGGATTCCTCAATATGATTATTACCATATTTATATTCATATGTTGTATTATGAATTGATTATGTGTTAAACCTGACTATGGACCCCATTGATTATATAACATTGTTATATGTGAAATTGTCGTAAAGTGAATATATTATTTTATATAATATATTGAGTTTGTCTATTTCACACAATTCGGTGTGTTTGGCATAGCTGGACTGAATTGGAATAATACGGATTGGAACGGGAATTGGGAAGTGAATTTGAATGGTTCTGAAATATAAAACATACTTTAAATCCTTTTTAATTACTTTTCTTAAAACCAATTTTCAAGTTATTCTTACTATGTATATATATACATCTTAACCTTTTTAAGTTCTTTTATTTAAAATCTATTTTAAGCTATTTTACATTACATATATTTTGGAACCAATTGAGCTGTTTTACAAGATTAGGAAATGATTTTGATTATAACAAACCTGTTATAATCAATGGTTTAGAAATCACTAGTATTTCACCGTGTCGAATATTTATCGATATTTACTTCTTTAAAGGAATATTTTAAAAACGTAAATAAATATAGAAATGGTTTTGGGCTTACCGCGGCAATATGTTATTTACATTCGTCTTTAACCCTCTTTGATTATATCATCGAAGTTAATATAATCAAATATTTAAACGAACGTTTAAAGATGATTATAAAAAGGAATTGTTTTGGGTTTGCTGTAAACAGTGTTTAAGCAACACTTTTTTTTAAACCTATGGAATATAGTTAAACTGTAATTATACTGTTTAACCGTTTTGAATATACTTAGATCTTTGAATAATGGATTTTTAAAGATAGCAACAAGTATAGAAATCTTTCAGGATAAAGATGATGAATAAAATGTTTAACTTATAAAAGCGAAGAGGTTATTTATTTAACAGTGATTTTAACCTCTTTCATTATACTTTAAAGAAAGGAAATCTTAGGATTGAATTGTAGATATACTTATACCGAAGGGATAAGTACATGAATAAGTTTTGAAATATTGAAGTTAGAAAGGAAATCTTGAAAATGATATGTGATTATATTTATACCGGAGGGTTAAGTATATTAAAACCTTTTTAAATGTTTAAGACTAAAGGGATAGCGAATTAGTAGAATATATACATATAAACCTTATATATATATATATATATATAACTTAAATATATACACTAGTATATAAAGGAATATTAATCGAGTATGAGTTATTGATTAATAAATGAAGTCGTATAGACAAATGAAGTTTTATTAGTTAAAAGGAGTTTTACTAATAAAGAAGTTTTAATCAATGAAAGATTAATTAAATGGTAAAGGGATTAGAAGCTATTTATACAAGTTAATCGTGCTTTGACTTTTATCATGCTATATGACTTGATAATGATTAGGCTATTTATCATGCTTCGTGACCTTGATAGTGCCTTGGATGTTTATTCAGTTGTTATGGAAATTAAGCAAGGCTGTTTTCCATATTCAATCGTCTTTTGTGTGAATCGATAGTCGATTAATCGACTATAAAACTTGACCTTAAATCTAGCGACTGGTTTTGAGAAGACAAGGATTGATAAGTGTTCTACTTATTAAAAACCACTTCAAAACTAGTATACGGGTTCTATGTTTTGGAAGCGGTTGTGAAGTGAAAGCTATGTGGAGATTCGAGATCTGTTGAGATGCTCAAACACGTATAGTGATTCTAAGATCTATGAAGGAATCTACGTGTGATTCCAAGATTTAGTGATGTATTGGGATCCATGTGTGATTCTGAGATCTATGAAGGAATCTATGTGTGACTCCAAGATCTATTGAGCTGTGGGATTCCAACTGGGAATTCTTGTTCTGTTCGAGTGATGAAGACACATGTGAAAGATGCCGAACGAAACCTCGACATCGGAAATGTCTAAAAATAGAGTAGGAGTACAATCTGGGGTTTTCTAACCTATGGAAGGATATATTGACTCCATATCTAGTGTATGCTTATTATCGAATCGTCGAGGGAGCTCTTTGAAGTTGCGTGGGGGAGTTGGGTATATTTGGTTCCACATGGTGCACTTCGGCGTTTTCGTGCATGGGCCAGTTGTGTTTACCTTATGGTGTATTTTATCTAGAGATATACGACGCTCAGAGGTACTTCTGACCCTTGTGCATGGAGTTTGGATCTTTATTAAGAGATCTCCGATGGAAAATCCAATATGCGAACGTGATTTATCGGTTTGTTGGTACACATAATAATTGTCGAATGTAACCAATGTAACCATTCCTTCTATGTTAATTTATTTATGTGCTACACCCTAAACATTATCTATTATATAATTATACTTCTCTTAATAAATGGTTGGGTGTTATTGAGGGATAACCATTACAGACATGCGTATGGCCTCAGATTGTATTGATATGTGTTACTTAAATGTTGAGTTATCTCACGCGGTTGCCTAGCCTGATCCGGGTGTTATTTTACGGTAATGCTCAGGTCAGACCAAGTATATTTACATATTGGACTTGGATTGCTCTAGAGCTTCAGAAGGGGAATTGGTGACAAGACATATATTCGTATTCTTTTAATTATTCTGCTGTGTATATTGTTATATGTATCAGCAATTGTAAGGATAGGTTGTTATACTATTCAGGCTGATTCATTGTGTGCTCTGATTGATTTATGTATTTATTTAAAGTTTTTTCGCTTTTTGTAAAAAAGCGCTAGTATTATTATAGATTATTCGTTCGGTTGTGAGATTCTGTTCTATATCTTCTTTCTTCTATTCTTCTATCTCATTTCCTTTCCCCTAACTATCAGACTTTCTGGTACTTGATTTGAGATACATGAATACAAAGGATGTATTAGTGTTGATTTTTGAGAGCCGAAAAGTCGGGTCATTACAAAATGGCTTCTCAGGGTTAAAGGTTAGATAGTATATAAATGGAGATAGGACAAACTATTATGTTTAGGCATTGCCTTAATTTTGAAAATGGCTTCTCAGGGTAGGAAAATTAGAATTTGGGGGCAGGGCTATAAGTCTATAACAAAATTAGAAACTGGGATGGGATAACAACAACCGACTAATACTATGTTTTCAATTTTAATATAATGAAATGGTAATAACAGTTGACTAATAATATGTTTTCCTTAATAAGGCACGAACCCAACAGAAAAATCTATTATAATATTAGAATTTGACATAAAGTAGTTGTTTGGGTTTGAATAAAATTTTCACAATGTATTAAATTGTGACTATGATCCCGAGTATGCAAATATGGTGGATTTGGATGTACTTCATAAAATTATAGAAAAAAAAATAACCCTATAACTTGAGTTTGAATAGTCTAGTTATGGTTGTTTGAGATGTGTTTATAATAATTTTGGTGATTTAAAGGAACACAATCAAGTCTTGTAGTGTTGAATAGCCATCTTCGTATAGAAATGTTCTTACCATTTTGTCTTGATGTCTTAGGTTTGACAGAATGCCGATTTTGCACTGTGTTAAATTTACTATAGTTGTTAGATATGTTTACTTTAAAAAATGGGTATCGGTTGAATGGTAGTGTTGTGTTTTTTTTGTCCATAAGTTCAAGTTTTCTCATGTTATTGTTGCTTGCAAACCATTCAAATTTATTCTTGAATGTATCGAATTTATTCTAGTTTTGTTGATTTATTATGTTTTTAATGAAAGCAAGGCAGAGTATCAAACTAAATCATGTGTTGTATCATTGTATGCTGCCAATTAACCGTTAATAAAAATCTACAGCTATCAAGAAAAGAAGATGATTCTTTTTTGCCTCTGACAGTTGCTCTGCATATGCCAGGGAAAGTGAAAATTGCCATTCAACCAATCTATGATGTTAAATAAAATGTATACAATAAATGTCTGGGAGTAATTCAATTTCATGGATGCCCATTAGATGTAATGTGGTCACTAGTATTTGTATGTGCATATTTGCCTGGATCCTGCTAGTAGAGTGGATATGGATAAACTTTAGAACTTCTTGTTATTTATCAAACCTGGTAGCTTTTGTTCTGTTTGTGTTAAAGTCTCACCATCTTCAAACAAGTCTTACTACATGATGCTGCCAGTTAGACCGCATGTTGTCTAAGTGCAATTTTGGAAAAGCTTGGTGGTTTTCTCTTATTGTATCATATATTTTTTAATACAAGACCTCCATCTAACATATCTTTATAATTGTCAGTGATAAACATGGATGCAAGATCCTGAGTACTTAATTTATTTGAGCATTTAATGAATTGTTTGTGTTTATTGGTATTTAATTCTGTATTTTTTCATTTGATTAATTGTTCCACATAATCAGCTGGTATTTCATGTCCTATTCATCAGTCTGTGGTTGGAATGTTGCCACAACCATCCAGTTCCGACACTCAGTTTGTGTGTACTTTACATGTTGGGACTATTACCGCCTTTCAAGCCGTAGACCGATATATTTTCAGATATTATAGTGAAATATTGTGCTATACTAAATGCACCAAGTATTCAGAAAAGCTTGGTTATTTGATACCCCGTAACTCTTTAGTCTCGGTGTTTCAAAACACATGATAATTATTGCAGATTAACCTACTTGCAAATACTAAATAAAATTTGAATTTTGCAACTGCGGAGTACTAATTGCATACTAAAATGGGATAATGATGCTCTGGTAGTCAAAATGAAGGGGGAGATGAACAAAAAGGGATGGAAATTTGTTCTGTTCGTTCGGTATTGAGTCTGGATCTATCTTGTTGTGGGTTACATTAATGGAGATATGTTATTGTGGAACTTTTCTTTAGACCATCCAAGAAGCAACAGTCGACATCATCATCTAAAGCTGCCGTTAAGCTGCAGCTTGCTTTCGGAAGTCGCAGGCTGCCTGTCATTGTGTTGAACAGGTCTGCTAATGTTGTTCCATCTAACAAAGGAGGGCAACTTCTAATTTATGGTGGAAATGACATGGGATCTGAGGAAGAACTAATGTTTGTGCATTCCTTTTCTATATGTAACAACCCGGAAAATCAGAACCAATTTAAAAATTTTATTTTGGCTGTTTTAATGAATTTTGATTATTTAAAATGATTTATTTTAAATAATAACGACTAGAAATTTATTTTGAATAGAATAATAACATATAAATTTATTTAAATCGAAGTTAGAACATAAATATTTATTTTAATTATAAAAGGAGTTTAAAATGGCATGGTAGTTTGAAAATTCGATTTCAAATTTCAAATGAATGTACAGGATTCAAAACAAATCGGATTTTAGTAAAACCAGAAATATTAGAATCTTTTTGAAAATATCTTTCCAATGGATATGAAAAATCCAGATTTCATATCGGGAATAAAAAGTTATATCCAGTTAAATATTCTGAAAAGTCATTATGGAATTTACATATATTTTAATATATATAGCCCTTAAAAATAGCCATTTTGCAAACGACCTCCGTTTTCGACGAAACCACTTTTGTTGGATCCAGGATGTCAAGTTATTTCTAGATTCCAATTTTCATAATTTTTGAAATCAATATGTGAGCGTGGCAAAAGAAAACGTGTTTTGACAGTTTCGGTCAATTTGGAATCGACCTGAAAATGGCCATTTTTCAAACGGTCTTCAAATTTGATGAAATTAGTTTTGTTAGGACCGTATCATCAAAACATATCTAGATTTATTTTTCGGGAATTTCTGAAGTCAGTATGTGGCCTCGGTAAATTAAAATGTACGTTTAAATTGAATATATAATGATTTATATTTTAATTCAAGAAAAACTGATCAAAAAAATCGTTTGGCTTATGCAGCATATCCCATTGTGTTCGGAATGGGGGTAGATAGCTAGGGGCGACAGTCGTTGGGCTTGATTTGGAGTTCGTCACGATAAACCATTATTTTTTGAATTAAAGAATTAAAAAATATATAAATACGGGGCAAAGCAAGTCAAAACCCTAATTCCCTTTACAGAGCCGCCGTCACTTGCGATCAAGGGCTCAAACCCTTCGATTCTTTTTCCCCAAACCATCAAATTAGAGTGAATTAGGCAGGGGTTATTAAGAGAATATGGTAGAGATTTTCGCCATCTACCAATCCATACCCAATTTGTCGGTTTACGTGAAGTGATTTGGTTGGATTTTGGCCACAAACTGTCCGCGTTCGAGCGCGATTATCAAGGAGGGCTGGCCATTGAATTGGTTGTGGTTTAGGGGGATGGCGCGGGGTTCGTAGGCAGACGTTGGGATGGCGGCGGATGTGGACGGGGATGGGAAGATTTGAAGGATGGGTTTGTCGGTTTCAGGAATTGGACAGTGAATGAGGAAGAAAGGGGAGAGGCACATGCAAAGGGTGAGGGGGTATTTCTTTATTTGTTAAGATAAAATTAGTTAATCCTAGTTTAACTTGTAAATTCAATATCTAGCTCGTACGAGATCCAATTTACTAACCGTTAGTTGCGTTGCACTCGTATCAGCGAGGACTACATCATGGAACTGACCAGGATCAAAACGGAGCAAATCAGAATTTCGGACGAATTCAAATCCAAATAGAACGGAAATTCAGAAATAAAACCGAAGGAGTGGAACCGAATGTGAGAACTTCTCACTATTATTTTTGTACAGTTATTTAAATTATTTTGTAACTGCACATATGAACTGCTCCCTGTCATCCACAGACCATGGATGACTTGTTTGATTGTATTGTGATGTAGAAATTGATTGTGATTGTCATGTATTGTTATTGTTGTATATAAAAATTATTTATATAAAATAAATATATAATTTATTGTGAAATGAAAATAAAATAAATATTCATTTACAAATCGGATGGTTTGTCTATGTACACGTATTTATCTGATATTGATTGGGACGATAAATTTTACATATCGCCCAATTGCACAAATAATAAACAATATTTGTTGTTTGAAAACCCCACATTGGTATTGAGATAATATTTGACTCACACTGATCCCAATAATTAGTGGTATGTCAAACGATGGGTTGACAGCTTGTATAAGCGTTATTTATTTATTTTAATGCTTATACAGTTGTAGAATGCACTCTGGATGTTATTTGAATTTTTAGTGATTGCTGATCATTATTGTTGTATATATATATGATGTTGAAATCCATATAAATAAAATTATATGGTAATTGATGGAGTCTAATTCCAGTCAGAATTAACGAATATTTTAAAATAATATTCAGTGAACATTGAAATGTGAAGTCGTGTTAAGTAGTTAAACGCCATTTTAACACAAACAGGAATTTTGTCGATTTTATTCATTTTATAATGAATATCGAAAAGTGATTTCAAAATCGGATATTTTGGAAAATATTATCGTTTTAATATTGAAATGATATGGAAAATTAAATTTTGATTTGAATTCGAAAATTGAATTGAAATCGATTGAAATGAATTTAAAATTGAATTGAAATCGATTGAAATGAATTTAAAATTAAATTGAAATTGATTTGAAATGAATTTATAAACGAATTTATAATGGAAAATTCAATTTTGATTTGAATTTGAAATGGAAGTGGAAACCGTTTTTGAAACGAATTTAAAACGATTTATAAAATTCGTTTTAAAGGGAAACTGACGAAATATATAACATATTATATATATATATATTATAATGGCCTGAATAGAACGCACTGTGTAGCGGCAGTTCGAGAATTTCGACCATTAACTTTAAATGGACGTTACGGGAGATCCGACCGTCGGATTCTCCTAAAGCCGGAACCGTTTGGTTCGTATCGAAAAGAGCTTTCCAATGAATACAAGAGATTTGAAATATAATGATTAGATTTGGAGATATGTCAGAACCAATTTCAGAAAAAGTTGCTATGGATGCAGTTCGGTGGCCGTTAATGGAAACCAACTGTACGGGTGATAATAAAATTATTAAAAATATGGAAAAATTATGTAAAATCATAATCAATGATTTGGAAAGATTTTGGATGAAAAATTCCAGTTTTGAAAAGATAAAAATATATTTTTACCGAATTGAACTAGTTATTAACTAGAATAATAATTTATTTATTTTTAAAATAAATAAATTGGATTTGAAAATGGTTTTAAAATAACCGGAATTTTCCAAAAATAAATTGGAAATGGATTCAGAATGGAAATAATCTTCGGAATATTTCGATATTGGATTCCGTGATTATACAGATATTGTTGAGGAATTTGGAAGATATATATATATCGTTATTCCAATACGATATCCGTTGGTTTTAGAATTTGATATTGAATATAAGCCGACATATTTTCTATTCAGAGTCTTGTATTTGATACTAAATTGGATTTTGGGTTTGTCGAGGATGGTGTCTTCATTAACACTGTTCTTAAACCCAGTAGAGAAAAGAATAAATCTTTAAATAAGGATTTAGTGAAGTTTTCCAATTAATTAATATTTAATTTGAATTGAATAAAAGAATTGGATTTTTGGGTTTATCGTGAACGGTACTTTAAATAACACTTGTTCTTTAGCCCGATTGACAATGGTATGAGATTTTGGGTTTGTCGTGAATGGTATCTTTAATAATACTTTTCTTAAACCCAATGGAGTTAATAAAATTAGAAACTAACTAGAGATTATCTAAGTTGAATGGTTTCCTGGGTATTGATCTGATGTTAGTTTCGGCCTTCGGGATTAATACTTAGGGAATTGTTCTCTTACTAATTTACGGTTAGAGACTGATGGGGTCTTCAGTAACACTGTTATTAAACCCCATGTGAAAAGAATGAATCTTTTAACTAAGATGTAGAGAAGAATTACCAATTAATTAACATTAATTGGATTTGAAATGGAATGTGAATTGGGTTTATTGTGAACTGTGTTTTTAACGACATTCGTTCTTTAACCCGATTTACAGTGAAATGAGATTTGGAACTTATAAATCTTTTTATTAAAGATTTAGTGGAAATTTTCCAAAGTAAAGTTTTCCAATTTAATATATTGGAATGGAATGGAATTCGATTTGATAATAATCGAAGTGAGTTTCTGTAGAGGAAGACTGTTAATATATATGGAATTTAAAAGGCTTTGTTGTTATTGAATTTATATTATTAGTCGGATACGGAAATTGATATCGATTATATATTGATTTATTTTTTCATGAAGATTCCACAATTAATGGAATGTGATTTTGGGTTTATCGTGAACTGTGTTTTAAATGACATTGGTTCTTTAACCCAGTTAAAGACAGGATATGATTTCCCAAGTTATATAATCATTAATATTGATTTTTGGGAAGATTAAAACTAAATGGAGTTTTAATGAATCTTTAATTGAATTAAAAAGTGAATGTGATAATTACAATTATCAATTCAAGAAAATGATCGAGAATGGAGTATCACCAGTTTTGCTCCAAGCGGTAGTAAAATCTTTAATTACACTTGAATGTGAATTGGTAATTATTTTTATCAATAACATCGTGGTGTTAGATATGGAGTGTTACCAGTTTGCTCCATTGGATGAATAGGTTGGGATTGGGAAAATAAAAGAAATGATTACTTCGGTAAGGTGCGCTAATCCCGACTAGATGATTAACCTTAATTTGATTTAGAAATGATATCCAAAGAAAGATTAAAGAATAATTTTAAAGGATTTATCTTTGATAAAATTAATGGCAACCTTTCCCAAAGGAAAAGAATATTTGAATAAAAGAATATTCTTGATTGGAATAATGCGTATGATGTGTTGTTATAGCACTTGGATATAAGATACACGAGTTATTCGAAAAGGCCGGGCTTAACCCATTTTGAATAACTGATACGACGAAAAGTCGAAGAGATTGAAAACGGTGGAAGACCGACGATCTTCACATCGAATGGATGGGTTGCTACTGATGCTCATGATTGGAGTAGCTACCTTGAAGGGGCTAAAGTGGTAGCCGTCCGGACGTACTTGTTGATTGTACGGATATGCGAGGGCCTCTCTCCTATATTGGACATATGGGATAAGGAATAAGGTGCCTCCAGTTTCTTTCAAACCGAGAACGGACTTGTAAATGGACTGTGTGTCTGACATTGGATTTTATTCTGTGTTGATTTATCTCTATTAAATAAAATCTACCTGGTGAAGGGAAATTTATTCCCTTACTTCACCCTTCTCTGAGACGTACGGGATCAGAGGTTGTATATCCATAGACATCAGTCGCATGGCGTAAATTGCCTGTGTGGCATGCCTAAGTGGCAAACGATCAAGGCTTCTGTTGAAAAGCAGAGTCTTGTGGTTGATGATCAAAGCACAACTTTAATTTAGCATGGCCTTGTGTAGCGTTAATTCGCGAGCCTCACACACCGGTATGGTGGTAAACTGATGGTTAGATCAGTATGCTTTTGAGATGAGGATAGAGACCTTAGTTGTGTCATGGATTCGGTCGACCGAGGTGAGGGATAGGGCACACCCCCCGATTCCCTGATGGATAGAGTTAGTGGTGTTTTAGCATGCCTACGATGTAAGCTGCGGTAACTTGTTTCCTGGATAGTGCAGATGTGCATTATGGTGTTTTCGCATGCCTGCGACGTAAACTGTGGTGAATTGCACTACGCGGTCGATCTTTCAAATCAGTAACCACCATGATGGAAATCCAACTTCCAAATACGACATTTTTCGGTTTTGATTGTAGAGCCTAGTATGGCGACATAGTGGGATGGGGCGCTTATGCCGTCTATGATTGATACATTTATATTTGAAGTTGTTTTCTTCACTTATAGTAATAACAAAAGATGAAATTTCACGTATCAAGCGTATTTGGCTATTATAAGGGAAAACTCTATCCTCCGGCTTGCGTTGCATTGTGTGATGGGACCTGGGTCTTATAATAGCTTTATTGTTCTTTATTTAGCATTGCGCTGTTTGTTTTATGCACTAGTATTCTTGGGAGGAAACCCGTTCCGTGATATACGGCGTGGTCCCTTGATTTACCTAACTTTAAAATAAAGATTAATAACTGTTTTAGTTCTCACACCAGTCCCACGACTGACCTGGAGTTTATTGTTTTAACCTAAACTCTGGGTGCCCCTATTTTCCACACGGGAAACTGGTAGTTTTGGTTTTACAGATTTATCTATACAGGATCCTGGATTTACAGTTGGAGCTATATTCGGAACGCTCTGTATCCGTGTATGCCTTCCAGTTGTGTTATGTATTATTTTCCGCTGCTATGTAATGTAATTTAATCTCTGATATTTTCTGATGTAGAATATTTAATCATACTCTGATATATTCTTGTGCTCTGATGTAATTTGTTGTAAATAGCAATGAAATGTTCTTCTTTTTGTGTTCTGATTTGTCTTGTTCTCGAAGCAATCCGCGCTTTCCTTTACGGGGAAGTTTGGGTCGCCACACTATAGCACTTTCTTTACTGTCTATTGTGTATCCTTTTACAGTATTACATTTATTGCTTTATGCTTTTAGTGGCTCTGCATTGCTTATAATTTACCTTCTAATGGATCTGCATTGGTTTAAGCTATCTGTTGTTAAGCGATAGTCGTTCTTGCTTTTTCCTTTCGTGCCATGCTCTTCATTGTGTCCAGAATGGTCAAGATATTCACTTTCAATTTTTTTCCAACATTCCCTTTCTCATTTCTTTTGTTCACTGTGTTCTTGCTAATGCTTTCAAATTCATATATTTTGTTTTCTTAGTTTTTTGGGTTTGGATTCTATTGGCTATAATCCTGCTGACATCTCCATCTTGATTGGATTCTTTATGAGGTTTTCGCTTCTACTTTCCTATGGCCTGCAATTTTAAGTAGAGTTGGAATTGTTTTCAGTATACCTGAAATTTGCGTAGCATCATTTGTAAGTTAACCAGATATAGAAATTAACTTCTGCAATGAATGAGAAACTTAAATGGTAAGATATTAAGTTATGTTGCCAAAGGTTAATCATATATGATGTTACATAAAACAATAATAATTATATGATTTTTGGGTGACTTATTGATTAAATTCTTATATAAGGAAGGTAGTTGAAAAATACTCTACAGTCATTTACAAAACATAAGGTATGAATTTTATCTCATTTGTATTTACATGATTTTATGGAAAATTGTTTGTAGCTATGTGATCATGAAATCAACAAATTATGACACCTTTCATCCCAATTTTGTTTAACTGGATGGTAAATCTATCTAAATTAATTATTTGTTTCCAGTGTGTGCTTGTTATATAAGACTGAGAAATTATGTTTACTCTGTATTTATGGTTACATAGCGTTATAACTTATAAATTGTATTTCTGTAATTTATTTACTAAAATTAATTATTAATTGCATAAAATTAAAATTATTTATTAACTCTTCAATCCATTTACTATCAAAACATCCCAACTTACCATAAATATATTATTAAATCTCGAAATTGTTAATAATTTATTATTTAAAACTCAAGTACTCATTCAAATGTATAGTAATATTTTATTATTATTTTTCACCACTACAAAACAGGTCAGCTGCTTCAGTTATTTACCCCCTGTTGCTTCAGTTCTGGAATCGAAGCAACTGTAGACGATGCAACAGACCAAAATCTGTTGCTTCAGACAAACAACCGAAGCAAGTACCATTTTTTGCTTCGGTTATCATCCATTGTTGCTTCGGTTTGACATCAGAAGCAACTGCAGAAGACACAACAAAGCAAATATTGTAGCTTCGGACAAACAACCGAAGTAAAAAGTAATTTATTGCTCCGATTATTGGTAACCGACGAATAAGAGCACAAGCATAAAATGGACTTTTTGTTGCTTTGGTTGTAGATAAAACTGGAGCAAAAAATTCTCTTTTATAACACCTGCATATTCCCCCATATAAATCACTGTTATTCTCAACATATCAAAACAAATAATTACTGATATTCGGACTATATAACAATCCAAAAATAAATGTAATAATTTCATTGACAATGTTATTAATCCATACATTTAGTAGCAACAACATATCATTAATAAGAAAATATAATTTATAGATAGTGCCAATAATCCGGTCTTGCTACAAAAAAGAACCAAATACAATATAATCCGGTCATACTCCAAGAAAGAACTAAATATAATATAATTCAGTCTTATTACAAGAATGAACAAAACGCAAACTACGAACTTTAACTTACTAAATCTCGGCTTCAAAAAGATCTGATAATGCAGTAATGCAATTTTCTCGCTAAAGGAAAACTTTCAAAAATAAACCAATTGCCTCATTGAGTATCTGCTGCACAATTTATATCTACCTGCAAAATTCCAAAACAAACAAAAGGCAATTCTCTCAGTAACGGTAAAACCTCAATAAACAAAGAAATAATAGACTATGCAATTCTGGTTTTATATATAGCTATCATGTAGAGATCAATATTAAAAGATTACTCAACTTCAACCTTCTCATCCACATCCAAACTCATATCGACAGTCTACACCCCTGTGCATACACATGCAAACACTCAGTTCAAAGATAACAACCTACAGTCTACAATCTACTCTTTAGCACACAAACAGTCTGCACCTACACCTCCACACACACCCATGCACTTAAACACTTAAACAGCCTACAGTCTCTATGTTGCTGCTGCTACGAATATCCAAGGAGTTTACCAAATATTATGACTAGTTATATTGGAGTTGATTTATCATTTACTAGTGATACAAAGGCTGATACGATTATGCTAGTATACATTTATCAAAGGATGGCAAATTTCGTTTAATCTATATTTCAAATCATTTGCTGCTTTCAAGTTTTGATGAATCATATTTTTTGGAATTCTCTATGTTAATTTTCATAAAAGTTAGCTAGAGTTATAGAGTAATAATGATAATTATTAGGTCTCGCAATATTTAATTGTGTCCTACTGATAATGCGTGGACCTTTCGATGAAAAAAACAAAAAAGTTATAAAGACAAAGTCATGCATATTGCACTTGGATCGTTTGGTTATACTCAGTAATAATCACTGTAGACCTTAAGGCAGTTAGTTGATGGGAATAGATGAGCAAAACTGTAATTCTACAATGTTCCATCTGAGTGCAGGAATTTCGCAAGTTCTATGATCCGTGGATGGATTCTATTATAAGCATAGAAGATATGAAGACATGTACCCATGCCCATAAAGAGGAATATCCTAACCTCAAGAATTTTTATTATTGTTTCAGTGATTTATCCTAACCTTAAGATTTTCTTTTGATATTAGAATCATAATGACTGACAGATAAGGGTATGAAATGGATGGTGCAGTATACACAAAGCTAAGAAATGGAATAAACCTGATTAACGCCATTTTTTGGGGTAGCATACTCAGCGGCAACAAAGACAAAGACCTACACAATGTTGTGTATTTAGACAAGAAAGAATATGCTACTTATTTATCATAGACCAAATAAATCTATGTAACTTGTTTACTCTTGCTAGTATAAATTCCCATGAAACAATTCATGCCATACTACAATTTCCCAAGCGTCGCATCTACCAGTACAAGCACCATATATATAGTTTTTTTTAACCATCAACTTCATCATGACATGAAACAGTTTCATGAAGTTAGAAAGTGGCATGCAGTAGAAGCACCATATATATAATCATGGAATAGAATATAGAGTTTATGCGAGTAGATGAAATATTATTTGGAAAAACACTTTAAACAAAGAAGAAAAAAGAAACAAAGAATCCAGCAGACAACCACGAGTAATTTGAAAACTTCAAAAAAAATTGTATTAGTTGAATAAAGAGCTGAAGTTTATACAAGAAGAATATCAAACTCTTCTTAATTTTGCATGTTAAGCCATGGCAAAGTGTTCACCTTAGTTCAAAAATATAATAATAGGAATATAATTCAACATGATTCTTTTAACTTTGGCTTTTAATAATGCACAAAATATCATTACACCAATTAAAATGTGTTGACATACGAAGTTTCTTCCCCAAAGTCAACAATGTGTTCTTCATTTGTAATTTAGTGCAAGCTTCTGAATTGCCTCACTACTAATGCATATCCTCTTTCCTCTACTACTCACGCTTATTTTGTTTTAACCATCATCTCTATCATGACGTGAGACAGTTGCATGAAATTATAAAGCGACACGTAGTAATATTACAACAAACAAAACCGCGTTCATCCCCATTGCTAACAGCAGCAGCTATGCTGCTGCCGTTGAAAAAATCTAATGTAAATATGTTATTTATATCTTTGAAATTACGGGATTAAAAAAAGGATGAACACAATTTTACCTTGTTATGCATATACGACGACCACATGCAGTTATGCATGATATAAGAAGCTATATTATCTCGGATCTCGTCCATCTCTTGTTAACCATAAGAATTAACTTGTAAACAGTTCTGCAATAAAGAGATTTTTTAAAAATAATCAATCTTACAATTACTTATATTAAATATGAAAGGAAAAAATAAAACTAAGAAAGTGGTATACCTCATGAAAATCAATACTTTGATGGTGGTTTTTGTAACACCCTGTATTTCTGTTAACACTATAATAACAAATTAAAGAATAACTAATCTCAGATATGAGAATTAAGGGAAACGGGTTGCGCCATTGTGTTCGCCTCGGAATTCTGGTTGAGATAGAGTCCGAGTTTGCGTGAATTGGACTTCGTATGAAGAAGTTATGGCCATCCGAAGTTTCAGAAAATTCAAAACAGATTTCAAAAATTCAAATTTCAGAGTCAGATGGGCTAGGCAGGAAATTTCCCGCCATGGCCAGGTCGACCTGGGGGTCGACCTAGCCTGACCAGGTCGACCATAGGGTCGACCTGCCCCCCCCCCCCTGGGCAGATTTGTTTGGTGACCTTTTTATGACTGTATGCTGACTCATTAGGTTTTCTGATCTGCTCTGATTAGCTGGGATTAATTCTGGGTTGATCTGACGACCTAAACTAATCCTAAACTCTATAAAAAGACATGTAGACTCAAACCCTAAAATCAAATTAAAATTAGATTCTTGGCCTCCATGCCGTCACTTAGCAACCTAGAATAGCCGCCACCAATTGGAGAGGAAGAAAGCTAATCAAATTCAATTCTATTCAACTCTAACAACGAATCTACTTCAAAGGAAAGCTAATTCAACTTCAGAACTCAGATTTCAGAACTCAAGACCTTCTTTGAGTTGTGAGTTCGATTTCTTTAATAAAATAATTAACAATTTAATTGGATTAAGCTATGATGCGGATTATATGGTTATGTTGTGAATTATTGACCGTATGTTATCATCTATGTTGTAAACTTGTGATGTTATCATTTATGTTGTAAATTCTATGATGTTAACATCTATGTTGTAAAGTTTTGATGTTATCATCCATGTTGTAATTCTATGATTATGTATTCATAGTGATGTTTTATATGCTAGTTTGGTTATGTTGATTCATATGATAAATCACGTGTATGTATGCAAGTTAGGATGTTAATTGAGACATGGATCATATGCAAGTTAGTGAAAATTTTATGCATAACCTTACATTTTTCATGACATCTATTTTAGATCTAAAGTTAGGCTGTGACATGTGTGAGTTATAAGCTGAATTTTACATGCTAGTTTATATGTTTAGATGTAAGTTTACACCATCATTATGTTGCATAAACCACATATGCAAGTTTATATAAATATATGTGTTTGGAGTATGAATCATGTTATGTAAGTTTGTGGTTATTGCCTATGCAAGTTTACACCTTTAGATGTAGATCTATGACATACATGATTTATGCAAGTTTATGACTATTGCCTAAACAAGTCTACACCTTTAGATTTAGATCTATGACATATGTAGTTTTATGCAAGTTGTGACTTTGGCCTATGTAAGTTTTAGATGTAGAATCTCATTCACACATGCAAGTTCACCCCTTATGTTTATATCTAGTTTTATCTATATGTATGCTGTGATGTTTTCTCATTATTCTATAAGTTAGACTATTCGAGTCTAACGTATATTTTACGTTAAACGAACGAACGTACAACGTGGGGCCATGAGATAATATTAAAAGATTTAATATTGAGAATTGGCATAAATGCCTTAAATGGCATAAAATTAATTTGTGATGATAAATGGTATAATTTTTCATACCATAAATAGATGGACATAATTGAGTCAATTATGGACATTGTTAAATTTGGAATTGATTGATAATTTGAATAGGGAAATTAATTCAAATTGGGGGATGATTAATTAGGTGTAATTAATCATCTAAGACACGAGGTAAGGCTCTTTTGTGGTGTAAGACTGCCCGGACCCGCCCGGCAAATCCAGCTGCTACAAACGCCAGTCTAATGTGGGAGGTCTTAGGCATAAATTAAATGCGTGACAGTTGTAAAGACACGAGGTTAGGCTCTTTTGTGGTGTAAGACTGCCTGGACCCGCCCGACAAATCCATCTGCCACAAATGCGAGTCTAATGTGGGAGGACTTTAGAAGGTTACGGTGTTAATGAATTAAGAAACACTTAACCAGATAAACATGTAGTGGGACATGAGGGGGTTAAGTGGGTGCCTTGGGTGGCATGTGGAATTCAGAGGGTGCCTTGGGTGGCATTTGAAATACGATTAGTTGCACTTAACCAAAATTGAAACATGAACATGAATAAGAAGAGGGTTAAGTGGGATGTACTAGAGGGGACCAAGCTTAGGTGGATAGCTTGTGTCAACTAATGGGGGCCCGTTTCAATCAGTAACCCATACGTATCTTTGTGGGCTCGACCCAAGTCGAGGACGGGACACGCATACTGGGCTTGACTGTAAGAGGCCAAAACGGGTTAGCGGTGGCAACGCAAGTCCAACGGGTTCATATGCGTGTGTGGGCCCGGGCTGGTAGGTAAGACGTTGTTGCATCGTGTAGGTATAAGCCGTGCATCATTGGTGGTATCGGGTTGCCACTTTGGGGAGTGATACACCCCACTGTGGGGCCAACACGGGTATCTATGAGTTAGGGAGCCGATTGCATGGGGGTAGTTGGTACACCTAGTGGAGATTGGGGCAGGCGACACCTATGAAGACAACTAGGGGTGCACGAAACTACCAATATCATTATTAAGTTTTGTAGGCGGGATCAACCTTAGGGTGACTAGTGGTGGTGCAGTATAGTAAATATCTCATAGTGGTTTAGGTGCGCCTTTAACGTTATCTTTGTTCATCTTATTTCCTTGTTTACTCTGCCATACTCAATTGTTCACAGTCATTTCCTTATTTTCCAACTTATGCCTTAGCCTAGTTATTTTGGTAATTATATTGTTATAGTTATCGCACTCGCCAGACTTTATGTATGACCCCCTTTGTTTCCTCCTCTTTTCTTCCTTTCCCCCCTAGGTGCTCAGGTTGAAACTAGCACCAGTGGAGCTTGATTTTGGACAGCTGTATCTCTTGCTTTTAGAAGTTGCTTGGATCGCTGAAGTAAAGTTCAGCCTCTCTTACTTATGGCTATTTTGTACTAGGGTTATGTCTTTCAATTTATGTACTTTGATTTAGTAAAGATGGATATTATGTACTTTGACTCTGGTTTTTGATGATGTAATCAAACTTATGTGTTTACCGCTGCAATGAATAAAGTTTTAGTACTGTTTATATCTGTCTTGTTGTTAAGTTTCTGTTCTATACACACTTAAAATGCTCCATGGAAGTTAATGCATTCCCTTTGTGAGTGACATTAATGGACGTGGGGTGTTACACGTGGTATCAGAGCTGTAGGTTACCAGAACAGATATGAATTTTGAAAAACTGTTTTTCAAAAAACACTTTTATAAAGAAGTACCTTCAAAAGTATGTTTTAAGGAAAGTATTTTCAAGAGAAAATCTTATTTTAGAAAGCATAACCCCAAGAGCCATATATCTTTCCTTCGGTTCTTTTGTATTGAATCTTTCCTTCTTCGTTTCAGCATGTCTGGAATTCCCGAGATACCCGAGGGGATACCGATACCAGGATGGTTTAGGAGGTATTTGGAGACCAGGGCCGCCACCGCAGGACCCGCAAATGCTCCTCGTCCTCGTGTCGATACTTTTGAGAAGATATGTAAGCTCTTTTGGGCAATGGGTGGAAAACCTTTTCACGGGACGGAGACAATTGTTGAAGCTCGAAATTGGCTAAAGGAGGTGGAAGAATTGTTTGGGATATTTGAAGTGGAAGATGGAAGAAAGGTCCAGTTAGCTGCCTGGCTAATGAAGGATGAGGCCTCGTTTTGGTGGGAGGTCACTAATGGATAACGTCCAGTTGATACATGGCCATATTTCAGGCGGAGGTTTGAAGTAAAGTTTCTCTCACAGGCTGAAGAGAATTTATATATGGAAAGATTTTTGGCGTTGAAGCAAGGGAATCTATCAGTAAAAGAATACGTCAACAAGTTCAATCAGTTGGCGAGATTTGGCTTGGACTTGGTGAATACACCAGAAAAGAAGGCCCTGAGATTTGTTAAGGGTTTGAACGAGCCGCTTCATGGGTCAGCTATGACCCACATCCCCATTGGGCTACCTTTGAGAGGCTAGTTGACATGGTGCTTATGCATGAAGAGGAGAAGGGCGCCAATGCTAATAAGGCATCCGAGAAGATAGGGGATCAAAAGAAACCGCAACAGCAACAACAAAACAAGAAAGGTGGTAAAGGCAACAATGGTAAGGGAAAGAAAAGATGCTTTAACTGTGGGACACCAGGCCATCTAAGCAAAGATTGTAGGAAGAAAAAGAAGACTGGATGTTTCCACTGTGGCGAAGTGGGACATCTGATTAAGGACTGCCCAAGGAAAGGGAAGAGGGCAGGGTCTACCTCGGGAGGACAGGTGCAGGCTCTCATGGCACCAGGGCAGGCAAGGGGGCAAGTTCAGGCTCTCGTGGTCCCACCGCTGCAAGAAAGAGGTAAAGTAATTTTCGTTGAAAGTTTAGTTTTTCTGTTTGATCATCCTGTCCGTACTTTATTTGATTCTGGCGCATCACATTCGTTTATCTCTACATCATTAGTTGAAACATTGCACCTAGACACTAGTCTAGTTACGGATCCCTTAGTAGTCTCAAATCCTATTGGTGGTTCGGCTCATCTTTCTATGATTTGTCAGGATTTGAGAGTGTTTATCTTGGGCGTTGGGTTTGAATGCAACGCCTTTGTTCTTGGCTTCATGGGTTACGGCTTGATTCTAGGTATGGATTGGCTAACTAGATACGGGGCCATCCTAGATTGTGAAAGAAGGGTAGTTAGATTGTTGACTTGTTGTGGAAAGACCCTTGATATTTCTTGTGACCCTAGAGGTCCAGTAATGCTGAGCTACCTAGAATCCCTTGACGCATCCAATGATGATTTACATTCTGTTCACATAGTCCGTGAATATGTTGATGTCTTCGATGATGTGAGGGGTTTACCCCCAAAACGTGAGATAGACTTTCGAATATATCTAGTAGATAATGCAAAGCCAGTTGCATTGCCAGTACGCCACATGGCTCCAAGAGAGAGAATAGAACTCAGTAAGCAAGTGAAAGAATTGCTTGAGAAGGGGTTCATCAGACGTAGTATATCGGAGTGGGGTGCTCCAGTTGTATTTGCCACGAAGGCAGATGGGTCCCTTAGACTTTGTGTGGATTATAGAGAACTTAATAAGCTTACTAAGAAGAATAGGCACCCACTGCCAAGGATTGACGATCTCTTCGATCAATTAGTTGACGCCTCAGTGTTTTCGCAGTTGGACTTAGCCACGAGTTTCCATCAGTTGAGAGTGGCTGAGGATAGCATAGACAAGACTGTCTTTAAGACTCCAGATGGCTTCTTCGAGTGGCTTGTGATGCCCTTCGGTTTGACAAATGCCCCCGCATACTTTGTTGATTTGATGAGTAGGGTGTTTAGGGAGTACCTTAATAAATTCGTGGTAGTCTTTGTGGACGACATCTTGATCTTTTCTAAAAACGAGGAAGAGCATGCCCTACAACTTAGGGAAGTGTTGGAGACTCTTCGAGCGAATAGCCTCAAAGCTAAATTTTCAAAATATCACTTTTTGAGGAAGGAAGTGCGATTCTTAGGGCACGTGGTTTCCAAAGAAGGGATAGTTGTGAATCCCACAAAGGTAGTGGTCATACAAGATTGGAAGGTCCCAACAAATGCTACCGAGGTGAGGAGTTTCTTAGGGTTGGTTGGCTACTATAGGAAGTTTATCAAAGACTTCGCAAAAATATCAGCCCCATTAACACGCTTGATGAAGAAGAACCTAGTTTTCACATGGGACGTAGATTGTGATGATGCGTTCCAACGTTTAAAGAGAGCTTTGACCACAGCCCCAGTCTTAGTGTTGACATATGGGAGTAAGCCATTTACTGTTTATACCGATGCTTGTGGGACAGGACTAGGCGCAGTCTTAATGCAAGAGGGAAGGGTAACAGCCTATGGTGGGAGACAACTGAGAGTGCATGAGAGAAATTAACCTACACATGACCTAGAGTTGGCCGCTATTGTTTTCGCGCTTAAGTCTTGGCGCCATTATCTTCTTGGCGAGAAATTCGAATTGTTCACTAACCACAAATCGCTAAAATACTTGTTCTCTCAGAAGGACTTGAACTTAAGGCAGCAAAGGTGGATGGAATTCTTAGCGTCCTACGATTTCGAGATAGCATATACCCCTGGCAAGGGTAATGTGGGACGCCTTAAGTAGGAAAAGGTTATCCTTGAGTCCGTTGTTTGTTGAGCAGCGAAGCTTGGAGTTCATCTCTACATTTGACTTTAGGTCTTTCATTGACTTTGTACCTGGTTTGCTAGCATCCTTAGAGGTCAGACCTACGCTTTTGGGATGGATCAGTGAGGCACAGCGAGATGACCCACAGTTGGTTGAGTTAGTAGAGAAGCTCAAAAGGGGGGAGTCATCGAGCCATCTCCGTAGGTATACCCTAAATGATAAGGGTTGGTTACGTAGGGATGGTAGACTTTGTGTACCACGGGACGAGAATTTGAGGAAGACCATTCTTGATGACGCATATCGTTCGAAGATGACTATCCATCCCGGCGGGGACAAGATGTACGTGGACATGAGACGAGTTAACTGTTGGGCCGGTATGAAGAGGGATGTGGCTGAGTTTGTCGCTAGATTCTTGGTGTTCCAACAAGTAAAAGCAGAGCAAAAGAAGCCCGGTGGGTTGCTTCACCCATTGGAGGTCCCACAATGGAAGTGGGAAAGTGTCTCGATGGACTTTATTGATGGATTACCGAGATCGAGGAAGGGTAATACAGGGATTTGGGTCGTGGTAGACAGACTTACTAAGAGCGCCCATTTCATTCCCGTGAAGAGTAAGAGGACTACTCCATGGTTAGCCTCCGTATACATTCGAGAGATAGTTCGTTTTCACGGTGTTCCTTCTAGCATAGTGAGCGACCACGATCCTATCTTTACTAGCGAGTTTTGGAAGAGCTTGCAAGAGGCGGTAGGGACTCAGTTATGTTTGAGCACCGCATATCATCCTCAGACGGATGGCCAGACCGAGAGGGTGAATCGTATTCTAGAGGACTTATTGAGGTTGTGTGTCTTAGACTTCGGAGGTACATGGGAGGAACATCTTCCGTTGGTGGAGTTCGCATATAATAATAGCTCTCAGTCTAGCATTGGCATGGCACCGTTCGAGGCTCTATATGGACGGCCGTGTCGTTCGGCTACATGTTGATGGGAGTCTACAGATAAGATCTTGCTTGGGCCCGATATGATTAGAGAGACTTCGAAAAAGATCGATTTGATTCGAAGGAGGATGAAGACGGCGCAAGATAGGCAGAAATCTTATGCTGACAAGAGGAGGACAGATCTTGAGTTTGATATTAGGGACATGGTTTTTGTCAAGGTGTCTCCATTACGAAATGTTGTTCGCTTTGGGTCCGTTGGGAAGTTAGTACCAAGGTTCGTAGGGCCGTTTCCTATTAAGGAGAGGATTGGATAGATGGCGTATAGAGTGGATTTTCCTGAGAAACTTAGTGGTGCACACGATGTATTCCACGTATCACATTTGAGGAAGTGCTTGCATGAGACTGCGGAAGTGGTAGATCCGAGCTTGCTTAGAGAGGTGTTGATAGAGCGTGATGCGACGATTCGACGAGCTCTTACGTGCATTCTTGGGTCGGAGATTAAGAAGTTGAGGAATCGAGAGGTCAGGCTAGTCAAAGTGCTATGGGGAGATGATGAGAGCAACGCTACTTGGGAGACGGAAGAGAAGATGCGTTCATTGTACCCTTTTCTTTTCGTGGGTATGTCCTTTAATTTCTCCTTTATCGCTTAGCTTGTACTTGTTTTATCTTTAGTATGTCCTCTCGCTAGTATCTTTGACCTTTAGATAGGGTAGTCCTATGGTTGAAACATGTGTTTGAGACATGTTATATATGATGGATGCATGTGGATGCAAGTGTTTGCTAGTGGTTGCTCGTGGATGCATATACACACACTTTAGGCACTAGATCGGCTCACTCACTTCATATTGCATATAAATGTGTGTGCATATTTAAGTTAATGGATGTATAATGGTTATGTTATCATATGGATGTTGCATTTTGGTGAATGGTTGTGCACATATGTAGAAATGATATGTATCGATAGGATTCTTTCGCATACATAATGGACGCATGGCACTATCATGGTTTGCATTAAGGAGGTCAACTGAATCAGTAGACCGCCTTATTTTGCATTTGATAAAGAACATATACACACACTTCTTGCATATGTTCATACAACATTAGGAATTTTATAAGGACAATGGATGCATGTGTTTAATGGTTGAGTAGATGGTTGTTTGGATGTTAGGATATGCATTCTCCTTAAATTGGAGATTTCGGGGGCGAAATCCTTTAAGGAGGGGAGAATGTAACACCCCGTATTTCTGTTAACACTATAATAACAAATTAAAGAATAACTAATTTCAGATGTGAGAACTAAGGGAAACGGGTTGCGCCATTGTGTTCGTCTCGGAAATCTGGTTGAGATAGAGTCTGAGTTTGCGTGAATTGGACTACGTATGAAGAAGTTATGGCCATCGGAAGTTTCAGAAAATTCAAAACAGATTTCAAAAATTCAAATTTCAGAGTCAGATGGGCTAGGCGGGAAATTTCCCGCCAGGGCCAGGTCGACCCTAGGGTCGACCTACCCTGACCAGGTCAACCATAGGTTCGACATAGGGGTCGACCTGCCCCCCCCCCCCCCCCCCCCGGGCAGATTTGTTTGGTGACCTGTTTATGACTGTATGCTGACTCATTAGGGTTTCTGATCTGTTCTGATTGGCTGGGATTAATTCAAGGTTGATCTGACGGCCTAAACTAATCCTAAACTCTATAAAAAGACATGTAGACTCAAACCCTAAAATCAAATTAAAATTAGATTCATGGCCTCCATGCCGTCACTTAGCAACCTAGAATAGCCGCCACCAATTGGAGAGGAAGAAAGCTAATCAAATTCAATTCTATTCAACTCTAACAACGAATCTACTTCAAAGGAAAGCTAATTCAACTTCAGAACTCATATTTCAGAACTCAAGACCTTCTTTGAGTTGTGAGTTCGATTTCTTTAATAAAATAATTAACAATTTAATTGGATTAAGCTATGATGCGGATTATATGGTTATGTTGTGAATTATTGACCGTATGTTATCATCTATGTTGTAAAGTTGTGATGTTATCATTTATGTTGTAAATTCTATGATGTTATCATCTATGTTGTAAAGTTGTGATGTTATCATCCATGTTGTAATTCTATGATTATGTATTCATAGTGATGTTTCATATGCTAGTTTGGTTATGTTGATTCATATGATAAATCACATGTATGTATGCAAGTAAGGGTGTTAATTGAGACATATATCATATGCAAGTTAGTGAAAATTTTATGCATAACCTTACATGTTTCATGACATCTATTTTAGATCTAAAGTTAGGCTATGACATGTGTGAGTTATATGCTAAATTTTACATGCTAGTTTATATGTTTAGATGTAAGTTTACACCATCGTTATGTTGCATAAATCACATATGCAAGTTTATATAAATATATGTGTTTGGAGTATGAATCATGTTATGTAAGTTTGTGGTTATTGCTTATGCAAGTTTACACCTTTAGATGTAGTTCTATGACATACATGATTTATGCAAGTTTATGACTATTGCCTAAACAAGTCTACACCTTTAGATTTAGATCTATGACATATGTAGTTTTATGCAAGTTGTGACTTTGGCCTATGTAAGTTTTAGATGTAGAATCTCATTCACACATGCAAGTTCACCCCTTATGTTTAGATCTAGTTTTATCTATATGTATGTTGTGATGTTTTCTCTTTATTCTATAAGTTAGACTATTCGAGTCTAACGTATATTTTACGTTAAACGAACGAACGTACAACGTGGGGCCATGAGATAATATTAAAAGATTTAATATTGAGAATTGGCATAAATGCCTTAAATGGCATAAAATTATTTTGTGATGATAAATGGTATAATTTTTCATACCATAAATAGATGGACATAATTGAGTCAATTATGGACATCGTTAAATTTGGAATTGATTGATAATTTGAATAGGGAAATTAATTCAAATTAGGGGATGATTAATTAGGTGTAATTAATCGTTTAAGACACGAGGTTAGGCTCTTTTGTGGTGTAAGACTGCCCGGACCTGCCCGGCAAATCCAGCTGCCACAAATGCCAGACTAATGTGGGAGGTCTTAGGCATAAATTAAATGCGTGACAGTTGTAAAGACACGAGGTTAGGCTCTTTTGTGGTGTAAGACTGCCCAGACCCGCCCGGCAAATCCAACTGCCACAAATGCCAGTCTAATGTGGGAGGTCTTTACAAGATTGTGGTGTTAATGAATTAAGAAACACTTAACCAGATAAACATGTAGTGGGACATGAGGGGGTTAAGTGGGTGCCTTGGGTGGCATGTGGAATTCAGAGGGTGCCTTGGGTGGCATTTGAAATACGATTAGATGCACTTAACCAAAATTGAAACATGAACATGAATAAGAAGAGGGTTAAGTGGGATGTACTAGAGGGGACCAAGCTTAGGTGGACAGCTTGTATCAAGTAATGGGGGCCCGTTTAAACCAGTAACCCATACGTATCTTTGTGGGTTCGACCCAAGTCGAGGACGGGACACGCATATTGGGCTTGACTGTAAGAGGCCAAAATGACTTAGCAGTGGCAACGCAAGTCCAACGGGTTCATATGCGTGTGTGGGCCCGGGCTGGTAGGTAAGACGTTGTTGCATCCACTACAAAAAACATAAAAACGGCTGCAATAATCCGCTGCGTTTACAGTGCATCCGTAACTATTGTCGGCTTCACCAATTTTTATTTTATCTTTCCCTAAGCGTGTCACGTTTATTTTTCTATTTCCCTCCACTGCTTCCAAATTCCCTCCCATATTTCGTTTCCCCCTAATTCTACCAAAATTTCCCTCCTACCACATTCGCCTCTACTTCCATCAATTTTAGCAACAAGGCTGAACTTCTCCCTTCCCTTCGTTGAATCGGCTTCGCCTTTGGCCCTTCACTTTGTCAATAGAGTTTCAGAGATCTGCTCCCACCGATTTTTCTTATTGGTACGTTAGCTAACTGATATATTATTTGTAACAGTCGACATGTTTTTTTTTCTTGTACACAAATTTATTTAGGGTTCTTATTGGTGCGTAGGATCTATCCTTTCAACCTGAATGTTGTAGCTACGGTGAAATCGTCTCCTCCACTGTAAGCTCTTTTAATGTCATGTTAACATTCAGAATTTGATTTTGGAATTCGAAGTCATTTGAACTTGAGCAATTCATAGTTTAAAAGTCGAATTATGTGATATGAAATAGGCTTCTGATACTTGAAAATAGATTTTTGACAATTGAAAATAGGTTTTGAAATGTAGCTATTGATATTTAGACTGTTTTGGTTTGGGAAAAATGAATATGCAGGTTTGTTCATGTCTTGGGTAAGAAATAATATTCACATGTGTGACTTGAAAAAAACCGTAAGGTAGTAGTGTGATGCTGTCAACAACAACAGCACACACAGTTGTCACCTGGTCGGACCTAAGTAGGCCAGGGAATGTGGTGCGAATCTGAGCTTGGTTGGGCTGTAAGTGCAGGCAATGAAGAAAAAAAAAGTGTTGCATGCAACAACATAGAGTAGAAAGAAGCATATTAAAAAAATTTCATGTGACGCATGTGGTGTGTGTGCGCGTGTGTGCATAGGCTTGTGTGTGAGTGTAGGGTGTGTGTGTTAGATTTTGAGCATTTCTGTATACCCTAATCGAATAGGTTACATGATCCGTCATACAATGTTTTGTAAGGACTTTTGATAGTTTCAACTATTCCTTAGCTTTTATTTTCTGAGTCATTTAACTCTTTAGAAATCAAGGTCTCCTAGAATACTCTTTTAAGCGTTAGTACCTTCTCATTTAAAAGAGTCTCCCGTTCCTTTTGATCTAGTGGTTCAAATCTTGAATCTTTTTCCCATTTTCTTTTACATGACTGGTATTCTGTTTGGTAATCAATACTCTTTGCTGCTTCTTCTAACAACTGCTTGAAACCTTCTATTTCAGCCTTCTGAGCAGCTTGTTTTTCCTTCCATTCTTCTTCTGCATGTGTCCGGACAAAAGGTTCAAATATAGTCCTTTGAGTAAAATGACTAGGAACATCCTTAATGCGGGGTTTGAAAAGTATATTTGGAAGCTCCTTGTCCCATTTGTAGAATGGTGCAACTCCATGCTCTTTAAGCATTTCCTTAAACTGGTTTACACAATCATCTTTGTTTGATCCACTTTATTCAACATCAGAATCAAATGAAGCAGAATCAGACATATTCTCATCTCCATTTGACTCTTTTACTTTTTCTTTGCCCTCACTTTTATCATCTTCCTTAGTTATAGCTCAGTTGCTTTCGAAATAGGGACCTCTGATATGGAGGGAGAGCCAGTATCTTGTAACTTATTTTTTACTATATCTAATGCGGATGAAGGGACTTTCCCGCTAACAGATTCCCGACCACCAGTTTGCAAAGAGGAGCCTCAATGGAAGTTGTATGATTTTTTGTTTTGGAAATGGTGTTTTCCTCTTAAGACTTATTGGTTCTTGAAGAATTATTTTATAGATTCCTTCTCATCTTTGCGAACACCGAAGGCACATGCCAACTACTAACCTTGTTCTTGCTGTCATAGTAATATCTCTTGACATCATTAGTCGTGATCAATGTCCAGTCAGTGCCAGTAAACTTTTCGCATGACACAGGAGTCGGTTGTTCTGCTGTTTTATTTGGCTCCCCCTTAAAGCTCAAAGCCCTATTATATGTTGACTCGCCGATAGCAAAGTTGTAGTAGTAAACCGTACCTGATCCTATCTTGTGTGCAGTCCATATGTCAACTTCTTCACTGTTGATTGCCTCTACGGGATTGCAGATATCTTGAGTGTCATCAGGATTTGGTACAATGGCTTTTTTTCAGTTGTGAAAGTCATAACACCAGGAGGTTGAAGGTTAGGTGTGGATGAATTAGGAGGCGGCATGGCTTGCATTTGTGAAGGAAACAGGGATGCATATGGAAGTTATGAAGCAGATGACCTAAATATTTTTCCCGTTTATTTAACATCCTTTCTAAACCTAATTCCCCGATGTCGTAAAAAATCACTGTCTCCCTCGTCAAATCATCACCGCCCCTTGAGCCTTGCGGCTACCCTACCAAATCATCATCACCCATTAGGTTCCACTGCCTCCCTTTGGATTTTTCTCCTGTCCCCATCCTTTAAGTAATCCTACAACATTAATTGTTGTTGATCTATCAAACCACTACTGCAATATGCTCCGACTCCACTGTTGTAAACTCATCTGACTCTGCTACTTGTAGATGACCAAAACGCTACTGTTAAAAGCACACGAGCAATGCTAGCATCCATTTTTGACGACACATCTATTTGCTAACAAAGGTAATTATACGCTTCAAAATTTTGCCCATTTCCCCCTGTCCCTTATTTTTTTTACCTTGAATTTCTTTCAAAATAATTTACATCTAATAACGCTACTGCCAAAACAACCCCGAAACGAGCAACCAACCTCTATTGGGGTCGGTTCGTCAGCAGCCCAACCTTGCGTTGGGACTGCTCTAAGTTGTCTGCTACTTAGCTTTAGCATGAGGAGTTTTATTATTGATGTATATGTATATGCATGAATGTAATAATATATTTTTCTTTAGAATTTGACATCAAAAATGCTAGGCTAGGACGATGATGTTATAGAAACTGTAAAATGCAACTCAATTTTCATTAAAATAATAGGCTTGGGGAATAACAAGTTGAGTTTGTAAATCTTTTCTATAGTCAGTGTAATGAAAACCTTATAAAATCAGCGTGTTATGTCATGTCCTCCTACTTGCATGTATCAGGTGAATTTCTTCATGTTCATACTTTGGACTCTTTATCTTATTTATAGCATAATTTGTTAATATCCTTTGCTTATAAGATACTTATGTAATCAATATAAATATTTACAACAAGTACCTAGGTGTTTGAAAGAATCATGGTTGGGGTTCAATCTTATTTTAGCACACGGAAATGTTTTGATGATACTGCTTTTACCATCTTTGATCCTAAAGTAGTTGAACATTGTCAACGGAAGTTAGGGCTGGTGGTTTTTTATTTTGTGACTTCAAACTATCTCAGGAGTATTTTAAGAAAATAAATTTTGATATTATTTAGGAGCTCTACAACCCTCGAAGCATAATGTTTTTATGCCTTATATTTCATATGATTTGCTGCAAAATACTTTCATTGTGTTGTATCAGAATTTTCTAGGGGTGGGCATAAACCGCACCGTTAAACGGAAACTGCCCGACCCGAACTGATGAAACAGTGCGGGAAACCGCCCCGTGTTATCTCTCTAAACCAAATGTACTAAACCGACCCGAACCATTTCATTACGGTCCGACTGCGGTTTGAAGGGTGAAACCGACCGTATTAAACCGGACCGGATTACTTTTATAAAAAAATGTTTATAGATTATCCTATATTAGGATACATATGTGTTCACATCATAATGCGCAGCACGCCTTGGCAATTGGCATGCAGAACAATGGTAGCGCGAATGGACTAAACATACGAGAAGCCTTATTCCCATCTTCAGTAATGAACTAAAGCATTTCAAAGAGTAAATGCACAACCATTAACATCATATAATACATAATTTTAGTAAACAGAATTTTGTTTCATTAGTAACTGTATTGACATCATATAATCTTGTTCCATCAAAGCGCGTTTCATTTTAAAGCGTGAATGCCTGCAAAGGCAAGCTGTCATATTTGCAAGAAATCCTCTGTCAATCTTTCTACTAGCAGAGCAGGAAAACTAATCATATAACTTCCCCACCGTGACATTTACAGACCACAGTTTTCAAGCTATTTTCTATGATGTTATTCTCCTATCTAAGATAAATTTAACTTTGTTTTAATGGACTTATTTCTAATCATATGCTTTTACCATATCTTGTGTCAAATTTGCAAACTGTTTTTGATGATCGTTCATTCTGACTTAGTTGTATTTCTTGGTTATAGGTATTTGTTCGTGATTTCGTACCAAGTGCACTGACACCATTTGCAATAATCTTAGTTTAAGTATGCTTGGTATGTGCAGTTTTATGCTTATTTTTATTTTATGCTTTCAGTTTCAATATGTGCAGTTTTATGCTTATTTTTATTTTATGCTTTTAGTTTCAATATGTTTGTCCAGAAATGTATTTCAAATTAAACCACACCGAACCATAACCGCACCGTATGCGACTATAACCAGACCGAAACTGAACCGTAATAAAATGTCATTACGGTTTTCATTTTTGATTAACCGTTTGGTATGGTCTGGAAACGGTTTGGGCTTCAAACCGGACCGAACCGACCCGTGCCCACCCCTAGAATTTTCTAGAAGGTCCATGGGATTGCATAAATATCATGTCGTAAAGGTAGCAAAGCTGAAACTAGTAGGAAATTATAGATGTTTATATTTTGTACAGTTTCTGTGATGGTTTCACAACTGGAACAATGTAGGTATTAACCAAAAAATATAAGATGTGGAGCAAGCTGCATAGTGCCAGCTTATGGTAGGCCCGACTAAGCACCCTATGAAGATGGACTTATCGCTGGTACACAAGGATAAGGTGAGTAAATATTATTTGGAATATTTTGTGAAGACTGAATGGAAGCGGAAGCCACTTCAGGTCTGGGTCAAGAGGAAACTGCAGATGAACTTGTGGTGGGGGATGTGGTATCAGACTGACAGGGACCTGATTCTTGAGGTTCAAAATGTAGACAACATGGAAACACATAATATTGTAAGTGCTTTGGATTTTTTTTCATAATTTAAAACAGTGTTGTAGTTTCTAACTTCTCTGGTAAATGAACTTGATAGTTTTTGTTACTCAATGATAAACATATACATTTGTGTGTGTCTATTTTTAGTACCTTATTTCTCAACTCAGTTATATTAAGTATTCCAGATTAGAGTAGTTTCAAATGATATGTTGCTTGGTTTGATGACACTATATATTATTGCAAATGTTGAACGCATATCTAATGTTATGATGGTTCCTTAGTTTTAGCTTCAACATTAAATAAAATTTTCTGATGATAGAGCAATTCTGTTGGTTTTCCATTTTATTAGATGAGGAATTCTTGAGCTCTTAACTTCATAGCTCAGGCACCGTGCAACTAACCCATTTACTTTACCTGACCAAACTAGGTTTTGGGTTTCTCTGCCCGTATAAACATAAGTTTAGGACCTCTCTCCCTTGCTTGATTTCATTGGCAGTGTCAGTACACTGACGTTGTTATATAATTTGGGTGGTTTAGTCATGAATTTGACTGATCAGAAAATTTGCCATCCTCTTTTTTATGATGTTGAAGGCGTCATGTTTCTTCTTTCAGAGCTAGGTTATTTTGATATGTGCTAACAAGTATGTATTGACTTGAGAACTAAAATTGTTTCACATGTGCGTTTTTTTTATTTTTGTAGTATCTGATGGTGAAGTGAAGAAATTACAGTAAGCCTTAAAGATTCTTTTAGATGTCGACAAGCAACTTCAGTATTCAAGTGAGAGAACAACATGGTTGAAATTAATAATAGCAGGCAGAAGAAGTCTAAAGGTTCATCTTTTTCCAACTTGTAAAACCACTAGCTGATGTTCGTTCTAAACACACAGACATTCTATACCCTTTTGAAAAAATATTTTATCATTTTATTATCAAGTTTGATTATTTTTTTATAGGTTCTTGATATGCTATAGTAGGTCATTTAGTAGTTACATAAGTAGAGAACAGTTTTTTGTCTTATAATGCGCTTTATTTCAGTTTATAACATTTATCGAGTATCACTATCATTGAATAGTTACTAACTTAAATATCATTTGCAGCTAACTTCATTGAAGGAATAGATGTCGCTTCAGTTGAAGCTAAAATTGCCAAATATAAACAAGAAAAATGTTGAATGCATATCTGATGCTGAAACTCGTAAAGTACATGATTCCTCATAAACTTTGATTCATATGGCTGTATTTGCCTTTTGTTGTACTTTGACATTGATAATACATACTGAAGAATGTTGCAAAAGTATTGAATGCTAGCTTCTATTTGAGCCACCAAACGTTGAAAGTAAACAAAATTTGTTTAATATTACAAAAAACTAACTAATTATTTTAAAAATCAACAAGTTTATTATAATAATAAATTATAAAATATAATTCAAATCAACTAAGTTTTATAAAAAAAATCAAATGAACTTATAATAGTAGTACGCATAATTTAAATAAGTTTTATAAATAATAATAATAAATTAATTAAACTTTACGAAAATCAACAAAGATTTATAGAAATTAACTAGTACTATAAAATTTAACTAGGTTATTGGTTTTGTATAATTAACTATGATCTATAAACAGTAAGTATAACTAAGTACAATAATAATAGAAAACTAAGTTTATAATAATAATAACAAATAATAAATGCTAATCAAGTCAATTAAATTTTATAAAAATTAACTAAATTTATAATAATAATAATTTAACTAAGTTAACAATGTTTTATAAATAATAATACTAATAAATAAATTAGTTTTGTTAGAAATTAACTAAATATTATAAATATAACAATAATGATAATAACAATTTTAATTAACTAAATTTTATAAAAATTAGTTAAGATTTATGAAAATCAACAAATATAATTAAAATTTAACTAATATAACTATGTTTTATAAAATTAACAAGTTTATAATAACAATACTAATAATAATGAATATAAACTAAGTTTATAACAAAAATATGGAATTATATAGTATTAACCAAGTTAGCTAAGCTTTTAAAAACATTAACTAAATTTATACTGATAATAACAATTTAACTAAGTTAAATAAGTATTAGAAATGATAATAATAAATTAATAATATTATATAAAAAATATAATAATAATTAATTATGTGAACTAAATTTTATAAAAAATAATTGAGATTTTTATAAATAAACAAGCTTATAAAAGTTAACTAAGTATAATAAATATTTAACTAAGTTAACTAAATTAACAAAGTTTTATGATCATGAACAAGTTTATAATAATTATAATAATAAATATCGTGTTAACTGAGTTTTATAAAAATTAACTAAATTTATAATAATAGTTTAACTAATTTAATTATCATAAATAAGTTTGCTATGTTTTGTTAAACACAAACAAGTTTTATCAAATTAACTAGGTTTAAGTCGACTAAATTGTATAAATAAAAATGATGACGATGACGATGAATTAACTAAGTTAATAAGACTTAACACAGTTTATAACAATAATATAATTAAGTTAACCAAGTTTTAATAATATTAGTATTTTAAATTGACTAAATTTGTTAAAATTAAACAGGTTATATGAAATTAACTAAGTTAAACTAACTAAAATTTATAAAAAATTAACAGTATAACTATTAAACAAGTTTTATAAATAACGATGGTAATACTGATGATTATGAAGGATTAATTAATTTATAAAAGTTAACTAAGCTTACAATAATAATAGTATTAGTAATATAATTAAGTTAACCGAATTTTAATTATAATAGCGATAATAAAATTAATTAAGTTAACCAAGTTTAAAAAAATTAACTAAGTTTAAGTGAACTAAAATTTAAATAAGAATAATAATGTAACTAATTTGGCAAAGTTTTATAAATAATAATATTGATGATGAATTAGCTAAATTTGTTAAAAGTAACTAAGTTTATAATAATAATAATAATATAATTAAGTTTACCAAGTTTTAATAATAATAATAAATTAACTAAGTTAATCAAGTTAATAAAAATTAATGAACTTTTCAAAAAATTAAACAAGTTTATTAAATTAAAATTAACTTAGTTTAAATTAACTATATTTTATAAGTGATTATAATATAACCAATTATCAAAGTTTTATACGTGTAAGATTGTTTGACTATATCTTGTGCTTATACTTATGCAGGATTTGGACTTTTGAAGAGAACAAGGTCCGACTTATATGGTTATCATGTAAATTTGGTTAGTATACTTGGATGACTTTATTGTTTATGTGCTTGTTTTAATAACAATTAATTAATATTATTTGAAAGTTATTTGATAATTCATGACAAATTCTTATTGTTGATTATCGAACTTGTTTACAGATAATTAGCCTTTTCGGGTAAAGATCATCAGCAACAATGGATTTGACTTCAATTGTTACATGTATTATGGTATTAATTAGTATTTATTGTGTAAACCTTTTTGGGAATGCTTGCGGCATGTGAATTTGCTCATTTTATCAAACAACTACTATCTAAATGGTTATGGATAATGCTTATATGATTAAAGTGTTCTTAATTATTTGAATATGATAGATTGTTGGTTTGAGTATGGTTATTATACGACTGCTGCTGATTTTGATATGACTATAGTAACATTTAAAATATGCTACGAAACAATCAATGCCTTTTAGTAGCGTTTTAGAAACGCTACAGAAACAGATGTAAAAGTACTACCTAAATTTATAGTGACATAAAACAAACGTAACGAAAAGATTTGGTAGCGGTTGAAAAACGCAGCTGCATGAAGCATTTGGTAGCGTTTATTAAAACGCAACAGTAATAAAATATACTTTTAGTTGCGTGACCTGTAGTAGCGTTCTTTAAAACGCTACTAAAGGCTTTGGTAGCGTTTTTTAAACGCTGCTAAAGGCCTTTTCTGGTGTAGTGATCGTGTAGGTATAAGCCGTGCATCATTGGTGGTATCGGGTTGCCACTTTGGGAAGTGATACACCCCACTGTGGGGCCAGCACGGGTATCTACGAGTTAGGGAGCTGATCGCATGGGGGTAGTGACCTAGTGGAGATAGGGGCAGGCGGCACCTATGAAGGCAACTAGGGGTGCACGAAACTACCAATATCATTATTAAGTTTTGTAGGCGGGATCAACCTTAGGGTGACTAGTGGTGGTGCAGTATAGTAAATATCTCATAGTGGTTTAGGTGCACCTTTAACGTTATCTTTGTTCATCTTATTTCCTTGTTTACTCTGCCATACTCAATTGTTCACAGTCATTTCCTTATTTTCCAACTTATGCCTTAGCCTAGTTATTTTGATAATTATATTGTTAAAGTTATCGCACTCGGCAGATTTTATGTCTAACCCCATTTGTTTCCTCCTTTTTTCTTCCTCCCCCCCCCCCCCGGTGCTCAGGTTGAAACTAGCACCAGTGGTGCTTGATTTTGGACAGCTGTATCTCTTTCTTTTAGAAGTTGCTTGGATCGCTGAAGTAAAGTTCAGTCTCTCTTATTTATGGCTATTTTGTACTGGGGTTATGTCTTTCAATTTATGTACTTTGATTTAGTCAAGATGGATATTATGTATTTTGACTCTGGTTTTTGATGATGTAATCAAACTTATGTGTTTACCGCTACAATGAATAAAGTTTTAAAGTTTTAGTACTGTTTATATCTGTCTTGTTGTTAAGTTTCTGTTCTATACACACTTAAAATGCTCCATGGAATTTAATGCATTCCCTTTGTGAGTGACATTAATGGACGTGGGGTGTTACAGTTTTTTTATTATATCATGCATATACCTCATCACATAATATACACAATCCGTTGGTCTTAATTGTTGGGGATACTAGGAATATTTGGAAAAAAAGTCAGTTTATAATGAATTTATATCTCAAGCAGCATACTTTTTTTGTCACAAAACAATTCACCTTTACGATATTCCATTTCAAGTTAGTTCCTCGAGATGACTTGCCACCTAATGCTTTGTAAGTTTTGAAGGCCCTGAACATGCAACAAATGAATCATACACATTTAATAAACACAAAAACAATTATTTCTGATACCACGTATATAGAATTTTAACCGCTATTTAGATAAACAACTGTCTAAAATCTCTAAATATATGGCAAACCTTTTTAACATAAAGTGAACTCCTTATGATCATTCTTTCAAACAAAGGATATTCAAAATTTTCAAAATATATATACACAATACTATTTTGGACTGCTCGTTTAAATTTCTAATTTATGATTTATGCTGGCCCTAATTGTCTCTTTTATAGCGTAGGCCAAACAATCGTGTATACCGTAACACAATTGTCCAAAATGCAAACGCTCAACAACCATATCATCTTGACAAATTGGACATGCTTTGGCGCCTTTAGTACTATATCTAGCCAAGGTACCATAGGCAGGAAAATCATTTATGGTACAAAAAATCATGGTACGCAATGTGAAATCACTTTTACTATATGCATCAAACACACACACAACTTTATCCCATAGAAGTTTTAGATCATCAATAAGAGGGGCTAGGTAAATATCGATGTCGTTTCCTGGTTGTTGTGGTCCAGAGATTAGAAGAGACAGCATGATGTACTTGCGCTTCAAACTCAAGTACGGTGGCAGATTGTAAATCACCAAAAGAACAGGCCAAGTACTGTGTTGACTACTTAGGTTTCCGAATGGGTTTATGCCATCTGTGCAAAGACCAAGTCTGAGATTCCTACTTTCTTCACTGAAATCAAGATATGTTGCATCAATGTTCCTCCACTGCGGAGAATTTGCTGGATGCTGAAGTAACCCATCATTTTTTCTCACATTTGAATGCCATCTTAAGTTTTTTGCGTTTTCTTTATTTGCAAACAAGCGTTTAAACCTTGGAATTATTGGCAAATACCATAAGACCTTTGCCAGAGGCCATTTCTTATTTGGATTGTTATGAACATTTCCCCGGGACTTGTAATGGGATAATCCACACTTGGGACACTCATTTAAGTTCTCATATTCATTTCGATGCATTATACAGTCATTTGGACATGGGTGTATCTTTCTGTACCCTATGCCAATAGGGCACATTATTTTCTTTACCTCATAGTTAGAAGTAGGAAGCTCATTACCTTATGGAAGCATGTCTTTCAAAAGTTTCAATAAAGAAGTGAAACTTGTATCACTCCACTCATGCTTTGATTTCAAATTAAAAAGCTTGTGCACCGCAGAAAATACTGTAAAAGAACTATCATCAAACAAAGGCTTTTCGGCATCTATTAATATTTTTTCACATAAATTTGGCTCTTCCATCAGATGATCTTCGACGTCATGAAACATCTCATGAATACCATCATTATCTTCGTTCACCTCATTATTCTCATTATTCTCATTATTCTCCCATTCATTCTCATCGGTCTCATGAGCACTAGAACTAGGTCTACTAAGTATACTTTCACCATGCCATATCCACTGCATATAATTTTGCTTGAATCCATTGCGAATTATGTGATCCCTAATTTGATCTATGTTAAGGAATCTTCTAACATTTTTGCAGCGTCTACAAGGACAAAAAAATATGTTCATCCCCTCTTCTTAATTGATGCACAATTGACGAACTCTTCCATTTTATTGAGAAACTCGTCATCGCTATGTACATCCAACTATGATCCATGTGAGAATACTATAGACAAGCTACACACACAAAAAAAATGAAAACCAAATAACAAAGCATTCCAATAATTTAGTACAAGTAATATGCAATGATCTATATGCCAAGATTCATTAAGAAGGTAAAATTATTTTGAATGAGTGACAATTGATAATAGGCTCAGTTCTCTTGTTCCCAATTACATATGTCCATATGCTATGAGAATCACATCCATTTTTTTTATCAAACTAGGAAAAGTTAAATATCAAATGCAAAATGAATAGACATAATTTATTGGGTAAATCAGGCACAAAAGAAAAGGGATAGACAAATTGATGTGTTAAGTCTTTTGTATGCATTTTTCCTAGCCGGTTTTAAGTTTTATAATGTAACAAATGGATTTAAAATTGCAAAACAACCCTCAAATGAAAATGTTAGTTGACAACAAAATTTAAGTGTTAGATGATTTGAAAATATCCATATTGTTTTGATGACCTACTGTATGTTACTTATGTGTAAATGGATATAAGAAAATGAGCATTAAATTAATATTGAGCTTAGAAGTTGATAATATTAATATATAGCAAGCACGGCTACATTCCTATATATGATTAAAAAAAGTAAATGTATACTTATTTTCAGTTGTCTTTCCGTAGTTCATTGGATAATCGAAACCATTGTGTTAAGCATGAAATGCTGGTATTTTCAGTTATAGTCTTTTGTATGCATTTTACCTAGTCAGGTTTAAGTTTTATGATGTATACTTTAAGTTATAGATTCAGTTTTATAATGTATACCTCAAGTTATAGGTTTCAATTTTAATTCTTTTGGTAAATACATTGACGTCTGATGAATTGATCGCTCGACTATCTCCCTCCACTTTCCTTCAATGGTGTTGGTAAGTAGGACATGGACGCAAGTCACTTAAATTCAATTGCCTGATCCAAATCCGAAGTTGCACAGGACTGAGGATACAAAATTTCCATACCGATCCGAGAAGACTTGGAATATTTTCATCAAACCTTGAGGCCTCTTGTGATTCCTGACAATCCCCAATGTTTTGAGGAGTAATACCGGTCTTGAAACATATGTGTGCATATTTTTGTTTAGACGAAGATGAAAACCGAAAACAACAAACCAAAGCGGAACCTTAGATTGAACACAACGGTACCCAACCTTTCCAGAATCAAAATCTTCTAGATACCATTTTTATCTGACTAGACGGATCTAATTACCGCTCTGGAAAATAACAAAAACTATGATGCGTATCTGGCCGGTTAAAATGCACGGCATGAGAATTGTATTCTAACTAGCCCTTGCTAGAAATATAGGATGTAAATTCGCTGGAATACCGTATTATGTCAAAGTATCGTTCTAGTTTTAAATTTCCACTAGAATACAAAATATTTCCATTGTAGCTTCGAATTAAGCTTCAAATTTTTATAGCAAACAATCACGAGGTTCAGCAAAATAGGCTACATGATTCATGTGTTATTTTGTATGCATTGAAAAAATACATTCACAGGTACAATGAAATTGATACAAGACGAGAAAAATCTCAGAAAAGAAATTCAGAAACTTTCGTGTATGATTTTTTTTTTCAAGTGACAAATATTAGCCCATCAAAGTAACATAACCCACCAAAAACATAAAAAGAAAACAAAATAAATACCAAACTAGCGAAATCAACCCTCGAAATTTGCACACATGGAACATTAAGAATATCAGAGTATGCCTAAAGAAAGTTTTCTACATTTTTTCCAAGTCTGTAGACGTTGAAAAAATTACATACATTTATTTCGGAGTTCATAAATAAAGTCAATAACTTGAGTACAACACAATTTACTAACTCCAGCATTTAGAATAATTACAGTTTTACTTGTGCAAGTTAAAGACTAATTATTTTCAAGTGATTGTAAGAAGGAACGAGCATGGGTAACCCACTTAAATTTCCCACTTATGTTTAACTTGTAACAAACAAACTGCTAATTTTGGCTAAGTGATACACAAAAATAAAATTCTAAAAACACAAGCCATATATAAGTAAACTCAAATCACCCATTTTTGTATGTCAGTAAACAGTGTAAAGTGGATAGTGTAAAACTTTATTTTCAAACTTGAATAACATACCACGTATGTTGTGCATATTGAACTGTTGTTAGCCATAAGAGATAGGATTTAGTATTTTTCCCAGTAGTTTACAAAAATATTACGTTCAAGACAATAATGGATTTATGGCACACCGGTACTTTTAACATGTGCCAAAGATATCATTTTGATAAGGATAACTATAATAAAATTTACTACAGAAAAAGAAAACAGTTCTTACTGGTAGCGGAGATATCAGTTCAACTTGAGACACAAACAAGGAAAGTGAAAATTGAATTGAAATAATTTAACTTCTTTTGAATTAGAATGATTTAATGATTTCATACAGTTAATGCTAAAGTTAATTTGTGTGTTATCAAAAAAATAACGCTATATGGTACATAAGTTAGATCACAAAATTGCATTAAAAAAGATAAATTGATCAAATTTGTAATCAAATAAATCAAAATTACTATACAAGTCAACTAAAATTAGATGTAGCTTTAAAAACCAAACAAAGCAGCTAAAATGGAACTTTTTTTAAGCGACTTTTTAAATTCTGACCAAAAATTACTAATCTCTTGAGTACAAGGTCCTAAAGTAGTTTAAAAAATTATTTGTAAATGGAAATTTAACTACCTTTATTCATCTCACTTGGTCAGAATTAGGCAATTTCGGTTTATGAAGTTAAAGTTTTTAAAGTTTTGCAATGCTATATTACCAGCCTATCAAGCTTTTACAAACACTTCATTTACTAACCTTACTATTACATGAACTGTTGCAACTTGCAACTGATTTACTATAGTGCACTTTCCACATGAAACGTTCACATAACTTTTCAATTAAAATTTATGAAAACTGTTCAAATTGATACCGCATATGTTAGATAATATATTAAAAATATTGCATATTAGATAATATATTAAAAATACTGCATATGTTAGATAATGAAAATTGTTCAAATTTATAAGTTAGATAATGAAAATTGCTTGATGACTTTTCAATTTTAATATATACTTTAAGCTTTACAAATACATATGTTCAAATTGATGATATAGATTTTACAAATACATATGTTGAAAATTGTTTACCTTGTTTATACAACCGTAAATAATACTATCAAAATGTTTAGACTGCATTTCTATAGATTTTTTAAAATATACTTTAAGTTTTACCTAGTCGGGTTAAAGACATATTTAGTCTAAAGCTAAAAAAGATGATTTTATCATATATTTTTTAAAAAGAAAGCGCCACAAAGCAATTTATTACTTTCGTCATTCATTCTTACAGTATTCAATTTTAGACAATTGCTTCACCTTTTTCATACTTTTTACCTGATAAAGGTTAAAATGAAACATAATAGACCCGAAATCCTTCTATAAAGCATCCACAATTTTCAGTGGCACAACAAAATAGCGAGTAGGGGCAAAGAAGTTGAAGTAAAAGAAATAGAGCTCAGTTCATAAGCAGTATTTCACAAACAATCAGAATCTACTCAGTTAATGGATTTCCTATTCAAACATCTGCTAAATTAGTAGTTATCTAAGCTAAAATGTAAGTGTTTTAGGAATGGTGCCTCCAAATATGGAAAACATGTTCAAAAACAGATCTTGATTTTACACTTAACATTTATTTATGAAAGTTATAATTATTTGGCATTCATCGACATCCATAAACACAAACATGCAAAACATATTTTGAATGTGGAAACTTCTTCGAATAGGAAAACTTCAAGATGATTAGTGGCCAAAATCAAACATTCACATTGTATAGATTACAAAGGATTATCAGAAATAGAAAAAATAAAATAAATAAATCGATCGACGCTGAATACCTGAGAAGCAAAAGTAGATTGATAGGGCGTGGATTATCTGATAGTCTGAATCAGCGATTGAAGAATCGTGGATTATCGGAGAATTAATAACTGAATCAAAAATACAAAAGGGTAAGCGATTTAGAAAACATGGATAATTGGATAATCGATTCGATGGGGCTTTTACAAGATTCAATTGCGGATTGAAGAATCGTGGATTATCTGAATCGAAAACACTTACAAAAGAAAAAGAAAAAAAAAGAATATCTGATTTAGTGAAAAGACAGAAAGTGTAAGCGCGCGAATATCTGTACGACCGAAAAAAATAGAGGTAAACCTTTTTCGTGTATTTTATGTTTTGGTCTAAAACTTCGGATTTCATCAAATAGACGTTTTTATATTTAGTGTTATAAATTGACTCACGTTTTAAATGTCGGTTGTACAAAGATTAGAAGCGATTAGCTATATTGGCTCCAAACAATTGCTTCGGTTCCTACTATAACCGAAGCAAATTTCTACACGTAAAATTTCTTCTTATTCCAGCGAAGTAGTTGCTTCCGTTGTAGTGAAGGAATAGAAGCAAATATTATTATTTGCTTCTATTTTAAAGACAACCGAAGCAAATGAGGCGAGGCAACTGACATGTTTTGTAGTAGTGTTTCTTCTAAACACCGGCCGGTTGCTAGATATACATGCAAAGCCGCATGCGTGCGCACACACATATATACACACACACTCTCTCAACACGTATACTTGCTGCATTTCAATTTTTTTAATATATATAATTAGAATATGTGTGTGTATGTGCATATTATTTATTACAAAATATGCATATTATAAAACATGTTCATTATAATGTATAGGCATGTACAAATCTAACTGGTGCTTCATATATGTTTTTATATACTTTATTTAGCAACTATGATAACTGAAAACACATTAGACTAGCATGCCATTTATTATTGAAATTCCGTTTAACAATTCAAGAACCTAAACTATGTGAGTTTGCAATGCAACTAATCACCGAATATCACCATTCACCACCAAAATATATTGCCACTACAATCTTCGGGTAGCATGCAATCTCTAACAAAAACCAAGCATCTAAGAGCTTACACCATGGTAATTGTGGTGTGGATTCGAAATTCGGAATGGCATGCTAAGATCTTACCATGTGCATACGCTAAGATCAGCCACTTATGTGGTGCTTGCAGACCGAGCTAGGTGCACTGGGGAGGGTTTTACGACTCCGGTTAGTTTCCCTCCTGAACTAATTCCAAAAAAAAGGACAAGCATTTATCTTATCATTTCATTTGACATAAATTTTTGCATGAATGTTACTTGATAATTCATGGTAAATTCTTATTGTTGATTATCAACCTTGCCTACAGGTAATCAACTTTTCTAAAGTGAAGAACGTTAGCAATGGAAATGAATTTAATTGTTATATATATCATGATATTTGTTAGTGCTTATTGTGTAAACTTGTTTCTGAATGCTTGTGGTATGTGAATTTGCTAATTTTGTCAAGTAACTATTGTCTAAATAGACATGGAAAATACTTATCTGACTAATCTGTTCTTAGTTATTTGAGTATGATGATTATATGATTGATTGATTTAAATCATACTTTTATATGATTGTTGCTAATTTTGATATCACTATTATATATTTGGTTGCTGGAAATAATACAAGTCATTAACAGTATACAGCAGGATTTAAAATATGCTACAAAACAATCAACACGTTTTAGCAGCGTTTAAGAAATGCTATAGGAACAAATGTAACATACCATTTGAATTTTTAGTGGCAAAAAAATGCAACGAATTAATTTTAGTGGCATAAAATAAATGCTATAGAAAAGTAAAAAAATGACCCACATACAAAGTTTTAGTAGTGTTTTGAAAAACGCAACTTTATGGAAGATTTGGTAGCGTTTATCAAAACACAACTGAAAAACAAGACTTTTAGTTGTGGGACCTGTAGTAGCGTTCTTTAAAACGCTACCTGTAATGGACCCGCAAATCCGTGCTATCTGAATTGACTAATAACACCACACGTCCAACCCAAATAACACAGAAATACGACTCATTATTAGAAAGAAGTTAGAGGATGAGAAATAGAAAGAAAGAAATATTAGAATAGAAGAAGAACGAAGATCACAACTCACAGCGGAACGAATAAAATATATTATATAACATAAGCTTTGAAATACAAATCTGTTTTGTACATATATACATACCATCATCAGAGTACACATAACATTTGATCCAGCGGAAGTAACTCTAAATAACTAACGTTGAAGCCTCCTGCTTCAAGCTCCTCCAAGTGTATCTGTAAAAGCCTGAAACACTTGACTGCCCGTACAAATTTGGGCACCCAAGAGTTTAGGGAAAACAAAACAAAATAAACTCTGGGTCAGTCATGGGACTGGTGTGAGTAAACTCCAACCACTTGTTTAACTTTAAAAATCCTTTCAAAGAAAAGATAATAGTAAGACCAGCCCACACATAAACACGGACGGTTTTTACCTTACTATAACCCGAAACACTTTGATACGAAAATCCAGTGATATTATAATAATGTCTACATCAAGTAAATAACCAAGTAGCAGAACGCTTGCATCTCACGCTCCACATATATAGTATAAAATCAAAAACCGCATGGCGCTTATTGGAGATTGGATTTCCAACATGACAAGGTATGGGACCACCTTCCGACAGTGCATCTCTAGAGACGAATACACCTGGGTTCAACAAGAACATCTTGCAACCCGGCCCACACATGACCGACCACTCATTTCGCTTGAGTGTATCGAATGTATATCACCAACGGTTGGACTCAAACCACCGTTTCCCGAATGGGCAGAATCGATAGATTTAGAAACAAAAGGAATTTCTCTAGATAGGTGATTATACACCCTAATGGGAGCGACCCACATAGCCATGCTGCCTGCCCGATTTTTGTCCCTTCCCGGTTGTTGAGGCCTGAGGCTACGATTACTTACCATTCATTGATAGCACAATCACTTTGAATGCCACATCATCAGATCCGTTAATCACTAGTTGAGTTTGCACAAATATTCTGGATATTATGCTAAGGGATAAATCCGTTGCAACCATATACATTCATACAGACCAACCCAATTGATCATTGGAAATACTCTGTCAGACATTCGTCCATTTACGTTCGTTCTGGGATTGAACGAAACCGAAGGCACTATTTCTATAAATAGAAAAGTCCTTGCACTTTACTCCGTCTTCAATATATCCAGCATACTTGGTTCGCAACGCTTATGCCGATACGGAGTGGTTCTTCGGATAATAATCCAACCGGTCTCTCCATATTGACAACGATGGTCAAAAACTTCGATAGTCTGTGATTTAACTATCGAATAAAAACAAGTGTTCATCCAACATATCAACCAAATCACTGGGCCCTTTAATTAATATTTCATTAATTAAATCACTTTTCCATTTTCTCTATCAATATTTGTTAACCAAATATTTTCAATAACCATATTGGCCCTTTACGCTATTTTTGATTTCATTTCCTTATCGAATTCTATATATATCGATATATAGATTTCTAATTGTCAAATTTCTTTAAAAATATTCTAACTCCTTAAATTCCCGGAAAAATTCGCCATAACCTCCCCTGTATCGGGAGCATCGGGAAATTTCAAATAGCTTCCCGGTATCTTCCTTAATCAAAAAGAAAAAGGAAAAGCCAAGCGGCTTGCCGATACGGCGCATAAAACCCATATATGAATTAAAACATGTACCTTTTTGTCGAGCACATAAATTTAAATCTTCATCACTCCATCCCATATCTGTTTAACACCTGTTCACCTGTTTTCAATTCAATTCAACACTATCTAATCGTTTGAATTTAGTTTCGCACATTTATTCTTTAATTCGCCATTTTGCCTATTTCACTTCTTTGTTGAACATAACACGTTCAAACAAAATATTTAACTCGTTCATAACTAAATTGAACTTCGATTTTAATTCTAGTTCTCTTTTCTATTTCGAATATAAATTCTCAAATCGAATTCACTTATTTAAAGCTCAATATTCATTCGAAATCTCATTAACTAATTTCTATTCGAATTAGTTAATTCTATTCAATAATCAAAAATCTGATTTCTGTTTCAAAAATCAATTCATTTTTCTACTGGAGTTCACATATATTTTATAACTCAAATCTGGATTTTTCTAAATAGAAATTTCGATTTTTATTTGCTTAAAATCCTTTAATATCATTAAATAAACCGTTAGGGTTTTATAATGGTTCTGGCGCTGCTTTTCTGAAAATTTGATTTTTGACATAACTCAAATTCTATACGACGAAATTCAGATTTTTCTCCTTCGTTAGAAAGCTATTATCAAATCGGTCCTGACGTTTCTTGTTTCAAAGAATTCCGACTTAATTTGACTTCGATATACTCAAATGAAGTTCGAGTCGCCAATTCACGAACTGCAGCGCTGCGACGCGTTCGTTTTAATTATATTTATATATATAAACTTTTAAACTTCTTAAAACGAATTCAATTCCATTTTAACTCCATTTGAATTCCTTGATTCAAATCCCAATCTCACTTTTGAATTCTATATTTCAAACCCCAATTCCTTTTCTATTGGATATTCAAATTCAATACTTGAATTTCTATTTGAATTCCCTATATTCGAATACGATGTTTGAATTCATTTGAATTCTCTTATTCAAACGCTATATTTAAATTCCAATTGAATTTCTATATTCCAATTTCTATATTTGAATTCTATTGGAATTCAAATATTCAAACTCCTTTTTAAATTCTATATTCAAAATTCCATAGTTTAAAATTCCATTTGAATTTCATATTCAAATCCCATAGATTAAATCCTATTTGAATTCAATTTGAATTTCTTATATTCAAAGTTCATTTTCCCTTTCCATTTGAATTCTAATATTCAAATTCATTTCCAACACCATTTGAATTTCATCATTTAAATCCATTTAAATTCCCTTGTATTCAAATTCTATTTCAAAACCATTTGGATTTTCTATTTTGAAATCCTATTTTGAAATTCTATTTCCAATTCTACTTTGAAAATCCTATTTCAAAGTTTATTTCAAATTCTATTTTGAAATCTCGTATTCAAATTTCTACTTGAATTCCTATATTCAATTTCATGTTCAAATTCAACACTTGAATTTCTATTTCAAATCTCAATTCAAATTTCATATTTGAATTTCATTTCAAATCTCTAGTCAAATTTCATATTTCAATTCTTCTTTTGAAATTCTATATTTCAAATTCTATTTTGAAATTCCACATTCAAATCTCTATTTGAATTTCTTTATTCGAATTCCTTTGAATTCAGATTTTATTTTAATTCCTCGAATTCAAATTCTATTTTTCATTCTAATTTCGTCTATTCAAATTCTATTTGAACTTCTATTTGAATTTCTAATATTCAATCTCCTTTTAAAATTCAAATATTTAACACCCTTTTAAAAATTCAAATGTTATACTCAAATTTCATTTGAGTTATATATATTTAAAAATTTCATTTCACATCCTATTTTGAAATTTCATTTCAAATCCCAATTTCACGCCTGTATTTCTATTTCTGAATTATCAAATGATAATTCTTTTCCACTTCATTTATGACTTAGTTATAAAAGACTATTTATAAACTTCGTTTATAAAGGAACTACTTGTTTTATTTTTCAAAACAAGTTTTATATTTTCATTCTATTAAAAATTCAAATTCTATTTAAAAATAGAATTTTTCCTTTTAAAATCTCAAATGTCCTTTTAATTGGCCCAGTGATATTTAAACACACAAAGCAACGAATTATTTATTTTTCTAACACGTCATATATAACAATATATATGCAAACAAATAAACAAACAGATAATATATTTTTGAGGAATCCAGTTGGATTCCTCCAACCTGTTTTCCTGCATCCACAGATGTTAGCACATAAATAATACCAATTCTGCTTCGTGGCAGAATATCGCGGTATAGAAGGTCATCCACTAATCATAGCGTGGGGCGTATAGGGTAATCATCCGCTATGAAACTGCGGGCATCCGCTAATGAAACTGCGGGAATCCAACCAATCAATCAACCCAATATATATATATATATAGCCTAAATAACTAATATATATAAACAACCAGAAAGTATACACACAAGCAACAGACAATTATTTTTAATGAAATAAAAATAATTCTAAAGGTGAGTGAGATTTACTCACCATGATATCAATCGATCTATTCTGATTCCCATTTTAATTTTCGATTAGGTATCCCGCAGCTACGGATTACTTGTCTGATTTCGTTCGATAAATCTTGTGTATATCTGTCATGACAATTTATTATTTATTATTTAAGCTATTTAATAAATTTTAAATGCAATAAAGTTACTAAATTAAATACTTACCTTATATTCCCATTTTAACTTCTTTTCTTCCTTCTAAAATGGTTCGAACCTTCTCATGATTTACATAGTATTTCTGCATCTCCCCTACTCGAACTACATCACCTTCATGCCTCAAACCCACTGTCTCATACCCATCCAGACCCATTCCTTCTACATTCCTCGATAAACTTTATTCTAGACACCTAAGCACAGACCGAAATCCCCTTTTCACCTCCAGTTTGACCACCGATATGTTCAATAACCCTCTCCCGTATGCTTCACCACCAGGTCAGCCCCCACGCATCGATAACAATGCCTCCAAGCTTTAAGCTTTCAAATCGCTATCCCCTTTCCTCACAACTTATCGCAATTTCACAAGAACCCCGTACCTTGTAGAAATGGCAGCCTCTAAATCAACGCGACTTAGAATCGAACCCTAGATAGACAAACATCCGTTACTCCGAACCCCAAGTGTTGAACTACCAGCGACGACCGCTACTTCCCAAACCCACCTTCAAAAATCGCGACTTCGAGCTCCAGGCCTTGCGGTTTTAATTGCAGTCCCCTATACGATTTCCCACTATGAGTTCACCGAGATCGAATTCAATATTAATTGATTAATGTGGATTTTGTTCTGGATTTTAAGGTGCAGGAATGAAATGGATTTCACCGTGTTGTAGGGTACAGGGGAGTGGCTTCGATATTGAAAATAAAGGGAGGAATGAATTTGAAGTAAAAGGGGGCAGTGGCCATTCATTTTTTCCTGAAGCAAATCGATTTATAGAAGGGAAAAAAAACAGAGAGGAGATGAGCGCGATTTAAATAGAGAAGCAAGGGGAAACCAGAAGTACGCAAGCTTTTAATGAATGTCTCCAGAAGTACATACAAAATTAATACTGATTTGAATTCTATTTAATACGATTTGAGTTAAATAGATTTTTATTCTTTTAAAATAGATATCGTTTTGATTTCGATCTTATCCACTAAAAATATCTCAAGGTTCATAATTAAAAATCGTGAACCGCTATTTAGTCGCAACGACCGACGTTTTCAAGCTTATACAATAATTTGAACTTAACAGAATCGGTTTAAAATGAAATAACACTAGTAAATTAAGTTAAACCGTTTAGAATGTATATCGATTTCTGAACAAATAAATTCATCGAAAATAAATTATTATCTTTTTAAGTCAATACAGAATTTATATTAGTCGACTGAATCGCTCTGATTTAGTGTTACACTGGGAATTCAATTTTTACTATTACGATAATTAAATATATTCGATATTAAATCATATATCGATAATTAAATTGACAAATCCAATATAAAATTCATTTATATTCTGAATTCAATATTTAAAACCATACTAAATATTTAAAATAAACAGTTCAAAAATCTGGGTCGTTACATTCTTTCCCCCTTAAAATAATTTCGTCCTCGAAATTGCTAAGGTAGGTAAAATGGTACAAATCTATTACTTTTCAAAAATTCACTTATGTTGAAACTCAACTCCTCATATTTCAACAAATTCAATTCTACCAAAACTTTTGGTTTCCATTCATATTGAATATCATACACTATATATGCTTTCATTCATTTAACTCTGAATGATTTGCAATTAAGTTATTCACATCCAACTCATATTCTATTCATATTGGTTCAACACCAATTTATCCAAATTGATTCTAGTCAATTGATTCACTTCGACCCATTTAACTAGCTTAAGTTAAATTCCAATTCCAGAATTCAATTCCCAGGGTTATCATTTCAAATTCTTTTGAAATCACTTAAATATATACATGTATATTTATTTCCATTTCAAATTCAAAACATTTGAATTTTCAAACTACTTGTTTTCTTTCAAACAAATTTCCATCAAAACTTTCTAAGATAGCAATCTATCACTTAGAAACTCGAAAATGAACACTGATGATGTTGCAATCATTATCAGAATTATTTCCCAGCCACCGAAGTGAGTTCAGTGCTTTATTATTTCAAAATTCACCTAAAACGATTTTCTTTCAAATCCTTTTAAAACAAAGCTATATTACTTTAATATACTTTAGAAAATATTTTTCAACTTCCCAGGATTTTGAATCCTTAATTCTGGTTTGAATTTAATTCTAATTCATCTCATTTGTATATATTTCATTCATATACAAATTCAGTTTGATTATAAATAACCATTTCAATTTTTTATAATCTTATCTGATTATAATGATATCAATCAACACATCCATATAATATAATTATTTCAAAAAAATTATCCCTTCTATATCAAAATAGAAATTTGGGTAAAATTATTTCATTTACCCATTTTAAAACAATATCGTGTCAATTCTTCTGTTCAAGTGTTTAGAAACTCCTATCGACGTCGTGGCGTCCCACGATTCGACCAGAATTCATAAACCACTCAACAGACTAGCCAACACAATATAAAACAGCTTTTATATCAATTTACAAATACGCTCTCTCGTATATATACTCAGCACATTCTAGGGTACTGCTGACCCTATCTCTAATGAGCACAACTCCACAAAGCCTAGGTATTCGCTCAACCTAAGCTCTGATACCAACTGTAATGGACCCGCAAATCCGTGCTATCTGAATTGACTAATAACACCACACGTCCAACCCAAATAACACAGAAATACGACTCATTATTAGAAAGAAGTTAGAGGATGAGAAATAGAAAGAAAGAAATATTAGAATAGAAGAAGAACGAAGATCACAACTCACAGCGGAACGAATAAAATATATTATATAACATAAGCTTTGAAATACAAATCTGTTTTGTACATATATACATACCATCATCAGAGTACACATAACATTTGATCCAGCGGAAGTAACTCTAAATAACTAACGTTGAAGCCTCCTGCTTCAAGCTCCTCCAAGTGTATCTGTAAAAGCCTGAAACACTTGACTGCCCGTACAAATTTGGGCACCCAAGAGTTTAGGGAAAACAAAACAAAATAAACTCTGGGTCAGTCATGGGACTGGTGTGAGTAAACTCCAACCACTTGTTTAACTTTAAAAATCCTTTCAAAGAAAAGATAATAGTAAGACCAGCCCACACATAAACACGGACGGTTTTTACCTTACTATAACCCGAAACACTTTGATACGAAAATCCAGTGATATTATAATAATGTCTACATCAAGTAAATAACCAAGTAGCAGAACGCTTGCATCTCACGCTCCACATATATAGTATAAAATCAAAAACCGCATGGCGCTTATTGGAGATTGGATTTCCAACATGACAAGGTATGGGACCACCTTCCGACAGTGCATCTCTAGAGACGAATACACCTGGGTTCAACAAGAACATCTTGCAACCCGGCCCACACATGACCGACCACTCATTTCGCTTGAGTGTATCGAATGTATATCACCAACGGTTGGACTCAAACCACCGTTTCCCGAATGGGCAGAATCGATAGATTTAGAAACAAAAGGAATTTCTCTAGATAGGTGATTATACACCCTAATGGGAGCGACCCACATAGCCATGCTGCCTGCCCGATTTTTGTCCCTTCCCGGTTGTTGAGGCCTGAGGCTACGATTACTTACCATTCATTGATAGCACAATCACTTTGAATGCCACATCATCAGATCCGTTAATCACTAGTTGAGTTTGCACAAATATTCTGGATATTATGCTAAGGGATAAATCCGTTGCAACCATATACATTCATACAGACCAACCCAATTGATCATTGGAAATACTCTGTCAGACATTCGTCCATTTACGTTCGTTCTGGGATTGAACGAAACCGAAGGCACTATTTCTATAAATAGAAAAGTCCTTGCACTTTACTCCGTCTTCAATATATCCAGCATACTTGGTTCGCAACGCTTATGCCGATACGGAGTGGTTCTTCGGATAATAATCCAACCGGTCTCTCCATATTGACAACGATGGTCAAAAACTTCGATAGTCTGTGATTTAACTATCGAATAAAAACAAGTGTTCATCCAACATATCAACCAAATCACTGGGCCCTTTAATTAATATTTCATTAATTAAATCACTTTTCCATTTTCTCTATCAATATTTGTTAACCAAATATTTTCAATAACCATATTGGCCCTTTACGCTATTTTTGATTTCATTTCCTTATCGAATTCTATATATATCGATATATAGATTTCTAATTGTCAAATTTCTTTAAAAATATTCTAACTCCTTAAATTCCCGGAAAAATTCGCCATAACCTCCCCTGTATCGGGAGCATCGGGAAATTTCAAATAGCTTCCCGGTATCTTCCTTAATCAAAAAGAAAAAGGAAAAGCCAAGCGGCTTGCCGATACGGCGCATAAAACCCATATATGAATTAAAACATGTACCTTTTTGTCGAGCACATAAATTTAAATCTTCATCACTCCATCCCATATCTGTTTAACACCTGTTCACCTGTTTTCAATTCAATTCAACACTATCTAATCGTTTGAATTTAGTTTCGCACATTTATTCTTTAATTCGCCATTTTGCCTATTTCACTTCTTTGTTGAACATAACACGTTCAAACAAAATATTTAACTCGTTCATAACTAAATTGAACTTCGATTTTAATTCTAGTTCTCTTTTCTATTTCGAATATAAATTCTCAAATCGAATTCACTTATTTAAAGCTCAATATTCATTCGAAATCTCATTAACTAATTTCTATTCGAATTAGTTAATTCTATTCAATAATCAAAAATCTGATTTCTGTTTCAAAAATCAATTCATTTTTCTACTGGAGTTCACATATATTTTATAACTCAAATCTGGATTTTTCTAAATAGAAATTTCGATTTTTATTTGCTTAAAATCCTTTAATATCATTAAATAAACCGTTAGGGTTTTATAATGGTTCTGGCGCTGCTTTTCTGAAAATTTGATTTTTGACATAACTCAAATTCTATACGATGAAATTCAGATTTTTCTCCTTCGTTAGAAAGCTATTATCAAATCGGTCCTGACGTTTCTTGTTTCAAAGAATTCCGACTTAATTTGACTTCGATATACTCAAATGAAGTTCGAGTCGCCAATTCACGAACTGCAGCGCTGCGACGCGTTCGTTTTAATTATATTTATATATATAAACTTTTAAACTTCTTAAAACGAATTCAATTCCATTTTAACTCCATTTGAATTCCTTGATTCAAATCCCAATCTCACTTTTGAATTCTATATTTCAAACCCCAATTCCTTTTCTATTGGATATTCAAATTCAATACTTGAATTTCTATTTGAATTCCCTATATTCGAATACGATGTTTGAATTCATTTGAATTCTCTTATTCAAACGCTATATTTAAATTCCAATTGAATTTCTATATTCCAATTTCTATATTTGAATTCTATTGGAATTCAAATATTCAAACTCCTTTTTAAATTCTATATTCAAAATTCCATAGTTTAAAATTCCATTTGAATTTCATATTCAAATCCCATAGATTAAATCCTATTTGAATTCAATTTGAATTTCTTATATTCAAAGTTCATTTTCCCTTTCCATTTGAATTCTAATATTCAAATTCATTTCCAACACCATTTGAATTTCATCATTTGAATCCATTTAAATTCCCTTGTATTCAAATTCTATTTCAAAACCATTTGGATTTTCTATTTTGAAATCCTATTTTGAAATTCTATTTCCAATTCTACTTTGAAAATCCTATTTCAAAGTTTATTTCAAATTCTATTTTGAAATCTCGTATTCAAATTTCTACTTGAATTCCTATATTCAATTTCATGTTCAAATTCAACACTTGAATTTCTATTTCAAATCTCAATTCAAATTTCATATTTGAATTTCATTTCAAATCTCTAGTCAAATTTCATATTTCAATTCTTCTTTTGAAATTCTATATTTCAAATTCTATTTTGAAATTCCACATTCAAATCTCTATTTGAATTTCTTTATTCGAATTCCTTTGAATTCAGATTTTATTTTAATTCCTCGAATTCAAATTCTATTTTTCATTCTAATTTCGTCTATTCAAATTCTATTTGAACTTCTATTTGAATTTCTAATATTCAATCTCCTTTTAAAATTCAAATATTTAACTCCCTTTTAAAAATTCAAATGTTATACTCAAATTTCATTTGAGTTATATATATTTAAAAATTTCATTTCACATCCTATTTTGAAATTTCATTTCAAATCCCAATTTCACGCCTGTATTTCTATTTCTGAATTATCAAATGATAATTCTTTTCCACTTCATTTATGACTTTGTTATAAAAGACTATTTATAAACTTCGTTTATAAAGGAACTACTTGTTTTATTTTTCAAAACAAGTTTTATATTTTCATTCTATTAAAAATTCAAATTCTATTTAAAAATAGAATTTTTCCTTTTAAAATCTCAAATGTCCTTTTAATTGGCCCAGTGATATTTAAACACACAAAGCAACGAATTATTTATTTTTCTAACACGTCATATATAACAATATATATGCAAACAAATAAACAAACAGATAATATATTTTTGAGGAATCCAGTTGGATTCCTCCAACCTGTTTTCCTGCATCCACAGATGTTAGCACATAAATAATACCAATTCTGCTTCGTGGCAGAATATCGCGGTATAGAAGGTCATCCACTAATCATAGCGTGGGGCGTATAGGGTAATCATCCGCTATGAAACTGCGGGCATCCGCTAATGAAACTGCGGGAATCCAACCAATCAATCAACCCAATATATATATATATATAGCCTAAATAACTAATATATATAAACAACCAGAAAGTATACACACAAGCAACAGACAATTATTTTTAATGAAATAAAAATAATTCTAAAGGTGAGTGAGATTTACTCACCATGATATCAATCGATCTATTCTGATTCCCATTTTAATTTTCGATTAGGTATCCCGCAGCTACGGATTACTTGTCTGATTTCGTTCGATAAATCTTGTGTATATCTGTCATGACAATTTATTATTTATTATTTAAGCTATTTAATAAATTTTAAATGCAATAAAGTTACTAAATTAAATACTTACCTTATATTCCCATTTTAACTTCTTTTCTTCCTTCTAAAATGGTTCGAACCTTCTCATGATTTACATAGTATTTCTGCATCTCCCCTACTCGAACTACATCACCTTCATGCCTCAAACCCACTGTCTCATACCCATCCAGACCCATTCCTTCTACATTCCTCGATAAACTTTATTCTAGACACCTAAGCACAGACCGAAATCCCCTTTTCACCTCCAGTTTGACCACCGATATGTTCAATAACCCTCTCCCGTATGCTTCACCACCAGGTCAGCCCCCACGCATCGATAACAATGCCTCCAAGCTTTAAGCTTTCAAATCGTTATCCCCTTTCCTCACAACTTATCGCAATTTCACAAGAACCCCGTACCTTGTAGAAATGGCAGCCTCTAAATCAACGCGACTTAGAATCGAAACCTAGATAGACAAACATCCGTTACTCCGAACCCCAAGTGTTGAACTACCAGCGACGACCGCTACTTCCCAAACCCGCCTTCAAAAATCGCGACTTCGAGCTCCAGGCCTTGCGGTTTTAATTGCAGTCCCCTATACGATTTCCCACTATGAGTTCACCGAGATCGAATTCAATATTAATTGATTAATGTGGATTTTGTTCTGGATTTTAAGGTGCAGGAATGAAATGGATTTCACCGTGTTGTAGGGTACAGGGGAGTGGCTTCGATATTGAAAATAAAGGGAGGAATGAATTTGAAGTAAAAGGGGGCAGTGGCCATTCATTTTTTCCTGAAGCAAATCGATTTATAGAAGGGAAAAAAAACAGAGAGGAGATGAGCGCGATTTAAATAGAGAAGCAAGGGGAAACCAGATGTACGCAAGCTTTTAATGAATGTCTCCAGAAGTACATACAAAATTAATACTGATTTGAATTCTATTTAATACGATTTGAGTTAAATAGATTTTTATTCTTTTAAAATAGATATCGATTTGATTTCGATCTTATCCACTAAAAATATCTCAAGGTTCATAATTAAAAATCGTGAACCGCTATTTAGTCGCAACGACCGACGTTTTCAAGCTTATACAATAATTTGAACTTAACAGAATCGGTTTAAAATGAAATAACACTAGTAAATTAAGTTAAACCGTTTAGAATGTATATCGATTTCTGAACAAATAAATTCATCGAAAATAAATTATTATCTTTTTAAGTCAATACAGAATTTATATTAGTCGACTGAATCGCTCTGATTTAGTGTTACACTGGGAATTCAATTTTTACTATTACGATAATTAAATATATTCGATATTAAATCATATATCGATAATTAAATTGACAAATCCAATATAAAATTCATTTATATTCTGAATTCAATATTTAAAACCATACTAAATATTTAAAATAAACAGTTCAAAAATCTGGGTCGTTACACTACCAAAAGGTTTTGGCAGCATTTTTCAAATGCTACAGAAGGTCATTTCTAGTGTAGTGTCATGCATTAGGTTTGGTGCATGGGGAAGTTATGTTAACATTGTTTAAATTCCTAACTAGTAATAAGAAAATGGGTTTGGTTGTGGTGCTTATCACTATATTGCATTGATCTATCTAACATCAGTGAGGATGTTAGGTATGCACATGACTTATTTATAGCCCTAAAGACTTTTATGTGCTGGGATAACTGAGTGATGACCTAGACAGTGTGCAATTATGTTCAATGCATGGTTATTTAGGAATGTGACCCAATAAAATATGTAAAGAACAGTCCTAGGAGATAATTTTAGACTTGGATATAACATAAGCCTGTGAGAAGATTATTTAGAAATGGGCTGGGGATGCATGTCTGCATAATGCATGTATTTGATTGGATGGTGCGTTCTCAGTATTATGTGTGAATTATTGTGTTTGTTGGTTGTTCTTAGATTCATGCATGAATGGTTGTGAATATCTACTAAAAGACCTGAGATGTAAGTTTGGGATGATTGCACTTGAGAAATTATTAAAAAGAAATGGCTGTCAAGAAGAGACATAAATTTGATATACATTGGTTAAACACTGATATGGGTATGTGTTGCAATGTATGACTTGATTTACAGATTACTTAGATAACTGGTTTTAGGATTATAAATACACAGGGAATAATTCATATCTATTTGAATCTGTGGGAATAGTTAACCTGTCTATGCCTGAAAATACACACTATACATGCAAATGCCAGAAAATGCATAACTGACATGTTAAAAATATTGTGTAAAACCGCATGATTAACACTTTGAATGTTGTGAAACACTTAGAAATAATCTGAGTTTTATATATATAAAGGACTACGGGGATGGACAAGGGGTGATAGTATTTATACATGAATATATATTATACTTAGTGTTTTAATTGAATGCCTTTGGTTGTTAGTTATGAGAAATATTATGCCATATGTTGCTTCAACTAGGAATCACACTAAGTATACCACTTTCTCGTAACTTATAAACAGAAAAGAACATGTTGTGTATTAATTATAACACAGGATAAGTATAAACTAAAGTTTAGTATACCATATGATTTATGAAATAAACTCACACCAGACATGTTAGGTCTGACCCTGTTGATTGCCTATGCAATCTCCTAGGGTGCCTCATTTAAATCAGGCAATTCAGAAAGTTTGTATTACAGGTATGGATGCATTTTCAGCTGGGATGAGAAAATTTTAGAGGGGTTATTTAAAATGCTTAGGAGTTATTAAAATGATTGCAGTTTTCTATGCATTTGAGGTTTTGTATTGATTAGTAGCATAGTGTAGAATGTATTTGGGAGATGCATTCGAAATACTGTGACACTATGTATTAATTAAATTGTTGTAAACTAGCTGAATGTTGTTATATTTATATATTCAGTGTAACCATTTATATGTTCAAATATGCTCAGTGTAACCAACTGAAAGATAAAATATGTATCCGGTATATTGATAGCAACATATTTGACTGATTGTGTTTATTATGGGTATTCGATGTCAATCTGAGTCTGTTGTGTTGGTACTGAAAGAGAGTCATGCCATTTAAGCTAATATATGGACGTGGCACCTCCTTGATGCAGTTTGTATGCTATAGTTAATATTTGCACCCATTATACCAGATTATCTTTATGTGCTGCTAAAGTGGGCAAGGCATACAAACTAATGTATGCTCGTGCCACTTTACAACATAGTAGGGTCAGGGCCGGTCCTAGGACTTTTGGTACCTAAAGCGAAAAGCAAAAAAAGGCCTTTTTACAGGTGCTAACGTATGACATCAAAACAAGTTATACTGTTTAAAAATAATGAAAAGATAAAAAAAGCAAATAATTTTATTCGTAATAATAAACCAAGTTATATGACAAAAATATACTAATAAGCTTTGTTTCCTTCCTCTTTGCTTATATTTTCATTGTCATGTTCACGCATTAAAATATCATCATCGATGTTATCATCATTCTCATCAGTAATAGGGGTATTATCCACATTCAAACTCGAAACATCTTCTGGACTACTTTTGATGAAAAAATTATTAAGAGCACCTTTCTGTGAATTAGTAAGTTTTTCTAACCTTCTTTTCCTAACCCTTTTAGCGTGTCCAGATTCTTGTTTACGCATTTTTAAACACTACAAAATTAACACTGAATAATAAAACATATTAATGATTATTATATAAAATTAACGCAGTTATTTATTGACTAATTATATGTTAACCAACCATTAAAAATTCATAAACTACTAACAATTTTAAATTAATCATAATTAATTAAATTTGAAAATGGAAATACGAATGTTGAAATTTTATAGTACTTCCAAATCCAATGCAAAAACTTCAAAATACTTAACAAACTCTCACTTTTTAAATGGGGTATATGTAATAACCCGGATATCCGAGCCAATTTAAAATTTTTATTTTGGCAATTTTGATGAATTTTGGATATTTAAAATGAATTATTTTAAATAATAGTGACGAGAAATTTATTTTGAATAGAATTAGAACGTAAATATTTATATAGATCGACGTTAGAATATAAATATTTTATTTTAATTATAAAAGGAATTGAAAATGGCGCGGTAGTTTGAAAATTCGATTTCAAAGTTCAAATGAATTTACAGGATTCAAAATAAACCGGATTTTAGTGAAACCAAGAATATTTGAATCTATTTGAGAATATCTTTCCAACGAATCCGAAAAATTGAAATTTCATAGCGGGGATAAGAAGTAACACCCAGTTGAAAATTCAGAGTAGTCGCTATGGAATTCTGGCCCTTAAAAATGGAAATTTTGCAAACGACCTCGGTTTTCGACGAAACCACTTTTGTTGGGTTCGTGATGTCAAGTTATTGCTAGATTCCAAAATTTATAATTTTCTGAATCAATATGTGAGCGTGGCAAAGGAAAACGTGTTTTAACAGTTTAAGTCGATTTCGATCGACTGGAAAATGACCATTTTTCAAATGGTCTCGGAATTTGACGAAATTAGTCTCGTTAGAACCGTATCATCAATACGAAGCTAGAAAATATTTTTCGGGAATTTTTAGAGCCCGTATGTGGCCCCGGTAAATTGAAATGTGCGTTCAAATTCAATATATAGATTTATATTTTGATTTTGACGAAAACTGATCGAAGTAGTCTAACTGGCTTATGAAACATATCCCATTGTATTCAGAATGGGGGTTATACGCTAGGGGCGACAGTCGTTGAGTCTCGTTTGGTGTTCGAATTAAATGTCAACTTTATCGGAGAAAAAAAATATAATAATAAAATATATATATATATATATATATATAATCCCTCACCCCTCATTTCTCTCTCTCCCTCCCTCATAACAGAAATTGAAAATAAAAAAAATAAAAAAACCCTCGCTTCCATCGTTAGCCCGCCGCTGCACAAATCCACCCTCGCCCAACCCCCTGGCGTCGCCGCGCCACAGCCCCAACCATCTCCACCTCCAACGCCCCCCCCCCTTGCCCCTCCGACGCCTCTGCCTCCCTTCTTTTCCATCGCGCAAGCCGCGACGCCAGTGCCGCACGCCTCTGGCCAGCCTCCCCGCGCCACCCCAGTAGGTCAGCCGCCTCCCTCAGCCTCCATTGACAACAATGAGTTTTAAATTATATTTTATTTATGAATTTCCATTTTACTTATAAAAAACTGAAATTTTATTACAGAAATGCTAAGATTTTTATTATATATAAAGTTTTGATTTTTTTTTAAATAGATGAAGATGCGATTTTTTTTAAAATAGGAAAAGCTTTGATTTTTAATTATAAAAAGCTTTGATTTTTCATTATATAAAGTAATGATTTTTAACAACATAAAGATTCGATTTTTATGTGCGAAAAGATTCGATTTTTATGTGTGAAAAGATTAGATTTTTGTTAGCAAAAGATTAGATTTTTGTTAGCGGAAAGATTAGATTTTTAATGTAGAAAGGATGCGATTTTTATATGTGTAACAAGAGGGTAGAAAAAAAAATATATGACCTTTTGCCTTGTAAAAATATAATCTTTAGTCGAACAAAGATTTGATTTTTTTTATTTGCAACGACATAATTTTTATAAACAAAGATATGATTTTTGTTATTGAAGTAGCAAAATAAAAAAAATCGATTTTTATTATGAAGAATAACGATGTAGAAATATAATTTTTAGTGGTGTAAAAACATGATTTTTATATATAAACTGAACTACAAAAATGTGATTTTTATATATGGAGTAGAGTTATAAAAATGTGATCTTTATTATGAAACAGATCCTGTTGCAAACCCGGTGAAAATTATCTACATATGAAATGTCGAGGCGATTGGTATAGCTTGGGTGAGAACTTCTCACTTTAATTCTTGTTTTCTAGTTAAAATATATACTAGGATGCAGACGGTGTTTAGCAGCACCCGACACCCGTTGTCCACAGACCATGGACGACTTGTTTGATTTTGTTGCGTTGTGAAAATTGATTGTGATGTGGAATGAATGAAAATAAATATTCATGTGTTGAAATAAATTATTTATCGTTAAAAATATAATTTTTAACGTGTATGTGAATAAAATAAATATTCATTTACAAACCGGACGTTTGTTTATGTACACTTATTTGAAGGATATTGATTGGGACGATAAATTTTACACGTCGCCCAACTGCACAAATAATATTCAGTGTTTGTGGATTGAAACCCCAAATGGGTGTTGGGATGATATTTCGGGTACACTAATCTCAATTGTTTAGTTGTATGTCAATCGATAGGTTGACAGACTGTGTAAGCGTTAATTATTTATGTTTAATGCTTATGCGGTTGTGTGGTGCACTTTGGATGATGGTTGATTATTTATCGCTGCTATTATATACATGTGTTGTATGGAATCCATATAATTAACATTATATGGTAATAGATTGGGCCTCATTCCAATTGGGAAAATAAAGAATATTTAAAATATAGATTCATGTGTTGAATAGAATAAATATTCATGTGTTGAATAAAATATATATTCATGTGTTGAACGAAATATTTTAACAATAAAATTTACATCTTTATTATATATAAAATTAGAAACTAGCTGGAAACTAGTTAAGATGAGTGGTTTCCTGGGTATTGATCTGATGTTGGTTTCGACCTTCGGGGTTAATACTTAGGGAATCATTCTCTTACTAATTAACGGTTGGAATCTGATTGAGAATTAAACGATAAAAATCATAATTTTTTTTAAATACATTAAATAACAAAAATAGCCATGTGTTGACGATACTCATGTGTTGAGGATATTCATGTGTTGAAACTATTCATGTGTTGAAACTATTCATGTTTTGAATAAAATATTTTATACAATAAAATTCATATTTTTATTGTAAGTAAGAATTAACAGATATTCATGTGTTGAATAGAATAAATATTCATGTGTTGAATAAAATATATACTCATGTGTTAAGGATATTCATGTGTTGAAACTATTCATGTGTTGAATAAAATATTTTATACAATAAAATTCATATTTTTATTTTAAGTAAGAATTAATAAATATTCATGTGTTGAATAAAGTATATATTCATGTGTTGAAGAAAATATTAATTTGTTGAATAGAATAACGAAGTTATTGAAATATATAAAGCCGTGTTGATTAGATATGCGCCATTTTGACGCGAACGATATTTGTATCGATTATATTAGTTTTTATAATGAATATAGAAAAGGAAGTGATTTCAAAATATAACGTTTTGAAAATATTATCATTTATATATTAATGATATGAAATATTCAATTTTGATTTAAAATTGAATATGAAGTTGAATTTGTTCGGAAAACGAATTTAAAACGATTTATAAAATACGTTTTGAATTGAAATCGACGAAATATATATAATATATACTATATATATTAAATGGCCTAAATAGAACGCGTCGCGCCGTGGCAGTTCGCGAATTTCGACCATTGACTTCGAATGGATATTACGGGAGATCTGACCGTCGGATTCTCCTAAAACCGGAACCATTGGGTTCGTATCGAAAAGAGATTTCTAACAAATATTGGAGATTTAAAATCTAATGGTTGGATTTAGAATTATGTCCAAATCAAATTTGGAAAAGGTCGTTGTAAGTGCAGTTCGATGGCCGTTGATGGAAATCGACTGTACGGGCCTTGATAAAATTATTAAAAATAGTAATAATTTATGTAAAATCTAAAGAAATGATTTGGAAAGAATTGGGATGAAAAATTCCATATTTGAAAAGATAAAAATAGATTTTTATCGAAATGAACTAGTTTTGAACTAGAATTATAATTCATTTATTTTTGAAATAAATAAATTGGATTTGAAAGGGTTTTAAAAGTAACCAGAATTTCCAACAATTGAATTGGAATGGATTTGAATCGAAATTGTCTTTGGAATATTTCGATGTTGGATTTCGTGATTATACAGATATTGTAATGGAAATTTGAAAGATATATTGATATCGTTATTTGCAATACGATATTTGTTGGTCGTAGAATTTGATATTGAATATAAGCTGATATATTTTCTATTCAGAGCCTTGTATTTAATATCAAATGTGATTTTGGGTTGTCGTGAATGGTATCTTTAATAATACTGTTCTTTGACCCAACGGAGTTAAGAAAATCAGAACTAACTGGAGATTAGTTAAGTTGAATGGTTTCTTGGGTATTGATCTGATGTTGGTTTCGGCCTTCGGGGTTATTACTTAGGGAATTATTCACTTGCTAATTTACGGTTAAAGGCTGATGAAATAGAATGTGATTTTGGGTTTATTGTGAACCATGTTTAAATGACATTGGTTCTATAACCCAGTTAAAGACAGGATATGATTTCCCAAGTTAAATAATCATTGATAGTGATTTTTGGGAAGATTAAAACCAAATAGAGTTTTAAGGAATCTTTAATTATATTGAAATGATCGAGAATGGAGTATCACCAGTTTTGCTCCAGGCGATAGTTAAATCTTTAATTAGATTTGAACGTGAAATGGTAATTGAATTTACCGATAACACCGTGGTGTTAGATATGAAGTAGTACCAGTTTTACTTCATGGGATGAAAAGGTTGGGATTGGGAAATAAAATAAATGATAACTTCGGTGTGGTTCGCTAATCCCGACTAATTTGAATTGATATTCAAAAGAAGATTAAAGAATAAATTTAAAGAATTTATCTTTGATAAAATTAATGGGAATCTTTCCCAAAGTATAAGAATATTTGAATAAAAGAATATTCTGAATTGATTGAGGCATATGTTGTGTTTGTGTAACACTTTTTTATTATATACGCGAGTTATTCAGAAACATCGGGTTTATCCCATTCTGAATAACTGATTCGACGTTGTGTCGAGGATGAAGATGGTGGTTGAAGACCGGAAGTCTTCACATCGTTTAGGTGATTACTGATGATCCTGATTGGGATGTACACCCAAGAGGAGGGAATCAGTTGGTGATCGTCCAGACGTACTTGGAGATCGATGGATATGCGAGGTACAAGGTGCCTTCGGTTTCGTTCAGACCCAGAACGAACTTGTAAATGGACTGTGTGTTTGACATTGGATTTTATTTTGTGTGATTGATTTCTATTAAATATATATCTGTTTGGCGGCGGAGAATTTATTCTCCTGCTTAACGCCCTTCTCTGAGACGTACGAGCTCAGAGGTTATATATTGATGGATATCAATCGCATGGAGTGAATTGCCTATGTGGTATGCCTAAGTGGCAAATGATCAAGGCTTTTGTTGAAAAGCAAAGTCTTGTGGTTGATGATCAAAGCACCGCCTGTGTGGCACAGCTTTTTGTAGCGTTGATTCGCGAGCCTCACACCCCGGTTGTGAACCAGAAACGAGAGAGGACATCAGGGAGGGCATGCGTTTATTTCTAGCTAGGGTGGTGTCAGTGACCTACCAGCCCTGACATTTATATTATTTTCACCTGTGTGGTTGTTGCTATTGCGAGGCGCCTCGGATATATCGGTGACTATGTGGAGCCGATGGAGTCATTTGGGTCATTTACGCCCCAGAGGGCGGGGAAACGCAGTGTTCAGGCATTTTAATCCACATCGGTGGACCGGCCCTGACGATCCAAGGGCTTGACTGAGTACTTGTCCTGAGGCTCGGGCTAGAGAGTCTCGAATCGGTAGAGGACTATCTTTTGCCTCGGTTCATAGATGGAAACACAACTTCCAATACGTGATATTTGCGGTTTTGATTGTAGAGCCTAGTATGGCGACATGATATATGGTACCCATGCCGTCTATGATTGATATTTATAATTGAAATTGTTTTGGCACTATACACTTATAATAGTATCAAATGATTTGTTTTTAACGTACTAAGCATGTTTGGCTATTATAAGGGAAAACCCTATCCTCCGGCTTGCGTTGCATTGTGTGATGGGACCTGAGTCTTATAATAGCTTCATTTTTCCAAAAAGCATTGCGTTGTTTTGTTATATGCACTGGTATACTTGGGAGGAAACCCGTTCCGTGTTATACGGTGTGGTCCCTTGATTTACTTTATTTTAAAGTAAAGTTTTAAATAACTGTTTTAGTTCTCACACCAGTCACATGACTGACCTGGAGTTTATTGCTTTAACCTAAACTCTGGGTGCCCTTATTTTGACACGGGAAACTAGTAGTTTTGGTTTTGCAGATTTATATTCATTGGAACCTGGTTTACAGCTGGAACGATATCCGGAAAGCTCTGTATCCGTATATCTCTTATAGTTGTGTATTGTATTATTTTTCCGCTGCTATGTAATGTATTGTAATCTCTGATATTTTGTGATGTATATTATTTATTCATACTCTGTATATTCTTGTAATCTGATGGAATTGTTGTAATATACAATGTTCTTCTGTTGTGTTCTGATTAGTCTTGTCCTCAAAGTAATTCGTTCTTTCTCTTCTCTTCGGAGACCGGGGAAGTTCGGGTCGCTACAGTATATACACTTAATTTCCAACCAAATAATGAAATCAGATACAGGAAAACAGTACATAAAATATATTGTCACTATTCACTAATTTAGTAATTCTATAATCACGACAATTCACCAAATAACAATTTTTCAGAATAAGTGCATAATCAATTTACCAATTCACCAATGCACCGAATTACCAATAACATTTTTACCGCGTAACAATTAACAATTATACAACAATTCACCAAATAACAATCACTATTCACTAATTTAGTTTCAGCAAGTTAGAAAATGCAGTTATTGCGTCTAAGGTATTCACGAATTCTAATTCGATAGGTCTGAAAAGTGAAATTGCAGACCTGTAGTTACAATACAAATAAAAGTAAAATTTTCTCATAGCATAATCTAGGTTATTAAATTACTAAATATTACCAAAGCCTGAAGAACTGAAGGAAGAAGAGCTGTTTCACTATTTGATCCTTGGATCGATCACCTATTCACCTGGCAGTGAACCACCTACGCGATTTGGATCGTCTTCATCGCTGTCACCGGAGGAACTTTCTCGAATTGATTCGGGAATTAATCGCGATTAGAAATAGATGCTGTCGAGTCTCGATTGTTGAATCGCGATGGGTTAATTGCTTTGCTATTTGATAAAGCTGCGGCCTGCGGAATCTCGAATCACAATTTTTTTCCTACAAAAGAAGTGGACGATCTGAAATTTTGGTGCCCCTGAAAATTTTAGGCCCTAAGCAGCGGCTTCTATGGCTTTGGGGAAAGGCCGGCCTTGAGTAGGGTGCAATGAGTTGCATTATTAATGTGTTATGCCAAGATAGATAGAAGCATGCTGGCATGGGTTAATTTAATGTTCCATAAAGCTTGTACATATTCTGCACATGAATAGTAAGACAAGTAAATATGTATTGTTTGCTAAATTCCCGGTAGTGGTAAAATACATGTCTTGTAAATATAAGTTATGCTTTATGACTTTGAATATTTATACCTGCATTTGAATGGAAATAAATAAGTTTTAAAATAATTTCAGGTAATGCAAAAATTAGAATAATGGTTAAACAGGTGGACAGTGTTTGATGACCAGATATATAAACATATATATATATATATAATACCTAGAGAACCAAGCTTCGCTTGTAAACTCTGTGGAAGTATGGAAATGGCCCCTCCACATACTCCAGGTAAATCTCAGCTAACTTAAGCCGGTGAGAATCAAACCCTCGACCTCTTGGTTGAGCGCCGCATGTCCTTACCAGCTGAGCTACAGCTGCGGACAAGATATATATATATATATATATATATATATATATATATATATATATATGGGTATATTTATAAGTACCAATGTAAATATATGCCAGTTATGTGTAAAATGTGTAAGCAAGCCTCACTGCAAATGATGGGAATATAATCACTTAATTTTGATAATGCAAAGAAGCTAGAAAATCAAGTGTTTACTTATGTATAGTCGTGTAAGTGATCAGTTGACTTTAAACTGATCAACATCCTTTAAATTTTAAACTATACTCTGATTAATTAAGTAAAAGAGACTTATGTATCATCATATGCATAAGTTAAATTTTTTTATATTGATATTTTCATATTGGTAAAAGGGAGGATCATGGTTGGACATGGTTGTAAGAAGAAGTTGACCATGTTGGTGTAGATTATAAACAAAAATGAATTTCAATTCGGTTTAAAATATGATGGAAATTTGGGGGTCGCTTCAATCAACCTATTTCAATTTCGATTCTCCACTACTTGCATAGTTGTTAAAGAGGTATCACTAATGACAATGAGTATGTTAATATTGGCTTCGGTCACTTTAACAACCAAACGCTTATTTCACACCGTGGTCATTTAAATTTGAAATCATATTTAAAATATCATAAATCAAACAACAAAAGTACAACTTTATTTTCAAATAATAATATTCAAATATCTCAATTTCATAAATAATAAATCAAATCAATTCATTATTTGATTAAGTTCATAAATCAATTCCTTACTAGATTAAGCTCAAGATTTAGATTTCATATTTACAAAACATTTATTAACAAATTTTCATTTTTCTTTCGTATTCCTATATCTCAAATGTCATTATTTCAAAAACAAATTATATTAACTAGTTCATATTTAATAGCTTGAACTGGAACAAGTTTTATTTAAAATAGTAAATATAATATAAAATAGTTTTATTTAAAATAATTATATTTATATAAAAAAACATAATTTAGAATAATTATAAAATAGATAATAGTTAAAATAAAATAAAATAATTGAAATAGTTATAGATAGTCTAGAAATTAAACTAAATATATATAATTTTAAAATTTACACAATTATATTAACTATATTGAGAAAATTATTTATTTACTTATAAAATGATTTAAGTTATTTAAATTTTAAAATTAAATATTGTAACGACCCGTATTTTTGAGTATTAAATATTTAATATATTTTATTTTTAAATATTGATTTAGCATTTCTAAATGAATTGACAAGGTATAGTTCGTTTATTAAATAATATATAGGTGTGCTAAATAAATAAATAAATATTTATTTATTTAAGGGTTTTTATAAAAATAGAATACCGTTTATAAACGTAGAATTATTAAATATTGAGTTCTAAAATTTTATTTAAGTTGTTTGCTTGAAGACGTTGATATTAATCTATTATTGTCGCTTGAAAACTTAATCTAATTAAGGTTTATGTGAGGCGAAAAATAATATACCAACCTTAAAATCATAAACCAACATACACATAGTTTATATTCGCACTACAATTCCTCAATATATACGTGTACATATATGTCTATATGTATATAAACAATCAGCGATTCACATGATTCAGCAAAAGGAAATGGAAAAAAAAAATGAATACATATGTGTCAACAAATAAAAGGGGCACGCCATAAACAAGAACATAAATAAAACTGGAAAATATACAGCATAAAACAAAACTGGAAGTGATAACACACTGAAATATCACACATATTTATACATGATTTGTACAAATACGAAGTACAGAGAATAACCTGTTTATGTATATATATATATATATAGTTTTGATACAAAAGATTTGTTTGTATATGTACAACTGTTTACATGTATTGAATGTATACATGATTTATACATATGATTTGCACCAATGGACGTGACCATTCAAACCAACTTCCTCCTGCATGTTTGATCCTGTGTGTCCCTGAAAATAGTAAAACGATTTCCAATTAGAGAAAAAAAAAAAGAAGAAACAAGACAGTGAACACAAAATCTATTCATCAGATCATGTATATTGACAAGGCACAGTTAAGATCAACAGCAAATCTATGTGTAGTCATACATCCAATTTTACAAGATAGGGCAGGAATAGCTAGGGGAATAGAGTATACAGCTAACAAAAACAATAAAACAGCTAGGAGCAATTTAAGGGGAAAACAGCAAATCTATGTTACATCAAATCCTTAGGGATTTCTTTTGAAACAAGAACAACTAAGAAGGAAAATCCTGTATATGTACCATCGACCTTTTTCACAAAATCAAAACAGCTAAACATATCAATTCCTTTCAAAATCATGAACAGGTAAGAAAAGAAAAGAACAGTTGTATAAATTGGGACATAAACCAAGGAAGATATTATATAATCTATATAATGTTTCGAAATAGCTGAACAAATGGTATGGACAACACAAAACAGTAACATACACATGGGAACAGTAATGCTAGGATCAGTAATAGGAATAGCTGTAAATTTATATTTACAGAATCGAAACAGATTTTTTTTCAGAAACCCTTTGTACAAACAAATTACCATTTACTGTATGGTAGACAATTCAATTCGATAGTTGTATGTTTCAAAGACAAGACCAAATGATTAAAACAATGACAACTTTATGGATTTATAACTGTATCAATTTATACATGAACAGTTCGGTTCATGTGCGTTTCTGAACACAAGCAGTAAATGAAACCCAACAAGATCCATCACAAAAATACTGCACCGTCCTCTATGCTATCAGAAAACAGATGACAATACGACTGAGACGAAAAACGTAAACGCCTATGAACTAGGAACAACTAAGGCTAACAATCTATGATTCAAAATCAAATCGACATCGTCCTTATCAAGAGAGAACCGCAAGTATAAATAGAGGTCACACACACCACATTTCAGATCACAACAGAAATCAAAAACCGAAGAAGAAAAAAGAACATCAAAACCAAAATAGAAAATTTAATTAGGAAAAAGACTTAGCTTGTGAGGAGGGAGGCCTCGGTTTGAGCTTGATTGAAGGACTGGTTGTGGAAGAAGGCCGAGGGGAAGACGGCGGCGAGAGCATCAAGGGGCTGTAGGGTTTCGTTTTCTCCATTTGTGGGTGGCGGCTGTTTAATGAAATGAAAAAGGATCGGATAGGGTTTTTAAGAGAGGAACGGGTTGGGTTGGATAGAGGTTGGGCCGAACAGTTAAGGTAAAAGGCCCATTCCTTTTTATTTAAAATTCTAAATTTAAATAACTAAATTTCTTTATAGATTTGTTTGCACGATATCTCGTTCATACCTTAACGGATTTTAGCAAAATCAGGTTCGTTGGAACCGTTGAAACGAGGAGATCGTGATGGAGCAGTGTCTGTCAGGACTGGAAGGACAGAAAATTTGTAATTAAATTAAATGCTGTTTAATTTAATTTAAAAACCAGCGCTGGACGACCTAACCAGTCAATGTGAGTTAACCTCACTCAGTTCTACCAAATTATATTCTATATAATTTGGGTTTTTATTTCTTGTGATCTGGTTGCTTGTTATTGACTGCTTGCCAGTTATATTGTTAACTTAAACAATGAATTTAAAAGGTCGTTTAAATTTAGTTAAATTATATAATCGTTATTTTTAACGATTAAACCAAATAAAAGTGTTTGCCCTTGATTTGTTTACGTTTGTAAAACAAACGTGGTTGAGATGGTTGAATTAGTTGTGTCATCTGGTTGTTGATTGATGGTGGTTATTATCTGATAAGGGAATTAGTTTTGATTGGATAATTGATTTGATTGATAACAGTTGAATTGAGATTCAACGATTGTTTGGTTTAACCAGTGTAAAATTTTAGTTGTGTAATTTAGTATCACTTGGTCTGTCGGACAATCATGGATTTTGTCAGCAAGTGGGTCGACCTCTATGAGGATTACAAAGTTATTTGGATTTTAAATATATTATTTTAAATAAGGAAATTCAAATAGGAAAAGTTATTGCTATTATTCAAGGATTTAAAAGTTATTATTAAATTACTTTGACAAATTAAATACTTGTATTCGGGGAATATGTAAGCAGACGAGATGGTGATAATCTAACGGTCGAGAATTGGATTAATTGTTTTTAAAAACAATTAAATGAGTTATTTAAATTAATTTTGAATTAATTTAAAGAGGAATTTACTGAGGATGGTTAAAGGAATAATTGTATTGAGTTCAGTCAACTAAGATTGACTTTTAAATTAATTGATGAACTCAATGGAGTAACTTAACAAACGAATTGCTGAATGGTAAATATATTTATTTATTTTTAAGAAATAAAGCAGTTTAACTGATTTACAGCAGTAAATGTTGAAATATATTATTTGATTTATTTATGAGATATTTCTGAAATGAGACACTGTAGAGAAGTAACTAATTTTTTTAAATGGATTTAGTTTACCTTGGAAAGGAATTATTAACCAGGGTTATAATTAGACTAAATGAACCTATAAAGGGATTTAAGCGAACCCATGGTTCAAATAAAAGTTTTACTTAATGGTTGGATCAAGTAAAGAGATAAAAGGAGTTATAAGAAAACCTAAGGTGTTAAGCCAAGGCTTATAACAAGCATGTGAGGTACTTAAGTGTGGAATAAAATAAGTAATTGGGAGTTTAGATGGGAATAAGGGACTGTAATTAACTTTGGCACAAGGATTAAGTAATAAGGGTTTGTGATTATAAACCAGTTAGGGGACCAAGTGTTGGAAGTAAAATAAGAGCGATGCTGATAACGAATTAGGTACTCGATGAGTTGAGTAATATCAAATCTATTTTAAAAAGATAAAGTAGATGTTTAGAGCTATAATTGGTATTGAATTTGAGTATCCATGGTTAAGTGGCGAACTAATGTTATTCTGAGATAAGAATGGGTCGATCAAGGTCTGAGAGGTAACTAAAATACCCCAACTTGATTGGCTTCACTATTATCGAGGAATGGCATTGGTTGGAGTGAGTAAGGATGTTGGAAATGGTTTTACCCTATTTAAGAAATATCGAACTTAAATACAAGGTTTGGAAATTAAGAAATATTTCAATATTACATCAAAAGAAATAAGGATAGTGTAAAATCGTTATTTAATTAGAGTTGGTCGAGTATAATTAGGTCAAACAGAGTTATTCAGGGAAGAGTTTCCATTGCGTACGACTGCTAGCGGAATTCGCAGGGCTGCAGATAGCCTATGGCGGTCGGATGTTTCTTGAGGGAATCAGGCGTAACCATTGTGATTGCTGCAATCTAGAGTCGAGCAAATGGAGTTAAGTCAAGTCTTAAATAATCGATAAGAGTAATCAAGTTAAGTTAGTCGAGTTAAATAGATCGAGTTAGTCGGGTTAGAGTTAATCGATCAAAGTAAATCAATTAGAGTTAATTGGAGAAAATTTGGCTTATATCGTTAAATATGTTTAGAAGGGGTCAAGTTGTGTTAAGTGTTGAATTGGGAAACCCAATTGAATTCACACCATTGTTATTCGATAGTTAAAACACCGACTATCGAAGTTGACCAATACGCTTGTTGGTGTGGAAAGACCGGGATCGAATTATATTCGAAAACCATTCCGACCAACAAATACATGAAGAGATCAGAAGACGATCGTGATGGAGCATTAAAGACTGTGGATTATCATAAGCGGAAGGACTGCTAAAAATCTCTGGTTAAGCTTCCAGAGATGAACTGTGGCCCTGTCGTGGTTGGAATCTACAGGTTGCAAGGACTTCTCGCTACTGATCCATGGGGTGATTCCTATATGAGATGCAGTAGGAGAGTACCTTCGGTTCATCCTGTTCCTGGATGACTTGTATGGACGGATGTCTGACAGAGTATTTCCAAAAGGATTTACATGCGTTGATTTCTCCAAACGTACCATAGTTGATGGCGGAGAAATGGTTATTCTCTAGCCAGATAGCTAGAGTATGTTTGTAGACGTCAATCAAGTGTGATCTGGCGGATCTGATGATGTGGCATCCAAAGTGTATGATGACCAGATGTGTTTCTGACCTCAAGCCTCGCAACCAGGAAATGACAAAAATCGGGCAGGCAGCATGGCTATGTGGGTCGCTCCCATTAGGGTGTATAATCACCTATCTAGAGAAAATCTGATTTGCTTCTTTAATCTATTCGATGCTGTCCCTTTTCGGGAAGACGGTGGGTCGCTCCCAACCGTCGGTGATATACACTCGATACACTCAAGCGAAATGAGTGGTCGGTCATGTGAGGGCCGGGTTGCAAGACGTTCTTGTTGAACCCAGTGTATTCGTCTCTAGAGATACACGATCGGCAGGTGGTCCCATACCTTGTCATAGTTGGAATCCAATCTCCAATAAGTGCCTGCGGTTTTGTTTGTATACTATATATGTAGAGCGTGAGATGCAAGCGTTCTACTAGATTCTAATTACTTGTATTAAGACACTATTATAATATCAGACAAGATATGGATTTCAAAAACTGTTTTTGGGTTATAGTAAGGTAAAAAAAAACCGTCCGTGTTTATGTGTGGACTGGTCTTACTATTATCCATTTCCCCTCAACGGATTTTGACTTTAAAATCAACATGGGTGTTATTTAAACTGAGTATGTTTTCTCACTCTGGTTCACCAGACTGACCCGTCGTTTGTAATGTTCGGGTTAGCCCGGTTTACAGGTGCAGGTTATCAAATACTGTGAAATCCAAGACAAGCTGAAGGCGTTCAGATCTAGTATTTTTCCGCTGTGCATTGTATAAGAGGACAGATTATTATAACTGTCCAGATAAATTGATGTACTCTGATGATTGTAAGTTATTTCAAGCTCTCAATTAAAGTTATTTCCATATTATATTTTATTCCGCTGCGATGTGAGACTCTGTGTTGTGCTTCTTCTTCTTCTATTCTAATATTTCTTTCTTTCTTATCTCACCCTCTATTTTCTTTCTAATAACGTCCAGTGTTTTCGGTAGCTGGAAGGTCGGCATGAGTTTCGGTAAAGGTATTTATGTCGATTTTCGGGGCCGAAAAACCCTTGGGTCGTTACAGTGGTATCAGAGCATTGGTTGAGTAGTAACCTTGGCTCTGTGGCGTAATTCAATAGAGATGGGGTTAGTAACACCCTAGATTGAGTTCGAATGTATATATATATGAGAGCGTATTTGTAAATTCTATATAAAATTGTTTTATATTGTGTTATTTGACTAGTGCGATTTTAAACTAGCAATTGAAGCAATACTGTTGTAGAAACGGTCAAATTAATGTTGGCCATAGTATATTTTAATATATTAAAAGAATAAGCTTTTGATTTGATTTTGGGTTGGTTGATTTGTTTGAATCAGATTCGAATTAGACTAGGAATTTGAAATAGTCTAATATGACTCTAATTTTCATATATGAAATTAGGAGGAAAAAAAAAAGTGTAATGTTTGAAATAGAAATCAAAATTGAATTTGAAATGGAGATATATAAATTAGAGAAGAAAAAGTAGATCAAATATGATTTGCAACTTAACGAAGTGTTGGATATTGAAATTGGAGTTTGGAAATAAAAGTTGTTTTATTTGGTTAGGTAGATTGTGCATCGTCGATTGGTTGTTGGAAAGGTGGCTTGGTGGTTTATAACCCTGAACGGGTACTCGTTTGGATTCTTGGTTTCTTGGATCAAAGTGGGCCCAGAATGGCGGTTGCAGTTAATTTGGTCGAACAACGCAACGGGGATGCTGACGAATCTTTCGAAAATTGTATAACTTAGAATTTTGGAAATAACCCCGTAATAATTATTCTGGGAATAATCAAGATAAGGACCCTCTTTTACTTAGCAATTTCGAGGACGAAATTATTTTAAGGGGGAAGGAATGTAACGACCCGTATTTTTGAGTATTAAATATTTAATATATTTTATTTTTAAATATTGATTTAGCATTTCTAAATGAATTGACAAGGTATAGTTCGTTTATTAAATAATATATAGGTGTGCTAAATAAATAAATAAATAAATATTTATTTATTTAAGGGTTTTTATAAAAATAGAATACCGTTTATAAACGTAGAATTATTAAATATTGAGTTCTAAAATTTTATTTAAGTTGTTTGCTTGAAGACGTTGATATTAATCTATTATTGTCGCTTGAAAACTTAATCTAATTAAGGTTTATGTGAGGCGAAAAATAATATACCAACCTTAAAATCATAAACCAACATACACATAGTTTATATTCGCACTACAATTCCTCAATATATACGTGTACATATATGTCTATATGTATATAAACAATCAGCGATTCACATGATTCAGCAAAAGGAAATGGAAAAAAAAAATGAATACATATGTGTCAACAAATAAAAGGGGCACGCCATAAACAAGAACATAAATAAAACTGGAAAATATACAGCATAAAACAAAACTGGAAGTGATAACACACTGAAATATCACACATATTTATACATGATTTGTACAAATACGAAGTACAGAGAATAACCTGTTTATGTATATATATATATATAGTTTTGATACAAAAGATTTGTTTGTATATGTACAACTGTTTACATGTATTGAATGTATACATGATTTATACATATGATTTGCACCAATGGACGTGACCATTCAAACCAATTTCCTCCTGCATGTTTGATCCTGTGTGTCCCTGAGAATAGTAAAACGATTTCCAATTAGAGAAAAAAAAAAAGAAGAAACAAGACAGTGAACACAAAATCTATTCATCAGATCATGTATATTGACAAGGCACAGTTAAGATCAACAGCAAATCTATGTGTAGTCATACATCCAATTTTACAAGATAGGGCAGGAATAGCTAGGGGAATAGAGTATACAGCTAACAAAAACAATAAAACAGCTAGGAGCAATTTAAGGGGAAAACAGCAAATCTATGTTACATCAAATCCTTAGGGATTTCTTTTGAAACAAGAACAACTAAGAAGGAAAATCCTGTATATGTACCATCGACCTTTTTCACAAAATCAAAACAGCTAAACATATCAATTCCTTTCAAAATCATGAACAGGTAAGAAAAGAAAAGAACAGTTGTATAAATTGGGACATAAACCAAGGAAGATATTATATAATCTATATAATGTTTCGAAATAGCTGAACAAATGGTATGGACAACACAAAACAGTAACATACACATGGGAACAGTAATGCTAGGATCAGTAATAGGAATAGCTGTAAATTTATATTTACAGAATCGAAACAGATTTTTTTTCAGAAACCCTTTGTACAAACAAATTACCATTTACTGTATGGTAGACAATTCAATTCGATAGTTGTATGTTTCAAAGACAAGACCAAATGATTAAAACAATGACAACTTTATGGATTTATAACTGTATCAATTTATACATGAACAGTTCGGTTCATGTGCGTTTCTGAACACAAGCAGTAAATGAAACCCAACAAGATCCATCACAAAAATACTGCACCGTCCTCTATGCTATCAGAAAACAGATGACAATACGACTGAGACGAAAAACGTAAACGCCTATGAACTAGGAACAACTAAGGCTAACAATCTATGATTCAAAATCAAATCGACATCGTCCTTATCAAGAGAGAACCGCAAGTATAAATAGAGGTCACACACACCACATTTCAGATCACAACAGAAATCAAAAACCGAAGAAGAAAAAAGAACATCAAAACCAAAATAGAAAATTTAATTAGGAAAAAGACTTAGCTTGTGAGGAGGGAGGCCTCGGTTTGAGCTTGATTGAAGGACTGGTTGTGGAAGAAGGCCGAGGGGAAGACGGCGGCGAGAGCATCAAGGGGCTGTAGGGTTTCGTTTTCTCCATTTGTGGGTGGCGGCTGTTTAATGAAATGAAAAAGGATCGGATAGGGTTTTTAAGAGAGGAACGGGTTGGGTTGGATAGAGGTTGGGCCGAACAGTTAAGGTAAAAGGCCCATTCCTTTTTATTTAAATTCTAAATTTAAATAACTAAATTTCTTTATAGATTTGTTTGCACGATATCTCGTTCATACCTTAACGGATTTTAGCAAAATCAGGTTCGTTGGAACCGTTGAAACGAGGAGATCGTGATGGAGCAGTGTCTGTCAGGACTGGAAGGACAGAAAATTTGTAATTAAATTAAATGCTGTTTAATTTAATTTAAAAACCAGCGCTGGACGACCTAACCAGTCAATGTGAGTTAACCTCACTCAGTTCTACCAAATTATATTCTATATAATTTGGGTTTTTATTTCTTGTGCTCTGGTTGCTTGTTATTGACTGCTTGCCAGTTATATTGTTAACTTAAACAATGAATTTAAAAGGTCGTTTAAATTTAGTTAAATTATATAATCGTTATTTTTAACGATTAAACCAAATAAAAGTGTTTGCCCTTGATTTGTTTACGTTTGTAAAACAAACGTGGTTGAGATGGTTGAATTAGTTGTGTCATCTGGTTGTTGATTGATGGTGGTTATTATCTGATAAGGGAATTAGTTTTGATTGGATAATTGATTTGATTGATAACAGTTGAATTGAGATTCAACGATTGTTTGGTTTAACCAGTGTAAAATTTTAGTTGTGTAATTTAGTATCACTTGGTCTGTCGGACAATCATGGATTTTGTCAGCAAGTGGGTCGACCTCTATGAGGATTACAAAGTTATTTGGATTTTAAATATATTATTTTAAATAAGGAAATTCAAATAGGAAAAGTTATTGCTATTATTCAAGGATTTAAAAGTTATTATTAAATTACTTTGACAAATTAAATACTTGTATTCGGGGAATATGTAAGCAGACGAGATGGTGATAATCTAACGGTCGAGAATTGGATTAATTGTTTTTAAAAACAATTAAATGAGTTATTTAAATTAATTTTGAATTAATTTAAAGAGGAATTTACTGAGGATGGTTAAAGGAATAATTGTATTGAGTTCAGTCAACTAAGATTGACTTTTAAATTAATTGATGAACTCAATGGAGTAACTTAACAAACGAATTGCTGAATGGTAAATATATTTATTTATTTTTAAGAAATAAAGCAGTTTAACTGATTTACAGCAGTAAATGTTGAAATATATTATTTGATTTATTTATGAGATATTTCTGAAATGAGACACTGTAGAGAAGTAACTAATTTTTTTAAATGGATTTAGTTTACCTTGGAAAGGAATTATTAACCAGGGTTATAATTAGACTAAATGAACCTATAAAGGGATTTAAGCGAACCCATGGTTCAAATAAAAGTTTTACTTAATGGTTGGATCAAGTAAAGAGATAAAAGGAGTTATAAGAAAACCTAAGGTGTTAAGCCAAGGCTTATAACAAGCATGTGAGGTACTTAAGTGTGGAATAAAATAAGTAATTGGGAGTTTAGATGGGAATAAGGGACTGTAATTAACTTTGGCACAAGGATTAAGTAATAAGGGTTTGTGATTATAAACCAGTTAGGGGACCAAGTGTTGGAAGTAAAATAAGAGCGATGCTGATAACGAATTAGGTACTCGATGAGTTGAGTAATATCAAATCTATTTTAAAAAGATAAAGTAGATGTTTAGAGCTATAATTGGTATTGAATTTGAATATCCATGGTTAAGTGGCGAACTAATGTTATTCTGAGATAAGAATGGGTCGATCAAGGTCTGAGAGGTAACTAAAATACCCCAACTTGATTGGCTTCACTATTATCGAGGAATGGCATTGGTTGGAGTGAGTAAGGATGTTGGAAATGGTTTTACCCTATTTAAGAAATATCGAACTTAAATACAAGGTTTGGAAATTAAGAAATATTTCAATATTACATCAAAAGAAATAAGGATAGTGTAAAATCGTTATTTAATTAGAGTTGGTCGAGTATAATTAGGTCAAACAGAGTTATTCAGGGAAGAGTTTCCATTGCGTACGACTGCTAGCGGAATTCGCAGGGCTGCAGATAGCCTATGGCGGTCGGATGTTTCTTGAGGGAATCAGGCGTAACCATTGTGATTGCTGCAATCTAGAGTCGAGCAAATGGAGTTAAGTCAAGTCTTAAATAATCGATAAGAGTAATCAAGTTAAGTTAGTCGAGTTAAATAGATCGAGTTAGTCGGGTTAGAGTTAATCGATCAAAGTAAATCAATTAGAGTTAATTAGAGAAAATTTGGCTTATATCGTTAAATATGTTTAGAAGGGGTCAAGTTGTGTTAAGTGTTGAATTGGGAAACCCAATTGAATTCACACCATTGTTATTCGATAGTTAAAACACCGACTATCGAAGTTGACCAATACGCTTGTTGGTGTGGAAAGACCGGGATCGAATTATATTCGAAAACCATTCCGACCAACAAATACATGAAGAGATCAGAAGACGATCGTGATGGAGCATTAAAGACTGTGGATTATCATAAGCGGAAGGACTGCTAAAAATCTCTGGTTAAGCTTCCAGAGATGAACTGTGGCCCTGTCGTGGTTGGAATCTACAGGTTGCAAGGACTTCTCGCTACTGATCCATGGGGTGATTCCTATATGAGATGCAGTAGGAGAGTACCTTCGGTTCATCCTGTTCCTGGATGACTTGTATGGACGGATGTCTGACAGAGTATTTCCAAAAGGATTTACATGCGTTGATTTCTCCAAACGTACCATAGTTGATGGCGGAGAAATGGTTATTCTCTAGCCAGATAGCTAGAGTATGTTTGTAGACGTCAATCAAGTGTGATCTGGCGGATCTGATGATGTGGCATCCAAAGTGTATGATGACCAGATGTGTTTCTGACCTCAAGCCTCGCAACCAGGAAATGACAAAAATCGGGCAGGCAGCATGGCTATGTGGGTCGCTCCCATTAGGGTGTATAATCACCTATCTAGAGAAAATCTGATTTGCTTCTTTAATCTATTCGATGTTGTCCCTTTTCGGGAAGACGGTGGGTCGCTCCCAACCGTCGGTGATATACACTCGATACACTCAAGCGAAATGAGTGGTCGGTCATGTGAGGGCCGGGTTGCAAGACGTTCTTGTTGAACCCAGTGTATTCGTCTCTAGAGATACACGATCGGCAGGTGGTCCCATACCTTGTCATAGTTGGAATCCAATCTCCAATAAGTGCCTGCGGTTTTGTTTGTATACTATATATGTAGAGCGTGAGATGCAAGCGTTCTACTAGATTCTAATTACTTGTATTAAGACACTATTATAATATCAGACAAGATATGGATTTCAAAAACTGTTTTTGGGTTATAGTAAGGTAAAAAAAAAACCGTCCGTGTTTATGTGTGGACTGGTCTTACTATTATCCATTTCCCCTCAACGGATTTTGACTTTAAAATCAACATGGGTGTTATTTAAACTGAGTATGTTTTCTCACTCTGGTTCACCAGACTGACCCGTCGTTTGTAATGTTCGGGTTAGCCCGGTTTACAGGTGCAGGTTATCAAATACTGTGAAATCCAAGACAAGCTGAAGGCGTTCAGATCTAGTATTTTTCCGCTGTGCATTGTATAAGAGGACAGATTATTATAACTGTCCAGATAAATTGATGTACTCTGATGATTGTAAGTTATTTCAAGCTCTCAATTAAAGTTATTTCCATATTATATTTTATTCCGCTGCGATGTGAGACTCTGTGTTGTGCTTCTTCTTCTTCTATTCTAATATTTCTTTCTTTCTTATCTCACCCTCTATTTTCTTTCTAATAACGTCCAGTGTTTTCGGTAGCTGGAAGGTCGGCATGAGTTTCGGTAAAGGTATTTATGTCGATTTTCGGGGCCGAAAAACCCTTGGGTCGTTACAAATATTATAATTAAAAAAATTTAATTTATATTCTAAAACATATAACAACTTATACATTAAAATTTTAAATTATATAATTTCATTTAAAATCTGAATTTAGATTTCAAAATATTTTTATTAAACCAAAATATTTGTATAAATTCAGAAATTTCTTTTCAAAATTGACCAAAGGTGTTCGTATATGACTTTCTATCTAAGATAAATAACACGAATATATATATATATATATATATATATATAATTTCAACCCGTTTAATATTCAACTTGCGAATATTTATCATTTCAACTTGTATCCCAATAAATTTAATTTAATTCCTAAATCTGTTTAGTGATTTGGGTATGTATCATTTCAACCTATAATGATTTACAAATGTTCAAAGAACATCCAATGTGAGAATAAAATAACTATAACATTTCAATCAATGCATATCATTACAATCAAATTTGTGTTATATATGTCACAAGCGTGTGTCACATGTGCATAAGTTGCATATCAAATAAATCAGTTTCTCTAGAGCAATCCTAATATTTTATGTGTCATTTCAAATTATGTCAATTTACATATTGAAATTGTTAGTCGTAAGTAAGGATTCTCACCTTACATGGCAAATAAGTTTGACAACCAAATCTGAATAGATAACTCGAATGGAGTCACAAGCTACTGCAAATGAATAGCGCGGCAAAAACAAGCAATGATCGAATCAAGTGAATCAAACTACTAGGTTGAATCAAAATTCCTCCATAACAAATCATGATAACCAAACCAAGCTCTAACCAAAATTCTAAATCAACTTTCTTATTTATTTTATAATATATATATTCATGTGTATCAAAATGTATATACATTGTATAAAATGTTGGAGAATGGAGTTTTGATGACAACAACCTTATTTCAATTATCATTGATTATAAAATATATGCTAACACTTTTATTATAGAATATACAAATATATATATATATATATGCAGGAATTATATACAGGAAATATTACTAAAGACTGTACAATTATAAAGATGATAGAGATTCAAAGATCAAAGAAATTTCAAGACTCATGAGTAATCAAGATTTCAAGAGTTCAAGATTAATATATTTATAGAGTCTAGATTTTGTAAGACTCTAAATAGCACTCCAAGTTCAAATTCAAATTCTAATTCTAATTTTCAATTATATCCTCAATCCTCTCTATTTTGTTTTTCTATTTGTCCTCAATCTTCTCTATTTTGTTTTTCTATTTGTATTCTTCTTTGTTTTTCAAACTTAATTTTTTTTATACTTTATATTTATACTTTATATATAGTTTAAAACCTTATAATTTTATAAATATATTTATATAGTTTAAAAATATGTTTTCATATGTTTTTCTATCATATAATATTAATTTACAACACTAGAATTTTACTCAAGAATTTCCAGAATTAGTTTTATATCAAAACACTTGAAAATGCTTTGAAAATAAAAAATGTACATGGGTATGTCGACATAGCAAAAAGAGCATGTCGACATATAACAGCTATTTTTTCTAATTTTGAAGGAAAGTGTCTTTTCACTATTTGAAACACTTCAGAACCGTGTAATCCTTCATACTCTACAAAAAGAGGTTAAAACCAAATCTTTTAACACATCTTCTTCTCCAACTTCATCCTCTTTCATCCCACCATTATTCTTAATCATTTTTATGGTTTTACACTTATACTCTACCGAATTCACTTCTGTTTTGATCAAACTTCTTCTCTCTACACTCTACTCTCTGAATCAAGTGATATTAAAGAGTTATAGGGCTGTTTTGTAATTGCTTGGGTTGAATAAACCATGTTTGTAAGTCAAAGAGGAATCGGTGTATCCTTATAGCCGTGAAATCAAGGAATATGAGTCGGTGTGCCCTTGTTGAGCCGTGAAATCAAGGGGTAGGAGTCGGTGTCTCCTTGTTGAGCCGTGAAATCAAGGAGGTTGTATTTGACTATTGGAAATAGTAATAAAACTCTTCACAGTCCAGCGTTGTGCGGGACTGGACGTAGGAGTGATCTGAACCAGTATAAAATCCGGTGTGTTCTTTCCTTTTATGCATTTTTATTTCTGTTTATTTTGCATCTGTGTTTGAATCTATGTCTGTGATTGTGTTTGTGGTGTTTGATTCATCCCGTAGTTGACTTTAGATTTTTGTTTTGTTTAAATTCTTACAAACACTATTCACCCCCACTCTATTGTTTGCTTTGCCTGAACGATCCATTCCGTAGTTTCCTAACAATTGGTATCGGAGCAAGGTCTTTCAAAAAGTTCATAATTTGATTTTAAAAAAAAAGTTAAATGGCAAAATTTGAACACTAGTTTAAATTTATGTACTGCATCAGTATTAGATGAGTCTGCATTCAATTTTATTGAAAAATTAAGTTACTATGATTTGATTTTTGAAATTTAAAATTTTGAATTTTGAAATTCTTGAAATTTTGAAATCTTTGATATATCATGATATTATTGTTGTTAGTTATTTTGAAAAGTCATTTGATTATTTGAAAAGTCATTTGATTGTTTGAAAAGTCAGATGACTATTCAAAAAGTCATTTGAATTACTTGAAAAGTTATTTGATTCTTTGAAAAGTTGTGTTGTTTTACAGGAAAAGAAGTGTTATATGGCTAATGGATATTCAAACTCTGAAAAGATGGGTGACATAGCTATTGGTGATTCAAATTCCAAAATGGTGGCTATTGAAAATTCAAATCCTGAAAAGAAATCAAAAAGAGGAGAAAAGTAACAACGGTTGGTGAAGAGACATCAAGAAGAAATGGATATATATAATACAAGTCAGCAAAGAAATGGGTACCAGATCAATTTACAACTTTGGATTTTCATCTACAACTTATCTTCATGCTGTAATTCTCTTTATTTGCTTCGTAATATCGCTGGTTTCATGAGATTTCCTCAAGAATTGACCAAGTAATGATCAAATGAAGTTTTGATGAATAAAAAAGAGAGGGAAACCAAAACTGTCGACGGTTATCTTCTAATTGCATCCACAGGTTAGACTATTTTATCCCAGATCCTTTTCCAAATTGTAGTTCTCGTTCTTGTGGTCGATTTGATGGGTAGTTCGTCAAATTCCGATCAAAAATGAGTGAGATATGGCAGTTTGAACTTGGCAATTCAAAACTGAAAACTGTTACGGGATTTTATGCATACCTCTTACTATTTCGACTTGCTACACCCCAATACTATCCAAATTCATCCGCAAACAGCTACTAAATCATAGTCCTCAAATTCTTCTTTGATTTGCCGCTGATTTCATCCAATTCCGTTAAGAAATGAAGAAGTTATTACTCTTGAAAGTTTGACTAAAATTGAAAAATGAGAGGAAGAAGAAAAGGAGGAGTAGTTATGAAGAGACATGACTTTTGGGCCTTTATATAGTAGTTGAAGTGTTCATTCATTCAAAATTCAAATTCAAATTTTGGTGCCAAGTTGGTTGAACTACTAAATCTTCAATATTTTTCTCATATGGTGTTCAAATTCAGCAAATCAATACACTACCCTGATCAGAAAAATGAGCCCGTCGCAATAGAGCAAATCTAATCATCAAATTCTAGAAGATCAATTCAGAATTGAGAGAATATTGAAGAAATGGTTCTAAAAACCGGGTAAGCCTTAATTAATTTTTAAATTTTTGGTTGGATGGATGTTTTGCTTGCCTTGCTTTGTTTTAAATTAGAAATTTAAACTTTAAAGTTTAATCTTGAAATTTAAAATTCAAATTTGAAATTTGAAATTCAAAAATAATTATAATAAAATTAATACAATAATAAAATAAATTTTGGATGTTTGTTAGGATTAGAATTATGTCAGGAAATAGTTGAACCTGAAATATAAATCGATATTTTAAAACCAAAGTCACAAAACGATATTCTCTTTGAAATAATGCATATATGTCAACATACATATATCTATATGTTAATATATAATTTAATAAAATTATATAAACATTTTAATATGATATACAGAGTTAATATAACTATTATAAAATATAAATTTATTCATCTTTTATAAAGTTTAAACATACATAGTTTAACTTATATGTTAATCTTATGATTTCATAACAATTTTGGGTTACATTATCGCAAATACTACTGGTAACTTAATACTTATTTTTGACTTCCTATTAAGATTTATAAAACTTGTATATTTAACTTAATATAAAGAAATATGCATACATGATTTTTTTTGTAGTTTAAATATAAGAAGTTTTATAGATTACTTTATAATGTTTTTCTAACTATAGTTTTCTTCTAAAGTATAAATGGTTTTTTAGCAAATAAATATGTTTTGATCTCTAAAGTTTAAATTTAAAGCTGATTTGTATCAAAATATTAATGTATATCTCATAAATTAAAATTTAAGTTCTTTTTAAATTAGTTTTATATATACTTATGAATATATGTTTATATAGCTTACTTTATATTATATAAATTTTATATTCTCTTTAGAAAAATCTTCATTTTTTACAATATTTACCCTTCTAATATTATTTAACACCATGATTTTTCTGAATATTTTACTATTTGTCATGAATATTTTTTAATTAAACTCTTATCTTTATTATTCTTTTAATCAATTTCATTAAAATAATTAATCTAAGTCTAGAAATTAACATATATTATCCTTGTTTAATTCAAATAATTTGTAATATATGTGTATATGCATAATAGTTAGATAGTACTTTGAATACATATTACCTAAATAGATATAATTACCAAATCATTCTGCATACTATCATTACACATCTTATTTCATATCATACAGCATTTTAAATTACAGTGCATCTCAAACTAAAATCATTCACATCACAAGTTGCATTTCATTCAATATATCACTTCATATGGCTTACTACACTATAACCAATACACTGCACACACCGCATTACATGTTAACTCTAACTCCACACATAACAAGTATATAGTATGAAAAGTTTTATTAGAAATATAGGATTATTAATTAAATCGTAACATATTTACTTTGTCTTAGTTAATTTGATCGAATTGATTGACTTATTTGGTTTGTTTGTTTTGTTTGACTTAAATAACTTGATTTACTTACTTGACATGGTTAAATTTCATTAATGATTGATAGGTTTGTTAGAAATATACTTATAAATTTATAGTTGATAGGAGTTTTATAGGTTTTAGGATAGATAGAAGTTACAAGAAATGTTTAGTTTCATGTTTGAGTTGATGTTTTGTGACAACAAAACTTAAATTGATTCATTGTGTAACAACCCGGAAAATCAGAACCAATTTAAATTTTATTTTGGCTATTTTAATGAATTTAGAATATTTAAAATGATTTATTTTAAATAATAACGACTAAAAATTTATTTAAATCGAAGTTGGAACAAATATATTTATTTTAATTATATAACGAGCCTGAAATGGCGCGGCAGTTTATAAATTCAACTTTGAACTTTGACTGAATGTACAGGATTCAAAATAAATCGGATTTTAGTAAAATCAAAAATATTTAAATCTGTTTAAAAATATCTTTCTAACGAATCTGAAAAATTGAAATTTCATAGCGGGAATCAAAAGTGATGGCTAGTTGAATATTCAGAATAGTCGCTATGAAATTTAATATAAATATAGCCCTTAAAAATAGACATTTTGCAAATGACCTCCGTTTTCGAAGAAACCACTTTGGTTGGGTCCGGAATGTCAATTTATTACTAGATTCCAATTTCCATAATTTTTAGAATTAATATGTGAGCGTGGTAAATTAAACGCGTTTGGTAATTTCAGTTTGAATTGGATCGACCAGAAAAAGTGCATTTTTCAAACGGTCTCCAAATTTGACGAAATTAATTTTTTTGGGACCGTATCGTCCTAACATAGCTATATTTATTTTTCGGGAATTTTTGGAATCAGTATGTGGCCCCGGCAAATTAAAATGTACGTTCAAATCCAAATTTGAATGTCTTATATTTTAATTTGAAGAATAACAGACTGGAACTGTCAAATGGGCTTACGAAACATATTCCATTATGTCCGGAATAGGGGTATTTAGCTAGGGGTGTCAGTCGTTGGGTTTGATTTGGAGTTCAGATAAGAAAACACTATTTTTCGAATAAATATATAAACCGGCCAATCATATATTTTCTTTCATTATTTTTATTTCCAGAAAATTAAAAAAAAACCGCTTCTCTTCAAAGTCGATGACGGAAGTGAGCTCGTTCCTTTCACCCTTGATTCCACTCAAACCACTCAGTAAAATTCACAGCTCCAGTTGGGAATTTTGTAGAGCATCTTCAGAGCTTTGAATCCACACCGGATTTGCTAATTATCATGGGGTATTTGGAGAGTTTCATCGCCTCGAAGTCAGCGTCTTTGAGCCGTCTCCATAACACCACCTCGCCATCGATCTGAACCGCTCCACCCCTCGTTCCGGCGCCTCTCCAAGCTCTTCAAGGTGGCGCAACCCGATCGGCTTCTCGTGCAACGGATTTTGGAAAAATCGCAAACCTAGTTCTGAACATCTTTGAAAGGTATATGATTGTTTAATTTAAATAGGTTTTAACACTTAAAAGCGTCATAAAGTATGATTAACGAATAAAAATCATATCTTTTTGCTATGTTGTCGAAATCCAGTGAAACAAGAGATATTGGACTCGTGACGACGTCTTCTACATTCTAGAAGAGACCGGAGAATTTTTGGAGCTTCCTACAATTTTAGAAGGAACAGAAACCAATGTGAGCAATCTAAATTCAAATTGGAATGTATACGCGTTGTATAACTTATATAAGTGATGTATAAATTATATACGCGTTGTATATCTCATATATGGGCTATAAATTATATAAGCGATGTATAAGTTGTACATGCATTGTATGAATCATATATGCGTTGAATGGAATGGAATTGAAATGGAAATAAATATATTTATATACATATACATATATATACTCCTCTCATCCACAGACCATGGACGTATTAATTGATTGTGTTGTGAATGATTGATTGTGGTTGCGAATGATTGATTGTGGTTGCCACAAATTTGGTGGTGTTTGTGGTATATTCGTTGTATTTTAATGATATTGTGGAAATCATTGAAATGAAACTATTGTAATGCTGCAAGGCCTAGGATAGCAGAGGAGCGTGCTGGACACGGTGTCGGTGCTAAATACCCTGCCGTTGTAATGTTGAAATTTTCTGAAATATTCATGTGTTTAAAATATTCATGTTTGAAATAAATTGTTTGAATGATAAAAATAACATTTTTATTATATGTATGAAGTATATAAAATATTCATGTTTAAAATAAATTGTTTAAATGATAAAAATAACATTTATATTGTATATATGAATCACTAAAAATATTCATGTTTGAAATAAATTGTTTGAATGATAAAAATAACATTTTTATTATATGTATGAAGTATATAAAATATTCATGTTTAAAATAAATTGTTTAAACGATAAAAATAATATTTTTATTGTATATATGAATCACTAAAAATATTCATGTTTGAAATAAATTGTTTGAACGATAAAAATCACATTTTTTATTGGATGTATGAATCTTTAAAAATAACCAAAGGTTGAAATAAATATTTGTTGATTGAAAATAGTATTTTTAACATGAATATGAACTATTAAAAATAACCGTAGGTTGAAATAAATATTTGTTGATTGAAAATAATATTTTTTATCACATATATGAAGTGTTAAAAATAACCACGAGCTGAAATAAATGTTTGTTCATTAGAAATATTATTTTAACATGTATATGAACTGTTAAAAATTAGTCATGTATGAAAATAAATATTTGTTCGCTAAAAATATTATTTTTAGCTTAGATATGCACATATATACATGTACTGAACAGGAATAATGGTTTTGATGTTGAGTAAAGAATTTATTTGCGTGCCCGACAAATAGGTAAACCTTAATGAGTTGGCTACGCAGTTTTATTTATATATCAACTCCTGTGAATGCCATTGGATGCGGAGTGCTGGTTTTTCTGTGTGAGATTACAAACGTCGCCATAGAATAACAACAATTAATTTTAAACTACATTCAATGGCATACTACATGAAGAGAGCATACTTCATCATATACCACATCAGCATTTGTAGCTGATGTGACGAGGTTGGGATTACCATACGGGCAAGACGTCCGTATGGCGTTGATTGAATTACACGTTGAACTGAGGACTGATATGGACAAAATAAATATAACGGTAAACTGCCAGATTAAATAAAAACCCCACACAGGTGTAGAGTTGACAATAATCACGTCTCTCTAGTTATTAGATACGACACATGGATTGTTTATTTTCCAACACTGGACGAGGTGAAGAGATTTATCTCTGGAGTAATTTTACACACTCCCTCGGGCATAGATAGGACACTAAAAATTGTGTGTGCTTATACTGGATTTATTGTGTAAGAACCTGTAACTTCCCCGTGAAGGAAAGAGCGGATTGAATTGAGAACACGACGAATCAGAACACAAACATAAGAAAATTTCATTGTATATTACAACAATTCCATCAGAATACAAGAATATACAGAGTATGAATAAATATTACACAGAAAATATCAGAGACTTAAATTACATTGCAGCGGAAAAACAATACAAACACAACTGAAAGTAATACACAGATACAGAGTTTTCCGAGTATCGTTCCAGCTGTAAACCAGGATCCTGTGAATATAAATCTGCAAAACCAAAACTACTAGTTGCCCGTGTCAAAATAAGGGCACCCAGAGTTTAGGTTAAAACAATAAACTCCAGGCCAGTCATGTGACTGGTGTGAGAACTAAAACAGTTATTTAAAGCTTTACTTTAAATCAGATATATCAAGGGACCACGCCGTATAACACGGAACGGGTTTCCTCCCAAGAATACCAATGCATATAACAAAACAGCGCAATGCTTTTTGGAAAAATGAAGCTATTACAAGACCCAGGTCCCATCACACAATGCAACACAAGCCGGAGGATAGGGCTTTCCCTTATAATAGCCAAACATGCTTGGTACATTAAAAACAAATCATTTGATACTATTATAAGTGCATAGTGTATAAAACAACTTCAAATATAAATGTATCAATCCTAGACGGCATGGGTACCATATATCATGTCGCCATACTAGGCTCTACAATCAAAACCGCAAAGTCACGTATTGGAAGCTGGATTTCAGTCAGTGAACCGAGGCAAGGGATCGTCCTCACCGGCTTCGAGACTCTCTAGCCCGAGCCTCAGGGTCAGAGCGCATCGACCCTTGGATCGTCAGGGCCGGTCCACCGATGTGGACTAAAATGCCTGAACACTGCGTTTCCCCGCCCTTTGGGGCGTAAATGAGCCAAATGACTCCATCAGCTCCACACAGTCACCGATATATCCGAGGCGCCTCGCAATCCAACAACCACACAGGTGAAAATAATATAAATGTCAGGGCTGGTAGGTCACTGACACCACCCTAGCTAGAAAGAAACGCATGTCCTCCCTGAGGTCCTCTCCCATTTCTGGTTCACAACCGGGGTGTGAGGCTCGCGAATCCACGCTACACAAAGCTATGCCACACAGGCCGTGCTTTGATCATGAACCACAAGACTCTGTTTTTCAACAAAAGCCTTGATCATTTGCCAATTAGGCATGCCACACAGGCAATTCACTCCATGCGACTGATGTCCATCGATATACAACCCCTGAGCTCGTACGTCTCAGAGAAGGGTGTTAAGCAAGAGAATAAATTCTCCGCCACCAAACAGATGTATATTTAATAGAGATCAATCAACACAGAATAAAATTCAATGTCAGACACACAATCCATTTACAAGTTCGTTTTGGGTCTGAACGAAACCGGGGGCACCTTGTACCTCGCATATCCATCGATCTCCAAGTACGTCTGGACGATCACCAACTGATTCACTCTTCTTGGGTGTACAGCTCAATCAAGATCATCAGTAATTATCCAAACGATGTGAAGACCTCCGGTCTTCGACCACCGTCTTCATCCTCGACACATCGTCGAATCGGTTATTCAGAATGGGATAAACCCGGTCTTTCTACATAACTCGCGTATATAATAAACAAGTGTTACGCAAACACAACATACACCTCATTCCAATTCAGAATATTCTTTTATTCAAATATTCTTATACTTTGGGAAATGTTCCCATAAATTTTATCAAAGATAAATTCTTTAAATTTATTCTTTAATCTTCCTTTGAATATCAATTCAAACCAAATTATGATTTATCCAAACTAGTCGGGATTAACGAACCTTACCGAATTAATCATTTGTTTTAATTTCCCAATCCCAACCTATTCATCCCATGAAGTAAAACTGGTAATACTTCATATCTAACACCACGGTGTTATCGGTAAATTCAATTACCATTTCACGTTCAAATCTAGATTTAACTATCGCCTGGAGCAAAACTGGTGATACTCCATTCTCGATCATTTCAATCTAATTAAAGATTAATTAAAACTCCACTTGGTTTAATCTTCCCAAAAATCAATATTAACGATTATTTAACTTGGGAAATCATATCCTATCTTTAACTGGGTTAAAGAACCAATGTCTTTTAAAACACGGTTCACGATAAACCCAAAATCACATCCCCATTCAATTATTGGAAATTCTGGTTGCTTTAAAAACCCTTTCAAATCCAATTTATTTATTTCAAAAATAAATGGATTATAATTCTAGTTCAAAACTAGTTCATTTCGATAAAAATCTATTTTTATCTTTTCAAATATGGAGATTTTCCTCCCAATTCTTTCCAAATCATTTCTTATGATTTTACACAAATTATTGCTATTTTTAATAATTTTATCAAGGCCCGTTCAGTTGATTTCCAATAACGGTCGTCGAACTGCACTTACAACGACCCTTTCCAAATTTGATTTGGACATAATTCCAAATCCAACCGATAGATTTAAAATTTCTAATATTCATTGGAAAGCTCTTTTCGATATGAACCCAATGGTTCTGGTTTCAGGAGAATCCGACGGTCGGATCTCCCGTAACGTCAATTCGAAGTCAATGGTCGAAATTCACGAACTACCGCGGCGCGGCGCGTTTTATTCAGGCCATTTAATATATATAATATATATATTTCATCGATTTCAATTCTAAATGTATTTTATAATTCGTTTTAAATTCGTTTTCAAAACAATTTCAACTTCATATCAAATTTTAAATCAAAATTGAATATTTCATATCATTAATATATAAATGATAATATATTCAAAACGTTATATTTTGAAATCACTTTCTTTTTCTATATTCATTATAAAAACTAATATAATCAATATAAATATCGTTCGCGTCAAAATGGCGCAAATCTAATCAACACGGCTTTATATATTTCAATAACTTCGTTATTCTATTCAGTAAATGAATATTTTCTTTAACACATGAATATATATTTCTATTCAACACATGAATTTTTATTCTATTCAACACATGAATTTTCTTTCTATTCAACACATGAATTTTCTTTTCAACACATGAATTTTCTATCTATTCAACACATGAATTTTCTATTCTATTCAACACATGAATTTTCTTTCTATTCAACACATGAATTTTCTATTCTATTCAACACATGAATTTTCTTTCTATTCAACACATGAATTTTCTTTCTATTGAACACATGAATTTTCTTTCTATTCAACACATGAATTTTCTTTCTATTCAACACATGAATTTTCATTTTATATTCAACACATGAATTTTCATTTTATTCAACACATGAATTTTGTTTCTATTCAACACATGAATTTTCTTTCTATTCAACACATGAATTTTCTTTCTATTCAACACATGAATTTTCATTTTATTCAACACATGAATTTTTTATTCTATTCAACACATGAATTTTCATTTTATTCAACACATGAATTTTCTATTCTATTCAACACATGAATTTTCTTTTCTATTCAACACATGAACTTTTATTTTATTCTCTAAATTGGAATGAGACCCACTCAATTACCATATAATGTTATTTATATGGATTTTATACAACACATGTATATAATTGCAATGATAAATAATCAACCATCATCCAAAGTGCACCACACAACTGCATAAGCATTAAATATAAATAATTAACGCTTACACAGTCTGTCAACCAATCAGTCGACATACTACTAAACAATTGGGATTAGTGTACGTCAATATCATCCCAACACCCGTGTGGGGTTTCAATCAGTCAAACACATATTTTATTTGTGCAGTTGGGCGATGTGTAAAATTTATCGTCCTAATCTATGTCAGTCAAATAGGTGTACATAAACATATCTTTCTGATTTGTAAATGAATATCTATTTTATTCACATCAACGTTAAAAATTATATTTTTAACTATATAATATTTTATTCCATTCCACATCACACAATGAATATTCACACCACAAACAACAAACAAACAAGTCATACATGGTCTGTGGACAACGGGTGTCGGGTGCTGCTAAGCACCGTCTGCATCCTAGTATATATTTTAACTAGAAAACAAATTAAAAGTGAGAAGTTCTCACCCATAAGCTAAACCAAACACCACGACTCTTCATATGCAGAAAATCTTCGTCGTATTTCCAACGAGATCTGTTTCACGCGGTATATGTTAAAATCATATTTTTAATAACACTGCTTTATATATTTCAGATTATAATTTTATAACACTACTTTCTATATAAAGATTATATTTCTATGACGCTTAAAAATAATATTTTTATATATTCCACATCGTTATAAAAATCATATTTTTATCTATTCAACATCGCTATAAAATCATATTTTTATCTATTCAACATCGCTATAAAAATCATATTTTTAACTTGCTATTCTATATATAAAAATCGAATCTTTATTTTGCTACAACATATATAAAAATCCCGCCTTTCTATATATAAAAATTATATTTTTATATTTCTACTCCTTATATAAAGATCGAATTTTTATTTCGCTACATATATAAAGATCAAAATTTTCTTATCTATATATTATAAAAATCATATTTTTATTATTCCTATAGTATAAAAATTACGTTTTTATTCTTTCTATAATATAAAAATCATATTTTTATTCTTTCTATAATATAAAAAACACATTTTTATTCTTTAGAAATATAAATAAAAATCCTAACTTTTCATATCCTTTTCACGCTTTAAAATCATAACTTTCCGTGTTATACATATAAATAAAAATCAATTTTTTATTACATTAAAAACCGAGAATAAATTCAATGCTTCATACATGTAGTCCAGATTTTATTTTAAAGATTATTACCTAACAAAAAACTGAAATACAGTAAATAAAAATTGAAAGAACTTACTGTTTTTGGGTTCTAGGGGTGTGGAGGAGAGGCGCCAGGGTCCAGGAAGTTGTAACGGCTGGAAATTTTCGACTCCTCGAGAGTCGAAAATTCCGCGACGTTAGTGAAAGAATTTAGAAGGTGAGAAAGGAAAGATAGAACTAATAGAATAGAAGAAGAAGAAGAACATCAGAATCATCAGAGTAACACGAATCTTACAGCGGAACGAATAACATATAATATATAACATAACTTTGAAGTAAACAGTTATACATATACAATAGCACTTATCAGAGTACAACACTTACAACACGGCGGAAATAACTATAGCTATAAAATCTTGAAGTCTCCTGCTCCAAGCTCTCCAAGTATATCTGTAAATCCCGACTACTTGACTGCCCGTACAAATTTAGGCACCCAAGAGTTTAGGGAAAACAACAAAGTAAACTTCGGGTCAGTCATGGGACTGGTATGAGTAAAATAGTTTAAAACAGGTATAGGATATCTCATAAGACCACGCCGTGAATACGGAACGGGTTTTTCCCTTATGAGTATCTGAACAACTTTGACAAGCAATATCATTGTGATATTATAATAATGTCTAAGTACAAATAGGTATCAATCTAGCAGAAACGCTTGCATCTCACGTTCTACATACATAGTATAAAATCATAAACCGCAGGGCGCTTATCGGAGAATGGATTCCAACAGACAAGGTATGGGAGCACCTTCTGAATAGTGTACTATAGAGGTGATACACTCAGGTTCAACAAGAACGTCTTGCAACCCGGCCACACATGACCGCTCACTCATTTAGCTTGAGTGTCGCGAATATATTGCCACCACGGTTGTAGGCCATCCAACCGTCATTCGAAGATACAGAATCAAAAAGAAGTATAAATATGGATATTCCCTAGATCGGTGACAATACACCCTGCTTGGGAATGACCCAACTAGCCATGCTGCCTAGCCCAACTTTTGTTACTTCCTGGTGTGAGGCTAGAAGCTACGTCTATCTTCAGAACATCTGATCACCATTCACTTTGAATGCCACATCGTCGTACCCGCCAAATCACAAATTGACTTATTCAAAAATAACACGGGTATACAGCTAAGAGAAACGAATTCCTCCGCCACCAAACGTGAATACGTTTGAACAGATCAACTTACGCGATCCATTGGATATACTCTGTCAGACCTTCTTCCATATACGTTGTCCTGGGACTGGACAAACCGAAGGCACTATTCAGTATATCCATCTTAGTCACTGTTATCTAAGACTTATACAACAGCCCTTGCACTTTACTCCGTCTTCAATTTATCTTTGGCATATATTGCTCGCAACGCTTATGCCGATACAGAGTGGTTCTTGGATAATAATCCAACCGGTCTCTCCATATTAACAACGTTAAAATGGTAAAAACTTTGATAGTCTGTGATCTAACTATCAAATGAAAACATGTTGGTGTACAAACAACGATCTTATTTCCAAATGGGAATTCAATCGATCAATCATCATATGTTCATATTTCCTTATTTCATATATTTAGAAAATATATGTTATTAATCATTGGAAAACATTTCCATAGCTTATTTCCACATCACTATTATTTCGCAACTATCAGTCCCTAACTGTAACTAGTATGAGAACAATTCTCTAAGTATCAATCCGGAAGGTCGAAACCAACATCAGATCGTCACTTAGAAAACCGTTCAACTTACCCTCTCCAGTCAGTTTTCTGAATTTGCTTAACTCTATTTCTTAAATTCTTATCGTGAAAACATTTCATTTTCTATGTTTAGAAAACATATCTGACTATATTTGGAAAACGTTTCCAAAACTCATTTACGGAATTCCAATGAACGTTGTATAAAACATCGTTTCGCTTAATCCATTTATCGCTTATTCCTTAACTTTATTCCAAATCAACCTTTTAGATCGAACCACAACTATTCCTTTGTCAATTCTGAAGTCAATCAAGTTGGGGTATAATTACCTCGCAGACCTTAATTGAACAACGTCCTTTACTGTGAAATAGATGAAGCTCATCACTCACTTTTTACAATCATCTGTTTACGCAAATTCTCGGATTCAGGTTACGAATCCACCTCTTATATGACAGTGTTTGATTATAACTATAACGTTATAATTCCTACCCCTAAAATATCTAACCTAAATTATAAATTTATTTCCTAACTCGAATAATTTAACAGACACCTAATTTCTAAATCAATAACTAAATCTTGATTTAAACCCTGGAAAGTAAATAGTACTTTCCCGAATTCGCTATAATCGAATTCGACGTATAACTCTCTTTCGAGTAATCTCTATTCGATTAACTCTCCCTTTTTAATAACTTATATTCGATAAACTCTATTTCGATTAACTCCTATTGAATAACTAATATTCGAATAACTCTTCTTGGTTGGCTCTATTTCATTAACTCTTATCGAATAACAAATATTCGATTTTCTTAAATGTGTCAATTCTTATCGAATAACTAACATCCGATTAACTTAAATGGATTTACTCTTATCGAATAACTTATTCGATTAACTCAACTTGATTTTCTTAACTCGATTATCTCAACTCGATTTCTTAACTCAGTTACTTAACTCGATAACTTAACTTAACCCAAATCGATTAACTCAACTCTAATCGATTAACTTAATTTGATTTACTCCTTCGAATAACTCATTCGAATAACTTAATTGATTAACTCCTTCGAATAACTAATTCGAATAACTTACCTTCGAATAACTAATATTCGATTTACTCTAACTCGATTAACTTAATTCTAATCGATTAACTTAACTCAAATTGATTAACTCCTTTCGAATAACTAAATTCGATTTAACTCTTCTCGAATAACTAAATTCGATTAACTCTTTTAACTTTACTCGAATAACTGTATTCGATTAACACCTTCTTTTGAATAACTATATTCGATTATCTCTTTTCACTTAACTCTATTGGGCTGACCCTATTGGGTTGACTCTATTTGCTTTAACTAACTCCGAATAACTCCTTTGGATTAACTCTTCGACTAACTCCTTCGGATTAACTAACTTCGAATAACTCCTTTGGATTAACTAACTCCGAATAACTCCTTTGGATTAACTAACTTTGAATAACTCCTTTGGATTAACTCTTCGACTAACTCCTTCGGATTAACTCTTCGATTAACTCCTTTGGATTAACTAACTTCGAATAACTCCTTTGGATTAACTAACTCCGAATAACCAATATTCGATAACTCCTCTTCGTATAAATAATATTCGATAACTCTTCTCAAATGAATAACATTTGATTTCTCCACTCGAATAAACTATATTCGATTACTCTTCTCTCGAATACACTATATTCGATACTCTACTTTGAATAAGTGATATTCGACAACTCTACTCGATTAACTCCACTTGGTTAACTCTAACTGGTCAACTTTAACTGGTCAACTTTAACTGGTCAACTTTAACTGGTCAACTTTAACTGGTCAACTCTAACTGGTTAACTCTAACTGGTCACCTCTAACTGATCAACCCTAACTGGTTAACTCGTCTCGATTAACTGAACTAATCCACTTAGTTTAACTTAGCTAATTCACGTTGATTAACTCTAGCCGATTCACTTAGTTTAACTCAACTAATTTACTTTGATTAACCACTTAGTTAACTTAACTAATTCACTTCGATTAACCACTTAGTTTAACTTAACTAATTCACATCGATTAATCCTTTAGTTTAACTTAACTAATTCACATCGATTAATCATTTAGTTTAACTTAACAAATTCACTTTGATTCACCGCTTAGTTTAACTTAACTAATTTACTTTGGTTAACTTAACCAATTACTTTGATTAACTCGACTAACTCGCTTTGGTTAACCTAACCAATTACTTTGTTTAACTCGACTAACTTGCTTTGGTCAACCTAACCAATTACTTTGTTTAATCCTTTATACTCGATTAACAAATATTTCTCCTTTATACTTGATTACCCAATATTTCCCTTTATACTCAAAATCCCCTTTTCTTTATAATATAAAATCCATCGATTTTATATAAATAAATTATTTTCAAATTATAGTTTGAAAATCTCTTTTCTATATCCTGGTATTTCTTATGGTTTTTAACACATCATCTAACAACGATGAATATCGTCCAACCACACATAATCACAATAGATTATATATATCACATTTATATATCACAATACATAAATTACAGTAAAAATAACTGTTGAGGAATCCAGTTGGATTCCTCCAACCTGTTTCCCTGCACCACAGATGTTAGACAACACTGGTATAATATTCTGATAAGCAGAATCAGCATATAAATATTTATCGGTTTATATTTATATATATATATATATATTCCACTAACTGACTAGCAGTTCAATCAAACAGTCAACACACAGTCAAACAGACAATAGTTAACAGTTCTAAGAATACACTGTAAAAATAGAACTATTTAGAGTTGGTGAGTTTTACTCACCTTTGACGGTCATCGTCAATGACGATAACCATCGCTTGATCCAGACAATTTATTTTGCTATAAATTGTGATGGACTCCAATTGACTCGCGGTCAGTTCCATTGTGGAGTGCTCGTCCATACGATCCCAACGCAACTCACGGTTCGTGATTCTGATACAGTATGGCCCAGATGTCATCATTACAAGATTGAACTAATTTAATTAAATTAAAACTTTAAATATATATAAACCCATGGGCCTCACCCCTCTTATAAACCATCAGCCCATTTACTTTCTGGCCCGCCTACTCACCCCCTTCTTCCTCAATTTCCATCGCGATTACCAGTATTCACAAACCCAACGTTGACCGCCTGTTTGACCTTCCTTCATCATCACGTCGGCCATCCAAGTCCACCGCAACTACCACCATCCTGCTCCTCGTCCCAATCTCCTCCTTCCTCACACCTCTGCGCTCAACTCGCGCTCAAGCTGGAAAACCCCTCGTCGACGTAGCAGCTCACCCACCGAACAACTTTTCCACCGGAGTCTACAAATCTAGCACCAACCGAAACCTCTTCGTACCACAAATGCAAATATGATACTCATTCCAACTCAAACTTTATAAATCGCTCAAAAGATCCAGCCCTAGATTTCACTGGAGGAAAAGTCGTGCCCTAGAAATGGATCGAGCTCGATGAAACATACATAAAATCGAAGCTCGTCTCCTGCTGAATTAATACAGATGTATTTTATGATTCATGGGATTTTTCTTGATTTCTATTGATTTTTCGATCAAAATGTTTGCTGTAATGGGTTTGTGCGGGTTTATATAGGCTGTTGGTGGTTGGTAAGAATTGTGGTTGAGATAGGTGGTTGCGTGGCCTTCATATTACCCACGAAAAATGATGGGATATTTTTATTTTGATTTTCTATATTTTATTTTATTGCTTTTATATTCGTTTCTGGTCTTTAAAAATCCCCACGACCACATACGATGTCTAAAAATCATGAAACTGAACACGTAGCTAGAGTTCGACATTACGGTCCCAACGAAACTGGTTTCGTCGAATTCCGACTTCGTATGCTCACACAGCGTATTTTTAACTGTCGAAAAACTGACTGTTTCTCACTCTAAAAATCCGTACGGCCCCACAGTGACTCTAAAAATCACGAAACTTGGAATCTAACAACTATTTGATATTGCGGATCCAACAAAACTGGTTTCGTCAAATTCCGACTTCGTATGCAAAAGTGGCTATTTTTAATGCTCTAAATAGCCTATTTAAATATATAAATATATTTAAATAAAATTAAATTAAATATTTAAAATTAATTATTATCGTCTGTATTCACAGTGGCATACCATACAGCTTTAGAAAATCCCTATATGTATTTACAGCTCGATATTACCTCGTCAGAGTTATATCGACGCTCGATTTTATTTAAATCCTTATAATTAAATATATTTAAATCGTTATGGTCAGGGCGCTGCACTTCTGATATTTTGATTTAGACGTAACTCAAAATCTACACGATGAAATCCCGATCTCTCTCTTCCACTAGAAAGATATACTCCACCAGCTCCACACGTTTCTTATTTCACAGCAATCCGATTTAAAACGAACCCTGTACATCCACTTGAAGTCTAAATCGCCAAATAACGAATTGTCGCGTCGTTACGCGCTCTATTTTAATTATAATATAATTAATACGTTTTAACGTCGATTATTAAATCGATTCGTTATTCAAATTCAATTCTAAACTGAATTAAATATTTTAGCTGATCCAATTCACACAGTATTGTGAATTCGGTGATTTCCGATTATTTCGACATTATAATATATTATTATATTATTTATTTTAATTAAATATTCAATATTATTTAATTCAAGTCATCGATATCGCCCAATCGATATTTAATAATTAAATAAATTAATTATTCGACAGCTAACAAAACGCGCCATTACAGACTTCCCCCCTTAAAATAATTTCGTCCTCGAAATTGCTAAGTTAGAGGTTGACCCTATATATTGGAACTCCTAAGATTGGTTTACCCCTTATTTCTGATTTCAACCGAACCACTTAATATCGACTGAAATATTTATTCTTCCGACTAATTAAAATTTTCAAAAATTCTGAAAATTTTCTAACACTTCAAATTTTCGGAAAATTTTGCCATAACCTCCTTTGTACAGCCCTATCGGTAAAACCACAACTCGCCTCTCTAGGCCATCTCCAACCCAAAAAAGAAAATCAAACAGCCAAGCGGCTTGCCGATTCGGCTCATAAATCTCATGCTTATATCAAAAATAAACTTGTACCTTTTTGTCGGGCATATCAACTCTTATCACTTTCAAATGTATCAACCCAACATATACCAATGTCATCTCAATCCAATCTTCAACTCAACCACTTGGTTCTATCCAAGTCAAATTCTATTCAAACTCCAATATCAGATTTCAAACTCTTAACCCATCAACTTAATCCCAATCCAGATTATTCTCTAACCGAATCCCGATTTATTTAACTTGGTTCAAGTTAAATTTTAATTTACTATTTGTTTTTACCATCTTGATTCATTCAACTTAACAAGTTAAATTTTAAATTTCAAGATTTAAATTCCTGGGATTTATTTCAAATCAAATTTCAAATCCTAACACCAATTCAAAACTTTTGAATTTCTAAACAACTTGTTTTCCTCAATACCATTTGAAAACAAAGCCATTGGTAGTAATCCGCCACTTAGAAACTCGAAAATTACACCGACGATGTATCGATCCATCCTCGGAATTATTTTCCAGTCATCCAGGTGAGTTAGATACTATATTTATTTCAAATTGAAAAACATTTTCAAAATCTCCCAGGAACTTAAAATTTCCTTATTTTAATTCCAAATTTTGATTTAAATTCAGATTTACTCATCTGATTTCACTTATATGAATTCTGTTGGTTATGTATAACCCTTTCACTATATAATCTTACTCGATCATAATTACAACCAATATATCTAATATATTAAAATTTTGATATATATAAATATATCTCTATATCAAAATATACTTTGGGTAAAGTTAAATTCACTTACCCTCTTTTAAAACATATCGTGACGACCCATCGTATTTGAGTGTTTATTTACTCCTACCGATACAGTGAATCAAACTGATCGACCAGAACTTATAAACAACTCAACCAATGAATCTCCACAATATAAAACCATTTTTATATCAAATACAAATACGCCCTCGTATATATACACTCAATCTCAGTCTAGGGTATTACTAACCCTATCTCTACCGAGTCACGCCACAGAGCCAAGTAATTCTTAACTTAAGCTCTGATACCAACTGTAACGGCTGGAAATTTTCGACTCCTCGAGAGTCGAAAATTCCACGACGTTAGTGAAAGAATTTAGAAGGTGAGAAAGGAAAGATAGAACTAATAGAATAGAAGAAGAAGAAGAACATCAGAATCATCAGAGTAACACGAATCTTACAGCGGAACGAATAACATATAATATATAACATAACTTTGAAGTAAACAGTTATACATATACAATAGCACTTATCAGAGTACAACACTTACAACACGGCGGAAATAACTATAGCTATAAAATCTTGAAGTCTCCTGCTCCAAGCTCTCCAAGTATATCTGTAAATCCCGACTACTTGACTGCCCGTACAAATTTAGGCACCCAAGAGTTTAGGGAAAACAACAAAGTAAACTTCGGGTCAGTCATGGGACTGGTATGAGTAAAATAGTTTAAAACAGGTATAGGATATCTCATAAGACCACGCCGTGAATACGGAACGGGTTTTTCCCTTATGAGTATCTGAACAACTTTGACAAGCAATATCATTGTGATATTATAATAATGTCTAAGTACAAATAGGTATCAATCTAGCAGAAACGCTTGCATCTCACGTTCTACATACATAGTATAAAATCATAAACCGCAGGGCGCTTATCGGAGAATGGATTCCAACAGACAAGGTATGGGAGCACCTTCTGAATAGTGTACTCTAGAGGTGATACACTCAGGTTCAACAAGAACATCTTGCAACCCGGCCACACATGACCGCTCACTCATTTAGCTTGAGTGTCGCGAATATATTGCCACCACGGTTGTAGGCCATCCAACCGTCATTCGAAGATACAGAATCAAAAAGAAGTATAAATATGGATATTCCCTAGATCGGTGATAATACACCCTGCTTGGGAATGACCCAACTAGCCATGCTGCCTAGCCCAACTTTTGTTACTTCCTGGTGTGAGGCTAGAAGCTACGTCTATCTTCAGAACATCTGATCACCATTCACTTTGAATGCCACATCGTCATACCCGCCAAATCACAAATTGACTTATTCAAAAATAACACGGGTATACAGCTAAGAGAAACGAATTCCTCCGCCACCAAACGTGAATACGTTTGAACAGATCAACTTACGCGATCCATTGGATATACTCTGTCAGACCTTCTTCCATATACGTTGTCCTGGGACTGGACAAACCGAAGGCACTATTCAGTATATCCATCTTAGTCACTGTTATCTAAGACTTATACAACAGCCCTTGCACTTTACTCCGTCTTCAATTTATCTTTGGCATATATTGCTCGCAACGCTTATGCCGATACAGAGTGGTTCTTTGGATAATAATCCAACCGGTCTCTCCATATTAACAACGTTAAAATGGTAAAAACTTTGATAGTCTGTGATCTAACTATCAAATGAAAACATGTTGGTGTACAAACAACGATCTTATTTCCAAATGGGAATTCAATCGATCAATCATCATATGTTCATATTTCCTTATTTCATATATTTAGAAAATATATGTTATTAATCATTGGAAAACATTTCCATAGCTTATTTCCACATCACTATTATTTCGCAACTATCAGTCCCGAACTGTAACTAGTATGAGAACAATTCTCTAAGTATCAATCCGGAAGGTCGAAACCAACATCAGATCGTCACTTAGAAAACCGTTCAACTTACCCTCTCCAGTCAGTTTTCTGAATTTGCTTAACTCTATTTCTTAAATTCTTATCGTGAAAACATTTCATTTTCTATGTTTAGAAAACATATCTGACTATATTTGGAAAACGTTTCCAAAACTCATTTACGGATTTCCAATGAACGTTGTATAAAACATCGTTTCGCTTAATCCATTTATCGCTTATTCCTTAACTTTATTCCAAATCAACCTTTTAGATCGAACCACAACTATTCCTTTGTCAATTCTGAAGTCAATCAAGTTGGGGTATAATTACCTCGCAGACCTTAATTGAACAACGTCCTTTACTGTGAAATAGATGAAGCTCATCACTCACTTTTTACAATCATCTGTTTACGCAAATTCTCGGATTCAGGTTACGAATCCACCTCTTATATGACAGTGTTTGATTATAACTATAACGTTATAATTCCTACCCCTAAAATATCTAACCTAAATTATAAATTTATTTCCTAACTCGAATAATTTAACAGACACCTAATTTCTAAATCAATAACTAAATCTTGATTTAAACCCTGGAAAGTAAATAGTACTTTCCCGAATTCGCTATAATCGAATTCGACGTATAACTCTCTTTCGAGTAATCTCTATTCGATTAACTCTCCCTTTTTAATAACTTATATTCGATAAACTCTATTTCGATTAACTCCTATTGAATAACTAATATTCGAATAACTCTTCTTGGTTGGCTCTATTTCATTAACTCTTATCGAATAACAAATATTCGATTTTCTTAAATGTGTCAATTCTTATCGAATAACTAACATCCGATTAACTTAAATGGATTTACTCTTATCGAATAACTTATTCGATTAACTCAACTTGATTTTCTTAACTCGATTATCTCAACTCGATTTCTTAACTCAGTTACTTAACTCGATAACTTAACTTAACCCTAATCGATTAACTTAATTTGATTTACTCCTTCGAATAACTCATTCGAATAACTTAATTGATTAACTCCTTTGAATAACTAATTCGAATAACTTACCTTCGAATAACTAATATTCGATTTACTCTAACTCGATTAACTTAATTCCAATCGATTAACTTAACTCAAATTGATTAACTCCTTTCGAATAACTAAATTCGATTTAACTCTTCTCGAATAACTAAATTCGATTAACTCTTTTAACTTTACTCGAATAACTGTATTCGATTAACACCTTCTTTTGAATAACTATATTCAATTATCTCTTTTCACTTAACTCTATTGGGCTGACCCTATTGGGTTGACTCTATTTGCTTTAACTAACTCCGAATAACTCCTTTGGATTAACTCTTCGACTAACTCCTTCGGATTAACTAACTTCGAATAACTCCTTTGGATTAACTAACTCCGAATAACTCCTTTGGATTAACTAACTTTGAATAACTCCTTTGGATTAACTCTTCGACTAACTCCTTCGGATTAACTCTTCGATTAACTCCTTTGGATTAACTAACTTCGAATAACTCCTTTGGATTAACTAACTCCGAATAACCAATATTCGATAACTCCTCTTCGTATAAATAATATTCGATAACTCTTCTCAAATGAATAACATTTGATTTCTCCACTCGAATAAACTATATTCGATTACTCTTCTCTCGAATACACTATATTCGATACTCTACTTTGAATAAGTGATATTCGACAACTCTACTCGATTAACTCCACTTGGATAACTCTAACTGGTCAACTTTAACTGGTCAACTTTAACTGGTCAGCTTTAACTGGTCAACTCTAACTGGTTAACTCTAATTGGTCACCTCTAACTAATCAACCCTAACTGGTTAACTCGTCTCGATTAACTGAACTAATCCACTTAGTTTAACTTAGCTAATTCACGTTGATTAACTCTAGCCGATTCACTTAGTTTAACTCAACTAATTTACTTTGATTAACCACTTAGTTAACTTAACTAATTCACTTCGATTAACCACTTAGTTTAACTTAACTAATTCACATCGATTAATCCTTTAGTTTAACTTAACTAATTCACATCGATTAATCATTTAGTTTAACTTAACAAATTCACTTTGATTCACCGCTTAGTTTAACTTAACTAATTTACTTTGGTTAACTTAACCAATTACTTTGATTAACTCGACTAACTCGCTTTGGTTAACCTAACCAATTACTTTGTTTAACTCGACTAACTTGCTTTGGTCAACCTAACCAATTACTTTGTTTAATCCTTTATACTCGATTAACAAATATTTCTCCTTTATACTTGATTACCCAATATTTCCCTTTATACTCAAAATCCCCTTTTCTTTATAATATAAAATCCATCGATTTTATATAAATAAATTATTTTCAAATTATAGTTTGAAAATCTCTTTTCTATATCCTGGTATTTCTTATGGTTTTTAACACATCATCTAACAACGATGAATATCGTCCAACCACACATAATCACAATAGATTATATATATCACATTTATATATCACAATACATAAATTACAGTAAAAATAACTGTTGAGGAATCCAGTTGGATTCCTCCAACCTGTTTCCCTGCACCACAGATGTTAGACAACACTGGTATAATATTCTGATAAGCAGAATCAGCATATAAATATTTATCGGTTTATATTTATATATATATATATATATATATATATATATATATTCCACTAACTGACTAGCAGTTCAATCAAACAGTCAACACACAGTCAAACAGACAATAGTTAACAGTTCTAAGAATACACTGTAAAAATAGAACTATTTAGAGTTGGTGAGTTTTACTCACCTTTGACGATCATCGTCAATGACGATAACCATCGCTTGATCCAGACAATTTATTTTGCTATAAATTGTGATGGACTCCAATTGACTCGCGGTCAGTTCCATTGTGGAGTGCTCGTCCATACGATCCCAACGCAACTCACGGTTCGTGATTCTGATACAGTATGGCCCAGATGTCATCATTACAAGATTGAACTAATTTAATTAAATTAAAACTTTAAATATATATAAACCCATGGGCCTCACCCCTCTTATAAACCATTAGCCCATTTACTTTCTGGCCCGCCTACTCACCCCCTTCTTCCTCAATTTCCATCGCGATTACCAGTATTCACAAACCCAACGTTGACCGCCTGTTTGACCTTCCTTCATCATCACGTCGACCATCCAAGTCCACCGCAACTACCACCATCCTGCTCCTCGTCCCAATCTCCTCCTTCCTCACACCTCTGCGCTCAACTCGCGCTCAAGCTGGAAAACCCCTCGTCGACGTAGCAGCTCACCCACCGAACAACTTTTCCACCGGAGTCTACAAATCTAGCACCAACCGAAACCTCTTCGTACCACAAATGCAAATATGATACTCATTCCAACTCAAACTTTATAAATCGCTCAAAAGATCCAGCCCTAGATTTCACTGGAGGAAAAGTCGTGCCCCAGAAATGGATCGAGCTCGATGAAACATACATAAAATCGAAGCTCGTCTCCTGCTGAATTAATACAGATGTATTTTATGATTCATGGGATTTTTCTTGATTTCTATTGATTTTTCGATCAAAATGTTTGCTGTAATGGGTTTGTGCGGGTTTATATAGGCTGTTGGTGGTTGGTAAGAATTGTGGTTGAGATAGGTGGTTGCGTGGCCTTCATATTACCCACGAAAAATGATGGGATATTTTCATTTTGATTTTCTATATTTTATTTTATTGCTTTTATATTCGTTTCTGGTCTTTAAAAATCCCCACGACCACATACGATGTCTAAAAATCATGAAACTGAACACGTAGCTAGAGTTCGACATTACGGTCCCAACGAAACTGGTTTCGTCGAATTCCGACTTCGTATGCTCACACAGCGTATTTTTAACTGTCGAAAAACTGACTGTTTCTCACTCTAAAAATCCGTACGGCCCCACAGTGACTCTAAAAATCACGAAACTTGGAATCTAACAACTATTTGATATTGCGGATCCAACAAAACTGGTTTCGTCAAATTCCGACTTCGTATGCAAAAGTGGCTATTTTTAATGCTCTAAATAGCCTATTTAAATATATAAATATATTTAAATAAAATTAAATTAAATATTTAAAATTAATTATTATCGTCTGTATTCACAGTGGCATACCATACAGCTTTAGAAAATCCCTATATGTATTTACAGCTCGATATTACCTCGTCAGAGTTATATCGACGCTCGATTTTATTTAAATCCTTATAATTAAATATATTTAAATCGTTATGGTCAGGGCGCTGCACTTCTGATATTTTGATTTAGACGTAACACAAAATCTACACGATGAAATCCCGATCTCTCTCTTCCACTAGAAAGATATACTCCACCAGCTCCACACGTTTCTTGTTTCACAGCAATCCGATTTAAAACGAACCCTGTACATCCACTTGAAGTCTAAATCGCCAAATAACGAATTGTCGCGTCGTTACGCGCTCTATTTTAATTATAATATAATTAATACGTTTTAACGTCGATTATTAAATCGATTCGTTATTCAAATTCAATTCTAAACTGAATTAAATATTTTAGCTGATCCAATTCACACAGTATTGTGAATTCGGTGATTTCCGATTATTTCGACATTATAATATATTATTATATTGTTTATTTTAATTAAATATTCAATATTATTTAATTCAAGTCATCGATATCGCCCAATCGATATTTAATAATTAAATAAATTAATTATTCGATAGCTAACAAAACGCGCCATTACAGAAGTGGTGGAAGCTCGCGCGTGCCGGGGTCCTCCTTGCTGGTGGCGGCGGCGGATCTCGAGCAGGGGGGGTTTGCGGGGTTTCAACTGGGAAGAAGGGAGAGGGGCAAGGGGCGCGCGACGGAGGGGGGGTTGCGATGGCGTTGGGGCCGGCGGCGACGAGGAACGGTGGCGTGGGAGTTGAGATCGACGATGGTTTCTTTCTTTAAAACTGACGGGTTCGAAGTGAGGGGAGGGGGAAGAGGGAAAGGAGAAATATGGGGGGGTTTTATGAAGTTTAATTATATTAATTTAATATTATTTTCTCCATTAAAGTTGACTTTTCATTCGAACTCCGAATGAGACCCAATGACTGTCGTCCCTGACTAATTACCCACATTCCGAACACAATGGGATATGTATCGTAAGCTGATTCGATCGTTTTGATCAGTTTCCATCAAAATCAAAATATAAATCTATATATTGATTTTGAACACACATTTCAATTTACCGGGGCCACATATAGACTCTAAAAATTCCCGAAAAATATTTTCTAGCTTCGTATTGATGATACGGTTTTAACAAAACTAATTTCGTCAAATTCCGAGACCATTTGAAAAATGGCCATTTTCTGGTCGATCGAAATTGACTGAAACTGTCAAAACACGTTTTACTTTGCCACGCTCACATATTGATTCAATAAATTATGAATTTTGGAATCTAGCAATAATTCGACATCCCGGATCCAAAATAAGTGGTTTCGTCGAAAACAGAGGTCGTTTGCAAAATTTCCATTTTTAAGGGCCAAATTTTCCATACCGACTATTCTGAATTTTCAACTGGACGTAACTTTTGATTCCCGCTATGAAATTTTAATTTTTCGGATTCGTTGGAAAGATATTCTCAAATAGATTCTAATATTTTTAGTTTCGCTAAAATCCGGTTTATTTTGAATCCTGTACATTCATTCGAACTTTGAAATCGGATTTTCGAACTACCGCGCCATTTTCGATTCCTTGTATAATTAAAACTAAATATTTATATTCTAACGACGAGCTATATAAATATATACGTTCTAGTTCTATTCAAAATAAATTTCTCATCGTTATTATTTAAATTAATTCATTTTAAATATTCAAAATTCACTAAAATTGCCAGAATAAAAATTTTAAATTGGCTCAGATTTCCGGGTTATTACATATTGGGTACCTAATACGGCCCAATAAATTTCCAAACCCCTCCCCGTACAAAGGAGGTTATGGCGAAATTTTTCCAAATTTAAAGGTGTTAGCCAAATTTTTGAGGTGAAAACGGTTTGGAAAATCATCGAATGAATTATATATATATATAAATATAAATTAAGATAAAACGAATCGCGCAGCTGCAGTTCGTGTTTTGGAATCGTGATTTTAAATGATTATACCGAGAAATCCGACCATCGGATTTCCCCGAAACTGAAACCGTTGGGTTCACTTTGAAAATATCTTTCCAACGATATAAAATTTGTTGAAATCCAACGGTTAGATTATGTGAAATGTTTAAATCAAATCTGAGGAAAAACAATGCCAGAATGAATTATATATATAAAAATATAATTAAAATAAAATGAATAACAGCGCTGCAGTTCGTGTTTTGAAATCGTAATTTTAAATGATTATTATAGGAGATCCACTGTCGGATTTTCCTGAAACCGGAACCTTTGGATTCGCTTTGAAAATATCTTTCCAACGATATAAAATTTGTTGACATCCAACGATTAGATTTTGCGAAATGTTTAAATCAAATTTGGACGAGAGCAGCGCTAGGGCCGTCGAATGACCTGAAACGTCGTTTGATGGAAATGGACTATTTTTAAATAAATAAAAATAGTGAAAAATCGTTTTAAAATATTATAAACGATGTGGAATGGAGATAAACCAATTTTACTTGGTTTATTAGATATTTTGATGGTTAGATGTATTTGACAAGAAAATTATACTAATGAACTAAAATGTGGATGTCGAATAGTTTAACCATAGAAAGAATTGATTTGAATTCTATACATGCGTGAATTATTTGGAAAGGCCGAGTTAATTCTCATTTCAAATAATTGATCGACGATGAAAAAGTCGAAGGATGAAGGCGGTGGTTGAAGACCAGAGATCTTCACATCATTTGGATGATTACTGATGTCTTGATTGGGAGGCATCCCAACACAAGGTAATAAGTGGTGATCGTTCAGACGTGCTTGGAGATCGACCGGATATGCGAGGGCCTCTCTCCTATATTGGACATACGGGACGAGGAATAAGGTGCCTCTGGTTTCGTTCATACCCAGAACGAACTAGTAAATGGATGTGTGTCTGACATTGGATTCTATTCTGTGCTGATTGATTTCTATTAAATATATATCTTTTTTGTGGCGGAGAATTTATTCTCTTGCTTAACACCCTTCTCTAAGACGTACGAGCTTAGAGGTTATATACCGATAGACATCAGCCGCATGGCTTGGAATGTCAATATGGCATGCTGAGATGCAGTGATCAAGGCTTTTGTTGAAAAGCAGAGCTTTGTGGTTGATGATCAAAGAACGACTTTAATATAGCATAGCTTTGTGTATGGCGTTAATTCGCGAGCCTCACACCCCGGTATGAACCAGAAACGGGAGAAGTATCCAGGGAGAACATGCGTTTCTTTCTAGCTGGAAGTCATGTCATGGTATGGAGCCCAGACAGTTTTACTTATGTGGATGATGGAAAGCGAGGCGCCTCGGTTATATCGGTCACTACGATGTCGATAGATGGTTTGGTCGATATATGACCAGTTTACGCCCCATAGGGCGGAGAAACATATTGTTCAGGCATTTTAATCCACTTCGTGTGGACCGGCCCTGTGGCTCCTAGGTGCTATTGCGGCTGTATCCTAAGGGTCGGGCTAGAGTGTCTCGAATGCGGTAAGGACGATCCCTTGCCTTGGTTCATGATGGAAATCCAACTTCAATACTACATGTGCGGTTTTGATTGTAAACCCATATGTGGTGACATAATAGATGGTAGCTTTGTTGTCTACGATTGATACATTATGATTGCAGTTGTTTTTGAAACATATATGCACTAGTAATAATATCAAATGATTTTGATTTATACGTATCAAGCATAATTTGGCCATTATAAGGTAAAACTCTATCCTCCGGTTTGCGTTGCATTGTGTGATGGGGCCTGAGTCTTATAATGGCTTCTTTTTCTGTAAAAAGCATTGCGTTGTTTAAATGATTTACTTATTTATAAGCTGGCAATCCAATGGAGTAAACCCGTTCCGTGTTAGCGGCGTGGTCCTGTGATTGGCCTTATTGTTAAATAGGTTAAGTAAGATTTCTCATACCAGTCCCATGACTGACTCGTAGTTTGTTTCACTAGCTATGGAGATGAAGATGGATTCTATCATTTCTATTATGCTGTTCAGACTTTGTTATATATATTATGTTTGATTCCGCTGCAGACATTTTATATAAAGCTGAAACTGTATTTTGAACTAAGTATGATCCTATTATACTGTGTAACTCTGATGATTATATTTGTTCCAGTGTAATTTGTTGTACATTATCTGGTGTAATGATATATTTTTGTTCTGCTGTTATTGTTTATATGTTATATTCCACTGATTATCCTTGCTTCCGTGGCACGGGAGTTTAGGGTCATCACACATTAGTTAGATTAAATTACTTTACTTATATCATAATTTTAAGGATATCTTATCAGAGTTATTTCTAAGTCTAGATTAAGGTCTTATTATAGTTTTAAGGGAACTAGAGTATAGGCTGGGCCACTGGTTGGCGATGACCCCTAACAATTGGAGGTTTAATCTTGTATTAGATTAAGGGGGAGTTTTACAATTTCTAGGTTTAATTAAAGGTTCAAGAAGTGTTTATTAACACGTATTATTTAATTTGATTGATTCGGTTGATTTCTTACATTGATTGCTTGAATTAATTGCTTAAATAGATTGCTTGAATTGCTTGCTTGAATTAATTGCTTGATTGGATTGATTGTTATAATTGATTATAAACATTGATTAGATTGCCTTGTTTATTATTCTTCTATTAGACTAGTATAGTCATAATTTTAGGGGGATTTATAATCTTTTAGGCTTAGAATCATAGAGTTAGAAGGAGATATAAGGGTATCATAGAATCAGGGATAGTTATATAGAATATTATAATAGAATATGTATAGATAGATATAGGATTTAGGGGGAGTATTTTATGATTATAGATCTAGGACTCAGGGGGAGTACTTTACTTTAATATAGGAATTATTTGGATAGTTATAGGATTTAGGGGGAGTACTTTTAGAATTTATTTTTGACAATGCCAAAGGGGGAGAAATTATAAAATACAGGCATAGTTTATAGGATTCTTACAAACAGGGGGGGTATAGAAGGAACATCATCAAACAGGTATAAATTGGTATGATATTTTATAAACTAAGGTTGTCATCATCAAAAAGGGGGAGATTGTTGGAGAATGGAGTTTTGATGACAACAACCTTATTTCAATTATTATTGATTATAAAATATATGCTAACACTTTTTAAATAGAATATATATATGTGTGTGTGTGTGCAGGAATTATATACAGGAAATATTACTGAAGACTGTACAGTTATAAAGATGATAAAGATTCAAAGATCAGAGAAATTTCAAGACTCATGAGTAATCAAGATTTCAAGAGTTCAAGATTAATATATTTATGGAGTTTAGATTTTGTAAGACTCTAAATAGCACTTCGTGTTCAAATTCAAATTCAAATTCTGATTTTCAATTCTATCCTCAATCCTCAATCCTCTCTATTTTGTTTTTCTATTTTTCCTCAATCTTCTCTATTTTGTTTTTCTATTTGTTTCTATTTTTATTCTTCTTTGTTTTTCAAACTTAAATTTTTTTATACTTTATATTTATACTTTATATATATAGTTTAAAACCTTATAATTTTATAAATATATTTATATAGTTTAAAAATAAGTTTTCATATGTTTTTCTATCATATAATATTAATTTACAACACTAGAATTTTACTCAAGAATTTCCAGAATTAGTTTTATATCAAAAACACTTGAAAATGCTTTGAAAATCAACAATGTACATAGGCATGTCGACATAGCAAAAAGAGCATGCCGGCATATAACAGCTATTTTTTCTAATTTTGAAAGGAAGTGTCTTTTCACTATTTAAAATGCTTCAGAACCGTTGTAACCCTTCATACTCTATAAAAAGAGGTTAAAACCGAATTTTTTAACACATCTGCCCCTATCTCCACTAGTTGTACCCACTACCCTCATTCGATCGGCTCCTTAACTCGTAAATACCCGTGTTGGTCCCACAGTAGGGTGTATCACTCCCCAAAGTGGCAACCCGATACCACCAAAGATGCACGGCTTATATCTACACGATGCAACAACATTTTAACTACCAGCCCGGGCCCACGCACGCACATGACCCCGTTGGACTTGCGTTGCCACCGCTAACCCGTTTTGATCTCTTACAATCAAATCTAGTAAGCGTGTCCCATCCTCGACTTGGGTCGAGCTAACAAAGATACTTAATGGGTTAATGGTTTGAAAAGGGCCCCCATACTTGACACAAGCCTACCACCTATGCTTGGTCCCCACTAAGGTTTCCCCACTTAACCCCATTCTTATTCATGTCTTCTTACATGTTTCAATCTTGGTTAAGTGCATCTAATCATATTTCACATGCCACCCAAGGCACCCACTTAATTTCACATGCCACCCAAGGCACCCACTTAACCACCCATGTCCCACCACATGTTTATCTGGTTAAGTGTTACTTAATTCATTAGAACCATAACCTTGTAAAGACCTCCCACATTAGGCTGACATTTGCGGTTGCTAGATTTGTCGGGCGGGTCCGGGCAGTCTTATACCGCAAACGAGACTAACCTCGTGTCTTTACAATTGTTACGCATTTAATTCATGCCTTTGACTTCTCACATTAGACTGGCATTTGTGGCTGCTGTATTTGCCGGGCGGGTCCGGGCAGTCTTATACCACAAAAGAGTCTAACCTCATGTCTTAAGCGGTTAATTATTACACATCTTTATTTAACCCCAAATTGGATTAATATCCCTATTCAAATTTGTCAATAAATTCCAAATTTATTTATGTCCATAATTCTCTCTTAAAATTATGTCCATAAATACCAATTATGCCAATTAATGTCTCAAATTAATTATATGCCTTTTAAGGCCATTTTATGCCAATTCACAATTTATGTATATTAATATTATCCCATCATCCTCACGCTATTCGTACGTTTTCATATGACATATGTTAGACTCGCAAATAGTCTAACTTATAAAAAGAAAAACAACATCACATAACACATTAAATAGATCTAAGGATCATGACATAAGATTACATAGCCAATAACTTGCATATGAATTTCATTCAAACTAGCATATGATACAAAACTAGCATAGGTAATGGGCATAAACTGGCATAACTTATGTACTGCACATAGATCTAAACATAAAGATGTAAACTTGCATATGGGTCTAAACATAAAGATGTAAACTTGCATTTGGATCTAGACATAAAGGTTAATGTCACATAAACTAGCATATGCATATACATGTCTCACATATATTTTAACAACCCAAACTTGCATAAGATTCATACATGAATATATGATCCAATCATCACAAACTTGCGTAAGATATATGATTCAACTTGCATAAGATTCACATAAGAACTAACATATGATCCAACTTGCATAGGACAAACATATGATTCAACACCACAAACATACATATAATTTACATCACATGATTCAAAATCATATTCTCATAATCCCAATTATATCTTAACATAATTAAATTAGTTAATTAATTTGTGAAAGCTATCATACTCACAATTAAAAAGAATAGTCTTATCTTTCTGGGATCTGTATTCTGAAACTGAATTGCTCGCCTTTGATGTAGACTAATCGTTATTTAGATTAGATTTTGGTTCAAGCTTCTATCTTGCTTTAGGGTTGAAAGTGTATAGCGGCTACTCTAGGTTCTCCATTGACGGCATGGCTGCTCTTGTTATGAATTAATGTGATTAGGGTTAGGTGTTTAGGAATGTTTTTATAGAAGTTTAATTTAATAAGAGCCATCGGATTAACCTAGGGATAACCAGAACCATCAGGACCACTCAGATGCCACATCAGCCCTTAGGGTGAATCAGGCCACGGGTTGACAGCCAAACACCCTGGATCGACCCCTAGTCGACCCAGCAGTGCTCGAGTCGACTCCAAAAATGGTGTGGTTCGGCTATTCCCCCTCTCGATTCGCTGTTTTGAACTTTTTTTGAATATATATATATATATATATATATTTCTCTCATATGCATACAAACTTCAAGGCTTAATAACTTCTTCATAAGTTATCCGTTTTATGCAAACCAAATGTCTATCTTGACCCAAAATTTTGAGACGAACATAATAGCGCAACCCATTTCACTTAATTCTTCTTCTAAAAATTAAGTATACTTTAATTTGTGAATTTTAATGTTATGAAAGTATGGGGTGTTACATTCTCCCCTCCTTAAAGGATTTCGTCCCCGAAATCTCTAAGTTAAGAAGAATGTATCCTACCAACCAATCATCCATCTACTCAACCATCATCCACAAGCATCCATTGTCCTTAAAGAAATTTCTAATGCTATATGAACTTATGCAAAAATGTGTGTATATGTTCCTTATCTAATGCAAAGATCAGGTAGTCCACTGATTCAGTTGACCTCCTCAATGCAAATCATGATAGTGTCATGCGTCCATTATGTATGCGAAAGAATCCTATCGATACATATTATTTCTACATGTGTGCACAACCATTCATCAAAATGCAGCATCCATATGATAACACAACCATTATACATCCATTAATTTAGATATGCACACGCATTTATATGCAACATGAAGGTGATTGAGCCGATCTAGTGCCTAACGTGTGTGTACATGCATCCACGAGCAATCACTAGCAACCACTTGCATCCATTTGCATCCACCAAGCATAACATGTCTCAAACACATGTTTGCAACCATAGGGTTATTCCTAACTAAAGATCGAAGATGTCATCGCAAAGATAATACTAAAAGATAGGACAAGTGTCAACAAAGCGGTAGAAAAAGGAGAAATTAAAACATACCCTCAAAAAGGAAAGGGTACAGCGTACGCATTTTGTCTTCCATCTCCCAAGTCGCGTCTCTTTGATCATCTCCCCATTGCACTTTGACCAACTTGACCTCTTTGTTGCGAAGCTTTTTGACCTCCGATTCGAGAATGCGTGTAGGAGCTCGTCTCATCGTGGCATTGTGCTCTACTTCCACTTCTTCGAGTGTGCTTGGCTCTACCACTTCCGCCGTATCGTGTAATCACTTACGCAAATGCGAAACGTGAAACACGTCATGAACTCCGCTGAGCTTATCTGGTAACTTTACTCTATACGCCATCTGTCCAATCCTCTCTGTAATTGGAAAAGGTCCTACGAACCTCGGTGCCAACTTCGCTACTGATCGAAAACGGACTATGTTTCTTAACGGTGACACCTTATCAAAAATCATGTCCCCAATATTGAATTCAACATCGGTTCGTCTCCTATCAGCATATGACTTCTGTCGGTCATGCGCCGTCTTCATTCGCCATCGAATCAGGTCTATCTTCTCCGAAGTCTCCCTAATCATGTCGGATCCAAGCAAAACCTTATCAGTGGATTCCCACCAATATGTAGGTGATCGGCATGGTCGTCCATAAAGAGCCTCAAAAGGTGCCATGCCAATGCTAGCCTGAAAACTATTATTATAGGCGAACTCCACTAGTGGAAGGTGTTCTTCCCATGTTCCTCAAAAGTCTAGGATGCATAGTCTCAGAAGGTCTTCTAGAACCCAATTTACTCTCTTGGTATGACCGTCCCTCTGAGGGTGATAAGCGGTACTTAAGCATAATTGCATTCCAACCGCCTCTTGTAAGCTTTTTCAAAATTCGCTTGTGAAAATGGGATCTCTATCGCTCACAATTCTAGAGGGTATGACGTGTAAACGAACTATCTCTCGAAGGTAAACAGATGTTAACCACGCGGCGGTCCTTCTACTTTTAACGGGAATAAAATGGGCAGTTTTGGTAAGTCTGTCTACAATTACCCAAATCCCCGTATTACCCTTCCTTGATCTTTGTAACCCATCTACAAAATCCATGGAAACGCTTTCCCATTTCCAAAGCGGAATCTCTAAGGGATGGAGCAAACCTCCAGGCTTCTTTTGATCCGCCTTGACTTGTTGGCACACTAAGCATTTAGCAACGAACTCGGCCACGTCCTTCTTCATTCCGGCCCAAAAGAAAACTCGCTTCATATCCCTATACATCTTATCACCACTGGGATGTGTGGTCATCTTAGAGCGATGTGAGTCTTCAAGAATTGCCTTCTTCAAACTCTCATCTTGTGGTAGGCAAAGTCTTCCATCTCTACGTAGCCAACCTCTCTTATCTATAGCATATCTATCAAGATGACTCGAGGACTCCCCTCCTATAATCTTGCCTACTATCTCAACCAACTGTGAGTCATTTCGCTGTGCCTCTCCAACTCGACCCAAAAGTGTAGGTTGCACCTCTAACAATGCCAATAATCCGGGTACATAGTCGACAGAGGGTCTGAAGTCAAAGGAAGATATATACTCCAAACTCTGCTGCTCTACGGACAAAGGGCTTAAATTAACTTCTTTCTACTTAAGGCATTGGCTACAACGTTACCCTTGCCAGGGGTATATGCGATCTCAAAATCGTAGGATACCAAAAACTCCATCCATCTCTGTTGCCTCAAGTTTAGGTCCTTCTGAGAGAATAAATACTTTAGCGACTTATGGTCTGTATACAACTCAAACCTCTCGCCAAGCAAATAATGACACCATGAATTAAGCGCAAAAACTATGGCCGCCAACTCTAAGTCGTGGGTAGGGTAATTTTTCTCGTGGGCTTTCAACTGTCTTCCACCATAGCATATCACCCTTCCCTCTTGCATTAAAACTGCGCCAAGCCCTGTCACGCAAGCATCGGTATATACAGTGAATGTCTTACTCCCGTCTGGCAAAACTAAAACTGGAGCTGTCGTCAAAGCCCTCTTCAGACATTGGAAAGCATCGTCACAGTCAATGTCCAAAGTAAAAGTCAAATTCTTCTTCGTTAATCGAGTGAGAGGGGCTGATATCTTCGCAAAGTCCTTAATGAACTTCCTATGATAGCCAGCCAGCCCTAAAAAGCTTCTTACTTCTATTGCGTTCTTAGGAGTTTTCCGATCTTGGATTGCCACCACCTTGGCGGGATCCACATCTATCCCTTCCTTAGAGACCACGTGTCTTAAGAACCTCACTTCTTTTATCCAAAAATGGCACTTGGAGAACTTAGCTTTTAGCTGATGCGCTCGTAGGGTCTCTAAGACTTCCCTAAGATGTAGGGCATGCTCTTCTTAATTTTTAGAGAAAACCAGAATATCGTCTACAAAGACTACCACAAACTTGTTTAGAAACTCCCTAAACACCCTACTCATTAAGTCAACAAAGTATGCGGGTGCATTCGTCAAACCAAAATGCATGACGAGCCACTCAAAGAAACCGTCAGGAGTTCTAAAGGCAGCCTTATCGATGTTATCTTCAGCCACCCTTAGCTGATGAAATCCTGTAGCTAAATCCAGTTGCGAGAAAACTGAAGCACCCACCAACTGATCGAATAAATCATCTATTCTTGGCAGTGGGTGTCTGTTCTTCTTTGTTAGCTTATTCAGCTCTCTATAGTCCACGCACAATCTAAGTGAACCATAAGCTTTTGTAGCAAAAACGACTGGAGAACCCCACTCCGAAATACTTCTTCTTATGAACCCCTTCTCAAGCAATTCTTTCACTTTCTTACTGAGTTCTCTTCTCTCTCTCGGAGCCATGTGGCGCACTGATAATGCAACTGGCTTTGCATTATCTACTAGATATATTCGAAAGTCTATCTCGCGCCTCGGGAGTAAAGCTTGAACTTCATCGAAGACGTCACTATATTCACGGACCACACGAACAGATTTCAAATCATCATTGGATGCGTCTAGGGATTCTAGGTAGCTAAGCATTACCGGACCTCTAGGGTCACAAGAAATATCAAGGGTCTTTCCACAACGAGTCAACAATCTAACTACCCTTCTTTCACAATCTAGGATGGCACCGTATCTAGTTAGCCAATCCATACCTAGAATCAAGCCGTAGCCCATGAAGCCAAGAACAAAGGCGTTGCATTCAAACCCAACGCCCAAGATAGACACTCTCAAATCCCGACAAATCATAGAAAGATGAGCTGACCCACCAATAGGATTTGAGACTACTATGGGATCCGTAACTAGACTAGTATTTAGGTGCAGTGTTTCAACTAACGAAGCAGATACAGACGAGTGTGAAGTGTCAGAGTCAAACAAAGTACGAACATGATGATCAAACAGAAAAACTAAACTTTCAACGGAAATGTTTCTACCTCTCTCCTGTCCTGGTTCCATGAGAGCATGAATCTGCCCTCTCGCCTGCTCTGGTGCCATGAGAGCCTAAAGCTTCCCTCCAAAAGTTCTTTGCCCTTACCCATGTTTCCTTGGGCAGTCCTTAACTAGATGACCTGCCTCTCCACAGTGGAAACAGCCAGTCTTCTTCTTTTTCCTACAGTCTTTGCTCAGATGGCCTGGTGTCCCACAATTAAAGCACTTCTTCTTTCCTTTGCCATTATTGTTCTTCCCGCCTTTCTTGTTTTGCTGTTGTGGCTTCTTCTGGTCTCCTTTCTTCTCCGGTGCCTTATTAGCATTCGCACCTTTCTCTTCCTCATGCATAAGCGCCATGTCAACCAGTTTCTCAAAGGTAGCCCCCATCGGAATGTGGGTCATCGCCAACCCATGTAGCGGCTCATTCAAAACATTAACGAACCTCAGGGCCTTCTTCTCAGGTGTGTTTACCAATTCCAAGCCGAATCTCACCAACTGATTGAACTTGTTGACGTACTCCTTTACTGATAAATCCCCTTGCTTCAACGCCAAGAATCTTTCCATATATAAATTCTCTTCTGCTCGTGAGAGAAACTTCATTTCGAACCTACGCTTGAAATCCATCCATGTCTCCACCACACGCTCTCCGTTCGTGACCTCCCACCAAAATGAGGCTTCGTCTTTCATTAACCAATCAGCCAATTAGACCTTCCTTCCATCTTCTACTTCGAAAATAGCAAATAGATCTTCCACCTCCTTAAGCCAATTTCGAGCTTCAACAAACGTCTCTGATCCGTGAAAAGGTTTCCCGCCTATTGCCCTAAAATCTTTGCATATCTTTGCTAAAGTATCAATACGGGGAGGAGGAGGAGGGGGAGGAGGAGTATTTGCTGGGCCTGCGACATTGGCCCTAGCTTCCAGATACCTTCTAAACCATCCTGGTATCGGTATCCCCTCGGGTATCTCGGGAATTCCAGACATGTTGAAAAGAAAATGAAGAGATTCAAAACGGAGAATTCGAAAGAAAGATACATAGCTCTTGGGTGTTATGTTTTTAAAACAAACTTTTCTCTTGAAAATACTTTCCTTAATACATACTTTTGAAAGTATTTCTTTATAAAATGCTTTTTGAAAAATAGTTTTTCAAAATTCATATCTGGTCTGGTAACCTTCAGCTCTAATACCACGTGTAACACCCCACGTCCATTAATGTCACTCACAAAGGGAATGCATAAACTTCCATGGAGCGTATTTAGTGTATAGAACAGAATATAACAAGACAGATACAAATAATGGTACTTGAAAATTTTAAAACAACTTTTATTGCAGCGGAGAAATAGTTTGATTACAACAACTTCATAAACCAAGTACACTTAATATCCATCTTGATAAATTGTTTCAGAGTACATAAAATAAAAAGCATAAACCCCAACACAAGTAGCCATAAAAGAGATGAGCTGAACTTTACTTTCAGCAATCCAAGCACTTCCAAAAGAAAGAGAAAGAGATCCAAGATCAAGCTCCACTAGTACTAATCCCACCCTGAGAACCTGGGGGGGAAAAGGAAGAAAAGAGGCAAAAACAAGGGTGTCATACATAAAGTCTAGCGAGTATAATAACTTTAACAATATAATTATTAAAGTATCTAGGATAAGGCATAAACTAGTAAGATAAGATATGACCATGAAACAAGTGGGCATGACATAGAAAATAAGAGGAATATTCCGACGTTAATCTAGTTCCTGATCACTATAGGATAATTACTATACTGCACCACCACTAGTCACCCTAAAAGTTGATCCCGCCTACAGAACTTAATAATGATAATGGTAGTTTCGTGTACCCCTAGCTTCCTTCATGGTGTCGTCTGCCCCTATCTCCAATAGTTGTACCCACTACCCTCATTCGATCAGCTCCCTAACTCATTGATACTCGTGCTGGTCCCACAGTGGGGTGTATCACTTCCCAAAGTGGCAACCCGATACCACCAAAGATGCACGGCTTATATCTACACGATGTAACAACATCTTACCTACCAGCCCGGGCCCACGCACGCACATGACCCCGTTGGACTTGCGTTGCCACCGCTAACCCGTTTTGACCTCTTGCAATCAAATCCAGTAAGCGTGTCCCGTCCTCGACTTGGGTCGAGCTCACAAAGATACTTAATGGGTTACTGGTTTGAAAAGGGCCCCCATGCTTGACACAAGCCTTCCACCTATGCTTGGTCCCCACTAAGGTTTTCCCACTTAACCCGATTCTTATTCATGTCTTCTTACATGTTTCAATCTTGGTTAAGTGCATCTAATCGTATTTCGCATGCCACCCAAGGCACCCACTTAATTTCACATGCCACCCAAGGCACCAACTTAACCCTTCATGTCCCACCACATGTTTATCTTGTTAAGTGTTACTTAATTCATTAGAACCGTAACCTTGTAAAGACCTCCCACATTAGGCTGACATTTGCGGTTGCTGGATTTGTCGGGCGGGTCCGGGCAGTCTTATACTGCAAACGAGCCTAACCTCGTGTCTTTACAATTGTTACGCATTTAATTCGTCCCTTTGACCTATCACATTAGATTGGCATTTGTGGCTACTGTATTTTCCGGGCGGGTCCGGGTAGTCTTACACCACAAAAGAGTCTAACCTCATGTCTTAAGCGATTAATTATTACACATCTTTATTTAACCCCAAATTGGATTAATATCTGTATTCAAATTTGTCAATAAATTCCAAATTTATTTAAGTCCATAATTGTCTCTTAAAATTATGTCCATAAATACCAATTATGCCAATTAATGTCTCAAATTAATTATATGCCTTTTAAGGCCATTTTATGCCAATTCACAATTTATGTATATTCAATATTATCCCATCATCCCCACGCTATTCGTACGTTTTCATATGACATATGTTAGACTCGCAAATAGTCTAACTTATAAGAAGAAAAACAACATCACATAACACATAAAATAGATCTAAGGATCATGACATAAGATTACATAGCCAATAACTTGCATATGAATTTCATTCAAACTAGCATATGATACAAAACTAGCATAGGTAATGGGCATAAACTTGCGTAAGTTATGTACTGCATATAGATCTAAACATAAAGATGTAAACTTGCATATGGGTCTAAACATAAAGATGTAAACTTGCATATGGATCTAGACATAAAGGTTAATGTCACATAAACTAGCATATGCATATACATGTCTCACATATATTTTAACAACCCAAACTTGCATAAGATTCATACATGAATATATGATCCAATCATCACAAACTTGCATAAGATATATGATTCAACTTGCATAAGATTCACATAAGAACTAACATATGATCCAACTTGCATAGGACTAACATATGATTCAACACCACAAACATACATATAATTTACATCACATGATTCAAAATCATGTTCTCATAATCCCAATTATATCTTATCATAATTAAATTAATTAATTATTTTGTGAAAGCTATCATACACACAATTAAAAAGAGTAGTCTTGTCTTTCTGGGATCTGTATTCTGAAACTGAATTGCTCGCCTTTTATGTAGACTAATCGTTATTTAGATTTGATTTGATTTTGATTCAAGCTTCTATCTTGCTTTAAGGTTGAAAGTGTATGGCGGCTACTCTAGGTTCTCCATTGACGACATGGCGGCTCTTGTTATGAATTAATATGATTAGGGTTAGGGGTTTAGGAGTGTTTTTATGGAAGTTTAATTTAATAAGAGTCGTCAGATTAACCTAGGGATAACCAGAACCATCAGGATCAGGACCACTCAGACGCCACATCAGCCCTTAGGGCGAATCAGGCCACGGGTTGACAGCTAAACACCCTGGATCGACCCCTAGTCGACCCAGCAGTGCTCGGGTCGACTCCAAAAATGGTGCGGTTCGGCTATTCCCCCTCCTGATTCGCTGTTTTGGACTTTTTTTGAATATTTTATATATATATATATATATTTCTCATATGCATACAAACTTCAAGGCTTAATAACTTCTTCATAAGTTATCCGTTTTATGCAAACCAAATGTCTATCTTGACCCAAAATTTTGAGATGAACATAATAGCGCAACCCATTTCACTTAATTCTTCTTCTAAAAATTAAGTATACTTTAATTTGTGAATTTTGATGTTATAAAATTATAGGGTGTTACATGTAATTTGTTATAAAATTATTTTGAATTATTTTACCCAATATATTTTAAAAAAAGATAAATTTTATTTTTTCTCATAATATTATTAGTATTGATTTGAGTTAGAATTCAATTTGATTATGAAATAGGAAATTCAAATATGAAATATCTGAATAAATTCTAATTTGACTCAAGTCAATAAATAATTTGACGTGAGTTTGGAAAATTATGTGTGTGTGTGTGTATATATATATAGAAATACATGCAAATAATGAATCCAAATAAAATGCTTTGGATTGAATGGTTGAAATTGATTGTATGGCTATGAAGTAAATTTGATTGGAGCCAATCTTGAATAAATGAATTAAAACTTATTGTAATAAATTCAAATGATGAACCTGAATGGAATCCTGTGAATAAATTTATGCATTCAAATAGAATGTTTGGAAATGATTAAATGAAATTCATGTGAGTTGAATTGTATGTAATACATGTTTATAATGGATGATTTGATGTTTGAATTTAACTTAATGATTATAAAGCTAATGAAGTTCATTGGAGTTGAGAACAGGTGCAGAAGAGGTAATTCAACTTTATAATTCATCCTAGAGAACTCTGGAGTAAACTGAATCCAGTTTGGCATGCAAATTGAGCAAGCTCGAGTACAATTTATCGCTGGTCGCGTAATAACGCTCACAAAGGGTACGCCTAAGCAAAATATAAAATTTTGGTTTTTATTTGGGTTTTGAGATTGGATTTTGGATTTTTCCGATCGTATGGGTCGAGATATATATATATATATATATATATATATATATATATTAGTTGAACCTGCAATATTGCAGATGTCCCTCCGTACAGGGGAGACTCTGCCAAAAAATTTCCAAAATTTAAGGTGCTAGAATTTTCTTAAGTTTTTTGGAAAATTTCAGTATTAGAAATTAATTGATTTTAAAACCAATTGGATTTTTGAAGAATGCTACAAACCTCAAATTAAACATCCTTTCTGCCTTAGTAATTTCGGGGACAAAATTTTTTTAAGGGGGAAGGAATGTAACATCCCATATTTTTTGTACTCAAATATTTATTTTATTTCATTATTTTAAATATTTATTTGAAAATATAATAATGAATTTGTTTATTAAACGATGATTAAACTTTTAATTTATAATTTAATTAAAAACGAGCTGCAGCGGCGCAGTAGTTCGTAATATTACGTTTTGAACTTTAAATGGCTATACAGGATCGAATATAAGTCGGATTTTTTCGAAACAAGAAACGTCTAAATCTATTGAATAATATTTTTCTAATAAAGCAGGAAAATTGAGTTTTCTTCTTGTAGATTTTGTTTTATGTTAAAATCAAATTTTCAAATAGTCGCTATGAAATTCGTTAATGAAATATAACGATTTATTTTGTATTTACGTGTTTTCTAATTTTGTTTCAAATAGAACTCGTACGTGTTCGTGCGAATTTTATCGTCGAGCTCTATACACTATAAATACGTCGGTTGTTTTTAGTAAAATATCATACATTATCTCAACAAAATATCGTTAGTTGAATTAAAAAAGAGAGCTCTACAATCATTTCAATTGAATACGCTGTGAACATTTTTAGAGCATCACATGCTGTTGTCCATAATTTTCTCCAGAATGGTCAGTGTCCCATGTCTTAGTCTATCCGTTTCAGACAATTCAATTAATTTCTCCCCTCAATATATTTATTCTTAATAACGAACTTCACCACGTTTTTCCTGACCGTACAAAATATCTCTGGGCAACTTTATTTTTCATTTTCTTCGCATGTTCAAAGCTGGAAATTCTGCACTCGCATATGCATTGGTCTTTTACCTTTTTCTTCTGCCCTATCAAAGAAGATGTGACCTTTGTACGATCTTACTTTTGTTTTATTCTCATTTCCTTGGTACCCATGGTTTCTTCCACTATATATTCTCACTTGCTCTTCTCTTTCTTTGTAAAACACATCCGCTTCTTCATCCTATTTCTTCTTTCCAGTGAATAAACCCGATAAAACATTGTAAACTTTTCTTTTGGAGCACAGTAAGAATAAAATTTCTCGAACCCCGCAGTGAACAATGAAACTATAGCCACCCATTAAAATCGAAATGCGTTCGAATCCTTGCGTTGCCAAAATCATAAGCACCACCTCATATGCAAATATGGGGTGACTGCGTTGCAAGTTTGGGGATGCCTCCGTGGGTGTGTGAATTCGTAAAGAAGACCGGAACAGAGTTTTCAGGAGGCATTGAGTACAGCTAAGTAGCTGGCCATCAACAGGAGGGGGTTTCCGGTAGAGTCCTGTTGGCGGCAAAAAGGATGTGAGGTGCGGTCGTCCTTGATGGATCTGGTGGCAGAGAATGGTGACTATAGGCGTTCGAAGGTGGCGGGTTTGTTTTGTGAAGGAGGTTCTGGTATTACCTGTTGTTGAACAAGTCACTGAAGTGTTTATATTGTAAGTAAAGGCAACTGGGTATCGGGATTTCCGGCAGCGTTGGAGGCAAGGCGAAGCTGCATTGGAGGCAAGGCGAAGCTGTGGTGGAGACTAGCCTCACGAACGTCAGTACGGGAGTGGAGGGGCTCATGGTGGTAAGGTTGGCAAGGTTACAGGAAGTTGTGGAGGAGAATGAGAACGAAGGGTTCAGCTGTTATGTGATGGGCTTCGCTCCAGTTGGGTTTTGGGCTCACAATTTAAAATAAAAAAGGGGAAAAATAAAAATAAAAATCGTAGATGGATTGAAAGCACAGTGTAGGTTCGACGGTAGAATGAATGAAGTTGGTGCAGACCTGGGGGTTCTGAGAGCCCAGTTCGAGAAGACACGTGAAAGCTTAATCATGAAATTTAAAAGGGGGGGGGCAATCCATGGGTAACGGTAACTAGTATAATCAGATGATTAATTAATATTATTTAAAGTCAAAACTATCTTAATTTAACCCAAATATTTAAATAGCGACATCTTGGTCATATATTAACAGAATTTTGCGAAACTGGATCTGATGGGATCATATCTACAGAGATTACGTTGCTAAGCTGATTCAGAAGATGCCGAAGACAACTGGAATTTCATTTGATTTTGAACGTATGTTTAAAATTAAACGGAACAATGCTCAAATCGTCAACTGAAAATAACGATGAGTTAATTCTCACACATTTCTGGAATTCTATGATGTGATAAATCCATATAATTAAATTTAATCATTGATATTATAAATTGGTTGATTGGTTGCCTTGGATGTTATTTGTATACTATTGGTTGATGTTAAATATATTCACATCATTTGAAGTGTATTGGCTGAAATTTCAATATTATTATAAAATATTATAACGAACTGTGATGCAGGGAAGGACAGGTTGGAGGAATCCGACCAGATTCCTCAAATATTATGTATGTTGTTTATTTTTATGTTGTTTATATGAACTGATTGGACCCCATTGACATTGGAAACCTATTTGAATGTTGATGTTGAATGGTTATTCAACGTTGTTGTAATTTAAATCAATAAACAGTATTGATTGAGTGATTGGCAGCAAATAGGCGAGAATCCACATTAGACCATTGATTTGTCGCTAGGCGAATTAATGAAATCAAGTTATAAATTTATTTTATAACTGAAGTGAGATTTCTAATTATATTTTATATATTATAATGAAGTTTTAAAATATAAAGTAACGTTTATAAATTGATTTTATAAATATATATTATGAAAGGGTTATCTAATAGAATTTGACGTTTATAAGCAAATGAAGCTGTAATTAACAAGTGGGTTAATATTTTCAATAATTATTTTTAAGTAAACAAGTAAGCAATATTATTAGATTAATTTTATTAATCTAATAAGAGGAAGTAATTTAAATCAGTTACCATTTAACTGATAATGTCAGTTGACTCAGGCATTGTTTAATGGGAAGTGGTTGTTAAGATTATTTTGTTTATCTAATGGAAACAGTTTAGTAAATAATTGTTTAAATTTTTAATAAGCTTTCTTAATTTATAAGTTACTTTTTAGCGAGGTTTGAATATCATTAATGTACTTGTTCTCAAAGATGATTAACTAAACTATTTTAGTTAATGGAAAGTAAACCTGCTTTTGTTTTAAGTAGATAACGAAGTTGATTGTGTTTAAAGAGATTTCCACTTAAATAAGAATTGTTTGAGAAGATAATCAGGTATGTAATAGATTATAAATTTTGAAAAGGGTTTATAAAGATATTGGATTATATAATCCAAATGTCGTAAATAAAAGTTATTAAAGTCAAGCAAGCTAACACGATAAGCTCAATATCTTGTTTAAACTCAAATCGAGATAAAAGAAAAGCGTTGCAAGAATATAACAGAAATTACTTATGGGTTTGGGTAAAGAAGTTGAAAATGGTTTTTGTTCATAAATATCCGAGATTTAAATTTACTATTTGATATTAGGAAAAGTATTTGAGAATATATAATTCCAAATGGAATCGAATAACGAAGTTTAAATGGAAAGTTAAGAATAAATGGTCATAATCGACCAAAATTATTAGAAGTAACAATATGGTTTATATAACCATATAAAGTATAAGATTTGATTTATATTTTTAATAAGATGAGTTCTTGAGTTACAATCTTCTATCTATTCTAATATAAGAACGCTGTCGATCAAGATCTGAGAGGTAAATAAAATACCCCAACTTGGACGACTTCACTATTATCGAGGGATGGTAATAGTTTGTAACGGGAGGGAATTTGTTGAAATTAGTTTATTATTTCCAAGGAAGGAATACTGCAACGTTAGTTATGGAATCTAAAACATAATTACAACAATAATTGCGAGCTTTTGGAATGAAATTAATAATATCAGTTTAGTTGTTGGATCTAAAAATGTAAACCAGACTATTTGATTTAAAGATGAGTAATGTATGCTTTGACATTCGAAGGCCCGTATAAGGAGTCGATAAATAAGATTTATATCATATATATCGATATTTCCAAAGTTAAAGGAATGAAATAAGTTATAGAAAGGTAGCGATGTTTTATAAGTAATCGAGATGAAGCAAAGGTTGATAAATATGGATATTGAATCCAACCCTCGGAAATAAAAGTGATTTACCGAGGTAAGTAAATGAAATTGATTTTAAATTGATCAAATGATTTTAAGGATCGATAAGGAGTTTTAATGAATAATTTTGGGATAATAAGACCTGAGCTGCCATGAACTTGATCATATTGTTTATAATTGATAGTTAAAACACCGACTATCAATGAAATATTATTGAACCTTTTTCACGTGTTGTTTCGAAGAGGCCAGGATGGGAACTAGACCCAAAACCACTTCGAATCAACATTGCATACGAAACTAATCTACAAGGATAAAGATGGAGCATTGAAGATCGTAAATCTTCATGAGCGGAAGAACCACTTGTTGAATTTATCTAGCTGATCCCTAGAGATATTTCGGCAGTGATTCTGTCGTAATTGAAATCTACGGATTGCAAGGACTACTTGCTATCGATCCTTTGGTTTATTCCTAAAATGCGATAGGAGGGTGCCTTCGGTTCATCCTATTCCTAGATGACTTGTAGGGACGAATGTCTGATATAGTATTTCCTTAAGAATTATGTACGTTACTTTTTACAAATATTCCAACTTTGGTGGCGGAGAAATTCTCCTTCTTAACACCCAGAGTATATTTGTGGACATCAATTAATTTGACGGATCTGACGATGTGGCATTCAAAGTGAATGGAGATGTGTTATTGTAGAAAGATAAACTTGACCTCAAGCCTCATCAACTGGGAAATGGCGCAAAATCGGGTAGGCAGCATGGCTATGTGGGTCGCACTCATTAAAATGGTATATCATTACCTGATCTGGAGAAATCAAATGCCTTCGACTGTCCCTTTTTTATATGTATGCTATCGGTTTGGTTGGTTGGCCCCCATCCGTGGCAATGACATATTCGGTACTCTCAAGAGAAATGAAGGGCCAGTCATATGTAGCCGGGTTGCAAGATGTTCTTGTTGAACCCCAATGTATTCATCCCCGGAGGTACATTGTTGGAAAAGTGGTCCCATACCTTGCCAGGAAATACATCCGCCAACAAGCACCCGCGGTTTTGATTGTATACTATATATGTAGAGCATGAGATGCAAGCGTTCTGCTAGATTGATATTTATTTGTATTTAGGCACTATTGTAATATCAGAAAAGATATCGATTTCAAAAAAATTTGGGTAATAGTAAGGTAAAAACCGTTCGTGTTTATGTGTGGGCTGACCTTACTATTATCCTTTTCTTTCACAAAAGGATTTTCAAAGTTAAGCAAGTTATTGTACTATGAATTTATTATTGAAAGTATTCTAGACTGATCCGGGTGAATTTTGGTTTGCTTCAAATATGCTCGGGTCAGACCGAGTATATTTCCAGGTTAGGTTTCTCGTGGAGTTAAAAAGGAGTTGAAGTTGAGATGTATTCCATGTAATTACTGGTACTAGTTTGTTTTCCGTTGTGTGTACTGATTGATATGAATATATACTCTGATGTTGTAACATATATATACATGTTCTTTTTGTAAAGTATTATTGATTGTTATATTTTTTTCCATTCCGCTATGATACTCTGATCTTTTTATTCTTCTATTCTAATATTTCTTTCTTTCTTTTCTCACCCTATATCTTCTTTCTATTAACAATCTGGGATTTGATACTTGGATTTTTGGCAAGTAATACAGGGTTATATGTTATTGTCGAAAATTCAAGCGTCAAATTTTCCAGGACGTTACACCATCCAACTGGTCACATAATGTCTTAAAATAAAGTCTTTTCATGCAGAAGTTCCCTAAGAAGTTTTGCATGATCGCACAATATATCGTTAACTCGGTGAATTTCTTTGCGTAACATTGAAGTGTGAATTCAATCCTTGGCTTTTGTAGTGCTTTTAGTCTCATAAAATTTTGTATGTCAACCAACTTTTCAACATTCTAAAGGAGCATCTTCGTCGTACAATTCAATCATTAATATTTCTTTAAGGGTTAAGGAAAGCGAAGACGAAGAAGAAAAATGTAATGGAGAAAGATAGTTTATAGGGAGGAGCAGAAAATCAATGATTCTCCCTAATGGAGCATTTCGTTGGTCCTACATCAAATATGTCCAACACTTTTGATGGGATGTCAACTTAATCCAATCAAAAATTTATTACTAACGTTCTTAATGTTGTTTGTCAATATGGTAAAAGTAAAGGGGAATTATTTGTTATTTTCTTATTCAATTTGGGTTTATAAATAAAGCCCGTTTAATAATGAACGAAATATACGATTTGGGTTTCTAATATTGTATCATTAATTCTCAAAACTTTGTTGTTTCATATTGTTCGACTATTGAAAACCTAACATATAGGAAGAGGAAAAGCTATTGTACATAAAAGAATGACCATAATTTTCCTACTGCACAAATTAGTGACTTCAAACTATAGCCATCCAACCGTCATACAATGTCATATATTAAGGTCTTTTCATTCAGAAGTCTCATTAATATGTTATGCATGATCGCATAATATATCGTTAACCAAGAGAATTCATCTATGTAATATTGAAATTTGACTTCAATCCATTGGAAGCTTCTGTAATGCTTTAAGTTTCATAGAATCTTCTATGTTAAAAACATTCTCAACATTCTAGATAAGCATCTTCATTGTATGGTTTAACTATTGATATTTTTTCTGTATTAAGGAAAGTGGAGACAAAGAAGGTGATTTGCGTTAATTGAGATGGATGAGAAATGCAATGAAGGAAGGTAGTTTATAGGGGAGTAGATGAAAATCAACGTTTCTCCCCAATATAACATTTGCGTGGCCCCACATCAAACAGGTTTGACGCTTTCGACAGGATGTCAATTTAACATAATAAAAAAAGTATCATGAATGCAGTTATAATGTTGAGTGTGAATATGCTAAAATTATAAGGGGAATTATTGTTATTTTTATATTGGATTTGGGTTACAATTAGCGCTCATCTAACAGCAAACAAAATATACCAATTGGGATTTTAATATTATACTCATTTCAATAAGGTTTTTTTTTTGCAGTAGTCATTTTTTAACCATGCCCATCTATTACATAATAGTAAAGTAGAAGGATTTAAAGTCTATTAATTGTAGGTGTTTTTTCCATCCTACTTAATTCTCTCTAAGTCCAGATATTTGATTTTCCAAATCTTTTAACTTTATGACTTTACATTTATTCTGTTAACATTTCATGCTATTTTACATTCATATACCTACTATTTAAATAACTCTACAATCATTTCCAAACGTTTTCTAAATTATCTCCCAATATTTTACACTAAAGCTCATACATTTAAATTATTTTCATAATCCAAATTTTAAAGTAGTTGGTAATCACGGCTAGCAAATCTTTATTAATACACCAAATGAATCCTAAAATATGTCAATTTCAATATATGTAACATAGACACAAAAACAAATTTTGGGGGTGTGTACATATAATCCCATGGAATTCATTCCCAGAGCTTTAATTTTATTTTATTTTTTTTGGATTGATCTTGGATTTCGAATGATCGATTCATAAGAAAAAGGATACCAATTTAGTCCTTCCAATCCCAAGGGGAATGTAAACAGCATCAGAAGGGATGTAGTCTCTCCCATGGCCAAAGGGCAGAGAAGAAAATGTCATTCAAGCAAGTTTTTCTTTCTTTCTATATATACGCTTATGTGTATATATATTTATATATGTACGTATGAGCGTTCCGTTACACCAAAACAGTGCGACACTCCCAAATGACCTTTGATTTCCACTTCATGCTCATGTTTCTCTCTCTTCCTTTTTTCACTTACCATTTATTTAATTATAAACTTGTGGCTGAAATAGATGTGCAGTTGGAATGCTACAAAACAATGGTGCCTCTATTTGGTGGCACCCCATTTGCACCTCATTGTAGGCCAAAACTTTATATGTAAGTAAGTTCGTGGGAAGACAGAGAAAGGGTAATGTATGATGAGAATCAGGGGGCTGTAAGGGTGTTGTACTACTAGGGGTGCTGTCAATCCTATCTCATATTTGTGTGTGTGTGTGTGTGTGTGCGCACACACACACACACAGAGATGGACATACACAAATACTTATAAATGTCAGGCCTGACCATTGGGTAAGACGAGCAAGTCAACCACCTAGGATAATGGTCCGACAAGGGTAACAATATGGGTAATGGTGAATAATTTAATATTATATTTACTATAATGAGTTTGCAAGTTAGAATTTACAATTCAATTTGTTGCTTAGTGGTTTCATAGCTATATGCTTGGGCAATCCTTGTTCAAGCCTGTCCAAATTTCATTTTTTTGTTTAGGGCAACTGTTGTGCTTGGCCCGACATTGCATATAGTCACATAAATTAAATATGTCTACATTAGCGATTTATTTTATAATTTAATTACCTATATTAGTTTATCATACATTATATTGTTAAATATTAATCGTGCAATCCTAAATTTAAACTATTTAAGTAAATCCAATTAAGAAATATTCATTAAATTGTATAATAAATCCTATATGCATGAGAATTTCAATTTATATACAATATCCATATACAAAATAATTTTTATTTAGATACAAAGACATTTGATTCACATAACATAAAATGTATGCATAAATAATAGTAATTCTTTTACTTATGAATATATATATAGTACCTTACATAACATAATTACATTTTTGAAATTTTTTTGAAGGGAAAAAATAAATTTTAGAACATTACAATGTTAAGCGCAGGTTACACTAGTAGAAAATAGATTATGTAAACATTCTCATTTCAACATGATATTGAACCTTACCTAATCGGTAACTAGACTCACTAAATGCCATAAAACATTATTTTGCAATTATCAAGTTTTATACATGTAACAACCCGCATTTTACGTATCGGAAGATCGTAAAATATTTTTATTTTATTCCCTGATGGTTGAATCATTCTCATCTTTTAATATGTTGCTTATGAGGATGTGGGACATGTCCATAATTTTTATCGATTTTGTTTGTAACCATTTTGCCCATGTCAGTCTTGTACAGGGAATAACTTTTGACTTAGGTCGAATTAGAGGGTGAGACCTGTGCCATTGGAAAGGAATTGATGATTTCCTTTCCGTAGAGTGGTTACATTAAATATTTGGCTTAGCGGTTTGGGAGGAATCGTTGTTTTAAGATTTTTCAGTTGGCCGTTTAGGTTTTTGGAGCCTAGTGGGTTGATTTGGGAAGGCCCATTAGTGGGCTGGTGGAATCCTATAAATAGGGGGTGAGAGTGGAGGGAAAAAGTTTACTTTCCCATTCTCTCATTTGGAGGCATTGATTCCTTCTTCCTCTAATACCTTTCCACCATTAAAAATCCAAATCTAAGGACGGAAATCACAGATCTACACCATTGGAGGCTAGATCTACATTAATCAAAGCAAGAGTTCATCGGATCAAAGTGGTTGGTGCGAGATGCTTGTTGTCTGGATTCCTGTTTCATTGATTTTAGCTTGTTTTGGCAAATCGGTGAGTGAATTACATCTCTCACATGAATGCAATGAATTATATGAGTATTTGTGCATGTTTCTCATCAAATTCAAGTGTTTTCTCATGGATCTATACCATTATATGTCCATTTTCATATGAATCACCTTATGATCTAATTTAGCAAGTTTAATCGGTTAATTCCATGCCATTTCATACGTTTATGTAAGTTAGAACCCTCATTTTGATCACATGTTCATTTTAATGGTTTTTGGTGAAATTTACATCATTTTAGTGATAATCATCATATTCATGTTGTTAGCGATCTTATGACATGTTTATGATTGCATTTCGTGAATCGGATGAGTTGATTTCGTTGAATGTATCATTTGGCGAAGTTTTGGACGAGATTGGATTGAATTTGGAGTTGTAGGAAGTTAGGTCGGCCTAGTTTGGGTCGGGTCGGCATAAAGTTGGTTGGGTCAATCAAGTTGTGGCTTGGGTAGCAAGACAAAGTTTGGGTCGGTCCTATCATGGTCAGGTCGGTCTGAGCTGGTCGGCTTGGATGAGATTAAAGTGGGAAATCAAGGATGGAATGGACTGGGTCGGGTCGGTCGTGTTTCTGATGGTTCAAGTGGGTCAGGTCGGTCAGTGGGAGACTGGTCGGGTCGGTCAGATGGTGATTGGGTCGGGTCGGTTAGATGTTGATTGGGTTGGGTCGGTCAGTGGGAGGTTGATCGGGTCGGTCAGATGGTGATTGGGTCGGGTCGGCCTATATTCTGGTCGGTCATGTTTTCAGCAACGCTTCTAAACGCTGTGGTGGGTGGCTTAAGTGCTATGGTTTGTTTTCAATAGGATTATTTCTGAAAGTTTATATTTTCGGGTACGACTCAAATTTGGAGAAAAAGGTCTGAATTTTTTTTTTCGGGGGCAACCGCCTGAACCCTAGCCGTAGCGCAGTGATGTAATTGGCTCGGTGATGGTGAGACTTCGAAGTAAATTCAAGTAGGAAGGTTCGAAGTATTGAAAGGTGTCCATTGATCGGTGTAGAACAACGAACGAGGTGACAACTTAAAGGTCGTAAGTTGGTGGATAATGGTTGCTCGAGAAGGTTGCTTGAGCTATGAAAAGTCGTCAAGTTGGACGACTAGAGATGCGAAGGCCGAAAGATTATCGTTGTCGTAAGTTCTAGCAGGTTCGAAGCAGGGGTACAATAGAGACGTCTAAAAGACCGGTTGTAGATCGAGTACCCTGGGTCTTGGGGAAAGGCCTAGTTGTCAAGGTTGGACATATGGAGTTTATGCTAGAACTGAGGTTACCATTAGCCCTTGACATGTGGCAAGGTTGGCCGTCATACGATTAACGATGGTTTCAAAGTAGGATTGGTTGTGATAGCCAGAGTCAGTCATGGATGATTGGTTGTTCTGTTTGTACCGTCTCATGTAGGTTGTCCTACGTCGAAGGAGATGTTCCTTAGGTGCTTGTCTGATATTGGTTTAGGCCTTTGGGGCTTATGCTCGAGGAATATTAAATTCGATTAGAATGGTTTACATGAGATACTTATAATTTGGATGTTATGAGTGCTTTGCCATGATTGAATGGGTGTTCTGGTTTCCATGGATGTATGGTTGAATAGTTTAAAGTAAAGGCTATCACTGTCCAATGTGGGGAAGATAGGGTCGAGTTCTTCTCTGATATTGTGGGTAGATTAGTATGTTTATCTATCCCTTCTCACATACTTTATTGATGAAGTTCGTTAGCTGTTTTATCGCTCACTAAGGCTGTTGTCTGACTCAAGGTTTTATGTTTCCGCTTATTACCTTGGGTTGTTCATCCGGTGTGGATGGGCAGACTGAGTAACAGGTGGCAGGTATTGCTTTAGTGAGGACGGCGATGCTGATCGATGGAGAGTAGGAGGCTCATGTACCAGTTTTATTACTATCTAGTATTTGTTTCCGCTGTTTGTTATTTCTCTGAGTGTTGTAGTGAGGCAAGTCTATCTACCATACCTTGATGATCGTCCATAGCTGTCTGACACACCTTTCAGCACATTATTCCTCATGTATAGTGCGGGGGATGTGGGAGGTCGTCACAATACACGACTCTCATGTAGCAACATGAGATTTATGGTTAATTGCTAATATTGCATAAAATAGAAAAACTACATAATAGATAAAAAAATCACATGTGGATAAGTAGTCATCAACTAAAAATACATACAAAGCTTTTCTCAGTTTTCAACTTTTCTACGTACAACTCCTTGTTTTTTACTAGTTAAGTTAATTATTTATTTAGAAAAGCCGATCGGTTTTTAAGGCGACCGCAAACACCTTTTATCATAACTAATAATAAAAAATCAGTATAGTACAGGTGACTGTTAGTAGACAATCAAGCATTCGGTTTTTAAGGTGGACTTGTAGGATCTAAATTAACCCTATAAGGGGGTGAATAGGGTTTATCGAAGATTTTCATAGAGTAATTAAATAATCACAGCACAGATAATAATCAAAATAAATGCGGAAAATAAATAACACACAGATATACCCAGCTTCGGGAAAACCCTGCCTACTACTGCATTCCCTAAGGTTTCTACTAGGAGTTAAAACAATCTCTACGCTTACAATCCCCTGTAAACTTGCGACACTCACTCCCAATTGTTCTTAACCCTACGCTCAAAACCCTGCACTGGTTTCTATCCCCGTAACCGGATTTCCCCAAATTACATATCCCGTAATTCGTCTCCCTAGTTTTAGAGACAAACTAGAAAACTATAGCTCGATTACAAACTGAAGAGCAAATTAAAACAAACGGAAAAACTTAAAAGACCCTTATAAAACCAATTTAAAACCCTAGGTTTAAATATTAAAATCCTTGTCCCTTTTTTAATCTCGGCCGGCCATATTTGTTTGTGTTGCACCGTCTCTTAGTTGTCTCCACCACTTCACTTTAGCCCGATCTCTTTTCTCTGAAAGAAAATGGCGGTGGATACACAACTAGGGTTTTCAATTTTTCCCCAAATCTCTGCGCTTGAGTGATGAAGTGCGATTTTCTGATACTCGACTTCGATGTTGCTTACAGATGCTTCGATTTGGATCCAAGTTACGTGCTTGTTCTCTGGTATGATTTTTTGATTCGAAATTCTCTTTGATTGTGCTTTAACTTGGATGCTATGCCTGTGATGAATCGGTGGATATTTATATGGTTAAAATCCGAATTATATACTCTGATTTCATGTCAGACTCAGTTTGAACTTTGAGTAATTTTTGGGCTTGAAATCTTGGATTTTGAGTTGGTCCTCCCTGAGAATAGATTTGAAAACTTCAACCTTTATTTGATACTTGTGTGTGACTTTGAATCGATCTTGAGCTTGCGAGATTTTTGGAACTTCTAATTTACTTTCTGGTTGACTATTTTTTAAATTATACTTTGCCAACAAAAAATTGAATGAACTTTTTACTGCTTCCTGATGATTTACTGAACAGATTTAATACTTGATAAATCTTTTGCCTGCTTTCTAACTGAGACTCATGTGTGTGTCATTTTTGCTATACCACTGGCTCGACTCTGATCTTGTTTAGAAATGTTGCAGTGATTCCTCAAATTATTTGTTTCCATTTGTTTTTTGTGATGCTACAAATAAATTCTTGTCAAAACAAACTTTGTTTAATGCTGGAAACATATTTAAAGGTTTTCTCAAAAACAAGATTCCATGATTTGTCATAGAGTGATTCCCTTGATTGTCTTGAAGAATATGAGACAACTTGCCATTTCGAACATGATCTTAATTGATTTCTGAAATGCTTTGTTTGAAAATTATGTCGTAACTCACTTGATCTTTTACACCTGAATCATGAACTTGAGCATGCTTGATTTGTTGGTTACTCACTTGGTACTTGCCAAAACTATTTTCTGAAATCTGGAAATAATAATTCTTGCCAAACTAATTTAGATAATCTTGCCAAATATAACTCTTTGTGATTTCTGAAATAAGGATCATTGAACTTGTCATGTTAGTTTTCCATGCCATGTACCCTTGCTTATGGACTTCTCGGCCTGATGCTATACTCTGATTTTGAATACATAATCTGATACTACACTTTGGCATTGGACATGATTAATACTGAACTGTGACATTCCTTATTGACTTGGCTTGTGGTTGAACCTTCCCTCATACATTTGTTGCTCCTTGTGCTGTTGTACCATAAACTTGTACTTGTGAATTTGCAGTCTTGTGAGCGCTGCACCCTACTATTGTCTAAAAAAATGCCACCATGTATTTGTGTATTTAGCTTTATATCTCTTTAAAATGTATTCCTGCATTCTCATCCTTACTTGTATTTTTGAATTTGAACATGGAGCTTTTAAACTTGAGGAATCCGACTTCACATTCTTGTGTATTCTCATAGTTCACCATTGCAAGTTTGTATTTTGTAGTCATATCCATGTAACCAGATTCACATATAAGGCCTGACCATGCTTGTTGAATTTCCAAAGCGATTCTTCACTGTTGTTGCACATGTTTCATGAACTATGTTATATTGAGCTTGCAAATGAAGCTGTTGTGTGCACCTTCATATTTCACACTTAACCGAACCACCATGCAGTATGCCTCACCTATATCTGAAGCTGACTCGACCATGTGACTTCACAATGACTTGTTTACTTAATCTTGTACATGCACACCAGAGAATGTTTCATGATGATCTACTTGTATTCTTCTATGATTCTTGTACATGATGATTGTCTGCTTGGTGACATTGCCAAATACATTTGCATTTTCATGCAATACCGTGTACATGAAAATGACCTGCTCTGTTTACTTCAAGTATAAATCCCCATGACTATGCTGCATTGTTTTGTGAACTGTTGAACCATTTGAAAAGTTTTTTCCAGTTTTTGTATTGTACCATGTTGACATGATCTTCTTTGAATGTTTTCGACCATTTTGGCTTTTTATTTTTATTTGCACTTTTGACTCTGCCATTTGCACACTGATTTGCACTGAGTCGAGAAGGTCCACGTGGCTACTCCTTAGTTGCACACTGTTGTATTTCGATTGGCGAGGCAGTGCACACGTGTATATTTATACACGTGTGTATATGCAGCCATCCAGACAAGTTTTCTTGTCCCTGCATATCAAACAAAGTCTAGAAAAATGATGAGAAAAACACCGTAATTCTGAGGCAAATAAAATTTTATTTGTTTTTATTGAATTTTTATTTTTGTTGCAGTCTACTGTGTGTTCTTCTGTATGTGTCAGGTTTGAAGATGACGGGACTGACAAAAGAATGCTATGAAGACACAAGATTGAAGATGAAGACAAGAACAGTGTTAGTGTGTGTATATGTAAATGTACTGAGTGATGGGTGATATATGTAATGAGGAATCTGTGTATATGAGAGTGATTATAGACACGACTGAATAGAATTGTACTATTATTTGTAATGATCAATATTGATTGAAATAAAAAATATTTTTGTTGTTCAATTCAATTTGTTTCATTTTGTTTGAATCTTTTAATAGTACAATTTCTGTGATGTGGTAAATGTGTCATGTCAGAAATATTCAAAAATATTTGAATTGTAAATAGTGGAGTGATGTATATGTACTATTTCAATAGTAAAAATAAAATATTTATTCGAATAAAAACACTGTTTGGATATTCAATTATGTATAATAGTGTTCCATTCAATAAATATTTATTTCTGTGTGTAAAATATAGAATAGTACTGCTTACAAACACATTTATAAAATAATATATATATGTTTGTTATCATCAAACAAAAATCATACTGTCATACTCAACAGGACCGTCCAGTATGTACGAAATTTAAAGTATTCCGTTCACTCTACCTATACGAACTTACAACATCGGAGCTAGCTTATTTACTAGACTATATGTCATCTCCATGCAGGGAGAACATAACATCTCATTACGTTTCATTCTACACACAGTAGTGGAATTACATTCGTGTACAGCAAGCCACAATACAACGCACACGAAGCACATGGTACAACCGCAAGCATTTTGAGCATAATATACACCAGGATGACTTGAAAGGCAACAATAGCTGCTCTACGATATGACCATGCTATAGCAAACAACTACAGGCACGATTTGGCAGAGAATCACATGCATGAGTGAAGCTACCATGTTAGGCTACACTGAGTAGTCCCATCAGATGACCATATTGCAAAAATCAGAGCATACAAACCACGTATAAACTGTTAACACCGTTAGTTCAACGCGGTTTAGAGAGGATACAGTTGCGACATAACGCGCGACTCCGCCAAACACGTTTTGGCGACATGATTCCAGTCGTCCACACCAAACTGTTGAGAGCACTAATTCCATGACGTGCAGACTCAAGCCGTAAGACGCTTCCTTCATTCTATATGAACCGAGTCATTAACACGACTCAAAATCAAGTCGCCAACGCGACATTAAAACCATATCGCTCCCATGACATGAAGAAAAGCCGTTAGCATGACGCAAGACATTAAACCCAAGCCGCTAATGTGACAATAGTTCATGGCGCGTTCACCATGTCGTTCAAATGCATGTTAATGTAAAGTTCTGGACCGACATGATGAATATGGCAGCATGGCTCCCGCAGCATGAAGGATCCACATCTACTTAAACCAAGTCATCCGAATCACATTGTGGGGCGCCTTCGTCACGGCTTGAAACTGGTCAACAAGTTCATGATGATAAATGCATCATGTCGTGTGCACGGCTTGAGCACCTAGTCGTCATGCTCTTAGATCCATGTCGTACCAGCCATATCTACTTTATGTCGTTCATATGTCCATGTCGGGCAGTTCACCTATGTCATACACCGTTAACATGGCACAAGTACATGAAAATGGGATATTCATCATGTCGTGACATGTGCTTTGCCTTTTGAGTCATACCGTAAGTTTGAATCATGCCGCAATATTCAATACTCACTTGACTCCAGTCCATGACGTTATGAAGTCATAGCGCATAAATAACAGCATATTGCTGAATTACAAGGCCTGGGTTGTCAACACGTACAACTAGCATGGACTATTCCTTGAATTTACATAATTATGTTTATAAAGTTTGGCCAGGTTATGTCGTCAGAGCCTGCCATGCCATTCAGCAATCAATGTCGCAAGGTGAAGGAATCATGTCGTTAGACTCAATTTATACCCAAGGTCGTTAGAGCAACATGAATCAAGTCGTTAAACCAGGTGATATCGTTTATACTCACAGCATATCAGGTCAGTTGTGATGAATAAATAATGCAATGTAAACATTCGTAGCAAATTGTTATGACCTTGTGAAAACAAGACAGCTGGCACCCCTTTAGTGTGTTCCCCAAGTTCAAGATGCAACGTACATGTGAAAAAGCAAGTCATTGGTTCTTCAATATATAAAACCAAGGGGTCTGTTACATTGAGACCGTATATATCCATGTCGTATGTATTGATGTGGTATCTATTTAACCATGTCGTTCAATTATTTCATGTCGTTACTGGTGGCAGTGTAAAGCATAAAGTATGAGATACTTAAAGGCAATGCCACGTGGATGTGAGAGGTTATCCAGACCAAACTATATAATTCCAGCTACAGTACAAATGAGCAGGGGACATGAACATTTAAATGAAGAATATCCATGTCGTTGGATGAGTCAAGGCGCAACCCAGCTAATGACAGCTGTGAAGGCTGTACGGAGCCGTTCAACGTTGGATCCTTGACCAATCAAGTGGCATTGCCAATACGCAGCCATGAAGGAATAAATCATATCATTTGGGAATTGGATTGCCAAAGCCATTCTCATTTATGGCGCAGATGATTTATGCCGCATATAATCATGTCGTTAAGACCCAAGTCTTTATTCATGTCGCACGACAGCTATAAAGTAGAATTGCAAGGTTGGCGCCGGGTGGACCCTTCTATTTACAAGTGTGCCACTCCCTTACAACATCTACTATAAATACCCCTCATAATTCACTTGAAAGGGGGACCGAAAATTCATTTCTACAAGGAGACTCCGTCAAATTAAAAGCTCATCTACAACTTCTCTAATGGCTTCTATGGATTCATCAACACTTTTCTAAATCCCTGAAGATCAAATCCAAGTTAATGATCATTAGAGCTTTCTACAATTGAATCTAAACACCTTCAATCTCATTCAAGCTACACCATAAATCTCTCAAGCATCATTCGAACGATCTCTAATCCTATCCAAAGCCTAAATTGAATGCTAATTCACTATGAAATCTATAAAGATCATGGGAAAGGTTCAAAGCACATAAGTGGTTGAAGATTCATCTCAAAGTTAAACCTCTTTCCTTTTCTTCGCCAAACTCAAGTGAAAGTAGATCGTCAAGAGTGTGAAAAGAGAGTTAAAAGAGAGAAATGATTGTAATGAGGGAAAATTCATATGTTGTAAGCTTGAATATCATAATGAGAATTGATTGAAAGTGGACGTAGATTCATAGAGAATCGAACCACTATAAAAATTACTTCATGTTCTTACTTGCTTTTATTCGTTTATTTTGCGATTACGCGGTTCCATATTCTTACCGAATCAGTGAAGTGTAATTTTACACCTTTGGTGTTTGATCCCAAATTTTGAGCAAACATTTGGTGCCTACCGTGGGGCCACGCTCGCATCTCCTACCTCTTCTCACACTCTCCCAAAGTTGAGATCCTTGCATTTAAGTCCTAAACTGCTTTCTTCCTCCGAAATTATGGCTAAATCAAAGAAGATCGTAAGTAAAGATGTCGGAAATGCCGATGATGTTGCTAATGAAGAGACACCGTTCACTAACCATTTCGATGTTGGTGAAAACTCGATAAGTGGAGCTGGTGTGACTAGAAATGAACTAAATGCCGCTATTGCCAACGTGAACCACCGAATTGAATCTTCAAATAAAACTTTGATGGATGCTAATGATGCTCTAATGGAGAAAATGAACGCTCTTCTAAATGCTCAACCAATTCAAGCCCCTCCGAAAGTCCATGTTAATTTCGACGAAAATGACAAATTGCCTGCTTCCGATCATAATCGCAATGATAATATGGAAGACGATTATGATGGGGCAAGTGATGGGGATGAAGCTAATATATAAGATTTGAGATCAAAAGCTAAGAACCATTCCGAAGCGAATGCTCGAAAAGCCGCTAATCCCATCACAGGGGCACCTCTTCGTCGAGAAGACAAAGGGCCTAGGCTCTCTAATCGAGATCATATGCCTAGAAGAACATTTGGTAAAGTGCTCAGCTTCACAGAGCTCCATAGCACCGAAGAATACATTTCAGACATGATAGAACGAGCCATGAAAAAGAATCAAGCTAGCAAGGACGACGAAAGAGAATGGGACTTCTCTCCCGATAGGACTCCATTAACCGAAAGAATCCTTAGAGCAGAATGTCCGAAGAAGTTCAATCCTCCGACTCTGCCTCCGTACAACGGTCTCGTTGATCCGAACTACTTCCTATTCAAATATGAATGGCATATGAGTGCAGCGAAGGGGCCCATGAAATGAGATGCACGTACTTTCCTCTCTACTTAGAAGGTGCTGCATCACTATGGTTCACAAAGCTGCCACCTAAGTCTATCGACCGATTTTCTGACCTCACCAAAAAGTTCAAGGAGCAGTTCCGCCTCTACGCTACTAAAGCCAAGGATGCTATAACACTTTCAGCAATGAAGCAGAATCCAGGGGAAACTGTCAAAGCCTTCCTCAGTCGATTCAATGTTGCCTTGTCTGAAGTGAGGAATCCAGAGCCACGCATAATTCTCATGGCTTTACTCGACGCTATAGACAAAACAAGTGAATTCAGAAAATGGATAAAGATGAAGGAACCCCGGCTATGCTTGACAAGTTCTATAAGAAAGCAGAGGAGTACATGAGAGTAGACGACAACCCTATACCCCTTCAGGTCATTGATGGCAATCAACTCCTTGAAGCTCCTAAAAATACGGCTGTCCAATCTAACCAAAAGAATAATCAGGGACAAAAGCGAACCAATGATGGGAACGACAACAAGACTAATAAGAAGTCTCGCCTTTTCAACTCATCAGAGCTAACGCCTTTGAATGACACTCCTGAAAATATCTATCTTGCAACAAAGAATTCTGAAGAGTATGCAGAGCCAAATCCGATAAGGATAAGTAACAAAGCAGCAAGCTCGGGGAAATTCTGCAGATTTCATAATCAACCTGGTCATAACACCAACGAGTGCCGACATCTGAAGAACCTCATAGAGGAATTGATCAGGAAAAACATGTTACAGCAGTATGTAAAGAGTCCACAAGCCATGAATCCTTATGCTGCTCCCCAGGGGCAAGGGGCATCAAATGATCAGTCTGGTCCAAGCAATATAGCCTCTGCTCAAATCATGCCAAGACTGATCATCAACTGATAACTGCTGACGATGCTCCGATTTCAATGGCTCGGAATAAGCGATCAACGTCGCTACATCTTTACTTCATGCTCTATTTCTCGCTTTAGTTCATGCGTTACTTCGCGTTTTACTTTCTGTTATATTCAGAACTTTATGTAAATAGTATGTAATAATCTGCAAGTGATGCATTGAACATTAGCTCTATGACTAAGAGCATATCTGTTTGAATGAATTTCCTGCTTGCAAAGTTATATGTCAAATCGAAACTTTCTTAAAAGATGGTTTCATATTGCAGGCCATTTGTCGAGCGCTTGTTTCTGTAACATCGCGACCCCAACAACGCTAGTTCAAGAGCCGAATGTTGTAAATATCAACATGCACAAGTGCAGAAATAGGAAAAGCACTGCCCTGAAAAGTGAATGGGAAAGTCGCAAAGATTCAAACAACGAGCAAGCGCTACGATAAACAAACATGGGAGCTGAAACTTTTTATCAAAGGGGCATTTCCCTAAGTGAAAGGTTTAGAGCTTCAGTTCCTGAACCAGAATAGCATGCTAAGTCGAGCATCTGATAAAGGAATTAATGGTCGTCCCGCGAAACGATATAACAACCACCAAGACCGTCTGTGTAGCATCTGGAATCCCCAAATGTGAAGAACGAAAATCCATTTGCGTAGCGTTTGATATGATCAAACGTGAAGAATGAAAATTCATTCGCGTAGCGTTTGATATGATCAAACGTGAAGAATGAAAATCCATTTGCGTAGCGTTTGATATGATCAAACGTGAAGAATGAAAATCCATTCGCGTAGCATTTGATATGATCAAACGTGAAGAATGAAAATCCATTCGCGTAGCGTTTGATATGATCAAACGCGAAGAATGAAAATCTATTCGCGTAGCGTTTGATATGATCAAACGCGAAGAATGAAAATCCATTCGCGTAGCGTTTGATATGATCAAACATGAAGAATGAAAATCCATTCGCGTAGCGTTTGATATGATCAAACGTGAAGAATGAAAATCCATTCGCGTAGCGTTTGATATGATCAAACATGAAGAATGAAAATCCATTTGCGTAGTGTTTGATATGATCAAACACAAAGAATGAAAATCCATTCGCGTAGCGTTTGATATGATCAATCATGAAGATTGAAAATCCATTTGCGTAGCGTTTGATATGATCAAACGTGAAGAATGAAAATCCATTCGCGTAGCGTTTGATATGATCAAACGCGAAGAATGAAAATTCATTCGCGTAGCCTTTGATATGATCAAACGTGAAGAATGAAAATCCATTTGCATAGCGTTTGATATGATCAAACGTGAAGAATCAAAATCCATTAGCGTAGCGTTTGATATGATCAAACGTGAAGAATGAAAATCCATTCGCGTAGCGTTTGATATGATCAAACGTGAAGAATGAAAATCCATTTGCGCAACGTTTGATATGATCAAACGCGAAGAATGAAAATCCATTTGCGTAGCATTTGATATGATCAAACGCGAAGAAAAAAAATCTATTTACGTAGCGTTTGATATGATCAAACGTGAAGAATGAAAATCCATTTGCGTAACATCTGATTACTTCAGATGTAAAGAATGTCAGACCTCTAATCCGTTAACGTGACATCTGATCACTTCAGACAGGGCAGAATTATTGGGCACTAAAACCCGAGGTCTACCCTTAGCGGGGGCATAACACGTAAAGTCCTTGCCAGGGGCACCCAGTTGATCGTTAGAATCAGGAAGCACCTGATCCGATCACGACAAACATTGGGTTTTGACCAAAAGCTCTCTCTGGGGCACTCCTTCTAAAATTACCGATGCTTGGATTAATCAGTACGATTGAATGACAAAAGTCCCCAATTGACTAAATTAACCAAGCTAGATTGTAAGCAGAGTTTGAATATTAACCACTTAACTTGCGTAGTGTCTGAAAATCTTAGGTACGACAAGTATTAAATTTCAGCCTAACCAGGGGCACAAAATCCAGACCACTTCCCATGGAGAAGGCTAATGATGACTCCATAAACCGGGGCACCAATAATCAAAGACTTCTCCAAAGAGAAGCAGAGAATAAATCACAAATACGTATTTCTCAAATGAGAAATATCATATACCATCATACAAGTTATAAAGCGACAATGTTTGGAATCCACAGTCGGCATAGTCGATTAGTTGATTTCAAGTGGTAACGCGAATTTGAATTAGAATATCGTATTTGTACTAACAATATTCAGTGAATTATGATCTGCTGAGTAGAACAATTCTGTGCAGTTACTTCATTCAGTTCGAAAATAAAATTCGCTATAATTCATTTTCTAATGATTAAACTAATCCGCTATCGATATGGACGACCGATAGTGAAGTATAAGTCCAAAATCACCAAGTACTTGTTTTGATTACAGAACAGGTGGCATGAAGTTTACAAATTCAAAACATGATTTGCCGTGACAAACAAAAAGCTACGACTGGATCCCAATGCAAAATATATATCAACAACGATGTTTATTTCGAAGCCCACTGTAACGACCCGTATTCTACGCATCATAGGATCGTAGAATATTTATTTCTTTCACATACGAAGTCGTATGGTCATGTAACTTTGGGAGACGACTATTGGGGTCATTTCCCATGTTCATGATTTTTCTCGATTTTTAAATGACCATTTTACCCCTAGTTGGCACTGTTTTGGCCATAACTTTTGACTGGAAAAGAAATTTGACCTGAAACCACTTCCATTGGCTTCGGATGATGGTTTCTCTTTCCGTAGAGTGGTCACATTAGCCAAACGGACTTACCGTTTGGGAGATATGGCTGAAACAAGTTTCAGACGGTGAAAAACAGCTTAATTGGGCTTAACCGGGTGATTAGCAGCTAGGCCCACAGGGGAATTTCGGGTTTAGAGGTATAGGAGGACTGATTAGGGTTAGGTTATCACTTTCATTTCAGTTTTGAGCCGCCACAAACCTTCTTGAGACCTTAGTAATGGCTTCCATCCTCTAAAACCACTCCAAAACACATTTTTAGTGAAGATTAAGCCTAAACTACATCAAAGCAAGGCCAAATAGCAACAAAGCAAGGTTGGAGCTGCTGCTATACATAGGGATTCGACCCAAACAGAGAGTATTTCAGATTTGGTGTTTCATTTGTGGCCAAGGTGAGTGATTTGCATAGTTTTTGCACTAATTACGGTGATTAAGGGTAATTAGTGAAGATTAGCGAATTTATACGTAAATAAATTCTGGAAAAATTCTTAAAATTCTAAAATAATGTTTTAAGGCTCTGCTAGAAATTTGGGTTAATTTCGATGTGTTTTGCTAACCGTATGCTTAAACATGATTAAGAGGGATTATAGGAAAATGTGAGGTTTTAGCCACTTTTGATCCATTTTGGTTCATTTGAATTGTTGTTAGGTGTTTGTGGTTGTTCTTACATGTTGTTATGACAATTTGACATGAATTGTGATTGATTAGAATAGTTAGATTTGTCAAAAACGTCGTCGAACGGCGTAAACAAGTTGCTGGAAAAGCTGCAGAAAGTTGTGCAGGGCTTCGGATCGGATCGGATGGGGGCTCGGATCGGATATGTGAACTGGGTAAGAAATCCGACCCGAACCGGAGTTTGGCACATAGGAGGCTTGGCGAGAAGGAAGGCCGTCCTCTTAGAGTTGGAGTGGACAAGGGGATCGGATCGGAAGAATAATTGGAGGCCAGATCGGATCGACTTGGAGACGCAGGGCTCGGATCGGAAGTAAACATTTGGGAGAACTAGCAAGAGGGAAGACCACGTGGATCAGATGGCAAGGAGGGATCGGATCGGAATACGTGAAGAAACGAGGGAGCGGATCGGAGCACTGGAAGGAAGGACACCCGACCCGACCCGGAGTGAAGTACCCGACCCGAACCAAATGAAGAGATGACCACCGACCCGAACCGAATGGAAGATGACAAGGATGGAGGACCGACCCGAACCGACGCTACCGAACCGAACCGAGTTCTAGGACTGTTACTGCACGACAACTTTTCTGAAGACCCACTCCAGTTCGACCAAACCCGAGATGCAAAGGAAGTCCAAATGAGAAGTTAGAGCTCAGGATTCAGATGGGAATCAACGAGTTCGCTTCATGGTTGGGCTTTGCTGCGGGACGCGTGCTAAGGAGTTATCGACGTCTATAGCTTTGGACCACTATGGTAGGAGGTACGAAGGCGGATTCAGGGCCATTATGGCATGGGTAGAACCAAGGGCTACGACCAATGAAGTGGGTCATTGAAATGTTTGGTCATGACTCCAAGTGTTTGGCTTGGTCACAGCAGGGTTTCTACAAGTCGGGATTCGTCGTTACCTCAGTTTGTCTAGTGTTCCAAAGTGGTAGATGGCGTACGCTTTACGCACTGAGTGAGAGATGTGAGGATGGTTGCTATGGATGATTTGTTTGCTATCATTGTGACATGCACACCCCACCCCCGTATTCTTACACTATTTATTATGGCACCTTGGAGTATTGTACGGTATGTGGTACTAACTCTTTGGTTGCAGGTCCAGGTTCAGGTATGGCTTAGTATACCTGTTATCATTCTGTTTAGATGCTTATCGCTCATACCAGGCTTTATGTCTGACCCAGAGTTTTATGTCTCCTCTTATTACTCTGGGTGCTCACACGAGCAGACTAGAGACATGTTAGCTGGTGATGCACGGGTAGATGATCCGGAGACGAGCAGGAGGCTTCCACGTACTATATACATAATATTCTCCCTGTGTTGTTGAAGATCACTGCTTGGGCATTGTTGGTGTATCTTCTACTTTAGCTTTCTTTTGTTTAGAGACAGTAAATTTGGAAAATTGTAATAAGCTGTATATGGATTTCCGCTGCTCTGATGATTGATGTTGATTTTAGTTATCAGCTTATGCACTGTCTCGCCTGTTTTATGTCAAGTATGTTATTATTATATTTTATCCCATGCGCTGTGAGACATTCTACAGGTTCCTTGATTAGTTCATTCTCTTCTTTCTTTTCTTCTGACGACCGTTCTGTGCTAGCTGGGCATGTGTACAGCGCACTTTCGGAGGAAATGCAGGCGGGTGCGGACGGGCTGTCACATTTGGTATCAGAGCTCTAGGTTGCGTAGTTAACCTAGGGAAGTTATCAGGGAGAGATAAAATACGTATACGAGAGAGCGTATTTGTGATTACTTTGGTTTTTAAAAGCTATATATATATATACTATTAGTAGTATAAGGATGAAGTCGTACTGCACTAGCACCACTATGGAGTCGTTAATCGTTTCCTTTTTCAGATTGACGATGAGCCGATATACTAGAGGTGCTGGTAGGGGAGCCAACAATGGGAATGCTGCTGACATGAGGACGATGTTTACTGACCTCATGAGAGAGATGCTTAGAGATGTACAGAGGGCAGCTCCCAATGGTGGAAATGGTGGTGGTCCAATAGTGCAGGCGCCAAGAGTCGACTTCGCCAAGCTGAATAAGGATTATACTAGTCTTGGTGGGAAGTCATTCCACGGAACGGAGTCGGCTACGGACGTTCAGGATTGGTTGGATAGTTGCGAACGTATCTTCGAGGATTTGGGTATCGAGGATGCGATGAAGAGAAAGCTAGCGCCCCGTCAGCTGCAAGGGCGGGCAATGAATTGGTGGAATGCTATAAAGGCAGCTACTCCCGAAGATCAGATTACTTGGGAGCAGTTTAAGGCTCGCTTTAGTGAGAAGTTCATTCCGGCTGCTCAGAAGTCAATGCTGTTTAAGAAATTCTTGGAGCTCAAGCAGAATGGCAGAGCTGTCTCGGAGTATATTGCTGAATTTGACACTTTGTCAAAATATGGATTATCTCTTATTGATACTACCGAGAAAAAGAATGAGAAATTCATAACTGGTTTGGATCAGTACTTGGGGGAAAAACTTATTAACCACATCGATGAGACGTTTGAATCGATTGTGGGGAAAGCGTTAAGATCAGAAAGTCTCTACCCTAAGTCGAAGACTGAGGTTGTATCTGTAGAAGAGCCAAAACCACAAGCAAGTGGTGGAGGCAAGGGTGGTTCCCAGAATAAGAGAAAGCAGAGTCAGACTAAGGATGGCCAGAAGAAAAAGAACAAGCAAGATGTGGAGTGCTTCAGCTGTGGTAAGAAGGGCCATTATGCTAGTAATTGTCGGGCCAAGCCAGCGGATAGGAAGTGCTTCAACTGTGGCCAAATGGGACATCACAAGGACAAGTGTCCACAGCCCCCTAAGGAAAAGCAAATGGTGAAAGCCTACGCTCTTAATGCTATTCCTTCTTCGTCGAATGCCCCAACAGCGGCGGAGAAGGGAAAGAATGTCGTCATTCAAGGTATGCTTTCTGTTTATGATGTTCCTGTTAGAGTTTTGTTTGATACCGGAGCTTCCAGTTCTTTCATATCTAGTGACCTGGTAGATAGATTGGGATTGGAGCCCGAGATTGTCGATAAACCTTTAGTAGTGACGAACCCGATTGGTGGGTCGACTAGCCTTAGCGTGATTTGTCGTAATGTGGTCTTATCGAGTCATGGATGCATGTTTGTTTGTGATTGCTTTGTTTCGGGCTTTACTGGGTTTGGCATTATTTTGGGAGTAGATTGGCTCCAAAGATACGGGGTGGTGGTAGACTGTGAGGGCTTGTTGGTGACAACTAGAGCGGATGATGGGCGGAGGATAGTGTTTGGTGGTCTACCCAGTAAGGGGGTATTGGCTAGTTTTCTAAACTCTCTCGACATTCCGCATAGTGAGTTGTCAGGTTTGCCCGTGGTTGGCCAGTATCCGGAGGTTTTCGAAGAAGTGATCGGACTTCCACCACACCGAGAGATCGAGTTTCGTATTGATTTGGTAAAAGATGCCAGACCTATAGTGATGCCACTTCGTCGTATGGCACCAAGGGAGCAGCGAGAGCTCGAGGTGCAAGTCAGCGATCTTTTGAAGAAGGGATTTATCAGAAGGAGTGTTTCTGAATGGGGAGCACCAGTTGTGTTTGCTACCAAGGCGGATGGTTCCCTTCGTTTGTGTGTAGACTACCGCGAGTTGAATAAAGTGACGAGGAAGAACAAGTATCCTCTACCGCGGATAGATGATTTGTTTGATCAGTTGAGTGGCGCGAGAGTATTTTCTCAGTTGGATCTCGCGATATGTTTTCATCAGCTTAGAGTGGAAGCTGAGAGTATAGCTAAAACGGCATTTCGGACGCCGTCTGGGTTTTATGAGTGGTTGGTCATGCCATTCGGGCTGACCAATGCCCCAGCATATTTTGTGGATCTTATGAATAGGGTATTCAGAGATCAGTTGAATAAGTCTGTCCTTGTGTTCGTTGATGATATTTTGGTCTATTCGAGGACAGAGGAAGAACGCAAGGAACATTTGAGAGTAGTGATGGAGGTGTTGAGAAAACACCAATTGAAAGCAAAGTTTCCTAAGTGTCACTTCTGGAAGAGGGAAGTGAGGTTCTTGGGCCATGTTGTATCAGAGAATGGTATTGCCGTGGACCCGGCGAAGGTGGCTACAGTACAGGATTGGCCTACGCCCAAGAATGCCACAGATGTAAGAAGTTTCTTGGGGTTAGCGGGATATTATCGTAAGTTTATCCAAAGTTTCTCCAAGATAGCAGCACCATTAACCCAGTTGACCAAGAAGAATCAAGCTTTTGTCTGGGATGAAAGGTGCGAGAATGCATTCAGAAGTCTAAAGGACAAGTTGACAAGCGCACCAGTGTTAGTCATTCCTAAGGGGGATGAAGAGATGACGGTATACACGGATGCATGTGGTACCGGACTGGGTGCTGTATTGATGCAAGGCGGTAGGGTTGTAGCTTATGCAAGTCGGCAATTGAAACCGCACGAGAGAAGATACCCTACCCATGATTTAGAATTGGCAGCGATCGTGTTCGCGTTAAAGATGTGGAGACACTATCTCTTGGGAGAAAGATTTGAGCTGTTTACGGATCATAAGTCGTTGAAGTATCTGTTCTCCCAGAAGGATTTAAATCTCCGTCAGCAGAGATGGTTAGAGTTCTTAGCTTCCTATGATTTTGACATCGCATACACACCAGGAAAGGGCAATGCGGTGGCTGATGCATTGAGCAGAAGACATGCCAGCTTAGGGGCTATGTTCCTTGAATGGAAGCAACTGGAGTTTATCGCGGGGTTTGATTTCAGACCAAAGTGCGAATTGGATCCAGAGATGTTAGCAAGTTTGACGGTCAGACCCACTTTGATTGAGCGGATCGGCTCTAGTCAGAGGGACGATCCTAATCTATTGGAAATCATTTCCAAGTTAGAGATGGACATCGATGAGGAGATGAACAAGTATGGGCTTGATCGAGATGGATGACTTAGGAAGAATGGAAAGCTTGTTGTACCCAATGTCAATGGATTGAGAGATGAAGTGCTTAGAGAATGTCATCACTCAAAGTTGACTATACATCCCGGTGGTAATAAAATGTATAGAGACATGAAACAGACTTACTACTGGGAAGGAATGAAAAGAGACGTTGGGAAGTTTATATCCAAGTGCATGAATTGCCAGCTAGTTAAAGCCGAGCAAAAGAAGCCTAGTGGGTTGTTACAGCCCTTGGAAATTCCCGAATGGAAATGGGAGCAAGTCTCGATGGATTTCATCGATGGATTACCAAGGACTAGATCGGGATATGACAACATTTGGGTAATTGTAGATCGACTGACTAAAAGTGCAAGGTTTATACCAGTCAAATCGACCAGAACGGCAGCTAAGTTAGCAGAATTGTATATGAAGTGGGTAGTGAGATTTTATGGAGTACCTAAAAGCATTGTGAGCGACCGAGACCCGTTGTTCACTAGTGGGTTTTGGAAGAGCTTACAAGAGGCTCTAGGGTCAGAATTACATCTCAGTACCGCATATCATCCTCAGACCGACGGTCAGACGGAGAGGGTGAATCGTATTTTGGAAGATCTCTTGAGAGCATGTATATTGGATTTTGGTGGATCATGGGATGACCATTTGCATCTAGTAGAGTTTGCATATAATAATAGCTACCAATCCAGTATCGGTATGGCTCCGTTTGAAGCTTTGTACGGAAGGCCGTGCAACTCACCATCATGTTGGATAGAGACTGGCGAGAAATTTATGCTTGGACCAGATGTGGTGAGGGAAACTTCAGATAAAATCAAGACCATTCAACAACGAATGAAGGCTGCCCAAGATAGGCAAAAAAGTTATGCTGATAAGAGAAGAAGAGACTTAAAATTCTCCGTTGGTGACTTGGTGTTTGTCAAGATTTCTCCGTTGAAGAGCGTAATACGATTTGGCAGGAGAGGCAAGTTGGCACCAAGATTCGTTGGCCCATTCCCTATTCTTGAACTAGTCGGGAATTTGGCATATAGAATTGACTTACCAGAGAAGATGGCGGGAGTTCATAACGTATTTCATGTTTCCCAACTAAGGAAGTTCGTTCACGACTCAGATATGACTATTTCACCTGATCAGTTGGAGGACTTCGAAGTAGAACCCGAGGCGGTTGGGAACCGCAAGCCGGCCCGTATTGTCGCACACGACATGAAGCAACTTCGAAGGAAGGCGGTGAAGCTAGTCAAGGTACAGTGGAGCGAGGACGAGAATGATTGTACTTGGGAAACAGAGGAGGACATAAGGAAGAAGTATCCAGAACTCTTTGCCTGGTAAGATTTTGACTTCGATTTAGTTTTCCGCATGCTAGGATAGGCTTGTTTGCTTGTTTTGCATATTTGATTGTTGTATATGGTTGTTAGGCATGCGGGATCCTTTGCATGTTTTGGGTTAAGGAATTTCGGGGACGAAATTTCTTAGGGGGGGGGGGGAGAGTGTAACGACCCGTATTCTACGCATCATAGGATCGTAGAATATTTATTTCTTTCACATACGAAGTCGTATGGTCATGTAACTTTGGGAGACGACTATTGGGGTCATTTCCCATGTTCATGATTTTTCTCGATTTTTAAATGACCATTTTACCCCTAGTTGGCACTGTTTTGGCCATAACTTTTGACTGAAAAAGAATTTTGACCTGAAACCACTTCCATTGGCTTCGGATGATGGTTTCTCTTTCCGTAGAGTGGTCACATTAGCCAAACGGACTTACCGTTTGGGAGATATGGCTGAAACAAGTTTCAGACGGTGAAAAACAGCTTAATTGGGCTTAACCGGGTGATTAGCAGCTAGGCCCACAGGGGAATTTCGGGTTTAGAGGTATAGGAGGACTGATTAGGGTTAGGTTATCACTTTCATTTCAGTTTTGAGCCGCCACAAACCTTCTTGAGACCTTAGTAATGGCTTCCATCCTCTAAAACCACTCCAAAACACATTTTTAGTGAAGATTAAGCCTAAACTACATCAAAGCAAGGCCAAATAGCAACAAAGCAAGGTTGGAGCTGCTGCTATACATAGGGATTCGACCCAAACAGAGAGTATTTCAGATTTGGTGTTTCATTTGTGGCCAAGGTGAGTGATTTGCATAGTTTTTGCACTAATTACGGTGATTAAGGGTAATTAGTGAAGATTAGCGAATTTATACGTAAATAAATTCTGGAAAAATTCTTAAAATTCTAAAATAATGTTTTAAGGCTCTGCTAGAAATTTGGGTTAATTTCGATGTGTTTTGCTAACCGTATGCTTAAACATGATTAAGAGGGATTATAGGAAAATGTGAGGTTTTAGCCACTTTTGATCCATTTTGGTTCATTTGAATTGTTGTTAGGTGTTTGTGGTTGTTCTTACATGTTGTTATGACAATTTGACATGAATTGTGATTGATTAGAATAGTTAGATTTGTCAAAAACGTCGTCGAACGGCGTAAACAAGTTGCTGGAAAAGCTGCAGAAAGTTGTGCAGGGCTTCGGATCGGATCGGATATGTGAACTGGGTAAGAAATCCGACCCGAACCGGAGTTTGGCACATAGGAGGCTTGGCGAGAAGGAAGGCCGTCTTCTTAGAGTTGGAGTGGACAAGGGGATCGGATCGGAAGAATAATTGGAGGCCAGATCGGATCGACTTGGAGACGCAGGGCTCGGATCGGAAGTAAACATTTGGGAGAACTAGCAAGAGGGAAGACCACGCGGATCAGATGGCAAGGAGGGATCGGATCGGAATACGTGAAGAAACGAGGGAGCGGATCGGAGCACTGGAAGGAAGGACACCCGACCCGACCCGGAGTGAAGTACCCGACCCGAACCAAATGAAGAGATGACCACCGACCCGAACCGAATGGAAGATGACAAGGATGGAGGACCGACCCGAACCGACGCTACCGAACCGAACCGAGTTCTAGGACTGTTACTGCACGACAACTTTTCTGAAGACCCACTCCAGTTCGACCAAACCCGAGATGCAACGGAAGTCCAAATGAGAAGTTAGAGCTCAGGATTCAGATGGGAATCAACGAGTTCGCTTCATGGTTGGGCTTTGCTGCGGGACGCGTGCTAAGGAGTTATCGACGTCTATAGCTTTGGACCACTATGGTAGGAGGTACGAAGGCGGATTCAGGGCCATTATGGCATGGGTAGAACCAAGGGCTACGACCAATGAAGTGGGTCATTGAAATGTTTGGTCATGACTCCAAGTGTTTGGCTTGGTCACAGCAGGGTTTCTACAAGTCGGGATTCGTCGTTACCTCAGTTTGTCTAGTGTTCCAAAGTGGTAGATGTCGTACGCTTTACGCACTGAGTGAGAGATGTGAGGATGGTTGCTATGGATGATTTGTTTGCTATCATTGTGACATGCACACCCCACCCCCGTATTCTTACACTATTTATTATGGCACCTTGGAGTATTGTACGGTATGTGGTACTAACTCTTTGGTTGCAGGTCCAGGTTCAGGTATGGCTTAGTATACCTGTTATCATTCTGTTTAGATGCTTATCGCTCATACCAGGCTTTATGTCTGACCCAGAGTTTTATGTCTCCTCTTATTACTCTGGGTGCTCACACGAGCAGACTAGAGACAGGTTAGCTGGTGATGCACGGGTAGATGATCCGGAGACGAGCAGGAGGCTTCCACGTACTATATACATAATATTCTCCCTGTGTTGTTGAAGATCACTGCTTGGGCATTGTTGGTGTATCTTCTACTTTAGCTTTCTTTTGTTTAGAGACAGTAAATTTGGAAAATTGTAATAAGCTGTATATGGATTTCCGCTGCTCTGATGATTGATGTTGATTTTAGTTATCAGCTTATGCACTGTCTCGCCTGTTTTATGTCAAGTATGTTATTATTATATTTTATCCCATGCGCTGTGAGACATTCTACAGGTTCCTTGATTAGTTCATTCTCTTCTTTCTTTCCTTCTGACGACCGTTCTGTGCTAGCTGGGCATGTGTACAGCGCACTTTCGGAGGAAATGCAGGCGGGTGCGGACGGGCTGTCACACCCACATTTCTCGCAAGCAAAAATACAAGCTTCGAGGGGCAAATGTTAACACCATTAGTTCAACGCGGTTCAGAGAGGATACGGCTGCGACATAATGCACGATGGACCAGGCGGCTCCGCCAAACACGTTTTGGCGACATGATTCCAATCGTCCACACCAAACTGTTGAGAGCACTAATTCCATGACGTGCAGACTCAAGCCGTAAGACGCTTCCTTCATTCTATATGAACTGAGTCATTAACACGACTCAAAATCAAGTCGCCAACGCGACATTAAAACCATATCGCTCCCATGACATGAAGAAAAGCCGTTAGCATGACGCAAGACATTAAACCCAAGCCGCTAATGTGACAATAGTTCATGGCGCTTTCACCATGTCGTTCAAATGCATGTTAATGTAAAGTTCTAGACCGACATGATGAATATGGCAGCATGGCGCCCGCAGCATAAAGGATCCACATCTACTTAAACCAAGTCGTCCGAAACATATTGTGGGGCGCCTTCGTCACGGCTTGAAACTGGTCAACAAGTTCATGACGATAAATGCATCATGTCGTGTGCACGGCTTGAGCAACTAGTCGTCATGCTCTTAGATCCACGTCGTACCAACCATATCTACTTTATGTCGTTCATATGTTCATATCGGACAGCTCACCCATGTCGTACACCGTTAACATGGCACAAGTACATGAAAATGGGATATTCATCATGTCGTGACATGTGCTTTGCCTTTTGAGTCATACCGTAAGTCTGAATCATGCCGCAATATTCAATGCTCACTTGACTCCAGTCCATGATGTTACAAAGTCATGGCGCATAAATAACAGCATATTGCCGAATTACAAGGTCTGGGTTGTCAACACGTACAACTAGCATGGACCGTTCCTTGAATTTACATAATTATGTTTATAAAGTTTGGCCAGGTTATGTCGTTAGAGGCTGCCATGCCATTCAACAATCAATGTCGCAAGGTGAAGGAATCATGTCGTTAGACTCAATTTATACCCAAGGTCGTTAGAGCAACATGAATCAAGTCGTTAAACCAGGTGATATCGTTTATACTCACAGCATATCAGGTCAGTTGTGATGAATAAATAATGCAATGTAAACTTTCATAGCAAATTGTTATGACCTTGTGAAAACAAGACAGCTGGCACCCCTTTAGTGTGTTCCCCAAGTTCAAGATGCAACGTACATGTGAAAAAGCAAGTCGTTGGTTCTTCAATATATAAAACCAAGGGGTCTGTTACATTGAGACCGTATATATCCATGTCGTATGTATTGATGTGGTATCCATTTAACCATGCCGTTCAATTATTTCATGTCGTTACTGGTGGCAGTGTAAAGCATAAAGTATGAGATACTTAAAGGCAATGCCACGTGGATGTGAGAGGTTATGCAGACCAAACTATATAATTCAAGCTACAATACAAATGAGCAGGGGACATGAACATTTAAATGAAGAATATCCATGTCGTTGGATGAGTCAAGGAGCAACCCGGCTAATGACAGCTGTAAAGGCTGTACGGAGCCGTTCAACGTTGGATCCTTGACCAATCAAGTGGCATTGCCAATACGCAGCCATGAAGGAATAAATCATATTGTTTGGGAATTGGATTGCCAAAGCCATTCTCATTTATGGCGCAGATGATTTATGCCACATATAATCATGCCGTTAAGATCCAAGTCCTTATTCATGTCGCACGACAGCTATAAAGTAGAATTGCAAGGTTGGCGCCGGGTGGACCCTTCTATTTACAAGTGTGCCACTCCCTTACAACATCTACTATAAATACCCCTCATAATTCACTTGAAAGGGGGACCGAAAATTCATTTCTACAAGGAGACTCCGTCAAATTAAAAGCTCATCTACAACTTCTCTAATGGCTTCTATGGATTCATCAACACTTTTCTAACTCCATGAAGATCAAATCCAAGTTAATGATCATTAGAGCTTTCTACAATTGAATCTAAACACCTTCAATCTCATTCAAGCTACACCATAAATCTCTCAAGCATCATTCGAACGATCTCTAACCCTCTCCAAAGCCTAAATTGAATGCTAATTCACTATGAAATCTATGAAGATCATAGGAAAGGTTCAAAGCACATAAGTGGTTGAAGATTCATCTCAAAGTTAAACCTCTTTCCTTTTCTTCGCCAAACTCAAGTGAAAGTAGATCGTCAAGAGGGTGAAAAGAGAGTTAAAAGAGAGAAATGATTGTAATGAGGGAAAATTCATATGCTGTAAGCTTGAATATCATAATGAGAATTGATTGAAAGTGGACGTAGATTCATAGAGAATCGAACCACTATAAAAATTACTTTGTGTTCTTACTTGCTTTTATTCGTTTATTTTGCGATTACGCGGTTCCATATTCTTACCGAATCGGTGAAGTGTAATTTTACACCTTTGGTGTTTGATTCCAAATTTGGAGCAAACATAAACCATCGAGTTTCGTAACAACACTTCATGACGACCCTTGACAATGATAAGAGCTAGTATGGTCAGGCAATTACCTCCATCGAACATAAACGTCTAAGTTCGTGCCACAACATCTCATGTATAACCCATTGCTTTACAGAGATAACCCAAGCAAGCAGATCCAAAACAAAGCCAGGTCCATGGAGAGTGCTGCATAAATGTCATTGAACCGATTTCCAGAAAACCAAAGAAGACAACCAAACACCTCAACAAATTCTCCCAACAAACACAATGCTGATACCACGTACTACCAACAAGACAGATACATGGCTCACATTGAATACCCAATTAGCAAATTGTTCCATCACAGACAAATAGCTGAGACGCGAAAACAAAAAACCAATTGAGAGTTGCTGCTTAACAGTAAGCTCCACGCTAGTGACAAAACCCCATCCATTTCCGTTGCCATCAGTTGCAAAACAAGCTTCTGATAAAGTACCAGAAGACAAGTAGTTGCCTGTAAATGGCCATTACAAATGGATAGGGTTGATATCAATAAGGGTTACAGAGAGATGTGGAGAGCAGAGATGAGATTGAAGAAATTAAGGGAAGTAGGAATTCAGAGCCGATTTCATCGCTAAAGCTTAGATGTAAGAAGGATTAATGGAGGAGCATCCACACATGGTGTAAAGAAGGAAAGGAGAAGTTTAAAATTGTGTGGAGACAAGAGAGAGATAAAAGAGTCGATTTTGGATAGAGAATGGTTACGAGAAGAAAAGAAAGAAAGATAGTGAATTTCCTTGACGTCATTAATGAACGTCCTCGCTGAAGAAGCTTTATTTTTTCCATGAGTTAAGTTAATTATTGATGTAGACTATTTAAATAAATTCAATTATTTAATATCCATTATCTATTTGTAAATTATTAAAAATAACAATTCAACGAATCTACAACAGTCATATTGGTAAAAATGGTAAAATTGTATATTCACTCACAAAAATAAAGTAAAATAAAAAATATTATCAATTAGTTACATATAAAGTATTAACAATTTTAATTTATGTTTTTGTTTGTGGTAGAATTACTCTTAAGAGTATTTTAATTTTAGCGTCATGTCAATTTTATGGTATATTCAGCACTAGTCCAAACATGATTTCCAAATTTTATTTTTGAAAAAATAGGTTTACCTTCAAAAAACGTACGGATTAAAAGTCAACCCTGATATCACCTCACTAGATTTCAGTTTTGGTGAAATATTTGAAAGTCGTATTAATTTTTTTCGTCCATACGGGCATTCCTTCCATTAGCCGGCACTCAATTATATATTTCCGGGTTAATGTTAATTATTTTTTTAAAATAAAATGACAATTTTACTTTCTCGCTCTAAATTCTTGAAAATCTAGTTATCATCAGCTCAGATCCCTATTTTTTGGTCTCTTATCAAATTCAACTAGTATTTCGATTTGTTGATTCGTCGTGCTCACTTTACTTTAAACTGAAGCAGCTGAACTGTCAACTGAATTTTCCTCTATCTGAGCTCAAACTCATGTAACTTGACGATCTCGATCCAAGCTTTTTCTCATTCTTATTTGATTTCTTTATTCGATTGCTTTTTATCTCGCTTTTAAGCCTAAATCTATAGTTATATTATCGCTAGAATGTTTGATGTGTTATTGGATTCTGGTCGCTGTTAGCATTGGATTCCTAATTCTATAGCTGTTTTGATTCCGATAATGCTACTGTGTTTAATTCCAATCCTTACAAAATCAGTAATTATTTTTTAATTTTTAATTTTTGGTGCAGATTGGATTGGAAAAGGTTGCTTCAGAGTCATAATGGTGGATTGCCGCAGCTTAATTGAATTCTGTCGAACTTTTGAACAGCATAAAAACAGACTGAAAACCCAAAATTCATCAACTGTTGACAGAAAATCATTTAGAAGACTCAAATCATTAAATCCTCTATCACATCCTTTTTGTGAACACTCTGCTTTTGCAGCAGTTGACTTAGTTTTGCTCTTACTTGTCCTTGGCGCCTTAACGGTCCTAATAATTCCATACTTTAAATTCATATTCAAAGAAGCTTATGAACTTTATCCAATGGTTGTGGAGGTAATGTGTGAGGTTGTCTACCATGCTCCAGTTGTGTATTTTGCTGTGCTGGTATTCATGATTATCATAGTAGTTGCGATGTGGGAAGTAATTAGTCATCAGGCTAGGAAATGCGGTAATCCTTACTGTAAAGGTTTGAAAAAGGCCATTGAGTTTGATATTCAGTTGGAATCAGAAGAGTGTTTGAAATATCTACCAGCTGTGAAGGATAATGTGTATGGGGCACGTCCATTAGAGTTAGGCGAGGATCATAAGGAATTGGAAGCCGAGCTTAAGAAGATGGCACCTGTTAATGGACGTACAGTTTTGATTTTTAGGGCACCGTGTGGGTGTCCAGCAGGTAGAATGGAGGTTTGGGGAGCAAAAAAAGTCAGGAGGATTAAGAAATGAAATATAGCTTTTATGTTTTCTTGTTTATGTTACTTTTTATAGCTACATCATAGAAAAATAAAAATAAAAATAAAATGAACGCTATTGTTCGGTCGACACTGCTACAATTTACTGAATAAACTGCATTTGATATTATGAGAATTTTCGTGTACCTGAGATTGTAACCTGTTTCCATATAATATCAAATACTATTACATGTTAGATAAGCCTTATCTGTGTTGAAAGAAAATAGTATGTCCCCCCCCCCCCCCCCCCCCGCCCCTTTCTTTCATATCATCCGAGAATGCGAGAATTTCTTTTTGCATGCATTTTTTTTATATTTTTGTATTCAGCTTCTACAAACTTTAATGATTGGTACTAGCATAATGATCTGTTGTTTGAAGTTTATAGACCTTTAGAACCAAATTTCAGTTGATAAACTTTGGCATGCTGCCGTAGGGATTTATTACATAACTGTACGTATATATGTTTACTTACTTATTTCAGTACCCTGCATGAATAAGGATTCATTTTATTCCCCTTTAAAAATGCATTTTATAGGCAAGGGAGATGCTGTTTTATGACTACTGAGAGAACAAAGCAGTCATGAAGTGTTTAGATAGCATTGTTTGAGTTGTTAGTGTAGAAATTTGTTGTGGTTTCTCAGTTAATCAAAATTATTTGTATGACTAATGTATACTGTATAGATCTGATTAGTTAAAAGAAAACATTGTATATTTTTCCTCATTCGTCTTGGTTATCCTGGAGTATAGGCACCTATTTTAAAATTCAATCAGCTCGCATATAGAAAATGTTTCCCTATACTTGTTTTTCCTGATAGTGCAGGGAATACTAATATGTTCACATTATTCTGCGGATGCTACCAATAGTGAAATTTTATGTGCGCTAACCAGGTTATGTATTTTAAACCCTCCTAACATCCATTTTTTTCTTCGTACAGTTTCAGATTTGATAATTACCCTTACCCCTACTAGTTTGATTATAACTCATCACATTTGCTAAATAGCTTCTATGCTATACTGTATTTCAAGTTTTCAACGTTACACGGGCACTGAAGATTAGAACTCACATGTTCGACATGATCTGATGTAGAGAAGCACACCTTTCTGTCTGTAGAGTTCAGAATCTGTATACATACAAATTTCAACGTGGCTCGCCAAGTAGAACTTACATTTTTCGTGTATGTTTCCCATTCCATCTAACGCATCAACATTTTAAGCACTTTCTTAATTGAAAGTTTAATTAGGTCCTTAACGCTGTCACTGTATGACTTGCAAAATTTTGAATTAAATACCTGGGAAAATTTACTGGCCTAGCTGTCCAGATTAACTTGGCATTGCCTGTGGTGAGTAAGTTTGTTCTCTTAGTTTGACTGACCGATTAAAACTCGATGTCTACTTGAAAGGATATGATTCTCTGCACAAGACTATCTTGCTATGCAGCACTGATCTGGATCATTTGAAAATTTGCTCCTACTTATATTAGATATCGCATAAAGCTTGGCTTGCAATCACAAGGGCTAGACCAGTTCCTTCCAAGCCAGCCCTAAATGCTTGAGTAGCTGTGCAGCTATTAAAGAAGGTGTCCATACAGTACTCATGATTGTTTTTGTACTCCCTTCTCTACAGAAGAAAAGAAGTCTATGTTAATATTCATCCTTCTCCTGGGGGAAAGTAATTCTTACAAGGAAGCCATGCTTCACTTGTTAGGTTAATTCTATAATCCTGGCAATCTGCTTTAGTATTGCCCTGGAGTACTTTTGAAATTGTGTGAATTCAGACCCACGGAGGTATTCCAAGATTTTATCAGCCAACATGAAAGGATATCTCTTTTATTTTATTTCTTCTCTCTGTAGTTTCTAGCCAAAAGCAAACAGCACTATTTGGTAAATAGGAAGCCATGCAACGAGGGAATTGTGTATGCATAACGATGAAACGAAGGATGATCCATTAAAAGAAACATGGATGATGCTTCTCGTTTGTGTTATTTTCTTCGGTATCTGCAATTATTGTTAGCTCTTCTCAAAGTTGCATTGAAACTAAAATCACAACATTCACCCTTATGAGCTGAAGTATACAGAATACCTTTTCTACTTGGATCTTTAAAAATGTTCCATGCTTCTTGCAAGAAAATAGCCACCATACTTGCACTATTGTGTTAAGGTAAACAGTACTGACATTTGGATATGGTTATAACATGTAATTTGGCAGCTATTCAGACATTCATAGTTCTTAGTTTCTTACAATCTTAGTAATACACAGGCGGATACCTTTGTGTGGTTGCTCCTCCAAACTTACAGTTAAGCCTATATTGAAACTATGATTCATCATTCGTGGACGTGAAGTTATTTTTTGAACTTTGCGTGGTTGCTCTTCGAAACTTACAATAAAACATCACACACACACACACACACACACACACACACACACACACACACACACACACACACACACGTGCGCGCCGCACATGCACGAAAAAAAAAGGGAAAGAAAGAAGAAGAAACACACATTGATATAATTTATGGTTTAAGAATTATGCAGTCTGGTAGTGGTATCTCTATTTTAACTTTTTTTATTTTCATGATTGCAGATCATGAATCTGGACAGGAAGGATATACCAGTTTTCCTGATCCTGTATGATTACCCACGTTGGAATGTGGACTCTTCTATTTTCTACTTTTATTTTTAATTCTTTGTTTTATTTGATTTCCTTTCCCTCTCTTTTCTTTTTATTTCCTTCCATCGTTCTCGTTGCTCAAGTCCTATAAGGTTTGGTGATCCTATAAAATCTTATCCATTTTCTCATCGAGCTAGGGGTATGAAATAAATTAGATTGATTTTTCGATCAAAAAATGTCAAGCCGATCCACTTATCAGTTTTTCTTCATTTGCTATGTTACTGCTAAACTTATTTTGTTTAGTATGTTGTCTTACTACCGATGTTTTTAATTTTTTTTCCCCAGTTGTCGGTTCACTGATTTTCCGGTATAATATTGGAAGAAAACATGTCGTTCTATGTGAGCTTTTTACTTTCTGTTATTGGATTGATTGAGTACAAATCAAACTTTCTTGTTGCAGAATTTCATAATAATGGGCAATAGACTAGGAAAATCTAATCACTTTGCCTGATATGCTTCATAGAGTAGTTGCCATTTAAAATTCATTCTTCTTCTGCGAATGCGTACTGCAATACAACAAGTACGTATTCTATTAGCTTTTCTTCTTCATATATGCTCTTTACCTTTCATATTCTTTAGATATACCTTATGTGATATCTAGACCCTCTTTTTCCGACCTACAACTAAAGTAGAACATGTGTTTCATTTCATGTAAATGCTTTAACTTTTTCTGTCCTCCAGTTACATGATTTTGTGACTCTAAAGCACTAGAAGTATACAACCAGTCACGAGTGAATTTTTTTTTTTTTTTTGTCATGTGCTCCTAATCAGATATGGTTTATGCATCATCCTAGGTTCTTCCTTTGTCAATAAGTTCCATCTTAGTTATGTAATGTGCACACTTATCCATCACATGGTGCCCTACAAATAGCATACCAGGTTGAATCATGTACAAATTATATAAACTTCGGTTTGGTGACTGGATTCTTTGTGATTTCTTCTTTTTTATGATGACTTATTAAAACCATGGGGATAATTTATGACTTGTTGATGTTCATTTGGCAAACACCGGTTTAAACTGTGAACCAAGGTTTGAGGTTTTGGAAACATTTAGATTCCAGTCGTTTCATTCTGGTCAGAAAACATTCAATATTTTTTTTCTAACGAGAAGTTTCATAGAAATAAAAAGGAAAATAAATAAATAAATAAATTGTGTTTCAGTTGTATAAGCACTATTAATCTCGAATTTTAACTTTATAAACATGCAAAATAATAAAATACATGAATAATGTAACTAAAAGAGTCAAACACGGAGTAATATTTGAATATTTGTTAGTGTATAAATATTTATAATTAATCAGTAGCGTTCATTTATATATTATTTTTAACTGAAGATAAATTACACATCATGTTTCAATTAACTAAACAAATATGTCTAGTTCTATGAAAAATAAGTAATTAAACCTGAAATCGGAGTTTGAACAAAATTCCCTGGTTTTACATATGCCATTGAATTTCCTTAAGACTACAAAAGGTTGAAACTGAGGTCTCAAACTGGTTATATGTCCAACTTGTCTATGTTAATCAGGTCATGAACTCATGATATATTTCTTAATTATGACGTCTTCAAAATATTTTAAAATACTCATAGGTGTATTACATCCAACTTTCGAAAATTCTCTTCCACCTTGACTGATCGTAATTCTCAATCTTGTTGTTACAAACTGCATTATCGCCATCTCTTGAATAACATTCAGGTCTTGCAGAAACTACTAACGATCAAAATGCAATTTTTAATCGCGGTTGAAACCGTTTAAGTCAAACTTTTTGCAAACTGGGCCCAAATTAGTGGGCATCATATGCATAAAGATCGAGACGTGGTTCTTTTGAGCATGTATCCTCATCTGAATTTAATTGTGCTTGCCTTTTGCTATATGGTTGGTCAGAATATCTGTGATCACCATTTTTATCATTTTGCGTTTGGTCTGAAAATATGCAAGGGTTTTTGAATCGTTGATTTCTTGAATATACTGGTAGATAGCTGAATTCTGCCTGTAAACTTGCATTTTCGTTTGCATCAAAAGTTTGATTTGCAAGACTTGTGTTTGTTACATTAGCCACAAGTTCAGAGAATCGAATTTTTGTTGCTTTAAGACTGGGTAAACCTAGATTTTGGTTTTCAAGAGTCTCTTGGGCTTTCTGCAGCAGGGATTGCAGATATTTTCCTTGAGCTTCCATACGGAGCTGTAAGCATCTATGTACCTGGATTAATGGCTCAATGAGTAATAATAGTTTGATTAAAATTATGCGATAGCTGATTTTTACCGTTTAGGAATCGATTAACGTGAAACCTGTACATATTTAAAAGTGCTTAATGGTTTTATATTGAAAGAAAAGCAAAACGTTATCGTATAGATAAAATGAGGATATGGCGAAAATAACAGAGGTGCAAAAGATTTCATGAATATAAAACCAAATATTTAAAGTTAAGTTATTCTTATTCTCACATTATTTTTATAGGTATAAAGATATAGTGTTTAGTTTTATAACAAAACCGAAGAATATCATGATTTATACGGTCCAAATTTGATGAGTACGATGAAGGAAGAGCAAAAAAATATAGTGGAGATAAAACTAGGAAATGACCGAAAATAACAAAGGTGTAAAAGACTTCACTGGATATAAAACCAAATATTTAAAGTTATTTATTATTATTTTAACATTATTTTTATAGAAAAAAAGATGTAGTGTTTAGTTTTATAACAAAACCGAAGAGTATCATAATCTGCACTGTCCAAATTTGATGATTACAATTGATTTCTAATTTTTAGTGAGCACTAATGTCTTAAACTTATGTATTTACGATAAATTTGATGATTTGATTTAAGAGAGAACTGGTAAAATTAATCTTTTTATATTAATATTGCTAAAGAGGGGAAAAAAACATGGTTTAAAGCGGTTCTTCTGTTTAATAACTAATGTCAAATTGAAATATCGTATCGGTCGAAAAGGGCTATGCAATATAGTGGAGATTAGTTGAGCTTTTAATTGGAGAACTTGAAATATTAGTTTCATTTTAGTCCAAGGTCGTAGTAGGTACACGGAGCTGTTATTTTATCGTGAGCAGTAAAATGCAGTATTTTACATGCTCCAACCTTTCAGATTTGCCATCGGTTTAAACAGAAGAAAACATAGTCCTTTGAATCCCACTTGTGTTTCTACCATCAAATGAATTCTGGTAACATAGATCTCAAAGTTCTACAGTACCAAATAAAATCACTTTTCAGTCCTTAAAAATTGATCTTACCTCTGTTCATTCAGTTTCCTCCGAACCTCCATTTGCTTTAGAAGGGCTTCATTTATCTGCATGGATCTGAAGCGTAAATTATTCCCAGTTAGATATTTATTAATTATTATTACCATGCTTAGCCCATGAGTACAATTTGGAACTTCTTTAAAATTCTCTTATTTGTTTGCTTCTATCCCTATGTATCCATTGGTAGATTCAACCACATCATATCTAGCATCCACTGCTGGAGTGCATCCGACCACTGCGATGCAAAATAATACGTGCCATAATTTCAACCAGCTTTGAAACTTCAAATGGTGAATTTTCAGTCCATTTGCTTACCATCCTTTGTAGGGCTAGCAGTTGATTGAATTCGAAGATTTTTACTAAGACTATATTTTTGAAAGAAAGAGGGAAAAAACATAGCAAAGGTTTCACAGTAAAATGGAAGGATGAGTGGTCAGGACACATATTCATGAGAAGAATTATGTAATTCACCATAGTCTCTATTCTAGATGCAAATTTTTATATCTTGGTTCAAGTCATTCATAAAGCTGACCTTTTTTTTTTTTAACTTCAAATGAAACAACTGAGAAAACTGTGATCAGGCCCTACCCAAGGGCAAGACAAGCAAACTTGTTGGCTAAGTCGGTCTCTAGGGGAAAGCAACCCCTTGGTTAATCTACCATTTATACAATATTCTTTTCACAAATTTCATTACTATTGCATTGTTTGAAGTGGTATTCCACCTAGTGATTCACCTTGGTTTTAACTTTTAAACTCCTACGTTGGATATTAAAAGCCTATTTTAACAATGTAAGTGGTCTTCTAGTTATACTTTTACCACATCGATGGCCCTCTAGGTCTTCCAGTTACATTAGTCTAAACATGATTTTCAAATTTAATTTTTGAAAAAATAGGGTTGCCCCTTAAAAACGTATTGGTTAAAAGTCAACCGTAATATCACCTCACTAGATTTCAGTTTTGGTGAAATATTCGAAATTTGTATTAATTTTTTTCATTCATATAGGTCTTCCTTCCATCAAAATAGGGTTACCCGGCTGGTAATCTGGAACGCACAGGTTCGAGTCCCGGCCACTTCACATATGTAAGGGAAAAACTGTTCCTACTAATCGACCACTTTCAGAGCTCGGAAAGCCGTGAGAATATTACAAGGACGAGAGACTGCGTGGGAAGTCCTCTCGTGCTCGAGTACGGGAGACTTTGGCATTGGGTATCCACCTATTCATACAGGCATTCCTTCCATGAGCCGACACTCAATTATATATTTCCGAGTTAATGTTAATTATTTTTGTGAAGTAAAATGACAATTTTATGGTGTGTTCCGTTTCTAATTTTTAATTTTTAGTTTTCATACATGCAAAAGCACGAACAACGCACACATATCGTGAAAAACGATCGTTTAACAAAACGAAGTTAACACACAAAACAAAAAACAACTTTTTATTATTTTCCGTATTTTGAGAAACAATGGAAGAACGATGGTAGATTCATCCATCCACCGTCTCTCGGTCCCCTCCATCATGCCCTTTGTCTTTTGATCCGTCACCTCCGTTATTCTTCAAATCATTCAAAATTATCGTTGAAAACTCAAAACTCAAAACACAAATAAACCAAACACTACCTTACTTTCTCGCTCTAAATTCTTGAAAATCTAGTTATCATCAGCTCAGATCCCTATTTTTTAGTCTCTTATCAAATTCAACTAGTATTACGATTTGTTGATTCGTCGCGCTCACTTTACTATAAACTGAAGCAGCTGAACTGTCAATTGAACTTTCCTCTATCTGAATTTAAACTCATGTAACTTGACGATCTCGATCCAAGATTTTTCTCATTCTTATTTGATTTCTTTATTCGATTGCTTTTTATCTTGATTTTAAGCCTAAATCTATAGTTATATAATTGCTAGAATGTTTGATGTGTTATTGGATTCTGGTCGCTGTTAGCATTGGATTCTTAATTCTATAAGTGTTTTGATTCCGATATTGTGTCTAATTCCAATCCTTACAAAATCAATAATTTGTTTTTCTATTTTTGGTGCAGATTTGGATTGGAAAAGGTTGCTTCAGAGTCATAATGGTGGATTACCGCAGCTTGATTGAATTCTGTCGAACTTTTGAACAGCATAAAAACAGACTGAAAACCCAAAATTCATCAACTGTTGACAGAAAATCATTAAATCCTCTATCACACCCTTTTTGTGAACACTCTGCTTTTGCACCAGTTGACTTAGTTTTGCTCTTACTTGTTCTTGGCGCCTTAACGGTCCTAATAATTCCATACTTTAAATTCATGTTCAAAGAAGCTTATGAAGTTTATCCAATGGTTGTGGAGGTAATGTGTGAGGTTGTTGACCATGCTCCAGTTGTGTATTTCGCTGTGCTGGTATTCTTGATTACCACAGTAGTTGCAGTGTGGGAAGTAATTAGTCATCAGGCTAGGAAATGCGGGAATCCTTACTGTAAAGGTTTGAAAAAGGCTGTTGAATTTGATATTCAGTTGGAATCAGAAGAGTGTTTGAAATGTCTACCACCTGTGAAGGATAATGTGTATGGGGTACGTCCATTAGAGTTAGGCGAGGATCATAAGGAATTGGAAGACAAACTTAAGAAGATGGCACCTGTTAACAGGCATACAGTTTTGATTTTTAGGGCACCGTGTGGGTGTCCGGTAGGTAGTATGGAGGTTTGGGAAGCAAAAAAAGTCAGGAGGATTAAGAAATGAAATATAGGTTTTATATTTTCTTGTTTTTGTTACATTTTATAGCTACATCATAGGGAAAAAAAAAACGAACGCTATTGTTCAGTTGATACTGCTACAATTTACTGAATAAAAAAGCATTTGATATTATGAGAATTTTCGTGTACCTGAGATTGTAACCTGTTCCCATATAATATCAAATACTATTACATATTAGATACGCCTTATCTGTGTTGCATTATATATTTGGTCTTTTTGAGAAAGGAAACAACTTATGTTTACCTACTTATTTCAGTACCCTGCATGAATCAGGATTCATACTTTTCCCCTTTAAATCTGCATTTTATAGGCAAGGGAGATGCAATTTTATGGCTACTGGAAGAACAAAACAGTCATAAGTGTCTAAATTGCGTTGTTTGAGTTGTTAATGTAGAAATTTGTTGTGGTTTTCAGTTAATCAAAATTATTTGTATGACTAATGTATACTGTATTGATCTGATTAGTTAAAAGAAAAGATTGTATATTTTTCCTGATTCGTGCTGGTTATCCTGGAGTATAGGCACCAATTTAAAATTCAATCAGCATAGGATATGTTTCCCTATACTTGTATTCACATTTTTCTGATAGTGCAGGGAATACTGACATGTTCACATTTTTCTGCGTATGCTAACCAAGTTATGTATTTTAAACGCTCCTAACATCCATTTTTCTTCCTGCAGTTTCAGATGTGATCATTACCCTTACCCTTGCCCCTAATAGATTGGTTATAACTCATCACATTTGCTAAATAGTTTTTAGTTTCTATGCTATACTGTACTTCAACGTTACACGGGGACTGAAGATTAGAACTCTCATGTTCAACTTGATCTGATGTAGAGAAGCACACCTTTCCGTCTGTAGAGTTCAGAGTCTGTATACATACAAATTTCAACGTGGCTCGCCACGTTGAACTTCATTTTTGAAGGAGAGGATGGTGTATATATAAGGTACATTTTTTGTGTATGTTTCCCATTCCATCTAACGCATCAACATTTTAAGTACTTTCTTAATTAAAAGTTTAATTAGGTCCATAACGCAGTCACTGTATGACTTGCAAAATTTTGAATTAAATACCTGGGAAAATTTACTGGCCTAGCTGTCCAGATCAACTTGGTATTGCCTGTGGTGAGTAAGTTTGTTTTCTTAGTTTGACTGACCGATTAAAACTCGAAGTCTACTTGAAAGGATATAATTCTCTGCACAAGACTATCTTGCTATGCAGCATTGGTCTGGATCATTTGAAAATTTGCTCCTGCTTATATTAGATATCCCGTAAAGCTTGGCTTGCAATCACAAGGGCTAGACCGGTTCCTTCCAAGCCAGCCCTGAATGCTTGAGTAACTGTTCAGCTAATAAATAGTACCAATGGTTGTTTTTTAGTCCCTTCTCTACAGAAGAAAGGAAGTCTATATCAATATTCATCCTTCTCCTGGGGGAAAGTAATTCTTATATGGAAGCCATGCTTCACTTGTTAGGTTAATTCTATAATCCTGGCAATCTGCTTTAGTATTGCCCTGGAGTACTTTTGAAATTGAGTGAATTCAGACCCACAGAGGTATTCCAAGATTTTATCCGCCAACATGAAAGGATATTTCTTCTCTCTGCAATTTCTAGCCAAAAGCAAACAGCTCTATTTGGTAAATAGGAAGCCATGCAAAGATTATTAACGAGAGAATTGTGTATGCATAACGATGAAATGAAGGATGATCCATCAAAAGAAACATGGATGATGCTTCTTGTTTGGCTGCAATTGCAATTTTTGTTAGCTCTTCTCAAAGTTGTACTGAAACTAAAATTGCAACATTCACCCTTATGAGCTGAAGTATGCAGAACACTTTTTATACTTGGATCTTTAGAAAGCTTCCATGCTTCTTACAAGAAAATAGCCACCACAGTTGCACTATTGTGTTAAGATAAACAGTACTGACATTTGGATATGGTTATAATATGTAATTGGGCAGCTATTTCAGAGTTTAATAGTTCTTAGTTTGTTACGATCTTAGTAATACACAGGCGGATACCTATGTGTGGTTGCTCTTCCAACCTTACAATTGAGCTTATACTGAAACTATGATTCATCATCCGTGGACGCGAAGTTATTTGTGCAACTTTGTGTGGTTGCTCTTCGAAACTTACAATCAAACACCACACACAAACAAAAAAATGGAAAGAAAGAAAGAAGAAACACGCATTGGTATAATTTATGGTTTAAGAATTATGCAGTCTGGTAGTGGTATCTCTATTTTAAACTTTTTATTTTCATGATTGCAGAACATGAATCTGGATAGGAAGGATATACCAGTTTTCCTGATCCTGTATGACTACCTAGTACCTACATTGGAATTGGAATATGGGCTCCTCTATTTCTACTTTTATTTTTAGTTCTTCGTTTTATTTTATTTTCTTTCCCTCTTTTTTCTTTTTATTTTCTTCCGTTGTTCTCATTTCTCAAGTCAGGTTTGGTGATCCTATAAAATCTTACCCATTTTCTCATCGAGCTTGGGTTATAAAATAAATCAAATTGATTTTTCGATCAAAAGACATATATATTTTTGGATTCAATCCCTGTTTAATGATAGAAGATATCACAATCATTTTGATTTGGCTGAATTATTTTGTTAGTATGTTGTCTTACTACGGATGTTTTTTTTTTAAAAAAATTCTTCCAGTTGTCAGTTCCCTGATTTGCAGGTATAATATTGGAAGAAAACATGCCGTTCTATATGAGCTTTTACTTTTCTGTTATTGGACTGATTGAGTACAAATCAAACTTTCTTGGTGCAGAATTTCATAATAATGGGCAATAGACAAGGAGAATCTAATAACTTTGTCTGATATACTTCGTAGAGTAGTTGCCATTTAAAATTCGTTCTTCTTCTGCGAATGCGCACTGCAATACGGCAAGTACATATTCGATTAGCTTTTCTTCTTCATATATGCTCTTTACCTTTCATATTCTGTAGATAGACCATGTGTGATATCTATACCCTTTTTTTCCGACCTGCAGCTGAAGTAAAACACGTGTTTCATTTCATGTAAATGCTTCAATTCTTTCATCGTTCTGGTTTATGCATCGTTCTGGTTCTTTCTTTGTTAATAAGATCCAGCTTAGTTATGTAAGGTGCATAGCATACCAGCCTACCAGGTTGAATCATGTACACAATGATGAATTTTCAAAGGGAACGGCTTTTTGGACACACATATTTAACACAAATCTAAAAATTTAAAATTTCAATCGTTGGATCAATTTGTCCTCATGTAAAGAGTGAAAATCAGGGGATAATTCGATATTTGAGAATTTGTGTTTTCCGTTTATGTCAAATTTCTGTGTTTAAGTAGACTTTTTCATTATTAAAACCATAATAATTTATGACTTGTTGACATTCATTTAGCAAATACTGGTTTAAACTGTAAACCAAGGTTTGAGGTTTTGGAAACATCTAGATTTCGGTCGTTTCATTCTGGTCTGAAACCATTCAATATTTTTTTTTTTTTCAGCAAAGCCATTCTAACCGAAGGCCTTTACGATAATTTCTATGAAAAGAAAAGAAACAGTAATTTCGGAGTAGTCCACATAAATCAATACGAAATTACAATTATATCCTCCTGAATTAATTTTTTTTGTATTCTACTCCATTGTCTGACTGCATATAGCAGCGCTCATTTTTCTTCTTCTATCGAGTAGTATAGAAATGAAAAGGTAAATAAATAATTTGTGTTTCAATTGTATAAGCACTCTTAATTTGGAATTTTAACTTTACAAACATGCAATATAATAAAATACATAATAATGTAAAAGAGTCAAACACGGAGCAATATTTGAATATATGTTAGTGTACAAATATTTATAATTAATCAGGATTGTTCATTTATATCTTATTTTTAATTGAAGATACATTCAGTGTCGGCTCAAAGGCTAGACTCAGCAGACGGCCGTCTAGGGTAATCCCCCGACGGAGCAACAGCTGGTAGGCGATGGTCAGTGATGAAGTGTATATTTATATTAATAAGAGTTAATCATGACAATTTATCAAGTGAGTGATGGCTGGAGTGGTTGTGCGTTGCTTCCTCAATTGAGAGGTGAAGGGTTCGATGTTGAGGGCGTTATTTTCTGATGTTTTATTCTGCAAGTAGGGGCAACATTTTCCAGTCCAATGATATTTGTCAGGCTTTTCTGTTTTATGAGAAACAACACATTTTACTAACACTTTATTGTTTTATGACAAACAACACATTTTACTCAACAGTCTGATATGTGTGTTGCCTAGGGCAACCGATAATATTGAGCCGGCCCTGGATACATTACACATCTTGTTTCAATTAACTAAACAAATATGTATATGGTTCTATAAAAAATAGGTAATTAAACTTATTGGAATTTGAACCAAAATTCTAGTTTTACATATGGCATTGATATTTCTAATATTACAAAAGGTTGAAACTGAGTTCTCAAACTGATTGAACGTCCAATTTGTCCATGTTAATCAGGTCACGGACTCATGGTATATTTCTTAAGGGCATTGTTATTCGTACTTCATATTTTGGTTAAAGGATGGCTCAATTTTTATTTTTTTTAAATTTACCAAGGAGAGGACACTAGAATGTAAACCCCTTAAAACTGAATTATAATATGACAAAACTATCCTTAAAGCATTGTTATTGACACTCCAAAAATGGTTAAGGGGGTACAAGGATGAAATTCGGCATGGCTTTACCGCATTTATTCACGGAATTCAGCAGGGTGTGGTTGAGTTTCACCTTTATATTCTAGAAAGGGCCGTTGAAAATGAAAAAAAGACGGGTGTATACCGAATTTTGCTTTCGAACGTGATCCTAACCATTTTTGAAATGTTAGTAACAATTCCTTGAAAAAAAGCGATTTGAAAAAGTAAAGGGTGCTACTATTCATACCCCGGTTTACACTTTCGGCCACTGTGACAACCGCGGGTATCGAACCTCCAACCTCTCGGGAAGCAACACTACGTACTAACCAATGTGCTAAAAGATCTTTGTGTTAACTTTTCGAGATAGGTGTTACAGACTACCCCTCTTAAAGAGCCCAACGTCCTCATTGGCTCATATCACTCACCACCCAGGCATTGTGCATGTAACCCGCATCGGTACCACACCGACTGACATCTGCAGCATTACACACAAAATTCCGGCTGGGTTTAGCCTCTAATACCAAATGAAGTTTTAATAAAGCTTAAATGAATTTAAGTTGAAAGAAAGATTAAATCTTTTGGAATATTTCTTATAATAAAAAAATCATTAAATAATGATTTTAGAAGATTAAAACCAAATAGAGTTTTAATGAATCTTTGATTAGATGAAAATAAGGATAAAGTAATTGAATTTACTAAATTCAATAGGTAACCAAGAATGGAGTCCACAAGTTTTAACTCCATGCGATAGTTAAATCTTTAATCAGATTCAAACGATAAAACGGTAATTAAATTTACCGTAACACATTGGGTTTGGATATGAAGTACCACCAGTTTTACTTCATGGGTTAAATATGTTGGGACTGGGATAATGAAATAAATTATTACTTCGGTAAGACATTAATTTCGACTAGTTGGATAGGGCTTAAGGTAGTTGAAGTTAAGAAAAGATTAAATCTTTTGAAAAGATATCCAAAAGATTATTAAACCATAAAGTTTAAAAGATTTTATCTTTGATAAAATTAATGGGAACATTTCCCAAATAAAAGATCATCGAATTAAAAGAATGTTCTTGATTGGAATGAGACGTTGGTTGTGTTTTCTTTAGCACATGATTTTAAATACGGGAATTATTCGGAAAGACCGGGTTTAACCCATTCTGAATAATCCATATGGCGATTGAAGTTCGACGATGAAGACGGCGATTGAAGACCGGGAAATGTCCAAGTTGGATGGATGATTATTGATATCTTGATTGGGCCGTACACCCAAGACGATGGAATAATTGGTGATCATCCAAACGTACTTGGAGATCAACCGGATATGGTTTCGTTCAGACCTAGAACGGATTTGTAAATGGATTGTGTGTCTGATATTGTATTCCTTTTTACTGTATTTGTTGAACTCTACTAATTGCATATTTCTTTTGGTGGCGGAGAATTTATTCTTTGCTTAACACCATTCTCTAAGACGTATGAGCTTAGAGGTTATATATATATTGGTAGATGATTAATGATATAGTATGGTCTGACAATGTGGCATGCTAAGATGCATATGATCAAGGCTTTTGTTGAAAAGCAGAGCCTTGAGGATGAAGGTCAAAGCATGGCGTCAATTAGCATAACTTTGAGTATATCGTTACTTCGCGAGCCTCACACCCCGGTATGATGGTGAACGGTTTGTTTGATTAGTAGGTTGACCAATATACTTTGTATATACATGGTTTGGGTCAACTGAGCGTTGCTGGGTGTGGTCGCTCCACATTTGGGGATTGGGCAATTGTTTCACCCGAAGCCCATGGGGATAAAACACTAGATTGTTCTTCCAAAGTGCGGTTAGAATGTATTACGGTGTTTTCTCTTGCTGAGACGTAAGCCGTGGAGATACATGACGCGATTTGTCTTTCGAATCAGGAGCCATCATGATGGAAACCCAACTTTTCAATACGAGCTTTACGGTTTCAGTTGTATACTTATATGCTTACATAGTATATTATGCCGCTTACATAGTATATTATGCCACCTAAGATTGATACATTTATTTATTTAATTAGTTCATTTTCAAAAATTCACCGAGGCCACAAATTAACTCCAAAAATCTCCGAAAAATATATTTAGCTATGTTTTGACGATGCGGACATAGGAAAATTAATTTCGTTGAATTCTAAGCCTGTTTGTAAAAAGGCCTTTTTCACAGTCGATTAAATTCAGTAGAAAATTACCAAACGTATTTTATTTTACTGCACTCACAAAATAATTCCAAAAATTATGGAAAAATAAATCAAGCAATAATTTGACATTCGGATTTAATAAAAATAGTTTCGTCAAAAACAAGGGTCGTTTGTAAAATGTCTATTTTCAATAGCTTTATTATTCTTTAAAAATGAAAATTTAAAATTCTGACACATTTTCTTTTAAAATTTCTTAAATAAAAATTTTAAATTGATACCAAAATTCCGGGTTGTTACAGCCACCTTTATAAATTTAATACATATGATTATTTTTTATATTCTTCTGGCCACTATATATTTTACTCCTTCACTTAGTTATTCACCACCGTATTTCTCTTAAAAAACACATACTTCTTTACAATTTCAAACCCTAAACCCTTACAAATGCGGATATTCTTTTATGCTTAATAGAGATGGAAGATGAAGATAAAATGAGATTAGAAATTCTCGATTTTTTTATTTTGTATTATGATATAAAACATGTTGTTAGAGTTTTTTTTAATGGTTAGCGTTTTCCATTGCATTTTTGGATATTTTTTCCTCTTCGTAAGAAATTTCAAGCTTGGAGGACATTAAATTTGATGACATTATAATAGAGAACGACAAGTTATAATAGAGAATGACAATGTAAGTTTTGACCTGTAGGGTTTTTATATGTATAACTTATGTATCTTCTTTTACAGATTGATACATTAATTCTTTTTTTATATATAGTTTGATAGTTGGAGTACGTGAATGATGATAAATTGGACTATAAACATGATGATTGTGATAGTGTGATGCAAGATGTTCTATCAAATGACTCAAAAGACATAAATGTTGATTTGACGAATTATTTCACAACCGATGAAGTACTCATTTATCAAAATTAAAATTGCTAATGTGGATATGGAAATGGATTATTAAATTAAATCAGCTCACAAACGACGAAGTAAGTGAGGAAGGAAGCGTTCGTGTAGAGGAAGGAGCTGGTGGCCTCTGCATTTTTTGGTTATTAATTTAGACGGTGGTCAGAAGAGGGAATTTAAAATATTTGGGGTGCTTTTAGTTTTGGTGGCCAGAAGTGTAAATAGGGGTGTGAATAGTAGCATCCAAAGTAAAATAAAGGTGTTTTCATATACTAATTTTTGTGTTCAGTACACCCCATAACAATGCTAAATATGATCGGAGTGCCCTTAAAATTGAACATCCCTTAACCAAATTTGGAGCGTGAATAACAATGTTTTTTCTTAATTATGCTGCCTTCCAAAAAATTTAAAATACTCGGTAGGTATATTTCATCCAACTTTAAAAAATTCTCTTCCACCTTGGCTGATTGTAATTCTCAATCTTGTTGCTACAAACTGCATTACAGCCATATCTTGAATAACATTCAGGTCTTGCACAAGCTACTAACGATCAATATGCAATTTTTGATCCCCGTTGAAACTGTTTAAGTAAAACTTTTTGCAATTTGGGCCCAAATTACTAGCATCATATGCATAAAGATCGAGACATGGTTTTTTTGAGCATGTATCCTCATCTGAATTTAATTGTGCTTGCCTTAAGCTATATGGTTGGTCAGAATATCTGTGATCTCCATTTTTATCATTTTGAGTTTGATCTGAAAATATGCAAGGGCTTTTTCAGTCGTTGATTTCTTGAATATACTGGTAGATAGCTGGGTTCTGCCTGTAAACTTGCATTTTTATTTGCGTCAAAAGTTAGATTCGCAAGACTTCCATTTGTTACACTTACAATAAGTTCAGAGAATTGAATTTTTGTTTCTTTAAGACTGGGTAAACCAAGATTTTGTTTTTCAAGAGTTCCTTGGGCTTTCTGCAGCAGGGATCGCAAATGTTTTCCTTGAGCTTCCATACAGAGTTGTAAGCATCTATGAACCTACATTAATAGCTCAATGAATAATAGTAGTTTGATTATAATTATGCGATAGCTGATTTTTACAGTTTAGGAATCGATTAACGTGAAACCTATACATATTTTAAAACCGCTTAATGGTCTTATAAGTGAGGAAGTGCAAAAAGTTATATCGATAAAGCGAGGATATGACCGAAGACAACATAGGTGCAAAAGATTTCATTGAATATGAAACCAAATATTTAAAGTTAATGTATTTTTATTTACACATTATTTTTATAGGAAAGCAGATATAGTGTTAGAATATCATGATTTATACGGTCCAAATTTGATGACTGTTTTTAGTCGGCCTTTTGGTCCGATTTCCAAAAGTACACCAGACACGCTCGACTCAACATATTGCGTGACGTTAAAGCTAAAAAATAACCAAGGAAACATGCCTACAAGAAGTCGCACGAGCAGGAGCTTCACAACTCCTCAGAACCATGCAATGATCACATTTTTGTATCCCTCGCATGGGATTTTGAACCCCTATGCTTCGACTCTCTCAAACCTCTCATTCCTCGTATCTCTCTGCCTTGTCCCCAAGTGTTTCGAACCCCGTAGGTTCGACTCCCACTAACTCGAACCCCTTAGGTTCGAACCTCTCACATTCTGCAAACCTCGACTCTCTCTTCTCACTTATTACATAAAGCTTTGGACCCTTGAACCATGTAGCATTTTCTAATCCCTCAGCCACGCAATAATTTTGACTCTCCCCATACAGCGTCCATCGTATCCCAAAGGGGTATGGGCCCGTATCCCTCAGGGGATGCGAACGATTCGTATCCCCTAGGGATACGAAATAACCGTATCTCTAAGGAGATACGTTATTTCGTATCCCAAGGGATATGAGTTTCATATATTGAGATACGAAATTCGTGTCCTATAAGAGGGATACGAGTTTTTGTTACATGCATCAATAGAGAGTCGAAATTACTACATGTAGGCCTCTAGGGGTACGAAAATGCACTGTTATGGCCCCCAGATCCTACCTACTCCCACCTAACCACTCCACTATAAATACCTCCAAACCCACACTTCAAATGGGTTGGATTTTGTTCTGATTTGACATCCCACAAAGCTTCAAGAGACTCATTAATGGCACTCTAACTTTGAGGAAGAAGGAGTATTAAAGTGACTTTTTCCCAATATTCATATATGACACTTATGACTCCAAATTACATGGAAATGCTTGTAATAGAATGCCTAGATGATGTTTATAGCTTGTAATCCATTGTTGTGAATAAAATATCAACAACTCTTTCAAAGTCGATGTAGACCCCTCACGGGAGCGAACCACTATAAATCTACCGTGTCATTTACTGCTTTTCTGTACTTAATTTCCGTACGCGAAACAATATTCTTAAGTAATTAAGAATCTTTGGGTGTGACGACATTTTTTGCCGTCAACATTCTGGTGCTTTCACTTGGAACTTTTAGCCTAACCTCTTTGTCACACAAACCCATCTCGACTTCGACGCATTTCAGGATTCTTCTCTAACCTCCCGCTTAAGTCTGCTTACGATGGTTAAGCGAACAAAGAATTAGATGCTCAACTCTTCCACTACAGCCGAAGCTGGTACTTCTCAACTACCCCAAGTTGCGGAAGACCCAACAGAAATGGAATTCCTTCCTCCTGTGGACCCCGAAGCCCCCGCAACTCAAGCGCATATTTACGTTCTTAATAAGAAGTTTGAAAATACAGCTCTCGAACTCAACCAAGCGTCGAAAAACAACATCAACCTTATGCATCAACTTCAAGACAGTCAACGCATCGTCGCTCAACTTCAGCTTGCTCAGAACAACGCCCGACCATGGAGCAATGTCTCGGAAATCTCTTCTTCCAAATCTCGGGGCCCACATCAAAGAAGGAAGTATAGCCTTAACAACAACGTCGTTGTCCGCTCTAATGCCCATACTAATGGCTACGACAACGGAAATGGAAACGGTGGTAGAACCATTGTCACTTACAACGGGGGAACATATCACCGTGATTGCTCCTGGCTGCTTATCAACGATGAACCGGGTTCGAGTAACCAACCCCTTCCTCAATAGAACCCAGCTATCGCTGCTCAGGACCCCGGGCCCACACTTCCGGCAACCCAATATTCCCAAGTTCCATCGTATTAGGGCGCACACCAACCTGCTCTGCCTCATCAACTATTCCAAAATTAGGTAATCGATGTCGATGACATGGATGAGGATGAGCCCGACATGCATCACAGAAGGCGTCCACGGAACATGACTCCCGAAGTGTGCCGAAACTGGATTCCGCCGGAAGATGTCCATCCATCATATCTCCCCAACATGGTCTGAAGAATCATGAGGGATATGCGGGGCAACGCCAATGGCTCGTGGGAAACCTACTTGAGGTGTAACCCCTTCTCTAGAATTGTACATGAAGCCGAATGGCCCTGAAACTTCAACATGCCATAGATGGCGTTCTATGATGGCACGATTGATCCTTGCGCTTTCCTGAACCATTACGAATGGTGGGTAAACTCCAGTCGGGCCACAAACGCAGTCAAATGCAAGTGCTTCCCAGCTTTCTTATCAGGCACATCTCTGCTTTGGTTCTCTCGCCTCCCACTCCAATCTATCAACACTTTTGGCCAGTTGGCCACGAAGTTGGTTAGGCAGTTCAGAATGCACGTTCCGACTCCAAAGAACGCCCTTACCCTTTCCAACCTTTATTAGGGCCCTGCAGAATCCCTCAAAAGCTACCTCGAGCGATTCAATATCGCCCTCTCGAAGGTCAACGATACTGAATCTCGCACCATACTTTTCCAACTTGCAAAAGGTGTCCTTCCTACCTTCGAGTTTGGAGCCTAGATCGACAGAAAGCAACCTAAGACCCTATAGGCTTTCTACGAAAAAGCTGGACAGTTTCTATGCCAAGAAGAAGTAAGGCGTGATCGATCTTCTCGGGGCAACCACTCCAACAACCCACACGGTAACACCGTCGACCACGGTGTCAAAGGGAAACAGGTCGGAGAATCCTCTGACAAGGGTAAAGGAGCCGCCCCTACAAGCCAAAGCCGAACAACGACAAACAAGGAAGTCGCTACAACAACCAAGCTCTGATGGATCCTAAGAAGCATGACCTCTATCTAGATCACAAGAACTCCGTTGAATCGAGATATGGAGATAATTTATTAGAAACCTGTAATACTCTCCAGTACAAGAATCTTAACACAAGAGAATCCACCGACCATGAGAAAAACTCCAGCAAATACTGCAGATTCCATGACATGCATGGGCACAATACTAACGAATGCCGCCATCTCAAGGATGCAATTGAAAAACTCATCCACGAGAAATGCCTAGAACAGTACGTTTCAAGATTCCTCTCCTCTCGAAGCTACCACGGGCCCTCCAAAGCCCGCACTTTTAGCGTCTGTAAATGCGGCCCCAGAACTGTCCAACCAAAGGACACGTGGCATCGTGATCAATACTATCTGTGGCGGGCCTCACCCCACACATGAAAACTTCTGCAAGATGGAGAAGTATGCCAACTCTATAAAGCATGCCACCTACGAAGCTTGCTCTATTCTGGACGAGTCCGTCCCTGCCAAGCTCCAGAAAACAATGCAGGACGACATCATCTTCCACGAGAGATAATCCACGGGAATCGAGATTCCAACCATCGACCCTCTCGTCATTTCTGCCTAGATAGGACCAACTTTTGTCTGAAGAATCCTTATCGACTCAGGAAGCTCGGTCAACTACATCTTCAAGGCGACCTACAACCAAATGAAACTTGAGGCCAAAGACTTGAATCCTTGTCATGCCATGATTCAAGGTTTCAACGGATCCTCCAATCACCCAGTGGGCTTGGTTGAACTCCCTATTAACACCGTTCTTATCGCGGTTCAGAACTAAGGAGTATTTACGGATGATGACACATGGCGTAACTGACTCAAGTCGTAGAAAGGACACAGGCATAAGCCATTAAATACGACATGAGTCCAAAACGCTCTATTTCACAGCGTTCAAGCCATATCGCAAGAAGCATGACGTGCCATGATGAAACCACGACGTTCTAATCAAGTTGTAAATATGGTTCACGGTCAAGTCGTTATGTTCATGTTGTATGGATCCTGCTACTGAGACCATCTCATGTGATTCATACCGTCAAAGCTCATACCTTTAAAGCGCTGAAGCCAACCACCATAATGAAGCTGTTATGAACGACATGATTCTCACGACATGAGCATGTCCATATTGTTATGTCTATGCCGCTTATTAATCCATGATACTCAATTCGTATGAAGGCTTGAACCGTGATTGCACCATGTCGTTGAGAATAATACCATCATAAACCAACGTGGTGCTTTACAAATGGACACAAGACGCTGGTCCCTTAATATCACAAGCCATGAAATGGAGAAGACTGTGCATACACCTTGAAGCAAGGACACGTGGTGCCATCATGTTGTTTTCCGAAGAATATGGACTGTTTTATAATATGAAGCATGCCATTGCCTTCATATTGCAAGCCACGTGGAGATCACTCATGAAACAAACCGTTGGTCCATACAAGGAGGCCATGCGAGCCATGAGTCAGTGATGGACTCATGACGCATATCATGGATCTAATCCATGTCGTGATATGTGCTAGGCATCCATGCCGTTGGACTAAAACAAAGCTGTACAAGTCTTCATGTTGGAAGGACTTAACACGTGCCCATATGATATAAACCATGTCGTGAATGTTATACGGTGAAATAAGCACCATATGATAACTAAAGGTTAAACGGCATGGTGATAGGCTACTCAAAAGTGAAGCGCCAGCTCGTGTAAAGTCATGTCGCATTATTGAAGCTCACACCATGTCGTTCTTATGAAGAACACATGAAATCATGTTGTTAAGATCAAGACGTTGAAAGCCTCGTACCACAGTATCGTTCTTGTCGCAATTACCTTAATTCATGTCGCATGAACTTCTGAGAACACGCGGCCTTTGTAGTATAAAAGGATAGTGCCATCTGTAAAGGAAAGAAAAGGATGAATTCATTTAGCTTAAATCACTCAAGCCACGTGTCCCAAAAGATAAGCATGGAACGACTCAATACGTGTATATGTTAATCTAACTAATGGAAGTATCGAGCCAGTAGAGTGACATGGCAAAGAAGACAAGCAGGTTGTTCACGTCATGAATAATGGTAGCATGTCGTTCAGATCACTTCCATTTTTTGTTGACAGTTGTCTTCATGTTGGATGAGGGAAACCGAGTGATTAAAGTTGGGTTCATATATATATATATATATATATAACATCCGCCCACACAAATCGTGTCGCATGGCGAGATGAAGTCATGGCGAGATGAAATCATGGCGAAATGGAGTCATGGCGAGTTGAGTTATGGCGAAATTGAGTCATGTCGAAATGGAGTCATGGTGAGATGAAATCATGGAGAAATGGAGTCATGGCGAGTTGAGTCATGGCGAAATTGAGTCATGTCGAAATGGAGTCACGACGAGATGAAGTCATGGTGAGATGAAGTCATGGAGAAATGGAGTCATGGCGAGTTGAGTCATGGCGTTTTTCTGTATAATTACAGAATTGCCACCCGGGCTAAAATCACCTATAAATACCCCTCATAATTCATTTGAGGGGGAAGGGGGACGGAAAAATTGATTCTAAGGAAGAGACTCCGCCAAATTCAAAACTCACTTACAACTTCTTTAATGGCTACCGAAGATCGAACTACTCATCATCAACTTCATGAAGATCAAATTCATGTTAATAATCATTGAAGCTACAAAATAAATCTCTCAAAGGCCACTCATATGAACTCGAATCCTCTCTAACTCTCTCCAAAGCCTAGATTGGATGCTAAATCACAATGAAATCTACGAAGATCATGGAAAAGGAATAAAGCGTACAAGTGATTGAAGATTCATCACAAAGCTAAAAGATCTCTTCATTTTCTACGCCAAAATCAAAAGAAATTAGATTATAAAAAGAGTGAGAAGAGAGTAAAAGAAAGAGATGAATGTTATGAGGGAAAATCCATGTGTTGTAAGCTCAAATATTATAATGAGAATTGATTAAAAGTGGACGTAGATTTGTATTGAATCGAACCACTATAAAAATTCCTTTGTGTTCTTATTTGTTTTTATCCGTTTATTTTGTGACTACGCGGTTCCATATTCTTACCGAATTGAAGAAGTGTAACTTTCACACCTTTGTTGTTTAATCCCAAATTTGGAGCAAACATTTGGCGCCCACTATGGGGCCACGTTCGCACCTCCTACCTCCTCTCGCACTCTCGGAAAGTTGAACGCCTTGCCATTTAAGTCCTAAACTGCTTTCTTCCTCCGAAATAATGGTTAAATCAAAGAAGATCATAAGTAAAGATGTCGGAAATGCCAATAATGTCGCTAATGAAGAAACACCGCTTAATATCCGTTTCGAAGTTGGCGAAAATTCAGAAAGCGGAGCTGGTGTGGCCAGAAATGAATTAAAAATCGCTATTGCCAATGTCAACAACCGAATGGATGCCTCTACCAAAATGATGATGGAGAAACTCGACACCATCCTTAATGCTCGATCAAGTCCAACCCCTCCGAAAGTGCATGTGGATCTCGAGGAGAATGATAAATCGTCCGCTTACGATCATAACCACAACGACAATATGGAAGACGATTATGATTGGACAAATGGTAGGGACGAAGTTAACATAGAAGAATTGAGATCCAAAGCTAAGAGCCATTCCAAAGAGAACGCTCGAAAATCCACTAATCCTATCACAGGGGCACCTCTTCGTCGAGAAGGCAAAGGACCTAAGCTCTCTAATCGAGATCATATGCTTAGACGAACATTTGGTAAAGAGCTCAGCTTCACAGAGCGCCATAGCACCGAAGAATACATTTCAGACATGATAGAACGAGCCATAAAAAAGAATCAAGCTAGCAAGGATGACGAAAGAGAATGGGACTTCTCTCCCGATAGGACTCCATTCACCAAAAGAATCCTTGAAGCAGAATGTCCGAAGAAGTTCAATCCTCCGACTTTGCCTCCGTACAACGGTCTCGTTGATCCGAACTACTTCCTATTCAAATATGAATGGCATACGAGTGCAGCTAAGGCGACCGATGAGATGAGATGCGCATACTTTCCTCTCTACTTAGAAGGTTCCGCATCACTATGGTTCACAAAGCTGCCACCCAAATCCATCGATCGGTTCTCTGACCTGACCAAAAAGTTTAAGGAGCAGTTCCGCTTGTACGCTACGAAAGCCAAGGATGCTATAACGCTTTCAGCAATGAAACATAATCCAGGGGAAACTATCAAAGCCTTCCTCAGTCGATTCAATGTTTCTTTGTCTGGAGTAAGGAACGCGGAACCTCGCATAATCCTCATGTCTCTACTCAGCGCCATAGATGAGAAGAGCGAGTTCAGAAGATGGATAAAAATGAAGGAACCGACTACACTTGACAAGTTTTATAAGAAGGCGGAGGAGTACATGAGAGTGGACAACAATCCTATACCTCTTCAGATCATCGGTGGTAACCAACTTCTTGAGGCTCCCAAAAATGCTGCTACTCAGTGCGATCAAAAGAATATTTAGGGGCAGAAGCGAGCAAATGACAGGAATAACAGCAAAGCTAATAAAAAGTTTCACCTTCTTGACTCGTCTGAGTTAACTCCTCTGAATGACACTCCCGAGAACATCTACCTTGCCACAAAGGACACAGAAGATTACCCAGAGCCTCGGCCAATAAAAATGAATGACCATCTGACTAAATCTAGGAAGTTCTGCCGGTATCATAATCAGCCGGGCCACAACACCAACGAATGTAGGCACCTGAAATCATTAATTGAAGAGTTGATTAGGAAGAACCATCTGCAACAATTTGTGAAGAACTCTCAAGATGCAAATCCTTCTGCATCTCTCCAAGGGCAAGGGGCATCAAATGATCAGTTTGGTCCAAGCAGTGTAGCTTCTGCTCAGATCATTCCAAGGCTGATAATCAACTGACAACCATTGATGATGATGTAATATCTACGGCTCAGAATAAGCGATCATTATCGCCTCTTTGCATTACTTTACTCTTTACTATGTTTTACTTTCTTGTAAAAAGTCTATAATGGTTTACGTACGTTGTACGGAACAAAAGTACTACGAATGAAATGTTGCCTGCTTGTGTAAATCTCTGACCTGCAAAATATATATGAAAAATTTGCCAAAAGACGATTTTCTCATTGCAGGCTATTCCATAGGCGTTTGCTTCCTCAAGATCTGAAGAAATGAGGCAACTCCGATAATACCAACTCAACGGTTGATCAAGGAAGTCCCAATGAATCAAATGGCAAATAGAGCAACAAGCTGTCATGGATCCAAAACCTCATCCCCCAATGGTTCTCAGGAATCCGTAGGCGCGAAACGAAGCGCGGGAGCTTGCTAAAGCAAGACGAAGCATGGGAGTTTGTAAGCGCGGAGCAATGCAGCCTTACCCCAAAGGTTGCAGGAATCCGTAGGCGCGAAACGAAGCGTGGGAGTTCGTAAGCGCGGAGCGATGTAGCCTTAACCCAATGGTTCGCGGGAATCCGTAGGCGCGAAACGAAGCGCGGAAGCTTGCTAAAGCAAGACGAAGCATGGGAGTTCATAAGCGCGGAGCGATGCAGCCTTAACCCAATGGTTCGAGGGAATCCGTAGGCGCGAAACGAAGCGTGGGAGCTTACTAAAGCAAGACAAAGCGTGGGAGTTCGTAAGCGCGGAGCGATGCAGCCTTAACCCAATGGTTCGTGGGAATCCGTAGGCGCGAAATGAAGCGCGGGAGCTTGCTAAAGCAAGATGAAGCGTGGGAGTTCGTAAGCGCGGAGCGATGCATCCTTAACCCAATGGTTCGCAGGTATCCGTAGGCGCGAAACGAAGCGCGGGAGCTTGCTAAAGCAAGATGAAGCATGGGAGTTCGTAAGCGCGGAGCGATGCAGCCCTCACCCAAACCTCGCAAGAGTTCGCATGGCGAAACGATGCGACAACCAGAAATCTTCTCCATAGGAGAAATCAACAACGTTCAGTGAAATCCATCATGTTGATTTAATCGCAAGAAAAAGACAAAACGTTGGATTAAAAGGGCCTCACTAAAACATGGGGTATCCAACGGAATCTTCAATGCCAAAACTGATCAGCATGACAAACAAACATTGAGCAGTGAAATTCTTTGCATAATGAATGCTAACAATGGCCTCCTAAACCGGGGCACCAATAATCAAAGACTTCTCTAAAAAGAAGCAGGGAATAAATCGCAAATACGTACTTCTCAAATAAGAAATATCGTACATCATCATATAAGTCACTGAAACGGTAACGTTTGAAATCCGCAGTAGACTTTAGTCAATTAGTTGATTTTAAGCGTAAACGCAAATTTGAACTAGAATATCGTATTTGTACAAACAGTATTCAGTGAGTTATGAATTGCTAAGTAGAACAATTCTGTGCAGATACTTCATTCAGTTCGAAAATAAAATTCTCTATAAATCATTTTGTAATGATTAAACTAATCTGTTATTGATGTGGGCGATCAATGACAAAGTATAAGTCCATGATTGTGCAAATACTTGTTTTGATTATAGAACAGGTAGCACTGAGCATCTAAATTTGAAGCAAGATTCGCCTTAGCAAACAAAAGGCTATGACTGAATCTCAGCATAAATTTTATTCATTCCCAAGACCGCATTTCTCGCAAGCGAAAAATACAAGCTTCGAGGGGCAAGTGTTAACATCGTTCTTAACGCGGTTCAGAACTAAGGAGGATTTACGGACGATGACATAAGGCGTAACTGACTCAAGTCGTAGAAATGACACAGGCATAAGCCGTTAAATACGACATGAGTCCGAAACGCTCTATTTCACAGCGTTCAAGCCATATCGCAAGAAGCATGACGTGCCATGATGAAACCACGACGTTCTAATCAAGTCGTAAATATGGTTCACGGTCAAGTCGTTATGTTCATGTCGTATGGATCCTGCTACTGAGACCATCTCATGTGATTCATGCCGTCAAAGCTCATACCTTTAAAGCGCTGAAGCCAACCACCATAATGAAGCTGTTATGAACGACATGATTCTAACGACATGAGCATATCCATATTGTTATGTCTATGCTTCTTATTAATCCATGATACTCAAGTCGTATGAAGGCTTGAACCGTGATTGCACCATTTTGTTGAGAATAATATCATCATAAACCAACGTGGTGCTTTACAAATGGAAACAAGACGCTGGTCCCTTAATATCACAAGCCATGAAATGGAAAATACTGTGCATACACCTTGAAGCAAGGACACGTGGTGCCATCATGTTGTTTCCCGAAGAATATGGACTGTTTTATAATATGAATCATGCCATTGCCTTCATACTACAAGCCACATGGAGATCACTCATGCAACAAGCCGTTGGTCCATACAAGGAGGCCATGCGAGCCATGAGTCAGTGATGGACTCATGACGCATATCATGGATCTAACCCATGTCGTGATATGTGCTAGGCATCCATGCCATTGGACTAAAACAAAGCTGTACAAGTCTTCATGTTGGAAGGACTTGACACGTGCCCATATGATATAAACCATGCTGTGAATGTTATACGGTGAAATAAGCACCATATGATAACTAAAGGTTCAACGGCATGGTGATAGGCTACTCAAAAGTGAAGTGCCAGCTCGTGTAAAGTCATGTCGCATTATTGAAGCTCACACCATGTCGTTCTTATGAAGAACACATGAAATCATGCTGTTAAGATCAAGATGTTGAAAGCCTCGTACCACAGTATCGTTCATGTCGCAATTACCTTAATTCATGTCGCATGAACTTCTGAGAACACGTGGCCTTTGTAGTATAAAAGGATAGTTCCATCTGTAAAGGAAAGAAAAGGATGAATTCATTTAGCCTAAATTACTCAAGCCATGTGTCCTAAAAGATAAGCATGGAACGACTCAACCACGTGTATATGTTAATCTAACTAATGGAAGTATCGAGCCAGTAGAGTGACATGGAAAAGAAGAAAAAGCAGGTTGTTCACGTCATGAATAATGGTTACATGTCGTTCGGATCACTTTCATTTGCTGTTGCCAGTTGTCTTCATGTTGGATGAGAGAAACCAAGTGATTAAAGTCAGGTTCATATATATAACATCCGCCCACACAAATCATGTCGCATGGCGAGATGAACTCATGGCGAAATGGAGTCATGGCGAGTTGAGTCATGGCGAAATAGAGTCATGTCGAAATGGAGTCATGACGAGATGAAATCATGGCGAAATGGAGTCATTGCGAGTTGAGTCATGGCGAAATTGAGTCATGTCGAAATGGAGTCATGGCGAGATGAAATCATGGCGAAATGGAGTCATGGCGAGTTGAGTCATGGCGAAATTGAGTCATGTCAAAATTGAGTCATAGCGTTTTTCTGTATAATTACAAAATTGCCCCCGGGCTAAAATCACCTATAAATACCCCTCATAATTCATTTGAGGGGGGGACGGAAAAATTGATTCTAAGGAAGAGACTCCGTCAAATTCAAAACTCACCTACAACTTCTCTAATGGCTACGGAAGATCTAACTACTCATCATCAACTTCATGAAGATCAAATTCATGTTAATGATCATTGAAGCTACAAAATAAATCTCTCAAAGGCCACTCATATGTTCTCGAATCCTCTCTAACTCTCTCCAAAGCCTAGATTGAATGCTAAATCACAATGAAATCTATTAAGATCATGGAAAAGGATCAAAGCGTACAAGTGATTGAAGATTCATCACAAAGCTAAAAGATCTCTTCATTTTCTTCGCCAAAATCAAGTGAAATTAAATAATAAAAAGAGTGAGAAGAGAGTAAAAGAAAGAGATGAATGTCATGAGGGAAAATCCATGTGTTGTAAGCTCAAATATTATAATGAGAATTGATTAAAAGTGGTCGTAGATTTGTATTGAATCGAACCACTATAAAATTCCTTTGTGTTCTTATTTGTTTTTATCCGTTTATTTTGTGACTACGCGGTTCCATATTCTTATCGAATTGAAGAAGTGTAACTCTTACACCTTTGGTGTTTGATCCCAAATTTGGAGCAAACACTCCCTGTAGAACTCAGAGAAGGGGATCGGAGCCGAGTCTAAATCCTCACCTTCGTAGTCATAGATTTCATTTCCCCATACAACGTCTTCTCTGGACGTCCCTTCCTTGCAAAGTTCCGAGTCTGCATGTTACCATGGTCCCTTCTAATGAAATTCCCAACAGAAAACGGGATCGGCACCGTTAAATGTAACCAAGCAACAGCCAGAGGTTGCTACCTCATAAAGTGGAAGAATGCACGCAATATGGACCAAAGGAAAGACTATACCTCCACCTTCATGCGCCAAGACTATCTCCGTATAACAATAAAAGACGTCTGAGTCCTGGCTCAGGCGCTATTGCCATCTTTCCGATGATCTTGATCCAAGGGAGGACGAAAATCCCGATTTCAAAACGGCTACCCTGGTAGAACCAACGATGGACGTTCCGATCAGCCCCGACGACCCGACAAAGGTCTTGAAAGTTGGTTCACAACTCCACCCCGCAATAAAGGAGGAGCTTGTGGAATTCTTAAGGGCCAACCTCGGAATTTTCGCTTGGACCCACTCTGACATGTGTGGCATCGATCCAGGAGTCGCTTGTCATGGGCTCGCTATCAATCCCTTGCAACTTACGGCCAAACAGAAGCGTCAAATCTTGATAATTGAAATATCGACTGCACTCAAAGAGTAGGTGGATAGGCTACTCAATAATAGTTTTATCTGAGAAGCCTTCTACCCTAAGTGGGTCCCCAATCCGGTCTTGGTTGAAAAAGCAAACGATAAGTGGCGAACATGTGTCAACTTCTCCGACTTGAACAAGGCACGCCCTATGTACCACAGGCTTCCAACTCCTGTCCTTCATGGATGCCTACTCAGGCTACAATCATATTCCAATGTACCTCCTAGACCAGGATCATAATTCCTTCATAACTGACCTCAGGATCTACTGCTATCTCGTCATGCCCTTCGGCCTTAAGAACGCTGGAGCCACCTACCAATGACTAGTTAGTCTCATGTTCAAGGACCAGATCAAGAGATCCATGGAGGTATACGTGGACGATATGATCGTGAAAACTAAGGTATCGAACAACCACGTCCAAGACCTCTACGAAATGTTCGGTGTCCTTTGCCAATATGGCATGAAAGTAAATCCCTCGAAATGCTCTTTTGGCATTGCATTGGGAAAATTATTGGGTTTCATTGTCAATTCGCAAGGCATCGAAGCAAATCCAGATAAGATTAAAGTTATCCGGGACATCCAAGCTCCTCGGTGCATCAAAGATGTCCAGAGTTTAAATGGGAAGGTCACTGCCTTAAGTCGATTCATCTCAAATGCTACTGACCAATGCATTCCCTTTTTCGACTTCCTCAGAAAAGGGAAACGCGACTTCATATGGACACCGGAGTGTGTTGTTGCATTCCAGGACCTCCTAAATCACTTAGACCAACCACCTATCTTGTCCGAACCCGTGGATCACGAGGACGTATACATTTATTTAGATGTCTCCATGCATGCAATTAGCTCAGTGCTTGTGCGCATTAAAGACCGTGTTCAACGACCCGTTAACTACAGCAGTAAGAGGTTAACATGAGCGGAAAAGAACTATCCAAAGCTCGAGAAGCTAGCCTTCTTCCGGTTGATTACTTCTTGAAAGCTACGACCTATTTTCAGTCTCACGCCATCAAGGTCCCAGCCGCTACGACAGGTCCTACAGCGACCTAAGGTGTCTGGACGACTCTTGAAGTGGAATATAGAACTAAGCCAGTTCGAGGTCACATTCATTCATCGCCAAGCCATCCTTGGACAAGCCCTCGTTGACTTCATAGTAGAGTTCACCGTTTTGGGAGAGCATCCTCCTGAAGACACAAGACTCTGGACATCCAATGGAAACTGGTCGTGGATGATCCTCCAACAATCAATGTTATGGCGCAGGAGTCGTGCTCGTCACTCCCGAGGAACGCTTGAAATGTTATGCCTTGAAGCTTGACATTCCCGCTACTAACAACGATGCAGAATACGAAGCCTTAATCGTCGGACTCAGAATTGCAATCGAACTTAACATCAAGACTATCTAAATCTACTCTGACTCACTGATCATCGTACGCCTGGTATAGGGAGAGTATCAAGCTAAGGGGAATGACTTGCTCCCTACCTTGCTCGAGTTCCCGAACTACTCACCAACTTTGACCACTACCTCATTACGCACATTCCTCAAGGGAAAAACGAGAAATCTTACCCCTTAGCCAAACAGGCAAGCTCCAGGGATGCATAGCTTATGGGACTTGCCCCAGCCGAAATACTCAACACTCCGAGCATCGATCAGATGCAGACTGATTTATTAGCAATGACAAGGACCAGATCCGAGCCCGAGTCATGGATGATACCAATTAGAAACTACTTGCAGCATGTAATTCTCCCCGAGCGCTACAAAGACAGACGAGCACTCATCCGCAGATCATCTCGCTACATCATCCTAGATGGAGTGCTCTACCGAAGGTGATTCTCTGTTCAATTACTTCGGTGTGTAGCCCGCAACGACGCCGACCGTGTGTTGCTAGATGTACATGAAGGCGACTGCGGTGACCACACTGGGGGCAAACTCTGGCAAAGAAAGTTCTCAAATACGGTTATTTCTGGTCGACACTTGATCAAGACGCCATGGACTATGCCCGCAAGTGCGACAAATGCCAAAGATTTTCAAATATTCCAAGAACCCCGCCTACCAAGCTAACTCAAATGGTCAGTCCTTGGTCGTTCTCCATGTGGGGGATAGATATCATCGGAACTCTTTTTATGACCAGACACAGGGCACGCTATGCCATCTTTGCGGTTGATTACTTCACCAAATGAGTATAAGACGAGGCCCCCGCTACAATCACTACCAAGAAAATGATCAATTTCTTCATCGCAACATCATTATCCGGTATGGGGTCCCCCAAGCTATCATCTCTGACAACGATACCCAATTCGAAGGCGCTGAGTTCAAGACTTTCTGCCAGTCACATAATATTGAAAAGAGATTCTCAGCAGTGGCTCACCCTCAAGCCAATGGGAAGGTCGACACTGTCAATAAAGTGATAAAAGTCATCATCAAGAAGCGTCTGGAAAAATTCGGAGGCTTACGGGTGGGATGAGATCCCTCTGGCCCTATGGGCCTACCAGAACACCCATAAGTCAGCACTGGCCATACTCCATTATCTCTTGCCTATGGATCCGAATCCGTCATTACCATTAGCTAAAGCTTCAATCTCATCAAGTTACTTATTACGATCCAAAGACCAACTAAGACTTAATCCTAGAGTCACTTGACTTGCTCGAAGAAAAAAGGAACGAAACAAAACTTAGAGCTGCCGCTTAATGCCAATGGGTTACCCGCTACTTCAATTCTAAAGTCCGCCTTAAGGATCTCAGTGTCGGTGACCTCATCTTGAAACGGACCTTCCCCACACCAATTGGCTTCAATTCTCGCTGGGAGGGTCCGTACGTCATACAACGAAGGCTCAGAGATAAAACCTTCAAGCTAGCGACCGTCGATGACGCTGAACTCCCGAGGACATGGAACAACAGACATATTCGTCGCTACTTCACATAACTTAGTGTAAATATTTTCCTCTTTCCAATAATTTTTTGTTTTTTTTAAATTCAAGGCATTGTAAAGGTTGTTACTGCCAAAGTTATTAGTAAAGATAGTGTTCAGTTCTCTATGCTCTTGGTGTGTTTATTTTCTACATGATATGTTTGATTGACAATCATAACTAGCTTGCACACACAAACACACAACACCAGATTGACACCCCGAGCACGGGAGCTGGTACCGCCATTCGAGTCTCGAATCAATGATGAGACCAAGTATAAATAACCCTACTCGAGTCTTGAATCAACGACGAGACCGAGTATAAATAACCCCACTCGAGTCTCGAATCAACGACGAGACCGAGTATAAATAACACCACTCAAATCTCGAGTCAACGACGTGACCGAGTATAAATAACACCACTCGAATCTCGAATCATCGATGTGACCGAGTATAAATCATTCCGATCCCAAGGCTCTGGACATGGGGGCAGCCCACCAGCTAAGCAAGTGTGACATCGACCACTCCCGTGGCTTCATCTGACCCACTGGGTCCGGATCCCGGTACCATTTGGCGAATCAACGATGCCCACAAACTCTAACCCAAACGAAACGACGGGAGAGTCTGAAGTACGAATCCATGGTGTCCATGCCATCTCATGACTTTGGACCAACAACCTTCGGGAGTTCCAAGAGAGAGGGCACCTGACCTGGACTCCACGCGACTCGGGACTCCTGACCAAAGGAAAACCCATGGGTGGAGCTTGCGTACGACCTCCGCACGACTGGGGGCATCCCACGGCGGAGTCTCCAATCACGTTTACTTGAGTGTAACAACAAGTACGCTTACGCAAGTACAGGAAACTAGAAAATGTAAGATGAACATTTAAACACTTAAACATAAAATGCGATATAAGAAAAGTTAACCAACACTTTCATTCACATACCAAAAGCAAACTACGTATGAAAATGTTTTTTCTTTCTAATGACAAGGTGTACATGAGAATCACAACATGCCTCCAAAAAACCAAAAGAGAGGGCTGTACTCGTGTACACTATCGTCCTACATAACCAAAATGTTTATGATATCTATAGCAATCACTAAGATTACTCATCCTTCTTCTTTCTTTTTCCCTTTTCTGGACAAATTCGACACTAAGCGGGTCACCACTACCACCAGTTATGGACCTCTTCCTTCCAGAACCGCTCCCGCCTTTCCCTCCTCTGGCCTTTACGAGGGTGATGGACTCATGAGACACAAATCTGTGCTTTCCGCCATCATCCTCGCCGCCTGTGATTATTATGACCTCCCCTGGAGGAATACATTGCAGCGGTTTAGGATTGATATCAGAGGCAAGGGCCAGCGCATCCTCAGTTTCCCTTTGCTCATCTTGGCCTCTGCCTCCGCTTTCTTCCTGACTTCTCTGGCGGCCTTCTGATTGGCTAGTTTCTTAGCCGTGAGTTTCACAATATCATCTGCCTTAAGCTTCTCATAGGTCTCCTCCCCCCTTTGTTTGACATCATCAATGACTTTCTTCTTCCCGGCCTCCTCAGCGACTCTTTCCTTCTCGGCCAATCAGCAACCTCCTTTTTTCTGGCCTCCTCAGCGGCCCTTTCCCTCTCTTCTTTAGCGTCAGCCTTCTTCATTGTCATTGCCGCTGTAGTTTCTTTCTCGGCTTCCTCCCAAGCCTTAACCTTTGCCTTCTTTATGGCAGCCTCACCATGTTTCCTCTTCTCCTCTTGTTCCTCAAACTTCGCCAGCATCTGGGCTTTTTGGCCTCCACTATGTCATGCATTGTTGGCACGCTTGCATCCACGAGCCCCGTCATATGAGTGCTTTGGCCATCCTTAACCTCTCCTTCCTCAAGAAGATTCTTGTAAACATTGGACACCAAGTCCACATCCAAGAACGTATCCAAATGCCCTCCTACATCTTCAAATTGTATTCCCAGTAACCCCAGTCCATATTCAGACGTTTGGGGAAGCATGGGGAGAAAGCTCGGTGTCACCTCTACTCCTAGAGGGGCTGCACAACAAAAAGCGCGACTATTTAGTTTCTGAGGATTTAATGCTCTCATCCTCTTCAGGTATTCACGGTAATGAAAATTTACCTTTAGGAAGGTGTAGCGTAGGTGTGATAGTAAGGGTGCTCACTGTCGCGGTAAAGGTGGATCCCGCCAATCCAAACCCTGGATGTGCACGGTCATACTCAGCTAAGACATGAGCTAGGACTAGGGGACCGCTAGTCATGGCAGATAGTGAAACCGGAGGCTGGTTAGAACTTCCCTCTGCAAATTCTTGGATGACAATCACACCCTTAGTAGGCACAAACTTCCCCTCCCAGCCACACACTTCGCCAATCTCTCCCTCTCTGCATACTCCCACAACAACCTCTTTCCTTCCTCCAGCACCTTGCGCTCAGCCTCAGTCAAGAGCTCCACCATGAGATTGTCTTCGTCCACTGCCACGTGTTGCAACCGAGCCTTAAACGACACCAACCTCTCCCATATCTGGGCTAGCACTCGAGGGTAGTCCCTAACCCATGAGATTCCACGAAACCTCAAAGCCTTGACATACATTCCTCGAATAGCCTCCTCTAGTGATTCCTCCACCGTAGCCTCGGTGTTCTCAATCTCTTCCCTAAGACTATCCACCTCTCTTTATTTCTCAACCTTTAGCCCTTCCAGTGAGCTCTGTACGTCTCTATTGTTGGCCTTTTCCTCCTCTTTCTCCTTCTTAACAACCTTCAGCTGCATCCTTAGCTCATCGTTCTCCCTTTGCAACCATTGAACCCCCTTATTCTCGGTTTTCATCCTCTTATTCTCCAGAACTAAAGCCTCATTGTCCTTTTGGATTTGGTGTAATTTCTCTTTTTTTTTTTTGGATAAGTGAACCTTCACCTCCGTCAACTCAGAGTTTTCCTTCTTCAAATGAGCATTTTTGGTCGACATAGAAGCCATGGTATCTTTAAAGGTTGAAGCAGCATGCTATGAATCCTTCACCAACTTATCATACTTCTCCTCCAGCTCACCTTTTTCATCACCAAAGAGTTAGCGTACAAATACGCTACTTGAATACATAGAAATAGCCGATGTACAAAAGATGTGTCTTACGCAAAGAGTCTTCCCGATTCTGGATAGTCAGCTGCTCGTCCTTGACCTCCTGTTTTAAGTTGGCAATCTGTAACACCCCACCTCCTTTAAGGTCACTCACAAAGGGAATGCCTTAACTTTGATGGAGCTTTTAGTAGACAGAATAGAAAATTTACAAGACAGATAAAGCAGTACTTGAAAAATTTATAACTTTATTACAACAAAAACAGAAATAAGTTTGGTTACATCTTTCCAAATCACAATATCAGAATTCAAGTACAAAATATCGGTCTTGTACAAAAGCCTTCAGAATGCATAGTTTTTAAAGTCATAATCCCCAACATAAACTGGCATGGAAAGATAGAGCCAAAGCCAAGCAATACTTCAAACACTTCAAGCAGATAGAATATGAATCAAGCTCCTACGTTTCCACCCTAAGCACCTAGGGGGGAAACGGAAAGAAAAGAGGCAAAACAAACTAGGTCAGACATTAGTCCGGTGAGTCCAGTGACTTTCAGCATATAAACAGATAATTGTATCATGACATGTAAACAAAACTAGATTAGAGGTAACCGTAACAGAAATAGCAGGTTAACAGAAGAAACAGAATGATATAGGCTAAGCTAAGCTATTCACTTCTCTGCACTAATACTAGTATAACAGAATTATGTGTTACCCTAATATCTAAACCGAAACAGAAACGGAAACAGAATAATCTCTACAGAAATAGAAATGCTAGTAATGGGCCTTTACCACCCGAACAGATAGAAAGTACAGAAACAGAATACTAATAATGGGCCTTTACCACCCAACTAATGGTCCTTTACCACCCCAACAGATAGAAGGTACGGAAACAGAATCGGAGATGAAAACAGAATAATCCTTACGGAAACAGAATGTTAGAATTAGGTGTACACTAGTAATGGGCCTTTACCACCCCAACAGACGGTACCACGCAAAAACAGACAGGTGTTGCCACCCAACAGAAACAGATAGAACTAAGTGTACCCTAAGTCCTACCCCCAAGCGATCGGCTCCCTAATACATAAATACCCTGTGTCGGCCCCACAGCAGGGTGTATCACTCCCTAAAGTGGCAACTTATTGGCCCAGACCTATTTACAGATATCACGGTGTCTTACATCCTCAGAGCAGACCGGATCCATGCACGCACATGACCCGGTTGGAACGCACCATCAACACCCCTCGCTATTATCAGAGTGAACCACTTATAATTAGTTCAGTATGTGTGCCCGAACCCCTACATAGCGTAGGGTCAAAGTTTTGATACCATAAAGGGTTACTGACTAATATGGGTCCCAAACAACAGATGACACAAGTTTTTCCCCTCCTAACCTAGTGTCCCCAGACTAACAGATTTCCGATTAACTTGTTTATAGATTTCAGACAGAGTTCAGGTTACTAGTTCACAGATCAGACAATCAAGTTAATAAGTTCTCAGAATAACGGATCAGATATATAGATTAACAGGATTACATATTGTTTTACCTAACTTTGTTTTGGGCCTACAGGTTTACGAAATGGGTTTGTTAGATTCATCAGACCAATTGTTTTAACCCTATCCACCCAACACGCATTAGGTATCATATTTATCTTAGATTTGCATTAATTAATTATTAATGCACAGACCTCTTACATTAGGTCGGTTGCTTGTGGCCGCTGGATATGCCGGGCGGTTCCGGGCAGACTTCTGCCACAAGCCAGACCTAACCTCGTGTCTAAGCATATTTTAGTTATGCCTACAACCTCTCACATTAGACTGACAGTTTGCAGTCGCTGGTTAAGCCGGTTGGTTCCGAGCAGGCTTCTACCACAAACGGAGTCTAACCTCGTGTCATAGCCACTTTACAGAAAATATCAGACTAATTACGTCTATTTAGCAAATTTAACTTCTTTACAAGTTACGACAGATTATCCAAAGTTCTATTAACATGTTTTGCTCAATTTTTGATCGAGCCTCCAATTTATAATTATTCAGCTTTCAACAGATTAAGCAATTCAACAGATTTAGCAGATAGATTAGGCAACTCAGCAGATTTAGCAAATTCGGCAGATAACAGATTTTAGAAGATTAGGCAATTCAACAGATTAAGCAGATAACAGACTAGCAGATTAGGCAATTCAGCAGATTTAACGGATTAAATTATTTCTAAAAGTTCTATTTACATATCTTGCCTAAATTTACATGCCTAAATCATGGTCATAATTCATAATACGACATATGCCCCAAATTTTAATTAAACTTTGCACAGTACATAATATTTTCTAAAAAGTCCTAAACAATATGACTATGCCAAATTTTAGCCTATGATGCCAAATATCCTAAAATACATATTTAGGCGCATTCACATTAATAGTTAACCTGTTTTAATATAGATCTTTACGCCTAAGTCACATATATCTTTTTTTTTTTCTCTTTTCAAGCCATAGATCGTGATATAAAATATGCCCCAAAAATCTAGACCTTAAATTTTAATCATGTATTGAGTCCTCAAAATCAGATCTTGCATTATAATATGCATTATGTTCCAAATCCCAAATCATATGCTATCATATAATAATTCTTCTTCCAAATCACAGTCTTTTATACATAGTATGCACTGATTCTAGATCTTAATTTACAACCTATGTTCTTTTCTCAAATCAGTCACAGGTCAGTCATGTCCAATTATGCAATACTCATTATTTGTCCCAAAATTAGCGTTCATGCGTTAATCTCTTATGAGATTTGGCACAGGCTCGTAGTAGCCTGGCTGTAGAACAAAAATAAAAAGGAGATACATAATAGTCACAGGAAAACAGATCTGACAGATAAGAATAGGCATAACCTCAGATTCACATTCATAACCATGCCAAGATCATAATAAAAGTTTATATCTAAAAATAACTGTACTCACAAAAAGGGAACGATTCTTGTATTCTGGAATCTGCGTTCTGACACTGAATAGAGATCCTTTGATGTAGACTAGTTGTTCTTTTAATCCTATTCAGTTTGGAAGAAGATGCACTAGATTTATCCTAGGTTTCAACAGAGTAGCGACGCCATTATTTTATTTCTAATTAGAATAGAGGCAGAGTATAGGCAGAATGAAATTGTGTGGAGAGAAAGCTGGGTTTGGGGGTGTTTAAATAGGTTAGAGCTCATGAATCCGGTCATAAAGGCGTCCAGGTGCAGAAAAATGGATCTGTCTACAGATCTGGAAAAGGGGGGGAGGTCGACCCTAGGGTTGACCCTAGTGTCGACCTGTTTAGCCAGATCGACCCCCAGGTCGACCCTAGTGTCGACCTGGGCAGGAATTTTCCCGTCCAGTCTGGGTGTCGGTTTTGAATTTCGAAATTTGAATTTTGGATTCCGGGCTGATTTTTACTGAAACTTCTAAAGGCCATATCATCTTCATACGGAGTCCGATTTACGCAAACTTGGACTCTATTCCAAGCATAATGTCAAGACGAACGCAATGGCGCAACCCATTTCCCTTAATTATTTTGTTACAATATAATTATTCTCTGATTTGTTACTCTTGTGTTCATAGAAAATAAGGGGTGTTACATTCTCCCCTCCTTAAAGGATTTCGTCCCCGAAATCTTCAAGCTAGGAAGAATGTGTCCTACCATCCAATCACCCATCTGCTCAACTAGCATCCACAAGCATCCATTGTCCTTAGAAAACTTCTAACGTTGTATGAACATATGCAAAAGTGTGTGTATATGTTCCTTATCTAATGCAAAGATTAGGTGGTCCACTGATTCAGTTAACCTCCTTAATGCGAATTATGTCAGTGCCATGAGTCCAACATGTATGCAATTTTCCTATTTGGTACATATCATTTATATATGAGTGCACAACCGTTCATTCATATGCAACATCCATATGCTGAGTCAACCATTTTGCATCCATAAATTTTTTTTTTAAAATGCACACACATCCATATGCAGTATGAGAGTGTTTTTGAGCCGATCTAGTGTCTAGTGTGTGTATATGCATCCACGAGCAACCACTAGCAACCACTTGCAACCATCAAACAAAACATGTCTCAAACACATGTTTACACCCATTAGTTTCTACCTAAAGATCGAAGATTCGATCGATATGATACAACTAAGTGACAGAAGTAACTATAATTTAAAACTAAAGCTAGGTTCCCATTAGACATCGGTTTAAGAGAATAACCCCCTAAGTATCAACCCCGAAGATCGAAATCAACATCAGATTAACACTCAGAGAATCGCTCCCATTAAACAAATGCCCAAATGGAAATCTATTTCATGCTTTGAGTAAAAACTCCTATTCTTTTCAGAAATATTCAGATACCTACAGACTACTGATACAGATCAAATTACCAAATGATTCTTAGGAAACTAAGCATGATAAAAACTCAGAATATATGCGTCATAGTCAACTTAGCGCCCAACACAGATTCCCTCAAACCCCAACTTATCACAAACAGATGAGTCGTAACCCTCATGGGGTTTGACACCATAGCGGAACCAGAAACAAGACTAGCATTAAAGTGTAGAGTTTCAATTATAGAATCAAAATTCCAGAATCAGAAAGAGTTTTTAACTCCACAATCAGATAAGGAGATTAATCCCTCTATAGAAAGATTTCCTATTTCTATCCTATCCACGAGCCTCGAGGGTATTCGCCTGTCCTCCAGACGTTGGTCCTGCCCACTGCCCTTGTCCTCGTTTCTTTGGGCAGTCCCTAGTGAAGTGCCCCATTTCTCCACAGTTGAAGCAAGTGCCCTTCCTCTTTCTGCAATCCTTGTTCAGATGGGTCGAGCTTCCACAAGTAAAGCACTTCTTCTCCTTCTTGTCTTCAGACTTCTCATCCTTCTTTTGTGTTTCCTTCTTGGGCGCCGCCTTCTTGTTATGTGGTCCTTCAAGCTTTTCTTCTTTCTTCTCACTCTTGGTTTCCTCTTCATGCATCAATGCCATGTCGACTAATTTCTCGAAGGTAGCCCCTATATGAATGTGGGACATTGCCAATCCATGTAGCGTCTCGTTCAAACCTTTAGCAAACCTTAGTGCCTTCTTATGCGGTGTATTTACCAAATCTAAGCCGAATCTTGCCAACTGATTAAACTTGTTGACGTACTCTCTCACTGATGAATTCCCTTGCTTCAATGCCAAGAACCTCTCTACGTATAGACTCTCTTCCGCTCATGAAAGAAATTTCATCTTGAACCTATGCCTGAAATCCATCCATCTCTCTACCGGACGCTCTCCATTTGTGACCTCCCACCAAAAAGAAGCTTCGTCCTTAAGCAACCATACCGCCAATTGTATCTTCTACCTATCATCCACCTCGAAGATAACAAAAAAATCCTCAGTTTCTTTGAGCCATCTCCTTGCCTCCACGAAGGATTTAGTTCCATTAAAGTTCTTCCCACCCATGGCTCGAAAGTCTCGACATATCTTCGGGAAAGTATTCACACGCGGAGGAGGAGGAGGAGGAGGAGGGGGAACCGCTGCAGCTGGGGGGAGGAGGGACGTTTGTTGGGCCCGCATCATTAGCTCTAGCTTCTGGGTACCTCCTGAACCAGCCAGGTATCGGTACGCCCTCCGGAAGGTTAAGATCCTCAGACATGCTGAAACGAAAGAAAAGGAAAGATTCAAAACAAAGGATAGAAAGATAGGCTATGGCTTTGGGGATTATGTTTTTCAAAATAAACTCTACGTTTGAAAATACTTCCTTTTTAATCCTTTTTGAAAATAGTTTTCAAAACTTTTTATCAAATCTGGTAACCTTCAGCTCTGATACCAAGTGTAACACCCCACCTCCGTTAAGGTCACTCACAAAGGGAATGCCTTAACTTTGATGGAGCATTTTAGTAGACAAAACAGAAAATTTACAAGACAGATAAAGCAGTACTTGAAAACTTTATAACTTTATTACAACAGAAACATAAATAAGTTTGGTTACATCTTTTCAAATCACAATATCAGAATTCAAGTACAAAATATTGGTCTTGTACAATAGCCTTCAGAATGCATAGTTTTTAAAGTCATAATCCCCAACATAAACTGCCATGGAAAGATAGAGCCAAAGCCAAGAAATACTTCAAACACTTCAAGCAGATAGAATATGAATCAAGTTCCTACGTTTCCACCCTAAGCACCTGGGGGGGGGGGGGGGTGGAAAGAAAAGAGGCGAAACAAACTAGGTCAGACATTAGTCTGGTGAGTCCAGTGACTTTCAGCATATAAACTGATAATAGTACCATGACATGTAAAACAAATTGGATTAGAGGTAACCGTAACAGAAATAGCAGGTTAACAGAAGAAACGAAATGATATAGGCTAAGCTAAGCTTTTCACTTCTCTGCACTAATACTAGTATAACAGAATTAGGTGTTACCCTAATATCTAAACCGAAACGGAAACAGAATAATCTCTACAGAAATAGAAATGCTAGTAATGGGCCTTTACCACCCGAATAGACAGAAGGTATAGAAGCTGAATACTAATAATGGGCCTTTACCACCCCAACAGACAGAAGGTACGGGAACAGAATCGGAAATGGAATCAGAGACGGAAACAGAATAATCCTTATGGAAACAGAATGTTAGAATTAGGTGTACACTAGTAATGGGCCTTTACCACCCCAACAGACGGTACCACGCAAAAACAGACATGTGTTGCCATCCAACAGAAACAGACGGTACCAACAGAAACAGACAGAACTAAGTGTACCCTAAGTCCTACCCCCAAGCGATCGGCTCCCTAATACATAAATACCCTATGTCGGCCCCACAGTAGGGTGTATCACTCCCTAAAGTGGCAACCTATTGGCACAGACCTATTTACAGATGTCACAGTGTCTTACATCCTCAAAGCAGACCGGATCCATGCAAGCACATGACCCGGCTGTAACGCACCATCAACACCCCTTGCCATTATCAGAATGAACCGCTTATAATTAGTTCAATAAGCGTGCCTGAACCCCTACATAGCGTGGGGTCAAACTTTTGATACCAGAAAGGGTTACTGACTAATATGGGTCCCAAACAACAGATGACACAAGTTTTTCCCCTCCTAACCTTGTGTCCCTAGACTAACAGATTTCAGATTTACTTGTTTACAGATTTCAGACAGATTTCAGGTTACTAGTTCACAGATCAGACAATCAAGTTAACAAGTTCTCAGACTAACAGATCAGATATACAGATTAACAGGATTATAGATTGTTTTACCTAACTTTGTATTGGGCCTACAGATTTACGAAACGGGTTTATTAGATTCATCAGATCAATTGTTTTATCCCAATCCACCCAACATGCTTTATGTATCATATTTATCTTAGATTTGCATTAATTAATTATTAATGCACAGACCTCTCACATTAGGTCGGTAGCTTGTGGCCGCTGGATATGCCGGGCGGTTCCGGGCAGACTTCTGCCACAAGCCAGATCTAACCTCGTGTCTAAGCATATTTTAGTTATGCCTATGACCTCTCACATTAGACTGACAGTTTGCGGTCGCTGGTTAAGCCGGTTGGTTACGGGCAGGCTTCTACTGCAAACGGAGTCTAACCTCGTGTCATAGCCATTTTATTGAAAATATCAGACTAATTACGTCTATTTAGCAGATTTAACTTCTTTACAAGTTACGATAGATTATCCAAAGTTCTATTAACATGTTTTGCTCAATTTTTGATCGAGCCTCCAATTTATAATTATTCAGCTTTCAACAGATTAAGCAATTCAATAGATTTAGCAGATATATTAGGCAACTCAGCAGATTTAGCAAATCAGGCTGATAACAGATTTTAGGAGATTAGGCAATTCAACAGATTAAGCAGATAACAGACTAGCTGATTAGGCAATTCAGTAGATTTAACGGATTAAGTTATTTCTTAAAGTTCTATTTACATATCTTGCCTAAATTTACATGCCTAAATCATGGTCATAATTCATAATACGACATATGCCCCAAATTTTAATTAAACTTTGCACAGTACAGAATATTCTCTAAAAAGTCCTAAACAATATGAATATGCCAAATTTTAGCCTATGATGCCAAATATCCTAAAATCCATATTTAGGCGCATTCACATTTATAGTTAACCTATTTTAATATAGATCTTTACACCTAAGTCACGTATCTTTTTTTTCCTCTTTTCAAGCCATAGATCATGATGTAAAATATGCCCAAAAAATCTAGACCTTAAATTTTAATCATGTATTAAGTCCTGAAAATCAGATCTTGCATTATAATATGCATTATGTTCCAAATCCCAAATCATATGCTATCTTATAATAATTCTTCATCCAAATCACATTCTTTTATACATAGTATGCACTGATTCTAGATCTTAATTTACAACCTATGTTCTTTTCTCAAATCAGTCACAGGTCAGTCATGTCCAATTATGCAATACTCATTATTTGTCCCAAAATTAGCGTTCATGCGTTAATCTCTTACGAGATTTGGCGCAGGCTCGTAGTAGCCTGGCTATAGAACAGAAAGAAAAAGGAGATACAGAATAGTCACAGAAAAACAGATCTGACAGATAAGAATAGGCATAACCTCAGATTCACATTTACAACCATGCCAAGATCATAATAAAAGTTTATATTTGAAAATAACTGTACTCACAAAAATGGAATGATTCTTATATTCTTGAATCTGTGTTCTGACACTGAATAGCGCTCCTTTGATGTAGACTAGTTGTTCTTTTAATCCTATTCAGTTTGGAAGAAGATGCACTAGATTTATCCTAGGTTTCAACAGAGTAGCGACGCCATTATTTTATTTCTAATTAGAATAGAGGCAGAGTATAGGCAGAATGAAATTGTGTGCAGAGAAAGCTGGTTTTCTGGGTGTTTAAATAGGTTAGAGCTCATGAATCCGGTCAGAAAAGCATCCAGGTGCATAAAAATGGATCTGTCTACAGATCTGGAAAAGAGGGGGGAGGTCGACCCTAGGGTCGACCCTAGTGTCGACCTGTTTAGCCAGGTAGACCCCCAGCTCAACCCTAATGTCGACGTGGGCCCTGGGCGGGAATTTTCCCGCCCAGCCCGGGTGTCTGTTTTGAATTTCGAAATTTGAATTTTGGATTCCGGGCTGATTTTTACTGAAACTTCTGAAGGCCATATCTTCTTCATACGGAGTCCGATTTACGCAAACTTGGACTCTATTCCAAGAAGAATTTCGAAACGAACGCAATGGCGCAACCCGTTTCCCTTAATTATTTTGTTACAATTTAATTATTCTCTGATTTGTTACTCTTATGTTGATAGAAAATATGGGGTGTTACACAATCTCCACATTCTTGTTGAATATAAGCTCCAAGAGATGCCCTGAGTACTTGTAGTACTCATTACATTGATAATATGCAGAGTACACCTGCTGCCACACCATCTCTCTGTCTTACTGCATAATCAGATTAAGATCTGGAAGCCACATGATTTCGTCGAAATAATTCTTGGGGAATTTTTCTTTCAGTATGCTTCCTCTCTTCTATGCTAAGTTCTGGGGCTTCGGGTGGCTTGGGCAGTAGCTCCTTCTTCTTCGAGGATATCTTCTTCTTTCGGCCGACATGTGCCATCTCTTTTCCCTTAGAAGAAACGATGGTGTCATATGCGTAGTATAATGAGTAGCCGTCGAAGAAGGGCACTCAGCGCTGGTGGAAACATTCCTTGTGCCTGTCTCCGATGACTGAGTGTATAAAGGAGGAGACTCAGAACACCGAGATAGTTCTCTGCAATGATACTCGCTGCTTTAATCACGAGAGGATGGGGGCTCGTCACCCAAAGAAGCTTCTCTACTAAAATTCCCAAAAAAGACATTCCTTGAAGGCCGGTAGCTCCCAAACCCATAATCGCGACCTCTACCTCCTCTAGCCATTTCACATGTGAAAGAAACAAATCCAAAGTCAGCATCGATCACCCTATGCATACAAACGATTGTTGCGTCATGCTGTTTTTATGAATGTGTATCCTAAGTGTTCACTCAACAAACCAGATGGCGGTCCACTCGAAGGAGTGATCTTCCCCGCAGCTAGAGCTAATTCCTCCATACTTGTGGCGCTAGGCTAGGGAAACATAACAAGCGGGATTTTATTAAGCTCGTCAAACCGACCCTCTTTCTCAAGTGAGACGGCAGTCTCATAGGGAGTTATTGGAGATTGCGGCCTAGTCGTCGTTCCTCCCCTTGCCTCACCTGCCATAGTCAAGACATGAGCAATCGAACGGGCCATCGTCCCTAGCAACTACCTCCTCGTCACCGTCTCGCCCCCACCAGTTTCCTCCTGAGTCTTTGCAGCCTTGTGCGGCTTAGACCCGACAGGGGACGCTTTCCTTTTCCGGCTCGGAGAGCCTGCTTCTTTCCCAGTCTCACTATGATAAAACAGACTTTTTACAAGGGGCAATGCCCGTTGTAATAGGGTTTTCGCAATGGGCACTGGCAGCCGTTGTATTAGCTCATGTTGTAATTGGTCCCCCCTTTTACGATGGTCATTTCCCATTGTAATAAACCTTTTTACAATGGGCAATGATCATGGTAAAAGGGGACCTATTACAATATGGGCTAATACAACGGCCGCCATTGCCCATTGCGAAAACCCTATTACAAATGTTGAAACTTGGAAAGAGATCTGATCATTGTAATATACAAAATTTGCAAAAAATAAAATATTGAACACGAAATTTAAATAAATATTTATTAAGCTTACGAATAATACATGTACCCATAAAACATAGAGTTCATAACATAAAACAGAATAAAACTTGAATAAGAGTCAAACGGCCCCATTACCTTGCTAGTTGGAAACCAGTCTCGAATGAGGCACTGAGGGGAAGGTTGAGCAGGAAAACTAGGAACACCGTGTAGGCATGCAAAAACCATCTTATGAGAATAATCCGAAACAAAGGCCCAAAAGAATAGAAATGCATGGATCTAAAAAAGACAAAATCAGATTTGAGGGGTGAGCTTTGTGCAGAAACCAGGCGTGGCGAAAACTACAAGATAGGGAGGAGGTTGCGAAATGATGAAGAACGAGATGAAAAAGAGAAGAAATAGGGAAAACAAGGCAAAGAGGGAAATCTGTAGACGAGATATGGTTTTGCATGGTCGAGCAAACGAGAGTGAAGAGAGAAGATAGAGAGTCGTGATGGCGAGCACAAGCGAGAATGTTGGGGATTTTGATAATTTTCTAATTTGGGGATTTCTAATCTAATTGAGGCGGCTGCTTTATTGGATCAGTGAAGAAGACAAGTAAAATGAATTGCTTTGTGTTTTGTTACGATGAATAAAAAAGGGAAGAGCCAAGATTTTGGCGGGATAGCTAAAAATTTCATATTACAGAGACAAAATTTTGACCACCTGGAGCCAAAACATCTTTCAAGCAAAGTTATTTTTTTTATAAAAGCAAAACGAAATCTTATTTATACATGTTAAAGAAATTAGTTATAAAATAAACATTCAAATACATAAGAAATCGTTGATTTACAATGTGATAACCATATCATTCAATTTTACTTTTCTTGAATATTTTCTTAATTTTTATGGATGTTAATTTCATGATAAAAAAGACTGTTGAAAATTGGCATTTATTACAAGTGATAAGTGAAAAGATTATAACAAAAAATTAATATGTATGCATTATTGATTAACATGTATATATTGTTAATTATTAATTTTCAACAATATTTTTAATTATTAGTAGTAATTTTATTAATCGTAAATTATTAATATTTACTGTTAGTTATAAATTATTATATATTTAATATTAATAGCTCGATATAACTTACTAATAATTGGAAAGTAAAATTAAGCCTATTGGTTATAAATTATTATATATTTGATATTAATTACTCGATTTTACTTACAAATAACTAAAAAGTAAAGTTAAGCCTATTGGAATACTGATTATACACAATAACTAGTAATTAGTGAGTATTTAATAATAAACATTAATTATTATAAGTTATAAATGATTAATATAATATTGTTAATGATTAATTATCAAATATTAATAAATAATTTAGTATTATTAATGATTAGTAATTATTATTTAAATATTTAATTAAAGGCAATATTATAAGTCATATAACATAATTGAATGAAATCTAATATGTATACAGTAATATAAAGAAAACATTAGTTAGAACCTTTTTCATAGCTATCTGGGTAGACATTGTAGATAATATTACTTTTGCAATGATGTTATAAATAATATAATATTATTGTCAGTAATTATTATTAATGATTAATTATTAAATACAATATTATTAATGATTAATTATTAAATATTAATAAATAATATTATATTATTAATAATTTGTAATATAATATTATAGTAAATAATTAGTAATATATGAATAATGATTAATTATTAAATAGTACAACATAATCAGTACTAATTAGTAATAATTTTCTGGCCGTTGTAAAATAGACATCTATTACAACGGACATTTTGTGAATTTTGTAAAATTGACATCTATTACAATGGGCCTGAAATGACCGTTATAATAGCACTCTATTACAACATGTAGTTTTTACCCGTTGTAGAAAGAGCATTGTAAAGGATATATATTACAACGGTTTCGAATGAGATCGTTGTAATAGTATTCTATTACAACGGGAATCAAATACCCGTTGTAAAAGGGTGCTATTGTAACACCTCACATTTAATGATAATTTAATAATAAAATAAGAATAACTTAATTAAATATTCGAAATTAAGTAAAATGGATTGTACCCTTTCGTTCGTCTCGGAATTCAGGTTCAGATAGACTCCGAGTTTGCGTTAAACAGATAACGTATGAAGAAGTTATGGACGGTAGAAGTTTGACGAAGAAAGCAGGAAGCAGGCCAGAACAACTGGCGCACTTGGCAAGTGCGCCAAGGTATTTTTGCACTGGCGCACTTGCGAAGTACGCCCGTGTTAATTTTCAACATCCGGACCTATAGGGGTCGACCCCTTCAAGCGGGTGTCGACCCAGGGGTCGATCCCAGTGTCGACCCAGGGGTCGATCCCGGTGTCGATCCCCCTTAGATCTGGGCAGATTCTTTGACGAATCTGGACTGTTTTCTTAATCAAGTTCGAATGCTGAATCAGCGTTGCGTGTACGATAAGATCCTGAAATCCTATAAATAGGCTAGCAGAGACTAGCCAACATTTCATATTTCTGAGACGATGTCTATACTCTGCCATTCTTCTTCCTCCTCAAATCTCTTCAGAAAAATAAGATAATTAGTTTAGAAAAAAATTCTAAATCAAAATCTAGAGGAAAAGAATGAATATTAATAAGAAGGTGTTCATAATCATATTCGAAGTAAGGTAATTTCTTAGATCTGGTCTATTCAATTTTCTTCCTCTTTCTTCCCTTTTTCTTTTAGTAAGAATTGTGGATCCATGGTTGTTAGGTTCTAAATCCAGTTAGCGGAAACAATAGAATGCTAGATCTGGACCAGATTCAGGATTTTGAAGCAAATTAAGTGAGTGGTATTAAGCTACATCATTTTTGATAATGATATATTATCGTTTGACATTCCCTGTTAATCTGTAATGTAAATCTGCTAGAATGATTAAAAGTGTTGAAATGCTAATATGACATGTTGGGATATTAATATGTTGGAAATTCATATGCGGAAACGTTTAATGTGTTGAAATGTTCATATGCTGAAATATAAACTTGTTAAACTATGTGTAGTGATTACTGTTGTTCTAATTTCATGTTAACTTGTGAGATTTATGTACTTGAACCCTTAATTGTAGAAATTGGAATAATTGCATGTTAAATTAGAATAATTACATGATTTGACGACCACATGTTATTTTTAGATGAAATTAATTACATGTTAGGAAGAAAATGTGACATAAAATGGGCTTAATATAACGACATGAAAAATATAGATTATATTAAAAATTTGAAAGAATAGACACGCGTAAATTATATAGAAACTTTATAGTAAATAGAAAATTGTAACCGCGTTTAGGCATGAGGTTAAATTCAATTTATGGTAGAAGTCTGCCCGGAACCGCCCGACAAATCCAGCATCCACAAGTTTTTAATTTAATGTGAGGGGTCTATGCGTATATAAAACATGAAATGGTGCTAAGATACGAGGTTAAGTCAACTTGTGAAGAAGTCTGCTCGGAACCGCCCAACAAATCTAGCATCCACAAGTGGTAAGCTTAATGTGAGAGATCTAGTACATAAGCATATATATATATATATAAATATATGAATATAAAAGTATAGAGATAAATGGCACTAATTGTGATTAATGGAAATAACTAAGTAAATGAATGAAAGTTACAACGGTAAAAGAAGCGAATTAATAGGGAATGAGAATAACCTATTATAATTAATTACATTAATGAGAATGTTATATAATAGTAGACTTTCCTAGGGACAAGTGGAGATTATAACTTAAGTTATAATAAACCAGTAAGAAAATGAGATAACTTATGTAAAGAGATAAGTGATACTTAATTGTAAATTAAGTAATCAGTAAATGGGGAAACCTGAAACCAGTTGTTTGTAATAAGTAGAGAAAAGGGGTAAAATTTAAGAAATGTAAGAAGTTGTACTTAATTATAATTTAAGTAATATACAGACTTGGAAATCTGAAATCTGCTGATAAGAATAACATGTTAAGGCTTGTCCTAGGGAAAAGTGGGAATTATAACATAGGTTATAATAAACGGAAAGGAGACTTATTAGTGAACCTTAGTTAAAAGAACTAAGTTAATAAGTAAACAACGATAAGTTGTAGTGACAGTGTAAGATGGAATTATGATTAAACAGGAAAGAATAAAGCGAACTTATGAAATAAGTTATATTTAATCATAAATAATAAGTGACATGTTAAAATGAAAACTTGAGAATTGAGATATACTTAATTACATATTAAGCAGATTATGTTATTATAACTATGAAATCAAACAAGAATATAAAGGGATTGTGGATTACAGACCTTGGATCATAATCTAGAGAATAGCATGTTGTGGGTATATTAATAGGCTTAAATGGGTTAAGTTATACGAATGAAATTAATAAGCAAGAGGAATTTGGTAATTTGAACAAGAAATCAATGTGAATGGGAATAGCCAAGTTAAATGGAAACCTGATGAGGTAAAGCAAGCACATAAAAGAACATTCAGACATAGGGTCTAATAACATGTTAAAATGAGTTGCTTGGACCAGTCCGAATGTTTGAGGGTGAATAACCCAATGGGGTAGATCATCATGGTGTCATGAGGTATAAGGGAAGCGCACATTCCTATGATTATTTGGTTGACTCCGAAGGACGGGAAGGGGAAGCACACAACTTCTTGAGACGTGGAAGGTGCCCCTGGTAATCCTCTGTGGTGGTGCAGTGTTTGGGCTGTGCTCATAGAGGTTGGGTCTATGCGTAACTACCAGGTGGGTAGCCTTGACTGCAAAAATAGCTTTGCAGTCAAAAAGCTGTGACGAGGTGACACTAGGGTGATTCGGCGATCGCCTCAATTGGGAGGTAGGGTCACAACCAACAAGGATAGTAGATCATCGAGTACATGCCATCGGCAACCAGTGGGATGCGAAAAGACTAGAACTAAACCCAAGACGACATCCACCTTTCACTACCAAGGCACGGTGGTTGAGGGGGGACCCTAACAGAATGTTTGGATTGTTTGTTATGGGAAATTCTCTTAGCTCTTGTAGTCTTTACTAGTTGAGGGAGGGGTCGAGGTGGGGCCATAGCCACTATGAAAAAAAGACCTTAAGGATATCTGTATTTTGAGGCTCTTAAAGGCGAGCTTGTACAGATATGGAAAAGCTCCCGACCGAGTTCTACATTTCGTGCATAGCACTGCCATGGAACTCAGGGCACATTAGAGGTTATGTGCAGTTAAGGCATCAAGTACGATTGACGATATATACGTGAGAAAGTATAGATACATGAATGTCTTCTCTGGGTGGTGTATCATAGGCTCGAGGGCATTACTCTGCGATCTGATTCGATCAAAGGTGGCAATCCATACGCTTACGTAGCATGGAGATGGCGGTTCTATGCGGAACGTAGTGTTGTTATATCGAGGTCCGTACGTCACTCCAATGTAGGATGAGAGGCTGCGTATATTTCTTGGCATTACGGCAGAGAACGTGCGAGTGGGGTACCGTGGGGTGTACCTTGATATTGGGGGTAGCTACATATATACTTTATTAGCTAATCCACTGGGGAGTAAATGGGTACAACGTATGTGTAAGCCTTGAGTGTTGTTAACCCAAGTAACCTAATAAATAAGAAAATGTGATTGAACGGTATATGTAGGGTTATCCAAAATATATCATTTGAATCCAGTCACCAGAACTTGTGTTCTGACCCCCTCCTCATCACATACTCACAGGTTAGACTTATGGTAGAGATATGATAACTTTGGATACTGGTTAGGCAGTATTATATTTTGTGTAAGGCTATATTTTGATTATATTATATTTTATCTATTCCACTGTGAGATATTTTCTGAGCTCTGATATATTTTATATCTCTGTCTTTTTTGTAAGATACTAGAGCAACCAACACGAGTTTCGATGAATTAGAATTTTGAAAAAAATCACTCTGTCAGAATTCAGATTGTTACATCTGGTATCAAGCTTAGTTTTAGGATTCCTATATAGACAGTGAGTGAACGTATTTGTATTTTTTAAAATATAAATATATTATATATATATATACCTAGATCCATAGAGGAATCCACTAAATAGAAAGAGTATAATATGGTAAGAATTGGGATGACCGTTTTGTACACTAAAGGAATGAATATGGAAATTTGAGACCCTTAGGAAATTTGGGTGGGAAGTGTACAATATATTTTGAAATAGAGAAAGGAGGATCCCATATGTTAATATTTCATATTAGTGGGTTTGGCAGTAAAACCTTATAAATTGGAAAAGGTTAAAAAGAGAAAAATGGATCAAGAATATATATAGTTGAGAGAATTGACTTTGTGGGAGTGTCTAGGAAAGCCTAGAAAATTAGAAACCCGCTTTGTGTCTAATCCCATTTCGAAATTTTAAGAACTTGAAATTACAAAAGCTTTTGGGAGATGTTTTATAGTGTTTTCAAGTTTTAATTTTAAAAGTTATAGTTTTAATATATGTAAAGAAGTACATATTGGGTTTTGAAGTAAAATGGGGTATATTCTGTAAATAGTGATTTCTTACGAATTTTTTTTCTAAAATAAAATTCTCTCAGTAAAAGGTGCATATTATAGAGCATGTATAGCTCGCTAATTTTCTTGTTATATTGCATAAAATAATTTTTAATAAAGAATGTTTTGAGGTCTCTATTCTTTTGACATTCATTTTTGATAAATTGTTGTAACAAGAGAATTTTATTGGCTGGATAAAATAAGTTGTGGAAATTAAGAATAGAGTAGATGTTTGCACCTTGCTGTAAGAGACTGAACTGACCTTATAGGCAAGAACTAGTTATAAAACTGATTAAGAAATAGTTGTCCTTATCTACTCCAGTTTTTGTGATTTGAAAAAAAAAATTAATTTACATTTTTTTTAAGGACATGTTTTATGATTTGGCAAAAAGTAAGTTTTCATGAGGAAAATAAAATTTTGACACTTTTTATCTTTGGAAGAAAAATTAATGAAATTGCCAAACCGTGTTTTAAAAAGTATGGAGCAGGTAAGGATTAGTGCCTAGGGAAGGCGGGAAATGTTTTAAGGCTATGAAGTAAGTAGCGGGAATTATCTTGAAATAATGGTAAGTTCCCGTAGAATGTGTAAGCATTGAAAATCCTAGGTGTTGCTTGAAATAACTGTTAGTACACAGCTAGGACTAATGGTGACTACTAGATAGCGAAGGGGAAGTAAGTGTTTAGATCCTATTGCTAATTTTCATATTAGGGGTAAAAACCGTTATTACATTACTATTGGGATCGTTCCGTTATTTGTTCTTGTTGGGTAGTTAGGGTAACACCTAAACTTGTCATGGATCCCGTGGTTTGGACTTTTCGGTCTGAGGAGGGGACATAGTCCGGAGACTCTTGGCCCTTAGTAGTAGCTGTGTGGAGTGTCTGCTTTCCTGTTTTAGTTGAAAGACTGGAAGGCTTATTTGAAAACTAAACTTAGATCAGATGATTAAATAAGCTAAGAAGAGAAATGATACAACTAAAAAGGAAACAACAAAATCAGTTAAAGAAAGACGGAAAATTATGACAAAAGATGAATAAGAGTAAATAAATTCAAGGTAAATGAAAAAGAAAATCAGTAACAAAGAAAATTTTCTTATGTGGGATGTGCTTGAATAGAAAAATAGGGAACCTTTATAAATAGTTACGTTAAATCCATGTATGGTTGGAAATAGGTAAGTAAAAGAAAAACGAAAGATGTGAAATTTTCCGCTTTCCACCTTTTTGTAACTTAAGAAATCGAATTTAAAAAATTAGATTTTTCTGAAATTCAAAAAACAAAGTTGGTTGGTAGGATTTTTGATGCAACAATTGGATGAACTGCGCTCTTGCTCTGCAAGAATGTGGGAAAGTTTGAATGAAAACGTATTTTGATTTTCAAAATATTGCATTCATGTAGAACTACCAGTATATTTAGGATGTGAGCATCATATTTTTAAAGAATTTTTGAAAAATTTGCATACACGTAGGAGGTAACGCTTAGGCATACACGTATTATTATGTTGTATTTCACTTTTCACAAGTGCACATTGTTTGCAAAAATTGGATGCACACATGATTGATGTATATTATGCGAGGGGTTAATTGATTTTTACCCTTATCAAATTTCGGGAACGAAATTTCCTAAGGGTAGGAGAATGTAACACCCTGCATTTTACGACAATTTAATAATAAAATAAGAGTAACTTAATTAAATATTCAGAATTACGTAAAATGGATTGTACCATTGCGTTTGTCTCGGAATTCTGGTTCAGATAGACTTCAAGTTTGTGTAAAATGGATAACATATGAAGAAGTTATGGACGGTAGAAGTTTGACGAAGAAAGCATGAAGTAGGCCAGAACAACTGGCGCACTTGGCAAGTGCGCCAAGGTATTTTGGCACTGGCGCACTTGTGAAGTGTGCCCATGTTAGTTTTCGGTATCCGGACCCATAGGGGTCGACCCCTTCAAGGGGGTGTCGACCCAGGGGCCGACCCCGGTGTCGACCCAGATTCTTTGACGAATCTGAACTGTTTTCTTAACCAAGTTCGAATGATGACTCAGAGCTGCGTGTACGATAAGATCCTGAACACCTATAAATAGGCTAGTAGGGCCTAGCCTAAATCTCATATTTCTGAGACAACGTCTATACTTTGCCATTCTTCTTCCTCCTCAAATCTCTTTAGAAAAATAAGATAATTAGTTTAGAAAAATTATGAATCAAGATCTGGAGGAAAAGAATGAATATTAATAAGAAGGTGTTCAAAATCATATTCGAAGTAAGGTAATTTCTTATATCTGGTCTATTCAATTTTTTTCCTCTTTCTTCCCTTTTTCTTTTAGTAAGAATTATGGATCCATGGTTATTAGGTTCTAAATCCAATTAGGCGAAACCATAGAATGCTAGATCTGGACCAGATTCAGGATTTGGAAGCAAATCAGGTAAGTGGATTTAAGCTGCATCAATTTTGATAATGATATATTATAGTTCGACATTCCCCGTTAATCTGTAATGTAAATCTTCTAAAATGATTAAAAGTGTTGAAATTCTAATATGACATGTTGAGATACTAATATGTTGGAAATTCATATGCTGAAATGTTTAATGTGTTGAAATGTTCGTATGCTGAAATGTAAACTTGTTAAAATATGTGTAGCGATTACTGTTGTTCTAATTTCATGTTAACTTGTGACACTTATGTACTTGAAACCTTAATTGTAGAAATTGGAATAATTACATGTTAAATTAGAATAATTACATGACTTGACGATCATATGTTATTTTGAGATGAAATTAATTACATGTTAGGAAGAACATGTGACATAAAATGGGCTTAATATGACGACATGAAAAATATAGATTATAGTAAAAATTTGAAAGAATGGACATGCCTAAATTATATAGAAAATTTATAATAAATTGGAAAATTGTAACCGCATTTAAGCACGAGGTTAAATTCAACTTGTGGTAGAAGTCTGCCCCGAACCGCCTGGCAAATCCAGCATCAATATATTGTTAATTTAATGTGTGGTGTCTAGTGCGTAAATAAAATATGTAACGGTGCTAAGACACGAGGTTAAGTCAACTTGTGGAAGAAGACTGTCCGGAACCGCCCGGCAAATCCAGCATCCACAAATGGTAGGCTTAATGTGAGAGGTCTAGTACATAAGCATACATATAAATATATAAATATAAAAGGATAGAGATAAATGGCACTAACTGTGATTAATGGAAATGAATAAGGAAATTAATGGAAGTTACAATAGTAAAAGAAGTGAATGAACGGGGAATGATAATAACCTATTAAAATTAATTATAATAATGAGAATGTTATATAATAGGTAGACTTGTCCTAGGGACAAGTGCAGATTATAACTTAGGTTATAATAAACCAATAAGAAAATGAGATAACTTGTGTAATGAGATAAGTGGTACTTAATTGTAAATTAAGTAATCAGTAAATGGGGAAACCTAAAACTAGTTGCTTGTAATAAGTAGAGAAAAGGGGGACAAATTTATGAAATGTAAAAAGTTGTATTTAATTATAAATAAATTAAGTAATATGCAAACTTGGAAATCTGAAATCTGCTGATAAGAATAACATGTTAAGGCTTATCCTAGGGACAGTGGAAATTATAACATAGGTTATAATAAATGGAAAGGAGACTTATTAGTGAACCTTGGTTAAGAGAATTAAGTTAATAAGTAAACAACGATAAGTTGTAGTGACGGTGTAAGATGGAATTATGATTAAATAGGAAAGAATAAGGTAAACTTAGGAAATAAGTTATATTTAATCATAAATAATAAATGACATGTTAAAAAGAAAACTTGTGATTTGAGATATACTTAATTGCATATTAAGTAGAACATGTTATTATAACTACAAAATCAAACAAGAATATATAGGGATTGTGGATTATAGACCTTGGATCACAATCTAGAGAATAACATGTTGTGGGATTATTAATAGGCTTAAATGGGTTAAGTTATATGACTGAAATTATTAAGCAAGAGGAACTTGGTAACTTGAATAAGAAGTCAATGCGAATGGGAATAGCCAAGTTAAATGGAAACCTGATGAGGTAAAGCAAGAGCATAAAAGAATGTTCAACCATAGGGTCTTATAACATATTAAAATGAGGTGCTTGGACCAGTCCGCACGTTTGAGGGTGAATAATCCAACGGGATAGATCATCGTGGTGTCATGAGGTACGAGGGGAGCACACATTCATATGATTATTCGGTCAGCTCCGAAGGACTAGAAGGGGAAGCACGCGGTTTCCTGAGACGTGGAAGGTGCCCCTGGTAGTCCTTTATGGTGGTGCAGTGTTCGGGCTGTGCTCACAGAGGTTAGGTCTGCGCATAACTATCTGGTGACTAGCCTTGATGGAAAAAATAGTTTTGCAGTCAGAAAGATGTGACGAGGTGACACTAGGGTGATTTGGCGATCTCCTCAACAGGGAGGTAAGGTCACAACCAACAAGGATACTAGATCATCGGGTACCCATCATCGGCAGCCAGTGGGATGCGAAAAGACTGGAGCTAAACCCAAGACGCCATCCACCTTTCACTATCGAGGCACGGTGGTTGGGGGGAGATGCCAACAGGATGTTTGGATTGTTTGTTAGGGGAAAGTCGCTTAGCTCTTGTAGTCTTTACTAGTTAAGGGAGGTGTCGAGGTGGGTCCATAGCCACCATGAAAAAAAGACCTGAAGGATATCTGTATTTTGAGGCTCTTAAAGGCGGGCTTGTACAGATATGGAAAAACTCCCGACCGAGTTCTGCGTTTCTTCTACATCCCTGCCATGGAACTCGGTGCGCATTAGAGGTTATGTGCGGTTAAGTCATCAAGTACGATTGACGATACATACATGAGAAAGTCTAGATACATGCATGTCTTCTTTGGGTGGTGTATCGTAGGCTCGAGGGCATTACTCTGCGATTTGATTTGATCAAAGGTGGCAGTCTATATGCTTGCGTAGCATGGCATGGCGGTTCTATGTGGAACATAGCGTTGTTATATAGAGGTTTGTACGTCACACCGACGTAGAATGTGGGACTGCGTATATTTCTTGGCGTTACAGCGGAGACCGTGCGAGTGGGGTACCATGGGGTGTACCTTGATATTAGGAGTTGCTACATATATATTTTATTAGGCTAATCCACTGAGGAGTAAATGAGTATGACATGTGTATAAGCCTTGAGTGATGTTAAACCAAGTAACCTCGTAAATAAGAAAATGTGATTGAATAGTATACGTAGTGTTATCCAAAATGTATAGTTTAAATCAAGTCACCAGAACCTGTGTTCTGACCCCCTCCTTATCACATACTCGCAGGTTAGACTAGTGGCAGAGATATGATAGCTTTGATACTAGTTAGGCAGTATTATAATTTGGGTAAGGCTATATTTTGATTATGTTATATTTTATCCATTCCGCTGTGAGATATTTTCTAAGCTCTGATATATTTTATATCTCTGTCTTTTCTGCGGGATACTAGAGCAACCAACACAAGTTCCAATGGTTATTTTCTCACTCACAAACTAATTGATTTTTAAGTGAATTAAACACTTGAGATTTTGAATGGAATGTTAGGGTGCTCTTGATTTTTTGCTTTGTGTTTGTGCACGTGCACTGTCATTTCATATGACACATATGGATGTATGCTTGACATTCTATGTTCATTTTCCCACCATGAAAGTTCCCTTTTTACTAGAAAACGATTTCGGGTTGAAATGATACATAACCGAACCTCTTTTGTATTGAATCGATTTGGGATGCGGGTTGAAATGATACATACCCGGGATTCGAATATTTTAAAGAACGGATTGAAATGATAAATATCCATATCACTTTACCATAGGATAGAAAATGGTATACAGACGCCGTGGTCAATAAAATAAAATATTTTTAAAATATTTTATCGATTTTATAAGTAGAAAATTTAAAGGAAACTTCTTTATGGCATAAAGAAAAGTTTAGAGGAAATTTTGTTCAAATCATTTCTAAATTGAATTTCACAAATCCATTCATATAATAAATCCCTAAACACTTTTAGTGCTAGCTATGGATCAAAATCCATCTTACATTCACATTGTGAATTTACGGTACTGTATAGAATGTGATGCCATATAAACGGCGTAAGGGTAATGTGGTAATCCCGCATATGCTATTTTCATTATATTTACTTTACTGAATAGACATTACAATACTAGTATACTATTGTATATGTATTAGTTTCGCGGATCCTTAGAGGATGGGAATCCCAAACATCCTTTAAGTTATTATACATTTCAGTGAACACTTCATTTGAGTTAATTACTTATATGAGACTGTTAGTCTTGACTCGAGTATTTTGTTTGTTTTATTCCTTGCAAAATGCCCGAGTCATACCCAGTATTTCAGCTTGTAGATTTATCTGTTATAGCTTGAGATTCGTTGGAGATCCAGCCATCCATCTACCATGTCATTCACAAGTTTTCCCATCGTTGGAAATCCGATGTACCTATATTTGTCATGTACTCTGATATTGTGTAAGTTAAAGATTTTGTAATATTGTTTAAATTTTACTTCCGCTGTGAGATATTCTGTATTCTTCGTCTGCGATTCTATTATGATTTGTATTTTCAACTTCATAAGCAATAACAATCTGTCCTTTTGAATGGTTTGAGTTGGTTTAAGTACCGACTTGAAGCGGTCGAAAAGCTAGGTCGTTGAAGTTGGTATTTGAAAAAAACTCAGTCTGTCGAAATTCAGATTGTTACAGTTGTTTAGGAATCTATTATAATAGTTCAGAATGTGACCGTTGTAATAGCATTCTATTACAACGGGCATCCAGTGCCCATTGTAATATCATTCTATTACAACGGGCAGCCAGTGCCCATTGTAAAATGGACTTTGTAATAGGGTATTTTTGTTGTAGTGCCTCCGTCTTCTTTCCACCACCGGTGACGACCGGTCTAATTATCGCATGATTGGCAGGAAGCAATCCCACACGACGAAGTCGGACCTAATTCAAAACGCTATCGGTAGAGTGAGCCTTGGTCAGGATGGCCAACAAGAACTCGAGATGTTGCTAGTATACAGTTTATGTGGGCGCATCAGGATTCCCTGTCACACAAGAACGAAATTAGTCTTAAGTTATCAAACCCACAAGTTTCAAGCTCAAAATAGGAGGAATGCTTACTTCCTTCCAACCATCTCCTCACAAATCCGGGAGGACAGCACATGAAGATCCATCCATGCTTATACATGGTCAACTTGGGCTACTTCCCATCGAAGAACTTGGTGCTGGCAGAGCTTCCAAAAAGTACCGAGACAACGCAACATTGGCTCTCCTCTTTAACTGAAAAAGATGCCGGGTGTCCTCTCCGGTGGGATCTAAGTGCAGGTACTCTCTGTAGAGAATGTAGGTACCCAAGAGGGAAGCATACGCATTTGGATGAAGCTGCGATGGCGCAAGGCATAAATATTGCAGCATATCCTGAATAAAGTTGTTATCTGGGGCACGCACCTAGACATGCATGCCTGCCTGTTCCAAGCAGTGTACCCTTCCAGCAGTGGATGAGCCCTATCGTCTTTCCCAGGCGTATGAACATCTTTCTGGGAGATGCCAAACCGTATTTCCATGCGCCTCACCGCCGTCTCATCCATTTGTGATGACACCAAATCTGGAGGGTTCTTAAGAATAACCCGCCGCCGATCATGTCTGGTGCCACCAACGTACTTCCCTAAACAATATCTATGTGCTACTCCCATTAATGCTCACCCCCGGTCGGCCCAGGCCTTCCCGGCGCTAGTACCTCTGTCGCTCGATCGGCAGTTGTTGTCCTTTTGGCTGCACCCCACGTTCAGACGCTTTCGGCGAGCCTATCGTTTGAGAAAGAGTGGGTTCTCCGGAGGTCTCAAGCTTGCTGCCGTTTGAGCTAGCATCGCTATTTGAACCCGATGGGGACAGTGAATGCTGCGAAGCCTTGGCTTCCGAAATCTTTCATGTTTTCGATCTTGTATCCATTGCTAACTATACTTTCAAAATAGTGGCATTAGACATTGCATTGTATGACCTGTACCCATTGTGTCGGTGTAAACGAACATGCACATGCAGTGTGGTGCAGTTCCATGCTATTACTGTCATCACCTAGAAGCTTGGGGCGCAACGACGGTCATAAGTCCCGAGACTGTAACCATCATCGCAACCAGCCAACATAACTGGATTCACATCAAGTCACAACTACGTTACGATTAGAATCGATAATACATGTTCAACGGTTCGATAGATCAGTCACCGTCCAATTGTATGCTCTACTCCTATGTTCCAGGCAAAACTGTCAATTAAAGAACTGTTAACATAGGTGTCGGTTTAATCATAAAAACTTTACGGGAACGATGCGAATCCCAAGAAAGGAAATCAGAGATTCGGGGTCTCGGGAAAAGGACACGACACAGAAAAGGGGCTCGAAACCCTCAGGCCAAATAAATTACTTCGCATCCCAATATGGTGTACAAAACTTTTTGTCCTTTTGAGGTACGAAATTTTGTATCCTTAACTAAAGGAATACGTACGAAGTCCACCTCCTCGGACCCCAAGATTTCGTTTCCTCCGATGCACCACTCCGCGCCCCTTCGCCCGATATGAATTCTCGATTCCCCTTCTTCTCCTAACTTGTTCTACATACAACTCCTCCTCTCCCAACTCTACCTCCTCTCCAATCTCGAGCTCGTGTACTCATGATTAGCCCGAACCAGGAACCCAAAAACCGATCTCGACCACCAGTCAAAATTCGATCTCAAGCCTCTTGAGCTCCAATCGCAATCCCAAAAGCATGAGCGACTCCGATCTGTCTCGAGATCCTCATCGAGGTCCATTCGAGCACCATGGCCGAGATTGGAAATGAGTTCAACGTCACGGTTTGAATTTAGACCCCGCCTGTTTTGTCTAAAATCCTTGAGTCCAAGGGGTCAAGTTTGAATTGCGATAAAGTAAAAACGAGAAGAAGAATGGAAAAGAGGAGAGGCGACAAGAATTTATAAGAGAAAAGGAGATATGGGCTTGGCCCAGTGGCGCTTCATATCCCTATAGGGATACGAACTCTCGTATATTAGTGGGATAAGAAATTTCGTATCCCATTGGGACACAAAATTTCGTATCCCCATGTGGGATACGAAATTTAACGTATCCCAATGTGGGGTACGAGCTTCTAAAAATAATAATAATAAATATATATTATGATGTGTAAATGTATATACCACAGATATGATATTTTGCATATGTATATTTGCAAGTGAATGTGTATGCTTATGCATATTACGCACATGAATGTGGGTAACATATATGCAAACTTCTCACACACGATTTTCCGTGTCCTAAAAATCAAACACTAGCAAACATATACTCACATACATTCTCGTTCACGCATACACGTGCTACATTTCTTTTTTTACTTCCCATCGCCTTGCACAAAACCACACGAAAACGCATGAGCGTACACGCGACATCTGATTGACAACAACTCATTTACGTTACAAAGTAAACGTGATTCGACAACTAACGTTTACATTCATGAGCCAACAGGAATTAGACGATTCAATAAAAATAAATCTATCAGCTCAAAGCACATCATGCCAAGATAAGATATAATTTGGGGAGCAAATGATAATCGGCCTTCTGGTCCAGTTCCCAAAAAGTACACTAGACATGCTCGACTCAACATATCGCGTGACGTTAAACCCCAAAGTGTTGCCAAATAACCAAGGAAGTAGGCCTAGAAGAAGTTGCGCAAGAAGGAGCCTCAATACTCCTCATAACCGCGCACCGATCACATTTTCGTATTCCTCGCATGGGATATCTAACCCTTATGCTTCGTCTCTCTTGAACGTCTCGTTCCTCATATCCCCCTTCCTCATGCCCAAGTGTTTTAAACCCCGTAGGTTTGAATCCCACGAACTCGAACCCCTTAGGTTCGAACCCCTCACATTCAGCAAATCCCGACTCCCTCTTCTTCTTCATTACATAAAGCCTTGGAGCCTTGAACCACATAGAATTTTCGGATCCCTCAGCCACGCAGTAATTTCGACTCCCCCATACAACGTCCATCATATCCCTAAGGGGTACGGGCTGTTATCCCTCAGAGGATATGAATGATTCATATCCTTTATGGATATGAAATATTAATATCCTTAAGGATATACGTTATTTCGTATCCCAAGGGATACAAGTTTCGTATCCTTGAGATACGAAATTCGTATCCCATAATAGGGATATGAGTTTGTCACATGCATCAATAGGGAGTTGAAATTACTGCGCGCGGGCCTCTAGGGGTACGAAAATGCACTGTTGTGGTCCCCAAATCCTACCTACTCCCACCTAATCACTTCACTATAAATACACCCAAGCTCACACTTCAAAGGGGTTGTATTTTGGGATGATTTGACATCCCATAAAGCTTTAAGAGGCTCATTAATAGCATCCCTGCTTTGAGGAATAAGGAGCATTAAAGTGAATTTTTCCCAATATTCATATATGACACTTATGACTCCAAATTACATGGAAATGCTTGTAATAAAATGCCTAGATGATGTTTCTAGCTTGTAATCCATTGTTATGAACAAAATGTCAACAACTCTTCCAAAGTGGACGTAGGCCCCTTACGGGACCGAACCACAATAATTCTCCTGTGTCATTTACTGCTTTTTTGTGTTTAATTTCTGTATGCGAAAAAATATTCTTAAGTAATTAAGAATATTTGGGTGTGACGACATTTTTTGCCGTCAACAACTACGATGGAGGAAGTGCAAAAAATTATAGCAGAGATAAAATGAGGAAATGACCGAAAATAACAGAGGTGCAAATGACTTCATTGGATATAAATCAAATACTTAATGTTAATTAATTTTTATTTTCACATTATTTTTATCCAAAAAAACTATACTGTTTAATTTTATGACAAATTGTTATGATTGTCTCGTATGTCGTTAAGGAAGAAATGATGGTTTGAATAAATAGTCTCACATCCTAGAATAAATCGAAGGAATGGAGTACAAATATGGGTTAGTAGATGCGTAACATAAGGAATTCCTTTTGTCACAAGGATGTGTATGTCGACCCATATGCATGGGCCTTATGTTCGAAGAAGGGATGCTTTACAAAATAGTGGTATCAGAAACAAAGGTTACAGACTGGACCATGCAGGCAAGGCAGTGTTCTCAAAAGATACTCGTAGGTACAAGGAGCTTTTATTTTAACGTGAGCGGTAAGATGTAGTATTTTACATGCTCCAACCTTTCAGATTTAACAGAAGAAAACATTGTCCTTTGAATCCCAATTCCGTTTCTACCATCAAATGAATTATGGTAACACAGTTCTCAAAGTTCTACAGTACCAAATAAAATCACTTTCTAGTGCTTTCAAACTGATCTTACTTCTAAGTGTTCATTCAATTTCCTTTGAACCTCCATTTGTATAAGAAGAGCTTCATTTATCTGCATGGATCTTAAATGTAAATTATTGTCAGTTAGATATTTATTATTACCATGCTTAGCCCGTGAGTACAATTTGGGAAGTTCTTTAAAATTCTCTTACTTGTTTTCTTCTATCCCTATGTCTCCATTGGTAGATTCAACTACATTAAATCTAGTATCCGCTGCTGGAATGCATCCTACCAATGCGATGCAAAATAATACGTGCCATAATTTCAACTAGTTTTGAAACTTCAAATGGTAAATTTTTGGTTCATTTCCTTACCATCCTTTATAGGGCTAGCAGTTGGTCGAACTAGAAGATTTTTACCAAGCCTATATTTCTGTATGCAAGAGAGGGAAAAAAACATAATAACACTTTCACTGTAAACTGGAAGGATGAAATGGTCAAATACACATATTCATGAGAAGAATAGTGTTATTCTCCTTAGTCTCTATTCTAGATGTAAATTTTTATATCTTGGTTCAAGTCATTCATGAAGTTGACCTTTTTTATTTTAAATGACACAATTGAGATAACAATGACCAGGCCCTGCCCAAGGGAAGAACAACCATGCTCGTTGTCTAAGTGGATCTCTAAGGGAAAGCAACCCCGTCGTTAATTCACTATTTATATAATATTATTTCCACAAATTTCATTACTATTGCATTGTTTGAAGTGGAATTCTGATATGAACACAGCAAGTCTTAGACGAGGAAGGAGGAGGAGACAAGTCGGAAAAGAGAGGTTAAATGGAGAGTGAGAGAGTTCACAAAATAAATATTCTATATCATTTCATCAAAATAGCATATACATGTATAAATGTATATTCCAACAACTTTAACACGTGGCTTCTAATGCGTGCTACACAACTACTTTTAGCGCCAAATCAAATAACAGAAAAGTAAAATGATTTCCTAGCCACATATTCTAAATAATTATGGCGCCATTTGTGCCACTAATCCAATAGCCTCCTAGGTAGCTTTATCACTCTTTTGGTGATCTTGTGGTGGTTGTTTCGCACAGTCTGTTGACGATATGGTCGTAGCTTGAGAATGACCCAACTTCAAATTATTTGTCACTACGGCATTAATCAACATGGGTTTTCATATGTTGTTGTGCTCATTGCAAATTGGATTTGATGACTTGGAGCAAGTTATTACATGACATAGCCCATTCATGTAGTTCTATAAGTGAGGAAAAGGAGTTAATATAATTTGAGAGGATTGGAGGTGGTCAGCCATATACGACTTGGAAAGGGGAAATGCCGATAGAGGTGTGTTTTATGGTGATGTACCACCACTCGGCCCAAGGAAGTCATTAACCCACTTTGTTGGTGCATCACCTACTACGACATATAAATATGTTTGTAGACAACGATTCACAACTTCTAATTGGCCTTCGGATTGTTGGTGGTAGGCGCTGCTCATCTGCAACTTCGTTCCATGAAGACGGAATTATTCCTCCCAAAACTGGTTCATGAAAAGTCTATACGTACCTGATATGATTAATCATGGAAAGCCATGTAATCTAACATACTCTTGTAAGAAATAAGAAGCAAGTGGTGGTGCAGTGACTGATGGTTGTAGTGCACAGAAATAAACATATTTTGAGAGTCGATTGACGATCACCCAAATTGTTGTTCGACCAATTGATTGTGGAATGAGTGTAATGAAATTCATTGCAATGTCCTCCTATATTCGTGACGGAATCGGTAAGGACTGCAACAGACCATTGTAAGTTGTGTTTTCTCGTTTAGTTTGGAGACAAATCTGGCATTGTCTAACGAAGTTTTGAACAGATGCGGCTAACTTGGGCCAATAAAAATTACTTGTTACACTTGCGATGGTAACTTTAATCCACAAATTACCTCCGATTTTGGAGGCATGCAACTCATTGACAATTTTTTCTTTTAGCTCATCATCATCAGAAACATATAACCGATTTCCCCAAAACAACAAATTATTGCGTAATTGAAATTTAGGGTTTAAGAAAGTAACTGTTGAGAGCTGATTAATGATAGATTGAGCTGCTGTGTCATTTGTTAATGCGGTTTGGATTGCTATGCGCAGAGGGAAGGCTGGACCAGAAACTGCTTGCATGGTGGCGCCAGTGGAGAATCGAGATAACCCATCGACAACTACATTTTGTTTTCCTGAATGGTAATGGATTGTGAAATCAAATCCCGATAATTTGGTAAGCCAATTCCATTGCTCTAGCGTCTGCGATGTTAGCTCCCGAAGACTTTGGTGGTTTGTGAAGATCCAGAAAGTATGACCTAATAAATAGTGTTTTCATATTTTTATGGAAGAAGTTATTGCGAACATCTCTCTCGAATAAGCGGATTATTTTTGAAGGGGACGAGGTAGTTTGAGGCTGAAGAAAGCGATTGGATGGTCGGCTTGGGAGAGCACCGCACCTATGGCGGTTGTTGGAGCATCGATAGTGACGACTAATGTTTGGTTGAAATTGGGGAGGGATAGGATGGATGTATGATTAACAGCGGATTTCAACTTTTCGAAGGCTGATTGGGCTACTGGGCTCTATGAAAATTTACTTTGTTTTAATAAATCGGTTATTCGACTTGCGATGGATGCATATATTTTTATGAATCAGCGATATAACCGGTGAGGCCCAAGAACCCGCGAACTAGCATTACTGAATTTGGTGTTTGCCAGGTGACCATCGCTACAATTTTTGATGGGTCCACGCGGACTCCCTTGCCTGAAATGATGTGTCCCAAACACTCAAGTTTAGTGAGACCAAAAATGCATTTGTTTAAGTTGTCGAAAAATTGATGTTGGTCTAGAATGTGAAGGGTCTTGTGGACGTGATCTAGGTGATCTTTCCAAGAAGTGCTATACATTGAGAATGTCATCAAAGAAAACGAGTATGAAATTTCTCAAGTCTAGTCGAAATATATTTTATTCATTGTTGCTTGGAAAGTGGATGGTGCATTAGTTTGGTCGAATGGCATGACCAAGAATTCATAATGGCCTTTGTGAGTACAAAAAAGAGGTTTTTAGGATGTCGGGTAGGTGGATGCGAATTTGGAAGTAGCCACTTCAAAGATCTAGTTTGAAAAAAAAAAATATCACCACAGAGTTCATCTAATAATTCATAGACGGTTAGGATAAGGAATCTATCTTTAATAGTAATTGCGTTAAGTGCGCAATAATCAAAGCAAAATCGCCATAAACCGTCTTTTTTTAACCAAAATAACGGAAGAAGAAAATGGACTGGTTGAAGGTTGCATGATGTTATAATTGATCATTTCATATATTTGTTTTTCTATTTCATTTTTTTGGAAATATGGATATCTATATGGTTTGGTGTTTATTGGATCGACATTGGGGTTGAGGTTAATGTGGTGGTTAAGGGTTTAGTAAGGTGGATGTTCCGTTGGTGGTGAAGATATATGTTTAAATGAGTTTAGTATCGTGTGAAGTTGAGGGTAATCATGGTTTATTTGGTCGTGGGGTCTTGGGCCAATGGTTGTGTGAAGTTGCAGATAGAGGAAATTGGAAATTGAGGAGGTGGCTTCCAGAACGTTTTAACTAGTGTAGGGATATTGGGGATGGGTCGATTGTTCGGCCCAGTCCAGTCAAGCAAATGGGCTCGATATTAAAATATAATAGCATGGTTAATTTGCGAAATCAATCGTGATTTGGCCTAACTGCTCCAACCTTTGTATGCCACAGACGACATTGGAGCCCATAATCTTGATTAAGTGAAAATTGATTAAGAATTTAGGCAAATTCTATTTCAACCCACAAATTTACTTAGTAGCCCCCCATTTCATCAAAAAAAAAATGATGACCAAAATACCTTTTTTCTGGTATATTTTTTCTCCCAATTTTTTGAACACCTCGTAATTGTACTACGTGGTTTCTCGGTGTACCTCGTAGTAATCCTACGTGGTCCATGAACGAACCACGGAGATCATCTATGTGGTGCTTTGATGAACTACGTAGGACAACTACGAGGTACACCGAAAAACCACGTAGTCCCCCTACATGGAAGGGTATTTTTGGTTTTTTATTTAAAAAACGGGGGGCTACTAACTAAATTTGGGGGTATACCGATTATTTCATGATTTGGGGGGCTACTAACTAAATTTGTGGGTTAAAATAGAATTTGCCAAGAATTTATTCCCCTGTAGGGCTGTCAACGGATACTTTTGGATACGGATAGTGCCATATCCGTATCCGCATCCGAAACCATTTTCGGATATCGGATATCCGCATCCGCGGATACGGACGGATATCGGATAATTATCCGCTCCGCCGACGTTCGATAAATCAATGAACATAAATGATTTTTTTAGCTTAATATTAAGCTATTTCAACCTAATTGATTACTAAAGTGCTAAAAATAAATAAATATGATGATAATATATAATTTTGAGCAATTAACATGCGCTTAATAGATTTTTAATTTTGCAAATTAATAAATTAGTATATTTAATTATGTTAAAATACATATAATTTAAGCTATAATCGGGAAAAATAGCGGACGGATAATTTTTGGATGCGGATATGGCTATATCCGCATCCGCTTTCCCGGATATCGGATATTTATACGCTTTTCGGATACGGATGCGGACAGATTTCAGATTTTTCGGGTATCCATTGACAGCCCTATTCCCCTGGATATCCATCGAAATAATTTTGCAGCATCACGAACTTATTAATTTCTCACCATTGCTGACCATTACTTCAAAAGAGCTTTTACTGTTTATATCCAACCTCAAGAACTTCGCTGTTTTAGGGTGTAAGTAGTTGTGAGTGGAACCCGAATCTACCAATATTTAAATTGGGTTGTCATTAACGAAGGCTAGAAGTTGAATTGCTCGTTGATGCGAGGATCCTGTCAATCCATGAAAAGAAATTTCCTGTGGTGATTCGCCAGTGGCTCCGATGGTGTTGGTTGGTTCGGTTGTGGTAGGCGGTTCAGTGTCGCTTTGATCGGATGGTTTGGTTTCATCTCAGTTGATATCGGGAAGGATCATTAGGATATGTGTTGGTTTACATCGATGGCCAAAATGATACTTTTCATTGCAGTTAAAACAAAGATCATGCTATTTGCGATTATTCATCTCTTATTTGGTGAGTTGTTTAATGGGTATAGGTTGTTTGGGTGTTTGAGGATGAGTTGTTTGATGAAATAGTTGAGTGAAATTTTGGATATGTGAAGGTTTGGAAAAGTGTTGGTTGGTTTTAGTCAATGGATATTTGGGTTGGTCGGTGTATTTTTATTTGATCAATCGGGCGGTGTCGATAGCATCAGATATGGAGGAGGGTTTGAGAAGTAAGAGTTCATTTTGGATATGGGATTTTAAACCAGATATGAAACATTAGAATAGAATCAGGGCTTAAAGTGGTAATACAGTTTCAGAGTGTCTCAAAGGTGGCTTGATATTTGTCTACCATGGTAAGGTTCTTTAGCCTTAGGAGGGTAGCTTGTGGATTTAAAAACGTGGGTTGTCTGAATCGCTGCTCCACTGCTTTTTCTAAATCGGGCCAAGATGAAAGATGTTTATTGCAATGCATCCACTGAAACCAGGTTAGTGCCTGTCCTTCCATATGAAAGCTTGCTAGTTCAACAAGTTGTTCTTCTGGTGTTGAGTAATAGATGAAGTAACGGTCTGCTTGCAATATCCGATCAGGGGGACTGGTGCCATCGAATGATATTAACGTGATTTACGGCTATCGGTTTTGGTTTGGTGTTGATAGTAATGGTGGTTGTCGAGTGGTTAGGGGTTGGTTATTTCTTGTGGAGGTTTGGTTGCTTAGGGAAAGGGGTGTATGAGTGTCAAACTTGTGAGTTAGGTCAAGCATGGATTTGGTTAGTGATTTTATGGCTATTTTGATGTCGATGATGTCGGCATTTTGAGATTCGAGAAGGGAGCTATGGCTGGATTGGGTGGATTGAATTGCGACAATGGTTTTAGGTAGTTGTTGAGTTGTTGGACGGCCTCTTCTAGTCGAGTCATGGATCAATGGCATTGAATATTTAAGAGGAAAGAGGAGATCACTGGTGAAAGCACCAAAATAATATGAACACAGCAAGTTTTAGATGAGAAAGGAGGAAGAACTAGGGAAGGAGGAGAAACCAAGTTGGAAAAGAGAGGTTAAAGGGAGAGAGAGTTCGCAAAATAAATTTTCTATATCATTTCATCAAAATAACAAATACATATATAGTTGTATATTCCAACAACTTTAACATGTGGCTACTAGATGCGTGCTACAAAACAACCTTTAGCGCCAAATCAAATAACAGAAAAATAAAAAGATTTCCTAGCTGCATATTGTAAATAATTGCGGCACCATTTTGTGCCACTAATCCAATAGCCTCATAGGTAGCTTTATCGCTCTTTTGGGACATGTAGTAACTTCCTATGCATCATCAATATGAGCCTCAACCTGTGTATTTTTATCAGTAGCGTGTGCATCATATTCCACCTAGTTTTAACCTTTTTTTTAACTTTTAACCTCCGACATCGAATATTAAAAAGTATTTTAACTAGGTAAGTGTTCTTCCAGTTATACTTTATCACATTGATGGTCATCTAGCTTGGTTTTTATTTTAAGTATAAGTGTTTTTTTGGCCAGTCCATCGTGTTCTTGGATCCTTTCATGGTTGGACTTGTAGTGAAGTAGAAATTTGTTGCATATTTTAATTTTTTCTTAATTCTTCAGGGGTTTTAATATTAGCTGAAGAAGCAAGAAGAAATAATTAGACTTATCTGTTCTTTCTTTATCATTGTACTTTGACACTAAAACTTCCAGATAGACATTTTGAAAAACTAGCCCCAACAATTTGGAATTCAGACCCATCTTCTTTCTTTTCCATTGTAATTTAAAATTAAATCTTAATTGGCAATTAAAATCCTGCAATCTAATGCTTCTTCATGGGAGGGGAAAATTTCCTCCCAAGCTGAAGAGCATCAAACATATAAACATAGTTTTCATTTTGATTTCGAAGATTCTAAATAATATGAATCTGTTAAGGAAGAAATTGAAGAATCAGATGATCTGAAGGTCGCATTCCATTAGCAAGTTATCAAATTAGTTGGTTATTAACGATTTAGTGCTTTAGGCTGCACCTCAAATTTTTCTACGATATGCTACAAAATTAACCCCTCGAAATTGCGCACATATCATTTTTATCCTTCATGTTTCCATTTTTACGACCATTCATCCAGGGTACAACCTGCTAGGTAGAGTCGTCCTGGCAATGGATAATTCTTGGGTAGCTTGGGATTGTAATTCTTGGCTCTCTCATAACACATGCAAGCTTAGAAGATACACATATGACACATGCATCAATGTATAATACACAACCATGTGTATACAAGCACATGGGCAGTGGAGAAATAATTGTTTTATACCTGCAATGACTTTTAAGGTGATATAGTGTTAGACCTGGAATGCCCATGAGCCTCCTGACTGTTTTTGGAACATCCTCTGCACATGAACACTAGTTTTAGCTTATATACGTCACTTTATTTTTTACGCTCCTATTTCTTTTTTTTTTCAACATAAAAAATTCATGTGGTAACTTTGATACTTGCTTTCTGGTCCACCAAGACAATTCACTACTTCGATAAAGAGCTCATGCAGTTCTACCATCCATTTTAACCTTGGCTTAGCATTAGTTGACGACATAACCCCCGATTTGCAATGCATATTACCTCCTTATAAGAATGATTTTCCCTGAAAATTCAGCTATATAAGAAATGATGTCATTCATTACCCTGTATACAAATGGAAAATTAGTATACATTTTGGATTCATGCTTGAATTGTGTTTGTTTGTTTCTTTTCTTACCTTACCCGCAAGAACTGTATATCTTGTTGTACTTGATATGTTCATTCTTTGTGATATGCACCCTGCTGCATTTATGTGACAGTAAGGAATATGTTTAACCTTCAATATTACGGGTTCTCACATCCTCTTCTATTCTATCGGTTCACATGCTAATATTTCACATGTGGTCAAGTATTGATTCTTCATCTTTCATTCATTTTTTTGTTATTGTAATGCTCTGAAAATTTTGACTATTTAAATAATTAATTTAGTTGAATTTATAAATTAGATGAATTGAATTTGAATTTACTTTGAATAATAAAATAGTTGTTTAGAATTTTAAAATATAACTGTAACGACCCGCATTCTACGCACCGAAGGATCGTAGAACATTCATTTCTTTCACATACTAAGTCGTATGGTCATGTAACTTTGGGAGACGACTATTGAGGTCATTTTCCATATTCATGATTTTTTCCGATTTTTAAATGACCGTTTTGCCCCTAGCTGATTTTGTTTCGGCCATAACTTTTGATTGGAAAGGATTTTTGACCTGAGTCCTCTTCCATTGGATCCAGATGATGGTTTACCTTTTCGTAGAGTGGTTACATTAGCCAAACAGACTCACCGTTTGGGAGATATGGCTGAAACAAATTTCAGACGGTAAAAAACAGCTTAACCGGGCCTAATTTGGGTGATTAGTGAGTGGGTCCAGAACCCATTTCGGGATTAGGGTTATGGGGAGGCTGATTGGGTTAGGAAATTCAGTTTCTATCATTTTCCAGCCGCCACTTTTTGGTCCTTCAAGTTTATCCATGGCCTCCACTTTCTAAAACACCCCAAATCACCTCCTAATAGCTAATTAAGCCAAATCTACACTAAATCAAAGAGGATTAGCACAAGAATCGAGCTAGAACTGCTGTATAGCTTTGGAAACAGCGCCAAATAGAGAATCATTTCAGATTTGGTAATTTGTTTGTGGCTAAGGTGAGTGATTTGCATAGTTCCTCACTAATTATGGTTAGTTAAGAGTAATTAGTGATAATTAGCGAATTTATACATGATAAAAATCTAGAAAAATATTTATAAATTTTGAAATATTATTTTAGATCTTTGTTAGAAGTTTGGGTTGGTTTGGTTAAGTTTTACTAATCCTATCATTAGTTTTGCTTAAACATGCTTAAGGGAAAATATGGGATTTTGGCTATGTTTGATCCGTTTTAACCTATCAAATTGTCGTTTTGGTGTTAGCGGTCAGTTCTATATGTTGATATGACTGTATGATATATTTTGTGATTGATTAGAAAAGTTAGATTAGTCAAAAACGCCGAGGAATGGCGTAAAACAGTCGTTGGAAGAGTTGTAGAAAAATTGTGCAGAACCGGATCGGATCGCCCCAACCCCAACCCGACCCGATCATGAGACCCCTTCACGAGCTGACCCTACTCCATGAGCTGCTCCACGTTGAAGGCCATGAACCAGAAGACCGCGACTCGATCCGAAGGAGGGATCACGACCCGAACCGATGTAGCACCACGACCTGATGCTTTGGAGCATGCGCGACCCGAACCCAGTGGGTGCTCACGATCCGAACCGAAGGAGGCATGGGTGAACTGATCTGAAGCATGGTGGTTATCACGAACCGATCCAGCTTGGGCACCACGACCCGATCCGACAAGGGGAGCACGAACCGACCAGAAGGAGGCTGATGACTACGGACTGAACAAGGGGAAGAGAATCGATCCGAAAGGAAGTTTGTTTTTGAACCAGATGAAGACCGATCCGGAGAAGACCACAAACCCGAGATGCAAAGGTATTCCAAATGAGAAGTAGAACTCAGGGTCCAGATGGGAACCAACGAGTCGACTTCATGAGTTGGGATTTGCTGCGGGACGTGTGCTAAGGGGTTGTCGATGTCAATGACTTTGGATCACTATGTGTAGGCGGTACATGAACGGATTCAGGACCACAGTGGTCTAGGTACGACTAATGGGCTATGGACCAATGAAGCGAAGTTATTTGTAAAGATTTAGTCATGACTCCGTAGGGTAAGGTTGGTAGTAGCAGTAGTCGTACAAGTCGAACTCCGTCACTACTTCGATGGGTCTAATGGTTGAGAGTGGTGGACATCGTATGCTTTACGCACTGAATGAGAGACGTGAGGATGGTTGCCATGTTTGATTTATTTTCCATCACTATGACATGCACACCCCCACCCCCGTATTCTTTATACCATGTGTTAGTGGCACCTTAGAGCATTGTACAGTATGTAGTGCTAACTCTTTGGTTGCAGGTCCAGGTTCATGTATGGTTTAGTATAGCTATTATTGTTTTGTTTTCCTGCTTATCGCTCATACCAGACTTTTGTATGACCCAGAGTTTTATGTCTCTTCTAATTACTCTGGGTGCTCTCACGAGCAGACTAGAGATAGGTTAGCTGGTGATGCACGAGTAGCTGTACCGGAGACGAGCAGGAGGCTTCCACGTATGATATATATAGATATTCTCCATGTGTCGCTGCTGGTCACTACTTTGGGAATTAGTAATGCACCCTTCCTTTCTTTTTCTTTTGAGACGGTTTTAAAGTTGTAATAATGATGATGTGGAATGTAAGCTGTATTTGGATTTTCCGCTGCCATGATGTTTAGTTTCAGCTTATGCACTGTCTCACCTGTTTTATGTCAAGTATGTTATTATTATATTTTATCCCTTGCGCTGTGAGACATTCTACAGGTTCTTGATTAGTTCATTCCCTTCTTTCCTTTCTTTAGCGACCGTTTCGTGCTAATCGGGCATGTGTACAATGCACTTTCGGAGGAAATGCCGGCTGGTGTGGGGCGGGCCATCACACTTGGTATCAGAGCTCTAGGTTGCGTAGTTAACCTAGGGAAAAACACCAGGGAGAGATAATACGTATTTGAGAGCGCGTATTTATGATTATTTTGGTTTTCAAAAGCTATATATATATACTATTAGTATAGCTATGGATGAAGTCGCACTGCACTGACACCACAAAGAAGATGGTTAATCGTTTTCTCTTTACAGATTGAACGATGAGCTGATACGCAAGGGGTGCCGGTAGAGGAACCAATAAGGGGAATGCTGCTGACATGAGGACGATGTTTACTGACCTCATGAGGGAGATGCTTAGAGATGTTCAGAGGGCAGCTCCTAATGCTGGTAATGGTGGTGGTCCAGCGGTGCAGGCGCCTAGGGCCGATTTCGCCAAGCTGAACAAGGATTATACTAGTCTTGGTGGGAAGCCGTTCCACGGAACGGAGTCGGGTACGGATGTTCAAGATTGGTTGGATAGCTGTGAGCGTATCTTCGAAGACTTGGGTATCGAGGATGCGATGAAGAGAAGGCTAGCATCCCGTCAGCTGCAAGAATGGGCGATGAATTGGTGGAATGCCATAAAGGCAGCTACTCCTGAAGATCAGATTACTTGGGATCAATTTAAGGTTCGCTTTAGCAATAAGTTCATTCTAGCTGCTCAGAAGTCAGTGTTGTTTAAGAAATTCTTGGAACTCAAGCAGAATGGCAGAGCCGTCTCGGAGTATATTGCCGAATTCGACACTTGTGTCGAAATATGGGTTATCCCTAATAGATACTCCCGAGAAGAAGAACGAGAAGTTTATAATAGGTTTGGATCAGTACTCGGAGGAAAGGCTTATTAACCACATCGATGGGACGTTTGAATTGGTTGTGGGGAAAGCATTGAGGTCAGAGAGTCTTTACCCTAAGTCGAAGACTGAGGTTGCATTTGCAGAGGAGCCGAAGCCGCAAGCAAGCGGTGGAGGCAAGAATGGTTCTCAGAATAAGAGAAAGCAGAATCAGACCAAGGATGGCTAGAAGAAAAAGAATAAGCAAGATGTTGCGTGCTTCAGCTGTGGTAAAAAGGGCCATTATGCTAGTAATTGTCGGGCCAAGCCAGCGGATAGGAAGTGCTTCAACTGTGGCCAAGTGGGACATCACAAGGACATGTGTCCGCAACCCCCTAAAGAAAAGCAAATGGTGAAAGCATATGCCCTTAATGTTGTTCCTTCTTCGTCGAATGCCCCAACTGCGGTGGAGAAGGGAAAGAATGTCATTATTCAAGGTATGCTTTCTGTTTATGATGTTCCTGTTAGAGTTTTGTTTGATACTGGAGCTTCCAGTTCTTTCATATCTAGTGACCTGGTAGATAGGTTGGGATTGGAGTCTGAGATTGTCGATAGACCTTTAGTAGTGACGAACCCGATTGGTGGTTCGACTAGCCTTATCATAATTTGTCGTAATGTGGTCTTATCGAGTCATGGATGTATGTTTGTGATTGCTTTGTTTTGGGCTTTACTGGGTTTGGCATTATTTTGGGAGTCGATTGGCTCCAAAGATATGGGGTGGTGGTAGACTGTGAGGGCTTTTTGGTGACAGCTAGAGCGGATGATGGGCAGAGGGTAGTGTTTGGTGGTCTAGCCAGTGATGGGGTAACAGTTAGTTTTCTAAAACCCCTCGACATCCCGCATGATGAGTTGTCAGGTTTTCCCATGGTTGGCTAGTATCCGGAAGTCTTTGAGGGAGTGACCGGGCTTCCACCACACCGAGAGATTGAGTTCCGTATTGATTTGGTGAAAGATGCCAGACCTATAGTAATGCCACTTCGTCGTATGGCGCCAAGGGAGCAGCGAGAGTTCGGGGTGCAAGTAAGCGATCTTTTGAAGAAGGGATTTATCAGGAGAAGTGTTTCTGAGTGGGGAGCACCAGTTGTGTTTGCTACCAAGGCAGATGGTTCGCTTCGATTGTGTGTAGACTACCGCGAGTTGAATAAGGTGACGAGGAAGAATAAGTATCTTCTACCGCGGATAGATGATTTGTTTGATCAGTTGAGTGGCACGAGAGTGTTCTCCCAGTTGGATCTCGCGACAGATTTTCATCATCTTAGAGTGGAAGCTGAGAGTATAGCTAAAACGGCCTTTCGAACGCCGTTTGGATTTTATGAGTGGTTGGTCATGCCATTCGAGATGACCAATGCACCAGCATATTTTGTGGATCTTATGAATAGGGTATTCAGAGATCAGTTGAATAAGTTTGTTCTTGTGTTTGTGGACGATATACTTGTTTATTCGAGGACAGAGGAAGAACACAAGGAACACTTGAGGATAGTGATGGAGGTGTTGAGAAAACACCAATTGAAAGCAAAGTTTTCTAAGTGTCACTTCTTGAGAAGGGAAGTGAGATTCTTGGGCCATGTTATTTCAGAGAATGGTATTGCCGTGGATCCTGCGAAGGTGGCTACGATACAAGATTGGTCTACGCCCAAGAATACAACGGACATAAGAAGTTTCTTGGGGTTATCTGGATATTATCGTAAGTTTATCCAAGACTTCTCCAAGATAGCAGCACCGTTGACTCAGTTGACCAAGAAGAATCAAGCTTTCGTCTGGGATGAAAAGTGTGAGAATGCATTCAAGAGTCTAAAGGACAAGTTGACATGTGCACCAGTGTTAGTCATTCCTAAGGGGAATGAAGAGATGACGGTATACACAGATGCATGTGGTACCGGACTAGGTGCTGTATTGATGCAAGGAGGTAGAGTTGTAGCTTACGCAAGTTGGCAACTGAAACCACATGAGAAAAGATACCCTACCCATGATTTGGAATTAGCAGCGATCGTATTCGCATTGAAGATGTGGAGGCATTATCTCTTGGGAGAAAGATTCAAGTTGTTTGCTGACCATAAATCGTTAAAGTATCTCTTCTCTCAGAAGGATCTAAATCTCCGACAGCAAAGATGGTTAGAATTATCAGCTTCCTATGTTTTCGGCATCGCGTATACACCAGGAAAAGGCAATGCGGTGGCTGATGCACTTAGTAGAAGATATGCCAGTTTAGGGGCTATGTTTCTAGAATGGAAGCAATGGAGTACATCGCGGGGTATGATTTCAGACCAAAGTGCGAATTGGATCCATAAATGTTAGCAAGTTTGGCGATCATACCCACCTTGATGGAGCGGATTGGTTCCAGTCAGAGGAACGATCCTAACCTATTGGAAATCATCTCAAAGTTAGAGATGAGAATCGACGAAGAGATGAGCAAGTATGGGCTTGATCGAGATGGATGGCTTAGGAAGAATGGAAGACTAGTTGTAACCAATGTCAATGGATTGAGAGATGAAGTGCTTAGAGACTGTCATCACTCAAAACTGACTATACACGCCGGTGGTAACAAGATGTATCGAGACATGAAGCAGACCTACTACTGGGAAGGGATGAAAAGAGACATTGGGAAGTCTATATCCAAATGCATGAATTGCCAGCTGGTTAAAGCTGAGCAAAAGAAGCCTAGTGGTTTGTTACAACCATCGGAGATTCCAGAATGGAAATGGGAACAAGTCTCGATGGATTTCATTGATGGGTTATCAAGGACTAGATCGGGCCATGATAGCATTTGGGTGATTGTGGACTGATTGACCAAGAGTGCAAGATTTATACCCGTCAAGTCGAATAGAACGGCAACTAAGTTAGCTGAACTATATGTAAAGTGGGTAGTGAGATTTCATGGAATACCCAAAGGCATTGTGAGTGACCGAGACCCGTTGTTCACTAGTGGATTTTGGAAGAGCTTACAAGAGGCGTTAGGATCAGAATTACATACCAGTACCGCGTATCATCCTTAAACCGACGGACAGACAGAGAGGGTGAACCGAGTATTAGAAGATCTCTTGAGAGCTTGCATATTAGACTTTGGTGGATCATGGGATGACCATTCGCATCTAGTAGAGTTTGCATATAATAATAGTTATCAATCCAGTATTGGTATGACTCCATTTGAAGCTTTGTACGGAAGACCGTGCGACTCACCGTCATGTTGGTTAGAAACTGGTGAGAAGTTTGTGCTTGGACCAGATGTGATAAGGGAAACTTCAGCTAAGATTAAGGTTGTTCAACAGTGAATGAAGGCTGCCCAAGATAGGCAGAAAAGTTATGCTGATAAGAGGAGAAGAGAATTAAATTTCTCCATTGGCGCCTTGGTGTTTGTCAAGATTTCTCCGTTGAAAAGCGTGATACGATTTGACAGGAGAGGCAAGTTAGCACCAAGATTTATTGGACCATTCCCAGTTATCGAGCAAATTGGGAATTTGGCATATAAAGTTGAATTACCAGAGAAGATGGCAGGAGTTCACAATGTGTTTCATGTTTCCCAGTTAAGGAAGTTCGTGCATGACCCCGATGTGAATATTTCACCTGATCAGTTGGACGATATCGAGGTTAAACCCGAGGCGGTTGGGAACCGCAGACCTATGCCTATTGTTGGGAACGATATGAAGCAAATTCGGAGGAAAGCGGTGAATCTAGTCAAAGTTCAGTAGGGCGAGGATGAGAATGACTGCACTTGGGAGGCAGAGGAGAGCATTAGGAAGACGTATCCAGAACTCTTCGCCTGGTAAGATTTCAGTTTCGATTTAGTATTTCCGCATGCTAGGATAGGCTTGTTTTATTTGTTTTGCATGATTGATTGTTGTATATGATTGGTAAGCATGCAGGATCCTTTGTATGTTTTGGGTTAAGGAATTTCGGGGACGAAATTTTTTAAGGGGGGAGAGTGTAACGACCCGCATTCTACGCACCGAAGGATCGTAGAACATTCATTTCTTTCACATACGAAGTCGTATGGTCATGTAACTTTGGGAAATGACTATTGGGGTCATTTCCCATGTTCAAGATTTTTGCCGATTTTTAAATGACCGTTTTGCCCCTAGCTGATCTTGTTTCGGCCATAACTTTTGATTGGAAAGGAGTTTTGACCTGAAACCACTTTCATTAGATCCGGATGATGGTTTACCTTTCCGTAGTGTGGTCACATTAGCCAAACGGACTAACCATTTGAGAGATATGGCTGAAACAAGTTTCATATGGTGAAAAACAGCTTAACCGGGCCTGATTTGGGTGATTAGTGAGTGGACCCATAACTCATTTCGGGATTAGGTTTATGGGGAGGCTGATAGGGTTAGGAAATTCAGTTTCTATCATTTTCTAGCCGCCACTTTTTGGTCCTTCAAGTTTAGCCATGGCCTCCACTTTCTAAAACACCACAAATCACCTCCTAATCGCTAATTAAGCCAAATCTACACCAAATCAAAGAGGATTAGCACAAGAATCGAGATAGAACTGTTGTATTGCTTTGGGAACAGCGCCAAACAGAGAATCGTTTCAGATTTGGAAATTTGTTTGTGGCTAAAGTGAGTGATTTGCATAGTTCCTCACTAATTATGGTTAGTTAAGAGTAATTAGTGATAATTAGCGAATTATACATGTTAAAAATCTGAAAAAATATTTATAAATTTCGAAATATTATTTTAGACCTCTGTTAGAAGTTTGGGTTGGTCTGGTTAAGTTTTACTAATCCTATCATTAGTTTTGCTTAAACATGCTTAAGGGAAAATATAGGATTTTAGCTATGTTTGATCCGTTTTACCCTATCAAATTGTCGTTTTGGTGTTAGTGGTCAGTTCTATATGTTGCTATGACTGTATGATATGTTTTGTGATTGACTAGAAATGTTAGATTGGTCAAAAATGCCGACGGATGGCATAAAACAGTCGCTGGAAGAGTTGTAGAAAAATTGTGCAGAACCGGATCGGATCGCCCTACCATGACCCGACCCGATCGTGAGACCCCTTCACAAGCTGACCCTACTCCATGAGCTACTCCACGTTGAAGGCCACGAACCAGACGACCACGGCTCGATCCGATGGAGGGATCACGACCCGAACTGATGTAGCACCACGACCTGATGCTTTGTAGCATGCGCGACCCGAACCCAGTGGGTGCTCACGATCCGAACCGAAGGAGGCATGGGTGAACTGATCTGAAGCATGGTGGTTATCATGAACCGATCCAGCTTGGGCATCACGACCCGATCCGACAAGGGGAGCATGAACCGACCAGAAGGAGGGTGATGACTACGGACTGAACAAGGGGAAGAGAATCGATCCGGAAGGAAGTTTGTTTCTGAACCAGATGAAGACCGATCTGGAGAAGACCACAAACCCGAGATGCAAAGGTAGTCCAAATGAGAAGTAGAACTCAGGGTCCATATGGGAACCAACGAGTCGACTTCATGAGTTGGGCTTTGCTACGGGACGTGTGCTAAGGGGTTGTCGATGTCTATGACTTTGGATCACTATGTCTAGGGGGTACGTGAACGGATTCAGGACCACAGTGGTCTAGGTACGACTAATGGGCTATAGATCAATGATGCGGGGTCATTTGTAAAGATTTAGTCATGACTCCGTAGGGTAAGGTTGGTAGTAGCAGTAGTCGTACAAGTCGAACTCCGTCACTACTTCGATGGGTCTAGTGGTTGAGAGTGGTGGACATCGTATGCTTTACGCACTGAGTGAGAGATGTGAGGATGGTTGCCATGTTTGATTTGTTTTCCATCACCATGACATGTACCCCCACCCCCGTGTTCTTTATACCATGTGTTAATGGCACCTTAGAGCATTGTACAGTATGTAGTGCTAACTCTTTGGTTGAAGGTCCAGGTATGGTTTAGTATACCTGTTATTGTTCTGTTTAGCTGCTTATCGCTCATACCAGACTTTTGTCTGACCCAGAGTTTTATGTCTCTTCTTATTACTCTGGGTGCTCTCACGAGCAGACTAGAGACATGAAAGCTGGTGATGCACGAGTAGCTGTACCAGAGACGAGCAGGAGGCTTCCACGTATGATATATATAGATATTCTCCCTGTGTCGCTGCTGGTCACTACTTTGGGCATTAGAAATGCACCTTCGTTTCTTTTGCTTTAGAGACAGTTTTAAAGTTGTAATAATGATGATGTTGAACATAAGCTGTATTTGGATTTTCCGTTGCCATGATGTTTAGTTTCAGCTTATGCACCGTCTCACCTATTTTATGTCAAGTATGTTATTATTATATTTTATCCCTTGCGCTGTGAGACATTCTACATGTTCTTGATTAGTTCATTCCCTTCTTTCCTTTCTTTGGCGACCGTTCCGTGCTAGGCGGGCATGTGTACAACGCACTTTCGGAGGAAATGCCGGCTGGTGCGGGGCGGGCCGTCACAATAACTATAAGATGTATTGACAAAAATATACCAGCTTTTGTTAGAAACGAGAAACTATACGTTGAAATTTAGCAACACATGTAAGCGTCGTAAAGTTGAAACACTTTGAAAGTGCGACAAAAGTGTCACAAATCCTTAGAGAAATACCATGTGTCTAAGGACCATGGTTTTGTTTTCTAGCCCATGGCTTTGTGTGTGCATTATTACCTATATACCTGAAGCGACCCGAACTTACTCGGTCTCCGAAGAGATGAGAAAGAACGAGTTACTGTGAGGACAAGACAAATCAGAATGCAAACGGAAGAACATTTCATTGTATCTTACAACAATTCCATCAGAATACAAGAATATACAGAGCATAAATAAATATTACATAGAAATATCAGAGATTTAAATTACATTTAAATACATCGCAGCGGAAAATAATACAATACACAACTAGAAGAGATATACGGATACAAAGCTTTCCGGATATCATTCCAGCTGTAACCCAGGATCCTGTGAATATAAATCTGCAAAACCAAAACTACTAGCTGCCCGTGTGGAAAATAGGGGCACCCAGAGTTTAGGTTAAAACAATAAACTCCAGGTCAGTCATGTGACTGGTGTGAGAACTAAAACAGTTATTTATCTTTATTTTCAAAGTAAGGTAAATCAAGGGACCACGCCGTATAACGCGGAACGGGTTTCCTCCCAAGAACACCAGTGCATAAAACAAAATCGCAATGCTAAATAAAGAAAAATGTAGCTATTATAAGACCCAGGTCCCATCACATAATGCTACGCAAGCCGAAGGATAGGGTTTTTACCTTATAATAGCCAAGAATGCTTGATACGTTTAAAACAAATCATTTGATACTATTATAAGTGCATATTGTATAAAACATCTTCAAATCATAAGTATCAATCATAGACGGCATAAGCGCCCCATCCCACTATGTCGCCATACTAGGCTCTACAAATAAAACCGCAATATTGCGTATTAGAAATTGGATTTTCGTCATGGTGGCTCCTGATTCAAAAGATCGATCGCGTAATGCAATTCCCCACGGCTTACATCCCAACAAGAGAAAACACCGTCTGCACACCCGCACTTTTGGGACCAGAGTATCACCGCGTCTTACGTCCCAGCGAGAGAAAACACCGCTTACTCTATATATCCCTGAGCACTAAGCTCATCTCGGTCGACCGAATCCACGACACCACTAAGGTGCCCATCCACTAAAAAGCATACTGATCAAACCATCAGTTTACCACCATACCGGGATGTGAGGCTCGCGAATCAACGCTATACACAAAGCCATGCTATATTAAAGCTGCGCTTTGATCATCATCCACCAAACTTTGCTTTTCAACAAAAGTCTGGATCACTGCATCTCAGCATGCCACACTATCAATCCATATCGTACCACTGATTTCTGCCAATATATAACCTCTGAGCTCGTATGTCTCAGAGAAGGGCGTTAAGCAAGAGAATAAATTCCCCGCCGCCAAACAGATATATATTTAGCAGAGATCAACGAATACAATATAAAGGAATATAATGTCAGACACACCATCCATTTACAAGTCCGTTCTAGGTCTGAACGAAACCGGAGGCACTTTCCTCGTATATCCGTCGATCTCCAAGTACGTCTGGACGACCACCAACTGATTCCCTCATCTTGGGTGTATAGCCCAATCAAGATCATCAGTAATCACCCAAACGATGTGAAGACTTTCGGTCTTCGACCACCGTCATCATCTTCGACTTATCGTCGAATCGGTTATTCAGAATGGGTATAAACCTAGCCTTCCCGAACAACCCGCGTATATTATAAAAAAATGTTACACAAACACAACATACGCCTCATTCCAATTCATCAGTCACTAACCGTAAATCAGCAAGAGAACAATTTCCCAAATATTAACCCCGAAGGCCGAAATCAACATCAGATCAATACCCAGGAAACCATTCTTCTTAGCTAACCCACAATTAGTTTCTAAATTTCACATTCTTAGGGAAAGGTTCCCATTAATTTTATCAAAGATAAATTCTTTAAAATTTATTCTTTAATCTTCCTTTGGATATCATTTCAAACCAAATTATGGTTTTCCAAACTAGTCGGGATTAGCGAACCACACCGATGTAATTATTTATTTTATTTCCCAATCCCAACCTATTCATCCCATGAAGCAAAACTGGTAATACTTCATATCTAACACCACGGTGTTATCGGTAAATTCAATTACCATTTCACGTTCAAATCTAATTAAAGATTTAACTATCGCTTTGGAGCAAAACTGGTGATACTCCATTCTCGATCTTTTCAATCTAATTAAAGATTCATTAAAACTCCACTTAGTTTTAATCTTTAACTGGGTTAAAGAATCAGTGTCATTTTAAAACACGGTTCACTATAAACCCAAAATCACATTACATTTCAATCAGACCCTAACCATAAATTAGCAAGTGAGCAATTCCCTAAGTATTAACCCCGAAGGCCGAAACCAACATCAGATCAATACCCCAGAAACCATTCAACTTAACTAATCTCCAGTTAGTTTCGGATTTTCTTAACTCCTTTGGGTCTAAGAACAGTATTATTGAAGATACCGTTCACGACAACCCAAAATCACATTCTATTAATTATTGGGTTAAAGAACAAGTGTTATTTAAAACACTGTTCACGATAAACCCAAGAATCAGTACCAATTCAATTCCAATTAAATATTATTTAATTGGTACACTTCATTAAATCTAAATAAAAGATTTAATCTTTTTCTCAACTGGGCTTAAGAACAGTGTTAATGAAGACACCATTCACGACAAACCCAAATCACATTTGATATTAAATACAAGGCTCTGAATAGAAAATATATCGGCTTATATTCAATATCAAATTCTACGACCATCAAATATCGTATTAGAAATAACGATATATATATATATCTTTCAAATTTCCCATAACAATACCTATATAATCACAAAATCCCACATCGAAATATTCCGAAGACAATTTCGATTCAAATCCATTTCCAATCTATATATTGGAAATCCTGGTTATTTTCAAAACCATTTCAAATCCACTTTATTTATTTTAAAAATAAATAAATTATTATTCTAGTTCAAAACTAGTTCATTTCGATAAAAATCTATTTTTATCCTTTCAAATATGGAGTTTTTCATCCCAATTCTTCACAAATCATTTCTTATGATTTTACACAAATTATTATTATTTTTAATAATTTTATCAAGGCCTGTACAGTCGATTTCCATCTACGGCCATCGAACTGCACTTACAGCGACCTTTTCCAAATTTGATTTGGACATAATTCCAAATCCAACCTTTAGATTTCAAATTTCTAATATTCGTTAGAAAGCTCTTTTCGATACGAACCCAATGGTTCCGGTTTTAGGAGAATCCGACGGTCGGATCTCCCGTAATGTCCGTTCGAAGTCAATGGTCGAAATTCACGAACTACCGCGGCGCGGCGCTTTCTATTCAGGCCATTATATTATATATATATTATATATAATATATACTTCGTCGATTTCCTTTTAAAATGTATTATATAAATCGTTTTTAAATTCGTTTTCGAAACGATTTCAACTTCCTTTTCAAATTCAAATCAAAATTGAATTTCCTCTTATAAATTCGTTTTAAATCCATTTCAATTCAATTCTAATTCGTTTTCTATTCAATTCAATTCGAATTCGTTTTCTATTCAATTCAATTCGAATTCGTTTTCTATTCAATTCAATTCAATTCGAATTTTATTTCTATTCAATTCAATTCGAATTCGTTTTCTATTCAATTCAATTCGAATTCGTTTTCTATTCAATTCAATTCGAATTCATTTTCTATTCAATTCAATTCGAATTCATTTTATTTTCAATTCAATTCGAATTCGTTTTCTATTCAATTCAATTCGAATTCGTTTTCTATTCAATTCAATTCGAATTCGTTTCCTATTCGAAATATCAGATTTTGAAATCACTTTCGATGTTCATTATAAATTGGATAAAATCGATATAAATATCGTTCACGTCAAAATGGCGTCAATCTAATCAACATGACTTCATATATTTCTATTTTCAAATATCCTATTTCAAATATTCTATTTCAAATATTTCTATCTCAAATATTTCTTTTTTTTCAAATATTTCTATTTCGATTATTTCTATTTCCAATATTAAATGAGGTCCAATCAATTACCATATAATGTTAATTATATGGATTTTCCACAACACATGTATACAATAACAACGATGAATAATCAACCATCATCCAAAGTGCATTCTACACTGTATAAGCATCGAATATAAATATTTAACGCTCATAACAGTCCGTCAATCAATCGATCGACATACAACTAAACAATCGGGATTAGTGTACGTCAAATATCATCCCAATACCCGTGTGGGGTTTCAAACAATCAAACACAGATTTTATTTGTGCAGTTGGGCGATGTGTAAAATTTATCGTCCCAATCAATATCAGTCAAATGTGTGTGTATAAACAAATCATCCGATTTGTTTATTCATATACACGTTAAAAATTCTATTTTTTTAACTATAAAATATTTTCCACTATAAAATATTTTATTTCAACTATATAAATATTTTATTTCATTTCACATCACATCACACAATCAACTACACATCAAAATCAAACAAACAAGCATACAAGCCGTCCATGGTCTGTGGACGACGGGTGTCGGGTGCTACTAAACACCGTCTGCATCCTAGTATATATTTCAACTAGAAATAAAATTAAAAAGTGAGAAATTCTCACCAAAGCCATCCCAACTCCACGACACTTCATATGTAGGAAATCTTCGCCGTCTGACACTTTCGTTACCCATATTCACTACATATATAAAAATCACATTTTTACTTTGCTATTCAATATATAAAAATCGAATTTTTACTTCGCTATTCAATATATAAAAATCGAATTTTTACTTCGCTATTCAATATATAAAAATCGAATTTTTACATTGCTATTCAATATATAAAAATCGAATTTTTACTTTGCTATTCAATATATAAAAAATCGAATTTTTACTTTGCTATTCAATATATAAAAATCGAATTTTTACTTTGCTATTCAATATATAAAAAATCGAATTTTTACTTTGTTATTCAATATATAAAAATCGAATTTTTACTTTGCTATTCAATATATAAAAAATCGAATTTTTACTTTTCTATTCAATATATAAAAAATCAAATTTTTACTTTGCTATTCAATATATAAAAAATCGAATTTTTACTTTGCTATTCAATATATAAAAATCAGGTCTTTATATTTTTATTTTCATAACAAAGATTTTTATTTTCCTAAAAAAAAAACCATATGCTAATTTTAATTTTCATAGAAACCATTTTTATTTTATCAATTACAGGGTTTAAAAACATTTACATTGTCGCCTTCTGTTTTTCCTGGTGGTCTTCAGTCCATCAGCTCGTTCAAAAGAAACTGCCGTTGCCAACCCTATACCCTCCGTCGACGTTGACTTCCACCCCCGGACCAGGATCTGAAGGCGCCGCCGTTACCCCCTAACATTGCTCCACCCACGCCCTCGCCAGCGCGATGCTCGAGGCTCCCTCTCGAAGGGAAAACAATTCGAACGGAGGCCGTTTTCAGAGGGGAAATCGAAAGGAGGGAGGGGCGGGGAGATGACTGATCGTCGGTGGAGGAGTTCGGGGGAGGGAGGCGTCGGCTGATAGAGGAGGCGTCGAACGAAGGAGGAGCGGGATTTGGGTTTTCGGCTGAAAAGGAGGCGCGATTTTTTTTTCTTAAAGGGGGTTAGGGTTCTGGATAAAAAGGGGGAGGGTATTTATATTTAATTATATTATTATTTAAATTCTATTTTTTTTCAATTTTACTTATTTATTGCCCTCAACTCCAAACGAACTCCAAACAAGACCCAAAGACTATAGCCCCTAGCTAAATACCCCCCTCCAAACACTCTGGGATATGTTCCGCTGGCCAATTCGACTGTTATGATCAGTTTCCGTTGAATTTAAAATATGAATATTTATATATTCAATTTAAATGCACATTTCATTTTACCGGGGCCACATACGACCTCTAAAAATTCCAGAAAAATATTTTCTAGCTTCGTATCGACGATACGGTCCTAACAAAACTAATTTCGTCAAATTTGGAGACCGTTTGAAAAATGACCATTTTCCAGTCGATTAAAATCAACTGAAACTGGTCAAACGCGTTTTCCTTTGCCACGCTCACATATTGATTCGAAAAATTATGAAATTTGAAATCTAGCAATAATTTGACATCGCGGATTCAACAAAAGTGGTTTCGTCGAAATCCGAGGTCGTTTGCAAAATTTCCATTTTTAAGGGCCTGAATTCTATAACGACTATTCAGAATTTTCAACTGGACATATCTTTCTATCCCCGCTATGAAATTTTGATTTTTCGGATTCGTTGGAAAGATATTATCAATTAGATTCCATTATTTTGGTTTCACTAAAATATGGTTTATTTTGCACCGGTACATTCATTTGAATTTTGAAATCGATTTATCGAACTACCGCGCCATTTTCAATTCCTTTTATAAATATAAATAAATACTTATATTCTATCGTCGATTCAAACGATCATATACGTTCAAATTATATTCAAAATAAATTTCTTGTCGATATTATTTAAAATAATTCATTTTAAATAATCAAAATTCGCTAAAATCGCCAAAATAAAAATTTTAAATTGGCCCAGATTTCTGGGTTATTACAATCTCCCCCACTTAAAACTTTTCGTCCCCGAAAAGGAACGAAGCCGAAAGTTGTTTTAAAAACTAACTCAACCTTCATTGTTTTCGCTACGGCTTAAGTTCTTCAACTTTTCAGTTTCTAAGAACTTTTCAAATTTATAACTTTGATATATAGTCAAAAATCAGATTTTTGATGCCAAATCACAACAATAAGCCCTATCTAATTTTGGTTCTCACACCAGTCAATAGGAAATATATAGACGTCCCACCTTCGTCACTCGACCATAAATACTGATGATGCGATCGCTATCATCAGAATTATCCCCGAACGACTACAGTGCAATTCTATATCTATCCAGTATATTAAAACTTCAAATACACGTGGATCAGACGTATACGCAAAGTATATATATTGGACTGTCCAAATCATTACAAATAAATATTCAAATACGTATAATTGATTTAAATTTTCAAAACAAAGATTGGTTTCATTTTAAAAATATACGCTTCACACTCGTTCTAGGATACTACTAATCCCATCTCTAACGAGTCATTCCCATTGGATATTACTAATCCAATTTCTGATGAATTCTTTCGTATGGTTCTAATGTGTCTTGTTCTCTATCCCTGTAAACCAGAGCTCTGATACCAAATGAAGCGACCCGAACTTCCTCGGTCTCCGAAGAGATGAGAAAGAACGAATCACTGTGAGGACAAGACAAATCAGAACGCAAACGGAAGAACATTTCATTGTATCTTACAACAATTCCATCAGAATACAAGAATATACAGAGCATAAATAAATATTACACAGAAATATCAGAGAATTAAATTACATTTAAATACATCGCAGCGGAAAATAATACAATACACAACTAGAAGAGATATACGGATACAAAGCTTTCCGGATATCATTCCAGCTGTAAACCAGGATCCTGTGAATATAAATCTGCAAAACCAAAACTACTAGCTGCCCGTGTGGAAAATAGCGGCACCCAGAGTTTAGGTTAAAACAATAAACTCCAGGTCAGTCATGTGACTGGTGTGAGAACTAAAACAGTTATTTACCTTTATTTTCAAAGTAAGGTAAATCAAGGGACCACGCCGTATAACACGGAACGGGTTTCCTCCCAAGAACACCAGTGCATAAAACAAAAGCGCAATGCTAAATAAAGAAAAATGAAGCTTTTATAAAACCCAGTTCCCATCACACAATGCAACGCAAGCCGGAGGATAAGGTTTTTACCTTATAATAGCCAAGAATGCTTGATGCGTTTAAAACAAATCATTTGATACTATTATAAGTGCATATTGTATAAATGTAACGACCCAGAAAATCTGAACCAATTTAAAATTTTTAAATTGGCTAAAATGGTGGATTTTAAATATTTAAAATAAATATTTTAGCTAATGGCAATGAAAAGTTAGTTGAATCGACAATTGAAATCGTATATAGTTATACAGATGGACGATAGAATATAAATATTTATTTATAATTATAAACAGGGCTTGAAAAGGCGCTGTAGTTTCAAAAATCGAATTCAAACTTTGTCGGACTGTACCGAGTGCAAAACAATCCGGATTTTAGTGAAACCAAAAATATTTAAATCTGTTAGTGAATACCTTTCTAACGACTCTGAAAAATCGAATTTTCATAGCGGAAAGCAAAAGTTATGGCCGAATGAATTTTCGGAAGGGTCGATATGAAATTTATATAGCCCGTGAAGTTGGCCATTTTGCATATGACCTCGGAATTCGACGAAACCACTTTTGTTGGATCCGGGATGTAAAGTTATTGCTAGGTTTCAAATTTCATAATTTTTCGAATCAATATGTGAGCGTGGCAAAGGAAAATGTGTTTTGGTCAATTACAGTTAAATTGGATCGACCAAAAATGGGCCTTTTTGCGAATGGTCTCAGAATTCGGAAAGACTAGTTTTGTTGGGACCGTATCGTCAAAACATAGCTAGATTTATTTTTCTGGAATTTTTCGAATCAGTTTGTGGCCCTGGCAAATTGAAATGTACGTTCAAATTAAATATTGAATGTTTTATATTTTGATTTGAATGGAAACTGACTGAAACAGTCGAATGGGCCTACGAAACATATTCCATTGTGTCCGGGATGGGGGTAATTAGCTAGGAGCGATAGTCGTTGGTTTCGATTTGGAGTTCGGATTAGGAAATTTCATTGGAAACTAATAAGTGAATTAAATAATATAAAATTTTATATAAATACCCCTAAAAATTTGGCCAAACCCTAAGCCTAATTTTCACTTCAGACAACCGCCGTTCTTTTTTATTTCTTCAACCCACTGGAAATCCTTCCACACTCAACGAAATCGAACATCGTTAGATTCTTTGGATTGCTAAGCTCGAAAGCTCCATGCTGGTAGCCTTCAAACCGGGTGCGACATCAACTAGCTGGGCTTGATTTCCAGTCATCGATCTAGGGCAGAACCGTGGCGATTGATGGGGGACGAGTGGTGTTAAACGGAGGATGGCGCAGTGCTCTCGGTGAGGAGGCGCAGCAGCTAGTAATGGTCGGAGGAACTCTGGAGGTCCCTGTTGAAATGCCAAGTCGACAACTTAGGCTACAGGCCTGAAAAGGATAAAGGTGAGTTCTCTGCAACATTTCTCTTCGAATTTCTTTTGAAATCTCTTCTTGAATAATGTCGCGTGATTTTCTACGATGAATTGGACTTGATTTTGGCCTTAGAAACAGATTTTCCCCTTGGGTTTTAAACAGTCTCAGCTTTGATTGAATGTGGCGATTCTGGAAAATTGAAATGATGCCTCTAGTCTTGTTCTTGGCCTTCAATGTGTAAATCCGGAAACAATTAAATAATTTCCTTGCTCTTTGTTTGATTGAATGATGATTGTATGATGATGGTATTTAATAAATTATTAAAACAATAAAATTAACATTTTTATTGTACGTATGAACCATTAAAAATATTCGTGTGTTGAAATAAATGTTTGTGTGTTAAAAACATCATTTTTAACATGTGTGTGAACAAATAAAAATAGTGATTCATTGAAATAAATGTTTATATGTTAAAAACATCATTTTTAAAATGTATATGGAGTGTGAAAATAATATATATATGAACTGTGAAAATAATATATATATATATGAAGTGAAAATATACATTTATGAAAAGAAAAAAAATGAAAATATATATATATGATAAAGAAAATGAATATATATACATATGAAGTGAAAAATAATGCATATATGAAATGAATTATGTATATATAAAAAGTGAATTGCTATATATAAATATATATATATATATATATACGCCCCTCGTCCACAAACCATGGACGATATTTATTGGTTGTGATTGGTGTGAAAATTGATTGATAGTGAATGGTTGTTTGAAATTGTTTGTGATTGATATTGATTGATTGTGGTTGAAAAATACCCATTTGTGGTTGAGAAATATTTGGTTGAAACCACTTAGGATTAGTTTGTGGAAATGAAATGAATATATACATGCCGCCTGCGTGCGAACTAGATGCATGATCCCCATTGTCAAAAACCGCGAGGTTTTAAGGTAGAGCGAGGAGCCGTACTAGGGACGGTCCCGGTTTTAACTACCCTGCCGTTATGCTGCCGAAATTTTGAATAATATTCATGTGTTTGAATTATTTTCATTTGCTGAAACTATATTTATTAATTGAATATAAAACCTTCATGTGTTGAATCGATATTCATTCGTTGATTTGAAATTCAGGTGTTGAATGGTATTCGTATTTTGAAATAAATTGTTTGATAATAAAAATCACCTTTTATCGACTATATGAACTGTGTGAAATGATCTCGTTTTGAAAGAAATTGTTTTATAAGAAAAATCCTATTTTTATCACCAATATGAAATATATAAAATAATAGTGTTTTGAAATGAATTGTTTTACAATAAAAATCACATTTTTATTATATACATGAATCGTTGAAATGTGAAGTGTTAAAAATAGCCACTCGTTCAAATAAACATATATGAGTTGAAATATTCATTAATTAGCTAATGATATGATTTGTACCTATGTATGTAACATTAGAATGAATGGTGTTTTTAAACCAAATAGAAATCAAATATGAAGTTGAATAGAAAATGACAAATGATAAGAACTATATATATGTACATGCATATTCATTGAACAGGTTATAGCAAAGGGGCTAGAGAAGAGGAATAAAATTTTGTGCCCGACAAATAGGTACACATTTACTGTTTTGTTTGGGTGATGATTTTATGAGCCTGTTGGCTAGCCGCTTGGCTTTTTCCTTTTCTTTTTGAGATTAGAAGGACCGGGGAAGCTATTTGAGATTTCTCGATGCTCCCGGTGCAGGGGAGGTTATGGCGAAATTTTCCAAAATTTTAAGGCGTTAGTGAAATATTTGAAGTGAAGACGATATTGAAATCATTGAATGAACTATATTTATATAAATATATAAATATAAATAAAATTAAAACAAAACGTAGTCGTGTAGTTCGTATTTTGAAACCGTGATTTCAAACAACTAGTACGGGAAATCCGACCATTGGATTTTCCCGAAACCGCAACCGTCGGGTTCGCCTTGGAAATATCTTTCCGATGGCACCAACTTTGTAAAAATCCAACGGTTGGATTGTCTGGAATGTTTAATTCAAATCTGAAGAAAAACAGCGCCAGAAATGATTATATATATATATATATAAATATAATTATATTTAATCGAATAACGACGCTGCAGTTCGTATTTTGAAATCGAAACTTCAAATGATCGTACCGGGAGATCCGACCGTCGGATTTTCCCGAAACTGGAACCGTTGGATTCGTTTTGAAAAGACCTTTCTAATAATGTAAATTTTATGAAGATCCAACGGTTAGATTTTCAGATATGTGTAAATCAAATCTGAAGAAAAACAGCGCCACGACCGCGTTATGGCCCGAAGCGTCGTTTTGAATATATGGGCTATTTTAAAATAAATAAAAATAGCGATAAATCGTTATAAAATATTATAAACGATATGGAATGGAAATAAACTGAATTTGCTCGATTTATGTGGCTTTTGATGGTTGAATGTGTTTGGTGTGAAAATTACATTAAAGAACAAAATTGGTGTTGTCAAATAATTTAACCATTGAAATAAATTGATTTGAAATTATAAATATACGTGAATTATTTGAAAAGGCCGAGTTAATCCTCATTTCAAATAATTGACCGACGATTGAAAGTCGAAGATGAAGACGATGGTCGAAGACCGGAGATCTTCACCTCGTTTGGAAGGTAACCGAGGTCCTGATTAGGAGGCATCCCGAAATATGGATAATGAGTGGTGATCGTCCAGACGTACGTGGTGATCGATGGGTTTGCGAGGTATTTAGTGCCTCCGGTTTCGTTCAGACCCAGAACGGACTTGCAAATGGAAAGTGTTGTCTGACATTGGAATTTGTTCTGTGTGATTGATAGCCATCAGTTGCACGGTGTGAATTGCCTGTGTGGCATGCTAAGATGCAGTGATCAGGGCTTCTGTTGTAAAGCAAAGTCTTGTGGTGATGATCAAAGCACCGCCTGTGTGGCGTAGCTTTGTGTATAACGTGAATTCGCGAGCCTCACACCCCGGTATGAACCAGAAACGGGAGAAGGACCTCAGGGAGGGCATGCGTTTCTTTCTAGCTAGGGTGGTGTCAGTGACCTACCAGCCCTGACATTTATATACTTTTCACCTATGTGGTTGTTGCTGTTGCGAGGCACCTCGGTTTGATCGGACGATCCGGGTCCGATGGAGTCATTCGTTGGCTCGTTGACGCCCCAAAGGGCGGGGAAACGCAGTGTTCAGGAATTTTAATCCACATCGGTGGACCGACCCTGACGATTCTAGGGTCAATCGAGCTCTGATCCTGAGACACGGGCTAGAGCGTCTCGAATTCGGTAAGGACTATCTTTTGCCTTGGTTCATGACGGAAATCCAATTTCCAAATACGAGACTGTGCGGTTTTGATTGTATACCTATATATGGCGACATAGTGATATGGGGCATTAATGCCGTCTATGATTGATAGTTATGATTTGAAATTGTTTTCAAAACATATAAACACTAGCGATAATATCCAATGCCTTTGTTTTATTCGTATCAATCATATTTTGGCCATTATAAGGTAAAACCCTATCCTCCGGTTTGCGTTGCATTGTGTGATGGGAACTGAGTCTTATAATGGCTTCATTTTTATAAAGAGCATAGCGTTGTTTCAAAGAAAGATTTGTTTTAAAGCACTGGCAATCCAATGGAGAAAACCCGTTCCACGAAAGTGGCGTGGTCCTGTGATTAGCCATATTATTTATGTGTTGAGTAGATTTCTCATACCAGTCCCATGACTGACTCGTAGTTTGTTTCACTTTCAAACTCGGGTGCCCCCTTTTCTACACGGGCAGCCTTGTATTCAGGTTTAGCAGGCTTTATCTGGATAGCTGGAGCTGAAGATGGATTCTATCATTTATCTCTTTTTATGCTGTTCAGCTCCTATTGTACATATTTTGTTTGTTTTCCGCTGTAGACATTTATGTATAGCTGAACTGTATTTGTACTAAGTAAGATCCTATATACTGTGTAACTCTGATGATTACTTTTATCCAGTATATTCTATTGTTCATTTTCTGGTGTATTTATTCAATTTTGTTCTGCTATTATCTGTTTCTGTGTTATATTCCAAAGATAACCCTTGTTTCCGTCAGAACGGGATTTCGGGTCGTCTCAACGTGGTATCAGAGCTTTGGTTAAGCTTAGTTCTGGAATATAACATTTGAACGAACTCGTCAGAAATAGAACCAGTAGTGTTCTAGGACGGGTAACTCTATACAGATAGGATCAGCAATATCCTAGTATGAGTAAAGCAGAATGAAATTACACCTCGATAGACACATTTACATTTGAAGTATGTGTTTCTATATTTTAAAATTATCTTTTCTGTTGACCTGACCCTTTGTCTGCTAATTGCAGACGCTCTAGAAAATGAGTGCCAGAAACAGAAGAAGTAATACTGACCCGGATATAGAAGCTCTATTTATGAAATATAGGAATCTGGGTGGAAAGCCGTTCATGGGCGAAGAATCTATTATGAAAACACAAGCTTGGATTCGTTCGGCTGAGAAAATCTTTGGAGCATTAAAGCTGAGGGATGACCAGAAAAGATTACTGGCCTCCTGGGCACTCAAAGAAGAAGCTTTGTTCTGGTGGGATTCAGTTATTAAGGATAATCCAGAAGGTGATATCACCTGGGATAGATTCAAAGTGATTTTCTTAGAAAGATTTACTCCTCCCGAAGCAACCGAGAGATTATGTGATGAATTTTCTTATTTGATACAAGGTGATATGACCATCCCATAATATCATAAGAAATTCAACGAACTTTCTCACTTTGCTCCCCATCTAATTCAGAATACGAGGAGAAAGAATTTGAGATTTATTTACGGGCTTCAAAGGAAATATCAGAATAAAGTAATGGGGCATGTGAAGCTTCCTTTTTCAGAAATGATTTATATGGCTTACCAGTATGAAGATCTCCATAAGAAAGGCATGTTGCGCGACGAAGAGGAAGTCAGCTCTAGTAATAAAATTGAGTCTGAAACTGATCGTCCTAAGGCCAGTACGATGTCTGAAGTCAGCAAGGAGCCCAAAGCAAATCGGAAAAGGGCTGAATCTGAGAAAGGGCAAGGAACGACTACCATATGCAGTAACTGTAAGAAGCCAGGGCATTTGTCGATTAACTGCGGACCCGTAAAGAAGCGATTAAGAGGCGGGTTTCAATCCAAGAAGGGATTTCAAGAGAATAGAAAGTGCAGTCAATGCCATGAGGTCGGTCATCTTTCTAAGGCCTGCCCGTTATTTAGAAAATCTGAAGCAGTACCTGTGAACGAAGTGGCAGAAGTGCCTGCATCTTTGTCTATTCAGGAAAGGCCAGATGTTTTAGAAGGCACGCTAACTGTCAAAGATATTCCAGTTAAAGTACTGTTTGACACTGGCGCGTCGCGAAGCTTCATTGCAAAGGATGCAGCTAAGAAACTGGATTTGAATTTGAAAAAGCTCAAGGAACCAATGACTGTCCAGAATCCGGTTGGGGGTTCAATTGATCTCAGTTGGATTTGTGGAGTGCCGGTTTCATTCTCTCGTTATCGGTTTCCTACCATCGCAGTCGTCATGAATTTTAAAGAGTTTGATCTTATCTTGGGATTAGACTGGTTGACCAAATATGAAGCTGAAGTTAAATGCGCCGACAGAGTCGTTAAGGCGAGGATTAAATCAGGTGATTATATAACCATCCCCTGTGAAGGTCAGAATGCTAATAGAAAAGACTTCTGGGCAGCTTTGAATGTTTCTCCAGCTCAAATAGAAAATGTCCCTGAAGTCACAGAGAATATTCCTGACCTCATCAAATACATTCCTGTCATCAAAAACTATGCGGATGTGTTCGAAGAAGTTGTTCGCTTACCTCCGCAGAGAGAAATAGATTTCAAGATTGCTTTGATTCCCAATGCAAGGCCGGTAGTTCACGCTATTCGAAGAATGTCCTTGAAAGAGAAGGAGGAATTAGACAATCAAACGAGACAGCTGGTATGGAAGGGTCTGATCAGGCCTAGTTTCTCTGATTGGGGTGCAGCAGTGGTGTTTGTCCCAAAATCTGACGGTACTCTACGGCTATGTGTGGATTATCGTGATTTGAACAAGCAGACCATAAAGAACAAGTATCCATTGCCGCGGATTGATGATTTGTTGGATCGATTAAATGGAGCACAAGTATTCTCAAGAATGGACCTAGCTACAGGCTTCCATCAACTTCGAATTGCCGAAGAGTGTGTTCCAATGACAGCATTCAGAGGTCTCGACTTATTCTACGAATGGTTAGTAATGCCATTCGGCTTATGTAACGCTCCAGCCTATTTCGTCGATCTGATGAATAGAGTGTTCAGAGGGGTTTTGAATAAATTTGTTCTGGTTTTCATTGACAATATTTTAATCTTCTCTAAATCAAAAGCCGAACATGAAAAGCATCTGGAACAAGTTCTAGAAATCCTGAGAAGGAATGTATTGAAAGCAAAGTTTTCCAAATGTATCTTCTGGCAAGATGAAGTAAAATTTCTGGGCCACGTAGTATCGAAAGAAGGAATCGCTGTGGATCCAAGCAAAATCACGGCCATTTAGAATTGGAAACAGCCCAGTACCCCCACTGAAGTCCGCAGTTTTCTCGGATTGGCTAGCTATTACCGGAAGTTCGTTAAAAACTTTTCGAAGATATCTGGTCATTTAACGAAGCTTACGAAGAAGCACTCTAAGTTCAAATGGACTCCAGAAAGTGAGGAGGCTTTCGAAGAGCTAAAGTTGAGATTAATAACTGCTCCAGTGTTAACCATCATCGATGGCAACTAGGATTTAAAAGTCTGGACTGATGCTTCTAGAGAAGGCCTTGGCGCAGTGTTAATGCAAAGGGGTCAAGTGATTGCTTATGCTAGCCGTCAACTGAAGCCGCACGAGAAGAACTACGTAACTCATGATCTTGAGTTATTGGCTATTGTGTTCGCTTTGAAAATCTGGAGACACTATCTTCTGGGCGAGAGATTTGAACTGTTTACAGATCATCAGTCGTTAAAGTATCTGTTCACTCAGAAGGACTTGAATCTGAGGCAGCAACGTTGGCTGGAGTTTCTTGCAGCATATGACTTTGAAATAATATATACTCCAGGGAAAGCCAATGTCGTGGCCGATGCGCTGAGCAGAAAGAATGTAATGATCGCCAGCTTTATTATCACGACTTCCTTGATTGACAAAATATCTATTCTTCAGAGGGAGGATAACTTTATTAAGGATATGATCAAAAGGATTCAGAAAGGCGAACCCTCGTGTTTTCAAATAGATAACGATGAGACCTTGAGGTTAAAAAGAAGGATTTGTGTTCCTGACATTCCTGAGCTAAAAAGGGAAGTGTTAGACGAGTGTCACAAGTCCAAGCTGAGTATCCATCCTGGTGTGGCCAAAATGTATAACGATCTCAAACGAACATTCTGGTGGAAGGCTATAAAAAGAGACGTTTCAATATATGTTAGCCGATGCCCTACTTGCCAACTAGTCAAGAGCGACCAACAGAAGCTAGGTGGATTGTTACAACCGCTAGAAGTTCCTGGCTGGAAGTGGGAACATATTTCTATGGATTTCATTGATGGTCTGCCCAGAAACAGAAAAGGGAATGACAGTATTTGGGTGATCGTAGATCGCTTCACGAAGACCGCCCATTTCATACCTGTCAGATCAAATAGAACCGCTCAGAGTCTGGCGCAGATTTACTTCAGAGAAATAGTTAGACTACATGGAGTGCCGCTCAGTATAGTCAGTGATAGAGATATAATATTCACTAGCAAATTCTGGGAAGCATTTCAAGTCGAGCTGGGAACGAAGTTGAACTTAAGCACCGCTTATCATCCTCAGACAAACGGTCTGACTGAGAGGGTGAATCGTATTTTAGAAGATCTATTGCGGGCTTGTGTTATAGATTTCGGTGGATCATGGGAAGACCATCTGCATTTGGCTGAATTCTCATATAACAATAGCTACCAGGCGAGTCTGACAATGTCGCCATTCGAAGCATTGTATGGTAGACCGTGCCGATCTCCTGCTTGTTGGGTCGAACCTGGAAATAGACTTGTGTTAGGGCCAGACATGATTCGAGAAGCTGCCGACAAAGTCGATTTTATTAAGAAGCGATTACTCGCCGCTCAAAGCCGACAAAAGAGCTATGCCGATAGGAGAAGAAGAGATATATCCTTTGCTGTTGGCGACTATGTATATTTGAAAGTATCACCGATGAGAGGAGTTATCCGGTTCGGTAAAACTGGAAAGTTGGCGCCCAAATTCATTGGTCCGTTTCCTATTCTGGAACGGATCGGAACTCTCGCTTATAGAGTCAAACTGCCTAATTGGTTGCCTGGAGTTCATGATGTATTTCACATATCCCAACTTCGAAAGCACGTTCATGATCCAAACTTGATCGTGGAAGAAGCAGCTCAACATGACATTGAAATTACTCCAGAATTAGCTGTGAGAAGAGAGCCGCTAAAGATTATCGGCAAAGAAACCAAAGAGCCGAGGAACAAGAAAGTTCACTTAGTCAAAGTGCAATGGAGTGGAGATCCGCGAGATTGTACTTGGGAAACTGAGGAGAGCATTCAGAAAGCTTATCCTAGATGCCGAGTAGATATCTCTGATTGACTCCGGTGCAAGGTACATTTACCCTACTTTGCATTACCATTTAATTCTCTACTCTGTTGTTATTTTCTTTTCATGGATGTGCACTTTTAAATTCTATAGGCTGAATGATTTTGAAAAGAGTATGGATGTTGATCAGTATATTTTTGAAAGGTTAAAACGATTTGATTGTTGGTTGTGTTGTGTGATTGTAGATTTGTCAAACCACTTTCGACTTTGTTCCTTTTCGGGGACGAAAAGTTTTAAGTGGGGGAGATTGTAACGACCCAGAAAATCTGAACCAATTTAAAAATTTTAAATTGGCTAAAATGATGGATTTTAAATATTTAAAATAAATATTTTAGCTAATGGCAATGAAAAGTTAGTTGAATCGACAATTGAAATCGTATATAGTTATATAGATGGACGATAGAATATAAATATTTATTTATAATTATAAACAGGGCTTGAAAAGGCGCTGTAGTTTCAAAAATCGAATTCAAACTTTGTCGGACTGTACCGGGTGCAAAACAATCCGGATTTTAGTGAAACCAAAAATATTTAAATCTGTTAGTGAATACCTTTCTAACGAATCTGAAAAATTGAATTTTCATATCGAAAAGCAAAAGTTATGGCCGAATGAATTTTCGGAAGGGTCGATATGGAATTTATATAGCCCGTGAAGTTGGCCATTTTGCATATGACCTCGGAATTCGACGAAACCACTTTTGTTGGATCCGGGATGTAAAGTTATTGCTAGGTTTCAAATTTCATAATTTTTCGAATCAATATGTGAGCGTGGCAAAGGAAAATGTGTTTTGGTCAATTACAGTTAAATTGGATCGACCAAAAATGGGCCTTTTTGCGAACGGTCTCAGAATTCAGCGAGACTAGTTTTGTTGGGACCGTATCGTCAAAACATAGCTAGATTTATTTTTCTGGAATTTTTCGAATCAGTTTGTGGCCCTGGCAAATTGAAATGTACGTTAAAATTAAATATTGAATGTTTTATATTTTGATTTGAATGGAAACTGACTGAAACAGTCGAATGGGCCTACGAAACATATTCCATTGTGTCCGGGATGGGGGTAATTAGCTAGGAGCGACAGTCGTTGGTTTCGATTTGGAGTTCGGATTAGGAAATTTCATTGAAAACTAATAAGTGAATTAAATAATATAAAATTTTATATAAATACCCCTAAAAATTTGGCCAAACCCTAAGCCTAATTTTCACTTCAGACAACCGCCGTTCTTTTTAATTTCTTCAACCAACTGGAAATCCTTCCACACTCAACGAAATCGAACATCGTTATATTCTTTGGATTGCTAAGCTCGAAAGCTCCATGCTGGTAGCCTTCAAACCGGGTGCGACATCAACTAGCTGGGCTTGATTTCCTGTCGTCGATCTAGGGCAGAACCGTGGAGATTGATGGGGGACGAGTGGTGTTAAACGGAGGATGGCGCAGTGCTCTCGGTGAGGAGGCGCAGCAGCTAGTAATGGTCGGAGGAACTCTGGAGGTCCCTGTTGAAATGCCAAGTCGACAACTTAGGCTACACGCCAGAAAAGGATGAAGGTGAGTTCTCTGCAACATTTCTCTTCGAATTTCTTTTGAAATCTCATCTTGAATAATGTCGCGTTATTTTCTACGATGAATTGGACTTGATTTTGGCCTTAGAAACAGATTTTCCCCTTGGGTTTTAAACAGTCTCAGCTTTGATTGAATGTGGCGATTCTGGAAAATTGAAATGATGCCTCTAGTCTTGTTCTTGGCCTTCAATGTGTAAATCCGGAAACAATTAAATAATTTCCTTGCTCTTTGTTTGATTGAATGATGATTGTATGATGATGGTATTTAATAAGTTATTAAAACAATAAAATTAACATTTTTATTGTACGTATGAACCATTAAAAATATTCGTGTGTTGAAATAAATGTTTGTGTGTTAAAAATATCATTTTTAACATGTGTGTGAACAAATAAAAATAGTGATTCATTGAAATAAATGTTTATATGTTAAAAACATCATTTTTAAAATGTATATGGAGTGTGAAAATAATATATATATGAACTGTGAAAATAATATATATATATATATATATATATATGAAGTGAAAATATACATTTATGAAAAGAAAAAAATGAAAATATATATATACGATAAAGAAAATGAATATATATACATATGAAGTGAAAAATAATGCATATATGAAATGAATTATGTATATATAAAAAGTGAATTGCTATATATATATATATATATATATATATATATATATACACGCCCCTCGTCCACAAACCATGGACGATATTTATTGGTTGTGATTGGTGTGAAAATTGATTGATAGCGAATGGTTGTTTGAAATTGTTTGTGATTGATATTGATTGATTGTGGTTGAAAAATACCCATTTGTGGTTGAGAAATATTTGGTTGAAACCACTTAGGATTAGTTTGTGGAAATGAAATGAATATATACATGCCGCCTGCGTGCGAACTAGATGCATGATCCCCATTGTCAAAAACCGCGAGGTTTTAAGGTAGAGCGAGGAGCCGTACTAGGGACGGCCCCGGTTTTAACTACCCTGCCGTTATGCTGCCGAAATTTTGAATAATATTCATGTGTTTGAATTATTTTCATTTGCTGAAACTATATTTATTAATTGAATAGAAAACCTTCATGTGTTGAATCGATATTCATTCGTTGATTTGAAATTCAGGTGTTGAATGGTATTCGTATTTTGAAATAAATTGTTTGATAATAAAAATCACCTTTTATCGACTATATGAACTGTGTGAAATGATCTCGTTTTGAAAGAAATTGTTTTATAAGAAAAATCCTATTTTTATCACCAATATGAAATATATAAAATAATAGTGTTTTGAAATGAATTGTTTTACAATAAAAATCACATTTTTATTATATACATGAATCGTTGAAATGTGAAGTGTTAAAAATAGCCACTCGTTCAAATAAACATATATGAGTTGAAATATTCATTAATTAGCTAATGATATGATTTGTACCTATGTATGTAACATTAGAATGAATGGTGTTTTTAAACCAAATAGAAATCAAATATGAATTTGAATAGAAAATGATAAATGATAAGAACTATATATATGTACATGCATATTCATTGAACAGGTTATAGCAAAGGGGCTAGAGAAGAGGAATAAAATTTTGTGCCCGACAAATAGGTACACATTTACTGTTTTGTTTAGGTGATGATTTTATGAGCATGTTGGCTAGCCGCTTGGCTTTTTCTTTTTCTTTTTGAGATTAGAAGGACCGGGGAAGCTATTTGAGATTTCCCGATGCTCCCGGTGCAGGGGAGGTTATGGCGAAATTTTCCAAAATTTTAAGGCGTTAGTGAAATATTTGAAGTGAAGACGATATTGAAATCATTGAATGAACTATATTTATATAAATATATAAATATAAATAAAATTAAAACGAAACGTAGTCGTGTAGTTCGTATTTTGAAACCGTGATTTCAAACAACTAGTACGGGAAATCCGACCATTGGATTTTCCCGAAACCGCAACTGTCGGGTTCGCCTTGGAAATATCTTTCCGATGGCACCAACTTTGTAAAAATCCAACGGTTGGATTGTCTGGAATGTTTAATTCAAATCTGAAGAAAAACAGCGCCAGAAACGATTATATTTATATATATATAAATATAATTATATTTAATCGAATAACGACGCTGTAGTTCGTATTTTGAAATCGAAACTTCAAACGATCGTACCGGGAGATCCGACCGTCGGATTTTCCCGAAACCGGAACCGTTGGATTCGTTTTGAAAAGACCTTTCTAATAATGTAAATTTTATGAAGATCCAACGGTTAGATTTTCAGATATGTGTAAATCAAATCTGAAGAAAAACAGCGCCACGGCCGCGTTATGGCCCGAAGCGTCGTTTTGAATATATGGGCTATTTTAAAATAAATAAAAATAGCGATAAATCGTTATAAAATATTATAAACGATATGGAATAGAAATAAACTGAATTTGCTCGATTTATGTGGCTTTTGATGGTTGAATGTGTTTGGTGTGAAAATTACATTAAAGAACAAAATTGGTGTTGTCAAATAATTTAACCATTGAAATAAATTGATTTGAAATTATAAATATACGTGAATTATTTGAAAAGGCCGAGTTAATCCTCATTTCAAATAATTGACCGACGATTGAAAGTCGAAGATGAAGACGATGGTCGAAGACCGGAGATCTTCACCTCGTTTGGAAGGTAACCGAGGTCCTGATTGGGAGGCATCCCGAAATATGGATAATGAGTGGTGATCGTCCAGACGTACGTGGTGATCGATGGGTTTGCGAGGTATTTAGTGCCTCCGGTTTCGTTCAGACCCAGAACGGACTTGCAAATGGAAAGTGTTGTCTGACATTGGAATTTGTTCTGTGTGATTGATAGCCATCAGTTGCACGGTGTGAATTGCCTGTGTGGCATGCTAAGATGCAGTGATCAGGGCTTCTGTTGAAAAGCAAAGTCTTGTGGTGATGATCAAAGCACCGCCTGTGTGGCGTAGCTTTGTGTATAACGTGAATTCGCGAGCCTCACACCCCGGTATGAACCAGAAACGGGAGAAGGACCTCAGGGAGGGCATGCGTTTCTTTCTAGCTAGGGTGGTGTCAGTGACCTACCAGCCCTGACATTTATATACTTTTCACCTATGTGGTTGTTGCTGTTGCGAGGCGCCTCGGTTTGATCGGACGATCCGGGTCTGATGGAGTCATTCGTTGGCTCGTTGACGCCCCAAAGGGCGGGGAAACGCAGTGTTCAGGAATTTTAATCCACATCGGTGGACCGGCCCTGACGATTCTAGGGTCACTCGAGCTCTGATCCTGAGACACGGGCTAGAGCGTCTCGAATTCGGTAAGGACTATCTTTTGCCTTGGTTCATGACGGAAATCCAATTTCCAAATACGAGACTGTGCGGTTTTGATTGTATACCTATATATGGCGACATAGTGGTATGGGGCATTAATGCCGTCTATGATTGATAGTTATGATTTGAAATTGTTTTCAAAACATATAAACACTAGCGATAATATCCAATGCCTTTGTTTTATTCGTATCAATCATATTTTGGCCATTATAAGGTAAAACTCTATCCTCCGGTTTGCGTTGCATTGTGTGATGGGAACTGAGTCTTATAATGGCTTCATTTTTATAAAGAGCATAGCGTTGTTTCAAAGAAAGATTTGTTTTAAAGCACTGGCAATCCAATGGAGAAAACCCGTTCCACGAAAGTGGCGCGGTCCTGTGATTAGCCATATTATTTATGTGTTGAGTAGATTTCTCATACCAGTCCCATGACTGACTCGTAGTTTGTTTCACTTTCAAACTCGGGTGCCCCCTTTTCTACACGGGCAGCCTTGTATTCAGGTTTAGCAGGCTTTATCTGGATAGCTGGAGCTGAAGATGGATTCTATCATTTATCTCTTTTTATGCTGTTCAGCTCCTATTGTACATATTTTGTTTGTTTTCCGCTGTAGACATTTATGTATAGCTGAACTGTATTTGTACTAAGTAAGATCCTATATACTGTGTAACTCTGATGATTACTTTTATCTAGTATATTCTATTGTTCATTTTCTGGTGTATTTATTCAATTTTGTTCTGCTATTATCTGTTTCTGTGTTATATTCCAAAGATAACCCTTGTTTCCGTCAGAACGGGATTTCGGGTCGTCTCAACAAAACATCTTCAAATCATAAGTATCAATCATAGACGGCATAAGCGCCCCATCCCACTATGTCGCCATACTAGGCTCTACAAATAAAACCGCAATATTGCGTATTAGAAATTGGATTTCCGTCATGGTGGCTCCTGATTCGAAAGATCGATCGCGTAATGCAATTCCCCACGGCTTACGTCCCAACAAGAGAAAACACCATCTGCACACCCGCACTTTTGGGACCAGAGTATCACCGCTGCTTACGTCCCAGCGAGAGAAAACACCGCTTACTCTATATATCCCTGAGCACTAAGCTCATCTCGGTCGACCGAATCCACGACACCACTAAGGTGCCCATTCACTAAAAAGCATACTGATCAAACCATCAGTTTACCACCATACCGGGATGTGAGGCTCGCGAATCAACGCTATACACAAAGCCATGCTATATTAAAGCTGCGCTTTGATCATCATCCACCAAACTTTGCTTTTCAACAAAATCCTGGATCACTGCATCTCAGCAAGCCACACTATCAATCCATATCGTACCACTGATTTCTGCCAATATATAACCTCTGAGCTCATATGTCTCAGAGAAGGGCGTTAAGCAAGAGAATAAATTCCCCACCGCCAAACTGATATATATTTAGCAGAGATCAACGAATACAATATAAAGGAATACAATGTCAGACACACCATCAATTTACAAGTCCGTTCTAGGTCTGAACGAAACCGGAGGCACTTTCCTCGCATATCCGTCGATCTCCAAGTACGTCTGGACGACCACCAACTGATTCCCTCATCTTAGGTGTATATCCCAATCAAGATCATCAGTAATCACCCAAACGATGTGAAGACTTTCGGTCTTCGACCACCGTCATCATCTTCGACTTATCGTCGAATCGATTATTCAGAATGGGTATAAACCCGGCCTTCCTGAACAACCCGCGTATATTATAAACAAATGTTACACAAACACAACATACACCTCATTCCAATTCATCAGTCATTAACCGTAAATCAGCAAGAGAACAATTTCCCAAATATTAACCCCGAAGGCCGAAACCAACATCAGATCAATACCCAGGAAACCATTCTTCTTAGCTAACCCACAGTTAGTTTCTAAATTTCACATTCTTAGGGAAAGGTTCCCATTAATTTTATCAAAGATAAATTCTTTAAAATTTATTCTTTAATCTTCCTTTGGATATCATTTCAAACCAAATTATGGTTTTCCAAACTAGTCGGGATTAGCGAACCACACCGAAGTAATTATTTATTTTATTTCCCAATCCCAACCTATTCATCCCATGAAGCAAAACTGGTAATACTTCATATCTAACACCACGGTGTTATCGGTAAATTCAATTACCATTTCACGTTCAAATCTAATTAAAGATTTAACTATCGCTTTGGAGCAAAACTGGTGATACTCCATTCTCGATCTTTTCAATCTAATTAAAGATTCATTAAAACTCCACTTAGTTTTAATCTTTAACTGGGTTAAAGAATCAGTGTCATTTTAAAACACGTTCACTATAAACCCAAAATCACATTACATTTCAATTAGACCCTAACCATAAATTAGCAAGTGAGCAATTCCCTAAGTATTAACCCCGAAGGCCGAAACCAACATCAAATCAATACCCCAGAAACCATTCAACTTAACTAATCTCCAGTTAGTTTCTGATTTTCTTAACTCCTTTGGGTCTAAGAACAGTATTATTGAAGATACCGTTCACGACAACCCAACATCACATTCTATTAATTATCGGGTTAAAGAACAAGTGTTATTTAAAACACTGTTCACGATAAACCCAAGAATCAGTACCAATTCAATTCCAATTAAATATTATTTAATTGGTACACTTCATTAAATCTAAATAAAAGATTTAATCTTTTTCTCAACTGGGCTTAAGAACAGTGTTAATGAAGACACCATTCACGACAAACCCAAATCACATTTGATATTAAATACAAGGCTCTGAATAGAAAATATATCGGCTTATATTCAATATCAAATTCTACGACCAACAAATATCGTATTGGAAATAACGATATATATATCTTTCAAATTTCCCATAACAATACCTGTATAATCACAAAATCCCACATCGAAATATTCCGAAGTCAATTTCGATTCAAATCCATTTCCAATCTATATATTGGAAATCCTGGTTATTTTCAAAACCATTTCAAATCCACTTTATTTATTTTAAAAATAAATAAATTATTATTCTAGTTCAAAACTAGTTCATTTCGATAAACATCTATTTTTATCCTTTCAAATATGGAGTTTTTCATCCCAATTCTTCACAAATCATTTCTTATGATTTTACACAAATTATTATTATTTTTAATAATTTTATCAAGGCTGTACAGTCGATTTCCATCAACGGCCATCGAACTGCACTTACAACGACCTTTTCCAAATTTGATTTGGACATAATTCCAAATCCAACCGTTAGATTTCAAATTTCTAATATTCGTTAGAAAGCTCTTTTCGATACGAACTCAACGGTTCCGGTTTTAGGAGAATCCGACGGTCGGATCTCCCGCAATGTCCGTTCGAAGTCAATGGTCGAAATTCACGAACTGCCGCGGCGCGTTCTATTCAGGCCATTAAATTATATATATAATATATATAATATATACTTCGTCGATTTCCTTTTAAAACGTATTATATAAATCGTTTTTAAATTCGTTTTCGAAACGATTTCAACTTCCTTTTCAAATTCAAATCAAAATTGAATTTTCTCTTATGAATTCGTTTTAAATCCATTTCAATTCGAATTCGTTTTCTATTCAATTCAATTCGAATTCGGTTTCTATTCAATTCAATTCGAATTCGTTTTCTATTCAATTCAATTCGAATTTGTTTTCTATTCAATTCAGTTCGAATTCGTTTCCTATTCAAAATATCAGATTTTGAAATCACTTTCGATGTTCATTATAAATTGGATAAAATCGATATAAATATCGTTCACGTCGAAATGGCGTCAATCTAATCAACACGACTTCATATATTTCTATTTTCAAATATCCTATTTCAAATATTCTATTTCAAATATTTCTATCTCAAATATTTCTTTTTTTTTCAAATATTTCTATTTCGATTATTTCTATTTCCAATATTGAATGAGGTCCAATCAATTACCATATAATGTTAATTATATGGATTTTCTACAACACATGTATACAATAACAACGATGAATAATCAACCATCATCCAAAGTGCATTTTACACTGTATAAGCATCGAATATAAATATTTAACGCTCATAACAGTCCGTTAATCAATCGATCGACATACAACTAAACAATCGGGATTAGTGTACGTCAAATATCATCCCAATACCCGTGTGGGGTTTCAAACAATCAAACACAGATTTTATTTGTGTAGTTGGGCGATGTGTAAAATTTATCGTCCCAATCAATATCAGTCAAATGTGTGTATATAAACAAATCGTCCGATTTGTTTATTTTTATTTCATTTCATATACACGTTAAAAATTCTATTTTTTTAACTATAAAATATTTTCCACTATAAAATATTTTATTTGAACTATATAAATGTTTTATTTCATTTCACATCACATCACACAATCAACAACACATCAAAATCAAACAAACAAGCATACAAGCCGTCCATGGTCTGTGGACGACGGGTGTCGGGTGCTACTAAACACCGTCTGCATCCTAGTATATATTTCAACTAGTAATAAAATTAAAAAGTGAGAAATTCTCACCAAAGCCATCCCAACTCCACGACACTTCATATGTAGGAAATCTTCGCCGTCTGACACTTTCGTTGCCCGTATTCACTACATATATAAAAATCACATTTTTACTTTGCTATTCAATATATAAAAATCGAATTTTTACTTTGCTATTCAATATATAAAAATCGAATTTTTACTTTGCTATTCAATATATAAAAATCCAATTTTTACTTTGCTATTCAATATATAAAAATCGAATTTTTACTTCGCTATTCAATATATAAAAATTGAATTTTTACTTCGCTATTCAATATATAAAAATCGAATTTTTAATTCGCTATTCAATATATAAAAATCGAATTTTTACTTTGCTATTCAATATATAAAAATCGAATTTTTACTTTGCTATTCAATATATAAAAAATTGAATTTTTACTTTGCTATTCAATATATAAAAATCGAATTTTTACTTTGCTATTCAATATATAAAAAATCGAATTTTTACTTTGCTATTCAATATATAAAAATCGAATTTTTACTTTGCTATTCAATATATAAAAAATCGAATTTTTATTTTTCTATTCAATATATAAAAAATCGAATTTTTACTTTGCTATTCAATATATAAAAAATCAAATTTTTACTTTGCTATTCAATATATAAAAATCAGGTCTTTATATTTTTATTTTCATAACAAAGATTTTTATTTTCCTAAAAAAAAACCCATATGCTAATTTTAATTTTCATAGAAACCATTTTTATTTTATCAATTACAGGGTTTAAAAACATTTACATTGTCGCCTTCTGTTTTTCCTGGTGGTCTTCAGTCCATCAGCTCGTTCAAAAGAAACTGCCATTGCCAACCCTAAACCCTCCGTCGACGTTGACTTCCACCCCCGGACCAGGATCTGAAGGCGCCGCCGTTACCCCCTAACATTGCTCCACCCACGCCCTCGCCAGTGCGATGCTCGAGGCTCCCTCTCGATGGGAAAACAATTCGAACGAAGGCCGTTTTCAGAGGGGAAATCGAAAGGAGGGAGGGGCGGGGAGATGACTGATCGTCGGTGGAGCAGTTCGGGGGAGGGAGGCGTCGGCTGATAGAGGAGGCGTTGAACGAAGGAGGAGCGGGATTTGGGTTTTCAGCTGAAAAGGTGGCGCGATTTTTTTTCTTAAAGGGGGTTAAGGTTCTGGATAAAAAGGGGGAGGGTATTTATATTTAATTATATTATTATTTAAATTCTATTTTTTTTCAATTTTACTTATTTATTGCCCTCAACTCCAAACGAACTCCAAACAAGACCCAAAGACTGTAGCCCATAGCTAAATACCCCCCTCCAAACACTCTGGGATATGTTCCGCTGGCCAATTCGACTGTTACGATCAGTTTCCATTGAATTTAAAATATGAATCTTTATATATTCAATTTAAATGCACATTTCATTTTACCGGGGCCACATACGACCTCTAAAAATTCCAGAAAAATATTTTCTAGCTTCATATCGACGATACAGTCCTAACAAAACTAATTTCGTCAAATTCTGAGACCGTTTGAAAAATAGCCATTTTCCAGTCGATTAAAATCAACTGAAACTGGTCAAACGCGTTTTCCTTTGCCACGCTCACATATTGATTCGAAAAATTGTGAAATTTGAAATCTAGCAATAATTTGACATCGCGGATTCAACAAAAGTGGTTTCGTCAAAATCCGAGGTCGTTTGCAAAATTTCCATTTTTAAGGGCCTGAATTCTATAACGACTATTCAGAATTTTCAACTGGACATATCTTTCTATCCCCGCTATGAAATTTTGATTTTTCGGATTCGTTGGAAAGATATCATCAATTAGATTCCATTATTTTTGGTTTCACTAAAATCCAGTTTATTTTGCACCCGGTACATTCATTTGAATTTAGAAATCGAATTATCGAACTACCGCGCCATTTTCAATTTCTTTTATAAATATAAATAAATATTTATATTCTATCATCGATTCAAACGATCATATACATTCGAATTATATTCAAAATAAATTTCTCGTCGATATTATTTAAAATAATTCATTTTAAATAATCAAAATTCGCTAAAATTGCCAAAATAAAAATTTTAAATTGGCCCAGATTTCCGGGTTATTACAATACCCTCCTTTTCTACCTATATAAGGGACCCTACCCTACACGCTCCTTTTTTCAACACTTCACTCCTCTCACTTTTCCTACTTCTTCACCGTCGTATCCATGGCTTCTTAGCCTAATTCCCTCCTCCTTCCTCTCTTTTCCCTCTTCTACCTACCCAGTTTCTGCCCCTCTTAGCCCCACCATCCTCCTTAAAATCCGAGCAAACACTACCTCCTTCTCCATCCAAAAGCCACCTCTTCCCCCCTTTCCATGCCCCACTAAATCCGACCAAACTTGGCCCCACCTTGACCATCCAAACCCCACATCCCTTGGCCCATAGTCAACCTCCTCATGCCACCCTATCCCCTCCTCCTTGCGCCCTAAAACACCACCAACCCCATGCCCAAGCTCGGTCAACATCCATAGCCGATCACCCTTCTCCTCCTCTTAAGTTATAAACGAAGAAATTTTTACTTAATAATAATATTATTATTACTGTTAAGGTCATCGATGAAGATCAAAAGTTGGTTCGTAGCAGTCTTGAGTTTGGTAGACAGTCTTACAATAAAATTAGACGGAGTGGAACCCCAAGGTGAGAAACTCTGCACTTATATTTGTTTATTATGGATGTTATGTTGGTTGTTGTGAATGGATAGTTAATTAGCCGTTAAACATAGTGTAAGCGTTGATTACTGAATGCTTATATACATATACTTATATATGCTATGTGTTGGATGAATGGATTCTATTAATGTTCTAATGATTGTTAGTAATAATACTAGTTCATACTACATATTTTACACCCATATCTGTGGAGAAATTTGGGTATTGGTTAAGTGTCATGCTTGTTAGGTAATATAAATAAATATTTTATTCATTTCAATATAGTGGAAAAATAAAAGTTGGAATTTTCTATCCGAAGTTTGATAGAAATGAAATTGAAGTAATTTTGAGAAACTTTTGTAAAGATTGGAATTTTATTAGACAAGGTTTTGATAATAAATAGCGTGTTCAAGTTTAAAACAGTTAAATTGATTTCGATGTTGAAATTGAAGTTCGATTAACTATATAGAAGATGTTTTAACCCAAACCAGTTGTTCCATATAACTTATATAATATTTGATTTGAATTCTGGAAAGTTTGAGTTTCAAAAGTTAATTTTTGAAAAATAATAATATTTTAATAATGAAACAATATTACTTTAAAATGAATATTTGAATTTAAAGTTGAAACTACAAAATATTTTCTCAAAATAGTCTTATATATGTTTTAAATTGTTTTCTAAACTGTTTTAAAGTAAATCAGATTGTTTTTAATATAAATATAAAATACGGTTATAATATAGCTGGTCGCGCAGGAATTTCGACCGTATGACTATAACAGGTTCATTTTAAATCAGATTGCCTTGAAACGAAAAAGGTTTGCTTTCTAATAATAATAGTTTTCAAATGAAAAAGTAATTCATTAATTTCAATATATAGTTTTCAAATTATGTCCAAAAAGTTTTCTTGCGGCAGTGTAATATTATGTCCAAATTTAGGAATCAATTGAAATGGCTATTTAAAAATTAATAATTTTTTTGATAAACATAGTAAATATTTTAAAAGTGAATTGGATTTAAATTATAGAGTTTTAAAGTTATTTTCATCAGACTAGTTAAACAGCCTATTTGTAACGCTTTTAGTAACGCTTTTGAAACAATTTTTGCTTAATGCTTGATTTTAAAGGATCTAAACCTAATAATTGATATCCAACCTTTGTTAAACTATTTCAAATAAATAATGAAGCTTTTTTAATTATGATAGAAGTTTCAAAAGTTAAGAGTGGTTGAGACTTAATTGAAATCCGATATATCCGTACCATTTTAAAATGATGCTTATTATTCAGGAAGTCTGAAATAGGAATTTATGTTCGAAAATCATTCTGAATAATAATATGATGTAATGGAGCAAGAAAGGATATTTGAAGACAGTGATTGAAGGCCGAAAATATTCACAATGAAAGGACTGACCTACTGACTTTCTTTTCACTGGGTTGCTCCAGTATTGAGATGTTATAAAATTAATTTAGCAGGAAGTTCAGACGTATTTGGAGAATTTTCGAATTTGCGAGGGCTCTTCTTTATTGGACAAGGAAAAAGCGTCTTCGGTTTCGTTCAAACCCAGAACGAACTTGTATCGATATATGCTTGACATTGTATTGTGTAATATGTGATAGATATTTACTAAACATATTTCTGATTGGCGACAGATAATATGTTCTCTTAGCTTAACTCCCTTTTTTGAGACGTATGAGCTCAAAAGTGATATGGTTAGTGATTCTTAATTATATGTTTTGAAATAACAATGTAGCATACCAAGTGATTGAGCTATTGATGATCAAAGCATGGCTTAAGGATAATCGTAGCTTTGTGTAACAAGACTTTTGCAAGCCTTACTCATCGGAAATGACCGAAACAGGAAGAATGTGGCAAGGATAGGGGTGTGTTGTTTTCTTCTAGATAAAAATATAACATGGTATGAAGCTCAAATATTACTTATGTGGCAGCTTCTACTTTTATGAATGTTGATGTTGCGGGGCCCCGGTTAATGGTTGGTATGCTCTAAGTTAACTAGTTAAGGAATAAACCGACCTTGTGTTGCTAGAGAGCCAGTTAACTCTTAGGACATCCCTATAGAGGTGTACCCATCGGATAAGGAAGTTCCTTAGCATGGTCATTATTGAAAATCCATTCTCCACTACGAACCCTTACGATTTTAGTTGTATACTAAATGCAACATAATAACATGGGATACTATGCTGGCTAGAATTGATACATTTACTTGTGAAATTATTTTCAACACTAATGGTAATATAAAATTGTTTTCACATACCAAACATTTTGGTTACCATAAGAAGGAACCTTGCCCATGTGTGCGTTTGCATTCCCTAAGACCTTATGGTAGCTTCATTTTCCAAAAAGCGTTGTAATTTTACTGCACATAACAAATATATTGAGTTTCTCACACCAATCCCTTGACTAACCTGAAGTTTATTTGTTCATCCCTAAACTCTGGGTTCCATAATTTCCCACACAGACAGCCTATAAATCAGGTTTTAGTAGGAGTATCTTGGAGTCTTTTGTGGGAGTCTTAGTAGCAGCATCTTGGAGTTTTTGGTCAGATCTTAGTTGGAGCATCTTGGAGCCTTCTGTGGAGCGTATTTTGGGTTTGGACCCTTTGTGGTTTGGAGCTTTCCTGAGGTGAAGATGGATTCTTTTTGGATTCACCCAGTATATCTTAGTTGTGTTTCCATTGTTTTGTTTTGTATCTAGTAGCCTGCATACCTAGATATGTACATACCTTGCTGTTAGTATTCTAAGGTAACCCTTGTAACCCAGATGTTGTATGTTATTCTGTTTCATTGTGTTGTTCTAATGTGATATAATCCCAGGCAATGCAGATTCTGACGTTTGAAATTCCGACATTTTTATACATGGATGTACTAAGTGTCGATTTTGGAAGGTTGAAAATCTGGGTCATCACAACGTGGTATCAAAGCTTTGGTTCATACATAGCTTATGGGATATAACTTACTAGAGATAGGGTTGGTAATACCTTAGAATGAGTAAAGCCAATGAAATGTAACATCTAAAACTATCATATATTCCCTAAAATATCTCGATCATGTGCCCTAATAGCATTTCATACTATTTATAAATAGTTGAAAATGAGTGGAAGACGAGGACAGGGTAGAGGAAGGAGCAATACAACATCAAATGGTCGCGATGCTACGGTAGTCAATGAAGCTGCTATTCAGAATCAACCCCAAATGAATTTCGGTTCTAAATAAGCATTATACAAATTTGGGTGAGAAACCATTCAAAGGGTAAGAAGATGTTATGGAGGCCCAAGCTTGGATCAATTCATGTGAGAAGTTTTTCAGAGGTTTAAGTTTGAATGACAACCAAAAAAGGATGTTGGCTACATGATAACTACAAGAAGGAGCTGCAACTTGATGGGAGGCCATTATTCAGGGAAAGTCAAAAGATGACTTTTCGTGGACTCAGTTTGAAGAAGTTTTTGAAGAAAGATACATGCCTTCTACAGGGATTTCCATATTGTGTTAGGATATTATGGACTTAAAACAAGAGGATATGTCTTTTGAGGAGTATTTGAATAAGTTCAATGAGTTGTCCCATTTTAGACAAGAATCAGTCAATGCCCCACAAAAGAAGAATGAGAGGTTTTTTAAAGTGATGGAGCAGAAGTATTACAAAAGAATGGTAGGACATGTGAAGCAATCATTCGCCGACTTGGTGGATATGGGTTATAGATATGCTACTTTGGACCATCAAAAGGCACTTGAGGAAAAATAAGGAAATCGTGGTAGCAATTGAAGAAAAAGAAGTCCAATGGAAAGAAGTCTGCCAGAATAAGAGGTAGAAGGAAGTTAAGAGAGATCATCTTGCAAATCAAGAAATCGAGCAAGCTAAGTCAAAGAGTCAAAGAGTGCTACAACTGCCAAAGCTAGGAAATCTGATCAAGGACTGCCTGATTATGAAGAAAGCAAAAGTGGCGAAGGTTTACGCTATTGTTGAAGGTCCTTTATTTGTTAAGGAAGAGAAAGGGAAGGAAGTTCTAGAAGGTAATGTTTTCATTTGTGATAAATTAGTCCAAGTTCTATTCGATATGGGTGCCTCACATAGCTTAATTTCAAAACCAACAGTAAAAGTATTGAAACTTAAACCCGAATTTGTGGATGAATCCCTATGTGTAAGAAATCCAATAGGAGGTCCCTCTAGCCTATATTTGTATTGCAAGAACGTTCCTATCTCTTATTTGCATCACGAATTTCCTTTCAACCTATTTGTCCTAGAATTTGATGAATTTGAAATTATACTTGGAATGGATTTGTTAACTAAATTTGAAGCAAAACTAGATTGTGCAAATATGAAAGTATTGGTAAAAACAAATTTTGGAAATTTTATCGAAATATCCTATGAAGAGCTTAACCCAAACATGGACAATTTGATGTATACATTGGGTTACCTAGCACCGACATAAAAACTATGCCCATCGTTAGGGAATTTTCATATGTATTCTAAGATGTTAAGAGCCTCCCTCCACAATGAGAAATTGATTTTAGGATTGACTTAATACCCAATGCCAGACCTTTTATTCATCCTAGCCATAGAATGGCCCCAAGAGAAAGAGAAGAACTAAATAAACAAATCCAATAACTTCTAGAGAAGGGATTTATTGGACCTAGTCGCTCAAGTTGGTGGTCAGCTGTGGTAATAACCAGCATATTCCACAATAATATATTTAAATATTTTATTTAAATGTAACATCATTAATCGAGTTATGTTCAAAAAGTCGTTTTTGTATATGGATGAATTTGGAGTTGAGACCACTTCCATTGAGTTCAAAATGCCATTTACTTGATTGAAAACTATAAACATCGATATGTCTAGAGTTTTTGAAAATTTGGACTTCGGGTGGGTATTGGGTTAGACAACCCACTTCCTTATAATCCCTATTGGCCACCCCTCCTCCTCATTCATCCAAGCTTATTCAAATTAAAATCCCTAAGCCAATCGAGTGAAAATTCAAGGAGAAGCTTTGGTAAGTTCATTTCTATCTTCTCCAACTTATTCTCTCTTTCCGAGATTTTCCTAAATTTAACTCTTAGGAAATTCATGTATATGTGTTTAGATTGAAGATTCTAGAGTTCTTGTTGAAGAGAGGTTGATATTGCTTTGTTTTAGAGCCTCACCTTCCTTACCATGATCAAAGGTGAGTTCTTGCAAACTCGCATCTATGAATCAAGCCTATAAGCTTGGCTAGTGTGCGCTTGACATATATACGTTGTGTATGAATTATGTGATTTGGATTGTTTGTGTGTAAACTTTCCGATTTATGATGTTTTGATCACATTTCAATGATTTCTACTGTAAATCTTTGTACAGATTCAATTCTTGTGATATTGGTCGTTTCCGCGAGCCTTGGAAGCCTTATGTACATTTAGAAAATGTTATAAGACTTCACCAATCGTCCGTACTCGCCTAAAATCCTCTGTGTATACCTGGCCTTGGCAAACCAGTGGTTAGCTCAATATTCAGCCGACTGAATTGGCGATTCACCAGACTGACCTGCGGCTGAATTTATAAAAAAATTTGCACATCATACTTTAGTCGGCTGAATGGCTTAAATCAACCGACCGAATCATAACTTCAGCCAGTTGATTAGTCCATCCATCCAGCTGAAGTTCAGGAAACAGTTTCTGGAAACAGATTCTGCTAGTTGAATCATTGATTCAGCTGTCTGAATCTTTTTCCTGCTGTTGACCGGTGGAGACCACGCTCAACAGTCTATTATGATCCAGGCTTCTTCAAAACTGAATTTCAGCTCATTTTCTCTTTCTCTGTGCTTTCCCAGTTGGTCTAACTCATAAATTTCAGCAGCTTGACTATATTGACCTTTGATGGACTTTCCATTCATTCGTGATAAACAAAATTATAATCAATATTCCAGGGATGTGATTTACGTTATCAAAACGTAAATTTTGAGATCAATTGTTACCACAATCGATATTTTTATGAGATTTTCCATTTCAAACTATAAAAAGGTTTTATGTTATTAGTAGATACCAAATCTTTTACTAAATGTTTCTAATCCTACTTCATTATATACGAAGTTATTTTATAAATTATCTTCCAATCTGCTAGTATATATTTATATAAACCTTTTCGTCACTTGTATGAGAAATCCAATTAAATGCCTTCGTAAAAACAAGGACTATAAAGCCTTGCGTTTTCTTCAATGGTTAGTTCTTGGACTCATTCAATTGAATATTATAGCGATGATCGTTTTTCATTTCTAGTGGAATTACAACTTGTTCTTAAATATTCGAGTAGAGTAAGTGGTTATCGGACATGTAGCTTGACTCTTATATTTACTAGCTTGGCGTATTTTACACTATACTTGATCATGTGATCATTTTGATCTTCGAATCACCCTGAGGAACTTCGGTTTATTTGATTATATCGATGATCTTCGGATCACCCAGAGGAAGTTTGGTTCATTTGATTATATCGATGATCTTCGGATCATCCTGAGGAATTTTGGTTCATTTGATTATATCGATGATTTTCAGATCATCCTGACGAACTTCGGTTCGTTTGATTATATCGATGATCTTCAGATCATCCTGTGGATCTTCGGTTCAATGATTGAAATTATGTATTCTAAGAGGAATTATGTATTCCATGATCTTCGGATCATCTCGATTTGTGTTATCTTTATGAAACTTTGGTTCATCCTTGAGAGTCTTTGGACTATTTATGGAACTTCGGTTCACCTTGAGAGTGTTCGGACTATTCATGGAACTTTGGTTCATGGAGTTTTTAGGTTCCCTCATTGTGACGATCTTAGTATCGTTTTGATCTAAGACTGTATTCACGTGTTGATATCCTATTATCTATGTCATGTTGATTTGATAGGGGACATCATTTCTTGTTAGTAGCTATATCACTTAGAATGTGATATTCTTTTGTAGCATTGAGATTTCTTTGAGATATTATGTGGACATTCTTGGGGTTTCACATTTTCTTGTGAACCTTTATTTAATTGGGTATATGTCATTATCAGCTTATATCTCTATTTCTATCTCAGTTTATTGTGGTAAGTACAGCTATATGATCCGTTTATTATTTATTTTCTTATAAATAATACTCGGATCAACCGAGGTATTACAAGTGCTTCTCATGACTTCTAGTGGGGACAACCTCTTAACACTTTGGCAACTACATTATGATTGTAGTAACTTTGGGTTACGTGTATACAAGACATCATATGTACATATATTCTTTTAGTTAGAACATGTACCTATTCTTTTGTTGTATATTGGATAGATTATGACCACTGTCTTAGTATTTACACTTATGTGTTATATTCGTATCTGTTTTCGCCTCAGTGATGTGAATATCTGTGTCTGGCTCCGATATATTGTTATGTATTTTATATTGATTCTAAATTACATATAGCCACTATGTAGTGGATTTGAACTTGAATTAGATGTGTTGGATTTCTTCATAAGATTTAGAAAGCAAGATCATATTCTCCAATGTGTTTAACACTCGTTCAAAGCTATTATACAGATGGTCGCTCCTCTATAACCTTATTCTTCGGGTTAGTTGACATCATTACTTGTACTGACCTTGGCTAACGTGAGTATAAAGGTAGGGCGTCACAGCTGTGGTATTCACAGCTAAGTCTGACAGGTCTTTGAGCTTGTGCATTGACTATATAGATCTTAATAAGCAAAATCTTAAGAATAATTGCCCGTTTCCTCGAATATACGACCTGTTTTATCGATTGAGTGGTGCCCAATTTTTCTCGAAAGTGGATATAGCCAGCGATTTTTATAGGCTTAGGATCGCTTAGGACTGTATCCTTGGAACTACTTTTCGTGGGTCCAATACTTTTTACAAATGGTTAGCAATGCCGTTCAGATTAACCAATGCCCCTGCCCATTTTTTGAACCTAATGACTAGAGTGTTATGTGATGTGTTAAATAAATTTTTATTGGATTTCATTGACAATATCCTTGTCTACTCTAAAACATAAGAAGAACATGTTGAGCATATAAAAGTTGCTTTGGAAATATTACAAAGAAATGTGCTAAAGGCAAAGCTTTTTAAATGTCATTTTTGGGAAAGAGAGGTGAAGTTTCTTGGTTATATCGTATCTAAGAAAGGAATTTCAGTAGACCCGAGGAAGATTTCTGCCATTCTGGACTGGAAACAGCCTACAACACCAAAGGAAGTCCGAAACTTCTTAGGATTGGCAGGCTATTATGGAAAATTTGCCCAAGATTTTTCGAAGATAGCTTCTCCACTGACAACGTAGACAATGAAGAATGCAAAATTCAATTGGTCCCCCAAGTGTGAAGAAGCCTTTCAAGAGCTAAAGAAATGTTGACCTCTGCCCCGGTGCTAGCTATTATAAATGAAAATAAAGGGCTATCATTTTATATAGATGCATGCATGGAAGGGGTTGGTGCCGGTTTGATGCAAGAAGGCAAAGTAGTTGCTTATGCAAGCAGACAGTTAAGACCTCATGAGAATAATTATCCAACTCATGACCCGGAATTGGTAGATGTAATATCCGGTTTAAAAGTCTGGAGGCATTATCTGTCGGGAGAGAAATTCGAATTGTTCATAGACCACAAACCCCTGAAATATTTTTTCACTCAAAAAGATTTGAGTTTGAGATAGCAACATTGTTTGAAATTTTTGGAATCATATGATCTGGATATTCTCTACACACGTTGTATGTAGTGGCCCGCAAATCCGTACTATCTGAATTGACTAAATACACCACACGTCCAACCCAAATTGTGCAGAAATACGAATCATTATGAAATAAGAAGAAAAAATAGAAGAAGAACAGAAACAAAAGGCCAGAATCTCACAATCACAATGGAATAAAGTATAATATATAAATAATCACTTTTGAAATACAGCTGCATTTGGACTTACATATATTATCAGAGTATATCACAAATACAACACAGAAGAGTAAACTCTAAATATCAACACTAAAGCCTCCTACTCTAAGCTCCTTCAGATAAATCAGTAAAGTCCTAAACTACTTGACTACCCATACAAATTTGGACACCTAAGAATTTAGGTAAACCAAAACAAAATAAACTCTGGGTTAGTCATGGGACTGGTATTAGTAAACAATTTAAAGCAGTTTGAGAAAATAAACGATATCTCATAAGACCATGCCGTATAACACGGAATGAGATTTTCCCCTATGAGAATCTGAAACACTTGATTAACTTTCAAAATCCTTTTGAAGGAAGTAAAAATCTTTATCTCAAAACTCTGTTGATATTATAATAGTGTCTAAATCAAATAAATAACAATCTAGTGGAACGTTTGCATCTCATGCTCCACATATATAATATACAATCAAAACTGCGAGCACTTATTGGGTAATGAATTTCCTACTATGACAAGGTATGGAACCACCTTCCGATAGAGTACCTCTAGAGAGGAATACACTGGGTTCAACAAGAACATCTTGTAACCGGGCCATACATGACCGACCACTCATTTCGCTTCAGTGTATCAAATGTATATCACCAACAGTTGGGATCGTCAACCGTTTTCCAGAATGGGATAACATAAAATAGAATAAAGAATGAAATGAATTTCTCTAGATAGGTCAAAATACACCCTAATTGGGACTTACTCACTTAGCCATGTTGCCTTCCCGATTTTTGCATTTCCCAGTTGTTGAGGCCTGAGGCTACTCTTACTTACTTTTTATTGATAACACAATCACTTTGAATGCCACATTGTCAGTTCTGTTAATCATTAATTGATTTACACAAATATAATTTAGATATTATGCTATGAGAATGAATTCTCCACCACCATATATATTTATACCGACCAACATATGCGATCATTGGAAATACTCTGTCAGACATTCGTCCATACAACTTCGTTTTGGGACTGAACGAAACCAAAGGCACAATTTCCATTAATCCATCTTAAGAAATTTCTACTTAAGATTAATAGAAAAAGCCCTTGCACTTTACTCCGTCTTCGATTATCTTCATATAATCTGATTCGCAACGCTACTGCCAATACGGAGTGCTTCTCGGATAATAATCCAACTGGTCTCTCCATATTGACAACAATATTGGCAAAAAATTCGATGATCGGTTATTTAACTATCAAAGAAAAACAAACATTCACCCAAAGAAACAAACAATCACTAAGACCTTAATTAATATTTCAATAATTAAATCACTTCTCCATCTACTTATCAATATTTTTAAACCCAGTATTTTCAATAATCATCTTGGCCTCTTACACAATTGGAAAAAAATTTCTTATATCATCTTCTTTTATTTTCTATACTTAGAAAATGTATTCTATTTATAACCAGAAAACATTCCAATTACTTATCTCTTTTCCAAACTCGTTTCTTTCTATACTTAGGAAATATTTTATTATTATATTTCCAAAATTCCACTTACTTGGGTTAAAACGAATGTTGTGTAAAACTTCATTACAATAGCCCAAGATACAGTATTCACTAAATCTTATTTAAACATTTATCTTCGAGATTGAATCTTGCTATTTATCGGTTTGTAATGAAATCAATCAAGTTAGGGTATAACTACCTCCCAGACCTTGACTGAATAACATTCTTAACTTGAAAACGGATAAGACAGCTTATCTCGAATAATCAACACCATAAAAACCAATAATTCGTTTTTGAAACATGTATATGTTTCTCTTTCTATTCTTACCATATTTAAGTTATAGATTTCCTTTATTTTATAATATATATACAAAATTCTAGTTATTAATTTTTCTTAAAAATACTCTAACTCTTTGAATTTCCAAAAAATTCTCCAGCACCTCCTTTGAACCGGTCAATTTCTCAAACCTCAACTCGCCTCTCTAGGCCCTTTGCATTCAAACAGAAAATCAAAGCAGATTGCCGATTCGTCACATAAAATTTCATATGGAATTTAAACGTGCACCTTTTTGTCGGGCATTCGAATTATAATCTTCATACACTTCATTCCATACTTGTCTAACCCACGTACGTCCATTTCTAATTTATTCCAACTCATTCCCATCATTTATAACTCAATTAGCTAATTTATTCTTTAATTAGATCTTTTACCTATTTCACTTTTTATTTGAACATAATACGTTCAAATAAAATTTTGACTTATTTATAAACCAATCAAATTCCATTTTCAACTTAAGTTTCATATTCGATTTCGAATATAAAATCTCAAATCTCATTTACCTTTCAAAGTTCAATTTAGATTCAAAATACCATTAATAATTATTCTTCAAATTAGTTTATTTTATTCAATAGTTAAAAATCTAATTTTTGTAAAAATCAATCCATTTACTTCACTTGAATTCATATTTATTTTATAACTCAAATATGGGTCTTTCTAATGGTAATTCATATTTTATTTGCTTGAAATCCTTTTATTTATTTAAAAAAACCGTTATGGTTTTAAAATGGTTATGATGCTGTTTTTTTGAAAAATTGATTTTGACATAACTCAAAATTTATACGACGAAATCTAAAATTTTCTCTTCCATTAGAAAACTATTATTCAAACGTTCCTGATGATTCTTGTTTCAAAGAATTCCGAGTTAAACTGAGTTCTGTATATTCAATTGAAGTTCAAATGCCAATTTACGAACTACCGCACCGCGGGGAGTTCGTTTTAATTATATTTAAATAGAAACGTTTAAACTTCATTCAAAAAATATGTTCTAGTCTCGTTCTAATATATATTTTAATATATATTAATTTCAGTTTTCAAATCCAACTTATTATTTCTGATTATCTCCAATTGTCAATTTTTTCATTACTCAGTTATGAATTTATCTATAACCCCATCTTCTATATTAAATTCCAACTCCCTTAAACGTAAATTATTTTATAAAATTCGATGAAATCAGATTCCAAATATAAATCTGTTAGATTATCTCAATTCAGTTTACATCCCAAATTCTGGAATATAATCAATCGTTCTATATTTCAACACGTTTTCCAATTCATTTTTAAATTCATACTTGAATTTTAACTTCTAAATTATCAAATGATAATTTATTCACTAGATTTATAAACATCGTTTATAATTTCAACTTCCTTGTTTTATATAATAAAACAAGTTTCATTACAAAATCTGTTTGAAAACTTAAATCTTATTTTGGATATATTCTATTTATTATAACTTATATATATAACATAGAATTTATTTTCAAATTCAATTTTAGTTCTATCTAATAGATTCCAATATCTTTTCTGAAAAATATTTTATTTATATAAATTCGACCTAATCGAATTCAAATTATAAACCCATACGGTTTTATTTTAATTCAGTTTACATTATGAACATCAGAATATATTTTATCGTTTCTATTTGAAACTAATTCCGATTTCCCTTTTTAAATTCACATTTGAATTTAAACTTCCCAATTTTTCCAAATGATAATTTTTCCTATTCCATTTATAAACACCATTTATAAATTCACTTCAATTCCCTACATTATTCAATTTATAACATCGTTTATAAAGTTCAATACTTCAATTTCTTGTATTATTTAATTTACAAACATCATTTATAAATTTCAATACTTGTTTTATTTATTCAAAACAAGTTAATATTTCTTAGCCCATTCAAAATTCAAAATTCAAATTCTATTTTAGAAAAATAGATTTTTCCTTTTAAATCTCAAAATTTGCATACCACGATATTTTTGTAAATCAACTTTTAGGCCCAGTGATATTTAAACATTTAAAAACGCCCAACTATCAATCACAGGTTTTCCAACCCATCATATATGATAATATATGTGAAAACAAACAAATAATAATATTTTTGAGGAATCCAATTGGATCCCTCCAACCTATTTTCGTGCATCCATATACGTTAGCTAACATAAATAATACCCATCCTGCTTCGATGTAGGATATCGCGGTATAGAAGGTCATCCACTATCATATCGTGGGGTGCATGGGGTCATCCGTTAATGATATTGCGGGCATCCACTAATGGTACTGCAGGAAATATCCAACCACCAATATCTATATAATAGCCACAAATACCAAGCCTAAATAACTAACATATTTATAATAGCCACAAAAATATTTAAACGCATCCAAACAACCAACAAACAACATATACAAAAATTTCAAAATTAAAAATTCGTTTATAATAAAATTATAAATGAACTAGAGAGTGAGTTTACTCACCTTATTTCTAATTGTCGAATATCTAGCTAAATTTCATAGTTGATCTCAGCTACTCCAAAAATTCCAAAGATGACTCTATTGCATGGTTATTGCTGATTCGGTTCCAATGCTTCTCGTTTCATCTAATTTTGACATTGTATGAAAAGATCATGGCCATTTCAAGTTTTGAATACATTTAAAATATAATAAATTCGCCATTAACTACTTAATCATACATTAATCAAAGTTAACTCTTCTTCTTCCTACCGTGACTCATACATTTTGAACCCAACACCAACTGAGCATGCTTATAAGTGTGATCTACATGTTTCAACAGATCATTTTTCAACAATGCTAATTCTGTGCCCTTAAACCATTCATATTGGTGCATTGTGTATGTTGTTAGTATGAGTTGCACACCGAATGCCATTACAAAGCTTAGTCACACAATCTTAGCTACCGACATCTCCAAGCCACATCCATATCACCATCGATCAACTTCGAACCCATTGTCGTAGCCTCCCTAAGGTGCAGTTATGCCAGAAACAGACCTCCAAAACTAAATCGCGATGCCCAAAAAATCACAGAGCATGGACCCTTCATCTAATCACGCTTTTCAGACAAAAACTACCCATCGCGACTTCGAATAGCCATTTACAAGTCGAGATGTTTTCAACACTCCTTCCCCTCAAACTCCACTACTTGAATCGCAGCACTTCCAGGAGATCCATGCGCTCACCCTCTTTCCAGATGCGCCACCTTCGACTCTCCGTACGAACGCTAGGATTCCAGATTAACAAGCACAGTGCACGAGCTCAAAGAAGCAAGCTTTGGGGTTTAACAATTTGAGTTTCGAAATGGATTTTGGTTATTTTAGGCAACAACCATTTTTAGTCAGAAGCTCCAATCGATATTTTTTTCTATCTGAGGAGGAATAAAAATGTAAAAAGAAATTAGGAGAAGGGTATCACATCATTTATAGAGAGGAATACTTCAGTGTTAAGCAATAGATGAGTACGTATAGGGTAGCTTAAGGTACATATAATTAAATTTCGATTTGATATTAATTTAATGCGATTTGATTTAAAGAGATTTTTATTCTTTTTAAAACGATATCGATTTGATTTTAAGCTTATCCACAAATCAAATATTTCGGGGTCCATAACTTGAAATCACGAACCCCTATTTTAACGCACCGACCGACGTTTCAAAGTTATAACGCTATTCTGAATTCACCGGAATAGATTCTGGAATTTAATTCGAACACATTTATAAATAACCATATTAAATTAATATGACATAAATTTGAATTTAGAAATAATTAATCCATCGATAATGAATTATTATTATCGTTTATATTCAAATACAATTTATGTTGACCCTTTGAATTATCTTAATTCAGTTTTAACTTTGCCTCAATTATATTTCATATTACGATAATTCAATATTCTTGAAATTAAATCGTATTTCAATTATTAAATTAATAACTCAGTATAGAAATCCACTTATATTATCAACTCAACATTTAAAACAATATTAAATATTTAAAATAAACCAACAAAAAAATTTGGGTTGTTAAATTCTTTGCTCCTTAAAAGAATTTCGTCCCCGAAATTTCTAAGGTAGGAAAAATGCTACAAACTCATTTACTTTCCAAAAAACCACTTATGTTGAAACTCAACATTTCATGTTTCTTCAAATTTAGTTCCAACAAGTTTGGTTTCATTCATTTAATCTGAATGATTAACTATCAACGTAATAACCCGGAAATTCTAAGCCAATTTAAAATTTTTATTTTGGCAATTTTAATGAATTTTGGTTATTTAAAATGAATTATTTTAAATAATAGCGACGAGGAATTTATTTTGAATAGAAATAGAACGTATATATTTATATAGATCGATGTTAGAATATAAATATTTTATTTTAATTATAAAAGGAATTGAAAATGGCGCGGTAGTTCGATAATTCTATTTCAAATTTCAAATGAATGTACAGGATTCAAAATAAACCGGATTTTGGAGAAACCAAAAAAGATTAGAATCTAATTGAGAATATCTTTCCAACGAATCCGAAAAATCAAAATTTCATAGCGGGAATAAAAAGTTATGTCCAGTTGAAAATTTGGAATAGTCGCTATGGAATTCTGGCCCTTAAAAATAGAAATTTTGCAAACGACCTCGGTTTTTGACGAAACCACTTTTGTTGGATCCGTGATGTCAAGTTATTGCTAGATTCCAAAATTCGTAATTTTTCGAATCAATATGTGAGCATGGCAAAGGAAAACGCGTTTGACCAGTTTCAGTTGATTTTAATCGATTGGAAAATGGCCATTTTTCAAATGATCTCAGAATTTGACAAAATTAGTTTCATTAGGACCATATCGTCAATTCGAAGCTAGAAAATATTTTTTCGGGAATTTTTAGAGCCCGTATGTGGCCCCAGTAAATTGAAATGCGCGTTCAAATTCAATATATAGAGTTATATTTTGATTTTAACGAAAACTGATCGAAACGGTCGAATCAGCTTATGATACATATCCCATTGTGTTCGGAATGGGGGTAGTTAGCTATGGACGACAGGCGATGGGTTCGATTTCGAGGTCAAATAAAAAGTCAACTTTTTGAAATTAAAATAAATAATTAAATATATATTTATATACCCTCACCCCCTCAGCGCTCTCTCTCCACTCCCTCACCCGTCAGTTCTTCAAAAAAAAAAGAGAAGCAAAGGAGAGAGGGGCACACGGCCTCCTCCACGCTACCGCTAGCGCGACACCCCCCCAGCGATCGCCGCCTTCCCCTTACCTCCCTCCTCTCCTCCGATGTCCCCCCCCCCTCGACGTGAAAACCCCCATCGCCCAAAGCCCTAAACCCGACAGCCACCCATTTCCGCGCCGCCGCCACCTCCTACCCTGCCGCCGACACCCTCTGATCCCTGCGCCGCTTCCAACCCCTCCCCCGAGCCTCCACCTCCACTGTTCGCACCCGGAAACCCCCCTCCTTCAACTAAAATGTGAGTTTTTATTCTTTTTCATTGCAATATTTATTTCCTTGATTAAAAACTAAATTTTTATTAAAGGAAAAATCATATTTTTATTATAGGAAAGATCGTATTTTTATTAAAGGAAAGACCGTATTTTTAACAATGAAAAGATTCAATTTTTAGAAATGAAAAAGATGTGATTTTTAGTGAGGTAAAGACGAGATTTTTTTCTAAATATAAAAAGATTAGATTTTTAACAGTGTAAAGATCAGATTTTTTTTATATATTATAGAATAGAATAAAAATCTGATTTTTATTTTATAAATTAGCGAGATAAAAATATGGGTTTTATCATATATGAAAGGTTGGATTTTTAATTTGAAAAGTTTGATTTTTAAACAAGAAAGGAATTGAATCTTTAAAGTATAAAAATCGAATTTTCATATTAGAAAGGTTTGAATCTTTATATAGTTGAAATGGTGAAGTAAAAATGTGATTTTTTTATATATGAAGGCATAGAGAATAAAAATATAATTTTTATATTATAGAAAGTATAAAAATATGAATTTTATATGATATAGATAATAAAAATTCGATCTTTATTATGTAGGATATATAAAAATATGATTTTTATTATGTAGAAGAAGCAAAGATGTGATTTTTATATGAGTGGCGATATAAAAATATAATCTTTATTATATGAACACCGTGATAAAAATAGAATTTTTATCTATATGGTAGCGGTGTAAAAATAGAATTTTTATCTATATAGTAGCATTGTAAAAATGTGTTTTTTATATACATAGCAACAATATAAAGATGCGATTTTTATATATGTAGTGGCTACGGACAACGAAAGTGACAAAAGGCGAGCACGACGAAGATTTCCTACATATGAAGAGTCGCGGTGTATTGGTTTAGCTAGTCGGTGAGAACTTCTCACTTTAAATTTTCTTTTCTAGTTAAAAATATATACTAGGATGCAGACGGTGCTTAGCAGCACTCGACACCCGTCGTCCACAGACCATGGACGACTTGTTTGTTTAGTTGATTGTTTGGTGATTGATTTATTTGTTTGGTTGATTAATTTGATTGAATTGGTTTGGGATGTGAAATTGGGTTGATTAAATTGGTATGTGTATGGCGTGGGCCATTATTAGACCGAGGATAAGGCTAGGCCTTGTCCCGTCTCTAGTATCGTGCCATTGTGCCGCCGAAATTTTCTAAAATAAGTTAGAAAAAAATAAAAATATCATTTTATTGAATAAATGAACTGAGTAGAAATTCATGTGTTGAAATAAAAGATTTTATCGTTAAAAATATAATTTTTAACGTGTATGTGAATAAAATAAAATATTCATTTCCAAATCAGACGATTTGTTTATGTACACTGATTTGACTGATATTGATTGGGACGATAAATTTTACACGTCGCCCAACTGCATAAATAAAATCTGTGTTTGTTGATGTGAAACCCCACACGGGTATTGGGATGATATTTGACATACACTAGTCCCAATAATTAGTTGTATGTCGATCGATAAGTTGACGGACAGTTGTGTTGTGCACTCTGGATGATGATTGATTGATTATTATTGTCAGTATATACATGTGTTGTATGGAATCCATATAATTAACATTATATGGTAATTGATTGGGCCTCATTCCAATTGGGAAAATAAAGAATATTATAAAATAAAGATTCATGTGTTCAATAGAATAAATAGTCATGTGTTGACGATGCTCATGTGTTGAGAATATTCATGTGTTGAAAGAAAAATATATATTCATGTGTTGAAGAAAATATTCATTTGTTGAATAGAATAACGAAGTTATTGAAATATAAAAAGCCGTGTTGATTAGAGATGCGCCATTTTGACGCGAACGATATTTATATCGATTATATTCGTTTTTGTGATGAATATAGAAAAGGAAGTGATTTCAAAATATAACGTTCTGAAAATATTATCATTTATATGTAATGATGTGGAATATTCAATTTTGATTCGAAATTCAATATGAAGTTGAAATCATTTCGAAAACGAATTTAAAACGAATTATAAAATATGTTTTGAATTGAAATTGATGAAATATATATAATATATATATTATATATATTAAATGACCTGAATAGAACGCGCCGCGCCGTGGCAATTCACGAATTTCGACCATTGACTTCAAATTGACGTTGCGGGAGATACGACCGTCGGATTCTCCTAAAACCAGAACCGTTGGGTTCGTATCGAAAAGTGCTTTCCAATGAATATTAGAAATTTGAAATCTAACGGTTGGATTTGGAATTATGTCCAAATTAGATTTGGAAAAGGTCGCTGTAAGTGTAGTTCAGTGGCCGTTATTGTAAACCGACTGTACGGGCCTCGATAAAATTATTAAAAATATTAATAATTTGTGTAAAATCATAATATATGAATTGGAAAGAATTGGGACGAAAAACTCCACATTTGTAAGGATAAAAATAGATTTTTATCGAAATGCACTAGTTTTGAACTAGAATTATAATCCATTATTTTCGAATAAATAAATTGGATTTCAAGTGGTTTTAAAAATGATCAAAAATTCCAATACGTGAATTGGAATGGATTTAAATCGAAACTTTCTTCCGAATATTTCGATGTTGGATTTCATGATTATACAGATATGGTTGTGGAAATTTGAAAGATATATTTATATCATTATTTCCAATACGATATTTGTTGGTCGTAGAATTTGATATTGAATATAAGCTGATATATATTTTCTATTCAGAGCCTTGTATTTAATATCAAACGCGATTTGAGTTTGTTATGAATGGTGTCTTCATTAACACTGTTGTTAAACCTAGTTGAGAAAAGATTAAATCTTTCCATTTAGATTTAATGAAGTGTACCAATTAAATAATATTAATTGGAGATGAATTTAAATTGGTTTTTGGGTTTATCGTAAGCGGTGTTTTGAATAACACCGGTTCTTTAACCCGATTAACAATGGGAAGTGATTTTTGGTTTATCGTGAATCGTGTTTTAGATGACATTGGTTCTTTAACCCAGTTAAAGACAGGATATTGATTAGTGGGAAGATTAAAACTAAGTGGGGTTTTAATGAATCTTTAATTAGATTGAAATGATCGAGAAGGGAGTATCACCAGTTTTGCTCCAAAGTGATAGCTAAATCTTTAATTAGATTAGAACGTGAAATGGTAATTAATATTTACCGATAACACCATGGTGTTAGATATTGAGTATTACCAGTTTTGCTCCATGGGATGAATAGGTTGGGATTGGGAAATAAAATAAATAATTACTTCGATGTGGTTCGCTAATCCCGACTAGTTTGGAAAACCTTAACATGGTTTGAAATGATATCCAAAGGAAGATTAAAGAATAAATTTAGAAGAATTTATCTTTGATAAAATTAATGGAAACCTTTCCCTAAGAATGTGAAAATTTGAATAAAAGAATATTTTGAATTGGAATGAGGCGCATGTTGTGTTTGTGTAACACGTGTTTATTATATACGCGGGTTATTCGGAAAGGCCAGGTTTATACCCATTCTGAATAACCGATTCGACGATAAGTCGAACATGAAGACGGTGGTTGAAGACCGGAATTCTTCATATCATATGAATGTTTATTGATGATCTTGATTGGGCTGTACACCCAAGAGGAGGGAATCAGTTGGTGATCGTTCAGACGTACTTGGAGATCGATGGATATGCGAGGAAAGTGCCTCCGGTTTCGTTCAAACCTAGAACGAACTTGTAAATGGATTGTGTGTCTGACATTAGATTTTATTCTGTGTTGATTGATCTCTATTAAATATACTTCTGTTTGGCGGTGGAGAATTTATTCTCTTGCTTAACGCCCTTCTCTGAGACATATGATCTCAGGGGTTGTATATCGATGGACATCAGTCGCATGGAGTGAATTGCCTGTGTGGCATGCCTAAGTGGCAAATGATCAAGGCTTCTGTTGAAAAGCAAAGTCTTGTGGTTGATGATCAAAGCACGGCCTGTGTGGCATAGCTTTGTCTATAGCGTTAATTCGCGAGGCTCACACCTCGGTATGAGTCAAAAACGGAATAAGGACCCAAGGAGTGCACGACGTTTCTTTCTAGCTATGGGTGATGTTAGTGACCTACCAGCCCTGACATTTATATACTTTTTACCTGTGTGGTTGTTGGAATGCGAGGCGCCTCGAATATATGGTCGATAACTCGCACTATGTGAGCCGACGTACAGACCATTATATAGGTCCTATAGGACCGGGAAACGTGTGTTCAGGAATTGCCAATCCTCAAAAGTAAGAGAGGACCGACCTTGGAGTTCCAAGGGATCGCTGTGTGTGGTCCTGAGACATTTTCTAGAGTGTCTCGAATCGGAGAGGAGCTTGCCCCTTGCCTCGACTCATTATGGAATCCAATTTCCATTACGTGATAATTCGGTTTTATTTGTAGAACCTAGTATGGCGACATAGTAGATGGTAGCTATGCCGCCTATGATTGATACTTATGATTGAAATTGTTTTGACACTGTACACTTATAGTAATATCAAAATAATGTTCTTTTAACGTATCAAGCATTCTTTGGCTATTATAAGGTAAAACCCTATCCTCCGGCTTGCGTTGCATTGTGTGATGGGACCTGGGTCTTATAATAGCTTCATTTTTCTTTATTTAACATTGCGCTGTTTGTTTTATGCACTGGTATTCTTGGGAGGAAACCCGTTCCATGTTATATGGCGTGGTCCCTTGATTTACCTGACTTTAAAATAAAGATTAATAACTGTTTTAGTTCTCACACCAGTCACATGACTGACCTGCAGTTTATTGTTTTAACCTAAACTCTGGGTGCCCCTATTTTCCACATGGACAGCTAGTAGTTCTGGTTTTGCAGATGTATATTCACAGGATCCTGGTTTATATCTGAAGTGATATTCGGAAAGCTCTGTATCCGTATATCTCCTTTCAGTTATGTGTTGTATTATCTTTCCGCTGCTATGTATTTAAATGTAATTTAAATCTCTGATATTTGTCAAATGTGTAATATTTATTCATACTCTGTATATTCTTGTATTCTGATGGAATTGTTGCAATTAACAATGAAATGTTCTTCTATTGGCGTTTCGATTGGTCTTGTCCTCATCTCAATTCGGGCTTTCCTTCACGGGGAAGTTCGGGTCGTTATAGAGTGGTATCAGAGCTTTGGTTTATAGAGCTCGAGAACAAGACACACTAGAACCAAACGAAAGAATTCATCAGATATTGGATTAGTAATATCCAATGAGAATTACTCGTTAGAGATGGGATCAGTAGTATCCTAGAACGAGTGTAAAGAGTATATTTTTTTAAAATAAAATTGAAAACAAATTTTGTTTTGAAATTTAAGTCGTTTTATACGTATTTGAATATTTTATTTGTATTGAATTTGGACAATCGAGTATATAAAGATTTTGCATATACGCGTCATGAACGTAAATTCGAAGTTTTAATATACTGGATAGATATAGAATCACCTTCTAGTCGCTTGGAGATGATTTTGATGATGGAGCTCCATCACCAATATTTATGTTCGGGTTTCGAAAGTGGGATGTCTATATATTTCCATTAGACTAGTGTGAGAATCAAAACTAGATAGGTTTATTGTTGTGATTGGCATCAAAACCATGATTTTCTGTATATATATGTATCAAAGTTATGTGTTTGAAATTCTAATTCACTAATTGATTGATGGTTGTGTTGTTTGTTTATTTGTTTGATAATTTTGAACCATTATGCCAAATTGAACCGAATATTGAACTGTATTGAAAAATGATTACAATTGCATGCATATACATGCACTTACAATGAACAGGTCATAGCAAGGAGGCTAGAGCAGAAGAATAAAATTGTTTGCCCGACAAATAGGTACATGTTTATTGTATTTCTTTGGGTTTGGATGATTTTATAAGCCGATTGGCTAGCCACTTGGCTGTTTCTTTTTCTTTTTGGATTGATGAAGGCCATGGGAGGCTATTTGAAATATCCTGAAGTCCCCGGTGCAGGGGAGGTTATGGCGAAATTTTTCGAAAGTTTAGGGTGTTAGCCAAATTTTTGAAAATTTTGAAAAGTTCTTAGAAACTGAAAAGTTAAAGAACTTAAGCCATAAGAAAATAATGGAAGTTGAGTTGATTAGTTAAACAACTTCCAGCTTTGTTCCTTTTTGGGGATGAAATTTTTTATGTGGGGGAGATTGTAATATCACGGAAATTCTGAGCCAATTTAAATTTTTTATTTTGGCAATTTTAATGAATTTTGATTATTTAAAATGAATTATTTTAAAAAATAGCGATGAGGAATTTATTTTGAATAGATTTAGAACGTATAATTTATATAGATCGGCGTTAGAATATAAATATTTTATTTTAATTATAAAAAGAATTGAAAATGGCGCGGTAGTTCGATAATTCTATTTCAAATTTCAAATGAATGTACAGGATTCAAAATAAACCGGATTTTGGCGAAACCAAAAAATATTAGAATCTAATTGAGAATATCTTTCCAACGAATCCGAAAAATCAAAATTTCATAGCGGGAATAAAAAGTCATGTCCAGTTGAAAATTTGGAATAGTCGCTATGGAACTCTGACCCTTAAAAATAGAAATTTTGCAAACGACCTCGGTTTTCGATGAAACCACTTTTGTTGGATCCGTGATGTCAAGTTATTTCTAGATTCCAAAATTCGTAATTTTTCATATCAATATGTGAGTGTGGCGAAGGAAAACGCGTTTGACCAGTTTCAGTTGATTTTAATCGACTGGGAAATGACCATTTTTCAAACGGTCTCAGAATTTGACGAAATTAGTTTCGTTAGGACCGTATCGTCAATACGAAGCTAGAAAATATTTTTTGGGAATTTTTAGAGCCCGTATGTGTCCCCAGTAAATTGAAATGCGTGTTCCAATTCAATATATAGAGTTATGTTTTGATTTTGACGAAAACTGATCGAAACGGTCGAATCAGCTTACGATACATATTCCATTGTGTTCGGAATGTGGGTAATTAGCTACGACAGGCGGTGGGTTCGATTTCGAGGTCAAATAAAAAGTCAACTTTTTGAAATTAAAATAAATAATTAAATATATATATTTATATACCCTCACCCCCTCAGAGCTCTCTCTCCACTCTCTCACCCGTCAGTTCTTCAAAAAAAAAGAGAAGCAAAGGAGAATGGGGCGCGCGGCCTCCTCCACGCCGCCACCAGCGCGACACGCCACCCCTAGCGATCGCCGCTGTAACAACCCGGAAAATCTGGGCCAGTTTAAAATTTTTATTTTGGCTATTTTAGCGAATTTCGAATATTTAAAATGAATTATTTTAAATAATATCGTCGAGAAATTTATTTTGAATAGAATTCGACGTATATATTATACGCGTCGTCGTTAGAATATAAATATTTATATATAATTATAAAAGGAATTGAAAATGGCGCGGTAGTTCGATAATTCGATTTCAAACTTCAATTGAATGTACCGGGTGCAAAACAATCCGGATTTTAGTGAAACCAGAAATCATAGGATCTATTTGATAGTATCTTTCCAACGAATCCGAAAAATCAAAATTTCGTAGCGAGAATCAAAAGATATGTCCAGTTGAAAATTCTGAATAGTCGCTATGGAATTCAGGCCCTTAAAAATGGGAATTTTGCAAACGACCTCGGATTTCGACGAAACCAGTTTTGTTGGGTCCGTGATGTAAAGTTATTGCTAGGTTTCAAATTTCATAATTTTTCGAATCAATATGTGAGCGTGGCAAAGGAAAACGCGTTTGACCAGTTTCAGTCGATTTTAATCGACTGGAAATTGGCCATTTTTCAAACGGTCTCAGAATTCGATGAAACTAGTTTTGTTAGGACCGTATCGTCAATACGAAGCTAGAAAATATTTTTCTGGAATTTTTCTAGTTAGTATGTGACCCCGGTAATTTGAAATGTACGTTTAAAATTCAATATAGTGATTTAAATGTAAATTTAACGGAAACTGATCGTAACGTCCGAATCAACCTACGATACATATCCCATTGTGTTCGGAATGGGGGTGAAACGCTATGGGCGACAGGCGGTGGACCTCGTTTAGAGGTCGTATGTGAAAGTCAACTTTAAAGGAGAAATAGATTAAATTAAATAATTAAATTATATATTAATACACTCACCTCTCTCTCATATCCACCGTCAGAAATAAAAAAAAAAGAAGAAAAATCGCGCCCCTCTTCTTCCCAGACCTCGATCCCGTCGCCCCTCCGATTGCTCAACCACCGCCCACCGTCTGACCCTCCCTCCACCGCAACCAACCTCCGGCGAGAAGCCCCCACCTCGCGCCCCTCTTTTCTCTCTCCTCTCTCAATTGGACCCCACGCCCTAGCCAGTGGTCCCCGTCGCCTTAGCTGCCCTCGCCCACCCCCGTTGGACCCGCCTCCGACCTGCGACCCCCCCCTAGCCCTGACGCCGGCGAGATACCCCCCCTCCTTCGCAGGTTAAAAAAAGTAAGTTATTTTGTTTTACTTTTTTTATTATTTTTAATCTGCAGAACTGATTTTTTTTAGCAATTTGAAAACTGATTTTTTTTTAGATTTTAAAACTGATTTTTTTTAGATTTCAAAATTGATTTGAAAATGATTTTAAAACTGAATTGAAAATGATTTTAAAACTGATTTGTTTAAAAGTTAAAACAGATTTTTGAAAGATGTAAAAACTGATTTTTTAAAAGAGGTTTTAAAAGATTTAAACTTAAAAAGTAAAAGAAAAGATTTGATCTTTAATATGAAAAAGGTTCGATATTTGATATGAAAAAGATTTGGTCTTTAGTTTAGAAAAGATTATATTTTTAAATATAAAAAGATTTGATTTTTGGTAGATAAAGAAACGATTTTTATTTATAGTTATAGATAATAAAAATATAATTTTTATGTTATAGAAAAGGAAAAAAAATATAATCTTTATATTGAAAATGGCGTAAGTAAAAAATATGATTTTTATATATTGAACATCAAAGTAAAAATATGATTTTTATATATTGAACATCAAAGTAAAAATATTATTTTTATATATTGAACTTCGAAATAAAAATTCGATTTTTATATATTGAACTTCGAAATAAAAATATGATTTTTATACATTGAATAGCGAAGTAAAAATTCGATTTTTACATAGATAGTGAAAGCGGGCAACGAAGGTGACAAAAAGGCGAAACGACGAAGACTTCTGCAAATGAAGTGCCATGGAGCTTGGATAGCTATTTGTGAGAATTTCTCACCTTTCAATTTCTTTTCTAATTATATATATATACTAGGATGCAGACGGTGCTTAGTAGCACCCGACACAATCGTCCACAGACCATGGACTTGTTTGTTTGGTTGCATAGCTTAGTTATATGATTTGATTTGAATTTGGTTGTTTGGTGATTTTGATTGATGTGTGAATGGCGTGGGCCTTCACTAGACCGGGGATAAGGCTAGGCCTCGTCCCGTTTCTAGTATCGTGCCGTTATGCCGCCGAAATTTTCTAAAATATGTTAGAAATTAAAAATATCATTTTATGGTGTAAATGAATAATAGAAATTCATATGTTAGAATAAAATGTTTTATCGTTAAAAATATAATTTTTAACGTGAATGTGAATAAAATAAAATATTCATTTACAAACCGGACGGTTTGTTTATGTACACTGATTTGACTGATATTGATTGGGTCGATAAATTTTACACATCGCCCAACTGCACAAATAAAACCTGTGTTTGATTGTTTGAAACCCCACACGGGTATTGGGATGAAATTTGAAGTTCACTCATCCTGATTGATTGAATATGTCGATCGATTGATTGACAGGCTGTTATAAGCGTTAGATATTTATATTTGATGCTTATACAGTGTAGTGCACTTTGGTTGATGGTTGATTATTTTTCAATGCTATTATATACATGTGATGTATGAAAACCCATATAATTAACATTATTTGGTAATTGATTGGGCCTCATTCCAATTTGAAAAATAAAGAATATTATAAAATAAAAGTTCATGTGTTGACAGTACTCATTCATTGAGATTGGTCATGTGTTGAACGAAATATTTTAGTAATAAAATTTGCACCTTTAATATTATAAAATAAAAGTTCATGTGTTGACAGTACTCATTCATTGAGATTGGTCATGTGTTGAACGAAATATTTTGATAATAACAACTATTTTGAAAAAGAAATATTTGAAATAGAATATTTGAAAATAGAAATTTATGAAGCCGTGTTGATTAGATTGACGCCATTTTGACGTAAACGATATTTATATCGATTTTAAACGATTTCGAAATGAATTGAATTGAAAACGATTTCGAAATGAATTGAATTGAAAACGATTTCGAAATGAATTGAATTGAAAACGATTTCGAAAGGAATTGAAAACGAATTCAAATTGAAAGCGAATTGAAATGAATTCAAATTGAATTGAAATTTGAATTGAATAGAAATGAATTTTAAAACGAATTTATAAAGAAGAATTCAATTTTGATTTGAATTGAAATGGAAGTTGAAATTGCTTTTGAAACGAATTTTAAAACTATTTATATAATTCGTTTTAAATAGAAATCGACGAAGTATATATTATATATATTATATATATAATATAATGGCCTGAATAGAACGCGCCGCGCCGCGGCAGTTCGCGAATTTCGACCATTTATTTCAAACGCATTACGGGAGATCCGACCGTCGGATTCTCCTAAAACCGGAACCGTTGGGTTCGTATCGAAAAGAGCTTTCTAACGAATGTTAGAAATTTGAAATCTAACGGTTGGATTTGGAGTTACGTCCAAATCAAATTTGAAAAAGGTCGCTGTAAGTGCAGTTCGATGGCCATTGATGGAAATCGACTGTACGGGCCTTGATAAAATTATTAAAAATAGTAATAATTTGTGTAAAATCATAAGAAATGATTTGTGAAGATTTGGGATGAAAAACTCCATATTTGAAAAGATAAAAATAGATTTTTATCGAAATGAACTAGTTTTGAACTAGAAATATAATTCTATTTATTTTTAAATAAATAAATTGAATTTGAAATGGTTTTGAAAATAACCAAAATTTCCAATGATTGCATTGGAGTGGATTTGAATCGAAATTGTCTTCGGAATATTTCGATGTTGGATTTCGTGATTATACAAGTGTTGTTACGGAAATTTGAAAGATATATATATATCGTTATTTCCAATGCGATATTTGTTAGTCGTAGAATTTGATATTGAATATAAGCCGGTATATTTTCTATTCAGAGCCTTGTATTGAATATCAAATGTGATTTGGGTTTGTCGTGAATGGTGTCTTCACTAACACTGTTCTTGAACCCAGTTGAGAAATGATTAAATCTTTTTATTTAGATTTAATGAAAGGTACCAATTAAATAATATTTAATTGGAATTGAATTGGTAATGATTTTTGGGTTTATCGTGAACAGTGTTTTAAATAACACTTGTTCTTTAACCCGATAATTAATGGAATGATTTTTGGGTTTATTGTGAACAATGTTTTAAATAACACTTGTTCTTTAACCCGATAATTAATGGAATGATTTTTGGGTTTATCGTGAACAGTGTTTTAAATAACACTTGTTCTTTAACCCGATAATTAATGGAATGATTTTTGGGTTTATCGTGAACAGTGTTTTAAATAACACTTGTTCTTTAACCCGATAATTAATGGAATGATTTTTGGGTTTATCGTGAACAGTGTTTTAAATAACACTTGTTCTTTAACCCGATAATTAATGGAATGATTTTTGGGTTTATCGTGAACAGTGTTTTAAATAACACTCGTTCTTTAACCCGATGATTAATGAATGTGATTTTGGGTTTATCGTGAACCGTGTTTTTAAATGACACTGATTCTTTAACCCAGTCAAAGATTAAAACTAAGTGGAGTTTTAATGAATCTTTAATTAGATTGAAATAATCGAAATGGAGTATCACCAGTTTTGCTCCAGGCGTTAGTTAAATCTTTAATTAGATTTGAACGTGAAATGGTAATTGAATTTACCGATAACACCGTGGTGTTAGATATGAAGTATTACCAGTTTTACTTCATGGGATGAATAGGTTGGGATTGGGAAATTAAAACCAATGATTACTTCGGTAAGGTTCGCTAATTCCGACTAGTTTTGAATTGATATTCAAAAGATAGATTAAAGAATAAATTCAGGAATTTATCTTGGATAAAATTAATGGGAACCTTTCCCTATGAATGTGAAATTTAGAAACTAACTGTCGGTTAGCTAAGCAGAATGGTTTTCTGGATATTGATCTGATGTTGGTTTCGGCCTTCGGGGTTAATATTTGGGGAATTATTCTCTTGATTAATTTACGGTTAGTGACTAATGAATTGGAATGAGGCGTATGTTGTGTTTGTGTAACACTTATTTAAAATATACGCGAGTTATTCGGAAAGACCGGGTTTATCCCATTCTGAATAACTGATACGACGATAAGTCGAAGATGAAGACGGTGGTCGAAGACCGGAAGTTTTCACGTCGTTTGGGTAATTACTGATGATCTTGATTGGGCTGTACACCCAAGAAGATGGAAACAGTTAGTGATCGTCCAGACGTACTTGGAGATCGATGGATATGCGGGGTACTAGGTGCCTCCGGTTTCGTTCAGACCCAGAACGGACTTGTAAATGGACTGTGTGTCTGACATTGGATTTTAGTCTGTGTGTTTGATTTCTATTAAATATATATCTGTTTGGCGGCGGAGAATTTATTCTCTTGCTTAACGCCCTTCTCTGAGACGTACGAGCTCAGGGGTTATATATTGATGGATATCAAACGCATGGAGTGAATTGCCTGTGTGGCATGCCTAAGTGGCAATTGATCGAGGCTTCTGTTGAAAAGCAAAGTCTTGTGGTGATGATCAAAGCAAGGCCTTTGTGGCGTAGCTTTGTGTAACGTTTGCTTCGCGAGTTTCACACCCGGTATGAACCAAAAACGGGAGAGGACGTCAGGGAGGGCATGCGTTTCTTTCTAGCTAGAAGTGGCGTCAGTGGTTTTACACGCCCTGACAAGTTTGACTTATGTGGTTGTTGCTGTTGCGAGGCGCCTCGGTTTGATCAGACGATCCGGGTCCGATGGAGTCATTTAGTTGGCTCACCTACGCCCCATAGGGCGGGGAAACGCATGTTCAGGGTTTAAGTTTAATCCACATCGGTGGACTGGCCCTGAGGATCCAAGGCTTGACTGAGTACTTGCCTGAGACACGGGCTAGAGCGTCTCGAATCGGTGAGGATCTTGCCCCTAGCCTCGGTTCATAGATGGAAATCCAATTTCCAAATACGTGACATTTGCGGTTTTATTTGTAAACCTACACATGGCGACATAGTGGCATGGGACGCTCATGTCGCCTATGATTGATACTTATGATTTGAAGTTGTTTTATACACTATGCACTGACTATAGTATCAAACGATTTGTTTTAAACGTATCAAGCATTCTTTGGCTGTTATAAGGGAAAACCCTATCCCCCGGCTTGCGTTTGCATTGTGTGATAGGACCTGGGTCTTATAACAGCTTCATTTTTCTTTATTTAGCATTGCGCTGTTTGTTTTATGCACTGGTATTCTTGGGAGGAAACCCGTTCCGTGTTATGCGGCGTGGTCCCTTGATTTACCTAACTTTAAAATAAAGATTAACTGTTTTAGTTCTCACACCAGTCACATGACTGACCTGGAGTTTATTGTTTTAACCTAAACTCTGGGTGCCCCTATTTTCGACACGGGCAGCTAGTAGTTTTGGTTTTGCAGATTTATATTCACAGGATCCTGGTTTACAGCTGGAACGATATCCGGAAAGCTTTGTATCCGTATATCTCATTCTAGTTGTGTACATTATTATTTTTCCGCTGCGATGTATTTAAATGTAATTTAAATCTCTGGTATTTCTGTGTAATGTTCTTTTATACTCTGTATATTCTTGTAATCTGATGCATTGTTGTTATATACAATGAAATGTTCTTCTGTATGCGTTCTGTTTTGTCCTGTTCTCAAACGATAGGGCGTTTCGAACGGCCTGGATCGGTTTAGCGACTGGTTCGGACCGAGCGAAATTCCTTGCCGTCACAGTTGGTATCAGAGCTTTGGTTTACAAAGCTTAGAGAACATGACACATTAGAACCGTATGAAAGAATTCATCAGAAATTGGATTAGTAATATCCAATGGGAATGACTCGTTAGAGATAGGATCAGTAGTATCCTAGAACGAGTGTGAAGAGTATTTTTGAAAGTGAAAACAAATCTTGTTTTTGAAATATAAATCAATTATTCGTATTTGGTTATTTATTTATATGAATTTGGGCAATCCGGTATATATAAATTTTGCGTATACGTCTGATCCGCGTGTATTTGAAGTTTTAATATACTGGATAGATATAGATTCACACTCTAGTCGCCCGGAGATGATTCTGATGATTGTAGCTACATCATCAGAATTAGAGTTCGTGTGTCGAAGGTGTGATTTTCTATATATTTCCATTAGACTGGTGTGAGAACCAAAACTTATATATAGCTAGAACACATTGTTGTGAATTGGCATCGAAAACAAGATTTTCAGTATATGTATCAAAATTATGAATTTGATAATCTAACTCACTAATTGATTGATGTTTGTGTTGTTTGTTTATTTGTTTGCTAATTTTGAACCATTATGCCTAATTGAATCAAATATTGAACTGTATTTAAAATTGGTCGCATCTGCTTGCATATACATGTATATCATTGAACAGGTCATAGCAAGGAGGCTAGAGCTGAGAATAAAATTTGTTTGCCCGACAAATAGGTACATGTTTACTACATAATTTCCTGTTTTGTTTGGGTGATGATGATTTTGTGAGCCTATTGGCTAGCCGCTTGGCTTTTTCTTTTTCTTTTTGAGATCTGAAGGACCGGGGAAGCTATTTGAAATTCCCCGATGCTCCCATTGCAGGGGAGGTTATGGCGAAATTTTTCGAAAATTTAGGGTGTTAGCCAAATTTTTGAAGAATTTGAAAATTCTCAGAAACTAAAGAGTTGGAGAATGGAAGTCAGATCGAATGTAGAGTTGATTAATCAAACCACTTTCGACTTTGTTCCTTTTCGGGGACGAAAAGTTTTAAGTGGGGGAGATTGTAACAACCCGGAAAATCTGGGCCAGTTTAAAATTTTTATTTTGGCTATTTTAGCGAATTTCGAATATTTAAAATGAATTATTTTAAATAATATCGTCGAGAAATTTATTTTGAATAGAATTCGACGTATATATTATACGCGTCGTCGTTAGAATATAAATATTTATATATAATTATAAAAGGAATTGAAAATGGCGCGGTAGTTCGATAATTCGATTTCAAACTTCAATTGAATGTACCGGGTGCAAAACAATCCGGATTTTAGTGAAACCAGAAATCATAGGATCTATTTGATAGTATCTTTCCAACGAATCCGAAAAATCAAAATTTCGTAGCGAGAATCAAAAGATATGTCCAGTTGAAAATTCTGAATAGTCGCTATGGAATTCAGGCCCTTAAAAATGGGAATTTTGCAAACGACCTCGGATTTCGACGAAACCAGTTTTGTTGGGTCCGTGATGTAAAGTTATTGCTAGGTTTCAAATTTCATAATTTTTCGAATCAATATGTGAGCGTGGCAAAGGAAAACGCGTTTGACCAGTTTCAGTCGATTTTAATCGACTGGAAATTGGCCATTTTTCAAACGGTCTCAGAATTCGATGAAACTAGTTTTGTTAGGACCGTATCGTCAATACGAAGCTAGAAAATATTTTTCTGGAATTTTTCTAGTTAGTATGTGACCCCGGTAATTTGAAATGTACGTTTAAAATTCAATATAGTGATTTAAATGTAAATTTAACGGAAACTGATCGTAACGTCCGAATCAACCTACGATACATATCCCATTGTGTTCGGAATGGGGGTGAAACGCTATGGGCGACAGGCGGTGGACCTCGTTTAGAGGTCGTATGTGAAAGTCAACTTTAAAGGAGAAATAGATTAAATTAAATAATTAAATTATATATTAATACACTCACCTCTCTCTCTCTCTCTCATATCCACCGTCAGAAAAAAAAAAGAAGAAGAAAAATCGCGCCCCTCTTCTTCCCAGACCTCGATCCCGTCGCCCCTCCGATTGCTCAACCACCGCCCACCGTCTGACCCTCCCTCCACCGCAACCAACCTCCGGCGAGAAGCCCCCACCTCGCGCCCCTCTTTTCTCTCTCCTCTCTCAATTGGACCCCACGCCCTAGCCAGTGGTCCCCGTCGCCTTAGCTGCCCTCGCCCACCCCCGTTGGACCCGCCTCCGACCTGCGACCCCCCCTAGCCCTGACGCCGGCGAGATACCCCCCTCCTTCGCAGGTTAAAAAAAGTAAGTTATTTTGTTTTACTTTTTTTATTATTTTTAATCTGCAGAACTGATTTTTTTTTTAGCAATTTGAAAACTGATTTTTTTTAGATTTCAAAACTGATTTGAAAATGATTTTAAAACTGAATTGAAAATGATTTTAAAACTGATTTGTTTAAAAGTTAAAACAGATTTTTGAAAGATGTAAAAACTGATTTTTTAAAAGAGGTTTTAAAAGATTTAAACTTAAAAAGTAAAAGAAAAGATTTGATCTTTAATATGAAAAAGGTTCGATATTTGATATGAAAAAGATTTGGTCTTTAGTTTAGAAAAGATTATATTTTTAAATATAAAAAGATTTGATTTTTGGTAGATAAAGAAACGATTTTTATTTATAGTTATTGATAATAAAAATATAATTTTTATGTTATAGAAAAGGAAAAAAAAATATAATCTTTATATTGAAAATGGCGTAAGTAAAAAATATGATTTTTATATATTGAACATCAAAGTAAAAATATGATTTTTATATATTGAACATCAAAGTAAAAATATGATTTTTATATATTGAACTTCGAAATAAAAATTCGATTTTTATATATTGAACTTCGAAATAAAAATATGATTTTTATACATTGAATAGCGAAGTAAAAATTCGATTTTTACATAGATAGTGAAAGCGGGCAACGAAGGTGACAAAAAGGCGAAACGACGAAGACTTCTGCAAATGAAGTGCCATGGAGCTTGGATAGCTATTTGTGAGAATTTCTCACCTTTCAATTTCTTTTCTAATTATATATATATATACTAGGATGCAGACGGTGCTTAGTAGCACCCGACACAATCGTCCACAGACCATGGACTTGTTTGTTTGGTTGCATAGCTTAGTTATATGATTTGATTTGAATTTGGTTGTTTGGTGATTTTGATTGATGTGTGAATGGCGTGGGCCTTCACTAGACCGGGGATAAGGCTAGGCCTCGTCCCGTTTCTAGTATCGTGCCGTTATGCCGCCGAAATTTTCTAAAATATGTTAGAAATTAAAAATATCATTTTATGGTGTAAATGAATAATAGAAATTCATATGTTAGAATAAAATGTTTTATCGTTAAAAATATAATTTTTAACGTGAATGTGAATAAAATAAAATATTCATTTACAAACCGGACGGTTTGTTTATGTACACTGATTTGACTGATATTGATTGGGTCGATAAATTTTACACATCGCCCAACTGCACAAATAAAACCTGTGTTTGATTGTTTGAAACCCCACACGGGTATTGGGATGAAATTTGAAGTTCACTCATCCTGATTGATTGAATATGTCGATCGATTGATTGACAGGCTGTTATAAGCGTTAGATATTTATATTTGATGCTTATACAGTGTAGTGCACTTTGGTTGATGGTTGATTATTTTTCAATGCTATTATATACATGTGATGTATGAAAACCCATATAATTAACATTATATGGTAATTGATTGGGCCTCATTCCAATTTGAAAAATAAAGAATATTATAAAATAAAAGTTCATGTGTTGACAGTACTCATTCATTGAGATTGGTCATGTGTTGAACGAAATATTTTAGTAATAAAATTTGCACCTTTAATATTATAAAATAAAAGTTCATGTGTTGACAGTACTCATTCATTGAGATTGGTCATGTGTTGAACGAAATATTTTGATAATAACAACTATTTTGAAAAAGAAATATTTGAAATAGAATATTTGAAAATAGAAATTTATGAAGCCGTGTTGATTAGATTGACGCCATTTTGACGTAAACGATATTTATATCGATTTTAAACGATTTCGAAATGAATTGAATTGAAAACGATTTCGAAATGAATTGAATTGAAAACGATTTCGAAATGAATTGAATTGAAAACGATTTCGAAAGGAATTGAAAACGAATTCAAATTGAAAGCGAATTGAAATGAATTCAAATTGAATTGAAATTTGAATTGAATAGAAATGAATTTTAAAACGAATTTATAAAGAAGAATTCAATTTTGATTTGAATTGAAATGGAAGTTGAAATTGCTTTTGAAACGAATTTTAAAACTATTTATATAATTCGTTTTAAATAGAAATCGACGAAGTATATATTATATATATTATATATATAATATAATGGCCTGAATAGAACGCGCCGCGCCGCGGCAGTTCGCGAATTTCGACCATTTATTTCAAACGGACATTACGGGAGATCCGACCGTCGGATTCTCCTAAAACCGGAACCGTTGGGTTCGTATCGAAAAGAGCTTTCTAACGAATGTTAGAAATTTGAAATCTAACGGTTGGATTTGGAGTTACGTCCAAATCAAATTTGAAAAAGGTCGCTGTAAGTGCAGTTCGATGGCCATTGATGGAAATCGACTGTACGGGCCTTGATAAAATTATTAAAAATAGTAATAATTTGTGTAAAATCATAAGAAATGATTTGTGAAGATTTGGGATGAAAAACTCCATATTTGAAAAGATAAAAATAGATTTTTATCGAAATGAACTAGTTTTGAACTAGAAATATAATTCTATTTATTTTTAAATAAATAAATTGAATTTGAAATGGTTTTGAAAATAACCAAAATTTCCAATGATTGCATTGGAGTGGATTTGAATCGAAATTGTCTTCGGAATATTTCGATGTTGGATTTCGTGATTATACAAGTGTTGTTATGGAAATTTGAAAGATATATATATATATCGTTATTTCCAATGCGATATTTGTTAGTCGTAGAATTTGATATTGAATATAAGCCGGTATATTTTCTATTCAGAGCCTTGTATTGAATATCAAATGTGATTTGGGTTTGTCGTGAATGGTGTCTTCACTAACACTGTTCTTGAACCCAGTTGAGAAATGATTAAATCTTTTTATTTATATTTAATGAAAGGTACCAATTAAATAATATTTAATTGGAATTGAATTGGTAATGATTTTTGGGTTTATCGTGAACAGTGTTTTAAATAACACTTGTTCTTTAACCCGATAATTAATGGAATGATTTTTGGGTTTATTGTGAACAATGTTTTAAATAACACTTGTTCTTTAACCCGATAATTAATGGAATGATTTTTGGGTTTATCGTGAACAGTGTTTTAAATAACACTTGTTCTTTAACCCGATAATTAATGGAATGATTTTTGGGTTTATCGTGAACAGTGTTTTAAATAACACTTGTTCTTTAACCCGATAATTAATGGAATGATTTTTGGGTTTATCGTGAACAGTGTTTTAAATAACACTTGTTCTTTAACCCGATAATTAATGGAATGATTTTTGGGTTTATCGTGAACAGTGTTTTAAATAACACTCGTTCTTTAACCCGATGATTAATGAATGTGATTTTGGGTTTATCGTGAACCGTGTTTTTAAATGACACTGATTCTTTAACCCAGTCAAAGATTAAAACTAAGTGGAGTTTTAATGAATCTTTAATTAGATTGAAATAATCGAAATGGAGTATCACCAGTTTTGCTCCAGGCGTTAGTTAAATCTTTAATTAGATTTGAACGTGAAATGGTAATTGAATTTACCGATAACACCGTGGTGTTAGATATGAAGTATTACCAGTTTTACTTCATGGGATGAATAGGTTGGGATTGGGAAATTAAAACCAATGATTACTTCGGTAAGGTTCGCTAATTCCGACTAGTTTTGAATTGATATTCAAAAGATAGATTAAAGAATAAATTCAGGAATTTATCTTGGATAAAATTAATGGGAACCTTTCCCTATGAATGTGAAATTTAGAAACTAACTGTCGGTTAGCTAAGCAGAATGGTTTTCTGGATATTGATCTGATGTTGGTTTCGGCCTTCGGGGTTAATATTTGGGGAATTATTCTCTTGATTAATTTACGGTTATTGACTAATGAATTGGAATGAGGCGTATGTTGTGTTTGTGTAACACTTATTTAAAATATACGCGAGTTATTCGGAAAGACCGGGTTTATCCCATTCTGAATAACTGATATGACGATAAGTCGAAGATGAAGACGGTGGTCGAAGACCGGAAGTTTTCACGTCGTTTGGGTAATTACTGATGATCTTGATTGGGATGTACACCCAAGAAGATGGAAACAGTTAGTGATCGTCCAGACGTACTTGGAGATCGATGGATATGCGGGGTACTAGGTGCCTCCGGTTTCGTTCAGACCCAGAACGGACTTGTAAATGGACTGTGTGTCTGACATTGGATTTTAGTCTGTGTGTTTGATTTCTATTAAATATATATCTGTTTGGCGGCGGAGAATTTATTCTCTTGCTTAACGCCCTTCTCTGAGACGTACGAGCTCAGGGGTTATATATTGATGGATATCAAACGCATGGAGTGAATTGCCTGTGTGGCATGCCTAAGTGGCAATTGATCGAGGCTTCTGTTGAAAAGCAAAGTCTTGTGGTGATGATCAAAGCAAGGCCTTTGTGGCGTAGCTTTGTGTAACGTTTGCTTCGCGAGTTTCACACCCGGTATGAACCAAAAACGGGAGAGGACGTCAGGGAGGGCATGCGTTTCTTTCTAGCTAGAAGTGGCGTCAGTGGTTTTACACGCCCTGACGAGTTTGACTTATGTGGTTGTTGCTGTTGCGAGGCGCCTCGGTTTGATCGGACGATCCGGGTCCGATGGAGTCATTTAGTTGGCTCACCTACGCCCCATAGGGCGGGGAAACGCATGTTCAGGGTTTAAGTTTAATCCACATCGGTGGACTGGCCCTGAGGATCCAAGGCTTGACTGAGTACTTGCCTGAGACACGGGCTAGAGCGTCTCGAATCGGTGAGGATCTTGCCCCTAGCCTCGGTTCATAGATGGAAATCCAATTTCCAAATACGTGACATTTGCGGTTTTATTTGTAAACCTACACATGGCGACATAGTGGCATGGGACGCTCATGTCGCCTATGATTGATACTTATGATTTGAAGTTGTTTTATACACTATGCACTGACTATAGTATCAAACGATTTGTTTTAAACGTATCAAGCATTCTTTGGCTGTTATAAGGGAAAACCCTATCCCCCGGCTTGCGTTTGCATTGTGTGATAGGACCTAGGTCTTATAACAGCTTCATTTTTCTTTATTTAGCATTGCGCTGTTTGTTTTATGCACTGGTATTCTTGGGAGGAAACCCGTTCCGTGTTATGCGGCGTGGTCCCTTGATTTACCTAACTTTAAAATAAAGATTAACTGTTTTAGTTCTCACACCAGTCACATGACTGACCTGGAGTTTATTGTTTTAACCTAAACTCTGGGTGCCCCTATTTTCGACACGGGCAGCTAGTAGTTTTGGTTTTGCAGATTTATATTCACAGGATCCTGGTTTACAGCTGGAACGATATCCGGAAAGCTTTGTATCCGTATATCTCATTCTAGTTGTGTACATTATTATTTTTCCGCTGCGATGTATTTAAATGTAATTTAAATCTCTGGTATTTCTGTGTAATGTTCTTTTATACTCTGTATATTCTTGTAATCTGATGCATTGTTGTTATATATAATGAAATGTTCTTCTGTATGCGTTCTGTTTTGTCCTGTTCTCAAACGATAGGGCGTTTCGAACGGCCTGGATCGGTTTAGCGACTGGTTCGGACCGAGCGAAATTCCTTGCCATCACAGCCTCCCTCCCCTTACCGCCCTCCTCTCCTCCGATGTCGCCCCTCCTCGATGTGAAAACCCTCATCGCCCAAAGCCCTAAACCCGACAGCCTCCCATTTCCGCGCCGCCACCACCTCCTGCCCTGCTGTCGACACCCTCTGATCCCTGCGCCGCTTCCAACCCCTCCCCCGAGCCTCCTTCTCCACTGTTCGCACCCGGAAACCCCCCTCCTTCAACTAAAATGTGAGTTTTTATTCTTTTTCATTGCATTATTTATTTCCTTGATTAAAAACTGAATTTTTGTTAAAGGAAAGATCGTATTTGTATTATAGGAAAGATCGTATTTTATTAAAGGAAAGACCGTATTTTTAAAAATGAAAAGATTCAATTTCTAGAAATGAAAAAGACGTAATTTTTAGTGAAGTAAAGACGAGATTTTTTTTAAATATAAAAAGATTAGATTTTTAACGGTGTAAAGATCGGATTTTTTTATATATTATATAATAGAATAAAAATCTGATTTTTATTTTATAAAGTAGCGAGATAAAAATATGGATTTTATCATATATGAAAGGTTGGATTTTTAATTTGAAAAGTTTGATTTTTAAACAAGAAAGGAATTGAATCTTTAAAGTATAAAAATTGAATTTTTATATTAGAAAGGTTTGAATCTTTATATAGTTGAACTGGTGAAGTAAAAATGTGATTTTTTTATATATGAAGTCATAGAGAATAAAAATATAATTTTTATATTATAGAAAGTATAAAAATATGATTTTATATGATATAGATAATAAAAATTCGAACTTTATTATGTAGGATATATAAAAATATGATTTTTATTATGTAGAAGAAGCAAAGATGTGATTTTTATATGAGTGGCGATATAAAAATATAATCTTTATTATATGAACACCGTGATAAAAATAGAATTTTTATCTATATAGTAGCGATGTAAAAATAGAATTTTTATCTATATAGTAGTAGTGTAAAAATATGATTTTTATATACATAGCAACAATATAAAGATGCAATTTTTATATATGTAGTGGCTACGGACAACAAAAGTGACAAAAGGCGAGCACGACGAAGATTTCCTACATATGAAGAGTCGCGGTGTATTGGTTTAGCTAATCAGTGAGAACTTCTCAATTTAAATTTTCTTTTCTAGTTAAAAATATACTAGGATGCAGACGGTGCTTAGCAGCACCCGACACCCGTCGTCCACAGACTATGGACGGCTTGTTTGTTTAGTTGATTGTTTGGTGATTGGTTTATTTGTTTGGTTGATTAATTTGATTGAATTGGTTTGGGATGTGAAATGGGATGTGAAATTGGGTTGATTAAATTTGTATGTGTATGGCGTGGGCCATTATTAGACCGGGCATAAGGCTAGGCCTTGTCCCGTTTCTAGTATCGTGTCGCTATGCCGTCGAAATTTTCTAAAATAAGTCAGAAAAAAATAAAAATATCATTTTATTGAATAAATGAACTGAGTACAAATTCATGTGTTGAAATAAAAGAATTTAATGTTAAAAATATAATTTTTAACGTGTATGTGAATAAAATAAAATATTCATTTACAAATCAGACAATTTGTTTATGTACACTGATTTGACTGATATTGATTCGGACGATAAATTTTACACGTCGCCCAACTGCACAAATAAAATCTGTGTTTATTGAGTGAAACCCCACACGGGTATTGGGATGATATTTGACATACACTAGTCCCAATAATTAGTTGTATGTCGATCGATAGGTTGACAGACAGTTGTGTTGTGCATTCTGGATGATGATTGATTGATTATTATTGTCAATATATACATGTGTTGTATGGAATCCATATAATTAACATTATATGGTAATTGATTGGGCTTCATTCCAATTGGGAAAATAAAGAATATTATAAAATAAAGATTCATGTGTTGAATAGAATAAATAGTCATGTGTTGACGATGCTCATGTGTTGAGAATATTCATGTGTTGAAAGAAAAATATATATTCATGTGTTGAAGAAAATATTCATTTGTTGAATAGAATAACGAAGTTATTGAAATATAAAAAGCCGTGTTGATTAGAGATGCGCCATTTTGACGCGAACGATATTTATATCGATTATATTTGTTTTTGTGATGAATATAGAAAAGGAAGTGATTTCAAAATATAACGTTTTGAAAATATTATCATTTATATGTTAATGATGTGGAATATTCAATTTTGATTCGAAATTGAATATGAAGTTGAAATCGTTTCGAAAACGAATTTAAAACGATTTATAAAATACGTTTCGAATTGAAATCGACGAAATATATATAATATATATTAAATGGCCTGAATAGAACGCGTCGCGCCGCAGCAGTTCACGAATTTCGACCATTGACTTGGAATTGACGTTGCGGGAGATCCGACCGTCGGATTCTCCTAAAACCGGAACTCTTAGATTCGTATCAAAAAGAGCTTTCCAATGAATATTAGAAATTTGAAATCTAACGGTTGGATTTGGAATTATGTCCAAATCAGATTTGGAAAAGGTCGCTGTAAGTGCAGTTCGGTGGCCGTTATTGAAAACAGACTGTACAGGCCTTGATAAAATTATTAAAAATATTAATAATTTGTGTAAAATCATAATATATGAATTGGAAAGAACCGGGATGAAAAACTCCACATTTGTAAGGATAAAAATAGATTTTTATCGAAATGAACTAGTTTTGAACTAGAATTATAATCCATTATTTTCGAATAAATAAATTGGATTTGAAGTGGTTTTAAAAATGATCAGAAATTCCAATATGTGAATTGGAATGGATTTGAATCGAAATTATCTTTGGAATATTTCGATGTTGGATTTCATGATTATACAGATATGGTTGTGGAAATTTGAAAGGTATATTTATATCGTTATTTCCAATACGATATTTGTTGGTCGTAGAATTTGATATTGAATATAAGCCGATATATATTTTCTATTCAGAGCCTTGTATTTAATATCAAATGTGATTTGGGTTTGTCATGAATGGTGTCTTCATTAACACTGTTCTTAAACCCAGTTGAGAAAAAGATTAAATCTTTCTATTTAGATTTAATGAAATGTACCAATTAAATAATATTGATTGGAGTTGAATTTAAATTGGTTTTTGGGTTTATCGTGAGCGGTGTTTTGAATAACACCTGTTCTTTAACCCGATTAACAATGGGAAGTGATTTTATGTTTATCGTGAATCGTGTTTTAGATGGCATTGGTTCTTTAACCCAGTTAAAGACAAGATATTGATTAGTGGGAAGATTAAAACTAAGTGGGGTTTTAATGAATCTTTAATTAGATTGAAATGATCGAGAAGGGAGTATCACCAGTTTTGCTCCAAAGCGATAGCTAAATCTTTAATTAGATTAGAACGTGAAATGGTAATTAATATTTACTGATAACACCATGGTGTTAGATATGGAGTATTATCAGTTTTGCTCCATGGGATGAATAGGTTGAGATTGGGAAATAAAATAAATAATTACTTCGGTATGGTTCGCTAATCCCGACTAGTTTGGAAAACCTTAACACAGTTTGAAATGATATAAAAAGGAAGATTAAAGAATAAATTTAGAAGAATTTATCTTTGATAAAATTAATGGGAACCTTTCCCTAAGAATGTGAAATTTTGAATAAAAGAATATTTTGAATTGGAATGAGGCGTATGTTGTGTTTGTGTAACACGTGTTTATTATATACGCGGGTTATTCGAAAAGGCCAGGTTTATACCCATTCTGAATAACCGATTCGACGATAAGTCGAAGATGAAGACGGTGGTTGAAGACCGGAAGTCTTTACAATGTCTGAATGATTATTGATGATCTTGATTGGGCTGTACACCCAAGAGGAGGGAATCAGTTGGTGATCGTTCAGACATACTTGGAGATCGATGGATATGCAAGGAAAGTGCCTCCGGTTTTGTTCAGACCCAGACCGAACTTGTAAATGGATTGTGTGTCTGACATTGGATTTTATTCTGGTTTGATTGATCTCTATTAAATATACATCTGTTTGGCGGCGGAGAATTTATTCTCTTGCTTAACGCCCTTCTCTGAGACGTACGAGCTCAGAGGTTGTATATCGATGGACATCAGTCGCATGGAGTGAATTGCCTATGTGGCATGCCTAAGTGGCACATGATCAAGGCTTCTGTTGAAAAACAAAGTCTTGTGGTTGATGATCAAAGCACGGCCTGTGTGGCATAGCTTTGTGTATAGCGTTAATTCGCGAGCCTCACACCTCGGTATGAGTCAAAAACTGGATAAGGACCCAGGGAGTGCACGACGTTTCTTTCTAGCTATGGGTGATGTTTGTGACCTACCAGCCCTGACATTTATATAATTTTTACCTGTGTGGTTGTTGGAATGCGAGGCGCCTCGAATATATGGTCGATAACTGGCACTATGTGAGCTGACATACAGACCATTATATAGGTCCTATAGGACCGGGAAACGTGTGCTCAGGAATTGCCAATCCTCAAAAGTAAGAGAGGACCGGCCTTGGAGGTTCCAAGGGATCGCTGTGTGTGGTCCTGAGACATTTGCTAGAGTGTCTCGAATCGGAGAGGAGCTTTCCCCTTGCCTCGACTCATTATGGAATCTAATTTCCAATACGTGATAATTCGGTTTTATTTGTAGAACCTAGTATGGCGACATAGTAGATGGTAGTTATGCCGCCTATGATTGATACTTATGATTGAAATTATTTTGACACTATACACTTATAGTAATATCAAAATAATGTGTTTTTAATGTATCAAGCATTCTTTGGCTATTATAAGGTAAAACCCTATCCTCCGGCTTGCGTTGCATTATGTGATGGGACCTGGGTCTTATAATAGCTTCATTTTTCTTTATTTATCATTGCGCTGTTTGTTTTATGCACTGGTATTCTTGGGAGGAAACCCGTTCCGTGTTATACGGCGTGGTCTCTTGATTTACCTGACTTTAAAATAAAGATTAATAACTGTTTTAGTTCTCACACCAGTCACATGACTGACCTGGAGTTTATTGTTTTAACCTAAACTCTGGGTGCCCCTATTTTCCACACGGGCAACTAGTAGTTTTGGTTTTGTAGATGTATATTCATAGGATCCTGGTTTATAGCTGAAATGATATTCGGAAAGCTCTATATCCGTATATCTCCGTTCAGTTATGTGTTGTATTATCTTTCCGCTGCTATGTATTTAAATGTAATTTTAATCTCTGATATTTGTCAAATGTGTAATATTTATTCATACTCTGTATATTCTTGTATTCTGATGGAACTGTTGTAATTAACAATGAAATGTTCTTCTATTGGCGTTCCGATTGGTCTTGTCCTCATCTCAATTCGGGCTTTCCTTCATGGGGAAGTTCGGGTCGTTTTAATCAATATATTTACATCAAATTTATATTCCATTCATATGAATTTAAATTCATTCAAATTGATTCTAAATCAATTTATTTATTTCGATCCATCAAACTTGGTTAAGTTAAATTTAAATTCCAAAATTCAAATTCCAGGGTTCTTATTTCAAATTCTTTAGAAATCATATAAAAATATACATATTTTTATAACCATTTCAAATTCAAAACATTTGAATTTCCCAAACTTGTTTTATTCCAAACAAATTTCCATCAAAACTTTTCTAAGGTAGCGATCCATCACTTAGAAACTTGAAAATGAAAATTAATGATGCTCCTGTCGTTATCAGAATTATTTTCCAGTGACTGAAGTGAATTCAGTGCTTTATCACTTCCAAAATCCATCTAACCAATTTTTATTCAAAAATCCTTCCAAAACAAAGTTATATTATTTTAATATACTTAAGAAAAATATTTTTTCAAACACCCAGGTTTTTAAATTCTATATTCTGATTCTGAATCCAGTTTCAGTTCATCACATTTGTATATATCATTCATATACAAGTTATATTTGGCTATAGATAACCATTCCAATTCTATAATCTCATTTGATTATAATAATAACATTTAACACATCCATATATTACAATAATTTCAGAAAATTATTCCTTTCTACATCAAAATATAGCCTTGGGTAAAATTATTTCATCTACCCACTTTAAATATTATGTCAAATTTCTTTATTCAAGTGTTTATAAACTCTTATCAACATCGTGGCATCCCACGGTTCGATCAGAATTCATAAACCACTCAATAGACTAGCCAACACAATATAAAACTACTTTTATATCCACTAACAAATACGTACTCTCGTATATATACATTCAACTCATTCTAGGGTACTACTGACCCTATCTCTAATGAGTAAACCCCATTAAAGCCTAGGTGTTCACTCAACCTAAGCTCTGATACCAACTGTAGTGGCCCGCAAATCCGTACTATCTGAGTTGACTAAATACACCACATGTCCAACCCAAATTGTACAGAAATACAAATCATTATGAAATGAGAAGAAAAATAATAGAAGAAGAACAGAAATAAAAACCAAGAATCTCACAATCGCAGTAGAATAAAGTATAATATATAAATAATCACTTTTGAAATACAACTATATTTGGACTTACATACATTATCAGAGTATATCACAAATACAACATAGTGGAATAAACTCTAAATGTCAACATTGAAGTCTATTACTCCAAGCTCCTTCAGATAAATCTGTAAAATCCTGAACTACTTGACTGCCCGCACAAATTTGGGCACCTAAGAGTTTAGGTAGAACAAAACAAAATAAACTCTGGGCCAGTCATGGGACTGGTATGAGTAAAAAAGTTAAAATAGTTTGAGAAAATAAACAATATCTCATAAGACCATGCCGTATAACACGGAACGGGTTTTTCCCTTATGAGAATCCAAAAAACTTGATTAACTTTCAAAATCCTTTTGAAAGAGAAGAAAATCTTTATCTCAAAACTCTTTTGATATAATAATAGTGTCTAAATCAAATAAATAACAATCTAGTGGAACTTTTGCATCTCACGCTCCACATATGTAATATACAATCAAAACCACGGGCACTTATTGGGTAATGAATTTCCAACTATGACAAGGTATGGAACCACCTTCCATTAGTGTATCTCTAGAGAGGAATACACTGGGTTCAACAAGAATATCTTATAACCTGACCACATATGGCCGACCACTCATTTCGCTTGAGTGTATCGAATGTATATCACCAACAGTTGGGATCAGCAACCGTTTTCCCAAATAAGACAACATCAAATAGAATAAAGAATGAAATGAATTTCTCTAGATAGGTGATAATACACCCTAATTGGGAGCTACCTACTTAGCCATGCTGCTTGCCCGATTTTTTCCATTTCCCAGTTGTTGAGGCATAAGGCTACGCTTACTTACTTTTTATTGATAGCACAATCACTTTGAATGCCACATTGTCAGTTCTGTTAATCATTAATTCATTTGCACAAATATAATCTGGATATTATGCTAAGAGGATAAATTCTCCGCCACTATATATATATTTATACCGACCAACATATGCGATCACTGGAAATACTCTGTCAGACATTCGTCCATACAACCTCGTTCTGGGATGGAACGCAGCCAAAGGCACAATTTCCATTAATCCATCTTAGGAAATTTCTACCTAGGATTAAAAGAAAGACCTTGTACTTTACTTCGTCTTCGATTATCTTCATATAATCTGATTTGCAACGCTACTGCAAATACGAAGTGGTTCTCGGATAATAATCCAAGCTGTCTTTCCATATTGACAACGATATTGGCAAATACTTTGATAGTCGGTTATTTAACTATCGAAGAAAAAAACATTCACTGAAAGCAACAGACAATCACTGAGCCCCTTAATTAATATTTCATTACTTAAATCACTTCTCCATTTCTGTATCAATATTTGTTAACCAAATATTTTCAATAATCATCTTGGCCTCTTACGCTATTGGAAAACACATTTTCATATATCATCTTCTTTTATTTTCTATACTTAGAAAATATCTTCTATTTATAATCAGAAAACATTCCAATTACTTATCTCTTTTCCAAACTCGTTTCTTTCTATACTTAGGAAATATTTTATTATTATATTTTCAAAATTCCACTTACTTAGGTTAAAACAAATGTTGTGTAAAACATCATTACAACAACCCAAGATACTGCATTCATTAAATCTTATTCAAACATTTACCTTCGAGACTGAATCTTGTTATTTATCGATTTATATTGAAATCAATTAATTTGGGGTATAGTTTCCTCTCAGACCTTGACTGAATAACATTCTTAACTTCAAAACGGACAAGACTGCTTATGTCGAATAATCAACACCATACAAACCAATTATTCATTTTTAAAACATGTAATACATTTCTCTTTCTATGCTTACCAGATTTAAATTATACATTTCCTTTTTTTTTATAATATTATATTTTAAGTTCATTTCTTTACTGAGTTCTATATATATTGATATATAAAATTCTAGTTATCAATTTTTCTTAAAAATATTCTAACCCCTTAAATTTTCGGAAAAGTTCGCCAATGCCTCCTTTGTACCGGTCAATTTCTCAAACCTCAACTCGCCTCTCTACGCCCTTTCCATTCAAAAAGAAAATCAAAAAGCCAAGAGGATTTCCGATTCGGCACATAAAATCTCATATGGAATTTAAACTTGTACCTTTTTGTCGGTTATTCGAATTATAATCTTAATACACTTCATTCCATACCTGCCTAACCTATGTACATCCATTTATAATTTATTCCAACTCAATCTGATCATTTTTAGCTCAATTCGCCAATTTATTCTTTAATTAGCACTTTTGCCTATTTCATTTTTTATTTGAACACAACACATTCAAATAAAATTTTAATTTTTTTATAAACCAATCAAATTCCATTTTCAACTTAAGTTTCATATTCGATTTCTAATATAAATTCTCAAATCTCATTTACCTTACAATGTTCAATTTCGATATAAAATTCCATTAACTAATTATTCTTCAAACTAGTTAATTCTATTCAATAGTTAAAAAATCTGATTTTTGTAAAAATTAATCCATTTACTTCACTTGAATTCATATTTATTTTATAACTCAAATTTGGGTTTTTCTAATGGAAATTCGGATTTTATTTGCTTATAATCCATTTATTCATGTAACTAAACCGTTATGGTTTTAAAATGGTTATGACGTTGTTTTTATGAAAATTTGATTTTGACATAACTCAAAATCTATAAGACGAAATCTACATTTTTCTCTTCCATTAGAAAACTATTATTCAAACGGTCCTGATGTTCCTTGTTTCAAAGAATTCTGACTCAAACTGAGTTCTATATACTCAATCGAAGTTCGAAATGCCAAATTACGAACTGTCGTGCCGCAACGAGTTCCTTTTAATTATATTTAAATATAAACGTTCAAACTTCGTTTAAAAAATAAATTCTAATCTCATTTAATTTATATTTTAAATCCAGTTTTCAAATCCAACTTAATATTTCCGATTATCTCCAATCGTCAATTTTTTTCATTACTTAGTTATAAATTTATTTATAGCCCAATCTTCTATATTAAATTCCAATTCCCTTGAACATAAATTATTTTATGAAATTCAATGAAATCAAATTCCAAATATAAATCCGTTAGATTATCTCAGTTTAGTTTACATCCCAAATTCTGGAATACAATCAATCGTTCTATATTTCAACACGTTTTCCAATTCACTTTTAAATTCATACTTGAATTTAAACTTCTAGATTATCTAATGATAATTTGTTCACTAGATTTATAAACATCGTTTATAATTTCAACTTCCTTATTTTATATAACAAAACAAGTTTCATTTCAAAATCTGTTTGAAAAACAAAATCTTATTTTGAAAATATTCTATTTATTATAACTTATATATTTCACACAGAATTTATTTTCATATTAATTTTAGTTCTATCTAATATGATTCCAATATCTTTCCTAAAAATATTTTATTTAAATAATTTCAATCTAATCGAATTCAAATTAAAAATCCATACTGATTTATTTTAATTCAGTTTACATTCTAAACATCAGAATATATTTTATTGTTTCTATTTGAAACTAATTCTAATTTCCGTTTTTGAAATTCACATTTTAGTTTAGACTTCCCAAATTATCCAAATTATAATTTTCCCATTTCATTTATAAACACCATTTATAAATTCACTTCAGTTCCCTGCATTGTTCAATTTATAACATCGTTTATAAATTTCAATACATCAATTTCCTGTATTATTTATTTTATAAACATCATTTATAAATTTCAATACTTGTTTTATTTATTCAAAACAAGTTGTTATATCTTAGCCCATTCAAAATTCAAATTCTATTTTAGAAAAGTAGATTTTTTCATTTAAATCTCAAAAGTTCCTTATCATGGTATTTTTATAAATCAACATTTAGGCCTAGTGATATTTATACATTCAAAAACACCCAATTATCAATCATAGGTTTTCAAACACATCATATATGATAATATATGTGAAAACAAACAAATAATAATTTTGAGGAATCCAGTTGGATCCCTCCAACCTGTTTTCCTGCATCCTCAGACATTAGCCAACATGAATAATACCCATCCTACTTCGAGTTAGGATATCGCGGTATAGAAGATCATCCACAATCATACCGTGGGGCGCATAGGGTCATCCGCTAATGATACTGCGGGCATCTGCTAATGGTACTGCGGGAAATATCCAACCACCAATATATATATATATAATAGCCACAAATACCAAGCCTAAATAACTAATATATTAATAATAGCCACAAAAATATTTAAACGCATCCAAACAACCAACGAACAACATATAAAAATTATTTATAATAAAATTATAAACAAACTAGAGAGCGAGTTTACTCACCTTATTTCTAGTTGTCGAATATCTAGCTAAATTTCATTTTGATCTCAACCAGTCCAAAAATTCATAATTTGACTCTATCGCATGGTTATTGCTAATTTGGTTCCAATACTTCTCGTTTCATCTGATTTTGACATCGTATGAAATGGTCATGGCTATTTCATGTTTTGAATATATTTAAAATATAATTAATACGTCCTTAACTACTTAATCATACCTTGACTGAAGTTAACTCTTCTTCTTCCTACCATGACCCGTACATTTCGAACCCAATACCAATAGAGCATGCTTATAAGTGTGATCTACATGTTTCAACAAATCATGTTTCAATAATGCTAATTCCATGCCTTTAAACCATTCACATTGGTGCATTGCATATGCTGGTTACCAGATCCCACTACATAGCTTAGTCACATAATCTTAGCTAACGACATCTTCAAGCCACATCTGTATCACCATCGACCAACTTCGAACCCACTGTCATATCCTACTTAAGGTGCAGCTATGCCAAAAACAGACCTCCAAAACCAAATTGCAATGCCCAAAAATCACAGAGCATGGACCCTTCTTCTAATCACGCTCCTCAAACAAAAACTACCCATCGCGACTTCGAATAGCCATTTACAGGTTACGATGATTTTCAACACTCCTATCCCTCAAACTCCACTACTCGAATCGCACCACTTTTAGGAGATCGATGTGCTCACCTTCTTTCTAGAATCGCCACCATCGACTCTCCGTACAAACACTAGGCTTCCAGATTAACAAGCACAACGCGCGAGCTCAAAGGAGCAAGCTTTGGAGTTTAACGATTTGAGTTTCGAAATGCGTTTTGGTTATTTTAGGCAACGACCATTTTTAATCAGAAGCTCCAATTGATCTTTTTTCTATCTGAGGAGGAACGAAAATGTAAAAAGAAAATGGGAGAAGAGTATCACGTCATTTATAGAGAGGAATACTTCAGTGTTAAGCAATTGGTGTATAGGGTAGCTTAAGGTACATATAATTAAATTTCGATTTGAAATTAATTTAATGCGATTTGATTTAAAGAGATTTTTATTCTATTTAAAATGATATCGATTTTGTAACACCCCACTCCCGCTATGATCACTCACCAAGGGAATGCCATAGCATCGGTGGAGTATTTTAGTGAGTATAGAACAGAAAAATTACAACCAGCCAGATATAAATAGTACTTGAAATTTTAAAACATCATCTCATATCAGCGGAAGTAAAACATGTCTGGTTACATCATAAAACCACAGTAAAAGTTAAGTACAATATCCATCATAATAAAGAAGTACATAATCCCACTCTCATACAATAGCCAAAACAAAAGGAAAGATAACAGAATAACTGGAGCTTTACATCTATCCAAGCTCCTCAAGACTGGAACAGCAATCCGATCAAGCTCCACTACTGCTAGGATCCACCACAGGACCTGAGGGTTGGGAAAAAGATAAAAACAACGGGGTCAGACATAAGTCTGAGCGAGTCCTATAACTTTAACAATACAATCGTTAAAGTAACCAGAGAAGACATGAACTGATATACGGTAACATATAGGGATGAATGGGTACCCTAAGCAGTCAACTGAACTAAGATAAAGGATAAAGACGCATCTACCCTCCCTAAGGTAAATTACTAAACTGCACCACACCAGTCGTTTCTAACATAAAGGTTGATCCCACCCAAGGACTTATAAAATTTACTAAATAGTACTTGCGTACCCCTAGGTGACCAAGTAGGCGCCACGGGGCCCTACACTCCACTATCACTACTCCCCATTCGATCGGCTCCCTAACGTAGATACCCGTGCTGGCCCCACCGTGGGATGTACCATTCCCCAATGTGGCAACCTGGTAAAATTAACGGTGCACGGCTTATATCTACACGATGCAACAACGGCTTACCTACCAGCCCGGGCCCACTCACGCATATGAAGCCCGTTGGACTTGCGTTGCCACCGCTAACCCGTTTGCCTCTTACAGTCAAGCCCAGTATGCGTGTCCCGTCCTCGACATGGGTCGAGCCCACAAAGATACGTATGGGTTACTGGTTGAAATGGGCCTCCACAAGCTACCCACCTAAGCTTGTCCCTTTTTCTAGTATATCCCACTTAACCCTTTAATCATGTTTTAATTACATGTTTCATTTTGGTTAAGTATTCTAATCGTATTTTCTATTGCCACCCAAGGCAACCACTAGATTTTCTCATGCCACCCAAGGCACCCACTTAACCCCTCATGTCCCTCTACATGCTAATGTGGTTAAGTGTTTCTTAATTAATTAATTAAGAACGTAACCTTTGTAAAGACCTCTCACATTAGACTGTCTTTTATGACCGCTGGTTAAGCCGGTTGGGTCCGGGCAGCCTTATGTCATAACAGAGTCTAACCTCGTGTCTTTACATTAATTACGTATTTAGTTTGTGCCTAAGACCTCTCACATTGGGCTAACATTTGTAGCAACTGGTTAAGCCGGTTGGGTCCGGGCAGTTTTACGCTACAACTGAGTCCAACCTCGTGTCTTAGTCAATTAATTACACCTAATTAATCACCCTCATAATTTCATATTAATTATCCCTAATTAATCAAGTTTTCTTAACATGGGTAGACCTAACTTAATAGGTAAATTCCCATGGGGTAGACCTAACTCAATAGGTAAATTCCCAACACATAGTATGGGTACACCTAACTAAATAGGCAAATTCCCATACTATGTTCATTTAGTTTATGTTATGCATAATTATATTAATTTCACACAATCTTATTAACCTATGCATTTAATTACCCCCTCGTTCCCACGTAATTTCGCTCTCATGATATAACACATATAAAAGGTGTCAACTTGCATATGAATGAACATGTTTCAAAGGTGCCATCTTGCATATTAACAAACACATAACTTGCATATGCACTTGCATAACATGTCACATAACTTGCATATAATATGTCACATAACTTACATATTCACTTGCATAACAAACTTGCATAACAAACTCATAGACTTGCATAATGTGTCATCATGAACTTGCATATTAACAAACATGTAACTTGCATATTTACATACATGTAACTTGCATATTAACAAACATGTAACTTGCATATTAATAAACATGTAACTTGCATATTTACATACATGTAACTTGCATATTATCCAACATGTAACTTGCATATTAACAAACATGTAACTTGCATATTTACATACATGTAACTTGCATATTAACAAACATGTAACTTGCATATTTACATACATGTAACTTGCATAGCATATCACCATGAACTTGCATAACATGCATATGATTACATAGCCCACAACTTGCATATTTAGCATCATGCAAACATAACATACATCATATTAAACTTGCATAAACTTACATACTCAACATGCATAAACATACATACTCAACATGCATAAACATAAGATTAATGCTAACATCATATCATATGATTCAAAGCTCATTACCCCACATACAAAACCATAAATCTCATCACATCTCATCTAATTAGTTTACCAAAAGATCATCAAAGTGATAGAAACTCACTACTAGCAATTTTGCACACCAAATGAAGAAGATTAAGATGCTAAGAAGGGATTAGAGGTTGATTAGAGAGTGATTAGCATGCAACCCTCTTCATTGATTTGTGGAGGCCATGATCAAGTTGCATTTTGCCATAGTTTAATTACAAGGTTTAATTATGAATGAATTAGGGTAGGGTTAGGGTCTTATTTATAGGATTAGGTGTGTGTTTTAGGCCTTTAGATTAACCCTAGATTAGGTTAGGACCCTTAGATCCCGGAACCCTCTAGAACATGGCCCTAGACTCAGCCAAGACCAGACCTGGTGCACCCAGATCCACAGAGCCGACACCCTGTGTCGACACCCCTGTCGACAGGGCTGTCGACACCCCTGTCGACACCCCTGTCGACATGCCTGTCGACATGGGGCTAGGCGGGAATTTTTCCCCCCTCTTTCCTCTTTTGGCTCCAACTTGTTTTAAAGCTGAATTTTAAATCTGTTTTTAATTTAAATTTTCCGCAAACTTCTTTGGGCCATAACCGGGCCATACGGACTCCGATTCTCGAAAACTCGGACTCTATTTCGCGTATTTTTCCGAGACGAACGTAATGACGCAGCCCGTTTCCCCTGGTTCTCCCATCTGAGATTAATTATACTTTAATTACTAACTATTAGTGTTAATTGAAATTCGGGGTGTTACATTCTCCCCCACTTAAAGGATTTCGTCCTCGAAATCTCTAAGTTAAGAAGAACGTATCCTACCAACCAAACAACCATCTACTAAACCATCAACCACAAGCAACCATTATCCTTAGAAACTTCTAATGATGTATGAACATATGCGGAAAGTGTGTGTATATGTCCGTATACTAATGCAAAATCAGGCGGTCTACTGATTCAGTCGACCTCCTTAATGCAAACCATGATAGTGCCATGCATCCAATATGTATGCGAAACCCTATTGACACATACAAATTTCTACATGTGTGCACAACCATACACAAAAATGCATCATCCATATGATAACACAGCCATGATACATCCATCAATTCTAACTACCACATCCATTTATGCAATATGCAACATGAAGTGTCTGAGCCGATCTAGTGCCTAATGTGTGTGTATATGCATCCACGAGCAACCACTAGCAACCAATTTCATCCACATGCATCCATCAATCATAACATGTTTCAAACACATGTTTCAACCATAGGCTTACCCTATCTAAAGGTCAAGTAGTACTAACGAGAGGACATACTTAAGATAAGATAAGTACTAGACAAGCAATAAAGGAGAAGTTAAAAGACATACTCTCAAAAAGAAATGGATACAAAGAACGCATCTTCGCTTCCGTCTCCCAAGTAGCATTGCTTTCGTCATCTCCCCATTGCACTTTAACTAGCTGAACTTCTCTGTTCCTCAACTTCCTAGTCTCTGACCCAAGGATGCGAGTAGGAGCTCGTCGAATCGTCGCATCACGCTCTACCTCTACATCTCTAAGCAAGCTCGGCTCTACCACCTCTGCGGTCTCATGTAAGCACTTCCTCAAATGTGATACATGGAATACATCATGAACACCACTAAGTCTGTCGGGCAACTCCACCCTATATGCCATCCGTCCAATCCTTTCCTTAATAGGAAACGGCCCAACAAATCTCGGTGCTAACTTCCCAACGGACCCAAAGCGAACCACATTTCTCAATGGAGATACTTTGACAAAAACCATATCCCCAACCTCAAACTCAAGTTCCGTCCTTCTCCGATCCGCATAAGATTTCTGTCTATCTTGTGCTGCCTTCATCCTTCTTCGAATCAAATCAATCTTCTCTGAAGTCTCTCTAACCATATCTGGCCCAAGCAAGATCTTATCCGTAGATTCCCACCAACATGTAGGAGATCGACAAGGCCTTCCATAAAGAGCTTCGAAGGGAGCCATACCAATACTGGACTGAAAGCTGTTATTATATGCGAACTCCACCAAAGGAAGATGTTCTTCCCATGTACCTCCAAAATCCAAGATACAAAGCCTCAAGAGGTCTTCTAAGATACGGTTCACCCTCTCGGTCTGACCGTCCGTCTGAGGATGATATGCGGTGCTCAAACACAACTGAGTCCCTACCGCCTCTTGCAAACTTCTCCAAAACTCACTAGTAAAGATAGGATCTCGATCACTCACAATGCTGGATGGTACGCCATGCAATCTAACAATCTCTCTCACATAGACCGAAGCAAGCCATGGAGCGGTCCTCTTACTCTTCACGGGTATAAAATGGGCACTCTTGGTAAGTCTGTCTACCACAACCCAAATTCCCGTATTGCCCTTCCTCGATCTCGGTAACCCATCGATGAAATCCATCGAGACACTATCCCACTTCCATTGCGGAACTTCCAATGGGTGTAGCAACCCACCGGGTTTCCTTTGCTCCGCTTTAACTTGTTGACATACTAAGCATCTAGCCACATACTCGGCCACATCTTTCTTCATACCGGCCCAGAAGAAAACTCTCTTCATGTCTTGGTACATTTTGTCTCCACCGGGATGAATAGTCATTCTTGAACGATGTGCATCATCCAAAATAGCCTTCTTCAAACCCTCATCTTGCGGTACACAAAGTCTACCGTCTCTATGCAACCATCCCTTATCATCTATGGTGTATCTACCCAAATGGCTGGACGATTCCCCCCTCATAAGCTTCTCTACCAACTCAACCAACTGTGGGTCGTCTCGCTGAGCCTCGCCAATCCGTCTCAAAAGAGTAGGTCTAACCTCCAAGGATGCCAACAAACCAGGTACAAAATCAACAGAAGGTCTGAAGTCAAACAAAGAAAGAAACTCCAAGCTTCGTCGTTCCACGAACAATGGACTCAAAGATAGCCTTTTTCTACTTAAGGCGTCTGCCACCACGTTACCCTTGCCAGGAGTATACGCTATCTCGAAATCATAGGATGCTAAGAACTCCATCCACCTTTGTTGTCTTAAGTTTAAATCCTTCTGAGAGAATAAGTACTTCAATGATTTATGGTCGGTGAACAACTCGAATCTCTCACCAAGAAGATAATGGCGCCAAGACTTAAGTGCGAAAACAATCGCAGCCAACTCTAGATCATGGGTAGGGTAATTCTTCTCATGCACTCTCAATTGTCTCCCTCCATAGGCTATTACCCTTCCCTCCTGCATCAAGACTGCGCCTAATCCTGTTCCACAAGCATCGGTATAAACAACAAACGGCTTACTCCCATCTGGGAGCACTAAAACTGGAGCGGTGGTCAAAGCTCTCTTTAACCGTCGGAAAGCATCATCACAATCTACGTCCCATAAGAAAACCAGATTCTTCTTCGTCAAGCGGGTTAATGGGGCTGATATCTTCGCGAAGTCTTTGATGAACTTCCTATAATATCCTGCCAACCCCAAGAAACTTCTTACTTCGGTAGCATTTCTAGGAACTTTCCAATCCTGGATAGATACTATCTTTGCGGGATCCACAACTATCCCTTCCTTAGAGACCACATGCCCTAAGAATCGCACTTCTCTTCTCCAAAAATGACATTTAGAGAATTTAGCTTTAAGACTATGTGCTCGAAGAGTCTCCAACACTTCCTTGAGATGTAAGGCATGCTCTTCTTCACTCTTGGAAAAGACCAAGATGTCATCCACAAAAACTACTACAAACTTATTCAGATACTCTCTGAACACTCTACTCATGAGATCAACAAAGTATGCAGGGGCGTTTGTCAACCCAAATGGCATCACTAGCCACTCATAAAAACCATCCGGAGTCCGGAAAGCAGTCTTCTCTATACTGTCCTCCGCCACTCTTAACTGATGAAACCCTGTAGCTAAATCCATTTGTGAAAACACTGAGGCGCCAACCAACTGATCAAAGAGATCATCTATTCTCGGCAATGGGTGTCTATTCTTCTTCGTGAGCTTATTAAGTTCTCTATAATCCACACAAAGTCTGAGGGACCCATCCGCCTTCGTGGCAAACACTACTGGAGCTCCCCACTCCGATATACTTCGCCTTATGAACCCCTTCACAAGCAACTCCCCTACTTGCTTATGAAGTTCTCTTCTCTCACGAGGAGCCATGTGGCGCACTGGCAAAGACACTGGTTTGGCATTATCCACCAAATAAATTCGGAAATCAATCTCCCGCTTCGGAGGTAAGCCCCTCACCTCCTCAAACACATCCGGATATTCCCGGACCACTCTAACAGATTGCAAACTCTCGACCGAAGCTTCAAGCGATTCAAGATAACTTAGCATAACAGAATCCCTGGGATTACAAGAGATCTCGAGAGTGTTACCCAAGCGGGTCATGAGCCTAACAACTCTCCTTTCGCAATCAAGAACGGCACCATTACTGGATAACCAGTCCATGCCCAAAATCAACCCATAGCCCGTGAAGCCCAACACAAAAGCATCACATCTAAACTCAATGCTAAGTATAGAAATCTTCAAACCCAAACATATCATAGACAGATATATAGAGCCCCCAATTGGGTTTGAAACAACCAAGGGATCATCAACTAGACTGGTGTCTAAGTGCAGTGACTCAACTAACGATGATGAGATAAAAGAATGCGATGCGCCAGAGTCAAACAAAGTACGAACTGGATGATCAAACAGAAAAACCAGACTTTCAACGGAAATAGTTCTACCTCTCTGCTGAATCGGTGGAACTGAGAGAACCTGAACTTGCCCCCCTGACTGAGGTGGTGCTATAAGAGCTTGCACCTGACCTCCTGAGGTAGACCCCGTCTTCTGCCCCTTCTTTGGGCAGTTTTTCACAAGATGCCCTGCTTCACCACAATGAAAGCAACCGGTCTTCTTCTTTTTGCGACAATCCTTACTGAGGTGTCCTGGTGTTCCACAATTGAAGCACTTCTTCTTCGTCTTCTTTTTGTCACCATTGCCTTTTCCGCCCTTGCCTTGTTGTTGTTGCGGTTTCTTCTGATCCCCCTTTTTCTCTGGTGCCTTAGAATTCTTATCATCCTCATGCATAAGTGCCATGTAGACAAGTTTCTCAAAAGTGGCCCCCATAGGAATGTGAGTCATAGCTATTCCTTGCAATGGTTCGTTCAAGCCTCTAACGAACCTCAAAGCCTTCTTCTCCGGTGTATTCACCAACTCTATGCCAAACCTTGCTAATTGATTGAATTTGTTGACATATTCTTTCACCGTGAGATTCCCTTGCTTCAAATTCAAGAACTTCTCCATAAACAGATTCTCTTCCGCCCTTGAGAGAAACTTAGCCCCAAACCTTTGCTTAAAATCTGCCCAAGAGTCAACCGGGCGTTCTCCATTAGTGACCTCCCACCAGAATGAGGCCTCTCCCTTCATTAACCAAGCCGCCAACTTGACTTTCTTTCCCTCTTCCACTTCAAAGATATCTAGCAACTCTTCCACTTCCTTAAGCCAATCTCTAGCCTCTACGAAAGTCTCTGAACCTAGAAAAGGTTTTCCTCCTATAGCCTTGAACTCCTTGCAAACCTTAGCAAAATTATCCACTCTAGGCTGAGGAGGAGGAGCGGTTGTCTCTGGTGTAGTAGCATTGGCTGGACCCGCAGCCGCGGCCCTAGCCTCTTGCAATCTCCTATACCATAGTGGTATAACTAAACCCTCCGGGATGTTAAGATCTTCAGCCATGCTGAAACGAAAGAGGAAAGATTCAAAAAGGAGATTCCGAAAGATAAAGATATGGCTATTGGGGATTATGCTTTTCTTTTTCAAAAACTTTTTCTCTTAGAAGACATGCTTTTGAAAATACTCTCTTCGAAAATACTCTTAGAAAATAGTTTTTCTCAAAAAATTTATCTGTTCTGGTAACCTTAAGCTCTGATACCACGTGTAACACCCCACTCCCGCTATGATCACTCACCAAGGGAATGCCATAGCATCGGTGGAGTATTTTAGTGAGTATAGAACAGAAAAATTACAACCAGCCAGATATAAATAGTACTTGAAATTTTAAAACATCATCTCATATCAGCGGAAGTAAAACATGTCTGGTTACATCATAAAACCACAGTAAAAGTTAAGTACAATATCCATCATAATAAAGAAGTACATAATCCCACTCTCATACAATAGCCAAAACAAAAGGAAAGATAACAGAATAACTGGAGCTTTACATCTATCCAAGCTCCTCAAGACTGGAACAGCAATCCGATCAAGCTCCACTACTGCTAGGATCCACCACAGGACCTGAGGGTTGGGAAAAAGATAAAAACAACGGGGTCAGACATAAGTCTGAGCGAGTCCTATAACTTTAACAATACAATCGTTAAAGTAACCAGAGAAGACATGAACTGATATACGGTAACATATAGGGATGAATGGGTACCCTAAGCAGTCAACTGAACTAAGATAAAGGATAAAGACGCATCTACCCTCCCTAAGGTAAATTACTAAACTGCACCACACCAGTCGTTTCTAACATAAAGGTTGATCCCACCCAAGGACTTATAAAATTTACTAAATAGTACTTGCGTACCCCTAGGTGACCAAGTAGGCGCCACGGGGCCCTACACTCCACTAGGTGTACACACTACTCCCCATTCGATCGGCTCCCTAACGTAGATACCCGTGCTGGCCCCACCGTGGGATGTACCATTCCCCAATGTGGCAACCTGATAAAATTAACGGTGCACGGCTTATATCTACACGATGCAACAACGGCTTACCTACCAGCCCGGGCCCACTCACGCATATGAAGCCCGTTGGACTTGCGTTGCCACCGCTAACCCGTTTGCCTCTTACAGTCAAGCCCAGTATGCGTGTCCCGTCCTCGACATGGGTCGAGCCCACAAAGATACGTATGGGTTACTGGTTGAAATGGGCCTCCACAAGCTACCCACCTAAGCTTGTCCATTTTTCTAGTATATCCCACTTAACCCTTTAATCATGTTTTAATTACATGTTTCATTTTGGTTAAGTATTCTAATCGTATTTTCTATTGCCACCCAAGGCAACCACTAGATTTTCTCATGCCACCCAAGGCACCCACTTAACCCCTCATGTCCCTCTACATGCTAATGTGGTTAAGTGTTTCTTAATTAATTAATTAAGAACGTAACCTTTGTAAAGACCTCTCACATTAGACTGTCTTTTATGACCGCTGGTTAAGCCGGTTGGGTCCGGGCAGCCTTATGTCATAACAGAGTCTAACCTCGTGTCTTTACATTAATTACGTATTTAGTTTGTGCCTAAGACCTCTCACATTGGGCTAACATTTGTAGCAACTGGTTAAGCCGGTTGGGTCCGGGCAGTTTTACGCTACAACTGAGTCCAACCTCGTGTCTTAGTCAATTAATTACACCTAATTAATCACCCTCATAATTTCATATTAATTATCCCTAATTAATCAAGTTTTCTTAACATGGGTAGACCTAACTTAATAGGTAAATTCCCATGGGGTAGACCTAACTCAATAGGTAAATTCCCAACAGATAGTATGGGTACACCTAACTAAATAGGCAAATTCCCATACTATGTTCATTTAGTTTATGTTATGCATAATTATATTAATTTCACACAATCTTATTAACCTATGCATTTAATTACCCCCTCGTTCCCACGTAATTTCGCTCTCATGATATAACACATATAAAAGGTGTCAACTTGCATATGAATGAACATGTTTCAAAGGTGCCATCTTGCATATTAACAAACACATAACTTGCATATGCACTTGCATAACATGTCACATAACTTGCATATAATATGTCACATAACTTACATATTCACTTGCATAACAAACTTGCATAACAAACTCATAGACTTGCATAATGTGTCATCATGAACTTGCATATTAACAAACATGTAACTTGCATATTTACATACATGTAACTTGCATATTAACAAACATGTAACTTGCATATTAATAAACATGTAACTTGCATATTTACATACATGTAACTTGCATATTATCCAACATGTAACTTGCATATTAACAAACATGTAACTTGCATATTTACATACATGTAACTTGCATATTAACAAACATGTAACTTGCATATTTACATACATGTAACTTGCATAGCATATCACCATGAACTTGCATAACATGCATATGATTACATAGCCCACAACTTGCATATTTAGCATCATGCAAACATAACATACATCATATTAAACTTGCATAAACTTACATACTCAACATGCATAAACATACATACTCAACATGCATAAACATAAGATTAATGCTAACATCATATCATATGATTCAAAGCTCATTACCCCACATACAAAACCATAAATCTCATCACATCTCATCTAATTAGTTTACCGAAAGATCATCAAAGTGATAGAAACTCACTACTAGCAATTTTGCACACCAAATGAAGAAGATTAAGATGCTAAGAAGGGATTAGAGGTTGATTAGAGAGTGATTAGCATGCAACCCTCTTCATTGATTTGTGGAGGCCATGATCAAGTTGCATTTTGCCATAGTTTAATTACAAGGTTTAATTATGAATGAATTAGGGTAGGGTTAGGGTCTTATTTATAGGATTAGGTGTGTGTTTTAGGCCTTTAGATTAACCCTAGATTAGGTTAGGACCCTTAGATCCCGGAACCCTCTAGAACATGGCCCTAAACTCAGCCAAGACCAGACCTGGTGCACCCAGATCCACAGAGCCGACACCCTGTGTCGACACCCCTGTCGACAGGGCTGTCGACACCCCTGTCGACACCCCTGTCGACATGCCTGTCGACATGGGGCTAGGCGGGAATTTTTCCCCCCTCTTTCCTCTTTTGGCTCCAACTTGTTTTAAAGCTGAATTTTAAATCTGTTTTTAATTTAAATTTTCCGCAAACTTCTTTGGGCCATAACCGGGCCATACGGACTCCGATTCTCGAAAACTCGGACTCTATTTCGCGTATTTTTCCGAGACGAACGTAATGATGCAGCCCGTTTCCCCTGGTTCTCCCATCTGAGATTAATTATACTTTAATTACTAACTATTAGTGTTAATTGAAATTCGGGGTGTTACAGATTTGATATCGAGCTTATCCACAAACCAATTATTTTGGGGTCCATAACTTGAAATCATGAACTCCCTTTTTTTTAACGTACCAACTAACGCTTCAATGTTATAACGCTATTCTTGAATTCATTGGAATAGATTCTGGAACCTAATCCAAACACGTATATAAAATAACCATATTAAATTAATATGATATAAATTTGAATTTAGAAATAATTAATCCATCGATAATAAATTATTATTATTATCGTTTATATCCAAATACAATTTATATTGACCCTATGAATTATTTTGATTCAGTTTTAACTTCACCTCAATTATATTTCATATTACGATAATTCAATATTCTTGAAATTCAATCGTATTTCGATTATTAAATTGATAACTCAGTATAAAAATCCATTTATATTATCAACTCAACATTTAAAACAATATTAAATATTTAAAATAAATCGACAAAAAATCTGGGTCGTTACATTGTAGCCAGTGCTTTAAGTAGAAAATATGTTGTCATCGCTTACTTGGTTATCTCCCCAACTCTCATTGAAAGGATCGCTAGAAAGCAAGGAGAAGATGAATTCCTACAAAGGATTTCTAAGAATATGCAACAAGGAGGGAATTCAGATATTGAAATTGATGATAAAGATATTTTGAGGTTAAAAGGAAGAATTTGTGTTACTGATATTAAAGAACTTAAGCAAGAGGTTTTGGACAAGTGACATATGTCCAAGTTCAGTATTAACCTTGGAGTCAACAAGATGTATCGTGACGTCAAACGTATCTTTTGAGTGGAGGACGACTAAGAGGGACATATCCATTTATGTTAGCCATTGTGCTACATTTTAACAGATTAGGACCGGCTAACGGAAAACAGCAGGATCGCTTCACTCTCTACAAGTGCAAAAGTGGAAATGGGACCAACTCTCGATGGATTCATTGACGGATTACCTAGATATCGCAAAGGAAATGAGGGAATTTGGGTCATTGTAGATCGTTTGACCAAAAGTGTGCATTTCATTCCAGTAAAATCTACCAGAACCGTTGTAAGCCTGGTAGAGTTATACACAAAGGAGATTGTTCGACTACATGGGATACCAAGTAGCATAATGAGTGATCGAGACTGATTTTCACTAGTCTTGTTTGGGAAGACTTTTCAAAATTCATTGGGAACGAAACTGAAATTCAACACTACCTACCACCCTCAAACGAACGGGGAAATGGAAAGAGTTAACCAGATTTTGGAAGATCTATTACGACCATGTGCTTTTGACTTTAGAGGTTCGTAGGAAAATCATTTACCCTTGGTAGAGTTTTCTTATAATAACAGCTACCAAGCGAGTATCAAAATGGCACCTTTCGAAGCATTTTATGGTCGTCCGTGTAAGTCACATGGTTATTGGATTGAGTCTGGAGATAGACCTGTCTTTGGACCGAATACGATCAGAGAGACTACAGAGAAAGCGGATTTGATTAAGAAGAAGTTGAAAACGACATAGGATCGACAAACGAGTTATGCTAATCGTAGAAGGAGAGCACTAGAATTCGTAGTTGGAGACTTGGTCTTCTTAAAGGTATCTCCGATCGTGGAGTTATAAGATTCGGGAGAACAGGAAAGTTAGAGCCACACAATATTGGACCATTTTCTATTGTGGAAAGAGTTGGACTGCTAACATATAAATTCTAATTACCCAAATGGCTATCGGGTGTGAATGATGTCTTTCACGTATCTAATATGAGAAAGTATGTTCATGACCTTGACCAATTTGTTGAAGAGGTTGCTCAACAAGACTTGGAGATTACCTCAAAATTAGCGGTTAAAGGACAACCAATTAAGATCATTTCTCAGGATGAAAAAAGACTGAGAAATAAGACTATTAAGTTAGTTAAAGTGCAATGGAGTGGTGATCCTAAGAAATGTACCTAGGAAATGGAACTATGCATAAATTCTACCCCGACTGTTGAGTTGACATCCAAGTCGAGCCCAACCCACGGTAAACTCATTTCTTTATCTAGTTCCTTTTGTTTACTCCCTTCTTATGCAATTTCGAGGACGAAATTCTTTTTAAGGGGGGTGAATGTAACGATCTAAAAATTTCGACATGTTAAATAATTAATTTAGTTGAATTTATAAATTAAATGGTTGAATTTGAATAAAAAAATAGTTGTTTAGAATTTTAAAATATAACTGTAAGATGTATTGACAAAAATATATTAGCTTTTTTTTTAAACGAGAACCTATACATTGATATTTAGCAACATGTATAAGCATCTCAAAGTTGAAACAGTTTGAATGTGTGACAAAAGTGTAACAAATCCTTAGGAAAATACCATGTCCCTAAGGACCATGGTTTTGTTTTCTAGCCCATGGTTTTGTGTGTTCTTACCTATATATCCTCCTTTTCTACCTACATAAGGGACCTCGCACACTTCCTTTTTCATCCCTTCACTCCTCTCACTTTTCCTACTTCTTCTTCACCTTAGTATCCATGGCTTCTTAGCCTAATTCCCTCCTCCCTCTCTTCTTTTCCCTCTTCCATCTCTCATGTTTCGGCCGCTCTTAAGCCCATAAAACTTAACCGGTTGGGGTTATGTAATTAAAGACACCTTTAGGTAAGCATAACCTGTGGAAATGTTAGGTTTATGTAATTAAAGACACCTTTAGGTAAGCATAACCTGTGGAAATGTTGAGGTTATGTAATTAAAGACACCGTTAGGTAAGCATAACCTGTGGAAATCCTAGTGGGGATGCAAGACGAAGGGGAGAGCTTGCATCATCTTGTGTTGGGACCCATTTCGGTCAGTAACCCATATAACGATATCAAATGAGTACTCTGCCCTAGGTCGCAGTCGGGGCACGCTTACTGGGCAAATTGTAAGAGATCCAAATGTGGAGGACGGTGTGGGAGGCACAAACCGACCTGGGCCATGTGCGTGCATGGTCCGGGCAGAGGGGGACAAGATGACCGTGACACCAGTAGATATGGTTGTGCACATCATGAAGACGAAGAGTTGATACTTTAGGAAGTGATACCTCCTACTGTGAGGCCGACACGTGATATTTATGGAGTATGGAGCCGATCGATTGGGGTAGTAATTAGGGTACACCTAGACGTATGCCTAAGTCTACCATCTGGTAGTTGTTGGGATCATCTCTTTCTGATTATACTAGTATCGGTGTAGAGTAATCTTTAGAGAAGCGTATACACTCTATCATGTTTACGTTGTCATACTTGCCTTTTATGATGTTATCTTTCTTATCCACTTTATATGCCTGTCATGATACTTTTACTTAATTATTTGCTAAAGTTAACTGGACTCGCCAGACTTTATGTCCGACCCTTTTTGTTTCCACTTCTTTCTTTTGCCCCTCCCCCCGGTTCTTAGGGTGGGAATACTTAAGCTTGATCGGGGTTCTGCTATCATTTTGCTGGAGCTGCTTAGATGTATTGCTCAAGCTCTTATCTTTGCTACTATGCCTATGTTTCTTTTGGGGAATTATGCTTGTTTTATTATTGTACTCCAATGTTTTAAGTACAAGATAGTAATTTTAATGATGTACTGGTTTTATGTATTTCAGACATATGATGTTTTGAACCACAATGCTTTATGATAAATAAAGTTTTTAATTCCGCTGCTATATTATATCTGTCTTGTAATGTTTCTGTTTCTGTTTACCTATAACGTTTCATGAAACTTAATGCATTCTCTTAATGAGTGACATTAACGGATGTGGGGTGTCACACTTGGTATTAGAGCTGAAGGTTACCAGATTAGATATAAGTTTTTGAAAATTATTTTCAAAAAGGTTTTAAAAGAAAGCATTTTCAAAAGAAAATTCTGTTTTGAAAAACATATTCCCCAAAGCTATATGTAATATCTCTCGATTCTCAACTTGATTCCTTTTTCGTTTTTGTTTGGGGAACTGGTTCTTCCCGAAAGGTGTCCCCATTGCGGCATAGTTCTGTAGGCATGTTAAAACTATGGCACATGTCGAAGGGCAATGAAGTGCCTATCCTCCATCTGTAGCCGCTGTAGTTACACCTACGACTAATTTTCTCGACCTTTGTAAGGATTTCCGGGTGATGGAGGCAGCTTTCTAGAGACTTTTTAGCTTGTTACACGAGGATGGTAAAAAGGAGAATAAGGGAGTTAGGGCTAAGAAGCATAGCCCATGGATGAGAAAAATGATGACCCAGGAAGGGAACATAGATAAAGTTCAAATAAAGGCAAGAAGAAATGTCATGATCACTTGGATCATTTGGTCAAGTAATGTAGAAGAAGGAAGAATGCTTGTTTTAGTTAAGGAGAGGTCAGACACTTTTCTAAGGAGTGCCCGAAGGAGCAAGGACAAGGTCAAAGGGCAGGATCTTTGGGAGGGCAGAAGAATGCTCTCATGGCCAATGCGCCAGACAAAGGTAGGAAAGTTTTTGTTGTAGGTTTGATTTCTCTTTCCAATCATCTAGTTAAAACTCTTTTTGATTCTGTCACTTTGCATTCGTTTGTATCTGATTCTATGGTTGAGCCTCTCCACCTTAGTACTAGTATGGTAGTGGATCCCGTTGTCGTCTCAAACCCTATTGGAGGTATGGCTCATTTGTCCATGATTTGGGAATATCTGTGTTAGGCGTCGAATTTGAGTGCGACGCATATGTGCTCGGTTTTATGGGCTATGGTTTATTCCTTAGGATGGATTGGCTAACCATGTATGGTGTCATTCTAGATTGTGAGAAGAGGGTCGTTAGACTTTTGACTTGCCATGGGAAGACCCACGAGATTTCTTGTGACCTAAAGGGGTCTGTCATGCTTAGTTTCCTAGAGCCTCTGGATGCATCTATCGATTATCTACAATCTGTACTAGTAGTCCTTGAGTATTCTGATGTTTTTGAGGAGGTTCGGGGCTTACCTACAAGGCACGACATTGACTTTTATATATACTTGATAGACAATGCAAAGCCAATTGCATTACCAGTGTGCCACATGGCTCCAAGGGAAAGGAAGGAGCTCAGCAAGCAAGTAGGGGGAGCTACTTGAGAAAGGGTTTTATTTTGGGCTGGAATGAAGAAAGGTGTAGCAGAGTTTGTTTCTTAATATTTGATTTGCCAAGAAGTCAAAGTTGAGCAAAAGAAGCCCGTGGTTTACCTTATCCTTTGGAAGTCCCACCGTGGAAGCGGGAGAGCATCTCGATGGATTTCATCGATGGTTTGCCTAAATCAAAGAAAGGCAACACCAGTATTTAGGTTATAGTGGACAGACTTATTAAGAGCGCTCATTTCATTCCAGTCAAGAGTAATAGGACAACAACATAGTTGGCAACAGTTTACGTTTGTGAGATAGCATGTCTTCATGGAGTACCCTCCAGTATCGTAAGTGATCATGACCCATTTTAACCAGAAATTTTTAGAGGAGCTTGCAATAAGAATTAGGTACACAGTTGGGTTTGAGCATCACTTATCACCTATGGACCGATGGACAAACAAAAATGGTGAACAGAATTCTTGAGGATCTTTTAAGGCTGTGTATCCTAGACTTCGGAGGGACTTGGGAAGAGCATCTTCCTTTAGTAGAGTTCACCTACAAGAACAGTTATCAAACTAGCATTGGCATGGCACCCTTTGAAGCATTATACAGACGACCCTGTAGGTCACCAACTTGTTGGTGGGAATCTACAGAAAGGGTATTACTTGGACCAGATATGGTTAAAGAAACGTCCGAGAAGATTGATCTTATTAGATGGCGAATGAAGACCGTTCAAGATAGGCAGAAATCTTACGCAAACAAGAGAAGGACTGCCATTGAATTTTAAGAAGGAGACATGGTTTTTATTAAGGTATCACCTTCAAAGATTGTTCGCTTCGGATCTATACGGAAGTTGGTACCAAGATTTGTAGGGTCATTTCCCATAACAGAAAGGATTGGCCAAATGGCCTATAGGGTAAAGCTAACAAAGAGACTATCCGGCGTTCATGATGTTTTCCATGTTTCTCATTTGCGGAAGTGCTTGCATGATACCGTAGAAATAGTTGGGCCGAGTATACTGGAGGAAGTAGAGGTGGAACGAGAGACGACAGTCAGACGAGTCGCTACCCGTATTCTTGGATCATAAGTTAAGATGCTACGCAATGGAGAGGACAAGTTGATGAAAGTTCACTGGGGAGATAACCCAGAGGATGCGACTTGGGAGATCGAAAACAAGGTTCGTGCTTCGTACCCTTTTCTTTTCGAGGGTATGTTCTTAACTTCCTTTCCAAAGCTTTTATTTATGCATGTTTCTATCATTTAAGTATATCCTATCAATCGAATCTTCGGCCTTTAAGTAGGAATCCCTTGGATGTAAACATGTGTTTGAGACATGCTATGTTTGATGGATGCAATTGGATGCAAGTGTTTGCTAGTGGTTGCTTGCGAATGCATATACACGCACATTAGGCACTAGATCGGCTCAATCATTCTCATACTGCATATGGATGTGTGTGCATTTTTCTTCTTTTTATAGATGAAATTGAATGTATCATCACATGGATGTTGCATTTGGACGGATGTTTGTGCATGCATATAGAACTTACATATTATAATAGGATTATTGCATACATGTTGGATTCATGGCACTAACATACATTGCATTAAGGAGGTCAACTGAATCAGTAGACCGCCTGATCTTCGCATTAGTATTGGAACATATACATACCTTTGCATATGTTCATATAAGCATTAGAAATCTTTAAGGACAATGGATTCTTGTGATTGGTGGATGAGCAGATGGGTGATGGATGGTAGGATATACGTTCTTCTTATCTTGGAGATTTCGAGGACGAAATCCTTTGAGTAGGGGAGAATGTAACATCCCGTAATTTTAACACTAAAAGAGGACAAATTAAAAAATAATTAATTTAATATTTAGAATTAAGGGAAATGAACTATGCCATTGCGTCCGTATCGATATTCTGGTTAAGATAGACACTTGGTTTGCGTAAAACGGACACCGTATGAAGAAGTTATTAAGGTTTAAAGTTTGTATACACACAAGAGAATTATATATATATACACACACACAAACAAATCAAAAAAGAAATCAAAATAGCAAACGGGAAGTTGAAATGCGGAACCGACCCATCCTGGGGGTCGACCCGAGTCCTGGGTCGACCCATGGTTCAACCCCGCGGTCGACACCCTAAGGGGGGGTTGACCTTCATAAAGATCTGGGCAGATTCGACTTTTTGAACGTGGACTTGTTTTGTGGCTTGGTTCGTTGGTTTTAGGCTACAAATAGGACCCCATTTCTCTTGTTTCTCCACACTTAAAACAATGGAGAACTAGACGTTGCTTCTGCCTAAATTAAAATAGCCTATATTTCTACAACAACAAGAGTTAGACAAATTCATAGATCTGTGCTTCAACATCTACAACTATTCTTCTGTATCTTAGATCTATTCTCTGTGAGTCTACGTTATTTTTAGATCTAAATACTTAAAAGTTATTTTTGACATGACTATAAATTGGATCTAAGCCTATGACTATTTGAATCATATCAGGTCTGCTATAACCTGTGTATCTAAGTTATTCTGACATGACTATGAACTAGATCTAAGCCTGTACCTATTGAATCATGTCAGATCTATCAATATTTGTAGAACTAATTCACTGTTTATATCTCATCAAGCCTATCCCAATTATGTTAATGATTAAATCAGTGCAATTGTCACAACAGATCTGTTATTAGTTAGGTATCTAATTCATTATTTAGATCTCATCATGCATGTTTATGATGTCCCTATAATGCTAGAATCAGTTCTATTATCACATGTTCATCAGATCTGTTCCTATATGCCTATCTTGTCATTATGCCCAACTTTGTCACTGTATGTTTATTAGTTAATATGCATATTTCTGCCATTATATGTCAATTTTGTCATTACGTTCATTTTCGTCCTCTTCCATCCTTCTTTTCCCTTTTTATTTTTATAGCCAGGCTACCTTCGAGCCTAGGCATGCCACTGAAATATGCAAAAGCTTCAAATTGGAAATGGGGGAAATACGCTAAAATTGGGGCATAACTTGTATCGAGAAATGTAGATATAACTTGAATGAAATATATGAATATGGATTTGGGCATAAATCAAATTGTGATCTAGATCTTAAATTTGGGGCATATGGTACATGATAAATATGACTTGGAAAAGGGGCATGAAAACCAATACTGAAATAGGAATGATTGGTTAATAAAGGAAAATGCCTAGAATTACAGTAATTAGAAACTGTAACCGTGCTTAGACACGAGGTTAGTTTACACTGGTGGTGGAAGTCTTCCCGGAACTGCCCGGCATAACCAGCGACCCCAAGTGGTGAATCTAATGTGAGGGGTCTGAGTGCATAAACACGTGACGTGCTAAGACACGAGGTTAAGTCCGATTTGTGGAATAAGTATGTCCGGAACCGCCCGACATATCCAGCATCCATAAGTTGTAGGCTTTATGTGGGAGGTCTAGTGCATTACGACCATAAATGGATGTATGGTAATGAATTGGAGTAAATAGGGAACGATAGTAACCTATTATAATTAATTACATTAATGAGAATGTTATATAATGGGTAGTCTTGTCCTAGCGACAAAAAATAATAATAACATAGGTTATAATAAAAGGAAAGAAAGCTTATTATTAAACATTAGTTAAGAAAACTAAGTTAATAAGTAAACAACATCAGGTTGTAGTGATATGTTAAATAGAAAATAGGTGAACTGAGATGAAGTATACTTAATTACATATTAAGTAAAACATGTTATTGTAACTATGGAATTAGACAATGAAAAATACAAAGGGATTGTGAGATTACTTCCGTTAATTACAATTCGAGAGTGAAAGATTGAAAGATCTCTTCCATTAATTACAAAATAAAGAATAACATGTAATAGGGCTTATTAATAAAATTAAATGGATTAAACTATATTTATATGAAATTAATAAGCAAGTGGAATTTTGGCAAGTGAAAAGAAGTCAATGTGAATGGGGATAAACTGTTAGTCTGTAATACTTAACCTAGTTGGATCCATAGGGATTGTATGAACATGTTAACTTGAGTAGGGGTTAAGTAAACTTGGTTGAAACAGTGAGAGGGTTAAGTATATCTGGGTGGGGTAGGTTATATATATATATATATATGTATATATATATATATATATATATATATGCCCACAAAACTTAACCGGTTGGGGTTATGTAATTAAAGACACATTTAGGTAAGCATAATCTATGGAAATGTTGGGGTTATGTAATTAAAGACACATTTAGGTAAGCTTAACTTGTGGAAATGTTGGGGTTCTGTAATTAAGGACACCGTTAGGTAAGCATAACCTGTGGAAATCCTAGTGGGGATGCAAGATGAAGAGGAGAGCTTGCATCATCTTGTGTGTGGGACCCGTTTCAGTCAGTAACCCATATAACAGTATCAAATGATTACTCCACCCCAGGTCAGATTCGGGGAACGCTTACTGGGCTGATTGTAAGAGATCCAAACGTGGAGGACGGTATGGGCGGCGCAAACCGACCGGGGCCATGTGCATGCATGGCCCAGAAAGAGGGGGACAAGATGACCGTGACACCAATAGATATGGTTGAGCACATCATAAGGACGAAGGATTGCCACTTTAGGAAGTGATACCTCCTACTATGGGCCGGCACAGGATATTTACGGAGTAGGGAGCCGATAGATTGGGGTAGTAATTAGGGTACATCTAGAAGTATGCCTAAGTCTACCATCTGGTAGTTGTTGGGATCATCTCATTCTGGTTATACTAGTATCAGGGTAGAGTAATCTTTAGAGAAGCATATACACTCTATCATGTTTACCTTGTCATACCTTCCTTTTATGATGTTATCTTTCTTATCCACTTTATATGCCTATTATGATACTTTTACTTATTTATTTGCAAAAAGTAACTGGACTCGCCAGACTTTATGTCTGACCCTTTTTGTTTCCTCTTCTTTCTTCCGTTCCCTCTAGGTTCTCAGGGTGGGAATACTCATGCTTGATCAGGTTTCTGCTATCATTTTGCTGGAGCTGCTTAGATGTATTGCTCAAGCTCTTATCTTTGCTACTATGGCTATATTTCCTTTGGGGAATTATGCTTCTTTTATTATTGTACTCTGATGTTTTAAGTACAAGACATTAATTTTAATGATGTACTGGTTTTATGTATTTCAGACATATGATGTTTTGAACCACAATTCTTTATGATAAATAAAGATTTTAATTCCGCTGTTATTTTATATTTGTCTTGTAATGTTTCTGTTTACCTATAATGCTTCACGAAACTTAATGCATTCTCTTAATGAGTGACATTAACGGACGTGGGTGTCACACTATCCGTGCTACTGCTATTTGACAAGAATGATTTTGAGGAGCTTAGGCAGCAGGTTCTTCTCTCATCCTATTTTTAATATTTGGTTTTTTGGTGCGATGGAATTGTTTATGCTACTGATCTTGGGCCTCCTGTCTTAAATATTGTATTGTAGAAAATATTTAAAAATGTATATTTAACTAATATGCATCCGTTGTCTTAGAATTTATGTATAAGATGTTTTTGTGTAATGACCCAGAAAATTAGATGCTCGAATTTTCGACAGTAATACATAATCCTATATTGCTTGCTAAAACCAAAGTATCAAAAATCCAGATTGTTAAAAGAAAAAAGTTGGAGCGTGAGAAGAGAAAGAAAGAAATATTAGAATAGAATAATAAGAAGATCAGAGTCTTACAGCGAAACGAATAAAATATAATATATCAAAATTCTTTACACAAAATGAAACTGTATATATTACAACATCAGAGTATACGTTCAATTCAATACAACACACCTAGCGGAAAATAATCTATTACTAGAAAATACAGATATACGTCTTGACTCGAGTTTCTCTTCTGAAGCTCTAAGCGAGACACAACCTAATAATATACTTGGTCTAACCAGAGTATATTTGAAGCAAAGAAAAATCAACCTGGATCAATCTGGGATTCATTCAGTAATAAACTCATAACACAACCAATTTGTTTAACTTTAGAAAATCTTTTGAAAGAAATGAACTCTCATAAGACACGACCATACATAAACATGGCACATGTCTTTACCTTACGATACCCAAATCAATTTTATATATCAAAATCCGGTGATATTATAATAATGTCTATCAAACCACAAATGAATATGAATACAACCGGAAAGCTTGCATCTCACTTTCCAACATAGTTGGCATACAACTAACAACGCATGACTTGTATTAGAGTTTGGATTTCCAACATGACAAGGTATGGGGCTACCTTCCGATAGTGTACTTCTAGAGACAGTACACTAGGATTCAACAATAACATCTTGCAACCCGGCAACATACATGACCGACCACTCATTCAACTTCAGAGTATCGAATATATTGTCACCAACGATTGGTAGCGACCCAAAATGTATTCCTATAAGATACAGAAATGACAAAAGAAGTACAAATTAAATTTCTTTAGATGGCGACGATACACCCTAATTGGAAAGACCATATAGCCATGTTGTCTGCCTTATTTCTGTCATTTCCCGGTTGATGAGGCTTGAGGTTACAATTTCCTTTTGAGAACATTTCATTAACTTTGAACAACACATCGTCAGATCCATCAAACCACTAATTGACGTCCACAAATATACTATGGGTGCTAAGCTAAAAAAAAGTTTCCTTCTTTGCCATCAAACTTGGTATAGTTGTAAAAATCAACGTACGTGATCCTCAAGAAATACTATGTCAGGCATTCGTTTATACAAGTCATCAAGGAAAAGGATGAACCAAAGGCACCCTCCTACTGCATCCTATATAGGAATCACCCTAAGGATCAGTAGCGAGTAGTCCTTGCAATCCGAAGATTTCAATCACGACAGAATTACAATTAAAAGATCTCTAGTTGCAGTCCAGAAAATTTTATCATGTAGTTCTTCCACTCATGAAGATCCACGCTCTTCAATGCTCCATCTTTATAATCATCCCTATAGAAATGATTCGAACGCACAGTTGGTTCGAAGTTGTTTTGGGTCTAGTTCCTATCCCGGTCTCTTCGAACTAACTCGTCAAAGGTCAAAACAATATTCTTTGATAGTCGGGGTTTTAACTATCAACTTAAACAGTATAGATTAGTAATTCGGGAGCTTAGACCCTTTTTGTCTAAAACCATTCATTCTATTAATATAAAATCAATTCTATAACTTATCTCAACAAATCTTTTTTGCTTTCGTTACTTGAAAATAATAATCAACCCTTTTCCTTTTAAATAAACATCTTCCAAAACTCTTCTCTTTATCCCCTTTACCTCGAAAATAGCGTTATATTCTCCCAAATCCCTTTTGTTCTAAAAACCCTTCTATATTTCCTTAATTTTTAAATATCTCTATATTCCATGGAAAGCCCTTTAATTTCCTTTATCTCGGAAAATATCATTATATATATATACACTTTTAATTAATAGGTATATTTAAAATTGCTAAATCTTGTCTGAGCCAAAATAACGTCAAGCAACGTATTCTTTATAATATGACCTTAACGGTTTCACTAACTTTAAAACTTACCAATTATAGTTTACAATCTCGCTTATTGAAATTTAAATTCTATTTCCAATATCCAGTTCTAAATACAAGTATGAACCCGTGCTTCGCACACGTGTTTATAATATTAAAGTGTAACAAACATTATATTTTAAGGGGATGTATCTTCATATTTTTGAAGTAAGTTTGTGTTATGAGATCAAATATTAATTAGTATTTACCATGTTGCATGCTCTTATAGTAAAAAAAAGATTTGAGGAACTTAAAACAACATAACAAATTTTGAAAATGAATAGTCTATAGTTATGATTATATATATATATATATATATATAGGCAGCCGATTAGGAATTACAATTAATAAACATCAAATATAAATCTTTTAAAACGTTGTTTTAAAAAATGGGATTCAACAAAAATAAGCAATTTATTTAGTACAACATAATAATAGGGCTCTAGACCCACGTAAGGAAAAAACACCCCTGCAATTATTCTGCTCGTTAGAATTTCTGGAAGCAAGCAACCTAATATGAAATCTTAGCATGTGTTCCATAGTTACTTTGAATAATTGGTTCCTGATGTCTTCAGTAAGAATCATAAAAGATTTAATAATAGATGTAAACCGGTCACAACCAATCATTAAAAATTCCCATCACAATAGCAAAATATCATGCTTCATCACTTTGAAGGTCATTACAACTTGAAAGGTCTAATGTTACATTGCCGTGAATGTGGGCATACGACATAAAATTGTTCCTTTCATTAGATATAAGACTTCCGATCCATCGAAATGGATGCTCATAACATTCAATTTATGGTACATCGACACATGAACTTTCACCATGACAACTAAATTTTTTTGCATAATAGTTGACGATTCAATAATGGATTGTTTTGCCAATTTTACAAATAATTTAAAATAAATTCACATCTTTAAATCGAATTTTATGTTCATATTCAATTCAACACAAAAAAAATTCAAAACTCATTAGATAGCTAAAAAATTGAAAGGATATCTATCCAGGTTTACAAAATTAAGTGTAGTGAACTTTGAATCTATGCTTGGTTGTAGGCAAAGCTAATTTGAAAGGATCAAAACTTCAACGCTTTGACAATAGTACAAAATACGTAGCTTTGACAATAGTATAAAATACATAATTAGGACCGTTTTAAGTATGAATTCCTTGAACGTGGCCAAAAGCTATGAATGGTGTTCTTGGGTTTTAGCTAAATCCCATGTAGCGTTCTTATTTCCGCTAGATGTATGAATGCGCAAAGTATTGGAAAAAACGAACATATAATTGTTTGAAATTGAATTTTAATTTTTCATGAAAGAAATTTCAATATTTACAACTTCAATTGGCCAATATCATCCTAGTTATAGGATATATATATATATATATATTCTCCTTTTTGAAGGTACCAAAATATTATATTTTGGATTAATAGGGAAATAAATTAAAATAATAATGCTCGAAGCAAACTGGCCAAACAAATGTGTGATATAATGATCTGATCAATTGATTCATATCTTTGAGTTGTCAGGCCAGTCTAACCGTAAAAGAAGTAAACGAAGTGAAAAATGAACATGGAAATATCCCATTGGAAAGCTTTAAAAAAAATAAACATTTGTAAGCTTATGAAGACAACATTGTATATGAGATTGAATGAGAGGAGAAATGAATCGACTACCAATATACTACTTCAAAGTGTTCCTAACATTGAATCCAAGAACAGCGATGAAGAGAGCCAAACAGTTTTCTTTCAGAGGGGTAAGTTAAAAAGCAGGATATTAACAGGATGCGCTATTTCCATTAGTATTAGTCTATCATAAACGCTGTTAAAAATAGCAAAAATAGTTTGTATGCAGTTATAAGATTAAAATATTTTTAAAATAATAAGAATATACTACTTATGGTGTAATGTTAAACATGAGTACAACAGTGGTAAACTTTATTGCAGTAAAAATAAGTTGTATACGTTCAACAGTGGTAAACTTTATTTATTTTTATTTTATTTTTTAACAAAAGAAATATATATTACAAAAAGGAGAATCTAGTCATTCTCCAACGGCTCACAAAAACAGATTATGTAGAAATGGTAACCTTCATTATTTAATTCATTTCAAAACATGGGTAGAAGAAAATAGCGTATGGTACTAATTTCATAACTAATTATGCAAGATTTTGGTATATATGCATGCAGAGGACAGAATACACCAAGTGGACAATAATATACATAAGAAAACTCGGTCTCACGCTTAAAAAAAACGCTAACATAACACAACGGAGGGACATAAGCAATACAATACAAAAAAAATTAGTTTCGCACAGGAGTTGGTTTCCGAAGTGTGAAACCACGTCGTGCTTTTTTAGTTCAATCTCCATGTACTCTCAGCCAAACCAATTGAATTGTTAACTTATTTCTCCTTTGCAAGCAAATGTACTACAGCTTGTCAACAAACTTTCCAAACGATATATCCTTGTGTAAAATAGTAAGAGCAATCTAGATAATGAACAAATGAGTGTAAGCACAGGCTTTTTCAAATTCACAACAACGTCTAAAATGGAACAAAAGAATCTTGGAAGTAGAACACATTTACATTTAATCAAAATATCCTTGTGTCGGCCTTCAACGAAGATAAAGATGTTTTAAAATAGATGAAAAATGCAAAAAAATTAGCAGGTAAATAATGTATTTATAATCTAAAAATGGTACAGTGCAATATTAAATGCCACATTACCTTGCATCTTACTTGGTCATCATTGTCTCTTGTAGACCAAAAATGAAAAATCTTAATGTTCCAAATTAAAAATGGCTAAAATTTGCATGAAATTTCTAGCTTTAGAACTAAGGAAAAAAAAATCTTTCCGACTATTCATCATTGCATCCTAAATAACTGAAATGAACTTCAGTAAAAAAAAAAAAAGTGAGAGTAAACAATAAATAATAGTGTAACAGGAATGGACACATACACTGTGTTAAATAAATTATTAACACATCAAGTTAAAGTAAATATCAGAAGCTATAGAAAATGATAAGGCAAACATATGTACACATATACCATTTTGAGGAGTTTATTTATGTATAAGTCCTTAGCTTATCTAAGTAAATGTTGTTGGGCAATATATTGGGATATTTACCTTAATTTGAACTTTTTACATATGATAAGTTTCCTAGCTTATCCAAGTAAACGTTTGTAGGTACTACATTGGGATATTTACCTTAATTAATAATTATATTTGGACAATGAATAGTTTGGATATTGTTCATTATTGCCAAATAAAAATCTTCCAGAAAATAATTATTGCCTTTTGCATCATCTTGATTTGGGACTTTAAAAAAAAGTAGGTTAAAAAATGTGTCGTTTGCAGTCATAAGTTTCTCATGCAGGCTTTTGTGTAGATCATTGTGTTATGTTGTGTGAAATCTAATTTTAAAATCTCTAAATCTTGTTTAGTAATGTGCTTTTATATTTTATCCATATAAAAATGGATGTGTATATTTGTAGACTGAATTTATTTTGATTGATTTACTTGTTGAAAAAAAATGCAAAGTGTTCATCGATTAATTTGCTTAAATAACATAATAATTTTCTTAGTGGATAATGGATTATATATTAAAATAACGAACGTTACATGTCAATTATTCCTTATTTGACATTACATAACTGAGCATGCTTATTGTTTTAGGTGATGCATAAACTCAAAATGAATTCAACGTATATTTGGTATCCATTCAAATATGCAAATGAACCCATGCAAAGAGCGAAATAGCATTTCGAAATAGGTACAACTGAACAGTATCCATAATGTTTTTTTTTATGCTGAAAAGGTTCAACAATTTCAAATACTTGTTTTGAATTTATTTGAATCATACATAATGATAAATTAAAAGAAACATACCACTTCTGGATATGCAACCTATAAACATCTTCAATTCCAAGCAATCTCGATTATAGTTTTTGAAACATTACCTATGCCTATATTCAATATCAAAGTCGTGACGTGTATGCATTAGATGACCTTTTTCCACATGTCCAAATGGTCCTCTTTTGACATGGGGGCCATCTGCAAGTTGTAAATTGTACATGCATACTCCTTAGTAATTGCAGGTACATCGGGAGATTAATCTGACCTTTCTCGACATTGTTTGTCTTAGAGCTGCATCTATTTTTTCTCTACTTGGCCAAGTTCAACATTTTTGTCATTCAGGTACCTTTGAGCAATTTCCATTAGTTCAGCGTTGCTTCTTAGCTATGCAGTATCCCAGTTGAGGTAATTTTCTTTATTGCTTGCTCTGTCCGCCAGTGTTGCCTTTGTTGACTTCTCTTTCTGCGTCTGAGAACTATCGACAGCGTTGAATATCTGTGATATGTGTTACTGAAAAGCCAAAAATCAAAGGTACATGTAGAATTTCGAAAGGTAGATAATGATTATTTGAATATAAGTAAAAGAAAATTGCTTTTATGTCAATGACAGCTGAAGTTGACACTCCTACGAGGACTGTAAGGTTTTTTTGGTCATATGTAAATGCTCATATGCATAATCAATATAAAAGCACTTAGCTAAATTTTTTTCCCTTTCTAGCAACTCAAAACATGTGTTACACTACATACATAGTAAAAACAAATATAAACTTGAGTCGCTTACAATCTCCATAAATAATTTCTTTTTACATGTCTTTATGTAAAAAACAAAATATCATAAGAAACCAAAGAGTATTATTCTCAAAATGAAACCTCAAGAGCAGGAAATAACCACTATTTTTTTAAATTAGGCTGTACAATGCTACTGATACCATAAGATGTAAAATTATGTTAGTATGAACTATAAATTAGCTTTTAGAAGTCGTTATGTTTGAAAACTGAAATATGATGCACATTGAAAAGCATTTCAAATCCTTTGTCTAAAAAGTTAATGAACTACTATCATGGAAAATTGTGAAAAAATGGAATATTATCTAAACGCATCATTGTCTTTGGCTATCACAGGCCCGAAGATCAAACATAATAGAGAAGTCCACATAATCAAAATACAAAGGATTACTTGCTTTGAATCATCTTCAGTCCTGAACATTTATCTTTTAATGACTTCAACCATGATATGTCAAAGGGCAGTCACCATCACTAACACTTTGACAAAACTCTGACCATTCGTTTTTTGGCTGATCAATGTACTTGGACAAAAGTCGGATAGGGAAATAATATGAAAATAGTTATTGATGATGACAAAAACATACAAAACGTTGGACAATTTCCATTTAATGCAAACAATGAAGCAATAGATGCAGACGTTAAATCATATACTATTTGTACATCAACTAACATAGCTCATCTATTCAGACATAACCAACTTCTTTGTATTTATGTAGCGAGTAGAGAAAGGGAAAACATTTATAAGTAAGCAAGACTTTGAGTATATTTGATAATAATGCTAAAGTAATAATAGATCAAATTCCACGTAAAATTCAAAAACAAAATGACAACTGGATTCAAGTTTCTTTATATATACGTTAACCATGTCCCATTCAATGTAGAAAAGAAACTATATTTTAACGAAGACAATAGAGCCGTTACAATAGAGCCGTTAGAGTGTGAACACGTTTTTATCATATTTAGCATGCTTTGTCATTATCTACTAGCCGTTAGGCTCATGCATACTTGGTATATTTAATACTAGCCATTATGCTCATACATATTTGGTATATTTTGTACTAGCCGTTGGGCTCATAGCACTATATATATGTGCTATTTGTATCATGTTTTGCATCAATAAAAAATTGCAATTGTTTCTCTCTAATAACTCTCCTCCTCATCCCTTAATATGGTATCAGAGCCAAATTGCCAAAAGGCTTAATCATCAAGCAGAAAGTTGTTTTTGTTTTATGGCCAACAACAATGAAGTAACCTCCGCTGTTTTAAGAAGCATGGGGTACATTGCTCCACCTAACCATCATGACCTGATTAAACCAAAAAGCCAAATTATCACCACATCTCTAGACGAAGACAATTACATTCTATGGAAATATCAAGTAGAGATCGCTTTAAGAGGGTATGATTTACTGCAGTACATTAATGGGACAATAACAGTCCCACCAGTGACGATAACCAATTCGGAAGGAGAAATTATGCATAACACAGACTACACAAAGTTTCAAAAACAAGACAGCCTCCTTTCCTCATGGCTCCTATCGTCAGTAAGTTCGAATTTATTATCACAAATAGTTGGTTGTAGCACGTCTTATGAAATATGGAAAACAGTTGAACAAATTTTCAGTTCACAATCAACTGCTAGAATCATGCAATATAGAAGGGAATTACAAAATTCTAGAAAAAAGGAGGCAAGCATGAAAGAATACTTAGGAAAAATTAAAAATCTGTGTGACAAGCTAAATGCTGTTGGTCATAAGATCAGCGACAATGAGCAAATCCTATTTATTATTGGTGGATTAGATGAAGAATATGAATCTCTAGTAACTGTGTTAGCCACACAACAAACTTTACCTGATTTACAGTTCGTTCGATCAACACTCCTTGCTCATGAAGGCAGAATTGACCAAAAAAAAACAGCACAAAATAAGTTCTCTACCAATTATAACACAGTCAGAAATAAGCAGATACAAGGAGATAACAACAACTATCGTGTGAAATGTCAAATATGCCAAAAGTTTGGTCACATGGCGAACAAATGTTACTTCAGGTATAATTCAGACACAGGTAGACAACAGGCAAGCCAAAATTACTTTTCACAAAGAAGAGCACAAGCAAGTATGGCAACAACAGGGAATTCAACTCAAAATAATAATAACGCAAACCGAAGACATAATGCTGCAGATGATAATGAAGTAAAAAATGAAGACAATGGCTTCGAAGAATGGTACCCTGACTCAGGAGCGACTCACCACATAACTAGCAATCTTCAAAATTTAAACATTGGGAGCAGAAATTACTCAGGTATGAGAAATTTGCATATGGGTAATGGTAGTACTGCTAGTATCACACACATAGGCAAAGGGACTATCTTTGGGAAAAGACAACTCAAATTAAACAATCTTCTTAGGGTACCTACGATTAATAAAAATTTGTTAAGTGTATCAAAATTTGCCAACGACAATAATGTTTACTTTGAATTTCATCCTAAGTTTTGTTTAGTTAAAGATTCCCTAAATCATGAAATATTACTTCGAGGTAACCTATACGATGGTTTATACAAATTCAAGACTACAAACTCAAGTGGAGAATTCTGGTACAATAACGTAGATGCTAGTAGTGACAATGACTGTATTAGGAATAGTTGCAATAACGTTGATTATGACAATAATAGCAATGAATGTAACGTGATTAATTCTTGGCATATAAAATTAGGACATCCTAATCTGGAAACTGTTAAGACTGTTCTGCGTAATAATAACATTCATTATAAAAATGTACCTATCAAACACACATGCACGCACTGCCAACTCAGCAAGAGCCACAAGCTCCCTTTTAGTGATTCTGAAACCAGCTATAATGAGCCACTGGAACTTATAGCCGCTGACTTGTGGGGACCCGCGCCTCTAAATTCATATCAGGGACACAGGTATTATCTTTCTTTTGTGGATGCTTATTCTAGATATACTTGGATATACATGCTGAAAACTAAATCAGAAGCTTGCAATACAATTATGCAATTTATAACTCATGTCGAAAAACAAATGAACAGTACTGTTAAGGTTATTCAGACAGATGGGGGAGCTGAGTTTAAACCTCTAACTAATTACTTTCTCAAAAGAGGGATCAAACATAGATTAACTTGCCCGCATACGTCCGAACAAAATGGTTTAGTCGAAAGAAAACATCGACACATAGTAGAGACTAGTCTAACTTTGTTATCACAAAGCTCATTACCCATGAAATATTGGAATGAAGCTTTCTACACATCTGTATTCCTCATTAACAAGTTGCCAACCAAAGTCTTAAACAATAAAAGCCCACATGAAATGATATACAGTGTTAGACCAGAATATGGTTTTCTGAAAGCCTATGGGTGTCTATGTTTTCCATGTTTGAGAGACTATAACAATCATAAACTAAGTATGAGATCAAGCCCATGCACATTCATTGGGTATGCACAAAACCAAAAAGGTTATAACTGCATGGACAAAAATGGAAAAATATATATTTCTAGGCATGTGATATTTGATGAAAACAAGTTTCCTTATGCAGAAAAGCAAATCGGCAAAAAGGATGGGGAACAAAGCATAAACAATAACATGCGGTTCGAGCCATTCATTACTGAACCACCTTCAATTGATAGAAATGAAGAGCAACAATGCACAAACAATTTAAACACCTAGGAAGAAACTATGGATCAAACAAACGAGCAAACCAATGAGACACACAATGACTCAGAAGATACAAACATACATCAAAACATGCAGCATAGTGAAGATACAGAAAACAACAACCATGTTGACAATACCAGCAACAATGATACACAGCAGCAAACACCACCACAATCAACTGTACATCACATGATCACCAGGTCAAAGAGAGGCATCTTCAAACCCAAAGTATAAAATATTTCTGCCAGTGAGATCGAACCATTGAATTTCACTCAGGCTATAAGATCAAACAAATGGAAGGAGGCAATGGACACTGAATATAAAGCTCTCATAAAAAACAACACTTGGAGCTTAGTGACTCAACCAAGACACAAAAATGTGATTGGTTGTAGGTGGACATACAAAATAAAAAGAAAAGAAGATGGATCTATTGACAAATACAAGGCCAGACTGGTTGCAAAAGGTTACGCGCAACAATTTGGTTTCGATTTCAATGAAACTTTTTCCCCAGTCATAAAACCCACAACCATCAGAATTATACTGACCATTGCTCTAAATAAAGGATGGAATGTGAGGCAACTGGACGTCAACAATGCTTTTTTGAATGGCGAATTGACTGAAGAGGTATACATGCAACAGCCTGAAGGATATGGTACTGGTGATAAAGTATGCAAACTACACAAAGCAATATATAGCTTAAAACAAGCTTCGAGAGCTTGGTATGAAAAGCTAAAGTCAACTTTGTCTAACATGGGTTTCTCATAAGTTAAATCGGACAATTCTCTATATACGAAGAAGGGCATACATGGAACTGTGTTCATTCTAGTATATGTTGACGACATGCTAATAATAGGAGACAACAGCGAAGAAATAAACAGAATCGTTCACAAGCTGGATCAAAATTTCGCCATTAAAGACTTGGGGGAACTAAAAAAAATTCTTGGAATACAAGTGATTAGGAAAAACAATGGTGAATTAATATTATCCCAACAAAATTATATCACTGAAATACTGCAAAGGGCAAATATGCACAAGGCAAACTCATTACCTACGCCTATGATTAGTAACCTAAGACTATCTAAGCATAAAGGAGAAGCTATCGACAGTGCCAAACAATATAGAAGCATAATAGGAGCGTTACAATACACAACTATTACTCGACCAGACATATGCTACAGCGTCAATAAACTCAGTCAATACATGCAGAACCCTCTATCAGAACATTGGATGGCATTAAAGAGAGTGTTACGATACTTACAAGGCACAAAACATTACGGTATACGCCTAAATTCAGAAAAGGAACTTAACCTACAGTGCTTTAGCGATGCCGATTGGGCCAACGATATTGATGATCGAAAGTCTGTCTCAGGATACTGCGTTTACCTCGGTTCCAATATCATTTCCTAGTGTACGAAGAAACAACAAACCACATCAAGATCTAGCACAGAGGCTGAGTACCGTGCACTGGCAAGCGCTATAGCCGAAATCATGTGGATAGAATCGTTGATGGAGGAGCTTGGTTTCACTCCAAGACGAAAGCCGGTCATTTGGTGCGATAATAAGAGCACAGTATCTTTATCTCTAAACCATATTCAACATTCAAGGACGAAACATCTTGAAATTGATCTCCAGTTTGTGAGAGAAAGAACACAATCAGGAAGACTTGCATTATGTCAAGTGCCCGCATACTATCAAAGAGCAGATGCTCTCACAAAGGCCCTTTCAACCAAAATTTTTATCAGAATGAGAGAGGAACTTCGCGTTATCAGTGCAGGCGGAAGCCAGAATGAGCAAGGAAACCCTAGTTCGAACCGAGGGGGCATAACGAAGACAATAGAGCCGTTACAATAGAGCCGTTAGAGTGTGAACACGTTTTATCATATTTAGCATGCTTTGTCATTATCTACTAGCCGTTAGGCTCATGCATACTTGGTATATTTAATACTAGTCGTTATGCTCATACATATTTGGTATATTTTGTACTAGCCGTTGGGCTCATAGCACTATATATATGTGCTCTTTTTATCATGTTTTGCATCAATAAAAAATTGCAATTGTTTCTCTCTAATAACTCTCCTCCTCATCCCTTAATATATTTAACAAATATATGGACAAAAGCTAGAATTCCATTTGCAATTGATGAGTAATGAAAACACACAAGGAAAAAAGGTTCAATTATTCAAACAACTCAAGTGCCATTTCATTAATTTTACAGATCAAATCTCACGTTAGTTCTTTAGACATATTAATAATCCATCAAACATCGATAAAATGCACGCGTCGCCCTCATTTATCAAAGCCATACCAAATAAACACTCATGCATAATTTATAGTAAAAGAACATTTTATTTTATTTCTGAACAACAAAGAACCAAGCTTATAAATTCCAAGAATATATGCATTAACATCTAAACACATCCTCTAGCTATAAACATGACATTATATGACCATCACCCTTGTCCTACTTTACGCTTAGCAATTTTTGATGTACAAATAAACTTTAACAATAAGAAATTGTTTCACTTCAACTTCACCCTACAGGCACCATCTTATTTAGGAGAGTCAAATCAGTAACTATACACATAAAATAAATGGAATATTTTCACTGAATATGAATAATCTGCATGATATCTAATGTTCTCTATATATTAAAATAAGGAAAGTTTATTACAAATAGTAATACTATAATATTAATAAATTGTGGCATTATACAGAATATATCAGAAAAAAAAGCATGGGAATTTTAGTTTATTAGTTGTAATGAAAAATAAAAATTCTTGTACGATAAATTGGAAGCGGTTCTATACTTCTATGCAACAACTGATTTCAATTTTCAATCATTTGGTAATTCTCAGTAAGCATAATTTTATCAGCCCTTTGAGTACAGACAATAAACTTCCTTATTGTTGGAAATGTTTTTATAAACATTAACTGAATTATTAAAAATGTTGAATAAGTGTATAAATGGCTCCTATGTGTGAATAGTCCCACATCATGGGATTATATGGAAGAGGCAAGTATTTATACTTGTTTCTAAGAAATCATGTTGGGGCCTTGGGCTCCCAATACATGCTTTGTTGTGAGGAGGGAGACCATGCATCATGAACACCATACACGCGACCGACTCGACTTGACTCGGTCTGGTCTGGGCTTGGGCTTTGTGGCGAAGACACTCATATTTTTGGACCATAAAACTTTGCAGTTTTCGAACCATTTTTTTATGGAAAAATATTTTCTGCACCAATATTTTTTTCTACAACGGTAAAAACTTTGTCCCCCGAAATTTTAGCAGATCCGATTTTTTCTACCTAACCTCCGCCATTAAATCTTTCTTTCAGAAAATTCGAGCAAGATTATTTTCGAAAGTGCAAATCTGTACTGATTTGTTGTGCAAGCAAATCAGTTATCGTTTTTAGAGGCTGTTTTATCCTAGAGGCGGCGGCGAAGGAACGAACTGGTTTGCACCTCTGACCAGATCGCCGAATCATCTTCAAGAAAGCGACCTAGTCCGCGACTCAGCCATTTTTTTTCAACACTTATGGTCATTTAACTGCTATGCATACATATATATATATATATATATATATATATATATATATATATGAAACAAAGCGAACATGTAAGAATCAACAACTGTTATCAACTCTACATAATGGAGTTATAGAATAGTATATGCTTGTCAATGCAACTCATCCTAAGCAGTTTAAAAGAATATCCATTTATACATCATATAGTTATCCATGCTAAAGTAATAATACTAAAGTGAGCATTTTATGTATAGTGCCACTTATTTTTTTTTTTAATACTCCAGACTAACGTGTGTGTGATGAGACTGAAGAAACTTTGTCTTTAGAAAATGAAGTAGCACTCACTGGTTGTAGAAAATAATTTTTGCCCATTATTAGCACAGTTTCATGCTGATTTTATGTTTATTGCAAATAATACTACGCGAGGATACCGTTCCTAGTTTCACTAAACATGCTACCATTTTTGCATAATGCATTGATAGAAAACAAATTATGTTATAGGCTTCCATATGTTGTCTTTGGAATAATAGACTATCGTAACAAATTTGATCGAACTTCTTTAACCAACATTAAACATTGCTTCAAACTATAACTAAAATAGTTAACCCTATAAAATTGGTGCAATTATAAACATAAAACAAAGAAATTTTTACAATAAACTTCAGTTATAGAAATGTAAATATCAAAAGATCACAAAACAGGAAACATGGCTAGTAGGTAAGGAATGTATACGGAAAATAGAAAGGAAAAAAGAGGGTGAAGTAATACAAACGAAGGAGATTACAGAATTAAGATTTTTTTTTCAAATAATATAATAGGTAGGGAAACATCACAAAGATTATCACAGAACCAAAAATATTTATTAAATTATACATAGTAGATTTTGAGCATGCCTAATCAGGATATCCACCTTAAGGAAATAAATAATAAGCAAGCCAATTACTCTAATGTCTATTCCTTTAAATATAGTATGAATATATAACTTCTAGTTCACCAATATGTTAGAAAACAATATCAATTTGAATTGTTTTAGTCGTCAATAATATCCCCTTATTTATCAAATTTTTAAAGGTTCAACATGAAAGGCAAGTTATACATACTAAATGTCCATTTTAATGTTCAGAAAAGGGATAAAATCAAGTTTTAGGTAACTATAAGGAAAGGCATAAACATAATATAATAAGAGGAATTACTATTATTATATCTGAAAAAAATAGAAAAATTAATCATGGGAGCAAATTAATACCAATTATCAAATTACTAATTCCTAACATTTCTTTATTCTTTAGCAAAGAAACTAATGAAATTTAATCAAAAGAATATATTTCATATATTATCTGCTTCATTGATTATGCTATAATATACACAAACAACAAATGTTTTTTTCTTCTTCTACAAATCCAATATGGACAATGTTCATAGACATTGAAAGTGCTTAGCACCCTGTATACGTAGAAGCCAAATTCAATTTTGAATCACATTAAATTTAAAGCGTTCATTTAATGGTATACCTCTATATTTGCATATCCTTGTAGGAAAATTTATTTATTTCTTAAAATTAACAAATTTCTCCCAAACATATGAACTATGAGTAATTTACATACTCAAATGCAAAAGATAGTGAAATGATAATTTTTCAAATGCAAATGTAAATAATTCATACCTTGGTAAAAATGAGGGATCGTAGGCCAGCATTCGATTTTAAATGGTGTATAGAAGAGATTGGTGGCTGCTATTTGGGATAGTAGAAGTTGTTGGCTATGAAATCATGGACGTTGGTGGAGCCAATTGAGGTAAAACGATACTCATATCTGGTTTAAGGTCTTCAGATTCATGATCATAGAAACACGTACCTTCCAAAAGATAAACATTAATTAACGAGTGTGTACATACTTATCGTTTCTTAGCTGCAAGTTAAGTAAGTACATATTATATAGCTTTAGATTTCCTCTTTTGTTTGTATATTATACTTTATACATATCCAGAAATCTATTATTACATTAATGCAAAAATTTATTTTAGTTGCTGAATGCTAAGAGTTAAAACATTATTTTGATTTTTTTAAATGAACATTAAAATACAGTAAGAGATTATGACCACTAAATGAATGCAACTTTGTGATGCAACAGATGAAGTTGTATATTTTATTCTATCAGAATCCACCATGTTACATACTATAATATTCAAAAATCAAGTAAAAAAAATATTTAAGAAGAAGATTCAGGGTAGGAAATATTTGATATATGGGATTCGTTTACCATATTTTTTCCCCTAGGATTTGCAACAATATGATTGACAAGTTTACCTATTTTACCTGACTCAGCACCAAATTATATAGTTGTTTCCCACAATGAATGGAGATGAGGATTTGCTTCTACTATGTGTATCACTCTTCTTACTACTATCTTACATCCAGCAAGTGTTTTTCTTTGTTATGCAGCTAATGTGCTCTTACATTAACTTCATTAATTGACTCAAGGAAGAAAAAGTTCTGGTAGACTTCTTCTGTCACCTAGCATAAAAGAACCATTAATTTGTTTTACTATTTATTCGGGATAAAAGGAGGAAACTGGAACATATTAGTCATTCTGTTAATGTTGAAACAAACATTCTAAAGTCAGGTCTGTTATCATATCAACCTTTAAAAACGAAGTCCAAGTTAGGAAAAACCGATGATATGTTAAGTTGTATCATATAGAAGAGGAATTCTACCAGTTATATTATACTATGAAAGTTGTATCATATACAAAAGTGATACTTGATTATACTTGTTCAAATTTAGTAAATAAACTAATTGCATGTTAAAAACATAATTTAGTATTTATAATTAAATCTTTGTGATGTTTTGTGTGCATCTAACTTATAGCCTTCTGTTGCACAACTGCATATCTGAAGCTATGATGATCGTAGTTGAACCAATTACTTGTAATGGCTGTGTATTTAAAAGAAAAAAAATGTGTCAGATCCACCATTGAAAATGCATTATCAATTTTCAAATGAAATAACCACCATTGCATCAACTACCCAACATGCATTCTAAAACCATATCTCATATACTTCTAGTGGTGTATTATGGCATGGAAATAAATCTGAACCATATATTAAAAATTACCTAAGAGAATTGAAAAAAGACAAAGGCTCTACGATTCATATACCAACATGTTATAATAAATAGCAGGGACTCCTCTGTTCTACATGATAGGTGATGAATAAAGCATGGTCTAATAAATAAATATTAGGAGCTACTGACAAATTTATTATATGCAATTTATTATATTTTATGATTGCATATTGTATCTAAGCTATGTTGTCAATGGTTAAATTTGTTTAATTATATTTACATCACATTATTCGAAATTAACATAGCAGAAAATTTAAATAAGAAAATAATGGTCATAGACTATTACACACTAACCATGAATACTAAAGATATATCAAAGTAATGAGTGTACATCAAAACAAACCATTTGAATTATTCATATACTGAAGAAGACTCTGAAAATATGTTCCTTTTTGACATTTAAAACCTGATGATATGTTGACAGCTTTGTCTTTAAAAACGTCTAAAGGTACCCATCCCACGATATAAGTACTGACATAAGACTGATTTTTCAATGCATTTTTAATATGTACGTATAATCTATGTTATTATATTGGTTTAAGAAGCCTTGGTTTCAAATAACCATTCCAGTTGAAGTAATTTGATTTAAGAGCTCAATTTTTTTTATAAAATCTAAATACTTTTCTCTACGATAGGACTAAATTTTAAACCTTAGAAATTATGAAAGACATGAGCCCTTTTTATGTATCATAAATTTGCACAAAGTAGGTTAAATTTTAACATTGCACAAATTCAGTGAATGCATTAATTATAGTTTGTCATATTTTTACCATAAATAATCCATCATCAGGCTGAGATATACATGTTTAAAAGTGATTGTCCTTTATTTTATATTGATCATTCTATCATTAAAGGAAAACTAATATATAGTGATACAATTATTGACATGTATAAATTAGTGAAAAGACCATAAGTTATACCAGATTGCTTTTTTTTGTTCTATTTCAATGGTAAAAAATCACCGATTATGTGTATCAAATAACATTACAAAATAAAAAAGATTGATTCGACTTCCCTAGTTACATAAAAGGACTTATTAAGAAATGTACATATTTCTATGAGAATCCAATAGAACTAAAGAAAGCAGGAAAAAGATTATAAAAAAAACCGAGTCTACAATTTACCTGAGATGAATTGCTGAATCAGGTAAGGATTATGCTAATCGTAACCACTCAAACGTAAAAATGATCACAGGCGTAGAAACTAATGCGCTAAAATGTTAAATAATCTGCAGCTGCTAGCTGGAAAAGTGAAAGAAACAGGAAAAGTCACGGAGCCTTGAAAAAATATGCAACTAAAAATCAATTTTATAGTAAAAAATAGCAGAAGTCATATATCAATGGTAAGCAAATAGTGTCTCACCATGAAAACCAAAGGTTATGCATTTCTAACTCTGAATAGATTACACACTGTCCTCTAATGTCGACAACCTGTTTAGAGTCAAAACAAAAATTATGTACATAATATCATAATCCTCGACATAATCAGACTTCACTCCAAAGATTAGCATAACAGCTGACATTACCACATTCGAAGTTGGTCCATAATGAATATCATCCATGATAGAAGGTGTGCTAGAAAAAGTACTTAGTCTAGAAGGAATATTTAATTCAAGCAAAAAAATTATTAATCATTTGAGATGAATCTTATTAACAGAATTCCCCAGAAAACTAATTTATGATCTCTTCCCAATTCAGGCAGAAATTCAACAATTTCCCAAAAGTAATTGGAAAGGCAGAATACATGCATAGTTAATAACTTACGATTGAGTTTAGTATGTGTTGACGTGCTCGTGTAATGCAATCAAAACAAACTATGTTTGTAGAAAAGCTATTTATTCATGAATATAAGCATGCAAAGGTTAGGTAAAAAAAACACGAGAAGATACCTGCAATCTATGTGGGAAATACGAAAGCAGAAGAAGCAATCAATGTTTGAGATGAATCTTATTAGTAGAATTCCCCAGAAAACCAGTTCATGATCTCTTCCCAATTCAGGCACAAACTCAACAATTTCTCAAAAGCAATTGGAAAGGCAGAATTCATGCATAGTTAATAACTTACGATTGAGTTTAATATGTGTTGACGTGCTCGTGTAATGCAATCAAAACAAACTATGTTTGTAGAAAAGCTATTTATTCGTGAACACAAGCATGCAAAGGTTAGGTAAAAGACATGAGAAGGTACCTGCAATCTATGTGGGAAATACGAAAGCAGAAGAAGCAATCGATGTAAACGTGGATTAAATCGACCTGATTACGTGAATAAATCGCGATCAATCGAAGGGATTATGGAACTTTTTTTTGCAGTATAATTTCGCGGAAGAGGAGAAGAGTTTGGTTATCTAGGGAACGAAACGGAAAATTAATTTAGGGAAATGAGTACGGCGATTAAGCAGTTCCTGTACACAAAGTAATAAATAACACAGCGACGGTTGAGTTTAATTTAAAAGAATGCTTGTGAGCCTGGAAATCAAACTCAGTATATATATATATATATATATAATAGTATAGTATAGACAACCTCTTATTCTCATTTTCTTGAAAGCCATATCAATTGAAACAAAATTATATCTAATATCCTTTATAATAGGTGTATTCCAAAATCCCTTTTTAATATTTCATTACTGCGAAAATATCACTATACTTCACAAACCCATTTATACTTCTTTAATTTTTTTAAAATCATTTTATAGTTTTCAAACCCTTTTTGTATTTCCTTTACTTTGGAAATATCATTATATATATGTTCTCAAAATTTCCTTTTATTTCCTTTACTTCGGAAATAACGTTCTATTGACTTAACCAAATGGTATAATCTAATTACCACTCTTATAGGTGGATCACAACGACGTCAATTGGCATGTTGTAATGACCCACACTGTCAGAGGTGTTATAATTAATTTATTTAATTATATAAATGGTGATTTAGGGAATTAAATCGTCGTTAATTAATTATAGTGAATATTTAATTAAATTAAATAATATAATAATATATTTAATTCAGAAATAATAAAAAACATTGGAAATCACAATATTCTGTGAACGGGGTCATCCCTTAGATTTGATTCAGCTTAGAGTTGAATTATATTGACGAATATATTCAATCGACGACAGTTTGAACGTAGAATTATAGTATAATTAAAATCGAGCTTGAAATTGCGCTGCAGTTCGCGATTTGGCGATTTGAACTTCAATTGAATGTACAGGATTGGTTTTAAGCCGGATTTCTGTGAAACAAGAAACGCGTGGAGCTGGTGGAGTATATCTTTCTAGTGGAAGAGAAAAATCGGGATTTCGTCATGTAGATTTTGATGTACGTCCAAATCAAATTTCAGAAAAGTCGCTGTAGAATTCCTTTATAATTCGCAATGCTTTATATACGTTATAAAAGGGTTTTCGATATAAATTGAATATCAAGATAAATCTAAAACCTGAAATATCAAACTGTAAATCCTGATATGATATTCTGGAGTTGTACGATATCATATGTGAAGATATACGATAATATAAATTTATTGATATTTAATTTAATTATATTTAAATATATTTATATATTTAAATGGGTCAGCCAGAGCATTAAAAATAGCCGGTTTTGCAAATGAAGTCGGAATTCGACGAAACCAGTTTTGTTGGATCCGCAATATCAAATAGTTGTTAGATTTCCAGTTTCGTGATTTTTAGAGTCATTGTGTGGCCGTACGGATTTTTAGAGTGAAAAACAGTCAGTATTTCAACAGTTAAAAATACGCTGTGTGAGCATACGAAGTCGGAATTCGACGAAACCAGTTTCGTTGGGACCGCAATATCGAACTCTAGCTACCTGTCCAGTTTCATGATTTTTGAGTATCACTTGTGGCCATAGGAATTTTTAAAGGGCAATCATAAGCAACACTTCATTTTATATGGATTAAATAATCAATCTAAAATATCCTAACTAATTTATTGGCCAAAACAAAGGCCACGCTGCCTCTCTCCCTCACCACACACTCAAATGATAAAACGCAGAACAACATTCTCATTCACCACAAACACAAATGCAAGAAAGAAAATCCAAAGTAAAATCCAAAATAAATCCTAAAATCCCAAAGAGTATTTGTTTGAGTTCCTCTTGCAATTGCTTTCGCCTCGGTACCCCTTGTTTATGGCTCGACACAAAGATTTTGCTCGCTGGAACGCAGACAGTGGTGCTTAGAGTTCTAGTTCTTGAGAAATGGAAGCTCAAATTCAAGGATTCGAGTTGAGTTTGGTGATGAGGGGCCAAATCCGCACTAGTATACACCGTCTGAGGTGGTTCGGTGGTACCTTGCCACTTGCGATTCGCTGAAGCCGTGATGGGTGATGAGCGCTGGCACACAGAAACTTGGTGAAGGCGTCATGCTGGAGTTCTGGGTGTCGGAATTGTGAAGAGGGGGACGGGAAGGCCAACCGTGGTGACAGTTTTGGTGTTTGTGGGGGATTTGGGGTAGATCGATAAAGGGTTGGCGGCTTGAAGTTTTTCCGTGTTCTGATGTTTGAGGAGTCGGGTTCGAATTTAATTTAGGAAGGAGAAGGTCCATTTTTTTATCACGTGAGCAGGTGGGTGAGATGGCATTGTGTGGGCCTGGTAACTTAGTTCGGTAATGGGCTTGAGGTAAAGGGCAAGGCCCAATTGGAAGTAAAAATCCGAGTTTTTATTTTAATTAAATTTATACGAACTTTGTAATAGCATAACTCCTTCATACGATATCAGATTGATGAACCGTAAGTTGCGTTGGGATCGTATGGACGGGAGCAACACAATGGAACTGACCGCGAGTCAATTGAAGATCGTTACAATTTATGGCGAAATAAATTGTCCAACTGAGTCAAATAACGCAAACCGATTATTTAACGGTTAACGCGCCAAAGTGAGTAAAACTCACCAACTCTGAACAGTTATATTTTTATAAGGTATTTTTTTAGAACTGTTAATCATCTGTTGATTGTTGTGTGTTGGTTGATTGATTGAACTGCTAGTCAATTAGTGAATATTTTATATATATATATATATATATAAATATGTAACGACCCGTATTCTACACATCATAGGATTGTAGAATATTTATTTCTTTCCCGTGTGAAGTCGTATGGTCATATAACTTTGGGAAACATGTATTTGAGTCATTTCCCCTGTTCATGATTTTTGTCGATTTTTAAATGACCATTTTGCCCCTAGTCAGTACTGTTTTGGCCATAACTTTTGATAGGGAAGGAATTTTGACCTGAAACCACTTCCATTAGATTCGTTTGATAGTTTCTCTTTCCGTAGAGTGGTCATAATAGCCAAACGGACTTACCGTTTGGGAGATATGGCTGAAACAAGGTTTGGAGGGTGAAAAACTGCATAATTGGGCTAAACCGGGTAGTTAGCAATTGGGCCCATAAGGGGATTTCGGGATTGGGGCTGTATAAGGGTTGATTAGGGTTAGAAAACATCCTTTTAGTCATTTTTCCAGCCACCACTTCATTTCATAGAACCCTATTAATGGCCTCCAACCTCTAAATCACTCCAAACCACTCTAAACTTGAAGAAAAGAGATTAGCAACGACAAATCAAGGCAAATCAACACCAAATCGGGATTAGAGCTGCTACAACACCTTGTTATCTTCACCAAGTCAGAGATTTATTTCGGATCTTGTTTTAATTGTGGCTAAGGTGAGTGATTAGCTTGCTTTTTGCACTAATTATGGTTATTCGGGGTGATTAGTGCTAATTAGCATTTTTAAACGAAAATAAATTCTGGAAAAATGTTTATAAATTCATAAATAATGTTTTAGACCTCTGATATGAGTTTGGGTTAATTTGATTAAGTTTTGCTAATCATGTCATTAGTTATGCTCACATATGCTTAAGGGAAAACATGGGGTTTTGGGCATGTTTGATCCATTTTACCATGCCATATTGTTGTTTTGGTGTTTGAGGTCACTTGTATGTGTTGCTATGACTCTATGACATGCTTTGTGATTGATTGCAATAGTTAGAATGGTCAAAAACGTCGTCGAGTGGCGTAAACAGTCGCTGGAAAAGTCAGTGCAGGAAATCGGATCGGATCGCCCCCTACCCGATCCGAACCGCCCATTTCCCTTCACCACGAACCGAACCAATCGTTATAGTGAAGCAAGCTGCGACACGAGTTGAAGGATCTGAACCGATCCGAGAAGTCGCGATTCAAGGCTTGGTGATTGAAGACTCCGACCCGACCCGCCTGGAGTGATAGCGACACGATCCGATCTGATCACCTTGAGGACAACGAACCGAAGACTTGGAGGAGGGCGAGTGGCTTGGAGCTATGACCAGGAGGCGTGACCCGAGCCGTTGCGTGTTGGAGAACCCGATCCGATCCGGATGGGACTGGAGGCCACGAACCGATGGCGCACTCCGATCCGATCCGAGGTAGCAGTCACGAACCGAGACGATGAAGACCGCGATCCCAATGATGATGAAAGGGATCCGAACCGATCCAATGAAGGTCCATAACCCGAAATGCAAAGGTAGTTCAAGTGGAAGTTCGAGCTCAGGATCCAGACGGGAACCAATGAGTTCACTTCGTGATTGGGCTTTGCTGCGGGACGTGTGCTAAGGAGTTGTCGATGTCTATGACTTTGGATCACTAGGTGTTGGAGGTAGAGAGACAAACTCGGGCTTTGGATATGGTGCGACTAGGGAGCTACCTACCAATGGAGTGGGGTCATGGAAACGTTGGGCGTGATCCCATAGGTATGGCGTTGGTGGTAGTAGGAATGTACATAGTCGTACAAAGTCGAGTTCTGTCGTTTGAGTAAAGTGCTCTAGTGATCGAAGAAGTGGATGTCGTATGCTTTACGCACTGAGTGAGAGATGCAAGGATGGTTGCTATGCTTGATTGTTTGACACACACATCCCCACCCCCGTATACTTATATTATGTGTTTGTGGCATCATAGAGTGTTGTACCGTGTAGTACTAACTCTTTGGTTGCAGGTCCAGGTTCAGGTATGACTTAGTATACCTGTTATTATTCTGTTTATGCTTGCTACCACTCATACCAGACTGATGTCTGACCCAGAGTTTTATGTTTCTTCTTATTACTCTGGGTGCTCACACGAGCAGACTAGAGACAGGGATAGCTGGTAGTGCGCTTGGTAGATGGACTGAAGACGAGCAGGAGGCTCCACGTATGATATATAGTTATTCTCCATGTGTCGTGATCGGTATCTACTTTGGGCATTAGTAGCATACCTATTTTGTTTACCTTAGAGACAGTATTTTGAAGTTGTAATAAGTTGTATTTGATATTTCCGCTACTCTGATGATGTTAGTTCAAGTTTTCAGCTTATGCACTGTCTCATCTGTTTTATGTCAAGTATATGTTGGCTATTATATTTTATTCCATGCGCTGTGAGACATATTACAGGTTCTTTATTTGGTTCCTCTTCTTTCTTTCTCTTCTTTGGCGACCGTCCCATGCCAATTGGACATGTGTACAGCGCACAATTGGAGTAAGCGTCGGTTGGTGCGGGGCGGGCCGTCACACTTGGTATCAGAGCTCTAGGTTGCGTAATTCACCTAGGGAAGGACACTAGGGAGAGATAGTACGTATATGAGAGCGTGTATTTGTGATTATTTTGGTTTTCAAAAGCTATATCTATATATAGTATTAGTATGTTTAAGGATGAAGTCGCATTGCACTGCACTGGCACCACTATGGAGATGGTTAATCGTTTTCTCTTTAACAGATTTGACGATGAGCCGAGGAAGAGGTGCTGGCAGAGGGGCCAATAATGGGAATCCCCCTGACATGAGGGCTATGTTTACCAACCTCATGAGAGAGATGCTTGTGGATATTCAGAGGGAGGCTCCTAATGTTGCCAATGCTGGAGGTGCAGCGGTGCAAGCGCCTAGGGCCGATTTCGCCAAGCTGAGTAAGGATTACACTAATCTTGGTGGAAAGCCGTTTCACGGAACAGAGTCGGCCACGGATGTTCAGGATTGGTTGGATAGCTGTGATCGGATCTTCGATGACTTGGGTATCGAGGATGCGATGAAGAGAGGGCTAGCGTCTCGTCAGCTGCAAGGACGAGCGATGAATTGGTGGAATGCTATTAGGGCAGCCACACCAGAAGATCAAGTTACTTGGGATCAGTTTAAAGCTCGCTTTAGCGACAAGTATATCCCAGCTGCCCAGAAATCGGAATTGTTTAGGAAGTTCTTGGAGCTTAAGCAGAATGGGAGGGCAGTATCGGATTATGTTGCTGAGTTCGACACTTTGTCAAAGTATGGGTTATCTCTAATTGATACTCCCGAAAAGAAAAATGAGAGGTTCATCACAGGTTTGGATGAATACTTAGGGGAGAGGCTGATTAATCACATCGATGAGACGTTTGAGTCGATCGTGGGAAAAGCTTTGAGGTCAGAAATTCTTTACCCTAAGCCGAAGACTAGGGTTTTTGCTGCATCTGCTGAAGAGCCAAAGCCGCAAGCAAGCGGTGGAGGCAAGAATAACCCTCAGAATAAGAGGAAGCAGAACCAAGCTAAGGATGGCCAGAAGAAAAGCAGGAAAGAAGTCGAGTGCTTCAAATGTGGAAAGAAGGGCCATTACGCAAGGGAATGTAGGGCCAAGACAGTGGGAAAGAAGTGCTTTAACTGTGGCCAGGAGGGACATTTTAAGGATAAGTGCCCGCAGCCTCTGAAGGAGAATCAGATGGTGAAAGCATATGCCATCAATGCTGTTCCTTCTTCGTCGAATGCCCCAACTGCGGCGGAGAAAGGAAAGGGAGTCGTCATTCAAGGTATGCTTTCCATTTATGATCTTCCTGTTAGAGTTTTGTTCGATACCGGGGCTTCCCATTCCTTCATATCTAGTGACCTGGTAGATAGGTTGGGATTGGAACCCGAGTTAGTCGATAGACCATTAGCTGTGACGAACCCGATTGGTGGTTCAACAAACCTCAGTATGATCTGTCGTAATGTGGTCTTATCGAGTCATGGATGTATGTTTGTTTGTGATTGCTTTGTTTTGGGCTTTACTGGGTATGGCATTATTTTGGGAGTCGATTGGCTCCAAAGATACGGGGTGGTGGTAGACTGTGAGGGCTTTTTGGTGACAGTTAGGGCGGATGATGGGCGGAGGGTAGTGTTTGGTAATCTACCCTGTGATGGGGTAATGGCTAGTTTTGTAAATTCCCTCGACATTCCGCATGATGAGTTATCAGGTTTGCCCGTGGTTGGCCAGTACCCGGACATCTTCGAGGAAGTGACCGGACTTCCACCACACCGAGAGATTGAGTTTCGTATTGATTTAGTGAAAGATGCCAGACCTATAGTGATGCCACTTCGTCGTATGGCACCACGAGAACAGCGAGAGCTCGAGGTGCAAGTAAGCGATCTTTTGAAGAAGGGATTTATTAGAAGAAGTGTTTCCGAGTGGGGAGCACCAGTTGTGTTTGCTACTAAGGCAGATGGTTCCCTTCGATTGTGTGTGGACTATCGCGAGTTAAATAAGGTGATGAGGAAGAATAAGTATCCTCTACCACGGATAGATGATTTGTTTGATCAACTGGAAGGAGCGAGAGTGTTCTCCCAGTTGGACCTCGCGACAGGATTTCATCAGCTCCGTGTAGCAGCTGATAGTATAGCTAAAACGGCATTTAGGACGCCGTCTGGGTTCTATGAGTGGTTGGTCATGCCATTCGGGTTGACCAATGCACCAGCATACTTCGTGGATCTTATGAATAGAGTATTCAGAGACCAACTGAATAAGTTTGTTCTTGTGTTCGTAGACGATATCCTTGTTTACTCGAGGACAGAAGAAGAACACAAGGAGCATTTGAGAATTGTGTTGGAGGTGTTGAGAAGACACCAATTGAAAGCGAAGTTCTCTAAGTGTCACTTCTGGAGGAGAGAAGTGAGATTCTTGGGCCATGTTGTTTCAGAGAATGGTATTGCCGTGGACCCTGCAAAGGTGGCTACGGTACAAGATTGGTCTGCGCCCAAGAATGCAAAGGATGTAAGAAGTTTCTTGGGGTTAGCTGGATATTATCGTAAGTTTATCAAAGACTTCTCCAAGACAGCGGCACCGTTGACTCAGTTGACTAAGAAGAATCAAGCCTTCGTTTGGGACGGAGGGTGTGAAAATGCATTCAAGAGTCTAAAGGAAAAGTTGACGCGTGCGCCAGTGTTGGTCATTCCTAAGGGAAATGAAGAGATGACGGTATACACGGATGCTTGTGGTACCGGACTGGGTGCGGTATTGATGCAAGGAGGTAGGGTTGTAGCTTATGCCAGTCGACAGCTAAAGCCACATGAGAAGAAGTATCCTACCCATGATTTGGAATTGGCAGCGATTGTATTTGCGCTGAAGATGTGGAGACATTACCTCTTGGGAGAAAGATTTGAGCTGTTTACCGATCATAAATCGTTAAAGTATCTCTTCTCTCAGAAAGATCTGAATCTCCGTCAGCAGAGATGGTTAGAGTTCTTGGCTTCGTATGATTTTGATATCGCGTATACACCTGGGAAGGGTAATGCGGTAGCCGATGCCTTGAGTAGGAGACATGCCAGCTTAGGGGCAATGTTTCTTGAATGGAAGCAGCTGGAGTATATCGCGGGGTTTGATTTCAGACCAAGGTGCGAATTGGATCCAGTTATGCTATCTAGCTTGACGATCAGACCCACGTTGATTGAGAGGATTGGTTCCAATCAAAGGAACGAGCCTAATTTATTGGAAGTCATCTCCAAGTTGGAAATGAATGTCGATGGGGAGATGGACAAGTATGGGCTTGATCGAGATGGATGGCTTCGGAAGAATGGAAGACTAGTGGTGCCCAATGTGAATGGTTTGAGAGATGAAGTGCTTAGAGAATGTCATCACTCAAAACTGACTATACATCCCGGTGGTAATAAGATGTATAGAGACATGAGACAGACTTACTACTGGGAAGGGATGAAAAGAGACGTTGGGAAGTTTATATCCAAATGCATGAATTGCCAGCTAGTTAAAGCCGAGCAAAAGAAGCCTAGTGGGTTGATGCAACCATTAGAAATTCCCGAATGGAAATGGGAACAAGTTTCGATGGATTTCATCGATGGTTTACCGAGGACTAGATCGGGACATGATAGCATTTGGGTAATTGTGGATCGACTGACCAAGAGTGCAAGATTTATACCAGTTAAGTCGAACAGAACTGCAGCTAAGTTAGCAGAACTATATATGAAGTGGATAGTGAGATTTCATGGAGTACCCAAAGACATTGTGAGTGACCGAGATCCGTTGTTTACTAGTGGATTTTGGAAGAGCTTACAAGAGGCTTTAGGATCAGAATTACATCTCAGTACCGCATATCATCCTCAGACCGACGGTCAGACGGAGAGGGTGAATCGGATATTGGAAGATCTCTTGAGGGCTTGTATATTGGATTTTGGTGGATCATGGGATGACCATTTGCATCTAGTGGAGTTTGCATATAATAATAGCTACCAATCCAGTATCGGTATGGCTCCATATGAAGCTTTGTACGGAAGACCGTGCAATTCACCATCATGTTGGATAGAGACTGGCGAGAAGTTTGTGCTTGGACCAGATGTGGTGAGAGAAACTTCCGATAAGATCAAGATCATTCGGCAACGAATGAAAGCTGCTCAGGATAGGCAGAAAAGCTATGCTGATAAGAGGAGAAGAGACTTGAAATTCTCCGTTGGTGACTTGGTGTTTGTCAAGATCTCTCCGTTGAAAAGCGTGATACGATTTGGCAGGAGAGGCAAGTTGGCACCAAGATTTGTGGGTCCTTTCCAAGTTCTCGAGGAAGTTGGGAATTTGGCGTATAGAGTTGGCTTACCAGAGAAAATGGCAGGAGTTCACAATGTGTTTCATGTTTCCCAACTAAGGAAGTTCGTTCACGACTCAAATGTGACTATTTCACCTGATCAGTTGGAGGACTTCGAAGTAGAACCTGAGGCGGTTGAGAACCGCAAGCCGATTCGTATTGTGGGGCATGATACGAAGCAACTTCGAAGAAAGTCGGTGAAGCTAGTCAAAGTTCAGTGGGGCGAGGACGAAAATGATTGTGCTTGGGAGACGGAGGAGAGCATCAGAAAGGCTTATCCAGAACTCTTTGCCTGGTAAGATTTACTTTGCGATTTAGTTATTCCGCATGCTAGGATAGACTTGTTTTGCTTGTTTTGCATGTTTGATGGTTGTTTTATGATTGATAGGCATGCGGGACCCTTGTGTGTATTTGATTAGGGAATTTCGGGGGCGAAATTTCTTAAGGGGGGAAGAGTGTAACGACCCGTATTCTACACATCATAGGATTGTAGAATATTTATTTCTTTCCCGTGTGAAGTCGTATGGTCATATAACTTTGGGAAACATGTATTTGAGTCATTTCCCCTGTTCATGATTGTTGTCGATTTTTAAATGACCATTTTGCCCCTAGTCAGTACTGTTTTGGCCATAACTTTTGATAGGGAAGGAATTTTGACCTGAAACCACTTCCATTAGATTCGTTTGATGGTTTCTCTTTCCGTAGAGTGGTCATAATAGCCAAACGGACTTACAGTTTGGGAGATATGGCTGAAACAAGGTTTGGAGGGTGAAAAACTGCATAATTGGGCTAAACCGGGTAGTTAGCAATTGGGCCCATAAGGGGATTTCGGGATTGGGGCTGTATAAGGGTTGATTAGGGTTAGAAAACATCCTTTTAGTCATTTTTCCAGCCACCACTTCATTTCATAGAACCCTATTAATGGCCTCCAACCTCTAAATCACTCCAAACCACTCTAAACTTGAAGAAAAGAGATTAGCAACGACAAATCAAGGCAAATCAACACCAAATCGGGATTAGAGCTGCTACAACACCTTGTTATCTTCACCAAGTCAGAGATTTATTTCGGATCTTGTTTTAATTGTGGCTAAGGTGAGTGATTAGCTTGCTTTTTGCACTAATTATGGTTATTCGGGGTGATTAGTGCTAATTAGCGTTTTTAAACGAAAATAAATTCTGGAAAAATGTTTATAAATTCATAAATAATGTTTTAGACCTCTGATATGAGTTTGGGTTAATTTGATTAAGTTTTGCTAATCATGTCATTAGTTATGCTCACATATGCTTAAGGGAAAACATGGGGTTTTGGGCATGTTTGATCCATTTTACCATGCCATATTGTTGTTTTGGTGTTTGAGGTCACTTGTATGTGTTGCTATGACTCTATGACATGCTTTGTGATTGATTGCAATAGTTAGAATGGTCAAAAACGTCGTCGAGTGGCGTAAACAGTCGCTGGAAAAGTCAGTGCAGGAAATCGGATCGGATCGCCCCCTACCCGATCCGAACCGCCCATTTCCCTTCACCACGAACCGAACCGATCGTTATAGTGAAGCAAGCTGCGCCACGAGTTGAAGGATCCGAACCGATCCGAGAAGTCGCGATTCAAGTTGGTGATTGAAGACTCCGACCCGACCCGCCTGGAGTGATAGCGACACGATCCGATCTGATCACCTTGAGGACAACGAACCGAAGACTTGGAGGAGGGCGAGTGGCTTGGAGCTATGACCAGGAGGCGTGACCCGAGCCGTTGCGTGTTGGAGAACCCGATCCGATCCGGATGGGACTGGAGGCCACGAACCGATGGCGCACTCCGATCCGATCCAAGGTAGCAGTCACGAACCGAGACGATGAAGACCGCGATCCCAATGATGATGAAAGGGATCCGAACCGATCCAATGAAGGTCCATAACCCGAAATGCAAAGGTAGTTCAAGTGGAAGTTCGAGCTCAGGATCCAGACGGGAACCAATGAGTTCACTTCGTGATTGGGCTTTGCTGCGGGACGTGTGCTAAGGAGTTGTCGATGTCTATGACTTTGGATCACTAGGTGTTGGAGGTAGAGAGACAAACTCGGGCTTTGGATATGGTGCGACTAGGGAGCTACCTACCAATGGAGTGGGGTCATGGAAACGTTGGGCGTGATCCCATAGGTATGGCGTTGGTGGTAGTAGGAATGTACATAGTCGTACAAAGTCGAGTTCTGTCGTTTGAGTAAAGTGCTCTAGTGATCGAAGAAGTGGATGTCGTATGCTTTACGCACTGAGTGAGAGATGCAAGGATGGTTGCTATGCTTGATTGTTTGACACACACATCCCCACCCCCGTATACTTATATTATGTGTTTGTGGCATCATAGAGTGTTGTACCGTGTAGTACTAACTCTTTGGTTGCAGATCCAGGTTCAGGTATGACTTAGTATACCTGTTATTATTCTGTTTATGCTTGCTACCACTCATACCAGACTGATGTCTGACCCAGAGTTTTATGTTTCTTCTTATTACTCTGGGTGCTCACACGAGCAGACTAGAGACAGGGATAGCTGGTAGTGCGCTTGGTAGATGGACTGAAGACGAGCAGGAGGCTCCACGTATGATATATAGTTATTCTCCCTGTGTCGTGATCGGTATCTACTTTGGGCATTAGTAGCATACCTATTTTGTTTACCTTAGAGACAGTATTTTGAAGTTGTAATAAGTTGTATTTGATATTTCCGCTACTCTGATGATGTTAGTTCAAGTTTTCAGCTTATGCACTGTCTCATCTGTTTTATGTCAAGTATATGTTGGCTATTATATTTTATTCCATGCGCTGTGAGACATATTACAGGTTCTTTATTTGGTTCCTCTTCTTTCTTTCTCTTCTTTGGCGACCGTCCCATGCCAATTGGACATGTGTACAGCGCACAATTGGAGTAAGCGTCGGTTGGTGCGGGGCGTAACGATATTCCCAACGCTTGAGTGTATTGTCGAGAAGAGATTCCATGTGTGACTGCTTTGACTAAAAAGCGGGTCAACATTTTGCCCCCCAGAACATATCTTGCTGAATGAAGGAAGATGTGTTCTGGATAATCCGAGGCCACGCCGGGCCTACCAGCTGCAAGTATAATCCATACCTGCGAAGAAGAGAAAGCAAACAGGTATGTCAAAACCTAACAAAACCGATTACACTTTCGAGCACAAACCATGCTTGGGCGTTTGTTTGAGCATAAACCATACTCAAGACACGTTCGAATCATCCTGCCAAAACCTGACGAAGGACCTAACCTTCTGGGTACAAGCCATACCAGGAAGTTCAAACTGAGCATAAACCATACTCGAGTTTTATTGAGTTCCTTTGCCAAATCCTGACAAAACAATAAGCCGTTCCAGAGTATAATCCATACTTAGAAATGTAGTGGAGTACAATCCATACTCATACCGAGATGGAGCTATACTTGCCAAAGCCTGACAAGATAGTCCGTCCCTAAGCATAATCCATGCCTAGGGGTCCGAGATAAGTATAAGCCATACTTTAGTTGAGATTGAGAATCCTGCCACAACCTGACAAGATACTTAAATTGCCAAACATAATCCATGCTCGGAAAGTCCTTCCTTATTCAATTCAAAGTACAAAACCAAAGCAAATCCTGATTGGTTTGTCATCGAGTACAGAACTCAATTCGTCACTAACCAACAATTAGTGAATTAGTGAATATTTTATATATATATATATAAATATATATATATATATAAATCGTTAAATAGTTATATATTGATTCTGCTATCAGAATAATTTATATTGAACTGAATGTGACGGCCGGGAATTTCGCTCGATCTGAATCAGTCGTTAAACCGATCTAGACCGTTCGAAACCCCTGATCGTTTGAGAACAGGACAAAACAGAACGCAGACGGAAGAACATTTCATTGCTATTACAACAATTCCATCAGTTACAAGAATATACAGAGTATAAATGAAGAAATTACATTCGACACATATCAGAGATTACAATAAATTACATAGCAGCGGAAAAATAATACAAAGCACAACTGAAGGTGATATACGGATACAGAGCTTTCCGGATATCATTCCAGCTGTAAACCAGGATCCTGTGAATATAAATCTGCAAAACCAAAACTACTAGCTGCCCGTGCGGAAAATAGGGGCACCCAGAGTTTAGGTTAAAACAATAAACTCCAGGTCAGTCATGTGACTGGTGTGAGAACTAAAACAGTTACTTAAACTTTACTTTAAAAGAGAGTAATTCAAGGGACCATGCCGTATAACACGGAACGGGTTTCCTCCCAAGAATACCAGTGCATAGAATAAACAACGCAATGCTTTTTCGAAAAATGAAACTGTTATAAGACCCAGGTCCCATCACACAATGCAACGCAAGCCGGAGGATAGGGTTTTCCCTTATAACAGCCAAACATGCTTAGTACGTTTAAAACAAATCATTTGATACTATAATAAGTGTATAGTGTCAAAACAATTTCAATCATAAATATAAATCATAGACGGCATGGGTACCATCTATCATGTCGCCATACTAGTTCTACAATTAAAACCGCAATACACGTATTGGAAATTGGATTTCCGTCATGAGTCGAGGCAAGGGGCAAGCTCCTCTCCGCGTTCGATACACTCTAGCAAATGCCTCAGGGTTACGCACTCTGGGCAACCCTGGATGCGGCTGGGCCGGTCCTCACTTACGTTAGAGGATTAATTATGCCTGAACACACGTTTCTCGGTCCTTACAGACCTATAATCGAGGCGCCTCATTCCTACAACCACAAAGGTGAAAAGTATATAAATGTCAGGGCTGGTAAGTCACTGACACCACCAAAGCTAGAAAGAAACGTCGTGCTCTCCCAGCGGTCCGTATCCCGTTTTTAACTCATACAGAGGTGTGAGGCTCGTGAATTCACGTTATACACAAAGCTGCCACGTAGGCGTGCTTTGATCATCAACCACAAGACTTTGCTTTTCAACAAAAGCCTTGATCATTGCATCTTAGCGTGCCACACAGGCAATTCATGCCGTGCGATTGATATCTATCGATATATAACCTCTGAGCTCGTATGTCTCAGAGTAGGGCGTTAAGCAAAAGAAAAAATTCTTCGCTGCCAAACAGATGTATATTTAACAGAAATCAATCAACACAGAATAAAATCCAATGTCAGACACACAATCCATTTACAAGTTCGTTCTGGGTCTGAACGAAACCGGAGGCACTTTCCTCGCATATCCATCCATCTCCAAGTACGTCTGGATGACCACCAACTATTTCCATCCTCTTGGGTGTACAGCCCAATCAGGATCGTCAGTAATAATCCAAACGATGTGAAGACTTCCGGTCTTCGACCACCGTCTTCGTCTTCGACATATCGTCGAATCGGTTATTCAGAATAGGTATAAACCCGGCCTTTCCGAACAACCCGCGTATATTAAAAACAAATGTTACACAAACACAACATATGCCTCATTCCAATTCATTAGTCACTAACCGCAAATTAGCAAGAGAACAATTTCCCAAACATTAACCCCGAAGGCCGAAACCAACATCAGATCAATACCCAGGAAACCATTCTTCTTAGCCAACCTACAGCTAGTTTCTAAATTCCACATTCTTAGGGAAAGGTTCCCATTAATTTTATCCAAGATAAATTCTTTAAAATTTATCATGTAATCTTCCTTTGGATGTCGTTTCAAACCAAATTATGGTTTTTCTAAACTAGTCGAGATTAGCGAACCACACCGAAGTAATTATTTATTTTATTTCCCAATCCCAATCTATTCATCCCATGAAGCAAAACTGGTAATACTCCATATCTAATACTATGGTGTTATCGGTAAAATTAATTACCATTTCACGTTCAAATCTAATTAAAGATTTAACTATCGCTTTGGAGCAAAACTGGTAATACTCCATTCTCGCTCATTTTCTAAATTTGATAATTTAGATTATAGATTCACGTTTCAACCTAATTGCAGATTCGTTAAAACTCCTTTTACTGGGTTAAAGAACTAGGGGTTATTTAAAACACAGTTCACGACCAACCCAAATCACATTCTATTTGTTATCGGGTTAAAGAACTAGTGTTATTTAAAACACCGTTCACGATAAACCCATTTCAAATCCAATCAAATATAATATTAATTCCGATTATTTAAAACCCCTTTTTAAATCTAATTCATTTATTTAAAAATAATTGGGTTTTAAATTTAGTTCAAAACTAGTTCATTTCGATAAAAATCCATTTTTATCTTTTCAAATATGGAGTTTTTCACCCCAATTTTTCCCAAATCATTTCTTATGATTTTACCCAAATTATTACTATTTTTAATAATTTTATCAAGGCCCGTACAGTCGATTTCCAACAATGGCCATCGAACTGCACTCACATCGACCTTTTTCGAATTTGATTTGGACGTATCTCCAAATCCAACCGTTAGATTTCAAATTTCTAATATTCGTTAGAAAGCTCTTTTCGATACGAACCCAACGGTTCCGGTTTTAGGAGAATCCGACGGTCGGATCTCCCGTAATGTCCGTTTGAAATAAATGGTCGAAATTCACGAACTGCCGCGGCGCGGCGCGTTCTATTTAGGCCATTATATTATATATAATATATATAATATATATTTCGTCGATTCCTATTTAAAACAAAGTTTTATAAATCGTTTTAAAATTTGTTTCAAAAGCAATTTCAACTTCCATTTCAATTCAAATCAAAATTGAATTCTTCTTTATAAATTCGTTTTCAATTCAATTCAAATTGGTTTTCTATTCGAATCAAATTCGTTATATATTCAATTGAAATCAAATTCGTCTTCTATTCAATTCATTTCAAAGTCATTTTCAATTCAATTCATTTCGAAGTCGTTTTCAATTCAATTCATTTCGAAATCGTTTTCAATTCAATTCATTTCGAAATCGTTTTCAATTCAATTCATTTCGAAATCGTTTTCAATTCGAATTCGTTTTCTATTCAATTTGATTCAAATTTCCTTTCAAAATATTCGATTTCGAAATCACTTTTCAATATCATTTTAAAATGAATAAAATCGATATAAATATCGTTCACGTCAAAATGGCGTCAATCTAATCAACACGGCTTCATATATTTCTATTTTCAAATATTCTATTTCAAATATTTCTATCTCAAATATTTCTATTTCAAAATACGACTCTATCTCTTTGTCAACACACGACTAATCTCAACGAATGAGTACCGTCCACGTGTGACTATTTTGTTATTTAATATATTTTATGAAAATTAAGGTATCTATCGTTTGATATTAAATCAGACTCCAACCGCAAATTAGTAAGAGAATGATTCCCTGAATATTAACCCCGAAGGCCGAAACCAACATCAGATTAATATCCAGGAGACCACTCATCTTATCTATTTTCCAGTCAGTTTCTAATTTTATATATGATAAAGATGTAGATTTTATTGTTAAAATATTTCGTTCAACACATGACTAATCTCAACGGATGAGTACAGTCAACCCATGAACCTTTATTTTATATAAATCTTCTTTATTTTCTAAATTGGAATGAGGCCCAATCAATCACCATACAATGTTAATTATATGGATTTTCATACATCACATCTATATAATAGCATTGAAAAATAATCAACCATCAACCAAAGTGCACTACACTGTATAAGCATCAAATATAGATATCTAACGCTTATAACAGCCTGTCAATCAATCGATCGACATATTAAATCAATCAGGATGAGTGAACTTCAAATTTCATCCCAACACCCGTGTGGGGTTTCAAACAATCAAACATAGATTTTATTTGTGCAGTTGGGCGATGTGTAAAATTTATCGTCCCAATCAATGTCATTCAAATAGGTGTACATAAACAAACCATCCGGTTTGTAAATGAATATTTATTTATTCGCATTCACTATATTCATATTCACGTTAAAAATTATATTTTTAACGATAAAACATTTTATTTTAACATATGAATTTTTATTCAGTTCATTCTTTAAATAAAATGATATTTTTATTTTCTAACTTATTTTAGAAAATTTCGGCGGCATAACGGCACGATACTAGAAACGGGACGAGGCCTAGCCTTATCCCCGGTCTAGTGAAGGCCCACGCCATTCACACATCAATCAAATCCATTTATTTCACCAAACAATTCAATTTCAATCAAATAATCCAACTAATTTATGCAACCAAACAAACAAGTCCGTGGTCTGTGGACGATTGTGTCGGGTGCTACTAAGCACCGTCTGCATCCTAGTATAAATATATAATTAGAAAAGAAATTGAAAGGTGAGAAATTCTCACCGATAGCTATCCAATCATCTTGACTTTTCTTTGACAGAAATCTTCATCGCTATCGCATCTTCGTTGCCCGTAGCCACTACATATATAAAAATCACACATTTTTATATTTGCTGATGTTTTTAAAATAAAAATCATATTTTTATAATCGCTTCCTACATTTAAAAATCGAATTTTTATTCCGTTATTCAATATATAAAAATCAAATTTTTACTACGCTATCATATAGAAAAAATTCCATTTCAAAAATATAGATTTCGCCTTTACAAAAATATAGATTTCGCCTTTACAAAAATATAGATTTCGCCTTTACAAAAATATAGATTTCGCCTTTACAAAATATAGATTTCGCCTTTTCAAAAATATAGATTTTGCCTTTTCAAAAATATAGATTTTAAAAATCACATTTTCATTTATTCACTCCAATTTTAAAAATCATATTTTTATAACCACCTCATATATTTAAAAATCGAATTTTTACTATCACGCTATATGGATAAAAATTCTATTTTTCAACTATAAAGATTTCACCTTTTCTATAATATAAAAATTATATTTTTCTCGAAGTAAAAATCATATTTTTACTTCACTACTCGTCTCAAAATATCGTCTTTTCATATTTAAAAATATCGTCTTTCCATATTTAAAAATATCGTCTTTTCATATTTAAAAATATCGTCTTTCCATGTTTATAAATCTAATATTTTCTATTCGAAAAATCAAATCTTTTCTATTCGAAAAATCAAATCTTTACAATGGTAAAGATCAAATCTTTCCTTGCTTTAAAATTCTAATCTTTTTATAGCCATTCATATGTATAAAAATAAACCTTCCTACTTATAAAAATCAAACTTTTTTTAAAAAAAAAAAATCACATTTTCTCTATTCAATGTTTATCTATTCAAATTATCACATTTATATATATAAATATATAAAGTTATTTATAAAAACTTACATTTTTAATCGGTAGGAAGGGGCTCAACGTCGTTTCTGGATCAGGGGGTGCTGGTGCGGCTTGCGCCGGAGCTGCAGGCGGTGGAGGGCATCAGGGAGGCGCTGGTGTTCGGATTTGGGGCAAATAGGGGAGGGTGCTTGCTGGCGTTGAGGTGAGGGAGAGCGACTGGGGAAGGTGGGCCTGGGCAGAGGCGCTGCGGTGGTGGGGTGGAGTTGCGGTGGCGATTTGATCGGGGGGGGGGGGTCTGCGATGCAGTCAGGGAAGAGAAGGGGAGGAGGAAGAAGAAGGGAGGACGGCGCAGGGGGGGGGGGGGTCTGCGATGCAGTCAGGGAAGAGAAGGGGAGGAGGAAGAAGAAGGGAGGACGGCGCAGGGGGGGGGCTGCGCCACCTCTGGCGGCGGCGGTGGTGGGCGGCAAGGGTTTCCCCCCTTTCCGTCGATCGCTTTTCCCTTTTTTTTTCGTTTCGTTCGGTTTGATTTTGAAGAGGGGGGGCCAGATGAGTTATAGAGGGGAGAGAGAAAGTCTTACTTCTTTTTTTTATTTAATTATTTTATTTTAAACCAAAAAGCAACTTTTATTTTTGACCCCAAAACGAGGCCCACCGCCTGTCGTCCATAGCATATTGCCCCCATTCCGAACACAATGGGATATGTATCGTAAGCTGATTCGGTCGTTTCGATCAGTTTCCGTTGAATTTACATTTAAATCACTATATTGAATTTTAAACGTACATTTCAAATTACCGGGGTCACATACTAACTCTATAAATTGCAGAAAAATATTTTCTAGCTTCGTATTGACGATACGGTCCTAACAAAACTAGTTTCGTCGAATTCTGAGACCGTTGGAAAAATGGCCAATTTCCAGTCGATTAAAATCAACTGAAATGGTCAATCGCGTTTTCCTTTGCCACGCTCACATATTGATTCGAAAAATTATGAAATTTGGAATCTAGCAATAATTTAACATCACGGATCCAACAAAAGTGGTTTCGTCGAAATCCGAGGTCGTTTGCAAAATTCCCATTTTTAAGGGCCTGAATTCTATAGCGACTATTCAGAATTTTCAACTGGACATATCTTTTGATTCCCGCTATGAAATTTCGATTTTTCAGATTCGTTGGAAAGATATCATCAATTAGATCCTAATGTTTTTGGTTTCACTAAAATCCGGATTGTTTTGCACCTGGTACATTCAATTGAAGTTTGAAATCGAATTATCGAACTACCGCGCCATTTTCAATTTTATTTATAATTATATATAATTATATATATTCTAACGACGACGTAGAGAATATATACGTTCTAATTATATACAAAATAAATTTCTCGCCGATATTATTTAAAATAATTCATCTTAAATGTTCAAAATTCGTTAAAATTGCCAAAATAAAAATTTTAAACTGGCTCAGATTTTCGGGTTGTTACAATCTCCCCCACTTAAAACTTTTCGTCCCCGAAAAGGAACAAAGTCGAAAGTGGTTTGATTAATTAACTCTACGTTCGATCTGGCTTCCATTTTCCAACTTTTCAGTTTCTGAGAATTTTCAAATTTTCAAAAATTTGGCTAACACCCTAAATTTTCGAAAAATTTCGCCATAACCTCCCCTGCACTGGGAGCATCGGGGAATTTCAAATAGATTCCCCGGTCCTTCTAATCTCAAAAAGAAAAAGAAAAAGCCAAGCGGCTAGCCAATAGGCTCATAAAATCATCATCACCCAAACAAAACAGTAAATTATGTAGTAAACATGTACCTATTTGTCGGGCAAACAAATTTTATTCTTCGGCTCTAGCCTCCTTGCTATGACCTGTTCAATGTAAGTATATGTATATGCAAGCAAATGCGACCAATTTCAATACAGTTCAATATTTGATGCTATTAGGTATAATGGTTCAAAATTATCAAACAAATAAACAACCAACACAAACATCAATCAATTAGTGAATTAACGTTTCAAATTCATAATTTTGATATATATACAGAAAATCATGTTTTTGATGCCAATTCACAACAATGTGTTCTAGCTATATTGGTTTTGGTTCTCACACCAGGCTAATGGAAATATATAGAAAATCACACCTTCGAAACACGAAAATAATTACTGGTGATGGCGCGCCATCATCAGAATCATGTCCGGGCGACTAGAATGTGATTCTATATCTATCTAATATATTAAAACTTCGAATATACGTTCATGACGCGTATATGCAAAACCTTTATATACTAGATTGTCCATATTCAAAATAAATAAATATTCAAATACGTATAAAATGGTTTAAATTTTCAAAACAAAATTGTTTTCATTTGAAAAATATACTCTTCACACTCGTTCTAGGATACTACTGATCCTATCTCTAACGAGTCATTCTAATTGGATATTACTAATCCAATATCTGATGAATTCTTTCGTATGGTTCTAATGTGTCTTGTTCTCGAGCTCTGTAAACCAAAGCTCTGATACCAAATGTGACGGCCGGGAATTTCGCTCGATCTGAATCAGTCGTTAAACCGATCTAGACCGTTCGAAACCCCTGATCGTTTGAGAACAGGACAAAACAGAACGCAGACGGAAGAACATTTCATTGCTATTACAACAATTCCATCAGTTACAAGAATATACAGAGTATAAATGAAGAAATTACATTCGACACATATCAGAGATTACAATAAATTACATAGCAGCGGAAAAATAATACAAAGCACAACTGAAGGTGATATACGGATACAGAGCTTTCCGGATATCATTCCAGTTGTAAACCAGGATCCTGTGAATATAAATCTGCAAAACCAAAACTACTAGCTGCCCGTGCGGAAAATAGGGGCACCCAGAGTTTAGGTTAAAACAATAAACTCCAGGTCAGTCATGTGACTGGTGTGAGAACTAAAACAGTTACTTAAACTTTACTTTAAAAAAGAGTAATTCAAGGGACCATGCCGTATAACACGGAACGGGTTTCCTCCCAAGAATACCAGTGCATAGAATAAACAACGCAATGCTTTTTCGAAAAATGAAACTGTTATAAGACCCAGGTCCCATCACACAATGCAACGCAAGCCGGAGGATAGGGTTTTCCCTTATAACAGCCAAACATGCTTAGTACGTTTAAAACAAATCATTTGATACTATAATAAATGTATAGTGTCAAAACAATTTCAATCATAAATATAAATCATAGACGGCATGGGTACCATCTATCATGTCTCCATACTAGTTCTACAATTAAAACCGCAATACACGTATTGGAAATTGGATTTCCGTCATGAGTCGAGGCAAGGGGCAAGCTCCTCTCCGCGTTCGAGACACTCTAGCAAATGCCTCAGGGTTACGCACTCTGGGCAACCCTGGATGCGGCTGGGCCGGTCCTCACTTACGTTAGAGGATTAATTATGCCTGAACACACGTTTCCCGGTCCTTACAGACCTATAATCGAGGCGCCTCATTCCAACAACCACAAAGGTGAAAAGTATATAAATGTCAGGGCTGGTAAGTCACTGACACCACCAAAGCTAGAAAGAAACGTCGTGCTCTCCCAGCGGTCCGTATCCCTTTTTTAACTCATACCGAGGTGTGAGGCTCGCGAATTCACGTTATACACAAAGCTGCCACGTAGGCGTGCTTTGATCATCAACCACAAGACTTTGCTTTTCAACAAAAGCCTTGATCATTGCATCTTAGCGTGCCACACAGGCAATTCATGTCGTGCGATTGATATCTATCGATATATAACCTCTGAGGGCGTATGTCTCAGAGTAGGGCGTTAAGCAAAAGAATAAATTCTTCGCCGCCAAACAGATGTATATTTAACAGAAATCAATCAACACAGAATAAAATCCAATGTCAGACACACAATCCATTTACAAGTTCGTTCTGGGTCTGAACGAAACCGGAGGCACTTTCCTCGCATATCCATCCATCTCCAAGTACGTCTGGATGACCACCAACTATTTCCATCCTCTTGGGTGTACAGCCTAATCAGGATCGTCAGTAATAATCCAAACGATGTGAAGACTTCCGGTCTTCGACCACCGTCTTCGACATATCGTCGAATTGGTTATTCAGAATAGGTATAAACCCGACCTTTCCGAACAACCCGCGTATATTAAAAACAAATGTTACACAAACACAACTTACGCCTCATTCCAATTCATTAGTCACTAACCGCAAATTAGCAAGAGAACAATTTCCCAAACATTAACCCCGAAGGCCGAAACCAACATCAGATCAATACCCAGGAAACCATTCTTCTTAGCCAACCTACAGCTAGTTTCTAAATTCCACATTCTTAGGGAAAGGTTCCCATTAATTTTATCCAAGATAAATTCTTTAAAATTTATCCTGTAATCTTCCTTTGGATGTCGTTTCAAACCAAATTATGGTTTTTCTAAACTAGTCGAGATTAGCGAACCACACCGAAGTAATTATTTATTTTATTTCCCAATCCCAATCTATTCATCCCATGAAGAAAAACTGGTAATACTCCATATCTAATACTATGGTGTTATCGGTAAAATTAATTACCATTTCACGTTCAAATCTAATTAAAGATTTAACTATCGCTTTGGAGCAAAACTGGTAATACTCCATTCTCGCTCATTTTCTAAATTTGATAATTTAGATTATAGATTCACGTTTCAACCTAATTGCAGATTCGTTAAAACTCCTTTTACTAGGTTATAGAACTAGGGGTTATTTAAAACACAGTTCACGACCAACCCAAATCACATTCTATTTGTTATCGGGTTAAAGAACTAGTGTTATTTAAAACACCGTTCACGATAAACCCATTTCAAATCCAATCAAATATAATATTAATTCCGATTATTTAAAACCCCTTTTTAAATCTAATTCATTTATTTAAAAATAATTGGGTTTTAAATTTAGTTCAAAACTAGTTCATTTCGATAAAAATCCATTTTTATCTTTTCAAATATGGAGTTTTTCACCCCAATTTTTCCCAAATCATTTCTTATGATTTTACACAAATTATTACTATTTTTAATAATTTTATCAAGGCCTGTACAGTCGATTTCCAACAATGGCCATCGAACTGCACTCACAGCGACCTTTTTCGAATTTGATTTGGACGTATCTCCAAATCCAACCATTAGATTTCAAATTTCTAATATTCGTTAGAAAGCTCTTTTCGATACGAACCCAACGGTTCCGGTTTTAGGAGAATCCGACGGTCGGATCTCCCGTAATGTCCGTTTGAAATAAATGGTCGAAATTCACGAACTGCCGCGGCGCGTTCTATTTAGGCCATTATATTATATATAATATATATTTCGTCGAAACCTATTTAAAATGAAGTTTTATAAATCGTTTTAAAATTCGTTTCAAAAGCAATTTCAACTTCCATTTCAATTCAAATCAAAATTGAATTCTTCTTTATAAATTCGTTTTCAATTCAATTCAAATTGGTTTTCTATTCGAATCAAATTCGAATTGGTTTTCTATTCAAATCAAATTCGTTATATATTCAATTGAAATCAAATTCGTCTTCTATTCAATTCATTTCAAAGTCGTTTTCAATTCAATTCATTTCGAAGTCGTTTTCAATTCAATTCATTTCGAAATCGTTTTCAATTCAATTCATTTCGAAATCGTTTTCAATTCAATTCATTTCGAAATCGTTTTCAATTCAATTCGAATTCGTTTTCTATTCAATTTGATTCAAATTTCCTTTCAAAATATTCGATTTCGAAATCACTTTTCAATATCATTTTAAAATGAATAAAATCGATATAAATATCGTTCACGTCAAAATGGCGTCAATCTAATCAACACGGCTTCATATATTTCTATTTTCAAATATTCTATTTCAAATATTTCTATCTCAAATATTTCTATTTCAAAATATTTCTATTTCAATATACGACTCTATCTCTTTGTCAACACACGACTAATCTCAACGAATGAGTACCGTCCACGTGTGACTATTTTGTTATTTAATATATTTTATGAAAATTAAGGTATCTATCGTTTGATATTAAATCAGACTCCAACCGCAAATTAGTAAGAGAATGATTCCCTGAATATTAACCCCGAAGGCCGAAACCAACATCAGATTAATATCCAGGAGACCACTCATCTTATCTATTTTCCAGTCAGTTTCTAATTTTATATATGATAAAGATGTAGATTTTATTGTTAAAATATTTCGTTCAACACATGACTAATCTCAACGGATGAGTACAGTCAACCCATGAACCTTTATTTTATATAAATCTTCTTTATTTTCTAAATTGGAATGAGGCCCAATCAATCACCATACAATATTAATTATATGGATTTTCATACATCACACCTATATAATAGCATTGAAAAATAATCAACCATCAACCAAAGTGCACTACACTGTATAAGCATCAAATATAGATATCTAACGCTTATAACAGCCTGTCAATCAATCGATCGACATATTAAATCAATCAGGATGAGTGAACTTCAAATTTCATCCCAACACCCGTGTGGGGTTTCAAACAATCAAACATAGATTTTATTTGTGCAGTTGGGCGATGTGTAAAATTTATCGTCCCAATCAATGTCATTCAAATAGGTGTACATAAACAAACCATCCGGTTTGTAAATGAATATTTATTTATTCGCATTCACTATATTCATATTCACGTTAAAAATTATATTTTTAACGATAAAACATTTTATTTTAACATATGAATTTTTATTCAGTTCATTCTTTAAATAAAATGATATTTTTATTTCTAACTTATTTTAGAAAATTTCGGCGGTATAACGGCACGATACTAGAAACGGGACGAGGCCTAGCCTTATCCCCGGTCTAGTGAAGGCCCACGCCATTCACACATCAATCAAATCCATTCATTTCACCAAACAATTCAATTTCAATCAAATAATCCAACTAATTTATGCAACCAAACAAACAAGTCCATGGTCTGTGGACGATTGTGTCGGGTGCTACTAAGCACCGTCTGCATCCTAGTATAAATATATAATTAGAAAAGAAATTGAAAGGTGAGAAATTCTCACCGATAGCTATCCAATCATCTTGACTTTTCTTTGATAGAAATCTTCATCGCTATCGCATCTTCGTCATCTTCGTTGCCGGTAGCCACTACATATATAAAAATCACACATTTTTATATTTGCTGATGTTTTTAAAATAAAAATCATATTTTTATAATCGCTTCCTACATTTAAAAATCAAATTTTTATTCCGTTATTCAATATATAAAAAGCAAATTTTTACTACGCTATCATATAGAAAAAATTCCATTTCAAAAATATAGATTTCGCCTTTACAAAAATATAGATTTCGCCTTTACAAAAATATAGATTTCGCCTTTACAAAATATAGATTTCGCCTTTTCAAAAATATAGATTTCGCCTTTTCAAAAATATAGATTTTAAAAATCACATTTTCATTTATTCACTCCAATTTTAAAAATCATATTTTTATAACCACCTCATATATTTAAAAATCGAATTTTTACTATCACGCTATATGGATAAAAATTCTATTTTTCAACTATAAAGATTTCACCTTTTCTATAATATAAAAATTATATTTTTCTCGAAGTAAAAATCATATTTTTACTTCACTACTCATCTCAAAATATCGTCTTTTCATATTTAAAAATATCGTCTTTCCATATTTAAAAATATCGTCTTTTCATATTTAAAAATATCGTCTTTCCATGTTTATAAATCTAATATTTTCTATTCGAAAAATCAAATCTTTTCTATTCGAAAAATCAAATATTTACAATGGTAAAGATCAAATCTTTCCTTGCTTTAAAATTCTAATCTTTTTATAGCCATTCATATGTATAAAAATAAACCTTCCTACTTATAAAAATCAAACTTTTAAAAAAAAAAAATCACATTTTCTCTATTCAATGTTTATCTATTCAAATTATCACATTTATATATATAAATATATAAAGTTATTTATAAAAACTTACATTTTTAATCGGCAGGAAGGGGCTCAACGTTGTTTATGGATCAGGGGGCGCTGGTGCGGCTTGCGCCGGAGCTGCAGGCGGTGGAGGGCATCAGGGCGGCGCTGGTGTTCGGATTTGGGGCAAATAGGGGAGGGTGCTTGCTGGCGTCGAGGTGAGGGAGGGCGACTGGGGAAGGTGGGCCTGGGCAGAGGCGCTGCGGTGGTGGGGTGGAGGTGCGGTGGCGATTTGATCGAGGGGGGGGTCTGCGACGCAGTCAGGGAAGAGAAGGGGAGGAGGAAGAAGAAGGGAGGACGGCGCAGGGGGGGCTGCGACGGTGGTGGGCGGCAAGGGTTTCCCCCCTTTCCGTCGATCGCTTTTCCCTTTTTTTTTTCGTTTCGTTCGGTTTGATTTTGAAGGGGGGGGGGCAGATGAGTTATAGAGGGGAGAGAGAAAGTCTTACTTCTTTTTTTTTTTAATTATTTTATTTTAAACCAAAAAGCAACTTTTATTTTTGACCTCAAAACGAGGCCCACCGCCTGTCGTCCATAGCATATTGCCCCCATTCCGAACACAATGGGATATGTATCGTAAGCTGATTCGGTCGTTTCGATCAGTTTCCGTTGAATTTACATTTAAATCACTATATTGAATTTTTAACGTACATTTCAAATTACCGGGGTCACATACTAACTCTATAAATTGCAGAAAAATATTTTCTAGCTTCGTATTGACGATACGGTCCTAACAAAACTAGTTTCGTCGAATTCTGAGATCGTTGGGAAAATGGCCAATTTCCAGTCGATTAAAATCAACTGAAATGGTCAATCGCGTTTTCCTTTGCCACGCTCACATATTGATTCGAAAAATTATGAAATTTGGAATCTAGCAATAATTTAACATCACGGATCCAACAAAAGTGGTTTCGTCGAAATCCGAGGTCGTTTGCAAAATTCCCATTTTTAAGGGCCTGAATTCTATAGCGACTATTCAGAATTTTCAACTGGACATATCTTTTGATTCCCGCTATGAAATTTCGATTTTTCGGATTCGTTGGAAAGATATCATCAATTAGATCCTATTTTTGGTTTCACTAAAATCCGGATTGTTTTGCACCCGGTACATTCAATTGAAGTTTGAAATCGAATTATCGAACTACCGCGCCATTTTCAATTTTATTTATAATTATATATAATTATATATATTCTAACGACGACGTAGAGAATATATACGTTCTAATTATATACAAAATAAATTTCTCGCCGATATTATTTAAAATAATTCATCTTAAATGTTCAAAATTCGTTAAAATTGCCAAAATAAAAATTTTAAACTGGCTCAGATTTTCGGGTTGTTACACTGAAAGTGATGATAATCATATTGTGTAACATCTGTGGATGCTGGGAGACAGGTTGGAGGAATCCGACTGGATTCCTCAACAGTTATTTTATTGTTTTTCATATATTGTTATATGATGTGATATAAAATCTGTGGGCGATTATATGTGCTTGGACGATATTGAACATCGTGATTTGATATGATTGAATACCATAACATACCGGGATGTTGATAAGGGGATTTTCAAAGTGATATTGAAAATAGAATATTTATAAAATGGGATATTTATAAATAAGAGATATTTATAAAGTGGAATATTTATAAATAAGAAATGTTTATAAATTGGAATATTTATAAATAGGAGATATTCAAAAAGGAAATAATTTCAAACCATTTTCTTTTTGAATGGAAAGGCCTGTGTGGCGGGTTTGGGGATTTTCCCGATGCTCCCGTTACAAAGGAGGTTATGGCGAATTTTTCAGAGAATTTAAGGAGTTAGAATATTTCAAGAATAAATTTGAAAAGAAAATATTTGTAGACCTTTACAAATGAAATTGAAAAGGAGATATATTTGAAATCAAATATAGAAGGGATATATTTGAAATCAAATATAAAGGAAATATATTTGAAATCAAATATAAAGGAAATATATTTGAAAGCAAATATAAAAGGAAATATTTATTTAGGAAATAAATAAAGAGTTAAAAGAAATTATTTATTTAGGAAATAAATAAAGAGTAAAAAGGATTTATTAAATTAGGAAATAAATAAAAGATAAAGGAGATATTTATTTGTTAAATAAATAGGATTAAATCAAGGGATATTTATTTGTTGAATAAATAAAAATAAATCAAAAGGATATTTAGGAGATGAATAGAAATGGAAATCTATTTTAACAGATAAATAGAAAGGATTAATTTATGAATAACAGTTTATAAATTAAATAAATATTTATCATTCAATAAGTGAAATATATAAGTCTGAACTTATATAGATAAGAGATATTGGTTTTAACACCGATAGTATAAATAAAATGGATGCACAACACTTGTATAAGTGGAATAACATTATTTAAGAGAACATTTATAAAGTTGTGATGACCCAAAATCCCGTACAGACGGAGACAAGGGTTATCTTTGGAATATAACACAGAAACAGATAATAGTAGAACAGAATAATTAAATACACCAGATAATGAACAATAGAATATACTGGATAAAAGTAATCATCAGAGTTACACAGTATACAGGATCTTACTTAGTACAAATACAGTTCAGCTATACATAAATGTCTACAGCGGAAATAAACAAAATATGTACAATAGGAGCTGAACAGCATAAAAAGAGATAAATAATAGAATCCATCTTCAGCTCCAGCTATCCAGAAAGAACCAGCTAAACCTGAATACAAGGCTGCCCGTGAAGAAAAAGGGGCATCCGAGTTTGAAAGTGAAACAAACTACGAGTCAGTCATGGGACTGGTATGAGAAATCTACTCAACACATATATAATTTGGCTAATCACAGGACCACGCCACTTTCGTGGAACGGGTTTACTCCATTGGATTGCCAATGCTTTAAAACAAATCATTCTTTTAAACAACGCAATGCTTTTTATAAAAATGAAGCCATTATAAGACTCAGTTCCCATCACACAATGCAACGCAAGCCGGAGGATAGAGTTTTACCTTATAATGGCCAAAATATGATTGATACGACTAAAGCAAAAGCATTTGATATTATTACTAGTGTTTATATATTTCAAAAAAAAAAACAATTTGAATCATAACTATCAATCATAGACGGCATGGGTACCATATATCATGTCGCCATATATATATATATACAATCAAAACCGCACGATGTCGTATTTGGAAATTGGATTTCCGTCCTGAACCAAGGCAAAACATAGTCCTTACCGAATTCGAGACAATCTAGCCCATGTCTCCGGAACAGCCGCAACTGCCCTTGGAGCGACAGGGCTGGTCCACACGGAGTGGATTATAGTGCCTGAACAATACGTTTCTCCGCCCTTTGGGACGTAAACGAGCCAACGAATGACTCCATCGGACCCGGATCGTCCGATCAAACCGAGGCGCCTCGCAACAGCAACAACCACATAGGTGAAAAGTATATAAATGTCAGGGCTGGTAGGTCACTGACACCACCCTGGCTAGAAAGAAACGCATGCCCTCCCTGAGGTCCTTCTCTCATTTCTGGTTCATACCGGGGTGTGAGGCTCGCGATTTTACATTATACACAAAGCTACGCCACACCGGCGGTGCTTTGATCATCACCACAAGACTTTGCTTTTCAACAGAAGCCCTGATCACTGCATCTTAGCATGCCGCACAGGCAATTCATGCCATGCGACTGATGTCCATCGATATACAACCTCTGAGCTTGTGCGTCTCAGAGAAGGGCGTTAAGCAAAAGAATAAATTCTCCACCGCCAAACAGATGTATATTTAATAGAGATCAATCAACACAGAATAAAATCCAATGTCAGACACACAGTCCATTTACAAGTCCGTTCTGGGTCTGAACGAAACCAGAGGCACTAAATACCTCGCAAACCCATCGATCACCACGTACGTCTGGACGATCACCACTCATTATCCATATTTCGGGATGCCTCCCAATCAGGACCTCGGTTACCCATCCAAACGAGGCGAAGTTCTCCGGTCTTCGACCATCGTCTTCATCTTCGATTTGCTATCGTCGATTCAGTTATTCAGATTGGGAAAAACCCGGTCTTTCTGAGCAACTCGCATATATAATAAACAAGTGCAACACTAACATATACACGCATCATTTCAATTCATTAGTCACTAACCGTCCATCAGTAAGAGAACGATTTCCCAAATATTAACCCCGAAGGCCGAAACCAACATCAGATCAACACTCAGGAAACCATTCGACTTAGCCAACCTTCAGTTAATTTCTAAATCACATCCATATTTTTTATAATATTTTATAATGATTTATCACTATTTTTATTTATTTTACAATAGCCAATTTATTAAAAACGACACTTCGGGCCATAACGCGACTGTGGCGCTGTTTTTTTCAGATTTGATTTACACATATCTGAAAATCTAACCGTTGGATCTTCACAAAATTTACATCATTAGAAAGATCTTTTCGAAACGAATCCAACGGTTCCAGTTTCGGGAAAATCCGACGGTCGGGTCTCCCGGTACAATCGTTTGAAGTTTCGATTTCAAAATACGAACTGCAGCGTCGTTATTCGATTAAATATAATTATATTTTTATTTATATATATATATAAATATAATCGTTTCTGGCGCTGTTTTTCTTCAGATTTGAATTAAACATCCCAGACAATACAACCGTTGGATTTTTACAAGGTTGGTGCCGAACCCGACGGTTGCGGTTTCGGGAAAATCCAATGGTCGGATTTCCCGCACTAGTTGTTTGAAATCACGGTTTCAAAACACGAACTGCACGGCCATGTTTCGTTTTAATTTTATTTATATTTATATAATTATATAAATAAAGTTCATTCAAAAATTCCTATATCGTTTTCACTTCAAATATTTCACTAACGCCTTTAAATTTTGGAAAATTTCGCCATAACTTCCTTTGTACGGGAGGGGCTGGGAAAATTCCCAAATAGCCACACGGGCGTCTCATATCGAAAAGAAAAAGAAAAGGCCAAGCGGCTAGCCAACAGGCTCATAAAATCATCACCCAAACAAAACAGTAAATGTGTACCTATTTGTCGGGCACAAAATTTTATTCCTCTTCTCTAGCCCCTTTGCTATAACCTGTTCAATAAATATGCATGTACATATATACAGTTCTTATCACTTATCATTTTCCATTCAACTTCATATTTGATTCCATTTGGTTTAAAAACACCATTCATTCTAATGTTGCATGCATAGGCAAAATTCATATCATTAGCTAATTAATGAATATTTCGACTCATGCATATTTATTTGAACGAGTTGCTATTTTTAACACTTCACATTTCAACAATTCATGTATATAATAAAAATGTGATTTTTATTTTAAAACAATTCATTTCAAAACACTATTAGTTTATATGGTGTATATAAGTGATAAAAATAGGATTTTTATTGTAAAACAATTTATTTTAAAACGAGATTATTTCACATAGTCCATATAGTTGATAAAAGGTGATTTTTATTATGAAACCATTTATTTCAAAATGTGAATACTATTCAACACATGAATTTCAATTCAACGAATGAATATCGATTCAACACATGAATGTTTTCTATAGTTTCTATATATAGATAAAAATGTGATTTTTATATTTAAAACATGAAGACCATTCAACACATGAATTTCTAATCAACGAATGAATATTGATTCAGCACATGAAGGTTTTCTATTCGACGAATAAATATAGTTTCAGCAAATGAAAATAATTCAAACACATGAATATTATTCAAAATTTCGGCAGCATAACGGCAGGGTAGTTAAAACCGGGACCGTCCCTAGTACGGCTCCTCGCTCTACCTTAAAACCTCGCAGTTTTTGACAATGGGGATCATGCATCTAGTTCGCACGCAGGCGGCATGTATATATTTATTTCATTTCCACAAACTAATCCTATGTGGTTTCAACCAAATATTTCTCAACCACAAATGGGTATTTTTCAACCACAATCAATCAATATCAATCACAAACAATCCCAAACAACCATTCGCTATCAATCAATTTTCACACCAATCACAACCAATAAATATCGTCCATGGTTTGTGGACGAGGGGCGTATATATATATATTTATATATAGCAATTCACTTCTATTTCAACACATATATAATTTTTACAACGCATATACAACTTATACATCGAACGTACAACTTATAGAACGCTTATACATGAGGTGTACAGCGCTTATATAACTCATACATCGACTATATAATTTATACATCGTCGTTTTCCATATTGTTTATAAATTAGAAACCTCACATTGGGTTCCACTCCACAAAAAAAATAGCAGAAGGCTCAGAAAAATATGCGGTCTCTTCTAGAATGTAGAAGACGTCCACACGGTCACGATGTTTCCTGTTTCATCGAATTTCGTTAACGAACGAAAAAGATATGATTTTTCGAAGTTTGCAACGGTTTAAAGGTGTTAAAACAGTTGATAATCAAACAAGCCGTATACCTGTTCAAAACTAGGTTTAGGGTTTTCGGCGAATCCTGGAAGCGAGAAGGCGATCGGGCTGTGCCACACGGAAGAGCTTCGAGAGGCGCTCCAGGGGGTGGTGGTCACAGCCTGTTCGGTGGTCAGAGGAGAGAGATCGACGTCAGTGAAGGTGCTGACTTCGCGGGGCTCGTTCTCGCAGGTGGCGCGATGGGAGGTGGTGGGACTTTGTCGGATTTGAAGAGGAGGGAAGGGGCTTTCGAACGTGGGTGGTGGCGAAGCCTGGCGTGGACGGTGGTGGCCGAAATCGGAGGGGGAAGCTTCGATCCACTTCCGTCGTATATCGCTTCAGCGGGGAGAGAGAAACGATATTTTTTTTTCTATAAAGAAATTTTCCTATTGGCCAAGGTTATATTAAATTCAAAAATTGGGGTTTTCTTAGACGAACTCGAAATCAAACCCAACGACTACCATCCCTAGCGTTTTACCCCCATTCCGAACACAATGGAATATGTTTCGTAGGCCCATTCGACTGTTTCAGTCAGTTTTCCTTCAAATTACAATATAAACATTTAATATTTGATTTAAACGTACATTTCAATTTGCCAGGGCCACAAACTGACTCGAAAAATTCCAGAAAAATTAATCTAGCTATGTTTTGACGATACGGTCCCAACAAAACTAGTTTCGTCGAATTCTGAGACCGTTTGCAAAAAGGCCCATTTCTGGTCGATCCAATTTAACTCTAATTGACCAAAACACATTTTCCTTTGCCATGCTCACATACTAGCTTCAAAAATTATGAAATTTGAAACCTAGCAATAACTTCACATCTCGGATCCAACAAAAGTGGTTTCGTCGAATTCCGAGGTCGTATGCAAAATGGCCAATTTCACGGGCTATATAAATTCCATAACGACCTTTCTGAAAATTCATTCGGCCATAACTTTTGCTTTCCGCTATGAAAATTCGATTTTTTAGATTCGTTAGAAAGGTATTCACTAACAGATTTAAATTTTTTTGTTTTCACTAAAATCCGTTTTGTTTTGCACCTGGTACAGTCCGACAAAGTTTGAATTCCATTTTTGAAACTACAGCGCCTTTTCAGGCCTTGTTTATAATTATAATTAATTATATTCATTTTCAATTGTCGATTCAAACTCACTTTCCATTGCCATTATTTAAAATATTTATTTTAAATATTTAAAATCCATTATTTTAGCCAATTTAAAAATTTTAAATTGGTTCAGATTTTCTGGGTCGTTACAAAAGTGCAGAACCGTTACGAAAAGTAAATCTTTATAAATAAATAAACGTTATCAAATAGAAGTTATTCGAATAAAGGAAATCGATTAGAGTTAGAAATAATCGATTAGAGTTGGAATTAACCAGTTAGAGTTTACCAATTAGGTTAAACCATTAGAATTAACCAGTTAGGTTAAACCATTAGAGTTAACCCGTTAGGGTTATCGAGTTAGAAGTAATCAGTTAAATTTAATCAGTAGAGTTAATCGAATCGAAAATATTCGAGATGAGTTAATCGATTATTAGTAAATCGAAGGAGTTAATCGAATAGTAGATATTCGAAGTGAGATAATCGAATCAGAGATATTCGAAGTGAGTTGATCGAATCTAGTTATTCGAAAGGAGTTATCAAATCTAGTTATTTGAAAGAGTTAATCGAATATAGTTTATTCGAGTAGAGTTAGAGTTATCCAAATGGAGTTAATCGAGTAGAGCTATCGAATATCACTTATTCGAAGTAGAGTTATCGAATATAGTGTATTCGAGAGAAGAGTAATCGAATATTGGTTATTCGAAGTGAGTTAATCGAATATTGGTTATTCGAAGTGAGTTAATCGAATTTAGTTATTTGAAAAGGGGAGTTATCAATTTGAATAGAGTTAAAGGAGTTATCGAATTTAGTTATTCGAAAAGGAGTTATCGATTAGTTAAATCGAAAGGAGTTATCGAATTTAGTTATTCGAAAAGGAGTTATCGATTTGTTAAATCAAAAGGGAAGATTATCGAATATCGTTTATTCGAGAGGAGATTTTTTAATGTAGTTTATTCGAAGGAGTTATCAATTATTAGTTAATCGAAGTGAGTTATAGAATATTAGTTAAATCGAAGGAGTTATCGAATATAGTTTATTTGATGGAGTTAATCGATTAGAGTTAAATCAAAGGAGTTAATCGAATATAGTTTATTCGAATAGAGTAAAGGAGTTAATCGAATATAGTTTATTCGAATAGAGTTAGAGGAGTTATCGAATATAGTTTATTCGACAGGAGTTAAGTGAATAGTTAGGTTAAACTAAGTGAATTAGTTAAGTGAATTGGTTAAGTTAACCAAAGTGAATTAGTCGAGTTAATCAAAGTGATTAGTTTAGTTAATCGAGATAAGTAAATCAAGTTAGGTTAATCGAGTTGAATTAGTCAGTCGAGTTAATAAATTGAGTTAGTCAAACCAAGTAAAACCAGTTAGAGTTAATTAATTAAGGTGGACCAGTTAGAGTTGATCGGTTAGAATTAACCAGTTAGAGTTAATCAATCAGAGTTAATCAAATAGAGTTAAGTAAAATTAGAACTGACTAGAGATTAGTAAATTGAATGGGTTTTCTAAGTGTCTATCTGATGTTGGTTTCGGCCTTCGGGATTTATACTTAGGGAATTGTTCTCATACTAGTTCACAGTCAGGGACTGATAGTTGGGGAAGAGTAGTGATTTGTAAATAAGCAGATGGAAATGTTTTCCAGTGTTAATAACATATATTTTCTAAACATAGAAAATAAGGGAATATATATATATATATATAGATATATATATATATGAATGATGATTGATCGATATAATTTCCATCTGGAAATAATATCGTTGTTTGCACACTTGTTTTTCTTTGATAGTTAACTCACAGACTATCGAAGTTTTGACCATTTTAACGTTGTTAATATGGAGAGACCGGTTGGATTATTATCCAAAGAACCACTTTGTATTGGCATAAGTGTTGCGAATCATATATGCCAAAGAAAATAGAAGACGGAGTAAAGTGCAAGGGCTGTTGTATAAGTCTTAGATAACAGTGACTAAGATGGATATACTGAATAGTGCGTTCGGTTTGTCCAGTCCCAGGACAACTTGTATGGACGAAGGTCTGACAGAGTATGTCCAATGGATCGCATAAGTTGATCTGTTCAAACGTATTCACGTTTGGTGGCGGAGGAATTCGTTTCTCTTAGCTGTATACCCGTGTTATTTTTGGATAAGTCAATTTGTGATTCGGCGGGTATGACGATGTGACATTCTAAGTGAATAAGGATGACTTGTATGAATGAATGTCTGACAGAGTATTTCCAGAAAGGTCACGTACCTTGATTTCTTCAACCGTACCAAGAGTGGAAGCGGAGAAGGAAACTTCTTTTAGCTAACACGTAATGTATTGTTGTATACGTCAATTAGTGATTTTCGATGGATCTGACGATGTGACATTTGAAGTGAATCTGATGTGATGATAACGCGTAACTTCTAGCCTCATCATCCGGTAAATGACAGAAATCGGGCAGGCAGCATGGCTAAGTTGGTCGCACCGAAGTAGGGTGTATAATCACCTATCTAGAGAATATTCGTTTGTTTCTTAAATCTATCAATGTTGTCCCATATATATACGGGAACGGTTGCTGATCCCAACCGTTGGTGATGTACATTCGATACACTCAAGCGAAATGAGTGGTCGGTCATGTGTGGCTGAGTTGCAAGATGTTCTTGTTGAACTCCAGTGTATCGTTCCTAGAGTACACTGATCGGAAGGTGGTTCCATACCTTGTCATAGTTGGAAATCCATTACCCAATACGTGCTTGCGATTTTGATTGTATACTATATATGTAGAACGTGAGATGAAAGCGTTTCTGCTAGTTGATATCTATTTGTACATAGACATTATTATAATATCAAAAGGTTTTTGATATAAAGATATTTTGGATTCTCATAAGGGAAAACCCCGTTCCGTTCTGCGACGTGGTCTTATGAGATATCGTTTACTTGTTCATACACCTGTTTAAACTGTTTTACTCATACCAGTCCCATGACTGACCCAGAGTTTACTTGTTGTTTTCCCTAAACTCTTGGGTGCCTAATTTTGTACGGGCAGTCAAGTAGTCGGGATTTTACAGATACCCTTGGAGAGCTTGGAGCAGGAGGCTTCAGGATTCTATAGCTATTATTATTGCCGCTGTTGTTGTATGTGTTGTACTCTGATAAGTGCTATTGTATATATAACTGTTTGTATTTCAAAAGTTATGTTATATTTTATTCGTTCCGCTGTGAGATTCGTTTTACTCTGATGATGATGTTCTTCTTCTTCTTCTATTCTATAAGTTCTATCTTATCTTTCCTCACCCTCTAATTTCTTTCATTAATTACCGGGATTTTTCGATGTTTTGGTTATCGACATCGAGCTTATGTCGATAACCAAAGTCGCCGAAAATCCGGGTCGTTACAGTTGGTATCAGAGCTTAAGTTAAGAATTACTTGGCTCTGTGGCGTGACTCGGTAGAGATAGGGTTAGTAATACCCTAGATTCAGTTGAGTGTATATGTACGAGTGCGTATTTGATATAAAAAATGGTTTTATATTATGGAGATTCATTGGCTGAGTTGTTTATGAGTTCTGGTCGATCAGTTTGATCCACTGTATCGGTAGGAGTAAATAAATACTTGAATACGATGAACCGACACAGTATGAATATGTAATATATTATCATATATTAGATATATTGGTTGTTATTATAATCGAGCAAGATTACAAATATAATGGTTATGTAAATAATCAATCAGAATCATATAAGTAAAGTATATGAAATAAGATGAATTAAATATGAATTTAAATCAGATTTGGAATTAAAATAAGGAAATTTTAAGTTCCTGGGAGATTTTGAAATGTTTTCAAAATGGAAGTATTTAGTAATGGTTTTGAAAATGATATAGTATTGAAATCACTTGGGTCGCTGGAAAATAATTCCGATGATGACTGCGCAGTATCATCGGTGCGATTTTCGAGTTCTAAGTGGTGGATTACTACCAGAGATTTTGATTTGAATTGTTTTGAGAAAACAGGTTGTTTAGAAATTCAAAGGTTTTGAATTGGTATTATGATTTCAAATTTGATTTGAAATAAAACCCAGAATTTTAGTTCTAGAAATTAAAATTTAACTTGTAAAGTTAATTCGAATGGGATGGTAAAAGTAAAAAATAAACCAGAATTTAACTTGAGATGATAGGTTAAGAAAAACTGAAGTGATTAGAGAATAATCTGGATTTGGATTTGAAATGATAAGTTGAGAGATTGGAATTTGAAACTCGAATTTGAAATTGAATTCGGCTTGAATAAGCGAATAGTTGTGTTAAGAATAAATTGGTTGGAGTTGATTGGGATGGCATTGGTATATGCCGAGTTGATAACAGATGGTAGGGATATAATGATATGCCCCACAAAAAGGTACAAGTTTATATTTTATATGTGTTTGGAATTTATGAGCCGAATTGGCAAGCCGCTTGGCTGTTTGATTTTCTTTTGGGTTGGAGAAGGCCCAGAGAGGCGAGTTGGAGTTTGAGCTATTGACCAGTACAAAGGAGGTGCTGGCGAAATTTTCCGAAAATTTAAAGTGTTAGAAAATTTTCAGAATTCTTGAAAATTTTAGTTGGTCGAAATGAATAAATATTTTAATCGATATTAATTGGTTCAGTTGAAATCAGAAATAAGGAGTAAACAAATCTTAGGAATTCCAATATATAGGGTCGTCCTCTAACTTAGCAATTTCGAGGACGAAATTATTTTAAGTGGGGAAGAATGTAATGACCCGCACTGTCAGAGGTGTTATAATTAATTTATTTAATTATATAAATGGTGATTTAGGGAATTAAATCGTCGTTAATTAATTATAGTGAATATTTAATTAAATTAAATAATAGAATAATATATTTAATTCAGAAATAATCAAAAATATTGGAAATCACAATATTTTGTGAACGGGGTCATCCCTTAGATTTGATTCAGCTTAGAGTTGAATTATATTGACGAATATATTCAATCGACGACAGTTTGAACGTAGAATTATAGTATAATTAAAATCGAGCTTGAAATGGCGCTGTAGTTCGCGATTTGGCGATTTGAACTTCAACTGAATGTACAGGATTCGTTTTAAGCCGGATTTCTGTGAAACAAGAAACGCGTGGAGCTGGTGGAGTATATCTTTCTAGTGGAAGAGAAAAATCGGGATTTCGTCGTGTAGATTTTGATGTACGTCCAAATCAAATTTCAGAAAAGTCGCTGTAGAATTCCTTTATAATTCGAAACGCTTTATATACGTTATAAAAGGGTTTTCGATATAAATTGAATATCGAGATAAATCTAAAATCTGAAATATCAAACTGTAAATTCTGATATGATATTCTGGAGTTGTACGATATCATATGTGAAGATATACGATAATATAAATTTATTGATGTTTAATTTAATTATATTTATATATTTAAATGGGTAATCCAGAGCATTAAAAATAGCCGGTTTTGCAAATGAAGTCGGAATTCGACGAAACCAGTTTTGTTGGATCCGCAATATCAAATATTTGTTAGATTTCCAGTTTCGGGATTTTTAGAGTCACTGTGTGGCCGTACGGATTTTTAGAGTGAAAAACAGTCAGTATTTCGACAGTTAAAAATACGCTGTGTGAGCATACGAAGTCGGAATTCGACGAAACCAGTTTCGTTGGGACCGTAATATCGAACTCTAGCTACCTGTCCAGTTTCATGATTTTTGAGTATAACTTGTGGCCATAGGAATTTTTAAAGGGCAATCATAAGCAACACTTCATTTTATATGGATTAAATAATCAATCTAAAATATCCTAACTAATTTATTGGCCAAAACAAAGGCCACCTGCCTCTCTCCCTCACCACACACTCAAATGATAAAACGCAGAACAACATTCTCATTCACCACAAACACAAATGCAAGAAAGAAAATCCAAAGTAAAATCCAAAATAAATCCTAAAATCCCAAAGAGTATTTGTTTTAGTTCCTCTTGCAATTGCTTTCGCCTCGGTACCCCTTGTTTATGGCTCGACACAAAGATTTTGCTCGCTGGAACGCAGACAGTGGTGCTTAGGGTTCTAGTTCTTGAGAAATGGAAGCTCAAATTCAAGGATTCGAGTTGAGTTTGGTGATGAGGGGCCAAAACCGCACTAGTATACACCGTCTGAGGTGGTTCGGTGGTACCTTGCCACTTGCGATTCGCTGAAGCCGTGATGGGTGATGAGCGCTGGCACACAGAAACTTGGTGAAGGCATCATGCTGGAGTTCTGGGTGTCGGAATTGTGAAGAGGGGGACGGGAAGGCCAACCGTGGTGACAGTTTTGGTGTTCGTGGGGGATTTGGGGTAGATCGATAAAGGGTTGGCGGCTTGAAGTTTTTCCGTGTTCTAATGTTTGAGGAGTCGTGTTCGAATTTAATTTAGGAAGGAGAAGGTCCATTTTTTTATCACGTGAGCAGGTGGGGGAGGTGGCATTGTGCGGGCCTGGTAACTTAGTTCGGTAATGGGCTTGAGGTAAAGGGCAAGGCCCAATTGGAAGTAAAAATCCGAGTTTTTATTTTAATTAAATTTATACGAACTTTGTAATAGCATAACTCCTTCATACGATATCAGATTGATGAACCGTAAGTTGCGTTGGGATCGTATGGACGGGAGCAACACAATGGAACTGACCGCGAGTCAATTGAAGCTAGTTACAATTTATGGCGAAATAAATTGTCCAACTGAGTCAAATAACGCAAACCGATTATTTAACGGTTAACGCGCCAAAGTGAGTTAAACTCACCAACTTTGAACAGTTATATTTTTATAAGGTATTTTTTTTAGAACTGTTAATCATCTGTTAATTGTTGTGTGTTGGTTGATTGATTGGACTGCTAGTCAGTTAGTGAATATTTTATATATATATATATAAATATATATATAAATCGTTAAATAGTTATATATTGGTTCTGCTATCAGAATAATTTATATTGAACTGAAAGTGATGATAATCATATTGTGTAACATCTGTGGATGTAGGGAGACAGGTTGGAGGAATCCGACTGGATTCCTCAACAGTTATTTTATTGTTTTTCATATATTGTTATATGATGTGATATAAAATCTATGGGCGATTATATGTGCTTGGACGATATTGAACATCGTGATTTGATATGATTGAATACCATAACATACCGGGATGTTGATAAGGGGATTTTCAAAGTGATATTGAAAATAGAATATTTATAAAATGGGATATTTATAAATAAGAGATATTTATAAAGTGGAATATTTATAAACAAGAAATGTTTATAAATTGGAATATTTATAAATAGGAGATATTCAAAAAGGAAATAATTTCAAACCATTTTCTTTTTGAATGGAAAGGCCTGTGTGGCGGGTTTGGGGATTTTCCCGATACTCCCGTTACAAAGGAGGTTATGGTGAATTTTTCAGAGAATTTAAGGAGTTAGAATATTTCAAGAATAAATTTGAAAAGAAAATATTTGTAAACCTTTACAAATGAAATTGAAAAGGAGATATATTTGAAATCAAATATAGAAGGGATATATTTGAAATCAAATATAAAGGAAATATATTTGAAATCAAATATAAAGGAAATATATTTGAAAGCAAATATAAAAGGAATTATTTATTTAGGAAATAAATAAAGAGTTAAAAGAAATTATTTATTTAGGAAATAAATAAAGAGTAAAAAGGATTTATTAAATTAGGAAATAAAAAAAGATAAAGGAGATGTTTATTTGTTAAATAAATAGGATTAAATCAAGGGATATTTATTTGATGAATAAATAGAACTAAATCAAAAGGATATTTAGAAGATGAATAGAAATGGAAATCTGTTTTAACAGATAAATAGAAAGGATTAATTTATGAATAACAGTTTATAAATTAAATAAATATTTATCATTCGATAAATGAAATATATAAGTCTGAACTTATATAGATAAGAGATATTGGTTTTAACACCGATAGTATAAATAAAATGGATGCACAACACTTGTATAAGTGGAATAACATTATTTAAGAGAACATTTATAAAGTGCAGAACCGTTACGAAAAGTAAATCTTTATAAATAAATAAACGTTATCAAATAGGAGTTATTCAAATAAAGGAAATCGATTAGAGTTAGAAATAATCGATTAGAGTTGGAATTAACCAGTTAGAGTTTACCAGTTAGGTTAAACCATTAGAATTAACCAGTTAGGTTAAACCATTAGAGTTGACCCGTTAGGGTTATCGAGTTAGAAGTAATCAGTTAAATTTAATCAGTAGAGTTAACCGAATCGGAAATATTCGAGATGAGTTAATCGATTATTAGTAAATCGAAGGAGTTAATCGAATAGTAGATATTCGAAGTGAGATAATCGAATCAGAGATGTTCGAAGTGAGTTGATCGAATCTAGTTATTCGAAAGGAGTTATCAAATCTAGTTATTTGAAAGAGTTAATCGAATATAGTTTATTCGAGTAGAGTTAGAGTTATCCAAATGGAGTTAATCGAGTAGAGTTATCGAATATCACTTATTCGAAGTAGAGTTATTGAATATAGTGTATTCGAGAGAAGAGTAATCGAATATTGGTTATTCGAAGTGAGTTAATCGAATTTAGTTATTCGAAAAGGGGAGTTATCAATTTGAATAGAGTTAAAGGAGTTATCGAATTTAGTTATTCGAAAAGGAGTTATCGATTAGTTAAATCGAAAGGAGTTATCGAATTTAGTTATTCGAAAAGGAGTTATCGATTTGTTAAATCAAAAGGGAAGATTATCGAATATCGTTTATTCGAGAGGAGATTTTTGAATGTAGTTTATTCGAAGGAGTTATCGATTATTAGTTAATCGAAGTGAGTTATAGAATATTAGTTAAATCGAAGGAGTTATCGAATATAGTTTATTCGATGGAGTTAATCGATTATAGTTAATCAAAGGAGTTAATCGAATATAGTTTATTTGAATAGAGTAAAGGAGTTAATCGAATATAGTTTATTCGAATAGAGTTAGAGGAGTTATCGAATATAGTTTATTCGACAGGAGTTAAGTGAATAGTTAGGTTAAACTAAGTGAATTAGTTAAGTGAATTGGTTAAGTTAACCAAAGTGAATTAGTCGAGTTAATCAAAGTGATTAGTTCAGTTAATCAAGATAAGTAAATCAAGTTAGGTTAATCGAGTTGAATTAGTCAGTCGAGTTAATAAATTGAGTTAGTCAAACCAAGTAAAACCAGTTAGAGTTAATTAATTAAGGTGGACCAGTTAGAGTTGATCGGTTAGAATTAACCAGTTAGAGTTAATCAATCAGAGTTAATCAAATAGAGTTAAGTAAAATTAGAACTGACTAGAGATTAGTAAATTGAATGGGTTTTCTAAGTGTCTATCTGATGTTGGTTTCGGCCTTCGGGATTTATACTTAGGGAATTGTTCTCATACTAGTTCACAGTCAGGGACTGATAGTTGGGGAAGAGTAGTGATTTGTAAATAAGCAGATGGAAATGTTTTCCAGTGTTAATAACATATATTTTCTAAACATAGAAAATAAGGGAATATATATATATAGATATATATATGAATGATGATTGATCGATATAATTTCCATCTGGAAATAATATCGTTGTTTGCACACTTGTTTTTCTTTGATAGTTAACTCACAGACTATCGAAGTTTTGACCATTTTAACGTTGTTAATATGGAGAGACCGGTTGGATTATTATCCAAAGAACCACTTTGTATTGGCATAAGCGTTGCGAATCATATATGCCAAAGAAAATAAAGGACGAAGTAAAGTGCAAGGGCTGTTGTATAAGTCTTAGATAACAGTGACTAAGATGGATATACTGAATAGTGCCTTCGGTTTGTCCAGTCCCAGGACAACTTGTATGGACGAAGGTCTGACAGAGTATATCCAATGGATCGCGTAAGTTGATCTGTTCAAACGTATTCACGTTTGGTGGCGGAGGAATTCGTTTCTCTTAGCTGTATACCCGTGTTATTTTTGGATAAGTCAATTTGTGATTTGGCGGGTATGACGATGTGACATTCTAAGTGAATAAGGATGACTTGTATGAATGAATGTCTGACAGAGTATTTCCAGAAAGGTCACGTACCTTGATTTCTTCAACCGTACCAAGAGTGGAAGCGGAGAAGGAAACTTCTTTTAGCTAACACGTAATGTATTGTTGTATACGTCAATTAGTGATTTTCGATGGATCTGACGATGTGACATTTGAAGTGAATCTGATGTGATGATAACGCGTAACTTCTAGCCTCATCATCCGGTAAATGACAGAAATCGGGCAGGCAGCATGGCTAAGTCGGTCGCACCGAAGTAGGGTGTATAATCACCTATTTAGAGAATATTCATTTGTTTCTTAAATCTATCAATGTTGTCCCATATATATACGGGAACGGTTGCTGATCCCAACCGTTGGTGATGTACATTCGATACACTCAAGCGAAATGAGTGGTCGGTCATGTGTGGCTGAGTTGCAAGATGTTCTTGTTGAACTCCAGTGTATCGTTCGTAGAGTACACTGATCGGAAGGTGGTTCCATACCTTGTCATAGTTGGAAATCCATTACCCAATACGTGCTTGCGATTTTGATTGTATACTATATATGTAGAACGTGAGATGAAAGCGTTTCTGCTAGTTGATATCTATTTGTACATAGACATTATTATAATATCAAAAGGTTTTTGATATAAAGATATTTTGGATTCTCATAAGGGAAAAACCCGTTCCGTTCTACGGCGTGGTCTTATGAGATATCGTTTACTTGTTCATACACCTGTTTAAACTGTTTTACTCATACCAGTCTCATGACTGACCCGGAGTTTACTTGTTGTTTTCCCTAAACTCTTGGGTGCCTAATTTTGTACGGGCAATCAAGTAGTCGGGATTTTACAGATACACTTGGAGAGCTTGGAGCAGGAGGCTTCAGGATTCTATAGCTATTATTATTGTCGCTGTTGTTGTAAGTGTTGTACTCTAATAAGTGCTATTGTATATATAACTGTTTGTATTTCAAAAGTTATGTTATATTTTATTCGTTCCGCTGTGAGATTCGTGTTACTCTGATGATGATGTTCTTCTTCTTCTTCTATTCTATAAGTTCTATCTTATCTTTCCTCACCCTCTAATTTCTTTCATTAATTACCGGGATTTTTTGATGTTTTGGTTATCGACATCGAGCTTATGTCGATAACCAAAGTCGCCGAAAATCCGGGTCGTTACACATGTTGTTTTAAATATAACTCCAATAGTTTATTTAACATCCAAGCACTTAGACTAATGTTAACGATATGTGTAATGACCCGAAAATTCCCGCCTTTCGAATCAACTATAAGCCACCCAAGTCCGACCCAAAACAGCAGAAACCCTCAGAATATTAACTTTGGGCATACAACACATTATCATAGAAGCAAAAGAACTTCTCATTAACATCATTACAATGTTACATCGGAGTACAGAATATATCAGAGTACATCGCAAATATTAGAAAATAACAAATACAGTACAATACACAGCAAAAACATAAATAAATTCAGCAGAAGACAATCAAATGCTCTGGACACAGCCCTAGCTTCAATTCAGAATCATGCTCAAGAAAAATATCTACCAACAAAACTACCCGGCTACCCGTGTGGAAATAAGAGCACCCGAGTTTGCAAGGGAAAAACAAAATACAAGTCAGTCATGGGACTGGTATGAGAACTCAAGTCGGTTATAATTCATTTTAAACTTAGGTGATTCATAAGACCAAGCCGTATAACACGGAACGAGTTTTTCCCATATGAATACTGAGTCATAATAACACAAAACCAAATAATTTTATATTCACTTTTAGATTTATAAAACCTAATTTTATTTACATAACCATTCTTTTGAAAATACTTAAAATACCCATTTTTTTTCAAATCGTTGAAATACTAGATATTTCTTTCATATCAAATCATACTTTACTTCCGGATTCCAAAACAAATCACTTTGGAAATCTCAGATATCTATCATACAACATATCAAAACATATGCAACCAGATCGCGAGGTTTCTCTCGATAACAAGGCAACTAGGTCCAAGCCTTCTCATCTCATCAATAATTCTAGTGTATGTCCCTCTCGCAAGAGGAGTCCCACACGGTATGGCCCTCTGGCGAAGAGATACGCATACCCGTATGCCTAGGTTTTTAGTCATGGATTACCTAAATTGTAACGACCCAGATTTTTCTGGTCAATTTATTTTGAATATTTAATATTATTTTAAATATAGAGCTGATAATATAAATCGATTTTTCATATTGAGTTATAGATCTAATTACCGTAATACGGGATATATTGAATTCGACGTTAGAATTGAATCAAAACAGTTCAGATAATAAATATAAATTTTATGTGAATGTAATCGATAATGGTAATGATATATTATCGAGAAATTTATTTGTTTATAAATTTAAATAATTTAATATCTTTATAAAATAATTATTCTATATACGTTTAAATTAAATATAAAATATATTCGGTTAGTTCAGAACAGTGTTAAACTGTTGAAGTAACAATGGTTGCGTTAGGATAGCGGTTCAGGATTTTAATTTAAAGAACCACAAGATATTTAGCTTTTTAATCAAAACAAAAACAAAAATAAAAATACATCAGCCACCCTATACTCTGAATGAAGCCGACCTAAAACTAAAATCACGCAGACTTATCCCCTCGAGCTGACAAAGCTGTCCCTCTCCTTCAATATCTAAGACGGCATGGATTAATGGCTCCAGTACAAATTGTTCCCCCTTGTTCACTTATAAATATCGCAACTTCCCTCTTGCTTTTTATTTTCTTCTGAAAATCGAAAGAAATATATCAGAGCTTCGGAATCAAAACTCCACCAATAAAGATGGCCGCTGCCCTCACATTCAAATCACAACTCGATTCATCGCGAGCTGATACTCGAAGCTTCAGGGAGAATGACGCGAGGAGTTGGCCAAGGACAGGGCGACGAATGGAGCCTGGTGCGACAGCGGATCTCGATCCGAAATCAATACAAACGATTTAGGGTTCGAGCTTCTTAAATGGGGACTGACCGCATGATTTTGAAATTACTATAAGGGATGGCGTTAGGTTCCTGAAGGGGTTTCGAGCGAGGGAGTAACGCGATGGTCTGGTGAATGGGCTGGAGAAATGGTGCTCGTGTGTGGTTCGAAGGGTTCGGCGTTGAAGGGGTGCGAGATGGAGAAGGAGGGATGCGATGAAAAAGGGGGTGGACAGGATCGAATTATGGAGGTCGACAGGTGGTTCCTGTTGTTCCTATGGCTGTAGGAATAGAGGAAGGGAATGAAGTCGCTTATGAAGTGCTCGACAAAATGCTAAAATGGGAAAAAAATCGCAGTTTTGAGCTGATATAATTGTGGAAATGCTCAGAATTTACTCCATGAATTTGATCGAGTATTCGAAAAGCAGCAAGGTATATGTTTTTACCGAATTTAAATTTGTAGAATAATTAAATTATTTAGGCTAAGTTAATTTAAATAAATAAATGTTAATCGGTAAATTAAAATAAATAATGATAGGTACAAAGCTAATTTATTCAAGGCAATGCATATCAAAGATGATTTGTAGATTAAGGAAGAAAGAGTTTGGAAGTTAGGTATAAAATGTGAATGCAAGTCGGGTTGGAATCATAGCGGGAAAATGGGTTTGGATTTTCCCAGAGTCAGATGGAATTTAAATCATACGTCTTCGATTCACTCCGGCAAATTAATATCTCGGTGAGTAAATCTCACTCACCTTTAAAATTATTTTTATTTCATTAAAAATAATTGTCTGTTGCTTGTGTGAATGCTTTCTGCTTATTTTATATATATATTAGTTATTTAGGCTATATATATGTATATTGGGTTGATTGATTGGTTGGATTCCCGCAGTCTCATTAGCGGATGCCCGCAGTTTCATAGCGGATGATTACCCTATACGCCCCACGCTATGATTAGTGGATGACCTTCTATACCGCGATATTCTGCCACGAAGCAGAATTGGTATTATTTATGTGCTAACATCTGTGGATGCAGGAAAACAGGTTGGAGGAATCCAACTGGATTCCTCAAAAATATATTATCTGTTTGTTTATTTGTTTGCATATATATTGTTATATATGATGTGTTAGAAAAATAAACAATTGGTTGCTTTGTGTATTTTATCACTGGGCTTAAGTAATGATATTTAAAAATATCGTAGAAAGGACATTGGAGATTTAAAAAGGGAAATTCTATTTTTAAATAGAATTTGAATTTTAAATAGAATAAAAATATAAACTTGTTTTTGAAAAATAAAACAAGTAGTTTCTTTTTAAACGAAGTTATAAACAGTTCTTTTATAACGAAGTTATAAATGAAGGGAAAAGGATTATCATTCGATAATTCAGAAATAGAAATACAAGCGTGAAATTGGAATTTGAAATGAAATTTCAAAATAGGATTTGAAATGGAATTTTTAAATATATAACTCAAATGAAATTTGAGTATAACAATTGAATTTTAAAAGGAGTTTAAATGTTTGAATTTTAAAAGGAGATTGAATATTAGAAATTCAATTAGAGATTTCAATGTAAAATTTCAAAATAGAATTTGAAATATAGAATTTCAAGGAGAATTCAAATATGAAATGTGAATAGAGATTTGAATGGAATTTAAATATGAAATTTGAATAGAGAGTTGAAATAGAAATTCGAGTATTGAATTTGATCATGGAATTGAATACAGAAGTTCAAGTAGAAATTCGAATATGAGATTTCAAAATAGAATTTGAAATAAACTTTGAAAATAGGATTTCAAAGTAGAATGGGAAATGGAATTTCAAAAATAGGATTTCAAATAGAAAATCCAAATGGTTTTGAAAATGGGATTTGAATTCAAGGGAATTCAAATGGCTTTGGGTGAAGAAATTCAAATGGCGTTGAAAATAAGTTTGAATATTAGAATTCAAATGGGATTGGAATAAAGGAAATTCAAAAATGGGATTTCAAATAAAAAGAAGAATGTAATTTGAAATTTTGGGAATTTCAAATAAGAGAAATGGAATCTGAAACATTTAGAATTTCAAATAGAAATTTAAATGGTGTTTGGATATTTGAATTCAAGTATGAATTTCAAGTATGAATTTGAAATGGAATTTCAAGTATGAATTTCAAATATAGAAATTCAAAAGAAATTGAATTAAAGTGAAAATTAAATAAAGGATTTGAAATAGAATTCGAATGAATGATTTGAAATGGAATTCGAATAAAGGATTTCAAATGGGATTTGAATACAGGATTTAAAACTATGGAATTTGAAATGTAAAGATTCAAATGGAATTTGGAATATATATCTATGTATATATATTAGAATAGAGTTGAATTTATATAAACGAAGTTTAAAAGTTTATATTTATAAATATAATTAAAATGAACTCGCCGCAGCGCTGCAGTTCGTAAAATAGCGATTCGAACTTCAATCGAGTATACAGGACTCAATTGAAGTCGGAATTCTTCGAAACAAGAAACGTCCGGACCGATTTGATAATAGTTTTCTGATAGAAGAGAAAAATCTGAATTTCGTCGTATAGATTTTGAGTTATGTAAAAATCAAATTTTTAGAAAAGCAGCGCCATAAACCATTATAAACCATAATGGATTTTATATATAAATATTGGGATTTTTAAGCAAATAAAAATCCGGATTTCCATTTAAAAATCTAGACTTGAGTTAGAAAATTAATGTGAACTCAAGTGAAGTAAAGAAGATGATTTTTGAAACAATAATCCTATTTTTGATTATTGAATAGAATTAACTAAATCAAAGGAGAATTAGTTAATCGAGTTTGAACTAAAGTCGAACTTTGAAAAGTGAAATTTGGAATTGTAAATATATATTCAAAATCGAATATAGAACTTAAAATTGAAATTTGAATTCAATTGATTGATAAGTAAGTGGAAGTATATTCGAAACGTGTTATATTCAAATATACAAGCGAGATAGGCAGAGAGTTAGTTAAAGAATTACTTTAAGGAATTGAGTCAAACGAGTATATGAAGTTGAAATAAATGGGACAGGCATAGACATACAGGAGACAGGTATGGGACAAGGATAATGCAGATTTTAAAATAATGTGCTCGACAAAAAGGTACATGTTTAAATTCATATATGGGTTTTATGCGCCGTATCGGCAAGCCGCTTGGCTTTTCCTTTTTCTTTTTGAGATTGGAAGATACCGGGATGCTATTTGAAATTTCCCGATGCTCCCGATACAGGGGAGGTTATGGCGAATTTTTCCGAGAATTTAAGGAGTTAGAATATTTTTAAGAAATTGACAATTAGAAATCTATATATCGATATATATAGAATTCGATAAGGAAATGAAATCAACAATAGCGTAAAGGGCCAATATGGTTATTGAAAATATTTGGTTAACAAATATTGATAGAGGAAATAGAGAAGTGATTTAATTAATGAAATATTAATTAAAGAGCCCAGTGATTTGTTTGATATGTTTGGATGAACACTTGTTTTTATTCGATAGTTAAATCACAGACTATCGAAGTTTTGACCATCGTTGTCAATATGGAGAGACCGGTTGGATTATTATCCGAAGAACCACTCCGTATCGGCATAAGCGTTGCGAACCAAGTATGCTGAATATATTGAAGACGGAGTGAAGTGCAAGGGCTTTTCTATTTATAGAAATAGTGCCTTCGGTGTCGTTCAGTCCCAGAACGAACGTAAATGGACGAATGTCTGACAAAGTATTTCTAATGATCAAATGGGTTGGTCTGTATGAATATATATGGTTGCAACGGATTTATCCCTTAGCATAATATCCAGAATATTTGTGCAAACTCAACTAGTGATTAACGGATCTGACAATGTGGCATTCAAAGTGATTGTGCTATCAATGAATGGTAAGTATTCGTAGCCTCAGGCCTCAACAACCGGGAAAGGACAAAAATCGGGCAGGCAGCATGGCTATGTGGGTCGCACCCATTAGGGTGTATAATCACCTATCTAGAGAAATTCCTTTTGTTTCTAAATCTATCGATTCTGCCCATTCGGGAACGGTGGTTTGAGTCCAACCGTTGGTGATATACATTCGATACACTCAAGCGAAATGAGTGGTCGGTCATGTGTGGGCCGGGTTGCAAGACGTTCTTGTTGAACCCAGGTGTATTTGCCTCTAGAGATACATCATCGGAAGGTGGTCCCATACCTTGTCATGTTGGAAATCCAATCTCCAATAAGCGCCATGCGGTTTTTGATTATATGCTATATATGTGGAGCGTGAGATGCAAGCGTTCTGCTATTTGGTTATTTACTTGATGTAGACATTATTATAATATCACTGGATTTTCGTATCAAAGTGTTTTGGGTTATAGTAAGGTAAAAACCGTCCGTGTTTATGTGTGGGCTGGTCTTACTATTATCTTTTCTTTCGAAAAGGATTTTTAAAGTTAAACAAGTGGTTGGAGTTTACTCACACCAGTCCCATGACTGACCCAGAGTTTGTTTTGTTTTGTTTTCCCTAAACTCTTGGGTGCCCAAATTTGTTCGGGCAGTCAAGTGTTTCAGGCTTTTACAGATACACTTGGAGAAGCTTGAAGCAGGAGGCTTCAACGTTAGTTATTTAGAGTTACTTCCGCTGGATCAAATGTTATGTGTACTCTGATGATGGTATGTATGTACAAAACAGAATTTGTATTTCGAAGCTTATGTTATATAATATATTTTATTCGTTCCGCTGTGAGTTGTGATCTTCATTTTTCTCCTATTCTAATATTTCTTTCTTTCTATTTCTCATCCTCTAACTTCTTTCTAATAATGAGTCGTATTTCTGTGTTATTTGGGTTGGACGTGTGGTGTATTTAGTCAACTCAGATAGCACGGATTTGCGGGTCGTTTCATAAATCATAGGTAACATATCAAATCATTTCTATCCTAAAGTGATAAATTGTTTTGCAATAATAATCACAAGTACTTTCAAATCATAGTATTTTTGCTTTCCAAATCATTTAAACATTGGGGTATAAGCCGTCGAATTCTCTTCGTTTATAAAACATCTTTTATAAACGATTTATCATTTTGAAATATTTATTTCAAAATATTTTTTGTTCCTCGAAATCAAACATTCATTTCATTTTCATTTATGAAATCATCTTTCAAAATCATTCATTTAGATTCTCGTTCATAATTAAATGAATCAACTCTATGGCTAAATCAACAACGTCACAAAAGTGCTACGAATAGGCTTATATCGGCTAATTTAGACAAAATGACTTAATATCATCCCAAAATTCATTTTATAAATTCAAATCACTTTCAAACCATTTATTATGATATATCATAATTTATCTCTATTTTTAATAATTTAAAAATAAATCGTTCCTTAAAAATCCTGTTTCGGCTCTTAAACTGCAAAATTTGTATTTTCCTACAAAATTGATTTTAACTTATCTCAAAATTTAACCATTGGATTTTAAAATTCTACATATCATTTGAAAGATCTTTTCATTTCGGACGTTTTTCGTTTCAAGAAGATCCGATGGTCGGATCTCCCAGTACGTTAGTTTGAAGTCAATGGCTGAAATTCGCGAACTACCGTGGCGCAATTAGTTCTATTCTGACCAAACTTCGATTTTTGAATAAAATCGAATCGACTATAATTTCAAACAATTTATTTACTATATACCACATATCAACAACCAATATAACATCAATCCACATATCGTGGTATATATCATATAAGCCTTAAACCATTAACGCTAATATGGTTTTGTCAATCAAAAGATAAACCGCAATAACAAACATCAATCAACATAAGCAGTAATCACAATCCTATCGTTATCATTCAATATAATTCATATCGATATACAATAACTAATCACTTAGTTAATTCCATTTAAATGACCACTTAAGGTTCAATTTAATTCTAATGTCACCATTATTAGTTCTAAGTGGTCTATACCTAAGTAACTACATCTAATTCACTAAAAAGTCGAATCTTTTCCATATTAAACATCATTAAACCACATAATAAACCCATATCATCAATCACAAATCAATATATAACTCAAACAAGATCACGATAGCAATAATACTTTAATTAGTCCTTATTTGGTGTAAAAGTTCTCACCATCGCTTTCCACTCCAAAGAAACACTAACGGTAGGATCTTTTCAACTTATACGACTTCCTGTTACTTCCAAAATGTTTTCCTACACATGTTAGTACTTTAAAAATTAGAACATTAGTTTTAAAAGTTTGTACATAAACAAAGTTTAGATTTTTACCCTCCAAAATAGCAAAGGTTGTGTTTTTTATGGTGCTACGACCTGGGATCTATCTACTAGAAGGAATGTAAGTGGTTTCCGGAGTGAAAAGGTGGATTTTTTTGCCAATCTAGTGTTCGACCACGGGGGTATGGGGAACGACCATGGAGGAAAAGGGGGAGAGGCTGTAGACATGGGCTAATAGGAAGGAAAGGAGGAGATTTTGGAGTGTTTTGAGTTAGAAAAAAAAGTAGAAGGGGGAAAAGGAGTTTAGGCTGTGAGCATGAGAGAAGGGAGGCCATTTTTGAAGCTTGAAAGAAAAAGAAGAAGAGAGGAAAGTGGAGAAGTGAAATGAAAGGGAGTGACATGTGTTAGTTTTGGGAAAAAGAAGGAAAACTAAGGGAAAGATAACTCAAAAGAAAGTCACATGCTAAAGTACATAGGAAAAAAGGGAAGTGTAAGAATTGGACAAGTGTTTAGGAGGAGTAGGCATGGGGTTGTGTTGTCTAATGTAGACAATTGTTGGAAATTGTGCAAAGGAAGCTTATTTTCTTTTATTTAATTTGAAATGTACTTAGGGCTTACTTAAGGATGGTGTTAACTCTATTCCAATTATTTAAACCTTATGAAACCATTAGTGTGTGTTATGTTACACAAAATATTCCATTTAACCAATTTTGTAAACTTTTAAAATAATTTGTATTCAACAAAACTCATTATTTAAACTATTTTCAATTATACAATGTCTATGCATTTCTAACTCATACGATCAAACCGTAGGTCCAATTAATATGAAATTTGAAACCCTACTATAATTCACTAATATGAATCCTATAAAATTGGTCTCGTAAAATTAGGAGATAGTTTGAAAAATGGCCTTATTTCTAGCTTTTATTAAATTCTAACTAGTTTTTCAACATGTGTTTATATTATTTATGCTTACACACTAACTATGTTCAACTTGAAGTTTGGACCTTATCATATTTTAACGTTACGAATCCGATAAAATTGAGTCTATTTTTATGTTATTGAAATAATATTAAAATATCAAATTTTAATATATTTACCTTTAAATCACTTTCAAAAGCCTGCTAATCTTATTTAAATTCATATTTTTAATTAATCAAAAATCCAGGTCATTACAATATGGGAATATTATTTTAATTTCCAATATCCGTTTCCGCCTCAAAACTATGTACTTCTTATTCCATCTTTTCCTAAATCTCAACCATTTACTTTTTCATTAAACAATTGTAATATAAAACATACTATTTCTATTATCTAGAAGAAAATAGTGTCATTTACTGAATTGAATGGTATAATTATGGTCACACTCTATATCTAATCCAAACAATGTCATATAATACATAGTATATTATAAACCCAATAATTTTATTTTATTTACTTCAACCTTGCAAACGAAGTTGCAATATTATTTCTCTTATTGAAATAATGAAATAATTCCAACATTTTACCGTTACAAACTAATACCATCCTCAGATAATCCTAAAGTCGTTCAAGTTGGGGTATTTAATTTACCTCTCGGATCTTAATCGAAAATGTTCGTATCTTAATATAGATAATAGTTTGTAATCCCAAACTGATATTACTGATAATATCAACCAAATCTTGTTTTCTATTTTATTTAAAATACGGCTTTATAAACCATATCCATACTTTTGAAAATCACAATCAATTACAACCATTTTCATTTCATTCGTTAATTAAGTAAAAATGTTTACTAAAACACTTATCTTCTACTTAAAAATCTCTTTATACAACTCCTTTTATAATTTGGATTATATTATAATAACCCATTTACCAAATCCTTTGCCGAATTCATTTTATACCTTACTATAAAACTTAAAATGGATTCTTTTATTAAAATCCAATCACATCCTTTCTTTATGATATTGAAATATTTCTTTCAATCACAACACTTCACTTAATTCAGTTTTAAGTAACTTTGATTTTAAAATCATTGCCTTAATGAAACGACCCAAACTTTCCCTATCGGGAAAGCCCAGATTGCTTTGAGAACACGGCTCATCAGAACATAAACAATAGAACATTTCATTGCTATTACAACAATTTACATCAGAGTACAAGAATATAACAGAGTTCAAATAATATACAGTGGAAAAATATCAGGGAATTGAATAACAAAGCAGTGGAAAATAATACATGAGATATAATATACAACAGAAATCATCTACAACCACAGCTGAAAGAGATATACGGATACAAAGCTTTCTGAATATAGCTTCAGCGTAATCCAGGATCCTGTGAAAAGAAGTATCGGCGAAAACCAAAACTACTAGCTGTCCATGTGGAAAATATGGGCACCTAAAGTTTAGGTAGAAACAATAAACTCCGAGTCAGTCATGGGACTGGTGTGAGAACTAAAATAGTTATTAAATCTTTACTTTAAAAGTGGGAAAAATCATGGAACCATGCCATATGTAAAGGAACGGGTTTATTCCACATGAATATTTGTTTAAAATAAAACAACGCAATGCTTTTTGAAAAAATGAAGTTATTATAAGACTCAGGTCCCATCACACAATGCAACGCAAGCCGGAGGATAGAGGTTTCCCATATAATAGCCAAACGTGCTTGGTACGTTTTAAAACAAATCATTTTTGTTATTACTATAAGTGTATAGTGTCAAAATCAACTTCAAATATAAATGTATCAATCATAGACGACATAGTACCCCATCCTACTATGTCGCCATTCTAGTTCTACAATTAAAACTGAAAAGTCGCGTATTGGAAATTGGATTCCATCTATGAGTCGAGAAAAAGGATGTTCCTTATCGATTTCGGATCACCTCTAGCAAGAAGACCCAGGATCCCCCGCAGTGAACCCTAGGATCTTGTAGGGACGGTCCACACTTACTTTAGCGGATTAATTATTCCTGGATAATACGTTTCCTGGTCCTATCGAACCTCTAAACAGGTCAGTACGTCGACCCTATGAGCATAGAGCCCTATATCCAAGGCGCCTCGCTATCCATCATCCACATAAATAAATATGTCTAGGCTCCATACCATGGCACTACCTCTAGCTAGAAAGAATTGCATGCACTCCCTGGTGTCCCATCCCATTTTTGACTCATACCGGGATGTGAGGCTCGCGAATTATCGCTACAACAAAAAGCTATGCTACTTAAAGCCGTGATTTTATCATCAACCACAAGACTTTGCTTTTCAACAAAAGCCTTGATTGTTTGCATCTCAGCATGCCACACTGATAATTCACGCCATGCAACCGAAGTCTATCAATATATAACTTCTAAGCTCATACGTCGCAGAGAAGGGTGTTAAGCAAGAGAATAAATTCTCCGCCACCAAACAGATATATATTTAATAAAAATCAATCAACACATAATGAAATCCAATGTCAGATACACATCCATTTACAAGTCCATTCTAGGTCTGAACGAAACCGGAGGCACCTTATTCCTCGTCCCATATGTAAAATACAAGAGAGAGGTCCTCGATCGCATATCTGGTCGATCTCCAAGTACATATGAACGATCACCACTTATTACCTTGTCTTGGGTGTACAGCTCAATCAAGACATCAGTAATCATCCAAACAATGTGAAGATCTTCGGTCTTTAACCACCGTCTTCACCATTGACTTTTAGTTGTCATAACAGTTATTCAGAATGGGATAAACCCGGTCTTTGCGAGCGTATTTTATAATCAATAATTAAGTGCTATAAAAATACATCATACGCCTCACTCCAATCTAGAATATTCTTTTATTCAAATATTCACATTTTGGGGAAAGGTTCCTATTAATTTTATCAAAGATAATTTCTTTTAAATTTATTCTTTTATCTTCCTTTGGATATCAATTTCAAAGGATTTTATTAAATAGTTGGGATTATCGTGCCTTACTGAAGTAATCATTTACTTTATCTTTCCAGTCCCAACCTATTTATCCCATGGAGCAAAACTGGTAGTACTCCATATCTAACACCTACCGTGTTATCGATAAATTAATTACCATTTCCCACTCAAATCTAATTAAAGATTTAACTATCGCCCGAAGTAAAACTGGTGGTACTCCATTATCGACCATTTCATGAATTCGATAATAATTATCTCATTCTCATTCCAATCTAATTAAAGATTTATTAAAACTCCAATTGGTTTTAATCTTCCAAAAAATAATTATTTAATGATTATTTAACTTCAGGAAATCAATCTTGCCTTTAATTGGGTTAAAGAACTAACGTCACTTAAAATATAGTTCACGATAAACCCCAAAATCCTATTCCATAAAAATGGAATCTCCATGGAAATCAGATCAATCAAAATCAATATGAATTTACATATCGGACTAATAATATAAATGGAATAACAGTGAAGCCTTTTAAATTCCATATATAGTAGCGGTCTTCCTTCACAGAAGCTCATCTCGATTATTACCAAATCGAATTCCATTCGATTCCAATTTAATATATTAAATTGGAAAACTTTACTTTGGAAAATTTCCATTAAATCTTAACAAAAAGATTTATAAATTCCAAATCATAACTTCACTGTTAATTGGGTTAAAGAACAAATGTTATTTTAAAACATCGTTCATGATAAACCCAAAAATCCAGTTTCAATTCAATTCCAATTAAATATTAATTAATTTGTAAACTTCTCTAAATCTTAGTTGAAAGATTTATTCTTTTCTCAACTAGATTTAAGAACATTGTTATTTAAGACACCATTCACGAAAAACCAAAATCCAATTTGACATTAAATAAAAGGCTCTGAATAGAAACTTTATCGGCTTATATTCAATATCAAATTTCGAAACCAACCAATATCGTGTTGGGAATAATGACCTTTATATCTTCCAAATTCCTCAACAATATCTGTATAATCATGAATCCAATATCGAAATATTCCGAAGATTATTTCCATTCCCGATCCATTCCAATTTATTCGTTGGAAAATTCTGGTTATGTTAAAACCCTATACAAATCCAATTTATTTATTTAAAAACATTGGATTATTATTCTAGTTCATAACTAGTTCACTTAGATAAAAATATCTTTTTATCCTTTCAAATATGGAATTTTTCATCCAAAATCTTTCCAAATCATTTATTATGATTTTACACAATTTTTCCATATTTTTAATAATTTAATTAAGGCCCGTGCAGTCGGTTTCCAATAACGGCCACCAAACCGCATCCATAGCGACCATTTTTGAAATTGGTCTGGACATAATTTGAAATCCAACCATTGAAATTTAAATCTCTTATATTCATTGGAAAGCACTTTTCGATACGAACCCAACGGTTCTGGTTTTAGGAGAATCCGACGGTCGAATCACCTGTTACATCAATTTGAAGTTGATGATCGAAATTCGCGAACGGTCGCTGTGCGGCGCGTTCTATTCAGGCCATTAAATATATAATATATATGTCACCGATTTCCATTTAAAACGTATTTATAAATTGTTTATAAATTCATTTTAAAACGATTTTAAATTCATTTTTGATTTTTCATATCATTATAATATTAAAATGATAATATTTTCAAAATAACTGATTTTGAAATCAATTCTTTTCGATATTCATTTTAAAATGAATAAAATCAATTTATAAACCCATTCGAGTAAAAATGGCATTTGGCTACTTAGATCGGGTTCATATATTTCAATATTTTTGGGTCCATCCAAAATCGGACATCAAAATCATATTTTGATTATTCACTGAATATTATTTTAAAATATTCGTTATTTTAAAATCTTCGTTATTTTAATATATTTTTTATTTTAAAATATTCATTATTTCTGAATTGGAAACCAACTCAATCGATTACCATATAATTTCAGTTATATGGATTTCATACATCACATGTATTCAACAATAATGATAAATAATCATTACACATTCAAACATCATCCAGATTGCATTTTACAACTGTATAAGCATTAAAATAAATAAATAACGCTCATCACAGCCTGTCAACCCATCGATTAACATACAACCAAATATTGGGATTAGTGTATGTCAAATATAATCCCAATACCCGTGTGTGGTTTTCAAACAACATCAGTCTGTTTAAATAAATCATTGGTTAATAAATTTAACCAATTCTAATTCGGTTTGAATCATTTTTCTAATTAGTCAATTTTTACTGTTTCAATTATAAATGGATATTTATAATTTAATTTTCACAATCATAAATTTATATTATTTTTAATACATTAAGCATTTCAACAACACAATCAACACACAATACAATCAATTAAATCGCCCATGGTCTGTGGACGAGGGATGTGAGCTAACAGGCACCGTATACAATTTATAATGATTAAAACTAATAAAAAACTACGCTGGCAATTCTATTTATTTTTATACATGAATACAATAACATGACAAAATGTAATTTAGTGAGAAAAAGTTCTCACAATGATTTCCACTCCGTCATTCTTTATTGGAAGATTCTATTTTTGAACTAAATTAAATAGACATTTAATTTAACTCAAAATCCAACATGCTTCTTTTCCATTCTGGTCGGTTCCATGTTGTAGTGCTCTTCAAGACGGTTCCAACGCAAGTGAAATCGTCGAATTTGGACCGCGTATAGAAAAGATATTGTATTTTAAACATTAGATTACATTAATTAATTAATTAATGAAAATTTAATTACCCTCTTCCATCATAAACCCGTCGTCTCCTTCCTGGGTTGTTCGAACCCATACCGCCGCTTCAAAATTCCACCCACGCACGCCCCTCCAGGCCGTCGGTCGCCCATCCACCAGCACCACGGCGACCACTGTCCCCCTTCCCCCTTCGCCGACCACGCGGGCCCCACTCGCACGCCTCCGGCATGAGAAAAACGAGGCCAGAAGCCGGCCCTTCGAGGCTAAAATTCGCGAAAATCACAACATTAAAAACGATCTCCACCGCACAGATTCTATATCTCGTTGAGCGCTACAAATTTCGTGTATTATGTTTCTAGAATTAATCGATGGATTTGGACATATTTAGTGGAGAATTTCGGAAGCCCTGCGCCATAAATATCAAAGAACGACGGCGACTGTTATAAATAGGGACCTAGGGTTTAGATGCCTATATATATTTTATATTATTAAATTCCTAAAAGTTAGATTTTACATCCGAACTCCAAATCAAACCCAAAAACTGTCACCCTTAGCCAAATACCCCCATTTCGGACACAATGGAATATGTTTCGTAAGCCAATTCAACTGTTTCAATCAGTTTTCATCAAAATTAAAATATAAATTAATATAACGGTCAATATTGAATTTAAACGTACATTTTAATTTACCGGGGCCACATACTGAATCCAAAAATTACAGAAAAATAAATATAGCTATGTTTTGACGATACGGTCCTAACAAAACTAATTTCGTTGAATATGGAGGCCATTTGAAAATGGCTATTTTTCCAGTCGATTAAATTTAAATTGAATTTACTAAATACATTAAAATTCACTGTGCTCACATATTAATTCCAAAAATTATGAAATTTGAAACCTATCAATAATTTGACATTCCAGATTCAACAAAAGTGGTTTCATCGAAAATGGAGGTCATTTGCAAAATGGTTATTTTTAAGGGCTATATATTATTAAAATATATAAATTCCATAGTGACTATTCTGAATTTTAAACAGGACATAACTTTCAATTTATATTATGAAATCTGAAATTTTCACATTCATTAGAAAGATATAATTAAATAATTCTAGCTTTTCCTGTTTTACTGAAATCCGATTTATTTTGAATCTTGTACATTTATTTGAAATTAAAAATCGAATTTTCAAACTACCGCGCCATTTCGAGTTCGTTTTATAAATAAAATAAATTTATACGTTCTAACTTCGACTTAAATAAAATTTTAAATCATTATTATTTAGAATAAATCATTTTAAATTCTTAAAATCCATTAAAATAGCTAAAATAAAATTTTTAAATTGGTTCAGAAATTCCGGGTTGTTACACTTAACCTCACTTATAAACTTGGTTTATAAACTTGGATTTAATGTAAAATCCTTTAAACATATTTTATTGCATTCTTGCATATCTCCATTTTAACTTAATTCTTTATACTCACTCGAATATTAAGTAAAACATGTATTTTTAAGCTATTGCATCTCTTTTGTAAATTCATTTATAAAACTCGGATTTTATTATAAAAACCTTTCATGGACTTCCTTTCAAATCGAACTAGATTTAATTATAAACCTGATTACTTTCATTCAAAAAAGTAACCACTTTAACTATTATTAATTAAAAAAATAATTAACTTCACCATTTAGTGAAGTAGAAGTGATTTACTTCATATCTAACCAAACATAGGTTAGACAATCACTTAATGAAATTATTAATAATAACTACTTCATCGATCGATAATAATTTTACACATTGTTAATTAAAAAATGAATTATATTTTAAGAAATCTTATTAGATTAAAACAGTTTATTTGCCAAACTATCTCCATTAGAGTAATTGAAGATCAGTTAATCTAAAAACCAATTCCAATTAAAACAATTGACTCGGTCAACTTGAAATCATCAGTTAACTTGTTAACTAATTTCAATTACTCCTTCCCATTAGGTTAGTATAACTAATCTAATAATATCGCTTAATCGCCTTAAAAACAATTTCCAAATTATTAACCTTTCGGTTAATATTGACTAACTTGCTTATAAATCTCGTTAAAACATTAAAACTACTATACATATATTTATAATTGTTTTTATAAAAACCATTTATAAATATCGATTTATTTAAAAACTTCTATTTTAAATAAAAATATAATGTAAAACTCTGCTTTAGTTATAAAAATAAACTCTATAACTGTAAATACATCGATTCTCCGGATGGCGAATTAATGTCTTAAAACTCTGGGTTCTAGGCCACTCACTGCAACCACTTAATCAATATCGTCTATTGATTAAAACACAACGATCGTTGAATTCCAATTTAACGATCAACATCCAAATAACAATCAATGTCCAATCAATATATAATGTTACTTGGGATGAAAAACTCATATATGATAATACGAAAGATAAAAAACATACAATTTAATTAGAGAGTCTAGTTGAATCCCTCCAACCTGTTCTTCCCTGCATCATAACTCATTATAATACCATATGAATATAAATTTCTAATATAACACATTTAAATAATGGAATTATAAATATCAATAAACGTCGATTAATAACAACCAATAATCATCCATAGCATCGAATCGTTCAATTTCTATTGTCATCGATTAATTTTAGTTATATGAATTATACCACATCATAGAATTCTATAAAGCATGAGAGTTAACTCACCATTTTGTTTTTAATAGACGATTCACGTTATTTCATTTAATTTTAAAAAAGCGCTTAAAATTAAATGAAATTCCAATTGCATCCGATTCCAACCAAACCATCTCAACTGCACAGCCTTTATCTCCGCGATTCCAACAAATCCAGTTTCGTCTAATTCTGGTTACGTATTAAAATTTTATGGCGATTACCATTCTAAAAATAATTAAACCATCATCAACTTTAATTAAATAATTTAATAAATCCCATAACAGACGTTGACAAGCCTTAATTACTTACCCACCTCATCATCTTCAAAACCAATCCCCACTCTTCCCTGATGATCTCGGCCTACTGCTTTTTTGTTTTTTTTTGTTTTCTTAACCGTAGGGCCAAAGCCTATAACCCAAATCCATAGTCGGCTAATTAACATTCCTTCTCCTTTATTCAGAAAAAAGAAAAAAAAGCGAAACCATGCCATGCAGAAAAGAACTTCACTAGTAACCAGTTCTGTTCCTACTCTCCTCATTTTACCATGATTTACTTCCCCGATAACTCCGTTTAACTCATCGTTTGAAACTCTACCCCTTCACCATCTCCGGTCCCCCTTTTGAATTCACGACCTACTCTTGAAAGAGCATGAAAGAGAAGAACCCATCAACATACTTTATCATGAAACCTCACCCAGTCCACTTGCTCGTGTGCCTCGGTCCCTTGAACATCCATGCCTCCTCCCCCTCACCCTCCAGTCGCCACCCGGTTGAAGTCAAAACAAAATAACTCACTGCCCATCATTTGGAGCGATAGAATTGTCATTCGAACCCGTCAAAATGCATATGAAGATAAAGATCTTGATTATGCGATTCGAAGGAATCCAATTTCAATTGATGCCATCGAGATTTGGATTTCAAAATGATTTTTGAAGTTGTGATTATATATTATGTTACTATGTTTTAGTTTTGGAAGAAACAAAGGCTTCATATATAGTTTATAAAGCTGGGTTTGAATCTTCTCATTATTATTATTATTATTATTGAATCCGCATGGTTTCATTGTGTAAGAATTTGCGGGATCTGAAAAGAATATATGCAGATTTTCCAATGATAGGTTTGCACATGGTTTGCCAAACTGTTTGAATTGCAGAATAAAGAGATGGTGCGATTTGTAAAAGATTTTATTTGTTGTTGGAGATTTGATAGGAACGAAAGCAACCAAATAATTTAGAGTGAAACTTCACTATCCGATAGTCAACGAAATGTTTAACCAAGGGCTAACATATCTTCATTTAGGATTTTGTACACATTTGAATGGATATGTAAAGGATTTAAGAAGATGCGATAAGGATTTCAGAACGATGTGCGCAGACTACATTTAAAGCGGCCATCTTATAAAATATCTAGTGGTTCCGAGCTCTAATTATAACGTCTTGACTAGCGTTTCTATCTTTAACCGTTATATCAAACACACTAGAATAAGTTTTGAGATTTAATTTGAACATATGGAGAAGATATAAATTTTAATTGATTACAACTGAAATATTTCTAAGCGTTTATAATTCGTATGGCCAATGTAACACCCCATAATTCTATAACACTAAGATTCACAAATCAAGGCTGAATTAAAATTTAAAATCAAAATCAAGGGAAACGGGCTGCACCATTGCGTTCGTCTCGGAATTCTGCATGAAAACGAGTCCGAGTTTGCGTAAATCGGAGTCCGTATGAGGAAGATATGGCCTCCAGAAGTTTCAGCGAAGTTCAAATTTCAAAACAGTTCAGAAAACGAGTTCAAAATTCAAAATTGGACCCAGATTTGGCTGGGCGGGAATTTTCCCGCCCAAGACCCAGGTCGACTGGGTAGTCGACCTGGGGCTCCCAGGTCGACTGGGTAGTCGACCTGGGGGTCGACCCCCCTGCTTTTTCCAAATTTGCAGTCTGGTTCGTTCTTCTGTATCCGGACGCCATTCTGACCAGATTCGTCCGCCTAATCCTATATAAACAGCCTTAGTCTCCTTCTCTATTCACAATTCTTTTCTATTCTTATGTTGCCTCTGAGAAAATGTATAAATAAATAATATATAAAATAAATCAAGACGAGGAAATGTTGCTCAAGACTTTCAAGAGGAGATTCAAGTCAAGCTAGGATTCAAGTGAAGATTCAAACGACTTCAACGACTGTTTTTCTATGAATCTAATCTAATCTCTGTAAGTCGGTTACTTTTTAGATTTGAACGTTTTCTCTATTCGTGACATGAAATTAAAGGAATAAAAGAATATGCCAAATCTTTCTATTCGAATCAGTGCTCATATCTTTGGACCTAATTAAGAACTGTTATGATTCAATGAGACTGTGACTATGAAACTATGGACCTTAAAACCATATGCCTCTTTGACTATGAACATTGCCTATGACTACGAACATTGCCTATGACTGTGACTCATGACTGTAAGAACTATTTTCCTTTGACTATGAACATCGCCTATGACTGTGATTCATTAACTATGAGGATTTATTGTCTATGACTATGGATATAAGATTATTATTTATGCCCATGACACTGTAGTTACAAAACCATGTTGTACCCCAAACTGGCATTATATTGGACCTAGGCTTGACTTTCTATTTCAGTTTATTCTTAGATCTTGATCATGGGAATTTACCTATTAAGTTAGGTCTACCCATGTTCTTGAATCTATACTATTCAACCCTTTTCATGTCGTAATCTATATGTCTGTGAATTATCGTCTTATGCCAGTTGTTATGTCCGTTCTTTCATGGCATTTTGGTTCATTCCCTTGTATCCATGAATCTAGCTTTATTTATGATCTAGGTTGAATCACGATTATACGAACGATGGGAATACGTTTTGGGGAAAAACATGAAATTGACTAAACTTGGGAAATTGGCATAATTTGGGAACATGCATTATAGCATGACTATTGAGATGAAAATTAGAATAACAAGTCTAGTTTTGACATGAACTGAAATTAGAATATTAAATCAGAATTGGGTGGCTAAATTAAGCATGATAAGTATATTAGCATAATTTACATACATTGGGCGTAAATGGTAAATGGTTAAATGGGCCACAAAATAGGTAGTTGGTATGCAAATTAAGTTTTGGGCATAAACGGTGAACTAAGATATGAAATCTAGTTTGGCATAAAGTGTAAACTAGAATATGAAATCTAGTTTTGGCATGAACTGTAAATGGGGGTGTTGGATCTAAATCGCTATAAACTGTAAGATAGGCAAATCAAGATTTGGGCCTAGAATACAAGTCCATTAGTAGGCATGACAAATGTATAGGGTATAGGCCAAATTTATTTTAAAAAGGGAAAATGGACTTTGAGGGTAAGTGGTTAAACTTTGAGGATAAATTGTTAACAATTTATTCATATACAAAAGAAACGTTTATTAATGACATCTCTTTTAATAATACATACACCAGAAAGTTCTAGGGTGACAGAGAGGATAGTGTCTAGGCTTGGGTTTGGAAAATACAAGTTTCCTGCTCTCCCTGGCTATCCCTAACTGATCCGACGGACGGGATGGTTACTTTCAAAACCTTATTTGAAAATTAATCAAACCCTTTGAACTTAGAAAACCCGAATATGCCTAACCCGAGGTTAGACTGAGTTGCGATGTAAACCTGCCCGGAACCAACCGGCACATCCAGTATTCGCAACAATATCTGTCTAATGTGAGTGGTCGCGGCTTTAATTTATTTAGTTAAAGCTAGGACAAGAATGGTAGGGTTAAGTTAACTAAGACACTTAACCAATTCAACATGATAACAAAACCAATGGGTGGGGGTTAGGTTCATACAGACCCTTAACACAGCTAAGCTAGAATGGAGGGGTTAAGTCCATAGGAACACTTAACCAACTTAACACAGTTAAGCTAGAATGGGAGGGTTAAGTCCATAGGGACACTTAACCAACTTAACATGGTAACAAGACAAGATTTGTAGGGGTTAAGTAACAAAGAAAACACTTAGCCAAATTAACATGTTAACTAGAGTAGAAGGTGGGGTTAAGTAAAGTTAATACACTTAGCCAAATTTACATGTTAACTAGACTAGAGGTTGGGGTTAAGTAAAATTCAATACACTTAGCCAATTTGATATGTTAGCTGGGCTAGACCGTAGGGTTAAGGTAACTTGAACACTTAACCATCAGATTGTGATAAAGGAATAGGGTTAAGTCTAAAACATGAAGGGATAATACTTAACCATTAATAACATGTTAGTTAAAACAGACGGGCAAGGTTAAGTTAAAAAAGGAACACTTAACCAATACAGGGTGAATGGGTAGGGTTAAGTAATAAGAAATACTTAACCAATAGAACTTGGTTTGTGATGGGGTTAAGTCAACATGAATTACTGATAACACTTAACCAGTTTAACAGGATAAATGAAGAGGGTTAAGTTAGCTTGAATTGACTAATGACACTTAACCAATCCAAATTGACGGGAAAGAGAACTGTAACACCCCGTAATTTTATAACATTAAAATTCACAAATTAAAGTATACTTAATTTTTAGAAAAGAATTAAGTGAAATGGGTTGCACAGAGAAATATATATATATCGATATATATATATATATAAATTAAAAATTAAATAAATAAATATGCGAAAAAGTTCAAAACAGTGAATTGGGAGGGGGGAATGACCGAACCGGCCCATTTTTGAAGTCGACCCGAGCCCCGTTGGGTCGACTAGGGGTTAATCCAGGGTGTTTGGCTGTCAACCCGTGGGCCAATTCGCTCAAATGCAGATTTTGCATTTGGTTGGTTCTCATGGTTCAGGGTTAATCTAATGGTCCTAAATAACTTCCTACACCTATAAATACATCCTAATGCTAACCCTAAACCTGATTAAAATTGAAACTAAAGCCGTTATGCCGTCGCCATGGAACTCAGTGTAGCCGCCGCCAACTAAAGAGGAAGATAGCTAATCAATTCAACCTAATTCAAGCTTAGAGCTTCAACAACGAATCAACTAACGTCGCTACAACAATTCTGCATCAAGTTTGATCAATTGTTCATAATTCTTTAACCACGAAAGGCAAGTTCGATTTCTCTAATCAAGATAATTATTAAATTAAGTAAGATTAGATATAATTGTGGATTATATGGATATGATGTGAATTATTGACCGTATGATATGATTATGTTGTTAAATTGTGATGTTATCATACATGTTGTAAAGTTATGATCTATGTTGTAGTTCTATGATTGGCTTATGTATAATCAAATCATCATGTTGTTTAAATGCTAGTTTGGTTATGTTGATTCATATGATAGATCATATGTATGTATGCAAGTTTAGATGTTGATTTAGACATAAATCACATGCAAGTTAGTAAAGATTATGACATCTATTTTAGATCAAAAGTTAGGCTATGACATGTATGAGTTATATGCTAAATCTTTACATGCTAGTTTATATGTTTAGAGGTAAATTTACACCATTGTTATGTTGCATAAATCACATATGCAAGTTTATATAAAAATATGAGTTTGGAATATGAATCATGTTATGCAAGTTTGTGGTTATTGCCTATGTAAATTTTGTGATGAAAATCTTATTCATAACATGCAGGTTCATACCTTTTAGGCCTATGTTTAGATCTATGATTTTATGCAAGTTATGTGGTAAATTCTCATATGCAAGTTAGGACTATTTTGTATGTTATGTGAATATGTGGTGTTTTTCCCTTTTTCATGTGTTAGACTATTTCTTAGTCTATCATATATTCTATGCGAACGGACGCCGCGGGGGTTATGGGAAAAATATTAATTATGTTAATAAATGTGAATTGGCATGTAATAGCCTTAAAAGAGGCATATATGTAAATTGAGATATTAATTGACAAAGTGATATATGGACATAATTAATGTGAATTATGGTCATAAAGATAATTGGAATTTTATTAACATATTTGATTAGGAATAATTAATCCAAATATGGGATGAAAATATTGATTATCTTAATAAATGTGAATTGGCATGTAAATGAGGCATATAACGAATTTGAGATATTAATTAAGGTGAATTGCCTTAAAAGGCGAAAAATTTAATGAAGGCATTAATTGGAAAATTAATGTGTAGTAATGGACATAGTTTAATTATGGACATAGATTAATTTGAATTTGAATAGGGATATTAAATATTGGGAATTGGCACAAATGCCTAAAAAGGCATGAAATTAATTTGAGATGTAAATTGGTACAATTTATGTACCATAAATAGTGGACATAATTAAGGTGACATATTTATACATAAATAAATATGGAAATGATTTATAATTTGAATAGGGAAAGTAATTCAAATATTGGGGGAAATTAATTATGTATAATTAATTGCCTAAGACACGAGGTTGGACTCATGTGTGGTGTAAGACTGCCCGGACCCGCCCGGCAAATCCAGCAGCCACAAATGGTAGCCCAATGTGAGAGGTCAAAGGCCCAAACTAAATGCGTAACAATTGTATGGACACGAGGTTAGGCTCGTTTGTGGTGTAAGACTGCCCGGACCCGCCCGGCAAATCCAGCAGCCACAAATGTCAGTCTAATGTGAGAGGTCCTACAGGGGTTACGATAGTAATAAATTAAGAAACACTTAACCAAAGTAAATATGTAGTGGGACATGAGGGGGTTAAGTGGGTGCCTTGGGTGGCATGAGGAATCTAGTGGGTGACATGTGGGTGACATGAGGATGTCATGAGAAATACGATTAGAAAAATGGAGTAATTTGAATATAAACAATTATGACATGTAATTCAAATTATTGGATAAAATAGGTATTGACACCTATGAAGGGAAAGGTTTTAATTAATTGTTTAATTAATTAAAAATGGACATGGTAAATGAAATGGACTACTTAACCAAATCTGATCCCTAGGGATTGTAAGAACTTAAGTTTAAGTTGGGGGTTAAGTAAACTGGGTTATACGGAATGAGTGGGTTAAGTAAATCTTGGGTAGGTGGGTAATATTAGTACATATAGGCCCACAAACTTAACCGTAAATTAATATTTCTGAACCAATGAGAGGGTTAAGTAAATCTTGGGTAGGTGGGTAATATTTGTGTATATAGGCCCACAGACTTAACCAATACAACCTGTTAATTAAACAAAAGGGTGAGACTAGGTTAAATTAGAAAACACTTAACCAAATTTATACATGTAAGTGGACATGGGGTTAAGTGGGATGTATTAGAGGGGACCACGCCTAGGTGGGAAGCTTGGTGGGGGCCCTTTTCAGTCCAGTAGCCCATTAAGTATCTTTGTGAGCTCGACCCAAGTCGAGGACGGGACACGCCTACTGGGCCTGATTGTTAGAGGTCAAAATGGGTTAGCGATGGCAACGCAAGTCCAACGGGGTCATGTGCGTGCGTGGGCCCGGGCTGGTAGGTAAGACGTTGTTGCATCTTGTAGGTATAAGCCGTGCATCCTTAAGTTGTATTGGGTTGCCACTTTAGGGGAGTGATACACCCCACTGTGGGACCAGCACGGGTATCTACAAGTTAGGGAGCCGATCGAATGGGGCAGGGTAGTGGGTACAACTAGTGGAGATAGGAGCAGACGACACCTATGTAGCCAGCTAGGGGTACACGAAGCTACCATTATTAATTAATCATTAAAGGGGTACACCTAGTGGAGATAGGAGCAGGCGGCACCTATGACGTCAGCTAGGAGTACATGGAATTACCATTGAAGGGGTACATCTAGTGGGGATAGTGGGTACATCTAGTAGTACACGAAGCTATCATCATTCTATTTAGTCAAGAGGGATCAAGTTTCTAGAGTGACTAGTATGGGTGCAGTTAGTGTTAGTACAGTACGGTACAGTACGGTAGAGTATAGTAATTATCCTATATTGATTAGGAAGCGCCTTTAACGTTATCTTTGCTCATCCTATTATTTTTGGTTGCTTGGTCTTGCCATTAATTCACAGTCATTTCCTTATTTACCAAGCTTATGTCTTATCCTAGTTACTTTGATAATTATATTGTTGGAGTTATCGGACTTGCCAGACTTTATGTCTGACCCCCTTTGTTTCCACCTCTTTTCTTCCTTTTCCCCCCCCAGGTTCTTAGGGTGGGAAGCTTGATTTGGATCTCTTTTGGAGCACTTGGATTTGGATTGCTGAAGTAAAGCTCAACCTATCTCTTTTATGGCTATTTATGGGATTATGCTTTTTATATTATGTACTCTGATTTTGTCAAGATGGATATTATGTACTTGACTTTAGTCTTTGGGTTTTGGTGATGTAACCAAACATATTTACCTTACGTTGCAATAAATAAAGTTTTAAATTTTCAAGTAATATTTCATATCTGTCTTGTTGTGATTTTCTGTTCTATATTCACTTAAAACGCTCCATAGAAGTTAATGCATTCCCTTTTGTGAGTGACATTAATGGACATGGGGTGTTACACGTGGTATCAGAGCTGAAGGTTACCAGAACAGATAAGATATTTTGAGAAACTATTTTTCAAAAGCATTTTTATAAAGAATACTTTCAAAAATATGTTTGTAGAAGAGTATTTTTGAAAGAAAGGTTTGTTTTAAAAAACATAATCCCCAAGAGCCATATATCCTTCCTTCGACTCTCTGTTTTGAATCTCTTCCTCTTTCTCTTTTTTTGGATTTCCCCTCTGCGTATAGATGCTTTTTCTAAGATAAATAGGGACTTCCATACAAAGGACGAAAAACCACTTCAAGGGACTTAGACGTTTGACAGGCTAGAAGTTAGTTCAAGGAAGTGGAGGGCTTGTTGATACCTTTAAGGTAGACGATGGGAGGAAGGTTCAAATAGCTGTTAGTTAATGAAGGACGAAACCTCATCTTGGTGGAAGGTCACGAATGGGGAATGTGAACAAGAAGGCTAGTAGTTATCCTTTTGGAGAAATAGGACACCTTATTAGGATTGTCCAAAGAGGCAAGGGCAAAGTACAGGATCTTCTGGAGGGTAGTTATATTCCCTCACGGCTGGTATACATGATAGGGGTAGGACCGTCCAGGTAGAAATTTGGTTTCCTTTATCATCCTGTTCGAACTTTGTTTGATTCTGGCGCTTCATACTCGTTAGTATCTGCTTCGTTAGTTGAAAACACTGCACCTAAATACTAGTCTAGTTAAGGATCCCATCCTAGTCTCAAATCTTTTTGGTGGTTCGGCTCATCCTTCAATGGTTTGTCGGGATTTGAGAGTGTCTATCTTGGACGTTGGATTTGAATGCAACGCCTTCGTCCTTGGTTTCACGGGCTATAGTTTGATTCTAGGGGTGGATTGGCTACCCAGGCGGGGTGCCATCCTAGATAGTGAAAGGAGGGTAGTTAGACTATTGATTCATTATGGAAAGACCCTCATATTTCTTGTGACCCTAGGGGTTCAGTGACGTTTAGCTGTCTCGAATTTCTTGACGTATCCAACGGTGATTTGGAATCTTTTTGTGTGGTCCGTGAGTATAGTGACGTCTTCGATGAAGTGCGGGGTTTACCTAGAGGCACGAGGTATTCGTGTGTGCCTAGGGGATAATGCAAAGTCAGTTAGGTGATTAGTGATGGTTTTGAAGCAAGACTGGCGAGGACAGCCAGAGTCGGTTAAGTGCCCAATTATTTGTTTTGCTAGTATCATCTCACGTAGACTGTCTGAAATCGGAGGAGGTATTCCTTGGGTGCTTGTCTGATATTGGTTTAGGCCTTTGGGGCTTGTGCTTAGGGGATATCGAGTTCGAATAGGACGGCTTGCGTGGGAGATGGATAGTTGCGATGAGTTCACATGGATAGTATCTCGATAGATTTTGTTGATGGATTACCAAGATCGAGGAAGGGTAATACGGGGATTTGGGTTATAGTAGATAGACTTACTAAGAGCGCCCATTTTATTCCCGTGAAGAGTAAAGAGGACTGCTCCATGGTTAGCTTCTGTATACGTCCGAGAGATAGTTCGTTTGCATGGTGTTCCTTCTAGCATAGTAAGCGACCGCGATCCTATCTTCACTAGCGAATTTTGGAGGAGCTTACAAGAAGCGGTAGGGACTCAGTTATGTTTGAGCACCGCATATCATCCTCAGACGGACGACCAAACCGAGAGGGTGAATCGTATTCTAGAGGACCTTTTGAGGCTATGTATCCTAGACTTTGGGGGTACATGGGAAGAGCATCTTCCATTGGTGGAGTTCGCATATAATAATAGCTTTCAGTCTAGCATTGGCATGGCACCTTTCGAAGCTCTTTATGGACGACCTTGTCGTTCACCTACACGTTGGTGTGAATCTACGGATAAGATCTTACTTGGGCCCGATATGATTAGAGAGATTTCAGAGAAGATTGATTTGATTCGAAGAAGGATGAAGGCAGCGCAAGATAGGCAGAAATCTTATGCGGATAAGAGGAGTTTCCTGAGAGACTTAGTGGTGTACACGACGTATTCCATGTATCACATTTGAGGAAGTGCTTACACGAGACCGCGGAGGTAGTGGAGCCGAGCTTGCTTAGAGAGGTGGAAATAGAGCGTGATGCGACGATTCGACGAGCTCCTACATGCATTCTTGGGTCGGAGATCAAGAAGTTGAGAAATCGAGAGGTCAGACTAGTCAAAGTACAATGGGGAGACGATGAGATTAACGCTACTTAGGAGACGGAAGAGAAGATGCGTTCATTGTACCCTTTTCTTTTCGAGGGTATGTCTTTTAATTTCTCCTTTATCGCTTAGCTTGTGCTTATCTTATCTTTAGTATGTCCTCTCGCTAGTATCTTTGACCCTCAGTTAGGGAAATCCTATGGTTGAAACATGTGTTTGAGACATGTTATGTATGATGGATGCAAAGTGGATGCAAGTGTTCGCTAGTGGTTGCTCGTGGATGCATATACACACACTATTAGGCACCAGATCGGCTCAGTCACTTCATATTGCATATTGCATATATATGGATGTATTTAGTAAAATGGATGTATAATGGTTGTATTATCATATGGTTGCTGCATTCGGGTGGATGGTTGTGCACGCATATAGAATTAATATGTATCATTAGGAATCTTTTGCATTGGACGCATGGCACTATCATGAATTGCACTAAGGAGGTCGACTGAATCAGTAGACCGCCTAATTTTGCATTAGATATGGACATATACACACACTGTGCATATAAACATTAAAGCATTAGAAGTCTTTTAAGGATAATGGATGCTGGTGTTTGATGGTTGAGTAGATGGACGATTAGATGGTAGGATATACATTCTTCTTGACTTGGAGATTTCAGGGACGAAATCCTTTAAGGAGGGGAGAATGTAACACCCCGTAATTTTATAACATTAAAATTCACAAATTAAAGTATACATAATTTTTAGAAAAGAATTAAGTGAAATGGGTTGCGCAGAGAAATATATATATATTGATATATATATATAAAAATTAAAAATTAAATAAATAAATATGCGAAAAAGTTCAAAACAGCGAATTGGGAGGGGGGAATGACCGAACCGGCCCATTTTTGAGGTCGACCCAAGCCCCGCTGGGTCGACTAGGGGTTAATCCAAGGTGTTTGGCTGTCAACCCATGGGCCGATTCGCTCAAATGCAGATTTTGCATTTGGTTGGTTCTCATGGTTCAGGGTTAATCTAATGGTCCTAAATAACTTCCTACACCTATAAATGCATCCTAATGCTAACCCTAAACCTAATTAAAATTGAAACTAAAGCCGTTATGCCGTCGCCATGGAACTCAGTGTAGCCGCCGCCAACTAAAGAGGAAGATAGCTAATCAATTCAACCTAATTCAAGCTTAGAGCTTCAACAACGAATCAACTAATGTCGCTACAACAATTCTGCATCAAGTTTGATCAATTGTTCATAATTCTTTAACCACGAAAGGCAAGTTCGATTTCTCTAATCAAGATAATTATTAAATTAAGTAAGATTAGATATAATTGTGGATTATATGGATATGATGTGAATTATTGACCGTATGATATGATTATGTTGTTAAATTGTGATGTTATCATACATGTTGTAAAGTTATGATCTATGTTGTAATTCTATGATTGGCTTATGTATAATCAAATCATCATGTTGTTTAAATGCTAGTTTGGTTATGTTGATTCATATGATAGATCATATGTATGTATGCAAGTTTAGATGTTGATTTAGACATAAATCACATGCAAGTTAGTAAAGATTATGACATCTATTTTAGATCAAAAGTTAGGCTATGACATGTATGAGTTATATGCTAAATCTTTACATGCTAGTTTATATGTTTAGCAGTAAATTTACACCATTGTTATGTTGCATAAATCACATATGCAAGTTTATATAAAAATATGAGTTTGGAATATGAATCATGTTATGCAAGTTTGTGGTTATTGCCTATGTAAATTTTGTGATGAAAATCTTATTCATAACATGCAGGTTCATACCTTTTAGGCCTATGTTTAGATCTATGATTTTATGCAAGTTATGTGGTAAATTCTCATATGCAAGTTAGGACTATTTTGTATGTTATGTGAATATGTGGTGTTTTTTCCTTTTTCATGTGTTAGACTATTTCTTAGTCTATCATATATTCTATGCGAACGGACGCCGCGGGGGTTATGGGAAAAATATTGATTATGTTAATAAATGTGAATTGGCATGTAATAGCCTTAAAAGAGGCATATATGTAAATTGAGATATTAATTGGCAAAGTGATATATGGACATAATTAATGTGAATTATGGTCATAAAGATAATTGGAATTTTATTAACATATTTGATTAGGAATAATTAATCCAAATATGGGATGAAAATATTGATTATGTTAATAAATGTGAATTGGCATGTAAATGAGGCATATAACGAATTTGAGATATTAATTAAGGTGAATTGCCTTAAAAGGCGAAAAATTTAATGAAGGCATTAATTGGAAAATTAATGTGTAGTAATGGACATAGTTTAATTATGGACATAGATTAATTTGAATTTGAATAGGGATATTAAATATTGGGAATTGGCACAAATGCCTAAAAAGGCATGAAATTAATTTGAGATGTAAATTGGTACAATTTATGTACCATAAATAGTGGACATAATTAAGGTGACATATTTATACATAAATAAATATGGAAATGATTTGTAATTTGAATAGGGAAAGTAATTCAAATATTAGGGGAAATTAATTAGGTATAATTAATTGCCTAAGACACGAGGTTGGACTCATTTGTGGTGTAAGACTGCCCGAACCCGCCCGGCAAATCCAGCAGCCACAAATGGTAGCCCAATGTGAGAGGTCAAAGGCCCAAACTAAATGCGTAACAATTGTATGGACATGAGGTTAGGCTCGTTTGTGGTGTAAGACTGCCCGGACCCGCCCGGCAAATCCAGCAGCCACAAATGGCAGTCTAATGTGAGAGGTCCTACAGGGGTTACGATAGTAATAAATTAAGAAACACTTAACCAAAGTAAATATGTAGTGGGACATGAGGGGGTTAAGTGGGTGCCTTGGGTGGCATGAGGAATCTAGTGGGTGACATGTGGGTGACATGAGGATGTCATGAGAAATACGATTAGAAAAATGGAGTAATTTGAATATAAACAATTATGACATGTAATTTAAATTATTGGATAAAATAGGTATTGACACCTATGAAGGGAAAGGTTTTAATTAATTGATTAATTAATTGAAAATGGACATGGTAAATGAAATGGACTACTTAACCAAATCTGATCCCTAGGGATTGTAAGAACTTAAGTTTAAGTTGGGGGTTAAGTAAACTGGGTTATACAAAATGAGTGGGTTAAGTAAATCTTGGGTAGGTGGGTAATATTAGTACATATAGGCCCACAAACTTAACCGTAAATTAATATGTCTGAACCAGTGAGAGGGTTAAGTAAATCTTGGGTAGGTGAGTAATATTTGTGTATATTGGCCCACAGACTTAACCAATACAACCTGTTAATTAAACAAAAGGGTGAGACTAGGTTAAATTAGAAAACACTTAACCAAATTTATACATGTAAGTGGACATGGTGTTAAGTGGGATGTATTAGAGGGGACCAAGCCTAGGTGGGAAGCTTGGTGGGCGGCCTTTTCAGTCCAGTAGCCCATTAAGTATCTTTGTGAGTTCGACCCAAGTCGAGGACGGGACACGCCTACTGGGCCTGATTGTTAGAGGCCAAAATGGGTTAATGATGGCAACGCAAGTCCAACGGGGTCATGTGCGTGCGTGGGCCCGGGCTGGTAGGTAAGACGTTGTTACATCGTGTAGGTATAAGCCGTGCATCCTTAAGTTGTATTGGGTTGCCACTTTAGGGGAGTGATACACCCCACTGTGGGACCAGCACGGGTATCTACGAGTTAGGGAGCCGATCGAATGGGGCAGGGTAGTGGGTACATCTAGTGGAGATAGGAGCAGACGGCACCTATGTAGTCAGCTAGGGGTACACGAAGCTACCATTATTAATTAATCATTAAAGGGGTACACCTAGTGGAGATAGGAGCAGGCGGCACCTATGACGTCAGCTAGGAGTACATGGAATTACCATTGAAGGGGTACATCTAGTGGGGATAGTGGGTACATCTAGTAGTACACGAAGCTATCATCATTCTATTTAGTCAAGAGGGATCAAGTTTCTAGAGTGACTAGTATGGGTGCAGTTAGTGTTAGTACAGTACAGTACGGTACAGTACGGTAGAGTATAGTAATTATCCTATATTGATTAGGAAGCGCCTTTAACGTTATCTTTGCTCATCCTATTATTTTTGGTTGCTTGGTCTTGCCATTAATTCACAGTCATTTCCTTATTTACCAAGCTTATGTCTTATCCTAGTTACTTTGATAATTATATTGTTGGAGTTATCGGACTTGCCAGACTTTATGTCTGACCCCCTTTGTTTCCACCTCTTTTCTTCCTTTTCCCCCCCAGGTTCTTAGGGTGGGAAGCTTGATTTGGATTGCTGAAGTAAAGCTCAACCTATCTCTTTTATGGCTATTTATGGGATTATGCTTTTTATATTATGTACTCTGATTTTGTCAAGATGGATATTATGTACTTGACTTTAGTCTTTGGGTTTTTGTGATGTAACCAAACATATTTACCTTCCGTTGCAATAAATAAAGTTTTAAATTTTCAAGTACTATTTCATATCTGTCTTGTTGTGATTTTCTGTTCTATATTCACTTAAAACGCTCCATAGAAGTTAATGCATTCCCTTTTGTGAGTGACATTAATGGACATGAATTACTGACAAAGGGAATTACTGATAACACATAACCAATACATGGTGAATGGGTAGGGTTAAGTAATAAGAAATACTTAACCAATATAACTTGGTTTGTGATGGGGTTAAGTCAACATGAATTACTGATAACACTTAACCAGTTTAACAGGATAAATGAAGAGGGTTAAGTTAGCTTGAATTGACTAATGACACTTAACCAATCCAAATTGACGGGAAAGAGAACTAAGTAGTAAACCTTAGTTAAAAGGAGCTAAGTAGTAAACCTTAGTTAAGAAAACAACGATCTGGAAACTAAGTGGTAAACCTTAGTTAGCAAAACTAAGTAGTAATTCTTAGTATAACACGGGAAGGAGCGAATGTCCGTCTGAGTAAAAAGAAGGCTCCACTGAATTGGGTTACGAAGCCCGAGGCTTCGAGGGGACGTGAGGGTACTCTTGGTATCCCTCTATGAGGCTGCAGATGATCCTCCTGGGCTCACAGAGGTTAAGGTCTGCGTTAGAAGAACCAGGGGTATGCCTTGGTTGCAATATATGGCAACCTAAAGACTAGGATGGACCGGCGTGATTCGGCGAGAAAATGGTAGCCCTGTGATAGCAACTCGTCGTCTACCATCCATCTTGAGTCAATCGAGATATGTGAAGCGGAAAGGCGGAGAACTCCAAAAGACCATATACTTGCTATCTAGTTATGGGTGAGGATGGCCATAGGATAGTGGGGCACCGGGGGCCTGCGTATAGTTCTCATTTTTCAAGGTGTGCCTTTCATTAGTTGAGGGAGGGGTCAAGTGAGACCATAGCCACTGGAATAAAAACAGACCTTAGCATCTGCATCGACAGATATCTGAAAGCTCCCGACCGAGTTCTGTGTTTCTTGATTTGCCCGGCCATAGGACTCGGGCCGCACATTACAGGATATGTGCATCTAGACAAGCGATAACGATTCGCGATACATGCGTGGGGAAGTATAGGAACATATACCACTCTAAGTAGTGTGTCCTAGACTTGGGGGCATCGTTCGACAGGTAGCGTAATCCCTAGTTGGACTAGGTGGCATAAACCCTGAATCCGAGAAGCGTTCAGCAGATAGCGTAAACTCTAGTTGAATCTAGAAAGCACTTGATAGAAAACCCTAGATTAGATCTAGGTAATAAATAATAAATGTATGCCTGAAGGCAATGGAAACTACAGGGATTGGGATCGCGTTATCGTTACAAGTTAGGACACTAGTTAGGCGGTGCAGAGATATATAGAAACCAGTATAACAAGGTAATAGCGAAGCGGCGAAAGTATTAGAACATATCCAGTTTGTCTTATCTTAGCATATCTTGCGATTATCTTGTCTAATCTTGCTGACCCTATCGTCATGGTGTTATCTTGTATTCAGTTAATTCATGTCGTTTTGTTTTTCCATGTTCACATGTTAGAAGTTACTGAACTTACTCAGGCTTTATGTCTGACTCTGTTTTTCTTTCGTCTTCTTTTCTTCCGTTCCCCCCCCCCCAAGGTAGTAAAGAAGGGAATAGTATAGCTCAGGTTAACTTGGATTGTCACTCTTTCCCAGCTTGAAGATTTGTCGAAGATTTTCTTGGATTCTCTTTTCAGATGCTATGGCTGGCTCTAGCTACAATTGGGGAATATAAATGTATTTTTATGCTTCTTTATTTTGTAAGACAGATGATACTCTGATATTATAAAGAAATCGTTGTACAAACTATTTTATCAATAAAGCAAAGTTTTATTTTCCGCTGTTGTAATTTTTGTCTGTCTTGTAATTTATCTGCATCTTTTACCCTAAATGCTCCACAGAACTTAGTGCATTCCCTTTGTGAGTGACACTAACGGATGTGGGGTGTCACACGTGGTATCAGAGCTGAAGGTTACCAGATCAGATAAAGGATTTGAAAAATTATTTTCAAAACGGTTTTAAAAGAAGCATTTTCAAAAGAAAAGATTTGTTTTAAAAGGCATATTCCCCAAAGCCATACGCACTATCTTCTCTTCCTCTGTTTGAATTCTTGTCTCCTTCTTTCTTGAGTCCCTGGGGCTCCTGGCTTTCTGGGAGGTAACCTCATCGATGGGCGAAGTAGTGCCCGACTTCCATCTATAACCGTAGTTGTTTCACCTACGACCAGTTTTCTTTCAAGCTTATAGGGTTTTCTGTACGATGGAAGCAGCTTTCGAGAGATTTGTCAACATGACTACACAAGGAAGAGGGTGAGGAATTCATGGATGTAGATTTAGCTCACGAAGGAGGAAAAAATTATAAAACCCAAGATAAGAGGAAGTATCTTTACTAGGGTATGATAGGGCATATAATTAAGAACGAGGAACAAGATTTTCAGAAGGGCAAGTACCTACTTTCGCCACCAAGCATACCTAGGGGAAAGGTAGTAAAGTTCTGTTGGAAGAGTCTAGTTTTGTTGTTCGTACTCTTTCCTTTGGTTTTAGCGCTTCGCATTTGTTCATATCCACTTCCATAGTTGAGTCTCTGCACCATAGTACTTGTATAGTAGAAAGATCCCACTAGAGTCTCAAATCCAATTGGTGGTCCGACCAGTTTATTTTTGGTTAGTAGGGATTTGAGAATAGCTATCGAGTTTGCTTATATCATCTCACGTAGATCGTCTAAATTCGGAGGAGATATTCTTTGGGTGCTTGTCTGATATTGGTTTAGGCCTTTGGGGTTTGTACTTGAGGAATGTCGAGTTCGACTAGGATGGTTTGCGTGAGAGATGAATAGTTGTGGCAGGCACTATAAAAAGCACATAGTGACCTTTCGACCCTTATAGTTATGGCATGGCGGATAAGAGGGAGACCTCTAATCATCTTAGTACATATACTTGGTACCATGATTGACATCTGTTTATTTTGGAAATGGAGGTTAGAAACTTCACAATCGTGAAGTTAAATTAGTTAAGATACAGTGAAGTAAAGCTCAAGAAGGCTAGATACTAGCATCATACCCTTTTCCTTAAGGGTGCGTCCTTGATTTCTTTTTTTTTAGGAGCTTTACGCATAATTATTTCTCTCTTTCCAAAGTATATCCTCTAGGTCGTATCTTCGATCCTTAGGTAGAAACTCTTTTGGGTGTAAACATGTATTTGAAACATGTTATGGTTGATGGTTGCGAGTGGTTGCTAATGGTTGCTCGTGAATGCATATGCATACGTATTAGGCACTAGATCAGTTCGGACGCTTTCATATTGCATTTACAGATATGTATTTGTTTGTAAGTTGAATTTGATATGTTATATATGGATGTTGCATATGGATGAATGATTATGCACACATGTAGTATTTACATAACTAGGGATGCTTGCATACATGATTGGACGCATGGAACTGACATGATTCGCATTAAGGAGGTCAACTGAATCAGTAGACCGCCTGATTTTGCATTAGATAAAGACATATACACGCACTATGCATATGAACATGAAAGCATTAGAAATCCTTTAAGGACAATGAATGCCTGTGATTGAATGGTTGAGTAGATGGGTGATTGGATGGTAGGACACATTCTTCCTAACTTGGAGATTTCGGGGACGAAATCCTTTTAAGTGGGGGAGAATGTAACACCCCGTAATTCTGTAACACTAAGATTCACAAATCAAGGAAGAATTAAAATTTAAAGTCAAAATCAAGGGAAACGGGCTGCGCCATTGCGTTCATCTCGGAATTTTGCATGAAAACGAGTCCAAGTTTGCGTAAATCGAAGTCCGTATGAGGAAGATATGGCCTCCAGAAGTTTCGGCGAAGTTCAAATTTCAAAACAGTTCAGAAAACGAGTTCAAAATTCAAAATCAACCCAGATTGGGCTGGGCGGGAATTTTCCCGCCCAAGACCCAGGTCGACTGGGTAGTCGACCTGGGGCTCCCAGGTCGACTGGGTAGTCGACCTGGGGGTCGACCCCCCTGCTTTTTCCAGATTTGCAGTCTGGTTCGTTCTTCTGTATCCGGACGCCATTCTGACCAGATTCGTCCGCCTAATCCTATATAAACAGCCTTAGTCTCCTTCTCTATTCACAATTCTTTTCTATCCTTATGCTGCCTCTGAGAAAATGTATAAATAAATAATATATAAAATAAATCAAGACGAGGAAATGTTGCTCAAGACTTTCAAGAGGAGATTCAAGTCAAGCTAGTGAAGATTCAAACGACTTCAACGACTGTTTTTCTACGAATCTAATCAAATCTCTGTAAGTCGGTTACTTTTTAGATTTGAACGTTTTCTCTATTCGTGACATGAAATTAAAGGAATAAAAGAATATGCCAAATCTTTATATTCGAATCAGTGCTCATATCTTTGGACCTAATTAAGAACTGTTATGATTCAATGAGACTGTGACTATGAAACTATGGACCTTAAAACCATATGCCTCTTTGACTATGAACATTGCCTATGACTATGAACATTGCCTATGACTGTAACTCATGACTGTAAGAACTATTTTCCTTTGACTATGAACATCGCCTATGACTGTGATTCATTAACTGTGAGGATTTATTGTCTATGACTATGGATATAAGATTATTATTTATGCCCATGACACTGTAGTTACAAAACCATGTTGTACCCCAAACTAGAATTATATTGGACCTAGGCTTAACTTTCTATTTCAGTTTATTCTTAGATCTTGATCATGGGAATTTACCTATTAAGTTAGGTCTACCCATGTTCTTGAATCTATACTATTCAACCCTTTTCATGTCGTAATCTATATGCCTATGAATTATCGTCTTATGCCAGTTGTTATGTCCGTTCTTTCATGGCATTTTGGTTCATTCCCTTGTATCCACGAATCTAGCTTTATTTATGATCTAGGTTGAATCACAATTATACGAACGATGGGAATACGTTTTGGGGAAAAAACATGAAATTGAATAAACTTGGGAAATCGGCATAATTTGGGAACATGCATTATAGCATGACTATTGAGATGAAAATTAGAATAACAAGTCTAGTTTTGACATGAACTGAAATTAGAATATTAAATCAGAATTGGGTGGCTAAATTAAGCATGATAAGTATATTAGCATAATTTACATACATTGGGCGTAAATGGTAAATGGTTAAATGGGCCACAAAATAGGTAGTTGGTATGCAAATTAAGTTTTGGGCATAAACGGTGAACTAAGATATGAAATCTAGTTTGGCATAAACTGTAAACTGGAATATGAAATCTAGTTTTGGCATGAACTGTAAATGGGGGTGTTGGATCTAAATCGCTATAAACTGTAAGATGGGCAAATCAAGATTTGGGCCTAGAATACAAGTCCATTAGTAGGCATGACAAATGTATAGGGTATAGGCCAAATTTATTTTAAAAAGGGAAAATGGACTTTGAGGGTAAGTGGTTAAACTTTGAGGATAAATTGTTAACAATTTATTCATATACAAAAGAAAGGTTTATTAATGACATCTCTTTTAATAATACATACACCAGAAAGTTCTAGGGTGACAGAGAGGATAGTGTCTAGGCTTGGGTTTGGAAAATACAAGTTTCCTGCTCTCCCTGGCTATCCCTAACTGATCCGACGGACGGGATGGTTACTATCAAAACCTGATTTGAAAATTAATCAAACCCTTTGAACTTAGAAAACCCGAATATGCCTAACCCGAGGTTAGACTGAGTTGTGATGTAAACCTGCCCGAAACCAACCGTCACATCCAGTATTCGCAACAATATCTATCTAATGTGAGTGGTCGCGGCTTTAATTTATTTAGTTAAAGCTAGGACAAGAATGGTAGGGTTAAGTTAACTAAGACACTTAACCAATTCAACATGATAACAAAACCAACGGGTGGGGGTTAGGTTCATACAGACACTTAACACAACTAAGCTAGAATGGAGGGGTTAAGTCCATAGGAACACTTAACCAACTTAACACAGTTAAGCTAGAATGGGAGGGTTAAGTCCATAGGGACACTTAACCAACTTAACATGGTAACAAGACAAGATTTGTAGGGGTTAAGTAACTAAGAAAACACTTAGCCAAATTAACATGTTAACTAGAGTAGAAGGTGGGGTTAAGTAAAGTTAATACACTTAGCCAAATTTACATGTTAACTAGACTAGAGGTTGGGGTTAAGTAAAATTCAATACACTTAGCCAATTTGATATGTTAGCTGGGCTAGACCGTAGGGTTAAGTAGACTTGAACACTTAACCATCAGATTGTGATAAAGGAATAGGGTTAAGTCTAAAACATGAAGGGATAATACTTAACCATTAATAACATGTTAGTTAAAACAGACGGGCAAGGTTAAGTTAAAAAAGGAACACTTAACCAATACAGGGTGAATGGGTAGGGTTAAGTAATAAGAAATACTTAACCAATATAACTTGGTTTGTGATGGGGTTAAGTCAACATGAATTACTGATAACACTTAACCAGTTTAACAGGATAAATGAAGAGGGTTAAGTTAGCTTGAATTGACTAATGACACTTAACCAATCCAAATTGACGGGAAAGAGAACTAAGTAGTAAACCTTAGTTAAAAGGAGCTAAGTAGTAAACCTTAGTTAAGAAAACAACGATTCTGGAAACTAAGTGGTAAACCTTAGTTAGCAAAACTAAGTAGTAATTCTTAGTATAACACGGGAAGGAGCGAATGTTCGTCTGAGTAAAAGGAAGGCTCCAACGAATTGGGTTACGAAGCCCGAGGCTTCGAGGGGACGTGGGTGTACTCTTGGTATCCCTCTGTGAGGCTGCAGATGATCCTCCTGGGCTCACAGAGGTTAAGGTCTGCGTTAGAAGAACCAGGGTTATGCCTTGGTTGCAATATATGGCAACCTAAAGACTAGGATGGACCGGCGTGATTCGACGAGAAAAAGGTAGCCCGGTGATAACAACTCATCGTCTACCATCCATCTTGAGTCAATCGAGATATGTGAAGCGGAAAGGCGGAGAACTCCAAAAGACCATATACTTGCTATCTAGTTATGGGTGAGGATGGACATAGGATAGTGGGGCACCGGGGGCCTGCGTATAGTTCTCATTTTTCAAGGTGTGCCTTTCATTAGTTGAGGGAGGGGTCAAGTGGGACCATAGCCACTGGAATAAAAACAGACCTTAGCATCTGCATCGGCAGATATCTGAAAGCTCCCGACCGAGTTCTGTGTTTCTTGATTTACCCTGCCACAGGACTCGGGCCGCACATTACAGGACATGTGCATCTAGACAAGCGATAACGATTCGCGATACATGCGTGGGGAAGTATAGGAACATATACCACTCTAGGTAGTGTGTCCTAGACTTGGGGGCATCGTTCGACAGGTAGCGTAATCCCTAGTTGGAATAGGTGGCATAAACCCTGAATCCGAGAAGCGTTCAGCAGATAGCGTAAACTCTAGTTGAATCTAGAAAGCACTTGATAGAAAACCCTAGATTAGAGGTAATAAATAATAAATGTATGCCTGAAGGCAATGGAAACTACATGGATTGGGATCGCGTTATCGTTACTAGTTAGGTCACTAGTTAGGTGGTGCAGAGATATATAGAAACCAGTATAACAAGGTAATAGCGAAGCGGCGAAAGTATTAGAACATATCCAGTTTGTCTTATCTTAGCATATCTTGCGATTATCTTGTCTAATCTTGCTGACCCTATCGTCATGGTGTTATCTTGTATTCAGTTAATTCATGTCGTTTTGTTTTTCCATGTTCACATGCTAGAAGTTACTGAACTTACTCAGGCTTTATGTCTGACTCTGTTTTTCTTTCGTCTTCTTTTCTTCCGTTTCCCCCCCTCCTAGGTAGTAAAGAAGGGAATAGTATAGCTCAGGTTAAGTTGGATTGTCACTCTTTCCCAGCTTGAAGATTTGTCGAAGTTTTTCTTTTATTCTCTTTTCAGATGCTATGGCTGGCTCTAGCTATAATTGGGGAATATAAATGTATTTTTATGCTTCTTTATTTTGTAAGACAGATGATACTCTGATATTATAAAGAAATCGTTGTACAAACTATTTTATCAATAAACCAAAGTTTTATTTTCCGCTGTTGTAATTTTTGTCTGTCTTGTAATTTATCTGCATCTTTTACCCTAAATGCTCCACAGAACTTAGTGCGTTCCCTTTGTGAGTAACACTAACGGATGTGGGGTGTCACAGCCAAACGATAACTCCAAACGCCACGAAACATGAAATCCGACAATAGTATACTATTACGGACCAATGGAACTGGTTTCGGCGAATTCCGAGATTATTTGTAAAGTTGCTATTTTAATTTCAACTGCTTAAAACATACGCGTTTATACCGCCACGGTCACAAAATAACTCCAATTTATGTGAAATTTGAAATCTAGAAATAATTAAGTATTACAGATTTTATTAAATTAGTTTCGTTGAAATCCGAGGTCGTTTGATATTTGACTATTCTCAAGTTCCGTATGAAATCGATAAAATATACATTGAGTTAAAAATAAACAAATTCATTGGTAACAAATTGTTATTATCAAATATATTCAAACAGAATTCATATAACTTCAAAAATAACCTAGTTTAAATTTTGAACTAAATATATTGAGTTCTATGTCAAATCAATATTCAAAATTATTTTATTTTATTAAGTAAATCGTTATGGTTTATAAACAATTCCGTAGCGACTTTCTTAAAAAAATGACATAACACAAAACCTATAAGGTAAAATCTTGATTTTTATCTTTCATTACAAAATTATTGTCTAATAGATCCAAACGATTCTTGTTTCAAAGAATTCCGACTCATATTGGATATTGTACATTCATTTAAAGTTCAAAACATAAAACTACGAGCTACTGCGACATTGCGGACTCGTTTTAAATTAAATTATAACTATATGTTCAAACATCATTTAATAAAGGAATTCGTTAATGTAATTCAAATCTAACTTAATTAAATATTCCTATATTGTCCAATTCATACTATATTGCAAGTTCAATTAGTTACGACTATTTTGGAATTAATATATTGTTTTATTATTTATATTAATAAAATATTCAAAACCATTGAATTCAAGTTATTAAATTCCAAAATCAACATTTAAACCAATTTTAAATGTTTAAATTGACGTTTAAAAATTTAGGTTGTTACTTTCCTCCCCCCTTAAAAGAGTTTCGTCCCCGAAATTATTAAGGCACGCAAAATGAAACAAATCCCTTAACTTTTCATAAATACACTTTGGTTAATATCCTCAGTTCACTTTCTAAATTAATCCACTTAGTTCTACTACAAAACCCAATTCATTATTATTAACAAAAAATTCTAACACCTTAAAATTTTGAATTTTTTTGGCAGAGTCTCCTTTATACGGAGGGACTTCTGCAATATTGCCGGAACAACAGAAATATATACATTGACCCAAACAGTCTGAAAAATCCAATTCACAACCCAAATTTTATATTTTGCATAGTTGTACCTTTTACGAGCGTTATTTAGCAATAAGCTGTTCGTGAGCTCGCTCAACTAGCATGCACCTAAATCCAAACTGGATCCAATTAGCCTCAGAACTTAATCAAATAAATGAACTAGCTCCTTCACATCTTCTTAACTTAGATGAAAACTCATTAATTTCAAAACCATGCAAATTCATATCCATTATATTTTCATCCATAATATTGATTCAAATATTCAGACTATCTACAACAATTTATTTATAATCGATTTCTTAACAATCCATTATTCTATTTCATTCAGATCCATTGATTTGAACGTATTTCTATAAGTTTAATTCATTTATTCAATACAATAATTCTCAAACACTCCATTCAGATCCATCTACTTTCCGAACACATGTCAAAATCTTATTGACCTAAGTTAAATTCTATATCAAAGTTCAAGTTCAATTTATAAGATTTACTCTAACTCAAAATAGGTTAAGTTAAAATTCATATTTGAATTATTCCAGATTTATAATCAAATTTGAATTCCATTCACATAATTTGAGAAAACCATTACTTGACAAATTCTAGAAATCTGGAAAATCATAATAAAAATAATTTTATATTCAATTACAAAAACATGCTCCCATATGTATACACTCAAACTCAATCTAAGGTATTACTAACCTCATCTCTATACAGTTACGCCACAGTGCTAAGGTTATCATTAAACCTTATGCTCTGATACCAATTGTAACGACCTGAAAAATTCGAAGCTTGAATTTTCGACAATAACACATAATCCTTATTACTTGCCAAAACCCAAGTATCGAAAATCCAAATTGTTAATAGAAAGAAGATAAAGGGTGAGAAGAGAAAGAAATATTAGAATTAAAGAAAAAGAAGATCAGAGTCTCACAACGGAACGAATAAAATATAATATATAAAAATTCCTTACATAAAATGAAACCCTATATATTACAACATTAGATTATACATTTATTTCAATACAACATGCATATGGAAAATAATCTATTACCAAAAGATACAGATATACGTCTTAACTCCAGTTTCCGTTCTGAAGCTCTAAGCGAAATCTAACCTGGTAATATACTCAATCTGACCCGAGAAAATTTAAAGCAAAGAAAAGTCAACTCGGATCAGTTCGGAAAACTTTCAGTGAGAATGCATAACACAACCAACTTGTTTAACTTTAAAAAATCTTTTGAAAGAAAGGAACTAACATGGCCATGTCTTTACCTTACGATACCCAAATCACTTTTATGTATCAATTCCGGTGGTATTATAATAATGTCTATCAAGCCATAAATAAATATGAATATAGCCGGAAAGCTTGCATCTCACTTTCCATCATAGTTGGTATAAAACTAACAACATATGGCTCATATTGGAGTTTGGATTTCCAACATGACAAGATATGGAACCACCTCCCAATTGTGTACCTCTAGAGACAGTACACTAGGGTTCAACAAGAACATCTTGAACCCGGCCAAACATGATCGACAACTTGAGTGTATCGAATATATTGTCACCCACGGTTGGTGGCTACCCAAATCGTATTCCCATTAGATACAAAAAAAATAGAAGAAGAAAAAAATGAAATTTCTCTAGACGGTGACAATACACACTAACGGAAATGACCCACATAGCCATGTTGTCTTCCCGATTTCTGTCATTTTTCAGTTGATAAGGCTAGAGATTACGATTACCTTTTTAAGAACATTTCATTAACTTTGAACGCCACATCATCAAATCCATCAAACCACTAATTGATGTCCATAAATATACTTTGGGTGTTAAGCTAAAAGCAATTTCCTTCTTCACCACCGAACCTGGTATATTTGTAAAAATCAACGTATGTGATCCTCAAAAAATACTCTGTCAGACATTCGTCCATACAAGTCATCTCAGAACAGGATAAACCTAAGGCACCTTTCTACCGCATCCTATAAAGGAATCACCCCAAGGATCAGGAGTGAGTAGTACTTGTAATCCGAAGATTTCAATCACAACAGAATCACAATCAAAAGATCTTTGGTTGTAGTACAGAGAAATTTATTAAGTAGTTCTTCCTCTCATGAAGATACGATATATATATATATATATATATATATTTGTTCTTCAGTGCTCCGTCTTTATAATCATCCCTGTAAATTAGATTTGAACGTACAGTTGGTTCAAAATGGTTTTGGGTCTTCCCATCCCGATCTCTTTAAATTAACTCGTCAAAGGTCAAAACAGTACTCATTGACAGTAAGGGTTTTAAATATCAACACAAACAGTATAAATTAGTACTTTGGTAGCTCAAACCCTTTTCATTTTAATCCATTCATTTAAAATCATTCAATACATTTAAAATGATTCTATAACTTATCTCAACAAAATCTCTTTTGCTTTCGTTACTTGAAAACAATAATCAACCCTTTTCCTTTTAAATAAACATCGTCCAAAACTCATCTCTTTATCCCTTTTACCTCGAAAATATCGTTATATTTTTTCCAATTCCCATTTTATTCTCAAGACCCTTATATATTTCCTTTATCTTTAAATATCGCTATATTCCACCGAAAACTCTTTTATTTCCTATATCTTGGAAAATATCATTATATGCATACTTTTAATCAATCGGTATATTTCAATTTGTCAAATCTTATCTGTACCAAAATAACATCAAGCGACGTATTCTATATAATATAACTTTTACGGTCTCATTAACTTTAAAACTTATCAATTATAGTTTACAATATCTCTTATGGAAATTTCAATTATATTTCCAATATCCAATTCTAAATATAACCTCTTGTTCTCATTTTATCGAAAGCCAAATCCATTGAAACAAAATTGTACGTGATACCCTTTATAATAGGCATATTCCAAAATCTATTTTTATATTTCTTTACTGCGAAAATATCACTATACTTCACGAAGTCGTTCATGTTGTGGTATTTTATTTACCTCGCAGACCTTACTCGACAACATTCTTATCTTCAGACAGATAATAGTTTGTAGTTCCAAACCAATATTACTTATAATATCAACCAAATCTTAATTTTTATTTTATTTAAAATAAAGTTTTATAAACCATATACTTAATTTTGAAAATAACAATCAATTACGGCCATTTTCATTTAATTCGTTGATTATGTAAAAATGTTTACTAAAACACTTATCTTCTACTTAAAAATCTCATTATACAACTCCTTTTATAATTTGGATTATATTATAATAAACCATTTACCAAATCCTTTGCCGAATTCATTTTATACCTTATTATAAAACTTAAACTAGATTCTTTTATTAAAATCCTATCACGTCCTTTCTTTATGATATTGAAATATTTCTTTCAATCAAAACACTTCACTTAATTCAATTCCTAAGTAACACTGACTTTAAAATCATTTCCTTAACTTCATTTATAAACTTGGATTTAACGTAAAATCCGTTAATCACATTTTATTGCATTATTTCAAATCTCACTTTTAACTTGATTCTTTTTACTCACTCAAATATTAAGTAAAACATGTACTTATAAGATATTGCATCTCTTTTATAACTTCATTTATAAAACTCGGATTTTATAATAAAAATCTGTTCATGAACTTCCTTTCAAATCCAACTAGATCTTATTACAAACCCGATTACTTTCATTAAAAAAAGTATTCACTCTAACTATTATTAATTAAAGTAATAATTAACTTCATCATTTACTGAAGTAGAAATAATTTACTTCATATCTAACGAAACATTGGTTGGTTAATCACTTAATGGAATTATTAAAAATCTTTAATTAAAAAGTGATTTATATTTTAAGATATCTTAGTAGATTAAATCAACTTATTTGCTAAACTATCTCCATTAGACTAAGACTAGTTAATCTAATAACCAATTCCAATTAAAATAGTTGACACGGTCAACTTGAAATCATCAGTTAACTTGTTAACTGATTTCAATTACTCCTTCCCATTAGATTAATATAATTAATCTAATAATCTCACTTAATCACCTTATAAAACAGTTTCCAAATTATTAACCTTTCGGTTAATATTTGACTTACTCTCTTATAAATCTTGTTAAAACACTAAAACTACTATACATGTATTTATTACTATTTTTAAAAAAACCATTTATAGATATCGATTTATTTAAAAACTTCTACTTTAAATAAAATAATAATTTAAAACTTTGTTTCAGTTATAAAAATAAACTCTATAACTGTAAATACGTCAATTCACCAAATGGCGAATTAACATCTTAAAAGTCTGGGTTCTTGGCCATTCATTGCAACCACTTAATCAATATCGTCTATTGATTAAAATATAACAATCGATGAATTCCAATTCAATGATCAACATCCAATCAACAATCAATGTCCAATCAATATTTAACGTTACTTGATGAAAAATTCGTATATGATAATATGAAAGATAAACAACATAGAATTAATTGAGGAATCAAGTTGGATCTTTGCAACCTGTTCTTCCCTGCATCACAGCTCATTATAATAGCATATAAATGTAAATTTCTAATATAATACATTTAAATGACGGAATTATAAATATCGATAAACGTCGATTAATAACAACCAATAGCCATCCATTGCATCCAATCATCCAATTTCTATTGTCAAAGATAAATTTCAGTTATATGAATTATAACACATCATATAATTCCATAAAGCGTGAGAGTTAACACAACAGTTTGTTTTTGATCGATGATTTTTGTTTAATTTTAAACCAGCATTACAAATTAAATGAAATTCCATTTGCATCTGATTCCAACCAAACCATCTCGATTGCGCAGTCTTTATCGCTGTGATTCCAACGAATCCAGTTTCATCCAATTATGGTCACGTATGAAAAAGTCATTGTGATTATTGTTTTAAAACTAATTAAACCGTCATCAACTTTAATTAAATAATTCAATAAATCCCCTAATACACATTGACAAACCTTAATTACTGCTAATACCCTCCTCATCATCTTCAAAACCAACCCTTACACTTCCCTGATTATCCAGGCCTGTTTCCCTTTTTGTTTTGTTGTTTTTCTTTTCCTAATCGTAGATTCGAAGCCCATAACCTAAATTCACAGCAGGCTACGTAACATTCCATCTTCTCCTTTACTTCAAAAAAAAAAAAAAAAAAAAAAAAAACCGAAACCATGCCATGCAAAAGATAACTTCACCAGTAGCCTCTTCCATCCTACTCTCCGCATTTCACCATGATTTGCTTCACCGATAGCTCCGTTCAACTCATCGTTTGAAACTCTGCCTCTTCACCATCTCAATACCATCTCCGGTCCCCATTTGAATTTGCGACCTACTCCTGAAAGAGAACGGAAGAGAAGAACCTTACCCAACTCCACCAGCTTGTGTGCCTCGGTCCCTTGAACGTCCATGCCTCCTCCTTATTGCCCTCTACTCGCCACCCTGTGGAAGTCAAAACAAAATAGCTTGCTCCATTTGGAGTGACATAAATTTCGTTCGAACCCATCAAAATGCGTATGAACATGAAGCTCTTGTTTACGCGATTCCAATGAATCCAATTTCATGCGATTCAATCGAAATTTGGATTTTAAAATGATTTTTGAAGTTGCGATTATATATTATGTTGTGTTTTAGTTTTTGAAGAAACGAAGGCTTCCTTTATAGTTTCTACAATTGGGTTCTAATTATTATTATTATGTGAAGCCACATGGTTTCACTGTATAGGAATGAGCGAGATTTGAAAAAGATACATGCAGATTTTCTTAAGATAGGTTTGCCGAACTGTTTGAATTCCAAAATGAAGAGATGGTACGATTTGTAAAAGATTTTATTTGTTGTTGGAGATTTGATATGAAAGAAAGCAACCAAATAGTTTAATGTGAAATTTCGCTATCTAACAGTCAGCAAAATGTTTAACCAAGGGCCGACATATCTTCATTCAGGATTTTGTATAGATTTGAATGAATATGCAAAGGATTTAAGAAGATGCAATAAGGATTTGAGAACGATTTGCGCGGACTATATTTAAAGCGGCCCTATTATATAAAATATCTCAAGGTTTCGAGCTCCAATTAAAACGTCGCCACTGGCATTTCTGACTTTAACCATTATATTAAACACACTGGAACAAGTATCGAAATTTAATCTAAGCATATGGAGAAGATATAAATTTTAATTGATTACAATTGAAATATTTCAAAGCTTTTTTAATTCGTATGGCCAAACGATAACTCCAAATGCCACGAAACATGAAAACTGATAATAAAATACTATTACAGATCCAATGTAATTGGTTTCATTGAATTCTGAGATCATTTGTAAGATTCCCATTTTAATTTCAATCGGTTAACTCTACCCGTTTATACCGAGCACAGTCACAAAATAACTCCAATTGATGTGAAATTTGAAATCTAGAAATAATTAACTATTACGGATTTTATAAAATTATTTTTGTTGAAATCGGTGGTCGTTTGAAATTTGGATATTCTCAAGTTCCATATGAAATCGATAAAATATACATTGATTTCAAAATAAACAAATTCATTGATAATAAATTATTATTATCAAATATATTCAAACAGAATTTATATTACTTCAAAAATAAACTAGTTAAGATTTTGAACTCAATATATTGAATTCTAAGTTAAATCACTATTTAAAATTATTTTATTTTATTAAATAAATCGTTATGGTTTATAAACGATTCCATAACGACTTTTTGAATATTTGATTGGGACATAATTCAAAATTTACAAGGTAAAGTCTCGATTTTTCTCTTTCATTAGAATATTATTATCCAACAGATTCGAACGATTCTTGTTTCAAGAATCACGACTTATATTGGATCTTGTACATTAGTTTAAAGTTCAAAATGTAAAATTACGAACTACCACGATGCTGCGGGCTCGTTTTGAATTGAATTTTATATTATACGTTCAAATGTCGTTTAATAAACGAATTTGTTAATATAATTCAAATCTAACTTAAGTAAATAATCCAATATTGTCCAATTCATACTATATTGCAAGTTCAACTAATTTCGACTATTTTGAAGTTAATATATTATTTTATTATTTATATTAATAAAATATTCAAAACCATTGAATTCAAGTTATTAAATTCCAAAATCAACATTTAAAACCAATTTTGAATGTTCAAGCAGACGGTTAAAAATCTGGCCTGTTACATTTTGTTTGGCATAACAAATCAATATATCATTCAAACTGGAAGGTAGAATCCAACTGTACGGTGGTACAACTAACATGATTATACTATAATGTTGCTTAACAACAAAACGGTTCAAATGGATCTTTTATGCTTCATTTCCTTATTTGAGTTGGCTATCAATAACTCCTATTTTACATTAGCCACTCATTTATGTTCCATTCTTATTCTTCCGATTCAACAATCCTTGCATTAGATGTAGAAACTATTATAAAATCTGCTACTTGCTTTAAACAAATGAATTTAGTTTTTTTTTTTAAAATCAGAATCTCCGTATTTAATCATTTTTTCAGCGGTTTAGATCACTTTAAACTTGCTTAATGATTGTTATATAAATTGTGGTCTTTGTAATCATCGTGTTTTTACTTCACATTCCAGAAACTACTCGTCTCTAGCTATTAGTTTTTAAGATTGACAAAAGGTGTTAGCTTATCCTATTTTTCAGCGAGATTATGGATTTTTGTACCTGAAACAGGACCATGCAGTTTATCTGATTTTTCCTAAATTTGCATCTATTTTGCTTTAATCCGTTTGTTCAATAAATATGTGTACAATATTGATTTATAAGACAAGTAATTTTGAGTGTTGTGGTTTATTCCATTATATTTGGTCCATGGTTTATAATTTTGTGTTGGTTAAGATGAGCAGGGTGTCCGCTGCTCTAGTGCGGGTGGTGGGGGTTCCTAGCTCTTTAGGAAGAGCGTTCGATTTCCGCCTGACGCACTTTAGTTCAAATAAGGGAGCTTACCATGTGCATAAACTTGATGACCCTGTGGACCAGGTTAGGTGCACTAGGGGGAGTTTTACGGCAGTGCCGGTTTCTCCCCTGAAAAAATTGAAAAAATATAAGATAAGCAGGGTGATGTAGTAATCATTGTATGGTTGCTCTATCCCAATTTTATGTGCTAATATTTTCTACAACACCTGAAACTGCACTACCATGTTGGAAACACCGAGCACTAGGGCTGTAAATTTTGTTCGCATGTCCGACATCCGTTCGTGCCCGTGACCGAAATACGTCCGTCCGATTTTCATTTAGGACACGAGTTAGGACAACAAGATTTGTACGAGAAAAAATCATGTCCGGTCTGGGCTCGTCCGAATTCGTCCGAATTATTTGAAATTCGTCGTATAATAGAGAGAAAATCTAGTAAAATGTACAAAATGTGATATAAATAGCCATGTCCGACCGAGTCCGACTAGTCCGATCGTGTCCGTGTCCGACCGATTTTATTTAGGACACGAACTAGGACAACGAAATTTGTCCGAGAAAAAATTTGGTCCGGTCCGTGTTTGGTCCGATTTTTTTTAGGACAGAAAATGAACATACCTCCGTCCGGTCCGGTCCGACCGATTTACACCCCTACCGAGCACCTTAGATATTGCAGAAAATGAATATAGGGCGTTAATTGAACAATGTAACGTTGACAAAGATGTAATGCTAATCAACTACTCTAGCCATTATCAACAAGTTTATTATAATTGTTCTTAACTCTAAATTAATTCTACAATTGAGGTTCATATTAATATTGTAAGCATTAAATAATTTTTAACAATAATGTTGAACCAATATGCTTTAATGGAATAATTTGGAACAAATGCATACTCAAACTCATTCGACTATTATAAAGATTGGATTATTATAAAAAAAATCATGTTTCATGATTTTATTCACTTCAATTATTATTACTATGATGAGTAGAAATTAATTAAAAAAAGTTTTCCATAGATTAATGGTTGACCCCTTTGACAGGCATCATATATGATCATTATATAGATGTTCGTTTTGTTGTTAAACAGACATCAATATTCATCTAATAAAGTATTTTTCAAATTTATCCTTTTATTGGGCAAGCTACAAACAAAACTAATTTTTTACATTACATAGATCATTTCAATTCAAGTGGTGATAAAATTTTGGGAGGGCTTCTTTTGTGTTCCCCATGTACGCCCATATGCTTATGATACAGGGAATAAGGGGAAGTGCTGCCGAAATTTTGTTGTACCACTTGAGGCGAAATGATTTATGAAATGTAAAAAATAACATTTTTTGTAATGGGAATTAGGTTGACCGTGCCCATAAATAAACAGTTCTAATGGAAAGTTCAATTAAATAAGCAATAGACAAATTTCTATTTGGGTTATGATTAGATATATTTAATTTGCATAAATGTAAGAATCTAAATATTTAAGAAGAATAAGAACTTTTAAGTTAAAATAGCATACATCTAATATTGTACTTGTATGTATACGAATTTGAAGTTTTATATGTCTAAATAAAATAATCAATAATTGGAACATTTAAAAGTTCGTCGCGCTTGGATGTATAAAGATGTGGGACATAGAGGAATAATTCCATTTCAATTTTTAAGAGGTTAAACTGAGTTCATGCTAGTGACATCTTCCAATGGGACAAACATGACGGAAATCCGTTGTCCTTGTAAGAAATGCAAAGCCATAAAACATCATCCTCATGAAATTGCTCAAAGACATTTGACTTAAAACAGTTTTATGGATGATTACTATGTGGGGATACATCATGGTGAAGATGCAATGAACGTTATTAATATGTCGATAATTGTTGAGGGGATGATAATGTAAATATTGATGTTGATTTTGATGAATCTACTACTACAGAAAATACAATGACTGAAATGGTTATTGATTCTGCTGGTCCGAGCATGTTTCCTAATTCATTGGATGCAGAGGAAGAGCCTAATCCAAAAGCTAAACAAAAGTTGACTTGTCAGAAGCATCAAAAGACCGCTTTTTGATGGATGTCCTATGACAAAGTTCACAACGACTTCTAGGTTAGTTGCTACAAAATCAACAAACAATGGTACCTAAAAATTAATGAATGGCACTCTTAGTTTAATTCGAGATATGGTCCCAACCGGTTTGCAAACTAGATTGTATAAAATTGGTATTTGTTAAAAAACAAGTATCCGCATTTGGATTGTCGTATGAAAAGATAAATACATGTCGAAGTAGGTGTATGCTATATTGGAAAGAAGACAGAGACCATTCACAATGTAAATTTTGTTACTTAGGAAGATACAAAGAGGGAAAAAGGAATGATAAAGGTGTGTCTTTTACTCGTTTACATTGTCTTTAAATTATTCCTAGATTGCAAGATTGTATTTCGTATTATGTCACTGCGGAGCACATGAGATGGCACAGTGAAGGGGTTCGAAAGGAAGGGGTTTTATGTCATCCTGCAGATGGAAAAGCATGGAAATATTTTGATGACAAATATCCTGATTTTGCCAAGGAGTCATGTAATATTAGGCTTATTTTATGCACTGATGGTTTCCAACCTTTTGGCCAATATGGCCAAAAATAATCCACTTGGCTAGTTATTTTTGACACCTTACAACTTACCTCCTTGGATGTATATGCAGAATCCATACAGGTTATTAACTCTAATTGTCCCTATATCCAATAATCTGAAAATGGAACAGATATTTATTTGCAACCTTTAATCGAGGACCTAAAGCAAATATGGGTAGAGGGTATTGACATATATGACGTATCAAAGAGGAAAATTTTCAAACTATTTGCTCGTTTACTATGGACGATAGGCGATTTTCCCACGTATGGGATGCATTCGGGCTGGAGTACGGGAGGTAAATTATATTGCCTTGTGTGCATGGATTTAGCAAAAGCATTTACACTGAAGCATAGTGGTAAGCAGTGCTGATGGGATTGCTACCGTCGATTTTTACATACAAATGACACATTTAGGTCACGTGATAATAAAAACTTCAAAAGAATAAAAACTGTAAATTTGCAACCACCAACATTTCTGAATGGAGAAGAGGTATATGATATTGTAAAAGATTATGCAAAATTACGTAAGAGTGAAAAAAAGAGCCTAAAATCCCTGGTAAAGGGGACTATCGCAATTGGTACAAATAGAGTATATTTTGGGAATTGCCATATTGGAAAGATCTAAAAATTCGATGCAATTTTGATGTGATGCATATTGAAAAAAATATGTATTTGAGATTTCTTTCATACAATTATGAATGCGAAAGGAAAAAACCAAAGATGATTTATGATTAAGAAAAGATTTCGAATATTATTACAATCGTCCAGAGCTTAAGATTAATCCTATTTGTCCAAACTTCAAAGTTCTTGCATGTTATGAGCTGGATAGGACTCGTTGTATAAAATTACTAGTGCGTGTCAGTTCTTTGAGGTTTTCTGATGGAATTGCTTCTAATATGAAATGATGCGTTGATATGAAGGATCTTATACTATCGTATATGAAGAGTCAAGATTTCCATGTATTTTTAGAAGACTCTATTTCCGATTGTATTTAAACAGCTTTTACCATAAAAGGTTTGGATGCTTATAAAAGAGATCAATTTATTCTTTAGAGAGATATGTTTCACAACTCTATCTAAAAGTCATTTGCATAAGCTTGAAAGAGATATACCAAATCTATTATATTATACGAAAGCACAATCTTTCGTCGAAGACCTTTCAGATCCAGATTCTTCAAAAAATCCGCAGACTGACACGTGTACAGCCTTTTCATCCTCGCCATACACTGAAATAACCGCTCTTTATCTCTTCAGTGACCGCTTATTGTTTCCATCGACACCTGTCCACAAAACGCATCCATGCCATTGGATCCATTTCCGCAAGTGGAAGACAAATCAAACAAAACACGCACATTTAACCCTAATCCCTTAAATTTCTACATGCCGACATTCTACTTCCTCTTCTTTGACGTCTAAACTACAGCCGATTGACCCTCCATCTCGGTTGTTGCTCTCTTTCCTTCCTGTCGCCTGTGCAATTCATCGGGGATTTGGGGTAGCATATAGGTAGCTCCTCCTTTTCCCTCATTGCCCTTTCCATTTTCTCCATTTTTTTCCTCGCTTATCTTTACCTTTTCCTGTCAACCCGGCATTGTGCCTTCTTCTACTTGCCACAACATCGTTTTCCTGCAAGCGTCGCTTCACCTCAAGTATTGTTCTCCACTTAGCTATTTTTCACCATTGAACTGGATTTCAATAAGAGGTAAATTCTAGAATTGTTTTATTCAGATATCTTGCCACAACAGCGTTTTCCTGCAAGCGCCGCTTCACCTCAGGTGTCGACGTTCTCCACTTAGATATTTTTCACCACTGTACTGGCTCTCAATTAGAGGTAAATTCTAGAATTGTTTTATTTAGATATCATACTATGTTTTTACTTTCAAGCAGCAATTTTCACTTTCACTTTTGTTTCATCATCAAAGATGATTTTTATTGGATTGAAGTGAATGAAATTATACTCAATAGATCTTGGATTTTGAGATTTAGAAAAACAATTTCAACTGGTGAAACAAAATATAATTTCCTGCCATTTCAAATTCTCTTCTTTATTTCATAACCGATTTCTTCTCAGTTTCAACTGTTGTTATATCTTTTTGGCAATTGAATATCTTATTTTTGGTTTGTTTGGTTGTTCCCTTTTATTACACTTATTGTTTACTTATAAAATTGTAAGCCAACAAGTGAATATGATTTCAGATTTGCCTACGTTCTTCGATATATGAGTACCAAGAATAATTAACAATACAATGACATTGGTAATGGTGCAATAGAATTTAGCTTAATTTGCACTGTTTACGCTTTGTAATGAAAGCAAAAATACTGCACTGTGACGAGGAATTCGATTTATAACTGGCTGAGAAAAATATATAATACATTTTCATGTTTGTAACATTGTACATGTATTTTGTATCATTTAGGGCTTCAAATGTTTCTCAACGATGTTTTGAAGATCCCGTTCCCATTTCTCGACTTATAGGTATATTTTACTAACATTATGATAAACTATTTTTGTATCCATGTTACATTATTCTTACTTATCAAGTCAAGGATTTTTCTTTCAAATCATCTTCCGGTACATGTTTATTTTGTGCTTATCAAACATGCCATGTTGATGTATTATAAAATATTATATAGCTTAAACCCGAGGTTCTCTGGCATGATATCATGTGCTAACTTTGGATACGTATTATCCTCTTGTAAATCCAATGTTTGCGAACAATTTGGTACAATCATCAAATGTTGTTTAGTTTTAGTTCGTGCTATGAAACCATATGATAATTAGAAGTAATATTGAAATATAAATAGTTATATTAGACTACCTTTTTTTTCCTTACAATATAAACCACTCGACACCTTCATTTGTATGCACAACTTTGTGTTGCAAATTTTGTTTTGTTAGGAATCTGATCTTTGGCTAAATCGTATGCTTCCTTCTTGCTAGGATTTTTTAAATTCTTTCTTTTGATTTAACTTATCGTTGATGCTATCATTTATATTATATTTTTCTTTTCATTGATTTTTTTTTACTACTAGCATTTGTGTTGAATTATCATTTAATTTAATGCTGCTTTTGATGTTATCATTTCTATTGCATTGTTTCTCTTTTGAATTACAGTTTAAAGTTTTTTAACTAAAAGCAACACAATTGAATGTTCTTTATATGTATTTGTTATGTTATCCGCTGAAACATCAATTCTTACAAAATATTCTCATTATAGGTTTATACAGTTACACTATCATTTGTATGCATAACTTTGTATTGCAAATTTTGTTTTGTTAGGATATCTGATCTTTGGCTAAACGTATGCTTCTTTCTTGCTAGGATTTTTCAAATTATTTCTTTTCACTTAACTTATTGTTGATGCTGTCATTTATATTATATTTTGCTTTTCATTGATTTTTTATGCTGCCAGCATTTGTGTTGAATTATCATTAATTTAATTCTGGTTTTGGTGTTATCATTTCTATTGCATTGTTTGTCTTTCGAATTTTGGTAAAAGCAACACAATTAAATGTTCTTTATAGGAATTTGTTATATTATCCGCCGAAACATCAATTCTTACGAAATATTCTCATTGTAGGTTTATAAAGTTACACTAACTTTAGGACCAGTATGATAATAAACATGTGAAAAACACATTGTTCTGTCTTATGGTTCAGCATTTTATGAATACCCCCTCACAAACGCGCACACATGCACTGAGAGAAGAAATATAAACAAGATACATTATACCCTCCTTCACTTTCTCATTAATCATGTTACGCAAAGAACCATAACTGCATTAATGGCTGCCATTGACTTTTGTTTTTCCATTGCAGAGACGATCCATCCTGAAATTCAATTAGTACAATCCAAGCTCTCATGTATGCTCATAATTTCCTATGCCTGAGTTGTTTGCTTTACTATTCCAATTTCTACTTCATCTTCCACATCAATTTTACGTAATTTTACATCTTTGTCATGTACTATATCTTTGTAATGGACTATTTGATTATTTTGATTTTACTTGTGACAGTAACTTCATTCTAGCCTTTGCGACTTCCACTTGCTTGAGGTTTTTTGTCCATATTAATATGGGCATTGCATTGCATTCAGGTATTTTAATGAGGGTACGGATGTTTAGGTTGCAAGTAGATGGTATTAGACAGGGTTATTACCTCAATCTTACCTGAAAAAGTGTATGCACCCAAAGATATATATATATATAATGAATACTTGAAAATCCATGGTGTTGTACTTTTGTAGTAAAAAAGTTGAGTGGGAACAATGTCATTGAGGATCTTGATTTGCCAATAAAGCTACAACAGCTTCGGACGCCAAATTGAAGTCGCCTCATGCACCGAACGTCAACTCTGATCTCTAACTTACAACAAAATCGTATCTGAGCTACAATCGCTCTAATCTTCTTGACTACTCGAGATGCAACTGGTGTGTGCTTAAAGCTACAGCAGCTTTATCTACATGCTTTGGATTTTTCTTAATTATTATAAATCTCAATTTCAGTATAATTTTTCTTTGTAAAATTGGTGTGACATGGTTTTGACATTTTGTAATGTTTCATGAAGATAATTGTAAATATACTCCAACTTACTACAAATCTTGAACTCTTACCACTTCCTCCATCCCATTCTTAATTATTGACCATCTATTCTTCGTAATTCAAAATTTTCAGCTAAATGATCCTTCAACTGAGCAATGATTAATTATTCTTGAATAGATTTTTGGATGTTGATATCAATGCCTAGCTTGGACTGGTCATCTACATCCAGCTTCCTTAGCTAAATTATCCAGAAACACTCAAGTTGATGCATCTACGCAAGCTATTTTTAAGTGAGGTAAGTGTATCATCATCCCAAATTGACGACAAAAATAGAAAATTAAATTATGCTTGAAAAATATGCTTGATTTCAAAAGTTTACTATGCATAAGTGATATCGTGCATGCGTGGATCCTATTTTAAGTTTTTATGTGTAAATACTATTAAATCTAGCATAATTTGTTGTGTTTCTTTGCCTATGGTAAGTTAATACTCTATCGATTAAATTCATTTTCATTTGGTCTTCTGTTTATACCATAGTTCAGTGGAGGTAATCAACTGCACAAGTTCCGATCTGCATGCTAAAATATATAACATGATTTCACATGTGTCTTTGTATAATTTTACATAAGAGAATAAACTTACTTTTACACTGGTGCACTTTCGTTGGATGTGCCTTTAGTACTGGCCCAATACAGATCAACCGGTGAAGTATTGTGAAGAAATTTGCACATAGGGCAATTACTGTACTCCGTTTATTTCTTTTTTCTCACGTGATATACTCATATGCTTTGTGTGCTTCACCTATGCATGCACTATATGCAACAACCACTATGACGTTGTAAATCTTGATGACCAATATAATGCAATTTATGATGATGAAATAATTTTATTCTATAAGAATTGATGCAGGAATTTATGTGTAAGATTAAAGTAGATCGCTAATTTTTTAGATGCAAATATATGATATGTTATTATGTAGTATAAGTTTAATTAATCTAGAATGGCATGAAGATTAATAGCTAGTCTTTCTAAAAATATGAAAAAGGTGCTAATACTATGTTTCAAGTATTAGCACTTTAATTTCCAAGTATTTGATCACTTTTGCAAGTATATTATCACTTGAGTCATAACATTTCATATTTAACACTGATTTTTATATATTTTTGGTATTTATATGGACTAGCATATTGATTATGCTATGACAAGCAGTTAAAGCCCGTATGTCATATTTAATTTCATGACACCAACTGTCTATTAAAAGAAACATCTATATTAATTTCATGATCCCAAATGTCTACTAAAAGCAACATTTATATTAATTCTGGGATTATAAAAAGTAACATCAAATGATTCCTAAGTCATTCTGCAAGAATCAATAAATCGCCTTTTTATCCTTGATCTAAGATTCTTTTATTGATATCAAGTTTTAATCTATTATTGGAAGAAGTATTTTGTCAACTAGCCTTCTTACATGTGTTAATTGATTCTTTTTAACACATCAGGAAAACATAATGTACAAAGATTAATGTTAGAGATGCTGCTCGATTTGGTTAGTAACTTACCATATCAAACCACGAATAATAGTCAAATTATTTTATTTTAATTACTGTAGTCTAACTTGAAATTGGTATATATTTTAGTTTCTAAATGCAAGTTGATTATATTATGGTTATTTGTGATTTTGTTTGATTAAGGTTATTTGGTTGGCCAATTTTCCCAAATAGGTTCTACCTCTAATGGATGCTATGATTGGTCTAGCTTCACGCTTTTTATTCATACTAATCTGGGCATTGCATTAAGGTATTCTTTCTCTTATTCATGTTTTGATTGTTAAATATTTTGTTTTATAAGGCTAATCATTGGAAATCTGATATCTTTAAATAGTAAGTCATTTCTACATAATTTTAAAAATATGATAATGAGATATGTTTCTCATCTTCTTTGGTAAACAACTATTTAAATATCTAATTATTAACTATATGTGATTGCATAACTTTTTTCCACCTGCAAATCATGAAATGTTATTACAAATCAAAACCATTGATCATATGTAGTAACCTCAATATTTATAAGTATCTTAATTGTACACCTAATTTGTATTTTATATTTTCTCCACATATCGATGAAATGTTACCTCAATATGTAGTAACCATTGATCATGAAATGTTACCTCGATATTTATAAATATCATAATTTGTGTTTTATATTTTCTCCACATATCGATGTTTTTACCTGTTCATATTAACAATGCTTTGGGAAAAGGAGCATAATGCTTCTTTCATTTTCCTCTGATTTCGGTTTAGTGATATTTTAAAATGCTGACATTTTAAAAGCATGATTTTTTTTACTTTTGGAAAAATTTTGACTTTCAATATTTTCTATTCTATTATATATGTTGGATTAATATTTAGCCTTTTTTCTTATTAATTCTCAACTCGAATACTTTTTTCTCTGTGTTTCATTTGGAATTTTTACACTTTGGCCATCCTCCAAAATAATACATTGCTGCTTCAAGTTAAGTTACTTCACTTATAACTAATTAATTTGACTAAAATCCTATATCTTTGTACCTATTAGTGTTGGTTGAGACGTTTGGTGGCCTTAATAATCTTCAATGCTCCCTTCTAATTACCCTTTTAAATTCCATTTATCCCTGCATACATGGATTTCATTCCAAACCTAGAAGTTTTGCTTTGACTTTCAAAACATAAAATTTGCATATATGCGCCAGATATATAGGGATGAGTTGTACAAGAGTTAACGGAAAAGAAGTAAACTTGGAAAATTTTCAAATATGGTGTTTCCCTATACTATCATGCATATATTTACTTAAATCACGTAGTCATAAGATGATGCATCCTTTCAGCGTCACATAGACAGAGTATTACCATCAAAAACTCTTTCCTACCACGATAATAGCTAGACAATGAAGTATACGTTGAGCTGATCGGTACCAACAATCTCATTTGTTATGCCATACAATGACATATTGAAATTGTAAGCTGCATAGTACTCTACTCATCGTATTCCAGCTCTCCACATCCATATGTTGCAATCGGCTCAGATCCACCTTGACCGTTCTTGATTTTGGATACAGAGAGCTTTTTCAAGCTTTCCTTTTCTGCTCATTACTTTACGTTTTATGATAATATTTTTTCCATGCTACAATTTCTTCACTTCATGAGGCAATAATGTATTTTCACATCATAATTAACTATGCACAAGTAACTACTGTAAAAGGCATTTCTTTCCCTAAATGCACATATATAATTTAGTTTTTCACATGCTTTTATAAGGCTAACAAATAGAGGAATAGTTCAAAAATAATTATTGTGCCATGTTGACATACATGTTAATATAAATCTATCTTAGAAAATAGTGAGTTATGATGCTTTGGTTTTATTTTTTGTACTCCACTATCTGAGAGCAAAATGGATCATACAGTTAATAGCTTATACTCAGTTTATGGAATATGAGAAAATAAGGGGAACTACTACAAGTGTCTTACATCCCCCATTACATTTAGTTTAATGTTCACAAATTTTGAAGATTAAAAAATATTGATTTGTGATGCCTTTTTTCCTACATGAAAGGACATACAAAAAGGTATAGCATACATACGTAGTATTCAATTTGATTGAATCATAGATGTTTGGACGTTAAGCCTTATGTTTCCTTACATGGCTACTTGACCGTTTTACAACATTGTTCTCTAGATTTTCAGCAAGGTTACTTCTCCTTTAGCCTCAAACACGAATTATTAACTGGTAACATTTCATTTTAACTTTGCACATATCTTTCAACCATTAATTACATCACTACATGCACTCTTAATCCCTTTTTTCCAATAGATTCAATGCCACCTGAGAATATTATAGGCTTACGCATTGCGAGGTGTGGAGCCTATGGTGCAACAAAGTTCATTCAAGCTTTAACAAACTTCATGCTTTGGACTCTGTGCTGATCAAAATGTTGCATTTGCATTTTAGTTGTTTACTTATTCGTTTTTTTTCTATATGAGGACTATGCATTGTATTATTATTTGTCAAGTCAATGCACCCTCTTTTTTTTCCAGTGCTTTATTTGAACAAGACAAGTAAATTTAAATAATGGAATCATGTTATGTATCACCGTTCAATTGTATGGCACAACAATGTGTTTTTCCACTGTAAGCATATCTTGGTGCATCGTAGTACTTTCATGTTGAACTGTAATTATTGCTGCTATTGTGTACAATAAAGACATATTTTAATGCAAATGTACTCCCATAATGCATGTCCACAACTAACATTTTTCATTTTAAGTTTTAACTACCTGTTATTTGCTATATGCATTCTGACATACATTATTCTGGGATTCCCTTTGAGTAACGCATCAATTCATGCCCTATTCAAATTTTACTACCGTAGTGGAAAGTTCTCTAAGCAATTTCAATTGTTTTAGCTTGCTACCGCTGCGCCTCTACCTTTGTCACTTCATAACTTAATTCGTTTGCATCTAGCAGTGTTAACAAAGTCTAAAATAAACTATGGGTACACTATTTTTTTTTACATCTAGCAATGCTAACATAGTCTAAAATAAACTATGGGTGCAAATTTTTTTTGATCGATAAATATTATATATGCAGAATTGTTTGCAACCCGTGTGCGAAGCACGGGTTTGCACTAGTTACTATGTAAACTAGAGAAAATATTTCCCCTTGGAGTTTTTAATTGCATGGAAAATTTACAAGTACGTTTACCAACTGACGCATTACTATGTGGACCAGTGTGGTATGGATGGATGTATCCTTTTAAGAGGTATGTAATAATTATATTTACTTACACAATGTTTAAATATAGAATATGTTATAATTAATTCACACATTTTCATATTAAGATATCTAGGTCATCTAAAGAAAAAGGTGAAACAAAAAGCACGTGTTGAAGGTTCTATTTGTCAAGCATACGTTATTGAAGAAGCATCCATATTTTTTAGTCACTATTTTGATGATCATTGAATATAAATTCTGATCGTGGTCACCGTAATAAAAATGACATTGTGGATGATTCAATCGATAACATTATCTCAGTATTCAAAAAACAAAGATTTGTCCATCTGGTAAATAGAAGAATGCTAAAAGCTTCGCTACAACAAAGGATTACAATCTAGCCAAGGCAAATGTGCTTCATAATTGCAATGAATTAACTGATCTTATAAGGTACTATAATAATTTGATTATTCATTATCTAAATTAATGTCAAATTTTTGAGGTTACACACAATACTCCTTAGATATTAACATGTGTATTTGGTTTAAACAGCAAGTTCGAAATTGAATATACCAGTGTTGAACTCTGTAAAGAATTCAAGGGATGGTTTAAACAATATGTAAGTATGTTAAGTCATGTATTTTAACCTTACATGGTATTTCATTACATATTAACATGTGTACTTGATTCAAATCGATAGGTTGATACGAACATCATCATCGACATTTGCTATAAGAAACTTGCTTTTGGTCCACATAATAGTTACAGAATATGTCCAATAACATTTATAAATGGATTCAAGTTCTACACGGAAGAGTATGGAAAGAAAAAGGAAACTATTACTAGCGGAGTTTGTATCAAAGGTGGGAACAACGATGGTGACATAAAAGATTATTATGGTGTACTGGAGGAAATAATCGAGTTAACTTACACAGTGGTGCTGGAGTTAAAAACATTTCTATTCAAATGTCGATGGTTTGATAGTAGGCCGATATTGGAGTAAAACACATGCATAAGGACTACCTTCTTCTTGAAGTAAACCACAAAAATAATTAGGGTATGATCCATTTGTGTTGGCAGCACAAGCTAACAAGTTTATTTCACACATATCCTGTTTTCGACAACAGTCGTTTAGATCGGTGGGCTATTATTAAAACAAAATCGATATGGTCATTTCACTCAGACATGATCATAACCAACAACATGGCATATAAAAATGATCTAGAACCTAATGAACTACTGGAGATTGTACAACAAGTAGAAGACATGGAATCTCTTATCAATGACATCAATGATCGGGTCGAAGTAGATAAAGATTGCAATGAGCAAATTGAAGTAGAAGAAGATGAGTGTGAGATTGAAGATGAGAGTGTTAATATTAAGAGTGATGATGATAATGAAGATTGGTAGCATGTATATCTAATCATGATTGTTTGCATGTGTTTTTAGTTGCTCAGTTACTTTTATGTTTATGAAGTTGTTTACGTTTAGTTAGTAGTAAAATTTTCAATTGTTGATTTACATTCTATGCTATTTGATGCATGTTTTCAAACCTTGTCTTAAATAAAGTTCACTAATTTCATTTCGAAGTGTTAGATTATCTTATGTATATAGTTGCAAATGATGTATTCATGTAATTGATATGAGTTCTCATGGTCGTGATGGTCGTAGTAGCGGTGGTTGTGGTTGTGGCGGTCGTTGTAGCGGTGGTGGACGTGGTGCAGGTTTGATCGAACCAACATCACCCACTATCGATCAACAACCCACTCCTTCAGATGGATGTGATCATGATCAAAGCACACACGGGTTATCTGGAAAAATGTCACAGACTGGCTCGACTTCTTCAGTCGACACCATGTATATCTATTGTAGGTAGAGTGGCGAATAAGTAAAAAATTTAAAATTTAGAATTATCGTATATTTTAATCTTGCATTACAAAATTTACTATAAATTTTGCATCAACAGCTGGGAATTCGTGAATAGTGAATTGACGTCTCATACTATATCTTCTATGCTTAAGGCCCGTTTGACATCATTTTGGCCTTGTTTCAGTGTGATTCATGCTAATATTAAGGATCATTGGTTTGAAGAGTTTAAGATATATAATTTTGATATTCAGGAGTTGCAATATTTAGTCCATTCATGATTAAATTTTTCAGTTTATTTATTCGATCCAAAATTCTTGTATAGGCATTATACTCTTAGGATCCCAGTACTTCTTTTGATAATGTTAGACGGTTATGGGATCAAAAGTGTTCTTTGGAGTATAGGTGGATCGTTGGAGATATGGGAAGGTTTAAAAAGAAGAATGCTTTTATAACAAATGAGGTATGAAAACAATTTTTAGCCTATTGGGATAGGGAGGATGTGAAGGATCTTTTTTGAAAGAACTCAATCGCTCGCAGTAGAAATCCAAGGCCAAATAGATGTGGTTCTAAATCAATGGCTTAATGGATGAACGATATGGTAATTGTTTAAATTATTAATTAATAATAGTATACGATCCAAATAAATACATGGTAACTTATTTTTATTTTTTTAGGAGAAAAAACAATGTCGAATACCAACATACATGCAGGTTTAAATTCAAACACATTATGTTGAGAAACAGAACAGTTTCGTAGATAGGGCATGGATTGATGAGTACTCGGAACATATTGTTGTATGTAATCAACATAAGTTTTGAATTATAATTTACAAATTTCTAATTCTTCTAAACAGTACAATACCTAACTTTTTATGTAAATTACTGGACAAATACAATGAGAAAGTTGCTCAAATGACCGAAAGTCGGGGTAGGGAGCTCTCTCATGATGAGCTAAACCTTCTTTACGTGCAACCTATTGGAAAAGATGAGTCGTTTGCTTCTTCAAGAAGCACACAAAGGCCTGATACCGGCAATATTCTTGGGGTATTGAATGAAAACTTAATTGGTACTTTTTTCCAGTTAGATGGCATACCATCTATATAATAAAATTCCCCCCCTAGACAAACCCTTAGACAAACAAGGAGACAAAGAGCGGCTGAGATTTAATCCCGCAAAAACAAATCCACCATCCTAATTTAAACACATCCCCTATAATTGAGGAACGGTGGATTTTGTTGCATGATTGTTTGCAGTTATTTGGATTGAATTGGCATTGAAAGCTTGCGTGATATATGGAATCAATTTGTATGATTTTATAGCCCTTTGAATGTATGTCGTATGTTTTCTTGCCCCAAAAATGTTGATCAAAACTGGAAACAATTCAAAATAGTTCTTGCCCAATACCATTTCATGTTTTTTTATTTTATTTTTGAATGGAATTTTTAGTGATTGAAATTTATTAAGTTATAGTCTACAGCACAGCTGAAATATAATAATGTATTAAAACTTGCTATAAAAGATTGATCTATACCGTTTTCATTTTCTAAAATATATGTTACATTAAATAGTTAAGGTTTTAGGAAATGGAGTAACATGCAAGTTGAAATCCGCTTGATTAAAAAATGAAAGATTAAACATCTTATATCAAAGATTTATTTGGGTACTAATATCCACCAACATTTATGTAATGACAACGTTTTGAAATGTAGAACACATGTTTAATTTATTTGGAATAATTCTAAAATATCAATTAGCTGAAATATAATTATGGATTTGTACACACATCGTTTCATTTAATCACTATATATATAAGGAATGACTTATGTATAATTGTTAATTAGAGCCAAGTAAAATTAATTGTATATAGTATATACAATTAATTTTTTCATTTATGCTTATTTCAGAAATGAAATATTGAATTTTTAATAACGCTAATTTCAAGTATTATTCACATTGTTTTATTCAATTTGTATTCTTTACCATAAAATGATTTCTGAATTCTAAGTTTACATATGTGAAACCTTGATTGGTGAAATTATCAGATTGGTTATATGTATTTCTGACAGCTTGATCATGGATTGTGAAGTAGTAGCCATATTTCTAACTAGACGTAATTAATGGAGGCGCTATTGTGTACGAATTGTGTATAGTTGATTATGGTAATTTGGATAGTGTAATTAACAAATTGGAAGGCAATTTAGCTTCCTTTTGTTAAAAGTCGTTAACTCACATATGATTCTAACTTCATTCGTGTTCATGATATATTGCATCCTATGTTAATTTATTGATATATCTCTGCACCAATTGATATTACCAATTGATATTATAGATTTAACGCATTTATTAGTAACATATGGTAATAAATACAGTGATAGCCTAAAACAGCTCGGTTTTGGATATTTAATTTTGCTTCCCTGATTCATCTGATAAGTTAACCCTTTTTATATATATTGTGCACCTATTTGTCCCAGTCATTTAAAACAAAGGATGAATTTAATGGAAAACAGCTATCATTTTAATATTATGGGTGTAATCAAGATTTTGTAAATTTATATTTGTGTTACATGCAGCATCTTTTGCTGATTTCAAACTTACCACTTTCAAATTGTGAATCAATATTTGACTTGGTTATGTTTGTCCGTACGTCCTAATCATAATTCATATCCATTATCAATCAACATGATTATTTCAATCTTTTATGGCATGTCCAATTGTATTACTCATATTTATGTTATGACTTTTTAAACAATTGAAATTTTTGGCATATGCAAAATTGGCAACTAAATGCTGGACGTATTTGTTTCCAATTAATTGCAATTCTTTATATTATGAACATTTGTTGTTACTTTATAATCTAACACATTTATTAGTTAACATATGGTAATAAATAAATTGATTGCGTAAAACAGCTCGGATTTGGATATTTAATTTTTCTTTCCTATTTAATTATTAGTAAAATAAAGTTAACACTTTTTATATATTTTCTGCACCTGTTTCTCCCAGTCATTTGCAACAAAGGACGAATTCAACGGTAAGTAGTTATATTTTTAATATTATGGGTGTAATCAAGATTTTGCAAATTTAAATTTGTGTTATGAAGAAAGATGGTGCATCGGCCATTGTCCTCGAAACCATTCTCACCTTCTTCAAATCAAAGCTTAAACACTGTGCATAAGAATTTCTGGATACTACATAGGTCTTATAAAAAAATTATATCATATATGCATTTTGGGAGGTTGATGAATGATGGAGCAGATGCAACGTCGAATACAGCTACTAATGTCGATAACACACCTTTATTTGTTGCATTCAAGGTTTGTTATAATTTATTCAATTTTATTTTCTTATCTCACCTTCCAGTTATCACAGTTCGATTTTTTACTGATATACTGAAAATCCATTTATAAATTTATGATGGGATTCTTTTTTTTCTTAAATTTACATGTTGCCTAATAGATGATTCAAAATTTTCAAATTTGAACGGTTCCAATGTTTTCTTTCTCACTGCTTTTCATTTTTATGTTGTAGTTCCTATCTGTTTGTTTAACTCTTTAAGCTTGCAACTTACTTTTATAAATAAGGTTTGAATTATTATGAATAATTACTGTTTTTCAACCGTTGATTGGTGATTGCGCTCACCACTTATGTCATCTTTCTATCTTTCATCATTCCATAAATAAACCATAAATAAGATGATTGATTGATTGATGATTAATGCTCACTCAGTCACATGTATGAAGTAAATACAGTGGTTACTTACTTGGATTGTTCATAATTTTTGAATCTTCGATTGAAAAAAAAACACTCAGGTAATTGTCACATTTTGATGTCAAAAGCACAAGGAAATTCTTTATGGAGGCCACAATGTTGTAATAACTCAGAAAAACTTCACCTACTGGACAAGTTAAAGGATCATAAGATAAAAGAGAAGTGTTCCAAATGATACTCTGCAGTTTATCGATCGTGATGGTGCAACATTGTAAATTGAAAGGGGAGAACATGTACAAATTAAAAGGGGAGAACATTGTAAATTTTGTAGTTAATGTTATAAATGCTCCATGAATTTAAAGGGGAGAACATGTTTGTATTCTTTCTAATGCAGCTGACTATATTTATGTGAGCTTATGAGTTGGAGTTGACAAAAATAATGAAGTGTTGGAGTTGAAAATAATAATGATGATACAAGTTTTATGTAGTTTTCGTGTGAAATATTTATAACACAAATTTTTTCAAGTGCAAAAAATTGTGGTTGTGTTAATTGCTAGCTCTGTGTGTTTTGCAATAGAACAATATAAACATTTCATTTTTTTAGTTTGCATCTTCGCTAAAGAGGATCTAGAAGAAAAATATATATCCTACTGCGCACATAAACATAATCATTAGGATCCTTCTTTCTGCTCACTTTAATTAACATCCCTAATTTTGTATTGTTGTAATAATACAATTGTTATAGCATGAACTCTTTGTGTTTTTCTTATTTATTGGTTAATGTAGAAGAAAAAATATTTTGATGGTGTTGAATTTGGGTGATCTGGCTGCCGAATGAGAAGCAGCTAGATGAACCGAGGGTTTGCAGCAGTAAATTAGCTCTGCATTGGTTGGACATCGAGATATTGATAACATCTTTTTTTTCAAACTATTAATGTGTGAAATGAGCATTTTACACCGCTTGCCTTTTTTTTTCTTTGCATTATACTTGACTAAGCATTATTAGTATCAAAGTCTTTAGCACCAGCAGCTAGCCTGCTAGAGAGGTTATAATATTACTTAGTGACATTATGCGCAAGTCATTTTGTTGAATACAGTCCCTTGAATTTTGATAATACAAATACCACTTTATTAGTTATTCACATGGAGAGTCTTTTTTCTGTCACGTAAACCAAGAAGCAAGCAAAGTAAAGAATATTGTTTTCGATGATAGAAATTTATTATATCACTTCTTGCTGTCAAATTTTGTCTCTACAGTAGAATCCTAACACATACATATATCACTTACATTATATATCTTGCTACTATACAATATGTTCTCATCGTTTATTGATGAATGTAAACTAAAACACTTAAAAGTCTATGCTTCTGTGCATCGCACGGGTTTCCACTCGTGTTCAAATAAAATAGAGAGCATAAACAAAAATTGTTTTTTTTGTTTTATGATAACTTTGTTTTACAACTCTGGACGACATCTTATTATTTTTCAGTTAATAATAAGAACATATTATTATTGGTAATTGGATGATTGGTAACGATAATAATATGGTGTATATGGTTGAAGAGCAGTTGTTTTGCATCAGTATGAGTTTAAAGGTTATAACATAAAAATCAATGTTAAATTTATGGAAATTATATTTGAAAAAGACATTAGATACCTGATCTAATATTGAAAATATGAATCATATTTTTAAGATAAGGAATATTTTAAGTATATTGCTGGATTTTCTGTAACACTCGATGAAATTCAACACCCAAATTTTGACAATATTACATAAACCTGCATTACTTGCCAAAACCCAAGTATCAAAAACAACAGATAGTTAACAAAAAGAAATTAGAGGGTGAGAAAAAGATAAGAAAGAAAAATTAGAATATAAGAAAAGGAGAAGAACCAACTAATCAACAATACACAGAGTCTTACATCATAGCAGAACAAAATATAAAATAGAAATAAATCTTTATTGAGAGATTGAAATAATACTTACAATCATCAGAGTACAGAAAACATCAATACATCTAAACAGTTATGATAAAATGTCCTTATATATAACATACAACGGAATAAATACTAGATACGTATCATACGTCTGGACTTCTCCAGCTCATCTCTGAACTTCACAGCATCCGATAACCGTAACACGCAAAATTGGTCTGACCCAAGTATTGGAAATGCCACGGATCAGTCTGGCGAACCAGCGTGAGAAAACACACTAAATTTAATAGGTACCATCCAACAAATTTAAATTCAAAACTCCCTTTAAAAGAAAAGGATAATCGTAAGACCAGTTCACACATAAACACAGATAGTTTTACCTTACGATAACCCAATACCTTTTGAAATCATACCTATTTTGATATTATAATAGTGTCTAAAACAAATAAATAACTGTAACTACCCGGAATTTTGGAACCAATTTAAAATTTTTATTTTAGGAATTTTAATGAATTTTGAATATCTAAAATAATTTATTTTAAATAATAACGACTAAAAATTTATTTAAATCGAAGTTAGAACATAAGAATTTATTTTAATTACAAAAGGAGTTAGAAATAGTGCGGTAGTTTGAAAATTTGAATTTTAACTTTGACTGAATGTACAGGATTCAAAATAAATTGGATTTCAGTAAAACCAAAAATATTGAAATTTGTTTAATTATATCTTTCTAACGGATCTGTAAAATTAAAATTTCATAGTGGGAATAAAAAGTTATGGCCAGTTAAATATTTAGAAAAAGTCGCTATGGAATTTAATATAAATAAGCCCTTAAAAATAGTCATTTTACAAAGGACCTCCGTTTTCTACGAAACCAGAATGTCAAATTATTGCTAGATTCCAATTTTCATAATTTTTGGAATTAATATGTGAGCGCAGTAAATGTATACGCGTTCGGTAATTTAAGTTTGAATTGGATCGATCATAAAATGGTCATTTTTCAAACAGTCTCCATATTCGACAAAATTAGTTTTGTCAAGACAGTATCGTCAAAACATATCTAGATTTATTTTTCTGGAATTTTTGGAGTCAGTATGTGGCCCCGATAAATTAAAAATGTATGTTCACATTAAATATTGACCGTTATATTAATTTATATTTTAATTTTGATAAAAACTGATCGAAACAGTAGAATTGACTTCTGAAACATATCTCATTGTGTCCAGAATGGGGGCATTTGTTTAGAAACAACAGTCGTTGGAGTTCATTTGGAGTTCGGACGCAAAATTTCACTTTTTGGAGATAATTGAATTAAATAATAATATAAAATAGGGTATAAATAGCCCATTTTCAGCCCAAACCCTCATTATCAAAACCCTAGCTGCTGGTTTCATTTCAAGGCTGAAATAATTTGAAATTCTTTCCCTCTTTTCTCTCAATCCATCAAGAATTAGAAGATGATTTCTGCATGAAAGCTGTAGAGATTCACATGCTCTACAAATTAAAATGGTTAAGATCATGTTTTGGGTAGTATTTTTCGCGAATCTCAGGCCTCAAAGGCTGCGGTTTGGCTGCAAATTCATGGCTATGGGGAAGCTCAAATTCAAAGCTATTCATGGTGAAGATGGAGAAGAAGAAGGCCTTCGATGTGGTGTATTTAGATCGGGTCCGGGAGGATTGGAATGGGGTGTGAAATTTGAAGGGGGCTACGTGTGTTTTTTCTGCGTGCATGATGAGGAGCAAAGGTAACGTGAGGGAGGAGAGATATTAAGGGGAGGGAAGGTAGTTAATTAGGTTAATTAGTTTATTAATTATCATTAGTTAATTAAAGTGTGTTATTAATATATAAAACCCCATAACTTTTGCATACGAAAACAGAATTCGACGATTTCAGATGGTTGGAACCGTCTCGATGAAGGCTTCGCAATGAAATCAATTTGGACAAGATTGGATGTAGTTACAATTTTTGGTTTAATTAAAATAATCGTTATTAAACGATTTCTGAACCGATCAAGGTGAGAACACTTTCACTTAAATTTTCTCGTACAGTTATTTATTTTATATTAAATTGCCATGATTTTTGTCAGCATTTAATTATCACAAATATTTGTTAGCTAAAAATATTATCTTTAGCTTAAAAGTGAGATTTCTTATTTATAAATTAAAATTAACTATTGGAAATTTTTATACATCCACCATCAAGATTCAGTTGTGTCGCGACCCAAACTTCCCCGTGAAGGAAAGCCTGGATTGCTTCGAGAACATGACAAATCAGAACACAAACAGAAGAACATTTCATTGCTTATTACAACAATTCCATCAGAATACAAGAATATACAGAGTATGAATAAATATTACACAGAAAATATCATAGATTTAAATTACATTTAAATACATCGCAGCGGAAATAATACAAAACACAACTAGAAGAGATAAACGGATACAGAGCTTTCCGGATATCGTTCCAGCTGTAAATCAGGATCCTGTGAATATAAATCTGCAAAACCAAAACTACTAGCTGCCCGTGTGGAAATAGGGGTACCCAGAGTTTAGGTTAAAACAATAAACTCCAGGTCAGTCATGTGACTGGTGTGAGAACTAAAACAGTTATTAATCTTGGTTTTTAAAGTTAGGTAAATCAAGGGACCACGCCGTATAACACGGAACGGGTTTCCTTCCAAGAATACCAGTGCATAAAACAAACAGCGCCATGCTAAATAAAGAACAATGAAGCTATTATAAGACCCAGGTCCCATCACACAATGCAACGCAAATCGGAGGATAGGGTTTTCCCTTATAATAGCCAAATACGCTTGATACGTGAAATTTCATCTTATATTATTACTATAAGTGAAGAAAACAATTTCAAATATAAATGTATCAATCATAGACGGCATGGGTACCATATATCATGTCGCCAATACTAGGCTCTACAATCAAAACCGCAAAATGTCATATTTGGAAATTGGATTTCCATCATGGTGGCTCATGATTCGAAAGATCGATCGCGTAGTGCCATCCACAACGGCTTACGTCTCAGCTAGAGAAAACACCGTAATGCACATCCGCACTTTTGGGAAATCGAGTATCACTGCGGCTTACGTCTCGGCGAGAGAAAACACCGCTTACCCTATCCCTCTGAGCACTAAGCTCAATCTCGGTCGACCGAATCCATGACACCACTAAGGTGCCCATCCACTAAAAAGCATACTTATCAAACCATCAGTTTACCACCATACAGGGGTGTGAGGCTCGCGAATCAACGCTACACACAAAGCCGTGCTATATTAAAGCTGCGCTTTGATCATCATCCACCAAACTTTGCTTTTCAACAAAAGTCTGGATCACTGCATCTCAACATGCCACACTATCAATCCATATCGTACCACTGATTTCTGCCAATATATAACCTCTGAGCTCGTATGTCTCAGAGAAGGGCGTTAAGCAAGAGAATAAATTCTCCGCCGCCAAACAGATATATATTTAGCAGAGATCAACGAATACAATATAAAGGAATAAAATGTCAGACACACCATCCATTTACAAGTCCGTTCTAGGTCTGAACGAAACCGGAGGCACTTTCCTCGCATATTCGTCGATCTCCAAGCACGTCCGAACGGCTACCACGTTAGCCCCCTTCAAGGTGGCTACTCCCATCGTGAGCATCAGTAGCACCCATCCATTCGATGTGAAGATCGTCGGTCTTGCACCGTCTTCAATCTCTTCGACTCATCGTCGAATCAGTTATTCAGAATGGGTTATACCCGGACTTTCTGAATAACTCGCGTATCTTAATCAACAAGTGCTATAAAACACAATATGCGCCTCATTCCAATTCAGAATATTCACACTCCTAGGGAAAGATTCCCATTAATTTTATCAAAGATAAATTCTTTTAAATTTATTCTTTAATCTTCCTTTGGATATCATTTCAAACCATAATATGGTTTTCCAAACTAGTCGGGATTAGCGAACCACACCAAAGTAATTATTTATTTTATTTCCCAATCCCAACCTATTTATCCTATGGAGCAAAACTGGTGATACTCCATATCTAACACCACGGGGTTATCGGTAAAGTTAATTACCATTTCACGTTCAAATTTAATTAAAGATTTTAACTATCGCTTTGGAGCAAAGCTGGTAATACTCCATTCTCGCTCACTTTCCAAATTTGGTAATTTAAAATATCAATTCACATTTCAATCTAATTACCGATTCATTAAAACTCCTTTTACTGGGTTGAAGAACTAATGTCATTTAAAACACAAACCCAAATCACATTCTATTTATTATCGGGTTAAAGAACAAGTGTTATTTAAAACACCGTTCACGGTAAACCCACAAATCAATTCCAATTAAATATATTAGAAATTCTGGTTATTTAAAACCCATTTCAAATTCAATTTATTTATTTCAAAAATACATTGATTTTAATTCTAGTTTAAAACTAGTTCATTTCGATAAAAATCTATTTTTATCTTTTCAAATATGGAGTTTTTTATCCCAGTTTTTCCCAAATCATTTCTTACGATTTTAAACAAATTGTAAATATTTTTAATAATTTTATCAAGACCCGTACAGTCGGTTTTCAATAACTGCCACCGAACTGCACTTACAACGACCTTTTCCAAATTTGATTTGGACATAATTCCAAATCCAACCGTTAGATTTCAAATTTCTAATATTCATTGGAAAGCTCTTTTCGATATGAACCCAACGGTTCCGGTTTTAGGAGAATCCTACGGCCGGATCTCCCGCAATGTCCGTTCGAAGTCAATGGTCGAAATTCGCGAACTGCCGCGGCGCGGCGCGTTCTATTCAGGCCATTATATTATATATAATATATATATTTCGTCGATTTCCTTTTAAAACGAATTATATAAACCGTTTTAAATTCGTTTCAAAACAATTTCAACTTCCATTTCAATTCGATTTCAATTCGATTTCAATTCAAATTCATTTTTCTATTCAATTCAATTCATATTCATTTTCTATTCAATTCAATTCGAATCAATTCGAATTTATCTTCAATTCTATTCAATTCAAATTCATTTTTCTGTTCAATTCTATTTGTATATCTCTTTCTAAATATTCATTTTAAAAACGAATATAATCGATATCAATATCGTTCGCGTCAAAATAGCGCATCTCTAATCAACACGGCTTTATATTTTTCAATAACTTCGTTATTCTACTCAACAAATGAATATTTATTCTATTCAACACATGAATCTATATTTCTTTCACCACATGACTAATCTCAACAAATGAGTACTGTCAACACGTTAATCTTTATTTTATAATATTCTTTATTTTCCCAATTGGAATGAGGCCCAATCAATTACCATATAATGTTAATTATGTGGATTTCATACAACACATGTATATAATAGCAATGATAAATAATCAACCATCATCCAAAGTGCACCACAAAACTGCATAAGCATTAAATATATATAATTAACGCTCACACAGTCTGTCGACCAATCGATCGACATACAATTAAATAATTGGGATTAGTGTATGGGGTTTGAAACAATCAAACACATATTTTATTTGTGCAGTTGGACAATGTGTAAAATTTATCGTCCCAATCAATATCAGTCAAATATGTGTATATAAACCAATCGTTCGATTTGTTTATAAATATATATTTCGTTTCATATACACATTAAAAATTATATTTTTAACTATATAAATATTTTATTTCACTATATAAATATTTTATTTCATACCACAACACACATTCAATTTTTCACATCAAAATCAAACAAACAAGCATACAAGCCGTCCATGGTCTGTGGACGACGGGTGTCGGGTGCTGCTAAGCACCGTCTGCATCCTAGTATATATATTAACTAGAAAATTAAAATAAAAGTGAGGAGTTCTCACCCAAGTTATACCAAACGCCTCGACACTTCATAGGTAGGAAATCTTCGCCGTGCTCGCCCTTTGTCACTTTCGTTGTCCGTATTCACTACATATATAACAATCACATTTTTATTTTCATTCCTTCATGATAAAAATAAAGTTCACATTTTTATTTAACTTCATATATTTACAACGCTTCTTTCTATATAAAAATTATATTTTTATATTTCTACTTCTTATATAAAGATTGAATTTTTATAATCATAACTATATAAAAATTATATTTTTACATTTCTACTTTAATAAAAACCATATTTTTAATACTCTACCTAAGTAAAAATCATATTTTTATTATCGCCACTATATAAAAATCATATTTTTATTATGCCACTAGTATAAAAATTATATTTTTAACCTTTCTATATTATAAAAATTATATTTTTAACCTTTCTATATTATAAAAATTATATTTTTATCCTTTTTTGCTAACTAAATAAAAATTATACCTTCTTCATATAATTCAAAAACCTTGTCTTTCCCATTTTTCTTCTACAAAAACAATGCCTTTTTCTTTTATAACTACAGATTTTAAAGCTATGATATTTATATATAAATTAAAACAAACCTTTCTTTTCATGTTTTTCTTTCATTTCATAATCCTATTGTATATAAAATCTGATTTTAAAAGAAATGCTTTTATATATAAAAATAAATAAACTCACCGTGTTATCGTTATCATCTGGAAACCGCCCGTCTGAAGCTCGCCACCTAGGTTTAGATCTTGTCGTCGCCATGGCCTGCTGGAGTTCGATCAGCAAGCGCCTCCGTGAAGAGCGTCGCGCCACCCATCATCGCCAGGAACAGGTCTCCACTCGTCGTCCTCCCGAGCCCCCAAATCGACTGCGAAGTCGATGACTTTGAGTCGCAATCCAACCCTAACCGCTGCACGGTTTTTGATGCCGTTTGGTGGGGGGGAAGATCTCGAACCCCTCTTTAATTTGGCATTTGGAACTTCCATTTTTGATGAACGAATTGCGTTGATTTTGGAGGAGAAAGGGGGAGTGATTTCGTCGTTCAATTTGAAGAAGGAGGCGGGTTTGACCCCGTTGACCACGGTTTGAAAAGTGAAAGGGGAATTAGGTCTGAATGGTATATATATATATATATATTATTTTATATTATTTTAATTTTCAAAAAACAACTTTTTATTTGGAACTCAAAATCAGACCCACCGACTGCCGTCCCTAGCTAATTACCCTCATTCCGAACACAATGGGATATGTATTGTAGGCCAATTCGATCATTACGATCAGTTTCCGTTGACTTTAAAATATAAATCTTTATATATTCAATTTAAACGCACTTTTCAATTTACCGGGGCCACAAACAATCTCTAAAAATTCCCGAAAAATTATTTCTAGCTTCGTATTGACGATACGGTCCTAACGAAACTAATTTCGTCAAATTCCGAGACCGTTTGAAAAATGACCATTTTCCAGTCGATTAAAATCAACTGAAACTGGTCAAACGCGTTTTCCTTTGCCACGCTCACATATTAACTTCAAAAATTATGAAATTTGAAATCTAGCAATAATTTGACATCCCGGATCCAACAAAAGTGGTTTCGTCGAAAACCGAGGTCGTTTGCAAAATTTCCATTTTTAAGGGCCAGAATTCCATAGCGACTATTCTGAATTTTCAACTGGGCATATCTTTTGATCTCCGCTATGAAATTTTGATTTTTTTGATTATTTGGAAAGATATTCTCAAATGGATTCTAATATTTTTGGTTTCGCTAAAATCTAGTTTATTTTGAACCCTGTACAGTCATTTGAACTTTGAAATCGAATTATCGAATTACCGCGCCATTTTCAATTCCTTATATAATTAAAATAATTATTTATATTCTAACGACGACGCGTATAAATATATACGTTCGAAATCTATTCAAAATAAATTTTTCATCGTTATTATTTAAAATAATTCATTTTAAATATTCAAAATTCATTAAAATTGCCAAAATAAAAATTTTAAATTGGCTCAGATTTCCGGGTTATTACAAGTTGTGTATTGTACGTGATTTGATTTGAAATATCTTGATTGTGTTGATCTGTTGTATATACATGAATGTTAGGATCAAACAAAAATTTGTTGTACAATAAAATAATTCTTTTTATTGTATATGTTGATAATAAAATTGGCAAAATTTGTTATACAATAAAATAATTCTTTTTATTGTATATGTTGATAATAAAATTGGCAAAATTTGTTATACAATAAAATAATTCTTTTTATTGTATATGTTGATAATAGAATTGGTAAATTTGTTATACAAATAAAATTCTCTTTTATTTGTACGTATGTAAACATTAGAATTGTTAATAAAATGAAGTTATCATTTTTATTCATTTTGTTAAAATAGAATTATTAATCAAATGAAGTGATCATTTTTATTCATTTTATTAAAATAGAATTGTTAATAAAATGAAGTGGTCATTTTTATTCATTTTGTTAAAATAGAATTGTTAATAAAATGAACTGGTCATTTTTATTCATTTTGTTAAAATAGAATTGTTAACAAAATGAAGTTATCATTTTTATTCATTTTGTTAAAATAGAATTGTTAACAAAATGAAGTTATCATTTTTATTCATTTTGTTAAAATAGAATTGTTAATAAAATGAAATTATCATTTTTATTCATTTTGTTAAAATAGAATTGTTAATAAAATGAAGTGATCAGTTTTATTCATTTTGTTAAAATAGAATTGTTAATAAAATGAAGTGATCATTTTTATTCATTTGTTAAAATAGAAATGTAAATAAAATGAAGTGATCATTTTTATTCATTTTGCTAAAATAGAATTGTTAATAAAATGAAGTTATCATTTTTATTCATTTTGTTAAAATAGAATTGTTAATAAAATGAAATGATCATTTTTATTCATTTTGTTAAAATAGAATTGTTAATAAAATGAAGTGATCATTTTTATTCATTTTGTTAAAATAAAATTGTTAATAAAATGAAGTTATCATTTTTATTCATTTTGTTAAAATAGAATTGTTAATAAAACGAAGTCATCATTTTTATTCATTTTGCTAAAATAGAATTGTTAATAAATGAAGTTATCATTCATTTTGCTAAAATAGAATTGTAAACAAAATGAAGTTATCATTTTTATTCATTTTGTTAAAATAGAATTGTTAACAAAATGAAGTTATCATTTTTATTCATTTTGTTAAAATAGAATTGTTAATAAAATGAAGTTATCATTTTTATTCATTTTGTTAAAATAGAACTGTTAACAAAATGAAGTTATCATTTTTATTCATTTTGTTAAAATAGAATTGTTAATAAAATGAAGTTATCATTTTTATTCATTTTGCTAAAATAGAATTGTTAATAAAATGAAGTTATCATTTTTATTCATTTTGCTAAAATAGAATTGTTAATAAAATGAAGTTATCATTTTTATTCATTTTGTTAAAATATAATTGTCAATAAAACAAAATTATCATATTTTATTTATTTTGTTGAAATAGAATGTCAACAAAATTAAAGTATCATGTTTATTTGTTTTGTTGGAATAGAATGGTCGAAAAAATAAAAATATCATTTAATGTTAGAATTAGATTTGTATGCAAATGAAAATTTCATTTTATTTGTTATGTTACATGTTAATGTAGGAATTGTAAAACACACAAAAATATCATTTTTATGTTACATGTTATACCTTAGAATTGTGTACAATTTAAAAGAGACATTTTTATCGTTATGTTATACCTTAGAATTGTATACATTTTAAAAGAGACATTTTTATCGTCGTGTTATACCTTAGAATTATATACAAATTAAAAGAGACATTTTTATCGTCATGTTATACATTGAAATTGTATACAAATTAAATAAACATTTTTATGTATCATGTTATACACTGAAATTATATACAAATAAAAATATTTCTTTTTATTTGTTAAAGTTAAAAATAGAAATTGCATACAAATAATGAAAATAAAAATTATCTTTTTATTTGTCATTAGCGACTTTGTAATGTAAATAAATTATATTTTATTTGACATTAGAAACCTGTAGTGAATTAATGTAAATAAATTACATTTTATTTGACATTAGAAACATGTAGTGTAATGCAAATAAATTACATTTTATTTGACATTAGAAACATGTAGCGAATTAATGTAAATAAATTACATTTTATTTTGGCATGTTAAATACGTTAGTGGAATCGTCGAATGATTTATATTTATATTTGATTATATATATATATATATATAAATTAAAAATTAAACGAATCGCGCATGGTAGTTCGCGTTTCGGAATCGTAACTTTAAACGATTATACCGAAAGATCCGACCAATGGATTTTCCCAAAACCGGAACCTGTTAGGTCCGCTTTGGAAAGATCTTTCCAATGATATAGAAGTTGTTAAAATCCAACGGCTAGATTTCGAGAAATGTGTAAATCAAATTTGGGTAAAAACATCTCTAGGGCCGCTTATTGATCTGAAGCGTCGTTAAATTAAATTGGACTATTTTTATATAAATAAAAATAGAGTTAAATCATGATAAAATAATATTAACGATATGAAATGATTTAAATTATATATATGCGAGAATTATTTGAAAAGACCTAGTTCAATCTCATTTCAAATAATTATACGACGATTTAAATCGAAGATATTGAAGACGGTGATTGAAGGCCGGCGATCTTCACATCGAATGGACGACTACTGATGCCCCGCATTGGTTAGCTACCAGTAAAGGGTTAAAGTGGTAGTTGTCTGGACGTATTTGTTGATTGTCCGGATAAGCGAGCACCTCTCTTCCGTATTGGACATACGGGACGAGGAATAAGGTGTCTCTGGTTTCGTTCAGACCCAGAATGGACTTGTAAATGGATGTGTGTCTGACATTGGATTTCATTCCATGTAAATTGATTTTCATTTAATACATATCTGTTTGGTGGCGGAAAATTTATTCTCTTGCTTAACACCCTTCTTTGAGACGCACGAGCTCAGAGGTTATATATTGATAGATATCGGTCGCATGGTGTGGATTGTTAATGTGACATGCCAAGATGCAAATGATCAAGGCTTTTGTTGAAAAGCAGAGCCATGTGATGGATGATCAAAGCACAACTTATTTCGGCATAGCTTTGTGTATAACATAACTTCATGAGCCTTACACCCCGGTATGAGTCAAAAATTGGATAAGGGCCGCAGGGAGTGCATATATTTCTTTCTAACTAGAAGTGGTGTCATGGTATGGAGCCCAGACATTTTTACTTATGTGGATGATAGATCACAGGGCCTCAGATATATTGGTCGATAGTGACCAATTGATAGGTCCAATAGGACTGGGAAACGTGTGTTCAGGAATTGCTAATTCACTGAAATATTTGTGGACCGGCCCTACCGCATCCAAGGGTTCTCCAGCATCCGAATCCTAAGGCATTTGGTGGAGTGTCTCGAATCGGTGAGGAGCCATCCCTAGCCTCGACTCATGATGTAAACCCAATTTCTAATACGACATTACAGACTTGATTGTAAATCTATACATGGTGACGTAGTAGGATGGGGTACTATGCAGTCTAGGATTGATACAATTACTTTGAAAGTATTTTAAAAATGATTAGACACTAATAATAATATTAAATATTATTTTATATGTATCAAGCATGTTTGATCATTATAAGGTAAAACTCTATCCTCCGGTTTGCGTTGCACTGTGTGATGGGACGTGAGTCTTATGATGATTTCATTTTCTAAAATGCACTGCATTGTTTTGAATAAAATATCTACCTATTTTATGCACGGGCAGTCCAATGGAGTAAATCCGTTCCGCGTTAGCGGTGTGGTCCTGTGATTAGCCTTATTATTATATAAGTTACATAAGATTTCTCATGTCAGTCCCATGACTGACTCGTAGTTTGTTTCACTTGCAAACTCGGATGCCCATATTTTTCACACGGGCAGTCGAGTAGCTTATTTTGCAGATATTTATTTTTTGAGCAGGATTCTGGATTGAAGCTTAAAGCTTAAAGCTGTGTCCAGAGCATTGATAGTCATCCGCTGTGTTGGTTTAGTTGTTCCGATGTACGTTGTATTAAATTTGTTGAAAATTATTCTTCCGCTGTTGTATTATTATATTCGATGTACTGTGATATTCTGTACTCTGATGTAACATTATTATGATGTTTATAAAAGTCTTATGATATTTGTTCTGATGTGTTGTATGCCCAAAGTTAGCGTATGCGAGATTCGAACGGTCTTGGTCGATTTAGCGGTCGATTAGATCCAAGCGAAATCCGTATCATTACAATAACCATCTAGCAGAACGCTTGCATCTCACGCTCTATATACATAGAATGTAATCAAAAACCATGGAGCTTATTGGAGTATGGATTCCAACTATGACAAGGTATGGAACCACCTTCCAATAGTGTATCTCTAGAGATGAACATTGGGTTCAACAAGAACATCTTGCAACCCGGCTACACATGGTCGGCCACTGATTCCTTTGAGTGTACCGAATGTATATCACCAACGTTTGGGCTTAAATCACCGTTTCTGAAGCATACACAAGCGATAGAATAAAAAAGCAAGTGAATTTTCTCTAGATCGGGTGATAATACGCCCTAATGGGAGCAACCCACAGCCATGTCATTTGCCCGATTTTTGTCATTTCCCGGTTCATGAGGTTTAAGGTTACTATCACCTTTTTTGATAGAACCTCAAACTTTGAATGCCACATCGTCAGATCCATCATATCACTAATCGACGTCCACAAATATACTCTGGGCGATAAGCTAAAGTTTCCTTCTCCGCTACCACTTGGTATATGTGTAAAAATCAATGTTCGTGACTCTTACGAAATACTCTGTCAGACATTCGGCCATACAAGTCATCCAGGTACAAGATGAACCGAAGGTATCCCTTTACTACAATCTAGGAATCACCCCAAGGATCAGTAGAAAGTAGTACTTGCAAATCTGTAGATTCCAACAACGAAAGAATCACCATTAAATAACTCTAGTTGCAAGTCAGAGAAATTCGACAAGAAATCCTTCCGCTTATGAAGATCCATGGTCTTCAACTACTCCATCTTCAATTAGCATCTTTCATGTTTATGTATTCGTTGGTTCGGAATGGTTTTCGAATATAAATTCGATCCCAGTCTTTCCGGACCAAACAATTGGTCTAATTTGATAGTCGATTATTTAACTATCTAAAAAACAACCATTTAACCATAAAAATAGAATGGATTCACTGGTTCAATACACAGCGTCACTTGGTCTTTTAATTTACCATTCGCTAATTTAAAACTTTTAAATCGTTAAATATTTGGAATAACATCTTTGTTTACTTCTTGTTATAAAATAATAATATTCTAAACCATTTTATTTAACTTATAACTTTTCGAATTACAGTTCGTAATATCATTCACGGAAATAATAAATTTTATTTCCCTCAACTACTTTTGTTTTAAACTAATATCGTCGATGGATAATTATGAAGTTGTTCAAGTTGGAGTTTTTATTTACCTCTCATAGCTTGAGTCGACAACATTCTTATCTTCAGAGTAGATAGAATTTTATTAACGAAATCCCATTCCGGAAAATGTCATAAATGTTTCTATTTACTATTTGATTTAAATTATGGTTTTTAAACTCATACTCTCCATTTTGAAAACCTTATTTCAACTTAACCGTGTTTTACTTATTTAAAGTATTAAGTAAATTATTATTTAAAACCCTTCCTATTAACTTTAACATTCTTTAAAATATTATATACAAATCTTTATAGTTATAAATAGAATCCTTTATAAAACTTCTTATAAGTTTATTTCAGTCTTATTTTGGTTTTCATCTCGAGAAAAGCTTCCTTTCATACTTAATTATTCAAATTTAAATCTAATTATTAAGCTTAACTTGTATCCCTCATCCCAATCCATTTTTGGTTCTTATTTCAATTCCACTTTGTACCTTTCCGCCTTTAAGCTTTTAAGTTCCATTTATGGTCTTTCTTAAGTTTATAAATCAAATTATAAACTCATATAAACTCTTGATGTGATGACTCATGATGCCGCCTGATTGGAACCGATCGTCAAACCGACTTAAACCGACTAACATGACGTATCTCTTGGGGTTACAGCTAATAACAACTGAGCAAATCAACTTTTTCATTATTATTGCAATAACTTTTAAATTAGAGTACAACTTATATCAGAGTACAATAATATATACATGCATAATAGAAATATCTGTATCAAAGTATAACATGTATACAGCGGAAAACATAAACTCTCAACGGAAGAAATAAAATGTTATGGACACAGCTTTAGCTTCAATCCAGCACTTGCTTTATAAAATATTTGCAAACCAAAACTATTAGGCTGCCTATGTGAAAAATATGGGCACAGAGAGTTTAGGTGGGAAACAATAAACCCCGGATCAGTCATAGGACTGGTGTGAGAACTAAAACAGTTATTAACCTCTATTTTAAAGTTAGCTAAATCACAGGACCACATTGTAACACGAAACGAGTTTTCTCCATATAAATACCAAATCAAAACTACTTGTAATGCCTTTTGAAAATGAAGCTTTCATAAGACCCGCAACATATCACACAATGCAATGCACACCGGAGGGGAAGGTTTTGCCTTATGATAACCAAATATGCTTGATACGTGAAAGTCTCTTTTATTATTACTAGTGCATAGCATGGAAATCATTTTTTGAAAGTAAATGTATAAATCTTAGCAGATGTAGGTACCATGTATTATGTCTACATACATAGATTACAACTAAAACCATAAAGGTTCATATTAGAAGTTGGGTTCCGTCAATGACCAAAGCAAAAGATCTTACTTAACCATTTGGAACACCTTTATCGGGGTGTCTCAGGACTCACACGCATGTGATCCTTCAACTTTTAGTAGCTCTAAGGGTTACTTCTCTTTCTATGGACCGCAGATACACAATGATTGCACCTGGTTCCCCTAGGAAACATCTATTGTCGTAGGCCTTCACAACCCTGCGAATTACGCTAAGCAGTCGAGCTCAAACGGTCTTCTCAGCCTTGCAAATTACATTATGCTGTCGAGTTCAAACAACTCTAGATGGAAACATATGTCTTTATTTTCGCTGTCCATCATTCTATTTCAGCCAGTTACGGTCTATAAGACTCTAAAATCACGTTTCAACACAAAGTTATGCTATATCAACCATGCTTTGATCATCATCCACAAAGCTCTTCTTTGCAATAAAAAGCTTTGATCGGCTCAGCACTTAGCATGCCACATTTTCAATTCACAACAAATAATCGGTGTCTATTAATATATAACCCTTCGAGTACATAAGTCCCTCTGAGTACATAAGTCTTAGAGGAGGGTGTTATGCTAAGACAGTACATTCTCTGCCACCAACTGATATAACATCAATAGAAACAAATTAGTTATGCCGTAAAATACAACGTCAGACCCACATCCTTTTACCAGTTCGTTCTGGGTTGTTAACGAAATCGAAGACACCTTATTCCTCGTCCAATAAAGGAGGGAGGCCCTTGCAAATCCGGACAATCTCCAAGTATGTCTGGACGACTTCCACTTATAACCTCATTTCGGGTTGTACACCCTAATCGAGACATCGACAATAATCCAAACGATGTAAAGATCCCTAGTCTTCAGCCATCGTCTTCAAGTATCCTCAATACTGTCGTATAGTTATTCAGAATGGGTTAAAACCCTGTCTTTTTGAAATAACTAATGCATCTTTACAAACCATTATTGATATATAAAATATCATTAGTCTCATTCCACTTCGGAATATTCTTTTACTCCAATCATTCTTCACACTAGGAGTTTCTTCCTTAAATCTTATCAAAAATTTACATTATTTAAACTCTTGTTTAAATCTTTCCTCAATTATATCTCTTGCCCAAAATCATTCTTACGATTTCTTATTCTTAACAAAGTTCATATTTGAAAACTTATTAAATCCAAAATCCATTTCTTTAAATCTTTCCGTTAAGGAAAACTCATTTATCTTAAAACTATCTTTAAACATGGTTCCCATTGTCGTTTGTTAGAAAAAAAATCTTTCATTAAATCTTTATATTTGAATTGAATAAAGTTTTCAATTCAACAAATCTTGAAAAATCATCTTTTCCTTTAACTGGGTTAAAGAAAAAAAATGTTATTTAAAACATCGTTCACGATAAACCCAAAATCATTCTTCCATTAAAAATGGAATCTTCACGGAAATCATATCTGTTCATAATCGATATAATTTCCCGTATCGAACTAATACTATAAGCGGAATAACAACTAAACCTTTTAAACTCCTTAAATAGTAAAGGTCTTCATCCACGAAGACCCGTCACGATTATCACTAAATAGATTCCCATTCCAGTTCAATTTATTAATTAGAAAACTTCGCTTTTGAAAACTCATTAAATATTAATTATTCTATTCCAAATCAGATCTGCGTCATAGTTGGGTTAAAAGAATAGCGTTGTTTAAGACGTCATTCATAACAAACCCAAAACCAATCGATATTAAATATAAGATTTAAACAAAATTTACATCTTCTTATATTCAACACCAATTCTTGCAATCAAGGAATACAATAAGTGGAATAACGATGTAAAACATCTTTCAAATTCCTCAAAATAGTAAATGTCCACACAATGGTAATCAACACCAAATATCTGAAAATCCTTTCTATCCAAATTCAATTTTATTCAAATTTGATTTGCACATATTTCAAGATATAACTGTTGGAACTTTTAACTTTCCATTTCATTTGAAAACTCTTTTCATTACGAACCAAACACTTTTCATTTCAGGAGAATCCGATAGTCAGATCTCCCGATACGTCAATTTGAAGTCAACGGTCGATGTCACGAACTGTCATTGTGCGACTAGTCCTATTTAGACCAAACTCAACTTATATTTTAAATTCAAGTCGAATTACTTTCCCAATGATTTATTAATTATATAAAGTATAAACCAAATATAATTGCTTTGGAAACTATCTGTTCATTATTTAACTTTAAACCTCAAAAATGTCGTTTATCGTATTCAACAAGTTAGGCTGAAATCATAAATATTCAAATATAGTTTGATACTTCATATTTATTTTCCAGATCTCTTTTAAATCACTTATTATGATTTATCATAATTTTTTCATATTTTTATTATTTTTTATATGGCCATTTTGATCGATTTCCAAATACGATCATCGAATTGCGTTTACAGCGACCTTTTCAAAAATAGGTTTAAACATAATTTGAAATCTATTAGTTGAAATTCAAAAAAAAAAAAATCTTTCATCTAAAATCTCTTATCAATAGAAAACAAATGTTTCCTGTTTTGGGGAAATCCGATTTAAATTACATTAGTTATGCTCATTTGAGTTCATGGTTTGAAATTCGCGAAATGCCATTGCGTGACACGTCCTATTCAAACCATATTACTAAAAACAATACTCATCGATTCAGTCCAAATGTATTATACAAAAAGTTTATAAACTCGTTTAAAAACGATTCAAAATTAAAATTCAATTATCTATCAAAACTGAATATTCTATATTATTATAACCAGTACGCAGGCACGTCCGATGGGCGTGTGCATAGATGAGTTTGACCAAAACTGGAAACAAAGTTTAAAATGAACAATCATTGCGGCGGGTTGTGTCTAAAAATTTAGGACATTGCAATTTGAACAAAACAACACATAGTAGAGCAGGAAAATGAACGTGTTGTCATAGACAGTAAAGCTGTATATGATCAGTATTATAAAGTAAGACCCAAAGATTAGAATGGGAAAATATACATCCAGAAAGTAAAGCACCCAAAACTGCTGTAAAGCATCTTCAACATATATACATGATAAATGAAGTTGAAAATGAATAGAAGAAAAAGAATCATAAATGATAGCATAGTTCTATTTGAAACAAAAGAAGAAAGGTACAAAAAACAATATTTACGGACAAACTTTATTGAAAGTAAAGAAAAAGTTGGAAAGTAAGATTGGAAGCTGCAATCAGCAGCAGAAGTAGTTTCAGTTGCAATCAGCATGCCCGGAAAATAAATTGATTTATGTTGAATTTCTTTGAAACGCCATAACATCCTTTATAGCTTTCTAGCAGACCGTACAGTGTAAATATGTATTTATGAGTTCCTCCTATAAGTCAAAACTTAAAATTAGTTTATAAAAAAAAGCTTGCAGCATAAGACTAATCTTAATGTACCTAGTTATATCTTTATTAAATATGCACAAAAAAAGGGGTATGCCTTAGTACACAATATGATATCAAATATCATTTGGCAAAGATTGTCTCTGAGAATCTTATCACATTGGCAAAAAAAGGCAAATGCAAATTAGATTTTCATATAAACTAATCATATCCATGTAATTTTTAGATGTCTAAAATTCCCTCATACAGTCATGCTGTCATTTACTAAAATAGGCTCCAGTTATATTGCTCATAATTTGGCAAATAAGGTACCAAAGATTGAAAAAGAATTGCATAATTGGCTGAGATGCAAAATGCTAATGATGATAATGATTCACATCAAATTTGTAGACTAATTTTATCTCGTTAATCTTAGCATAAAAAGGTAAAAACTTGCTTTTTTTTGGAAAATGCAGTACTGAATCAAGTGTGTAGACTAATTTTATCAAGTTAATCTTAGCATAAAAAAGAAAAAACCTGCGTTTTTTTGGAAAAATACTCAATACATTTAAACTGAAATACTCAATCATTGATAACAATTTTGAGAAAAATCAACTATAATATGCAATAATAACTGCAACACATATAAACATGCAGTTGGAAGAGATTACCTGGCTGACATGCAGTCCTTCAATTCCTAGACTCAATTTATCATCGTTAACTTCAGTTTTCTTGACAGTCTAACTTTCTTTGTCTTTATTTTGATCATTTTTGCTATAGAACACTTCTTATCTTCTTTTGTAGAATGTGTACAACAGTAAAGGAGAGAGAGAATACTGGAAAACAGGGAGAGGTCTTTACAGTTGAAATGTCATTACCTTAGTCCGGTACATAATTGTTTACTCTAGTGCAGTTTGAATATTTGCAAAGGCAACAACTGGAAGAACAAAAAGGTAGGAGAACAATTTAGTCGTATATATTATAGCAGCAGAAACTTGTATGAAATCATAAATTGAGAAAGTTTGGGTACATGTGCAGAATGTGGGCAGGATGGGTTGAAAGCGTGTAAAATAGGCTTACAGTACCATAGCGTGCTTGAAGTAAAGTGGTGCATGAATAGAAGATTATTTATTTTCAAAGAAATCAACTTAATAGATTATTCAAGGCTTGCATAGCAGTTGATTACCATGTAAATAAACAAATTTTCAATACTGGAGTTGAGAAGTTGGAGGAAACTAATTAGTCTATATTTATGTTTATACTGTCAGCAAATGTGAAAACAATGACAGGTTTATGTTGCAAACTACTATTTCAAAATACAACAGTTAAATATGTTGAGTGAAAGAAATAAAATTAGTAAACCCGAAAGTGCAATCAGTAAAAGAAGGGGTAGGTGAAGATTAAAAAAAACAATCAAAATCAATATCCATCATGGCCTGCAGTAAAGAAGTAAATATGTTTATACTAACCAGAATAAAACTAACATCATGGTAATACGCCAGTCCTCTCTCCAACCTCATTTCATTTACAACAAACGACTAAGCACAGTTTGCGACGAATTTTACTGCCTGCACTCCTTTTGCTACAGCAATGAACGCTGCTAGTAGAAGGCCCATCCTTTCTTTTATTCAATAGGAATGACCGACGACTCCATTCATTTTCTGACCACAAAAGCTATAACTTATAAGATGCTATTCGCATCTACTATTATCATACTTAATTAAGCTTGTAACAGAAATTACAAAATTATCATATGAATAAACTGGATGGGTAAAAGCATGTGAAATAGGCCAACAATATCATAGCCTGCTTGAAGTAAAGAGGTGCATGAATATAAGATTGTTTGTTTCCAAAGAAATCAGCGTAGTAGATTATTCAAGCCTTGCATAGCATTCAATTACCATGTAAATAAAGAAATTTTCAACCATATTGTTTACTTACATATTTATGCTAAATATTAATTACCTGACAAATATTAATACGTATTGCTGATTCAAGTTATGGTGGACATTAAATATCAACCTAAGTTAATGATATCACATGCATATAATAAAAATAGCTAAACAGACACTTAATAATATTGCATCTATGACTGAGCTTATTTCCTCTTACGTATTTTGTTTCCTTCATTTGGTCTGTTAACCCTTCTTAGTCACACTTTTTCAGCTGATTAAGACATGTCAATGATAAATAAGAAAGGAAAAAGAAAAGGTAGGTCCTAATAATACATCAAAGATTTTACTTAATGTAATGGGATCATAAACTTATAATTATCAATCTCCATGATCAGCTGAATTTCAAATTGGGGATCTTTCTCAAACTTGGGAAATAATATTTTAGCTAATACTCCATTGGTGCAATTTTAGCAACTAATGATACTGGCAGATCTTACATTTTGATTATATACATCAATTTAATATGAAAGCAAAGAGCAATCAAACTAATAGTTAATCGATCCAATTAAGTTAAAATGGCTACAAAAATATCTTAGGATTATTAGCTAAGAATAACAAATAGTGGACAGCTAAAGTTTGAGTTTTAAATAATAGTACCACAAATAATCATGCAAATATTAATTGAATGATGTGGAACTATATGGATATGTATATGTGGTGTACTATATCCCAGGGAGAGATCGATGTATTCCAAGATATTATTTACAAAGTTAAATACAAAAGAATCAACTTTTATTTCACATGATGATGTTACCAAGAAGCCTTTCATAATATAAACTTAGAAAAGAATCATAAGCATTTCCATTACATCTCAAATGTAATTGAAGGCTAAGAGAAAGTCACTAATACAATAGATATCAAAGTCAATTATATACTGACATTAATACAATTTTGGTGGCTAATACTCCATTAGTGCAATATAACTTTAGCACTCAATTACTATGTAAATAAAGAAATTTTCAATATTGAACTTGAGAAGTTGAAGGAAACTAATTAGTCTATGAGAGATCACTATTAGCAGGAGAACAAAACATTAGCTTAGGATTATCATGAGGTATTTTGTATTCTTGATAATTATTAATATCAAATCCTTGATCATATTTCAAAGAATAAAATTAGAAGTTATGTTAGACTTAGTTGGAAGCAAGGTTGAATAAATAAAAATATGTACTGATTATAGATTAAAAATGTCCATAGCATTAATTGTAACAACCCGCATTCTACGCATCGAAGGATCATAGAATATTTATTTCTTTCTCATATGAAGTCGTATGGTCATGTAACTTTGGGAAACAACCATTAGAGTCATTTCCCATGTTCATAATTTTTGTCGATTTTTAAATGATCATTTTGCCCCTAGCTGATCTTGTTTCAGCCATAACTTTTGATTGGAAAGGAATTTTGACCTGAAACTACTTTCATTAGATTCGTTTGATGGTTTACCTTTCCGTAGAGTGGTCATAATAGCCAAACGGACTTACCGTTTGGGAGATATGGCTGAAATAAGGTTTGGAAGGTGAAAAAAACTACTTAACCGGGCCAAACAGGGTGATTAGTGGATGGGCCCATAACCCATTTCGGGATTAGGGTTATGGGGAGGCTGAAAAGGGCTAGAGAATCATTCCATTTCAGTTTTCTAGCCTCCACTTACCTTTTAGAAACCCTAAAAATGGCCTCCAACCTCTAAATCACCTCCAAATCATCTTCTAATTAAGGATTGAGCTTAGCAACACCAAATCAAAGCGGATCAACACCAAATCAAGATTAGAGCTACTGTTTTGCATTGGGATCTTCACCAAATCAGAGATTTATTTCAGATCTAAGTTTTGTTTGTGGCTAAGGTGAGTGATTTGCATTGTTTTTCACTAATTACGGCAAATTATGGTAATTAGCGAAGATTAGCGAAATTATGGCTCAGAAAAATCTAGAAAAATTCCTAAAATTCTAAAACATCATTTTATGCCTCTAATATGAATTTGGGTTAATTTCGACTAATTTTGCTAATCCCGGAATTTGGGGGATTAAGGGGTGATTAGTGATAATTAGCGAATTTATGCATGTTAAAAATCTGGAAAAATATTCAGAAATTCTTAAGTATTGTTTTAGACCTCTGTTAGAAAATTTGGCTAATTTGGATAAGTTTTGCTAATTATATGCTTAAACATGATTAAGAGGGACTAAGGGAAAATATGGGGTTTTGGCTATGTTTGATCCATTTTAACCTATCATATTGTTGTTTTGGTGTTTGAGGTCACTTGTACATGTTTCTATGACTGTATGGTTTGCTTTGTGATTGATTACAATAGTTAGAATGGTCGAAAACGTCGTCGAATGGCGTAAAACACTCGCTGGAAAAGTTTCAGGAAAAGTGCAGGTTTTGAACCGGATCGGATCGGATATGGGGGCTCGGGTCGGATAAGTGAACTGGGCAAGGGATTCGATCGGATCGGAACCTGGCACTTGAGAAACTTGGCAAAAAGGAAGGCCATGCTAGTTGAACTGGGAACGGATCGGCTAAAGGAGGGGGATCGGATCGGAGTGAACGAAGGACGAGGGGAGCTGATCGGAGTGAAGGAAGGACGAGGGGGCAGGATCGGAAGCAAGAACAGGGGATCGGACCGGAAATGACTGCCGAAGTACTCGAGCTATGAAGATTCGAACCGAACGGAATTACTCCCACGACCCGAACAGAAGAGACCGAACCGATGAAGCAAACTGATGGAGCAAAAGGGAACCTGAACCGAACCAATACGACGTGAAGGACCCGAACCGAACCGATGGCAAGGAGGAATCCAAACCGATCCAGTATTGACCAAAAACTCGAGATGCAAAGGTAGTCCAAATGTAAGTTAGAGCTCCGGATTCAGATGGGAACCAATGAGTTCACTTCGTGATTGGGATTTGCTGCGGGACGTGTGCAAAGGGGTTGTCGGTATTCATAACTTAGGTTCACCACTGAGAGATGGATGGTGGGCTTGTAGTGATAGTTACACGGGATTGGATTCCGTCATGGCCCAAAGTATTAGGCGACCAAAAGTAGTGGATATCGTATGCTTTACGCACTGAGTGAGGGATGTGAGGATGATTGCTATGCTTGATTGTTTGACATCACTATGACATGCACACCCCCACCCCCGTTATCTTTACACCATTTGAAATGGCACCTTAGAGTGTTGTACAGTATGTAGTGCTAACTCTTTGGTTGCAGGTTCAGGTATGATTGGATTATACCTGTTATTGTTATGTTTTGTTGCTTATCGCTCATACCAAACTTTTTGTCTGACCCAGAGTTTTATGTCTCTTCTTATTACTCTGGGTGCTCACACGAGCAGACTAGAGACATGTTAGCTGGTGATGCGCGAGTAGCTGATTCGGAGGCGAGCAGGAGGCTTCCACGTATGATATATAGATATTCTCCCTGTGTCGTTGGTGGTCGCTACTTGGGCATTAGTAGTGTACCTCCTTTATCTTACTTTTTCTTTTGAGACAGTTTGAAAAGTTGTAATAATGTTAGCTTTGGGTCATAAGTTGTACTTGGATTTTCCGTTGCTATGCTAGTTTGTTTTCAGCTTATGCACTGTCTCATCTGTTTTATGTCAAGTATGTTGTTATTGTATTTTGTTCCATGCGCTATGAGACATTCTACAGGTTCCTTTTTAGTTCATTTCCTTCTTCCCTTTTCTTCTGACGATCCGTCCCGTGCTAACTGGACATGTGTACAACGCACTTTTGGAGTAAATGTCGGTTGGTACGGGGTAGGCCGTCACATTTGGTATCAGAGCTCTAGGTTGCGTAGTTAGCCTAGGGAAAGACACTAGGGAGAGATAGTACGTATATGAGAGAGCGTATTTGTGATTACTTTGGTTTTCAAAAGTTATATATGTATATACTATTAGTAGTATAAGAATGAAGTCGTACTGCACTAGCACCACTATAGGGTCGTTAATCGTTTCCCCTTTATAGATTGACGATGAGCCGATATGCTGGTAGGGGGACCAATAATGGGAATGCTCCCGATATGAGGACGATGTTCACTAACTTCATGAGGGAGATGCTTAGGGATGTTCAAGGGGCAGTTCCCAATCCCGGAAATGGTGGTGGTCCAGTAGTGCAGGCGCCTAGGGTCGGTTTCGCCAAGTTGTGCAAGGATTACACTAACCTTGGTGGGAAGCCGTTCCACGGAACGGAGTCGGCCACAGATGTTCAGGATTGGTTGGATAGCTGTGATCGTATCTTCCACGACTTGGGTATCGAGGATGCGATGAAGAGAAGGATAGCGTCTCGTCAACTACAAGGGCGAGCGATGAATTGGTGGAATGCCATTAGAACAGCTACTCCCGAAGATCAAGTTACTTGGAATCAGTTTAAGACTCGCTTTTGTGATAAAGTTTATTCCAGCTGCTCATAAATCAGAACTGTTCAGGAAGTTCTTGGAGCTTAAGCAGAATGGTAGAGCAGTCTCGGAGTATATCGCTGAATTCGACACTTTATCGAAATATGGATGGTCCCTTATCGATACAGTCGAAAAGAAGAACGAGAAGTTCATAACTGGCTTGGATGGGTACTTGGGGGAAAGACTTATAAACCATATCGATGAGACATTCGAATCTATTGTAGGAAAGGCATTAAGGTCAGAGACCTTTTCCCTAAGTCGAAGACCGAAGTTGTTATTGCATCAACAGAGGAGCCAAAGCCGCAAGCAGGCGGTGAAGGCAAGAATAATTCTCAGAGCAAGTGTGACGGCCCGCCCCGCACCAACCGGCATTTACTCCAAAGTGCGTTGTACACATGTCCAGTTAGCACGGGACGGATCGTCAGAAGGAAAAGGAAGAAGGAAATGAACTAAAAAGGAACCTGTAGAATGTCTCACAGCGCATAGGACAAAATATAATAATAACATACTTGACATAAAACAGGTGAGACAGTGCATAAGCTGAAACAACTAACATAGCAGCGGAAAATCCAAGTACAGCTTATGATCCAAAGTTAAACATTATTACAATTTTTTAAACTGTCTCAAAAGCAAAAGCAAGATAAAGGAGGTACACTACTAATGCCCAAAGTAGAGACCACCAACGACACAGGGAGAATATCTATATATCATACGTGGAAGCCTCTTGCTCGCCTCCGAATCAGCTACTCGCGCATCACCAGCTAACATGTCTCTAGTCTGCTCGTGTGAGCACCCAGAGTAATAAGAGGAAACATAAACTCTGGGTCAGTCATAAAGCCTGGTATGAGCGATAAGCATCAAAACAGGACAATAACAGGTAGACTAAAACATACCTGAACCTGGACCTGCAACCAAAGAGTTAGCACTACATACTGTACAACACTCTAAGGTGCCATATTAAACGGTGTAAAGATACGGGGGTGGGGGTGTGCATGTCATAGTGATGGCAAACAATCAAACATAGCAACCATCCTCACATCTCTCACTCAGTGCGTAAAGCATACGATATTCACCACTTCGATCACCCAACATACCTTGCTACAATCACTTTGCCCCATGAAGTCGTAAATGGCTTCACTGCACTGATAATGTAGCCACTAATCCTTCGCTATGTCCACTTGCCCCATGGAGTTATTCACCCCATCTGCGCTGGCTCATAGACTTACCAATCCTTTACTATGTCCACTTGCCCCATGGAGTTATTCACCCCATCTGCGCTGGCTCATAGTCTTACTAATCCTTTACTATGTCCACTTGCCCCATGGAGTTATTCACCCCATCTGCGCTGGCTCATAGTCTTACTACGCATCACTTTGCCCCTCGAGTCGTAATGACTCTACTGCACTGATAACGTAGTCTTGCTACCATCACCTTGCCCCTCGAGTCATAGTGACTCTAATGCACTGATAAGTAGCTCATCATTCATTTTCAATGGTGAATCGAAGTTATGAACGTCGACAACACCTTAGCACACGTCCCGCAACAAAGCCCAACGATGAAGTGAACTCATCGGTTCCCAACTGGATCCTGAGCTCCAACTTCCTATATTGGACTACCTTTGCATCTCGGGTTATTGGTCAATACTGGGTCGGGTCGGGTTCCCCTTCTAGCCATCGGTTCGGGTCGGATGTCGTCTACTTTGCAAATCGTGGTCTTCCTCTGGTAACGGTTCGGGTTCACAACGTTGCATCGGTTCGGGTCGGGTGTCCCACTTCGGGTCGGGTCGGGTTGCCATCTCCCATCCAGTTCGTGCTCCCGCTCCGATCAGCTCCCTCGTTCTTCATTTACTCCGATCCGATCCCCCTCCTTTAGCCGATCCGATCCCAGTTCAATTAGCATGGCCTTCCTTTTTGCCAGGTTTCTCAAGTGCCAAGTTCCGATCCGATCGAATCCCTTGCCCAGTTCACTTATCCGATCTGAGCCCATTCCTCCGATCCGATCCGAAAACCTGCACTGTTTTCTGAAATTTTTCCAGCAAGTGTTTTACGCCATTCGACGACGTTTTCGACCATTCCAACTATTGAAATCAATCACAAAGCATACCATACAGTCATAGCAACATGTATAATCAACCACAAACATCAAAACAACAAAATGATAGGTTAAAATGGATCAAACCTAGCCAAAACCCCATATTTCCCCTTAAGCATGTTTAGGTGAAACTAATGATGTGATTAGCAAAACTTAACCAAATTAACCCAAATTCATATCAGAGGTCTAAAACATCATTCTGAATTTTATAAATATTTTTCCAGAATTTTAACATGTTTAAATTCGCTAATTAACACTAATTACCCTTAATTAGCCATAATTAGTGAGGAACTAAACAAATCACTCACCTTAGCCACAAATAAACTAAGATCTAAAATAAATTTCTGATTTGATGCGAATCCCAATGCTAAACAGCAGCTCCAATGTTGATTTGGTGTAGATCTCCCTTGATTTGATGTTGCTAAGCTTAATCCTTGATTAAAAGATGATTTGGAGGTGATTTAGAGGTTGGAGGCCATTTTTAGGGTTTCTTGGAGATAAGTGGAGGCTAGAAAACTGAAATGGAATGATTCTCTAACTCCTTTCAGCCTCCCCATAACCTTAATCCCGAAATGGGTTATGGGCCTATTCACTAATCACCCTATTTGGCCCGGTTAAGCAGTTTTTCACCTTCCAAACCTTATTTCAGCCATATCTCCCAAACGGTAATTGGCTATTATGACCACTCTATGGAAGGGTAAACCATCAAATGAATCTAATGGAAGTGGTTTCAGGTCAAAATTCCTTTCCAATCAAAAGTTATGGCCAAAACAAGATCAGCTAGGGGCAAAATGGTCATTTAAAAATCGACAAAAATCATGAACATGGGAAATGAGTCTAATGGTTGTTTCCCAAAGTTACATGACCATACGACTTCATATGGAAAAGAAATAAATATTCTACGATCCTCCGATGCGTAGAATGCGGGTTGTTACATTCTCCCCCCCCCCCCCTAAGAATTTTCGCCCCCGAAATTCCCTAACCAAAACACACAAAAGGGTTCCGCATGCCTATCAACCATAAAACAACAATCAAACATGCAAAACAAGCAAAACAAGTCTATCCTAGCATGCAGAATAACTAAATTACGAAGTAGACCTTACCAGGCAAAGAGTTCTGGATACGCCTTCCTAATGCTCTCCTCTGTCTCCCAAGTACAGTCATTCTCGTTCTCGCCCCACTGAACCTTGACTAGCTTCACCGCCTTCCTTCGAAGTTGCTTTGTATCGTGCTCCACAATACGAATCGGCTTTCGGTTCCCAACCGCCTCGGGTTCTACTTCGAAATCCTCTAACTGATCAGGTGAAATAGTCATATCTGAGTCGTGAACGAACTTCCTTAGTTGGGAAACATGAAATACATTGTGAACTCCCGCCATCTTCTCTGGTAAGTCAACTCTATATGCCAAATTCCCGACTAGTTCAAGAACAGGGAATGGGCCAACAAATCTTGGTGCTAACTTGCCTCTCCTGCCAAATCGTATCACGCTCTTCAACGGAGAAATCTTGACAAACACCAAGTCACCAACGGAGAATTTTAAGTCTCTTCTCCTCTTATCAGCATAACTCTTCTGCCTATCCTGGGCAGCTTTCATTCGCTGTTGAATGATCTTAATCTTATCTGAAGTTTCCCTCACCACATCTGGTCCAAGCATAAACTTCTCGCCAATCTCTATCCAACATGATGGTGAGTTGCACGGTCTTCCGTACAAAGCTTCATATGGAGCCATACCGATACTGGATTGGTAGCTATTATTATATGCAAACTCTACTAGATGCAAATGGTCATCCCATGATCCACCAAAATCCAATATACAGGCTCTCAAGAGATCTTCCAATATACGATTCACCCTCTCCGTCTGACCGTCGGTCTGAGGATGATATGCGGTACTGAGATGTAATTCTGACCCTAGAGCCTCTTGTAAGCTCTTCCAAAACCCACTAGTGAACAACGGGTCTCGGTCACTCACAATGCTTTTAGGTACTCCATGAAATCTCACTACCCACTTCATATACAATTCTGCCAACTTGGCTGCCGTTCTGGTCGATTTGACTGGTATAAATCTTGCACTCTTAGTCAATCGATCCACAATTACCCAAATGCTATCATATCCCGCTCTAGTCCTTGGTAAACCATCGATGAAATCCATCGAGACTTGCTCCCATTTCCATTCGGGAATTTCTAATGGTTGCAACAACCCACTAGCCTTCTTTTGCTCGGCTTTAACTAGCTGGCAATTCATGCATTTGGATATAAACTTCCCAACGTCTCTTTTCATCCCTTCCCAGTAGTAAGTCTGCTTCATGTCTCAATACATCTTATTACCACCGGGATGTATGGTCAGTTTTGAGTGATGACATTCTCTAAGCACTTCATCTCTCAAACCATTCACATTGGGTACAACTAATCTTCCATTCTTTCTAAGCCATCCGTCTCGATCAAGCCCATACAAATTCATCTCCTCACTGTCAATGTCCATCTCTAACTTGGAGATGATTTCCAATAGATTAGGATCGTCCCTCTGGCTGGAACCAATCCGCTCTATCAAAGTGGGTCTGATCGCCAAACTAGCTAGCATGACTGGATCCAATTCGCACTTTGGTCTGAAATCAAACCCCGCGATATACTCCAGTTGCTTCCATTCAAGAAACATAGCCCCTAAACTGGCATGTCTCCTACTCAAGGCATTGGCTAGCGCATTACCTTTCCCAGGTGTATATGCGATATCAAATTCATACGAAGCCAAGAACTCTAACCATCTCTGCTGACGGAGATTCAGATCTTTCTGAGAGAAGAGATACTTTAACGATTTATGATCGGTAAACAACTCAAATCTTTCTCCCAAGAGATAATGTCTCCACATCTTCAGCGCAAATACGATCGCTGCTAATTCCAAATCATGGGTAGGATACTTCTTCTCATGAGGCTTTAGCTGCCGACTAGCATAAGCTACAACCCTACCTCCTTGCATCAATACAGCACCTAATCCGGTACCACAAGCATCCGTGTATACCGTCATCTCTTCATTCCCTTTAGGAATGACTAACACTGGTGCATGCGTCAACTTTTCTTTTAGACTCTTGAATGCATTCTCACACACTCCGTCCCAGACGAAGGACTGATTCTTCTTAGTCAACTGAGTCAACGGTGCTGCTATCTTGGAGAAGTCCTGGATAAACTTACGGTAATATCCAGCTAACCCCAAGAAACTTCTTACATCTGTTGCATTCTTGGGCGTAGGCTAATCCTGTACCGTAGCCACCTTCGCAGGGTCCACGGCAATACCACTCTCTGAAACAACATGGCCCAAGAATCTCACTTCCCTTCTCCAAAAGTGACACTTAGAGAATTTCGCTTTCAATTGGTGTTTTCTAAACACCTCCATCACTATCCTCAAGTGTCCCTTGTGTTCCTCCTCTGTCCTTGAGTAAACAAGGATATCGTCTACGAACACAAGAACAAACTTATTCAGCTGATCTCTGAATACTCGATTCATAAGATCCACAAAGTAGGCTGGTGCATTGGTCAACCCAAATGGCATGACCAACCACTCATAGAATCCAGAAGGCGTCCTAAATGCCGTTTTCGGAACACTCTCATCCGCTACTCGGAGCTGATGAAATCCTGTCGCGAGGTCCAACTGGGAGAACACTCTTGCTCCTTCCAGTTGATCAAACAAATCATCTATCCGTGGTAGAGGATACTTATTCTTCCTCGTTACCTTATTCAACTCGTGATAGTCCACACACAACCGAAGGGAACCATCTGCCTTAGTGGCAAACACAACTGGTGCTCCCCACTTGGAGACACTTCTTCTAATAAATCCCTTCTTCAAAAGATTGCTGACTTGCACCCCGAGCTCTCGCTGCTCCCTTGGTGCCATACGACAAAGTGGCATCACTATAGGTCTGGCATCTTTCACTAAATCAATACGAAACTCAATCTCTCGGTGTGGTGGAAGCCCGGTCACCTCCTCGAAGACGTCCGGATACTGGCCAACCACGGGCACATCTGACAACTCATCCTGCGGGATGTCGAGGGAATTTACAAAACTAGCCATAACCCCATCACTAGGTAGACTACCAAACACTACCCTCCGCCCATCATCCGCCCTAACTGTCACCAAAAAGCCCTCACAGTCTACCACCACCCCGTATCTTTGGAGCCAATCGACTCCCAATATAATGCCATACCCAGTAAAGCCCAAAACAAAGCAATCACATACAAACATACATCCATGACTCGATAAGACCAAATTTCGGCAAATCATACTAAGGCTAGTCGAACCACCAATCGGGTTCGTCACAACCAATGGTCTATCGACTATCTCGGGTTCCAGTCCCAACCTATCTACCAGGTCACTAGATATGAAGGAACGGGAAGCCCCAGTATCAAACAAAACTCGAACTGGTACATCATAAATAGAAAGCATACCTTGAATAACAACATTCTTTCCTTTCTCCGCCGCAGTTGGGGCATTCGACGAAGAAGGAACAACATCAATAGCATATGCTTTCACAATCTACTTCTCCTTAAGAGGTTGCAGACACTTATCCTTAAAATGTCCCACTTGACCACAGTTGAAGCACTTCTTATCCGCTGTCTTGGCCCGACAATCTTTTGCATAATGGCCCTTCTTACCACAGCTGAAGCACTCAACATCCTTCTTGCTCTTTTTCTGGCCATCCTTAACTTGGCTCTGCTTCCTCTTGCTTTGAGAGTTATTCTTGCTTCCACCGCCTGCTTGCGACTTCAGCCCTTCTGCAGATGCAACCTCAGTCTTTGACTTAGGGTAAAGACTCTCTGATCTCAAAGCTTTCCCCACAATCGATTCAAAAGTCTCATCGATGTGATTGATAAGCCTTTCCCCCAAGTATCCATTCAACCCAGTAATGAACTTCTCATTCTTCTTCTCAGGATTATCGATAAGAGATAGTCCATACTTCGACAAGGTGTCGAACTCAGCAATATAATCAGAGACTGCCGTACCACTCTGCTTGAGTTCCAAGAATCTCTTAAATAACACTGACTTCTGGGCAGTTGGAATGAACTTCTCGCCAAAGCGAGCCTTGAACTGATCCCAAGTAACCTAATCTTCTGGAGTAGCTGTTTTAATGGCATTCCACCAATTCATCGCTCGCCCTTGCAGCTGACGAGACGCTAGCCTTCTCTTCATCGCATCCTCAAGACCCAAGTCGTCGAAGATACGATCACAGCTATCCAACCAATCCTGAACATTTGTGGCCGATTCCGTCCCGTGGAACGGCTTTCCACCAAGGTTAGTGTAATCCTTGCACAACTTGGCGAAATCGACCCTAGGCGCCTGCACTACTGGACCACTACCAATTTCGGGATTGGGAACTGCCCCTTGCACTTCTCTAAGCATGTCTCTCATGAGGTCAGTAAACATCGCCCTCATGTCAGCAGCATTCCCATTATTGGCTCCCCTACCAGCACCTCTTGCATATCGGCTCATCGTCAATCTGTAAAAGGGGAAACGATTAACGACCCCATAGTGGTGCTAGTGCAGTACGACTTCATTCTTATACTACTAATAGTATATACATATATAGCTTTTGAAAACCAAAGTAATCACAAATACGCGCTCTCATATACGTACTATCTCTCCCTAGTGTCTTTCCCTAGGTTAACTACGCAACCTAGAGCTCTGATACCAAGTGTGACGGCCCGCCCTGCACCAACCGACATTTACTCCAAAGTGCGCTGTACACATGTCCAGTTAGCACGGGACGAATCGTCAGAAGGAAAAGGAAGAAGGAAATGAACTAAAAAGGAACCTGTAGAATGTCTCATAGCGCATAGGATAAAATATAATAATAACATACTTGACATAAAACAGGTGAGACAGTGCATAAGCTGAAACAACTAACATAGCAGCGGAAAATCCAAGTACAACTTATGATCCAAAGTTAAACATTATTACAACTTTTCAAACTGTCTCAAAAGCAAAAGCAAGATAAAGGAGGTACACTACTAATGCCCAAGTAGCGACCACCAACGACACAGGGAGAATATCTATATATCATACGTGGAAGCCTCCTGCTCGCCTCCGAATCAGCTACTCGCGCATCACCAGCAAACCTGTCTCTAGTCTGCTCGTGTGAGCACCCAGAGTAATAAGAGGAGGCATAAAACTCTAGGTCAGACATAAAGCCTGGTATGAGCGATAAGCATCTAAACAGGACAATAACAGGTAGACTAAAAGATACCTAAACCTGGACCTGCAACCAAAGAGTTAACACTACATACTGTACAACACTCTAAGGTGCCATATCAAACGGTGTAAAGATACGGGGGTGGGGGTGTGCATGTCATAGTGATGGCAAACAATCAAACATAGCAACCATCCTCACATCTCTCACTCAGTGCGTAAAGCATACGATATTCACCACTTCGATTACCCAACATACCTTGCTACGATCACTTTGCCCCATGAAGTCGTAAATGGCTTCACTGCACTGATAACGTAGCCACTAATCCTTCGTTATGTCCACTTGCCCTATGGAGTTATTCACCCCATCTGCGCTGGCTCATAGCCTTACCAATCCTTTACTTTGTCCACTTGCCCCATGGAGTTATTCACCCCATCTGCGCTGGCTCATTGTCTTACTAATCCTTTACTATGTCCACTTGCCCCATGGAGTTATTCACCCCATCTGCGCTGGCTCATAGTCTTACTACGCATCACTTTGCCCCTCGAGTCGTAATGACTCTACTGCACTGATAACGTAGTCTTGCTATCATCACCTTGCCCCTCGAGTCATAGTGACTCTACTGCACTGATAAGTAGCCCATCATTCATTTTCAATGGTGAATCGAAGTTATGAACGTCGACAACTCCTTAGCACACGTCCCGCAGCAAAGCCCAACCATGAAGTGAACTCATCGGTTCCCAACTGGATCCTGAGCTCCAACTTCCTATATTGGACTACCTTAGCATCTCGGGTTATTGGTCAATACTGGGTCGGGTCGGGTTCCCCTTCTAGCCATCGGTTCGGGTCGGATGTCCTCTACTTTGCAGATCGTGGTCTTCCTCTGGTAACAGTTCGGTTCGGGTTCACAACGTTGCATCTGTTCGGGTCGGGTGTCCCACTTCGGGTCGGGTTGGGTTGTCATCTCCCATCCAGTTCGTGCTCCCGCTCCGATCAGCTCCCTCGTTCTTCATTTACTCCGATCCGATCCCCCTCCTTTAACCGATCCGATCCCAGTTCAATTAGCATGGCCTTCCTTTTTGCCAGGTTTCTCAAGTGCCAAGTTCCGATCCGATCGAATCCCTTGCCCAGTTCACTTATCCGATCCGAGCCCATTCCTCCGATCCGATCCGAAAACCTGCACTGTTTTCTGAAATTTTTCCAGCAAGTGTTTTACGCCATTCGACGACGTTTTCGACCATTCCAACTATTGAAATCAATCAAAAAGCATACCATACAGTCATAGCAACATGTATAATCAACCACAAACATCAAAACAACAAAATGATAGGTTAAAATGGATCAAACCTAGCCAAAACCCCATATTTCCCCTTAAGCATGTTTAGGTGAAACTAATGATGTGATTAGAAAAACTTAACCAAATTTACCCAAATTCATATCAGAGGTCTAAAACATCATTCCGAATTTTATAAATATTTTTCCAGAATTTTAACATGTTTAAATTCGCTAATTAACACTAATTACCCTTAATTAGCCATAATTAGTGAGGAACTATGCAAATCACTCACCTTAGCCACAAATAAACTAAGATCTGAAATAAATCTCTGATTTGATGCGAATCCCAATGCTAAACCGCAGCTCCAATGTTGATTTGGTGTAGATCTCCCTTGATTTGATGTTGCTAAGCTTAATCCTTGATTAAAAGATGATTTGGAGGTGATTTAGAGGTTGGAGGCCATTTTTAGGGTTTCTTGGAGATAAGTGGAGGCTAGAAAACTGAAATGGAATGATTCTCTAACTCCTTTCAGCCTCCCCATAACCCTAATCCCGAAATGGGTTATAGGCCTATTCACTAATCACCCTATTTGGCCCGGTTAAGCAGTTTTTCACCTTCCAAACCTTATTTCAGCCATATCTCCCAAACGGTAAGTCTGTTTGGCTGTTATGACCACTCTACGGAAAGGTAAACCATCAAACGAATCTAATGGAACTGGTTTCAGGTCAAAATTCCTTTCCAATCAAAAGTTATGGCCAAAACAAGATCAGCTAGGGGCAAAATGGTCATTTAAAAATCGACAAAAATTATGAACATGGGAAATGAGTCTAGTGGTTGTTTCCCAATGTTACATGACCATACGACTTCATATGGGAAAGAAATAAATATTCTGCGATTCTCCGATGCGTAGAATGCGGGTTGTTACAGCAAGAGGAAGCAGAACCCGACCAAGGATGGTCAGAATAAGAAAAATAAGAAAGATGGCGAATGCTTTAGTTGTGGCAAGAAGGGCCATTATGCCAGAGATTGTCGAGAAAAACCTGGGAAAGGAAGTGCTTTAACTGCGGCCAGGCGGGACATCACAAGGATGATTGCCCACAACCTCCTAGGGAGAAGCAGATTGTGAAACCGTATGCTATCAACGTTGTTCCTTCTTCGTCGAATGCTCCAAGTGCGGCGCAGAAGGGAAAGGGTGTCGTTATAAAAGGTATGCTTTCTATTTAAGATGTTTCTGTTCGGGTATTGTCTGACAAACCCGATATAGTCGATAGACCTCCAATTGTGACGAACCCGATAGGTGGTTCGACTGATCTTAGTATGATTTGTTGTGGTTTGGTCTTATCGAGTCATGGATGTATGTTTCCTTATGATTGCTTTGTTTTGGGCTTTACTGGGTTTAGCATTATTTTGGGAAGTCGATCTTCTCCAAAGGAATGGGGTGGTATTAGGTACCTACCTAGTGATGGCGATAGAAACTGGAGTTAAGGAAGCTAAGAGGTTATCGTTGTAATAAGTTCTAGTTGTCTCTGGGAGGCAAATGAGTACTCCAGTGCTAGATTGTTTTGCTAGTATCACCTCACGTGGGTTGTCCGAACTCGGAGGAGATGTTCCTTGGGTGCTTGTCTGATATTGGTTTAGGCCTTTGGGGCTTGTGCTTGGGGAATGTCGATTTCGACTAGGATGGTTTGCGTGAGGGGTAAATAGTTGCTGTGATTTTTCATTGGATGATATCTTGGTTTACTCGAGGAGTGATGGGCAGACGGAACATGATAAGACTGTTCAATAATGGTATAGACTGCCCAGAGTTAGACTCGATAGAGTTATGATATTGCTCGACTGGGACTCGAGAAAGATGCAAAGTAATGGATTGTTTAGAACCTTATGTTGATGTTCTCTTTGGATAGTAGGACTTTGAAGGAATAGGATGTGTTCGTTGATCATGGAGGATACAACGAAGATTAGGGCGATTCAAGTTGGACTTGAACTCGTAAAAGGAAAATGGGTGTTCGTTGATCTTGGAGATGCAACGAATAAGGAGACGACGACTCACGTTGGACTAGAGTTTGTCGGTAATGGATACTCAAGACTGGGTCTGAGTTATAGATTGACTCGAGTTGGACTCGATAAGGCTGCAAGGAATTGGATTCGGCTTGAGTTGGACTCGAGAGGGCAGCAAGATAATGGATAGACTTGGGTTGGACTCAAGTATTTTAGGCGGACTAAAAGCAGGGGTATCTGGGGACGCCCGTTACCCTGGATCCGTTGGACGTGATCTAGTTATCCTTGGAGGATAAACGTACGTTGGACGTACGGTAGTCCGTAGGGAGGCGGGGCTTCCATTGGCCTGGGATTGGTTGGACCAGTCAAGTAGGCATCGGTGTATGTATAGAGGCTGGGCTTCCATTAGTTATTGATGTTGGTTGGACCAGACATACTAGAATTGACATATTGGGATTGGTTAGACCAGTCATGTAGGTGTCGATGTGTTTATGAATTTAGCAGGTGATAGGTAGGACTTGTTTGATGGATGTTATGGTTGCTATGTTGTTCCTATTTTTCTTCCCTTGAGTAGACTATCACCTGTGGGGTTCCAGCGATGGGGAACAAAGTGATTGTAGTAGGACTATGAGCCAGTGCAGTAGAGTCGTCATGACTCGAGGGGGCAAAGTGGACATAGTAAAGGAATATTAAGGCTATGAGCCAATGCAGTGGAGTTGTTATGACTTCATGGGGCAGAGTGGACATAGCAAAGGACTAGTGGCTATGGATCAGTGCAGTGGAGTCGCCATGACTCCATGGGGCAGAGTGATCATAGTAAAGGATTTGGGTGCGGTAATAGTTGCATTGAGTAGGAGACATGCCAGTTTAGGGGTTTTGTTTCTAGGATGGAAGCAACTAAAGTATATCACAGGATATGATTTCGGGCCCAAGAGTGAATTGGATTCAGAAACACTAGTAAGCTTGATGATTAGATCGATTTTTATTGAGTGGATTGGTTCCAGTTAGAAGGACGATCCTAATCTATTGGAAACCATCTCTAGGGTAGAGATGGGTATCGATGGAAAGAGAATGATCAAATAAGGATTTGATCGAGAAGGGTGACTTCGAAAGAATAAGGGACTAGTTGTACCCAACGTAGATGGACTGAGAGGTGAAGTGCTTAGAGCATATCATCACCCGAAATTGACTATACATCCCAGTGGTAACAAGATGTATTGAGACATGGAGCAGATCTACTACTGGGAAAGGATAAAGAAAGACGTTGGGAAGTTTATGTCCAAATGCATGAATTTCCAGTTAGTTAAAGCTGAGCAAAGGAAGCTTAGTGGTTTGTCACAACCGTTGAGAACAAGTCTCAAATGGATTATATTGATAGTTTACCAAGGACTAGGTCAGGTCATGATGGTATTTGAGTGAATTGTATATTAGAGAATGAAGGCTACCCAAGATAGGCAGAAGACTTATCTCGATAAGAGACGAAGAGATTTGGAATTCTTCGTTAACAACTTGGTGTTCGTCAAGATCTCTCCATTGAGAATGTGATTCGGATTGGTTGGAGAGGTAAGTTAGCACCAAGATTTGTTGGTCCATTCCCAGTCCTCGAGCAAGTTGGGAATTTGGCGTATGAAGTAGAGCTACCTGACAAGATGGCGGGAGTCCACAACGTATTTCATGTTTCCCAGTTAAGGAAGTTTGTGCAAGACCCTAATGTGGCTATTTCACCAGATCAGTTGGACGATAGCGAGGTTGAACCCGAGGCGGTTGAGAACCGCAAGCCTATGCATATTGTTGGGAACGATACGAAGCAGCTTCGAAGGAAGGCGGTGAAACTAGTCAAAGTCCAGTGGGGTGAGAATGAAAAAGACTATAATTGGGAAACAGAGGAGGATATAAGGAAGAAGTATCCAGAACTCTTTGCCTGGAAAGGTTTTGGTAGTGATAGTTTCTTCCCTTGTTAGTAAACCGCATGCTAGGATAGACTTGTTTGACATGTTGATTGTTGTTTTATGGTTGATAGGCATGCGGGACCCTTTGTGTGTTTTGGTTAGGGAATTTCAGGGGCGAAATTTCTTAAGGGGGGAGAATGTAACAACCCGCATTCTACGCATCGAAGGATCGTAGAATATTTATTTCTTTCTCATATGAAGTCGTATGGTCATGTAACTTTGGGAAACAACCATTAGAGTCATTTCCCATGTTCATTATTTTTGTCGATTTTTAAATGACCGTTTCGCCCCTAGCTGGTCTTGTTTCAGCCATAACTTTTGATTGGAAAGGAATTTTGACTTGAAACCACTTTCATTAGATTCGTTTGATGGTTTACCTTTCCGTAGAGTGGTCATAATAGCCAAACGGACTTACCGTTTGGGAGATATGGGTGAAATAAGGTTTGGAAGGTGAAAAAAACTGCTTAACCGGGCCAAACGGGGTGATTAGTGGATGGGCCCATAACCCATTTCGGGATTAGGGTTATGGGGAGGCTGAAAAGGGTTAGAGAATCATTCCATTTCAGTTTTCTAGCCTCCACTTACCTCTTAGAAACCCTAAAAATGGCCTCCAACCTCTAAATCACCTCCAAATCATCTTCTAATTAAGGATTGAGCTTAGCAACACCAAATCAAAGCGGATCAACACCAAATCAAGATTAAAGCTGCTGTTTTGCATTGGGATCTTCACCAAATCAGAGATTTATTTCAGATCTAAGTTTTGTTTGTGGCTAAGGTGAGTGATTTGCATTGTTTTTCACTAATTACGGCTAATTATGGTAATTAGCGAAGATTAGCGAAATTATGGCTCAGAAAAATCTAGAAAAATTCCTAAAATTCTAAAACATCATTTTATGCCTCTGATATGAATTTGGGTTAATTTCGACTAATTTTGCTAATCCCGGAATTTGGGGGATTAAGGGGTGATTAGTGATAATTAGCGAATTTATGCATGTTAAAATTCTGGAAAAATATTCAGAAATTCTTAAGTATTGTTTTAGACCTCTGTTAGAAAATTTGGCTAATTTGGATAAGTTTTGCTAATTATATTCTTAAACATGATTAAGAGGGACTAAGGGAAAATATGGGGTTTTGGCTATGTTTGATCCATTTTAACATATCATATTGTTGTTTTGTTGTTTGAGGTCACTTGTACATGTTGCTATGACTGTATGGTATGCTTTGTGATTGATTACAATAGTTAGAATGGTCGAAAACGTCGTCGAATAGCGTAAAACACTCGTTGGAAAAGTTTCAGGAAAAGTGCAGGTTTTGAACCGGATCGGATCGGATATGGGGGCTCGGGTCGGATAAGTGAACTGGGCAAGGGATTCGATCGGATCGGAACCTGGCACTTGAGAAACTTGGCAAAAAGGAAGGCCATGCTAGTTGAACTGGGAAGGATCGGCTAAAGGAGGGGGATCGGATCGGAGTGAACGAAGGACGAGGGGAGCTGATCGGAGTGAAAGAAGGACGAGGGGGCCGGATCGGAAGCAAGAACAGGGGATCGGACCGGAAATGACTGCCGAAGTACTCGAGCTATGAAGATCCGAACCGAACGGAATTACTCCCACGACCCGAACAGAAGAGACCGAACCGATGAAGCAAACTGATGGAGCAAAAGGAAACCCGAACCGAACCAATACGACGTGAAGGACCCGAACCGATGGCAAGGAGGAATCCGAACCGATCCAGTATTGACCAAAAACCCGAGATGCAAAGGTAGTCCAAATGGAAGTTAGAGCTCAGGATCCAGATGGGAACCAATGAGTTCACTTCGTGATTGGGCTTTGCTGCGGGACGTGTGCAAAGGGGTTGTCGGTATTCATAACTTTGGTTCACCACTGAGAGATGGATGATGGGCTTGTAGTGATAGTTACACGGGATTGGATTCCGTCATGGCCCAAAGTATTAGGCGACCAAAAGTAGTGGATATCGTATGCTTTACGCACTGAGTGAGGGATGTGAGGATGATTGCTATGTTTGATTGTTTGACATCACTATGACATGCACACCCCCACCCCCGTTATCTTTACACCATTTGAAATGGCACCTTAGAGTGTTGTACAGTATGTAGTGCTAACTCTTTGGTTGCAGGTCCAGGTTCAGGTATGATTGGATTATACCTGTTATTGTTATGTTTTGTTGCTTATCGCTCATACCAGACTTTTTGTCTGACCCAGAGTTTTATGTCTCTTCTTATTACTCTGGGTGCTCACACGAGCAGACTAGAGACAGGTTAGCTGGTGATGCGCGAGTAGCTGATTCGGAGGCGAGCAGGAGGCTTCCACGTATGATATATAGATATTCTCCCTGTGTCGTTGGTGGTCGCTACTTGGGCATTAGTAGTGTACCTCCTTTATCTTACTTTTGCTTTTGAGACAGTTTGAAAAGTTGTAATAATGTTAGCTTTGGGTCATAAGCTGTACTTGGATTTTCCGCTGCTATGCTAGTTTGTTTTCAGCTTATGCACTGTCTCACCTGTTTTATGTCAAGTATGTTGTTATTGTATTTTGTTCCATGCGCTGTGAGACATTGTACAAGTTCCTTGTTAGTTCATTTCCTTCTTCCCTTTTCTTCTGACGATCCGTCCCGTGCTAACTGGACATGTGTACAACGCACTTTTGGAGTAAATGTCGGTTGGTGCGGGGTGGGCCATCACATTAGTACAGTAAATGAAACAAATTATAAGCTTAGAAAACAGAATGCACAGTTGAAATATGTATGGAAATTTTGGAAAGAAACCAAACAGTGAGATTAACATACAACAATTTATACAAAAAGCTATTTGTAATGATCAGGAGGATTAAAATAAATATTATATCCACTAAAACATGAAATAATATCATTTTCAACAAAAAGAAAATGAACATCCTGTAGATTCAAAAAAATCAGCTCTACTTAGACATAGTATATTCTTCAGTAGTCTAACAAAAAACTCATGCTTAAATGCACAATCTAAAATGTTATTTTAACCATATAACATATCTACAAACTGTATTTGACGAATACAACAACTGAGAATAATAGGTCCATAGCTAATCAATACAGTTGTAAAATATAAAAAATTAAGAGGTTAGTTCCAAACACCTAGACTTCTAAATTTAAATTCTGTAATTTGGTAAAGTCTTTGTTTGTAAAGAAACCAGCTAATAAATGTTCAAGTTTGAAACTACAAACTGCACTGTTTGTAAAGCAACCAATTACTGCTACTGATTTTAAAGCGGTTTCAAATGATACAGTAGGCTTTAATTTCTTACAATTCCACCTGAACTCTAATTCTAATTCTAGTTCCACTTATTATTTATTAACTTGAGGTAGTAAGATTGATAAGCAGTGCATAAACTACCGAAGTTATGTACATGATATTTGATGGTAAGCTTACAGTTGTACGCATTGTCTCATTAGCAGAATAGGCATTAATCCTCAAAGCCTTGATTGTCTAATTCCTCCCCATCCCAAGGATTATTAAGCTGTAGTGAAAAAATAAACTTTTATGTGATAATATCGTACAAAATTATAATAAAATATCAATAGAAGCAAATCAGAATTGAACCAAATCATTAAAAAAGCCATGCAAATATCAAACTTACCGAGGTTAGACATTCAATTATGAAGTGCGTTTCCTTTTGAACATGGCCACTCCAGTCTTTCCCTTAATGAAGCGAAGGCTTTTTCCTTCACTGTAAAATCAAATAAAATACTTTTACATCAAAATATATGATATGAATCTGACAAATTATAAGTGAAGGATCTTGAATCGTACGTCAGTCCTCTCAGTCCACTCCTGTAACCGTCTGTCCTCTTGACCTGATTCGAACTCATCACGTAGACAAAATTCAAACCCTAGGCAGTTCAGATATGGTATAAGGAACTCCTACTGGTTGATACCCCTGATTTCGATTCGATTCAGCTGAAGGTAGGAGCTTTGGCACGGATGTGTAATAGAGGTGGAACAGCTTCAACCGAAGGATGGAGCAACAGTGCGATTGACCGAAAGAGGAGTAGATTGTGGGTTGGGAAAGCTGCAGAGTAAACAACTATCGTGGTAGATCTGACATGAAAAAGAAAGCCTGAAAGCGGTGGAAAAGAGGGAGATCTGGAAAATGTGGAGACGTGGGTTTTCCAATACCCTGCAAAATGACGTAAAAGTCCGCTGAAAAAATGATGACCACGATTTTGTGGTAAGGGCACATTAGGAAGAACAAAAAAGGCTTCACTTTGACCGTTTGACATGAGGTTTTGCATTATAATATAAGATATTAAAATAATAATATTTTTTTAAATATAATAGTTTAAAATCCAAACTTTGCTGACATTCACTATAAAAATAAATAAGACCATTTGAATAATCACTTCGAGTTAAAAACGTCGTTTATATATCTAACTCGAATTCATTTTTGAATTTACTATTCAAATTTTAATTTGAATTACAATGAGCATTTCTAATTCAAAACTCTTTCAAATCCATTTCAACCTTTTCAAATGTTGTTTGAAATTATATTACCTTCGTTTTCAAATTGTTTTGGATATAAAAATCCAATTTTCATTTTCACGTCAAATTTCACTTAAATGAATATAAAATTCATTTAAAATCCCAATGGAACGAAACTCAATCAATTTCCAAATTATTTCATATTTGTGGTGTCAATTGTGTGAACAATGATGATAACAACCACAATAGTTCATCATCCATCAAACAACAGTTATAAGATAAGCGCTATAATTGTCAATGCTTAAATGTACATAAACAGTACAAATGAAACTGTAAATAAACATCCATCAATCAGGAAGAAACCATTGCAACCATAAGAAATCAACGTAAAATCAGATAAGATTGTAATAAATTTTAAAACATTTTAGGGGGTTCTCATATTGATCGGTAAATTGTTGGAATAACGATTTGGATTTTAATTAAGTTAAATTGCCATTTAATTCAACCAAAAATTGCAACTTGCTCCAAGTTTATCCAAATTAGTTTCATTGCATTGCATTCGTCCATATGATCCCAAGGATCTTGTTTCGTCAGATTTTGATAATGTATGAGTAAGATGTTAATTTTACAAGTTCAAATGCATTAAAGGTCATTAACCTTAAATTAATTATTAAATTAAACCCTTGATTACAATTTTACCATGTTAACCCCCACTCATTACCTTCTTCCTCCCATACATGTCGTGACCTGCCCCTTTCATTGCCATAGCCGAAACTTGCACCTCCCCTCTCCTTCCTTCCAGCGCACGAAAACCCATACCGTAAATATCGTTCTCTTTCTCTTCTTCTCCTCTACCTTTCCATACCCAAAGCAGAGAACCCGCATTCCCCAACAAAAATACGTTCGCACCAGCCCTTGTCACGGCTACATCAAAGTCATGCAACTTTTTTTCACTAAGGCGCCTTAAAATTTCAATATACTCCAAATCTTACCACACACTCAAATACAATATTGAATTCAACAATTGATGCTTCATTTATCCAATAGCATCAATCCTAAGTCACGGTAGAGCATGACAACGAACAAAAATGTCACGCAACCTCACAAAAATTATACTGGATTGAAGAGAAACACTCAAGGATCACGAATAAGTTTTTTCAAGATTTATAGATTTTTATACGAATTGATATGAATTTTTAAAGAAGAAAAGCCTCACGTTCTCTATTGGTTTGTGGTGGCCATGAAAAACATTGACTTGAGACTGAGAAAATAATTAGGGTTAGGGGAGAATGAGAAGTTACATAGAGTAGGATAACTTATAGTGTAAGCTTCATATATTATTTTATTAATTTCATTGTATTGCTATTTGTATTCATTGTTTAAAAAATTCGCACGGACACATACGAACTCCGGTCAGCATGAAAATTGATATGCAGGTATGGTTTGTTATTATGGTCCTAACGAAACTTGTTTTATCGAAATTCGAGTCTGTTTGCTCAAATAGCGCTTGTTCGAGGGTAAATTATTGATTTATTATTTACATTGAACGTTTATATCTCACACGACCACATACTAACTCCAATTGGCCCAAAATTTGGAATCTTACAATAATTTATCATTCAGGATCCGATAAAATTGCTTTTGTTGAATTCTGAGATTGTTTGCAAAATGACTATTTTTCCATATCCAATTGAAATAATAAAATATAATTTAATTAAAAAATAATTCAATTTAATAATAATAAATCAATATTATAGTATATATCTGTAACAACCCAGAGAATTCGAACCAATTTAAAAATTTTATTTTGGCAATTTTAATGAATTTTGAATACTTAAAATGAATTATTTTAAATAATAATGACAAGAAATTTATTTTGAATAGAATTAGAACGTGTATATTGATATAGATCATCGTTAGAACATAAATATTTATTTTTAATTATAAAAGGAATTGAAAATGGCACGGTAGTTTGAAATTTCGATTTCAAATTTCAAATGAATGTACATAATTCAAAATAAAACGGATTTTAGCAAGACCAAAAACATTAGAATTGATTTGAAAATATCTTTCCAACGAATCCAAAAAATAAAAATTTCATAGCGGGAACAAAAAGTTATGCCCAGTTGAAAATGCAGAAAAGTCGCTATGGAATTTTGGCCTTTAAAATGGAAATTTTGCAAATGACCTTCGTTTTCGACGAAACCACTTTTGTTGGATCCAGGATATCAAGTTATTACTAGATTCCAAAATTCATAATTTTTTGAATCAATACATGTGCTTGGCGAAGGAAAACGTGTTATAATAGTTTCAGTAAATTTGGATCGACCAGAAAATGGCCATTTTTCAAACGGTCTCCAAATTTGACAAAATTAATTTTTTTAGAGTCGTATCGTCAATAAGAAGCTAGAAAATATTTTTCGGGAATTTTTAGAGTCCGTATCTGGCCCTGATAAATTGAAATGTGCGTTTATATAGATTTATATTTCAATTTTGACGAAAACTGATCGAAACAGCCGAACTGGCTTACGATACATATCCGATTGTGTTCGGAATGGGGGTAATTAGCTAAGGACGATAGTTGGTGGGTTCGGTTTCAAGTTCGAAACAAAAAGTTATTTTTTTTAATTTTAAAATAATAAAAAATATATATATAAATTAAACAAACACCCCCTCTCCTTCTATCTTCTAAGTCAACCCCCTCCCATTCGAATCAATTTAACAGAAAAAAGGGGAAGGAGGAGCAGTCGTTGCTCCTCCGTTCAGAGCGCCACCGCGCCCTCCGGCGCGCCGCCGCTGGCGCGGCAGCCATCGCCCACCACCCTCGCCCTCTCTCGCTCCCCCGTCTCTCTCGTCCCTTCCCTCTTCTTCCAATTCGAACCGCACTGCGCCCCCTTCCCCTAAATCGAGAAACCAGACCTCCGCACCCCACTAGCAACGACGCCGGACCACCCCCGACGACCTCAGGTGCGAGCACCAACCCCCTCCCTTCGATGAAGCTGTAAGTTTTTAACTTATTTATTTCTTTTATTTACATATGATTTTCAGTTTTAATACACATGAATAGGAAGTGAAAAAGATTGGATTATATATATATATATATATGTGTGTGTGTATATATATATTATGGCATAAGAAAAATGAGATTTTTGTACATATAACATTAGTTTTGAATCGGATTTTCATAGAAAAGCATTGTGTATATGAGTTTTGATTTTTAAACTAGTAAAGTTTTATTTTTAAAATATGAAAAGAACGAATTTTCAAATATGAAAAGAACGGATTTTCAAATATTAAAAGAACAGATTTTTCATATGTAAAAGATTTAGAATTTTATTATGAAATTAGCGAAGTAAAGATACGATTTTTAGTCATAGGAAGTAGTGATAAAAATATGATTCTTATAGAGAAAACTAATCAATAAAAATGTGATTTTTTATTATAAAGTAGCGAAGTAAAAATAGGATTTTTATATGTATGAAAGGTAAATAAAAATATGATTTTTATTATGGAGTTAGCAGAGTAAAATTATGATTTTTATCGTTTGAATGGCAATGTAAAAATGTGATTTTTATATATTCATTAGCGAAAGAAAGATTCGATTTTTATCTATATGAAGTAGAAATAAGAATATGATTTTTATTTATTGGAATGAAGAGATAAAAATATGATTTTTATATATGAACAGTAGGAAAAGGTCGCATTGGAATTTTGGTCATATCCGAACCGTTCAAAAATAGACAATGGAGAAGTGAAACCCAAAGGTGAGAACTTCTCACTTTAAATTCTATTTTCTAGTTAAAATATACACTAGGATGCAGACGGTGCTTAGCAGCACCCGACACCCGTCGTCCACAGACTATGGATGACTTGTTTGTTTGATTGATTATGTTGTGAAAATTGATTGTGTGATGTGGAATGGAATAAAATATTTTATAGTTAAAAAATATAGTTTTCAACATGAATATGAATAAAATAAATATTCATTAACAAATCAGACGATTTGGTTATGTACACACATTTGACTGATATGGATTGGAACGATAATTTTACACATCGCCCAACAACACAAATAAAATTCATTATTTGTTAATTGAAACCCCACTCGGGTATTGGGATGATATATGACATACACTAGTCCCAATAATTAGTTGTATGTCGATCGATTGATTGACAAGCTGTATGAGCGTTGAATATTTATATTTAATGCTTATACAGTGTAGAATGCACTTGGGATGATGGTTGATTGTTTATTGTTGTTGTTGCGTACATGTGTGCATGAAATCCATATAAATCAAATTATATGGTAATTGATTGCGTCTGATTCCAGTTCAGAAAGGATAAATATTTTGAAATAATGATTATTTTAATAATGAATATTTTAAAATAATGTTCAATAAAAGATCAAAGTGAGATTTTGATGTCCGATTTGGGATGGACACGAATATATTTAAATATATATAGCCGGGTTGATTAGATAACGCCATTTTGACGTGAACGATAGTTATATTGATTTTATTCGTTTTTATAATAAATATTGAAAAGGAATTGATTTCAAAATGTAATGTTTTGAATATACTATCATTTATATATCGATGATATGGAATATTCAATTTTGATTTGAAATTAAATACGAAGTTGAAATCGTTTTGAAAACGAATTTAAAACAATTTATAAAAATACATTTTAAAAGGAAATCGACGAAATATATATATTATATACATTATATATATAATATAATGGCCTGAATAGAACGCGCCACGCTGCGGCAGTTCGTGAATTTCGACCATTGACTTCGAACGAACGTTACGGGAGATCTGATCGTCGGATTCTCCTAAAACCAGAACCGTTGGGTTCGTATCGAAAAGTGATTTCTAATGAATATTAGAGATTTGAAATCTAACGGTTGGATTTGGAATTATGTCTAAATCAAATTTGGTAAAGGTCGCTGTAAGTGCAGTTCGATGGCCATTTATGGAAATCGACTGTACAGGCCTTGATAAAATTATTAAAAATATCAATAATTTGTGTAAAATCATGATAAATGATTTGGAAAGAATTGGGATGAAAAATCCCATATCTGAAAAGATAAAAAAAATATCCTTGTCTAAATGAACTAGTTTCGAACTAGAGTTAAAAATCCAGTATTTTTAAATAAATAAATTGGATTTGAAATAGTTTTAAAAATAGCCAGAATTTCCAATATATAAATTAGAAGTGGATTTGAATCGAAATTGTCTTCGGGATACTTCGATGTTGGATTTCGTGATTATACAGATATTATTATGGAAATTTGAAAGATATATATATATATCGTTATTTCCAATACGATATTTGTTGATTTCAGAATTTGATATTGAATATAAGACGATATATTTTCTATTCCGAGCCTTGTATTTAATACCAAATTAGATTTTGGATTTGTCGTGAATGGTATCTTTAATAATACTGTTCTTAAACCCAATGGAGTTAAGAAAATTAGTAGCTGATTGGAGATTAGTTAAGTTGAATGGTTTTCAGGGTATTGATCTAATGTTGGTTTCGGCCTTCAGGGTTAATACTTAGGGAATTGTTCTCTTACTAATTTACAGTTAGAGACTGATGGAATGTGAATTGGGTTTATTGTGAACTGTGTTTTTAATGACATTCGTTCTTTAACCCGATTTACAGTGAAATGTGATTTGGAATTTATAAATCTTTTTATTAGGATTTAGCAGGAGTTTTCCAAAGTAAAGTTTTCCAATTTAATATATATTAAATTGGAATTGAATGGAATTCGATTTGATAATAATCGAAATAAAATTCTATGGAGGAAGACTGTTAATACAGATGGAATTTAAAAGGTGTTGTCGGTATTCCATTTATATTATTGGTCGGATACGGAAATTGATATCGATTATATATTGACTTGTTCTTCCGTGAAGATTCCATAATTAATGGAATGTGACTTTGGTTGTCGTGAATGGTATCTTTAATAATACTGTTCTTAGACCCAATGGAGTTAAGAAAATCAGAAACTAACTGGAGATTAGTTAAGTTGAATGGTTTCCTAGGTATTGATCTGATGTTGGTTTCGACCTTCAGGGTTAATACTTAGGGAATTGTTCACTTGCTAATTTACGGTTAAAGGCTGATGGAATGGAATGTGATTTTGGGTTTATCGTGAACCGTGTTTTAAATGACATTGGTTCTTTAACCCAGTTAAAGTCAGGATATGATTTCCCAAGTTAAACAATCGTTAATATTGATTTTTGGGAAAATTAAAACTAAGTGGAGTTTTAATGCATCTTTAAATAGATTGAAATGATATCCAAAGGAAGATTAAAGAATAAATTTAAAGAATTTATCTTTGATAAAATTAATGGGAACCTTTCCCAAAGTATAAGAATATTTGAATAAAGGAATATTCTGGATTGGAATGAGGCGTATGTTGTGTTTTTATAGCAGTTGTTCATTATATACGCGAGTTATTCGGAAAGACCGTGTTTATCCCATTCTGAATAACTGATTCGACGATATGTCGAGGATGAAGACAGTGGTTGAAGACCGGAGGTCTTCACATCGTTTGGATGATTACTGATGTCTTGATTGGGCTGTACACCCAAGACAAGGTAATAAGTAGTGATCGTCCAGACGCACTTGGAGATCGACAGATATGCAAGGACCTCTTCCCTGTATTGGACAAATGAGGGAGGAACAAGGTGCCTTCGGTTTCGTTCAGACCCAGAACGAACTTGTAAATGGATGTGCGTCTGACATCGAATTTCATTCTGTGTGATTAATAGACATCGGTTGCATAGCGTGAATTGCCTGTGTGGCATGCTGAGATGAAAATGATCAAGGCTTCTATTGAAAAGCAGAGTCTTGTGGTTGATGATCAAAGCACGTCTTTAATATAACAAAGCTTTGTGTAGCGTTAATCCGCGAGCCTCGCACCCCAGTGTGAATAAGAAACAGGAGAGGACATCAGGGAGGGCATGCATTTCCTTCTAGCTAGGAGTGGTGTCAGTATTTTGCAAGCCCTAGCATTTTACTTATGTGGATGATGGATAGGAGGCGCCTCGGTTATATCGGTCGTTCCGGGGCCGATAGTTTGGTCGGGATGTGACCAGTTAACGCCCCATAGGGTGGGGAAATGCATTGTTCAGGCATTTTAATCCACTCCGTGTGGACTGGCCCTGACGATCCAAGGTGCAGTTGCGGCTGTATCCTGAGGGGTGGGCTAGAGCGTCTCGAATTCGGTAAGGATGATCCCTTGCCTTGGTTCACAGATGGAAATCCAATTTCCGATACGACATTTTGCGGTTTTAATTGTAAACCTATATATGGCGACATAGTGGTATGGGGCACTTATGCCATCTATGATTGATACTTATGATTGAAATTGTTTTGACACTATACACTTATAGTAATAATAAAACATGAAATTTTACGTACCAAGTATTCTTGGCTATTATAAGGTAAAAACTCTGTCCTCCGGCTTGCGTTGCATTGTGTGATGGGACCTGAGTCTTATAATAGCTTCATTGTTGTAACGACCTGAAAAGTCCCGATCCTGATTATCGATCCCAATATATATCCTGTGTCACATATCGACTAATCAAACATCAGAAATTAACAAATTGTTAATAGAAAGAAGTTAGAGGGTGGGAAATAGAAAGAAAGAAAGTTAGAATAGAAGAAAAAGAAGAACTGAACACAACAGAATCAGAGTACAACGAATCTCACAGCGGACTGAATAAAATATATTATATAACAATACTTGAAATATAAACTGGTATTTGTACTTACATACATCATCAGAGTACAATTCATATGCAATACAGCGGAAATAAACTCTATATCTAATATTGAAGTCCCCTGCTCCAAGATCCTTGAAGTGAATCTGTACAATCCTGAAACCACTTGACTTCCCGTACAAATTTGGGCACCCAAGAGTTTAGGGAAACATAGAAAATAAACTCTGGGTCAGTCATGGGACTGGTGTGAGTAAATGATTTTAAAACAGATTTATTTAATGTTCTAAAATCCTTTTGTAAGAAATGATAATCGTAAGACCGATCCACACATAAATATTGATGGTTTTTACCTTACGATAACCCAAAACATTTTTGAAAACCAATATATATTCTGATATATGATAGTGTCTAAATACAAATAAATATTTATCTAGCAGAACGTTTGCATCTCACGCTCCACATATATAGTATACAAACAAAGCCGCGAGCGCTTATTGGATAATGGATTCCGGCTATGACAAGGTATGGAACCACCTGCCGATAGTGTACCTCTAAAGGCGAATACACTGGATTCAATAAGAACGTCTTGCAACTAGATCCACACATGACCGACCACTAGTTTCGCTTGAGTGTATCGAATGTATATCACCAACGGTTGGGCTCAAACCGCCGTTTCCCGAAAAGGGACAGCATTGAAATAGATTAAAGAAGGAAATGGAATTTCTCTAGATAAGTGATTATACAACCTAATAGGAGCGACCCACATAGCCATGCTGCCTGCCCGATTTTTGTCATTTCCCGGTTGATGAGGCTTGAGGTTAGAATTCACCTTTAGAAGATCTGGCCAACATTACTTCGAATGTTACATCGTCAGATTCGCCAGATATCACTAAGTAACATCCACAAAAATACTCTTGGTGTTAGCTATCCACTAACAAAAATACGTTTTGGGGAAATCAACGCACGTGACTCCTTTGAAAATACTCTGTCAGACATTCGTCCATACAAGTCATCCAGGAACAGGACGAACCGAAGGCACTCTCCTACTGCATCCAATATAGGAATCACCCCACGGATCAGTAGCAAGTAGTCCTCGCAAATCCGAAGATTTCAATCACGCCAGAATCACTGTCGAAATATCTCTGGCCGCTAAACCAGAGCATTTCAACAAGTATTTCTTTCGTTCATGAAGATCTACGGTCTTCATTTCTTTAAATCGTATAATCGCCTCTGCAGGTTAGTTTACGTAAAGTTGGTTCGAAGTGGTTTTGGGTCCAGTTCCCATCCCGGTCTCTTCGAACTAACACGTAAGATAAATTTATTTGATAGTCGGTGTTTTAACTATCAAATTTAAACAGTGTAGACAAGTACAAATATTTCTACCAATTATCTCGTATTTTATTTCCATGGCATGTCCATTTTGTTTAATTAACTTATACAAATCTAAATTTTTGATTTCAGAATAGTAATCAACACGGGACGATAAAAATACAACAGAATGTGTTAATGGTTTATTTTAACTAATTTAGATCCAGTTTATCACTTTATAACATGACAGATAGTTAATGATAATCATTTATCACAATATAAACAATCAAAGATGATTAACATTTAAATTCCAAAATAATAGTTCGAGGATGTTTAATCTTCAGCAACAGCTTATTTCATATAATATTCTTCAAAATAAATCAGTTCATTTATTTAAACTTTATATTTTGTTTCCAATAGATTATGTGAATGCATATATATTGGAGATTTGTACCTATCTTACAAGACGATGTCTGTTCTAAAATTATGACTAAATTCAATGGATTTCCGATCCTCTTTTCCTTTTTATTTACTTATTTAATCATTTATTTATTTTAAACTCCAATTTAAATTTGATTGAATAAAAATATCTTAACAGCTTGCTATGGTCCAAACTCGTGTAACCAAAATATTTCGGTCGACTTTCTTAAGTAAGTTTTCTCCCACCCCCCCCCCCCCCCCCTTCTCCTTCATATACATATATATATATATATATATATATATATATATATATATATATATATATATATATATATATATATATATATATATATATATGAATGGTTATAAATTCCCAATTTAAATTTTAGTTTTAAATAATCATTCCTCTCTTCTTTATTTTTAATTAAACTAGCCTAATAACTTAAACATAGAGAAACTACACTTTTGTTCTCTTGATTGCACGCACCAAAACATGATTAGCATCTGGGACATATGACATCAAAGCTACTAGAAACAAGGTTAAGCTGGAGTTACCATGTGGTGCATGCGTATGAACTATGAACAATGTACCCAAGTATCACCGCCACCAATAGTGGATACAAGTAGCAAAATTAAAATCCCTTTTAGCAGTACTAAATTATAACTAAGTAGTCTTAGGTGGAAATACACCTAATTAAATTTTTATATAGGTCTTATATTTGTTAGAAATTTTAGGCAGGCATCAAAGTTAAATAGTATTAACTAAAAAAAATCAGGACTAACCTGAAGGAATGAGCAAATGAAAAAGTCAGGAGAAGACGAGTGATCACTATTTGCATTATTAAGACATTATGGTGTTACATAGATTTCATTCTTCTTTGTTGAAAATCAGAATGATTTGTTTTGCATTTAACTATTTAATTTTTGCTAAGGAGGTAAACGTTTAAATTCAGTTTCTCCATACGTTCAAGTTGTTTATCAGATGCAGAGCGATTGAATCTAGCCAATTCCAATGACTAGCCTTACTTATAAAACCAATCGTGGTGCTTCAGCTCAAAACTAGAGGATACTTCATCTCTTTATTTTTTTCTGATGGTTCATTACATTTGCCAAAATTCTTGAAACAATCCATTTCTTGTACCATGAACAAGCTCCAGTCATCATCTTTTTGTCACAAATCTTCACAACGCTTGCCAGGGATCGGATTGTACCATTATTTGAACCAACCCAGTTATTAACAAACATTATCTTCTTCTTCGTCTCATCTTTTTGATTTTTCTTCACTGCTCCTGTGCTCCTCGTGCACTGTACACGTGCACCGCCTCATCTCCAATCAGTTCGCCTCTTCTGCTATCACCGCGAACCAAAATCCGACCCCTAAATCCATTTCCTACCCAAAAACCCGGATCCTTTAATCAAAACAGAATACATTGTTTCAACCCCTAGTTTGCCAAAACTGCTCCCACCAGAATGCCTCGCATCGCCACCACCAACCTCTGAACATCATCCAATTTCACCAGTCCGAAGTTCAATCCTGCCTCGACCTCCTTGCCAAAGCTGATCACACTCGATGCATCCTTCATTGCATAGTTCGACTTAGACGATACCCCTTTTTAATAGTCTATAAAAACCTAAATGCACCCTAATCTCACAATTTAACCAATGGAAAAATCAATTATGATTTTTCCTATGATCCTCGCTCGCTACCGCTTTTCCACCCCAAAAATTGTGAACTCCGATCAACTGGACTGCCGGGAAATGCCACAACTTCCATTTTCGGATCATCTACGAATTCCTATTTTCCATGCTACTAAAAATCATGATTTTTATATTAAAATTCATGGATTTCAAATGCTAATCCATTCCTATACTTGAATCTAAATGTAACGATGTTTGAAGATTTGAGGTTTCTAACTTTGTTACTGTCATTCAATGGTTTCAGAATGATATAAGCTCTTTTTATTTTTATTTTTGAATTAAAATTTATTTTAGCGCTTACACAGATCATAAACAAACAATGTTTACTTGTACTTAATCACCATAACAAGCCAGACTTCATACTGTTGATTTTTGAATCAACAGAAGGAATTTTGTGTAGGGTTTTAAAACATACATAGCCTTTGATTTCCTATCAAAGGTTATTCATAGGAATTCTTCTATGATAGTTAATTCACACCAGGTGGAACACGAATCAGAGGCTTGAATCTACATGACATTTATGAATTATAATAGGAAAGTAATACTCACTATTTATGTGTTACTGTGTTTTTGGTCCACTGCTTTTCCTTTTCGGTTTCAGTTTGTTCAAATTCTAGTTTGAAATTATCTATTTCCAAGGATGGGTCCATACATGGTTTTAATCAACAAGGGTTAAACAATAAACAATAAAGACACTTCAAATTTTTACTCATATAGAATTACTGTTGCTTACTGTTAAATATATATACACATCCTTGTTAAACTGACATTTGATAATCGTGTTATAGGCTCAATAACAACATGTATATGATGTTGTATAGGTCAGTAACATTTCATAATGGCATGGATTTGAGTTAGTATATGTATCTATAACAAGGAAATAGATTTGCAGAGGAAAAGTTTTAGTGTTTTACTAATAGTGTATGTATATTGTGTTTCATTTAGTTCACTACATTTTCTTTTGTAATATCGATAAAGGTTTTATTTTATTATAATATAAGATTAGTATTTACGATTAATTCATCTCCAGATACTTTGTATATACATATAAAAGTTGAAACAAAATAAATCATTAATCATAGGACAGGTTGGTAAGGAGAAACAGAGAATGTTTACTCACAAATATATTGTTGTTTTTCCTGTCTTCTTCACTGCCCTTTTTCTTTTGTATTCAGCTTTAAAACACTTCACCATCTTGCCATTCTATCCCTTCATACCTTTGTTATCTGTTTCCATGGTTTGCTATATTTTTCACTTTTTCCTTCAAGCTTAAATTTCAGTCTAGTTTTCATTCACAGTCTTCACGTTTCGTTCACAGTTAGAGTTCCAGATTTGCTCATGGTTCTCGGCCATCTCATTTCAGTGTAAAAGGATTTGTGTGTGTCTGTAAGTGTGGCGTAGTAGGTTATTTATAGAAGAAACTTAAGGCTTAAGATGGGTAGGTGTTATGGTAGGGAGGTGTATGTGCAGCTGCATATATACGATGTTGATGTTGATGTTACAAATCTCCTACTGTCATCAAATCTTGCTCCTACTTCATAGCCTAGCTATGTTTTTGCTGCAAGTTCCACTTGTGTGTACCCTATATACATAAATAAATCAAACCCTTAATCCCTAAGCAACTAAGTTCATTGCTGGTCTTTGATTTTCTTTCTATTCGACAGTCCTTGCATGTAGACTTGCATATGGAATGAGATTGTTTAAATCTTCCCATTTCAGTTGCTTGACATCCACAGTGATATGCATATGGCTAGTATTTGACTTAAATCAATAGTATCCCATCTGCAGGCCTACTTTCCTATGTTAATTGTTTGCCTTCATTTCCAATTCAATGTTAGACATCTTTATTTCTTTTCAAATTAAATGTATGTATACTCCTTGATTTAATTGCTGCAAGAGTTTTCACTTCAAATGTCCAATTCTAGCTTGTCTATCTAATTATATTGTGTTGCCTTGTTGGTTTTTATTTCTTTCTTATATTTGTATGCAGATGTACATTCATCTCTTAAATTCTAGGCTATGTTTGTTTACTTTAGTTTGCTAAATTATTTATTTACTTGGGTTTAACTTACCGCCTTTCATTTTTTTTAAATAAATTCATACATTTTAACTTTGTAGTAGCTGCATACATTTTATTGTTCTAAATTCATATAAAATGTATACAAGTTCTAAATTCATTCTTGCTCTCAAGTATCTTGTATATATGTTTATATGCATTTGTTTTAATTGTACAAACAAGGTATATTTAAATATTGAAATTTTACACAATATGTAATATCTTCTTGAATTAATATGCAATACACAAAGAATTTTAAATTCTAAGCTTTTACTAAATTTTGCGAACTTGCGTACACATATACAATATTTATTCACTTATATAGTTAACATAAATCATCATATTAAAATTTACTTGTCTCTTTTATTTTTGATTCAACAATAACATTATTACAAGGAAAAATACTCAAGAAATATTAATCCTTCTCGTATATATTCATTCTTACGGATTATGAATAAGAAGAACTGGATTTTATCTTGTTTATCTTACAAATGAAATAAACCTAAGTTTACTTGTTTACATATACATATATAGATGATACAATAAATTTTAAATACACATTTAGATAATCTTATAATAATTGTTTATCCTGAATTTCTATAATATTAAAAATCCAAAATTTATCTATTTGAATTCAATTACTGGTATAATCTATTAATTATAGATTATAAAATTGGTCCAGAAACTGGGTCGTTACAATCTACTTCCCTTAAAAGAATTTCGTCCCCAAGATTAAAGAGTAACGAGGAGATTCCAATTGTATTCAATATCTTTAGAATTATATCAACACAAACATGGGTCATCCCCTCGTAATCATAACAACCAAGGCATCTAGAACACACCGTTTATGTACTCTAAATATTTCAATGCCGTTAATACATCTGCATTTAGCTATAAATCACATTCATATTCATAAATTACGAATATTTGTTAGTTGGAAAATAATTTCATTCCATATTCATGCCTTACTTTTCTTCCACATTTAACAAATCCTAACTGTAAATCCGTAAGAAGATAATTCTCTAAGTATCAACCTCGAAGACCGAAATCAACATCAAATCAATACCCAGAAAATTGTTTAACTCAACCAGTCTCTAGTTAGATTCCAATTTCTTAACTCTCTATCCTAATTCTTAACAACCCCAAAAATATCAGGTCATAATTGAAAATTAATTCCAAAACTCATTGGTTTGAATCAAATCTGTTCAATGATACTTATTTGTTTCAAATTCTCCTTTCAAACGCAAACCTAATTCTACTCAACTGAACCTCAGTCAACTCAAGTTTATTCAGCTCACCTTTACTGCCTTAATCCACTTGGTTTGTTTTATTTGAATTGTTAAGTTCCTGAATCCAAATTCCCGGTTTTTTTATTTCAAATTAGTTTGAATATAGTTTGAAAACACCTTTTATTTATTTATTTTCAAAATCTTTGAATTTCCCAAGACAATTTATTTTATTCAAATAACCTCCCATCAAAAATCTTTCTAACTTCCGGGATTTCAAATTCAAGTTCCAGTTTGAATTTAGTTTGGGGTCATCCCATTTGTATCTTTTAGTTTATACGATTTCAATTTGGTTTTATATACCCATTTAAATGTTATAATCAAATAACAACCATCACAATAATTTCAGAAAATTATTCTTTATACCAAAATAAAATTTTGGGTAATATTATTTGATTTATCCAGCTTTTTAAAACAATACTGTGTCAGATATCTTTGTTCAAGAATTTATAAATACCCATCGATACAGTTTGCAATCCCGTGTCGATCGGAATTCATAAATCACTTGATAAACCAATCAACACAATATAAAAAAATTATATCAATAAACAAATATGCGCTCATTTATATACACTTAAACTCAATCTAGGGTGTTACAACCCCATCTTTATTGAGTTACGCCACAGAGCCAAGGTTATTACTAAACCTTTGCTCTGATACCAACTGTAACGACCTGAAAAGTCCCGATCTTGATTATCGATACCAATATATATCCTGTGTCACATATCGACTAATCAAACATCAGAAATTAACAGATTGTTAATAGAAAGAAGTTAGAGGGTGAGAAATAGAAAGAAAGAAAGTTAGAATAGAAGAAAAAGAAGAACTGAACACAACAGAATCAGAATATAACAAATCTCACAGCGAACTGAATAAAATATATTATATAACAATGCTTGAAATATAAAATGGTATTTGAACTTACATACAGCATCTGTGACGGCCCGCCCCGCACCAACCGACATTTACTCTAATTGTGCGCTGTACACATGTCCAATTGGCATGGGACGGTCGCCAAAGAATGAGAAAGAAAGAAGATGAACCAAATAAAGAACCTGTAATATGTCTCACAGCGCATGGGATAAAATATAATAACCAACATATACTTGACACAAAACAGATGAGACAGTGCATAAGCTGAAAAACTTGAACTAACATCATCAGAGTAGCGGAAATATCAAATACAGCTTATTACAACTTCAAAATACTGTCTCCAAGATAAACAAAATAGGTATGCTACTAATGCCCAAAGTAGATACCAATCACGACACAGGGAGAATGACTATATATCATACGTGGAGCCTCCTGCTCGTCTTCAGTCCATCTACCAAGCGCACTACCAGCTATCCCTGTCTCTAGTCTGCTCGTGTGAGCACCCAGAGTAATAAGAAGAAACATAAAACTCTGGGTCAGACATCAGTCTGGTATGAGTGGTAGCAAGCATAAACAGAATAATAACAGGTATACTAAGTCATACCTGAACCTGGACCTGCAATCAAAGAGTTAGTACTACACGGTACAACACTCTATGATGTCACAAACACATAATATAAGTATACGGGGGTGGGGATGTGTGTGTGTCAAACAATCAAACATAACAACCATCCTCGCATCTCTCACTCGGTGCGTAAAGCATACGACATCCACTTCTTTGATCACTAGAGCACTTTACTCAAACGACAGAACTCGACTTTGTACGACTATGCACATTCCTACTACCACCAACGCCATACCTATGGGATCACGCCCAACGTTTCCATGACCCCACTCCATTGGTAGGTAGCTCCCTAGTCGCACCATATCCAAAGCCCGAGTTTGTCTCTCTACCTCCAACACCTAGTGATCCAAAGTCATAGACATCGACAACTCCTTAGCACACGTCCCGCAGCAAAGCCCAATCACGAAGTGAACTCATTGGTTCCCGTCTGGATCCTGAGCTCGAACTTCCACTTGAACTACCTTTGCATTTCGGGTTATGGATCTTCCCCCTTCGGATCGGTTCGGATCATCATCTCTTCCTCCAATTCGGATCGGGTCGGATTCGTGACCACCCATCGGATCGGTTCGGGTCCACCATCTCGGTTCGGTTCGCACCCTCCATCGTGTCGTGGTTCGTGCCGCTCTCAACCACCAAGCATCAGTCCTCGGATCGGGTCGGAGCCTTCTTCATGCCATGGTTCGGATCCCTTTCGTCATCATTGGGATCGTGGTCTTCATCATCTCGTTTCGTGACTGTTACCTCGGGTCGGATCGGAGTGCACCATCGGTTCGGGTCGGATCCATGTCTCTCTCTTGTGACGGTTCGGATCGGAGTCCTTCATTGCACACTGGATCGGTTCGGATCCTTCAGCTCGTGGCGCGGCTTGCTTCGCTATAGCGATCCGGTTCGGTTCGTGGTGAAGAGGGATGGGCGGTTCGGGTCGGTAGGGGCGATCCGATCCGATTTCCTGCACTAATTCCTGCAACTTTCCAGCAAGTGTTTATACGCCTCTCGACGGCGTTTTCGACCATTCTAACTATTGAAATCAATCACAAAGCATACCAAAGGGTCATAGCAACACATACAAGTGACCTCAAACACCAAAACAACAATATGACATGGTAAAATGGATCAAACATGCCCAAAACCCCATGTTTTCCCTCAAGCATGTGTGAGCATAACTAATGACATGATTAGCAAATCTTAACCAAATTAACCCAAACTCATATCAGAGGTCTAAAACATTATTTGCGAATTTATAAACATTTTTCCAGAATTTATTTTCGTTTAAAAACGCTAATTAGCACTAATCACCCCGAATAACCATAATTAGTGCAAAAAGCAAGCTAATCACTCACCTTAGCCACAAATAAAGCAAAATCCGAAATAAATCTCAGATTTGGTGAAGATAACAAAGTGTTGTAGCAGCTCTAATCCCGATTTGGTGTTGATTTGCCTTGATTTGTCGTTGCTAATCCCTTTTCTTCAAGTTTGGAGTGGTTTGGAGTGATTTAGAGGTTGGAGGCCATTGATAGGGTTCTATGAAATGAAATGGTGGCTGGAAAAATGACTAAAAGGATGTTTTCTAACCCTAATCAGCCCTTATACAACCCCAATCCCGAAATCTCCTTATGGGCCCAATTGCTAACTACCCGGTTTAGCCCAATTATGCAGTTTTTTCACCCTCCAAACCTTGTTTCAGCCATATCTCCCAAACGGTAAGTCCGTTTGGCTATTATGACCACTCTACGGAAAGAGAAACCATCAAACGGATCTAATGGAAGTGGTTTCAGGTCAAAATTCCTTCCCTATCAAAAGTTATGGCCAAAACAGTACTAACTAGGGGCAAAATGGTCATTTAGAAATCGACAAAAATCATGAACAGGGGAAATGACTCTAATAAATGTTTCCCAAAATTACATGACCATACAACTTCACACGGGAAAGAAATAAATATTCTACAATCCTATGATGTGTAGAATACGGGTCGTTACACTCTTCCCCCCTTAAGAAATTTCGCCCCCGAAATTCCCTAATCAAACACACACAAGGGTCCCGCATGCCTATCAATCATAAAACAACCATCAAACATGCAAAACAAGCAAAACAAATCTATCCTAGCATGCGGAATAACTAAATCGTAAGGTAAATCTTACCAGGCAAAGAGTTCTGGATAAGCCTTTCTAATGCTTTCCTCTGTCTCCCAAGCACAATCATTTTCGTCCTCGCCCCACTGAACTTTGACTAGCTTCACCGACTTTCTTCGAAGTTGCTTCGTATCATGCCCTACAATACGAATCGGCTTGCGGTTCTCAACCGCCTCAGGTTCTACCTCGAAGTCCTCTAACTGATCAGGTGAAATAGTCACATTTGAGTCGTGAACGAACTTCCTTAGTTGGGAAACGTGAAACACATCGTGAACTCCTGCCATTTTCTCTGGTAAGCCAACTCTATACGCCAAATTCCCAACTTCCTCGAGAACTTGGAAAGGACCCACAAATCTTGGTGCCAACTTGCCTCTCCTGCCAAATCGTATCACGCTTTTCAACGGGGAGATCTTGACAAACACCAAGTCACCAACGGAGAATTTCAAGTCTCTTCTCCTCTTATCAGCATAGCTTTTCTGCCTATCCTGAGCAGCTTTCATTCGTTGCTGAATGATCTTGATCTTATCGGAAGTTTCTCTCACCACATCTGGTCCAAGCACAAACTTCTCGCCAGTCTCTATCCAACATGATGGTGAATTGCACGGTCTCCCGTACAAAGCTTCATATGGAGCCATACCAATACTGGATTGGTAGCTATTATTATATGCAAACTCCACCAGATGCAAATGGTCATCCCATGATCCACCAAAGTCCAATATACACGCTCTCAAGAGATCTTCCAATATACGATTCACCCTCTCCGTCTGACCGTCGGTCTGAGGATGATATGCGGTACTGAGATATAATTCTGATCCTAAAGCCTCTTGTAAGCTCTTCCAAAATCCACTAGTAAACAACGGATCTCGGTCACTCACAATGCCTTTGGGTACTCCATGAAATCTCACTACCCACTTCATATATAGTTCTGCTAACTTAGCTGCAGTTCTATTCGACTTAACTGGTATAAATCTTGCACTCTTGGTCAGTCGATCCACAATTACCCAAATGCTATCATATCCCGATCTAGTCCTTGGTAAACCATCGATGAAATCCATCGAAACTTGTTCCCATTTCCATTCGGGAATCTCTAATGGTTGCAACAACCCACTAGGCCTCTTTTGCTCGGCTTTAACTAGCTGGCAATTCATGCACTTGGATATAAACTTCCCAACGTCTCTTTTCATCCCTTCCCAGTAGTAAGTCTGCTTCATATCTCGATACATCTTATTACCGCCGGGATGTATAGTTAGCTTTGAGTGATGACATTCTCTAAGCACTTCATCTCTCAAACCATTCACGTTGGGCACCACTAGTCTTCCATTCTTCCGAAGCCATCCATCTCGATCAAGCCCATACTTGTCCACCTTCCCATCGACATTCATTTCCAACTTGGAGATGACTTCCAATAAATTAGGGTCGTTCCTTTGACTGGAACCAATCCTCTCAATCAAAGTGGGTCTGATCGTCAAGCTAGATAGCATAACTGGATCCAATTCGCACCTTGGTCTGAAATCAAACCCCGCAATATACTCTAGCTGCTTCCATTCGAGAAACATTGCCCCTAAGCTGGCATGTCTCCTACTCAAGGCGTCGGCTACCGCATTACCCTTCCCAGGTGTATACGCGATATCAAAATCATACGAAGCCAAGAACTCTAACCATCTCTGCTGACGGAGATTCAGATCTTTCTGAGAGAAGAGATACTTTAACGATTTATGATCGGTAAACAACTCAAATCTTTCTCCCAAGAGGTAATGTCTCCACATCTTCAGCGCAAATACAATCGCTGCCAATTCCAAATCATGGGTAGGATACTTCTTCTCATGTGGCTTTAGCTGTCGACTAGCATAAGCTACAACCCTACCTCCTTGCATCAATACCGCACCCAGTCCGGTACCACAAGCATCCGTGTATACCGTCATCTCTTCATTTCCCTTAGGAATGACCAACACTGGTGCACGCGTCAACTTTTCCTTTAGACTCTTGAATGCTTTTTCACACCCTCCGTCCCAAACGAAGGCTTGATTCTTCTTAGTCAACTGAGTCAACGGTGCCGCTGTCTTGGAGAAGTCTTTGATAAACTTACGATAATATCCAGCTAACCCCAAGAAACTTCTTACATCCTTTGCATTCTTGGGTGCAGACCAATCTTGTACCGTAGCCACCTTTGCAGGGTCCATAGCAATACCATTCTCTGAAACAACATGGCCCAAGAATCTCACTTCCCTCCTCCAGAAGTGACACTTAGAAAACTTCGCTTTCAATTGGTGTCTTCTCAACACCTCCAACACAATTCTCAAATGTTCCTTGTGTTCCTCTTCTGTCCTCGAGTAAACAAGGATATCGTCTACGAACACAAGAACAAACTTATTCAATTGGTCTCTGAATACTCTATTCATAAGATCCACGAAGTATGCTGGTGCATTGGTCAACCCAAATGGCATGACCAACCACTCATAAAACCCAGACGGCGTCCTAAATGCCGTTTTAGCTATACTATCAGCTGCTACACGGAGCTGATGAAATCCTGTCACGAGGTCCAACTGGGAGAACACTCTCGCTCCTTCCAGTTGATCAAACAAATCATCTATCCGTGGTAGAGGATACTTATTCTTCCTCGTCACCTTATTTAACTCGCGATAGTCCACACACAATCGAAGGGAACCATCTGCCTTAGTAGCAAACACAACTGGTGCTCCCCACTCGGAAACACTTCTTCTAATAAATCCCTTCTTCAAAAGATCGCTAACTTGCACCTCGAGCTCTCGCTGTTCTCGTGGTGCCATACGACGAAGTGGCATCACTATAGGTCTGGCATCTTTCACTAAATCAATACGAAACTCAATCTCTCGGTGTGGTGGAAGTCCGGTCACTTCCTCGAAGATGTCCGGGTACTGGCCAACCACGGGCAAACCTGATAACTCATCATGCGGGATGTCGAGGGAATTTACAAAACTAGCCATTACCCCATCACAGGGTAGATTACCAAACACTACCCTCCGCCCATCATCCGCCCTAACTGTCACCAAAAAGCCCTCACAGTCTACCACCACCCCGTATCTTTGGAGCCAATCGACTCCCAAAATAATGCCATACCCAGTAAAGCCCAAAACAAAGCAATCACAAACAAACACACATCCATGACTCGATAAGACCACATTACGACAGATCATACCGAGGTTTGTTGAACCACCAATTGGGTTCGTCACAGCTAATGGTCTATCGACTAACTCGGGCTCCAATCCCAACCTATCTACCAGGTCACTAGATATGAAGGAATGGGAAGCCCCGGTATCGAACAAAACTCTAACAGGAAGATCATAAATGGAAAGCATACCTTGAATGACGACTCCCTTTCCTTTCTCCGCCGCAGTTGGGGCATTCGACGAAGAAGGAACAGCATTGATGGCATATGCTTTCACAATCTGATTCTCCTTCAGAGGTTGCGGGCACTTATCCTTAAAATGTCCCTCCTGGCCACAGTTAAAGCACTTCTTTCCCACTGTCTTGGCCCTACACTCCCTTGCATAATGGCCCTTCTTTCCACATTTGAAGCACTCGACTTCTTTCCTGCTTTTCTTTTGGCCATCCTTAGCTTGGTTCTGTTTCCTCTTATTCTGAGAGTTATTCTTGCCTCCACCGCTTGCTTGCGGCTTTGGCTCTTCAGCAGATGCAGCAACAACCCCAGTCTTCGGCTTAGGGTAAAGACTTTCTGACCTCAAAGCTTTTCCCACGATCGACTCAAACGTCTCATCGATGTGATTAATCAGCCTCTCCCCTAAGTATTCGTCCAAACCAGTGATGAACCTCTCATTTTTCTTTTCGGGAGTATCGATTAGAGATAAACCATACTTCGACAAAGTGTCGAACTCAGCAACATAATCCGATACTGCCCTCCCATTCTGCTTAAGCTCCAAGAACTTCCTAAACAATTCCGACTTCTGGGCAGCTGGGATATACTTGTCGCTAAAGCGAGCTTTAAACTGATCCCAAGTAACTTGATCTTCTGGTGTGGCTGCCCTAATAGCATTCCACCAATTCATCGCTCGTCCTTGCAGCTGACGAGACGCTAGCCTTCTCTTCATCGCATCCTCGATACCCAAATCGTCGAAGATACGGTCACAGCTATCCAACCAATCTTGAACATCCGTGGCCGACTCTGTTCCGTGAAACGGCTTTCCACCAAGATTAGTGTAATCCTTACTCAGCTTGGCGAAATCGACCCTAGGCGCTTGCACCGCTACACCTCCAGCATTGGCAACATTAGGAGCCTCCCTCTGAATATCCACAAGCATCTCCCTCATGAGGTTGGTAAACATAGCCCTCATGTCAGGGGGATTCCCATTATTGGCCCCTCTACCAGCACCTCTTCCTCGGCTCATCGTCAAATCTGTTAAAGAGAAAACGATTAACCATCTCCATAGTGGTGCCAGTACAGTGCAATGCGACTTCACTCTTAAACATACTAATACTATATATAGATATAGCTTTTGAAAACCAAAATAATCACAAATACGCGCTCTCATATACGTACTATCTCTCCCTAGTGTCTTTCCCTAGGTGAATTACGCAACCTAGAGCTCTGATACCAAGTGTGACGGCCCGCCCCGCACCAACCGACATTTACTCTAATTGTGCGCTGTACACATGTCCAATTGGCATGGGACGGTCGCCAAAGAATGAGAAAGAAAGAAGATGAACCAAATAAAGAACCTGTAATATGTCTCACAGCGCATGGGATAAAATATAATAACCAACATATACTTGACACAAAACAGATGAGACAGTGCATAAGCTGAAAAACTTGAACTAACATCATCAGAGTAGCGGAAATATCAAATACAGCTTATTACAACTTCAAAATACTGTCTCCAAGATAAACAAAATAGGTATGCTACTAATGCCCAAAGTAGATACCAATCACGACACAGGGAGAATGACTATATATCATACGTGGAGCCTCCTGCTCGTCTTCAGTCCATCTACCAAGCGCACTACCAGCTATCCCTGTCTCTAGTCTGCTCGTGTGAGCACCCAGAGTAATAAGAAGAAACATAAAACTCTGGGTCAGACATCAGTCTGGTATGAGTGGTAGCAAGCATAAACAGAATAATAACAGGTATACTAAGTCATACCTGAACCTGGACCTGCAATCAAAGAGTTAGTACTACACGGTACAACACTCTATGATGTCACAAACACATAATATAAGTATACGGGGGTGGGGATGTGTGTGTGTCAAACAATCAAACATAACAACCATCCTCGCATCTCTCACTCGGTGCGTAAAGCATACGACATCCACTTCTTTGATCACTAGAGCACTTTACTCAAACGACAGAACTCGACTTTGTACGACTATGCACATTCCTACTACCACCAACGCCATACCTATGGGATCACGCCCAACGTTTCCATGACCCCACTCCATTGGTAGGTAGCTCCCTAGTCGCACCATATCCAAAGCCCGAGTTTGTCTCTCTACCTCCAACACCTAGTGATCCAAAGTCATAGACATCGACAACTCCTTAGCACACGTCCCGCAGCAAAGCCCAATCACGAAGTGAACTCATTGGTTCCCGTCTGGATCCTGAGCTCGAACTTCCACTTGAACTACCTTTGCATTTCGGGTTATGGATCTTCCCCCTTCGGATCGGTTCGGATCATCATCTCTTCCTCCAATTCGGATCGGGTCGGATTCGTGACCACCCATCGGATCGGTTCGGGTCCACCATCTCGGTTCGGTTCGCACCCTCCATCGTGTCGTGGTTCGTGCCGCTCTCAACCACCAAGCATCAGTCCTCGGATCGGGTCGGAGCCTTCTTCATGCCATGGTTCGGATCCCTTTCGTCATCATTGGGATCGTGGTCTTCATCATCTCGTTTCGTGACTGTTACCTCGGGTCGGATCGGAGTGCACCATCGGTTCGGGTCGGATCCATGTCTCTCTCTTGTGACGGTTCGGATCGGAGTCCTTCATTGCACACTGGATCGGTTCGGATCCTTCAGCTCGTGGCGCGGCTTGCTTCGCTATAGCGATCCGGTTCGGTTCGTGGTGAAGAGGGATGGGCGGTTCGGGTCGGTAGGGGCGATCCGATCCGATTTCCTGCACTAATTCCTGCAACTTTCCAGCAAGTGTTTATACGCCTCTCGACGGCGTTTTCGACCATTCTAACTATTGAAATCAATCACAAAGCATACCAAAGGGTCATAGCAACACATACAAGTGACCTCAAACACCAAAACAACAATATGACATGGTAAAATGGATCAAACATGCCCAAAACCCCATGTTTTCCCTCAAGCATGTGTGAGCATAACTAATGACATGATTAGCAAATCTTAACCAAATTAACCCAAACTCATATCAGAGGTCTAAAACATTATTTGCGAATTTATAAACATTTTTCCAGAATTTATTTTCGTTTAAAAACGCTAATTAGCACTAATCACCCCGAATAACCATAATTAGTGCAAAAAGCAAGCTAATCACTCACCTTAGCCACAAATAAAGCAAAATCCGAAATAAATCTCAGATTTGGTGAAGATAACAAAGTGTTGTAGCAGCTCTAATCCCGATTTGGTGTTGATTTGCCTTGATTTGTCGTTGCTAATCCCTTTTCTTCAAGTTTGGAGTGGTTTGGAGTGATTTAGAGGTTGGAGGCCATTGATAGGGTTCTATGAAATGAAATGGTGGCTGGAAAAATGACTAAAAGGATGTTTTCTAACCCTAATCAGCCCTTATACAACCCCAATTCCGAAATCTCCTTATGGGCCCAATTGCTAACTACCCGGTTTAGCCCAATTATGCAGTTTTTTCACCCTCCAAACCTTGTTTCAGCCATATCTCCCAAACGGTAAGTCCGTTTGGCTATTATGACCACTCTACGGAAAGAGAAACCATCAAACGGATCTAATGGAAGTGGTTTCAGGTCAAAATTCCTTCCCTATCAAAAGTTATGGCCAAAACAGTACTAACTAGGGGCAAAATGGTCATTTAGAAATCGACAAAAATCATGAACAGGGGAAATGACTCTAATAAATGTTTCCCAAAATTACATGACCATACAACTTCACACGGGAAAGAAATAAATATTCTACAATCCTATGATGTGTAGAATACGGGTCGTTACAGCATCAGAGTACAATTCATATGCAATACAGCGGAAATAAACTCTATATCTAATATTGAAGTCCCCTGCTCCAAGCTCCTTGAAGTGAATCTGTACAATCCTAAAACCACTTGACTGCCCGTACAAATTTGGGCACCCAAGAGTTTAGGGAAATACAGAAAATAAACTCTGGGTCAGTCATGGGACTGGTGTGAGTAAACGATTTTAAAGCAGATTGATTTAACATTCAAAAATCCTTTTGTAAGAAATGATAATCGTAAGACCGATCCACACATAAATATGGATGGTTTTTACCTTTCGGTAACCCAAAACATTTTTGAAAACCAATATTTATTCTGATATTATAATAGTGTCTAGATACAAATAAATAATTATCTAGCGGAACTCTTGCATCTCACAATCCACATATATAGTATGCAAAAAAAGCCGCGAGCGCTTATTGGATAATGGATTCCGGCTATGACAAGGTACGGAACCACCTACAGATAGTGTATTTGTAACACTCCGTAATTCTGTTAATATTAATATTCACAAATTAAAGAATAACTAATCTCAGACGTGAGAATTGTGGGAAACGGGTTGCGCCATTTTGTTCGTCTCGGAATTCTAGTTGAAATAGAGTCTGAGTTTGCGTGATTTGGACTTCGTATGAAGGAGATATGACCATCGGAAGTTTCAGAAAATTCAAAATTTCAAAATTCGAAGTCAAACAGGCCAGGCGGGAAATTTCCCGCCCAGCACCCCAGGTCGACTGGGCAGTCGGCACCCCTAGGACCAGGTCGACTGCGCAGTCGACCTGGGTGTCGACCTGGTCCAGTCGGCCAGGTTTTGGCCGAGCCCAATTTTGAGCTGCTGATGTGTCTTTAGGGCTGAGTTGGCTAATTTGACGGTTCAGTTAGTTCTGAGTTGATTTGACCATCTAAATAAATCCTAAACTCTATATATACCTAGGTAGTCTCTCACTCTAAAATCACATGAAAAATAGAATAGCCGTCGTCATGCCATCGCCATGGAACTCAATGTAGCCGCCGCCAACTAAGAAGGAAGAAAGCTAATCAAAACTCTAATTCTACTCAACTCTAAAGCAAATCAAGAATCTCTTTCTTTTCTAATTGTGAGTATGATGATCTTAATAAGATTATTAGCAAACTAATTAGATTAAGATGTGATATGGATCATAAGAAAATGATGTGAATTGTCATATTTGTTGTTGTAAACCTTATGCTATCATGTATGTTGTAAATCCTATGTTATGTGATGATGATATCCTATATGTTGTAAATTATGCTATGATGATATTATATATGTTGCAAGTTTCTATGCTAAGTTGCGATGTTACAAAGCCATGATGTTATTATGTTGTAGTTAGCTTATGAATCATGATGTTGATTATATATATTTGGGCTATGATGATTCACATGATAAATCACATGTACCTATGCAAGTTTAGATTTATTAGTATGTATAATCTCACATATTGTATGACATCTATTTAGATCTAGAATTATGCTATGACATGTGTGAGTTCTATGTGTTAGATGCTAGTTCACACCACCATTATGTTGCATAAACCACATATGCAAGTTTATACATGAACTTGGGTTATGATCATATTATGTAAGTTATGACATTTAACCAAACAAGTTGACACCTTTAGATCCATGACATGTGTAGTTTTATGCAAGTTTCACCCCTATTATGATTAGATCTATTTTATTTGTCTATATGTTGTGATAATTTATCTTTGTGCTATGAGTTAGACTATTCGAGTCTAACGTATATTTTGCGTTGAATAAGCGAACGTATAACGTGGGGTAGGGGTAATATTAAGGATTTAATATTAAGAAATTGGGGTGCAATTGATATGATTTTGCATACCGTAAGTGGATGGCCATAATTGAGTCAATTATGGACATCATTAAAATTGGAGTTAATGAATGATTTGAATAGGGATATATTTAAAACTGGGGTAAAAGATTATAAGTGTTAATCAATGCTTAGGACACGAGGTTGGACTTGTTTGTGACGTAAAACTGCCCGGACCCGCCTGGCGAATCCAGTAGTCACAAATGTCAGCCCAATGTGAGAGGTCCTAGGCCCAAATTAAAGCATAACAGTTGTAAAGACACGAGGTTAGACTCTTTTATGGTGTAAGACTGCCCGGACCCGCCCGACGAATCCAGCTGCCATAAATGCCAGTCTAATGTGAGAGGTCTTTATGAGGTTATGGCCTGAATGAATTAAGAAATACTTAACCAGATAAACATGTGAAGTGGGACATGGGGGTTAAGTAGGTGCCTTGGGTGGCATGAGGAATCTAGTGGGTGCCTTTAGTGGCATTTGAAATACGATTAGTAAGACTTAACCAAACACACATGTAAATGAACATGACTAAGAAGAGGGTTAAGTGGGATATACTAGTGGGGACAAGCTTAGGTGGATAGCTTGTGGTAAATAGTGGGGGCCCATTTCAACCAGTAACCCAAACGTATCTTTGTGGGCTCGACCCAAGTCGAGGACGGGACACGCATACTGGGCTTGACTATAAGATGCCAAACGGGTTAGCGGTGGCAAAGCAAGTCCAACGGGTTTCATATGCGTGTATGGACCCGGGCTGGTAGGTAAGACGTTGTTGCATCGTGTAGGTATAAGCCGTGCATCCTCAAGTTGTATCTAGTTGCCACTTTAGGGGAGTGATACACCCTACTGTGGGGCCAACACGGGTATCTACGAGTAGGGAGCCGATCGCAAGTGGGTAGTGGGGTACACCTAGCAGAGATAGGGACAGGCGGCCCCTATGTGGTCAGCTAGGGGTACACAAAGCTATTTATATAATTTCTAAGTTCGGTGAGTGGGATCAACCTTTAGGGTGACTGGTGTGGTGCAGTGTAGTAATTATTCGTTAGTATTAGGTGTGCCTTTAACGTTATCTTTATCTACTCTTCCATACCCAATAGTTCATAGACATTTCCTTGTTTTCCAGCTTATGCCTTAGTCTAGTTATTTTGATAATAGTATTGTTAGAATTATCATACTCGCCAGACTTTATGTCTGACCCCCTCTATTTCTATCTTTTTTCCCCCTCCAGGTCCTCAGGGTGGGCCCAGCTCTAGCGGAGTTTGATTGGATTGCTTTATCTCTCTTTTGGAAAGCTTGGACCGCTGAAGTAAAGTCCAGCTTATTATCTTCTTTAATGGCTATTTATGTAATGGGGTTATGTATTTTGTTTTATCAAGATGGATATTGTACTTGACTCTGATTTATGGTTTTTATGATGTAACAAACATGTTTAATTTCCGCTGCAATGAAATAAAGTTTTAGATTTCCAAGTACTACTTATTATCTGTCTTGTTGTAATTTTTCTGTTCTATATTCACTTAAAACCTCCATGGAAGTTAATGCATTCCCTTTGTGAGTGACATTAATGGACGTGGGGTGTTACAGTATTCCTAGAGGCGAATACATTGGGTTCAACAAGAACGTCTTGCAACCCAACCCACACATGACCGACCACTCATAACGCTTGAGTGTATCGAATGTATATCACCAACGGTTGGGCTCAAACCACCGTTTCCCGAAAAGGGACAACATCGAAATAGATTAAAGAAGGAAATGAAATTTCTCTAGATAGGTGATTATACACCCTAATGGGAGCAACCCACATAGCCATGCTGCCTGCCAAATTTTTGTCATTTCCCGGTTGATGAGGCTTTAGGTTAGAATTCACCTTTAGAACATCCGGCCACCATTTACTTCGAATGTCACATCGTCAGATTCTCCAAATATCACTAATTGACATCCACAAAAATACTCTGGGTGTTAGCTATCCACCAACAGAAATACGTTTTGGGGAAATCAACGTACGTGACTCCTTTGAAAATGCTCTGTCAGACATTCGTCCATACAAGTCATCCACGAACATGATGAACCGAAGGCACTCTTCTACTGCATCCAATATAGGAATCACCCCACGGATCAGTAGCAAGTGGTCCTTGCAAATCCGAAGATTTCAATCATGCCAGAATCACTGTCGAAATATCTCTGGTCGCTAAACCAGAGCATTTCAACAAGTATTTCTTTCATTCATGAAGATCTATGGTCTTCATTTCTTTAAATCATATAATCGTCCATGCAGGTTAGTTTACGTAAAGTTGGTTCGAAGTGGTTTTGGGTCCAGTTCCCATCCCGGTCTCTTCGAACTAACATGTAAGAGAAATTTATTTGATAGTCGGTGTTTTAACTATCAAATTTAAACAGTGTAGACAAGTACAAATATTTCTACAAATAATTTCATATTTTATTTCCATGGCATGTCCATTTTGTTTAATTAACTTATACAAATCCAAATTTTTGATTTCAGAACAGTAATCAACACGGGACGATCAAAATACAATAGAATGTGTTAATGGTTTATTTTAACTAATTTAGATCCGGTTTATCACTTTACAGCATGACAGATAGTTAATGACAATCATTTATCACAATATTAACAATCAACGATGATTGACATTTAAATTCCTAAATAATAGTTCGAGGATGTTTAATCTTAAGCAGCAGCTTATTTCATATAATATTCTTCAAAATAAATCAGCTGATTTATTTAAACTTTATATTTTGTTTCCAATAGATTATGTGAATGCATATATATTGGAGATTTGTACCTATCTTACAAGACGATGTCTGTTCTAAAATTACGATAAAATTCAATGGCTTTCTGATCCTCTTTTCCTTTTTATTTACTTATTTAATCATTTATTTATTTTAAACTCCAATTTAAATTTGATTGAATAAAAATATCTTAACAGCTTGCTATGGTCCAAACTCGTGTAACCAAAATATTTCGATCGACTTTCTTAAGTAAGTTTTATTCCCTCCCTTCTCCTTCATATATATATATATATATATATATAAATATGAATGGTTATAAATTCCCAATTTAAATTTTATTTTTAAATAATAATTCCTCTCTTCTTCTTTATTTTTAATTAAACTAGCCTAATAACTTAAACATAGAGAAACTACACCTTTGTTCTCTTGATTGCATGCACCAAAACAAGATCAGAATCTGGGACATATGACATCAAAGCTACTAGAAACAAGGTTAAGCTGGAGTTACCATGTGGTGCATGCGTATGAACTATGAACAATGTACCCAAGCATCACCGCCACTAATAGTGGATACAAGTAGTAAAATTAAAATCCCTTTTAGCAGTACTAAATTATAACTAGATTGACTTAGGTGGAAATACACCTAGTTAAATTTTTATATAGGCCTTATATTCGTTAGAAATTCTAGGCAGACATCAAAGTTAAATAGTATTAACTAAAAAAAATCAGGACTAACCTGAAGGAATGAGCAAACGACAAAGTCAGAAGAAGACCGGTGATCACTATTTGCATTATTAAGACATTATGGTGTTACTTGGATTTCATTCTTCTTTGTTGAAAATCAGATTGATTTTTATTGCATTTAACTATTTAATTTTTGCCGAGGAGGTAAACGTTTAAATTCAGTTTCTCCATACATTCAAGTTGTTTATCAGATGCAGAGCGATTGAATCTAGCCAATTCCAATGACTAGCCTTACTTATAAAACCAATCGTGGTGCTTCAGCTCAAAACTAGAGGATACTTCATCTCTTTATTTTTTTCTGATGGTTCATTACACTAGTGTGTAACCCGTGCGTTGCACACGATAATATTATAAAATACAAATTTTAAAATTTTAATGTTAAAATTGGAGATTTTAATGGAGAGTTATTTGAAGCTAAAAATAGAATTTTTAGATGTTATGATTGATACATTTATTGTTTATATACGTAAATGATTATAGTTAATTTACAAATTAACTTTGTTATTATTGTTTATGTACATAAATATATGCATGTGATTTATATATCTATATGGTCAAATGCAAATTTTTCATCGTTTTTATTAGTACATGTGTGTATACGTACATGATCGATATATAGGTCATTAAAATATTTTATATTTGAGATTTCGTAAGCAATTTAAATATGTGGATCTAAACATGAAAGATGTTAGATTATGACATAGTCGATGTTGTATTTAACTATAGAAATGTTAAATTATTGATATTTAAAATTAAAAACAAAATTCAAAAATGCAGATAAATCTATTAAGATAAATGAATAATAAATCAGATTCATGTAAAATATTTATGATATCTGAATTGTATATCTTTATATTGAAATGAAAATAGTCTATTTAACTTCTTTTCTTAATATTAGGGCTGTCAATGGATACCCGAAAAATCTGAAATCCGTCCGCATCCGTATCCGAAAAGCGGATAAATATCCGATATCCGGAAAAGCGGATGCGGATACGGATATAGGCGTATCCGCATCCAAAAATTATCCGTCCGCTTTTTTTCACAATTATAGCTTAAATTATGTATTTTTTAACATAAATAAATATACTAATTTATTACTTTGCAAAATTAAATGTCTAATAAAAGCATGCTAATTGCTTAAAATTATATATTATCATCATATTTATTTATTTTTAGCACTTTTGTAATCAATTGGGTTGAAAAACCTTAATATTAAGCTTTAAAAGATCATTGATGTTCATTGATTTATCAACTACTGGCGGAGCGGATAATTATCCGATATCCGTCCGTATCCGCGGATACGGATATCCGATATCCGAAAATGGTTTCGGATGCGGATACGGATATAGCACTATCTGTATCCGAAAATATCCGTTGACAGCCCTACTTAATATGAATGTGACGTAAAAATTAAAACCATCACATTTACAGGTTTATTCGATGAATTAATGAATGGCATACCTTTATATGATAGACGCTAGATGAATACCATTTTCCATAGTCCTTGCATATGTTAATCCGAACAATTCATAACATCAACAGTCAAAGTTGACAATAAGCATGCAACATAAACATTACATCTCCAGTATAATTCAGCCACATAAAGGTAATCATAAGTTGATGTAAATAAAATTGTTTAAAAGGCAACAAAAGTATTTGAAACATAATTTCATTGCAGGTGGAAGTGCCTGTTAAAAAAGTGTGTAGCAGTAATAATGGTATGATAGCATTGTGTAATGTCAAGAAGAAATATTGTAAATATGGCAAGCAAAAGTACGGCTGTTGAATTTTTCGTCCTCTTCTATAACAGTTGGCTGATGGCAGTTTGTTGTGGGCTGGAAAGCACTGCTTATCTGTAACACATAAGTAAACAAATTAGTAAGTGAGAAGCGTATTATTTTTGCTGGTAAACATGTGGATGAACACACAGACAGCCATGACAAAGGAACCACCACATATAAAACCCTATCAATCGCATGGTATATATGTCAAAAATATCTAATCTACAATCTCATTGCAGCATACTAATAAGGTCAGCTATTCACCCTCGTAGATTCAACATTTTTCATATATTACGAATAGATCTCATATAAGTAAATACTGCATTGACTGATTATTTAGTAATAGGAAATTACTGTCTGTGGGTTGTCCATACTCTTTATATGGTTTATTTTTCAAATATTATATAGTTATTCAATGATAACTACTTATTCTAAAGCCAGGTTTGATGCCCTTGAAAGTATTCTCATTTTTGATATTCATGTTTAAAATGACTTGCATATGGACCATACTTAACATCGATGCCAAAAGAAACTGAACATTTAAGTATTTTTTGAAGCACCGGAACATTAATACAGTAATTCACTTCTATACATCTCCATGTGCTTCGCAGAGCAATCATACGTCACATTGATTCATTGAATGAAGGCACATGTATGAGAGACCAAAAGCAAAGAGAGAGAGAGAGAATCACCAAACTAAAGGAAGTTAAAAAAAATTGAAGACAGAACAGGTAAAAGAAATGCATAATTAGAATTTGTTTTCAGAGGGTTTCATCCAAAACCATCTTGAACTCAAGTAGTAGTAGTAGTAGTAGAAGATATACAAAGATGGTGGACAACCAATGTACATGCCAAATGCCTGTTATTTCACTATGCAATATAACAAATTAAATTTCTCAAACCTTGGTAGAAAAACATAATATTTAACATATAGTTACCTATTAATCACTTTACATGTTTTTACCATCAAATGTCCCTATTCTTGAGCAGCCTTCGTCAAATAAATTTTCATAGCATGTTAACATTTCAAAAAAGTAGTTCTTATTCAATTTTGAACTATTAAGTATTGATATGAGTACTAAATCAGTTTGTAACGTAAATCAAATCATTCTTGAAAATTAAAGGATATGGTCAGGTTTGAAATATTTTAGATTGTACAAATTGTCAGGAAAAAAGCACTTAGTTAGAGTAGACCCCTTAACAACTCTGCATTCAATCCTTTCATATAATTTCATGCAAGAAATTCCAATCCGGAGCTATTTGCAATATGATTCTTGAATTTACAACCAATTTGCAGATTTAGACACAACATACACATAATTATGTTTTAAACTTTTATTTGCTACCTAAATGAATATTCAAACCCATCATTGTTACGTCAATCTTTGTATAAGAGCCAGCTTTTAAATGTAAAGCATCTTAAGATTGCATAAAATGAGTTTATTTCATAGCATTATACACCTATTTGTTGGCACTAAGATTGCTTTAGACATGAACCAAAAAAAAAAAAAAAATCTGTAAAAAACTCAAGTAGAATATTCCACTAAAGAAGACACTATATGTGTAATACATGGAGTGCATGGTGTATAAAAACTCAAAATGTGACCATCATGCTAAGATTGTCACACTTAATGTGACGAAATGTTACATACATTACCTAGGTGTGCACAAATAGAAATAATTATAATATTTTATCCGTAATGTCTTTTTGTATTGAAACACAACATTATATTTAATGGTACCTTTTCAAGTATGTTCCCTTGTGCTTTCGCAACATCGCTTCTCCTAGTCCTTAAAGAATCAGCTAACTCATTTGCCGTAATAACAACATCAATGGTGACGACACTTACTTTTCATATACACTTAGCACTCTGTGCCTTTGGAGAATATGCAACCACTTCCCCCGTTTTTGATATATAAGTCCCGCCTGGAGTTCAGTTGAATAAGATTACCATCCTTTGTTATAGCGCTTCAGTAAGAAATAATTCAACAACTGACAAATTGAGACAATTTTCATTGGGCTATAATTAATCTTATTATCCAATATAAAATCGTTAACTAATAGTTGTTTTATTACCTGTATTAAAATTAAAACTAAATATGATTATGTGACCAACAATTTTTTTTGTGTATGTGCATGCGTATAATGGGCTATCTTCTATGATTTATAGTTATGGAAAAATCTGAAGGAGTAATCATGACTATTGTAACCGCTACTTTGAGGTAATTTTTTAGACTTATTCTATATATATATATATATATATATATATATATATATAAGAGTAATGCTTAAGCTAATTAATATAACTCAGATAATAACAAAATAAGAATTTTGATATTGACCATTATGATAAATTATTTAAAACCTTAATAGTGCATTAACCCGGAAAATGTAAATGAAATCGCAAACAGAAAGTGTTAAAATAAGCGAAAATCGAACTAACTTATACACATAATGGTCGTTTCTAAAGTTTTTCAATCACTTTCTAACATGCAAAAATACATTGGTTTTATCTTTACAATCTTTACACATATCAGAGAATCATATTGACATTTCAAAAGTTATTATACAACATCAAGAACATGACCTCATAAAGTTGGAGATGGAAACAACTGATTTAAAATATTATTTACAGTAATGTTGACTGGTTTTTCTTGTTTAAGAAAATGAAGCAAATTTTGATATCAGTAGGTGTCTATTATAAATCCATCCTATCGAGCATGTCAAATATATTTTATAATTTAATTTTTATGATAACCATGGACTAACAAATAGTATAACTGAAAATATAGCTTGCAATGTTCATAATGAGAGGAGAACAATGAAGCCTTCTGTCTTTTTTTTATATCTGTTGTAATATAAAATATGGAGTTAGCATTGTACATGAAATAAAGCTAATGTAACCAATATTATGTAATGTCTCCTAAGATTTGAGATATTCATGTGCTTCCATATGAATAAAAAGAAAATCAATAAAATAGACATCTGAAATCAGGACCAAGGTTCAATAACTTAAGTTAAAAGGAGGAAAAAAAAAAAACAAATTCATTCATCTTAATTTTTAGTTTAAACAATTAGAAGTCATATATGTAGAAAATAATTAGTGTCAAGTGAAATATTTATTCATATAGATTCAACCGCAAATACTTTAGGCTATAACAAAATAAGATACATGGATACTATTTATATTCCTCAGTAGTACACCATCAACGTATACGTATATTACTGAATAAGATATGTGAGTATCTATTTATATCAGGTCAAATTTATGTCCATTTACTTGCTCAAGCACAGTGAATATTTATATCAGGTCACCTATAAAATTGTTGGAATCTTACAATTAGCATGACATATGCATATAAAGTGTATGGAATTAATTACACTTGTCAAGTAACAAAAAATGGGCTATATTCACAGTTCCAATCGCAGTAATAAGTATTAGTACGTTCAAAAGAAATGGAGAAGATATATTTTATCAATTTGTGTGACCACATAAATAAGGAGAGAGAAAAATGCATTGTATAAATTGTCACATGTAAACGCATTAGTAACATAGTTGCAATATGGCAGCATAAAGTCAATCATGATTCCTCAAAATTACCTCCTAATTCCTTTTAATTAAAACCCATTTGAATATTCTCCTTTAAATTAAAAGAGCTGCTAGCTCAAAGTCAATAAAAAGCAACAAAACCTCTGTTTGATTCGATGATAATTAAGATTCAACAGATGTTAATCAATAATTATAGGGAACCTGCAGACTACCACCTTCTGTATTTAAAAAGACATAGATAGTCTGCCAAATATAATAGTCAATACAGAACATATAAAAGCACTGATGAGGTTCACATACATTTTAAAATTGACATTTATGTTTAAACTTATACATCTACACCTAAAATTCAATTTTTAGTATTTTGTTCCATTTTTATTTGCTTACGAAAACTTAGAATTAGTGTTATAGACTCAAATATGTATATTGATCGCGCCAGTATGTATTTAATAAAAGTGGGCTAAACTGCTTTGAATTAAAACATAAATTGAATCGTAAAGGGAGAGATTCGACATGAAACAGGATTTAAATCGTAGGATTTGAAGTTTTTTGACAGCAATGCTTATATCCATATAGCTTCAAATATGATTCAAGGATATCATTTCATATTAGAACCAAACAATAATAGGTAAACAGCAACCAAATAAGCAGACTTTAAATCATGGGAAGATAACATAATCACAAGCGATCTCTTGATAGTTCTCTAAAACTGAATAACAAATAAGAAATTCAATAGCATTCCTTTTTAAGTTCGTTTAAGTCCGTATGTCAATTTGAAATTAAGACACATCTGCATAATAGCATCAGTGTATTACTACTAACAAAGAAATGGATATGTAGCAACACAATATAATGTCAAGTAGATGGCAAGCAGATCAGGCACGAAAATGTGAGCAGAAGCCTAAAGTGTATTCACACCTTAATAAAATAAATATGTCAATTTCATTGATCTAGCTAAATCGCAGAAGTAGGGATGTTACAGTCATCTTTGGTATCTCCAAACCACACAGAGGGAAATGCTTGAGGTGAGAATACAAAAATATCTTATAGGAAAATATCATAAAATTAAAAGAGCCATGGTTGAATCCGAAAAACATATAGGATGACAAATTTAAACAGTTGAAACTAAAGTTTTCGTACCTTATAATTGTCAGTTCTACAACATGGAACAGTCAAAATATCCAAACCTTCTGTTGCCATTCAAAACATCTTACATATATATGAAACAAATATATGATGCATATACTCGTTATAGTAAACAAATATAAACAATTATTTATCAAGTGTTTGCATTTATTTCAATGTTATCACCAAGTCTTGAGAAGTTGCATTCGATAACAGCAGTTAATACAATGAAATCATCACCTAAATAGTTGTATGTTAACTATGTGTATAGTAGAGTTGCTTTCGTAAAAAAAAAAAAAAAGTATTTACTACTACGGTCTCTAATATAGTATTTATTATTCACCAATGTAAGATATTAAAAAATTTAACTACTAAAATGAGATGAAAGGCTATGTGAGATTTTTCACAAATATTTATAATGATACCCTGCCAGCACACAACAAAAAGATCGCCTAGGCTAAAGATTTATTACTTCAATCTCTAAGGTAGTAAGGTAACATACCAATAATCAAGATCCAAATGCTTCTAAACTTCTTGCTGCCAAAAACGCATGTAGATCGCCCAGTCTATCCAAGTGTTTCAAACTTGTCGCAATGGTGTGCTTCCTGAAGAAATAAGATATATTTGACATACGTTAGTGGCTTTATAGTAGCATAATGCAGAAATCACTTAAGAAATCAAATAAAAAAGGATCATTGATTGAATAATTTTGTTTGGCCATCTGTTAAATTTGATTTTAGTATTTTTGACTTGTAAAAATGTGTCATTTATTGTTCTTATGGTGTGAGTGAAAGTTTATTTTTGTTATTAGTGCCAGTTATGGGTTTGCACTTGGCATGCATTAGTGACTGTATTTTAATATTATTGTTTGTCTATAATTATGATCTTATGTCTTCTTAAAATTGAGGACCAAACTTTATTCCACGATAAAAATAGTTTATGGTATACATTCATCCTTCTTATTTCTCTAACTTGAACTACACAACAGGAGCCGAAATTAAATTTGGTTTTAATATTTTTTAACTTTTTTACAAACCTGTCATCCAATATCCAGAGGAATCTAACGAATTTACAATTAATTTAGAGAGAAGAAAAGAACAAATACATACGAAAAATTAATTATCACTAAAAGAGTTAAGTTTGTAAAATATTTATGTTTTAGCAATTGAATTTTATATTAATATGACTCCCAATCCTGTTATGTTCTAAATTGTAATTTTTGTAATAGATATGGTAAGTACAGGAATTGTAATATGACTTCAGACCAAGTAATCTATTATATTAATTAGATTATTAGAATAAATAATATCCAGACGATAAAATAAAATATCTGATCTTCGTAAATGGATTAAATGTATCTAACTTTATCTTGATAATAATTCTGGTTCTATCACGATCAAATCTTTACCAATCCAAATGGTGTAGTCAAGCAAAGGATGCTCGTCTTTTGATCATTCCATTGATAAGCTTTTTGATGGCCTAACAATAATTTTGTATTTTAATCAATATTCTGACACAGTGAAATCAGTTAAATTTGAGGTTTTGATTGCCATGTTATGTGACCGATACATTGATATCATAATAATCAATACCCTCTTTGTCTTTAATTCTAGATCAAGATATTAATGTTCATTTTCTAAGTGTAATAGATTTTAACTGAGATAAAATATGCAAAAAAGGAAACAACGTTCATTTTTTAACTAAATTATAGTGTTTATGCAGCTTAGATCAAAAGTAGGGAAAAAGAGGGAATATGATGTCTTCCCCAAAAAGTGCACAATCGAATGTTCACTTTATTTCTCTTTCCGTTAAAGTAGTAGAAGAATAAATAAATAAATAAAATTTACTTAGCTCCTCTCCTAAATATTATATATTTACATAATAAATATGTTATGCTTTTGTGTAAATCCCAAAATAAGTAGACTGAGTACAGTAAAGGAGCAGAAGAGAAAAATACCTTAGTTAAAACTATAACACAACCAAGAAAAATCTAAAATTTTGTGCACCTAAAGAGGTTAAGATAGCAAATATAACCCAAAATATGCAAAGGTGCCAAGATGAACTAAAAAGCGTTTTAAGTAAAAAAAAAAAAAAAAAAAAAAAAAAAAAAAAAAAAAAAAAAAAAAAAACTTATAAGCATATAAAATATATCTGGGAACTTTCATAGATGTTAAATTTTTTTTTTTTTTTTTTGGTGGAATGCTAGGATTTACTTTCCCAGCGTAAGTCAATGGGGATAATCGTGTAGAAAACAATAAAGATGAATCTGTATCCAATAACCTCTTAGCAAAAAAAAGAGTCTAAATTTATGTGTTATTGTTACAGTTAGAAAGCATTATAAATCCCAAACGAACCCATATTGTAAAAATTATTACAACAGATTATGGGGAAATAGCAACCCGCAAACATATGCAAATATTTATATTTTGGGTTACAATTAATCGTATGGAAATCAATGGCATAACAAAAACGGATTACAACAAATGAAAGAAAATACAGTGTCATCAAAATCCATTACTTCATCAAGAAATGGTGAAAAATAAAATGAAACTGAAGGGCACTTTTGTTCGAGTAGACATACGTTATTTTGCATAAAATGGTAATATTGTCACCTTAACATGAAAGCTTGAAATCATACATAGACGTCAACCAGCTCTTTATAGAATAAAAATGTGAGAAGTAGCCAATACGAAACAGCTTTGATAAAAGTGACGAAGCATATCATTTTGTTCAGTCTACATAACTTTGGACCATAACCATGACCATACACCCCTGCAAAACATATTAAATAATATATTAGTAAAAAATTGACATGTTTTAACTATAGATTTTCTCTTGCTAGCATTTACAGTGAATTCAATGGCACCTAATTTTTTATAACTTTTTATTAGTGCTTTATTGATGTGAGAATGATAGCCCAATATTGTCTACATGATTGTGTTGGGTTCAGTACGTGGGATTTCAAGATGCTTAGGTATTTCAAAATGACAAATGCTATTTAAACAAATAAGATTCAATTTTTTAATTGAATCAAAGCTCTTCACAAACAGAATAGAAGACATGTATCCATGATATGAGCATACCTTATATTGTATAGAATATACTGAAACAACAGTAGCAAACATAGGAAAGCATCGAAAAAAACCTCTTCGTACCTGAATCAGACTCTTTGGATGGCGATGTTGGTGGGAGGGATGGACGACGGTGGCAAAGCAGGACAGGGACAAATCAAGGGGGACTTTGCTCTCTAGGGATGAAAAGAAGAAGGGAGAGAGGCCATTAGAGAAGGAAAAAAAGAAAAAAAAAACCATAGATGACACTGAATTTAGGGATTATATGAAGGAAGTATGCGAAAGAAAAAAGTAGAAAACGCGACTGTTCGTTTTGGGCTTCATACAACATAAGAAGGTTTCTACCTGAATCGGAATCTTTGGGTGGCGATGTTGGTGGGAGGGGTGGACGACGGTGGCAGAGCAGGACAGGGACAAATCAGGTAGGACTTTGCTCTATAGAAATGAAAAGGGGGAGAAGGGGGAGAGGCGGTTAGAAAGTAGATGACATTGAATTTAGGGATTGTGTGAAGGAAGTGTGCGAAAGAAAGAAGCATAAATCGTGACCTAGATAACCTAATATTTAAGCTACTTTACTGGGAGGGCAGGGTATTTTTTCCCCAACCGATTTTAAAGCCTTTATAGGACATAGTCAGGACTCTGTTGGCTTTTAAAGCGTCTTGTTAAGAGCTAATTATAATTTAAATGATAATTAATATATTCAAGTAATAAATATCAAGAGAGAATTAAGCAAAAGAGAGATAGCTCCGTGAATTAAGAAGAGAGCAAGAAATTCTTCTGCTTTGCTATTATTTAATAGATTTGCCAAAATTCTTGAAATAATCCATTTCTTGTACCATGAACAAGCTCCAGTCATCATCTTTTTGTCACAAATCTTCACAACACTTGCCAGGGATCGGATTGTACCATTATTTGAACCAACCCAGTTATTAACAAACATTATCTTATTCTTTGTCTCATCTTTTTTATTTTTCTTCACTGCTCCTGTGCTCCTCGTGCACCGCCTCATCTCCAATCAGTTCGCCTCCGCTGCTATCTCCGCGAACCAAAATCTGACCCCTAAATCCATTTCCTACCCAAAAACCCGGATCCTTATCAAAACAGAATACACTGTTTCAACCCCTAGTTTGCCAAAACTGCTCCCACCAGAATGCCTCGGATCGCCACCACCAACCTCTGATCATCATCTAATTTCACCAGTCCGAAGTTCAATCCTGCCTCGACCTCCTTGCTAAAGCTGATCACACTCGATGCATCCTTCATTGCATAGTTCGACTTCGAGATACCCCTTTTTAACAGTCTATAAAAACCTAAATGCACCCTAATCTCACAATTTAACCAATGGAAAAATCAATTATGATTTTTCCTATGATCCTCGTTCGCTACCGCTTTTCCACCCTAAAAATTGTGAACTCCGATCAACTGGACTGTCGGGAAATGCCACAACTTCCGTTTTTTGATCATCTACGATTTCCTATTTTCTATGCCACTAAAAATCATGATTTTTATATTAAAATTCATGGATTTCAGATGCTAATCCATTCCTATACTTGAATCTAAATGTAACGATGTTTGAAGATTTGAGGTTTCTAACTTTGTTACTGTCATTCAGTGGTTTTAGAATGATATAAGCTCTTTTTATTTTTATTTTTGAATTAAAATTTATTTTAGCGCTTACACAGATCATAAGCAAACATTGTTTACTTGTACTTAATCACCATAACAAACCATACTTTATACTGTTGATTTTTGAATCAACAGAAGGAATTTTGTGTAGGGTTTTAAAACATACATAGCCTTTGATTTCCTATCAAAGGTTATTCACATAAATTCTTCTATGATAGTTAATTCTCACCAGGTGGAACATGAATCAGAGGTTTGAATCTACATGACATTTATGAATTATAATAGGAAAGTAATACTCACTATTTATGTGTTACTGTGTTTTTGGTCCACTGCTTTTCCTTTTCGGTTTCAGTTTGTTCAAATTCTAGTTCGAAATTATCTATTTCCAAGGATGGGTCCATACATGGTTTTAATCAACAAGGGTTAAACAATAAACAGTAAAGACACTTCAAATTTTTACTCATATAGAATTACTGTTGCTTACTGTTAAATATATATACACGTCCTTGTTAAACAGACATTTGATAATCGTGTTATAGGCTCAATAACAACATGTATATGATGTTGTATAGGTCAGTAATATTTCATAATGGCATGGATTTGAGTCAGTATATGTACCTATAAAAAGGAAATAGATTTGCAGAGGACAAGTTTTAGAGTTTTACTAATAGTGTATGTATACTGTGTTTCATTTAGTTCACTGCATTTTCTTTTGTAATATCAATAAAGGTTTTATTTTATTACAATATAATATCAGTATTTATGATCAATTCATGTCCAGATACTTTGTATATACATATAAATGTTTATACAAAATAAATCATTAATCATAAGATAGGTTGGTAAGGAGAAACAGAGAATGTTTACTCACAAATATATTGTTGTTTTTCCTGTCTTCTTCACTGCCCTTTTGCTTTTGTTTTCAGCTTTAAAACACTTCACCATCTGGCCATTCTATCCCTTCATACCTTTGTTCTCTGTTTCCATGGTTTGCTATATTTTTCACTTTCTCCTTCAAGCTTAAATTTCATTCTAGTTTTCATTCACAGTCTTCACGTATCGTTCACAGTTAGAGTTCCCGATTTGCTCATGGTTTCTCGGCCATCTTGTTTCCAGTGTAAAAGGATTTGTGTGTGTCTTTAAGTGTGGCGTAGTAGGTTATTTATAGGAGAAACTTAAGGCTTAAGATGGGTAGGTTATGGTAGGGAGGTGTATGTGCAGCTGCATATATACGGTGTTGATGTTGATGTTACAAATCTCCTACTGTCATCAAATCTTGCTCTTACTTCATAGCCTAGCTATGTTTTTACTGCAGGTTCCACTTATTTGTACCCTATATACATAAATAAATCAAACCCTTAATCCCTAAGCAACTAAGTTCATTGCTGGTCTTTGGTTTTCTTTCTATTCGACAATCCTTGCATGTAGACTTGCATATGGAATGAGATTGTTTAAATCTTCCCATTTCAGTTGCTTGACATCCACAGTGCTATGCATATGGCTAGTATTTGACTTAAATCTATAGTATCTCATCTGCAGGCCTACTTTCCTATGCTAGTTGTTTGCCTTCATTTCCAATTCAATGCTAGACATCTTTACTTCTTTTCAAATTAAATATGTGTCTACTCCTTGATTTAATTGCTGCATGAGTTTTCACTTCAAATGTCCAATTCTAGCTTGTCTATCTAATTATATTGTGCTGCCTTGTTGGTTTTTATTTCTTTCTTATATTTGTATGCAGATGTACATTCATCTCTTAAATTCTAGGCTATGTTTGTTTACTTTAGTTTGCTAAATTATTTATTTACTTGGGTTTAACTTACTGCCTTTCATTTTTATTTTATTTTAACTAAATGCGTACATTTTAACTTTGTAGTAGCTACATACATTTTATTGTTCTAAATTCATATAAAATGTATACAAGTTCTAAATTCATTCTTGCTCTCAAGTATCTTGTATATATGTTTATATGCATATATTTTTAATTGTACAAACAAGGTAGATTTAAATATTGAAATTTTACACAATATGTAATATTTTCTTGAATTAATATGCAATACACAAAGTATTTTAAATTCTAAGCTTTTACTAAATTTTGCGAACTTGCATACACATATACAATATATATTCACTTATATATTTAACATAAATCATCATATTAAAATTTACTTGTCTCTTTTATTTTTGATTCAACAATAACACTATTACAAGGAAAAATGTTCAAGAAATATTAATCCTTCTCATATATATTCATTCTTATGGATTATCAATAACAAGGATTGGATTTTATCTTGTTTATCTTACAAATGAAATAAACCCAAGTTTACTTGTTTACATATACATATACAGATGAATACAATAAATTTTAAATACACATTTTGATAATCTTATAATAATTGTTTATCCTGAATTTCTATAATATTAAAAATCCAAAATTTATCTATTTGAATTCAATTACTGGTATAATATATAAATTATAGATTTTAAAATTGGTCCAGAAACTGGGTCGTTGCAATTGTTCTTTATTTAGCATTGCGCTGTTGTTTCATGCACTGCTATTCGTGGGAGGAAACCCGTTCCGTGTTATACGGCGTGGTCCCTTGATTTGCCGAACTTTAAAATAAAGATAAATAATTATTTTAGTTCTCACACCAGTCACATGACTGACCTGGAGTTTATTGTTTTAACCTAAACTCTGGGTGCCCCTATTTTCCGCACGGGCAGCTAGTAGTTTTGATTTTGCAGATTTATATTCACAGGATCCTGGTTTACGGCTGGAATGATATTCGGAAAGCTCTGTATCCGTATATTCTTTTCAGTGGTGTTTTGTATTATTTTCCGTTGCATTGTAACTTGTAAATCTCTGATATTTAGTATATGTGCAATGTTTATTCATTCTCTGTATATTCTTGTATTCTGATGTAAATTGTTGTAATAAGCAATGGAATGTTATTCTGTTTGTGTTCTGATTTGTCTTGTTCTCAGACAATCCGTTCTTTCTCTTCTCTTCGGAGATCTGGGGAGTTCGAGTCATTTCAATATCCCATAAAATATCATATAGTTCCAAAATAAGTATACTTGGGCTTATAACTCGATATCTCCATTTTCTAGTTAAATCGATATTCATTTTATAATAAAACCCTTTTATTTTATTAAATAAAATGTTATGGTTTATAAACGATTTCATAGCGACTTTCTGGAATTTGATTTGGGAAAAACTTACAATCTACAGGATGAAAACTCAATTTTTCACTTTCATTAGAAAACTATAGTTCAATAGATTCTAACGTTTCTTGTTTCAACAAATTCTAACTTATATTGAATTCTGTATATTCATTTAAAGTTCAAAACGTAATATTACGAATTACCGTGCAACTGCGAGTTCGTTTTTAATTATACTATAAATTATACATTCAAACCTTAAATTAATAAAATTCAAGTCATTAATTCTTAAATTAAATCGTTTTAAATATTTAATATCCATTAAATATTTCTTAATAAAATCTAGGTTTTTACACTTGAAATCATTTACAACAATAACCCATTTACCAACCTGGTTTTATACTTGGCCAAATTCGGATTCCTATAAAAAATCCAACTCATAGAATTCTTAATAAGATTTCAATTTCAATTTTATATAGGTATTAGTAAATACTCGCTTAAGATCTCCTTAAATTATAGACAGGATCTTAAGATCCCATTAACTTTATAAACTGAACCTCAATTACAAAGTCAACGCTTTGAATATTATTAATAATAATCCAGCACAACATTACTTAAAATAAAATAGTTTACCTCATCTTTAACTAAGAACCATAGTTAATATCTCTTAAGAAGTTATTAAAATAATAATAATCTAATTAATAATTTATAACTCAATAATTCCTTTAAAATTAATTTAAAGGATTTGTTCAATCTTTTAAGAAACGGTATTACGTTCCAATGACTATTTTTCACACTATCTCCATTACATTAATTGACAAAAATTATTTTAATAACCAATTCTAATTGAAGCAATTAACTTAGTCAACTCAAAAGATGGTTAATTCGTTAACCAATTCCAATTAATTCTTCTTTAAATTAATTAACAATATAATTAATTTAGATAACCCCACTTAATTGTTTCTTACCAACAATTAATCCAGTTATTAGTTCTTCGGTAAATTTCGAATTTACTGGCTTATAAAATTTGTTTAAACCAAGGAATTTGCTTTGTAAAAATCATCTTAATTACTTATAACTTGTGAGAGATAATGTATTTTAACTCTTCTGTTAATAAATTTTCATTCAAAATAATTTATATAAAATAGATTTCAAAATCTAATTTCAGTTATAAAATAAATTTTATAACTTCATTCAATCGACCCACCTGATAGTCAGTTAACATTTATAAACTGATTCATTCTTAGGCCATCTGCTGCCAGTTACTGAACCAATATTGCCCATTAGTTAAAACAAAATAAATGTTGAGTATCAAGTCAACGATCAACAACCAAATCAATCATCCCATCAGAACAGTAAATGATAATACAAAAATAAATAACATTTAATATATTTGAGGAATCCAATTGGATCCCTCAACATGTTTTTTCCTACATTCAAATAGGTTACCTCAAACAAAATCATCCATTCAGTTTAGTAGTATCACAATAAATGAAAATAATCAATTAAACTAACAAATTTCAATAATCAATTAATAACAGCAATCCAACTATTAGTTTTATATGTTTATATTATTATAAACATGACCAACAAGATAAGTTACCTCAATTGGTTACAATCATTAAAATAACGATTGATTTTAATTAAATTAATCGAACGTTTAATTAAGTCAGTTTAGTCAATATATAATAATCTATTCAGTAATCATCCAACAATAAATAACCATAGCACACAAATATTATACCCGACTTATATAAAACTTAAGTGGGACAAACTAAGTGAGTAAACTCACCTTGGGTTTCCTTTTGTTGCCAAAACGGTTTGTTTTAATTAAATTAAATTAATAGGACGTTTAATTTAATTAAAAATTCATGTAGCTAAGGATTCTGTTCAAACCTGCTCCAAAATGTCGTGGTCGTCGTTACGGTTCCAATGTCTCTGGATTTGTCGATTTTTGATAACATATGAGCATGTTACAAAATTTATAAGTATTGGTTTAAATTAAAACTAATAAAACCTAACTAAATTTTTATTAACGTTAATTATGTCATTATACTAATCGGTCACGTTTATGTATTTGATTAGGCACTTTAATATCTTGTTTCCTCGCTTGCTATATTATTTTCGAACTCACGAATCACGTCCCATACACCACCGCTATTGCTCCACCACCGAACTGCCGCCGGACACCAGTTCACCACCGCCCGACCTTTGCTCGACCTGGCTTGACCCTTTGCCACCAACCAAACTCCGACCGACAGTCCCCCCTCCACTAGTAAAAGCCACATGAGCACCCACTTTCCAAAAGAAATCGCACCACTTCGACGCTGAACTACACTGCCACCCTCTACCTGGAACGCCACCCAGTACCCCCACCATGACTGCCACCTTAAGTACCACCTACGACCAGACGCCCATCCAACCCAACACCTCTCTTGGCCAGAAAACACCATTAAAACGAGCGTGTTCAACTACCTCCATAGGCCACCAAAAAACGCCTCGGACCACTAAACTCTGCCACGACATCAATCTCCCCTCACTTTTCGATTCTTCTACTGATAGTTAGGCCTAAATCGTGATGGTTGAAGAGCTTTTTTTCTTTTTGGAATGGCACACGTGTTTTCGTTTATTCAAGCATGGAGTTTCATTTTTTTAGAAATGGAGGTTATGCGTTTTCATTTGGTTTTGATTATTCTTGCTGAAATGAAAATGGAGGAATGAGGTAGTTCACCATTGATTTATAGAGGAAGGAATTGTGGCTACCAAGCTACTGGGATGTCATTTTCATTTGGGTAAAACGTGGTTGGCACGGTTCTTAAGGTAAGTGCAGTTTATCATGTATATAAGGCTGCATATTGTATTCCCTTGAGGCTTGCGTGGTAGGGAGTTTAGGGTAGGCGTCATTTCCTTAAATTTGATTAGGCCTTACAATGTACACAACTCATAAGGGAGGCATGAAATTTCCACTTAGGCATGTACATGATTGATAGGTTAGGTTATATTTATCATAACTTTGCAGTGAAGTTTGAATAATTTATATATATATATATATTTATTTATTTATATATTTTGCATTGATTCGGTACGTTTTATTTTATATGGTTATTTAATCCGACCGCTATCTACACAGAACATTATATATAAGCACCGCCACACACGAGCTCCAAACGCAACGAAAATAACACACCGCTATATGTTGACGTTCCGGATCTAATGAAATTAATTTCGTTAAAATCCAATTCCATTTGCAAAACAGAGTTCTTTTAATTTCAAATTGTTTAATGGTTCACATTTAAACCTCTGACGCTCACAAAACAATTCTGATTGGCATCAAACTGGAAATCTAGCAATAACTAACTATATGTATTCCAATAAAATTCATTTTGTCGAAAATGGAGGGCATTTGAAATTTGGCTATTTCTAAGGCTTATATAATATCGATAAAATATTAACTAATACCCAAACAAATTCTATTTGATAATAATAAATTATTATTATCGTATGTCTCCAACTGGAATCTTATACAGCTCCAAAATAAACCAATAGGGAATTTTAACTCAACCTTAAAAATTTCGAGTTAAATGATATCCAAATTATATATAAATTCCTTTTTGATTTATTAAATGAATGTTATGGCTTATAAACGATTCCATAGCGACTTTCTGTAAATTTTACAATTTAAAGTTGAAATCTCGATCTTTCCCTTTCATTAGAAAATTATAATCAAATAAATTCAGATGATTTTGTTTCAAAGAATTCCAACTTATATTGAATTATATATATATATTCAATTGAAGTTCAAAACTTATTATGAACTACCGTGCCATTGTGAGCTCGTTTTAATTTAAATATATGTGTCTCAATCCCAGTGTGGCTGATCATCTTCTCAGACCAGCTACTGCTCATCGCCTTGGTAAGCTATTGCCTCACCAACTAGCTAATCAGACGCGAGCCCCTCCTCAGGCGGATTTCTCCTTTTGCTCCTACCTCAGCTTCCAACTGTGAAGAAGCAACTTGTTGTTCCGAGGTGCGGGAGCTCTATTCGTAAGTAAGAGAATAGGAATGCCACCTATCATGCCATATTCCATCTAGAAGCCTATACTTGGCTTTTACAGGAGACCTCCAATCAAACCAATTCGATAGTGGAGTTGCTTCCAAATGAGCATCAAGGCAAGGCTCCCCCAGATGATTATTCACCGGAATCGGGCATTTTATTGAAAATAACAATAGGAATAGTAAAACCCAGCGTATTACTTACTATAATTAAGAAATAATCTGCGAACTCCACACCCATTAGTGACCGACCGGTACAGTTAACCTTCCAGAATGTTAATTGCAACCGATCGGTATCAAAGGTTGACTGGCCAGTATCACTAGTCCTTCAAAGAAATAAACAAACCGATCAGTACCCAATACTATCTAAATATCGGTCAACCATAAACAATGTCGACCAGGGATCAACAGATGTTGCTTTTAGGACTCGTCATCTTTTCTGTCAACTATCACACCATAGTTAGGTGCTTGCGTCTTACAAGCACTGCAGTCGCACCAAAGAGATCCCGCAAGGAGAGAAGAATCACCTTGATACTAAACCAGATCGAGACCAGGATCTTCTTGGAAATGGGAAGATATAGGATAGGTGGCACATGGGTCAATATCCTCCGCAGCCGAATTCACAAGAATCCTCCAACCTGTTTAAACAATCACCTAATCCAAGAGATGAATTGCATCGAAGGAAGTGAGAGGAAAGTTATACATTCAACTTTGTTTAATAATAAACCCTATATATAAATTCATTAATATTTCTAATATAATATGTAAAATAATTTAAATATTCAAATTCAAATGGTTGAAAAATCTAGGTTGTTACATTTTATGTATTTTATTACAGAAGTAATTATAAACACATGGTTAAACTTATTTATTTCCTAATAAAATTGTACACCTGTTGTGACGGCCTGCCCCGCACCAGCCTGCATTTCCTCCGAAGATGCGCTGTACACATGCCCAACTAGCACGGGACGGTCGTCAGAAGAAAGGAAAGAAGAGAATTGACTAACAAGAAACCTGTAGAATGTCTCACAGCGCATGGAGTAAAATATAATAATAGTAACATACTTGACATAAAACAGGTGAGACAGCGCATAAGTTGATAACTAAAACTAACATCAACATCAGAGCAGCGGAAATCCAAATACAGCTTATTACAACTTTCCAAATTTACTGTCTCTAAACAAAAGAAAGCTAAAGTAGAAGATGCACCACCAATGCCCAAGCAGTGATCTTCAACAACACAGGGAGAATACTATATATATTATGTGGAAGCCTCCTGCTCGTCTCCGGATCATCTACCCGTGCATCACCAGCTAACTTGTCTCTAGTCTGCTCGTGTGAGCACCCAGAGTAATAAGAGGAGACATAAAACTCTAGGTCAGACATAAAGCCTGGTATGAGCGATAAGCATCTAAACATAACAATAACAGGTATACTAAACCATACCTGAACCTGGACCTGCAACCAAAGAGTTAGTACCACATACCGTACAATACTCTAAGGTGCCATAATAAATAGTGTAAGAATACGGGGGTGGGGTGTGCATGCCATAATGATAGCAAACAAATCAACCATAGCAACCATCCTCACATCTCTTACTCAGTGCGTAAAGCATACGATGTCCACCACTGTCAATCACTAGACCCATTGAAGTAGTGACGGAGTTCAACCTGTACAACTACTGCTACTACCAAGCTTACCACATGGAGTCATAACCAAATCTTTACAAATGACCCCACTTCATTGGTTTATAGCCTTTTAGTCGTACCTAGGCCATTGCAGCCCTGAATCCGTTCACATACTTCCCATACATAGTGATCCAAAGTCATAAACATCGACTGCCCCTTGGCACACGTCCTGCAGCAAAGCCCAACCATGAAGCCCACTCATTGGTTCCCAACTGGATCCTGAGTCAAAGCTCCTCATTTGGACTTCCTTTGCATCTCGGGTTTTGATTGAATTGGAGTTGGTCTTCTGAAGAGTCATCGCGTAGTAGTAATAGCCCACGTACGGTTCGGTTCGGTGCTCCTCGTCTAGCTCGGTTCGGTTCGGTGTAACCTTCCTGCTCGGTTCGGTTCGGTGGTCCTAGTCCATGCCTGGATCGGTGCTCCATCTCTTCTCGGTTCGGTTCGGAAGTGTAGTGCCTATTCTCTGCTTGGCTCGGTGGTTGCTCCCTTCTAAGTTCCCAGATCCAATCCTGTCCTCCTCCATTTGCCCGATCCGATCCCGCTTGCTTGCTTGCTCCGATCCGCTCTGCTCCCTAGCCTACTCCGATCCGATCCGCTCTCTAGCCTACTCCGATCCGATCCTGCTCCATAGTTCCGATCCGATCCTCCGTCCAACTCCAACTTCAAAAAGTGGCCTTCCTTCTTGCCATATTTCTTTTGTGCCAGGTTCCAGTTCGGGTCGGGTTCCTTGCCCAAGTCTTCTATCCGATCCGAGCCCATATTCGATCCGATCCGAAATCCTGCACAACTTTCTGCAACTTTTTCCAACAAGTAATTTACGCCATTCGATGGCGTTTTTGACAAATCTAACACGTCTAATCAATCATAAAACACCATAGAGTCATAGCAACATGTAATAGCAACCACAAACAGCAAAACAACAACTCAAATGAATCAAATTGGATCAAAAGTGGCTAAAACCTCACATTTTCCCATATTCCCTCTTAATCATGTTTAAGCACATACTTAGTAAAACTTAATCAAATCGTCTAAATTTTCTAACAGAGGCATAAAATATTATTTTCAAATTTCTAAACATTTTTCCAGAATTTATTAGTGTATAAATTCGCTAATCTTCACTAATTACCCTTAATTACCGTAATTAGTGAAAAACTATGCAAATCACTCACCTTTGCCACAAAATAAAACACCAAATCTGAAATACTCTCTGTTTGGGTCGAATTCCTATGTATAGCAGCAGCTCCAACCTTTCTCTGTTGCTATTTGGCCTTGTTTTGATGTAGTTTAGGCTTAATCTTCACTAAAAATGTGTTTTAGAGTGGTTTTAGAGGATGGAAGCCATTACTAAGGTCTCAAGAAGGTTTGTGGCGGTTCAAAACTGAAATGGAAGTGATTTCCTAACCCTAATCAGCCCTCCTATGCCTCTAAACCCGAAATTCCCCTCTGGGCCTAGTTGCTAATCACCCGGTTAAGCCCAATTAAGCTGTTTTTAACCGTCTGAAACTTGTTTCAGCCATATCTCCCAAACGGTGAGTCCGTTTGGCTAATGTGACCACTCTACGGAATTGTAAACCATCATCCGGAGCCAATGGAAGTGGTTTTAGGTCAAAATTCCTTTCCAATCAAAAGTTATGGCCAAAACAGTACCAACTAGGGGTAAAATGGTCATTTAAAAATTGGGAAAAATCATGAACATGGGAAATGACCCCAATAGTCGTCTCCCAAAGTTACATGACCACGCGACTTCGTATGTGAAAGAAATAAATATTCTACGATCCTATGATACGTAGAATGCGGGTCGTTACACTCTCCCCCCCCCCCCCCCCCTTAAGAAATTTCGTCCCCGAAATTCCTTAACCCAAAACATACAAAAGATCATGCATGCCTAACAGTCACATACAACAATCAAACATGCAAAACAAGCAAACAAACCTATCCTAGCATGCGGAAAACTAAATCGAAGTCAAAATCTTACCAGGCAAAGAGTTCTGGGTGTGTCTTCCTAATATTCTCCTTTGTCTCCCAAGTACGATCATTCTCATCCTCGCCCCACTGAACCTTGACTAGCTTCACCGCCTTCCTTCAAAGTTGCTTCATGTCGTGCTCGACAATACGGGCCGGCTTGCGGTTCCCAACCGCCTCGGGTTCTACTTCGAAGTCCTCTAACTGATCAGGTGAAATAGTCATATCTGGGTCGTGAACGAACTTCCTTAGTTAGGAAACATGAAATACATTGTGAACTCCCGCCATCTTCTCTGGTAAGTCAATTCTGTATGCCAAATTCCCGACTAGTTCAAGAACAGGGAATGAGCCAACAAATCTTGGTGCCAACTTGCCTCTCCTGCCAAGTCGTATTACGCTCTTCAATGGAGAAATCTTGACAAACACCAAGTCACCAACGGAGAATTTTAGGTCTCTTCTTCTCTTATCAGCATAACTCTTCTGCCTATCTTGGGCAGCCTTCATTCGTTGTTGAATGATCTTAATCTTACCTGAAGTTTCCCTCACCACATCTGGTCTAAGCATAAACTTCTCGCCAGTCTCTATCCAACATGATGGTGAGTTGCACGGTCTTCCGTACAAAGCTTCAAACGGGGCCATACCGATACTGGATTGGTAGCTATTATTATATGCAAACTCTACTAGATGCAAAGGGTCATCCCATGATCCACCAAAATCCAATATACATGCTCTCAAGAGATCTTCCAAAATACGATTCACCCTCTCCGTCTGATCGTCGGTATGAGGATGATATGCGGTACTGAGATGTAACTCTGACCCTAGAGCCTCTTGTAAGCTCTTCCAAAACCCACTAGTGAACAACGGGTCTCGGTCACTCACAATGCTTTTAGGTACTCCATGAAATCTCACTACCCACTTCATATACAATTCTGCCAACTTGGCTGCCGTTCTGGTCGATTTGACTGGTATAAATCTTGCACTTTTAGTCAATCGGTGCACAATCACCCAAATGCTATCATGTCCCGATTTAGTCCTTGGTTAACCATCGATGAAATCCATCGAGACTTGCTCCCATTTCCATTCGGGAATTTCTAATGGCTATAACAACCCACTAGGCTTCTTTTGCTCGGCTTTAACTAGCTGGCAATTCATGCATTTGGATATAAACTTCCCAATGTCTCTTTTCATCCCTTCCCAGTAGTAGGTCTGCTTCATGTCTCGATACATCTTTTAACCACCGGGATGTATAGTCAGTTTTGAGTGATGACATTCTCTAATCACTTCATCTCTCAATCCAAATACATTGGGTACGACTAGTCTTCCATCCTTTCTAAGCCTTCCATCTCGATCAAGCCCATACTTTTTCATCTCCTCATCGATACCTATCTCTAACTTGGAGATGATTTCCAATAGGTTAGGATCGTCCCTCTGACTAGAGCCGATCCGCTCAATCAAAGTGGGTCTGATCGTCAAACTTGCTAACATTTCTGGATTCAATTCGCACTTTGGTCTGAAATCAAACCCAGCGATGTACTCCAGTTGCTTCCATTCTAGAAACATAGCCCCTAAACTGGCATGTCTCCTACTCAATGCATCAGCCACCGCATTGCCCTTTCCCGGTGTATATGCGATGTCGAAATCGTTGGAAGCTAAGAACTCTAACCATCTCTGCTGACGGAGATTCAGATCTTTCTAAGAGAAGAGATACTTCAACGACTTATGATCTGTGAACAACTCAAATCTTTCTCCCAAGAGATAGTGTCTCCACATCTTCAACGCGGACACGATCGCTACCAATTCCAAATCATGGGTAGGGTATCTTTTCTCGTGCGGTTTCAATTGCCGACTTGCATAGGCTACAACCCTACCGCCTTGCATCAATACAGCACCCAGTCCGGTACCACAGGCATCCGTGTATACCGTCATCTCTTCATTCCCCTTAGGAATGACTAACACTGGTGCACATGTCAACTTGTCCTTTAGACTCTTGAATGCATTCTCGCACCTTTCATCCCAGACAAAAGCTTGATTCTTCTTGGTCAACTGGGTCAATGGTGCTGCTATCTTGGAGAAACCTTGGATAAACTTACGATAATATCCAGCTAACCCCAAGAAACTTCTTACATCTGTTGCATTCTTGGGCGTAGGCCAATCCTGTACCGTAGCCACCTTCGCCGGGTCCACGGCAATACCACTCTCTGATACAACATGGCCCAAGAACCTCACTTCCCTCCTCCAGAAGTGACACTTAGAAAACTTTGCTTTCAATTGGTGTTTTCTCAACACCTCCATCACTATTCTTAAATGTTCCTTGTGTTCTTCCTCTGTCCTCGAGTAGACCAAAATATCATCAACGAACACAAGGACAAACTTATTCAACTGATCTCTGAATACCCTTTTCATAAGATCCACAAAATATGCTAGGGCATTGGTCAACCCGAATGGCATGACCAACCACTCATAAAATCCAGACGGCGTCCGAAATGCCGTTTTAGCTATGCTCTCAGCTTCCACTCTAAGCTGATGAAAACCTGTCGCGAGATCCAACTGAGAAAATACTCTCGCGCCACTCAACTGATTGAACAAATCATCTATCCGCGGTAGAGGATACTTGTTCTTCCTCGTCACTTTATTCAACTCGCGGTAGTCTACACACAAACGAAGGGAACCATCCGCCTTGGTAGCAAACACAACTGGTCCTCCCCATTCAGAAACACTCCTTCTGATAAATCCCTTCTTCAAAAGATCGCTGACTTGCACCTCGAGCTCTCGCTGCTCCCTTGGTGTCATACGACGAAGTGGCATCACTATAGGTCTGGCATCTTTTACCAAATCAATACGGAACTCAATCTCTCGATGTGGTGGAAGCCCGGTCACTTCTTCGAAAACATCCAGATACTGGCCAACCACGGGCAAACCTGACAACTCACTATGCAGAATGTCGAGGGAGTTTAGAAAACTAGCCAATACCCCCTCACTGGGTAGACCACCAAACACTATCCTCCGCCCATCATCCGCTCTAGCTGTCACCAACAAGCCCTCACAGTCTACCACCACCCCGTATCTTCGGTGCCAATCTACTCCCAAAATAATGCCAAACCCAGTAAAGCCCAAAACAAAGCAATCACAAACAAACATGCATCCATGACTCGATAGGACCACATTACGACAAATCATGCTAAGGCTAGTCGAACCACCAATCGGGTTCGTCACTACTAAAGGTCTATCGACAATCTCGGGCTCCAATCCCAACCTATCTACCAGGTCACTAGATATGAAAGAACTGGAAGCTCCGGTATCAAACAAAACTCTAACAGGAACATCATAAACAGAAAGCATACCTTGAATGACGACATTCTTTCCCTTCTCCGCCGCAGTTGGGGCATTCGACGAAGAAGGAATAGCATTAAGAGCATATGCTTTCACCATTTGCTTTTCTTTACGGGGCTGTGGACACTTGTCCTTGTGATGTCCCATTTGGCCACAGTTGAAGCACTTCCTATCCGCTGGCTTGGCCCGACAATTACTAGCATAATGGCCCTTCTTACCATAGCTGAAGCACTCAACATCTTGCTTATTCTTTTTCTTCTAGCCATCCTTAGTCTGACTCTGCTTTCTCTTATTCTGGGAACCACCCTTGCCTCCACCACTTGCTTGTGGCTTTGGCTCATCTGCGGATGCAATCTCAGTCTTCGGCTTAGGGTAGAGACTTTCTGATCTTAATGCTTTCCCCACAATCGATTCAAACGTCTCATCGATGTGGTTAATAAGCCTTTCCCCCAAGTTCTGATCCAAACCAGTTATGAATTTCTCATTATTCTTCTCGGCAGTATCAATAAGAGGTAGCCCATATTTCGATAGAGTATCGAATTCAGCAATATACTCCGAGACGGCTCTGCCATTCTGCTTGAGCTCCAAGAATTTCTTAAACAGCACTGACTTCTGAGCAGCTGGAATGAACTTCTCGCTAAAGCGAGCCTTAAACTGCTCCCAAGTAATCTGATCTTCGGGAGTAGTTGCCTTTATAGCATTCCACCAATTCATTGCCCGCCCTTGCAGCTGACGGGACGCTGGCTTTCTCTTCATCGCATCCTCGATACCCAAATCCTCGAAGATACGTTCGCAACTATCCAACCAATCCTGAACATCCGTAGCCGACTCCGTTCCGTGGAACGGCTTCCCACCAAGGCTAGTATAATCCTTATTTAGCTTGGCGAAGTCGACCCTCGGCGCTTGCACTATTGGACCACCATCATTTCCACCATTGGGAGCTGCCCTCTGTACATCCCTAAGCATCTCTCTCATGAGGTCAGTAAACATCGCCCTCATGTCAGCAGCATTCCCATTATTGGCCCCTCTACCGGTACCTCTAACATATCGGCTCATCGTCAATCTGAAAAAGGAAACGATTAACGACCCCATAGTGGCGCTAGTGCAGCACGACTTCATTCTTATACTACTAATAGTATATATATATAGCTTATAAAAACCAAAATAATCACAAATATGCTCTCTCGTATACGTATATTATCTCTCCCTGATAACTTCCCTAGGATAACTACGCAACCTAGAGCTCTGATACCAAGTGTGACGGCCCACCCCGCACCAGCCTGCATTTCCTCCGAAGATGCGCTGTACACATGCCCAACTAGCACGGGACGGTCGTCAGAAGAAAGGAAAGAAGAGAATTGACTAACAAGAAACCTGTAGAATGTCTCACAGCGCATGGAGTAAAATATAATAATAGTAACATACTTGACATAAAACAGGTGAGACAGCGCATAAGCCGATAACTTAAACTAACATCAACATCAGAGCAGCGGAAATCCAAATACAGCTTATTACAACTTTCCAAATTTACTGTCTCTAAACAAAAGAAAGCTAAAGTAGAAGATGCACCACCAATGCCCAAGCAGTGATCTTCAACAACACAGGGAGAATACTATATATATTACGTGGAAGCCTCCTGCTCGTCTCCGGATCATCTACCCGTGCATCACCAGCTAACCTGTCTCTAGTCTGCTCGTGTGAGCACCCAGAGTAATAAGAGGAGACATAAAACTCTAGATCAGACATAAAGCCTGGTATGAGCGATAAGCATCTAAACATAACAATAACAGGTATACAAAACCATACCTGAACCTGGACCTGCAACCAAAGAGTTAGTACCACATACCGTACAATATTCTAAGGTGCCATAATAAATAGTGTAAGAATACGGGGGTGGGGTGTGCATGCCATAATGATAGCAAACAAATCAACCATAGCAACCATCCTCACATCTCTTACTCAGTGCGTAAAGCATACGATGTCCACCACTGTCAATCACTAGATCCATTGAAGTAGTGACGGAGTTCAACCTGTACAACTACTGCTACTACCAAGCTTACCACATGGAGTCATAACCAAATCTTTACAAATGACCCCACTTCATTGGTTTATAGCCCTTTAGTCGTACCTAGGCCATTGCAGTCCTGAATCCGTTCACATACTTCCCATACATAGTGATCCAAAGTCATAAACATCGACTGCCCCTTGGCACACGTCCCGCAGCAAAGCCCAACCATGAAGCCCACTCATTGGTTCCCAACTGGATCCTGAGTCAAAGCTCCTCATTTGGACTTCCTTTGCATCTCGGGTTTTGATTGAATTGGAGTTGGTCTTCTGAAGAGTCATCGCATAGTAGTAATAGCCCACGTACGGTTCGGTTAGGTGCTCCTCGTCTAGCTCGGTTCGGTTCGGTGTAACCTTCCTCCTCGGTTCGGTTCGGTGGTCCTAGTCTATGCCTGGATCAGTGCTCCATCTCTTCTCGGTTCGGTTCGGAAGTGTAGTGCCTATTCTCTGCTTGGCTCGGTGGTTGCTCCCTTCTAAGTTCCCAGATCCAATCCTGTCCTCCTCCATTTTCCCGATCCGATCCCACTCGCTTGCCTGCTCCGATCCGCTCCGCTCCCTAGTCTACTCCGATCTGATCCGCTCTCTAGCCTACTCCGATCCGATCCTGCTCCATAGTTCCGATCCGATCCTCCGTCCAACTCCAACTTCAAACAGTGGCCTTCCTTCGTGCCAAATTTCTTTCGTGCCAGGTTCCAGTTCGGGTCGGGTTCCTTGCCCAAGTCTCCTATCCGATCCGAAACCCTGCACAACTTTCTGCAACTTTTTCCAGCAAATAATTTACGCCATTCGACGGCGTTTTTGACAAATCTAACACTTTTAATCAATCATAAAACACCATAGAGTCATAGCAACATGTAATAGCAACCACAAACAACAAAACAACAACTCAAATGAATCAAATTGGATCAAAAGTGGCTAAAACCTCACATTTTCCCATAATCCCTCTTAATCATGTTTAAGCACATACTTAGTAAAACTTAATCAAATCGTCTAAATTTTTTAACAGAGGCATAAAATATTATTTTCAAATTTCTAAACATTTTTCCAGAATTTATTAGTGTATAAATTCGCTAATCTTCATTAATTACCCTTAATTACCGTAATTAGTGAAAAACTATGCAAATCACTCACTTTTGCCACAAAATAAAACACCAAATCTGAAATACTCTGTGTTTGGGTCGAATTCCTATGTATAGCAGCAGCTCCAACCTTTCTCTGTTGCTATTTGGCCTTGTTTTGATGTAGTTTAGGCTTAATCTTCACTAAAAATGTGTTTTGGAGTGGTTTTAGAGGATGGAAGCCATTACTAAGGTCTCAAGAAGGTTTGTGGCGGCTCAAAACTGAAATGGAAGTGATTTCCTAACCCTAATCAGCCCTCCTATGCCTCTAAACCCGAAATTCCCCTCTGGGCCTAGTTGCTAATCACCCGGTTAAGCCCAATTAAGCTGTTTTTAACCGTCTGAAACTTGTTTCAGCCATATCTCCCAAACGGTGAGTCCGTTTGGCTAATGTGACCACTCTACGGAATTGTAAACCATCATCCGGAGCCAATGGAAGTGGTTTCAAGTCAAAATTCCTTTTAAGTCAAAAGTTATGGCCAAAACAGTACCAACTAAGGGTAAAATGGTCATTTAAAAATTGGGAAAAATCATGAACATGGGAAATGACCCCAATAGTCGTCTCCCAAAGTTACATGACCACGCGACTTCGTATGTGAAAGAAATAAATATTCTACGATCCTATGATACGTAGAATGCGGGTCGTTACACCTGTTTAACACCTTGTGAGATATTTGTTGAGACGCTTATTGGTCAAAGCAGTCACACGTGAAATTTATGGTTAGCATCACGCTCAAGCATTGTGAACATCGTCAGAAGACACAAAGTGATTTGGTCGAAATCGCAATGCAGATATAAGATGGCCCGAAACTCTTATCAGATGACCTATTTTGGTCCCTCAAACATCAGTTACGGTGCTATGCAACTTACCTCTTGTAGCCCTCTGAATTAGCTTCAGGTACAAATATTGTTTGGCCTAAACGGTCTTACGGTTTGAAAGTTATGCCTATTTTCGTGAACGCATGTAGAAGTATAATCTGGCATTGAACGACAATCGCTTGGACAAAGTGACAAAGTTGTGCCAGTTCAATAACTTGGATTTTTGGCATTGATGAGACCCCAGATCGGGTCACCCCAGTCGGTCGGGTCATATGAATGGATCGGGTCGGGTCTCGACCCTGCATACATCAACAGATGCGAACTCAGGATATGAGTATACACCGGGTCGGGCCAAGATGCCGCTTGGGACTCTAGGACATCATGGCTTTGGATTTTGGCATACATCGGATCGGGTCGAGGAAAGAGGACCGGATCTGCTTGGAGCAGACTCTACACAGCATTGTGGACCTATTCTCTTAGCTATATCTACTCCTATTAACTCGGATCGAGTTAGATTTGGCATAGCACGGCCGGGAGAGGATTTCTCCATGTTTTCCACCTCATTTCAAGATTCTTGGGATGCTTGCCACATGGAACCCAGCCTAGAATTCGCAGAAGCCTCCATACGGCTATAAATACACCATTTGAAAGAATTTTGAAGGAGTTGAAGGCATTAAGTCCTCACGACTTCCACCATTGTTCCACGCAAGGCTGTTGCACAACATAAAATCCGAAGTCCACATTATAACACTAGGATTTCATGTATAATCTTATGATTTCTTACTTCTTTTCATTGTAAACACAAGGATTTCGTGTATAAATCTGAGTGAATTGTACTTGTAACTTCTTATGATTTAAGAAGATATAAAGTAGTCGTATGCTTGGTTTGAGCCAAAACACTATAAAAACCTCGTGTCTCTCCTGTTTTTTGTTGTTTTATGCATTTTGTGATCTGTGATTTGTGATTGTGAGGACTTCACAATGCATTTGGGTGTTAGTACCAAATTTTGGTCTAACATTTTAGCGCACCAAGTAGGGGTCGAACCTTCAACTTTCTGCTTAGAAAACAGATTGCTTAACATTTTGGCGCTCCAGGTAGGGGCCGAACCTTTGACTTTCTATTTAGGAAACATATTTCTTAACATTTTGGCCTGATGGTTAAAAGGAAGAAAGATGGAACCTTCTCTCGTGCTGAGGATGTTGGCACCGAGGGCACAAGGAATGAAGCAATCCAGGAGGCTTCCTCTCATGGAGGTCCATCAGTCTACTTGACTAGAGACAAAATGGATAGAGTTATTACTGAATTGAAAAGCCAGATGGCAAGGCAAGACAATCTCCTCCGAAAACAGCAAGAATTGATGAAAGGATTCTTTGCTCAGATGGATGGAAGGCCGGGTAGCGTTCAAATCATTCGAAATGGCACATAAGTAGCTCGAACGGCTAACCTCACTCCGGTCAGATCGAATCCTACCCGACCCATTAGCACCATGAACATAGCTTAAGAGGAAGCCACCTCCCATCGGGTTGGACTGGGTCCCACCCGACCCACGGGAACTGCAACTCTACCTGAACTCGGGGGCAATCGCCTCCCTTCTGGAAATGAGCTACATGCAAATCAAAACGTTTTGGACGAAAACGTTGGCAATACTGGGATCGCAACAAACTCAGGTCAGGCTCGACCCACCTCCGCTCTAATCCGCATGAACTTCACAACATCGAAATTCAATCAGCGACGGCGTGGAACAGCTCGAGCTAGAGTACCCGGACTGGGTCGGGTTGAGCCATTAGACCCGCGACCCGGGGTCAACCTCGACCAAAACGCTGAGAATCAACATGCACATACTCCTTCTCTTGGACTTGATGCTGGGGGCACCAGTTTCGGTCTTGAAAATTTGCAGTAGCTTTTTTATGGCAATCGGCTTGCAAGTCTGATTCAACGCCTCTCGAGGGGTCGCACTTCTCAGGATGACGTGGATGATGTCAATAACAGTCCATTCACATGGGAAATCAGGAATTCCAGTAACCCTTTGAATTTTAAGCTACTAGTTATGGAGCCATACAACAGCAGGATGGATCCTACCGTGCATTTGATGCGCTACAAGTGGCATATGGAAGTTCAATCGGTGTCGGAAAGTGTCTGGCTAAATGCTTCGCTCTCTTCTTTAATGATATAGTTGTTATGTGGATTCAACAGCTGGAATCTGAATCGATCAACAGCTGGAATATGTTGGTTGCTCGCTTCACTGAAAAGTTCCAGGTCTACATCTCTCGATCCAAGAATGTCATGTCACTCACTTCAATCATGTAAAGGTCCAGAGAAACTCTGCGCTCATTCCTGGAAAGATTCAACGCTGCAGTAGCATCAGCTGATTGACCCGAACCATCGATGGTACTGATAGCAGCAGTATCTAGCATCCTAGATGAGTCGGACTTCAAAAAATCTTTAGACCTAGACCCACCGCGAGATCTAGGCAAATTCTACCTTGAAGAAGACATATTTCTGCGGGAGGAAGATGCAACTTATAAGAAGGACATTCTCAATGTTAACATGCTTAAAGATGGAGAACCGTCTGATTCTAGAAAAGGCAACAATAAGTGCCAAGGAAAGGCCGCTGTCAAGAATGACCGCAATACTCATCCCCGGAGAGATCCCAAATATGAAAAGTACACTGAACTCAGTGCTTCACCGATCGATATACATAGATACGAACGGTACTATATCCAACCCAGAGCCTCCCAGGAGGGAGCCATCGCAGAGAGAACGTGATTATGCACTACATTTCATATTTCATGATACAGATGGTCATGACACAAATGATTGCAGGCATCTACAAGATTTGATTGAGGAACAGGTCAGACGCGGAGAACTTCCCGAGTATGTGAAACAACCTACAGCGCCTGCACCTGCATTGCCATCTCCTGCCTCTCGGAGAGGAAATAATCCGGGAGCGAATTCCCATGAGATCATCATCAACTGTCTGGATGAGATCATCCTGGATTTTCTGCATTTCTTAGGATTTAAGATATGTTTTCTGCTTTCTTTAGATTTTTCTGATTGGTTAAATCGGAGTACACACGTACGAGGTTAAGATTTAGCCCCAAAGTGTGCTTTGGATTCGATGACAAACCAATCAGGATTTGCTTTGATTTTGTATTTTGAATTGAATAAGAAAGGACTTTCCAAGCATGGATTATGTTTGGCGAATTTAAGTATCTTGTCAGGTTGTGGAAGGATTCTAATCTTAACTAAAGTATGACTTATACTTACCTCGGGACCCTAATTATGCCTAGGGACAGACTATCTTGTCAGGCTGTGGCAAGTATGGATCTATCTCGATTTGAGTATGGATTATACTCACTTTGTATTTTAAGTATGGATTATACTCAGGAACGGCGAATGGTCTTGTCAGGATCTGGCAAAGGAACATGATAAAACTCGAGTATGGCTTATGCTTACCTAGTATAGCTTATGCCCAGAAGGTTTGGTCCCTCGTTAGGACTTGGCAGGATGATTCGAACGTCTCCTGAATATGGTTTATGCTCAACTGGACGCCTAAGCATGGTTTATGCTTGGAATGGTTAAGCAGTACTGTTAGGTTTTAACACACCCGTTTGCCTTCTTTTCTCAGCAGGTATAGATTATACTCGCAGCTGGCGGGCCCGACGTGGCCCTGGTTTTCTAGGACCTCTGGCCTTAATACGATCTTGAGAGATCGTCAGTTTTCCAGCTTTAATATGATCCGGCGCGATCGTGGCATTTTGGACTTCTATGGACTATGGATTTCTTAGATTATCCAGAACACATCTTCCTTTCTCCAAAAAGATATGTTCTAAGGGGAAAAGTTGTTGATACACTTTTTGGTCAAAGCCGCCACACATGAAATTTATGGTTAGTAGCATGCTCAAGCATTGTGAACATCGTCAGAAGACATGAAGTGATTTGGTCAAAATCGCAACGTAGATGTAAGATGGCCTGAAAATCCTATCAGATGATCTCTTTTGGGCCTGAAAACATCATTTATAGTTCTTGCACTGTAACTCTTGTAGCCCTCTGAATTATCTTCAGGTACAATTTTCGTTTGGCCCAAACGACCATACGATTTGAAAGTTACACTTGTTTCCGTGAACACATACAGAAGTATAAACTACAAGGTAAACGAATGGAATGGACTAGGGGAGACTTTAACCACTTGAATGGTGGAAATGATAGAAAGTGGGGGGGGTGATCAGATCATTAACTGATAAGCCTATTACATATAAATTTCCATTTTTCAAGCTAATTTCTTGATTCGACCTCGGTTTGCTAAACCTCCACAAGCTTGAGAAGGGCAGTTATTTCTCTTTCTTACTAAGTGGCTAACACACTAGCTCAGACAGCCTAGGCGCGAGGAGATGATTAATGACTAGTGAGAACGCAGGAATTGAGCGGCAATCACTTGGACGAAGTGACAAAGTTGTGTCAGTTCAATAACTTGAATTTTTGGCATTGATAAGACCCCGGATCAGGTGACCCCTATCGGGTCGGATCGCATGAATGGATCCGGTCGGGTCTCGACATTGCGTATATCAGCAGATGGGAACTCAGGATTCGAGATTACATCGGGTCGGGTCAAGATGGCGGAACCCGACCCGCTTGGGACTCTAGGACATCATGGCTTTAGATTTTGGCATGCATCGGATCAGGTCGCGGAAAGAGGACCCGACCCGCCTGGAGCAAACTCTGCACAGCAATATGGACCTATTCTCATGGCTATATCTACTCCTATTAACTCGGATCAAGTTACACATGGAATAGCACGGTCTGGAGAGGATTTCTCCACATTTTCCACCTCATTTTGAGATTCTTAGGATGCTTTCCATGTGGCACTTAGCCCGAAATGCGTAGAAGCCTCCATACGACTATAAATACACCATTTGAAGGAATTTTGAAGGAGCCGAAGGCACTAACTCCTCACGTCTTCCACCTTGTTCCACGCAAGGCTGTTGTACAACATAAAAGCTGAAATCCACATTATAACACGAAGATTTCGTTTATAATCCTCTGATTTCTTACTTCTTTTCATTGTAAACACGAGAATTTCGTGTATAAATTATACTTGTAACTTCTCAAGATTTAAGAAGATACAAAGTGAACGTAGGCGCCGAACTACTAAAAAAACCTCGTATGTCTCCTATTATTTGTTGTTTTCTGCATTCTGTGATCTGTGATTGTGAGGACTTCACACTGCATTTGGGTGTTAGTACCAAATTTTGGTAAAACAATATTATTAAATTTGGCATTAACAATTTGAATTAATTCGATTCAATTGCCCACATTTGCTTTATATTTTGGTCTCAACTATAATAATCAAGGTCCATGAGAATGCTAATGTTCAGGTTGTGTCTATGTGTATTTCAACAAAACTTAAAAGTTACATTTTGTGGGTTATAAATATCTATTATACTGAAAAGTTTCGTACGTATGTAATTTCCCAATTTATCTCTTTAGAGAAAAATACCAATGGCGTGCCCCTTATGACATATTATTTGGGCATATATTCTCAACCAATACCCATGTTGAGATACGTATTTAAATCTAACTAAATCATCATTTTTTTTCTTATGTTGTCAATTATCATACTAATTGCATTTGGGTAACAATTTTTGCCCTTGCTCAAAATTTATGATCTATGAGGTATTATCGTATTTTCAGTCACTAATAAATCATTTATGGTTAGTAATTTAGTAGTCTATGAAATTGCAGGCAGCACTAAGTGCTACCTTTGCAAAAGCAGGCGGCGCAACGCGCTCCCTTTGCACTGGCAGGCAGCGCAACGCACTGCCTTTGCTTTTGTGAAAGCAGAGCACTCAACGCTGCCTGCAAGTGCAAAGGCAGTGCATTGCGCTGCCTTTACAATGGAAGGAAGCATTGAGCTCTGCCTTTGCAGTTGCAAAGGCAGCGCTGAACGCTCAACCTTTGCAAAAGCAAAGGCAGCACCTCGCCCACTGCCTTTGCAAGCGCAAAGGCAGCTGAGTGCATTTCCCCGTGCCTTTGCAATTACTAAGGTGGTTTGCCTTTGCAATAATGCTTGCCTCGATTCATTTTTGCATTCTTTCCATTGTCTGTGTTACTTTAGATTTGTTCATCATAGTTTACCAAAATCTTCTACTATGTACCAATGTTTATTGATGCGTACCCATATTTAGTGCTTGCTTATTTGTTGTACTAATTGGATTAAATAATTTATGTGCAGATATATAGAGACAATACATACACTGTTAGGTTTGGAGTTTCAGATGACATAGAGAAACTTATGGAGGAAGTAGAAGAGCTAAGGAGTAAAAATCAAAAAATGAATGTCACGATTAACAAACTACAAGGTGATTTAGGTTCCATGCAGGAATAGATGAGTTATGTGGAAAAGTTTTATGACGGCCCGCCCCGCACCAGCCGACATTTCCTCGAAATGCATTGTGTCAATACCCGACTAGCATGGGACGGTCGTCAAAAGAAAGGGATTTGGAACAATAAATCATCAAAGAACCTGTAGTATATCTCACAGCGTATGAAATAAAATATAATAATAACATAACTTGATATAAATCAAGCGAGACAGTGCATAAGCTGAAAACTAAACCATCATAACAGCGGAATCCAAAATACACCTTATGATCCAAACCATCATTATTACAACTTCAAAATACTGTCTTTAAAGCAAAAAAGGAAAGGCACACTACTAATGCCCAAAGCAGTGACTAGCAACAACAGAGGGAGAATATATGTAAATAGTATGTGGAAGCCTCATGCTCATCTCCGGACAGCTACTCGTGCATACCACCTAACTTGTCTCTAGTCTGCTTGTTTAGGAGCACCAGATAATAAGAAGAGTCATAAAACTCTGGGTCAGACAAAAATCTGGTATGAGCGATAGCAGCAAAACATAACAATAACATGTATAAATAATCACACCTGAACTTGGACCTGCAACCAAAGAGTTAGCACAACAGGATGTACAATACTCTAAGGTAACACTAACGTAAAGTGTAAAGTGGGAGTGTGCATGTCATGGTGATAGCAAACATCAAACATAGCAATCATCCTCACGTCTCTCACTCAGTGCGTAAAGCATACGATATCTACCGCTTTGATCATCAAATCCTTTGTTGTGATCACTTTGCCTTTGGGAGTCATAATGATCCCATTGCCCTGATCCACAATCACTAATCCTTTGCTATGTCCACTTTTCCCCTTTGCAGTCATGACGACCCCACTGCACTGGCTCATAGCCTTGCTACGATCACTTGCCCTTGGGAGTCTTAATGATCCCATTGCGCTGATCCATAGCCACTAATCCGTCTCTCAGTGGTAAACTAAAGCTATAGATATTGATAACCCCTTTGCATACATCCCGCAGCAAAGCCCAACTCTTGAAGTTAACTTGTTGGTTCCCATCTGGATCATGAGTAATAACTTCCTATTTGGACTTCCTTTGCATCTCGGGTTTTGGTCGAATTGGAGTTGGTCTTCCGAAGAGTCGTTGCATAGAAGTAAAAGTATACATCCGGTTCGGTTCGGCACTCCATACCCGGTTCGGTTCGGTGCTCATAACCCATGCCTTGGTTCGGTTCGAATATGCATAGTGCTCCAGTCATCATCGGTTCGGTTCGGGTCTCTCATTTGGTTAGGTTCGGGTCCCCTTTGTGCTTCCTTCTCATCTCCAGATTCCGATCCGGTTCTCCCTTCATCTCCAATCCGATCCGCTGCCCAATTCAATCCGGTTGGCCTTCTTTGTTTCCCTTGCCTTTCTGCACTGCTAAAGATGCTACCGCTCCGGTTCGGTTCAGTTATCTGATCCGATCCCCCTTAACCAATCCAATATGAATCTCTGCAGCATTTTCAGCAAGCTTGTTTCTTCCATTTTAGCCATATGACAGCGTTTTCAACCATTCTAACTTTACTAAATAATCACAAAACATCACAAACAACAGTAACAACATATGGGTTTAATTAAAAAGATCAAAACATCAAGCATATAGGTCATTTTAGATCAAACATACCCAAAAAACATGATTTTCCCCTTAATCCCCTTAAGCATGTTTAACCATACGATTAGCAAACTTAATCCAAATTAACCCAAATTTTTATCAGAGCCATAAAATAATATTTCAGAATTTTTACATATTTTTTCAAATTTTTGAGTCATAATCTCACTAATTATCACTAATCACCCCTAATTAGCCGTAATTAATGAATAAAAGTGCTAATCACTCACCTTAGACACAAATAAAATCTTAGATCTGAAACTCCACTGATTTGGGTCGAATTCCTATGAAACACAGTATCCTAACTCTAATTTGATGCCAATCCGCCTTGATTTGATGTAGATTTGCTTAATATTGGATTAGAAAATGATTAAAAGGTGATTTGGGAGTTGGAGGCCATTGCTAGGGTTAGAGAAATGAAAGTGGCCGCTATAAAACTGAAATGAGATGGTTTCCTAACTGATTTCAGCCTCCCCATGAACCTAATCCTGGAATGGGTTATGGGCCCATCCACTAATTACCCTATTAAGCCCGGTTAAGCTGATTTTCACCTTCCAAACCTTATTTCAGCCATATCTCCCAAACGGTAAGTCCGTTTGACAAATGTGACCAGTCTACGGAAAGGTAAACCATCATCCGAATCCAATGGAAGTGGTTTCAGGTCAAAACTCCTTACAATCAAAAGTTATAGGCGAAACAAGATTCGCTAGGGGTAAAACGGTCATTTAAAATTCAGCAAAAATCATGAACACGGGAAATGAACCCAATAGTCATCTCCCAAAGTTACAAGACCATATGACTTCGTATATGGAAGAAATAAATATTCTACGACCCTCTAATGCGTAGAATGCGGGTTGTTACAAGTTTACACGAGGGTTGAGGCAGGAGCAAGAATCGAAGATATGAAATACTTTATGAGTTATTCATGTTTTGGTCGTGGGTTTGATGTTCTTTTTGTATAAGGTACATTATATGATGTTTGAATTAGATGAAACGACCATGTTTGTGTTATGTAGCAACTTTATTTTATTGTTTATTGGACATGATTTGTTTTAAATACATTTGTAAAAAGTTCATGGTAATTTGACCATGATATTTATTCTTCATCAATGTTTTTATTGATATATATTGTTATGATTTTACATGTGTTCGGTTTTATTACATTTCATTATGATATGTGTGGTAAATGAAGATAAATATAATAGAACATATAGAATTTTGTCGTATGGTGGCGTAAGGAATGCGTAAGGAAAATCCAATTTTTGCTCTTTACCTGGAAGAAAGCTAGGCGTGGGGAATGCGTATGGAAGAAGGCGTAGGGAGGACTTATGGACGTAGGCATAGGGAATGCGTATGGGATAGGCGTAGGGAAGGCGTATGTAACTTGGTGTAGGGAACACGTATGAATGTAGGCATAGGGAACCCGTAGGGAATCTTTGCAACGTGCTATTTTTTCAGCGTAAGGAAATTTGAATCCCTATGCCAATTTTGCGTAGGGAATTCAGAATTCTTTTGTAGAAATGAGCATAATATAACAACTACAACTAACTTCGACTTGAAAATTTTCTACATAAAAAGTGGAAAGGAAATTAACCGCATAAATTGAGTTTGGCTTGCCAACCCCGACTATTTAATTATTAATGTAGAGATGCAATAAAATGCAGACTAGTGGAAGTTTATTGAAAAAAAAACACAATTGATGATACAATGGATCTACATTATTGTATTTTCCTTTTGATTTTCACATTTCATATAAAGACAAAAGGATCCTAAGGGCCAAACCCTTTATGTCATCAATTTTGACAAATTTTGTGTTCAAGCAGTCGCCTTCTTAAGTATTCTGAATTTTGTTACACAATATATTTTGAAACCACGACGACAATTCTATTACATATTATAATTTAAAACCACTCTGGAATATTGAACTGCGGCTTGGATATTGGATCTAAGAACATGACGACAAATGAAATGTCTGTTGATTTGGTGAATGATGGTGAAGGAAATGTGTTTGATGCCTCCAACCATGTTGTAGACGAGATTTCTTCTCCTAGCCATGTAGGCACAAAATCTACTCTATTGAATGCTGCAAATGAGCATGTTGTGGCTAACAATGAACTGTTAACAAAGAGAAATATAGTTGCTTCAGGAAGAAACACAAAAACTACCCCTAAGATGTCTGAACAAACTGCAAAAGTGTGTGAGTTACATATTGAAACTTCTGGTCTTGCATCTAAGAGTACTGTAGTAGCGGATATGCCTGTTATGGGTAAAAACCCATGTAATGAACCAAATAGAGTGGAAATCAATGCGCGCAAGTAGACATCTCTCTTTGAGAAGACAGCGTGTAACACGGGATCTTATAAGCCAGTATTTTTTGAGCATACGGTGTCTAAAGGAATTAGTACTCTTACTGCTGAGGTGATTCGTGTAGGGGATGATTTCTGGGGATATTGCTTAGTTGGATTTTTCCTATATAGCCCTCCCCCATATTTGGTTGTCAAAGAGCATTGTGGTAAATCATGGCAATTACATCGATGTCTACAAGTCTGTATGGATCGGTCGATGTTTATTATGAAATTTACCCTTCCAAAGGAACACCTTCGAGTACTCAGCTCTGAGCCTACTATTATTAGGAGGAAGCCCGTCATTATTACCTGTGGGGTCCCACTATTCATCGAACCATAGAACATGTCCTTTCCATCTCGGTATGGACCTACTTCTCATATATACCTTCTGTCTTGCAATCACTGGTAGGTCTGAATTGGTTATCTAGCTATACTAGGAAGCTTAGGTGTTTTGGTACTAACACAGCTGCCAAAGAGAAATTGTTTTACGCAAAAGCCTTAATTGAAACATCCCCGGATAAGCCTCTTCCGGAGATGATAAATGTTAGAATAGCTGATGACTATGTAGCTGAGGCGAGAATTTGTTATGGGTGTACGCCCAATATATGAACTAAGTTTCACTCTTTGGTCATTTACACGACTTCTGTACTTGGATACCCACAGCCTCTGCCCCATCTCATGTTCCCCCATTTGAGTGTGTCCCACTTCCATGACCTCCTATTGTGAAGTGGGTCCGGAAAGCTATCATCACTCTACTTGTTGTACAGGACCTTATTCCTAAGGAAATACTACCCCTTGTGATAATGAATGATTGGAAGATAATGTTATGATTGATATACAAAACCCAGCTCTGGCAATGACTACTCCATGTGAGAAAGATAATATAGAAGACAATGATTGTTCTTCTGTAGAGGATGATGGTGTCTGTTGGCAATTTGGTGACTACTTTTTGCTTCCTTACAATTCTGGAATGAGATATGATCCCTCAGAAAGAATGTATTATATCTATATTACTAATGTAGAAGATGATTATCGAAGACTGGTATATAAAGTTGTAGGAGAAGGTTTTAGTTCATTGAGCACGGTGAACTAGGTGAGATGAAGATGTCTCAGTTTTATGACTGTACATAGGATTGGAAATGCTAATTTCGTAGTTCAAACCCTTGTTATGTTACTAACCTTGCTATACTCTTCTAGAGTATGTCAACTTTATGGGATCTAGTGATACCACCAGTTGTTCCTCCAATGCGGAATAATTGTAAGTCATATTTAGTAAAAGTAGCGCCATGTTACTCTCTTGTTATGTAGTGAATAATGTTTTGGCACTTCAAACTAGGATTGGAGTTTCTATACCTATGTAGAACTTTTCTTCTTTTCCCCCTTCTAATAAAAGTGGTACGACCACTATAAAACCGACATTGCCTTGCCAAAAACCACCACGACAACTTTCCATCAAGTAACATGCTTATGAAACTGTAATTAAATTGGGAAGGGTGACTGCCGATACGGTTAGTTTGGTAGTTTATATCATACTGCCAAATATCACAAGTTCCTATAAATATTTAAGAATACTTAATAATTAAATTTAGCAAATTATCGAAATATAAGATAGATCTATAAGCAAGATACTTTTCTCCATGATCTTAACCACTTTCCCTACATCTTGGAGTCGGTCAAGCTTAAGAAAACATGGTCATGTTAGTAATTGGGGTAGATTAATACATATCCATACGCATGGATCGGTATTGATGCATAAAATAGCTCTATGGAATGTTTTCAATGCTTTATGTTGCGACGACTTGTTGTTAGCATCGTGTTTTCCATCTTGTTTGTGTTGCAAGAAGCTTGTTTTTGGGTCAAAGCGATGGATCCAAAGTGAAATGGGTTTTATGATTTTAGTTGCTCGACAAGATCGATAACAAGTGAAATGTGGTCGATCCTAGGTTGCTTGAAACAGGTTGTAAGCTCCATGGCTTGGAAGTGTAGAAAGCCTTGGCTAGTTTGTGTGAGTTTCTATGGATCGATACTGATCCATAAAGGCAGATCATTATCACCAATACTTAGATGAATTGGAGCTCGAGGAGTTCTAAGATGCTCTGGCTTCCACCTTATGAGTTTGACTATACTTGGTTTATATTCTTGTTTGTGTGGATTTGAAGTGATGTTAGGAAAAAAGTGGGATTGGTATTGGTCCATAATTATGGATTGATACTGATTCATAGTTTGCTTGAATGTTGTACTCTAATTCTTGTGCTTGGAGCAGTATGGTGCGTAGACTCCTTTAGGGGGTTGCTGGCAACCCGACTTTTGAATCTATGTGGCATTAGAGTCTAACAATTATGGTTTTTGATACTAGTTTGAATAATTTGGCCTATTTGAATATGGCATGGCTAAAAGATTGGATAACACATGATTGTTACATAATTGCTTCTATGTACATCCTTAATCTTATCTAGAGGAAATGCAAATAGAAAAGAACTCTTTGATTGTTGTACTTAGAGATCCATTTGATAGAAGAATGTTTTATCAAATGTTATTATTTGTTGAAATTTGATGGTGAAAATATAAGAACACTTAACACACTATCCACTCTTGGAAACGGCAACAAAATAGTTGTTAAATATGATGAACCTTTTATAAAGTGAAATAAATTGTTTTACATGTCGACGGTTTAAGTATGTGGATGAATTCAATAAACATAAAAGAAGAACCTAATCTATAATATAATTTTTTGATGTTCTAAAGGAATGAAAATAGCTTTTTCTTAACGAGTGCCAACCGACAGAGTTAACTATACATCAAGATTATTTGTTATTAAATGTATACACAGCAATACAATTTTTTTTAATGAATGCTGTCATTAGTTTTGTTTGTAGGATTGGTTGGAAGATAACCAGCATTCACAAAAACTTGTGTCTATATTCGATTTTTCATATGAAAAGGTTGACACGTGTCGAAGTGGATGCACGTTGTATTAAAAGGAAGAAACATAACAGCCATTTATAGTGAGGTTTGTGTTAACGATGACAACAATGATGATGGATGTTGGTGGGAATAACCAAGTAAACTGTAAGGACCCACTCGACGCTCGAATTTCGACAATAATACATAATTTTGTATTACTTGCCAAAACCCAAGTATCGAAAAATCGGATAGTTAAAAGAAGAAATAAGTGGGTGGGAAGTAGAAAGAAATAAATAGTAGACTAAAATAAGAAGAATAATACCAACAGCACAAAATAAGAGTAGAATAAAATCTCATAGCAGAATGAATAAAATATAATATATCAAAAACTCTTTGTACAAAGGGAAAGTGTATATATATAATTACAATATCAGAGTAAACTTTAGGTCAATACAACGCACACAACAGAAATAATTTAGTACTAAAAATACAACTTGTCCCTAGCACTTCTTTCGAAACTCCAAGCAAATCCTAATGTAACCTGGAAATGCACTCGGCCTGAGCAAGCCCAGTTTACGACAAGCAAAACACACAGATTGTCAATCAGGAAGACTTTCAGTGATAAAATTCATAACACAAGCAATTTTCGTAACTTTAGAAAATCCTTTAAAAAAATGAAACTTTCCTAAGACACAACCACACATAAACATGGCACGTGTTTTTACCTTACGATAACCATAATCACTTTTTATAGCAAAATTCAATGATATTGTAATAATGTCTATAAAACTACAAAAAAATAAGAATATAGTCGGAAAGCTTGCATCTCACTTTCCATCATTTCTCGGTTGATGATGCTTGAGGTCATGATTACCTTTTAGAATATCACATCATCATTTACTTTGAATGCCACATTGTCAGATTCATCAAATCACTAATTGATATCCATAAATATACACTGGGTGTTAAGCTAAAAGAAGTTTCCTTCTTTTCCACCAAACTTGATATATTTATAAAAATCAACGTACGTGATTCTTAGGAAATACCCTGTTCGACATTCTTCCATACAAGTCATCCAGGAATAGGATGAACCAAGGGCACTCTCCTACCGCATCCTATATAGGAATCACCCCAAGAATCAGTAGCGAGTAATCCTTGCAATCCATATATTTCAACCACGACATAATCAAAGTTTATCTCTGGTTGCAAGTCAAAAATTTTAAGTGTTTCTTTCATTTTATGAAGATCTACAATCATCAATTCCTTCATCTTTATAGGTTTCCCTACAAGTTAGTTTCGAACGTCAAGTCAGTTGAAAGTGGTTTTGGGTCCAGTTCTCATCCTAGTCTCTTCAAACTAACATGTCAAAGGTCAATAAGGGAATTCATTGAAAGTTGGGATTTTAACTATCAAATCAAAACAGTATGGTCAAGTACATCAGCAGCTCAGGCCCTTTTTAATCAAAAACATTCATTAAAATCATTTCATAGATCCAGAATATTATCTCAACAAATATCATTGTTTTCAATACTTTGAAGACAATATCCAACTCTTATATTTATAGAATAAGTTTATTCACCAAAACACCTCTTTTATTTCCTTTATCCTGCAATATCGCTATATTTTGCCGAAATCCTTTTTTATTTCCTTTTCCAAACCTGTGTGATTTCTCGTTTCGTTTCTTTAAAACTCTGCCATTTAATTATTACTTAAAAAAGTATATTACCTAATAGTTATTATTGTAAATATAAAGTAATAATTTAATTTTTAGTTAAAATAATAACTAACTTCATCATTTACTTAAGTAAAAGTGTAGTCTACTTTATTATTAACTAAAAAATAAATTAGTTACTCAAATTTTAAATCAGAACTATTAAACAATATCTAACTACATTAATGACTATCAATAATCTTTAACATCATTAATAAAAGGTAAATTACATTTAAATTGTCTTATCAAATTTAAACAACCATTTGTTAAACCATTTTCATTAGATTAATTGAAGACAAATTAATATAATAACCATTTTCAATTAAAATAGTTGACTTGGTCAACTTGAAACCATCAGTTAACTTGTTAAACGATTCCATTTACTTCTTCCTCTAGATTAATATATTTAATCTAATAATATCGCTTAATTGTTTTCTTGAAAACAATTACCCCAAATTATTAACTCGTAGGTTAAATTCTGACTTACATGCTTATAAAACTAAATAAAACATTAAAATTGCTATATATAGTATTTTATAACTACTTTTGTAAAAACCATGTATAGGTGTCGATTTATTTATAAAACTTCTATTTTATATAAAATATAATTTAAAAATAAATTTTATAACTTTAAATACGTTGATTCACTTAATGGCGAATTAACGCCTTAAAAAGGTGGAATTTAGGCAATCTGTAGCTGGTCCCTTAATCCCCATTGTTTGTTGATTAAAATCATAACAACATTGAATCTCAATTCAACGATCAACATCCAAACGGGTTTTAACATTACTAGGGTCAAACAGTTCATGTAAGAATAATATGAAATAACATAGAAAATATTTGAGGAATCCAGTTAGATCCCTCCAACTTGTTTTTTTCCTACATCACAGTTCATAATATCATTTAATAACAACATATGAGATAGAAATTTAATATAATACATTAAAACGGCGAAATATAAATAACCTCAACCAACAATAAGAATGTAAGGCATCCAAACATCCAATTTATACTAACAACGACAAACTATAATTATATGAACTTTAATCATAGCATAGAATCCAGAAAGATGAGTTAACTCACCATTTGATTCGATTCGACGATTCATGTAACGACCCAGTTTTTCAGCTGTTAATTTTAAAACATTTCAATTTATTTTAATTATTACATTGGTAATATAAAATGATTTTTATACGGAATTTATTTATTAAAAACGACATTTAAATGTATAGTTTACAAAATAATTTAAATCGAGCTCGTAATGCCGCGGAAGTTCATAATATTACTTTTGAACTTCAATTGAATATACAGAATCCAATATAAGTCAGATTTCTTTGAAACAAGAAGCGTTTGAGACTATTGAACTGTATTTTTCTAATGGAAGTGAAAAATCGATATTTCGTCTTATAGATTGTGAATTATGTCCAAATCAAATTTTCAAAAAGTCGATGTGGAATCGTTTATAAAATTTAATGATTTATTATATAAATAAATCGGTTTTAAATAATCAGAACGTTGTTTTAATCTGAAAGATCGAGTTATAAATCCAAGTATGTTTATTCTCTAGCTACATGGTATCCTATTCGAATGTATATGACAATAATAATTTATTATTATTAAATTTAATTGTTTTTGAATTTGTTTGTATTTTAATTGATTTATTTAAACCTTGAAAATAGCCTTTTGCAAACGAGCTCCGTTTTAGTTGAAATTAGTTTCAATGGATCCGAATGTCAAATTATTGTATGAAAATAAATTTCATGACGTTTTGATATCATATGTGACCGAGGTAACCATAAATGCCTAGAATTTAATTTAATGTTTATTCGATTTAATATGGAACTTAAAAATAACAAATTTCCAAATTACCTCCAATTTCAGTGAAACCAATTTATTAAATCCATAGTGATTAATTATTGTAAGATTTCTAGTTTGAAGTCGATTGGAGTCATTTCGATTATCATGTGCGATATAAACACGTATTGATTTACGTTGTGAAAGAGCGTTTACCAAAATGATCTTGGAATTTGACGAAACATGTTCCATCATGTCCGGAATATTTAATTATTGTAAGATTTCAAGTTTCGAGTCATTCAGAGTTGTTACGTTAACATGGGAAAAACTAACGTGAATCAGTTGAAGATTTTAATATTCAAAATTTCGTTATTTTTTCAAATGGAATCGAAACTCGATGAAACAAGTTTCTCGAGTTTGGAATGTCAAATTATAGATGTATGTCTATTTTCATCACAATTGGAGTTTGTATGTGGTCATACAGGATTAAAACGTCGGACGCAAATAGCGATAGGCAAAAAATTATAAAATTAATAAAATATCCAAATAAAGTACTAATTCTTTACCCCTATAAAACCAATATCGCATATATCCCTAATCCAAAATAACTTCTGCCCATTCTTACTGCTCGAGTTCGTTCTTTTCCCTTGAAAAAAATTCATGTGCTTCAAATTTTGAAAATCAAAATAAAAAATGAAAACATTTGAATGTTGATCCATTAAAACAGCAAATTCAGCCCCAAATATTTCCTCATGTTCCTTACTTTCAAAGTCGTCCTCCTCTTCGTTAATTTCATCAAATCAAGTTCGAATTTTTCACAAAACGTTCGTATAAAATCCAAACCAAAAATGTTGACATGTAAATTCTGTTTATTAGAGGAATGTAAGGCCAAGTTACAGGTGATGGTGGCATCGTTTACAATGACCAGAGGGGGTTGTTTTCTGGCTCGAAGTTGCGTCAGTTGATGGCGGTTTCTGGGGAACTCAGATGCTTGTGGGACGAACTGCTTCAGGTGTAGGCAGGTGAAAGGGCGGCGCGCCCAATGGTGGTAGTGAGGTGGTTACTAATGGACGAGAGGAGGAGTAGTGGTTAAATAACCAGAATTTTGGTCTGTTTTGGGTTTATTGCTTCGCTACTGAGCTTTGGGTCATCGGAGGTGGCCAACATGGTGGCGTATGGGAGCAGTGTCGATGGACGACGTCGCGAAGGCGACTGGCGGTGTGTTTGAGGGGATACGTTGATAAAGAGGTCACTAACCTCTTGTTATAGTGAAGAAAAAGGTTTCGATGCGATGTAGAGAGGAGCAATGCGAGCTTTACATCGTGGTGACTGGCGTAAGGCTGAGGCGATGTGGGTAACAATGATGGAGTCAACTCGGCAGTTAGTGGATGGACGTTGGGTGAACAGCGTGGGAAAGTTTGGAGAAGCAATACTGTTTGATGCCTGGAAATTTGAGAAGAAGATAAAACGTGGATATATTATCGTAGTGGTGAAGTATGGGGGAAGTAGAGGCCTGGCAATGATTTGGGTTATAGCATTGGGATTCTAAACGTGATTAGTCAGATGTTAACCAACATTAATTATGGTAATTAATAATTAATTAGAATTAAGAGTTAGGTTATTAATTAATTAATCTGAAATTGGTTATAATTTGTAAATATTATATATTGTTCATTCGTGAACAGAACAGAATTGAACATGACCGGATCCATCGGAATCATAGCGACGAAATCTGGATTGTGGAACTAATGTCGCTGAGAACTAAGCTATTGGAATTTCAGGGTTTCATTTTAAATGAAACAAACAACAGAATATTCAACTACGAACCAATATGAGTAAACTCACTAACTCTGACTCGTTTATATTTTTATGTAAACGATTTTTAAATTTATATATAGTAATTTTATACTATGTGATGGTTCTTCTGATGAATGGTTGATAAATTGGTTGAAATTGCCAGATATAATTATACATATAAATCATTGATTGAATATTGATTCTATTTTCTATGTTATCTCATATTAAAGTGAAATTAATGTTATTTACGTTGATTAACATCTATGGATACATGGAAAACAGGTTGGAGGAATCTAATTGGATTCCTCAAACATTAATGTTACCATTTTTCATTGATGGTGATATATGAAGTTTTATATAATCTATGATTGATTATGTTGTTTTACATTGGCCTTAGAATTTTGGTATTTAAATACAGTAAAATATTTTCAAATATAGAAAAAGATTTCGAAATTTAAAAAGGAAATTTATTTCTAAAATAGAAATTTAATTTTGAATGGGATTGAAAATAGAAACTTGTTTCAAATAAATAAAACAAGAAGCTGATTATAAACGACGTTTATAAATTTGGTAAAATATCTATTTTGGAATAATTGAAATGTAAATTTAGGGTGAATTTATTTAGGAGAAGTGGGAATGGGTTTTTGAAGCCAATATTTGTAATTGGGTTTCGAACTTAGCGATTATAAAGAAAATCTGAAGTCAAATGGGAATTTAAATAAGAAAAAGGAAATTGTTTTCGAAAGAAACAACGGGTTTATTTCGAAGTCCGAAATATAAAATAAATTGAGATAAATCTAAGGGTTTTATAATTAGAATTTGACCATATCGAATTTTAGTGGTTTATTTTTAGGAAGGATATTTAAACTCTATAATTTAAGTGAAATATGTTAAGAAGTTAGTATTTCAATATTTATAGCTATAAAAAATACAACTCAATATTTTGAAATAATTTGATATTATTTTAAGTTAGAATTATTAAATGAGAAGGAAATGGTAGAAATCAAATAAAATTAATTTCAGAAGTTATGCCTGTAAATATGTTTTTAAAAAGGAAAAATGGAATTGTTTTATATAAACAGGAAGTTGTTAGTAGCAGACTTATAAACAGAATTTATAAATTTGATGTGGGTTTGTAAAATGACTAGATTTGAATCTGTATTGATATCTATAAACAAATAAATCAAGTTGATTTGATAACGAGACTCGATTCCTATTAAGTCACGATATTCATATTTGGAAATGAATAACGATTGGAAAGCAAATGTTTCACGAATGGAAATAATTAAAAAGTAGAATTTGAGATGACCTGAAATAGTAGATTTATTCCAAAATTTGGAATATTAATCGAACATAGAATATTTGAAGGAGAGTTACTTATTGAAATTCAATTCTATCAAATTCAAAAAAGTACTTTTTACTTCCCGTTTAAATCAAGATTTATTTATTTATTCAAATTATGAATTAGAGTTATACTTTAAATTAAATTATTCTGGAAATATGGATTATAACGCTATCGTTATAATCAGTGTTTTCTGTAAAAGAAGTGGATTCTTGAACGGAGTCCAATATTTTCTTAAGAAATGTTTGTTAAGATTTAAGATGCGAGCTTTGACTATTTCGAAGTTAAGAATATTGCTCAGTTAAGGTCTGAAAGTTAATTATACTCCAACTTGATTGACTTTATGATTAACTGAGGAATAGTTAAGGTTCAGTAGCAAGGATTGGTAAACGAAAGATTAATGGATTGAGTTCTAATAACGATGGTTCATATAACGTCTGTCCAATCCAATAAAATAAGGGATTTTGGAGACTTTTTTCCATATAAAATCATAGATATTTTCTAAGTATAGAAACTGAAATGATTTGATTAATGAGAAGTTTAGAAATGGGAGTTGGAAATGTTTTCCAGTATTAATAATGTATATTTTCTAATATAGAAAATAAGAAATGTGAAGAGATGGAAATATTTTCCAGTGTTAGTAACGTATATTTTCTGAAATATGGAAAAAAGTATAATATTTGGAAATGCCTTACAAGATATAGTGAGGGAATAAAACAGGTTTTGAGAAATATCTGGAAAGATATGGGAAGTTGGGAAATTAATAATTTAATAAGAAATTGATTTAAAGGGCCCAGTGTGGCTGGATGGTTGATTGGTAGAATTTCCAATTGGAAACAGGATTATTGGGTGAGTGGATGTTCTTTTGATAGTTAAATAGCCGACTATCGAAGTTTTGATTTATTTTAACCTTCGATGTCAATATGAAGAGACCGAGATCAGATTTATTATCTGAAAACCACTCTGTATAGGCATAAACATTGCGAATCAAATTATGTAGAAGATAATTGAAGATGGAGTAAAGTGCAAGGGTTGTTCTGTTAATCCTAGGTAGAAATTGCCGAAGATGGATTGATGGGATGGTGTCTTCGGTTTGTCCAGTCCTAGGACAACGTATATGGATGAATGCCTGACAGAGTATTTCTAGATGGTCATGTACATTGATGTCTTCAAATATACCAAGTTTGGTGGAAGAGAAGGAAACTTCTCTTAGCATAACACCCAGAGTGTATTTTTGGACATCAGTTAGTGATTTGACGGATCTGACAATGTGGCATTCAAAATAAATTGTGGCAAGATGTTCTAAAAAGATAATCGTGACCTCAAGCCTCATTACCCGAGAAATAACAAAAATCGGGCATGCATCATGGCCAAGTGAGTCATTCCCATTAGGGGTATTATCACCTGATATAGAGAAATTTCATTTGCTTCTTATTTTATTCGCTGCTTTATGCTTTCGGCAACGGTTGCTGATCACAACCGTTGGTGATAATATGCTCAGTACACTCAAGTTAAATGAGTGATCATTCATGTGTGGCCGGGTTGCAAGATGTTCTTGTTGAACCCAGTGTATACCCCTCTACAGATACACTATCATAAGGTGGTCCCGTACCTTGTTATAGTTGGAAATCCATTCTCTAATAACCGCCTTACGGTTTTTGATTTTATACAATATATGTGGAGCGTGAGATGCACGCGTTATGCTAGATTGCTATTTATTTGATTAGATAGCATTATAATATCACCATATTTTGATATCAAAATATTTCGGGTAATCGTAAGGTAAAAACCATCCACGTTTATGTGTGGATCGGTCTTACGATTATCATTTCTTATGAAAGGATTTTTAAAAGTTAAATCAAATGGTTGGCCCCAGAGTTTATTTTGTTTTGTTTTACCCTAAACTCTTGGGTGTCCAAATTTGTACGAGTAGTCAAGTAGTTGGGAATTTTTAGATCCACTTGGAGGATCTTGAAGCAGGAGGCTTCACCAGTTAGCTATATACTATCATATTTTCCGCTGTATACTATGTTTATAACTAGAAGCAGGTGTTTATAACTGTTCCAGAAATATTTATTGTGCTCTGATGGTGGTATGTATATACTGTTAGTGAATTGTATTTCAAAAGTTATGTTATATAATATATTTTATTTATTCTGTTGTGAGATTTATGTTCTTCATTTTCTTCTATTCTATATTTTCTTTCTTTTTATATCTCATCCTATAACTTCTTTCTATTAATGATCTGGTAAATTTCTGGTGTTTGGTTAGTCGATATGGTATATCTATCGATGATCTGGATTAGGAATTGGTTGGTTCGTTACAATCTAGGTTGATTTATATGGTTTCAAACTAGAGTTTGAAATTATATAAAAAAACTAGCTAGTGCCAAATCCTCACGAACTTGCTCGGCGGTGTAGGCTTCGTCCATACGATCCTAACGGATCTTGTTTCACGCAATTCTAATAATGTATGAATAATATACAGTGTTACAAGGTTATTCATCAATTTATTTAACAAAATATATTTTTAACTATTAATTACTTCATTAGAATTTTTAATCACCAGACTAAACCTTAAGCCCACGATTAGGCTCGTTAAACTCGGTTACTCCATTCTCGAACCCTGCGATTCTAGTCGAACAGACTTCGTCACCTCTAAGCAGCCAACACGCCGCCCCCTTCAACTAGAGTCGACCTCTGGTCCACCTCACGCACCGCCTAACCGAGGTGCATCAACGCCAATCGGTCCCCCACCCGTCTGCTTGAAAACACACCATGAACGGAAATCATTTCAAATGATTTTCTGACCACCATTGACCACCATAGGTCACCAGACCACCGCCGCCTCCCTCCCAGTATCTTCGACCTTCAGCCGCTAGGACCTGAAACGGTCACTACCGTCTTGAAAACACTTAAAAGCAAAAGCATCCCACCTGGGTTTGAACCCTGATTCCAACCACCAACGACCATCGCATCGCACACCACCACCACTAGCTTGAAGCCCTCTCCTTCCTCTCCAACTTTCGTGTTGGAAGATTTGTCTAATTCATCGCCAATTTCACGATTTAATTTGATTGAACGTATATGAAAGGGGAAGGCCGTTGAGGCATTATCCACAAGAAAATTGTTGACCTAGGTTTAGGGTATATTAATAAGGTAGATATATAAATAAATAATTTATTCTGAACTTAGGCATGAAGTAACACGCTTAAACGACCACATACAAGCACTAATCGCGATGAAAATTGAATCCTTCAATAATTTAATATTTCGAACACAATGGAACAGGTTTCGTCAAATTCGGAGATCGTTTGTAAAACTTCCTTTTATTTCACAATGTAAATCGATACGTGTTTATTCTGTGCATGATCACAAAATTAACCTGATTGACTTGAAACTGGAAATCTTACAGTAATTAATCACTATGGATTTAATAAAATTAGTTTCGTTGAAATCCGAGTTTATTTGAAAATTAACTATTCTTAAGTTACATATTAAATCGATAAAATATACATTGATTTTACAACAACAAATTCATTGATAATAAATTATTATTATCGTATATATTTAAACAGAATTAATATAGCTCCAAAATCTTAGCTTGATTTTAAATTTCAGGTTATATAGATATTCAGTTTATTAAAAATCCTTTTGTTGTATTAAATAAATCGTTATGGTTTATAAACGATTCCATAACGACTTTCTGAGAATTTGATTTGGACATAACTCAAAATCTACAAGATGAAATCTCTGTTTTTCTCTTTTATTAGAAAATTATAATCCAATAGATCTGGACGATTCTTGTTTTAAAGAATTCTGACTTATATTGGATTTTATATATTCAATTAAAGTTCAAGACGTAAAACTACGAACTACCGCGATGTTGCAGGCTCGTTTTTAATTAAATATAAATTATACGTTCAAACTTCATTTATTAAATGAATTTTTTATTATAATTCAAATCTAAACAGACTTAAATCCTTCAAAATTGTCCAATTCGTACTATATCTCAAATTCGGTTTATTTTGACTATTCTAGAATTAAAATTATTATTTTATTATTCAAATTGAATTAATACTTAAAATCATTGAATTCGAGTTATTTAAATTCCAAATCAACATTTAAAACTAATTTAAAATGTTCAACTTAACGGTTAAAAAGGCAAGTGGTTACGAAACTTATACGACTAAACTAGAACTATGAAAAAAGATGTTTACCAAATATTGATGGTTCGATAATAAATTGAATATAGGACTAAGATGTGTACACAAATATTACCCTCTTATCGAAGCTAGTCACAAGAAAAGATAAGTGTAATTTATTTGTGTTGACAACACAAACAACGAAAGCTTACTAGAACTCTTATCCTACTACTAGCAATAGCATATTTGATTCATGGGTTAGAGCATCTTCAATGGTTGGAGAACTCAGCTTCAGAATCGTAATTAGGGTCCATATTGCTCCCCAACAGATGTTCTTTCCCTGAATATTCGGGGAAAAATTACGGGGTCAATCCTGGATTAGGAATTGGCCCCGAGCGCCGATTTTACCAACGCGCTATGTAGCACGATGATTTTTTCAAAGCGCTTCAAAAAAATTGGCGCGCTGCGTAGCGTGTTGGTAAAATCGGTGCTTTACAGCTCCTCCTAATTTCCATCTGCCTCCAAGGCTCCAGCGGCAATAAACAGTCGTACTTGCACTACATAACAACAAAACGGTCATATTTTTTCCCAACGGCTATATTTTCAATTATAAATTGCTTCCTTTCATACATTCTACATCACAACATAAATTCAATTCCTTCCTTTCTCTTCAATCCGAAAAAATTTAAACTCTATAATGTCTTCACCATTTGGAGATTTTTCACATCCGATAATGGACGAAACCCAATTTTCTCAAGACAACATGAAATACAGTCAGGGTACTCTAATGAGCAAACAATCAACTATTCCATGGAAAAACGAGGAGGACATCGATATATGTAGAATCTGCTGTCATTTCTCACAAGATTCGGCTACAAGGAACGACCAATCGACCACTGCGTTTTGGAAAAAATTATGACCGTCTTCGCTGAGAAGCATCCAGAAGGCTTACAGACATTGCCGGCGGTCGGTTCGGCAAAATAAGTCATGAAACAATGTTTTATAAATCATAAGTTTATAAAAATAAAGATAGCAAATCCAAGCGGCATAGGAGGAGAGGATAATCTAGTATATTTTCTTACAACGTACGTTAGTGGTTGACTATATATTATTTATGAATCATATTCTCCATTTTTATTAGAAATAAATGGCAAACAAGAAGTTCAAGAAGTTTTTTGCATTGTTATGATCTGCTTACTAGTCAACCAAAGTAGAACTCTGAACTTGCTAAGAGCCTACGCGATGTTCAAACTGCTAACAAGGGAAAGAACAAAGCTTCTAAATCTGGGTATTCTTCCTGTCCTAGTGAATCAACAACCAAAATTTCTACGTGTTAAGGTGAAAACCTACTTGATGAGTTCAATACCACGATTAACGAAGATTTTAGACCTTAGGGAGCCAAAGCTGTGAAAAGAAAGGGAAAAACTGATGTTGTCATTGAAGGAAAAGTGAACGCATGCCACGAAGAACACGGTCGTAGACATTTAGAAAGACGTGAAGATGCAAAGAAAAAAGAGAGTTTATGAGCAGGTTTGTTGATCTGGAAGAGAAGAGGCTATAACATCTAGCGAACGAGTTAGCATATAAGTAACAACAAGATGAGAATGTTATCATGGCCAAAGATTTGATTGGAACGGATGACATGGAGAAGGAATATTGGATGGGAATGAAACAGCGTATTCTGATGTCAAGGTTTCCTTAGTTATAAGTAGATTGTTCATCACTATCTTTATTACTAGTTGCTTGTATTATGCTGATGTAGTAACGTTATATTTCCTACTGTAGTAACTGTTTTCTTATCAACGTAATGTATGCTTTATTTATATTGCTATTGTTTCCACAAGATGATAGTTTTTTATGTCGTACTAAAGTATAAAATTAAAATAAATCCATATTTTTCATAGGATCATTAAATAAGACACAAGTTCAACCATGAAAATAAAATAGACCAAAACCATTAACTTATTCAGCCCCATATCGGATTAGCCAACTGTAACGAAGTATATAGGCTTTGTAGTCAACAAAATCAGTACAGTACCCTATAAGGTAACGAGAATCAAAAGTTGATTTAGTCAGTTTAAATATGTCTTTGTCTTCAGTTGTTTCTATATTCTTTTGGTATCGTTCACAAGCTTATGCAAAACACCGATGAGTCATATGGATTTCAACAGAAGATCGTGTAGTAGTGCAGGTACGATGGTTGTTATGTAATCTTGTTATCATTGACCAGAATTCTTCATGCCCACCTTTTTGCAATAGTAACAAATCTCTTCGATCAACTTCAATATAGGATTTCATGAGTATAAGTAAATCCTGAGGAGAGAATTCAATTGTAGTAGTACTAGAGGTTGTAGTACTGGAGTTTGCAGTACTTCGATTGCGACGATTAAGATTACCCATTTGCCTCGTGTGTATGTATATATATATATATATATATATATATATATATATATATATATATATATATTGGATCGTGAACGTGGTTTTGGATTCTGAACTTCAACAACTCGTTGTGCACCACAAATAATTTCATTTTGGACTGGTTCTTCCACCTCTTCTACTTGTGTATCTAGAACGAATCCACCCTCTTTCTCATACTTCCTGTTCTGTTCATAATCATCAAACATTTTACCTATGGTTTCGTTACTGATTTCCCAATCGTCCATTTAAGCTAAATGGGAAAAGAATGTATTGTATTTACAAAGAAATACTTAGACACCTTGAAGCAGAAAGAGTAATGGTTTCTCACCATAATGTCATGGTTGATCAAGAACACACAAATTATAGTTTATGGTTGGAGGATTATGTATAAACTATTTAAATGACTAGAGGTGATTGTTGAGGTCGTCGTATATCACATGGGTAAAGCTAAAAGTTTTGTTGACTGGAATTGACTGAAGATGTGTACATCTGTCATAGCTGTACCACAACTTGTCGCTTGTGATAAAGCTCTTTCTTTAAAAGGTGCGAAATTATGGTATGTTTAATTAGTTGGATGTATGGTATTGGTATCCGTAATATAATATAATTTAAAATGTATATTTATAATATAATTTGAAACGAGCTCGTAACATCGTGGTAGTTCGTTATTTTATGTTTTAAAGTTCAATTAAATATACATGATCCAATATAAGTCGGAATTCTTTGAAAAAAGAATCTTCCAGATCGACTGGATTATAGTTTTTTAACAAAAGAGGGAAAAAAACCATCTTACGTAATATGAGTTATGTCCAAATATAATTTTTAGAAAGTCGCTATGGAATCGTTTATAAACCTTAACGATTAATTAAATAAATTGAAATGGTTTTTAACATTAATTGATCATTGTATTAATTTGAACTGTAGAATAAAAACATATGACATGACTACACTCTTTCATCAGTAGTTAAGTTTCCTTCACTCTGCCATGGAACATCTGATGTTACTACACTCTGCAAAATTTGGGCAATGTGCTATAGCTTGTCCAACGAATAGAAACAACATGACTTGACCAGTCTTACTGAATAAAAAATGACTTCAAGTAGAGTACGACATGTTTACAGCTTTAATAAAGTAGAGCACGAAATAAGTGGACTTGGCAACTTTTAAGAGCACCCAGCCTCTATTCCTATCTTCATTATTTGTGAATTCTTAGGTTTGTCAAATTACTCATTTTATCTAGTTGCCACTTTTCAAATTGTTCAAAATGTCTAGTTAGGAATTGGATGATGAAACCATGGTTCAAATGTACAATGAATATGTAACGACCCACAATTTTTGATCGTTCAAACCGACAATAAACCACACATGTCGATCCAAACAAATCGCAAATGCGAGTAGTTATTGGGGAAAAAAAGAAAAAGAAAGAAAGAAGAGAAAACCAATCATAGAATCTCACAGCAGAAGGACAACATATAATAAACAAATAGCAGTTTAAAAGAAGTTAAAATGTATACATTGATTATAACATTTAATGATTATCAGAGTTACATATACATACAGATGTACATACTAAGCAGCAGAAATAAATGCAGCGGAAATACATACTTATAATTGATATATATATATACCAAATCCTCGTCTTCTTCCTCCAAGCTATTAAAATCTTCGCTAACTGCAAACATCTGCTGACCTGAGCATATTGCATAAAAAGGAAACACAACAAACACTCAGATCAGCACTAAATCATTCTCATATTAGTCAAATTAAAATATGAAATAACATCAGTGTTATGGGTGCAGTAACTCAAGAGATGTTACGGGATTTTTCCATCTCCCGAGGATCCGTTAAACTAATACATACATAGTATAATACGCTATTATGATTGTGTCTATCCAGTAAAGTAAATATCATAAAAATAGTGCAAGCAGGATTACCATATTACCCTTACACCGTTTACAGGCATCAACAGTCTATACAGTACCATAAATTCACCGTATTGGTATTATCATAGGGCACTCCATAGAAGGAAATGTTTAATCAAAATCGTATGGGGCTCGATATGGATAAATATGACAAGACACTCGAGGCAATGCCCAGGGTAGGATTCTACCAATTGCACTCCCGGATCGATGGTAACGCATAGCAGCCACTACCGCCCACCTCGGATCACACTCCCAATTCAAATGGGCCTTAATCATCATCATCATAGTCATAGAAATAGTATCGAAGAAGTGTGTCCGATCAAAGGTGCTACCTTACTTAGTCACGGTATAGCTCCTGTTTTAGTCATTTCAATTATGACCCAAAGCTCAAGGCTATATTCGTTATCGTTCATCTTCTTCAATCCAACAATTGCCTCCAAGTCATCACATTTCATTCTGAATACGTCATAACATTCACAGTTGTTAAAGTGGTATCGACACTGACAGAGAGTATGCCACTTGTCGACTCCAGCCTCTTTAACAACCAACATTTACATTTTCCACATCGGTTGGTTCTTTTACTTTTCACAAAGGTTCGTTTCATATCAATATATCGTATTTTGTTTTGAACCAAGTTTTATACTCAAAGAATATAATTTCATATCAACATGTCATAATCATTCCCTACCGATTATATTCTAAACTAGAATATATCTCCATATCCATTCATTAAAATCATATAATATTTCAAACAATCGATTTATATATTCAAGTAGAATATATTTCATATCAAAGCTTTTAGTTATTCCAAAACGATTTAAGTTCGAAATCCATTTATATTCCAATAGAATATATGTTCCATAACAACTCATTTCAATCCCACAGGAGATAAATTTATATTCTAGTAGAATAAAAATTCATATTCCATATTAAATTGGTATAGAAATAACTTCATATTTAAAAAGGACATAACTTATCTCAACTCCGTTTGAACCACGGTTTAAACCCAAACACTTTCCATTCGGAAGAAATTTACGATCATTTAATATAACTTGAAAAATTAGATGCTTATAAAAAAATTATATAAAATACTTATATATATAGGATATAATAGCCAGAATAAAAATAAGATAATTTAAAACAATATGTATATACATAATTTAAAAGTTTTCTAATTAGTTTAAGTAATAAAATATAAGGAAAATTTAGTTATCACAAAAAAGTTTTAGGTAAAATAATAAATAAAATTTTAGAAAGAAATATTTATTGGAAATCAAACAGTGTATATATATAATAATAAAATCCTTTATCCATAATCGTTCCTTTCTTCCGAACTTCAAACACTTGGATCTATACTCCAGTCTCAATGGAGTTAACATAGTTCAATATCTTGATGCAAACACCATTCCAAACGCATCTTTCAATTTAGCGGATTCAAATCATAATCGTATTAAATTTTAAGCAACTCCAAATGTCCTCGATTATCTTTATTCCAAAATGAAATTCAATAAGAATTTATTAAATTCGAATCCACCCAATTATTGGAATAAATATCAAATCGTATTAAAAAAAACTTCCAATTTAGATTTGGGAAAATTTCCTTAACCATTTCAAATAACATCCAGGATTCAGATCTTAAAGGAAAAATAAAATTTTATCGAAAATCGACACATTTCCTTTAAATGGAATTTCCAATAAATAGAATTTCGAATATTTAAAAATCATTATCCAACCGATGTCTATATATAATTTGCTACCCTATGGCCAAGTGGTTTTAAATTTAATTTCTCGATATTCAGGGATGGATCTACCATTTCAATCCAAATCAAGGTCACAGAGATTTATCATTTCACTCTGTGTTATTAATTTATTTAAATCAATTAATCCCGGGTTTATTTGGTGCCCGCAAAATCAAGGGTAAATGGGATTAATCGTCAGTAATGAGCACACAACATCCATATACTGAAATAAATAACATTTCAAGCAATATTCATTCAGTAATCACATCTACTAAGACATCCATCACAACCACATTATTTCATGGTAAATATCAGTCATGTCAATGGTTAACAAGTGTCGGAAATTTTCTAACTAGAAATCTAATTGAATTTAAATAACTAATTATCGATTTCACTACTTGTTACACACTTGCATGTCAAATTTAAGCAATCATTCACCAATCAAACATAACCACACAACCAACTTATTTCACAATTTAATTTAATAAATATGGGAATAAATTAGTTATTCCTGAGTGAGAAAATCACTCACCTTTGGGTCTCTAGTGGATTGGACGTCCAAAAGAAGCCCAAAATTTGACAGTCTCCAAACGCCACCAAACCAACGCCAAAACGTCTGCAATCTCGTCACGATTCCAACGCACCCAACCGCGTCCAAATCCGAGTCCATACGCAAAAGTTATTAGTGTTTTAGTATATGGATTTTGAGAATTATAAAAATTAATAAAATATTTTCTCACCAACCCCAGGATGCCACGTCAGCCTGCCCCTTATCTTCCCACTCCCGTACGTGCTACAGTAGCCACCGAGAAACCCAAAAACCGCCTAACTTTGACCATGAAATTCACCTTACCCCGTCCGCCTGAGAGCCTCTGACTGCCAGCAACTGTAAGGTCACCTCGAGGCACATCACCCCACGCCGGACCCATCCTCCCCGGTGGACGCCTCCGCCGGGTAGAAATGCGAAATGGATTTTAAACACTAAAACTCAAAATTCTGGTACCCTACTCACTTCCAGGCGATGCCGTGACCATCATCGGCCTTCATTCGACAACCGCAACCAAACCCATATCGTAATTCCTTCAATCAACCTTCGAATTGAAAAATCCAAAATCAATTTCTAGGGTTTTCGAATTTCAGCACGTTTGACCCAGAATTTCGTCCAATCCGCTTACTGCATGTCAAAACTAATCATGCCCGTAGCTTTGATTCATCGAGAGCTTCGTTTTAACATATAATTTGCTATGGTTTGGAAAGATTTTATTTTGAAGCTTGAAATTTGTGGAGCTAGGGTTTTGAAAAAAAAGTTTTCTGCCATTAAAGAGAGTGAACGAGCAGATGGAAGCATACGTGAATGAGAAATGGGTTGAGTATGGTGGAAAGGAATTTTATTTATATATACATATAGGAGGACCAAAATAAGAAACAACCAATTACCTTATTACATTGTTTCTCTTTCATATTTTCTCCTGTACGATCAAACGACAAGTTCGATTGTAATGCAAATTGAAACCCTACCATAATTCACCGTTCCGGATCCAATGAAACTGGTTTCGTCGGATTCCGAGACAGTTGCCAAAACAGTTAAATTTCACAGTTAAATAATAAATAAAATATTCAATTAATCATTTAACTAGTTTAATTCAATTTAACTAGTTTAATCATTTAACTAGTTAAACTGGAGATGAGTACGTCATGGGTGGAATCACTTCATTACATTATGCTGATGATACTATTATCTTCAGTAGACCAGAATGCAAATACATTGCTGCGCTCAAATTTATCCTTTATGCATTTGAAAATCTATCGGGAATGAGAATCAATTTTCATAAGAGCTCTGTTCTTGTGATTGGAGATGATCCTGGAGTGGAGAAGGGCATTGCTGATATGTTAAACTGTAAGGTGGGTGAGTTCCCATTGAATTATCTTGGTTTGTGCATTAGGCCAGGGAAGCTTCACAAAGATGATTGGTTCTCTCTAATACATAAGGTAGATAAGAGATTATCAAGATGGAAAGGAAATTCATTATCTAAAGCTGGAAGGCTTATTCTTGTTAATTCAGTGTTAACAGCAATTCCTTTATACTGGTTGTCTTTTTTTAAATTTCCTGAGTGGGTAATCAAGAAAATTGATGCAGTTAGAAGAAATTTTCTTTGGGTTGGCAAAAGTGAGGCTAGTGCAGCAGTTTGTTTGATTTCCTGGAATCAAGTTTGCAAGAGTAAAGAACAAGGTGGTTTGGGGGTAATTAGTCTGGTTGACATGAACAAAGCCTTGCTATGTAGATGGTTGTGGCACATATCAGCTCATAAAGATTCATTATGGTGTGAATGGGTATCTAACACTTACTATAATGGCATTTTTTCATTATATGTTAATGTTAGTCATCCTTCTTCATTTTGGATGAGCATTATGGATATTTCACATATTTTTAAAGTGCAATACAGTATAAAAATGAACAATGGTAGATGGTGCTATTTCTGTCTAGACAAATGGCTTCTTCCAATTGCTTTGGCTTCGGAATTTAGTTGTTTGTTTGAAATTTCTTGTGAGAATTTGCATGTGTTTCTGATTTGTTTGATCCTTTGGCCGTGGGATTTAAGTGGAAGTTGACCTTTAATAGAATCATTGAAGGTAGAGCTCTTATGTAGTTGTTGGAGCTTTTTAAACTTTTGGAGGATGTTTGTGTTGTGAATAGTGATGATGAATGTTATTGGAGTAACAAGACTAAGTTTTCAGTGAAGAGATGCTATGAGATGATTAATTTCTCTAGAAGGAAAATGTTGGGGTTTAAATATATGTGGAGTTTTGTTGAGGTTCCTTTGAAGATTCGCATGTTTATGTGGACTTTAATGCATGGAAAAGTTAACACTAAGAGTCTTCTCAGAAGGAAGAATATCAATGTGGATGAGTTTTGTGGTCTTTGTAGTGCTGAAACAGAGGATTACATGCATTTGTTCTGTGACTGTGATCTGGCATTCTATGTCTGGACTAAATGCATGGTGAACGTGAATGGTAATCTTGCCTGGAGGGATTTGATTCGAGATCAAGTTCAGTTTTGGAGTCACACCTCTTCTAGAAACTGTGCATTTCTTAATTTTGCATTCTGTTGGGTTATTTGGAATGAACGAAACAGTAGATGCTTTAAAAATGTTGCTAAATCATCAACTGCCATTGTTTTTCTAGTTTTAAAGTACTTTTACAAGTGGGATGGTATTGATGATTGGGTTTTCATTGATTGTATTACAGATGGCAGAGGAGCTGGAGGCTTCTGATAGGCTCCTACTGCTTTGGAGTTACACGGAACTAATATGTAGCATAGCATTTTGTTGTAATCACATTTTGTAGCTCCTGCGTGAGCGTTTTCATGACGATGTTTGTAGTATTTTCTTGGCTCCTACGTGAGCGCTTTATGTTTCTTTTTGTGGTGTCGTTGTATCTCTAGACTTTGTATTTGCTTCAGTATTTATATATGGCGTGGCGTTCTATGGAGTCGCCACTACCTTGCTCTCAAAAAAAATATTCATAAAATTCCATTTTAATCCAATTACAGTTTAATTAAAATTTATAAATCGATTTCACAAATTTTAAGTTCCCAGATTTTGATTGTTCCTCAAAATAAATTTGAACTGCAAATTTCAAATAAATGAGTTATTCAATATCAAATCCAAAATTTCACCATTTACCTATTTAAGTTTGAGATTCTTATTTATAAGTTAAACAACCTAAGTTTTATTCAGTCATTTAAGTATAAAAACCAAATTACAACATTTTTAAATAAAACTAGATTCAAAAATTTATTTATACTCAATTCAAACAATCATTACCATTATAATCAACAAAATTTGATTTTATCCAATATTATCCATTTTATTTATTTTAAATCGAAATTTAAATATATAAAAAATATGGGATGTTACAGAATATGAAAGGAATAAGCAAGCAGTCAAGTTTGTGCCTGAAATGCAATCGAAAGATCAAGTGGAAGCTGGAGAAGTAGAGTTTGAACTCTTCAGTGGCACGCAATTGAACGTTGTCGTCCCTTGTATTGGACCTATTCAAAAATCCCTCAATTCTCAGTTGAGGGAAGTAATTGCTCAAGAGAACCCCGATTAGTCAAGCTCTAGCATGACGAGTCGTTCAGTACTTTGCTACTACGGAGTCGAATGTAATGTGGTTGTTTCTAAAAGCCAAAAGAACGCATGTCGTCGCTTTTATGGTTGCAAAGCGTACATTAATGCACAAAACCGGCAAGGGTTGCAAAGTTGTAATTTTTTTCTCATTGATCGATCCACCACTAACTTGTAGGGGTGTCCAGTATGCACTAGAGATGCAAGCAGAGGTAAGTCTCTTGGAAAGATTGAATGTTGCAACAAAGGATGATATGTTGTATGGGTGATACGGTTCATCCCGAAACTACGGGTCTTAGTTATATGGTACTATGTCTTAATTATATGTTTATATTTAATGTTATGTCGTACTTTATCGTAGTTGTATGTTGGGTCGAACATTCACTGTGTCCTTTATCTTGTATTTTGTTATATTGAACGAAGTTTGTACGCTAGTTAAAAGGTATTGTTTATATTCATGAATGCAAATGAGTTAAAAACTAGGGTCGTCCCCCTTTAAATTAAACATTTCAATACATAAAGGAGTTAAAAATTAGGGTCGTACACAACCACATGAACATTATGATTGTGACTTCTTAGCACGTTATCCAAAATCCCATGAGGAAACAGTAAACAGAGTACAGAATCTACATGCTTTCTTATGCTTTATCATCAGTTGTATCATATCTCTTGAGATTGAACGTAACATTTACTTTTCTTGTGTATTTATTTTCCTACTTTACTTCGGTCTAATCGTTAGTTATAGTACCTATTTCCTGAGTAGCGTATGTTGTATTTGTATCGGTCTACTTAATATTAGTCGTTATGTTTATGAGCAACTATTTTCTTATGCTTTATTATCAGTTGTATCGTGAGTTTTATATGTACATTCAAACGTTTTATATCAACCTAAACCACTAAATAAACCTAAAAGGGATAATAAATCAATTTTCACAGAACATTATAGTTTAGTGGTTAATATATTTATTAACCTAAGAAAAAAGTTTAACATAAAACCTACATTACAAGCTTTAAAAATACTTACGACATAGCACGCCGATATTATCAGCGCGTTACATTAACGCACCGATATTATTGGTGCACTTCGATAAAATGAGAACATAATGATAAAATCGGCGTGCTCCTATTGGGGAATTTCCACGAATTCCCCCTGAATCTTACGAGTCGTAAGATTACGACTCGTAAGATTGCTGGAGATGCTCTTAAGTGAACAATGCCAAGGTGGCCTTTGCACTCAAACACATTCGTCACAACTAGCAATTAGACATAGCAAAATGACATAAAACCGATGAACAATTCCAAATTGTAGGAGAAAACCAAAGAAATAGAGCCTCTTATTAGCGAGATCAACAATCGACTGAAGTAGATGAAGATGAAGAAATCAATGTGGACAGAGATAAGTCTAACTCCAAAGATGACACTTTAATTATTGATGATGAATACGTTGATCAAGATTTGTAGTATGCAAATTTGTTTTTGATTCTTTTACATGTAAATCCAATATAATTAATCAACTATAATGTTGTAATTACCCATTATTCAATGTGAGCTTATACGTTCTTCGAATCATATACGTAGTCATCTGCAATTTTATGCCTTTTTTAGTTAAACTGCAAAATTTCAAATGTTCAATAGTTGCTCGACGTGTGTAATTCCATGTGTTCTAAAATCCTACCAGAACATGTTATACAATCACAATCATATCATTCTTTGCATGTACATATTCAAGCACTTATTATCTTGTATGTATTATTGCATATGGTGTATTCTTGTAACAGATATGACTTATAGTGCTAGTCATGATGGCCATGGAGATGATAGTGATTTGGTTACAGCACCATCCGCACACACTGAACATGACACATCTTTGTCGTATGATATTTGATCGTGGTTACCTTGAAAATACTGCAATATTGGTGTTGACATGGAAAATCGTCGCACGCCAACACCCAAAGGTGTATGTGGTATGAACAACACAAATATCCAAGTAAGCAGTAATAATGTAAATGCGGAAAGACACAACTTTTAAAGTGGTTCGGCACTAACGCAAACGTCCACTTTATAATGACTATTCATCATATGATTCTGATTACAATGTTGTACAAGTTTAGATGATATCCGAGTACAAAATATTACGATAAAACAACAATGTCCTTCTTCTTCCTCCCTGAGATGAGTTGACATGGTCAACTATGTCCAAATTTATTTTTAATGTCCAAGAAGTCCAAAAGAGCCCAAAGATAGCATAACTATCCTTGTGAATGTCTAGGTGTTGATGGAAAACGTGTATGTCACACTTTAATTATCCTTGCCATGTGCAATGGCCAAAAAGAGGAAGGTTGTTGCTTATTAATGAGCGCTTGGACCTCTAGAGGTCCAAAAATTCCAAGGGAGAAGAATCCAAATAAAGGCCAAGGGTTGGGGTATTTATAGGAAGGAGGTTAGATGAGAGAAGGTAGAAAATGAGGACCACAACCCATAATTTCGGATCCCAGGAGTGCCAAATAGCAGGAATTTCGTACCCCCGGTGAGGGGAGGGATACGAAATTCCGTATCCCCGTGAGGGATACAAAATTTTGTATCCCTCTAAGGAATACGAAAAAGGAAAAAAGACCGAGATCCGAAAATACTTAAGGCGAGGTTCGGGAGGGATCCGAGATGCTGGAGAGGTGGTACGAAAACCACTGCTCCTGTTCACGGAAATCGAATGAATCGGGCGATGCCCATTTGTTCGACCTAATCGATTAGGTCGATCGTCGCCGGGACTGTGGGGCTTCGGACCCCACCTGCGCTGCGTCCGAACCCGCTGACGGCTCGGTTGACGAGTCGCCTAAGAGTCATAATGCAAAGCCTTATACTAGACGTCCTTGGGACCAAAATAGGTCATCTGATAGGAGCTTCGGATCTTCTTATGTTTGCGACGCGATTTCAACCAAATCGCTTCGTGTTTCCCGACGACGTTTTTCATGCTTGAGTGCGTTGCTAACCAAATACTTGACATGTGACAGCTTTGACTAAAAAACGTGCCAACAATTTGATTCACCATCCACATGGATCCACATTCTATTTGTTCAGACGAAGAGACAATCATGAGTTTGAGACCATCACGCATACCATGTTTTGGCAACGCTCTTACGATGATATTTGAAACATGATTAAATTTAATCATACATGTCATGTTAGTTAATTACACTTTGAATGACTATGATTTTAATCATTATATATACAACTTTACAAAAATAACACCTATATACTATTTGAGTCGCCTTCGAGGACAGAATATAAAAGGTCTAGATTCATATGCGAGATGTCAAGATTCAAGGTTTGAGTTGTGAGGTGTGGCGTCAAAAAGTAGCCAGGTCTATGAGAAAATTCACCAACAAGAAGATACAACAATGTAGAGATGCCCCATCCTAGTCCTACGTACATTAAAATACATCTTTCGTCCTATAGAAATTGTGACATCCTAGGTAAGGGCACTACAAAATTTCTCCATGCCCCATCCTGCAATACATCTTGTTTTGATCTAGGACATCCAGAATATATTGAGCTGCAAAAGCACAGAAGAATACGAAAGAAAAAAGAGATGAAAAGTAAGCAACGTCAGATATTGTAGAAAAAACAACACGATCATTTGTTCATTTGTAGGACAGCGTAGGTAAAGTAAAGACAAACCCCTCAAATAGTTGAACCAAAACATTATTATTACTCGAATATAAAAAGATTAATATGTATATGCATATAATTTTGAGATAAATGCAGTGAATAAAAGGAAGACGCCAGACTACGAGTTTAATGAAAAATGACGACAGACATTATATATACAGACATTTCAAGGTCCTCCGAAATTTTGATACAGAGAGAGAGAAAAGAAAAGAAAAAAAAAAAAAAAAAAAAAAAAAAAAAAAAAAAATAAACCTACAGGGGAAACCAAAGCAAACTTCAGCTTTCCCAGCTTTGACGAACAACGATGACCTACAAAAGTATAACATGATAAGCCTGCAGGCATGGTAAGCTTGTATGTATGTAATAATTTCACTGCATTAAAAAAAAAAAAGTTCTAAGGTTCAACTCGAAATTAGTCATCGCGCAGCCGCGTCACTGTACATGAAGCGTACATACCTTACACCATCAGTGATTTTATATCAGCATGATTATGAAGCGGCCAAGGGAGAATACTGCATGTACATACATTTATTTACAGGGAGTTAGAGTCATAAAATAATTTACAAATGAAAAAACAAACTTATTTACTTGAAAAATAATCTACAAGTTAGAAATCAGTGCAAAAAACAAGGTTTCCTCTTGTTTTTAAGTTTCTTGTAAACTCCCTTTTCTATTATTACACTTCCTCAAATATAACCACCGAATTTTTTTTATAAAGGGGGTAAGCTTCCATTGAATATGTAAGCTTAATTTTAGCTTTATTCATGCATCAATTAATGGTTTCCGATGCTTGGTTTATTGATTAATTTTCAGAAACAGTCTTTTAGAGAAAAAAATTGAGTACAACTTGTCCATCCCATGCTACACTCAATTGGAAGCTTTGTGAATTTGGAAGATGATGACGATGGTTGCATAAATAATTGAAGATCCTAAGGATATTGTGTTCCATTAATATTGAACAAACGTAATATTGCACAACTCGAGCTTTTGGTATTTACAATGCATTGGATCACACAAATGTTTTTTGGAGAGAACTATTGAATCAACATATTTGAGGCTTAATATATGCAAAATAAATAAATAAATAACAATTTGTAAACCCCATAAGGTTGGTTGAGTTCGAACGAATTGAATAATCAAATATCACAGGTTCAAACCGCAGTGATGTGCATGGACATATAGGCACATGTGCTGCGGTTTTGATGCATACTCTCCGTAAATTTTATAAAACAAGCTTGCTCTCTAGATACATGAATATAGAGAGTAAAATAAGTAATATTTGATGAAAACAAAACTGCAAAGAATAGCCAACAATGTTGGCACAATTGGTCGATGGTCTAGGTTTTGATGGTCATGAGTACAGACCCCGAAATTGAAAACCGGTTTACAAACCAAACTTGATTCGCCAGTGATCAGTTCAGGAAAAAAAAACACATACACCCTCAAAGAAAAACATATTAAAAGTAGTACAATTTTACAATAAAAAAGGGGAATAAACCTAATTTTACAATTAGGATTCAAACCCGAGTCAAACTAATTTGTTATAATGGTTTCTGATATTACCTCACTTGTTCTATGGTATTTTAAGTGATCAATGTTTTCATTGAGTTATCGAATGTTTCTAAAAGACTCAACCCTCCGGATATCATCAATATTTTCATCTAAGTTCTTCACACCTTAAAAATTATCCTTCACTTAAATATAAACTTTTTCAGTTTCATATCTGATCATTATTTTCTCAACAAATATACGTATCAGCTATACCTTTTATTTCAACAGATGCACTGAACATAAAAAACAAATTTATATTTTATCAAAGAAAATACTCATTTCAATAGAAACCAACAAATTTAAAATCTTCAATTGATTAAACAAGCAGAATTGAGTAATGTTCATTTATTTACATAAAAGAATTGACTCACATGTCATTTTCCAACATATATAAAAACTTATAATTCGCAAAACAAAAAATAAATCCCAAAACTAAAATAAAAAAATAACAACTTCAATTCATATAAAATTTTCATTATACACTGTTTATCTAAACAAGTATTTAAAATTCAAACTATAATTCACTTGCCTCGGCAATTTTATCACAAAGTAACAAACTTCAAATTTATCTGGATAAAAAGTTTTCTCTGCAAAATTTATGAAGTTTGAAATTGTAGATTAATTAAATGGACAAAAATTCTTTTTTTTTTTTTGTATGTAGTAAATTGTGAATTATAAAGAAAATCACAATGTCCAATCAATACCTAATTATTTAAAAAATTACAAATTAATTAATTTTAGCATATAAAGGAATGTACATTATTAACAAAATTTCGCTTGTAATAAGAAAAAAGTGTAAAATGTTAAGAACAAAAGTTAGATATGCTGCAAGTTCATTTATAGCAAAAGTCAGACATGTTACACTAAGTTCATTGATAGGAAAGTTAAAAGTGTGTATTGTTTCAATTTTATAACAAAGTCAAATGTGTTGCACTAAATTCATTAATACGAATGAAAAACAGTATTTTGAGAAGCTGGCTTTTGCAGGAAAAGTGTGACATATATTTTTCTATCATGATTATTATAAAAACAAAGGATATTTGTTTATTCATACAAGTTTTTCACATTAAACTTTTCTAAAAACATACAAAATTTGCATAAGAATATAGAAATGTTGGAATAATAAATATTATTTAAAAATATTTTAAACTGAAGTCCTTATATCGAACTGGTGCTCGACACGAGCATGTAAAAAACTGAATTTGTAATTACGATTTGAGATTAAAATATTTCTGTTCAAAAAATAATGCTTAATTTTCTTCCTTTTTTAGGATTGAACGCTCATAATTTTATGAATATTCTTCAGGTTAGTGTACCATTCAATAGGAAATGGATCAAAGTTGAATAATAAAAAGTGCGTTCGAAAAAATAATTGATAGCTGATTTAATTCAATTAAAATTGATAATTGGTATGGTTTAAATTCAATAAACAATGCTCTGAATGTGCATTGCAAATCAAGAGTATAAGATGTAAAAATTTAACTTTTAAATGAAGTAGCATACTCCAAAGGCAGTCATATTCAAATAAAACACTATAGTTTCACAAACCTAGACATTGAACTTGTTCAGGACATTTTCAAGGGAATCGTGATGCACCCAGTAAGAAAATCCATAATTGTTATATCCTGAACCATATTATTAACAAGCTTGCGCCTAACCTTTTCTGAACATAATATTATGGTCTGCCAAAGTGGAAATTCAACAAAGTAGTTAAACCATGTAGAATTTCTAGTGTAAATATTTATTTAATGCATCGTAACATTGGACATCAAGGGCAAATCCAAGAATAAATCACACAGCCAAAGGTGAGATTGATGATTGTAGTCGTTTTCTATCTTGTGAAGAGTCTGATTAATGGGATTTTTATTTATTTTTACTGGTCCGGATGAAAGCCTTCATCTATAACCAAGTGAGTTATTAAATATCACTAAGAAAAATCTTCGAAATAAGTGTGCATTGAGAAATGAGAAAAAACCTAGATCCTCTAGTCTTGTAAGGAGGGAAAAAACAGTGTTGCTACTCTTAACATAAAACTTGTAAACAATGCATATAGAGGATTTACAACATCTGGACTGAAAGCATCCACATGTACACATACCCAGATTAACAAAATGACACTTGCTTTTGTACAAATAACGCAGGTAAACCCAGTAAATTTACCCGTGTACAAGAACATGAATTTGAAATAGTTGGGCAGTACATAAAGCCATTTACAACAATACACCTACATAAAAGCGTGATAAAAGCATCATTAAGTTGGAACAAAGTACAGGATTTACCTAAACCGTCTTCAATTCTCATCCTCATGTGAATTGCTTTCAGAAGCGGACGAAGAAGAAGATGGATTAAATGGAGAGTTTCTCCTCCTCCTCCTAGCTGACAACATTCCCCTGAAAGACATTGTAATTCTACCTTCATTTCCACCATCACTACTGCTCGACTCGTTTGAAAGCTTTGATTCATCCGCTTGAATTTGAAACCGACACAAAGGGCATGAGCTATGAAGCTCAAGCCATGGCAATATACAACTACTATGAAATTTATGCTTGCATGGCATTTCTCTGGCTTCGCTCCCTATCTCAAAATCATCTAAACAAACTGAACAGTTCAAAATTTCATTGATCTTCACAACTGGCATTGCATCTACCGCTTCTTTTTTAGCAGGTGGTGTGCCATATCGGTTAGGGTCATTTTCCGCTAGATGCTGAAGCAACGTTTCCAAACCAGGCCCAACAAAGTAGTCGCCTAGTGAAGCCCCACCAGTGTCATTTCCATCGCCTCCGGTGTTATCAGAACCATTTGCTGTTTGAAGAAGTAATGCTTGATTTAAAGAACTGAGTTGAAGAGTAGCTGAAAAGTTTCGTCTCCTCCTATGGCGAGGGGCGAATACTGATTCAAGATCATGCTCTTGGTCTGAATCGGAATCATCATCGTATCTTCGTAGAGTTGAATTCAGTCGACGAGCTCGGGTCAAAACTTCCATTAATTCTAGAAGGAGTGGGCCTACCATGGAGACAGAACGCTCGGACATAGCATGATTATCGTTGACTTCATTATTGTTGTCATTGTTTCCATCATCATTCAAACCTCCGAACATGGTATCCCCCCTAGCACTGTTCATTTCTTCTACAAAACCACTATCACAAAGTGGGCACTTCATCATCTCAATTTCTATAATTGGGTCTACAATTTGAGAGCATACATGGCACCAATAGCTATCTGCCATTTTATGAATTTAGAGTCGCTATATATGGCTTCACTTCAGGAGCTGGAAAATGCAAAATGTTCGTGTTTATCAGAAATTGTTACTGCAGAACAATACTAAAATGGCAAAGATTTGTACAGGTTTTCGGTAATACTTGTGTTCTCTAGTTCTTAAGGCATTCTCTACAAATTCGAATGTGAATTTTAGCTACTAATCTATAAAACACATCATGTGTTTTATATCTCAGTTCGCCTAACATATATACTCCTGTAGTCATGTACAATGTTTTAAAAAACACGCGCCAAGCGTGCCTCAAGGCAAAGCGTAAGTGAAAACGCACCGGGGCGTAATTCAGAAAAGTTTTTCTCCAAAGGCATGCGCCTCAGGCCGTTGAGGTGCAAAACACCTAAAAAATGTGCGCCTCAGGCAGTTGAGGTGCAAAATACGTGTTGAGGCTTAAGCCTCAGGAGCAAAATTCTTTTTGGCTGCTTTAATTCAAAACTCCAGTAGCGACCTAATATTTTTTCGATTCTTCACCTATACTTCGAACAAAAGAAAAAAAAGTTTTGTGTGTGTGTTTTTTTTTTTTTAACAATTAGCTAACTAACTGGAATTGAAGCCGATTACTGAAATCGACTTCAATTCCAAGTGGAATCAAGTTTGATTCCACTTCCTGAAATCGATACGATTTCAGTTGAATACAATGTTTATGCAGTCCCCCCCCCCCCCCCCCCCTTCTTCTGAGATAAAATGTTAACTGTGATGTCTCTTATAGCAGCAGTGCACAGTCTAGGACCGTAAACCATTGAAGTCAAAGATGAGCAAAAAAGATAATGCATGGAGGTGGTCATGTTGAGACAAATCCCACATCGGAGAATTTATAAAATAAATCATGTATAAACATTAAGAGTTTATCCCTCACATTGCCAATTGGTTTTGTGATCATTTGGGGTTCTCTAACATGGTATCAAAGCAAGGTTTAATTCGTATGCATAGCCACACGTGCGGGGATCCCACACTATAATTATAAACATTAAAAGTTCACTCTTCACATTGCCTACTGGACTCCACCAATTTTCACATTGCCTCAATATTTCGAGGCTTACGCCATGTGTACATTCCGCGTTTTAAAACCTTAGTCATGTATACAGAGGATATAAAGAATCTGCTCAATGAAATAGGATTCTATATCCTCATAATTATTTTTTAATACCTTACAGGAGTATTAAGATTAACACTGCTTGAAGAATGTAAAGAGGGATATTAGTTTATCTTCAAAGGCAATACTCAGTAAAGTGAAAAACATATTTAAAATCAGGTCAGACTGAATACGGTTAGAATCCCTTTTTCTTCTTATTTAATTCATGACATTAAAATCTTGGAATATTCAAACATGTAAAAAATGGAAGGAAAAAAACATATGACGAAATCTACAAGTTAACAGAATAATTGTCCATAGACATCGATCAGCAACAAGGAAAGAGCATAAGATGGATCTTCTTTAACGAATCAAAAACTAACACAGCTCGGATTATATGAATCATTACATACTCAAGAGTGATAAGTGCAAATTGAACTGATCTAAATAAACTATTAGAATACAATTTATAAACCTTATAAGCTATTATCGCATATTATTAGCGATGAAATAGTAAAGAACGGAGGATGAGAAAAATCAAGATGAGAAGACAGACCTTCTGCGAGAATCTCGATTGGATTTGTGAAAGAGAAGCAGAAGAGTAGAATGAGGATTCGGCTACGGAAAAGTCATTTTAGCCCCTCTTCCGCTGTCTGATTAAAGTTTAAAAATTGACTGGGGTCAGTGAGTCAGTGGCATTCAAAACTCCTGTTTTACCGACTTTTTTACTAGCCACCATCTTTTTACATAACCTTTAGACTTTGATAATGCAACCAACGTTTCTAAAACTTTTAAAAATGGATTTTTTTATCGAATCGGTCACCTTTTAAAAACTTATTACTCATTTAGTCTAGTTTTATAACTTATCACGATCGTAGTCTGATTTAGGTCACATCAGTCAAAACCGTTATTTAGTACTAACGGCATTTGAGATGACATGTACTAGCGTTATTTGGGATAACGCAGAAAAATGTTTTTGTTACAAACAAACTTGTTATTTTTTCTTATATCATGATGGAGCCTTATTTAAGATGACGCTACCAAGCGTCATCTTGAATGACATTCATATGTTAGAACTTAATTTTTTTTTTTTCTGTTGTACCCATGGTGCGTCATCTTAAATGACGCTAAGATAATTTCCTTTATTTCTTTAACCTCTGTAGCGATATTTAAAATGACGTTGTTACGCGTCATCTTAAATGACGCACCATCATGATATACAGAGAGTTGAAGCTCTCTTCCTCTTCACTTTTTCTTAATTTTTGTTTCTTCAAAACCGAAACCCCAAAGCTTCTAACTCTAATTGCTCACCATAACACCAAAATTTAGCTTTTTTTGATCGAAATTCAACACCATGGCAAGCTCATCAACACAAGAAGCTCCAGAAGGTAAAAAAGCCCTAATTTTGTTGTTTTTTTCCTAAAATTTAGGGTTTGTCCATGATTGAGGAAACTTGTAGATAAGCTAGTATTTGGTTTAATGGGTTCAATGTAGCTGAAATTTTATAGTTTTCAACATGTTTGTGGTTTTGTTCGCTACGTTTACGTAACACTAATGTTGTTTGGAATATGACTTGTGTAGAGATTATTGAGATGGAATCGGGACCTGTAAATGGCACTATTCTGTACTTGCAAAAAAGGGATAGGTCGAACAATAATGCTTTGATGTCGGTATGTTTGTACGGTGTTTGTTTGTTGGCCTAATTTTATTTCTTAGTTTTTTGTATGTATTTCTTACATTGTATGTTAATTTTTTTTGTATACGGAAAAAGTCCCGTTAAGATTATAGATCACACGGTTTCAGTTGGCATGGTGACGTCCACATATCCAAGAGTATTGGCTTTGCTTGATCGTGTTGGATTCCTACTAGTACGCCGGTTGGAATACGGTCAACTCGATCGTTATTTCATCACTGCATTAGTCGATAGATGGAGACCGGAGACATCGACATTCCATCTTATAGTTGGAGAGATGACCATTACTTTGGGTGATGTGGCGGTCCTTCTAAGCAAGCCGATTGATGGTGCTCCTTTGAGGAATCCGGAGACAGGAGACTACATGGAGATGTGCCAGCGGCTTTTAGGTATTACTCCTCCCGCGGACCAGTGGATGGGAAACGAGCAAATTATTACTAGTTGGTACAGAATGCAGTTTCAACATGACATTCCATAGGATGCCACGTAGGAGCAGATAAAATAGCGTGCTAGAGCTATCACTCCATATCATTGCTCAACGCCTGATTTGCGATCATTCGAAGACTCGAGTGTGGCTGAGATGGTTGCATTTTATTGAGGATTTTGATCAGTGTCGGCAATATTCTTGAGGCAGTGCAACATTAGCATAAGCATACACAGAACTTACCTGGGTTGCTTTGTTGGAGAACACTCAACTTAGAGGTTGTCCTTCTTTGATACAGGTAATTTATTTTCATATAGATATTTGCGTATTATATGTTTTTTTTTGTATGTCGTGTTTCTTCATTAAATTTCTTTGTAGCTATGGTCTTGGACGTATCATCCTCTTGGTAGACTTGAATTAAAGCAACCAAATATTGATTTTTGTTACGGGGCTAGGTATTTTTATTCCGTCACTTATTTACCTTATGTGTGTTAAGTTATTTCCACCATCTCTTATCGTGTCACAATTACAAGTGGGTTGGAAAGAAGAGCACTTCATCGACTCCGAGGCGTAATCTAGCATTCTACCACAATGAGCTCGACGTGCTTAGTTCGGATGTTGTTACATGGACACTATATGCACATGATCTTGGGCAGCTTCCAGCCTTATGTACTATGTCTATTCATTTATGGATCGCCCGTGTGCCGATTATATGTTTAAACGATGTAACATATCATGTTCCTGACTAGGTGTTGCGTTAGTTTGTATTTAGACAGCACCTTCCTGAACCAGTCTCACATTACAGGATTGACTTAGCAGTACTCGCAAAGTACGAGATGGCTATTGAGACATGAAACCATCGGCATATGCAAACGCAGCAGGAACGGGAGTTTACCTTGTTGGACGATGAGTATTACACATGGTATTGGCAGATTACGCGACGGTGTATTCTTCGTAGCATGCAACATCTTGGTGTTGTAGTGGAACCGTACACGCCTAGAGCTCCTCTTGAGAGGAATGTAGTATGAAAACCTTGCTAATAAGCGTAGTTGATTTTTTTTTTCAAGTTTGATTTTTATGTAAGTTATTTTATAAATTGCAAGCGGATGGTGTGTACCGAGCTATAGAATTGATTGATGAGTTATCTCATGAGGTGCCCGAACAAAGCAAGGGGAAATGCTTTAGCATCAAGTGTATTTTGCAAACTATTTTGGGGAAGAACAGACTCGCTAGATCGGCACTGCCTCCTCCTCCTCCGCAACCTCAAGCTTTAGCACCCGTAGGAGCTTCGAAGGCACAAGAAGGCGACGACATTCGTCCGCCTCCACCTACATTGGTTTATACATCACGGAGGAAATAGAAGAAGGCGACGACAAAGGGAAAGGGTAAGGAACCAGAGTCGTCTCAAGCAACCCAGGTTGTGCATGGTCCTTCACAGCCCTCAGGTTCTGCCCAAGAAGGTTCGTCGTCGTCATCGCATGAAGATGTAACCAAAAAACAGAAGAAGAAAAAGAGAACAACTCCTTACCAGTAGCGGATTTAGAAGTAGTTCGTCCATAGAATAGTATGGTAGTTTGTAGGTTAACTGTTGTATTTAGGTGCTTGAACTTTATGTTATTGGATGTTGAGATTGTGTATTGTTTTGTGGGTTGTGGTTAACTTGGATATGGGGTTGTAATGTACGCTTATTCGGTTTTTTGTTACATCGTTTTGGTTTGGCATAGATTGTTTCATTGTTTGGTTTTAGGTTTATAAAGTTCGGGAATTTTAGTTGTGTGGATGTTATGCTTGATAGTGCCAAAAGTGTGAAATGTGTACAACTTGGAGCGTCTTCCTGAATGCTGCTTCTAACGTCATTTAGAATAACATTGCGTGCGGTATTCAGGATGATGCTCCAGGTTTGTATTCGGCATCCTATAACATTAAAAGATGTGCCCTCTTCACCAACCCAGCCTTTCAGTTGTTACTTTCCCAAACCGAACCCAAAAAACCTCACATTTTCAAAGTCCTATTTTCGTTCAATCTAGTACAGGATGCAAAGAACGTTTGTTTGTTAGAGAATTTGTTCGCAATTAAAGGTAATCCTACTAATCCCAACTTGTTTTCTATTGGTTTCTTTTTTTGCAATTTTGATTTTTTTTAGCAAATTTACTTCATATATATATATATATATATATTAGCATAACGGTTGTGTAGAACGACTCTACACACCCGATTAGATAATACTAATAATAACATATTCGGTCAACAAGCCTGACCGATAGCATTAGTACTAATAATGCATGCAGGGAGTTTTAGCGCATGACGCGATTAATTACATATTATGCTAATGAACAAACAAGACAAACTTACTTCTAAACACCACGAAATAGTACCACTAACACAACTCCTCGCATCATCATGTAATCCACAAGCCAAAAAACACAGAATGTTTGCTTGTAGCGAGAGTGTGCACTGCACAAGATGTACTTACCATTGATGAGGGTAGTGACGGCGCTGTTGAGCGCCACCAGCGTCGGTGCTTCCTTCTGACTCATCCCACACGATGGTGGTATCCAGTAGAGTTGGTATGAAAGGTTCCGGCAGTGTACCTGACCAAAGGTGAAAAAGGTGAGTAATTTTGTGGCAAAGTTAATAATTCGAGGTAAAACTGTTGTTGAAGCAGTGATTATTGCGTTCATTCCAAAGCGTCCAAACAAATGCTGCGAAAAGGGTTTCAAGTTTTGGTGATGGGGGTTCAAACTCCCAGTGATCGAAGTGGTGGAAAAAAGGTAGGGGACGACCAACAATGCTAGTGACAGTAGAAGTCCAGAGGTAGAAGCTTAGGTCACATTCCCCGAGAAAGTGAGGGATGCACTCGTTCTCTCTTTGATAGAGGATGCAGCTTGGATCAACCATCACCCCTTTACGAATTAACCTGTCCTTGGTGTTGATCCATTCTCTAGCTAGGCTCCATAATAGAAATTTCACTCTTGGAGGCGCCTTAATCTTCCAAAGTCTGGGAAACCAAAATAGTCTTCCATGATAGGAGGTATAGTTGTAGCATGAACTGGAAGAAAAAATGCCGTTGAACTACTCTTCCAGTAGATGACATCAGGGTTTCGGTTGAGGGTGGTTGATTGTAGTATGAGGTGAACCTCTTTAATGTGATGTATGAGTGTGGGATGAAAGTAGGTGTTTGGCTAAGTACACGAACGACTTTGAATCAACCCAACGCCGACCGGGAAAAGAACCACGCTTGGAAGCTCTAATACCTAAAGAAATGCAACAAAAGCACTTTATAGCGGTGGATGGTGACGGCGGGAGAAATAGGGGGAAACCCTTAGCAATTGGGGAGGCGGTATCACGAAAGTGTTACACTTGTAATGTCTACTATCATGTGCATGTTGCGAAAAGTAAGGCGAACGCAGGCCGTCGATACTACTCTTGTGGACGATATCCGGTTTGGTTACAAGTGTCGCACTTGGTTACGCCTTGTCGTTTTACGGAGTGGATAGATCCTTCATTGTGTCATAGAGGACACGAGTATGCACTGGAGATGCAAGAAGAGAATACACCATTGAAGACAAAAATTTACCGAATGCAAGAAAAATATGACGCGCTTGAGTCTACCATTCCTAGATATCCTAATGAGCAGTGTATGTGAATTTGTATTGTTCTTGTATTGTTTGGATTACTATGTCGTAGGTCTATTTTGGCTTCTAAGTATTGTTTTATGTATCATACGGATTAGGATGTTGTTGGTTTATTTTCATTCCCATTGTTGTATCATTCTATGTATCGTATGGACTACTATGTTCGAGGAGGTTTATTTTCATTTCAGCTTCTGTGTCATGTTTCATAAGTTGTAACACATGCAGTAACACAAACAGTAACACAAACATAATAATAGATCTAACACTCCAATACAATAAGTCTTTGACATAAAAGACGGATACATAGTTACTACATAATAATACTAAAGTCTAAGTCACTGTAGTGCAATAGCTCTTCTTATGCCCATGCGCTCCACACTTGCTGCACGTATTCGCTTTTGAAGATGGCCCTTCATCCATGGTGCATTTAATTCTAGTAGATCTAGGTCTTCACGGTTCTCTCCGAACTTGCGGTGGTAAAATCATATGCCTGAGGGTTATGGCCAATAGCGTTTGTCACGAACTAGATGAAACTCCGGCGTATAAGCCGCGTGATAACTTTGAACTGTTTATCAATCACTGCAAGAAAACACTGATTTAGCGTCAAAAATTTAGAAGCGGAAATTTCCGTTGCTAATTTGCGATGGATTTCCATGTGATTTACAAGGGATAGGTTTTTGTATTTTCAAACTTTTTTCCTTTATTTATTACCGTCGTCTTCTATCATCCCTTACTAATCCGTTGCAAATTGCATCAAATTACCGACAAAAAATTTCTGTCGCTATTTTCCGCTGCAAATACAGGTAGAATACCAACGAATATTTATCAAAGCTATTTGCAGCAGAATTCCAACAGATTTGCAAAAAATGAAAATATCAGTTTATTATAATAATTATTTAATAATTAATAATAAAATTTAATACTTATGAAATGGTATATAGTATTCAATAATTAATTGTATTTAATAATTACAATTGATAATTATAGTTGATACTTATATTTTATAATTATAGATGATAATTATATTTTATATTTCGAAAATTTTAATAATTTGAAATCATCTTGAATAAATTTGAAATAAATCATAAAGTTTATAAAACCAATTATTATTTGACACGAAATAACCAAAATTTCTAAACTTTAATATATTGAAAAAGTTCATTTAATAGTTTAATTTAAATCGTATGATACTTTATATTCTAATTTTTTTTTAATAAATTGTGACTAAGATAAAGTACAATTAGACATATTCTAATTTTAATTATGATATTTAGTTATTAAATATTAATGATATTAATATTTAATTAATTAATAATAATAATCAATAATAAAATAATATGTAATAAGTATTAAGAAAAGTAGCATTTAACATGGTTTAAAAGTTCAAACCCAGCAAAATATTGATGTAAACGAGCAGACGGAGAAAGCATCATCCAAGATTAGTTATCAATCCATGGAAAAAAAAGGAAACATTTCATCGTACCATCCAAGATTAAATATCAGACGGTGTACAACATCTCAGTGCTTAGCACATGGATTACCACCGCATAAGTTCCGAACCCAACCTAGAGAGAAACCATCGTCAATAGCAGAGCAATCAAATCCCCAAATCAATTTCTAGGGTTCAAAATGTCAGAAAGAGGAAAAGGTGTAAAGGTCTTGGAAAGGGAGGGGCCAAGCATCATCGTAAAGTCCTCCGTGACAATATCTAGGGAATTACAAAGCCAGCCATTCGCTGCCTTGCAAGAAGAGGAGGCATTAAGAGAATCAGCGGTTTGATTTACGAAGAAACCAGAGGGGTTTTGAAAATCTTTCTGGAGAATGTGATTCGTGATGTCATTACTTACATCGAGCATGCAAGGAGGAAGACTGTTACTGCCATGGATGTTGCGTACGCTTTGAAGAGGCAAGGAAGAACACTTTATGGATTTGGAGGTTAAAAGATTTGATTCTTTAGAAGGGTGAGCATCCTGTTGATTTCCGTGAATTATTAGTGTTGTCTTTTAGTTTCTTTTTGGGATTTATTTTCTTAGTGGTGCATTCTTTGGTATTGGGTGAGTGGATCTAGCGTTGATATTAGCAATGAAGCTTTCATTTGTTACCATTTTGGTCGTGTTATACGTTTCTTTTACTTAGCTTGTTGTCTTCTAATTTCATTTTGGTATTGAATTGCATGATGTCTTTAGTGGAACCTAATTGGTATTGTACTGGTCCTGATTGCATGATGTTCCTTTAGTGATTTTTGCAACTTTGCCCGTTTTCCCCTTGTTTGATTAAACTTTGGGGTTTGGTGGTATAATTTGCGGGTAGTCATATGTTTAATTCTGCCATCCATTTAGTCAGTTGTGCAATACTGGCCAGTGCCGATCAGGACATAAATCAGTCATACATCATGTTAGATCTTGCATTCACGTAAATGGAGTTCATTTACACATCTGTGGTTTGCAAACATGTAGATTACTGCATTAAGAAATAATTTTATAATTACCGATTAATTTAAAGAATCAATAATTACTTTTTTATGTTTAACAATTCATTATAGTTAATTTTTAATAATTAATGAAATATAGCTAATATTTATTATCTACGTTTAGTAATAAATATTGAATAATTGAAGATCAATATTAGCTATTATTTAACTCAGAATTTTCATTTTAGTAAAATTCGCATTAGCTGTTTAACTTGTGCAAAAATGAACAGATTACATCTCAAAGGTCACAAAGTAAACACGTAGTACGGTAGTAGTGCTTTACAATCTGCAACACCCATAACCATGCAATCTGCACCGCTGAAATAATATAATCTAACGTTCATCATTAGCAAGCTACACATTCTTGTTCATAAAAATATGGAGCGTACAGTAGAAATCTGATGTTCCAACAGAATCTAAGCCTTCGCCACTGATGCCCCTACTCGTTCGAAATCCAAACATATTACTTTCTTTGTTACGGTTCCTCCTTAATTTTACTGATTCATGAACCCTAGCTTACGAACATCAAACACTTAAACCGAGTAAAATCCCATATGGAAGTAATTTTCGCTGAAGCTACTCGTAAATCTATCCCACCCGTCGACGACGTCAAGAAGCCTCATTGATTCAACCTAGAAACCTTCGTGCTAACCGACTGATAGGTAAAAATCCGATTTAGGTGTCAAGAAGCCTCCTCGATTCCACCATTCCGTTTATTGATTTTATTTCATATTGCTAATTTTAAGTTTGAGGATTTGTCTCATATCTATTGTCTGTGAGGGTTCATCTGCAAACAACCTGTAAACCCAACTGTTATCTGCAAGTTCAACATGCGCTTATGTCAAATCCTACTGTTTCTTATATGTACAAACGCACTTGCTATTTTGGGGGTACTACTAATTTTTAGTTTTGAGGAAAGAAATTCCATAAAATTGACCAGAAATAGGCTAAAATCTCTGTATCTTTGTCAAAAGTGATAAGCTAAAGAACTTTATGTAGTTCAATAACCATTTTTTGATTTGAACAAATTTCTCACTTCTCAGCATGAGGTGTATCACAGTGGATCCACCATATTGCATTTGACCGGCATAAAATCATTCATCTAACTGAGTGACTGCTATATAATGCTGTAGAAATCATTGTTAGACATCTTTAATTTGTAATTGTTGATGTGTAAGTGTAACTTGCTAAATTACAAATTTCATGGTTTCAAGGTAAAGTATTTGAATGCCTACATTGAATTGGAAATCACTTTAGGCTTTCAGCAAACCGGAATCCTGTCAGTGCTGAACAATTCACATCAATGCCTCAAAGTCTTGGTGTTTAGCTTACACAAGTTAGCCGAGATGCCTCAACAGCTGTCAGTGTTCGTCTTGCAATCCAAGTTTGGTAAGTTATATAGTTATCTTACGTTGAAGTATAAATATTACTAGTTATATAGTTCACTTTTACCATATTATAACAGTCTCCTGACTTGTACTCCCATTTAGAAAAACACATAGCTTGCTGTTTGAAACAGCACATCAAGCAAGCTCAGAAACAGCAAGCTCAGTCTTGCTGTTTCATGTAGACCAGATATATTAAATTGTATGTACCAATGCAAGGTGTTAACCAGTCTCCACTTACAGTGTTTCAAAATTTTCATGTTACCTCTCTAGGTCTCCATCTATACGTATATATATTATTTGTAATGAAATTATATAATAGGCTTTTCCTATTACAGCGTTTCAAAATTTTCGTGTTACCTTTCATATGGCTTGCATCCACTAAGTAATTCTAACATCACAACATGTATCAGACCTGTAAGGAAATAAAGGAAACCACATAGTCCAAAATTGAAGGAAACCACAGTTTTATTAATGATTAAACATTAAGTATATCACTAATTATGTAAAATTAAGTGGTACCTCACCTACAATCCAAGTGGAAGATAGGAATGCGATGCATCCGGCTCTGTCCCATAGATAAACTGAATGTAGAGGAGGAGATTTCCATAGTTGGGTAGAAATTAACATATATTGAGTTTTTAAAAATATATATTTCTTTTCCAATGTAGCTGTTTGAAATTGGTTGAATTGGAATGAAAGAATTTGGTGGGTCAAAATCTGTTACCTGTTATTCAAGTCTGACACAATGACAGTGAGATCAAACCGACCTTTATTAATATTTATACCTCATATGATTTCATATGATTGTACCTAAAAATAACACCAAGTATAAAAATATTTAAAATATCACTTTTGGGGAAAAAAGTACTGTTATAGGTAATCGAAAGCGAATAGCAGCAGATGTAAAGATGGATACCTGTGTCCACTGTTGGAATAAATTAAAATTGCATTAAGTATTGCATGAGTCATTAAGTATTGCATTAAGTATTGCATGAGTCATTAAGTATTGCATGTGTTAATTACATTTCCGGTTTTGCTTAATCGGTTTTATTTGGTATTGTTTTAATGTATCTTATCTATATTTTTCCTTTTGGATTAGAAAATGCATGTATAAAAGAAGCATATCTTGTAATGTCAAGTAAGTCAAGAAATTTAGAGAAATATATGAAATAAAAATTTTGTCTTCCTCAACAAAAATCTTCTTCATCTCCTCCTCTCAAATTTATTCTCTACAAATTGGTATCAGAGCCTGGTTGAAACTATGGCTTTTCTATTTGTTCTCACAAAAGAAAATTTCGAAGAGTGGAGTAATAAAAAGAAAGAAGAGTTGATCTCCAAAGGATTATGAGAGATTGTTGAGTATGGCTACGAATGGCCAAAAGATAAGACGGAGAAAGAAAGTAAAGCATTTGTAAGCTTGCGACGGAAAGATCTTCAAGCTCGTAATTTGATGAGTGAGAACGTTGATTGAGAAGCATGAGGACATATTTATGGAGAAAAAATTGCAAAAGATTCGTGGAATTTATTGAAAGAGGTGTATGCAATGGATAACACAAAAGCAGAAGAAGAAGATGAAGAGGAGGTCGAAGAAGAGGAAGAAGAGAATGAAAGCAAAGAAACTAAAAAGGAAGTAACTGAAGCTAAAAGGGCAGATACAGATGCAAATATGGATGATGTAGAACCTGCAAAGGCTAATGAAGATGCCAACATGGCCAATGTAGAAGCTGACAAGGCAGATGAAGAAGTAAAAGAACAGGAGAAGATAGAGAGAGAAAACATGTTAAAAAGGAGGAAGAAGAGAAAGCTTCTAAAGAGGAAGAATCATAGAAAAAGATAGAGCTTGAGGACAACGAGCCTGAGGATGAGAACGAGAAAAATAGTGAGGAGGAGAGCAAACCAGAAGTGGATGATGTGGAGACGATGGACATAAGAGAAAACAAAAGTGAAGAAAATCCGGATGTGGAAAGAGAAGACAAAAACGAGAATGAAAACATGGATTCCAGTATGATTGAAGTTGAAGACGCTCAAGCAGAAGACAATTCAAAAGAAAAGATGGACAAGACAACAAAAGATGAAGGCAAAGAGGCAGAGAAGAAGAAAGAGAAGAAAAAAGAAAAAGAAAAGAAAGGAAAACAAGAAGAAGATGAAAATGCAGATGATGATGCAAAGGAGAAGAGAGAAGGGAAAGAAAAGAAGGATAAATACAAAAAGGATGAACATGAAGAAGTGAAGGATGAAGAAGAAAAGAAGAGTAAAAGTAAAGGAGATGAAAATGAAGAAGACGATGTTAAGGAGAATGAAGAGAAGCAAAGAGCATTATTACAGTTACACTGGAATGTGATTAATGAAAACCAACAAGATGACCAGGAAGCGAACTCACACAAGCTAGAAGATGATATTGAAGAAAACAAGAAATAGTTGCTAATTGTTGGCTCCCAATTGCAAGAAGCAAAGCATGATCTTGCAATAAAAGAAGAGTTTTTCAGAAGCTTAAAAGAAAGTGAGGAGGCTTTACATAATGAAAAGCATGGTCTAGAATGTAACAATTCAAGTTTATCGTTAGAATTAGATGAATCGGTTCAAGAATTCAATAGGCTAAAAAGTGTGGTCCACAATTTGTTTGCCAAAGTTGTAGAACTGGACAAAGATACCCTGACTGTTTTGAATCATTTTGCCAAAATGATACATGTATTTGAGCAATACTATGGATTGGCTTCTCAGGCTATTAAACTCATAAAAGAGATGGAAAAGAAATGCGAGGAAAAGATTTCAAAACAAAAGCAGGACATTCTGCAGGGATTGTTGCAAGCTAAGGAGGAGCATGCTGCAATGTTCAACAATGTTAAAAAAGATTATGAACAAAAGGAAGAGAAAAGTGACAAACACAGTACAGTAATATGGAAAACGATGGATGCTTGGAAAGAAGAAAAAAGAAATTGGGAAGACATAGCAAGATCTCTGATGCGTAGTTCAACCCAGTTCTCATATGCACGAGATGTAGCTATAAAATGTACAATGCGTATGCGTGCGCTGCATGATAAGTTGATGTCTCCACAGAAGAAGAGCACAATTAAAAAGGTATGAATAATATCATTATTTTTCTTGCCAAAGCACGTCAGGTATAAATCAATATGTTCTCAAAGAAGGTGACCGGATGACTGATATTTCAACAAAGGCACATAGCGGATGAATCTTCAGAAAAGTGCAGAAAATTTGGAAACAATAAGCAAATTTTAATTTAGGGGAGACATTTTTGGAATAAATTAAAATTGCATTAAGTATTGCATGAGTCATTAAGTATTGCATTAAGTATTGCATGAGTCATTAAGTATTGCATGTGTTAATTACATTTCCGGTTTTGATTAATCGGTTTTATTTGGTATTGTTTTAATGTATCTTATCTAGATTTTTCCTTTTGGATTAGAAAATGCATGTGTATTGCATGAGTCATTAAGTATTGCATGTGTTAATTACATTTCCGGTTTTGCTTAATCGGTTTTATTTGGTATTGTTTTAATGTATCTTATCTAGATTTTTCCTTTTGGATTAGAAAATGCATGTATAAAAGAAGCATACCTTGTAATGTCAATTAAGTCAAGAAATTAAGAGAAATATATGAAATAAAATTTTTGTCTTCCTCAACAAAAATCTTCTTCATCTCCTCCTCTCAAATTTATTCTCTACATCCACAACACACGAACTGAAAGGAAAAATAATAAAGGGAAAAAGGTAACATAAATGCGCAACACATTATAACGCATAGTTTAAAAGGTAATGAATTCGTGAGGGCAGAATAAATATTTAATCACCATAATTCGCAGTCAGTCGACCAAAGTCACGAAGCAAAGTTAAGGATGAACAACCATGGAGTTGAACTATTAAATGAAATTGCTCCGAAAAGAATAAACGTAATGGTAGACAGGAATAGATTGGAAGTAAGGAGGAAGTTTGGAGAAAAGAATTATGATATTTCTCCTTTAAGAACAACATTTGCTGCAAACTGAAACAATATAAATGAATAACTTCCCATGTAAAATTTGCAAAACAAAAGTCGAAATTTATTTATTTGCAGTTTCAGCGGGAAGTTTGTATGTGATCGGCACTTTAAGATATAATATAAAACATGTAAATTGAGTATTTGATTTAATCAATGCATATTTGATAAGACATTTGTAATTCTCAAACTTCTAACCTTTTTGTTCTAAGTTTTGATCATATCTTCTCTTGCACCGCCAACCATAAATGATTGATTAACAGAGGATAATGACATAATTATTAATGAAAATTGGAAAGCCTTTCTGGTTTCTAACAATATAAATGAAATGAATAATGCATGTGCTAGAGATCTTTAATTTTTTGTTAAGTTGAATTCCTGTTTCTGTTATCAATAATTAAAAAGAGAATTTGCATAGGAAGTTTAGTTGTTAGATCTCATATATATATATATATATATATATATATATAAGTAATATTAAGTTAGGTAATATATGTATGATGTGTATTGAATTTGTAAAAAAATATGGTTGCTAAATTCTATATTTAAGTGATAGTCACTTTTGGTAACATCCATAGAGAGAGGCATTTGTGAAAGATTACGCTAACATAAAATAAAAAAATGTTACACCAAACCTACTATATTTAAGGTTTAATGGCTTAGGCTATGTGTGTGCATTTACATAGCACAAACGACATGTGTTTCAAAAAATGTACGAATGTACATGTAGTACAAAAATATATAATTTGCAAGTGTAAAGTGGCGTACGAATGACGTGCATGAACGCGGAGTTTTTAAAATTTAAATGTTTCCGTGTGCGATTCTGACATCATTAACTATGGGTCAACAATGGGTTTCCAATGTAGATGGATGCAGGAATGAAAAATTTGATACATATGGATTATGCAATACTACTAGATGTGGAATTTTGATTTTCTAAAACAGTAGCAGAGGTTGATTTTGGTGACGGACTTTTCTTTTATAATAAAGAGTGCTTTCAGTTAGAGGAGATTACTCATGAAAAAAGGATAAAATATAAACCATTAGGATGCTACCATCAAACTTGGTAGGTGTCAAAATACATGGTATGCTCGTGTTAAAAATAGCATCCTCATAAGAAATCAGTGATTAAATGAATATAACTGTATAGTGGAGACTGACATACAAAAACATAACATTACAACCATATATAGAGGAAATAACTGAAGCTACATACAATAAGTGGCAAGATGCACCGTGGCAGGCACGAGCTAAGTAAAGCTGCATAGGGACGATCAAACATGGTCATATATGAACAACAAAATATTAGGAGCCAAATAGACTATATTGCATATGGTATTAGCCCTCCTGAATTATACTTTATATCTCAGATTTTCGTCTCGGGTGAGATGAGCAAGATTTAAAACCTTGTCTTCCATATAGTCTTATGTTACGAAGGATAGAGCTATGTAAAGTGGGTCCTTTTCAAGCGCAAAGATTACTATAGCAAATCAATTCAAAGTTTAATGTCTAAGTACGCCTGACAGCTGCATACCCACTTATAGTATGCATGCTGACATGTAGGGTACATGTTACCCAAAGGACTCAACAAAACAGTATAAACAAAGAGAGTAACATTCTGGGAGAGGTATGATTCTATAAGCCTCATATTAAAAATGTTTAAAAGTATAAGGGGACGTTGTTTTACATGGAAATATGCCGAATATAAAGCAAGTTTACAAGGAAATTGGCAGCATGTCTGAGAAAACGATTCTATATTTTAGATGATTTTGTATTGCAAAGCTAAAGTTTTGTTGTGAGCTTTCATACCTGAAACTTTATAAGTTTGAGTATAAGTGAAATATCTTAGTTTCTTATTTTTCTTTCTTACCTGACATTAAATGATGTTATATACAACTTTAACCTGAGTAGTTTTATAAAGAATTTGTCGAAGCCATCTATTATATTGCATGCATATAGTAAAGGAAATAAGCATGGCTTGATTTGTACTATTTTCTGCATTTTTTTCTAACAAAAGGTAGTCAATATGTCAGCTATTTGTATACAAATAGTACATATATATATATTATCAGATAGGGTACAAGCTTCTTAAAGTATCTAGGGAATTCATGAATTTAAAAATCAGTTAAATTAAATACAAGGAGTGTAGGTAAAGCTATAAGTATAATATCATAGTTTGATAACCTGACATATTTTAAAGAGAGTGCAAATGCATCTCTCTGTTTTGCAAGGGAACCTGACCAAAGATAAAGGCATATTATAGGAACCATTTTGGCAATATGCCTGGGAATAAGACTTGTGTTAAATGAAGTATTTTAGCATCTAAAAAAAATATAGGCTTGTAATCAGCTTGCATTCCTGGAATTTGTACAGAGTATAATCCACTTTAATTAACTGGGAACTATGGGTTTAAACTCCATTATACTTACACACATGGAAGTTTTGTTTTAAAAATATAGCATACTTATTTTGGGTAAAGTTAAAACTTTTGACTTTGAGGCAAAACATGGCAGACCCACCTATGAATGAAGAAATAGTTATAAGAAATACATTTCAAAACTAGATATGAATCAAATTAAAAACATTTTATTGAGTTTACTATGAGATGAATGTAATGAGCTTATTTGCATAGTACTGTCTGCAGTTTCCAAAACAATTTAAAATGAGCATATTTGCATAGTACTGTCTCAAAGCACAACAGGGCACCAATAGCCATCGACAACTTAACGATTCATGAGTCATTCAGCGTAAGGGTTTATAGTTTTATAAGTAGATAGATTTAACATTTGTATGCTGCAGATAGCAGATTTACAAACTGCAACTCAATAGTTGAAGCATGAAGATGTAACACAACATGATACATGGAATGATATATATAATATATATATATATCACGTGTAACACTTGACAGGTTGATCGTGACATAAAATACTAGACTGACAATTACTAATATATCTTCTTCTTTTTCAATCCTTTTGAAACATCTTTCTGCTCAACAGTTATCAGCATATACTATACACATACGTACAGCCTAAATCATACAATTGTTGCAAAGACAGTGACAACAAAATTTATCTGCCTTTGAAGCAGAGACAGGATATGTGTGAACTATAAATGGTATCTTCCAGAAGTTAAAGAGAAATCAAAGAAAGCTTCAACCAATAGAAATTGCAATCCGACGTTGCAATCCGATGTTGATGCCATTTGTGTTGCACTTGATTTTGAGCCTCGGCCTTTATTTTTCTTGTTACTTCGTAAGAACATATGGATACTCTTGTACTTCGAGTAGATACTTCGCTTGATTAGTTCATTTCCAATAGCATGTACTATGACTTTGTTGATCTTCTTTCTTGCATATTACTTTGCTTCCATTCACCCTTGTTGCTCAGTTTTTTTTATGCATTCTCTTTACATGTCTTCTATTTGATGCCATGACCTTGTGCTCTTGACTTGCTTGTTGTATTCTAACTTGAGATTTCTGGCTTGTTTGCTACATTCTAGCTTGACCTGCTAGTGGTATTGTTCACCTGAAAGATGTATATGCTATGCACTGACCTGTTACATTTGTTGCACACTCACTTGGAATCCTTCCTTAATCAACAATTATGGCCTTGTACTGCTGGCATGGTTAATACACTTGCGACTCTGATCTGATTAGCGTGCACTGTATCATTGATTTTGTTATATGGTGTTGCATGCTTTGAAATTACGAGTTGCACCATTTTGTGTTTTTCTGGCTATGTACATTTATACCTTGCTGCACCATTATTTGTTGTGTGGCCTGAAATTCTTGGCAATGTTGCATTGCTGACTTTTTGTTCTTGAAATAAACCTGTGCATATGTGCATACATGTATTTCTATTTTATTCAACAGACCAACTATATGTTGTGTCGAGGCTGGTCAGATCGGTAGATGTGAATCAAGGTTGGTAAGGATTAGTAGAACGCTATAGTTTCGTTGAGGCTAATCTGCGAGCATTAGTATTCAGTCTACCATGTGGTATTTACAATGAATCACTGTGAATATCGCAAGTAGTCTAGACTCAAAAAAGTAAATATATATCTGACCAAGTCTAGAAAAATGACGACAAACACACCAAATATCTGAGGCAAATAAAACTTAAAAATAAATTTGTATTCGCCAACATTTAAATATATTTTGTTTCATTTTACTGTATGTGTTTTTGTGACAAATATACAGGTGACTGGACCATATCTTAAAGCAATTGAAAACTTAGTGTGTGTCATTGTATATATATGAAATTGTATACGTAACTGAGTGAACCGAGTGATGTAGTGAGGAATATATATAAAGTGAATGACTGTGCTATACAATAATGAGTTTGCAATTGTGGAGTCAAAAATTTGTACTATTTGGAATATTGAAATAAAATATTTAATTGAATAAAAACTGTTTGAATATCAAAATTTTGTGCGATAGCATTTTATTCAATATAAATATTTATTTCTATATCAAATGTAATATAGAATAATAAAGTTGTAAACACATTTATATGATAGTATATATGTTTGTTATCATTAAACAAAAATCATATATTTATACTCAATAAGTCCCCCTTTTGATGATGACAAACATACACTAAGATTTAGAATGTGGTAAATGTGTTTGATTATGAGATGTATACTCCCCCTATTTATATGCTCCCCTTACAACTGGACCCCCTTATACAAATGCATACGAGAAAAAAAATCCCCCTATACATATGTATATGAGAAAATTTAAATTCATTTAAATTTCAAAAATTGAACCATTCTTAATTTATTCACTCATCCATCAAAATCTTAATCATTCTCTCCTTTTTGTTATCATCAAAAGAACAATAGAAATCAAAATAGTGGTGAACATAGACTAGAAATGTAACTTCAAATCAAGAGAGAAAATATATATCATAAAACTCATTTAATCAAATAAAAAATTCATAATATTCCTCAAATTAGAAGAAAATTTCACTTATCAGAATGATGGATTTACGATTAGTTTTATAAAATGGAAAGAGTTTTTAACTTTTAAATATATGAATATGAAATCCAAATTTTTCAAATAAATTTTAAATTTAAGCACAAACAATTTAATCACTAACTAACAACGCATAACAGTTAGGACTTTTAAATGGAGTTAGTAGTTACTTAAAAATTGTTAAGTATTTTCTAACTGTTAACGATAAAAATCGTCAACACCCAAATGTTGGGTTATGGTTGTGGGCCTTGGTGTAATCTAGTTCTTCCAAGCTCGACTTAATTCCTCCTCTCTTAGATATTAATGTCCCAAGTTTGAAGATTGGCTACTCTTTCTTCAAAAGGAGAGTATCACACTTACAATACTAAGGGAAACAAAGTTATCTTGAGATAAGGATTCCATAAGTTCGTTGCTAGTTGGAGCTAGAATGGTCATTGAGGTCGGTTTGGTAACTAATCCTAATTTAAGGTTTTGAATCCAAATTAGTAGTTGAAAAAACAAGTGCAATTGATTACAGAAGCTACATATTTCCTTTATTGAAACGGATGAAGTACATGGAAGATTACAGGAGAAATCCCCCATTTGATCTCTAAATTAAGGTTTAGACTCTTAGAGTTGAGTACAAGATTTTGGAATGAGAGAATATCCTCGAAAATGTGATCCCTAGGGTCTTATTTATAGAGTATTCGGACCCCTTTTTGTAGTAATCATGTGGGAAACCCCTCTTTAGCTTCAACTTTTTAGTATCATCCCAGGTCAACGCTTTTTGGTTTCGGTAGCAACCTTAATCCTTTGCCACTAATATTTCTTGGTATCGCCTCTATGCTTTTGCCCAATAGCTCGGTATCGCTCCATTATCTTTGCCTGTTTCACTTTTGAACACCATATCCATGCTTCTTCCTTTGGGGCTTCGGTTTCATTTCTCTGTCTTCATGATTTCGACATCGGCTTGTACGTCTACTACTTTCCTTTCTTTGGTACTGGCTTTATGCATTTGTCTTCATTCTTCAATGTTGACACCAAGCTAACTGCTTACTGCATGTTGGTGACGACAACGTGCCTTTATTACCTTCTTTTTTTGGTATCGGCACTAAGTTGTTTGTTCCCTTATGTTGGTGTTGATAGCATATTTACAAATTCATCGTTCCGGTATTGTCTTTGTCAATACCCTTTATATCCTTGGCATTGACTCTACATTCCTAATCTTTCTATTTTGGTATTGGTTTCATTGTTATTATTCCAAGCTTTAGGTGTCGGCTTCACTCCTATCCTTTTCATTTTGGTGTCGGCTTTGTTCCTCTTAGACCTGTTGCTATTGGTACAGGCTCCGCCTCTACATCCTCCTGCTTTGGTATCGATTGAACACTCCAATGTTTCTATTTTGGTGTCGACTCTATTACGATACCCCTTCACCTCGTTTTTGTTTTGGTGTCGCTGTTATGAATTCTTGTAGTAACATTTGCCCCTCAAATAAAGGGGTATTTCTAACTTTTCAAGTCAACGGTCTCGGCTTTGTGCTGTATCGTATTAAAACATGTGATTTTCATGCCTTTTGGTCTTCTATGGATGATCTGGACTATTTGTTTGTATTTGCTTGTATAGCTATAATTGGACACAATTGAGTATAAGACCTTTTCTTCTTCCTTCTTTCTATTCTTCACTTGCAAGTAATTTCATTTGAACAAGAATCAAAATTCTTCAAATTTCCAGAACTAAAATATGACCTTCTCCAGTTTTTTTGTTTATGCAAATTGATTTCAAGTTATAATCGAAAAATCCTCCTTTCTTAATCTTGATTATAAATCCAATAAGGTTTAATTAAATTCTAATTTCCCACTAGGATAAAAGCTAATATACTGATATCAGTGTCAAAATGGGTATTAATTGTGAATCGTGAAAATCTATCACCCTTAATTTCCAACAATTTGATGATACATATTTCTGGGTTTAAGTGAAAAATTCACTTTGTTGGAAATGAGGAATTCAAATTACTTTCATAAAGACGAACTTCCTTTGATATCGGTGAAATGGAATTGGCTATTATCAGCTTCTTTCGGTTACGGCTTTACCGACACCGAAACTCATGTTCTCTTTAGTTTCAGTTTAGTTAACACCGAAAATCATATTTTCTTGGTTTTGGTATCAGTCAAGCTTGAAATTTTGATGTCGGTTACACTATTACCGATACTGAGAGAATATAAGTTCTGATATCACCGATACCAAAAACTGGATTCCTTTAGTGTTGGTTGAGTTTCTAGTATTGGAAGTAAGCCATTGGTTACCACAAAATTGAATTGTCTTTGGTTTGGGTTTCTCCTTCACCAATGCAGTCAATACTAAAAATTTAACCATATTTAGAATGTGCATAGTGCATAATATTGCATGAACTTTGTTAATGACAACTGAGATGCTTCAACTTTTTATAAGAATGTTAAACAACTAATTATGATGAGCTTTCACTATGACCATAGGCCTGTAAACAGTTTAGATTGACTTTAAGTAAATTGCTTGTTCTATATTTTCATTTTTCACCAAATCATTGTATTTATATCTACGTAACGCATTTTTATAGAACAATGTCACCTTGGCAGAACTATGGGTAAGAAACAAACTGTGAATGAACTAAACCCTGATAGCTTCTTTTCTCCTCGGTAGGAGCTCAAAATTATTCACAACGTTATCTCATCCTATCATAGGATGAGGTGGATGCAATTCTCAAGGATTTTGGGATGACCGGTGTAGATGCTATTTGTCTGTCTGAGAAGGACATTATTAAAAATCCTCTAGAAGGATTCTTTGTGTATTCAGCTATCCATATTTAGCATGGCGGCTTCTTCCCTTTCCATAGATTTATTTATATGCTTTTGCAACACCTACAACTTTCTTCAATTTAATTAACTCCAAATATTTTTACTTATCTTTTATGTCTTGAGCAGCTATCACTTGAGTCAGGACAGTCTTCTCTCGATGTCTGCATTCTTCATCATCTGCTAAGATTATCAACAGTTAAAGGAACAGATTCTCTGATCTTCTATGCGAACCCTACAAAGAAACTGATCAAAGATGGCATTAATAAATTAAAAGATTAGGAAACATAGTTTTTCTATATCAGGTGTCTCCCGGGTATCATCGACGCTTTTTCTACTCCAGGTGAGCTTTACACTTTTCTTGATTTATTGTTGTATCTCCGTGCCCTGCCTAATCTTTGTTTCTTTTCATTTTTCACCCCCAAAAAAAAAGTTTGAATGAAGAGGGTAACCACCTTATCATTCCCCTGCTGCTTCGCATATACCTTTGGGTACCAGTGTGTTTACACAACTGACTCCTCTGCTTACAGGAACTTCAAGTAGGATAGCTCTTCTAAAGAGTTTTTAAAATCTTGTTTCTATGTTATATATCTAACTTCGTTTTTCTAATCTCATTACTTTAATTAGATACCGGACCTTCTGTTGTTAGTCTTGTAACACCCCGTAATTCAATTAATATTAATACTCACAAATTAAAGAATAACTAATCTCAGACGTGAGAATTGTGGGAAACGGGTTGCGCCATTGTGTTCGTCTCGGAATTCTGGTTGAAGTAGAGTCTGAGTTTGCGTGAATTGGACTTCGTATGAAGAAGTTATGGCCATCGGAAGTTTCTGAAAATTCAAAACAGCTCGCAGGAAATTTAAAATTCAAACAGAAAGTGCAGAAGCGGGATGGGCGGGAAAAATTCCCGCCCAGGAAGGTCGACTGGGGGGTCGACTATAGTGTCGACCTGCCCCCCCCCCCCCCCAGGTCGACTATAGTGTCGACCCGGGTGTCGACCTGTGACTGGCGGCTAGGGTTTCTGGCTGACCTGTTTTTAATTAACTAATGACCCATTAGGGTTTCTGACCTAATCTGGTTAGCCGGGATTAGTGCTGAGTTGATCTGACGGTCTAAAATAAATCCTAACTCTATAAATACCTAGGTAGTCTCTCACCCTAATTCATAAGAAAAATAGAATAGCTACCGTCATACCACCGCCATGGAACTCAATGGAGTCGCCGCCAACTAAGAAGGAAGAAAAGCTAATTCAATTCTAATTCTAATCAACTCTAAAGCGAAGCAAGACTCTTTTCTTCTCTAAATTGTGAGTATGATAGTCTTAACAAGATTATTATCATTTTAATTAGGTTGAGTTATGAATGGATTATGAGTAGATGATGTGAATTATCATATATGTTGTTGTAAACCCCTTTTGCTATCATGTAGATTGTAAATCCAATGTTATGTGATGATGATATCTTATATGTTGTAAATCATGCTATGGTGATGTTATGTATGTTGAAAGTTTCTATGCAAAGTTATGATAAATCATACATGTTAAAAAGCCATGATGTTACCATCTATGCTAGTTAGTTCATATTAATTAAATCATCATGTTTGGGCTATGTTGATCTATATGACAAGTCACATATGCAAGTTAGATTGATTAGAAAAGTTATGAACATATGCCATGACATCTATTATGACATCTAGAATTATGCTATGACATATGTGATATCCTATGCTAGTTCACACCATCATTATGTTGCCTAAAAACCCCATATGCAAGTTCATGTATAGATTTGGGCTACGATCATATCATGTAAATTGAGACATTTAACAAGTTGACACCTTTTGATCCTTAACATGTGTAGTTTATGCAAGTTTCACCCCTATTATGATTAGATTTATTTTAATTGTCTATATGTTGTGATAATTTATTTTTGTGCTATAATTAGACTATTCGAGTCTAACGTATATTCTGCGTTGAATAAGCGAACGTATAAACGTGGGGTAGGGGTAATATTAAGGATTTAATATTAATATGTTGGGGTGCAATTGATATGATCTTGCATGCCATGAGTGGATGACCATAATTGAGTCAATTATGGACATCATTAAAAGTTGACTTAATTAATAATTTGAATAGGGAATTATTAAAACTGGGGTAAAAGATTATAAGTGATAATCAATGCTTAGGACACGAGGTTGGACTCGTTTGTGACGTAAACCTGCCCGGAACCGCCCGGCAAATCCAGTGGTCACAAATGTCAGCCCAATGTGAGAGGTCCTAGGCCTAAACTAAAGCATAACAGTTGTAAAGACACTAGGTTAGACTCTTTTATGGTGTAAGACTGCCCGGACCCGCCCGGCATATCCAGCTGCCATAAATGCCAGTCTAATGTGAGAGGTCTTTATGAGGTTATGGCCTGAATGAATTAAGAAATAATTAACCAGATAAACATGTAAGGTGGGACATGGGGGTTAAGTAGGTGCCTTGGGTGGCATGAGGAATCTAGTGGGTGCCCTTAGTGGCATGTGAAATACGATTAGTAAGACTTAACCAAACACACATGTAAATGAACATGACTAAGAGGGTTAAGTGGGATATACTAGTGACAAGCTTAGGTGGGTAGCTTGTGGGGGCCCATTTCAACCAGTATCCCAAACGTATCTTTATGGGCTCGACCCAAGTCGAGGACGGGACACGCATACTGGGTTTGACTATAAGAGGCCAAAACGGGGAGCGGTGGCAACGCAAGTCCAACGGGTTTCATATGCGTGTGTGGACCCGGGCTGGTAGGTAAGACGTTGTTGCATCGTGTAGGTATAAGCCGTGCATTCTCAAGTTGTATCGGGTTGCCACTTTAGGGGAGTGATACACCCCACTGTGGGGCCAGCACGGGTATCTACGAGTAGGGAGCCGATCGAAAGTGGGTAGTGGGGTACACCTAGTGGAGATAGGGGCAGACATCACCTTTGTAGTCAGTTAGGGGTACGTAAGGCTATTTATGTTGTTTCTGTGTGAAGCAAGTGGGATCAATCTTTAGGGTGACTGGTGCGGTGCAGTGTAGTAATGTGCGGTGCAGTGTTGTAATCGTTCGTTAGTAATTAGGTGTGCCTTTAACGTTATCTTTCACGTTATCTTTATCTGCTCATTCCATACCTAATAGTTCATAGACATTTACTTGTATTCCAGCTTATGCCTTAGTCTAGTTATTTTGATAGTAGTATTGTTAGAATTATCATACTCGCCAGACTTTATGTCTGACCCCCTCCATTTCTATCCTTTTTCCCCCTCCAGGTCCTCAGGTTGGGCCCAGCTCTAGTGGAGTTTGATTGGATTGCTTCATCTCTCTTTGGAAAGCTTGGATCGTTGAAGTAAAGTCCAGCTTGTTATCTTTATAATGGCTATTTATGTAATGGGAGTATGTACTTTGTTTTTATGAAGATGGATATTGTACTTGGTTATGATCTATGGTTTTATGATGTAACAAACATGTTTAATTTCCGCTGTAATAAAATGAAGTTTTAGATTTCCAAGTACTATTTATTATATGTCTTGTTGTAATTTTTCTGTTCTATATTCACTTATAACCTCCATGGAAGTTAATGCATTCCCTTTGTGAGTGACATTAATGGACGTGGGGTGTTACACGTGGTATCAGAGCTTAAGGTTACCAGAGCAGATAAAAATACTTTAGAAAAATAGTTATTTTTGGAAGAAGTGTTTTCAAAAACATGTCTTAATGAGTTATTTAAAGAGGAAAGTTTTTAAGAATAACATAATCCCCAAATAGCCATATATCTTTATCTTTCGAATTCTCTATTTTGAATCTTTCCTTTTTCATTTCAGCATGGCTGAAGATCTTAACCTACCCGACGGTGTAACGATACCAGGATGGTATAGGAGGCTATTAGAGACTAGGGCCGCTGCGGGTTCGGCCAATGTTCCTCCACCACCAGTTGCATCCATTCCTCCTCCTCCTCGCGTAGATACTTTTGCAAAGACGTGCAAGGAATTCAAGGCTATGGGTGGAAAACCCTTTCAAGGGTCAGAAACATTTGTGGAAGCTAGAGATTGGCTTAGGGAGGTGGAAGAATTGCTAGAAATTTTTGAAGTGGAAGAAGGGAGGAGAGTTAAATTAGCAGCTTGGTTGATGAAGGGAGAGGCCTCATTCTGGTGGGAGGTCACTAATGGGGAGCGTCCTGTTGATTCTTGGGCAGATTTTAGGCGTAGGTTTGAGGCGAAGTTTCTCTCAAGGGCAGAAGAGAATCTATATATGGAAAAGTTCTTGACGTTGAAGCAAGGAAGCTCATCAGTGAAGGAATATGTTAACAAATTTAATCAGTTAGCAAGGTTTGGCTTGGACTTAGTAAACACGCCGGAGAAGAAGGCACAGAGGTTCGTTAATGGATTGAATGAACCGTTGCAAGGGTTGGCTATGACCCACATCCCTATGGGGGCCACCTTTGAGAAGCTTGTAGACATGGCACTTATGCACGAAGAGAAAAGCGCTAAAGCTGATAAGGCACCCGAGAAGAAGGAAGATCAGAAGAAACCACAACAGCAAAACAATAAGGGTGGTAAAAACAATAACGGCAAGGGAAAGAAGAAATGTTTTAACTGTGGGACACCAGGCCATCTCAGCAAGGATTGCCGTAAGAAAAAGAAGACTGGCTGTTTGCACTGTGGCGAAGCGGGACATCTAGTGAAGGACTGCCCAAAGAAGGGGCAAAGGGCAGGAGCTACCTCGGGAGGACAGGTGCAGGCTCTTATGGCACCAGGGCAGGCAAGGGGACAAGTTCAGGCTCTCGCGGTCCCACCACTGCAAGAACGAGGTAGAACCATTTCTGTTGAAAGCTTAGTTTTTCTGTTTGATCATCTTGTCCGTACCTTATTCGATTCGGGCGCATCGCATTCGTTTATCTCTACATCATTAGTTGAATCACTGCACTTAAACACCAGTTTAGTAGAGGATCCCTTAGTTGTTTCGAATCCAATTGGGGGCTCAGCTCATTTGTCCATGATGTGTTTGGATTTGAAAATTTCTATACTTAGCGTTGAGTTTAGATGTGATGCTTACGTGTTGGGCTTCACGGGCTATGGGCTAATTTTAGGAATGGATTGGTTATCCAGAAATGGGGCCGTTCTTGATTGTGAAAGGAGAGTAGTTAGGCTCGTGACTCGCCTTGGCAACACTCTCGAAATCTTTTGTAATCCCATAAATTCGGTTATGCTAAGTTATCTAGAATCACTTGACGCGTCTGAGGAAAATCTACGATCTGTTAGAGTGGTCCGAGAATATTCGGATGTGTTTGAGGAGGTGAAGGGCTTGCCTCCGAAGCGGGAGATAGATTTTCGAATATATCTGGTAGATAATGCGAAACCAGTATCTTTGCCAGTACGCCACATGGCTCCACGTGAAAGGAGGGAACTCGATAAGCAAGTGAAGGAGTTGCTTGAGAAGGGGTTCATAAGACGAAGTATATCGGAGTGGGGTGCTCCAGTAGTATTTGCCACGAAGGCGGATGGGTCCCTTAGACTTTGTGTGGACTATAGAGAACTTAATAAGCTTACTAAGAAGAACAAACACCCACTGCCGAGGATTGACGATCTCTTCGATCAGTTAGTTGGCGCCTCAGTGTTTTCGCAGTTGGACTTAGCCACTGGTTTCCATCAGTTGAGAGTGGCTGAGGATAGCATTGACAAGACCGCCTTTAGGACTCCAGACGGTTTCTATGAATGGCTAGTGATGCCCTTCGGTTTGACAAACGCCCCCACATACTTTGTTAATTTGATGAGTAGGGTGTTTAGGGAGTACCTTAACAAATTCATGGTAGTCTTTGTAGATGACATTTTGATCTTTTCTAAGGATGAAGAAGAACATGCCCTACATCTTAGGGAAGTGTTGGAGACCCTACGAGCGCATCAGCTTAAAGATAAATTTTCTAAGTGTCACTTCTGGAGGAAGGAAGTACGATTCTTAGGGCACGTGGTTTCCAAAGAAGGGATAGCTGTGGATCCCGCGAAGGTGGTGGCCATCCAAGATTGGAAGGTCCCTAAAAATGCTACCGAAGTGAGAAGTTTCTTGGGGTTGGCTGGCTACTATAGGAAGTTTATCAAAGATTTCGCAAAGATATCAGCTCCATTGACACGCCTGACGAAGAAGAACCTAGTTTCCACATGGGACGTAGATTGTGATGATGCGTTCCAACGTTTGAAGAGAGCTTTGACCTCAGCCCCAGTCTTAGTATTGCCAGATGGGAGTAAGCCATTTACCGTTTATACTGACGCTTGTGGGACAGGACTAGGCGCAGTCCTAATGCAAGAGGGTAGGGTAATAGCCTATGGTGGAAGGCAGTTGAGAGCACATGAGAAGAATTACCCCACACATGACCTAGAGTTGGCCGCTATTGTTTTCGCGCTTAAGTCTTGGCGTCATTATCTTCTTGGCGAAAGATTCGAATTATACACTGACCACAAATCTTTGAAATACTTATTCTCTCAGAAGGACTTGAACTTAAGGCAGCAAAGGTGGATGGAGTTCTTGGCGTCCTACGACTTTGAGATAGCATATACCCCTGGCAAGGGTAACGTGGTGGTGGATGCCTTAAGTAGAAAAAGATTATCCTTAAGTCCTTTGTTTGTTGAGCGGCAAAGTTTAGAGTTCATCTCTATGTTTGATTTTAGACCTTCCATTGACTTCGTACCCAGTTTGCTAGCATCCTTGGAGGTCAGACCTATGCTTTTGGGACGGATTGGTGAGGCACAGCGAGACGACTCGCAGTTGGTTGAGTTAGTAGAAAAGCTCAAAGAAGGGGAGTCATCAAGCCATCTCCGTAGGTATACCCTAGATGATAAGGGTTGGTTACGTAGGGACGGTAGACTTTGTGTACCAAAAGACGATGACCTAAGGAAGACTATTCTTGACGAAGCACATCGTTCGAAGATGACCATTCATCCCGGCGGGGACAAGATGTACATGGACATGAAGAGAGTTTACTTTTGGGCCGGCATGAAGAAAGACGTGGTCGAGTATGTCGCTAGATGCTTGGTGTGCCAACAAGTAAAAGCGGAGCAAAAGAAACCCGGTGGGTTGCTTCACCCATTGAAGGTTCCACTATGGAAGTGGGAAAGTGTCTCGATGGATTTTGTGGATGGATTACCAAGATCGAGGAAGGGTAATACGGGTATTTGGGTTATAGTAGATAGACTTACTAAAAGCGCCCATTTTATTCCCGTGAGGAGTAAGAGGACTGCTCCATGGTTAGCTTCTGTATCTGTCCGAGAAATAGTTCGTTTGCACGGTGTTCCTTCTAGCATAGTGAGCGACCGCGTTCCTATTTTCACTAGCGAATTTTGGAGAAGCTTACAAGAGGCAGTAGGGACTCAGTTATGTTTGAGCACCGCATATCATCCTCAGACGGACGGCAAGACCGAGAGGGTGAATCGCATTTTAGAGGACCTGTTGAGGCTATGTATCCTAGACTTTGGGGGTACATGGGAAGAGCATCTTCCATTGGTGGAGTTCGCATATAATAATAGCTTTCAGTCCAGCATTGGTATGACACCACTCGAAGCACTTTATGGACGACCTTGTCGTTCACCTACATGTTGGTGGGAATCTACGGATAAGATCTTACTCGGGCCCGATATGATTAGGGAGACTTCGGAGAAGATCGACTTGATTCGAAGGAGGATGAAATTAACGCAAGATAGGCAGAAATCTTATGTGGATAAGAGGAGGACAGATCTCGAGTTTGAAGTTGGGGACATGGTCTTTATCAAAGTATCTCCATTACGGAACGTTGTTCAATTTGGGTCCGTTGGGAAGTTAGCACCAAGGTTCGTAGGGCCGTTTCCTATTAAGGAGAAGATTGGACAGATGGCGTATAGAGTGGAGTTGCCGGAGAGACTTAGTGGTGTACACGACGTATTCCATGTGTCACATTTGAGGAAGTGCTTGCACGAGACCGCGGAGGTGGTAGAGCCGAACTTGCTTAGAAAGGTGGAGATAGAGCGTGATGCGACGATTCGACGAGCTCCTATGCGCATCCTTGGGTCAGAGATCAAGAAGTTGAGGAATCGAGAGGTCAGACTAGTCAAAGTGCAATGGGGAGATGATGAGAGCAACGCTACTTGGGAGACGGAAGTGAAGATGCGTTCATTGTACCCTTTTCTTTTCGAGGGTATGTCCTTTAATTTCTCCTTTATCGCTTATCTTGTACTTATCTTACCTTTAGAGTATCCTCTCGCTAGTATCTTTAACCTTTAGTTAGGATAATCATATGGTTGAAACATGTGTTTGAGACATGTTATGTATGGTGGATGCAAAGTGGATGCAAGTGTTTGCTAGTGGCTGCTCGTGGACGCATATACACACACTATTAGGCACTAGATCGGCTCAGTCACTTCATACTGCATATTGCATATAAATGGATGTATTTAGTAAAATGGATGTATAATGGTTGTGCTATCATATGGATACCGCATTTTGGTGAATGGTTGTGCACGCATGTAGAAATAATATGTATCGATAGGGTTCTTTTGCATACATAATAGACGCATGGCACTATCATGGTTTGCATTAAGGAGGTCGACTGAATCAGTGGACCGCCTGATTTTGCATTAGATATGGACATATACACACACTGTGCATTTAAACATAAAAGCATTAGAAGTCTATAAGGACAATGGATGCCTGTGTTTGATGGTTGAGTAGATGGACAATTGGATGTTAGGATATACGTTCTTCTTGACTTGAAGATTTCGGGGACCAAATCCTTTAAGGAGGGGAGAATGTAACACCCCGTAATTCAATTAATATTAATACTCACAAATTAAAGAATAACTAATCTCAGACGTGAGAATTGTGGGAAATGGGTTGTGCCATTGTGTTCGTCTCGGAATTCTGGTTGAAGTAGAGTCCGAGTTTGCGTGAATTGGACTTCGTATGAAGAAGTTATGGCCACCGGAAGTTTCTGAAAATTCAAAACAGCTCGTAGAAAATTTAAAATTCAAACAGAAAGTGCAGAAGCGGTCTGGGCAGGAAAAATTCCCGCCCAGGCAGGTCGACTGGGGGGGTCGACTATAGTGTCGACCTACCCCCCCCCCAGGTCGACTATAGTGTCGACCTGGGACTGGCGGCTAGGGTTTCTGGCTGACCTGTTTTTAATTAACTAATGACCCATTAGGGTTTCTGACCTAATCTGGTTGGCCGGGATTAGTGCTGAGTTGATCTGACGGTCTAAAATAAATCCTAACTCTATAAATACCTAGGTAGTCTCTCACCCTAATTCATAAGAAAAATAGAATAGCTATCGTCATACCGCCGCCATGGAACTCAGTGGAGCCGCCGCCAACTAAGAAGGAAGAAAAGCTAATTCAATTCTAATTCTAATCAACTCTAAAGCGAAGCAAGACTCTTTTCTTCTCTAAATTGTGAGTATGATAGTCTTAACAAGATTATTATCATTTTAATTAGGTTGAGTTATGAATGGATTATGAGTAGATGATGTGAATTATCATATATGTTGTTGTAAACCGCTTTTGCTATCATGTAGATTGTAAATCCAATGTTATGTGATGATGATATCTTATATGTTGTAAATCATGCTATGGTGATGTTATGTATGTTGAAAGTTTCTATGCTAAGTTGTGATAAATCATACATGTTAAAAAGCCATGATGTTACCATCTATGCTAGTTAGTTCATATTAATTAAATCATCATGTTTGGGCTATGTTGATCTATATGACAAGTCACATATGCAAGTTAGATTGATTAGAAAAGTTATGAACATATGTCATGACATCTATTATGACATCTAGAATTATGCTATGACATATGTGATATCCTATGCTAGTTCACACCATCATTATGTTGTCTAAAAACCCCATATGCAAGTTCATGTATAGATTTGGGCTACGATCATATCATGTAAATTGAGACATTTAACAAGTTGACACCTTTTGATCCTTAACATGTGTAGTTTATGCAAGTTTCACCCCTATTATGATTAGATTTATTTTAATTGTCTATATGTTGTGATAATTTATTTTTGTGCTATAAGTTAGACTATTCGAGTCTAACGTATATTCTGCATTGAATAAGCGAACGTATAAACGTGGGGTAGGGGTAATATTAAGGATTTAATATTAAGATGTTGGGGTGCAATTGATATGATTTTGCATGCCATAAGTGGATGACCATAATTGAGTCAATTATGGACATCATTAAAAGTTGACTTAATTAATAATTTGAATAGGGAATTATTAAAACTGGGGTAAAAGATTATAAGTGATAATCAATGCTTAGGACACGAGGTTGGACTCGTTTGTGACGTAAACCTGCCCGGAACCGCCCGGCAAATCCAGTGGTCACAAATGTCAGCCCAATGTGAGAGGTCCTAGGCCTAAACTAAAGCATAAAGTTGTAAAGACACGAGGTTAGACTCTTTTATGGTGTAAGACTGCCCGGACCCGCCCGGCATATCCAGCTGCCATAAATGCCAGTCTAATGTGAGAGGTCTTTATGAGGTTATGGCCTGAATGAATTAAGAAATACTTAACTAGATAAACATGTAAGGTGGGACATAGGGGTTAAGTAGCTGCCTTGGGTGGCATGAGGAATGTAGTGGGTGCCCTTAGTGGCATGTGAAATACGATTAATAAGACTTAACCAAACACACATGTAAATGAACATGACTAAGAGGGTTAAGTGGGATATACTAGTGACAAGCTTAGGTGGGTAGCTTGTGGGGGCCCATTTCAACCAGTATCCCAAACGTTTCTTTGTGGGCTCGACCCAAGTCGAGGACGGGACACGCATACTGGGTTTGACTATAAGAGGCCAAAACGGGGAGCGGTGGCAACGCAAGTCCAACGGGTTTCATATGCGTGTGTGGACCCGGGCTGGTAGGTAAGACGTTGTTGCATCGTGTAGGTATAAGCCGTGCATTCTCAAGTTGTATCGGGTTGCCACTTTAGGGGAGTGATACACCCCACTGTGGGGCCAGCACGGGTATCTACGAGTAGGGAGCCGATCGAAAGTGGGTAGTGGGGTACACCTAGTGGAGATAGGGGCAGACGACACCTATGTAGTCAGCTAGGGGTACGTAAGGCTATTTATGTTGTTTCTGTGTGAAGCAAGTGGGATCAACCTTTAGGGTGACTGGTGCGGTGCAGTGTAGTAATGTGCGGTGCAGTGTAGTAATCGTTCGTTAGTAATTAGGTGTGCCTTTAACGTTATCTTTCACGTTATCTTTATCTGCTCATTCCATACCTAATAGTTCATAGACATTTGCTTGTCTTCCAGCTTATGCCTTAGTCTAGTTATTTTGATAGTAGTATTGTTAGAATTATCATACTCGCCAGACTTTATGTCTGACCCCCTCCATTTCTATCCTTTTTCCCCCTCCAGGTCCTCAGGTTGGGCCCAGCTTTAGTGGAGTTTGATTGGATTGCTTCATCTCTCTTTGGAAAGCTTGGACCGTCGAAGTAAAGTCCAACTTGTTATCTTTATAATGGCTATTTATGTAATGGGATTGTGTATTTTGTTTTATGAAGATGGATATTGTACTTGGTTATGATCTATGGTTTTATGATGTAACAAACATGTTTAATTTCCGCTGCAATAAAATGAAGTTTTAGATTTCCAAGTACTATTTATTATCTGTCTTGTTGTAATTTTTCTGTTCTATATTCACTTATAACCTCCATGGAAGTTAATGCATTCTCTTTGTGAGTGACATTAATGGACGTGGGGTGTTACAAGTCTTTCCTCGCCAACCCTGGATGTAGGGAAATCTGTTCTGGCTACTATAGCCCAATCCAAGGAGGCAGCCAAGAGGGAACTTGAAACAAAACTGCTGATGAGCTAGCCTCCAAGAAGAAAAAGGGTGAAGTTCCTACTCCTTCCTCCGCCTATAAAGAAATCGACGCGGCACCAACTGAGCAACCTACCCCCTGTCTTATTGTTGCAGTTCCTCCCCTGAGGGTGTTACTCCTGCCATTGGCTCTTCTCAAACAACAAATACGGAGAGTGATCTTGTTGCCAAGTTTTTGATGCCTAATTCTCCAGGGACTTTTGATTGAATTGAACATGAGCTAAATCCAGTCCCTCAAGGCCTTCTTTACCATCACAAACTGATGATAAGGCTTTCCCTTTCTTTTGAAAATATTGCTAACATATCGCTGCTTTCTTCATCCTTAGATTTGATGAACCAACGACAATCTCTTATCGAACAATAGTTTCTGAAATAACATTGTTTCTCTTAGCCGTTTTTGTCTTTTATACTTATATAAATGTTGATTTTGCCTCCTCCCTTCAAGTAACCAAAAGATGGTTCCCCCTTAAAGAGGTTACTACTCAGTCTTCCTCTGAAATTACAAAGCTTAGAAAGGAGAAATCTGACCTAGAATCCAAAGTTAATGTTTTGTATATAGCGAAGGAGGAACATGAGAAAAGTGCTCGAAGCTAAAAGCCTCTCTTAAAGGATGAGTCAGAACTTCTAAAAGAGAGAAAAGTTAAAGATCTTCTATCTGATGAAGTTATGGCTCTTAAACTATCTAGGCAAGAGCTTGAGGATGAAATGGTATGATGAATAGCTAGCTATGTTGACAAATTGAAAGAGAAAGATGACCGTCTTTCCAAATCTCAAGCTGCAATCTCTGAATCCAAGAAGATAATTTCAGAGGCTAAATGAAAATTTTCTTCATTCATAGAATCCAACTTCCCAAATGCGGGTTTAAACACCTATGAAGACACCATGTTCTTGACGTATTCTAATAATTATCAGAAGTGTCCTGAATTTGAATTTCCCTCTGTCGCCCTACCATTGTGAACAGAGTTATGAACAAGATTAAGCTAATTAAGAAGGGAATTCCAGTCCTTGAAGGAGAAATAATAGACCTTGAAAAGCTCCTTTTAATTGAAGATTTTCCTGATAATTGGACTCGCATAAAGGAGAGGAGAAAGGCGATAATGTCGCTACCAACAACGACGAAGATGATGATGGTCAAGATCTTGGTACAAAAATTGATGATCGTCATGATGACTTTGGAGGAGGAGACGACAATCCTCCTTCTTCTTTCGGTGCCACTCATGATTCCAAGGGGTCAAACCTCGATTCTCCCGGTTCTCTTAACATTCACCATCCCACAGATACTCCCATAAAGGACAATGGTCCTTCCAACAAGGGGCCAAAACGAAAATAACAACCTATTTAGATTGAATTCCTTGTTTCTTAGGTATGGCTTTCACTTTCAAATTACCTTTCTCCCTTTCAAATTCATGGTAATTAATTCCTTATAATTTATAGATAAGGAAAAATATTGCCTTACTTTATAAGGCAGAGTTAGACAAGGAACAAAAACAAATCATTCGGTCTTGTATAGACCAAGACAAGATGTTGAAAGATTACATTACTTTACCTCAAAAATACTATCATCTTGATAAAAGTGCCTCAAAACTTATGTAATTCAAAGAAAATGAAGCCGAGACAAGATTAAAGGCATCTCGACTTCGGTGTGAAAGAATTCTTAAGGAAAATGCAGATTGATGGCTCTATTCTGGGTGCTGTTAGAGGATAGGGATATTTTGATAGATTTCTTATACAAGATTTATAATCGATTTGAAACTGTAGAATTTTCCTTCTTGGGGGAGTTTAGTGGCGTTTTACTCCAACATCTTCACAGATGGCACTTAGATGAGCGTGGAATTGATCTCCATTCTGGGGCTTGCTGGAATCTGCCAAGGGTTCATTTAGTCCCCAAGGACTTAGCCCTAGAAAATCTCAAATATTACAAGAAAAGTTTTATTTTTGAACTACTCAAAAAGTCGATTTCGTATGAACACGATGATCATCTGTAAGATTGCAAAATTATAAACGTATATTTCTGATGATAGTTTTTTATATCCACGATTTCTAATTTTATTTCATGTTATGCAAGAATTGTACTCTCTAGAAAGATGTAATTAATAAAGATGCCATACAATTTTTTTAGACTAAGGAGAGAATACTCAATAAAAACCATTTCTCAAATAACATTTGGATTTGGAAGGTCGTTTCCTAGGAGACCTTCGACGTATTTACATGAAATACCCACAACTTCCCTTCGACTTTTTGGGTGGTGACCAGGAATTAATTCTAAAGAGACTTAGATCCTGTCATGCTGAATTGGTATATAGCCTAAACAGAAGGTAATCTGACAAATAGGATCATACTTTGTAATCTTCAGTGTGTGTATCCCAAAACAGTTCAAAGCTTGTTTGAATAAAACTAAGAGTTTTTGCGGTAATGACAAGTACAATTTTATTAGTACTATTCTTTTTTAATAGCACTTCTGAATAATCATATTTTATTTTGTCATGAATAGGAAGATCAACCTGAAATCGTACCCTCCGAAGTCACGGGGTACAAAAACGAATGGCGGTAGACTAGGGGAATGCTCTGAAAGATGACCTTACTCCAACTCGAGAAAGCATATTTCTAATTCAGAAATTAACCATTAAAAATTTGAATGAGAAAGTAGCTGCTTTAGAAGGTCAATTAAAATAAAAGGATAAAACTATTCTTGGAATAAAGAGGCAAGTAAAGGCCAACCCCTCCATCGACTTTGATAAGAGATGGGTAAATTGCTTCAACGGATTACTAATTTGGAGATCGAGTTGGATGATGAAAAACTAAGTTGTAAGACCTAGGAGTTTGCCTTGAGGATTACTATCCACGACATGGTTGTCGCAGCCCCCCATGTCCTCCAAGACCACGACTAGGTCAAAAACTTAGTTGTTGAGAAGTTTCCTCACTTGGTGAATCCCCCTCCAGGATTAGATTTGTTGAATGGTGTAGAAGGGTAAAAGCTGAAATTAATAAGCATTATGAGACTAAGTATAAGGATGACACACTTCGACGTATCAACGGTTACATCTCCCGAATCATCAATTACAAAAGGAGAAATATATGTTGCAGAAGCGTGCTTTTGATTTGGAAAAAGAAAAGAAAACTTTAAGAGCTGCAGGGAGAGCTTTCTATAGAACTCTAAAGTTTCAAATTGAATCCATAGACAGTTCTGACAAGATTAGGAAGAAAGAGAGAAAGCTTAAAGAGCTCCTATGTATCCCAATCCGTCATTCTGTTAACCCTCCTATAACTGATGATCTAGGTAAGAAGGTGTAAGATATTTGATGTGATTATAATATTAAATTCCAACTTTTGTACTTGACAACCAGTGAAATGACTTTGTAAATTGTGTAGATTGATGCATAACCTTTGTTTTTGTTTCAAACATTCTCATCTAGGATTTCTTCTACATTATTCTGCATAAAATTTAACAAATAACATTTTTATGTTAGCTTTTTGCTTAGAGTTGGAGTATACAATAGTTTTCTTATCTTATTTGAGGCACCATCTAGATCGAAACCAAGCAATAGATGATACTCGCGATAGAATAATATGATCATTTATATTTTATATTTCGCTAGAATAGTGAACAACAATTTTGCATATATAAGTTTAAAAAGCCTCCTCGTGTGAAGTGCGAGAAATCATAACCTTCATTAGAAGGTGTCAAATAGAAGACCCGAGATATCAAACCGAGTATTGATTTAAAAATCCTCTTTCGAAAATAAGATAATGGTTCTGAATCCCATACTTGGGAATGATAATAAAAGTCCAGAAACCCTCTTATGAAAATGAGAATGGAAAATCCATAAACCAGATTCAAGTGTTTGAATAATGCAAATGTAAGAATCCATTTCTAAAAGTATTGTAAGTCCATAATCTTCATTTGGAAATATGAGGAAAAGGTCCGAAGATCTGACTTGAGTTTGTGTAATAGAATTCCGAAAACCTGTTTTTCAAGAAATAAGAATTATAGTCTCGAGACCCAGATTCGAGTATTAAAATAGAAATCTAGAAATCCCCAGCTGGAAGCATATATAGAAGTTTTGAGACCCATATTCGGGCATTTGTGATAAAAGACTAGAAATCAGCTTTTGGAAATAATAGAAGGCCCGAAACCTAGATTAGGATGTTTATAATTTCTACTTTGAATCGCCATTTCGGCTTTGTGAGCCACTTTCTGAGCTTTATTTTGATTTGTGAGCCACTTCTTGGGCTTTGAATGGGTGTTTCAGCCTTGTGAGCCACTCTCTGGGCTTTGCGTATCGAGTGCACTTGGCTAGCGTATTCTCAAGCAGGGCCCAAGGACTTACTCGACCTCCCTCCACGAGGCGCCTTAACCTGGTCATCGTAGACGCGACTAAGGGCTTAGATGCTTTATATTGGATAAAGGCTTACTCTTTTAATGCTCTACCCTAGTCATCGTAGGCGCGGATAGAGGCTTACACCCACCCCCTCTAAGGATTGCCTTCCCTTTCCATCGTAGGCGTGGATAAGGGTCTGGCCCTTTATGATTTGGATGCGGATAAAGACTTACACCCACCACCCTCCAGGAGGTGCCTTAACTTGGCCATTGTAGATGCGGTTAAGGGTTTAGATGCTCCGACCTGGCCATTGTTGGCGCAGATAGAGGCTTACTCTTTTTGATGCTTTAACTTGGCCCTTTTGGGTTTGGGCGTAGCTACAAGCTTACACACTGCCTCCCTCCAGGAGATGACTTTCCCTGGCTATCTTGGCGCGGACAAGGGTTTTCTACCATCATAGGTAGCATTACCCATTTCGGGTAGGTCCAAATTTTAAGGAGTTTTTCATTATTTAGACCGCGTAGACATTCTTTCTTTAAGAAATCCATTATTAGAACAGGTTCAGTCTTTCTTATAAATCTATACAATTGGCCTTGTTTTAAGAGCTTGATAATCATGCCTTCGAGAACCCTATAGTGGTTGGTTTCATGTCCATTCATCATATGGTAGTGGCAGTATGGTCCTCCTAAATTCCTTTCATATTTGGGTTTCTTCTTTAATGATGGCCAAAAGTTAAGCTCATGTTTGGTTAGAAAGTAAATATTTTCAATAGATGTGGTAAGGCTGCATTCTTTACATAGTCTTAACTCAAAGATTTTCTTTCAACGTCGAAACTTAGCCCTTTTGCTAATTTGCTTCATTGCTTCATCTTTATTTTCAAGTCCTCTTTTCAATGTATCTTGAGGCTGAAGCGAAACTTCCATAGACCATTTTGAAGCAAAGCAGTTGAAATCCTTCATTATTTTTTGCTCAAATATATTTTCCTTATCTTGTGCATGGATAGCCTCTTTCATATGAAAGAATAAACTATATTCCTTTGATGTAGATCCACTTAATACAAAAATGGGGGTCGTCCCTATATGAAAAGGATTAATGCTCCAGCGGTCAAGGTTATACCATTCTACTTCCCTTTTCTTATCCATGATTTGCAAAGTTTCCATTCTTAGCCTTTGTTCTTCAATAGCTCTTGGACCAATGATTCCTGAAGCAGTAATTCGAGGTTCAGAAGACCCTTGTTGAGACCTTTTATATCCATGGTCTAGCTCTTCAATGTCTAACCAACAAGGTGGAATAACTAAGGATGTGGCTGTCAACAAAAAGGTCGAAGGCTCGAGCCATCCTTCTAGCGCCAAAATGTTAACGATAAAATCGTCAACACCCAAATGTTGGGTTGTAGCTATGAACCTTGGTGTAATTTAATTATTTCAAGCTCAACTTAATTCATCCTTTCTTAGATATCAATGTCCAAAATTTGAAGATTAGCTACTCTTCCTTCAAGAGGTAAGTATCACGCTTACAATACTTAGGGAAATGAAGTTATCTTGGGATAAGGACTTCATAAGTTCATTGTTAGTTAGAGCTAGAATGTTCTTTGAGGTCGGTTTGGTAATTACTCCCAATTTAAAGTTTTGAATCCAGATTAGTAGTTGAAAGACAAATATAATTGATTTTAGGTGCTATGTATTTCCTTTATTGGTCAATTTATGTAATATATAGAAGATTACAAGAGAAGTCCCCAATTTGATATCTAAATTAGGGTTTATACTCTTAGAATCGAGTATAAGATTTTGGAATGAGAAAATATCCTCCAAAATGTGACCCCTAGGGTCTTATATAAAGAGGATTCGGACCCCCTTTTGTAGCAATCGTGTGGGAAACCCCTCTTTCACATCAACTTCTTAATATCGGCCAAGGTCAATGCTTTCTGGTTTGGTACCAACCTTAATCCTTTGGCACTTGTATTTCTTGGTATTGAATCTAGGATTTCACCCAATAATTGGGTATCGCTCCATTGTCTTTGCCGCTTTCACTTTTGAACACCAAATCTATGCCTCCGCCTTCAGGGCTTCGATTTTTGTCTTTATCTTCATGACTTCGGTATCGGCTTGTACATCTTCTACTTTCCTTGTCTTAGTATCGGCTTTATGCTTTTGTCCTCACTCTTTGGTGTCGACACCAAGCTAATTGATTACTGCATGTTGGTGTCGACAACGTGCCTTTATTGCCTTATTTTTCATTATCAGCACCAAGCTGTTTATTCCCCTATGTTGGTGTCTATAGTATATTTACAAAGTCATTGTTCTGGTACCGTCTTTCCCGATACCCTCTATATCCTTAACATTGACTCCACATTCCCAATCTTTCTATTTCGGTATCAGTTTTGTTTTTATTATTCTAAGCTTTCAGTGTCAGCTTCACTCCTATCCATTTCATTTCAATTTCGATTTTGTTCCTTTTTGACCTTTTGCTATTGGTACCAGCTCTGCCTCTACATCTCCCCGCTTTGGTATCGATTGAATACTTCCCAGATTTCTACTTTGGTGTTGACTCCATTATGATACCCCTTCACCTCGTTTTGGTTTCAGTGTCGCCATTACGAATTATTGTAGTAACACTAATCATACATAACCGTTAGGACTTTTAAATGAGATTTGAAGAATACTTAACTTTTATCAATCTCTTATCTGAGTTTCATCCATGCATACCCGTAAGGACTTTTAAATGAGAATGGAAGCACATATATGAAGATTAAGATGATTCACCCATGCATAACCATGAGAACTTTTAAATGAGAGTGAATAACTGGGATAAACATTTGTTTAAAAAATATTTCCAAAAAAAATAAAACTCTCCACATTATATAAAACCATGGTAAATGACAAAAGGATGGTAGATAAAGTAGATGATCATAAAATAAGCACTAATTCAAAAATATTATAAAATCTGTCCAATCATCATGAGATCTTAAATAATATTTTCTCTTGTTATGAAATATACTATAGTCACTACTCATCACAATTTCATGTATCTAATAATAATTTTGATTCCAAAATGGGTCATATTACAACCCGGAGTTTTGACAATATATTTGTTATTTAATTATACTTAAAAAATAGGAATTTCTGCAAATAATGGAATTTGACCAAGAAATTTTTAACTGTTGCGTTCGTCTCGGAATTCTTGTCAACTTTCATGTTTGGAGTTTCGTGAATGGGGTCTGTACGAAAAATTTACAGAAGAAATATGAAAAACAAACGAAAATAAATAAACATAATAAATGTAGTATATATTACCTTTTATTGCTAGCCGACCTCACTGGGAAAATTGACGTAAGGGCGGTCGACACCCCTTGTATAGGAGGTCGACCGCTTCGTGCCTGAAGCGCCCATGACAGCTAGGTTTTGAAGGGCATTCTTGTATTAATTATTATATAAACTGATGGATGTTAGTTAAAATAAATCTAATGGTTAATGACCAATTTCACTCCTATAAATAAAGGGGTAAGGCCTCGTTCTATTCTACACAAATCTGTAGGCAACAGCGAAGCTCTGCCATTTCCCTTTCTCTTTAAATAAATTTCTAAATCAAAGATAGGTTGATATACAATCAATCAAACATAAATCATATAGATTTGAAACGGGTTATCAGATTCAAGTGGAAAAGGACATGAATTTACGTTTAAGCTCTTCTTCATCAATGTGACACTCTATGTTCGTTAATGTCACTCATAAGAGAATGCATTAAGTTTCGTGAAGCACAATAGGTAAACATTACAAAAAATTAACAAGACAAATAAAATAAGCAGCGGAAAATCTTAATTTTATTATAAAAAATAAAGAATAGTTTCAAACAAATTACAACAAAACCAGTTACATCAAATCTGTCTCATAAAAACACCTCATTAACCAAAGAATTAGAGTACATAAAATCATATCCCTTGACATAAGTCGTGCTAAAGTAGAGAGCAAGTTGAAACGGTACATCACAAGAAATCTAAGTCCAAGCTATAAGGGGAAACCTAGTCACTGTTGAGTGCTTCCACTCTCAAGACTTGGGGGAAAGGAAGAAGGAGGTAAAAAAAAGGGTTAGACATAAAGTCTGGTAAGTTCCAGTGATTTTCAAATATGCATAAAATAGAAATGCCAAGACAGGTAAATAAGAATGGATTAGAAAGGTACAGTGTTATAAGGTAACGGATAAACTAAACAGAACAACATGATAGACATCAATAATAGGAATAAACTATGATCGAGTAATGCTTCACACTTATATCCTAAAATAGGTATGTCTGCACCAATACTAGTTTAACAAGTTCAACATGATTACATATCAACAAGAATAACAGCAGAATAAAACAATAGAATTAGGCGTACCCCTTACATAACCGGATTAGGTGTTAACCTAATTACACAACAACAGTATTAGGTGTACCCTATTTACTACCCAAGCGATCGGCTCCCTACTACGTAAATACCCTATGTCAGCCCCAGTAGTAGGGTGTATCACACCCTAACCCAACAACTATATAACGCAGACCGATTTACTGGTGTTACATCGTCTTATCTTCCTTATTCGTACCCATGCACGCTCATGACTCTGCTGGAATGCGCCCGTACCCACCCTCATGTGACCTCTTACTATCCAGTTTAGTAAAGCTTGCCCTAGCCCATACCTAGTACAAGGCCTCCTTTAATAAGATACCAACATGGATACTAACTGGTATGGGTTCCAAACAGCAGAATGACACAAGCCAAAATCTCTAAGCTTGTGACCCCAAAACTAGGATTTAAGAGTCCCCAAAACCCGTTACAACGGCAGAATGAGGGACCTCTTATCTTATTAATACTTATATTTAACCTAGAAGGTTTAGGTTTACTAATAAGTGTGGTTGTAATATTACATGTCATTATGTGTGTACAACCCTTCCCTAAAACACCTGCCCAGATGTATAAAATTCCCACAGCATTTCAATTTATTAACCTATATCCGCTACTTACCATATTCTTAACATGTCATTTACTTAATGTCAGTTTTAAGTCAAATATAACATGTCCAATTCATATTATACGTCAACTATGTTCCCAAATTACAACGTATATAGTTTTATACATATTATTTATTTACAACAAGTATATACGCATTATCCCTTTTTACCAGTTTACAGGAAGTCTAAACACGTGTATATTATCCCATTCCCAAATTATAGTTAAATAGTCCCTATTTAATAACATGCTTAAATTCCTCTTTTTATGTCATTATTATTGCCCTAGTTATACGCACACTCTAATCGGATATAGCCTAGGCTTGGCGTAAAAATAAAAAGGGATAACAGAAGAAGGAGAATAGAATCAAATCACATAGGAATATAGGCAAGACTGGAAATAAACATAAAACATAGAGAATGGGAAACAAAATATAGATCCATATAACTTATTAATTATCCAACAGCAAAGGCATATGTTTTACTTATCATAACGGCATAGGTGATTAACAGTGGAAAACATGTATAACATTTATCTTACAAACACTTTAAATCCTAACCCAATTTTATTTTACTGTCATGTTTAGAGTCTAAGAAATTAGATCTGAAAATGACAAGGAACTCATAGTGGGCCTTGGTGAAGAAGAGAATAAATCTCCTATATAAATATAACAATATTCCATAGAAAAAGTCTAATCCAAGTTGTATGTATGCAAGTCCTAAATGTTGTCTCTGTAGATTTGGATCTTAGCAGCATTCCCCCATTATTATTTTTCCGAATAATTTCATAGAGGCAGAAGATATGGTGTAAGTTGGAATTGGTGAAGCCACATATTTATAGATTCACAGAGTCAACCTCAGCCTTTGGAGTCTAGGTTTTAATCTACTATACATAGCGTTGAGTTAGAAATAAATACATTGCAAAATAGTCTAGATTCACGGAATGAATCTGCCTAGATCGACAATGGGTTGACCCACGAACCCATGGGTCGACCCAACTGAGCATTGGTCATCCCATAATGGTCCTGGTTGTCGCGTCTTTTCCGGCCTCATTTCATTTGAAAATTCTAGAGTTATTTTGATCTTATATTTATATATAAGCTCCTACATGTATACAATCTTCTAATACCCATAACTTCTTCACACGTTATCCATTTTATGCAAACTTGGGGTCTATCTGAACTAGAATTCCAAGACGAACGCAACGGTAATGCCGTTTCACTTAATTCTGAATATTTAATTAAGTTATTCCCAATTTATTATCTTTAAGCATGGTTATAGTGTATAAAATTTTGTGGTGTTACATTCTCCCGTACTTAAAGGATTTCATCCCTGAAATCTCCAAGTTAAGAAGAATGTTACTATCCTAACATCCACCTATAACCATCCACTCATCCATCATCCACAACCATCCATTGTCCTTAAGAAATTTCTAATGCTTGTATGAACTTATGCAAAGGTGTTGTGTGTATATGTCCTTACATTAATGCAAAAATATGGCGGTCGACTGATTCAATTAACTTCCTTAATGCAATATATGTTTGTGCAATGAGTCCAAAATGTATGAAAGTATAGTATAAGATATAAACTCTGTAAGTGTGCACCATCATCCATCCAAATGCAACATCCATATAATGATTCACCCATTTTCATCCATAGAAAATTTAAAATGTACACACATTCATATGCAATATGTAAGTGATTGGGCCGATCTAGTGCTTAAAGTGTGTATATGTACCCAATAGCAAACACTTGTACCCACTTGCAACCATCAAGCATAACATGTTTCAAACACATGTTTCCAACTATTGGATTCTACATAAGGATTGAAAGGTTCGAATGATGGGATAAATATACTTGAATAATAGAAGCAAATGCAAAATAAAAGCTTGCAGAAGAAGTCAAGAACGTACTTTCAAAAAGAAAAGGATAAGAAGCGTGAATCCTATCTTCGGGTTCCTACGTTGTATCATTGCGGTCTTCTCCCTATTGCAGTTTTACCAGTCTGATTTCCTTGTTATGTGGCTTCTTGATTTCTGATCCAAGGATATGAGTAGGAACTCGTATTACTGATGTTTCCTTCTCAACTTCTACGTCCTTAAGAGTGCTTGGCTCTACTATCTCTGTCGTATCATGGAGACATTTCCTCAAATGAGAAACGTGAAACACATCGTGTACGCCCGCCAGTCTATCCGGTAGCTTAATCCTATAAGCCATATGTCCTATTCTCTCTTCTATAGGGAATAGCCCTACAATATCGGCGCCAACTTCCCTACTGAGCCAAAGCGAACTACATTCCTTAGCGATGACACTTTAATGAAGACCGTATTCCAAATTGGTCCTCCTTTTGTCGGCATAGGATTTATGTCTGTGTTGAGCTGCTTTCATTCTTCGGCGGATAAGTTCATTCTTCTCGGAAGTATCTCGAATCGTCTCCGGTCCAAGCAGAAGTCTGTATGTAGACTCCCATCAACAAGTCAGTGATCTATAAGGTCGTCCATATAATGCTTCGAAGGGTGCCATGCCTATGCTCGATTGGTAACTGTTGTTGTAGGCGAACTCCACCAATGGGAGATGCTTCTCCCAAGTTCCTCTAAAGTCTAGGATACACAGTCTTAGATGATCCCCTAGAACTCTATTCACCCATTCAGTCTGCCCTTCTGTCTGAGGGTGGTATGTTGTGCTCAAACGTAGCTATGTAATTAATGCCTCTTATCAGCTCTTCCAAAACTCTATAGTAAAGATGGGGACGTGGTCGCTTACTATACTATAAGGTACCCCATGTAATTGAGCTATCTATCAAAGATATACTAATGCTAGCCAAGCCATCATCCTCTTATTCTTAACAGGAATAAAATGAGCTCTCTTCGTAAGTTTATCTACTATCACACAAATACTCGTATTGCCATTCTTTAATCGGGGCAGTCCATCGATGAAATCCATTGAGACGCTTTCCCACTTCCATTGTGGGACATCTAAGGGCTGAAGCAATCTGTCTGGTTTCTTTTGTTCAACCTTTACTCTTTGGCAAGTCAAGCATCGAGCTACAAATTCCGCCACATCATTCTTCATGCAAGTCCAAAAGAAAACCTTCTTCATATCTCGATACATTTTGTCACCGTCCGGATGGATAGTCATTCGAGAATGATGAGCTTCCTCAAGCAGAGTCTTAAGCAATTCCCCAATCTTAGGGACATATAGCCTTGCATTTTGTCTTAGCCACCCTTTATCGTCCACGATATATCTAGCAGGATGACTAGAATTCTCTCCTCTACCAAGCCTATCCAATATGTCTGATATTTGTGGGTCCTCCTGTAGCATAGATCCTATACGCTCCAACAGAGTAGGTCGAACCTCTAGTGATGCTAACGATACCATAGTGAAATCAATAGATGGCTTAAAATCAAATGTCGAGATGCACTCCAAGCTTCTCCTTTCTACGAAAAGAGGACTCAAAGTCATCCTTTGCATACTCAATGTGTCTGCCACTACATTACCCTTGCTCGAGGTATAAGTTATCTCAAAGTCGTAGGATGCTAGGAACTCCATCCACCGTTGTTGCCTTAGTTTGAGATCCTACTATGAGAACAAGTACTTGAGCGACTTATGATCCGTGTATAGCTCAAATCTTTCTCCAAGTAGATAATATCACCAAGACTTCAATGCAAACACTATTGTAGCTAACTCAAGATCATAGGTAAGGTAGTTCTTCTCATGAACCCTCAGCTATCTGCTATCATAGCATATTATCCTTCCCTCTTGCATCAGAGCGGAACCAAACCCTATGCCACAAGCATCCATGTAGACCGTGAACATCTTGCTTCCATCTGGGAGAGTCAGAACTGGGGTTGTTGTCAGAGCCCTCTTTAATCTCCGAAAGGCAACCTCACAATCAATGCTCCACGAAAAAGCCAAGTACTTCTTCGTCAATCGGGTAAGCTGGGTCGATACCCTTGCAAAGTCCTTGATAAACTTTCTATAATAGGCTGCCAACCCTTGAAAACTTCTCAACTTCGTTGCATTATTTGGAGACCTCCAATCTTGAACTACAACGGCTTTCGCGAGGTCTAATGCTATCCCGTCTTTGGAGACCGCATGCCCTAGGAACCTTACTTCCTTTCTCCAAAAGTGACACTTAAGAAACTTCGCCGTGAGTTGATGTGACCTAAGAGTATGTAGAACCTCTCCTAAGTGTTGGGAATACTCCTCCTCATTCTTTGAGAAGATTAGAATGTCATCCACAAAGACCACCACCAACTTGTTAAGTAACTACTTAAACACCCTACTCATTGTTGAAAATAAGAATTTTGATTAATGTCAATAAAGAGAAGAGCAATGGAAATTATGTCATAGAGCTAAGTTTATATATATATGTACGTATTGAGTCATGTTAGAATTATGTTAAAATCTATCCTCAAGTATAACACAAATATACAAAATAAGGTGTATATATATATTATAAGGATTTAAAAGCCATAACTGTACAGACTCAACTGTACCAGTCGATTGGTGAAAATATAACCAATCGACTGGTCAGCATGTTTTTGTACAATAATGGCTAGTTTTAAAAGGTTTTTAATCCAAACATTTTACAGTATGATTCAATCAGCCGACTGATGATTTTTTACCAGTTGACTGATTCGAAACAGAAGCCTTGTTATGAAGAGTCACCGTTTTCATGAAGAGATTTCTCTTCAATTATGAATGGAAATGGATGCAACTTTTAGCTGAAACCTTTCATAAATGAATACTACTCTTTTACAATTATATAAGCACTACAAACATGTTTTTCAAACCACCGATTCTCATTTACCCTCTCTAATTTCTGTTTTTCACTTCTATATTCGTTGCATTTCAAAGCTCTTCTAAATTCAAGTTACTTGTTGAATCTTTGATAATATTTCACATCTCTTGATTCAACAAGCAATATACTTCCTTCAATCATCATATACACTTCGAATACTTGAGGGTAAGATTATAAGAAGGTTGTACTTCATCGTGACTACTTGGTATTGATTAGAGAACACATACAAAGGTTAAAACTCTTGTAATTTGTGAAGTCATGTGTGGGTGCTCAGGCGTGGACATCCTTGTTGGTGCTCGGGTATATTGAGACCTATTCCTCCGGGTTAAGAGAGGGCGTGATAGTGAATTCCGAAGAGTAGCTTTGGGACTAGATGTAGGATGGGAAGTTCGAACTAGTATAAAATTCCTGGTGTCTTTACTTACCGCGTCTACTTTTTACTTATGATATATCTATATAGCTCATATTTTACCTGCTTAACTATTATAGCTTACCATTTAGGTTATCATATACAATTCCGCTATATCCATATAATGATCCTACTCTAAGTCACACACCGACTTTTCAATTGGTATCAGAGCAAGGCCATCATTTAATCGTAAAACCGTTATCTGATACATAGTTAATATGGATAACAACACTAGTACTAGCACTAATATTGGATATACTGAAGGCCAATCTACTGCAAGACCACCCCTTTTTTTAATGGCATGAACTATAGATATTGGGCTACACGAATGAGAGTATATATGCAAGCTAATAGTTTTGATGCTTGGAACGTTACACAAAAATAGTATACACAACCCACTACTCTATATACTGAATGGTCTGCAAAATGAAAAAGCAGAGGCTACCGCCAATGCTAAAGCCACGAATATGTCGCATTGTGCCTTGGATAGAAATGAGTTTAACCGGATTTGTATGTGCAATACAACATATGAAATTCGGAGAACACTCAAAGTTACTTATGAAGGAATTAACAAGGTCAAACAAAGCAAGATATCCATGCTTAAAAACCAGTCTCAAAATTTTAGAATGAACGAAAATGAGTCTATAAATGACATGTATTCACGTTTTCAAAACATTTATCATTCTCTGTTAGGATTAGGAGAAAGGTACTCTGATTTTGATATAGTCTCAAAAATTTTAATCTCTTTAACGGATGAATGGGAAAGAAAGGTGTTAGCCATCGAAGAAGCTAATGATCTCTCTGCCACGAAACCCTAAGAGTTAATTGGTAATCTCATGTCCTATGAAGTAATTTTGCAGGCAAAGTAAGCACATGTACAAGACAAGAAAAAATTATCTTTCCAGCTGAGAAAGAAGTTTCAGATTTAGACGAAGAGGATATTGCTTTTGTTGCAAAGAATTTTAGAAAGTTTCTGAAATATAGAAAAGGATAAAGAAAGAATGTGAAAAAGAATTCATCAAAAGAGCCTGACCTAGCACTAGTGGAATGCTTTAATTGTCACAAAACCGGACATTAACAAAAGAATTTTCCAGAATTGAAGAAGAATCGCAACAAAAAGGAAAAATCAAAAAGACGAGCATTTTCAGTCACTTGGGATAATTTTGATTTACCATCTTCCGATAATGACATCGATAGTGATAACGAGCAAGCAAATGTATGCTTCATGGCAAAGGATACTGATGTCCCACTCAACAAAAATAGAGGAAAATGGATACTCGACAGTGGTTATTCAAAACACATGACAGGAGAAAAAGAGATGCTAACAAATATCATTTATTCAAAAGGAGGAACTGTCACGTTTGGAGATAATTCCAAAGGATATATCATCGGCAAAGGCGATGTGAGCAATTATGGTATGTCTAATTCACTTCTCATTTCTGATGTTTTATCAGTTAAGAACTTAAAACATAATTTACTAAGTATTAGCCAATTATGTGATATAGGTTTTAAAATATCTTTTTCTGAAAACAAATGTAGTTTATTAGATTCAAATCAAAATCTTATTTTTGAAGGAAATCGAGATAAAAATATTTATATTTTGAATATGGCAATTAATAATAATCCAAGCATGTGTTTATTAAAGACAATGGTCCTTGGTTATGGCCATATTAATTTTAAAGCAATAAACAAGATTTCTAAAAATGAACTTGTAAGAGGATTACCCAAAATAAAATAAATTTGCTAACATATTTACTAAACCCCTTTTAGAGAATTCTTTCATAAGACTTCGACGAGAATTAGGAATTGTGTCTTTTAAAGATCTCTAAAAGATTATTCGATTACTTAGTGCTCATATTATTTAAATGCTTTTTAATCGATGACAAAGGGGGAGAAAATTATATTTTCTATGCTCACAATGATGTATCTATTTATTTATTGAAAATATATATGCTAACATTTTGTCGAAGGAATCAAAATGGTAATTTTATAAATTTATGAACTAACAAAATGTTGCAGAAATTCAGGGGGAGCCAGATATTCAGGGGGAGAAATTCAAAACTTTTCAACAAGAATGCAATATGTTGCCATCAATCAAAAAAGGGGAGAATGTTGAAAACAAGAATTTCGATTAATGTCAACAAAGAGAAGAGCAATGGAAATCAAGTCACAAAGCTATGTTTATATATATATATATACATACACACGTATTGAGTCGTGTTAGAACTATGTTAAAATCTATCCTTAAGTATAACATGAATATACAAAACAAGGTGTGTGTGTGTGTATTATAAGGCTTTAAAAAGCCATGACTATATAGACTCAGCTGTACCAGTCAACTGGTGGAAATATAACCAGTCTACTGGTCAGCATGTTTCTGTACAATAACGGCTAGTTTTAAAAGGTTTTAAATCCAAACGTTTTACAGTATGATTCAATCAGACGACTGATGGTTTTTTGACCAGTTGACTGATTCGAAACAGAAGCCTTGTTATGAAGAGTCACCTTCTTTCATGAACATATTTCTCTTCATTATGAATGAAAGTGGATGCAACTTTTTACTGAAACCTTTCATGAAGGAATACAACTCTTTTATTATTATATAAGCACTACAAACGTGTTTTCGAAATCACCGATTCTCATTATATTTTCTCTAATTTCTGATTTGCACTTCTATATTCATTGCATTCCAAAGATCTTTTAAATTCAAGTTACTTGTTGAATCTTTGATAATATTTCACATCTCTTGATTCAACAAGCAACATACTTGCCCTCCATTGGTATCAATCTTGCACTTTTAGTCAGTCGATCCACAATTACCCAAATACTATCATGTCCCGATCTAGTCCTTGGTAAACCATCGATGAAATCCATCGAGACTTGCTCCCATTTCCATTCGGGAATTTCTAATGGCTGTAACAACCCACTAGGCTTCTTTTGCTCGGCTTTAACTAGCTGGCAATTCATGCACTTGGATATAAACCTCCCAATGTCTCTTTTCATCCCTTCCCAGTAGTAGGTCTGCTTCATGTCTCGATACATCTTGTTACCACCGGGGTGTATAGTCAGTTTTGAGTGATGACACTCTCTAAGCACTTCATCCCTCAATCCATTGACATTGGGTACAACAAGCTTTCCATTCTTTCTAAGCCATCCATCTCGATCAAGCCCATACTTATTCATCTCCTCATCGATACCCATCTCTAACTTGGAGATGATTTCCAATAGGTTAGGATCGTTCCTCTGACTAGAGCCGATCCGCTCAATCAAAGTGGGTCTGATCGTCAAACTTGCTAACATTTCTGGATCCAATTCGCACTTTGGTCTGAAATCATACCCAGCGATGTACTCCAGTTGCTTCCATTCTAGAAACATAGCCCCTGAGCTGGCATGTCTCCTACTCAATGCATCAGCCACCGCATTGCCTTTTCCCGGTGTATATGCGATGTCAAAATCATAGGAAGCCAAGAATTCTAACCACCTTTGTTGCCGGAGATTTAGGTCCTTCTGGGAGAAGAGATACTTCAACGACTTATGATCTGTAAACAGCTCAAATCTTTCTCCCAAGAGATAGTGTCTCCACATCTTCAACGCGAACACGATCGCTGCCAATTCCAAATCATAGGTAGGGTATCTTTTCTCGTGCGGTTTCAATTGCCGACTTGCATAAGCTACAACCCTACCGCCTTGCATCAATACAACACCCAGTCCGGTACCACATGCATCCGTGTATACCGTCATCTCTTCATTCCCCTTAGGAATGACTAACACTGGTGCGCATGTCAACTTGTCCTTAAGACTCTTGAATGCATTCTCGCACCTTTCATTCCAGACAAAAGCTTGATTCTTCTTGGTCAACTGGGTCAATACTGCTGCTATCTTGGAGAAACCTTGGATAAACTTACGATAATATCCAGCTAACCCCAAGAAACTTCTTACATCCGTTGCATTCTTGGGCATAGGCCAATCCTGTACCGTAGCCACCTTCGCCGGGTCCACGGCAATACCATTCTTTGATACAACATGGCCCAAGAACCTCACTTCCCTCTTCCAGAAGTGACACTTAGAAAACTTTGCTTTCAGTTGGTGTTTTCTCAACACCTCCATCACTATTCTTAAATGTTCCTTGTGTTCTTCCTCTATCCTCGAGTAGACCAAAATATCATCAACGAACACAAGGACAAACTTATTCAACTGATCTCTGAATACCCTATTCATAAGATCCACAAAATATGCTGGGGCATTGGTCAGCCCGAATGGCATGACCAACCACTCATAAAATCCAAACGGGTTCGAAATGCTGTTTTAGCTATACTCTCAGCTTCCACTCTAAGCTGACGAAAACCTGTCGCGAGATCCAACTGAGAAAATACTCTCGCGCCACTCAACTGATCAAACAAATCATCTATCCGCGGTAGAGGATACTTATTCTTCCTCGTCACTTTATTCAACTCGCGGTAGTCTACACACAAACAAAGAGAACCATCCGCCTTGGTAGCAAACACAACTGGTGCTCCCCATTCAGAAACACTCCTTCTGATAAATCCCTTCTTCAAAAGATCGCTGACTTGAACCTCGAGATCTCGCTGCTCTCTTGGTGCCGTACGACGAAGTGGCATCACTATAGGTTTAGCATATTTTACCAAATCAAATACGGAACTCAATCTCTCGGTATGGTGGAAGCCCGGTCACTTCTTCAAAAACATCCGGATAGTGGCCAACCACGGGCAAACCTGACAACTCACTATGCGGAATATTGAGGGAGTTTAGAAAACTAGCCAATACCCCCTCACTGGGTAGACCACCAAACACTACCCTTCGCCCATCATCCGCTCTAGCTGTCACCAAAAAGCCCTCACAGTCTACCACCACCCTGTATCTTCGGAGCCAATCTACTCCCAAAATAATGCCAAACCCAGTAAAGCCCAAAACAAAGCAATCACAAACAAACATGCATCCATGACTCGATAAGACCACATTACGACAAATCATGCTAAGGCTAGTCGAACCACCAATCGGGTTCGTCACTACTAAAGGTCTATCGACAATCTCGGGCTCCAATCCCAACCTATCTACCAGGTCACTAGATATGAAAGAACTGGAAGCTCCGGTATCAAACAAAACTCTAACAGGAATATCATAAACAGAAAGCATACCTTAAATGACGACATTCTTTCCCTTCTCCGCCGCAGTTGGGGCATTCGACGAAGAAGGAATTGCATTAAGGGCGTAGGCTTTCACCATTTGCTTTTCTTTTAGGGGTTGCGGACACTTGTCCTTGTGATGTCCCATTTGGCCACAGTTGAAGCACTTCATATCCGCTGGCTTGGCCCGACAATTACTAGCATAATGACCCTTCTTACCACAGCTGAAGCACTCAACATCTTGCTTATTCTTTTTCTTCTGGCCATCCTTAGTCTGATTCTGCTTTCTCTTATTCTGGGAACCACCCTTGCCTCCACCACTTGCTTGTGGTTTTGGCTCTTCTGCAGATGCAACCTCAGTCTTCGGCTTAGGGTAGAGACTTTCTGACCTCAATGCTTTCCCCACAATCGACTCAAACGTCTCATCGATGTGGTTAATAAGCCTTTCCCCCAAGTACTGATCCAAACCAGTTATGAACTTCTCATTCTTCTTCTCGGCAGTATCAATAAGAGATAACCCATATTTTGACAAAGTGTCGAATTCAGCAATATACTCCGAGACAACTCTGCCATTCTGCTTGAGCTCCAAGAATTTCTTAAACAGCACTGACTTCTGAGCAGCTGGAATGAACTTCTCGCTAAAGCGAGCCTTAAACTGCTCCCAAGTAATCTGATCTTCGGGAGTAGCTACCTTTATAGCATTCCACCAATTCATTGCCCGCCCTTGCAGCTGACGGGATGCTAGCTTTCTCTTCATCGCATCCTCGATACCCAAATCCTCGAAGATACGTTCGCAACTATCCAACCAATCCTGAACATCCGTAGCCGACTCCGTTCCATGGAACGCTTCCCGCCAAGGCTAGTATAATCCTTATTCAGCTTGGCGAAGTCGACTCTCGGCGCCTGCACTATTGGACCACCACCATTTCCACCAATGGGAGCTGCCCTCTGCACATCCCTAAGCATCTCTCTCATGAGGTCAGTAAACATCGCCCTCATGTCAGCAGCATTTCCATTATTAGCCCCTCTACCGGTACCTCTAACATATCGGCTCATCGTCAATCTGAAAAAGGAAACGATTAACGACCCCATAGTGGTGCTAGTGCAGTACGACTTCATTCTTATACTACTTATAGTATATATATATAGCTTTTGAAAACCAAAATAATCACAAATTCGCTCTCTCATATACGTATATTATCTCTCCCTGATAACTTCCCTAGGTTAACTACGCAACCTAGAGCTCTGATACCAAGTGTGACGGCCCGCCCCGCACCAGCCTGCATTTCCTTCGAAAGTGCGTTGTACACATGCCCGACTAGCACGGGACGGTCGTCGGAAGGAAGAAAAGAAGGGAATTAACTAATCAAGAACCTGTAGAATGTCTCACAGCGCATGGAGTAAAATATAATAATAATAACATACTTGACATAAACAGGTGAGACAGTGTATAAGCTGATAACTAAACCAACATCAACATCAGAGCAGCGGAAATCCAAATACAGCTTATTACAACTTTTCAAATTTACTGTCTCTAAACAAAAGAAAGCTAAAGTAGAAGATGCACCACTAATGCCCAAGCAGTGATCTTCAACAACACAAGGAGAATACTATATATATATATATTACGTGGGAGCCTCCTGCTCGTCTCCGGATCATCTACCCGTGCATCACCAGCTAACCTGTCTCTAGTCTGCTCGTGTGAGCACCCAGAGTAATAAGAGGAGACATAAAACTCTGGGTCAGACATAAAGCCTGGTATGAGCGATAAGCATCTAAACAGAACAATAACAGGTATACTAAACCATACTTGAACCTGGACCTGCAACCAAAGAGTTAGTACCACATACCGTACAGTACTCTAAGGTGCCATAATAAATAGTGTAAAGAATACGGGGGTGGGGTGTGTATGTCGTAATGATAGCAAACAAATCATCCATAGCAACCATCCTCCCATCTCTCACTCAGTGCGTAAAGCATACGATGTCCACCACTGTCAATCACTAAACCCATTGAAGTAGTGACGGAGCTCAACCTGTACAACTACTGCTACTACCAAGCTTACCACATGGAGTCATGACCAAATCTTTACAAATGACCCCACTTCATTGGTTTATAGCCCTTTAGTCGTACCTAGGCCATTTCAGCCCTGAATCCGTTCACATACTTCCCATACATAGTGATCCAAAGTCATAAACATCGACTGCCCCTTGGCACACGTCCCGCGGCAAAGCCCAATCATGAAGTGAACTCATCGGTTCCCAACTGGATCCTGAGCTCTAACTTCCCATATTGGACTACCTTTGCATCTCGGGTTATTGGTCAATACTGGGTCGGGTTGGATTTTCCTTCTAGCCATCGGTTCGGGTCGGGTTCTCTACTTCGAGTCGGTTCGTAGTCTTCTCCTGTAGCGGTTCGGTTCGGGTCCTCAGCGTCGCATCGGTTCGGTTCGGGTATTCCACTTCGGGTCGGGTCGGGTGTCCTCCTCCGGGTAGGGTCGGGTGCCATCTCCCTTCCAGTTCGTGCTTCTGCTCCGATCCGCTCCCTCATCCTTCATTTGCTCTGATCCGATCGCTTCGCCTTACTTCAGTCCGAGCCCTTCATCCTTCAGTCGATCCGATCCGAGCCCTTCGTCCTTAAGTCGATCCGATCTCTCCTCCTTTATCCGATCCGATCCCAGTTCAATTGGCGTGGCCTTCCTTTTTGCCAATTGTCTCAAGTGTCAAGTTCCAATCCGATCAGATCCCTTGCCCAGTTCAACTCATCCGATCCGAGCCTCCATATCCGATCCAATCCGGTCCAGAACCTGCACTTTTCTGCAACTCTTCCAGCAAGTAATTTACGCCATTCAACGGCGTTTTTGACAAATCTAACACTTCTAATCAATCATAAAACACACCATAGAGTCATAGCAACATGTAATAGTAACCACAAACAGCAAAACAACAATTCAAATGAATCAAAATGGATCAAAAGTGGCTAAAACCTCACATTTTCCCCTAATCCCACTTAATCATGTTTAAGCACATACTTAGTAAAACTTAATCAAATCATCCAATTTTTCTAACAGAGGCATAGAATATTATTTTCAATTTTCTAAACATTTTTCTAGAATTTATTAGTGTATAAATTCGCTAGTCTTCACTAATTACCCTTAATTAACTGTAATTAGTGTCAAAACAATGCTAATCACTCACCTTTGCCACAAAATAAAACCCCAAATCTGAAATACTCTCTGTTTGGGTCGAATTCCTATGTATAGCAGCAGCTCCAACTGTAACACCCCGAATTTCAGTTAATGCTAAAATTCACTAATTGCAGAATAAATAATCTCAGATGTGAGAATTGGGGGAAACGGGCTGCATCATTGCGTTCATCTCGGAAAAATACGCGAAATAGAGTCCGAGTTTTCGAGAATCGGAGTCCGTATGGCCCGGTTATGGCCCAATGAAGTTTACAGAAAATTCAAAGTTCAGAACAGATTTAAAATTCAGGTTCAAATTTCGAAATTGGGGCCATTGGGCGCAGGAGGGAAAAATTCCCGCCTAGCTACCCAAGTCGACAGCCCTGTCGACTGGGCAGTCGACTTGGCTAGGACCAAGTCGACAGCCCTGTCGACTTGGGTGTCGACAGGGGGTGCTCGGCCAGTTTGGCCTAGTGCACCATTTCAGGGTTTGGGCTGTGTTTTGGGGCTGGTTTCTGGAAGCTTCCGAGATCTGATGGTCCTAATCTAATTTAGGGTTAATCTAATGGCCTAAAACACTTGCCTAATCCTATAAATAAGACCCTAAGCTAGCCCTAAATGATCATAATCCTATCCTCTAACTAAACTATGCCAAAATTTTCTATGATCATGGCCTCCACTCAAAACCCTAGCCTCCATCCTCATTCTAATACTATTTCTATGAAGGCTTTCATGTTCATACAAGCATCTTTGAGTTGTATGAGTGATCATTAGCTTGCATTCATCATCAAGTTGCAAGCTTTATGTTCAAGGCTAGAGTTTTTGGGTGATTTTTGACAAGGGCTTGCTTATTGGAGTTTAGTAGTGAGTTTCTATAGCCTTAATAATCAATCGTTAAATTGATTATGATAGGATATGATATGATATGGCTATGTTTGTGGATCAATGTGTTTATGCAAGTTTAGTATAGTGTATGTTGTGTGTTTTGCAAGTTTTATGCTATATGCAAGTTTAATGCTATGTTTTATGATGCTCATTATGCAAAACACTATGTTGAACATTGATTCATATGTAACATGTTATGCAAGCTATATGTGAGATTATATGCAAGTTTATATATAACATGTTATGCAAGTTATGTAATTGGTTTTATGCATGCTAAGTGTTTGGTTTTATGCTTGCTAAGTATTTGGTTTTATGCAAGTTATGATGCAAGTTCATATGCAAGTTATGATGCAAGTTCATGCAAGTTATGATGCAAGTTCATATGCAAGTTTGTCTCTTTTTATGATATGCATAATATATGCAAGTTTGCCTCTAAGTATGGCATGTTATGCAAGTTCATATGCAAGTTATGATGCAAGTTCATATGCAAGTTATGATGCAAGTTCATATGCAAGTTTGTCTCTTTTTATGATATGCATAATATATGCAAGTTTGCCTCTATGTATGACATAAGTACATGTGCAAGTTCATCCCTTTTAGACCTATGACATGTATGCAAGTTGACACCTTTATGATAGGTCTATGACATGAACATTTAAGCAAGTCACCATCTTTATGACATATGTGATTCATGCAAGTTTGGGTTGGTTATTTATGCAAGTTGGGTTTATGGTCATATACACAAGTTGACACCTTTTAAACCCATGATAATGCTAATGATATGCTAAGTTGAACCCATTGTGTGTATGATGAATCTTCTCTTTTGGAAGTATGTCATGTTAACGTATTTACGTGGGGACGATGGGGTAAAAATTAATGAACACATAAAATTGTGTGAAGTAGGTATGATTAAACATACCATAAAGTGGATGGACATAATTGGGAATTTACCTATTAAGTTAGGTCTACACATATTATGGAATTGGGAATTTACCTATTGAGTTAGGTCTACCCATATTCTTAAATATTTGTAATTAATTAGGGATAATTAATACAAATTATGGGGGATGATTAATTAGGTGTAATTAATCTACTAAGACACGAGGTGAGACCCTTTTGTAGCATAAGACTGCCCGGAACCGACCGGCAAATCCAGCGGCTACAAATGATTGGCCCAATGTGAGAGGTCTTAGTCATAAACTAAATACGTGACAAGTGTAAAGACACGAGGTTAGACTCTGTTATGGTGTAAGGCTGCCCGGAACCAACCGGCATATCCAGCTGCCATAAAAGACAGTCTAATGTGAGAGGTCTTTACAAAGGTTACGATCTTAATTAATTAAGAAACACTTAACCAAATTAGCATGTAGAGGGGCATGAGGGGTTAAGTGGGTGCCTTGGGTGGCATGTAGTAACTAGTGGGGGTGCCTTGGGTGGCATGAGGAAACTAGTGGGTTGCCTTGGGTGACAATAGAAAATACGATTAGAATACTTAACCAAAGTGGAACATGTAATTAAACATGATTAAAGGGTTAAGTAAGTGCCTTGGGTGGCATGTGGGAATCAAGTAAGTGCCTTGGGTGGCATGTGGAAATCTAGTGGGTGCCTTAAGTGGCAATTGAAATATGATTAAATGACAAGCTTAAGTAGTAGCTTGTGGGGGCCTTAAGTGGCAATTGAAATATGATTAAATGACAAGCTTAAGTAGTAGCTTGTGGGGGCCTTGAGTGGCAATAAAAATATGATTAAAAGACTTAACCAAAGTTTGTAACATGTAAGTGGACATGGTTAAAGGGTTAAGTGGGATTCACTAGAAATGACAAGCTTAGGTGGGTAGCTTGTGGGGGCCCATTTCAACCAATATCCCAAACGTATCTTTGTGGGCTCGACCTAAGTCGAGGACGGGACACGCATATTGGGCTTGACTATAAGAGGCCAAAACGGGTTAGCGGTGGCAACGCGAGTCCAACGGGTTTCATATGCGTGTGTGGACCCAGGCTGGTAGGTAAGACGTTGTTGCATCGCGTAGATATAAGCCGTGCACCATTTGTTGTATCGGGTTGCCACTTTGGGGAGTGATACACCCCATTGTGGGGCCAGCACGGGTATCTACGGTAGGGAGCCGATCGCTTGGGAGTAGTGGGTACACCTAGTGGAGATAGGGGCAGACGGCACCTGTGTAGTCAGCTAAGGGTACACGAAACTACTATTAAAAATTACTAAGTACACTTAGTGGGATCAACCTTTAAGTAAGAATTACCCTTGGGTGGGTAGAACGGGTGTGGTGCAGTGTAGGAGTTACCCTTGGGTGGGTAGATCTGGGGTGGTGCAGTGTAGTAATTATCCTTGGATGGGTAAATGCGTCTTTTCGGTTATCCTAGTACATCCTGTGTTTAGTTGGCTACTTAGTGTAGTCATTATCCCCAGAGGTACCGTACCTTGTTTATATCATACCCTAATTACTTTAATGATTGTATTGTTAAGGTTATAGGACTCGCTCAGACTTATGTCTGACCCCGTTGTTTTTATCTTTTTTTCCCAACCCTCAGGTTATCAGAGTGGGCCTAGCACTAGTGGGCTTTGATCAGACTACTTTATCTATCTTTTGGAGCTTGGACCAGGGATGGAAAGCTCAGTTTATCTTTTCTATTATGGCTATTAAGTTATGTAGTGGGATTATGTACTTTTGTTTTATCAGGATGGATAATATGTACTTGACTCTTGTTTATGGTTTTGGTGTAACCAAACATGTTTTACTTTCCGCTGCAATGAAATGATGTTTTAAATTCTCAAGTACTACTTATATCTGTCTTGTTGTAATTTTTCTGTTCTATATTCACTTAAAATACTCCACCGATGTTATGGCATTCCCATAGTGAGTGACCGTAACGGGTGTGGGGTGTTACACCAACCTTGCTCTGTTGCTATTTGGCCTTGTTTTGATGTAGTTTTGGCTTGATCTTCACTAAAAATGTGTTTTGGAGTGGTTTTAGAGGATGGAAGCCATTACTAGGGTCTCAAGAAGGTTTGTGGCGGCTCAAAACTGAAATGAAAGTGATTTCCTAACCCTAATCAGCCCTCCTATGCCTCTAAACCCGAAATTCCCCTCTGGGCCTAGCTGCTAATCACCCGGTTAAGCCCAATTAAGCTGTTCTTCACCATCTGAAACTTATTTCAGCCATATCTCCCAAATGGTGAGTCCGTTTGGCTAATGTGACCACTCTATGGAATTGTAAACCATCATCCGGAGCCAATGGAAGTGGTTTCAGGTCAAAATTCCTTTCCAGTCAAAAGTTATGGCCAAAACAGTGCCAACTAGGGGTAAAATGGTCATTTAAAAATCGGAAAAAATCATGAACATGGGAAATGACCCCAATAGTCGTCTCCCAAAGTTACATGACCATACGACTTCGTATGTGAAAGAAATAAATATTCTACGGTCCTTTGATGCGTAGAATACGGGTCGTTACAAAGTTGGTTCTCCATCCTTACCCTACTTAAAAGCTACTTCGAGTAATTGGATATTAATCAATGGCTGGAATAAATTGAGCGTTATTATGATTGATTGGTTTTATGTCCAGTACATAGATGGTTTCGCCAAATGGTGGATAGAAGAAAGTGAGTGTTACTTAATTATGTTCGAGTAGAATCCTTTTTGTATCAACATGTTTTCACTGTAGATAACAAGGACTTTTCTTCGACCTAAGAAACCTAGTGAGGCCGTCTGAAAGAAGGTTTGAAGTGACTCTTACAAAATTACACTTTACGCCTGCAAGTTGCTGAAATGCGCAAAACTTTAATAACAATGAACTTCTTTGTTGTTTTTATTTGTTAGAGAATGGCCAAAGTGTTAGTTTTCACAGGGTTAAAGGTAATAGGCAAAGCTGGTGATAACAGAGAGGAAGATGATCATGTCGTGCCCTCATTCCTTGAGCAAGGAGGATCAAGTTCACATTTAAGGTAGAGATGTGGATCCGAGCCGCGAAAGGGAGTTAGGGAAGATATTCTACCTTCTTCCCTTATATCTCCATCACCATTGAGATTTCACATGGGCAATCTTCTTAGCCCCCATCTCCTCCAGTCAGATCGAACACAAAGGCTTTAATGGATCCAAAGGAGATGCATAATGTCTAGTTGACATTCCACTCTTGATTACGCCATTCAACTTTAGGGATGTTAATCCTGACACCTTTTTTTACTAGTTTGGGAAGAGATGATGTCAAGTAGGGGTTAGAAAACTGGTATGTCGAGGGAACACTATGACATGCACAACACTAGTGCTGCATATTATCATGCTTGTTCATGCTTTTATCGATTGATTCTAACCAGTACTTATCTGTATTTCCAGATGAAGGACAAGAAAAGGTTGTCGCCTTCCTAACATTGGTTTTAAAATTTATAGGCCTTGTGATCACCATTCAAAATAAGAACATAAAATTTGGAGCAAACGCGAATGCCGAGGCGAGGAAAGGCACACGTTTGATGGAATGTATTATTTGAGGTCACACTCTCCTACTCCAAAGAATCATGATGTGGTAGTGAGGAAACTAAGGAACCTATTCAGATTCCGCCTTCAATCCCTCTTATCTTGAAATATATGAGTCGAACTCTTACCGGAGGGGATACGAAGCCAGTTAATAAGACTTCTACTTGCTTCAACTCATCTAAAGGCAAGTCGGCTTAAGTTACTGATATCCTTGATCCAGGTATCCCCACACAGGAGAAAAAAAAGGCCAAATACAAGTTTCATTCCCTACTCTCTATTTCGACCAATTGATATTCATTCTAGGAATTCATGTTTTCCATGTGAGGTCAGTAGTGAAGTCTTGGAAAAAATGTGCGATGTATGTAAGCAATACAGGGAGATGTTCAGACTGGTTGAGAAATATTCCGCTATTATAAAGATCTTATAGTTGGACCTTGATATTGTGAAGCAGGCAACTGACTGTGATAAGAATATGATTAAGCATCTTGATGAGCAGGTTTCCGGTTATAAAGCTAAACTAGATTAGGCAACAAACCAGATTGAAATTGCCATGATGGAGGTTTTAATAGTAGGGATTGTTTTCAAATTGAACAAGACAACATGTCTTTCAAGACTGCTACTTTAGAGCAAAAAAATAATACTCTTTCAATTAAAAACCAAAAATAAAGGAAGAAATGGCTACCTTCAAAGTTAAACTTCCTAAATCCAAAGATGCTAGGAGATTATCTCATGAGAAGTTTCAGTCAGCCTGCAATGAAACTACGAGGACAAGAATCAAATATAATAGGGACATGGCAAAACTTAAGGCCAGGCTTGATGAAGCGGAGAAAGAAAGCGAGGAACTCGACCCCATCATTCTAGGATTTTATGTGGAAGTTCTCCATCATCTTGATCTATTTTAGGTTTAACAATACCATTGACAATTTCTATCAAGGAAGAATTTTTTTTGACCCATAGCAAGAAGATAAAAGAGGAGGAGTTGATCATGCAGTATCTATAGGAGAATGAGTTGGATATACTTGTAGAGGGTCATCTCAAGATTCAAAAGGAAAAGCAAGTTTAAAGAGCAACCAAGAACTCTCGAGAAAGAGGGTATATTACTATGAATTCTAGTGAAACAAATGATATTGGCTCAGTAGCTCAATCATCAAGCTAAGAGATTCTTGGCACTTTATCTTCACAATCAATTCCATTGATCCTCGAAATGATATTGAAAACCCAAGCCTATTAGTTTAGCGCCTTAACTCTAATAGACTACCCAAGGAAAAGAAGTGAAGGGCTCTGAAGATATATCAATAATATATCCCACTTTTAAAAGGGCTCTTATCGTGTTGTAGGCATTCTTTAAGGCCTTCTAAGAGAATAAGAATTTTTCTTAAAGCTCTCTTGTTGTAGGTACCCAAATCAAAAGGGCGTCGGCTACCACGCTGACTACTTCAGCTTTCGTGATTCAAATGGTTCCACGATTATGCCATGTGAGGGGACTGACGAGAACAAAATGATGATTAATGCTCTTTATATGTTGACACGGGTGCTTTGGGTTTGTACAAAGATCCAAAAGATTTTTTATTCATGGGACAGAGCAAGAAGATTCACAAGCTTAGCTTGAAAGAGATGCCCAAGAAGGAGAATGAATTGGTGGCCATTAAAGAAAAAAGCCTCCAGCCTCTCTGCAACCCCTTTCTAGTATAGTGTTGGGAGATCCAGATTACAGTAAGATCAAGGCTCAATCTTCTGACCAATTTGAGATTATACTTTCACCCAGTGCCAAGCCTGATAAGGATCATAAATAAGGAAAAGATAAGGGTTCTAAAAGGAAAATCTAAAAGGCCACTGAAGATGAATCACCAAAAAAGCCTAAGAAGGACAGTAAGGATAAGTTAAGATCAATCACTTAAAGGATCTCCTTTTTGATTTGACTACTCTTTTTTTAGCTGACCCGGATTTGTGCTAGTACGCCCTTCGTTTTTTTTTAATTTATGACAAGCTATAAATTTTATTTAGCCTGTCTTTATCCTATTATAAATAATTAAATATTTTGTCTAAGTGAAATTTTCAATGTTAGGGTGTCATATTTGTCCCAATGGATTTATGTTCATTCCCTGTCCTGGATCGATAGAGCTGATGGGAAGATGATCTCCATTCCAAGTTTAACTTCTTCTTGTCGAGTTTGGAGTAGGAGTTTAGGACGTCATGTATTAGTCCTTTGTAGTCTCCTATCAGTTTTAGGTTAGAGTTAGTGGATGTCTGTAAATTGTCCTTTGTACTCTCTTATCGAGTTTTAGGTTAGTATTAGAAAATTGAGTGGATATTAATCTTGGTATGCCCATCACACCCATCACATTCCAATCCAAGCTTCGAGGATTTCATTTTATATGGAAAATGATCAAATCATATCTGCCTTAGTTTATACTCTAGTCCAGACTATAAGGAACACTGTTAGTATGACAAAAGATTAACTTATGTCTACCTTGATTTAAACTATAACCTAAGCTCTAAGGTATAAAATTAGCATGATAAAAGGCTGATTTACATTTGTCGCATTTCATACTCCAACCCAAGCTCAAAGGTTTAGAGTTTGTTACTAAGTGGGCGAATCATGTCTACATTAGCGCATGTAGACATTAGATGGGTTGTGTTCTGGCTCAGCGGTTTAAGTTATAGCAATAAGGAGATTAAGAGCTTTGTTAAGAGAAATGAGTAAGATCAGTGCATCTCTCTTTATTACAATATTTACAAGTACAATATCGATTGGGTAAGCAAAATAAGTCTTAAGTAAAATAATGTTTGGGAGAGATGCTCACCATTTCAAGCTCTTGGTAATTCGTCGCCATCAACGGTCATTAGCTTGAAGTTCCATTTCCAAGCCCCAATTGAATGACATATGTCCTTCCCATTTTGGCTTAGATTACTTGAGGCTAGAGAAGACACATTTAAATAGGGGATCACCAGTGCCAAAGGTTCTAGGTTGAACTTCATTGTGGTAGTATCCGACGACTCGATGCCTATCTGCATCCACTCTCAAATTAGCTTCTTCACACTTCACATCAATTATGTTTAAGGACTCCAAGAGAAGTTCTGTATTCGTTAAGGGATAGTAATATGCTTCCCGATGAGAAGAGAATTTCAGTTCAACTGGGAAGACGACTTCCGAGCCATTGGCTAGGGAGAAAGGGGCTTGGCCAGTCACGGGCTTATGAGTGGCTTTATAGTCCCATAATGATAATCGTAGTTCATTGACCCACTTTCCCTTAGCTTCTCTATACATTTCTTAAAAATGGAATTAATAACCTGATCCATGCGACTATTATGTATCTCTGGGAGTCCTTAGACTAATGGTAGTCATAACTCTGTGTAGAATTCCAATCCAAGCTTTGAGGAATGGATTTTAGAAAATGGTCAAATCATATCCGCCTCAATTCATCATATCATATCAGAACTCGGTTCTACCGAAGTGGTCATATTATAAGTTAAGATAGTTTGAGGGAGATTACGCGGTAGATAATGTTTTATATAATGAAGTCGATTACTCTTTTAGTAGAAATGCCAGTCAATAGCTCAGTTTTAGCTCATTTAGTAGAGTAATAAACTGCAACAATAGCATATTTCGCACTCCCATTAGAAAACGGTAGGGAGCCAATAATGTCGATTCCTCGAATTGCGTATACTAAGGACTAGCCATTTGAGTAAGCTATGACATTGCGAATTTTGGAATATTGGCAATTTTAACATTTGTTGCATGTCTAGAATAAGTGGCTGCATGTCAATTAACGGTGTGCTAAATATATTTGTCAAGAAGTATTTTCATTGCCAATGTCCAACCTCTAGTGTGATCTCCATAGTCACTTCCATAAACTTCTCGTAACACTTGTTTGGCATTATCGTGTGCTACACAATGGAGCAAAGGAACGAAGAAACCTTACCTATAGAACATGCTTTATTGAATGATGTATTTGCAAGAAGCAACAAGAAATTATATCATCTCCTAGTCTATTTGTTGAGCATTTCAAGAACTAGCCAACTTTGCTAAAGAATCTACTACTCTTATTATGAGGAATATGTGATACGATGTAATGTTCAAAGTCAGTCTGTAGTTCATGGACTCGATTAAGATAAGTAGCAAATCACTCCCCTTTTCTTGAAACTCTCGTCGCACCTGTCATACTATGATTTGCGAATGCTAGAAGATTTTAGCTAACATCAGTCTGATCTAGTTGGAAAGTTTTGGCCCAATGATCATGGCTTAGAATTGGGCATCATTGGGAAGTTAAGTTTCAATGCGTAAATGATGATCATTCTTCAAGAATTATTAGGCCTTCTCCAGTGACAGAACTTCAATAATTTTGTGCTTCATCAATGAACATCTTCCATTGAACGGGTAGTGGTCACTATTTTCTTAAGAGTCCTCTTGTGTACTGAGCTCAACAATGAGATTCCAAGGTTTATCCCAAAATGGTTCTCCGAGGGATATAAGTGATGCCGAGCTGGTTAAATTTGATGCTCCATTTAAGCATCCTTCTAGATGTTTGAGGCTATCGTAGGACCTGTCATAGCAGCTAGTCGGTATAGACTTTATTTATATAAGCCCAAAAATAATAGCAGAACTTTCTGAACGAGACAAGGAGACGGTAAGCTAGCTTTTCAAGCTTTAGATAGTTGCATTCTTTAGTCTATATAGCATAACACATAACAATACAACCCTAAATCAGCGATGAAGCTAGTATGTTACTGCTTCGGAACATGAATTCGAATTTGGTTATAACCTAAGTAAGAAACCATGAATGAAAGAAGTTCATTATGAGCAGTTGAATCCACAAGCTAATCGATCATTACGACCAGGATGTTGTCTTTTGAGCACACCTTATTCCAATCAGAATAGTCTTTGTAAGTACATCATTTCCTGTTAGCTTTTATTACCAGGACCGGATTAGATCCAATCGAGATAGAAGGCATCCAAAATAAATCATTTTCTCTTTATCTTATCCATTTCCTCTTTAACAGCAGTCGACCACTTCAGTCCGAGCGCCTTTTCTACTTGATTGGTGCGAACTTCGGATCAATATTCAATGTGTGATTTGATATCTCCAGTGAAATTTCACACATGTTAATGTGTGTCTATGCAAACACATCCATGTTTGCCATGAGAAAATTAACTGGCTTCTTCATTCATTTTGGGACAAACTGAGATCTAATTTTTAGCAAAATAGATGTTCATCACTTTCGATCGAGATCTCATTGGTAGCCTTTGTAGAAGCGGCTCTGCGGTATCCTATCTTTTCCTCTTTCCTTAGATTTAGATCTTTAAAGAGCTTATTGTGTTACTTAGGCCAAGATTTCTCTTTTGATTACTATGTACTGATTTTTTCAGTGTAGAGAGAAATCTCCACATCTTTTCCTTTCTCTTGCGGTAGGAATCTATCCATTCTATCGTCTAGCAGCTATCTGATTTCCTCTCATAACCCCACCTCCACCATCAATCGAAAACTTCATCGACTTCCACTAAGGGGCAATACATACCATATATTTAGCAAGGGATGATCGGATAAAAAAATCATTCTAATGAGAGTAGATGTCTAAAACAATGAATGGAAGTATTTACACTCTCCAAATATATACTTCCCCCAACTTAACCGACAATTCAACCATCCCTACTTGTTCATTAGCAGATCCATTGGAACCATAAGCACAAGTTGTACATGATTTCAAATCATGGCCTCCAACATCATTTGATTATAGCCCCTCCTAAATAGAATATTTATGGAACTCCCGCAATCAGTAAGGATTTTTCATACTAAAGCTGGACCAAACACAACCGATATCACAAGCAGATTAGTCGATGGTGATCCCATCCTATCTGCTTTCCTACTCCTAAGACGACATCATCTATCATCATATTTCTCTTATCATCCAACTCCATTTATTCTTCAATGTTGAGTTCTTCATACGATACAAATGCTTCACCATGTTAACATATTGTTCCGTTGTCTTCCAGCTCTTACCAGCTAGACGTGATTCGCCGACGATTGTGTTGACAGCTATACCTGTTCCTTTCTGCTGAGTGATAGCTTTAGGTTTTATTTATCTTTGCTTACTTCTACCAACATCTTGCTCCCTATCCCAAGAGGCAACGTTGTATCCATCCAACTTTTCTTCTTGTAAATTCTCAATTATATCGATGGCATTCATTAGTCGTATGATTGTGACTCTGTTGAAGTAGACAATGCTTCCCATATTGCTTCACCCTCTCAGTTGACTCTTTGGGAGAGGCAACTTATACTGGATGGTGTTACAAATGTCAAAATATACATTCTCCAATTAATTATTAAGTGGAGTGATGTTGTTGTAATTGGAAGACCTATTAAACTTCCTTCAATTTTTCTACAAAGCAAGGATCCCATCACCATTACCACTTTTCCCTTGATTATAACTCCGCTTGTTTTGATTCTACTCATATACTTCCATCTTACTAGAACTTCTTCAAACCATTTTACTGCAACATTGCTTTGAATTCCTTCAACACTTGGTCTTGCTTTTCTTTCTTTCGAGATCTTCTTGCTTCCTTCTTTCATATAATTTCAGTTGCCTTAGCATAGAATTGATCCAAGGTGGAAGAAGGTTCCTTAGTCTACCATTTTGCCTAATTTTCAGTCAGGATTAATTCCTCAGATCAACGCTATATCTTTTAGAGGTTCTCCTAGAGCTTGTTGGACATTAGATAGTATCGCTACATGCTTCATTTTGGAAGCATAGATGCAGAGTTAACACAAGAATTTTCTCCCTAGCTCTTTAAATGATGAGTCAGGCTTCAAAGGTAGTTTCGTAAACCGCATCATAGCTGCTTCTTTAAGGTAAATTGGAAAAGCTTTCCATTTAGTAACATCCACGGCCTAAGTTGAGTCCATATAGGTTAAGTGTTGCATCAGATCTGTTTTACCTAGATAATGCAGTATCATTGGTAAATTAAACATATGTGGTTATTCGGCTTTCAATAGACTATCGAAAAATGGGGTATGACTTCCCTTATTTCCTTAATCCTGATTTAAGAAATCCCGACCACCCCTCATTTTCTACCAAATTATTATAGTCAAAAGAGTTTAAACCACCATACGGTAGTTTCTAGACTCCGCTTAATGCTTGTGCCTTCTTAACTTTCACCTTTTAGGTCGAATACTCCGTCAGAACTATTAAGAAAAATATCTAGCTATGATCCCTTGGTCTCAGACATTTCAATCAATTACAAAACATAAGGGAAGTACAATAGTTGCATGCGAAGAGCCGAGCGTGCTTTGCTTTAGCCCAAGAAGAATCACTCTCGATCCGACCCTTACTGTACGATCTGGATTAGTATAGACATTAGGACTCAGATCGTTATAAGTTGCATAATCATTTGGTACAATCTAGATTGGTATGAGCGTCCCAATCTAGACTGATGTACCTATGCTCAAGGTCGATCTGAGTCTGATGGCCTATTGTTTCGAGTATGCCCCCTTCCATTCTTTTTCATTAGCCCCGATAACGTTGTTTTAATGATGAAAACCTTTCCGACCAAGGTATTGCAGGGTTGGAAAATGCCTTCTCCAAACATTCCATTTTGCATTTAGTTGACTTGATTCCTTAACTTATTATTATCTATCATCCACTGATTCAAGGTCTCTTACATTTGTTCCAACGTTCTCATCATATTAAAAGAATCCGCATGAGTATCCATTTCAGTTGGTGCAGAAATAACAATGGCAATGATGGTAGTAATAGGATTTATTGTATTGATAATAAGATTTTGACCTATTCGCTGAGTACTCATCTCTTCCTCGGCTTGTGTATCCACATGGAAGGTAGAAGCTTTCTTTCTGGTATTCCTAGTTGCTTTCTTACAATATCAGTAACTTTAAATAGGAAAATGACAGTAGATCAGATCTTCCCTCAATGGAATCGCTATCCACTAGTAGATGAGAAGATCAAGAGATTGAGGATTCTGAATTTATAATGAAAGCACCAAAATGTTTGTGACGGCCCGCCCCGCACCAGCCGACATTTGAAATGAAAGTGCGTTGTACCAATGCCTGACTAGCACGGGACGGTCGCCAAAGAAAGGAAAAGAAAGGAATTTGAACTAACAAGGAACCTGTAGAATGTCCCACAGCGTATGGGATAAAATATAATAATAACATAACTTTGACATAAAATAGGCGAGACAGTGCATAAGCTGAAAACTAAACCATTATAGCAGCGAAAAGATTCAAAATACATCTTGTGATCTAAACCATTCATTATTACAACTTTGAAATACTGTATCTAAAGCAAAAGAAAGAGGTACACTACTAATGCCCAAAGTAGTGACCAGCAACAACGCAGGGAGATTATATATATATATATATATATATATCGTACGTGGAAGCCTCCTACTCGTCTCCGGTACAGCTACTCGTGCATAATCACCTGACCTGTATCTAGTCTGCTCGTTTAAGAGCACCCAAAGTAATAAGAAGAGACATAAAACTCTGGGTCAGACAGAAGTTTGGTATGAGCGATAAGCAGTAAAAACAGAACAATAACAGGTATACATAACCATGCTTGAACCTGGACCTGCAACCAAAGAGTTAGCACAACAAGATGTACAATACTCTAAGGTGACACTAACATATGGTGTAAATATACGGCGAAGAGGTGTGCACGTCATAGTGATGTCAAACAATCAAGCATAGCAACCATCCTCACATTTCTCACTCAGTGCGTAAAGCATACGATATCCACCGCTTTGACCATCCAAATCCTTTGCTATGATCACTCTGCCCCATGGAGTCATGATGGCTCCACTACACTAATCCATAGCCACTAATCTCTTACTATGTCCACTCTGCCCCCATGAAGTCATGACGACTCCACTGCACTGGCTCATAGACATGCTACGATCACTCTGCCCCATGGAGTAATAACTACCCCACTGCACTGATCCGTAGCCTAACATCCGTCTTGGTGGTGAATCAAAGTTATGGACGTCGATAACCCCTTAGCACACGTCCCACAGCGAAGCCCAACTCATGAAGTTAACTCATTGGTTCCCAACTGGATCTTGAGTTCTACTTCTTATTTGGACTACCTTTGCATCTCGGGTTTTGGTCTCCTCCAGATCGGTTCAGTCCTTCTCTTTGCTTAACCTCAGTTTGGTAACCTTCTCCTGGTCCTCAGTTCGGTTAAGTCGTGCACGCTCCAGGTCGGTTCGGGTCGTGATACCCCCCATTGGGTTCGGATCGGATTTATCCATCCAAGTCGGTTTGGTTCGTGAGTGCTAGCCTCAGTTCGGGTGAGGGTAGGACTCTGGTTCGTGATCTGCTGCTCACCCTAGTTCGGGCCGGGGCTCCTGGTTTGTGACGTTTCAGATCGGTCAAAGTGAAGCACGAGCAGGTTCGTGCTACGAGAAGTGATGGGGTCAGTTCATGGACAGTGCTCCACGAGTGGGATTAGGGTCGAGGCCTTTTGCTACGAGCGGTTCAAATAAAGGGGGTCCGATCCGGTTTCCTGCACAATTCCTTCAATCTTCCAGCGACTATTTTACGCCACACGACAGCGTTTTCGACCATTCTAACTTTTCTAGTCAATCACAAAACATACCAAACAGTCATAGCAACATGTAGAAGCGACCATAAACATCAAAGCAACGAATTTACAAGTTAAAATGGATCAAACCTACCCAAAACCCATATTTTTCCCTTAATCATGTTTAAGCATAACTAATGATAGGATTAACAAAATATATCCAAATTAACCCAAATTTCTAATAGAGGCTTAAAATAATATTTCAGAATTTTATAAATTTTCCATAATTTTAACATGCTTAATTTCGCTAATTAACACTAATCACCCCTAATTAGCTGTAACTAGTGAAAAACAATGCAAATCACTCACCTTAGCCACAAATAAAACTTTAGATCTGAAACTCTACTGTTTTGGGGCGTTTTCCTATGCAACACAATAACTCCAACTCTTATTTGGTGTAGATCTTCTTAATTAGTGATTAGAAGGTGATTTAGAGGATGGAAGCCATTACTAGGGTTTAAAGGATGAAAGTGGCGGCTGTAAAAACTGAAGTAAAATGTTTTTCGTAACTCTATCAGCCCTGCTATAACCCTAATCCCGAAATGGGTTATGGGCCTAGCTGCTAATCACCTTAATTAGGCCCGATTAAGTTATTTTTCACCTTCTAAACCTTATTTCGGCCATATCTCCCAAACGGTAAGTCCGTTTGGCTAATGTGACCACACTACGGAAAGGTACACCATCATCCAAATTTAATGAAGGTGGTTTCTGGTTAAAACTCCTTACCAATTAAAAATTATGGACAAAACAAGATTCGCTAGGGGCAAAACGGTCATTTAAAAATCGACAAAAAATGTGAACATGGAAAATGACCCCAATAGTCGTTTCCCTAAAGTTACACAACCATACGACTTCGTATGAAAATGAAATAAATATTCTACGACCCTCCGATACGTAGAATATGGGTCGTTACAATGTTAGTATAGGAATTTGCACTAATACCACAAAAAAATTTACGAAGAGATTAATGAAGATAGTAAAATGAAAAAAGTAGAAAGAGTAATAGAAATCACATACAACAATTTAGAATGACTCAGCAGCAAAGGCCTCCACTTTTAGAAAAAAATCCTTTTCTTTGCTAGATTATTATAAGTACAAGGTTTCATATCAACATAAAAAACTCATCAAATTTATTAATGAGATAAAAGATCCTTTTATCAGCATAGGCACCTCCTATTTATAGACGTATATAGCCCAGAATTTACGGAAAGCGAAATGGAGGTACTAGGAAAGCCACATTTTCCAGTCTATATCGGATTGGGTAAGGCCGTAGTTACGACATGGTTTACAAAACTACCTTTGATGTCAATCTCATTGTTTCATGAGCAAGGGAGAAACTTATCGAGTCAATTTTGCATCTTGCTACCAAATCGAAGCATCTAATGACTTTATCCAGTGTCTGACAAGTTCCAGAAGAACCTTTGAAAGATTATTTAGAAAGATTAATTGTAGAAGCAACTGAAATTGGTGAACTGAACTACATGAAAATCTTGATGGCATTAACCAGAGGAATTAACCCTGATCCGAATTTGGTGAATGGTTGACTAGGGAACTTACTTCAACCACAGACCAATTATTTGACATGAAATTCAGAATCTACGAAAAGATGAAGCAAGGAGGTCTCGAAAGAAATAAAAAGAAATATGAACTATTAAGGGAATTCAGAGTAATGTTGCAATATAACAGTTTGCTTAAAGTTATGGTAAGATGGTAAATGTTGAAAATCAAAACAAGTGGAGTAATAATCAAGGGGAAGACATCAATAGTGATAGGAGCCGCAATCAACAAAGAAACTCAAGGAAACGTAATAGCCTTTCCAACTATAACAATTTCACTTTGCTTAATGATTCATTGGAAAAGGTGTATCTTGACACTTGCAACACCACCCAGTGTAAGAGGCCCATCCCTAAGAGTGAACTGAGAGACGGAAGCAATATGCAAAATATTTAGTTTCATGAGACTCGTAGTCATATGAATAAAGAATGTCTTCATTTGTACGGTATAATTAAGAACCTAGTACACGAAGACAAGTTAGATGAGTACAAGGTTACCCCGAACGATACAGGGAAAGATGTTGGTAGAAATAATCAAGGCTAGGTAGCATATAAAGCTACCCCTCAGTAGAAAGGGAAAGTTATTGTTATCAACATAATGGCCGATAGACCACGCCTAGCTGGTTAGAGCTGGAGGACAATGGAACAGTATGTTAACATGGTGAATCAATTGATGTATGAAGAATGCAACATTGTAGAAAAAGTGGCATCAACAAAGTAGATAAAGACAATGATAGATGATGTCATCTTTAGGAATATGGAAGTAGATGGGGGTGGAATCCCTATCGATCGATCCGTTTGTGATATCAACTATAAATTATACAACTATAGTATGGAAAATCAATGTTGATTATGGAAGTTTCGTAAATAATTTGTTTAAAAGGGCGTATGATTAGATGATTTTAAATGCCAAGGAATTGAAATCATTTACAACTCGTATTCAGAGTTTTTGTGGATCTGCTAATGCACTGGTAGAATGGTTGAGTTGCCGTTTGATTTAAGAGAAAGAGATCGTCGAAGAGTGTTAATCCTTCCATTTATTGTTTTGGACATCTACTCTCTTTATAATTTTGTTTTGGGTCGATCGTCCCTTGCTAAATTTAGGACATGTTTCCTCTTGGTATTTGTTGATGAAATTCCTAACTAATGGTAAACTCGGGGTTATGAGAGGAGCTAAGTTGCTATTAGGACATTCTATATGGTGGAATGGAAAGATACCTATCATTGCGAAAAAGGCAAGGATATGGAGACTTCTCTCTGCATCAAATACAATAAAGCGTAGTAGCCAAAGGGGAAATCTTGGCATGGACAACATAGTATGCTATTTAAAGATTTGGATTTTATGGATTAGTATGCTCCTGGATATTACAGAGTTGCTCCTACAGAGACCGTCGTTTGGATCTTGATCGACAGTAGTTACCTAGCCAAGGTCTTGAAGGTCGGATCCCATCTTGTTACAAGGCGAATGTAGGACTTAGAAATTTTTCTTAAAGCGAGCCTGGATATGCTCCCCTGGACTCATACAGACATGTGTGGAATTTTGATAGATGTAGCGATCCATACATTGAATATTGATCCAAAGATCATACCTGTTAAGCAGAAAAGGATTATAATAAGCCAGAGAGGTCAGGCGAGCTTAATGAGGAAGTAGACAAATCGAAAAGCAATGGGTTTATTCGTGATACCATTTTTCCTAACTGGGTTTTGAGTTCCGTCCTAGCAAAAAAGGCTAATGGAAAGTACGTACATGCATTTACTAATCCAACCTGAATAATGTTTGTTTGAAGGAAGTTTTCCACTCCTAAGAATCAATCAGCTTATGGATTCAACAGTTGGTCACAAACTTCATTCCTTCGTGGATATTTATTCTGATTATAACCAAATTCATACGCATTCTCCAGACCAAGAGCATACCAGTTTCTTCACTGATTTAGGTTTTTATTGTTATGTTGTTATTCCCTTTAGATTAAAGAATGATGGAGCTGCATTCCAGAGGTAGTTAATCATATGTTCAGAGACAAGGTTGTAAAATCTATGAAAGTGTATGTGAACAATGCGCTCGTAAAGTCATAGCTATCGATAGTCACGTTAATGAATTGGAGGGAAAGTTCATCGTTCTCTATACATATAGAATGTAATTCAATCCCTTGAAATGTTTAATTAAATTTGCCTCGGAAAATAGTTCATTCTTGCCTGCCATCAGAAACATCAAGGCACCCAGTAGAATGTGCAAAGCTTTAACTGGAAGGTCATCGCCCTTAGTCGATCCACTTCAAGGGGAACTAATAAGTTCATTCCTACTTTGATTTGATCAGAAGAGAGAAATACAATTTTTCCTGGACATCAGACTGTATCGAGGCATTCCAAAATCTTTTATACCACTTGGAGAAGCCATAGATTTTTTCAGATCTAGTAGATCACGAGGACTTCTTCATCTACCTGGTCTTGTCATCCTACTTTATCAGTTTTTCACTGGTATGTGACGACAACAAATACAAAGATCTATTTATCATGTCAATAAAAGATTAGCAGAGTAAAAATGCAATTACCTAAAGCTTGAGAATCTCAGTTACTAACTCCTCATCACGTCTAGGAAGCTCCACCATCATTTTCAAGTTCGTCCAATTGAAATCTATTATCGACCAGCTGCTAAAAACTCCTCCAACAGCCCAAGGCATATGGAAGGTTTCTTAAATGGAATATCAAATTGAACCAGTTCGACATTACTTATATATCTTGGAGAGCTATCCAGGGATAAGCTTCTGCGGATTACATTTTTGAGCTTAAAACACTAGAAGCCTTTCGAGAACATAGAGACACCTCGAAGACGTCACTGATGGAGCACACAATGGTCGATATTTTAGCGCCAAAGTTTTGCTTATAACACTCAAAGAACGATCGATCTTCTATGCTCTAAACCTCAACTTCCCAATGACAATGTAACACCCCACGTCCGTTAAGGTCACTCACAAAGGGAATGCCTTAACTTTGATGGAGCATTTTAGTAAACAGAACAAAATATTACAAGACAGATATAAAAATAATACTTGAAAAACTTTATAACTTTATTGCAGCGGACAGAAATCAGTTTGGTTACAACTTTACCAAAAACTCAAGTTCATATATATCAGCCTTGTTCAAAAGCCATCAGAGTATAAAACTTTAAAATCATAATCCCCACCGAAGATGCCAGAAAAAGACAAGCCATACTTTAAGCACTTCAAGCACTCCAAGCAGGAAGAAAGATCTGGATCAAGCTAGAGTATTCCCTCCTTGAAAACCTGAGGGGGGAACGGAAGAAAAGAGGCAAAACAACAAGGGTCAGACATAAAGTCTGCAAGTCCAGTGACTTTCAGTTATGAACAGATAATAATGTCATGGCATGCAAATAAAACTGGATGATAAATAACAGGAAACAGGAATAACAGATATAATTAGGTTAAACAGAAGAAACAGGATGATATTACTTTTCACTTCTCTGCACTAATACTAGTATAACAGGATTAGGTGTTACCCTAATGTCTAAACAGAAACAGAATAATGGACCTTTACCACCCTAACAGAAGGTACAGAAACATAATGCTAATAATGGGCTTTTACCACCCGAACAGAAAGTAAAGAAACAGAATGCTAGTAATGGGCCTTTACCACCCGAACAGAGACAGAAACGGAAACAGAATAATCCCTATGGAAACAGAATGTTAGAATTAGGTGTATACTAGTAAATGAGCCTTTACCACCCCAACAGACGGTACCACGCAGAAACAGATAGGTGTTACCACCCAACAGAAACAGACGGTACCCCACAGAACAGACAGAACTAAGTGTACCCTAAATCCTACCCCACGCGATCGGCTCCCTAATACATAAATACCATGTGCCAGCCCCACAAAATGGTGTATCATTCCCTAAAGTGGCAACCTTTGAATGACACAGACCTATTTATAGATGTCACGGCGTCTTACATCCTCAGAGGCAGACAGGGATCTATGCACGCACATGACCCGGTTGGAACGCACCATCGACACCCCTCGCCATTATCAGAATGAACCGCTTATAATTAGTTCAGTAAGCGTGCCCGGACCCTACCTACTGTTGGGTCATAGTTTTGATAACAGAAAGAATTACTGACTAATATGGGTCCCACACAACAGATGACACAAGTAATTACCCATCCTAACCTTGTGTCCCCAGACTAACAGATTTCAGATTAACTTGTTTACAAGTTTCAGACATACAGAGTTCAGATTTACTAGTTCACAGATCAGACAATCAAGTTAACAAGTTTTCAGACTAATGGATCAGATGTACAGATTTAACAGACTTACATATTGTCTAATTTTGTACTGGGCCTACAGATTCACGAAATGGGTTTGTTAAATTCATCAGTCCAGTTGGTTTAACCCTATCCACCCAACACGTTTTAGACATCATATTTATCTCAGATTTGCATTAATTAAATATTAATGCACAGACCTCTCACATTAGGTCGGTAGCTTGTGGCCGCTGGATATGTCGGGCGGTTCCGGGCAGACATCTGCCACAAGCCAGACCTCACCTCGTGTCTAAGCCTATTTTAGTTATGCCTACGACCTCTCACATTAGACTGACAGTTTGCGGTCGCTGGTTAAGCCGGTTGGCTCCGGGCAGGCTTCTACCGCAAACGGAGTCTAACCTCGTGTCATAGCCACTTTATTCCATTACAGAAAATATCAGACTAATTATGTCCATTTAGCAGATTTAACTTCTTTACAAGTTACGGCAGATTATCCAAAGTTCTATTAACATGTTTTGCTCCATTTTAGATCGAGCCTCCAAATTACAATTATTCAGCTTTCAACAGATTAAGCAATTCAACAGATTTAGCAGATAACAGATCTAGTAGATTAGGCAATATAACAGATCTAGCAGATTGGGCAATATAACAGATCTAGCAGATTGGGCAATATAACAGATCTAGCAGATTAGGCAATATAACAGATCTAGCAGATTAGGCAATATAACAGATTTTAAACATTCCTTAAAGTTTCATTGACATATCTTGCCAATTATAAATTATGTCTAAATTCACATGCCTAAATCATGGTCATGATTCATAATATAACATATGCCCAAATTTTAGCATGGTACAGAATATTCCCCAAAAACCCCAATCATGGTTCACATATAAGTTATGCCAAATATAGCCATTGATTTCAATGCATGTCACATATCCAAAAATCCCCATTTAGGTGTATTCACACTTAATAGTCATCAAATCTTAATATAGATTTTTACTCCTAAGTCATGTGCAAATTAATTCTCCTACTTCCAAATGACAGACTATCAGATTTAATATGCCCAGGTCTAGATCTTAAATTTACAACATATGTTCTAAATCACAATAATCCTCTTCTTCCAAGTCATAAATCATCTTATGCAATATGCCTCAAACTTATGTCCTGAAATACAACATGCATTGTGTCCTCAAATCAGTTACAAATCAATTATGCCTAAATATGCCTCATTCAATATTCTTCCCAAATTTAGCGTTTATGCATTCAACTCTTATGAGATTTGGCTCAGGCTCGTGGTAGCCTGGCTATCAAACAAAAAGAAAGAAAGGAGGAAGAAATACAGAACAAACAGAATAATAACAATACAACAGAGGAACAAATCTGATAAATAGAAAAAGGGCATAATCTCAGATTCAGAATCATTATCATGCTAGGATCATAATTAAATTTCATATCGGAAAATAACTGCACTTGCCTTTCGTGGCTAAAAAAAAAGGATTATAAATCGAATTTGATGCAGAAACGCTGATTAATCTTCTTCGATTGTTGTTGCAGCTCTAAACTTTAATTTGAATTATGAATGAACACTTGAGATTAGATTTAGAGGCGGCGGCTAGGGTTTAAGAGAGAGTTTGGTAGCATAATGGTGTCATAGACAATATTTTATGAATTAGGGTTAGGTTAATCACATATTTATAGCTGTAGAGAGTGTTTCAGAACCATTAGATCACCCTTGAAGCTATCAGGTCCGTCCAGCACATCAAAAATCGTCATTAGAACTCTCTAGAACCCTGTGCAGGTTTCTGGCTCGACATGGGCGCACTTCCCAAGTGCGCCAGTGTATTTTTGTGCTGGCGCACTTCACAAGTGCGCCAGTGCATTTCTGGCCTGTTTCCGGTTTTTCTGCCTAACTTCGTTCATCCATATCTCCTTCATACGGTATCCGTTTTACGCAAACTCGGACTCTATCTCAAGCAGAATTCCGAGACGAACGCAATGGCGCAACCCGTTTCCTCTAATTCTTCTGTCATAATTTAATTATTCTCAGATTTGTTATTCTTATGTTCACAGAAAATACGGGGTGTTACAGACAAACAATGAAGGATGAATAAGATGCCCTGGTCATCACATTCAAATTTTTTAAGGAGCTAGGATAAAGTCAAATTGGATCTGCAATTAACAGATAGTAGTGTGCCAGGTATGAAGAGAGTTTCAAGCAAAAGGAACACAACTTGCTTCTTATATCAGCGAGGTCCATGAACTACTGACTTGCTATGAGCATTACACCATATCGCACGTCCCTCGTGAGCATAATGAAAACATAAATTTTCTTTTATCAAAGTTGGGTTCTTTCCAAAATGCTTAATACATGGGCTGGTGCAAATAGAAGCTCTAGAAGCTCTAAGTATTAATCAAATGGAAGTTATTACTAACGATTATATATATAGTGTACAATACCGACTTTATAATAGGTATTGATATTCAAGATTGTACGTTAGTGAGATCGTCCGATGATCTAAGGAGATGATGATCAAGACTGGTGATGCAAACCAAGATTCATGATTTATCAAAGAGTTCAAGATTTACAAAGATATATATTAGGATCTTATTTATATATGTTAAAACTCAATTACACTCATTTGATCTCTTTTTAAATGTTTTTTCAAATTTATCAAAAAAATTAAAGTATTTTTCAAATTATGTATTATAACTGATTTAAATTTATGTTTTGAATTAATTTTGATATTTTGTGTTTCAATTCTTAAAATTATTTACTATTTCAATTATTATTATATTTGATATTTGTGTTATCTGATATTATATTTTTATTTTCAATAATATATACTTCTAATTTGTAGTGTGATAAATTATTTATGCTGTATGTAGTTTACTATTTTAATCTTTATTGTTTTAAATATTTAGCCTTAGATATCAAGTTTACTTTATATTTTTACTTTTGTTATATAGTATATATTTAAATTTATTTATTTTTAAAATTATTTTGATTATTTTTCTTAAGTATTTTTGTGTCTAAAACTCCATTATACAATGTTAAACAGTTCTTCAAATTTTCAAATTAAATTGTAAAGTTTTATATTTTCAAAATAGTTTTTAAAATTAGGTTTTCCAAAATTCATACTTAGACAATGTCGACCTGATCAAACTTAGTATCTCAACATATTAACAAGTTTTTTTTTCAAATTTGAATTGAAGTGCCTTTTCATCGTATCCTATCGCAAATGGACATTCATCTTCTATAAATAAGAGGTTCAGATTTTGGAATTTAATTCATTATTTTATCTTCTTATTCACCTCTTTTCTTCTCCACCATTTCTAGTCAAAATCCTAACTACATTATGTAAAATTTTCAAGTTTAAATCTACGTATTTCTACTCAATTTTTGATTCTTCATCATCCTCTCCACAATCTATCAAGATCAAAGTGCAAATAAGAGTTATTGGGTTATTGTAACCATGATCGCAAGATCAAGTTGCATTTCTTTGTAAAATCTACACAAATATACTCAGAAGGGTGTGACTTGTTGGGCTATAAAATAAGTTGGATTTGGATGTACCCAAAAAGCAATTGGGTGTGACTTGTTGACCTAGAAATCAAGTTACTATGCCTAGTGGTCGAGATTTTAGAGGGTGTCCCCTTGCATCCTTGAAGTCGAGGAATTTAATAGATTTCAAAGTGATTAAAAAATGGGTGTAGGGTAACTCCGAGCGAATATAAAATCGAGTGTGTTCCTTCCTTTACTTTGCTGCTTTTTACTGTTTTTTATTCTAGCGTGATATTTCTGATAAATTTCTTATATGCAAATATAATTGGATTAATTAGAAAAAGATTCATATGAATCTCACAAACATTATTCACACCCTTCTGCTAGTAGATTTGTATTAAGTTCCACTTCCATTGCACCCATAGGAAGTAGACACTTAAAAATTAATTTGCAAGCATCAAGGGACACCGAATTAGACACTTGAATAATAAGAAAAGAAATATGTAGGGAGCATAGTAATGAATTAAATGGTTAATGAACAACTATCATAAGCACTAAATAAAGCCAATCCAAGGAGCGTAGTCGTATAGCATTACAACATATTAAAGAATAATCTATAAGAAGAAACCATGTAGAGAACTCATGTGAGGCGCAATATTAAATAGTATTGCTTAAGGAAGCATTGGAAGCATACATATGTATATATAAGAATCATTCAGGTCGGTATTTGAATTGTCTTGCTTATGATGTATGAATAATGAAGGGAATCACAATTAAGGTAAGTCTTGGTTAGTCTCGCTATATCATATATTTTTGGTACGTATTATCCACTCCAGACTTTATGTTTGTTTTTATTCTTGCTTTTGTTATAAACTCATAATTGGTTCTTGTTATAGAAGGATAAGTTATAACATGCATCGGTTTTGTAATAAAAATCACAGACTGAAAACAGAAGATGGAGCACTGGACTTAGCTGTGGATAAAGAATCTGTTTTTGTTGTACTAAAAAGTGCATGCTTTATCATCGTATGCAGACCAGACTCTTACAATGCTATTTCCTTCATGAAAACATGTTTGGGCTTTTTAATTAAAATATATATAAAGAAAGTTAAATAAAATTTATATGCAGTAAAAATATTAGGTACTCTATTTGCCTATTTGCTTATTTGCTAGAATGTTATTAAGCCTATTTGCAAGGATTTAGAGCATAATTTTATTTCAGGGATGTTTATCCTTTGGTAGAAATATTATGTTCGTAGGTTCATTTATTAGGGATCTTGAGGTCAACAATAAGCTTTGGGTAGTTAGCAGGAAGCTGGGGCAAAAAATATCATTTGACCGATACCAAAGACTTTCATGTTTCAGAGAGGTAGATAGCACGACTTATTTACCTTAGTGATAATAGAAGGGATTCAAATGGGATATCAGAATCGTAGGGGGTCTTAAACATGTAGGTAAGGAGATTCTTTAAGTAAGATGTGATTGCTCCCCGCAACTCCCAAATAGAAGCAGTCTATGTCCTTTCCGTTTCTTGATCTTATGATGGAAACACTTATTTTATTAATAAAAGAATGAAACAATTGTTGGAACTGGCAAACCCGCAGCAGAAATTATTGGTGAAGTTAAAAAATTTACCTGTTAGTGCAAAAATTTGCACTAACACCCACAAGATAATATAAGAAGAGAACATTGAAGATAGCAAAGTGAAAGATGACAATAAAAATCACTTACATTAATTTATAGTGGCACAATGTAAATGCCTACGTCCACTTTTCAGAAATAATCCTTTCCTTTATTAGATTTTGACAAGTGCTAGGTTTTGGCTTGGAGTAACCCCCGTTTAGTATAAAAAAACACGTAAAATTAATCATGGTGACAACATATCCTTTTCTAGCATGGGCATCTCCTATTTATTGATGTATGTAAGCGTGAATTAGCAGGAGGCGAAGTGTAGATAGTAGATGTAGTCAAGGTAGTGGGGAAAGAACGTTCTCTAGTCTAGATCATATAGGCTAAGGCAGTTGTATCCAGATCAACACTAACCTAGATCAGTTCTGACTCGGATAGGTTCCACCTCGGATTTCGTACTACCCTATATCGGTCCAGACTGGTTCTTTTCCTTCTCTTAGTTTATCTCTACTTCAACTTCGGACTTGGAGCTTTTAGAGTTGTTGGTTTCGCCCGTACCAAATGAGGTAGCTTAGCTTTTTGCTGAGTTGATCTTTACTGATGCAGTATTTATGGTGATCCAACAGGGTAGGTCGATTTGAATTTAGTAGCTTTTATTCTTAAAGTCCATATCATAATTCCCATAAGCTTGGTCAACCATCGTCTGTGTTATGACTGAATCAGACATCTAGGCCTTTAGATCATTACTTCATATTGTTTGATTGATGAATATTTAGCCAAATTCACATGAATAGTCCAGTATAGCTAGACCAAAAGGCTAGGTAGCCTTTTGCCCCCTAAAGTATGTCTTGTGCAGACATGACGTGCTTTGAATTGAGTTAAGCTCAACAATCAAAAGAGATGTTATTTGGTTTCTAGAATAATTGATGCCCTTTTAGAAATTGATTTGGAGGAGTATTCATGTCCTATGGAAACATCGGGACTTCTAATTGACTTTTTCATCAATATAAGTGCTAGAATAAGTTCTGCTGGTCTTTAGTCCTTGCTCAACTACATTGAGCCAGATGTTTCAAGCCAAGAGACTTTGACGGTTTTCGTCAAGTCTCTCACTAGAGTCCTGACTTAATTTTCAATAAATTAAAACATTAATTATGTTCATTCTCAATTGCTGATGTTTTCATTTAAGATGGCTAGCTCCCATATACATTTGGATGTGATCGTGCATTGGTTGGGTCGAATCAGAAGAAGACCTGCACATGGTCGAGAATGGATGTTAATATGTTTAATTTTTTAATTTTATTTTTTGGGTAGTGTGTGATCCGAATGAAACACATATCAGATGCTAATACGGATTCTACACGTTTTTATAGGAAGAGTAATGGTATCTTTTTCATCCTATAAAATTTCCTCCTTCCTCCTTTTTACTTCTTCCACATCTTATTTTTCATACCTCCATATTCCCATTCAAATTTAAAGGTCAACTTTTGATCCCTCTATTGACTTGTGCTCCTCGTTCAATCCTTTATGCTCACCATAAATCAACCTCTTCATTCGATCTAAGTTCGCTCATTATTGGTTAGGCTTAAGGTTTCACCTAATCCTCTTATCCCCACTATTTGAAATTTTTGAATTATAGGTGGATATTACTATCGGTTCATGCAACATTACTTAATGTGGTTATCAGGTGGAGGCGACGAAAATTTTGAACAAAGGGATAAAACAATAAGGCAAATAAGTTGAGGGAGGAGCGAATGCTGATGGGTATGACAAGGTGAGATATGATCGTGGTGACGAGTCAAAGAAGGAGAAGACGGGAAGAGGTTTGATATAGTGTTTGATTGAGTATGGATAATGAAATGGTGGAGGAAGGTTGGTGTGAAGAGGAATTAGGATGTGAAAGTTGATATTTCAAGAACCCGGGTTGGGTAACCCAGATTAGTGGACTTGACTAAGGCTTAGGATCAATCTAAATGGTAAACTAATCAGAATTAACTTCAAACTATTTTCTGAATCCGGTTAAGTTTTGGTTACTTATTCGATTGTACCTATTGATCATAATTCTGAAAATGCTTGGGATTTGGACATTGGGCTTAAGATATGGAGCATATTTCTGAATTAGTCATTTAGACCTAAACGTACATGTTCGGGCATATAATTGTACAAACTAAAGAATTGAAAACTATCACAAAAATTATCAATTCTCAATGGTCAATTCAGATTCCTAGTTAATACTTTTGCCTATTCATTCGACGGAAAATGAGATAGCCGGTGGTGACGACCTTTCTGATTGAAATCTAAACTACATCACTGATACATATTTAGTTTCGAACTGCATTTTTCTATATTGTACTGAACACATTGCACTAAATTACACATACAAGAAGGTAATATTATTTTCTCTAACTGTAATCATTTGTGGAAGTTCATAGTTAATGTGAAACGACCCAAACTCGCCCTTACGGGAAAGCCCTGGTTGAGTTGAGAACACGAAAAATCAGAACACAAACAGAAGAACATTTCATTGCTTATTACAACAATTACATCAGAGTACAAGAATATTCCAAAGTATGAATAAATAATATACAATAGAGAAATATCGAAGATTAAAATACATTACATAGTAGCGGAAAAATAATACATAACACAACTGTAAGAAATACACGGATACATAGCGTTCCGAATATAGTTCCAGCTGTAAACCAGGATCATCTAAAAATAAATCTGCAAAACCAAAACTACTTGCTACCGTGTGGAAAATAGGAACACCCAGATTTTAGGTTAAAACAATAAACTCCAGGTCAGTCATGGGACTAGTGTGAGAACTAAAATAGTTACTAAATCTTTACTTTAAAATAAAGTAAATCAAGGGCCCACGCCGCATAACACGGAACGAGTTTCCTCCCAAGAATACGAGTGCATAAAACAAACAGTGCAATGCAAATCAAAGAAAATGAAGCAATTATAAGACTCAGGTCCCATCACACAATGCAACGCAAGCCGAAGGATCGAGTTTTTCCTTAGAATAGCCAAATATGCTTGGTACGTTTTAAAACAAATCATTTTGATCTTACTATAAGTCTATAGTGTTAAAAACAATTTCAAATATAAATGTATCAATCATAGACGACATAGTGCCCCATCCCACTATGTCGCCATACTAGGCTCTACAATTAAAACTGAAATGTCACGTATTGGAAATTGGATTCCATCTATGAACCAAGGCAAAGGATCGTCCTTACCAAGTTCGAGACAATCTAGCCTACCATGTCTCAGGATACAGTCGAAAATGCACCTGTGTAACAACCCGAAAATCTGGGCCAGTTTAAATTTTTTATTTTGGCAATTTTAGCGAATTTTGAACATTTAAAATAGATTATTTTAAATAATATCGACGAGAAATTTATTTTGAATATAATAGAACGTATATATTATATACGTCGTCGTTAGAATATAAATATTTATATATAATTATAAATAGAATTGAAAATGGCGCGGTAGTTCGATAATTCGATTTCAAACTTCAATTGAATGTACCAGGTGCAAAACAAACTGGATTTTAGTGAAACCAAAAAGAATAGGATCTAATTGATAATATCTTTCCAACGAATCCGAAAGATTGAAATTTCATAGCGGGAATCAAAAGATATGTCCAGTTGAAAATTCTGAATAGTCACTATGGAATTCAGGCCCTTAAAAATGGACATTTTGCAAACGACCTCGGATTTCGGCGAAACCACTTTTGTTGGGTCCGTGGTGTCAAATTATTGTTAGATTCCAAATTTCATAATTTTTCGAATCAATGTGTGAGCATGGCAAAGGAAAACGCGTTTGACTAGTTTCAATTGATTTTAATCGACTGGAAAATGGCCATTTTTCCAACGGTCTCAGAATTCGACGAAACTAGTTTTGTTAGGACCGTATCGTCAATGCGAAGCTAGAAAATATTTTTTGAGAATTTTTAGAGTTAGTATGTGGCCCCGGTAAATTGAAATGCGCGTTTAAAGTCAATATATAGAGTTATATGTTGATTTTGACGAAAACTGATCGAAACGATCAAATTAGCTTGCGATACATATCCCATTGTGTTCGGAATGAGGGTAATTAGCTATGGACGACAGGCGGTAGGCCTCGTTTCGAGTTCGTATGTAAAAGTCAACTTTTTCATAATAAAATAATTAAATAATAATAATAAAAAAATATATCTTTCTCTTCCCCTTATACTTCTGCCCCCCCCCCCCCCCCCGTTCGAAATTCATTTTACAGAAAGAAGAAAAAAAAATCCCTAAATCGCGTCGATGCCCCCCCGATGGACCGCGCCGCCGCGCGAGAGCCCCCCTCCTCCTACCGCCGACCTCGCTCCACCCTTGACCTCGCCCGAGCCTCATCTCCAGTCGCGACGCCGCCAGGTGGGCCCCCCCAACCACCGTCGCCCTCCATCTTCTTCTTCCCCGACCTCCTCCTCTCCTCCTTCAGTCGCCCTGCCCTCCTACAGGAGCTCCGACGGGCAGCTACCCCCCCTCTGTAAGTTTCACTGATTTTTATTGATTTTAAAAAGTGATTTTTATTGTGTTTAAAAACTGAAAGAAATTAGTTTTTTAATTTAGGAAAAGGTTAGATTTTTGAAATACAAAAAGGTTAGATTTTTGAAATACAAAAAGGTTAGATTTTTGAAATACAAAAAGGTTAGATTTTCGAAATACAAAAACGTTAGATTTTTAAAATAGAAAAGACGTGATTTTTAAAATAGAAAAGACGTGATTTTTAAAATAGAAAAGACGTGATTTTTAAAATAGAAAAGAAGAGATTTTTAAAATAGAAAAGATTAGATTTTTAAAGGAAGAAAGACGATATTTTTAAATGGAGAAAGGTGTGATTTTTACATATGTAGTGGGTTAAAAATATGATTTTTACATAGTAGGAACTATAAAAATGTAATCTTTATGAGATAGAGAATATAAAAATATCATCTTTGTATATGTAGCGAAATAAAAATCTGATTTTTATTATATATACGTTGAAATAAAGTGGTGATTTTTATAATGATGAAATCTATATATTTAAAAAGGCGAGATTTTTATATAGAGCATAGCGAAGTAAAAATTCGATTTTTATATATTGAATAGCATAGTAAAAATTCGATTTTTATATATTGAATAGCGAAGTAAAAATTCGATTTTTATATATGTAGTGGCTACGGGCAACGAAAGCGACAAAAAGGCGAGAACGACGAACATTTCTATAAATGAAGTGTCGAGATGATTGGGATAGCTATCGATGAGAACTTCTCACCTTTCAATTTCTTTTTCTAGTTATATATATATACTAGGATGCAGACGGTGTTTAGTAGCACCCGACACCCGTCATCCACAGACAATGGATGGTTTGTTTGTTAAATTGTTTGGTTGTGTAGTTGTTTAGTCTATTTGGTTTGAATTGAATTGTTTGGTAAAATGGAATGGATTTGATTGATATGTGAATGGCGTGGGCCTTCACTAGACCGGGGATAAGGCTAGGCCTTGTCCCATTTCTAGTATCGTGCCGTTATGCCGCCGAAATTTTCTAAAATATGTTAGGAAAATAAAAATATCATTTTTATTGTGTAAATGAAATGAATAGAAATTCATGTGTTAAAATAAAATATATTATCGTTAAAAATATAATTTTTAACGTGAAAGTGAATAAATAAATATTTATAAACAAATCGGCTGATTTGCTTATATACACTGATTTGACTAATATTGATTGGGTCGATAAATTTTACACATCGCCCAACTGCACAACTAAAATTTGTGTTTGATTGTTTGAAACCCCACACGGGTGTTGGGATGAAATTTGAAGTTCACTCATCCTGATTGATTAAATATGTCGATCGATTGATTGACAGGCTGTTATAAGCGTTAGATATCTATATTTGATGCTTATACAGTGTAGTGCACTTTGGTTGATGGTTGATTATTTTTCAATGCTATTATATACATGTGTTGTATGGAATCCATATAATTAACATTATATGGTGATTGATTGGGCCTCATTCCAATCGGGAAAATAATGAATATTATAAAAGAAAATTCATGTGTTGAATATAAAAATAGTCATGTGTTGACGATGTTCATGTTTTGAAAATATTTATGTGTTGAGTAAAATATTTTGATAATAAAATTCACATCTTTATCATATTTAACATTAGAACTACTTCACGGTGGAGTCTAATTAAAATCAAACGATAGATACCATAGTTTTATAAAATATTTTACATAACAAAAATAGTCGTGTGCGGAAAGAAATATAGATTCATGTGTTGAATAGAATAAATATTCATTTGTTGCATAGAATAAAGAAGTTTTTGAAAAATATAAAGCCGTGTGGATTAGAGATGCGCTATTTTGACGTGAACAATATTTATATCGATTTTATTCATTTTACAATGAATATTGAAAAGTGATTTCAAAATCTGATATTTTAAATGAAATTCAAATTGAATTAGATAAAAATTCGAATTTTGAATCAATTTGAATTGAATTGAAAATGAATTCGATTCGAATTGAATAGAAAACGAATTAGAATTTGAATTGAATAGAAAATGAATTCGATTCGAATTAAATAGAAAACGAATTAGAATTTGAATTGAAACGAATTAGAATTTGAATTGAATTGAAATGAATTAGAATTTGAATTGTATTGAAACGAATTTGAATTCGAATTAAATAAAATTGAAATGAATTCGAATTGAATTGAAATCAAATCGATTTGAAATTGAATATAGTGTTGAAATGGTTTTGAAAACGAATTTAAAACAATTTATAAAATACGTTTTAAAAGGAAATCGACGAAATATATATAATATATATATTATATATATATAATGGCCTGAATAGAACGCGCCGCGCCGCGGCAGTTCGTGAATTTCGACCATTGACTTCAAATTGACGTTGCGGGAGATCCGACCGTCGGATTCTCCTAAAACCGGAACCGTTGGGTTCGTATCGAAAAGAGCTTTCCAATGAATATTAGAAATTTGAAATCTAACGGTTGGATTTGGAGTTATGTCCAAATCAAATTTGAAAAAGGTCGTTGTAAATGCAGTTCGATGGCCGTTGTTGGAAATCGACTGTACGGGCCTTGATAAAATTATTAAAAATATTGATAATTTGTGTAAAATCATAATATGTGAATTGAAAAGAACTGGGATGAAAAACTCCATATTTGAAAGGATAAAAATAGATTTTTATCGAAATGAACTAGTTTTGAACTAGAATTAAAATCAATTTATTTTTGAAGTAAATAAATTGAATTTGAAAGTGATTTTAAAAATAATCAATATTCCCAATACGTGGATTGGACTGGAGTTGAATCGAAATTATCTTCGGAATATTTCGATGTTGGATTTGGTGACTATACAGATATTGTATGGGAATTTGAATGATATATTTTATATTGTTATTTCCAATATGATATTTGTTGGTTTCAGAATTTGATATTGAATATAAGCCGGTATATTTTCTATTCAGAGCCTTGTATTTAATATCAAATGTGATTTGGGTTTGTTGTGAATCGTGTTTTAGATGTCATTGGTTCTTTAACCCAGTAAAGGCAGAATATTGATTTTTGAAAGGATTAAAATTAAGTGGAATTTTAATGAATCTTTAATTAGATTAAAATGTGAATTGATAATTTAAATTATCAAATCTGAAAGGTGATCGAGAATGGAGTACCACCAGTTTTGCTCCAAAGCGATAGTCAAATCTTTAATTAGATTTGAACGTGAAATGGTAATTAATTTTGCCAATGACACCATGGTGTTAGATATGGAGTATTACCAGTTTTGCTCCATGGGATAAATAGGTTGGGATTGGGAAATAAAATAAATAATTACTTCGGTGTGGTTCGCTAATCCCGACTAGTTTGGAAAACCATAATATGGTTTGAAATGATATCCAAAGGAAGATTAAAGAATAAATTTAGAAGAATTTATCTTGGATAAAATTAATGGGAACCTTTCCCTAAGAATGTGATTTTGTGAATAAAAGAATATTCTGAATTGGAATGAGGCGTTTGTTGTGTTTGTGTAACATTTGTTTATTATATACGTGGGTTATTCAGAAAGGCCGGGCTTATACCCATTCTGAATAACCGATTCGACGAGATGTCGAAGATGAAGACGGTGGTTGAAGACCGGAAGTCTTCACATCGTTTGGGTGATTACTGATGATCTCGATTGGGCTGTACACCCAAGATGAGGGAAACAGTTGGTGATTGTCCAGACGTACTTGGAGATGGATGGATATGCGAGGAAAGTGCCTCCGGTTTCGTTCAGACCCAGGACGAACTTGTAAATGGATTGTGTGTCTGACATTGGATTTTATTCTGTGTGATTGATCTCTATTAAATATACATCTGTTTGGCGGCAGAGAATTTATTCTCTTGCTTAACGCCCTTCTCTGAGACGTACGAGCTCAGAGGTTGTATATCGATGGACATCAGTCGCATGGAGTAAATTGCCAGTGTGGCACGCGTAAGTGGCAATTGATCAAGGCTTCTGTTGAAAAGCAAAGTCTTATGGTTGATGATCAAAGCACGGCCTGTGTGGCGTAGCTTTGTGTATAACGTGAATTCGCGAGCCTCACACCTCGGTGTGAGTCAAAAACGGGATACGGACCCAAGGAGTGCACGACGTTTCTTTCTAGCTAGGGTGGTGTCAGTGACCTACCAACCCTGACATTTATATACTTTTCACCTGTGTGGTTGTTGGATACGAGGCGCCTCAGATATAGGTCTGTAAGGACCGGGAAACGTGTGTTCAGGAATAATTAATCCTCAAAAGTAAGAGAGGACCGACCTTGGAGGTTCCAAAGGATCAGAGTGGGGTCCTGAGGCATTGCTAGAGTGTCTCGAACGCGGAGAGGAGCTTGCCCCTTGCCTCGGCTCATGACGGAATCCAATTTCCAATACGTGATATTGCGGTTTTAATTTTAGAACTAGTATGGCGACATGATAGATGGTACCCATGCCGCCTATGATTGATATTTATGATTGAATTTTTTTTTGACACTATACACCTATGATAGTATCAAATGATTTGTTTTAAACGTATCAAGCATTATTTGGCTATTATAAGGGAAAACCCTATCCTCCGGCTTGCGTTGCATTGTGTGATGGGACCTGGGTCTTATAATAGCTTCATTTTTCCGAAGAGCATTGCGCTGTTTTGTATATGCACTAGTATTCTTGGGAGGAAACCCGTTCCGTGTTATACGGCGTGGTCCCTTGGATTACTCTCTTTTAAAGTAAAGTTTTAAATAACTGTTTTAGTTCTCACACCAGTCACATGACTGACCTGGAGTTTATTGTTTTAACCTAAACTCTGGGTGCCCCTATTTTCCACACGGGCAGCTAGTAGTTTTGGTTTTGCAGATTTATATCCACAGGGTCCTGATGTACAGCTGGAACGATGCTCGGAAAGCTCTGTATCCGTGCATTACTTCTAGTTGTGTTTTTGTATTATTTTCCGCTGCAATGTATTTAAATGTAATTTAAATCTCTGATATTTGTTGAATGTAATTTATTCATTTATACTCTGTATATTCTTGTATCTGATGGAATTGTTGTAATAACAATGAAATGTTCTTCCGTCTACGTTCTATTTTGTCTTGTACTCAATTCTATCCGTGCTTTCCTTCACGGGGAAGTTCGGGTCGTCTCAACCTGGATCTTCGGGGTCGGTCATCTCTTACGTTTGAGGATTGGTAATTCCTGAACAATGTGTTTCCCCGCCCTATGGGGCGTAATGGTCAGTATGTCGACCATATCATCCATTGGCCCCGTAGTGACCGATATATCCGAGGTACCTCGCTTCCAGCATCCATATAAGTAAGAATGTCTGGGCTCCATACCATGACACCACTCCTAGTGAGAAAGAAATGCATGTTCTCCCTGCAGTCCTCTCCCATTTCTGTTTTTCAACAGAATCCTTGATCATTTGCCTCTCAGCATGCCACATAGGCAATTCACGCCATGCAACTGATGTCTATCGATATATAACCTCTGACCTCGTACATCTCAGAGAAGGGTGTTAAGCAAGAGAATAAATTCTCCGCTACCAAACATATATATATTTAATAGAGATCAATAAACACAGAATAAAATCCAATGTCAGACACACATCCATTTACAAGTTCGTTCTGGGTCTGAACGAAATCGGAGGCACGTTATTCCTCGTCCTATATGTCCAATACAGGAGAGAGGTCCTCGCATATCCGGTCGATCTCCAAGTACATCTGGACAATCACCACTTATTACCTTGTCTTGTGTGTACAGCCCAATCAAGACATCAGTAATCATCCAAACGATGTGAAGACCTCTGGTCTTCAACCACCATCTTCATCGTCGACTTATTGTAACACCCCACACCCGCTACGGTCACTCACTAAGGGAATGCCGTAACATCGGTGGAGTATTTTAAGTGAATATAGAACAGAAAAATTACAACAAGACAGATATAAGTATTAATGATTGTTTAACTTTGGGAAATCAAACATGTCGCATCAAAAATCTACATCGTACCATTGATTTCTGCCGATATATGTAACCTCTAAGCTCGTACGTCTTAGAGAAGGGTGTTAAGCAAGAGAATGTTAGACATGTAATTCTGTCTTTAACTGGGTTAAAGAACCAATGTCATTTAAAACACAATTCACGATTAACCCAGAATCACATTCCATTAATTATGGAATCTTCATGGAAAAATAGATCAATATATAATTGATATCAATTTCTGTATCCGACAAATAATATAAATGGAATAACGACAAAGGCTTTTAAATTCCATGTATATTAACAGTCTTCGCCCACAAAAGCTCACTTTGATTATTACCCAATCGAATTCCATTCCTTTGCAATTTATTTTGTTAAATTGGTTGGAAAATTTCCATTAAATCTTAATAAAATGATTTATAAATTCCAAATCACTGTTAATCAGGTTAAGAACAAGTGTTATTTAAAACACCGTTCACGATAAACCCAAAAATCCAATTCTTTCATTCAATTCCAATTAAATATTGATTAACTGGAAAACTTCTCTAAATCTTAATTAAAAGATTTATTCTTTGCTCAACTGGGTTTAAGAACAGTGTTAATAAAGACACCATTCACGACAAACCCAAAGTCCCATTTGATATTAAATACAAGGCTTTGAATAGAAATTATATTGGCTTATATTCAATATCAAATTCTGTAACCAACAAATATCATATTACAAATAACGATATAAATATATCTTCCAAATTTTCATAACAATATCCGTATAATCATGGAATCCAATATCAAAATATTCTGAAATAAATTTCAATTCCAATCCATTCTAATTCATATATTGGAAATTCTGTTTATATTAAAAACCATTCTCAATCCAATTTATTTATTTAAAAATAATTGGATTATGATTCTAGTTAATAACTAGTTCATTTCGATAAAAACAATATTTTTATCTTTTCAAATATGAAATTTTTTCCTCTCAATTCTTTCCAAATCATTTATTGTGATTTTACACAAATTATTAATATTTTTAATAATTTTATTAAGGCCATTTCAGTCGACTTCCATAAACGGTCATCTAACTGCACTTACAACGACCTTTTCCAAATTTGATTTGGACATAATTCCAAATCCATCCATTAGATTTCAAATCTCTTATATTCTTTGGAAAGCTCTTTTTGATACGAACCCAATGGTTCTGGTTTTAGGAGAATTCGACGGTTGGATCTCCTGTAATATCAACTCGAAGTCAATGGTTGAAATTCATGAACGGCCGCGGCGCGTTCTATTCAGGCCATTATATTATTTACATAATATATATTTTGTCGTATTTTATAAATCGTTTATAAATTCGTTTTTAAATGATTCTAGCTTCATTTCTAATTTTAAATCAAAATTGAATACTCCTTTTCATTATATTATTTAAATGATAATATTTTCAAAATATCATATTTTGAAATCGCTTCCTTTTCGATATTCATTATAAAAATGAATAAAATCAATACAAATATCGTTGCGTCAAAATGGCACATATCTAATCAATACGGCTTCACATATTTTAATATTTTCGTGTCCATCCAAAATCGGACATTAAAATCAGATTTTAGTCTTTTATTGAATATAATTTTAAAATATCCCTTATTTTAAAATATTCGTTATTTTAAAATATTCGTTCTTTCTGAATTGGAATCAGACACAATCAATTACCATATAATGTTATTTATACGGATTTCATACATCATATGTATACAACAACAACAATAAACAATCAACCATCATTCAGAGTGCACTACACAACTACATAAGCATTAAATAAAATAATTAACGCTTATAACAGTCTGTCAACCAATCGATTGACATACAACTAAACAATTGAGATTAATGTATGTCAAATATCATCCCAATACCCGTGTGGGGTTTCAATCAACACACACAGATTTTATTTGTGCAGTTGGGCGATGTGTAAAATATATCGTCCCAATCAATATAAGTCAAATGAGTGTAGATAAACAAATTTCCCGATATGTAAATGAATATTTATTTTCATTTCAAGAGAATTTTATCCCGTTCATATATACGTTAAAAATATAAAATTATATTTTTAACGACAAAATATTTTATTCAACACATGAATATTTTATACAGTTCATTTATACAATAAAAATGATATTTTTATTGTTCTAACATATTTTTAGAAAATTTTGGCAGCATAACGGCACGATACTAGAACCGGGATAAGGTTTAGCCTTACCCCTAGCCTAATACTGGCTCGCGCCATACACTAACCACTTCCAAACAATTCACAATTAATTCACAGCCAATTTTACAATCATAATCAAATCACGTAGTGCATCCAAATAAATAAATACTCAACTACCCCCAAATGCCATTTACAGCGCCATATGTGGTTATTCGCGGAGTATGAAATCTGTGTGTCTGTAATATCCATACATCGCTTTCAATTATGTGATTATGTGAATTCGAGTGTTGAACTCCGTATAATTCTAATCACATAATATGGTTTGCACAATAAATAGTGTAAGGGGCTTCTAAGCCCCGTCTCCAACCTAAAATATTTTTAACTGTAAAATAAGTTAAGTAAGAAGGAGTTCTCACCTTTGGTTTCCACTCCGCCAGTCTTTAACTGAATGGTTTGGATTTGGATTTGTATCCAACCAGTTCCATCGCAATCTGTTTCACGAGGTTTATGTTAAAAATCACATTTTTAAACAACAATCTTTATAAATAAAAATCACATTTTTATTACGCTATGTATATATATATATATATATATATATATATATTAAAAATCATATTTTTATATTGCTACTACATATATAAAAATCACATTTTTATATTTCTAAAAATATTTCCATGCCATACACTAGTAAAAAAATCATATTTTTAACTTGCCAAAAATATTTTCTTCCTACGATAAAAATCCTATTTTTACACCACTAAAAATCATATTTTTATACAGCTAAAAATCATATTTTTATACAGCTAAAAATCATATTTTTTTATCACTAAAAATTATATTTTTTTAACAATGCTTTATATTTTAAAAATCATCTTTTTATTTCAATGTTATATATAATAAAAATCACATTTTTATATTACTCTATATATAATAAAAATCATATTTTTATACTATGTTTATATTTTGAAAACAATTCTATTTATATTTTTAAAACCATGTATTTCATATAAAACTTACATTTTTATAACAAAGTATTATAATTTAGAAACAATGCTATTCTTATAAAAATTTACATTTTTACAACTAATTTATCTAAATAAAAATCACATTTTTATTCGATGTTTATATTTATAAAAATCATATTTTTTAGGCAATGTTATATATATTAAAAAACAATTTTTTATGCTATGTTTTCTATAAATAAAAACTGATTTTTAAACAATGTTATTATATATTAAAAATCAAATTTTTATACTATGTTTTCTATAAATAAAAATGGATTTTAAATCTATGCTTTTTTTAAATTAACTAATTACCTCCTAACCAAAAATTTGGTCACGTTCTACTCTTTCTCCCTTCAGGTATTCAAGGCAACAAAAGAACTCACCTTCGTCCCGATTAGCCCGGTACCACACCCCCAATGATCAGCCGGACGCTGATCAGAGACCGCCACCCTAAAGCCCCTATCGTCGCCTATCACTACCTCCCATGGCGCCGAGTTCGAACTCCCAAGCATAGAGAAAAACAGGCCCAAAATTGTTGGCTTCAAACCCAAAATCCAACCGCCATCGTGCCTCATGGATGATCACCGCCGTTGATCGGCTGGTGCTCCCCTAGCTCACCATTTTTTCTTTTGAAAGGGATGTGGATTGGATGATGGATGCAGAGAAAAAGGCACGAAATTTTGGAGCTTCTTGATCGTCGAAATTGAATTGGGGGCGGTAGAAAACTGTTTGCCCGAGTTTGACTTAGGGTAAGGGTTTCTAGAGTTTGCCCCCCTTTACAGATATTATTTTATATTTTTAAATTCCAAAAATACCCGTTAATCGATCCTAACTCCAAATAAAAACCAACGACTATTGCCCCTAGATAAATACCCCAATTCTGGACACAATGGGATATGTCCTGCAAGCCGATTCGATTGTTTCGATCAATTTTTATCAAAATTAAAATATAAATTAATATAACTTTCAATATTGATTTAAACGTGCATTTTAATTTACCACGGCTACATATTGGCTTCAAAAATTCTATAAAAATAAATCTAGCTATGTTTTGACGATAAGGTCCTAACAAAACTAATTTCGTCGAATTTGGAGACCGTTTGAAAAACGGTCATTTTCCAGTCGATGAAATTCAAACTGAAAGTGCCAAACACGTTTAAATCCACCACGCTCACATATTAATTCCAAAAATTATGAAAATTTGAATCTAGCAATAATCTGACATTCCAAAACCAACAAAAGTGGTTTCATTGAAAACGGAGGTCATTCGCAAAATGGCTATTTTTAAGGGATTTATATAATATATATATATATATATTCCATAGCAACTATTCTGAATTTTCAACTGAAAAAAATCTTTTATTCCCGTTATAAAATCTAGATTTTTCACATTCGTTAGAAAGATATAATTAAACAGATTCAAATATTTCTGGTTTTACTGAAATCCGATTTATATTGAATCCTGTTCATTCATTTGAAAATCAAAATCGAATTTTCAAACTGCCGCGCCATTTCAGGCTCGTTGTATAATTAAAATAAATTTAAATGTTCTAACTTTGATCAAAATAAAATTTTAGCCGTTATTATTTAAAATAAATCATTTTAAATGTTCAAAATCCATTAAATTAGCTAAAAAAATTAAATTGGTTCTGAAAATCCGGGTTGTTACAATTTCCCCCACTTAAAATCTTTTCGTCCTCGAAAGAAACAGAGCTGAAAGTTGTTCAACTAACCAATTCAGCTTTCATTCTTCAACTTTTCAGTTTCTAAGAATTTTCAAATTCTTCAAAAATTTGGCTAACACCCTAAATTTTCGGAATTTTTTCGCCATAACCTCCTTTGTACGGGGAGACCTTTAAATCTGCAACTTGTCTCACAGGGCCCTCATCAATCCAAAGGAAAAAGAAAAGGCCAAGCGGCTAGCCAATCGGCTCATAAAATCACCAAAACCCAATAAAATAGTAAACATGTACCTATTTTTCGGGCATACAATTTTATTCCTCTTCTTAGCCTCCATGCTATGACCAGTTCACACACATATATGTACATGCATGCATTTCCAGTCAATTTTCAACTCAGATTCATATTTGATTCATTTTGGCTAAATTGACCTTACATTGTCATATTGGTTTCAACAATCTTATTAGTTAAACTAATAATCAAACAACACAACCAGCAATCAATTAGTTGATTAGCTTTTCAAATATATACTTATATATATATTTATATATATTCAAAAATCAAATTTTTGATGCCAATACACAACAATATATCCTATCTGGTTTTGGTTCTCACATCAGTAAATTGGAAATATATAGATATCCCACTTTGGAAAATCGAACAAAAATTCTGGTAATGTCTTGACAATCATCAGAATCATCCCCGGGCGACAAGAGTGTGATTCTACATCTACCCGGTATATTCGAGACTTCGTATACACGCTAGCTAGGCGTATATGCAAAATCTTCATATACTAGATTGTCCAAATTCAATATAAAATAATATACTCAAATACGTATAACTAGATTAAATTTTTAAACAAAATTTGTTTTCATTTTTATTTTAATAATAACACTCTTCACACTCGTTCTAGGATACCACTGATCCTATCTCTAACAAGTCATTCTCATTGGATATTACTAATCCAACCTCTGATGAATTCTTTCGTTCGGTTCTAAGATGTCTTGTTCTCGAGCTCTGTAAACCAAAACTCTGGTATCACGATGAACGACCCAAACTCGCCCTTACGGGAAAGCCCGGATTGAGTTGAGAACATGACAAAACAGAACACAAACAAAAGAACATTTGATTGCTTATTACAACAATTACATCAGAGTACAAGAATATTCCAGAGTATGAATAAATAATATACAGCATAAAAATATCAGAGATTAAAATACATTACATAGCAGCGGAAAACAACTGTAAGAAATACACGGATACAGAGCGTTCCGAATATAGATCCTGCTGTAAACTAGGATCTTGTAAAAATAAATCTTCAAAACCAAAACAACTAGCTGCTCGTGTGGAAAATAGGGGATCCCAGAGTTTAGATTAAAACAATAAACTCCAGGTCAGTCATGGGACTAGTGTGAGAACTAAAACATTTATTAAATCTTTACTTTAAAATAAAGTAAATCAAGGGACCATGCCGTATAACACGAAATGGGTTTCCTCCCAAGAATTCCAGTGCATAAAACAAAGAGCACAATGCTCATTAAAGAAAATGAAGCTATTATAAGACTCCCATCACAAAATTCAACGCAAGCCGGAGGATAGAGTTTTTCCTTATAATAGCCAAATATGCTTAGTATGTTTTAAAACAAATCATTTTGATCTTACTATAAGTGTATAGTGTTAAAAACAATTTCAAATATAAATGTATCAATCATAGGCAACATAGTGCCCCATCCCACTATGTCGCCATACTAGGCTCTACAATTAAAACTGAAATGCCACGTATTGCAAATTGGATTCCATCTATGAACCAAGGCAGGGGATCATTCTTACCGAAACCGAGACAATCTAGCCTACCATGTATTAGGATACAGTCGCAACTGCACCTGGATCTTTAGGGTCGGTCCTTTCTTACGTTTGAGGATTGGCAATTCCTGAACAATGCGTTTCCCCGCCCTATGGGGCGTAATGGTCAGTATGTTGACCATATCATCCATCGGCCCCCTAGTGACCGATATATCCGAGGTACCTCGCTTTCCCACATCCACATAAGTAAAATTGTCTAGGCTGCATACCATGACACTACTCCTAGCTAAAAAGAAATGCATGTTCTCCCTGTAGTCCTCTCCCGTTTCTGGTTCACACCAAGGTGTGAGGCTCGCGAATTAACGCTATATATAAAGTTGTGCTATTTAAAGCTGTGCTTTGATCATCAAGCACAAGACTCTGCTTTTCAATAGAAGCCCTGATCATTTGCATTTCAGCATGCCACACAAGCAATTCACGCCATGCGATCGATATCTATCGATATATAACTTCTGAGCTCGTACGTCTCAGAAAAGGGTGTTAAGTAAGAGAATAAATTCTCCGCCACCAAACAAATATATATTTAATAGAGATCAATCAACACAGAATAAAATCCAACGTCAGACACACATCCATTTACAAGATCGTTCTGGGTCTAAACGAAACCGGAGGCAACTTATTCCTTGTCCCATATGTCCAATACAGGAGAAAGGTCCTCGCATATCCGGTCGATCTCCAAGTACGTCTGGACGATCACCACTTATTACCTTGTATTGGGTGTACAACTCAATCAAGACATCAGTAATCATCCAAACGATGTGAAGACCTCTGGTCTTCAACCACCGTCTTCATTGTCGACTTATCATTGAATCAGTTATTCAGAATGGGTGTAAACCCGGCCTTCCTGAATAACTCGCGTATATTATAAACAAGTGCTACACAAACACAACATACGCCTCATTCCAATTCAGAATATTCTTTTATTAAAATATTCACATCATTAGGGAAAGGTTCCCATTGATTTTATCAAAGATAAATTCTTTAAATTTATTCTTTAATAACTAGTCGGGATTAGTGCACCATACCGTAGTAATCATTTGTTTAATTTCTCAATCCAACCTATTCATTCCATGGAGCAAAACTGGTAATGCCCCATATCTAACACCATGATGATATCGGTAAATTTAATTACCATTTCACGTTCAAATCTAATTAAAGATTTAACTATCGCTTGGAGTAAAACTGATGGTACTCCATTCTCAGTCATTTGCCGAATTTGATGAGTTAAATGATCACATTCTCATTTCAATCTAAATAAAGATTCATTAAAACTCCACTTAGTTTTAATCTTCCCAAAAATCAGCATTAATGATTGTTAACTTTGGGAAATCAAACATGTCACATCGACAATCTACGTCGTACCATTGATTTCTGCTGATATATCTAAGCTCTTACGTCTTAGAGAAGGGTGTTAAGCAAGAGAATAAATTCTCCGCCATCAAACTGATATATATTTAGCATAGATCAACAATACAGTTCGAAATACAATGTTAGACATGTAATCCTGTCTTTAACTGGGTTAAAGAACCAATGTCATTTAAAACACAGTTCACGATAAATCCAAAATCACATTCCATTAATTATGGAATCTTCATAAAAAACAGATCAATATATAATTGATATCAATTTCCGTATCAGACTAATAATATAAATGGAATAACGACAAAGCCTTTTAAATTCCATATACCTTAACAGTCTTCCTCCAAAAAAGCTCACTTCGATTATTACCCAATTGAATTCCATTCCTTTCCAATTTATTTTATTAAATTGGAAAACTTTACTTTGGAAAATTTCCACTAAATCTTAATAAAAAGATTTATAAATTCCAAATCACATTTCACTGTTAATCGGGTTAAAGAACAAGTGTTATTTAAAACACCGTTCATGATAAACCCAAAAATCCAATTCTTTCATTCAATTCCAATTAAATATTAATTAATTGGAAAACTTCTCTAAATCTTAATTGAAAGATTTATTCTTTTCTCAACTTGGTTTAAGAACAGTGTTAATAAAGACACCATTCACGACAAACCCAAAATCCCATTTAATATTAAATTCAAGGCTCTGAATAGAAATTATATCGGCTTATATTCAGTATCAAATTCTGAAACCAATAAATATCGTATTGGAAATAACGATATAAATATGTCTTCTAAATTTCCATAACAATATCCGTATAATCACGGAATCCAATATCGAAATGTTCCGAAGATATTTTTGATTCAAATCCATTCCAATTCATATATTGGAAATTCTGGTTATATTAAAACCCATTCTCAATCCAATTCATTTATCTACAAATAATTGGATTATAATTCTAGTTAATAACTAGTTCATTTCGATAAAAAAATATTTTTATCTTTTCAAATATGGAATTTTTCCCTCCCAATTCTTTCCAAATCATTTACGGTGATTCTACACAAATTATTAATATTTTTTATAATTTTACTAAGCCCCTTTCAGTGGATTTCCATAAACGGTCATCGAACTGCACTTACAACGACCTTTTCCAAATTTGATTTGGATATAATTCCAAATCCAACCATTAGATTTCAAATCATTTATATTCGTTGGAAAGCTCTTTTCAATACGAACCCAATGGTTCCGGTTTTAGGAGAATCTGTCGGCCGGATCTCCCATAATATCAATTCGAAGTCAATAATCGAAATTCGCGAATGGCCGCGGCACGGTGCATTCTATTCAGGCCATTATATATATAATATATATTTCGTCGATTTCCATTTAAAACGTATTTTATAAATCGTTTATTAATTCATTTTAAAACGATTCTAACTTCATTTCCAATTTTAAATCAAAATCGAATACTCCTTATCATTATATTATTTAAAATGATAATATTTTCAAAATATCAGATTTTGAAATTATTTCCTTTTCGATATTCATTATAAAAATGAATAAAATCGATATAAATATCGTTCACGTCAAAATGGCGCATATTTAATCAATACGGCTTTACATGTTTTAATATTTTCGTGTCCATCCAAAATCAGACATTAAAATCAGATTTTAGTCCTTTTTTGAATATTATTTTAAAATATTCCTTATTTTAAAATATTCTTTATTTTAAAGTTTTCGTTCTTTCCGAATTAGAATCAGACACAGTCAATTACCATATAATGTTATTTATATGGATTTCATACATCATATGTATACAACAACAATGATAAACAATCAACCATCATCCAGAGTGCACTACACAACGACATAAGCATTAAATATAAATAATTAATGCTTACGACAGTCTGTCAACCAATCAATTGACATACAACTAAACAATTGGGATTAGTGTATGTCAAATATCATCCCAATACCCGTGTGGGGTTTCAATCAACACACACATATTTTATTTGGACAGTTGGGCGATGTGTAAAATATATCGTCCCAAACAGTATTAGTCAAATGAGTGTACGTAAACAAATCGTCCGATTTGTAAATGAATATTTATTTTCATTTCAGGATAATTTTATGTTGTTCATATATACGTTAAAAATTATCTTTAACGTTAAAATATTTTTATTCAACACATGAATATTTTATACAGTTCATTCATACAATAAAAATAATATTTTTATTGTTCTAACATATTTTTAGAAAATTTTGGCAGCACAACGGCACGATACTAAAACCGGGATAAGGTCTAGCCTTACCCCTCGCCTAATACTAGATCGCGCCATACACTAACCAATTCCAATCAATTCACAACCAATTTTACAATCATAATCAAATCACGATGTACATCCAAATAGATAAATACTCAACTACCCTCCAAATGCCACTAACGGTGCTATAAGTGACTATTCGCGGAGTATGAAATCTGTGTTCGGTAATATCCATACATTACTTTCAATTATGTGATTGTGCGAATTCGAGTGTTGAACTCCATATAATTCAAATCACATAATATGGTTTGTACAATAAATAGTTTGGGGGGTTTCTAAGCCCCGTCTGCAACATAAAATATTTTTAACTGTAAAATAAATTAAGTGAGAAGGAGTTCTCACCTTTGTTTTCCACTTTGCCAGTCTTTAATTGAACGGTTTGGATTTGTTTCCAACCAGTTCCATCGCAACCTGTTTCATGTGGTTTATGTTAAAAATCACATTTTTAAACAACAATCTTTATAAATAAAAATCATATTTTTATTACGCTATATATATATATATTAAAATTCATATTTTTATATTGCTACTACATATATAAAAATCACATTTTTATATTTCTAAAAAATATTTCCATGCCATACAGTAAAAAAAATCATATTTTTAACTTGCCAAAAATATTTTCTTCCTACGATAAAAATCCTATTTTTACACCACTAAAAATCATATTTTTATACAGCTAAAAATCATATTTTTATACAGCTAAAAATCATATTTTATATCACTAATTTTTTTTAACAATGATTTTTATTTTAAAAATCACCTTTTTATTTCAATGTTATATATAATAAAAATCACATTTTTATATTAATCTATATATAATAAAAATCCTATTTTTATACGATGTTTATATTTTGAAAACAATTCTATTTATATTTTTAAAACCATGTATTTCGTATAAAAATTACATTTTTGTAGCTAAGTATTATAATTAAAAACAATGCTATTCTTATAAGAATTTACATTTTTATAACTTAGTTATCTAAATAAAAATCACATTTTTATTCGATGTTTATATTTATAAAAATCATATTTTTTTAAACAATGTTATATATATTAAAAAAGAAATTTTTATACTATGTTTTCTATAAATAAAAACTGATTTTTAAACAATGTTATTATATATTAAAAATCAGATTTTTATACTATATTTTCTATAAATAAAAACTGATTTTTAAATAATGTTATTATATATTAAAAATCAAATTTTTATACTATGTTTTCTATAAATAAAAACTGACTTTAAATCTATGCTTTTTTTTAAATTAACTAATTACCTCCTAACCAAAAATTCGGTCACGTTCTACTTCTTCTCCCTTTAGGTATTCATGGTAGCAAAAGAACCCACCTTCATCCCGATTAGCCCGCTACCGCGCCCCCAATGATCAGCCAGACGCTGATCAGAGACTGCCACCCGAAAGCCCCCATCGTCACCTATCACTAGCCCCCATAGCGCCGAGTTCGAACTCCCAAGCGCAGAGAAAAACGGGCCCAAAACTGTTGGCTTCAAACTCAAAATAAGATCGCCGTCTTGCCTCATGGATGATCACCGCTGTTGATCGACAGGTGCTCCCCTAGCTCACCATTTTTTCTTTTGAAAGGGATGTGGATTGGTTGATGGATACGGAGAAAAAGGGGGCAAAATTTTGGAGCTTCTTGATCATCGAAATTGAATTAGGGGCGGTAAAAAACTGTTTGACCGAGTTTGACTTAGGGTTAGGGTTTCAAGAGTTTGTCCCCCCCTTTCTAGATATTATTTTATATTTTCAAATTCCAAAAATACCTGTTAATCGATCTTAACTCCAAATCAAACCCAACGACTGTCACCCCTAGCTAAATATCCCCATTCCGGACACAATGGTATATGTCCCGCAAGTCGATTCGACTGTTTCGATTAGTTTTCATGAAAATTAAAATATAAATTAATATAACGTTCAAAATTGATTTCAATATGCATTTTAATTTACCAGGGCCACTTATTGACTCCAAAAATTCTAGAAAAATAAATCTAGCTATGTTTTGACGATACGGTCCTAACAAAACTATTTTGTTGAATTTGGAGACCGTTTGAAAAACGTTCATTTTCCAGTTGATGAAATTCAAACTGAAAATGCCAAACACGTTCAAATCCACCATGCTCGCATATTAATTCCAAAAATTTTGAAAATTGGAATCTAGCAATAATCTGACATTCCAGATCCAACAAAAGTGGTTTCGTTGAAAACGGAGGTCGTTTGCAAAATGGCTATTTTTAAGGGCTTTATATATATATTCCATAGCGACTATTCTGAATTTTCAACTGGACATAACTTTTTAGTCCTGTTATGAAATCTAGATTTTTCACATTTGTTAGAAAGATATAATTGAACAGACTCAAATATTTCTGGTTTTATTGAATTCGATTTATTTTGAATCCTGTACATTCATTTGAAAATCAAAATCGAATTTTCAAACTGTCGTGCCATTTCAGGCTCGTTATATAATTAAAATAAATTTATATGTTCTAACTTCGATTTAAATAAATTTTTAGTCGTTATTATTTAAAATAAATCATTTTAAATATTAAAAATCCATTAAATTAGCTAAAAAAATTAAATTGGTTCTGAAAATCCGGGTTGTTACAATCTCCCCCACTTAAAATCTTTTCGTCCTCGAAAAGAAACAAATCTGAAAGTTGTTTAACTAACCAACTCAACTTTTCAGTTTCTAAGAATTTTCAAATTCTTCAAAAAATTGGCGAACACCCTAAATTTTCGAAAAATTTCGGCATAACCTCCTTTGTATGGGGAGACCTTTAAAGCCGCAACTTGCCTCACAGGGCCCTCATCAATCCAAAAGAAAAAGAAAAATCCAAGCAGCTAGCCAATCGGCTCATAAAATTACCAAAACCCAATAAAATAGTACACATGTACCTATTTGTCGGGCATACAATTTTATTCCTCTTTTTAGCTTCCATGCTATGACATGTTCACACACATATATGTACATGCATGCATTTCCAGTCAATTTTCAACTCAGTTTCATATTTGATTCATTTTGGCTAATTTGACATTACATTGCCATATTAGTTTCAATAACCTTATTAGTTAAACTAATAATCAAATAACACAACCAACAGTCAGTTAGTTGATTAGTTTTTCAAACATATTCTTTTATATATACATATTCAAAAATCATATTTTGATGCCAATACATAAAAAATATCCTATCTAGTTTTGGTTCTCACACCGGTAAATTGGAAATATATAGATATCCCACTTACGAAACTCGAACAAAAATTCTGGTGATGTCATGACAATCATCAGAATCATCCCCGGGCGACTAGAGTGTGATTCTACATCTACCCAGTATATTTGAGACTTCGTATACACGCTAGCTCGGTGTACATGCAAAATCTTCATATAATACATTGTCCAAATTCAATATAAAATAATATACTCAAATACGTATAATTAGATTAAATTTTCAAATAAAATTTGTTTTCATTTTTATTTTAAAAATAACACTCTTCACACTCGTTCTAGGATACTACTGATCCTATCTCTAACGAGTCATTCTCATTAGATATTACTAATCCAATCTCTGATGAATTCTTTCTTTCAGTTATAATGTGTCTTGTTCTCGAGCTCTGTAAACCAAAGCTCTGATACCACGATGAAACAACCCAAACTCGCCCTTACGGGAAAGCTCGGATTGAGTTGAGAACAAGACAAATCAGAACACAAACAGAAGAACATTTCATTGATTATTACAACAATTACATCAGAGTACAAGAATATTCCAGAGTATGAATAAATAATATACAGTTGAAAAATATCAGAGATTAAAATACATTACATAGCAGTGGAAAAATAGTACATAACACAACTGTAAGAAATACATAGATACAGAGTGTTCCAAATATAACTCCAGGTGTAATCCAGGATCCTGTAAAAATAAATCTGCAAAACCAAAACTACTAGCTGCCCGTGTGGAAAATAGAGGCGCCCAGAGTTTAGGTTAAAACCATAAACTCCAGGTCAGTCATGGGACTAGTGTGAGAACTAAAACAGTTATTAAATCTTTACTTTAAAATAAAGTAAATCAAGGGACCACGCCGTATAACATGGAACGGGTTTCCTCCCAAGAATACCAGTGCATAAAACAAACAACACAATGCTAATTAAAGAAAATGAAACTATTATAAGACTCAGGTCCCATCACACATTGCAACGCAAGCCGAAGGATAGAGTTTTTCTTTATAATAGCCAAATATGCTTGGTACGTTTTAAAACAAATCATTTTGATCTTTCTATAAGTGTGTAGTGTTAAAATCAATTTCAAATATAAATGTTTCAATCATAGATGACGTAGTGCCCCATCCCGTTATGTCGCCATACTAGGCTCTACAATTAAAACCGAAATGTCACGTATTAAAAATTAGATTCCATTTATGAACCAAGGCAAGGGATCGTCCTTACCGAATTCGAGACAATCAAGCCTACCATGTCTCAGGATGCAGTCGCAACTGCACCTAGATCTTCAGGGTCGGTCCTCTCTTATGTTTGAGGATTGGTAATTCCTGAACAATGTGTTTCCCTGCCCTATGGGGCGTATTGGTCAGTATCTCGACCATATCATCCATCGGCCCTATTGTGACCGATATATCTGAGGTACCTCGCTTTCCAACATCCACATAAGTAAAAATATCTGGGCTCCATACCATGACACCACTCCTAGCTATAAAGAAACACATGTTCTCCTACAGTCCTCTCCTTTTTCTGGTTCACACCAGGGTGTGAGGCTCGCGAATTAACGCTATACACAAAGCTATGCTATTTAAAGATGTGCTTTGCCCATCAACCACAAGACTTTGCTTTTCAATAGAAGCCTTGATCATTTACATCTCTGCATGCCACACAAGAAATTCACGCCATACAACTGATGTCTATCGATATAACCTCTGAGCTCGTACGTCTCAGAGAAAGTTGTTAAGCAAGTTAATAAATTCTCCGCCACCAAACAGATATATATTTAATATAGATCAATCAACACAAAATAAAATCCCATGTCAGACACACATCCATTTACAAATTCGTTCTAGGTCTGAATGAAACTGGAGGCACCTTATTCCTCGTCCCATATGTCCAATACAGGAGAGAGGTCCTAGCATATCCGGTCGATCTCCAAATACATATGGATGATCACCACTTATTACCTTGTCTTGGGTGTACGGCCCAATCAAGACAACAGTAATCATCCAAACGATGTGAAGACCACCGGTCTTCAACCACCATCTTCATCGTCGACTTATCGTCGAATCAGTTATTCAGAATAGGTATAAACCCGGCCTTCCCGAATAACTCGCATATATTATAAACAAGTGCTACACAAACACAACATACGCCTCATTCTAATTCAAAATATTTTTTTATTCAAATATTCACATCATTAGGGAAAGGTTCCAATTAATTTTATCAAAGATAAATTCTTTAAATTTATTCTTTAATCTTCCTTTGGGTATCTATTCAAACCAAATTAAGGTTTATCCAAACTAATCGGGATTATCGCACCTTACCGAAGTAATCATTTGTTTAATTTCTCAATCCCAACCTATTCATCCCATGGAGCAAAACTAGTAATACGCCATATCTAACACCACGGTGTTATCGGTAAATTTAATTACCATTTCACGTTCAAATCTAATTAAAGATTTAACTATAGCTTGGATTAAAACTGGTGGTACTCCATTCTCAGTCATTTCCCGAATTTGATAATTTAAATTATCACATTCTCCTTTCAATCTAATTAAAAATTCATAAAAACTCCACTTAGTTTTAATCTTTCCAAAAATTATATTAATGTTTGCTTAACTTTGGGAAATCAAACATGTCGCATCGACAATCTACACCGTACCATTGAATTCTGCTGATATATATAACCTCTAAGCTCGTACGTCTTAGAGAAGGGAGTTAAGCAAGATAATAAATTCTCGGCCACCAAACAGATATACATTTAGTAGAGATCAACAATACAGTTCGAAATACAATGTTAGACATGTAATCCTGTCTTTAACTGGGTTAAAGAACCAATGTCATTTAAAACACAGGTCACGATAAACCCAAAATCACATTCCATTAATTATGGAATCTTCATGGAAAAACAGATCAATATATAATCGATATCAATTTCCGTATTCGACTAATAATATAAATGGAATAAAGACAAAGCCTTTTAAATTCCATATACATTAATAGTCTTCCTCCACAATTATTACCCAATTGAATACCATTCCTTTCCAATTTATTTTATTAAATTGGAAATCTTTACTTTGGAAAATTTCCATTACATCTTAATAAAAAGGTTTATTAATTCCAAATCATATTTCACTGTTAATCGAGTTAAAGTACAAGTGTTATTTAAAACACCATTCACGATAAACCAAAAAATCCAATTCTTTCATTCAATTCCAATTAAATATTAATTAATTGGAAAACTTCTCTAAATATTAACTAAAAGATTTATTCTTTTCTCAAATGGGTTTAAGTACAGTGTTAATAAAGAGATCATTCACGACAAACCCAAAATCCCATTTGATATTAAATACAAGGCTCTGAATAGAAATTATATTGGCTTATATTCAATATCAAATTCTGAAATCGACAAATATCGTATTGGAAATAACGATATAAATATATCTTCCAAATTTCCATAATAATATTCGTACAATCATGAAGTCCAATATCGAAATATTCCAAAGATAATTTCGATTCAAATCCATTCCAATTCATATATTAGAAATTCTTATTATATTAAAACCCATTCTCAATCCAATTTATTTATTTAAAATAATTGGATTATAGTTGTAGTTAATAACTAGTTCATTTCGATAAAAATATATTTTTATATTTTTAAATATGGAATTTTTTTCCTTCCAATTCTTTCTAAATCATTTATTATGATTTTACACAAATTATTATTATTTTTAATAATTTTATTAAGGCCCTTTCAGTCGATTTCCATAAACGGTCATCGAACTGCACTTACAACGACCTTTTCCAAATTTGATTTGGACATAATTCCAAATTCAACTGTTAGATTTCAAGTCTATTATGTTCATTGGAAATCTCTTTTCGATACGAACCCAACGATTCCAGTTTTAGGAAAATCCGACGGTCGGAGCTCCCGAAATATCAATTCGAAGTCAGTGGTCGAAATTCACGAACGGTCGCGGCGCGACGCATTCTATTCAGCTCATAATATTATATATATAAAATATTTCGTCGATTTCCATTTAAAACGTATTTTATAAATCGTTTATAAATTTGTTTTAAAACGACTCTAAATTCATTTCCAATTTTAAATCAAAATGAATACTCCTTATCATTGTATTATTTAAATGATAATATTTTCAAAATATCAGATTTTGAAATCATTTCCTTTTCGATATTCATTATAAAAATGAATAAAATCGATATAAATACCGTTCATGTCAAAATGGCGCATATCTAATCAATACGGCTTCACATATTTTAATATTTTCGTGTCCATCCAAAATCGGACATTAAAATCATATTTTAATCCTTTATTGAATATTATTTTAAAATATTCATTACTTTAAAATTTTCGTTCTTTCCGAATTGGAACCAGACACAGTCAATTTCCATATAATGTTATTTACATGGATTTCATACATCATATGTATGCAACAACGATGATAAACAATCAACCATCATCCAGAGTGCACTACACAACTACATAAGCATTAAATATAAATAATTAACACTTACAACAGTTTGTCAACCAATCGATTTACATACATCTAAACATTTGGGATTAGTGTATGTCAAATATCATCTCAATACCTGTGTGGGGTTTCAATCAACACAAATAGATTTTATTTGGGCAGTTGGGCGATGTGTAAAATATATCGTCCCAACCACATATCAGTCAAATGAGTGTACAAAAACATATCCTCCGATTTGTAAATGAATATTTATTTTCATTTCAGGAGAATTTTATGTTGCTCATATATACGATGAAAACTATATTTTTAACGATAAAATATTTTATTCAACACATGAATATTTTATACAATTCATTTATACAATAAAAATGATTTTTATTGTTTTAACATATTTTTAGAAAATTTTGGCAGCATAACGGCACGATACTAGAACAGGAAAAGGTCTAGCCTTACCCCTCGCCTAATACTGGCTCGTGCCATACACTAACCAATTCCAATCAATTCACAATCAATTTCACAATCATAATCAAATCACACAGTACATCCTAATAAATAAATGCTCAACTACCCCCAAATGCCATTTACGGCGCCATAAGTGGCTATTCGCAGAGTATGAAATCTGTGTGTCGGTAATATCCATACATCGCTTTCAATTATGTGATTGTGCGAATTCGAGTGCTGAACTCCATATAATTCAAATCACATAATATGGTTTGTACAATAAATAGTGTCGGGGGTTCTAAGCCTCGTCTGCAACCTAAAATATTTTTAACTGTAAAATAAATTAAGTGAGAAGGAGTTCTCACCTTTGGTTTCCACTCCGCCAGTCTTTAATTGAACGGTTTGGATTTGGATTTGTTTCCAAGCAGTTCCATCGCAATCTATTTCACGCGGTTTATGTTAAAAATCACATTTTTAAACAACGATCTTTATAAATAAAAATTACATTTTTATTACGCTATATACTATATATATATATATATATTAAAAATCATATTTTTATTTTGCTACTACGTATATAAAAATCACATTTTTATATTTCTAAAAATATTTCCATGCCATACACTAGTAAAAATATCATATTTTTAACTTGCCAAAAATATTTTCTTCCTATGATAAAAATCCTATTTTTACACCACTAAAAATCATATTTTTTATGCAGTTAAAAATCATATTTTTATACAGCTAAAAATCATATTTTATATCACTAAAAATTATATTTTTTTTAACAATGCTTTATATTTTAAAAATCACCTTATTATTTCAATGTTATATATATATATATATATTAAAAATCACATTTTTATATTACTCTATATATAATAAAAATCCTTTTTTATACTATGTTTATATTTTGAAAACAATTCTATTTATATTTTTTAAACCATGTATTTCATATAAAAGTTACATTTTTATAACAAATTATTATAATTTAAAAACAATGCTATTCTCTTAAAAATTTACATTTTTATAACTTAGTTATCTAAATAATAATCACATTTTTATTCGATGTTTATATTTATAAAAATCATATTTTTTTAGACAATGTTATATATATTAAAAATAAAATTTTTATACTATGTTTTCTATAAATAAAAAATGATTTTTAAACAATGTTATTATATATTAAAAATCAAAATTTTATACTATGTTTTCTATAAATAAAAACTAATTTTAAATCTATGCTTTTTTTAAATTAACTAATTACCTCCTAACCAAAAATTCAGTCACATTCTACTCCTTCTCCCTTCAGGTATTCACGGCAGCAAAAGAACACACCTTCATCCCGATTAGCCCGCTACCGCGCCCCCAATGATCAGTCGGACGTTGGTCAGAGACCGCTACCCTAAAGCCCCCATTGTCGCCTGTGCCTTTCACTCTGCTCTGTCAACACTTTATCGTAATGCCGGAAGGTAGGATTTCAGGTTTTTTCCCAAGCCTTCTTAAATGGCATAGTACAAAGAGAGGAAGAAATTGTGTATTTGATGTTCTATCCGCAAACACGATGAAAAAGGTAGCCGAACCACCTCTCCCTTTATAATATAAGACTTTCTTTTAGATAATTATTTACCTTTAGACTTTATTTCAGATAATTATTTACCTTTCCCTAGATACATAAATCCGACCATCGTCGTGCCTCATAGACGATCACCGCTGTTGATCGGCAGGTGCTCCCCTAGCTCACCATTTTTTTTCTTTTGAAAGGAATGTGGATTGGTTGATGGATACGGAGAAAAAGGGGGCGAAATTTTGGAGCTTCTTGATCGTCGAAATTGAATTGGGGGCGGTAGAAAACTATTTGACCGAGTTTGACTTAGGGTTTCTAGAGTTTGGCCCCTCTTTTATAGATATTATTTTATATTTTTAAATTCCAAAAATACCCGTTAATCGATCCTAACTCCAAATCAAACCCAACGACTGTCGCCCTAGCTAAATACCCCCATTTCGGACACTGAGATATGTCCCGCAAGCCGATTCGACTGTTTCGATTAGTTTTCATCAAAATTAAAATATAAATTAATATAACGTTCCAAATTGATTTCAATGTGCATTTTAATTTACCGGTGCCACATATTGACTCCAAAAACTCTAGAAAAATAAATCTAGCTATGTTTTGACAATACGGTCCTAAAAAAACTAATTTCATCGAATTTGGAGACTGTTTGAAAAACGGTCATTTTCCAGTCGATGAAATTCAAACTCAAAGTGCCAAACTTGTTTAAATCCACCATGCTCACATATTAATTCCAAAAATTATGAAAATTGGAATCCAGTAATAATATGACATTCCAGATCCAACAAAAGTGGTTTCGTCGAAAACGGAGGTCATTTGCAAAATGGCTATTTTTAAGGTCTTTATATATATATATAATATTATTCCATAACGACTATTCTGAATTTTCAACTGGACATAACTTTTTATTTCCATTATGAAATCTGGATTTTTCACGTTCGTTAGAAAGATATAATTAAATAGATTCAAATATTTCTGATTTTACTGAAATCCGATTTATTTTGAATCCTTTACATTCATTTGAAAATCAAAATCGAATTTTCAAACTACCGCGCCATTTCAGACTCGTTATGTAATTAAAATAAATTTATACATTTTTACTTTGATTAAAATAAATTTTTAGTCGTTATTATTTAAAATAAATCATTTTAAATATTCAAAATCCATTAAATTAGCTAAAAAAAAAATTGGTTCTAAAAATCCGGGTTGTTACACAATGGATTAAGGATGATTCAGTCGTGTTGTTAAGATTGCTTCTAAATAAAGGCAGGACGTAAGACTTCTAGAAGATCCTTTAGTCCATCTATGTATTCTAAAACTACAACTTCCAACTATCATACAACATTATATCAAGGAAGAATTTGTTGTTCAAGTCATCCAGGATCCTAATTTGGAAAATACAGTTGATTCCCTGCCTTCAACCATAGATGAGGTCAAATTAAAAAGACTCCGGTCTAAGTATAATATCCTGTTTGAGGATGTACCTACACTAGAAGATAGAGCACATTTTCCCATAGAGGTTTACATCGTTTGTAATTGGTATATATATGTATAGTCAGGTGTGTTCCTTCTTCAATTCTTACACCTGCGAGATCCTTCAACACATGAGGCTTGCCCATGTGCAACTTCATCCAAATCCTTATGCATATTTGCCTTATACTTACAGCCTGTATCTTGAGTATATCCCATGCATGTCAACCATCGGCGGCATTCTCTTTCTACTCAATGTCAAGTAAAAAGTTGGTTCTCCATCCTTAACCTACTTAAAAGCAACTTCGAGTAATTGGATATTAGTAAATGGCTAGAATAAATTGAGCGTTATTATGATTGATTGGTTTTATGTCAAGTACACGGACGGTTTCGCCAAATGGTGGATAGAAGAAAGTGAGTGTTACTTAATTATGTTCGAATAGAATCCTTTTTATATCAACATGTTTTCACTGTAGATAACATGGACTTTTCTTTGACCTAAGAAACCTAGTGAGGCAGTCTGGAAGAAGGTTTGAAGCGACTCTTACAAAATTACACTATACGCCTACAAGTTGCTGAAATGCGCAAAGCTTTAATAACAATGAACCTTTTGTTTTTATTTGTTTGAGAATGGTCAAAGTGCCTATCTTCACAGGGTTAGGGAACTAGGAGACATCAAGGTAATAAGCAAAGCTGGTGATAACAGTGATGAAGTTGGTCATGTCGTGCCCTCATTCCTTGAGCAAGGAGGATCAAGTTCACATCTAAGGTAGAGATGTGGATCCGAGCCGGGAAAGAGAGTTAGGGAAGATATTCTACCTTCTTCCGTTATATCTCCTTCACCATTGAGATTTCACATAGGTAATCTTCTTAGACCCAATCACCTCCAGTCAGATCGAACACAAAGGCTTTAATGGATCCAAAGGAGATGCATATTGCCTAGTTGACATTCCACTCTTGATTACGCCATTCAACTTTAGGGATGTTAATCCTGACAACTTTTTTTCTAGTATGGTAAGAGATGATGTCAAGTAGGGGTTATAAAACTGGTATGTCGAGGGAACACTATGACATGCACAACACTAGCGCTGCATATTATCATGCTTGTTCATGCTTTTATTGATTGTTTCTAACCAGTACTTATCTGTATTTCCAGATGAAGGACAAGAAAAGGTTGTCTCCTTCACAACATTGTTTTAAAATTTATAGGCCTTGTGATCACCATTCAAAATAAGAACATAAAGTTTGGAGCAATTGCGAATGCCGAGGCGAGGAAAGGCACGTGTTTGACGGAAAGTATTATTTGAGATCACACTCGCCTACTCCAAAGAATCATGATGTGGTAGTGAGGAAACTAAGGAACCTATGCAGGTTCCTCCTTCAATCCCTCCTATCTTGAAACATATGAGTCGAACTCATACCGGAGGGGATTCAAAGCCAGTTAATAAGACTTCTACTTACTTCAAATCATCTAAAGGCAAGTCAGCTTAAGTTACTAATATCCTTGATCCTGGTATCCCCACATAGGAGAAAAAAAGGCCAAATCCAAGTTTCATTCCCTACTCTCCATTTCAACCGATTGATATTCATTCCAGGAATTCATGTTTTCCATGTGAGGTCAACAGGGAAGTCTTGGAAAAAAATGTATGATGTATATAAGCAATACAGGGAGATGTTCAAACTGGTTGAGAAGTATTCCGCTATTATAAAGAGCTTATAGTTGGACCTTGATATTGTGAAGCAGGCAATTTACTGTGATAAGAATATGATTAAGCATCTTGATGAGGAGGTTTCTGGTTATAAAGCTAAACTAGATAAGGCAACAAACCAGATTGAAATTGCCATGATGGAGGTCTTAACAGTAGGGAGTATTTTCAAATTGAACTAGACAACATGTCTTTCAAGACTGCTGCTTTAGAGCAAAAAAATAATGCTCTTTCGATCAAAAACCAAAAATAAAGGAAGAAATGGCTACCTTCAAAGTTAAACTTCCTAAATCCAAAGATGCAAGGAGATTATCTCATGAGAAGTTTCAGTCAGCCTGTAATGAAACTACGAGGACAAGAATCAAATATAGTAGGGACATGACAAAGCTTAAGGCCAGGCTTGATGAAGTGGAGAAAGAAAGCGAGGAACTTGACCCCATCATTCTGGGATTTTATGTGGAAGTTCTCCATCATCTTGATCTGTTTTAGGTTTAATAATACCATTAACAATTTCTATCAAGGAAGAAATTTTTTTTAACCCACAGCAAGAAGATAAAAGAGGAGTATTGATCACGCAGTATCTACAGGAGAATGAGTTGGATATAATTCTAGAGGGTCATCTCAAGCTTCAAAAAGAAAAGGAAGCTTAAAGAGCAACCAAGTAGTCACAAGAAAAAGGGTATATTACCATGAGTTCTGGTGCAGCAAATGATATTGGCTCACTAGCTCAATCATTAAGCTAAGAGATTCTTAGCACTTTATCTTCACAATCAATTCCATCGTTCCTCGAAATGATGTTGAACACCCAAGCCTATTAGTTTAGCTATCCTTAACTCTAATAGACTACCCAAGGAAAAAAGTGAAGGGCTCTGAAGATATATCAATAATTTATCCAACTTCTGAAAGGGCTCTTATCGTGTTGTAGGCATTCTTTAAGGCCTTCTAAGAGAATAAGAAATTTTCTTAAAGCTCTCTTGTTGTAGTTACCCAAGTCAAAAGGGCGTCCGCTACCACCCTGACTACTTCAGCTTCCGTGATTCAATTGGATCCACAATTATGCCAGGTGAGGGGACTGACGAGAAAAAAATGATGATTAATGCTGTTTATATGTTGACACGGGCGCTTTGGATTTGTACAAAGATCCAAAAGATATTGCAGTCATGGGACAGAGCAAGAAGATTCACAAGCTTAGCCTGAAAGAGATTCCCAAGAAGCAGAATGAATTGGTGGCCATTACAGAAAAAAGCCTCTAGCCTCTCTACAACCCCTTTCTAGTATAGTTTTGGGCGATCCAGATTACAGTAAGATCAAGGCTCGATCTTCTGACCAATTTGAGATTATACTTTCACCCAGAGCTAAGCCTAATAAGGATGATAAGTAAGGAAATGACAAGGGTTCTAAAAGGAAAATCTAAAAGGCCTCCGAAGATGAATCACCAAAAAAGCCTAAGAAGACAGTAAGGATAAGTTTAGATCAATTACTTAAAGGATTTCCTTTTTGATTTGACTACCTTTTTATTACCTGACCAGCTGACCTGGATTTGTGCTAGTACGCCCTTTGCTTTTTTTAATTTATGACAAGCTATAAATTTTATTTAGCCTGTCTTTGTCCTAGGATAAATAACTAAATATTTTTTCTAAGTGAATTTTTCGATGTTTGGGTGTCATATTTGTCCCAAAGGATTTATGTTCATGCCCTGTCTTGGATCGATAGAGTTGATGGAAAGATGATCTCCATTCCAAGTTTAACTTCTTCTTGTCGAGTTTGGAGTAGGAGTTTAGGACGTCATGTATTAGTCCTTTGTAGTCTCCTATCAGTTTTAGGTTAGAGTTAGTGGATATCTGTAAATTGTCCTTTGTACTCTATTATCGAGTTTTAGGTTAGAATTAGCAAATTGAGTGGATGTTAATCTTGGCATGCCTACCACACCCGTCACATTCAAATCCAAGCTCTGAGGATTGCATTTTATATGGAAAATGATCAAATCGTATCTGCCTTAGTTTATACTCTAGTCCAGGCTCTCAGAAACACAGTTAGTACGACAAAAGATTAACTTATGTCTACCTTGATTTAAACTATAATATAAGCTCTAAGGTATAAAATTAGCATGATAAAAGGCTGATTTACATTTGTTGCATTTCATACTCCAACCCAAGCTCAAAGGTTTAGAGTTTGTTACTGAGTGGGCGAATCATGTCTACATTAGTGCATGTAGACATTAGATGGGTTGTGTTCTGGCTTTGCGGTAAGTTATAGCAATAAGGAGATTAAGAGCTTTGTTAAGAGAAATGAGTAAGATCAGTGCATCTCCCTTTATTACAATATTTACAAGTGCAATATCGATTAGGTAAGAAAAATAAGTCTGAAGTAAAATAATGTTTAGGAGAGATGCTCACCATTTCAAGCTCTTGGTAATTCGTCGCCATCAATGGTCATTAGCTTGAAGTTCCATTTCCAAGCCCTGATTGAATGACATAAGGTCCTTCTCATTTTGGCTCAGAATACTTGAGGCTAGAGAAGACACATTTAAAAAGGGGATCGCCAGTGCTAAAGGTTCTAGGTTGAACTTCAGTATGGTAGTATCCAAGACTCAATGCCTATGTGCATCCACTCTCAAATTAGCTTCTTTACACTTCACATCAGTTATGTCTAAGGACTCCAGGAGAAGTTCTGTATTCGTTAAGGGATAGTAATATGCTTCCTGATGAGAAGAGAATTTCAGTTCAACTGGGAAGACGACTTCCGATCCATTGGCTAGGGAGAAAGGGGCTTGGCCAGTCACGGGCTTATGAGTGGCTTTATAGTCCCATAATGATTATCGTTGTTCATCGACCCTCTTTCCCTTAACTTCTCTGTACATTTCTTCAAAATGGGCTTAATAACCTAATCCATGCGACTATTGTGTATCTCTTGTAGTTCTTAGACTAACGCTAGTCATAACTCTGTATATAATTCCAATCCAAGCTTTGATGATTGAATTTTAGAAAATGGTCAGATCATATCCGCCTCAATTTATCAAATCATATCAGAACTCGGTTCTACCGAGGTGGTCATATTATAAGTTAAGATAGTTCCAGGGAGATTAAAGCGGTAGATAATGTTTTATATAATGAAGTCAATCACTCTTTTAGTAGAAATGCCAGTCAATAGCTCCGTTTCAGCTCATTTAGTAGAGTAATAAACTGCAACAATAGCGTATTCCGCACTCCTTTAGAAAACGGTAGGGAGCCAATAATGTTGATTCCCCAAATCGCGTATACTAAGGACTAGCCATTCGAGTAAGCTATGACATAGCGGATTTTGGAATATTGGTAATTTTAACATTTGTTGCATGTCTCGAATAAATGTCTGCATGTCGATTAACAATGTGCTAAATATATCTGTCAAGAAGTATTTTCTTTTCCAATGTCCAACCTCTAGTGTGATCTCCATATTATCGTGTGCTACACAATGGAGCAAAGGAACGAAGAAACCTTACATGTAGAACATGTTTTACTGAATGATGTAGTTGCAAGAAGCAACAAGAAATTATATCAGCTCCTAGTCTATGTGTTGAGCATTTCAAGAACTAACCAACTTTGCTAAAGAATCTACTATTCTTCTTATGAGGAATATGTGACACGGTGTAATGTTCAAAGTCAGTCTATAGCTCACGGACCCGGTTAAGATAAGGAGCAAGTCACGCCCCTTTTCTTAAAACTCTTGTCGCACCTGTCATACTATGATTTGCGAATGATAGAAGATTTTAGCTAACATCAGTCCGATCTGCTTGGAAAGTTTGGGCCCAATTATCATGGCTTCGAATTGGGCGTCGTTGGGAAGTTAAGTTTCAAAGCGTGAATGATGATCATTCTTCAAGAATTATTAGGACAACTCCAATGTCAGAACTTCAATAATTTTGTGCTTCATCAGTGAACATCTTCCATTGAACGGGTAGTGGTCACTATTTTCTTAAGAGTCCTCTTGTGTACTGAACTCAATAATGAGATTCGCAAGGTTTATCCTAAGATGGTTCTCCGAGGGATATAAGTAATGCCAAGCTGGTTAAATTTGATGTTCCATTTATGTATCCTTCTAGATGCTTGAGGACGTCGTAGGACCTGTCATAGTAGCTAGTCGGTATAGACTTTAATTATATAAGCCCAAAAATAATAGTAGAACTTTCTGAACAAGATGAGGAGATGGTAAGCTAGCTTTTCAAGCATTAGATAGTCGCATTCTTTAGTCTATATAGCATAACACATGACAATACAACCCTAAATCAGCGATGAAGCTAGTATGTTACTGCTTCGGAACATGAATTTGATTTTGTTTATAACCTAAGTAAGAAACCATGAAAAAAAGAAGTTCATTATGAGCAGTTGAATCCACAAGCTAATCGATCATTATGACCAGGAAGTTGTCTTTTGAGCAGACCTTATTCGAATCAAAATAGTCTTTGTAAGTACATCATTTCCTGTTAGCTTTTATTATCAAGACCGGATTAGATCCAATCGAGATAGAAGGCATCCAAATAAATCCATTTCTCTTTATCTTATCCATTTCCTCTTTAACAGCAGTCGACCACTTCAGTCCGAGCGCCTTTTCTACTTGACTGATGCGAACTTCGGATCAATATTCAATGTGTGATTTGATATCTCTATTGAAATTCCACACATGTTAATGTGTGTCTAAGCAAACACATGCAGTTTCGCCATGAGAAAATTAACTGGCTTCTTCATTCGTTTTGGGACAAAATGAGATCCAATCTTTAGGAAAATAGATGTTCATCACTTTCGATCGAGATCTCATTGGTAGCCTTTGTAGAAGTGGCTCTGCGGTATCCTATCTTTTCCTCTTTCCTTAGATTTAGATCTTTAAAGAGCTTATTGTGTTGCTTAGGCCAAGATTTCTCTTTTGATTACTATGTACCAATTTTTTAGTGTAGTGAGAAGTCTCCACATCTTTTCCTTTCTCTTGCGGTAGGCATCTATCCATTCTATCGTCTAGCAGCTATCTGATCTCCTCTCATAACCCCACCTCCACCATCGATCGAAAACTTCATCAATGACCACTAAGGGGCAATACATACCCTAAATTTAGCAAGGATCGATGGGATCAAAAAATCATTCTAATGAGAGTAGATGTCTAAAACAATGAATGGAAGTATTTACACTCTCCAAAGAAATCCTTCCCCCAACTTAACCGACAATTCAACCATCCCTACCGGTTCATTTGCAGATCTACTGGAACCATGAGCACAAGTTGTACATGATTTCAAATCATGGCCTCCAACATCATTTGATTATAGGACCTACTAAATAGAATATTTATGGAACTCCCGTAATCAATAAGTATTTTTCATACTAAAGCTAGAGCAACCACAACCGATATCACAAGCAGATTAGTCGATGGCGATCCCATCCGATCAGCTTTCCTACTCCTAAAGACGACGCCATCTATCATCATCTTTCTCTTATTATCCAACTCCATTTATTCTACAATGTTGAGTTTTCATACGATACAAATTCTTCACCATGTTAACATATTTTTCCTTTTTCTTCCAGCTCTTACCAGCTAGATGTTATTCGCCAATGATTGTGTTGATAGTTATACCTGTTCCTTTCTGCTGAGTGATAGCTTTAGGTTTTATCTATCTTTGATTACTTCTACCAGCATCTTGCTCCCTATCCTAAGAGGCAACGTTGTATCCATCCAAAATTTCTTCTTATAACTTCTCAATTATATCGATGGCATTCATTAATCGTATGATTGTGACTCTGTTGAAGCAGACAATGCTTCACATATTGCTTCACCCTCTCAGTTGACTCTCTGGGAGAGGCAACTTATACGGGATGGTGTTGCAAATGTGTAAATATACATTCTAATTAATTATTAAGTGGAGTGAAGTTGTTGTAATTGGAAGACCTATTATACTTCCTCCAATTTTTCTACAAAGTAAGGATCCCATCACTATTACCACCTTGCCCTTGATTATAACTCTACTTGTTTTGATTCTAGTCATATACTTCCATCTTACTAGAACTTCTTCAAATCGTTTTACTGCAACATTGCTTTGAATTCCTTCAACACTTGGTCTTGCTTTTCTTTCTCTCGAGATCTTCTTTCTTCCTCCTTCATATAATTTGAGTTGCCTTAGCATAGAATTGATCCAAGGTGGAAGAAGGTTCCTTAGTCTACCATTTTTCCTAATTATCAGTCAGGATTAATGCTTCGGATGAATGCTATCAAGATTATCTCATCGTTCAATTCACCGACTTCAGTTACTACCACATTGAATCTTTCTAAATAATCTTTTAGAGGTTCTCCTAGAGCTTGTTGGACATTAGATAGTCTTGCTACAACTTCATTTTGGAAGTATAGATGCAGAGTTAACACAAGAACATTCTCCCTAGCTCTTGAAATGATGAGTCATGCTTCAAAGGTAGTTTCGTAAACCACATCATAGCTACTTCTTTATGGTAAATTGGAAAATCTTTCCATTTAGTAACATCCATGGCCTAAGCTGAGTCCATATAGGTTAAGTGTTGCATCGGATCTGTTTTACCTACATAATGCAGTATCATTGGTAAATTAAACATATTTGGTTATTCGGCTTTCAATAGACTATCGGTAAATGGGGTATGACTTCCCTTATTTCCTTAACCCTGATTAAAGAAATCCCGACTACCCCTCATTTTCTACCAAATTATTATAGTCAAATCTGGAGTTTAAACCACCATACGGTAGTTTCTAGACTCCACTTAATGCTTTTGCCTTCTTGACTTTCACCTTTTAGGTCGGAGACTCCCTCAGAACTATTAAGCAAAATATCTAGCTGTGATCCCTTGGTCTCAGACATTTCAATCAATTACAAAACATGAGGGAAGTACAGTAGTTGCATAAGAACAGGCGGGCGTGCTTTGCTTTAGCCCAAGAAGAATCACTCTCGATCCGACCCTTACTGTATGATCTGGATTGGTGTAGACATTAGGACTCAGATCGTTATGAGTTGCATAATCTTTTGGTAGGATCTAGATTGGTATAAGCATCCCGATCTAGACTGATGTACCCATGTTCAAGGTCGATGTAACGACCCAGATTTTCTGGATGGTTTATTTTGAATATTGAATATTATTTTAAATACAGAGCTGATAATATAAATCGATTTTTATATTGAATTATCGATATAATTATCATAATATGAAATATATTCAATTCGAAGTTAGAATTGAATCAAAACAATTCAGATGATCAGTATTAATTGTATTTGAATATAGATGTTAATAAAAATATTTTATCATCAGAAAATTTAATTGTTTTTGAATTTAAAGTATACTATATCGATTTAATATGATTATTTTATATATTCACATTTTAAATAAATTTCAGAAATTATTCTGTTGAGTTCAGTATAGTGTTATAACATTGAAACGTCAGTTGTTACATTAAAATAGCGGTTCGTGTGTTAAAGTTGTGAACTTATCTTAATAGATAAGCACGAAATCAAACCGGTATCCATTTAAAAAGAAAAAAAAAATCTCTTTAATCAAATCAAATTTAATTATATCATATTTAAAATCAATATCAAATCTTTTTAAATACTTTAAATAGGATATTGTCCTGTACTTGGCCGACCATCAATTAAAATCATGTCCCCTTTTCCTTTATAAATCGCGACATTACCCTCTCCTCATTTTTCTGTCTTATTCTTTCCGCTCCTCTCAGGAAAAACAAAATTAAAAATGGCAGATCCCTCTAATTCGAAATCACCAAACCCTGGAGCTCGAGACCAGAAAGATGGAAGTCGATTTGAGAGAACGCGTCAGTCGAGCTCGAGGTGTTTTGACAGTGGAGTTGGGATCTGCGCATGGAAGGGCTCGAGTTGAGGGAGCGTATCGCGATTCGAAGGAGAAAGGAGTTTTGGGTCTGAACAAAACAGCGATGGAGTTGAGGCCAGTATGATGATCGATTAGGGCATTTCGAAGTGGCGTTGGAATTGGGTGCGATGGCGTTTTACTGGGGGGTAGCATTCGGAACTCTGTGATGGGTTCTGGGGTAAAGTGAGGTCACGTTGAAGGCTAGTAGGTAGGCAAGCACGTCAGTGGAGTTGGGATTTGGGTCTGACGTTGAGGTGGAGTGACAGTGGGGAGTTTGCTACTGTGACGATAAGAGGAGGTGATGAACGTTGAGTCTGGACTGTGGTGATTAGATCAACAGATCGTGATTTTTATGGCAGTGTAGACAAGGTGCTCGATGTAATGTCGGAGTGGATGGTGCAAGAGTTTGGGCTGTTTTCAACAGGATTGATCGATGGTTATGGAGTCGCCTCATGTTTAGCTTCGTAGTTATGTGGGAAATAAGGTATACAATTTTATTATACATAAAAGAATTTATTATGTTTAATATAGATAAATATTTAATCATTAAAATTAGAATGAATAATGGTAGGTGCAAGAAAATTCATTTAAGAGGATTCAAGTAAATTCATGGCGTAATGATATGGGATTAAATAAGAGATTCAGCAAACGAAATCCTGGTGAGTAAATCTCACTCACCTTTAGAATTATTTTTATTCGTTAAAAATAATTGTTTGTTGCTTGTGTGAATGCTTTCTGGTTATTTTATATATATTAGTTATTTAGGCTATTATATATATATATTGGGTTGATTGATTGGTTGGATTCCCGCAGTCTCATTAGCGGATGCCCGCAGTTTCATAGCGGATGATTACCCTATACGCCCCACGCTATGATTAGTGGATGACCTTCTATACCGCGATATTCTGCCACGAAGCAGAATTGGTATTATTTATGTGCTAACATCTGTGGATGCAGGAAAACAGGTTGGAGGAATCCAACTGGATTCCTCAAAAATATATTATCTGTTTGTTTATTTGTTTGCATATATATTGTTATATATGATGTGTTAGGAAAATAAATAATTGGTTGCTTTGTGTGTTTTATCACTGGGCTTAAGTAATGATATTTAAAAATATCGTAAAAAGGATATTGGAAATTTAAAGAGGGAAAATTCTATTTTAAAAATAGAATTTGAATTTTAAATGGAAATGAAAATATAAAACTTATTTTGAAAAATAAAACAAGTAGTTTCTTTATAAACGAAGTTTATAAATAATTCTTTTATAACGAAGTTATAAATGAAGTGAAAAGAATTATCATTTGATAATTCAGAAATAGAAATACAAGCGTGAAATTGGAATTTTGAAATGAAATTTCAAATAGGATGTGAAATGAAATTTTTAAATATATAACTCAAATGAAATTTGAGTATAACATTTGAATTTTAAAAGGAGTTTAAATATTTGAATTTTAAGAGGAGATTGAATATTAGAAATTCAATTAAAAGTTCAAATAGAATTTGAATAGACGAAATTAGAATTAAAATAAAATTTGAATTCAAAGGAATTCGAATAAAGAAATTCAAATAGAATTTCAAAGAAGAATTTCAAAATAGAATTTGAAAATATAGAATTTCAAAGAAGAATTGAATAGAATTTGAAATATAGTATTTCAAAGAAGAATTCAAATGTGAAATGTGAATAGAGATTTGAATGGAATTTAGATATGAAATTTGAATTGAGATTTGAAATAGAAATTCAAGTGTTGAATTTGAACATGGGATTGAATATAGAAATTCAAGTAGAAATTTGAATATGAGATTTCAAAATAGAATTTGAAATAAACTTTGAAAATAGGATTTCAAAGTAGAATTGAAATTTTGAATTTCAAATAGGATTTCAAAATAGAAAATCCGAGGGTTTTGAAATGGAATTTGAATTCAGGGGAATTCAAATGGGTTTGAGTGAAGAAATTCAAATGGGTTTGAATATTAGAATTCAAAATGAGTTTGAATATTAGAATTTAAATGGGGCTGGAAATGAATTTGAATATTAGAATTCAAATGGAAAGGGAAAATGAAATTTGAATATAAGAGATTCAAATTGAATTCAAATAGGATTTGATCTATGGGATTTGAATATGAAATTCAAATGGGTTTTAACTATGGAATTTTGAATATAGAATTTAAAAAGGAGTTTGAATATTTGAATTTCAATAGAATTCAAATATAGAAATTGGAATATAGAAGTTCAAATGGGATTTGAAACATTTAGAATTTCAAATAGAAATTTAAATGGAGTTTGGATATTTAAATTCAAGTATGAATTTCAAATATAGAAATTCAAAAAGGAGTTGAATTGAAATGGAATTCGAATAAAGAATTTGAAATGAAAGTCGAATAAAGGATTTCAAATGGGATTTGAATACAGGATTTAAAACTATGGAATTTGAAATGTAAAGATTCAAATGGAATTTGGAATATATATATCTATATATATATATTAGAAGGGAGTTGAATTCATTAAACGAAGTTTAAAAGTTTATATTTATAAATATAATCAAAACGAACTCGCCGCAGCGCTGCAGTTCGTAAAATAGCGATTCGAACTTCAATTGAGTATACAGAATTCAATTGAAGTCGGAATTCTTCGAAACAAGAAACGTCAGGACCAGTTTGATAATAGTTTTCTAATGAAGGAGAAAAATCTGGATTTCGTCGTATAGATTTTGAGTTATGTCAAAATCAAATTTTCAGAAAAGCAGCGCCAGAATCGTTTAAAACCATAACGGTTTATTTAATTTTTTTAAAAGGATTTTAAGCAAAAAAAATCCGAATTTCTATTTAGAAAAATCCAGATTTGAGTTATAAAACATATGTGAACTCCAGTGGAGTAATGAGTTGATTTCTGAAACAGAAATCCGATTTTTGGTTTATTGAATAGAGTTAACTAATTCGAATAGTAATTAGTTAATGAGATTTCGAATTAATATTGGGCTTTGAATAAGCGAATTCGATTTGAAAATGTATATTCGAAATAGGAAAGAGAACTAGAATTGAAATTAAAATTCAATTTGGTTAGGGCAAGTTAAATATTTTATTTGGACATGTTATGTTCAACAAAGAAGCGAAATAGGCAAAATAGCTAATTAAAGAATAAATGAGCGGAAACTGAATTCAGACGATTGAATTGAGTTGAATTGAATTGAAACAGGTGAACATGTGTTAGACAGGTATGGGATAAAGTGATGCAGGTATATAAATAATGTGCTCGACAAAAGGTACATGTTTAATTCATATATGAGGTTTTATGCGCCGTATCGGCAAGCCGCTTGGCTTTTCCTTTTTCTTTTTGATTGAGGAAGATACCGGGAAGCTATTTGAAATTTCCCGATGCTCCCGATACAGGGGGGGTTATGGCGAAATTTTCCGGGAATTTAAGGAGTTAGAATATTTTTAAGAAATTTGATAATTAGAAATCTATATATCGATATATATATATATATAGAGTTCGATAAGGAAACGAAATCAAAAATAGCGTAAAGGGCCAAGATTGGTTATTGAAAATATTTGGTTAACAAATATTGAGAAGAGAATATAGAAGAGATTTAATTAATGAAATATTAATTAAAGAGCCCAGTGATTTGTTTGATATGTTTGGATGAACACTTGTTTTTATTCGATAGTTAAATCACAGACTATCGAAGTTTTGACCATCGTTGTCAATATGGAGAGACCGGTTGGATTATTATCCGAAGAACCACTCCGTATCGGCATAAGCGTTGCGAACCAAGTATGCTGAATATATTGAAGACGGAGTAAAGTGCAAGGGCTTTTCTATTTATAGAAATGGTGCCTTCGGTTTCGTTCAATCCCAGAACGAACGTAAATGGACGAATGTCTGACAGAGTATTTCCAATGATCAAATTGGTTGGTCTGTATGAATGTATATGGTTGCAACGGATTTATCCCTTAGCATAATATCCAGAATATTTGTGCAAACTCAACTAGTGATTAACGGATCTGACAATGTGGCATTCAAAGTGATTGTGCTATCAATGAATGGTAAGTATTCGTAGCCTCAGGCCTCAACAACCGGGAAAGGACAAAAATCGGGCAGGCAGCATGGCTATGTGGGTCGCACCCATTAGGGTGTATAATCACCTATCTAGAGAAATTCCTTTTGTTTCTAAATCTATCGATTCTGCCCATTCGGGAAACGGTGGTTTGAGTCCAACCGTTGGTGATATACATTCGATACACTCAAGCGAAATGAGTGGTCGGTCATGTGTGGGCCGGGTTGCAAGACGTTCTTGTTGAACCCAGGTGTATTCGCCTCTAGAGATACATCGTCGGAAGGTGGTCCCATACCTTGTCATGTTGGAAATCCAATCTCCAATAAGCGCCATGCGGTTTTTGATTATATACTATATATGTGGAGCGTGAGATGCAAGCGTTCTGCTATTTGGTTATTTACTTGATGTAGACATTATTATAATATCACTAGATTTTCGTATCAAAGTGTTTTGGGTTATAGTAAGGTAAAAACCGTCCATGTTTATGTGTGGGCTGGTCTTACTATTATCTTTTCTTTCGAAAAGGGTTTTGAAAGTTAAACAAGTGGTTGGAGTTTACTCACACCAGTCCCATGACTGACCCAGAGTTTATTTTGTTTGTTTTCCCTAAACTCTTGGGTGCCCAAATTTGTACGGGTAGTCAAGTAGTTAGGATTTTTCAGATTCCCTTGGAAGAGCTGGAAGCAGGAGGCTTCACCAGTTAGATATAGACTATCATATATTCCGCTGTGGACCTTGTTTGTATCTGGAAACAGGAGTTTATAACTGTTCCAGAAATGACTGTTGTGCTCTGATGATGGTATGTATATAAAGCTACTGATTTTGTATTACAAAAGTATATGATATAATATATTTTATTCGTTCCGCTGTGAGTTTGTGATCTTCGTTTTTCTTCTATTCTAAGTTTTCTATCTTATCTATTCTCACCCTCTAACTTCTTTCTATTAATGGTTCGTATTTCTGTGTTATTTGGGTTAGACGTGTGGTGTTTTTATTCAACTCAGATAGCACGGATTTGCGGGTCGTTTCAGTTGGTATCAGAGCTGGTTGCTTAATTGGTACGGATGATAGGGGGTTCTCGCTTCGCGTTAGGTGGCGAACGGGAGACTCTTACCCCTACATCTCCCGACAATGTGGGTTGGTCGAGTCGAGAGGCTGGCCGTAAAAGCAGTTCTGAGGTATCTCTGTAAGCCACGCTGGGAGGTTAGCCCAGTGCCGAGGGAGGAGAGGATGGTTGAAAAGCCTACTCGAATCCCGGGTCATTACAGTTGGTATCAGAGCTTAGGTTGAGTGAACACCTAGGCTTGTGTGGCATGTGCTCATTAGAGATAGGGTCAGTAGTACCCTAGAATGAGTTAAGTGTATATATACGAGAGAGCGTATTTGTAAATTGATATAAAAGCTGTTTTATATTGTGTTGGCTAGTCTGTTGAGTGGTTTATGAATTCTGGTCGAATCGTGGGACGCCACGAAGTCGATGGGAATTTCTAAACGCTTGAACAGAAGATTGAACATGATATTGTTTTCAAGGGGGTAGATGAAATAATTTTACCCAAAATAATATTTTGATATATAACTAATAATTTTTTTTGAAATTATTGGATGTGTTGGATGTTGATTTTATAATCAAATGAGATTATAAATTTAGAATGGTTATTTATAACCAGAGTAGAATTTGTATAGGAATTAGATATACAAATGAGATGAATTAGAATTAAATTCAAACCAGAATTAAGAATTCAAAATCCTGGGAAGTTGAAAAATATTTTTCAAAGTAAATTAAAATAATATAGATCTGTTTTAAAGAGATTTGAAAGAAAATCATTTTAGATGAATTTTGGAATAATAAAGCACTGAACTCACTTCAGTGGCTGGGAAATAATTTTGATGATGATTGCAACATCATCAGTGTTCATTTCCGGGTTTCTAAGTGATGGATTGCTACCTTAGAAAATTTTTGATGGGAATGTGTTTAAAAGAAAACAAGTTTAATTGAAAATTCAAATATTTTGAATTTGAAAAGATTATAAATATATGTATATATTTATGGGATTTCAAAAGAATTTGAAAAGAAAAACCCAGGGATTTGAATTCTGGAATTGAAATTTAACTTGAACAAGTTAAATGGGTCGAAGTGAATGAATTGATTAGAATCAATTTGAATAGGTTTATTGAAATATAGATTGGATATAAATGGATTGATCGTAGACCATTCGAATCAAATGTGTGAAGACCAAAAGTTTTGGTTGGAGTTAATTGAATTATGAAGAAGTGAGTTTCAACATAAAGAAGTGTTGAAAAGTAATAGATTTGTACCCTTTTTCCTATCTTAGCAATTTCGAGGACGAAATTATTTTAAGGGGGGAAGAATGTAACGACCCAGATTTTCTGGATGGTTTATTTTGAATATTGAATATTATTTTAAATACAGAGCTGATAATATAAATCGATTTTTATATTGAATTATCGATATAATTATCATAATATGAAATATATTCAATTCGAAGTTAGAATTGAATCAAAACAATTCAGATGATCAGTATTAATTGTATTTGAATATAGATGTTAATAAAAATATTTTATCATCAGAAAATTTAATTGTTTTTGAATTTAAAGTATACTATATCGATTTAATATGATTATTTTATATATTCACATTTTAAATAAATTTCAGAAATTATTCTGTTGAGTTCAGTATAGTGTTATAACATTGAAACGTCAGTTGTTACATTAAAATAGCGGTTCGTGTGTTAAAGTTGTGAACTTATCTTAATAGATAAGCACGAAATCAAACCGGTATCCATTTAAAAAGAAAAAAAAAATCTCTTTAATCAAATCAAATTTAATTATATCATATTTAAAATCAATATCAAATCTTTTTAAATACTTTAAATAGGATATTGTCCTGTACTTGGCCGACCATCAATTAAAATCATGTCCCCTTTTCCTTTATAAATCGCGACATTACCCTCTCCTCATTTTTCTGTCTTATTCTTTCCGCTCCTCTCAGGAAAAACAAAATTAAAAATGGCAGATCCCTCTAATTCGAAATCACCAAACCCTGGAGCTCGAGACCAGAAAGATGGAAGTCGATTTGAGAGAACGCGTCAGTCGAGCTCGAGGTGTTTTGACAGTGGAGTTGGGATCTGCGCATGGAAGGGCTCGAGTTGAGGGAGCGTATCGCGATTCGAAGGAGAAAGGAGTTTTGGGTCTGAACAAAACAGCGATGGAGTTGAGGCCAGTATGATGATCGATTAGGGCATTTCGAAGTGGCGTTGGAATTGGGTGCGATGGCGTTTTACTGGGGGGTAGCATTCGGAACTCTGTGATGGGTTCTGGGGTAAAGTGAGGTCACGTTGAAGGCTAGTAGGTAGGCAAGCACGTCAGTGGAGTTGGGATTTGGGTCTGACGTTGAGGTGGAGTGACAGTGGGGAGTTTGCTACTGTGACGATAAGAGGAGGTGATGAACGTTGAGTCTGGACTGTGGTGATTAGATCAACAGATCGTGATTTTTATGGCAGTGTAGACAAGGTGCTCGATGTAATGTCGGAGTGGATGGTGCAAGAGTTTGGGCTGTTTTCAACAGGATTGATCGATGGTTATGGAGTCGCCTCATGTTTAGCTTCGTAGTTATGTGGGAAATAAGGTATACAATTTTATTATACATAAAAGAATTTATTATGTTTAATATAGATAAATATTTAATCATTAAAATTAGAATGAATAATGGTAGGTGCAAGAAAATTCATTTAAGAGGATTCAAGTAAATTCATGGCGTAATGATATGGGATTAAATAAGAGATTCAGCAAACGAAATCCTGGTGAGTAAATCTCACTCACCTTTAGAATTATTTTTATTCGTTAAAAATAATTGTTTGTTGCTTGTGTGAATGCTTTCTGGTTATTTTATATATATTAGTTATTTAGGCTATTATATATATATTGGGTTGATTGATTGGTTGGATTCCCGCAGTCTCATTAGCGGATGCCCGCAGTTTCATAGCGGATGATTACCCTATACGCCCCACGCTATGATTAGTGGATGACCTTCTATACCGCGATATTCTGCCACGAAGCAGAATTGGTATTATTTATGTGCTAACATCTGTGGATGCAGGAAAACAGGTTGGAGGAATCCAACTGGATTCCTCAAAAATATATTATCTGTTTGTTTATTTGTTTGCATATATATTGTTATATATGATGTGTTAGGAAAATAAATAATTGGTTGCTTTGTGTGTTTTATCACTGGGCTTAAGTAATGATATTTAAAAATATCGTAAAAAGGATATTGGAAATTTAAAGAGGGAAAATTCTATTTTAAAAATAGAATTTGAATTTTAAATGGAAATGAAAATATAAAACTTATTTTGAAAAATAAAACAAGTAGTTTCTTTATAAACGAAGTTTATAAATAATTCTTTTATAACGAAGTTATAAATGAAGTGAAAAGAATTATCATTTGATAATTCAGAAATAGAAATACAAGCGTGAAATTGGAATTTTGAAATGAAATTTCAAATAGGATGTGAAATGAAATTTTTAAATATATAACTCAAATGAAATTTGAGTATAACATTTGAATTTTAAAAGGAGTTTAAATATTTGAATTTTAAGAGGAGATTGAATATTAGAAATTCAATTAAAAGTTCAAATAGAATTTGAATAGACGAAATTAGAATTAAAATAAAATTTGAATTCAAAGGAATTCGAATAAAGAAATTCAAATAGAATTTCAAAGAAGAATTTCAAAATAGAATTTGAAAATATAGAATTTCAAAGAAGAATTGAATAGAATTTGAAATATAGTATTTCAAAGAAGAATTCAAATGTGAAATGTGAATAGAGATTTGAATGGAATTTAGATATGAAATTTGAATTGAGATTTGAAATAGAAATTCAAGTGTTGAATTTGAACATGGGATTGAATATAGAAATTCAAGTAGAAATTTGAATATGAGATTTCAAAATAGAATTTGAAATAAACTTTGAAAATAGGATTTCAAAGTAGAATTGAAATTTTGAATTTCAAATAGGATTTCAAAATAGAAAATCCAAGGGTTTTGAAATGGAATTTGAATTCAGGGGAATTCAAATGGGTTTGAGTGAAGAAATTCAAATGGGTTTGAATATTAGAATTCAAAATGAGTTTGAATATTAGAATTTAAATGGGGCTGGAAATGAATTTGAATATTAGAATTCAAATGGAAAGGGAAAATGAAATTTGAATATAAGAGATTCAAATTGAATTCAAATAGGATTTGATCTATGGGATTTGAATATGAAATTCAAATGGGTTTTAACTATGGAATTTTGAATATAGAATTTAAAAAGGAGTTTGAATATTTGAATTTCAATAGAATTCAAATATAGAAATTGGAATATAGAAGTTCAAATGGGATTTGAAACATTTAGAATTTCAAATAGAAATTTAAATGGAGTTTGGATATTTAAATTCAAGTATGAATTTCAAATATAGAAATTCAAAAAGGAGTTGAATTGAAATGGAATTCGAATAAAGAATTTGAAATGAAAGTCGAATAAAGGATTTCAAATGGGATTTGAATACAGGATTTAAAACTATGGAATTTGAAATGTAAAGATTCAAATGGAATTTGGAATATATATATCTATATATATATATTAGAAGGGAGTTGAATTCATTAAACGAAGTTTAAAAGTTTATATTTATAAATATAATCAAAACGAACTCGCCGCAGCGCTGCAGTTCGTAAAATAGCGATTCGAACTTCAATTGAGTATACAGAATTCAATTGAAGTCGGAATTCTTCGAAACAAGAAACGTCAGGACCAGTTTGATAATAGTTTTCTAATGAAGGAGAAAAATCTGGATTTCGTCGTATAGATTTTGAGTTATGTCAAAATCAAATTTTCAGAAAAGCAGCGCCAGAATCGTTTAAAACCATAACGGTTTATTTAATTTTTTTAAAAGGATTTTAAGCAAAAAAAATCCGAATTTCTATTTAGAAAAATCCAGATTTGAGTTATAAAACATATGTGAACTCCAGTGGAGTAATGAGTTGATTTCTGAAACAGAAATCCGATTTTTGGTTTATTGAATAGAGTTAACTAATTCGAATAGTAATTAGTTAATGAGATTTCGAATTAATATTGGGCTTTGAATAAGCGAATTCGATTTGAAAATGTATATTCGAAATAGGAAAGAGAACTAGAATTGAAATTAAAATTCAATTTGGTTAGGGCAAGTTAAATATTTTATTTGGACATGTTATGTTCAACAAAGAAGCGAAATAGGCAAAATAGCTAATTAAAGAATAAATGAGCGGAAACTGAATTCAGACGATTGAATTGAGTTGAATTGAATTGAAACAGGTGAACATGTGTTAGACAGGTATGGGATAAAGTGATGCAGGTATATAAATAATGTGCTCGACAAAAGGTACATGTTTAATTCATATATGAGGTTTTATGCGCCGTATCGGCAAGCCGCTTGGCTTTTCCTTTTTCTTTTTGATTGAGGAAGATACCGGGAAGCTATTTGAAATTTCCCGATGCTCCCGATACAGGGGGGGTTATGGCGAAATTTTCCGGGAATTTAAGGAGTTAGAATATTTTTAAGAAATTTGATAATTAGAAATCTATATATCGATATATATATATATATAGAGTTCGATAAGGAAACGAAATCAAAAATAGCGTAAAGGGCCAAGATTGGTTATTGAAAATATTTGGTTAACAAATATTGAGAAGAGAATATAGAAGAGATTTAATTAATGAAATATTAATTAAAGAGCCCAGTGATTTGTTTGATATGTTTGGATGAACACTTGTTTTTATTCGATAGTTAAATCACAGACTATCGATGTTTTGACCATCGTTGTCAATATGGAGAGACCGGTTGGATTATTATCCGAAGAACCACTCCGTATCGGCATAAGCGTTGCGAACCAAGTATGCTGAATATATTGAAGACGGAGTAAAGTGCAAGGGCTTTTCTATTTATAGAAATGGTGCCTTCGGTTTCGTTCAATCCCAGAACGAACGTAAATGGACGAATGTCTGACAGAGTATTTCCAATGATCAAATTGGTTGGTCTGTATGAATGTATATGGTTGCAACGGATTTATCCCTTAGCATAATATCCAGAATATTTGTGCAAACTCAACTAGTGATTAACGGATCTGACAATGTGGCATTCAAAGTGATTGTGCTATCAATGAATGGTAAGTATTCGTAGCCTCAGGCCTCAACAACCGGGAAAGGACAAAAATCGGGCAGGCAGCATGGCTATGTGGGTCGCACCCATTAGGGTGTATAATCACCTATCTAGAGAAATTCCTTTTGTTTCTAAATCTATCGATTCTGCCCATTCGGGAAACGGTGGTTTGAGTCCAACCGTTGGTGATATACATTCGATACACTCAAGCGAAATGAGTGGTCGGTCATGTGTGGGCCGGGTTGCAAGACGTTCTTGTTGAACCCAGGTGTATTCGCCTCTAGAGATACATCGTCGGAAGGTGGTCCCATACCTTGTCATGTTGGAAATCCAATCTCCAATAAGCGCCATGCGGTTTTTGATTATATACTATATATGTGGAGCGTGAGATGCAAGCGTTCTGCTATTTGGTTATTTACTTGATGTAGACATTATTATAATATCACTAGATTTTCGTATCAAAGTGTTTTGGGTTATAGTAAGGTAAAAACCGTCCATGTTTATGTGTGGGCTGGTCTTACTATTATCTTTTCTTTCGAAAAGGGTTTTGAAAGTTAAACAAGTGGTTGGAGTTTACTCACACCAGTCCCATGACTGACCCAGAGTTTATTTTGTTTGTTTTCCCTAAACTCTTGGGTGCCCAAATTTGTACGGGTAGTCAAGTAGTTAGGATTTTTCAGATTCCCTTGGAAGAGCTGGAAGCAGGAGGCTTCACCAGTTAGATATAGACTATCATATATTCCGCTGTGGACCTTGTTTGTATCTGGAAACAGGAGTTTATAACTGTTCCAGAAATGACTGTTGTGCTCTGATGATGGTATGTATATAAAGCTACTGATTTTGTATTACAAAAGTATATGATATAATATATTTTATTCGTTCCGCTGTGAGTTTGTGATCTTCGTTTTTCTTCTATTCTAAGTTTTCTATCTTATCTATTCTCACCCTCTAACTTCTTTCTATTAATGGTTCGTATTTCTGTGTTATTTGGGTTAGACGTGTGGTGTTTTTAGTCAACTCAGATAGCACGGATTTGCGGGTCGTTTCAGTCGATCTGAGTCTAATGGTCTATAGTTTCGAGTATGCCCACTTCCATTCTTTTTCATTGGCCCCAATAACATTGTTTTAATGATGAAAACCTTTCCGACCAAGGTATTGCAGGGTTGGAAAATGCCTTCTCCAAACATTCCACTTCGCACTTGGTTGACTTGATTCATTAACTCATTATTATCAATCATCCACTGATTCAAGGCCTCTTACATTTGCTCAAACGTTCTCATCATATTAAAAGAATCTGCATGAGTATCCATTTAATTTGGTGCAGAAGCTACAATGGAAATAATGGTAGTAGTAGGATTTATTGTAACGGTAACAAGATTTTGACCTATTCGTTGAGTACTCATCTCTTCCTCCGCTTGTGCATCCACGTAGAAGGTAGAAGATTTCTTTCTGGTAGTCGTAGTTGCTTTCTTACAATATCAGTAACTTTAAATAGAAAAATGACAGTAAATCAGATCTTCCCTCAATCGAATCGTTATCCACTAGTAGATGAGAAGATCAAGAGATTGAGCATTCCGAATTTATAGTGAAAGCACCAAAATGTTAGTAAGTACAGGAATTTGCATTAATACCACAAAAGAATTTACGAAGAGATTAATGAAGATAGTAAAATGAAAAAAGAAGAAAGAGTAATAGAAATCACATACAACAATTTAGAATGATTCGGCAGCAAAGGCCTCCACTTTTAGAAAAAAATCCTTTCCTTTGCTAGATTATTATAAGTACAAGGTTTCAGATCAACATAAAAAAACTCATAAAATTTATTAAGGAGACAAAAGATCCTTTTATCAGCATAGGCACCTCCTGTTTATAGAAGTATATAGCCCAGAATTTGTGGAAGGCGAAATGGAGGCACTAGGAAAGCCACATTCTCCGGTCTATATCAGATTGGGTGAACTGAACTACAAGACAATCTTGATGGCATTAATCAGTGGAATTAACCCTGATCCGAATTTGGTGAATGGTTAATTAGGGAACATACTTCCACCTTAGACCAATTCTTTGACACGAAATTCAGAATCTACGAAAAGATGAAGCAAGGAGGTCTCGAAAGAAATAAAAAGAAATATGAACTGTTGAAGGAATTCAGAGTAATGTTGCAATATAACAGTTGGGATAAACTTCTGGTAAGATGGTAAATATTCAAAATCAAAACAAGTGGAGTAATAATTAAGGGGTAGACATCAATAGTGATAGGAACCGCAATCAGCAAAGAAACTCAAGGAAGCGTAATAGACTTTCCAGCTATAACAATTTCACTTTGCTTAACGATTCATTGGAAAAGGTATATCTTGACACTTGCAACACCACCCAGTTTAAGAGGCCCCTCCCTAAGAGTGAATTGAGAGATAGAAGCTGGACGGCCCGCCCCGCACCAGCCGACATTTCCAATGAAGGTGAACTGTGCTAATGCCCAACTAGCATGGTGTAACGAACGGGGATTTTCGACTCCGAAAATCAACACAAAACTGCCATGTTAACTATTCGAACATCGGAAATACCTGATCATTAATAGAAACAAGTTAGAGGGTGAGAATAGGTAAGATAGAAAATTAGAATAGAAGAAGAAGAAGATCACGACAGAACAAAATCAGAGTAAACATGAATCTCACAGCGGAACGAATAACATATAATATATAACATAACTTTAAAATACAAACAATATTTTAACTTACATATATCATCAGAGTAAGGCACATGTATATCACAACGGAAATAATTCCAAATAATTAACGATGAAGCCACCTACTTTAAGCTCCTCCCAGTGTATCTGTAAAATCCTGAAACACCTGACTGCCCGTACAAATTTGGGCACCCAAGAGTTTAGGGGAAAACAAAACAAAAAACTCTGAGTCAGTCATGGGACTGGTGTGAGTAACTCCAATCATTTGGTTTAACTTCTCAAAATCCTTTTTCAAAAGAAATGATAATCGTAAGACCAGTCCACACATAAATACAGATGGTTTTTACCTTACGATAACCCAAAACATTTTGAAATTCAATATTTTTCTGATATTATAATAGTGTCTAAATACAAATAAATAGAATCTAGCAGAACGCTTGCATCTCATGCTCCACATATATAGTATACAAACAAAACCGCGGGCGCTTATTGGATATTGGATTCCGACTATGACAAGGTATGGAATCACCTGCTGATAGTGTATCTCTAGAGGCGAATACACAGGGTTCAACATGAACTTCTTGCAACCCGGCCCACACATGACCGACCACACATTTCGCTTGAGTGTATCGAATGTATATCACCAACGGTTGGGAGCTACCCACCGTTTCCCGAAAAGGGACAGCATCGAAAATAGATAAAAGAATGAAATGGATTTTCTCCAGATAGGTGATATACAACCTAATGGGAGCGACCCACATAGCCACGTTGCCTTCCCGATTTATGTCATTTCCCGCTTGATGAGGCATAAGGTCACTACGTACATTTTGGAAAGCCTGACCACGGTTTACTTTAAATGCCACATCGTCATACCCGCCAAATCACAAATTGATTTCCCCAAAAATACCATGGGTATAAAACTAAGAGAAGTGAATTCCTCCGCCACCAAACGTAAGTACGTTTGAAGAGATCAACTTACGCGATCCGTTAGATATACTCTGTCAGACATTCATCCAGTCACGTTGTTCTAGAACTGGACAAACTCTGTAAACAGGATAGCCCTTGCATAACTCCGTCTTCAATTATCTTCATCATATTTGATCGTAACGCTAACGTCCATATAGAGTGGTTTTCAGATAATGAATCTGATCCCGATCTCTCCGTATTGACAACGGAAAAATGGTCAAAAACTTCAATAGTCGGTGATTTAACTATTAAAGAAAAATATGTGTACAAACAACGATCGTATTTCCAAATGGAAATCTTACCGAGCAAATCATCAATCAACACTTATCTCCTTTAATTCAATTTATCATAAATTTATTTATTTCCCCATTTCTATATATTCGTAAATTCTTATTTTCAAAATTTAGAAAATATACTTTATTAATCATTTGAAACCATCTCCATATTTACTCCCATTTCTTATTTCCTATATTAGAAAAAAAAATTATTCTTATTTGGAAAACATTTCCAAAACTCTTTCATTGGATTTAAACAGATGTTTAAATATAACGTCGCTATGCGAACTCGAACCATTTTCACTTATTAATTAGATTCACTTAACCAACCTTCATTATCGAACCTTAACCATTCCTTAGTTAAAAACGAAGTCAATCAAGTTCGGGTATAATTACCTCTCAGACCTTAACTGAACAACATTTCTAACTTCGAAATAGACAAAGTTCACCTTTTAACCTTTAACAAACTTCCTTACGTAGCTCTCGGATTCTATTTACGAATCCCCTTCTTTTACAGAAATCATTTGATTATAACAATAGTGTTATAATCCCATGCTTCCGAAATAAAATAACTTAAATATAGCTTTTCTTTATTAATTTGGATTAATTAATTTATTAAATAAATAAATCTTGATTTAAAAACCGGAAAGTAAATAGTACTTTCCCGAATTCAATATAATCGAATTTCAACTTACAATTCTCCCTCGAATAATCTCTATTCGATAACTCCCTTTCGAATAACTATATTCGATTTATCTCTCTTTCGAATAACTTATATTTGATAACTCTCTTCTTCGAATAACTTATATTCGATAACTCTCTTCTTCGAATAACTTATATTCGATTATCAAATATTGGTTTTCAACCGAATACTAATTATCATGTTAAATCCTGATTAATTCAATATAAAATTTCTTCAAATAAATTATTTTTAAAACATCGGGCTTAGTTGAATTCTAATTACCAATCTTTACGGATTTTATTTAATCCTTTTAACATTTCGAATATCGAAATGGATTCCATCATTCCCTTTTAAAACAACTCCAAATTTCCCATTTTATATTCACCGTTGAATTTGGAATCTCAATTATCCACTAATAATTATATTCTAGTTCATTTATAAAGATTGTTTATAAATCACAACACTTGTTTTCATTATTAAACAAGTTATTTATTTCTAACCATTTGAAATTCCATTTCTGTTTAAATTCTATTTCAAAAATCCACTCTCCTTTATAAATGTGTTTATTTGCAAAATATTTGCTTAAATCCATTATTCACACCAAATGTGAAGAATATTTCTTTTATAAAATCCATTTAGTTTGATTTCGTATTTTAAAACAATATCCAAATTCCAACTTCTATTTATAGATTATTCATACGAAATCTCCTTTTTATTTCTAACGCTTAACTCTCATTTATAATCGCTTTTATAAATGCTATGTTCAAATTCTATTAAACACATCGGTGTTAAAACTGATTCCTACTTCTCTATATAAATTCAGACTTATATATTCCATTTATCAAATGATAAATATTCTTTTTAATTTATAAACATCGTTTATAAATTTATCTGCTCAATTTATCTGTTAAAGACAGATTTCTATTAACTATCCAATTTTCCCATAATTCGTTTATAACTGGTAATTTCCTTTTTAAAATTTCTATTCATTTCCCAAATAACATATTTGTTCCATATAACCATATATTTATTTCTTTGTTCTTCCATTAAGTATTTTCAAAAAACAGGCCTTTAATCTTTCATATACTATTAATAATTTTACATGGAAGTTCTTATTTAACTTCCCAAATAATTTCTTTTTATAAAATCCATTTATTTTATATAAACATTTTTAGTTTAGTATTCACTTTAAAAATTCCCTTTTCATCTTCCAGTATTTCTTATGGTATATAAAGATACCAAATAACAGGACCAGTGTCACCACAATCAAATCACAGATCATATATCACAACATACGAAAACAAACAGTATTATAAATATTGAGGAATCCTGTTGGATCCCTCCAACCTGTTTCCCTGCATCCACATATGTTAATCACATGAATAACACAAATATGAAATATCCTGATAAACAGAATTAATATTCGATTAACGATTTATATATATCGTTATCTATAATTTCAACCAATAAATTAGCAGTTCAACCAAACAGTCAACACACAGCAAACAACCATCATTTATAAATTCTAAAACTACGTTATAAAAATATAAGCTAAGCAGAGTTAGTGAGATTTACTCACATTGGTGGTTTATCGTTAAATAACGATAAACTGTCGATAGTTCAATTCAGGCATTTTCCTTTGCTATAAATTCCAGCGATCTTTGAATCGCTCCAAACCAATTTGTATTTGTAGTGATTTCTGATACGATTCCAACGTGACTAGCCGTCCATTAATCTGAGTTCGTATGAAATAATTATCACGTTAACAAGTTATGAATAGTATTTAAATTATTAAACTATCATTTCCTTTTTCTTGGGCCTTACCCTTTTTACCATAGCCCATCCCCGTTTGTTAGTACCCAGGCATGTTCAAACACCTTTCTTTCCCAGTTGAAACTCGCGATCCTTGCTCCTCCATCTACAGACATTTCCAAAATTTAAAGCTTCACCGCACCTTAACATACCACAAAAATTAAACAATAATCACTACAATATCTTACTCCTTCTCTACCATTCCATAACTGATACCATGAACTCGCAAACCCCCCATTCAGAAACCGTCGAACATCCCAACTTCATTGTCTCTTCACGGAAATCCCTCTCACCATCACCGATCTCACCCTCTTCACTTTCTCTTCCTCACCGTCACAATTTAACCAAACTCGCACCCTTCACCCAATTCTCGTTCATCAGTCTTTCCCACGACATATAACAGATCACCGTACCTTTTTATCCCCAAACTCCACACAAAAATTCCAAACGAACCTTCTCCGTACCACAAACGCCGCTCCACCATTCGAATTGGTCATCTCTGACTGTATTTCTCAAATTCATAAGCCCTAGGTGACGCTGTATAAACACAGCGAACCAAAACTTGATCGAGCTCAACTCTACACACACGGTTTTGAAGCTAAGGATATCAGGGGTTCAAAAATATCCATCCCAATATTTATCGGATTTAATCCCATTTGTTTTTGAATTTAGAAGATTGATTTTCCTTCACGTTATTTGTTTGAAGTGGAGGCGTGATTTTCTTCTTGACCAGAGAAAAGGGATTGACCAGAAATTAGGTTAGTAAAGGGATATTTATAGGGTTAGATTAGCTTACAAGAGAATCTTTGTATTTTTTTTATTTATATCATTTTTCCATTTGTATTTGTCATTTAGAAATTCCTGTGGTCTCACACGATATCCAAAAATCATGAAATCGGACATACAACTAGAGTTCGACATTACGGACCCAATGAAACTGGTTTCGTCGAATTCTGACTCCGTTTGCTCACATAGCGTATTTTTAACCGTCAAAATATCGACCGTTTTCACATTAAAAATCCGTACGGTCCCACACTGACTCCAAAAATCACGAAACTTGGAATCTAATAATAATTTAATATTATGGATTCAACAAAATTAGTTTCGTCGAAAACGGAGGTCATTTGCAAAACTGCTATTTTTAAAGCTCTAAGTAAACCCATTTAAATATTAAATATATTTAAAAATAATTAAACTAAATATTTATAAATAAATATTATCGTATATATTCACAATAGAATATCATACAGCTCCAAAATAATATATATGGAGTTATAACTCGATATTTCAAATCCCGGTCAAATCAATATTCAATTAAAAATAGAAATCCTTTTATAAATCGTTATAAATTAGGGTGCATTTTTTAGAGGTCCCTATTAAGGTTTTAAATAAACTCCACGTCCCTCCCATATTTTTTATCCAAACCCGGTCCCTATTTTGTACAGCCGCCTCATCCAACTTGAAACTTCCGCCTCTTGCTGCTTGCCCTTCGCCTCCTACATTTCCAGCAAAAAAAATGCGCCACTGCATAAAAATATATATATATTCTAAAATCATAAAATAATCCCAGAAGTCCATGCAAATAAAAAAAAAGTTGCATACATGTATGCAACTATTACCTATAGTTGCATACACGTATGCAACTATTGCATATAGTGAATTCAGCTACCGTTTTAGCCTATAGATATGTTGCACACATGTGTGCATGTTTTTCGGGTTATTTGCACAGTTGGATGCAAATAAAAATGAACTGAGTTTCACTGTTATGAAATATTGCATCCTTCTATGCAAGAAATGTGCAATACATGCACAGAAATATGCAAATAAATCAATGCGGATGTAAGAACTGGAATACATGCACATATGCATGCAATAAAACCAAATATGTGCATAATATTATGCATTTAACTGCAGTTTTTCTGTTTTTTTGCTGTTTTCTTCTTTCTGCCGTGGTTTTTGTTGTTTTTTGAACTGAATTTTTTGTATAATGTATAATTTATTTTATTATTAATTTACGAATTTTTTTAATTATTATTTTATAAAATTTTGAAAAATAGCGACCTAATTTATAATAAGTTTATGACCGGATGTGAGCCTAATTAAGTTTGCTTTTAGGGGTGTGTGCCTAATTTTCACTATAAATTATAAAGCAATTCCATAGCGACTATTTTAAAATTTGATTTGGACATAAATCAAAATCTACACAATGAAATCTCGACTTTTCTCTTCCATTAGAAATATATACTTCACCAGCTCCGAACGTTTCTTATTTCACAGAAATCTGGCTTAAAACAGATTCTGTATATTCGTTTAAAGTTCGAATCGCCAAATTACGAACTGCCACGCCATTTCGAGCTTGATTATAATTATACGTTCAAACTTCGTTTAAATAATATATTCATTATTATAATTCAATTCTAAACTGAAATATATATTTTGAATTGCCCAATTCACACAATATAGTCAATTCCCTATTTCCGACTATTTCAGAATTAAATATATTATTCTATTATTTATATTAATTAAATATTCAATATTATTTAATTTAACGACCATTTAATTCTCTGAATCACTATTTAAATAATTAAATAAATAAATTATAATATCGTAAAAATACGGGACATTACTTTCTTTCCCCCTTAAAATAATTTCGTCCTCGAAATTGTTAAGGTAGAAAACAAACCCTATTGACTGGGTTAAAATTATTTGTTCACTTCGTATCTTCAGTTTCAACTGAACCAATTAAGTTCAACTAAATTATTAGTTTATTCATACTAACGAAAATTTCCATAAACTCTGAAAATTTTCTAACACCCGAAATTTTTGAAATTTTTTGCCAGCACCTCCTTTGTACTGGTCAATAGCTCAAACTCCAACTCGCCTCTCTAGGCCTTCTCCAACCCAGAAGAAAATCAAAACGCCAAGTGGCTTGCCAAATCGGCTCATAACTCATCAAACTCATATAAATATAAACGTGTACCTTTTTGGTCGGGCATATAGTTATATCCTTTACACCTGCTACCAATTCTGCATGTACCAATGTTAGCTCAACCAATTTCCAATCAATCTCTGTTCAACACAGCTATTCGCTTATATCCAAACCAAATTCTGTTTTTAACTCAGATTCCATTTTTGATTTCAACGCTTAACTTACCAGTCCAATTCTATTTCAGATTATCTCTAATCCAATCTGATTCGATATTTTCTATCTCAATTCATTTTCCACTTAACATGTTTCAATTCAATTTCTATCTTTATTGCTTTTACAAATTCTAATTTAACTTGTCTTTAATTCAAACAGTCTTTCCTGGGTGTTTTTAACAGTTTACCATATCGAAAATCAAACTTTCCTTTTTAGGATTCAAAACAACTTGCTTTTCCCAATTCAATTCAAAAACAAAATCCTTGGTAGTAATCCGTCACTTAGCAACTCGAAAATGAACACTGATGATGCAGCTGTCATCATCAGAATTTATTTTCCAACGATAGAAGTGAGTTCAATACTATATCACTTTTAAAACCATTTCTAAACACTTCCATTTTGAAATACATTTCAAAATACCATTCACAGTGCTTGTAAAGCAATATAAAATCTCCTAGGATTTTAAAATTCTCATATATTTAACCCAATTCCATTTACAAACACTTTTCATGTTTTCGGAATTTTAATTCCAATTCTGATTTAAATTCAGATTTAATTCATCTGATTTCATACATTACACTTATATGAATTCTGATTGGTTATTTATATAACCATTTCAATTTATAATCTCATTTGATTATAATAACAACCAACACATCCTATATATTATAATAATTCCAATATATAGATTCCTTTTATAACAAAATATATTTCGGGTAAAATTATTTCATTTACCCTCTTTTCAAACCATACTGTGTCGGTTCATTGTATTCAAGTGTTTAGAAACTCCTATCGATACAGTGGATCAAACTGATCGATCAGAACCCATAAACAACTCAACCAATAAATCTCCACAATATAAAACCACTTTATATCAGATAACAAATACGTTCACTCGTATATATGCACTCAACTCAATCTAGGGTATTACTAACCCCATCTATATCGAGTTACGCCACAGAGCCAAGGTAATTACTTAACCTTCAGCTCTGATACCACTGTAACGAATGGGGATTTTCGACTCTGAAAATCAACACAAAACTGCTATGTTAACTATTCGAACATCGGAAATACCTGATCATTAATAGAAAGAAGTTAGAAGGTGAGAATAGATAAGATAGAAAATTAGAATAGAAGAAGAAGATCACGACAGAACAAAATCAGAGTAAACACGAATCTCACAGCGGAACGAATAAAATATAATATATAACATAACTTTAAAATACAAACAGTATTTTAACTTACATATATCATCAGAGCATGGCACATGTGTATCACAGCGGAAATAATTCCAAATAATTAACGATGAAGCCTCCTGCTTTAAGCTCCTCCCAGTGTATCTGTAAAATCCTGAAATACTTGACTGCCCATACAAATTTGGGCACCCAAGAGTTTAGGGGAAAACAAAACAAAATAAACTCTGGGTCAGTCATGGGACTGGTGTGAGTAAACTCCAATCATTTGGTTTAACTTTTCAAAATCCTTTTCAAAAGAAATGATAATCGTAAGACCAGTCCACACATAAATACAGATGGTTTTTACCTTACGATAACCAAAAACATTTTGAAATTCAATATTTTTCTAATGTTATAATAGTGTCTAAATATAAATAAATAGAATCTAGCAGAATGCTTGCATCTCACGCTCCACATATATAGTATACAAACAAAACCGCGGGCGCTTACTGGATATTGGATTCCGACTATGACAAGGTATGGAACCACCTGCCGATAGTGTATCTCTAGAGGCGAATACACTGGGTTCAACAAGAACTTCTTGCAACCCGACCCACACATGACTGTCCATTCATTTCGCTTGAGTGTATCAAATGTATATCACCAATGGTTGGGAGCTCTACCCACCGTTTCCTGAAAAGGGACAGCATCGAAAATAGATAAAAGAATTAAATGGATTTTCTCTAGATAGGTGATATACACCATAATGGGAGCAACCCACATAGCCATGCTGCCTGCCCGATTTCTATCATTTCCCGGTTGATGAAGCTTGAGGTCATTACGTATCTTTTGGAACGCCTGACCACCGTTCACTTTAAATGCCACATCGTCATACCCGCCAAATCACAAATTGATTTCCCCAAAAATACCACAGGTATAAAGCTAAGAGAAGTGAATTGCTCCACCACCAAACGTAAGTACGTTTGAAGAGATCCACTTACGCGATCCGTTAGATATACTTTGTCAGACATTCGTCCATTCATGTTGTCCTAGGACTAGACAAACCGAAGGCACTATTCTGTAAACAGGATAGTCGTTGCAAAACTCTGTCTTCAATTATCTTCATCATATTTGATCGCAACGCTGACGTCCATACAGAGTGGTTTTCAGATAATGAATCTGATCCCGGTCTCTCCGTATTGACAACGAAAAAATGGTCAAAAAATTCAATAGTCGGTGATTTAACTATCAAAGAAAAATATGTGTACAAACAACGGTCGTATTTCCAAATGGAAATCTTACCGAGCAAAACATCAATCAACACTTTTCTCCTTTAATTCAATTTATCATAAATTTATTTATTTCCCCATTTCTATATATTCGTAAATTCTTATTTTCTAAATTTAGAAAATATAGTTTATTAATCATTTGAAACCATCTCCATATTTACTCCCATTTCTTATTTCCTATATTAGAAAACATTTTTGATTCTTATTTGGAAGACATTTCCGAAATTCTTTCATTGGATTTAAACAGATGTTTAAATATAACGTTGCTATGCGAACTCGAACCATTTTCACTCATTAACTAGATTCACTTAACCAACCTTCACTATCGAACCTTAACCATTCCTTAGTTAAAAATGAAGTCAATCAAGTTCATTTATAAACATTGTTTATAAATCACAACACTTGTTTTCATTATTAAACAAGTTATTTATTTTTAACCATTTGAAATTCGAATTTTGTTTAAATTCTATTTCAAAAATCCACTCTCCTTTATAAATGTGTTTATTTGCAAAATATTTGCTTAAATCCATTATTCACACCAAATGTGAAAAATATTTCTTTTATAAAATCCATTTAGTTTGATTTCGTATTTTAAAACAATATCCAAATTCCAACTTCTATTTATAGATTATTCATACGAAATCTCCTTTTTATTTCTAACACTTAACTCTCATTTATAATCGCTTTTATTAATGCTATGTTCAAACTCTATTAAACATATCAGTGTTAAAACCGATTTCTACTTCTCTATATAAATTCAGACTTATATATTCCATTTATCAAATGATAAATATTCTTTTTAATTTATAAACATCGTTTATAAATTTATCTGTTCAATTTATCTGTTAAAAACAGATTTCTATTAACTATCCAATTTTCCCATAATTCGTTTATAACTGGTAATTTCCTTTTTAAAATTTCTATTCATTTCCCAAATAACATATTTGTTCCATATAACCATATATTTATGTCATTGTTCTTCCATTAAGTATTTTCACAAAACAGGCCTTTAATCTTCCATATACTATTAATAATTTTACATGGAAGTTCTTATTTAACTTCCTAAATAATTTCTTTTTATAAAATCCATTGATTTTATATAATCATTTTTAGTTTAATATTCACTTTAAAAATTCCCTTTTCATCTTCTTGTATTTCTCATGGTATATAAAGATACCAAATAACAGGACCAGTGTCACTACAATCAAATCACAGATCATATATCACAATATATGAAAACAAACAGTATTATAAATATTGAGGAATCATGTTGGATCCCTCCAACCTGTTTCCCTACATCCACATATGTTAATCACATGAAAAACACAAATATGAAATATCCTGATAAACAGAATTATTATTCGATTAACGATTTATATATATCGTTATCTATAATTTCAACCAATAAATTAGCAATTCAACCAAACAGTCAACACACAGCAAACAACCATCATTTATAAATTCTAAAACTACATTATAAAAATATAGGCTAAGCAGAGTTAGTGAGATTTACTCACATTGGTGGTTTATCATTAAATAACGATAAACTGTCGATAGTTCAATTCAGGCGTTTTCCTTTGCTATAAATTCCAGCGATCTTCGAATCGCTCCAAACCAATTATATTTGTAGTGATTTATGATATGATTCCAACGTGACTAGCCGTCCATTAATCTAAGTTCATATGAATTAATTATCACGTTAACAAGTTCTGAATAGTATTTAAATTATTAAACTATCATTTCCTTTTTCTTGGGCCTTACCCTTTTTACCACGGCCCATCCCCATTTGTTAGTACCCAGGCCCGTTCAAACACCTTTCTTCCCCATTTGAAACTCGCGATCCTTGCTCCTCCATCTACAGACATTTCCGAAATTTAAAGCTTCACCGCACCTTAACATGCCACAAAAATTAAACAACAATCACTGCAATACCTTACTCCTCTACCATTCTATAACTGATACCATGAACTCGCAACCCCTCCCATTCAGAAACCGTCGAACATACCAACTCCATTGTCTCTTCACGGAAATCCCTCACACCATCACCGATCTCACCCTCTTCACTTCCTCTACCTCACTGTCACAATTTAACCAAACTCGCACCCTTCACCTATTCCCGTTCGTCAGTCTTTCCCACGGCATACAACAGATCACTGTACCTTTTTATCCCCAAATTCCACAAAAAATGCCAAACGAACCTTCACCTTACCACAAACGCCGCTCCACCATTCGAATTGGTCATCTCTGACTGTATTTCTCGAATTCATAAGCCCTAGGTGACGTTGTATAAACACAACGAACCAAAACTTGATCGAACTCAAATCTACACACACGGTTTTGAAGCTAAGGATATCAGGGGTTCAAAAATATCCATCCCAATATTTATTGGATTTAATCCCATTTGTTTTTGAATTTAGAAGATTGATTTTCCTTCACGTTATATGTTTGAAGTGGAGGCGTGATTTTCTTCCTGACCAGAGAAAAGGGGTTGACCAGAATTTAGGTTAGTAAAGGGATATTTATAGGGTTAAATTAGCTTACAAGAGAAGCTTTGTATTTTTTTCTTATTTATATCCTTTTTCCATTTGTATTTGTCATTTAAAAATTCCTGTGGTCTCACATGATATCCAAAAATCATGAAGACAGACATACAACTAGAGTTCGACATTACGGACCCAACGAAACTGGTTTCGTCGAATTCCGACTCCGTTTGCTCACACAGCATATTTTTAACCGTCAAAATATCGACTATTTTTCACATTAAAAATACGTACGGCCACACACTGACTCCAAAAATCACGAAACTTAGAATCTAACAATAATTTAATATTACGGATTCAACAAAATTAGTTTCGTCAAAAACGGAGGTCGTTTGCAAAACTGGCTATTTTTAAAGCTCTAAATAAACCCATTTAAATATTAAATATATTTAAAAATAATTAAATATTTATAAATAAATATTATCATATATATTCACAATAGAATATCATACAGCTCCAAAATAAATTTATATGGAGTTATAACTCGATATTTCAAATCCCGGTCAAATCGATATTCAATTAAAAATAGAAATCCTTTTATAAATCGTTATAAATTATAAAGGAATTCCATAGCGACTATTTTAAAATTTGATTTGTACATAAATCAAAATCTACACAATGAAATCTCGATTTTTCTCTTCCATTAGAAATATATACTTCACCAGCTCCGAACGTTTCTTGTTTCACAGAAATCCGGCTTAAAACGGATTATGTATATTCGTTTAAAGTTCGAATAGCCAAATTACGAACTGCCGCGCCATTTCAAGCTCGATTATAATCATATTATAATTATACGTTCAAACTTCGTTTAAATAATATATTCGTTATTATAATTCAATTCTAAACTGAAATACATATTTTGAATTGCCCAATTCACACAATATAGTCAATTCCCTATTTCCGACTATTTCAGAATTAAATATATTATTCTATTATTTATATTAATTAAATATTCAATATTATTTAATTTAATGACCATTTAATTCTCTGAATCACTATTTAAATAATTAAATAAATTAATTATAATATCGTATAAATACGAGACATTACACACGGGACGGACGCCAAAGAAAGGAAAAGAAAGGAATTTGAACTAGCAAGGAACCTGTAGTATATCTCACAGCGCATGGAACAAAATATAATAATAACATAACTTTGTCATAAAGCAGGTGAGACAGTGCATAAGCTGAAAACTAAACCATCATAGCAGCGGAAAATCCAAAATACAGCTTATGTTCCACATCATCATCATTACAACTTTAAAAAAACTGTCTCCAAAGCAAAATAAGAAAGGTACACTACTAATGCCCAAAGTAGTGACCAGCAGCGACACAGGGAGATTATATATATATCATACGTAGAAGACTCCTGCTCGTCTTCGGTACAGCTACTCGTGCATAATCACCTGACCTGTCTCTAGTCTGCCCGTTTAAGAGCACTCAGAGTAATAAGAAGAGACATAAAACTCTGGGTCAGACAAAGGTCTGGTATGAGCGATAAGCAGATAAACAGAACAATAACAGGTATACATAACCATACCTGGACCTGCAACCAAAGAGTTAGCACATCAAGATGTACAATACTCTAAGGTGTCACTAACATATAGTGCAAAGATACGGGGGTGGGGGTGTTCATGTCATTATGATGGCAAACAATCAAGCATAGCAACCATCCTCACATCTCTCACTCAATGCGTAAAGCATACGATATCCACCGCTTTGATCACCCAAATCCTTGCTATGATCACTTTGCCCTATGGAGTCATGGCGACCCCACTGCACTGATCCATAGCCATTAGTCCTTGCTATGTCCACTCTGCCCCATGAAGTCATGACGACTTCACTGCACTGGCTCATAGCCATGCTACGATCACTCTGCCCCATGGATTAATAACTACCTCACTGCACTGATTCGTAGCCTAACATCCGTCTTGGTGGTGAATCAAAGTTATGGACGTCGATAACCCCTTTGCACACGTCCCGCCACAAAGCCCAATTCATGAAGTTAACTCGTTGGTTCCAACCTGGATCCTGAGTTCTACTTCCTATTTGGATTACCTTTGCATCTCGGGTTTCGGTCTCCCCCGTATCGGTCTTCGTTTGGTTCATAGCTCATGCCTCGCGTCCAAGCTTCTTGGTTCGGTTCGCAATCACCCCTCTGGTTCGGATCGGACTGCTCCATACGGGTCGGGTCGTGATGACTCCATCAGTTTGGGTCGGGCTTCTCCCCTTTGGTTGACCCATACGCTTCTTCTTCTGGTGGTTCGGGTCGGGCTCCTTCACTCAAGCGGTCGGGCTTCTCCATTGGCTCGTGAGTCTAGCCTCCATCAGTCGAGCTTCGGTTCGGTCGTGGTCTCCTCCAAGCTCCAGATCGACTCGTGACACTCCATCCAAGTCGTGGCTTCTTCATTTGATCCGATTCCTCCTTCCCAATCCGACCCAATCCGGGCCTTCCTTATCGCCCTTGCTTCCACTTGTGCTAAGTTTCGGTCCGGTTCGCACTCTCTTGCCTGAGTCTCCTATCCGATCTGAGCCCTATAATCCGATCCGAGCCTTATAATCCATCCGATCCGATCCGAAACCCTGCACATTTTCCTGCAACTTTTCGAGCGACTGTTTTACGCCATATGACGGTGTTTTCGACCGTTCTAATTTTTCTAATCAATCACAAAGCATACCATACAGTCATAGCAACATAGAGAATCAACTATAAACACCAAAACAACAACTCAATATGCCAATATGGATCGAACATACCCAAAAACCCATGTTTTTCCCTTAGTCCCCCTTAATCATGTTTAAGCATACCATTAACAAAACTTATCCAATTTAGCCCAAATTTTTATCAGAGCCCTGAAATAATATTTTAGAATTTTTGGAGGAAGACGGGTGTGTAGCGTGAAAATACACAGCCGGTTACGTGTAAAACATAATAGGCAATAATATAAACTGGTTGACAGGCCCAACCAGTAGCAAGTAGTCTAGACCTAGGCGGTCAAAAAGATAATACAAGTACTGATCTGAATATATACATCATAGAGAACTAAGCATAAGGTAAGAGTACACAGCCAAAATACTACATATGTAATACTGAGCAGCTACATCTGGATCAACGAGGGGCTAGGGTACTGCTTTCTTGAGAGCCAGGAGACTGGGGTATTGGAAGGGAGTGCCTGAAGCGCGCATGCCTGTTTGTTCCTGTCCATGATTCAAAATTTTCCATATTTTTCTGAGTTATAATTTCGCTAATTTACACTAATCACCCCTAATTAGCCGTAATTAGTGAAAAACAATGCAAATCACTCACCTTAGCCACAAATGAAACTTAGATCTGAAACTATCTCTGATTTGGGTCGAATCTCTATGCAACACAGCAGCTCCAACTCTGATTTGGTGCTGTTTCTCCTTGATTTGATGTAGATTAGCTTAATCCTTGATTAGAGAGCGATTTGGGATGAAATTAGAAGGTGGAGGCCATGGCTAGGGTTAGAGAAATGTTTTAGGCGGCTGAGAAAATGAAAATAGATTGTTTCCTAACTGATTTCAGCCTCCCCATAAACCTAATCCCGAAATGCGTTATGGGCCTAGCTGCTAATCACCCTAATTAGGCCTGATTAAGCTGTTTTCATCTTCTAAACCTTGTTTCAGCCATGTCTCCCAAACGGTTAGTCCGTTTGGCTAATGTGACCACTCTACGGAAAGGTAAACCATCATCCGGATCTAATGGAAGTGGTTTCAGGTCAAAACTCTTTACCAATCAAAAGTTATGGGCAAAACAAGATTCTCCAGGGGCAAAACGGTCATTTAAAAATTGGCAAAAATCGTGAACAATGGAAATAACCCCAATAGTCGTTCCCCAAAGTTACACGACCATACGACTTCGTATGAAAATGAAATAAATATTCTACGATCCTCCGATGCGTAGAATGCGGGTCGTTACAGAAGCAATATGCGAAATATTTTGTTTCATGAGACTCGTAGTCATCCAAATAACGAATGTTTTCATTTGTAGGGTATAATTAAGAAGCTAGTACATGAAGACAAGTTATATGAGTACAAGGTTACCCCGAACGATACGGGGCAAGATGTTGGTAGAAATAATCAAGGCTAGGTAGCACATAAAGCTACCCCTCAGTAGAAAAGAAAAGTTATTGTTATCAACGTAATGGCTGATGGACCACGCCTAGCTGGTTAGAGCTGGAGGACAATGGAACGGTATGTTAACATGGTGAATCAATTGATGTATGAAGAATGCAACATTGTAGAAAAAGTGGCGTCGGCAAAGTAGATAAAGACAATATGGATGATGTCATCTTTCAGAGTAAGGAAGTAGATGGGGTGGAATCCCCATCGATGGATCCGCTTGTGATATCAGCTATAAATTGTACAACTATAGTATGGAAAATCATTGTTGATTATGGAAGTTTCATAAATAATTTGTTTAAAAGGGCCTATAATTAGATGATTTTAGAGGCCAAGGAAATGAAATCATCTACAACTCGTATTCAGGGTTTCAGTGGGTCTGCTAATGCACGACTAGAATGGTTGAGTTGTCATTTGATTTAAGAGAAAGAGATCGCCGAAGAGTGTGGATCATTCCATTTATTGTTTTGGACATCTATACTCTTTATAATTTTGTTTTAGGTCGATCGTCCTTTGCTAAATTTAGGACATGTTTCCCCTTGGTTTTTGTTGATGAAATTCCTAAGTAATGGTAAACTCGGGGTTACGAGAGGAGCTAAGTTGTTATTAGGACATGCTATATGGTGGAATGGAAAGATACCTATCATAGAGAAAAAGGCAAGGATATGAAGACTTCTCTCTGCATCAAATACAATAAAGCATAGCAGCCAAAGGGGAAATCTTGGCATGGACAACATACTATGCTATTTAAAGATTTGGATTTTATGGATTAGGATGCTCTTGGATATTACAGAGCCTCTCCTGCAGAGGCCATCGTTTGGATCTTGATCGACAGTGGTAACCTATCCAAGGTCCTGAAGGTCGGATCCCATCTTGTTTCAAGGCGAATGTAGGACTTGGAATTTTTTATTAAAGCGAGCCTGGATATGCTTCCTTGGACTCATACAGACATATGTGGAATTTTGGCAGATATAGCGAGCCATACATTGAATATTGATCCAAATTTCATACATGTCAAGCAGAAAAGGATTATAATAAGCCAGAAAGGTCAGGGGAGCTTAAAGAGGAAGTAGACAAATTGAAAAGCAATGGGTTTATTCGTGATACCCTTTATCCTAACTGGATTTTGAGTTCCGTCCTGGTAAAAAGGGCTAATGGAAAGTACGTACTTGCATATACTAATCCAACCTAAATAATGTTTGTTTGAAGGAAAGTTTTCCACTCCTAAGGATCAATCAGCTTGTGGATTAATGGTTGGTCAAAAACTTCATTCCTTCGTGGATATTTATTCTGATATAACCAATTCATATGCATTCTCCAGACCAACAGCATACCAGCTTCGTTACTGATTTAGGTTTTTATTGTTATGTTGTTATTCCATTCGGAATAAAGAATACTGGATCTGCATACCAGAGGTAGTTAAGCATATGTTTAGAGACTAGGTTGTAAAATCTATGAAAGTGTACGTGAACAATGCGCTCGTAAAGTCATAGCTACCGATGATCGCGTTAATGAATTGGAGGGAAAGTTCATCATTCTCCATACATATAGAATGAAATTCAATCCCTTGAAATTTTTAATTGGACTTGCATCGGAAAAATTTCTGGGTTCATAGTTCATTCTTGCCTACCATCAGAAACATCAAGGCGCCTAGTAGGATGTGCAAAGCTTTAACTGGAAGGTCATCGCCCTTAGTCGATCCATTTTAGGGGAACTAATAAGTTCATTCCCTACTTTGATTTGATTAGAAGAGAGAAATACAATTTTTCCTGGACATCAGATTGTATCAAGGCATTCCAAAATCTTTTATACCACTTGGAGAAGCCATAGATTTTGTCAGACCTAATAGATCACGAGGACTTCTTGATCTACCTGGTCTTGTCATCGTACTTTATCAGTTCTTCACGGTATGTGACGAAAAAAGTTACAAAGATCTATTTATCATGTCAATAAAAGGTTAGCGGAGTAAAAATGCAACTACCTAAAGCTTGAGAATCTCAATTACTAACTCCTCATTACATCTAGGAAGCTCTGCCATCATTTCTAGGCTTGTCCAATTGAAATATATTATTGACCGGCTGCTAAAAACTCCTCCAGCAGCCCAAGGCATATGGAAGGTCTCTTAAATGGAATATTAAATTGAACAAGTTCAACATTACTTATATCTCTTGGAGAGCCATCCAGAGATAAGCTTTTGCGGATTACATTGTTGAGCTCAATATACTAGAAGCCTTTCGAGAACATAGTGAGACACCTCCTGTTAATGGAAGACGTCACCGATGGAGAACACAATGGTCGATATTTTAGGCCATAGTTTTGCTTATAACACTCAAAGAACGATCGATCTTATATGCTCTGAAACTCAACTTCCCAATGACAAATAATGAAGGCTGAATAAGAGGCCCTGGTCATCACATTCAAACTTTTTAAGGAGCTGGGAGCGAAGTCGAATTAGATATGCAATTCACAAATAGTAATGTGTCAGGTATGAGGAGAGTTTCAAGCAAAAGGAACACAACTTGCTTCTTATCTCAGCGAGGTCCATGAAATATTGACTTGCTATGAGCATTACACCATATCGCACGTCCCTCGTGAGCATAATAAAAATGTAGATTTTTTTTTCAAAGTTGGGTTCTTTTCAAAATGGTCAATACATGGGATGGTGCAAATAGAAGCTCTAGATGCTCTGAGTATTAATCAAATGGAAATTGACCAACTACAATTGATGGAACCACAATGGGTGTTGCGGATGACTCCAATCTAGAATTTCTTATTACATGGAACCCTTCCCCAGAGAAAGAATGAGAAGTGGGATGTCCTTTCTCAAGCTATGTGCTACATAATTTAGAACATCTATTATATAGGAAAGGTTTTTTTTGTTACATTGCACCGGTGTGTAGCCCACAATGATGCTAAACATGCGTTATGGGAAGTGCATGAAAGAAAGTGTAGATATCACACTAGTGTTCAGACATTAGCAAAGAAAGTACTTTGTTATGAATATTTCTGGCCAACCGTTAACCGAGACTTGGCCGAATATTGACGATGATGTAATGAGTCTTAGAAAGTTTCCAAAATTTTAGGAGCCTATCTGACAAAGCTTCCTTAGATGGTAAGTCCTTAGCCATTTGCAACTTTGTGCATATACATCATCTGTTCTCTGTTGATTTTCAAGTGTGGCACGAAATATGCTATTGTTGCAGTTGATTATGGGCAAATAAAGTTTCACTATGCTTAGTGCATCATTACAAATGGGATAGTACAATGACATTTCATATTTTATTGTTTAATTAAAACTTCATATACTCGTTGTATATAGTACTGTTGATTGTTAACCGACTTATATAAGTCGATTAAACAGAGCTACCGAAATTGAAATCTGACAAAATGAATTCGATGTTTTACTTATAAAATTTCCTAGAAAAATTTCATGTAAAATATTTATATATCAAAGTCTATAATTTATCATTATTTTGGACTCAACGTACATGTTTTATAAACATTTTTTATAAGGTTGGAATCATGACATTTTCAGGAACAATATTTATGTCTTACAACAGAAATCGAAAAACGCGAAATATTCCCTCTATCCATAGGCAGCGCATACCTTGAGACAAGGGCCAATTAGAGTACTGAATTATGGATGAAACTGGAGACTTATCAACATGATATGTTGATGTACCTATATGGCCAGGCATACTCGAAGCTTGAACAAGAGATTATTATTCAGTTGCTCGATGCATTTGATGGAGAGTTTAGATATTTAAACAAAAATTGGGGAAGGAGTTTTTTTTTAAGGCGATCAAAATAGCGCACCAAATCATTTCTTATTGCATGACAATCGCTACTCAAAGCAGCTAATTCCAATTGCTTTCAGGAAACTTTGTGTTCTTATAAGGGACAAGAACAGTCTTGGTTTAACTGATTTGCATTTATGGAATAAAGGGGCTGCCTCCAAGTATGTGGATGATCTTATGAGCTGCAAGTACATTATAGGTGAGATGGTTGACCGCTAAGTATTTACATGCCAAACACTTCTTGACTATGTCTACCCTTGCTAATGCCAGTTGGCTTTTTTGCAACATCCTAAACATTAAGCCTGATATCCCCGCATGACATTCATATGCCTTCCCCCATCAATCGTGTATCTTTATGGCACTGCCTACAGGCTGATACTGGCCTCATTTTTAAGCCACTACCTACTACATAACCTGAATCATGGTAACTATGAGACACGTGAGTTATGGATATAACTTAGAAACATCATATTGATCATTTAACAGATAAGTACGTAGGACTGCCAAGTGCAAGCTACACACAACTAGATTGATGTACCATACATTGAAGTTAGCAATTGGTAAATTCAGATCTATTATACCAAAACAGAGATCTCAATCACTTGTAAATTCATCTCACATGTTTATAAATCAGATTTCCACTACTTTGAAAATTTGAAATAGACAACTTTAGCAATAAGTATGTTGTAATAAATTTACAACAACAACGTTTTACTATTTTAAGAAAATAACACAATGTTAAAATATGGAAAGATTATAGAATGTTGTATATAAATAAACAAATAGACTAGAAATTTAATTAGGTACCGAAGGAAATTTCATCTGAGACTTATCATAACAATTTCTTTAAGAAATTTATTCAAAATTCTCCTAAAATACAATAGATGTAATCTGCACGAGATTGTAACGATTATGTCGCTCTATGATTTATATTATAGCAGCAGTGATAGAAGAGAAGAGAGAAGGAATATTCAGATTTTCAGTCTGTGATTTATATTATAGTAGTCATTCTGATATTGTAATGAGTATGGATCATGCATGTCGTTGTCACACGCACCCACTCATGTTGAACAGGTCGCATCCGTTTCGTTCACCAAAAAATCGTGCCTTTTGATGTCCGCTTCCGAACAGATCCACACCTATTAAAAATCGACCCAATAAAAATAAGGTCATATTATACCCAAACCCGATCCTGGTTCGAGTCAGTTAGTCGGCGGGTGGTGTTGAAGCATGACTTTCCTCCCCATAACAAAACACATATTTGAGTTCCCCAAGGCCCCAACCTCCTATTAAGGAAGTGACTTATATACTTGGAAACAGACCCGACTCAAGGCATAAGCCACCTAGGCGGTGGCCTAGGGCCTTGGGCCCGGGGGGGAGGAAGAGAAGGGATGAAACACCCCACCTCCATTAAGGTCACTCACAAAGGGAATGCCTTAACTTTGGTGGAGGGTTATAGGTACAAGACACAGAAAAATTTACAAGACAGAAAAATTTAAGCAGCGGAATCCAAATATTTATTTAATACGTAGTTCAATACAAAAGCATTACATCAACTTGTCTTAAAATAACTTCAAAACATTACACCATAATTTTTGTCTTGATTTTCAAATAAAGAAGCATAAACCAAAAAGTAAAAAAATGCATAAATCCCCAAGGATCATATCCAAAGCCATAGCCAATGCAAGAGAGTCCAAGTCATACATCTACTTTCTTGAAGCTTGTAAAGAGTCTGATTAAGCTGGAGTATTTCTTCCCTGCGGACCTGAGGGGGGGAACGGAAGAAAAGAAGACGAAAGAAAACGGGTCAGACAATAAGTCTAGTAAGTTAAGTGGTTACTAGTATTTAAACAAGAAAAGGGATCATGACAGTGATAACAGAACATAGGACAATATCCTAATATAAGACAAGAGGAACATGTGATCGCACCCATTACTATAGTCTCTACACCTACTTAACCATTGGTTCAACCAGCCCACGTGTATGCAACAAACGATCCCCTTAATGATCGGCTCCCACTCGCATGTATTCATGTCCTGTGTCATTCGGCCCCGCTTGACTGTAGCTACCTGTGCTGGTCCCACCATGGGGTGTATCAGTCCCTCTGGTGGCAACCCGACACGATTCAAGATGCACAGTGTACACTACTGATGCCCAGTGCCTGATTTTTCCACTCCGGAGTACGTGCACCCCCTACTCCGTCGGAACCTACACTGGCCCACCAACCGCCGACGTTTTTACCGCTTATAATTCAACCCAGTAATCGTGCCCCACCCTGCCTAGTTTCAGGGTACCATGATAAATCTATGTGGGTTACTGCTGAAATGGGTCCCCGTTACTAGTGTTTTCTAATCAACATGTTTACTTGGTTAAGTGTTCAAGTTTACCTAATCCAGCCCATTCGTTTTAGTTAACATGTTGAATCGGTTAAGTGTTTTCCTAATTTATTTAACCCTACCAATCCTGACTTAGCTTTAATTTATTAAAGCACCAACCACTCACATTAGACAGGTCTTGTTATGGTCATTGGATATGCCGGTCGGTTCCGGGCAGATTTACACCACAACTCAGTCTAACCTCGGGTTCTTTTTGGGCTTGATGCACTAACCACCCATATTAGACAGGTCTTGTTGCGGTTACTGGATATGCCGGTCGGTTCCGGGCAGATTTACACCACAACTCAGTCTAACCTCGGATTAGGCATATTCGCCTTTTCTAAATTCATATTTTTCTATATATGTTAAATTTCTTTATGTGAATTAAATTTAATTTAATCACGGAATAATTATCCTGTGATTATGCTCAACATAAATGGTACATCAAATATACCATTTAATGAACAAATCTATGCCATGAATTTTCATATTTCCCATCGCTACCCCCGTGGAACGTATGCGTAAATCACATAAAATGTTGGGCTAGCAAATTAGCCGAACCCCATAAAAAAAAAGGGGTAATAAACAAAGAACATGAAATGATCATACAATAGCATACATATAACTTTTCACATGTAACTTGGCATAGACGTATGTCATTAACTTTAATCACTTGGGTAAAGGTGAACTTGTGACTAAGTTGAATCTAATGGTCATGTAAACTCGACAAAGGTCTAGCATGAAAGTTTAACATATAATCATAGTTTCAACCCACAACTTGGCATAAAATCTTATGTATGTTAAAACATAAGAAAGCTATCATAATCATTTTCTTATCACAATTTAGCCTGATGTTAACAACATAAGAGGACTACAATTCCACTTTTACAACATAAATAGATTCAACTTGACATAGTTCTAAATATTCATAAATGTAAATCTAACATGTAAACATGTGATTTAGATCCTAAACTTGCAAATAACCACCAAATTACAACATGACATGTTTCACCATTTTGTTGGCATAATAAGTTCTTTACCCAATCGTAATAGATTAAAATAACATACAATGTTGTACATCACCCAAGCATATAGACATGAAATATACAACATGTTCATCGCCATAAGCATATAGACATGAGATATAGACCATGTTCATCGCCACAAGCATATAGACATGAGTAATTACAACGATATTTTAAGATAAACGATAATCAAATCTTATACATAAGCATCGTACTATATTCCAATTACAACATGTCATGAATTCAGTCGAAAGGAATGTTTAAATCTGCGTAACAACTAACTTACAAACTAAAAAGAATTCTTGTGTTCTGAAATCTGAATTCTGAAATTGGAGATGCGCGCCTTTGAAGAAGATCGTTGAATTAGACTAGTTTTAAATTTAATTCTTGATTCAAGTTCTTTAACTCGTCTTTGAATTGGAAATGGTGACGACTACTCCAAGTCTTCTACTGACGGCATTTCAGTTCTAGGTTTATTTTTCTGTGTGTGTTTAGGTTGATGATTGAGTTGTTTATATAGAATTTCAGTTTGATTATAGCCGTCAGATGAACCTAGGGTTAATCATAGCCACTCAAACCTGATCAGGACCATCCAGAAACCCTAGTGACTCAGCAGCGAGTCAGCAGATGTTCAAATTTCAGATCTAGGGGGGAGGTCGACACTAGGGTCGACCCCCTGGTCGACCTGCCTGGGCGGGAATTTTCCCGCCCAGCCCGCTTCTGGCTTCTGTTTGAATTTTGAACTCGTTTTCGAACTGTTTGAATTTATCTGAAATCTCTGGAAACTTCCGGCAGCCATAACTTCTTCATACGAAGTCCAATTTACGCAAACTCGGACTCTATCTCAACCAGAATTCCGAGACGAAACAATGGCGTAACCCGTTTCCCTTAATTCTTAAATTTTAAATTAAGTATTCTAGGATTCATTATTATAACGTGAATAGAAAATACGGGGTGTTACATTCTCCCCTCCTTTTAGGATTTCGTCCCCGAAATCTCCAAGTCGAGAAGAACTTATATCCTACCATCAAATCAACCATCTACTCAACCATCAAACACAGGCGTTCAATGTCCTTAAAAGATTTATAATGCTTTATGATCATCTGCATAGTGTGTGTATATGTCCTTATCTAATGCAAAATCAGGCGGTCTACTGATTCAGTTGACCTCCTTAATGAAAATTATGTCAGTGCCATGAGTCCATTATGAATGCAAATTTTCCTACTCAAAATTTCTTACATGAGTGCACAACCATTCATACAAATGCAACGTCCATATGATAACACATCAAGTTTTAATCCATAAACCAATACATATATGCATATGCAATATGGAAGTGACTGAGCCGATCTAGTAGCTAATGTGTGCGTATATGCATCCACTAGCAACCACTTGCAACCATCAACCATAACATGTTTCAATTACATGTTTACATCCAAATAGGTTCCTACCTAAGGATAAAGGATAGGATCGAGGAGATATACCTAAAAAGATAGATACGAGCATAAACTTGAGGAAAAAGAGATTAAAGACGTACCCTCAAAAAGAAAAGGGTAGGTTGCGCGTATACGGTCCTCAGTTTCCCAAGTCGCGTCTTCCTCGGCGTCGCTCCATTGAACTTTGACGAGCTTAACTTCACGGTTGCGTAGCTTTCTAACCTCTGTTCCCAAGATACGGGTTGGAACTCTTCTCATAGTTGCTTCTCGTTCAACTTCAACTTCTTCTAGCATACTTGGTTCTACCACTTCCGTAGACTCGTGTAAGCACTTCCGCAGGTGAGAGACATGAAAGACGTTATGAATCCCGGCAAATCTTTCGGGCAGCTGTACCCTATAAGCCATCTTCCCAATCTTCTCGATGATAGAGAACAACCCTACAAATCTTGGTGCTAACTTTCCTGCGGATCCAAAGCGAATGACGTTCCTCAAAGGAGATACTTTAAGGAACACCTTGTCTCCAACTTCGAACTCAAGGTCGGTTCTTCTTTTTTCTGCGTAGGACTTCTGTCTATCTTGGGCAGTCTTCACTCTTCTTCGTATCAAGTCTACTTCCTATGAAGTCTCCCTAATCATGTCTGGTCCAAGTATGAGATTGTCTATTGACTCCCACCAGCAAGTTGGTGACCTGCACGGTCTTCCATATAAAGCTTCGAAAGGCGCCATGCCTATGGTGGCTTGGTAGCTATTGTTGTAAGCGAATTCCACCAAAGGTAGGTGATCCTCCCATGTACCTCCGAAGTCAATAATGCATAACCTCAAGAGGTCTTCCAATACTCTGTTGACTCTTTCCGTCTAGCCATCAGTTTGAGGGTGATAGGCCGTGCTTAAGCATAACTGTATGCCTATAGCCTCTTGTAAACTCTTCCAAAACTCGCTCATGAAGATAGGGTCTCGATCACTCACTATGCTGGAGGGTATCCCATGGAGTCGAACTATCTCCTTAAGATATATGGATGCTAGAGATGAGGCAGTCCTTCTACTCTTGACGGGTATAAAGTGGGCGCTTTTTGTGAGCTTGTCCACTATTAACCAAATGCTAGTATTGCCTCTTCTTGACCTAGGCAACCCATCTATAAAGTCCATTGAGATGATATCCCATTTCCACTGTGGGATCTCTAGAGGATGGAGCAGACCACCAGGCTTCTTCTGCTCCGCCTTGACTTGTTGGCATGTTAAACATTTCGAAACAAATTCAGCTACGTCTTTCTTCATGCCATTCCAAAATAAAACTCTTTTGATATCTTTATACATTTTGTCTCCGCCTGGGTGTATGGTCAGCTTGGAATGGTGTGCCTCTTCTAGAACCGCCTTTACCAAGCCCCTTGCTTGTGGGACACATAGTCTTCCATCTCGTCTCAACCAGCCCTTGGCATCAATGGAGTACCTATTGAGGTGACTAGAAGTCTCACCCCTAATTAAGTTGTCCATCACATCGGCTAGCTGAGGGTCTTCTCTTTGCGCGGCTCCGATTGAGTCTAATAGAGTTGGTCGCACTTCTAATGTTGCTAGCTAGCCAGGTACAAAGTCAGTGGAGGGTCTGAAGTTAAAGCTTGCTATGAACTCCAAGCTTTGCCTTTCCACAAAGAGAGGGCTTAAGGTTAGATTCTTTCTACTTAAGGCATCTGCTACTGCATTGCCCTTGCCAGGCGTGTAGGAAATCTAAAAATCATACGAGGCAAGGAACTCCATCCACCTTTGCTGCCTCAAGTTGAGATCTTTCTGCGAGAATGGCTATTTCAACGATTTATGGTCAGTATACAGTTCAAATTTCTCACCTAGGAGATAATGGCGCCAAGACTTAAGCGCAAAAACGATGGCTGCCAACTCTAGATCGTGGGTCGGGTAGTTTTTCTCATGTACTTTCAACTGTCTTCCACCATAAGCCACTACCTTCCCTTCTTGCATCAGAACATCGCCTAGTCCCGTTCCGCATGCATCTGTGTATACTGTAAACATCTTGCTTCCATTAGGCAATGTCAGAATTGGGGCTGTTGTTAGAGCCCTTTTCAAACGTTGGAAAGCAATATCGCAATCCAAGTCCCAACTGAAGGCTAGGTTCTTCTTTGTCAATCTTGTTAGTGGAGCTGAGATTTTTGCAAAATCTTTGATGAACTTTCGATAAAAGCCTGCTAGCCCGAGAAAGCTTCGGACTTCGGTTGCGTTTTGAGGAACCTTCCAATCTTGCACGGCAACTACTTTCGCGGGGTCCACAGTTATCCCCTCTTTGGACACCACATGTCCAAGGAACCTAACTTCTTCTCTCCAGAAATGGCATTTGGAGAATTTCGCCTTCAACTGATGTGCACAGAGGGTATCCATGACTTCCTTTAGATGTCGAGCATGTTCTTCCTCATTCTTTGAGAAGATCAAAATATCGTCTACGAAGACCACCACAAACTTAATGAGGAACTCTCGGAACACCCTGCTCATTAGATCAACGAAGTAAGCGGGTGCGTTTGTTAAGCCGAAAGGCATGACAAGCCACTCGAAGAAACCATCGGGAGTTCTGAACGCGGTCTTATCAATGCTGTCTTCAGCCACCCTTAGTTGATGAAACCCGGTAGCTAAATCTAACTGGGAGAAAACCAATGCACCTACAAGCTGATCAAACAAATCATCTATTCTTGGGAGTGGGTGTCTATTCTTCTTGGTCAGCTTGTTTAGCTCCCTATAATCAACGCACAGGCGGAGCGAACCATCAGCTTTGGTTGCGAACACTACCGGAGCACCCCATTCAGAAATACTCCGTATTATGAACCCCTTTTCAAGCAGCTCTTTGATTTGCTTACTGGGCTCCTTTCTCTCCCTTGGGGTCATGTGCCTAACGGGTAAAGCAACGGGCTTTGCATTGTCAACGAGGTATATGCGGAAGTCTATCTCCCGCTTCGGGGGTAAACCCTTTACCTCTTCAAACACATCAGAATATTCATGGACTACCTTTACACACTACAACAAAACAGTCATTTTACAATGGGCAAAAACCGTTGTAATATGCATTTCACAACGGGCATATACCCGTCTTAATATGACCCGTCGTAATAGCTCCTGACTATTTGACAACGGGCAATGACTGTTGTAAAAGACCGTTGTAATAACTTGCTCTGTCACGTGCAATGACTCTATGACAATGGTTATTGACCCGTTGTAATAGCTAATAAATTACAAGCGGCCTTTGCCCGTTGTAATACAGTATATTACAACGGTTTTTGCCCGTTGTAATAGCAAATTTAAATATAACTGCTGCAATATGCATCCATAATAATAATGAATATTTTAACATGCAATAAATACTGTAATGCAACAATCAAAATCACATAATAACACATACTAAAAGACTGAAGCAAGAATCATATAATTCCAACACATTTCAAAAAGTTTGATAAGTTTATACTCCAAAAGACTAGATAAGTTTACATTCCAAAAGGTTACATATGTTACATCGACGTAATTCTAACATAAATTACATAACTAGTTTCATAAGTACCAAAACTAGACCAAGAAAATGTAATCTTTGTGTCACGCGACGGCAGATCCAACGGCCTGTTGATCTTGAGTCTGCATATATTTACTTGCACGGTGTGACTGCATAAAAAGAAAAAAGGTTACCAAGTGTAAAGAGAATATATTATTACACACCATTCAAAACTGCAGTTCAATCCACATAACATCATTACACTTATTTGCACCAAGGGCCGATAATTTTTTAGCATTTATCATTTAGTATCTTGATGGTAAGCACAAATTGCCAGGATAAATAATATTTGGGTGTGCAGCATATCTATTTGGGATGTAATCCATGTTCAATTTTAAACAAAATATAATGTGCAGCATATCTATTTGAGAGGTAATCCATGTTCAATTTTAAACAAAATGTAATCTTGGATGCCTACGGCCAGATGCTTACAAACATAAAAACAATTTGCATTGAATAAAGTAACAGTAATCAACTTTATTTGAACACACCATAATATATTGTTTATAATTGGATTTAGACACAACTTCTACCAAAAAGGTAGGAGAACAATCAACAGTAGTAGAAATAATATATACCATTTTTCAGCCTAAAATATGACATTGATAAAGCTACTGTTAATTTCTAGTCTCTCACATTATACTGCAACACAAATAATTAGAGGTTAACTGAATCTAAAATTGTGGACTCTTCACTATGATTCCAAAACAAACTACGTAAACTCCCTAGCAAATAGCATATGCACGTTGCTTCTTAGCTAGTTGTAAGTATCTCGATTTTTTTTTTAAATAAAGCTGACTGATAATGTAGTTACTCAGAAAAATAGGTGCAACGGAACAAAACATGGAATTGTAAAACATGATCAAGCAAGTCTGGCTTAAGTTTTTAGTGTGATTGTTGCTTCAACTCATGTCAATTTTATCTTTCATTTATTTAGCAAAGCATGTAGAAAACTCTAATAGATGCAGTCAATTCCCAAGTTAAAGCCATCAATAGAACCAATACCAAAAGGAAAAAAAATCCAATTAGAACTTTTCCATCGTAAGACCACAGTCAAACAGTAGACAAATCACGTTACTAACATTGTTTTGTGATAATTAGGTTACACATCATTTAAACCAAGACATGAATTAGTAGTAAATGATTTATCTACCAGGTTAAAAACTACTATTATGTAGAGGCAGTAAACATAAATTGTCATCTAATTAAACCACATGCGGCAGGGGTGAGATGACCGTTTGCTGATAAACATCCACCAAAATTGGTAATAAAAGACTAACGCAAATGGAAAATTACATCAGAATAATCAAGCACATAAGCATTGGGGGTTGGGGGTAAGGGGGGTGGGGGAGGAAGGGAGAGGGAGCGCGAGAGAGCGAGATTTACATGTTCATATTAAGTTAGTTTGTATTCTAAAAATGTTTATAATCTGGCATGGTAATAACTTACAGGGAATCTGTTGCGATTAAAGTAATGAGAAAATAAGATAAGAAGCCTGATTAAATCAATTGAAAATCAATACCTAGTTACTAGTTAGTAGAAAAAAGGGAATACAAACCATTATATATTTCCTTCTCTATACCACGAAATGGAATAGATTTGTTAAAATAAAAGAAGATTAATATGCATATCATGCAATCACAATTATCAACCTTACCAAATTAAATTCCGAATAATTTTAGGAACTCAAGATAAAATCATCAAAGAATCCCTTAAATTGAAAATGCATGATGCTTAAGATATAACAATCTCCAAGAACTTATATCGATATCATCATAACTAAATCTAGTTTAAATTCAAAAAGAAATCTATAAATTCCATCAAATCCTATATTCTCTAGGCTTTAGAAAAGATTTAAAGGTGTAGCACATCAAATATTGAGTCGATGTTAATTTGCATGTTAACTATTAATGGTGTTGGTTATCATACTCAAAAGTTAGTATCAAATTTATGTTTGCCAGCCGCTTTAGTGCATTGAGCGCCTTTATGGTGCCTCAAGGATGAGTGGTGCCTTAATGCACTAATCGTGGTTGTCGCTAAGTTGAAACTCGGACCTGATTTAACATATTTTAGTCTTCTTTTCAAGGTAAATAATCACTGCCATTAACTTATATAATTTTAATTTTGAATTAAAATTCTTAAATTGGTATTTTATTTCCATGTAATTTATATTATCACGATTTGTCTCTATGTATATAGGAAAAGTAACCCAAGTAGAGTGTTTGTATGTACCTATCAAGGGAAAAATAATCTGTACGATTCATATGACATAAATAATGTGGCACAGACCCAAGTAGAATATGTGCAACAATGATAAAGAGTGTGTAACAATGATAAAGAGTGTGCAGTTCTAAACAGTAGTTCTGTTTTCGGATACATATGAAATATAAGTAACATTAATACTAAAGTTCTAGAAGAGAATTCAAAAGGAAACAGTATCTATTATATTTTATAATGAAAAAAAGATGAAGCTGACCTTTCAAACGTCGTTGGGCTAATTTTAATGTGAATTGCTTTCTTGGTATGAGTCTGAATATAGCTTCATTGATTGGGATAGACTAAACATAAGCAGAGAATCCGAATATAGTTTCATTGACTGGGAAGGACTGAACATAAGCAGGGTTATTTTATCATTTGATTAAAGAACATCATTCCACTGATACGACTTCTTGTTATGCGTGCCCGCCTGCATACATACAAATATACTCATGAACAAGTAGGAGTATGTTTTATATATGGAAGGTTATGTTTTATATATGAAAGATTGCATTGACAACATATTCAATAAAAATAAGTAGAATACATTTGTATTTCCAACTCTTTTTTTTTGTTTGCAAGTCATAATACTTCAGTAAAAAAAAGGAAGAGGCAAGAGTTCAGTATGTATATGTGTGATGAAATAATTCTCAACCTTAAGCACGTAAACTTTTTATTTATGTGCAATAACTTAATGTTCACTAGGAAAAGAAGTAGAACCATTATTATGGCATGTAACTCAAGATAGTAAATTAATACTCAATGGCATGCCAAAAATAAATTAATAACCTATGGCATATAGCATTAAGCCTTCCTTTCGCCTATTTTAACATTTAGGGAAAGTATTTGTAAAATTTATTCGAGTAGAACATGTAATGTGTTGCTCCACATACAACAGTTGCAGCATATGTAGGAGTAGTAAGAGAAGCTAGAAGATTTCCTACCCCAATCGCAAAAAAGGCATATTCCATATTTGTTTTGTTGCACTCATAATGCAAAATTTGGTGAATGAAACTTAGGTAATTAACTATATACTCATAACAAAAGAATAATCACATTTATTCAGGGTATGTGATGAAAAAATCATCAACAATTGTCTCAATAATCTTAAACAGCATCACAAATTAATCAGTTCACATAAATAACCACATCAGTAAACAAATAAAAAAATTATTTATGTACAATAACTTAAGCGTTCACCTACAAAAGAATTAAACATGATTACCGAGGAATGTAAGTTAAGATAGTAAATTAATACTCAGTGGCATGCCCAAAAAAAAGAATTTAATAAGCTGTGGCATATATCAATAAGTCTTTCTTTTGCCTATTTTAACATTTAGGGAAAGTATTTGTAAAATTTATTCGAGCAGGAACATGTAACGTGATGCTCTACATGCAATAGTAGCAGTGTATGTGGGAATAGTAAGAGAAGGTAATAATTAAAGAGAAGAGTTCCAACCCCAATTGCAAAAAAGGGCATGTTCCATGTTTCTTTTGTTGCACTCATGGTGCAGAATTGGGCGAATGAAACTTCAATTATTAACTATATACGCATAGCAAAAGAATGATCACATTTATATCGGGTATGTGATGAAAAAATCATCGACAATAATAGCTATGTCAAAGTAAACAAATAAATATAGTAAAAGGCTATGAATCCCTTTTAAAAGGAAAAAAAATCCACATTAACAAATCAAGAAACAATATACGAAGTAACCTTTAAATTAGTCAAATATGGTAGTAAACCAAGTTTACGCCTCAAACTAATGGCAACCACGATTAAAGTCAAAATTATATGATTGATGAACATAAATTAAGTTTACATTAGTAGAAACAAATTAGAGGAAGAAATCATCAATCTTTGGGAAATAAAATATGAGGCTACCTTGAAAAGAAGACTAAAATATGTTAAATCAGGTCCGAGTTTCTAATTAACAACAACCACGATTAATGTGAAAATTATATTGCAGATGGATGTCAATTAAGTTTGAATTAGTGGAAACCATTTTGAGGAAAAAACAAATGTATCACATTTTACGTATTCTAAAGGTAAGAATGTCTCATACACGGGGAATTCCCATTAGCAATTAGTACTCAATTTTAGTGCGTAATGTAATGCGGTTCACAAAACTGAACCTTGAAAATTCATTAGATTATTTTTGAAAAACGCGTTGGATTAAGAATATGCTACAACTTATAGTTTCATATAAGGTTCAGAATTTGAAAATAATTCTATTCACTGAATTAAAGTGATACATTCAAAGTGATAATGTTATGAGTTTTAATAGTATGTAATTAGCAGGGCCGGCTCAAGCAACCAGGTTGCCCTAGGCAACATGTAGAGCAAACAAAATAAAATGCAAAAAAGTGAAAAAAAATGTTGCCTTGGTAAGCCAAAAAAATGCAGCCCAGATAAGAAAAAAAATGCATACAAAGAGATTGTTTCTTACTCGTGTATAATATAGCGCACTGTACACACCTGAAAGCATCCAACTGTACAAAAATGCATACAAAGAGATTGGAGCAACACACTGTACACACCTGAAATCATCCCTTCTCCTCAAAATGGTTGTCCAATCTAGCCCAACTTGTGCACCCGATAGCACTAGCAGCTCAAAGAGCATTCTGTAATAGACCAAGTTATCAAAATTAGATTAATTTAATTAAAAAAAATCATTCTTAATTCACAGCATAAAAACTCACTTATCATCATGAACAGGCACACCCCAAAAAAATTGAATTTAACCCAAAAAAAATCAATGTTTAACATTTTTTTCTTCAATTCTTATCAAAAATCTTTTTTTTCTTCTTCTAGTAAATGAGAATTCAATGTTTAACTTTTTTTTCCCTCCACTTAACTGTCTAATAAATAAAAATTCAATGTCTTTGATATTTATTAGTTACCAATTACCATCAATCTATGCCTACTTTCTAAGTTATGATAAGCAACATCCATAAGGCAACAGCCAACAAGAATCATTCAAAATTGCCCCAAAAAAGAAGAATCGCAAACTGAAATGCCAACAAAAGATAGCAATTACCTTTCACACCAATAACAAGAAATTAACGAAGCTGCGAAGGAAGGTTGAAACTGAAAGAGGCAATCGCTGAGTCTTGTCTTGATTATTCGATCTGAATTGAAGCCTGAAGGCGGGGGTTGTTGCGGCTTACGAACAGGGTTTGCTGCCGATTCACCGATGAGGGTTGCTAACTTACTGATGAACTCGAAGGAGGAGCTCGTCTGAGAGAGGAGGCGATGCCTCCGAATCGCTTCGTGCGGTTTGAGGAGCCGAGAGATTACGGATTAGGGATAGAAATAGTTTTTTTTCTCCGTGTTGCCCTATGGGAACGGGTCGAATAGCCTAGGTAGCCTTGCCCAATAACCGGGCCTGGTAATTAGCACACCATTCTATTTCACTGAATTTAAGTGATATTAGATAATATATTATGGATTGATGTCACTTTGTATGGTATGTAATTATCAAATTTCATTGAATTAAAGTGATATTAGATGGATAATATTTCAATCGATATTCACATAACATGATATATGTATTCACCCTCAGGACAGTTGTATTCAAAAAAATGCTAGGTTGATGACTATCTCCATGTTATTCTTTAAACCAAATTTATCAAAGTGATCTATTGTTTCACACTAGCAAGGATCAGTCTTTCATAAAAAAAAAACATGAACTTACAACTGCTTACACATAAAAAGAAAAACAGTTGGTGAAATTATAAAAAGTCGTCAAAAATATCAAAATATAAGGAAATCTTCATTCCATATGTGAACCAAACCTGGTATGGAAAAAGCTCATCATCCCGGCTCATCAAAAATATTAGAAAACATTTGCAGGCAAATTGCATTTAGTAACCAACTCCATCTTCATTCCATATGTTAACGGTTAACTGACCGACAAAAATTTGGTTAACCGAACCGAAAATATTCGGTTAAGATGGTCGGTTAACTGATGTTTTAATAACACAATTCAAAATAAAATTAGGTCTACGGATAACTAAGTTTAACAACTAGACCAAAAACAAAAATTATATTATATTATATCAGTTGAAATTGACTTTAATTTCTCATCATTGCTAAATTAATTAAAAAATAAAAAACAACCTTCAAAATTAAAAAATTAGCATAAATTATTAATGTTTATTGTTAATTAGCATAAATTTATATGATCGTTGTAAAATTAACATCAGTTAAAATGATTATTTTTCGTAGTGTAGTAATATTATTAATCATAAATTATTAATGTTTATTGCTAATTATAAATTATTGATATTGATTACTGGATATATATTATTTACTAATAACTGGAAAGTAAAATTATGTTTTTTGGAATATTGATTATATATAATAATTAATAATTAGAGATTATTTATTAATAATCATTAATTATTATAATTTATAAATGATTAATATAATATTATTAATGATTGATTATTAAATATTAATAAATAATATAATATATTAATGATTAGTAATTAGTAATATAATATTATACTTAATAATAAGTAATATATGATTAATGATTAATTATTAAATAATCAAAATTAATTTTATGGAAGTATTGTAATTATTAATTGTCAAAAATTAGCGTCTATTACAACGGACATTTTGTGATCGTTGTAAAATAAACATCTATTACAACGGGCGTTTTGTGACCGTTGTAAAATAGATATCTATTACAACGAGCCTAAAAATGACCGTTGTAATATCATTTATTACAACGGGCAATATATGCCCGTTGTAGAAAGGGTGTTGTACAGGCATCTATTACAACGGTTCAGAAAATGACCGTTGTAACAGAAAGTCTATTACAACGGGCAGCAAACGCCCGTTGTAAAATGGACGTTGTAATAGATCTGTTTTGTTGTAGTGACAGACTGCAAGTCCTCAACAGACGCATCAAGAGATTCTAGATAGCTTAGCATAACAGAGTTCAGGGGGATTGCAAGAAATTTCAAGAGTGTTACCAAGGCGAGTCAGGAGTCTAACCACTCTCTTTTCACAATCGAGGACAGCACCATTACTGGATAACCAGTCCATGCCTAGAATCAACCCATAGCCCGTGAAGCCCAAAATATAGGCATTGCACCTAAACTCAACGCTTAGAATAGATATTTTCAAATCCAAACAAACCATTGACAAATAAGCTGAGCCCCCGATTGGATTTGAAACAACCAAGGGATCCTCTACCAAACTAGTGTCTAGGTGCAGAGATTCGACTAAATCAGCAGATACAAATGAGTGTGATGCACCAGAATCAAACAATGTACGAACATGATGATCAAAAAGATAGACTAAACTTTCGACAGAAATATTTCTACCTCGTTCTTGCGGAGGTGTTGTGAGAGCGTGAACTTGTCCTCCCGAAGAAGGTCCGGCTCCCTGCCCTTGCTTCTTTGGGCAAGCCCTAGCCATGTGTCCTGTCTCACCACAGTGGAAACAGCCACCCATCTTCCTTTTCTTCTTCCTGCAGTCTTTGACCAGATGTCCAGGAATGCCACAGAAATTACACTTTCTCTTCTCACGGGGTTTGTTGTTCTTCCCGCCTTTCTTTGGATCATCCTTCTTGTTTTGCGACCCTTCACCCTTCTTATCTTGAGGAACTTCTGCTTTTGCCTCATTCTTGCCCTTGTCTTCCTCATTTAAGAGTGCCATGTCCACTAACCTTTCGTAAGTAGCCCCCATAGGTATGTGGGTCATAGCCAAGCTGTGAAGTGGCTCATTCAATCCCTTGACAAAACAGAGAGCCTTCTTATGAAGAGTATTCACTAAGTCCAGTCCAAACCGGGCCAGCTGATTGAATTGATTGATGTACTCCTTGACCGTCATACTTCCTTGCTTAAGAGATAAGAACTTTTCCAGCTGTAAACTTCGTTCAGCTTGTAAGAGGAATTTCATCTCAAACCTTATTTTGAAATCCATCCATGTTTCAACCGGCCTCTCAGCGTTAGTGACTTCCCACCAATAGGAAGCTTCGTCTTTGAGCAACCACACTGCCAACTGTATCTTTTGTCTATCGTCCACCTCGAAGATAACGAACAGATCCTCAATTTCTTTGAGCCAGTTCCTTGCTTCCACGAATGATTCAGTTCCCTTGAAATCCTTTCCACCCATGGCCCTAAAATCTCTACAGATCTTTGAGAAAGCATTTGCACGAGGAGGAGGAGGAGGAGGAACCACTACAGCTGGAGGAGGGATATCTGCTGGGCCTGCGTCGTTGGCCCTAGCCTCTAAGTACCTCCTGAACCAGCCAGGTATTGGCACACCCTCTGGAAGGTTAAGGTTCTCAGACATGCTGAAACGAAAAAGAAAAGATTCAAAACAAAGGATAGAATGATAGGGCATATGGCTTTGGGGAATTATGCCTTTAAAACGAAATAACACTTTTTCTTGAAAAAAATGCTTCTTTATATTTCTTTTGAAAATAGTTTTTCAAAAATCCTTATCTAATATGGTAAACCTTTGCTCTGATACCAAGTGAAACACCCCACCTCCATTAAGGTCACTCACAAAGGGAATGCCTTAACTTTGGTGGAGGGTTATAGGTACAAGACACAGAAAAATTTACAAGATAGATAAATTTAAGCAGCGAAATCCAAATATTTATTTCATACGTAGTTCAATACAAAAGCATTACATCAACTTGTCTCAAAATAACTTCAAAACGTTACACCATAATTTCTGTCTTGATTTTCAAATAAAGAAGCATAAACCAAAAAGTAAAAAAAAATGCATAAATCCCCAAGGATCATATCCAAAGCCATAGCTAATGCAAGAGAGTCCAAGTCATACATCTACTTTCTTGAAGCTTGTAAAGAGTCTGATTAAGCTGGAGTATTTCCTCCCTGTGGACCTTAGGGGGGAAACGGAAGAAAAGAAGACGAAAGAAAACGGGTCAAAAAAATAAGTCTGGTAAGTTCAGTGGTTACTAGTATTTAAACAAGAAAAGGGATCATGACAGTGATAACAGAACATAGGACAATACCCTAATATAAGACAAGAGGAACATGTGATCGCACCCATTACTATAGTCTCTACACCTACTTAACCATTGGTTCAACCAACCCACATGTTTACAACAAACGATCCCCTTAATGATTGGCTCCTACTCGCATGTATTCATGTCCTGTGTCATTCGGCCCCGCTTGACTGTAGCTACCTGTGTTGGTCCCACCATGGTGTGTATCAGTCCCTCTGGTGGCAACCCGACACGATTCAAGATGCACAGTGTACACTATGATGCCCAGTGCCTGATTTTTCCACTTCGGAGTACGTGCACGCCCATACTCCGTCGGAACCTACAATGGCCTACCAACCGCCGACGTTTTGACCGCTTATAATTCAACCCAGTAATCGTGCCCTACCCTGCCTAGTTTCAGGGTACCATGATACATCTATGTGGGTTACTGCTGAAATGGGTCCCCGTTACTAGAGTTTTCTAATCAACATGTTTACTTGGTTAAGTGTTCAAGTTTACCTAACCCTGTCCATTCGTTTTAGTTAACATGTTGAATCGGTTAAGTGTTTTCCTAATTTACTTAACCCTACCAATCCTGACTTAGTTTTAATTTATTAAAGCACCAACCAATGACATTAGACAGGTCTTGTTGTGGTCACTGGATATGACGGTCGGTTCCGGGCAGATTTACACCACAACTCAGTCTAACCTTGGGTTCTTTTTGGGCTTGATGTACTAACCACCCACATTACACAGGTCTTGTTGTGGTTACTGGATATGCTGGTCGGTTCCTGGTAGATTTACACCACAACTCAGTCTAACCTCGGGTAAGGCATATTCGTCTTTTCTAAATTCATATTTTTCTATATAAGTTAAATTTCTTTATGTGAATTAAATTTAATTTAATCACGGCATAATTATCCTGTGATTATGCTCAACATAAATGTTACATCAAATATACCATTTAATGGAAAAATCTATGCCATGAATTTTCATATTTCCCATCGCTACCCCCGTGGAACGTATGCGTAAATCACATAAAATGTTGGGCTAGAAAATTAGCCTAACCCCATAGACAAAAAGGGGTAATAAACAAAGAACATGAAATGATCATACAATAGCATACATATAACTTTTCACATGTAACTTGGCATAGATGTATGTCATTAACTTTAATCACTTGGGTAAAGGTGAACTTGTGACTAAGTTTAATCTAATGGTCATGTAAACTCGACAAAGGTCTAGCATGAAAGTTTAACATATAATCATAGTTTCAACCCACAACTTGGCATAAAATCTTATGTATGTCAAAACATAAGAAAGCTATCATAATCATTTTCTTATCACAATTTAGCCTGATGTTAACAACATAAGAGGACTACAATTCCACTTTTACAACATAAATAGATTCATTGACATAGTTCTAAATATTCATAAATGTAAATCTAACATGTAAACATGTGATTTAGATCCTAAACTTGCAAATAACCACCAAATTACAACATGACATGTTTCACCATTTTGTTGGCATAATAAGTTCTTTACCCAATAGTAATAGATTAAAATAACATACAATGTTGTACATCACCCAAGCATATAGACATGAAATATACAACATGTTCATCGCTATAAGCTTATAGACATGAGATATACAACATGTTCATCGCCACAAGCATATAGACATGAGTAATTACAACGATATTTTAAGATAAACGAGAATCAAATCTTATACATAAGCATCGTACTATATTCCAATTACAACATGTCATGAATTCAGTCGAAAGGAATGTTTAAATCTGCATAACAACTAACTTACAAACTAAAAAGAATTCTTGCGTTATGAAATTTGAATTCTGAAATTGGAGATGCACGCCTTTGAAGAAGATCGTTGAATTAGACTAGTTTTAAATTTCATTCTTGATTCAAGTTCTTTAACTCGTCTTTGAATTGGAAATGGTGACGGCTACTCCAAGTCTTCTACTGACGGCATTTTAGTTCTAGGTTTATTTTTCTGTGTGTGTTTAGGTTGAGAATTGAGTTGTTTATATAGAATTTCAGTTTGATTATAGCCGTCAGATGAACCTAGGGTTAATCACATCCACTCAGACCTGATCAGGACCATCCAGAAACCCTAGTGACTCAGCAGCGAATCAGCAGATGTTCAAATTTCAGATCTGGCCGGGGGCCAGGTTACCCCCAGGTCGACCTCTAGGGGGGAGGTCGACACTAGGGTCGAACCCCTGGTCGACCTGCCTGGGCGGGAATTTTCCCGCCCAGCCCGCTTCTGGCTTCTGTTTGAATTTTGAACTCGTTTTCGAACTGTTTGAATTTATCTGAAATATCTGGAAACTTCCGGCAGCCATAACTTCTTCATACGAAGTCCAATTTATGCAAACTCGGACTCTATCTCAACCAGAATTCCGAGACGAACACAATGGCGTAACCCGTTTCCCTTAATTCTTACATTTTAAATTAAGTATTCTAGGATTCATCATTATAACATGAATAGAAAATACAGGGTGTTACAAAGGAAGTGGGGGCATCAAACTTCTGGATTATTTAATTAAAAATAGACTTTAATTGGTAAATATTGTGTAGAGTGGAGTGGTTAAGTGGTAAATTATGTGACTATGATTGCAAGTGGTCTAAGTTCAATTCCCAGCAATGTTAATTTGATTTTTTTTATTCTTATTTTTGTGCGCCGGTCTTATGTTTTCTGCAGAAACTAGGAGCCTAGAATTTTTTTTTGGCCTAGAGCCTGGATTTGCCCAGGGCCAGCACTGCTTGGAAATAATTTTAAGGTTTGACTATGTGGTACAATGGATATTTCATTCAAAAGACTTCAACAGTTCACCTGTATGAAGCAAAGAAGATTCACACAAGAACAACCTGCTGCTTTGGAAAGTCCCTAACAATACATTGTTTACGCATATTAAACTAACACGGTCGGGCATATTTGATAATGATAGCTGATGCTTATGTGATTACGAATTGAAAAGGATTGAGCATATTTTCTTTGAGAACCCTCTTTGTTTACTTAATTTGGTAAGACACCCTCCATTCCTTTTCGCTGCATACACTGTTGTTGATGAACCATTTGCAATAACGGCATAATATTTTTGAGAAAAGTAGGACCCCACACTAGGCATGGTGTTGGGGTTTTGTGCGCAGCGGTGTTTGACAAAACGCCAAGAAAAAATAGGATCTTTATCACCCAATCACTTGAAGATGAATTTGATTGAAAAACAAAAATAGCAACACAAATAATATCGGAAATATGAGCACACGATATTCCACCCAACCACCCTCTTTATTGATTCACTAATAAAAAATTGTTTACAATATATCTCAACTATCATTACAAACAATTACAACTTGAACCAATAACCTTATTGAGAAATAGGTAGAGAATATCTAATGGCTAAATAATTTGAAGGAGAATACTCAATTTGGAATATCTAGAATGATCATTCTTGGTGGCTCTCACCCACACCTAACGAAGATGTTCACTAGGCATTTTATAGAATGAATTTCTTTATACCCAAGTAAACTTGGCACCCAAATTATCTTCATATATGTTAAAAAACTATTTGGATAAGCACTAAATAATTATAGCCTTCAATTCCAAATATCCCACAAATATAGCAACAAATCTTCCACAAAATCTTCATAGACTATTTATTGCCCAAAATTGTTGTGATTTGTGTATCACAAATTTCAACACCCCACCTTGATACCAAATCACAACATTTCTTCCACTCAAAACTAGCTAACTTAGCACTCACTTTCAACCTTCTTTTTTCAATTAACACCATCACGATTTTAACGGCTATGAGACAAAACCATCATGTCTTCTCTTTAAGTCCAGGCTCAATTGATTTCCAGGCTCAATCACACCTTCTCTTTATCAATATACGCCTACCATTTGATCCCTCTTCATCTACATGGATCCCTCGAGAATTATCAACGTGAAGAAACAATCGATAACATGATCCTCAACGGATCCTCAGCAGTGATCAATACCAACCTCTCCACCTTGCTACGGACTAGGTTCTTCATTCCAGATTCTCAAAATCTCCTACTCCACAATAATCATCCATGAAAGCAACATCATCTCCGACATCTACAATCTTCAATCCAAAATCACACTGATACAACCCGAACTTCCCCGTGAAGGAAAGCACGGATTGAGTTGAGAACACAACAAATCAGAACACAAACAGAAGAACATTTCATTACTTATTACAACAATCCCATCAGAATACAAGAATATACAGAGTATGAATAAATATTATACATTAGAAAAATATCAGAGATTTAAATTACAATGCAGCGAAAAAATAATACATAACACAACTGAAGGAGATATACGAATACAGAGCTTTCCGAATATCGTTCCAGCTGTAAACCAGGATCCTGTGAATATAAATCTGCAAAACCAAAACTACTAGCTGCCCGTGTGGAAATAGGGGCACCCAGAGTTTAGGTTAAAACAATAAACTCCAGGTAAGTCATGTGACTAGTGTGAGAACTAAGACAGTTATTTAAAACTTTACTTTAAAAGAGAGTAATTCAAGGGACCACGCCATATAACACGGAACGGGTTTCCTCCCAAGAATACTAGTGCATAAACAGTTATAAACAACGCAATGCTTTTTGAAAAATGGAGCTATTATAAGACTCAGGTCCCACCACATAATGCAACGCAAGCCGGAGGATAGAGTTTTAACTTATAATAGCCAAAGATGCTTGGTACGTTTAAAACAAATCATTTTGATACTATTATAGTGTAAAGAGTATGAAAACAATTTCAAATATAAATGTATCAATCATAGATGGCATAGTGCCCCATCCCACTATGTTGCCATACTAGGCTCTACAAATAAAACCGAAATATCACGTATTTGAAATTGGATTTCCGTCATGAGTCGAGGCCAGGGGCAAGCTCCTCACCGCTTCAAGACACTCTAGCAAATGCCTCAGGACTACACACTCTGGGTAACCCTTGGATCTTCAGGGCCGGTCCTCCGTTACGTTTGAGGATTAGTTATTCCTGAACACACGTTTCCCGGTCCTATCGGACCTATCCATCGGCTCCGTAGAGACCAATATATCTGAGGCGCCTCGCATTCCAACATCCACAGGGGTATAATAAACAATGATGTCAGGGCTAGTAAAACGCTGACACCACCCATAGCTAGAAAGAAACGTCGTGCAAATCCCTGTAGTCACAATCCCGTTTTTGACTCATACCGGTGTGTGAGGCTCGCGAATCAATGTCATACACAAAGCTATGCTATATTAGAGCCAAGCTTTGATCATCAACCACAAGACTCTGCTTTTCAACAAAAGCCTTGATCACTGCATCTCAGCATGCCACACAGGAAACCATTCAACTTAACTAATCCGCTAAGTATTAACCCCGAAGGCCGAAATCAATATCAGATCAATACACGGGAAACCATTCAACTTAACTAATCTCCAGTTAGTTTCTGATTCTCTTAACTCCATTGTTAATCGGGTTAAAGAACCAGTGTTATTTAAAACACCATTCACGATAAACCCAAAGACCAATTTCAATTCAATTCCAATTAAATATATTAAATTGGAAAACTTTACTTTGGAAAATTCCCGTTAAATCTTAATAAAAAGATTTAAAAATTCCAAATTTCATTTCACTGTAAATCGGGTTAAAGAACGAATGTCTTTGAAAAACGAATGTCTTTGAAAACACAGTTCACAACAAACCCAAAATCCAATTAGGCTCCAACCGTAAAATAGTAAGAGAACAATTCCCTAAGTATTAACCCCGAAGGCTGAAACCAACATCAGATCAATACCCAGGAAACCATTCAACTTAACTAATCTCCAGTCAGTTTCTAATTTTCTTAACTACATTCAGTTCAAGAACAATATTATTAAAGATACCATTCACGACAAACCCAAAATCCAATTTGATATTAAATACAAGGCTCTGAATAGAAAATATCGGCTTATATTCAATATCAAATTCTGAAACCAACAAATATTGTATTGGAATAACGATTTATATATCTTCCAAATTCCTCCATAATATCCGTATAATCACGAAATCCAATATCGAAATATTCTGAAGATAATTTCGATTCAAATCCATTCCGATTTATATATTGGAAATTCCGGTTATTTTTAAAACCATTTCAAATCCAATTTATTTATTTTAAAAATATTGTATTTATTGTTCTATTTCAAAACTAGTTCATTTCGATAAAAATATATTTTATCTTTTCAAATATGGAATTTTTCATCCCAATTCTTTCCAAATCATTTATTATGATTTTACACAATTTATTAATATTTTTAATAATTTTATCAAGGCCCGTACAGTCAATTTCCATAAACGGCCATCGAACTGCACTTACAACGACCTTTTCCAAATTTGATTTGGACATAATTCCAAATCCAACCATTAGATTTCAAATCTCTAATATTCGTTAGAAAGCTCTTTTCGATACGAACTCAACGGTTCTTGTTTTAGGAGAATCCGACGGTCGGATCTCCCGTAATGTCCATTCGAAGTCAATGGACGAAATTCGCGAACTACCGCAGCGCGGCGCATTCTATTCAGGCCATTATATTATATATATAATATATATTTCGTCGATTCCCTTTTTAAAACGTATTTTATAAATCGTTTTAAATTGTTTTCAAAATGATTTCAACTTCATATTCAATTTCAAATCAAAATTGAATATTCCATATCATCGATATATAAATGATAATATTTTCAAAACATTAGATTTTGAAATCATTTTCTTTTCGATATTCATTACAAAAATGAATAAAATCGATATAAATATCGTTCACATCAAAATGGCGTCGATTTAAACAACACGGCTTTATATATTTTTAAATATATTCGTGTCCATCCCAAATCGAACATCACAATCAGATTTTGATCTTTTACTGAATATTATTTTAAAATATTCGTCATTTTAAAATAATCATTATTTCAGAATATTTATCCTTTCTGAACTGGAATCAGACACAGTCAATTACCATATAATTTGATTTATATGGATTTCGTGCACACATGTACACAACAACAACGATAAACAATCAAGCATCATCCAAAGTGCATTTTACACTGTATAAGCATTAAATATAAATATTCAATGCTCATACAGCCTGTCAATCAATTGATCGACATACAACTAATTATTAGGACTAGTGTATGTCATATATCATCCCAATACCCATGTGGGGTTTCAATCAACAAATAATGAATTTTATTTGTGCAGTTGGGCGATGTGTAAAATTTAGCGTCCCAATCAATACCAGTCAAATGTGTGTACATAAACAAATCGTTCGATTTGTTTATAAATATTTATTTCATTCATATACACGTTAAAAATTATATTTTTAACTATAAAATATTTATTTCCATTCCACATCACACAATCAATTTTTACAACAACATATAATCAAACAAACAAGCCGTCCATGGCCTGTGGACGACGGGTGTCGGGTGCTGCTAAGCACCGTCTGCATCCTAGTATATATTTTAACCAGAAAATAAAATAAAGTGAGAAGTTCTCACCTTGGGTTCCACTTTGCCATTCTATTCCAAATTTCTGAACCGTTTTAATTTGTCTGCAATGCCAACGCAGTCTTCTCTACGCTGCTCATATTAAAAATCACATTTTTATTTCAACGCTATAAAAATCACATTTTTATTTCAACGCTATAAAAATCACATTTTTATAATGGCACCTCATATATAAAAATCATATATTTTTACAATGCTTCTTTCTATATAAAAATTATATTTTTATTACTCTACATAAATAAAAATCATATTTTTATATTCGTAAAAATCATATCTTTTCATAGACAAAAGATCCAATCTTTACTATAATAAAAATCTCGTCTTTCCTATAATAGAACTAAAGCTATATATATAGAATAAAAATCATATTTTTGTATAATAAAAAATCACAACTTTATATTTTTAAAAATCACTTCTTTTCATGTTTGAAAATCAAATCTTTTCATATTTTAAAAATCAAACCTTTTTATGTTTTAAAAATCAAACCTTTTTATGTTTTAAAAATCAAACCTTTTTATGTTTTAAAAAAATCAATATTTTCTAAACTGAAAATCATATTTTCTAAACTGAAGATCATATAAGAAAAACTGGAAATCATATTTTAAAAACTTACTTTTAGGTTTCGTTCGACTGAGGAGGGAGCGGAGGGGGTCGAGGTGCTGCGCGGTGGTCGGGATGGTGCAGCGCGGTCACTGGTGGCTCCTAAGGTGGCTGGCAGGAGGACTGGTGGAAGGGCGCCGGAATGGGGTGCTTCAAACCGGATTTGGGGGGGGTTTGGGCATCGCCGGGGAATCGAAGAAGGAAGGGGGGTCGCGGCGGAGTTGCGATGGCATGAGGGAGTTGGGCCCGACGCTGGGGAGGCCGGAGCAGCGGCGGTCTGGCGCCAGGGTGTCACGGTGGAAGCTCGTCATCGTTTTTTTAATTTTGATTTTGTTCTGATCGAATTAGAGAGTGAGGAGAGAAAGGAGAGAGAGTTGACTTATATTATTTTATTTATTAATATAATTTTTTTTCCATAAAAAGTACCCTTCTCATTTGAACCCCAAATCGAACCCACCGATTGTCGTCCTCAGCCAAATACCCCCATTCCGAACACAATGGGATATGTTTCGTAACCCAATTCGGCTGTTACAATCAATTTCCACTAAATTTAAAATATAAATCATTATATTTCAAATTCAAACGCACATTTTAATTTACCGGGGCCACATACGGACTTTAAAAATTCCCGAAAAATATTTTCTAGCTTCGTATTGACGATACGGTCCTAACAAAACTAATTTCAACAAATTTGGAGACCGTTTGAAAAATGGTCATTTTCTGTTTGATCCAAATTGACTGAAACTGTCAAAACACGTTTTCCTATGCCATGCTCATGTATTGATTCGAAAAATCATGAATTTTGGAATCTAGCAATAATTAGACATCCCGGATCCAACAAAAGTGGTTTCGTTGAAAACGGAGGTCGTTTGCAAAATTTCCATTTTTAAGGGCTATTTTCCATAGCGACTATTCTGAATTTTCAACTAGGCGTAACTTTTTATTCCCGCTATGAAATTTCAATTTTTAGGATTCGTTGGAAAGATATTCTCAAATAGATTATAATATTTTTGGTTTCGCTAAAATCCGGTTTATTTTGAATCCTGTACATTCATTTGAAATTGGAAATCGAATTTTCAAACTACCGTGCCATTTCCAATTCCTTTTATAATTAAAATAAATATTTATATTCTAAAGACGATTCAAATAAATATATATGTTCTAATTCTATTCAAAATAAATTTCTTGTTGTTATTATTTAAAATAATTCATTTTAAATATTCAAAATTTATCAAATTTGCCAAAATAAAATTTTTAAATTGGTTCAAATTTACCCAATCACTTGAAGATGAATTTGATTGAAAATAACAACATAACAAATCAGAAATAATAGCAGTACACTAATATTCCACCCAACCACCCTCTTTATTGATTCACCAAAAACAAATTTTGTTTACACTCAATGTATTACAACCAAAATAAACAAAATACAATGAATCAATAACCTTATTGAGATAGGCAAAGAATATCTAGATGACTACAAATATTGTTGGAGCAGAAGAGCGATGAAGAACGACGACAAACCCTTGGACAATCTGAAGGCACCAACTACAACTTTCAGCAGTAAATAGGAATAGCTACCCTCAGCCCAAATTCCTACATCTTCCTCTCCAGGGCGCAAGCCCATGGAGGCACACAACCTCACTAGATATTCTCACATGGTTTCTTGTTCTTTGTTAATTGTTACAATCTAACCAAGAAGGCTGCGTATATATAGGAGAATAGAATGCCTAGGAAAATATCCAAGTTGCCCCTTCAAGATATATCCAAAATATAACCATTCATTTCTTTCCTTCTATGATCAAATCAATCAATTAATCAATAAATCAATCAGTTAGTCAATTAATTAATCAAACCAATCAGCCAGTCATTTAATTAATTACATCCTCTTCATAAAATATTTGAATCAAAAAATTCAACACTCCACCTTGATTCAAATATCACATATCTCCAACAATCCACAAACAAGTCAACCTAGCTCTTTCAACAACACCTACTCTCAATTAAAAATAACCTCGATTTCAAGGCAACGAGATATAACCCAGTCGATTTGAAAGGACTGCGACCACACCTCAATTACAAACACATTCCACCTCCTGCAAGAGATGCATCTACCATCTGAGCTGCACCACACAAAAACCAACGGTCTAAAAAAGTGCTTGCAATACTACAAGATCTTCAATGCCTTTGTGGATTTCAAAACTCGACATCCGTCTTCCGTTTGACATGATCTCTTCATCTACGGGATCCCTCGAGCATTATCAACATCTAGACTCTTGTTGATACCATGATTCTCCACCTTAGGACCATAAGCAGTGGCCATATTAACCTCTCCACCTTGGTGTGGACTAGGTTCTTCAACCGTCACCCGCCTTCTTCTTCGTCTTCTTCCATCTTCCCTCATCCATATCAGAGGGCTTCTTCACATCTCCATCAATTGGACCATTGAGGCATGGAACATCTACCATTATAGGCTTCCAAATCCCCTCAATATCTACCATAAAAAAATAGACATCCACGGAAGCAACATCATCTCAGACATCTACAATCTTCAATCCAAAATCACTCCAAGCTATGTGATAAACTGAGCTCTGATACCAAACTGTTGGGGTTTTGTGCACAGCGGAAGTTTGACAAAACTCTAAGAAAAAATAGGATCTTTATCACCCAATCACTTGAAGATGAATTTGATTGAAAAACAAAAAAACAACACAAATAATATCGGAAATATGAGCACATGATATTCCATCCAACCACCATCTTCATTGATTCACTAATAAAAAATTGTTTACAATCGATCTCAAATATCGTTACAAACAATTACAACTTGAACCAATAACCTTTTTGAGAAATAGGTAGACAATATCTAATGACTAAATAATTTGAAGGAGAACACTCAATTTGGAATATCTAGAATGATCACTCTTGGTGGCTCTCACCCACACTTAATGAAGATGTTCACTAGGCCTTTTATAGAATGAATTTCTTCATACCCAAGTAAACTTGGCACCCAAATTATCTTCATATATATTAAAAAACTATTTGGATAAGTGCCAAACAATTATAGCCTTCAACTCCAAATATCCCACAAATATAGCAACAAATCTTCCATAAAATCTTCATAGATGATTTATTGCCCAAAATTGTTATGATTTGTGTATCACAAATTTCAACACATGGGCTGTTGCTTTTTAATTTCCCAATATTTGGTTTGCTTATATGCCTTCTGTTTCTTTGTGTATGCTCCACGCATTATTTGTGCTTGTTTTCCTTTCGAGTTTTTTAATAAGACCGGCTAGAGGACGAATTTCAATCTGCTTGCCTCTATAAAAAAATATATCATTATATTATCAAATGAATTCCCAATGACATTGTAAAATCAAGTAAATTTCTGTTTTAAATGATAGAACTAATTACTTTAATTTAAACTAAAAAAAATAGCCTAGATTTTAAATTCAAATTATAGATTCTTAAATTTTTATTTCTTATCCATCGATTTTTTTATATAAATAGTAAATTTATAAGTTTTACCATCTCCCTTACTTAAACATTTTTGTCTCTAAAAGAACAAGGCATAAGAATGATAGACGAACAATAAGAATAGATTTAAGATATAAAATATACCAAAACCAGAATAATTTAGGATTGTAAGCATGGGTACTATTCTATTTTCCAGATGCAATCTTAGTCATTTCTACTCCACTGAACCTTTATGAATTTGACTAATTTCCTTCAAATAAATCTTAGCTAAACTCAAAGCAGCTCGAGTTGATTTCACTAGAATAAAGTGGGCAAACTTCGTTAGTTGATAAATGATCACCAAAATACTCTCATTACTATTCCTTATTCCCTATAAACCATTTACAAAATCCATTGAGATTTAATCCCATTTTCAATTAGGAATTTTTAAAATACAAATTGGTAATGTAGCTTTATGAATGATGCATTCTTTATAGTGATCAGATAGCTAGGTCGATCTGAATCTAAGAGCTTTTACACTCATACCGTGAGAATACCATTTCATAGTTCCCTTAAGCCTGTTCAACCATCGTATGTGCTGTGATTGAACTAGACATTCGATCCTTTAGGTCATCATTTTCAGTTGTTTGATCGATGGATGTTGGGTTAAATACACATGAATGGCCAAAACAGTCGGGCCGAAAGGTTGTGTAACATTCTTAGTCAACGTTGCATTCCCTTATTTTGATCGAGTCAAAGAAGGGAATGCACTTAGCAATTTCCCTCGAGAAGAATCGACTAAGGGCTGCGACCTTCCCGTTCAAGCTCTGCACATCCTTATTTTTCGTAGGTACCTCAATGTTCCTGATGACAGCAATCTTATGAAGGTTAGCTTTGATCCCACTAGAGTGTACTATGAAACCTAGATATTTCCTTTGAAAAATCTCCAAATGGATATTTTAAGGGAACCAAGTTTCATTTCATATTTGTGGTGAATACATAACATTAGCGCCAAGTTGTTGACATGATCATCCGATAGTCTTGACTTTATGAGCTTATTGTCGACGTACAGTACCATAGATCTTCGGATTCGGTCTTTGAGCATCCAGTAAACTAACCTATGATATGCAACTTTAGCATGCAGAGCTCTGCAATCTAAAGAAGCTTGTGACTAGCTGTTTAATTCATAAGACGCTTGATCATTGAGAGCGGGAAGCTGTCTTTCGGACAAACCTTATTTAGATCGAAATAATCTATGCATATACATCATTTTTCATCAACCTCTTTTTACCAAAACCAAATTAGAGACCTGAAGGAGATAGAGGGCATCGCAAATAAAATCATTTCTCATCAGCTTATTTGATCCTCTCTAACGCATGCGACCACTCCAAGCCTAGTATGAGTCTTTACTAATTGATTGGTGTGAGCTTTGGACCAACATTCAATGTTTCACTCATCATCTTTAGAGGAATTCTACACATGTTAGTGTGCATTAAGGAGAACGCATCCAAGTTCACCTTGAGAAATTAGCGAGCTGCATCAATCCCCTTGGGCCAAGATGAGATCCAATCTTTCAGACTTTAGATTAGTCATCACTATTGATTGGCACCTTGATCGTGGCCTCTGCAGGAGTGGCTCTGCGACATCCTAGCTCTTCCTCCTTTAGGGGATCTAGATCTTTAAAGAGTTTTTATGCTTCTTATCCCAAAAAAATAAGCTAAACAATCGTCCTAGTCATTTACATTGTACACCGCACATAAAACCCTTTTATAGTTGACCAACTCCTGATACTATACATGAATACTCGAAAAATCCAAAATTCATCTTCATTTGTAACCGAAAATTGGATAAATGTCTTATACTCGATAAAAGAGATGCGGATATGGATATGAATACATCTGCATCCAAAAATTATCCTTTCATTTTTTTAAAGTTATAGTTTAGATATGTGTACTTTAGTACAATAGTAGATATTTGTTTATTGTTTTATTAAGTGAGAAGTTTATATTATATGTGATAATTGCATATTAAGTGCTCCAAATTATTTGTCATAATTATATTTGTCTGTTCTCAGTACTTTAATAACTAATGAAATTGAAAAAAGCTTATGTTAAGCCAAAAAAAATTCATTTTCATTTTTTGAATTTTCGATCATTAAGTAGAATATAATTATGTGATATTTGTTCATATCTTTATATTTGAAAATGATTTTGCATATGAAGACCAATGTGACCCTGTTCTTATGAATGACCTATCCCTTTATTTACTTCCAGAAAATCATTTTGCCATGGATGGTTAAAATGTAAAGCTTACATGAAGTCCAACTCTGCTTTGCTTGAGTTGAATTACCAAAACCTGAGTTCTTTCTCTAATTGCTGCCAGTTGAATCCAACAAAAATCTGCGATGGAAACAGTAGTTGGCTCCTAAGAAACAAACTGACATAATTTCTTTCAATTTCATGGATTCTCTATCCTCGTTGTTTATTTTGATTACCGCGGACTGTTCTCGCCAAACATGTGATAGGCTCTATAATAATGTTATTTTTTAATTGGAAGATTCTATTCCAACTCATATTTTTAGTTAGTAGCCCCCCCGAAATACATCAGTTTTTAAATACAAGCTACCTTTATCATACTTTCTTCTCACTTTATTTTCATTTTCTCTAAGCATCACGTAACTTTCTGCATTGCCTGAAAACATCAAAGTTTGAAAACCCTAGTTCTCGAACAAGTAAAGAAAAAATTCAATTTTAAACAAGTATTTGATGGATTTTGAAGGAGAAGATGATTTCTTATCGCAATCATAGCAGGTAATCCAAAAAATAAAAATTTATTTTTTTGAAAGAATTTAGAAACGGTGGATGAATTAAAAACTATGGGATTCAAAGACAAACCACATTTAGATGGCCTTAGGTTAACAAAAAAAACCAGAGGTTATATCTACATGGCTGTCAAAGAACCATGAACAGAAACCACATGGGAAAAAAATACCACGTTATGGATACGTGGTACATTAATTCTTTTTTTTAGCACTGAGTTCATAGTATGCGATATTTGTTTTCACGAGGATTGTACCGTTCCCAAGTGATGAAGAATCGCATGATGAAATAGTTTTGGATTATTCAAATGAGTTGATGACATATGGATTTTAAACCTTTGAACACACATTTGTTTATAGATGAATTTTTTAGGTAAGTAAACAAATTACGTTTGTTTATTTTGTCTTTGGACATTTTCCACGTTGTTTGTTTACATGGTCAAACATCGTTTCACGTAAAGACTATATGTGGTTTTTTTGTTATACCACATTTTTACAGAGCATGATTATGATAGAAAGCCAAAATAATTAGTCAAACACATATCTTTTTCACCATTTGATTAACATTTCAACTTACATAGTGTTTTAACATTTCGAATGCAGATATTTCCATCAAAAAATTGGTAGATTAGGTTTGTGATATGGGAAAATATCTTGGATTTGTTATCATAACTATGAAATCTGATATTGGTGCTTCAGTCAACAAACAAGAATCATGTTTGCTTGTGAACGAAGTGGTGTGTATAAGAAGCGAAAAGATAAAAGCCCGAAGAACCTCCGAATGACGAGTACAAAAAAGTGCAACTACCCCTTTAAACTTAAAAATGAAAACTTCCTAATTTAGATGATTGGCAATTATATGTTATTAATGGTGTTCATAATCATTCAAAATTGAAAAATACAGAAGGTCATTCGTATATTGGTCAATAACGGAAGATGAGATCAAGATATTTATTGAGATGCATAGAGACTTGGTAAAACCAAAATAAATTTTATCAATCATTAAAAGAAACGATCCTTCAAATTGTACCACAGTCATAACGATTTACAATGTAATCAAGGAAAAAAATGCTATTGTGCAGACAGGGCATTCTCAAGTTCAATATTTTCTTAGTAAATTGAAGGAGTTAGTTATTTTGAATGGCACCATAAAATATTAGATAGAACATATATTATTAAAACTATTTTTTGGGCACATCTCCTCATCTTGGATTTTCTACGTACATTCCCCGGGGTTATTATATTAGATTGCACATATAAAACTAATAGGTATAGAATGTCGTTATTCGAGATTGTTGGGGTTACTTCCACAGATATTACATTTTTTGTTGTGATTTCCTATTTACTTGTGGAAACCGAGGTAAATTATATATGGGCTTTAGAGCAGTTGAAATCAGTTTTGGTTGATTGTAAGTTGAAACATATTTCATGTCAATCCAAACTAGGTAAAATTTGACAAATATATTTTAAAGAGCATTTTAATGTTTCAAAAAAATGAAACACTTGTTCTATACATAGTTAATTAATACCATATGATGTGGTTTACAATGAAATTTAAATAGAATATGTCTTATAATGAATCAGTCATTTTAAATGCATTATGCTAGCTAAATTTTGATATATTATGCTGAATATTTTGACATAATTTTAAACAAAAAATTCCCTCATATTTTTTTATTTATTATATTCAAGCAACCCAACCCTACTAAACCCGACCCAACCCGTACTTAAGCCCAACCCATATCCAACCTCACATAGGGTTGGATACAGATTGAATTACCTTAAACCCATACCTACGCGGGTCGGATAAAGTATTTGGTCTAATCCGACCCAACCAATACTTTGTGCAACTCTAAAAGGAATGGAGATTGAAGAGAAGAAGTCATTTTTATTTGATTGAAATGAACTGGTTTGTTCAAAAAATGTTGTTGCTTATAATTAGAATCTGCAAGTGTTGCATGAAAAGTATGCAAATCATACTTCATTTTTTGAATTGTATTCATGAGACATAGTTAGATATGTACAAAGATCAATTTGTTCAAGCACGAACGGATGACCGCATGCATTTTAGAAATTATACTTCTAATTGGTATCATTATTTATTGCTATGTTTATATTTATTCAACATGGTAATTTGTATTATCGTACTCATTTATGTGTATCATATGCAGGCCTGAGTCCGCTCATTCAAAATTAAAGAAATATTTAGCTAGTTGTCAATGTAATTTCGAACAAGCTTGGACAAAGATACATTCACTATTAGAACTCTCATTTACCGAACTTAAAGCATCATTCAAGCAAAGTTTAACAAAACCAAAGCACATATTTCATATACGAGAGTTCAAAAATTTACGGGGATTTGTTTCTATCAAGGTGCTTGATTTGGTACATTTAGAAATACAGAGAATAAAAGAAGTTAGTGACAAGCAATTACTATGCAGATGTGTCATTTGTAGAATACATGGATTACCTTATGCGCATGAGTTAGCTTCTCTTGGGCTTGGTGCCGCAATATCACTTGACATAATCGACGTTCATTGGACAAGACTTCATCTTATGTAAAAATGTGGAAATAAAAGTGTGGGGGTTGTGGAAAAAATGGAAGCTCTAATAAACTTCGTGAAAAGGATAGAAACTCGTTACCAATTACAAGAAGATGTCAGAGATTGTTGAACCACGTACGTTTCTCTCGCATCGTCAAAAAGAAAAATAAAGACATGTGGAAAGAAAGCAAAAAAGTGCTAATAAAACAACAAAAAGGATGCCTTCGTCATTTGAGCTTATCAAAAAAATTTACTTGCAAAGTTCTCGCACTTCGAAAAGGCTCTTACTGAGAAACTTCCAATTCGTAAATCGTAAAAGGTACGTACATTACACTTTTTAGAGTACACATCAGTTCTATGTTAACTTCCGATATCGTATTTTTATAGTTAGAGAAATAACCAAAGGCATGATAACCGATTTGCATTAGATACTGTTTGACAACGAATATTCTATGAATTATAAAACCGTCGCGAAGTGTAATAAACCGCAAGCGCATGGCGTACACTTGTAGTACGTTAGGGAGTACGAGTCGACCCACAGGGAAAGAAATAATTTTAATTATATTCAACCAAATTAAACCAAATTCGAGTGGAGTTTTAACTACAACTAAACTAGCAAACTAAAATTAATAAAAACTATGAGATAAATGACAACTTAGGAATAAATCCACTTTCCAGATCATTTAGTTCAACAAGTTATGAAATCATGATCTCTTTTTTTTTTGGTAATTTGTGAATTTAGTTCTAATGAAAATGAACAAGTTAAAATTGAAATATACTTTAAGCATAGCCTATGAACTATTAATTAGAACTAAAAGAGAAAAATTGAAAGAATTTTTTTTATTTGTAAGAATTGAAAATGAATTGAAGGTGGAAAGAAATAGGTGACAGAAAGGAAAGAAATAAATGAAAGAAAAAGAAAGAAATAAATGAAAGAAAAAGAAAGAAATTGTATTGAAAACAGGAAACAAATTAAAAACAAAAGGCAAGTGTTTTTTTTCTCTTGTCCCGGAGATTATGGTATTAATCAATAATACCAAGTCAATTAAACAAGAATTTTCTTTCTGTATATAAAAGAAAATAGAAGGAAAAATAAATAAAATAAAGACTTTTTTAAGAAGAACAACAAAATTAATCTGAAGAATAAAATTAAAATTAATTGACTTTCCCCAGCAACGGCGCCAAAAACTTGTTCGACGACGAATATTCTATGAATTAGAAAACCGTCGCGAAGTGTAATAAACCGCAAGCGCACGACGTACACTTGTAGTACGTTAGCGAGTACGAGTTGATCCACAGGGAAGGAAATAATTTTAATTATATTCAATCAAATTAAACCAAATTCGAGTGGAATTTTAACTACAACTAAAATAGCAAACTAAAAAAAACTATGAGATAAATGACAACTTAGGGATAAATCCACTTTCTAGATCATTTAGTTCAACAAGTTATGAAATCATGATCTCTTTTTATTGTTCATTTGTGAATTTATTTTTAATGAAAATGAACAAGTTAAAATTGAAATATACTTTTAGCATGGCCTATGAACTATTAATTAGAACTACAGACCATAAAATTTTGATTTCAACCTCCACTTAATCACTATCATCATATGTAGATGAAGAGATAATTAGTGAACATATGACTAAGTATAGCCTATTTGGTGTTAAAAATATAGGCTATCAAATTCAATAATGAACACAAACCATTAACAACAACATGACATGAAGCACAAAAAGAGAGCATGAATAAACAAATTATGTTGCATCTACAAAATCAAGAGAGCTTTATTACCCCTAAGTTGAAAGGGATTGGCCTCTCATGTTTGTTATTCTAACAAAAGTAGATTGTAACATAGAAAAAAAACAAAAACAAAAGAAAAAGAAAAAGCAAAATAAAGAACAATCTATTCTATTTGCATAAAAAAGGAGAACATGTAGATAAAAGACAACTAATTAAAATTGCAAAAGAGAGATTACAGAAAAATGGCTAAGAAACCATGGAAGAAAAAGAAAGAACTTTTTTTTATCCTAAAAACTAACTAAAGGTAAGGATAAAAAAAAGAAAAAAAAAGCCTTTACATGAACATAAAGGGGGTATATGCACATGTTCTAAACCCTAATCAACTTTGCTGGGGACTACCACAAATACTCCTTCATTAAGCTTCCTTTTGTCTTTAGTAATAATGATTCATGAAGCCTTTTTTGTCTCCAATAAAGAAGGAGGGAGAGTGGGTGGGGTCCTCTATTAATCTTCAATTTGAATTGATTCCTTCTCTATTGATTGATTTCCCTTTTTTTTTGGGCAAGGCATTGATTTCCTCTTTTTTTGACAAGGCATTGATTCCCTCTTTTTTCCCTTGTATGCGTATATATATTTATGTAGTCCTCTTCTACATGCATCAACTTTCTACAAAAACATGAAAAATGTCCAAGTAAAAATTCTCAAAATAACATAAGCACAAAAATGACCGTTTTCCCCCTATATGATGATGAATGCATGATGTTTTGAAATCAATTGAATTATTGTTTAAACATGATAAAATACCCACATATGACATTTACTTTATGACATTTATTTGCACTAAACAAGAATAAATATATGAATATAAATGTGTATTTTTTTGTGTACATCGTCGGAGTTGAAGCTTTTTGTTACTGATATTATCGACGTCCGATCGGATGGTAACTGTGGGTATGCATGTGTGACTGCTTTGCTTGGTTTGGGAGAATCAAGTTGGAGTCAAATTAGGAGAGGGTTATATAAAGAATTGTCCGAAAAACAAAGTTTGTATGATCGCGTTTTCATAAAGCAAGGCAGAAGCACAAGTCTTCTCAAAAGTCTTATGCATGAAGATGAAGGTTTTGCGGCGATGGAAAAGTGGATGCCAATTCCCGACGTCAGTTATGTTATTGCAACTAGGTATAACGTCGTAGTTTTTTGCATTAGTGAAAGACTTACGCTGGCAATACCTCCATTGAAAAGGAAGGGGCCTTCCCCAGTATAGTGCATAGAAATTGCAATAGCTTTTGTAAACCAAGATCATTTTGTTCAAGTATACAACTTTTCGATTAATAAAAAATTGAGAACACAATCATTTCTTTTTATGGCTCATTACTTATGCATCATAGGTAAAACTAGAGGCGAAGCACCCGGATCCACCCATTTATTCAAAATGGTTCATGACTCGTAATACAGATGCAAGTAGATGGGATTACATTTACTCTGACAGAAGACTATCTTGGGATGATAGAAATGCATATGCAAATTGAGAGCAAAGTTAATCAATTTTTAAAAAAGTATGGATGTCACTTTTGTTGTTGAAATTGTTATTTCAAAGTGGAAATGTACTTTGAATCGTTGTTACTGAATGGAACTTCGGAAATCTAAAGAGAAATGATATGTTAATTGAGTAGAGGGTATGGATTTAATTAAGCATTGTAAATCTTTGGTCGACATGTTTTTTTTTCTTTTTCACTTTTTGTGTCCATAATGCTCTGTAAAAACGTGGAAGGTATAACAACCACGGAAAGTGAATACGTGATATCTACTAAACCACGTGGGGAATAAACATTGTTAATTAAGTAACCCCATAAACATATCTCGTGTTTCATCATTTAACCACGATTTTATAGAGTGTTGATCTAGAAATTCAAAATAATTTTCTCTAATTTTTTCGTGTTTTGGACACAAACTGCGTAATAGCCCTACGAGGCTGTCCAATAACCATGTAATTCTTTCCTCAGTATTTCTTTTCTACCACATAAGGATCTTACGTGGTTTTTCCTATGACCACGATTTATCAGAGCGGTATTAGAACAGAAAGTGAAAAAAAAATTCAAACCCGGAAATACAGCAAAACATTATAAATTAGAAAACCATTTAGTAGTATAATCAACAACCGTTACATTGCAACCATTATAACAACTCAAACATAACTACAACCATTTTATTAGCAAGCCACATTCAAAATACATCATATAGTCAACACCATGTCCATCCAAATTCAAGATTAAAGTCATTACATTACAAACCACATCTAAAATACATTTCCATCAAACTGAAACTAGTAAACAATGTAAACTTGATGCCTAAAGTAGCATCCAACAGATATTGTAGCATTAGCAACTTGAGGGTTTGGTTCATTCAACAAGCCATGCACATTATGGAGGGTCTGGAAAAATAAAATATAAACATAGTGTGGAATTATAGTATATAGTGAACCAAAATGAAACATACCGAGTACAACTGGTTATATGTCGGCTGAAAATGTGAGGCTCTAATCACTACATTATCCGGTAAGTTTATTAACCCGCAATACACTATGTTCCCTATACTACACCATGTAATCATCAATGTAACTCAAAAAAGAATGATGGAGTGGTACAGATCTACGCCCTTCTACTATCATATGATTGTGCCAATTCTCTCATATACTTTCTAAAAATTGATAACGCATCCGAGTATACGTAGTAGAAGTTGTACCTCGATGTGCATTTGTTTTAGCAGATGGAATATGGGCCATGGGAATGTTCTGAACTCTGCCTAACAGTCTAAGTGCTCTATCAGGATGATATTGCTCTACAACGTTCAAGCAAAGAATGCAACCACTATACCAAGATATAGGTTGAAATTGATGATGGTGTCGTGCAAAAATATAAGGATAACAAATAACTTACTCAAAGCTGTAAGAAATCATTATTTCTAAATGGATTATTTTTAGTAAATGATCTACTTATTCATTGCATACACTTTGTCGTAATTGTTATTAGTTATATAATAAATGAAGATAATTACCTGTTCAACCTAAATGTTATTGAGGAACATACGTAGATCGATTAGTGGAGCATCACAATCTATAGACGGATTCCTTCAAGCAGCACGAGACAAATTCTCATAGTATAGATTTGTTGATGGATGAAAGCAGGGAAAATGCTTTGATACCTATTAATCAAGTAAACAAAGAAATCCTACAATTTATTTCACATCCATGAGAGTCGTTAATCCAAGTTGTCTACGAGAAAAGCTAATGCTGCTGATTTGTTGACAATGTCCAAGTTTTAAGTAGATTCAGAAGTGAAATGTGCACATAACATAACATCCCATAAAAACAAATTGATTAGGAAAGATAATTAAGTAATAATAATAAGTAAAATAAATGATAAATATAAAATGATAGAAAAATGAAAATTTGGACAATTAAGAATTGGACCGCAAAAATATTATATTTGTGCTTGTGGCGAATTTCTGATACGTTTTCATATATAATATATTGAAAACGGAGTACGTATAAAGAAATTATAATTAAATTGAATCATATGGTAAATATATACATACAAACATTAGAATAAATAAAATAAAAATATATCTAGGGATAATAACGAATGAATTGGAATAAAAAAATATTCTCCTAGGGAATTTTAAATTCAAACATATGGATAAGTAGTGGGAGACAAAGAATTAATTCAGAAATAAATAAATAAACGTTAATTATGTTGTATGCAAGTAGTTTGCGCACAAATATTGGAATTAAATAAAAAAATGTATATGAAATATGAATACAATAATTAGAAAGATTATTCCATGAAGTTTGAATTTGTATGCATATAATCAAACCGACTTTGTCGGTTTTTCTTAATTCTACTGAGCCTTCGAAAACTTGTGTCCGTCTGAAGCTTTTTTACAATACCCATTTTGTCCCCCTTTGAATGATGCATTAATTACAATGTCTATTGAATAATCATGACAAGTCTTATATATCAGTTCCTTGTATTTTTTTTCTTTATGTGCATTTATGACCAGTTTTAACGTTAATGTTAATTAATGTAAATAACTTTCGTCAGTTTCATTTTCCTTTATTTCGTAACATTTTTTTCTAATCTAATTAACGTACAAGTATATACTAACTTTATTTTATTACCATTTATTATTTCTTTTAATATATATATATATATGTGTGTGTGTGTGTGTGTGTAGCTTAATATTCTTGATTTTTTATTTCTTTTATCGCAGTTAATCTTAAATGGAATACTGATTCCATTTAACTTAGACAATATTTGTAGTTTTCTTCTATAATTCATTTTTTATTTTTTTCGAAATCGAACTCAAATGAAATATTAGTAAATAAAATAAACTTTAAAGTAATAAAATTTGATACGAATTATATATATTTGTTCAAAGGTTAATGAATTATTTTATCATGAAACTTGAAATTTCACAACATGGAAATGTATTTTTTTTCATTATATGGAAAGTAAATCAAGATGTATTACAAAGTCAGTTTTCCCACCGTTATGCGGTTATACTAGTGAATAATAAATCAAATTTGCAATCATTGCTTACATATATATTATGTTATGTGCCTGATTATTTGTATATCCAAATGAAATTTATACCCTTTTTGTTAATTTGAATATTGTGCAAATATTGAATTTTTCACAATTTTATGATTTATATTGACACATCAAAAATTAATAGTTTATAAAGTTTTATTATAGTTTTAATATTCTTGATTAACTCTAATATCAAGTCATATCAAATACTAGAAGTGAACCGAGATAGTTTGGTAAAAGATTGTAGAAATTTTAGAATTAAGGTTTTGCTGTAAAAAAACATAATTTTGTAATGCATGACAAATTTATTGAAATTTTTTCTATTTTTTTTGTTATTATTCTTTATTTTATCTCAAAAGTTAAATTTGTAATTTATCTCATGTCTCTGTGAACATTGTTTTCCTGAATTTTCCTTGCTAAAGTGCAAATTTTTTGGCAAACGAGAAACTAATTTCAATTTTTATTGTAATTATTTATAGACTGGACGGAACTATAAGTAATAGTGTTTCTTAAACATGTTTTTGAGAAAGAAAATCTATGTATTACCGTATTTAAAGAGTGTATTTTGCAAAAGTTTGGTATTGTTTGTGTTATATTACATGCCATGTGACTTATGTGTATTTTAGAATAATAAAAATACAATTTTATCTTATTTTATCGATATAGGTATGATGTATATTATTGAAAATTTCATATCGTCATTCGTGACTGAACAAATAAGTATCACTTGATTACATTTATCTTATTATTTTAAGAATAATACCGCATAACTAATTTATGCGTATAGATTAAAATATATATCATAGAAGAAAGTGATGTATGTTTTGTTAATAATTATGGTAATTTTAATTATAGATATTTAAGTTAAATGTAGAATTTTACGATGCAATGCATAATACATATATTTTACCATTTAAAATACAGGTATTTATAGTTAAATGATAAACGAATAAAAAATTAATTTTTTTATTATTGTTTTATGCGATTTACATACGGTAATTGAATAAAACAATTTAATTTTTACCATTTTCCATAAGCACAAATAGCCATATACATATTCAATCATGGTTCTATTAGTAATATTAATAAACATATTAGCTGATTAAATTTATTTAAACAGTTTAAATTTGGTATTATGTAATTAATATATCTATATGGACCTGCTATTAGAAATAGATCGATGGATTATTTGTAGATTAATTATGCATAAGTTTTAAATATATATATCATACTATAAAATAATGAGAGGTTCGTTAAATAATTTAATTAATAATAAAAAATTCAAATATTAATAACAAGAGAGAATTAAGCAGAAGAGAGCTAACTCCTAAAATCAAGGAGAGAGCAAGAAATTCTTCTGCTTTACTATTATCAAACCGAATTTGTCGGTTTTTCTTAATTCCACTGAGCCTTCGAAAACTTGTGTCCGTCTGAAGCTTTTTTACAATACCCATTTTGTCCTCCTTTGAATGATGCATTAATTACAATGTCTATTGAATAATCATGACAAGCCTTATATATCAGTTCCTTGTATTTTCTTTCTTTATGTGCGTTTATGACCAGTTTTAACGTTAATGTTAATTAATGTAAATAATTTTCGTCAGTTTCATTTTCCTCTATTTCGTAACATTTTTTTCTAATCCAATTAACTAACAAGTATATACTAACTTTAATTTATTACCATTTGTTGTTTCTTTTAATATATTAGTTACATTACCATGTTAACTACATCAACATGCCCAACATAGAAGAACATTTTGATTTGATAAAGTGCCCAACGAAATACTTTATGTGATTTAGTAAATTAACAGCTGAAAAGAGCTGGTATCAGAAATAAATCATGGAAAGTATATCATATTCTAAACCATATAAAAATGTAAATTTGGAAAGAAATCCTCACTAACCTCTGGTAAAATTGTTAGACGACCTAATTAAGGCATTGACAATAGTAATGACCAGTATTAATGATAATAGGCCCATGAATGAAAATAGTTTACCCTACCAAGCGAAAAAAGAATTCAATGCCCAATTTACATCAGCATGAAATACCTGTTGGATTTAGTATGACAAAAATGAATTAGGAACTATCCTGGCAATTATTAATTATTATTTTAATCTTAATTAAAAACATTAATTTCATTAATAACCTTTTAGGAATTTAATTCTCACAAATTGCATTAATTTACAATTACAATTGTCTTATTTCTTAAATTTGCGTTCTTAATTAACCACATTAATTCTTGCCTAATTTATTTATTCTTCTTAATCAACTAATTCGTTATATTTAACCTTCTTACTGTTGACTTATGATCCCTATTACAAAGTCGGTTTTACCGTCGTTATGCGGTTATACTAATCTTATGCAAGAAGGGACAAGGATTTGAAAATAAAAGAAAGAAAACAATCAAATCAATCAAAGAAATCAATGATATATATATATATATATAAACTTCTAATCAAATAAATCATTTCATCAATTAAACAAATTTATTGGCTGTTTCATATCCTTAAGGGTCAATCGTTTCCCCTAGAGCGGTCGACTGCTCTTACGGAATTTTGATGGGTTTAGCTTGTTTTGGTTGGGGTTTTTATATACTTTGTACATATGGACTGCTAGGATTAAATCCTATAAATTTTATGGTCTTTATCAACACGTACAACTATATATACCACTCTTCTAGTCTCTCTCAAACCCTATTATTTATTTTTCTTATGCCTCCACTCTGCCATTGAAATTCCAAAAGAGTAAGGTCTTCTTCTTCAATCCTTAATATATTTCTTTTCTTTCCAAATTCTACTTAGGATTTTATTCCGAAATTTCTATAATCTATATGTAAGACTCAAATTTCTAAGATTCTCTTATATAGATTAATAAAAAATTAGATTTTGTATCCGTGTTCGTGATTCTTGTAGGTTTTCAGATCTAATAGGGCATACACCATCAAATCTGTGTCATTTCCATATAGTTAAATCATTGTGAGTGGAAACCTCCTATATTGCTATACTTTTATTTAGTAGCATTGATTTGGATCTGTATACCTAAGAGGATTTGGGATTTCTACGAAAAAATAAAAAAAATAGCAAACCACCCAAATTCCACTCTTTTATGTTTATTGGCGGAATGTACAATCTGGATAAATTTGTGGTTGTTAAAGCAGTGAAGAAGATGCAGAGTTGTGTTGTATAATTTCCACTGTGGTCAAACTCATATTTCATATGTTGTGATCCTCATGTATTGTTTATTGTCAAACATTAAGAATCCGAATGTTTGTATAGATCAAAATAGGTTTAGATATATATTTTTATAAATAGATTATTTGAGCATATTTGTTTATACAATGTTCAATATTAATGTTTTACACAAACATATTCAAAAGTGCATTTGAACGATAAGATAATTATATATATGTGTATATATATATATATATATATATATGTTTGGATGCATTTCACTTTTTTTTATCTTTTGTTATTGTAACAAATAGTCAAGCCAAGGATACAAGTTTATATGTTATTATTGTTTGTTTCCCATTTAGATATATGTTTACATACATGTCTATACATGATTGGTGAAATTAGGGAAATTGACTTGTATGTCTTTATTTGTTAGAGATGGACATTTCTACTATTTAGAAATGTTAAATTTGAACGACAATTAGTGTTAATAGCGATTATTAAATTATATACATATATAGCATAATCAATGTATAAGTAGTAAATATGATTAATTTAGGAAAGTAGTAACTTAAATTTCAAATGTCCCTTAGGAATTTGTTTGCATGTGTGCGCATTAATGGCTTTATAAAAAGTAGTTATTAAGAGTGTTTCATTTTGTTTAGATTTGATGGCTAAACCTTGTTATAAAATGAATAGGGATCCTATGTTTAACAGATTCTTTGTTAAGGTTAGAAATAATTCAAATTTGTTTATTAGAAACACAAAGTATTTTAATTATAATAGAATCTGTATTTGTTATTGATATATGAATTTGTGTTTATTGTACTTAGCCCTTTTTCCTATGTTGTCATGTTATTCACACACACACACACACACACACACACATATATATATATATATACACACACACTTATAAATATATACATATATATGTGTGTGTTGTTAGTTTATGGTTTGTTTAGTCATATTTCAGGATACATGTTGGTAGATTAAGATGAGGAGCTTATTGGAGATCGGTTCTAGATGAGGAGCTTATTGGAGCCCAGAACAGGTAGAGCTAGAGTTTTATTTTATTTTGTTATGTTATATTGTTCATTTTATATTTTGTGGAGTGACCTTTGTATTTTTTAGGAGTAGACATACTTTAAATCGGGTGGTGGCCTTGCCAGAACTCGATTCGGAAGTATGATGGGCGGTGGCCATGCAGAAGCTCATAGACTTATGGTCATTGTCTAAATAGTCTGTATATGCCTGGCTACCTATCAGGCATGTTGACAGCTATTGTCTACTATTTGTTTTATATATATGTGCGCTCTTTTTTTTTTAGGATCATACATTTTTACTTTTACAAAAAAGTAGTTAATGACACAAAGACATGATGTTAACCATTACTTATAGTAGAACCCTGTCCAAAACCGACCGGCATATCCAACATTTACAAGTAAGACTTGTTAATGCGAGAGGTCTAGGTGTCATGGGCCATTATAATTATTACACTAGGGCACAAGGTTAAGCCCGCTTATAATAGAAGCCTCCCCGGAACCACTCGGCAAATCCAACATCTACAAGTAGACTGTTTAATGTGAGAGGCTTGGTGTATATATGTATATTATATGTGTGTGTGTATGAGTAGGCATGTCTACCTTGAGAAGGTCTTAAGTAGCTGACCAACCTAATTTGGGTCTTAAATGGTTAAGACTAGGCATGTTCCTAAGGTTCATATCTTGGTTTAGGCCAAAGTCATGGGGCCCTCCTTTATTAGGTTCTATATAGTCTTTGAGTCTTCCTTCTCTAAAATGGACTAAATATAATGATAACGTTGAGTGGGGGAGTTCTGGAAGTTGCCCACTTCCTCTAGGAGCTGTGTAAGGGCTAATCTAGGGACATGATAGGTACCCTACGTTGCATGCAACTATAACCTCCTATTTACGGGAAGTCTTAAGTGGCATAGGAGTTCAATCGTAATATCAGTTAAGTAGTAACATGGGAGTCCATCGGTGGGGTCTTAAGTGGCAAACAGGATCTACTCTAAACCGGCATTAAGTGGCGAGATACTGCATCTCATACTACAAATGAGAGTGTTTACATATATATATATATATATACACTGTAACTGTGGGTCGAGCCGGCTATTTGGGCTAAGCAATAAAAATTTACCCATTTTCTATATAATGTTGACGTGATAAGACGGGGGTCTTAAGTGGCTTGGGTCCAATGTAGGGTCTTAAGTGATTATAGGAATCCACCCTAAATTTAATATAGTAGTATGGCCTTAAGTGACCAAAAATGTCCACCTTGTTGTGTATTTAAGTGATCGGAGATCCAACCTAAAGTGTTAATGAGGGTCTTAAGTGACTGTACGGATGTCCACCTCATTAATTAGATTGATTGCCTTGTGTGTGTATGCTTGTTCACGTGGACATATCGTGAAAAATCTATCCTGCCAAATATCAGAATAGTTACCCTTCAAAATGTAGTTTTCATTTCCAGGACTTTACGTTTTGACCTCCCTCCTCATAACATACATATAGGACAGTAGGTTAGACTTCATGCCGAGAGATAAGTGGTGGGAGCCTAAGATGGAGGAACTTATCTATTAATGTTCTATTTATTATTGGCAGTATTATATTTGTTATCTATTTGGGGTATTAATTGATATACCTGATGTAACTATCAGAAAAATGGTTGTAAGCTACATTATTAGTTTTTAATTTAGAGGGTACATCTATTTTCTCATTATTATATTTTATCCCTTCTACTGTGTGAGATTCCATGTCGTTATATTGCTCTGTTATTCTATGCAAATGTAATCTGTTATAGGAACCAATGACCCATTCAGAGTGGCTTTAAGTTTTGATGGGTCTTTTCTGGATTGAAATTTAGGCCCACTCCGGGCGGGTTGTTACATTTGGTAACGGAGCTTAGCTTACCCGATTATGGGGAAACATATCTATTTGAGAGGCGTACTTGTTATTTTGAAAAAGGACTTTCAAAAGTTTTAGTGTATATATATATATATATATATTACAAGTGTGTGTTTGTATATATATTTAAAGTATGCATACCTTTATAAAGTAATACCTATAGGTCCTTCTAGGAAAGGATTAATCTTAATTTTTTGAAAATCCCTAGAAGCCTCGCAGTGATTCAGTAGTTCCCTTATCCGTTTGAAAGTCCATAAGGATCTAAGGGATGTAAGAACCAGAAAGTTGGAAAATGGAAAGAAACTCCCTAATTTAACAGGAGTTAATGGAAATAAATTGGTGATTTAATTATCATTCATGGAGTAAGGGAGAAATAAGTAATAAGAATTTGTAATAGGAAAAATTAATTTCCATAACATAAAGGTGTGAAAGTTTTAGGAAACAACAAAAGAATACCTTTTATTAAATTGGATAAAACTCCCGCATGAGTAATTAATGGAATTTTGAAATTCGAAAGAGCACAAAATAATCGAAAAGAAAAAAGATATCAAAACTGGAAAATAATAAGGACATAATTAAGGCCATTTATGAAAAAATCTGAATATTCAATTCTGAATTAAGTGTCCATAAGAATGAGCGTTGCTTAATGGGTAAAATGGCATAAAGGACATATATAATGACAACAATTAGGAATGTAAAGAAGTGAAAGTATAGGAATATGGAAGAAAGGATTCAATAAATGAAATAGACTTCCGTAGAATAGTGTGTCAAAGGGATTAGACAAAAGATAAAAAATATTAAGAACCTATAAAAGTAATGTTTGACATGCTATTTAAATTATTTTGAAAAAGGAAATTTTAGCATTTTCTTTATAGACTCAGGTTGTATAATAATTCCATTCAGGAAGGAAAATTTGAAATATGGTTTTTGAGAAAATTAATGTTTTGAGGAATTTGAAAAAAAGTTTACTGTTACTTCTGTTAAGATAAACTACAGTTTTAAACTTTAAGGAAAACAGAAGATGAATTCCTTAGTTAAAAGATAATAGTAAACGTTTTCAGTTATGAGCTTTAAAATGATAGAAATGTAAATTTCAAACAGTAAACAATTATAATGGCAAATTTATAATTGTCATTGCCTTAATATAACAAGCTTTTAATATTAAAATGAATTTGTAAAGGTTATTTCGAAAAGTCCTATATGAGATATAGGGACAAATTTGATGTTCCATTAGAAATAAACAGGAGAAGGAAAAGAAGATATATGTATATATATGTTTGTTAAGGTAAACATCGTAAATATACCAATTTGAGAGAAAGCCGATAGTAAATTTATTTATTAAAATTTGGGTAGAATTCATAATATTAAAAATTCTTATATAATACGGAGCATATGAGGGGGTAATAATACTAGGGGTAAAACAAATGGGAAACGACTACTCTAATAAATCAATTTAGAAACTTGTGATTTATTTATGACTATTAAATTTAATTTTTCAAAAACACTCTCATTGTGCAAATAACGTGTAATGAGTAATTAAGGATTTCCTAAATTAAAATGCATTATCAATATGAAATCTGATAAGAGTACATATGCAAAACAGTTAAGATTTTCAACTGTATTGCTAAAATAAATATAGTCTCGAATTAATGAACATATTTTGGCAAAAACAACATATATTGAGAATATGTAAATGAATACGTTAAAAAGCTTAATTACTACCTGAATTAATATTGAATTATTAAAGTCTTGTTGTCAAACAAAAATAAACATTTACTCCAAAACATTTTTCATTTTGAATGGCATTAAAGACTAACACTCAGAATACAAATAAAAGGAAAGTGTTAAAATAAAATAAATTATTTTGCTCTTAATTCAAGGATTTATGAGCATTTAGTAAATGTTATAACTTTTAAAATGAGGTACTATTTAAAACGTTTTGAAAAGAAAGGTAGAAGTTATTAAGATTTATTATTAAAAGTGTTATTATGTGAAGTAATAAAGTATTTGAAAAATTTAGCAATAAATGTCATTAGACCTTTCCGAAAAATTAATTTCCGCATAATTTGATCTTGGGTATTAATTGAAATTCTGTTTTCTAGGATAGAATGAATAATTGTTTATTGGCTATTGAAAAGTTTTATTTGCCATTTTAAAAGAGTGAATGTTTGGCGTTCAAATAATTAATAAATTTAAGTGTTTAAAAAGAAAAAGTGTTTTACTCTTATTTTGAACATTTAGTTAACATTGATTTTGTGTAATCACTAAAAATTTCACCTTATAAAAAGAGAAAACTCTTGAGTAATAAGAATAGCTGATTAGGTAAGCTAGAATTAGGTTTAAGGACTAGAAGGATAAATTGCACAACCTAATCTCGAAATTTTAGCGTCAGCCCTAGAAGTTTCTATTTTAAAATTGGCAAGCTGTAGTATTTCCATAATCAAGGGTTGATTATGAATTAGATTGCCCTAGATAGTTAGTTTAGGGATTGGTACGTTTATATATCCGTATTTAGCGCTTAGTGTGTGTGTGTGTGTGTATATATGTATGTATGTATGTATGTAACATAACTTACCATAATTTTGCGACTTTAGAGAGATATTCATGGATATTAATTGCAAATTTAGTAGGTAATAAATTCGTAATTAATGAAATCAAAAGAGGATTTTGTGGAATGATTCAGACAAATAAATTGATTCGGAGAAAATGGACATATTATCAAGCATAAAGGAGTTTGAGAGAGTTAAGTAAATACCTATGGAATGGTCCAGTTTTGAGAATAGATGGACCTTAATTATAAGAAAGGCGAAGGTGAAAATTTTAAAGAAATGGATTGACATCTTAGGAAATTGGAATAAAGGTATTTAGATGTTGACACCATTTAAACCACGTAATTGTAGGATAGAACTTCCAAAAGAGTATTTTTAGTTTGTGATCACTAAGGGTCCCTTTTATTGATTGGATAAGGTATAAGTAATAAATCTCTGTTTATGTCTGCAATATTGGGATTTTAAACCCTTATTAACTTTTGAGATAAATGCATAAGAGAAGATTTCATAGGGATACTTAGTTTAGTGATCTACCATCTATAGGATTTGGAAGTTAATAGCAAAATTAGATTTGTAGCCTACCAGAAGGAAGTGGGTGGTCTTGTGATTTATGAAAATGTTCAGTGAAGAAGAAGTTTAACCTTAAAAAATGGCATCCACAAGAATAAAATCTTGAAGCATGAAAATAAAGAATAAGCTTAAACATTGGACTAGCCATTCTAGTTTGAATATAACCGTATTTGGTTTGCTTAAAGGTATCTGCTTAATTTTTATAAATTAGCACATTTGTTGATATTCACCAAAAGGACTATATTTGAAATTGTAAGGAATATACTCAAAATATAAAGAATGTGATGTGTAATTCTACGTATTTGCACGTAGATTATACTTTCTATTCAGAATAAGACAATACTCATTCTTTGTAATTTTAAATATATCAATATGATTGATTGGGCAAATTTATGAAAATTATAACAAAAGACCTCACTGGGATTTAAATTCCAGCAAAATTAGAGCACAGTAAAGTATTCTAGTTATCAGCATAGACTAGAGCATTAATTCATTAGAATTGGAAATTTTGATTTAGGAAACTACTAAATTTTTGAGTTACATTCATTCGAAGACTAAAGGACGAACTAAAAACGACCAAAGCTTTAGGAATAAGAAGAAGAGTTGCATCTTGGATCTCTTGGATAATAAGAATAATATTTGTTTTTTGGAGTAGCGTAATTATCTTTTTCTTTGGTAATTAGTGGGCACTCTTGAAAAATTTCAAGAAGACCATCTAAAATACCAAAGTGTTAATGGAATAACCATTGATAAATTTCTACTCAAATCAAATTTGTGGATAGACTTTAGAAAAAGTATAATTTGATTAGACAGCTTACGAAGGATAAAGAGTTGATATTTTATTTTGGGCTTTCCCAAAGTTAGGGAGATATATGATATTATTGATGATAGAAACCCATAACCATTTTATGTTTGACAAGAAACTTTCACAGCATAGCGAATTCTGGTAGGGCCTAATCAAGAAATGGGGACAAAGACGAAACCTAGACAGTTTCGTGCCACCATAGAAATAATAGAGCACGGGATTTCAAGACACTGCAATATTTATTTAGATTGGTTCAGGTACATTAGGTAGGAAATTCGAGGCAAGATATGCAAAAAAATTATGATCTCCCTTGAAAATTTAGGATTTCTGCTTGCATCGTAGTTGCTACGTTGGATGGTAGGAGATGATTGCAACACAAATGCAGCGAGAACTCATATAGAAATTATATGCATGTTAGGAAATTTTGCATACATCCAACATCACTTATTACACATACACGCTAGGACTGAGTTCACTTTAGCAAGTCTGGAGTACATAATCACCATGACTTATGGTTGTTTCCTGGTTATTATAAATAACATGGGTGTATAACATGGCTGTTTAGAGTGAGTTTTGTTTTTTCCTCCTTTAGGTAGATTTTGGGACGAAAATTATTTTAAGGGGAGGGCGGAAGGGACGACGTAACACCCTGCAAAAATAAATTAATTAGGCAAGATGATTAAATAATAATAATAATATTTTAAATAAACGATAAATATAAAATAAAAGAAAAATGAAAATTTAAACAATTAAGAATTGGGTCACGAAAATATTATATTTGTGCTCCTGATGAAATTCTGATACATTTTCAAATATAATATATTGAAAACGGAGTCTGTATGAAGAAATTATAATTAAATTAAATCCTACGATAAACATATATATACAAACGTTTATTCATAAAATAAATAAGTATCTAGGGGATAAAAACGAATAAATTGGAATAAAAGAATATTCCCATTGGGAATCTGATATTCAAACGTATGGATAGGTAGTGAGAGACAAAGAATTCGTAATAACCCGGAAATCTGAGCCAATTTAAAATTTTGATTTTGACAATTTTAGTGAATTTTGAATATTTAAAATGAATTATTTTAAATAATAACGACGAGAAATTTATTTTGAATAGAATTAGAATGTATATATTTATATAGATCGTCGTTAGAATATAAATAATTTATTTATAATTATAAAAGGAATTGAAAAGGGCGCAGTAGTTCGAAAATTCAATTTCAAAATTCAAATGAATGTACAGGATTCAAAATAAACTGGATTTTAGCAAAACCAAAAATATTAGAATCTAATTGAGAATATCTTTCCAACGAATCTGAAAAATTGAAATTTCATTGCGGGAATAAAAATTTATGCCCAGTTGAAAATTCAGAATAGTCGCTATGGAATTCTAGCCTTTTAAAAATGGAAATTTTGCAAACGACCTCGGTTTTCGATGAAACCACTTTTGTTGGATCCGTGATGTCAAGTTATTGCTAGGTTCCAAAATTCATAATTTTCTAAATCAATATGTGAGTGTGGCGAAATTAAACGTGTTTTGACAGTTTCAGTCAATTTCGATCGACCAGAAAATGACCATTTTTCAAACGGTCTCAGAATTTGACGAAATTAGTTTTGTTAGGACCGTATCGTCAATACGAAGCTAGAAATAATATTTCGGGAATTTTTAGAGTTAATATGTGGCCCCGATAAATTGAAATGTACGTTTAAAATTCAATATATAGATTTATCTTTTAATTTTGACGAAAATTGATCGAAACAGTCGAATTGGCTTATGAAACATATCCCATTATGTCCGGAATGAGGGTATTACGCTAGGGACAACAGTCGTTGGGTCTCGTTTGGAGTTTGAATAAAAAGTCAACCTTTTTTCTAGAATTAAATTAAATAAATAATTATATAATCTCCCCCTTCTTTCTCTCTCTCCTCACTTTAGATCCAACGCAGAAAAGAAATAAAATAAAAAAACCTGTCGCTCAGTAGCTCGTCGCTGCTCCAGGTCTTCCGTCGCCGTCCTCATCATCGGAGCCGCCCTCCCTAGACCGCGCCACCACCCTCCTCCTCTCTCTCCTCTTCTTCTTCTTCCTCCTCCTCTCCAATTCTCAATCCCTAAACCCCCAATTCGAACCCCCTAGCCAAAATAGCCGCTGCCCCCCACCTCAGTAACTCCAGCGCCGCATCTCCACCCTCCTTTGGTCGATCAAATGTGAGATTTTCTGATTTTATTTGTTTATGTAGAAAAAAAATGATTTTTTTCTCTCCTTTCTTATGTAATGTCATGAAATGAAAACGTATGGTTTTTGTTAATATAAAGGTTGATTTTTATATGAATAACATTATAAAGGTGTGATTTTCATATGAAAGGCGAGTGAAAAAAAATAGTTTTTGTCATATGAAAGGCGAGTGAAAAAAATAGTTTTTGTCATATGAAAAGCGAGTGAAAAAAATAGTTTTTGTCATATGAAAGGCGAGTGAAAAAAATAGTTTTTGTCATATGAAAGGCAAGTGTGAAAAGCGAGTGAAAAAAAATAGTTTTTGTCATATGAAAGGCGAGTGAAAAAAATAGTTTTTGTCATATGAAAGGCAAGTGAAAAAAAAAGTTTTTGTCATATGAAAGGCGAGTGAAAAAAATAGATTATTATCATTAAAAAGATTCGATTTTTAATCGTGAAAAGGTGAGATTTTTAATCGTATGAAGTAGCAAAGTAAAAATATAATTTTATATGATAGGAAGATTAAAAATATAATTTTTATATGATAGGAAGATTAAAAATATAATTTTTATATGATAGGAAGATTAAAAATATGATTTTTATATTATAGAAGTATTAAAAATTCGATCTTTATTATGTAGAAGGAGCAAAGATGTGATTTTTATATGAGTGGCGATATAAAAATATAATCTTTATTATATGAGCACCGTTATAAAAATAGGATTTTTATATATATAGTAGCGGTATAAAAATAGAAATTTTATCCATATAGCGTAGGTACAAAAATATGATTTTTATATAATAGAGAATATAAAAATGTGATTTTTATATATGTAGTGGCTACGGGCAATGAAAGTGACAAAAGGCGAGCACGACGAAGATTTCTACATATGAAGAGTCGTGACGTTTGGTTTAGCTTCTCGGTGAGAACTCCTCACCTTTAATTTAAATTTCTAGTTAAAAATATATACTAGGATGCAGACGGTGTTTAGTAGCACCCGATACCCGTCGTCCACAGAACATGGACGACTTGTATACTTGTTTGTTTGATTTTGATGTGTAGTTAATTGTGTGATGTGAAATGAAATAAAAATATTTATATAGTTAAAAATATTTATATAGTTAAAAATATTTTATAGTTGAAAATAGAATTTTTAACGGGTAACTGAAATGAAATAAATATAAACAAATTGGACGATTTGTTTATATACACACATTTGACTGATATTGATTGGGACGATAAATTTTACACATCGCCCAACTGCACAAATAAAATCTGTGTTGGATTGTTTGAAACCCCACACGGGTATTGGGATGATATATGACATACACTAATCACAATAATTAGTTGTATGTCGATCGACTGATTGACAGGCTGTTATAAGCGTTAAATATTTATATTTGATGCTTATACAGTGTAGAACGCACTTTGAATGATGGTTGGGTGTTTATCGTCATTGTTGTATATATGAATTTGATGAAATCCATATAACTGAAATTATATGGTAATTGACTGTGTCTGACTCCAGTTCAGAATTATCGAATAATTTAAAAATAATATTCTTTGAATATTGAAATGTGAAGCCGTGTTAAGTAGTTACACAGCATTTTAACACGAACGGGAATTTTGTCGATTTTATAATGAATATTGAAAGTGATTTCAAAATCGAATATATAGAAATGAATTCGAATTGAAGTTGAATAGAAATGAATTCGAATTGGAATTGAATAGAAATGAATTCGAATTGAAGTTGAATAGAAATGAATTCGAATTGAAGTTGAATAGAAATGAATTCGAATTGAAATTGAATAGAAATGAATTCGAATTGAAATTGAATTAATTTGAAATTCAAATTGAATTGAAAACGATCTGAAATTGAATTAAAAATCGATTTGAATTGAAATAAATTTGAAATGAATTTAAAGCGAAATTATAAGGGAAAATTCAATTTTGATTTGAATTTAAATATGAAGTTGAAATCGTTTTGAAAACGAATTTAAAACGATTTATAAAATATGTTTTAAAAGGAAATCGACGAAATATATAATATATATATATTATATACAATGGCCTGAATAGAACGCGCCGCGCTGCGGCAGTTCGCGAATTTCGACCATTGACTTCGAATTGACGTTGCGGGAGATCCGACCGTCGGATTCTACTAAAACCAGAACCGTTGGGTTCGTATCGAAAAGAGATTTCTAACGAATATTACAGATTTGAAATCTAACGGTTGGATTTGGAATTATGTCCAAATCAAATTTGGAAAAGGTCGCTGTAAGTGCAGTTCGATAGCCGTTGATGGAAATCGACTGTACGGGCCTTGATAAAATTATTAAAAATAATAATAATTTGTGTAAAATCATAAGAAATGATTTGTGAAGAATTGGGGTGAAAAACTCCATATTTGAAAGGATAAAAATAGATTTTTATCGAAATGTACTAGTTTTGAATTAGAATAATAATTTATTTATTTTTAAATAAATAAATTGGATTTGAAATGGTTTTAAAAGTAGCTAGAATTTCCAATAATTGAATTGGAATGGATTTGAATCGAAATTGTCCTTGGAATATTTCGATGTTGGATTTCGTGATTATACAGATATTGTTATGGAAATTTGAAAGATATATTTATATTGTTATTTCCAAGACGATATTTGTTGGTCGTAGAATTTGATATTGAATATAAGCCAATATATTTTCTATTCAGATCCTTGTATTTAATATCAAATGTGATTTGGGGTTTGTCGTGAATGGTATCTTCATTAACACTGTTCTTAAACCCAGTTGAGAAAAAGATTAAATCTTTTTATTTAGATTTAATGAAGTTGTACCAATTAAATGGTACTTAATTGGAATTGAATTTGAATTGATTTTTGGGTTTATCGTGAACGGTGTTTTAAATAACACTTGTTCTTTAACCCGATAATTAATGGAATGTGATTTTGGGTTGTCGTGAACGGTATCTTCAATAATACTGTTCTTAGGCCCAACTGAGTTAAGAAAATCAGGGACTAACTGGAGATTAGTTAAGTTGAATGGTTTCTTGGGTATTGATCCGATGTTGATTTCGGCCTTCGAGGTTAATACTTAGGGAATTGCTTACCTGCTATTTTACGGTTAAAGGCTGATAAAATGGAATGTGATTTTGGGTTTATCGCGAATCGTGTTTTAAATTACATTGATTCTTTAACCCAGTTAAAGATTAAAACTAAGTGGAGTTTTAATGAATCTTTAATTAGATTGAAATGATCGAGAATGGAGTATCACCAGTTTTACTCCAGGCGATAGTTAAATCTTTAATTAGATTTGAACGTGAAATGATAATTGAATTTACCGATAACACCGTGGTGTTAGATATGAAGTATTACCAGTTTTACTTCATGGGATGAATAGGTTGGGATTGGGAAATTAAAACAAATGATTACTCCGGTAAGGTTCGTTAATCCCAGCTAGTTTAGATAAACCATAATTTGGTTTGAATTGATATTCAAAAGAAGATTAAAGAATAAATTTGAGGAATTTATCTTTGATAAAATTAATGGGAACCTATCCCTAAGAATGTGAAATTTAGCAACTAACTGAAGATTAGTTAAGATGAATGGTTTCCTGGGTATTGATCTAATGTTGGTTTCGACCTTCGGGGTTAATATTTGGGGAATTGTTCCCTTACTAATTTACGGTTAGTGACTGATGAATTGGAATGAGGCGTATGTTGTGTTTGTGTAACACTTGTTTATTATATACGCGAGTTATTCAGAAAGATCGGGTCTATCCCATTTTGAATAACTGATACGACGATAAGTCGAAGATGAAGACGGTGGTTGAAGACCGGAGGTCTTCACGTCGTTTGGGTGATTACTGATGATCTTGATTCGGCCGTACACCCAAGAGGAGGGAATCAGTTGGTGATCGTCCAGACGTACTTGGAGATCGATGGATATGCAAGGAATAAGGTTCCTCCGGTTTCGTTCAGACCCAGAACGGACTTGTAAATGGACTGTGTGTCTGACATTGGATATCATTCTGTGTGATTGATGGATATCAGTTGCATGGAATGGTTTGCCTGTGTGGCATGCTAAGATGCAAAAGATCAAGGCTTCTGTTGAAAAGCAGAGTCTTGTGGTTGATGATCAAAGCACAGCCTGTGTGGCACAGCTTTGTGTAGCGTTAATTCGCGAGCCTCACACCCCGGTTGTGAACCAGAAACGGGAGAGGACATCAGGGAGGGCATGCGTTTCCTTCTAGTTAGAAGTGGCGTCAGTGTTTTTACACGCCCTGACGAGTTTGACTTATGTGGTTGTTGCTGTTGCGAGGTGCCTCGGATATATCGGTGACTATGTGAAGCCGATGGAGTCATTCGTTGGCTCATTTACGCCCCAAAGGGCGGGGAAACGTAGTGTTCAGGCATAATAATCCACATCGGTGGACCGGCCCGGATGATCCAAGGGACGATGCGTTTTGTTCCTGAGACACGGGCTAGAGCGTCTCGAATCGGTAGAGGACTATCTTTTGTCTTGGTTCACTGATGGAAATCCAACTTCCAATACGTGACTTTGCGGTTTTGATTGTAGAGCCTGGTATTGGCGACATGATATATGGTACCCATGCCGTCTATGATTAATACTTATGATTGAAATTGTTTTGACACTATACACTTATAGTAAAAAAAGATGAAATTTAGCGTATGAAGCATTCTTTGGCTATTATAAGGTAAAACCCTATCCTCCGGCTTGCGTTGCATTGTGTAATGGGACTTGGGTCTTATAATAGCTTCATTTTTCTTTATTTAGCATTGCGTTGTTGTTTTATGCACTGGTATTCTTGGGAGGAAACCCGTTCCGTGTTATACGGCGTGGTCCCTTGATTTACCTAACTTTAAAAATAAAGATTAATAACCGTTTTAGTTCTCACACCAGTCCCATGACTGACATGGAGTATATTGTTTTTAACCTAAACTCTGGGTGGCCTTATTTTGACACAGGCAGCTAGTAGTTTTGGTTTTGCAGATTTATATTCACAGGATCCTGATTTACAGCTGGAACGATACTCGGAAAGCTCTGTATCCGTGTATTACTTCTAGTTGTGTTTTGTATAATTTTCCGCTGCGATGTATTTAAATGTAATTTAAATCTCTGATATTTTCTATGTAATATTTATTCATACTCTGTATATTCTTGTATTCTGATGGAATTGTTGTAATAAGCAATGAAATGATCTTCTGTCTGCGTTCTTTTGTGTGTTGTTCTCAAAGTATCCGCTCTTTCCTTAACGGGGAAGTTATGGGTTCTTACAGTTGGTATCCGAGTTTTGGTTTACAGAGCTCGAGAACAAGACACATTAGAACCATATGAAAGAATTCATCAGAAACTGGATTAGTAATATCCAACGGGAATGACTCGTTAGAGGTAGGATCAGTAGTATCCTAGAACGAGTGTAAAGAGTGTTGTTTTGAAAAATAAAATTGAAAACAAGTTTTGTTTTGAAAATTTAAATCAATTATTCGTATTTGATTATTTATTTTATATTGAATTTGGACAATCAAGTATATAAAGACTTTGTGTATACGTCTGATCCACGTGTATTTGAAGTTTTAATATACTAGATAAATATAGAATCATACTCTAGTCGCTCGGACATGATTTTGATGATTGACGCGTCATCATCAGAATTTATGTTCGTGTTTCGAAAGTGAGATATCTATATTTTTCCATTAGACTGGTGTGAGAACCAAAACTAGATAAGACTTATTGTTGTGATTTGGCATCAAAAATCTGATTTTTGACTATATATCAAAGTTATGAGTTTGAAATGATAATCAACTAACTGATTGATGGTTGTGTTGTTTGATTATTGTTTGGTTAATTAAAATGTTGAACCTTTAGCCAATTTGAACCAAATAGTGAATTGTGTTGAAAATTAGTCGCATTTGCATGCATATACATGTACTTACATCGAACAGGTCATAGCAAGGAGGCTAGAGCAGAAGAATAAAATTGTTTGCCCGACAAATTGGTACATGTTTATTGTATTTATTGGGTTTTAGATGATTTTGTGAGCCGATTGGCTAGCCGCTTGGCTTTTTCTTTTGGATTGAAGAAGGCCATGAGAGGCTATATGAAATATCCCGAAGTTCCCAGTGCAGGGGAGGTTATGGCGAAATTTTTCGAAAATTTAGGGTGTTAGCCAAATTTTTGAGAAATTTGAAAAGTTCTTAGAAACTGAAAAGTTGAAGAACTTAAGCCGTAATGAAAATAACTAAAGTTGAGTTGACTAGTTAAACAACTTTCGGCTTTGTTCCTTTTCGGGGACGAAAAGTTTTAAGTGGGGGAGATTGTAATAACCCGGAAATCTGAGCCAATTTAAATTTTTTATTTTGGCAATTTTAGTGAATTTTGAATATTTAAAATGAATTATTGTAAATAATAACGACGAGAAATTTATTTTGAATAGAATTAGAATGTATATAGTTATATAGATAGTCGTTAGAATATAAATAATTTATTTATAATTATAAAAGGAATTGCAAAGGGCGCGGTAGTTCGAAAATTCGATTTCAAAATTCAAATGAATGTACAGGATTCAACATAAACTGGATTTTAGCGAAACCAAAAATATTAGAATCTAATTGAGAATATCTTTCGAACGAATCCGAAAAATTGAAATTTCATAGCGGGAATCAAAAGTTATGCCCAGTTGAAAATTCAGAATAGTCGCTATGGAATTCTGGCCCTTAAAAATGGAATTTTTGCAAACGACCTCGGTTTTCGACGAAACCACTTTTATTGGATTCGTGATGTCAAGTTATTGCTGGGTTCCAAAATTCATAATTTTCTGAATCAATGTGTGAGCGTGGCGAAGTTATATGTGTTTTGACAGTTTCAATCAATTTCGATCGACCAGAAAATGACCATTTTTCAAACGGTCTCAGAATTTGACGAAATTAATTTTGTTAGGACCGTATCATCAATACGAAGCTAGAAATAATTTTTCGGGAATTTTTAGAGTTAATATGTGGCCCAGTAAATTGAAATGTACGTTTAAAATTCAATATATAGATTTATCTTTTAATTTTGACGAAAATTGATCGAAACAGTCGAATTGGCTTATGAAACATATCCCATTGTGTCCGGAATGAGGGTATTACACTAGGGACGACAGTTGTTGGGTCTCGTTTGGAGTTTGAATAAAAAGTCAACCTTTTTCTAGAATTAAATTAAATAAATAATTATATAACCTCCCCCTTCTTTCTCTCTCTCCTCACTTTAGATCCAACGCAGAAAAGAAATAAAAAAAAAACCGTCGCCCCTCCAGGTCTTCCGCCGCCGCCCTCATCATAGGAGTCGACCTCCCTAGACCGCGCCACCACCCTCCTCCTCCCTCTCCTCTTCTTCTTCTTCCTCCTCCTCTCCAATTCTCAATCCCTAAACCCCTAATTCGAACCCCCTAGCCAAAATAGCCGCTGCCCCCCACCTCAGCAACTCCAGCGCCGCATCTCCAACCTCCTCTGGTCGATCAAATGTGAGATTTTCTGATTTTATTTGTTTATGTAGAAAAAAAATGATTTTTTTCCTCTCCTTTCTTATGTAATGTCATGAAATGAAAACGTATGGTTTTTCTTAATATAAAGGTGTGATTTATATATGAATAACATTATAAAGGTGTGATTTTTATATGAATAACATTATAAAGGTGTGATTTTCATATGAAAGGCGAGTGGAAAAGAAATAGTTTTTGTCATATGAAAGACGAGTGAAAAAAAAAGTTTTTGTCATATGAAAGGCAGGTGAAAAAAAATAGTTTTTGTCATATGAAAGGCGAGTGAAAAAAATAGTTTTTGTCATATGAAAGGCGAGTGAAAAAAATAGTTTTTGTCATATGAAAGGCGAGTGAAAAAAATAGTTTTTTATCTTTAAAATGATTCGATTTTTAATCGTGAAAAGGTGGGATTTTTAATCGTATGAAGTAGCAAAGTAAAAATATAATTTTTATATGATAGGAAGATTAGAAATATAATTTTTATATGATAGGAAGATTAAAAATGTAATTTTTATATGATAGGAAGATTAAAAATATATTTTTTATATAATAGGAAGATTAAAAATATGATTTTAATATGACAGGAAGATTAAAAATATGATTTTTATATTATAGAAGTATTAAAAATTCGATCTTTATTATGTAGAAGGAGCAAAGATGTGATTTTTATATGAGTGGCGATATAAAAATATAATCTTTATTATATGAGCACCGTTATAAAAATAGGATTTTTATCTATATAGTAGCGGTATAAAAATAGAAATTTTATCCATATAGCGTAGTTACAAACATATGATTTTTATATAATAGAGAATATAAAAATGTGATTTTTATATATGTAGTGGCTATGAGCAATGAAAGTGACAAAAGGCGAGCACGACGAAGATTTCTACATATGAAGAGTCGTGACGTTTGGTTTAGCTTCTCGGTGAGAACTCCTCACCTTTCATTTAAATTTCTAGTTAAAAATATATACTAGGATGCAGACGGTGTTTAGTAGCACCCGACACCCATCGTCCACAGACCATGGACGGCTTGTATACTTGTTTGTTTGATTTTGATGTGTAGTTGATTGTGTGATGTGAAATGAAATAAAAATATTTATATAGTTAAAAATATTTTATAGTCGAAAATAGAATTTTTAACGTGTAATTGAAATGAAATAAATATAAACAAATCGGACGATTTGTTTAGGTACACACATTTGACTGATATTGATTGGGACGATAAATTTTACACATCGCCCAACTGCACAAATAAAATCTGTGTTGGATTGTTTGAAACCCCACACGGGTACTGGGATGATATATGACATACACTAATCCCAATAATTAGCTGTATGTCGATCGATTGATTGACAGGCTGTTATAAGCGTTAAATATTTATATTTGATGCTTATACAGTGTAGAACGCACTTTGGATGATGGTTGGGTGTTTATCGTCATTGTTGTATATATGAATTTGATGAAATCCATATAACTGAAATTATATGGTAATTGACTGTGTCTGACTCCAGTTCAGAATTATCGAATAATTTAAAAATAATATTCTTTGAATATTGAAATGTGAAGTCGTGTTAAGTAGTTACACGCCATTTTAACACGAACGGGAATTTTGTCGATTTTATAATGAATATTGAAAGTGATTTCAAAATCGAATATATAGAAATGAATTTGAATTGGAATTGAATAGAAATGAATTCGAATTGTAATTGAATAGAAATGAATTCGAATTGAAGTTGAATAGAAATGAATTCGAATTGAAGTTGAATAGAAATGAATTCGAATTGAAATTGAATTAATTTGAAATTCAAATTGAATTGAAAACGATCTGAAATTGAATTAAAAATCGATTTGAATTGAAATCAATTTGAAATGAATTTAAAGCGAATTTATAAGGGAAAAATCATTTTTGATTTGAATTTGAATATGAAGTTGAAATCGTTTTGAAAACGAATTTAAAACGATTTATAAAATACATTTTAAAAGGAAATCGACGAAATATATATATATTATATACAATGGCCTGAATAGAACGCGCCGCGCTGCGGCAGTTCGCGAATTTCGACCATTGACTTCGAATTGACGTTGCGGGAGATCCGACCATCGGATTCTCCTAAAACCGGAAGCGTTGGGTTCGTATCGAAAAGAGCTTTCTAACGAATATTAGAGATTTGAAATCTAACGGTTGGATTTGGAATTATGTCCAAATCAGATTTGGAAAAGGTCACTGTAAGTGCAGTTCGATGGCCGTTGATGGAAATCGACTGTACGGGGCTTGATAAAATTATTAAAAATAATAATAATTTGTGTAAAATCATAAGAAATGATTTTTGAAGAATTGGGGTGAAAAACTCCATATTTGAAAGGATAAAAATAGATTTTTATCGAAATGAACTAGTTTTGAATTAGAATAATAATTTATTTATTTTTAAATAAATAAATTGGATTTGAAATGGTTTTAAAAGTAGCCAGAATTTCCAATAATTGAATTAGAATGGATTTGTATCGAAATTGTCCTTGGAATATTTCGATGTTGGATTTCGTGATTATACAGATATTGTTATGGAAATTTGAAAGATATATTTATATCGTTATTTCCAAGATGATATTAGTTGGTCGTAGAATTTGATATTGAATATAAGCCGATATATTTTCTATTCAGAGCCTTGTATTTAATATCAAATGTGATTTGGGGTTTGTCATGAATGGTGTCTTCATTAACACAGTTCTTAAACCCAGTAGAGAAAAAGATTAGATCTTTTTATTTAGATTTAATGAAGTGTACCAATTAAATGGTATTTAATTGGAATTGAATTTGAATTGATTTTTGGGTTTATCGTGAACGGTGTTTTAAATAACACTTGTTCTTTAACTCGATAATTAATGGAATGTGATTTTGGGTTGTCGTGAATGGTATCTTCAATAATACTGTTCTTAGGCCCAACTGAGTTAAGAAAATCAGGAACTAACTGGAGATTTGTTAAGTTGAATGGTTTGTTGGGTATTGATCTGATGTTGGTTTCGGCCTTCGGGGTTAATACTTTGGGAATTGCTCAACTGCTATTTTACGGTTAAAGGCTGGTAGAATGGAATGTGATTTTGGGTTTATCGCGAATCGTGTTTTAAATGACATTGATTATTTAACCCAGTCAAAGATTAAAACTAAGTGGAGTTTTAATGAATCATTAATTAGATTGAAATGATCGAGAATGGAGTATCACTAGTTTTACTCCAGGCGATAGTTAAATCTTTAATTAGATTTGAACGTGAAATGGTAATTGAATTTACTGATAACACCGTGGTGTTAGATATGAAGTATTACCAGTTTTACTTCATGGGATGAATAGGTTGGGATTGGGAAATTAAAACAAATGATTACTCCGGTAAGGTTCGTTAATCCCGGCTAGTTTGGATAAACCATAATTTGGTTGAATTGGTATTCAAAAGAAGATTAAAGAATAAATTTGAGGAATTTATCTTTGATAAAATTAATGGGAACCTATCCCTAAGAATGTGAAATTTAGTAACTAACTGAAGATTAGTTAAGATGAATGGTTTCCTGGGTATTGATCTGATGTTGGTTTCGGCCTTCGGGGTTAATATTTGGGGAATTGTTCTCTTACTAATTTACGGTTAGTGACTGATGAATTGGAATGAGGCGTATGTTGTGTTTGTGTAACACTTGTTTATTATATACACGAGTTATTCGGAAAGACCGGGTCTATCCCATTCTGAATAACTGATACGACGATAAGTCGAAGATGAAGACGGTGGTTGAAGACCGGAGGTCTTTACGTCGTTTGGGTGATTACTGATGATCTTGATTGGGCTGTACACCCAAGAGGAGGGAATCAGTTGGTGATCGTCCAGACGTACTTGGAGATTGATGGATATGCGAGGAATAAGGTTCCTCCGGTTTCGTTTAGACCCAGAACGGACTTGTAAATGGACTGTGTGTCTGACATTGGATATCATTCTGTGTGATTGATGGATATCGGTTGCATGGAGTGGTTTGCCTGTGTGGCATGCTAAAATGCAAATGATCAAGGCTTCTGTTGAAAAGCATAGTCTTGTGGTTGATGATCAAAGCACAGCCTGTGTGGCACAACTTTGTGTAGCATTAATTCGCAAGCCTCACACCCCAGTTGTGAACCAGAAACGGGAGAGGACATCAGGGAGGGCATGCATTTCCTTCTAGTTAGAAGTGGCGTCAGTGGGTTTACACGCCCTGATGAGTTTGACTTATGTGGTTGTTGCTGTTGCGAAGCGCCTCGGATATATCGGTGACTATGTGAAGCCGATGGAGTCATTCGTTGGCTCATTTACGCCCCCAAAGGGTGGGGAAACGTAGTGTTCAGGCATAATAATCCACATCGGTGGACCGGCCCTGACGATCCAAGGGACGATGCGTTCTATTCCTGAGACACGGGCTAGAGCTTCTCGAATCGGTAGAGGACTATCTTTTGCCTTGGTTCACTGACGGAAATTCAACTTCCAATACGTGACTTTGCGGTTTTGATTGTAGAGCCTAGTATTGGCGACATGATATATGGTACCCATGCCGTCTATGATTAATACTTATTATTGAAATTGTTTTGACACTATACACTTATTGTAATAAAAGATGAAATTTAGCGTATGAAGCATTCTTTGGCTATTATAAGGTAAAACCCTATCCTCCGGCTTGCGTTTCATTGTGTGATGGGACCTGGGTCTTATAATAGCTTCATTTTTCTTTATTTAGCATTGCGTTGTTGTTTTATGCACTGGTATTCTTGGGAGGAAACCCGTTCCGTGTTATACGGCGTGGTCCCTTGATTTACCTAACTTTAAAAATAAAGATTAATAACCGTTTTAGTTCTCACACCAGTCCCATGACTGACATGTAGTTTTTTGTTTTTAACCTAAACTCTGGGTGGCCTTATTTTGACATGGGAAGCTAGTAGTTTGTTTTTGCAGATTTATATTCACAGGATCCTGATTTACAGCTGGAACGATACTCGGAAAGCTCTGTATCCGTGTATTACTTCTAGTTGTGTTTTGTATTATTTTCCGCTGCGATGTATTTAAATGTAATTTAAATCTCTGATATTTTCTATGTAATATTTATTCATACTCTGTATATTCTTGTATTCTGATGGAATTGTTGTAATAAGCAATGAAATGTTCTTCTGTCTGCGTTCTTTTGTGTGTTGATCTCAAAGTATCCGCTCTTTCCTTAACGGGGAAGTTACGGGTTCTTACAGAATTAATTCTGAAATAAATAAATAAAAGTTAATTAAGTTGTACACAAATAGATTGCACACAAATATTTAAATTTTAATAAAAATATATATGGAATATGAATACATTAATTAAAAATAATACTTCATGAAGTTTGAATTTGTATGTACATAATCTTATGCAAGAAGGAACAAGGATTTAAAAACAAAGAAATAAATCATTCAAAGAAATCAATGCAATAAATATATAAACTTTTAATTAAATTAATCTTTTCATCAATTATACAAATTTATTGGCCGTTTCAGACCCTTAAGGGTCGACCACTTCCCGTAGAGTGGTTGACCGCTCTTAGAGAATTTTGATGGGTTTGACTTGTTTTGGTTAGGTTTTTTTTAATATATTTTTGTACACTTGGATTGCCAGGATTAAATCCTATAAATCCTACGGTATGTATTTACACGTACAATTATATATACCATTCTTCTAGAATCTCCCATACCCTATTATTTATTTTACTGCCCCCACTCTGCCATTGAATTTCCAGAAAAGTAAGGTCTTCTTCTTCTATCCTTAATCTATTTCTTTTCTATTTCTATTTAGATTTTTATTCTGGAATTTCTATAATCTATATACGAGACTCAGATTTCTAGAATTCTCTTATATTGATTAATAAATAATTGGAGTTCGTATTCGTGTTCATGATTCTTGCAAGGTGTTAATATGTAATAGGGAAATCATCATCAAATCTCTGTCGTTATCATATAGTTAAATCATTCTGAGTGGAACTCTCCTATGTTGCTTTTCTTTTATTTAGTAGTATTGATTTGGATCTGTATGCCCAAGAGAATTTGGGATTTTTATGAACAGGAAAAAATTGTGAAGGACAAAAAAACCAAAAAAATTGCCCAAAAGGACAAGGAGCAAAAAACTTGTGCAAAGTGGAAAAACATTGGACCCCCCTGAAATTCACCATTTGCACTAAAACTTGTCCTTTTGGGCAAGTTTTTTGGTGGTTGTCCTTTTGGGCAAATAATTTGGTGAGTTTGTTCTTGTGGGAAAAATCCCCTTTTATGAAAACATTAAAAAATAGCAAACCACCCAAATTCCTCTATTTTATGCTTATTGACGGAAATGTACAATATGTGTAAATTTGTCATTTGTGGTTGTTAGAGCAATGAAGAAGATGAAAGAGTAGTGTTGTATAACTGTTATTGTGGTTAAATTCATATTTCATATGTTGTGATCCTCATGTACTATTTAGTGTCGAACATTAAGAATTTGGATGTTTGTATAAATCAAGATAGGTTTAAATATCTATTTTTATAAATAGATTATTTGAACATGTTTGTTTATACAATGTTCTAATGTTTTATACATAAACGTATTCAAAAGTGGATTTAAACCCAAAAACAATAATTATATATATATATATATATGTGTGTGTGTGTGTGTGTGTTTGGATGCATTTCACAATTGTTATATTTTGTTGTTGTAACAATCAGTCAAGCCTAGGATATAAATTATATATGTTATTATTGTTTATTTCCCATTTAGATATATGTTTACATACATATCTATACTTGATAGGCCAAATGTGGGAAATTGACTTGTATGTCTTTCTTTGGATATAGATTGACATTTCAACCATTTGAAAACATTAAATTCGAATGACAATTAGCATTAATATCGATTATTAAATTACATACATATATAGCGTAATCAATATGCAATAAATGTGGAATAAATGAATTGTAGGTACACTTAATTTAGGAAAACAGTTATTTAAATTTCAAATATCCCTTTAGGAATTTATTTGTATGTGTATGCATTAATGGCTTTATAAATAGTAATTGATAACACAAAGAAACAAAGTTAACCATTATTCGTAGTACAAGCCTGCCCGGAACCGACCGACATATCCAGCATCTACAAGTAAGCTTGATTAATGTGAGAGGTCTGGGTGTCATGGGCCATTATAATATTACACTAAGGCACGAGGTTAAGCCCACTTGTCGTAGAAGCCTTCCCGGAACCACCCGAAAAATCTGTCATCTACAAGTAAACGGTTTAATGTGAGAGGCCTGGGGTGTGTGTATGTATGTGTGTGTGTATATATATATACGTGTGTGTGTGTATAAGTAGGTATTTGTAAAGACCCGAAAATCCCTACCCTTTGAATCGACCATAACCCACACAGGTCTGAACCAAAAGTTTGAAATCTTCGAATACTTTAACTTTGGGAATACAATACATTGGAACAAATAACAACAGACTTTTATTATATCATGATAATATAACATCAGAGTACAGAACATACCAGAGTACAGATAAATAATAATACAGCGGAAGATTATTTACAATAATTAATAAAAAGCAGCGGAATTGACTAAACTGATACAACGGAAGTCTATCAACACTCTGGACACAGCTATAAGCTTCGATCCAGAATCCTTCTTAATATATCTGCAAAATAAGCTACTCGACTGCCCGTGTGGAAAATAGGGCACCCGAGTTTGCAAGTGAAACAAACTACAGGTCAGTCATAGGACTGGTATGAGAAATCTTACTTAACTTATTTAATAATAAGGCTAATCACAGGACCATGCCGCTAATGCGGAACGGGTTAACTCCATTGGATTGCCAGTGCATGAAATAAAGTAAATCGTAGAACAACGTAATGCTTTTTAGAAAAATGAAACCATTATAAGACTCAAGTCCCATCACACAATACAACGCAAACCGGAGGATATAGTTTTACCTTATAATGGTCAAAAGATGCTTAATACGATAAAACGAGTTTGATATTATTATTATTGTATATATGTGTCAAAAACAATTTTAATCATAATGTATCAATCATAGACGGCATAACACCCCATCCTACTATGTCGCCATACTAGTTATACAATCAAAGCCGCATGATGTCGTATTGGAAGGTGGGTTTCCATCTTGAGTCAAGGCTAGGAACGATCTCCTTACCGATTCGAGACACTCTAGCAATGTCCCAGGATTCAGACGCTGGCGAACCCTTGGATACAGCAGGGTCGGTCCACAAATACTTTAGTGGATTGGCAATGTAACGACCCGTATTTTTGGCAGTCAAATATTTAATTTAATTTATTATTTTAAATATTTTATTTGGAATATTAATGGATTTTTAATGTTTAATTCGGTATTAAAACGAATTTTGAACGTTACATATTTATAAAATTTTAAATCGAGCTCAAAATGGCGCTGCAGTTCGTAATATGGAGTTTTGAACTTCAATCGAATATACAAGATCCGATATAAGTCGGATTTCTGTGAAACAAGAAACGTTGGAATCGTGTTGATAATAATTTTCATATGGAGGAGAAAATTCCAAATTTCGTGTTATAGATTGTTAGTTATGGCTAAATCAAAATTTTAAAATAGTCGCTATGAAAAGCGTTAATAAAATTTAGGCCTTTAAGCTGGCCATTTTGCAAACGGTCTTCGTTTTCGATGAAATCAGTTTCATTGGGATCGTAACGTTAAATTATTGTACGGTGTTGAATTGCATGGCAAACCGATGTCGTATGTGACCACGGTAGCCGTAAACGCCCGTTCATTTTCTATAGCGCGTAATTAAATTAAATTAATTTAATAGAGAGATATTTAAGTGTAATTTGAGCAGACGATCAAATTAAGCCACGAAACCAGTTCCGTTGAATTCGTATCGACGATTAGAGTCAGGACAGGTACATAGTTTGTTATTTTTGGAGACCGGGTAATGTGGTGTCCAAAATGGCAATGCGGTGCGGGTATAAAATATAGCCTACCGGGAAACAGTCTCGGAATGCGACGAAACTAGTGCCGTTAGGTTCGTATTTATAAATTATTGTAGGATTTAAAAGTTTCAAGTTGATTGGATTTATTTAGTGATCGTGGGAAATTTAAATGCGTGTTTTTTACTTGTTTTATAAAGAACTTTTTTTCAAACGATGTCGGAATTCGACGAAACCTGTCTCATTAGGTCCGAAATATTTTTCTACGCTAGGATTAGTTTTTTAATCAGAAAACAGAAGTCAATTGTGGATAGTTTTACATGTTACTTCACCGCGAAGTTTCATTATAAAATAAAATAATAGCATATTTGAACACCACAACATATGCAAAATAATAAATGGCATCTACTAATCTTAAAACACAACTAACAAATTGTATATAACAACACTTTGATTGTAACCATGCGGCAAGATAATATATATAGGCTTGGAGACCAATGAAATCACATAAATAGCTGACAACCAGCAGCATATCGCACCATATCTCAAGTGTACAGACGGTGAAAATATATGACTACTTCGCACTTAAGTAAGACCCAAGTTCTACCTAACCTATTTTTCTCCTTCCCCAATTGTTACCGCCTGATATATTTCACTTCACCTGACCAATACGCAGCCTTCTGTTATTTTCAAATTAAATTCTTGCATATGACTATGTACTCAACCTAACTCCCTATGCTGAACCTACCTTGTACCATATCGAAAGTGACTTCCTTCTTATCTCTTTCCTTTTTCCTATTATATATATTCGTCGCTGAAGCAAAATTTCCTTTCTAGGCAAACTAAATAAAAACAAAACTAAAAGCAAACATTCCATTTGTTAATCTTGTTTCTTCTCAAGTGAAAATTTATATACAAGCTGCCACTAAGGAAAACAACGGTCAGGAAGTCACCAAATTATCCACTTAATTACTCGAAATCCATTAATCAATTGTGAACACTTCCTATAGCAAAACTCTCGAGCTCGACTAGGACTCCATAGTGGACGGAGGTGATGAAATTTCGACGATGGTGGATGCCGGAAACTGAGAACGAGGGGGTTGCGGTTGGGAGCAATTCGCAGGTGATTAGAGGGACTTGGAAGGTCGTGGTTTTTGTCGAAGAGGGAGGGCTTCCTGGTGCTCCGATTACCGATATTCGATGGCGATTCGATCAAGGATAGGTGGCGGGGTTGTCTTGGATTCCATGCATGATTGGGTTACCGTGTTTGGAGTCACGAAGAATAGTGCCAGGAAGAAACGGGTGGCAATCCTTGTTCGAACGAGGTTTCCTGGATCTGGAACAAAGCTCAAGGGGGAAGCAAGCAGTAATACACGGGGTTTTTGTGAGAGGTTGTAATTGAGTTGTGCGTGACTTCTGGTAATCAAACCAATAAAAAGGTGGAGCAGTATGAAGTAAATCGGCCGATAGTTGTGAGGTTAACAATCATTTATTTACACTAATCAAATTTACTTAAGGATTAGTAATTAACACAAGGATCGGTGAACATATGTAGGTGCTACAGATGGAAAATCTAAGCGATGAGGATTCTATGAAAACAGGGATCGCGCTGGAAACAAAGGGAAATTGGTTGATCGGCCAGTTAACTGGTGTATTAAATAGTAAATCAAGTTTTACTAGTAAACTAAAATATACTTAAGAGATTTAATTATCTAATTTACTCACAAAGACTAAAACTTGAATTTGATGTAGGATGATGGAATGGGCAAGAAAGATCAAATAGGAAGTTGGTCCTGACTATGTATGCTAACCAAATGTAATTAAAATTATAAAAGTAATTTGGTTGCCTAAATAAATGATAAAGTAATAATTAGTCATTAAATTTTATAATTTATGATAATTAATAATTCGTTCAAATATTATCAGAATTGGACAATTTAAGAGACACTGGAATCATCTTGACGAACAGAATATTTTGGAACTGTTCTGGACAAGCTGTGTAACACCCCGTAATTCTGTTAATATTAATATTCACAAATTAAAAAATAACTAATCTCAGACGTGAGAATTGTGGGAAACAGGTTGTGCCATTGTGTTCGTCTCGGAATTCTGGTCGAAATAGAGTCCGAGTTTGCGTGAATTGGACTTTGTATGAAGAAGTTATGGCCATCGGAAGTTTCAGAAATTTAAAATTCAAAATTCGAAGTCAAACAGGGTAGGCGGGAAAATTCCCGCCCAGCACCCAAGGTCGACTGGGGAGTCGACTGGACAGTCGACACCCCCCCAGGTCGACTGGGCAGTCGACCTGGGTGTCGACCTGTCCAGGCGGCTAGGGTTTGGCTGATGTGTTTTTAGGGCTGAGTTGGCAAATTAAACGGTTCAGTTTAGTTCTGAGTTGATCTGACGGTCTAAATAAACCCTAAACTCTATAAATACCTAGGTAGTGTCTCACTCTAATTCACATGAAAAATAGAATAGCCACCGTCATACCGCCGCCATGGAACTCAGTCTAGCCGCCGCCAACTAAGAAGGAAGAAAGCTAATCAAAATTCTAATTCTACTCAACTCTAAAGCAAATCAAGACGCTCTTTCTCTTCTAATTGTGAGTATGATGATCTTAACAAGATTATTATTAAACTAATTAGGTTAAGTCATGAATGGATTATAAGTAAATGATGTGGATTGTCATATATGTTGTTGTAAACCTAATGCTATTATGTATGTTGTAATTCCCATGTTATGTGATGATGATATCCTATATGTTGTAAATCATGCTATGATGATATTGTATAGGTTGTAATTTTCTATGCTAAGTTGTGATAAATCATACATGTTATAAAGTCATGATGTTATTATCTATGCTAATTAGTTCATGTTAATCAAATCATAATGTTTGGGCTATGTTGATCTATATGACAAATCATGTATGCAAGTTTAGACTGATTAGTAAAGACTATGAACATATGCCATGACATCTATTTAGATCTAGAATTATGACATCTAGAATTATGCTATGACATATGTGAATTCTGTGTATTGGATGCTAGTTCACACCATCATTATGTTGCATAAAACCCCATATGCATGTTTATACATGAATTTGGGTTATGATCATATCATGTAAATTGTGACATTTAACAAGTTGACACCTTTAGATCCTTAACATGTGTAGTTTCATGCAAGTTTCACCCCTATTATGATTAGATTATTTTATTTGTCTATATGTTGTGATAATTTATCTTTGTGCTATGAGTTAGACTATTCGAGTCTAACGTATATTCTGCGTTGAATAAGCGAACGTATAACGTGGGGTAGGGGTAATATTAAGGATTTAATATTAAGAAGTTGGGGTGCAATTGATATGATTTTGCATGCCATGAATGGATGGCCATAATTGAGTCAATTATGGGCATCATTAAAATTGGAGTTAATTAATAATTTGAATAGGGAATTATTAAAACTGGGGTAAAAGATTATAAGTGATAATCAATGCTTAGGACACGAGGTTGGACTCGTTTGTGACGTAAACCTGCCCGGACCCGCCCGGCAAATCCAGTGGTCACAAATGTCAGCCCAATGTGAGAGGTCCTAGGCCAAACTAAAGCATAACAGTTGTAAAGACACGAGGTTAGACTCTTTTATGGTGTAAGACTGTCTGGACCCGCCCGACAAATCCAGCTGCCATAAATGGCAGTCTAATGTGAGAGGTCTTTATGAGGTTATGGCCTGAATAAATTAAGAAATACTTAATCAGATAAACATGTAAGGTGGGACATGGGAGTTAAGTTGGTGCCTTGGGTGGCATGAGGAATCTAGTGGTTGCCCTTAGTGGCATGTGAAATACGATTAGTAAGACTTAACCAAACGCACATGTAAATGAACATGACTAAGAGGGTTAAGTGGGATATACTAGTGGTGACAAGCTTAGGTGGGTAGCTTGTGGGGGCCCATTTCAACCAGTAACCTAAACGTATCTTTGTGGGCTCGACCCAAGTCGAGGACGGGACATGCATACTGGGCTTGACTATAAGAGGCCAAAACGGGGTAGCGGTGGCAACGCAAGTCCAACGGGTTTCATATGCGTGTGTGGACCCGGACTGGTAGGTAAGACGTTGTTGCATTGTGTAGGTATAAGCCATGCATTCTCAAGTTGTATCGGGTTGCCACTTTAGGGGAGTGATACACCCCACTGTGGGGCCAACACGGGTATCTACGAGTAGGGAGCCGATCGAAAGTGGATAGTAGGGTACACCTAGTGGAGATAGGGGCAGACGGCACCTATGTAGTCAGCTAGGGGTACGCAAGGCTATTTATATAGTTTCTGTGTGAAGCAAGTGGGATCAACCTTTAGGGTGACTGGTGCGGTGCAGTGTAGTAATTATTCGTTAGTAGTTAGGTGTGCCTTTAACATTATCATTATTTTCTCTTCCATACCCAATAGTTCATTGACATTTCCTTGTTTTCCAGCTTATGCCTTAGTCTAGTTATTTTGATAATAGTATTGTTAGAATTATCATACTCGCCAGACTTTATGTCTGACCCCCTCTATTTCTATCCTTTTTCCCCCTCCAGGTCCTCAAGGTGGACCCAGCTCTAGTGGAGTTTGATTGGATTGCTTGATCTCTTTGGGAAGGCTTGGACCGCTGAAGTAAAGTCCAGCTTGTTATCTTCTTTAATGGCTATTTATGTAATGGGGTTATGTATTTTGTTTTAGCAAGATGGATATTGTACTTGACTCTGATTTATGGTTTTTATGATGTAACAAACATGTTTAATTTCCGCTGCAATAAAATGAAGTTTTAGATTTCCAAGTACTACTTATTATCTGTCTTGTTGTAATTTTTCTGTTCTATATTCACCTAAAACCTCCATGGAAGTTAATGCATTCCCTTTGTGAGTGACATTAATGGACGTGGGGTGTTACAAGCTGGAGATAGCTGGAATTTCTAGATAAATTAAACGCCTGTTTAGTTTAACTAGAACTGAACTGCTTAAACGAAAAAAGGGAAATCAGGTGAGTTCAACTCACTCAGTATTTTTCCCATTTATATTTTATATAAATTGGGTTTTTGTTTTGTGTGCTCTGTTTGCTGATGATTGACTGTTTGCTAATTATATATTTATTGTTGATTTAACTGATGAAATTAAACTGTTGTTTAATTTTAGTAAAATACCAAATCGTTATTTTAACGATTTCATCCAATAAAGGTAACTTACCTTGTTGGTCACGTTTATAAAATAAACGTGTTTGATTAGTTGAACTGTTTGAATTGTTTTGTTGGTTGACTGATGTTATATGATTGTTGTGTATTATTATGAAAATTTTCAGTTAAATGAGATTGAGTGATTTAAGGTAACCGTTTTAGATACAGGAAAGAACAGGTTGGAGGGATCCAACGGGATTCCTCAAATATATTATTTATTTTCATATTATCATATGAACTGTCATGTTTGGGTGATTGATTTGAGTATTGATCATTGACTGGAAATTCAACCTGTGTTTGGTTTTAACCAATGGGCAGTATTGGTTGAGTAATCGGCAGTAAATGACCTAAAAGTAAATTGTTTTAATTATATTGATTTACCGTCAGGTAAATTGATAGAACTGAAGTTATAAGATTTATTTTATAACTAAAGATAGAATTTGAAATATATATTTTGAATAAAACTTTATTAAAAGGAAATAAATAGCTATTTTTATAATTAATTGTAAATTGATTTTATAAAGTCAAATTCTGATGTTATCAGATTTGTAATTGTGAGAAAAAGGGAATTAACCTAACGGTTAAAGTGAATAATTGTTTTGTTAAGAAATAATTAAAGGGAATTATTTTAATTAATTATATTATTAATTAATTCAAAAGGGAAACACATTGGAATCGGTTAACGAGATACCGTGTTTTGAGTTGAATAAATCGACTATTCTAACTGAGATTAATTATTATATTAGCGTGTTTTGAATAAAATAATTTAATGACTATTGTTTAGATCTTTATAAGATTTTAAAAAGGGATTTACTATATATTTTAGTTAATAAAGGAATTAACTACTATTGTAGTTAATGAGTGAAACATTATTTTTAATAATAATTTAGAGAATTACTTTTTAAATGGAAATTCATTAAAAGTAATCGAGGGTGAAATGAAATCCAACTGAATGGTGAAAGGAGTTTATGAGCAAGCTTTTATTTTAAAACTGAGTTCATAACAAAGTTGTACATGAAATTTTTAAGCGAATATTATAGCTTAAAATAAAAGTTACTTAATTATTTGAATTAAGGAAAATTGAGAAAAAAAGGGTTTAAAATAAACTAGAGTTATATAAAAGAGGTTTGAGGTGTTATATCGTTAATTCTAAATTAACGTTACTAAAAAAATGGGATTAAGTAAAAGTGGGAAATTGAAATGAGATTTCCGAAGCGGGATAGTTGAATGGAGTTGAAACGGGATTGGTAAAAGTAAAATTGATAGGAAAAGTAAATCATAAGATTGTAAACCAATCCGAATTATAAAAGGAATTTGTTTTAAAAAGAGGGAAGTGTTAAAAGTGGCGTTCTAATAAGAGGCTGCTTAATTATTGAATTAATAAAGAATAGTTATATCCGAGAAAGAGATTTTCAAATGATAAGAAGGGTTATGAAACCGTATTTTGAATAAAATAGTAAAATGGAATTTGACTTGAGATTGAAATGAAATATTGGTTTTTGGATTACAACTTATATTTATCTTTAGATATGAACGTTGTTGATCAAGGTCTGAGAGGTAATTAAAATACCCCAACTTGAACGACATCAAGATTATCTGAGGATGATATTAGTTGTAATGGTAAAAGAGGTTAGTAGTAATTTATTATTTCATTAGAAAAATAGTAACGCAACATTGGTGAAAACTTGGCAAGTATGTATAAAATGAGATTCCAAAGTAAAGTGGGAAATAAAAGTGGATCGTATTAAGTTCTAACGATATTTTCGAGTTAAAAAAGAAATGTAAAACTCGAGTTTTATTCAATAAGAATGAGCAAGGATTATTGTTTCAAGTAATGAAATATAAGAGATATCGTAACATCGTTTTACGAGTGATAAGTTAAAAATGATTTCCCAATATTATAATAACGTGGTTAATGTTTGAAAGAGAAAATAGTAAATTAAATATGATATAGGATTGTCCTAAGTAATAAAAATGAATTTGTTTAAGAATAAATCTTATGTTAAATAAGAAGCGAAACTATATTTAAAATATCGAAATATTTAAGAGTTTTGAATTTACATTCGTTTTAATTAAAAAGGGCCAAGTGGTGCTGAATACTGAACCAGTGAACTCATTGGATTGTCATGATTGAAACACTGTTTATTTTGATAGTTAAATCACCGACTATCAAATCTGTCCAATACGATTGTTGGTACGGAAAGACTGGGATCGAATTTATATTCGAAAACCATTCTGACCAACAAATACGTGAAGATATTTGAAGAATATCGAGATGGAGCGTTGAAGACCGTAGATCTTCATAAACGGAAGAACCACTAAGATTCTCTGCCTTACAAGCAGAGATAAGCTGTGATTCTGTCGTGATTGGAATCTACGGATTGCAAGGACTACTCGCTACTGATCTGTAGGGTGATTCCTAGGATGCAGTAGGAGAGTACCTTCAGTTCATCCTGTTCCTGGATGACTTGTATGGACGGATGTCTGACAAAGTATTTCCAAAGGGATTACATACGTTGATTTCTTCAAACGTACCATAGTTGGTGGCGGAGAAAGGCCTTTCTCTTAGCTTATCAACTAGAGTATTTTTGTGGACGTCAATTAGTGATATCTGGCGGATTTGACGATGTGGCATTCAAAGTGAATGGTGACCAGATGTCCCAAAAGGAAATTAAAACCTCAAGCCTCACAACCGGGAAATGACAAAAATCGGGCAGGCAGCATGGCTATGTGGGTCGCTCCCATTAGGATGTATAATCACCTATCTAGAGAAATTCCTTTTGCTTCTTTAATCTATTTCAATGTTGTCTCTTTTCGGGAAACGGTGGTTTGAGCCCAACCGTTGGTGATATACATTCGATACACTCAAGCGAAATGGGTGGTCGGTCATGTGAGGTCCGGGTTGCAAGATGTTCTTGTTGAACCCAGTGTATTCGCCTATAGAGATACACTATCGACAGGTGGTCCCATACCTTGTCATAGTCGGAATCCAATCTCCAATAAGCACCCGCAGTTTTGTTTGTATACTATATATGTGGAGCGTGAGATGCAAGTGTTCCGCTGGATTGATATTTACTTGTATTTAGACACTATTATAATATCAGAAAAGATATTGATTTCAAAAATGGTTTGGGTTATCGTAAGATAAAAACCATCCGTATTTATGTGTGGATTTGGTCTTACGATTATCTTTTTCTTTGAAAAGATTTTAACTTTACAATGAAGTTGTGCGTTACCTTAATTCTGTGCGAGTTTTTCTCACTCTGATTCACCAGACAAACCCGGGGTTTTGTAAATACTCGGGTTAACCCGGGGTGTACAGGTTCAGATTATCAAATGCTGTGCAGAGACGAGCTGGAAGAGTTTAGACGTATGATATTATATAACAACTGTTCCATTGTGTGTTGTATATAAGGGCAGGTTATTATAACTGTCCAGGTGTGTGATGTACTCTGATAACTGTAAGTATTTTTTAAAAAGCTCTCAGTAAGAATTTATTTCTATATTATATTTTATCCCACTGCGATGTGAGACTCTGATTCTGTGTTGTGTTGGTTCTTCTTCTTCTTCTTCTATTCTAATATTTCTTTCTTATCTCACCCTCTAAATTCTTTCTAATAACGTTTCCAGTGTTTGGAAGGTCGGCATGAGTTACGGTAAAGGTATTTATGTCGATTTTCGGGGCCGAAAATCCTTAGGTCGTTACAGGCAATTCCTGAACATACGCTTCCCGATCCTATTGGACCTATAAATTGGCCATTAGCGACCAATAAAATAATCCGAGGTGCCTCATAACCCATCAACCACATAAGTAAAATGTCAAGACTGGTAAGTCGCTGACACCACTTCTAGCTAGAAAGAAACGTGTGCACTCCCTGCGTTCCCTTGCTCCGTTTCTGACTCATACCGGGGTGTGAGGCTCGCGAAGTAACGCTACACAAAGCTATGCTAATTAAATCTATGCTTTGATCATCATCCACAAGGCTCTGCTTTTCAACAAAAGCCTTGATCCCTGCATCTTAGCATGCCACATTGTCAATCCCTACCATTGATTTCTGCCAATATATAACCTCTGAGCTCATACGTTTCAGAGAAGGGTATTAGGTAAGAGAATAAATTCTCTGCTACCAAACAGATATATATTAGCAGAAATCAACGAATACAGTGTAAAGGAATACAATGTCAGACACACCATCCATTTACAAGTCCGTTCTAGGTTTGAATAAAACCGGAGGAACCTTATTCCTCGCATATCCGAACAATCAACAAGTACGTCCGGACGGCTACCACTGTAGCCCCTTCAAGGTAGCTACTCCAATCATGGGCATCAGTAGCAACTCATCCATTCGACCTGAAGATCGTCGGTCTTGCACCGTCTTCAATTTCTTTGACTGTTAGTCGTCGTATTCATTATTCAGAATGGGTTAAACCCGGTCTTTCCGAATAACTCGCGTAATTTATAATCAAGTGCTATAAAAACACATCCAACGCCTCATTCCAATTCAGAATATTCTTTTAGTAAAATATTCACAATATTAGGAAAAGTCCCCATTAATTTTATCAAAGATAAATTCTTTAAAGTTATCCTTATTAATCTCTAAATCATTAACTAAGGATTATTCCAGTTTAAGAGATTAATCGTATCTTTAACTGGGTTAAAGAACTAATGTCTTTTAAAAACATTGTTCACGATAAACCCAAATCTTCTTCCATCAAAATGGAATCTACACGGAAATCATAACGGTATATAATTGATATAAAATCTCGTATTAGACTAATAATATAAATGGAATAACGGCAAAGCCTTTTAAATTCCATATATAGTATCGGCCTTCATTTACAGGAGCTCATCTCGATCATTACCGAATCGAATTCCATTCAATTCTAATTTAATGTATTAAATTGGAAAAATTTATTTTGGGAAAATTTCCATTTAAATCTTAATAAAATATTTATAAATTCCAAATCATATTTTCACTGTTAATTGGGTTAAAGAACAAATGTCATTTTAAAACACAGTTCACGATAAACCCAATTCACATTTCACTTTGTTCCAATTACTAAATATAATTTGAAAACTCTATTAATCTTAATTAAAAGATTTATTCCTTTTTTACACGGGGTTTTAAGAGCAGTATTATTTAAGACACCATTCACGATAACCCAAAATCCAATTTATTTATTTTAAAACATTGGATTATCTTTCTAGCTAATAACTAGTTCGTTTTGACAAAAATATATTTTACCTTTTCAAATTTGGAGTTTTTCATCTTATTTTTTTTAATCATTTATTATGATTTTACATAATTTTTCTATATTTTTAATAATTTTATTAAGGCCTTTACAGTCGATTTCCATAAACGGTCATCGAACTACATCCATAGCGACCTTTACAAAAATTTATTTGAACATAACTTCAAATCAAACCGTTAGATTTTGAAACTCTTATATTCGTTTGAAAGCTCTTTTCGATACGAACCCAACGGTTCTGGTTTTAGGAGAATCCGATGGTCGGATCTCCCGTTACATCGATTTGAAGTTAATGGTCGAAATTCGCGAACGGTCGCTGTGCGGCGTGTTCTATTCATGCCATTATATATATATATATATATATATATCTTCGATTTCTAAAACGTATTTTATAAAATATTTATAAATTATTTTTGAAATGATTTTATCTTCATTTCCAATTCTAAATAAAAATTGCATATTCTATATTTTTACCATATTAAAATATTTATATATTATCAAAATATTAGATTTATAAATCACTTCTTTTTATATTCATTTTAAAATGAATATAAATCGACTGATAAACCCGTTCGGGTTAAAAAAATAGCGTCCCTACATAACACGGCTTCATATTTTGTATTCTTGTATCCATTCTAAGACGAACATAAAAATCATACTTTATTTTTCACTAAATTTATCTTAAAATATTATTTATTTTAAAATATTCATTATATTAAAATATTCTTTATATAAAAATATTATTTGTTCTAAGATGAACTTTATTCTAAAATATTCTTTTTTTATTAAACATTAAAATGTATTTTTACATTAAAATGATCCTTTTTCATTCTTTTACATAAAAATGTATTTTTACATTAAAATGACCTTTTTCATTAAAATAATTTTGAATCGGAATGCGACTCAATCAATTACCATATAATTTCAGTTATTTGGATTTCATACATTGCATATATTCAATGATAACGATAAATAATCATCAAACAAAACATTCACATCCAAAGTGAGATTTATAACTGTGTGAGCATTAAGATAAATAAATACGTAATGTTCAACACAGACTGTCAATCCATCGATTGACAATTAATTAACTATTGGGACTAGTGTATGTCAAATGTCGTCCCAACACACGTGCGGGGTTTCAACCAACAAACAATTAATAGATTATTTGTGCACTTGGGCGATGTGTGAAAAATTATCGTCCCAATCACATAAACAAGTCGGATAACTTGTAAATGGAAGTGTAACATTTCCACATCACAAACATATATTTCAAGACATCGCTACATTATATTTTCAACACATGAATATTTTCATATAATCTCTTTTTACAATAAAAATGTGAACTTTTTATAGTTAAACATTTTAATGCAACAATGAATCATTTTCATATACAATAAAAATGTAGGTTCTCGTGTTAACATAATTTATCGAAACAATGAATCCTTTCTAATGATTCATTTACATTAAAAATGTGAATTCTAATGTTGACTCATTTACAATGAAATGTAATCTTTTTATATTACATAAAAATGATATCTTTTTTACATTGTATAAAATGTGATCTTTATATTACACTAAAAATATAATCATCTTTGCATTGTATAAAAATGATATTAAAAATGTTCATGTAATTCTACTCTTTTTTATTGTCTCTAAAATGGCAATAAAAATGTACATTTAATTCTACTCTTTTTGTCGTCTCTAGTTTGACAATAAAAATATTACCTTTAATTCTACTCTTCTTATTTCAACGAAAATGTCAATCAAAATGTCACTTCTAATTCTACGCTTTTTATTGTCTCTAATTTGACAATAAAAATGCAACCTTTCATTCTATCATTTTAATTACAACTAAAATGTGAATAAAAAATGTAACTTTTATATTTTATCTTTTATTTAAATCTAAAATGTGAATAAAAATGTAACTCTTTAATTTACTCCTTTATTTACGTCTAATATGCAAATAAAAAAATATAACTTTTTAATCTAAGCTTTTATTTACATCTAAAATGTAAATAAAAATATAACTTTTTAATATACTCTTTTTTTATTTAAAAAGAAAATGACACAAAATATGTTTTTAATTCTAATCTTTCATTTGCATCAAAAATACAAATGAAAAATGTAACTTCTTAAATTAGGCTTTTATTTGTATCTAAAATGCAAACAAAAATGTAACCTTTTTAATTCATGTTTTTATTTGCATCAAAGAATGCAAATAAAAATTCAACTTTTAATTTCATGTTTTATTTACATCTAAAATGCAAACAACAATGTAACTTTTGTTTCTATTCTTTTTACTGTCTCTAGAATGACAATAAAAGTGTAACATTAAAATCTTTTCTTTTTATATATACGGTAAAATGTAAATTGTACCGTTAACGTAAATTAACAATTCTAATTCACATAAAGGTGATATGTCTATATTTCGATTCTAATACAACATAAAGTGATATGTTTTGTTTTATCTAATTGGTTTTGACAAAAGTGATACAATTTGCTTTATCTAAATGGTTTTAAAAACATATCTTAACATTCTTCCCTTTTCAATTGTTGTCGAACAAAGTAACAACAAAATGAAATCTTTTTATGATAATCTTCTTTATCTTAATCTTCTTATTATAATCTTCTCTTTATTTTAATGGAAATAGATTTTTTTTTTCCGACACAAAAACCATGCCCTATGTAGACAATAAAAATGACATTTTTATTGTTAATCCATTTCTAAACAACTCATGTTTAATGTAACAATAAAATGAGATTTTATCGCTAATCAAATTCTAAGGCAACTCATGTTTAAAGTAACAATAAAATGAGATTTTACTGTGTACACAAAATTCTGACAAACATGAATACACACAATTCAATAGTTCATCACAATCACAACACAATCAACATTGCAATAAATATATATACAACATCAGCATGAATTTTATATGGAATGAACATAAATTTCCCAACGAAATAAATAATTTATTTTATTTTAAAATAGAAATCTCATCTTGATTGGTTTTATTTCTGATTTTCATTTCTGTACAGTTCAGATCTGAATTTGCTCTGAATTCCTATTTGCTCTGTTTCATTGTGTAGATCCGGTTCATACGATTCCAACACAACGAAAATCATCAAATTCTGATTTGATTTGCATAAGATACACCGTTGTAAACATTTGGATAATTTAAACTTAAATAATTAATTAAAATACATTTCCCTTAACCTTGTTTTTAATTCCTTCTTCTTCCTGTATGAGAAACCCATCACCGCTTGAAAACAACCACCCACGCACGCATGTACGAACTACCGACCATCGATCTGAAGGTGCCACGTTCTACCCCTTCGCAGGAGTCGCCACCGCCGTGAGCATGGACGAGCTCGGCCTCCTCCTGCCTCGATTTGCGTGGAAACGCAACGCCTTGTAGGGGCAATTCTGGGTAATTTACACCTTTAATTCTGATCTCAACCGTATGAATTGAAAGCTCGTAAAAATCTCTTCCATTTTCGCGTATGATGTTTTGAATGATAACTCACGGATTAGAAATGAATGAGGATCTAAAATCGAACAAAACTGGCCATCGGTTTCTAAAAGTGGCAGCTACAGAACAAGGATTAGGGTTTAGTAGAAAATCATGTATTTTTATAATATTTTAATGTGAATTTTACAAATAAATCCATAAGTCTTAAACAGTTTCAATTTCGGTCCAACAGGAGTTGACCCTACCCAATAGGCCCCGTTCTGGATCCAATGGGCTAGGTCTCGTCAGCCCAAACGACTGTCTGCGGCCTGAATTCTTTAATTTATAATTTAAATCCTTTATTAAATTAATTTGATCGTATATTTAAATTCACCGGGGCCACATACGAACTCAGAAAAATACACAAAAATTATTTCTGGCTTTGTTTTAATGATACGGTCCTAACAAAATTAATTTCGTCAAATTCTGAGACTATTTGAAAAATGGCCATTTTCAAGTTGATTAAATTTGATTGAAATTGACAAAACACGTTTTCGTTTGCCACACTCACATATTAATTCTAAAAATTATGAAAATTGAAACCTAACAATAATTTGACATTCCGGTCCCAACAAAAGTGGTTTCGTAAAAAACGGAGGTCGTTTGGCAAAATGGCTATTTTTAAGGGTCATATATAATATTAAAATATATATAAATTTTATAATGACTTTTTTAAATTTTAAACTGGACATAACTTTTTATTTTTAAAGTGAAATTTTAGTTTCTTACATTCGTTAGAAAGATATAGTTAAACAGATTTAAATATTTTTGGTTTTACTGAAATCCGATTTATTTTGAATCCGGTACATTCAGTTAAAGTTTAAAATCAAAATTTCAAACGACCGCGCCATTTCTTTCTCCTTTTATATTTAAATTAAATTTATTCGTTTTAACTTCGATTAAAATAATTTTTTAGTCGTTATTACTTAAAATAAATTATTTTAAATATTCAAAATCCATTGAATTTCCTAAAATAAATTTTTTATATTGGTTCAAAATTTGCGGGTTGTTACAATCTCCCCCACTTAAAATCTTTTCGTCCTTGAAAAGGAACGCAGCTAAAAGTTGTTTAATTAATCAACTCAATTTTCATGTCTTATCAATTTAGTTCAATATTAAATTAAATTTAGCTAAATTTATCATTCTTTCTCATATTGGTTAAGTTAATTATTATACCAACATTTTAATTAGTTAAACTAATTTTCAAACATCACAACCAGCAATCAATTAGGTGAATAACTTTTTAAATATATAACTTTTACATATATAGTTAATCATATTTTTAGTGCAAATCACAACAATAAATTCTAATTAAGTTTTGGTTCTCATACCAGTCGATTGGAAATATATAGATATCCCACTCTGAAACTCGAACCTAAACACTGATGATGATGCCTCATCATCAGAATCATCTCCGGACGACTAGAGTGTGATTCTATATCTATCCAGTATATTTGAGACTTCGTATACACGTGGATCAGACGTATATTAAAATCTCCATATACTCGATTGTCCAAATTAAAATATAATAATATCTCAAATACGTATTTTAAGATAAATTTTCAAAACTAAATTTGTTTTTATTTTAGAAATAACTCTCTTCGGACTCATTCTAGGATGCTACTGATCCCATCTCTAAAGAGTCATTCTTTTTATAGGATATTACTAATCTTACCTCTGATGAGTCTTTTGTTCAGTTCTAATGAGTTGTACCCCCAAAGATTTGAGCTAACCAGAGCTCTTATACCAAATGTAAAGACCCGAAAATCCCCACCCTTTGAATCGACCATAAACCACACAGGTCTGAACCAAAAGTTGGAAATCTTCGAATACTTTAACTTTGGGAATACAATACATTAGAACAAATAACAACAGACTTTTATTATATCATGATAATATAACATCAGAGTACAGAACATATCGGAGTACAGATAAATAATAATACAGCGGAAGATTATTTACAACAATTAATACAAAGCAGGGGAATTAACTAAACTGATGCAGCGGAAGTCTATCAACACTCTGGACACAGCTTTAAGCTTCGATCCAGAATCCTGCTTAATATATCTGCAGAATAAGCTACTCGACTGCCCGTGTGGAAAAGAGGGCACCCGAGTTTGCAAGTGAAATAAACTACAGGTCAGTCATGGGACTGGTATGAGAAATCTTACTTAACTTATTTAATAATAAGGCTAATCACAGGACCACGCCGCTAATGCGGAACAGGTTTACTCCATTGGATTGCCAGTGCATGAAATAAAGTAAATCGTTAAACAACGTAATGCTTTTTAGAAAAATGAAACCATTATAAGACTCAAGTACGATCACACAATGCAACGCAAACCGGAGGATAGAGTTTTACCTTATAATGGTCAAAAGATGCTTGATACAATAAAACGGGTTTGATATTATTATTAGTGTATATATGTGTCAAAAACAATTTAAATCATAATGTATCAATCATAGATGGCATAGTACCCTATCCTACTATGTCGCCATACTACTTACACAATCAAAGTCGCATGATGTCGTATTGGAAGTTGGGTTTCCATCTTGATTCAAGGCTAGGAACGATCTCCTTACCGATTCGAGACGCTCTAGCAATGTCCCAGGATTCGAACACTGGCGAACCCTTGGATACAGCAGGGCTGGTCCACAAATACTTGATTCAAGGCTATGAACGATCTCCTTACCGATTCGAGACGCTCTAGCAATGTCCCAGGATTCGAACGCTGGCGAAGCCTTGGATACAGCAGGGCCGGTCCACAAATACTTTAGTGGATTGGCAATTCCTGAACACACGCTTCCCGATCCTATTGGACCTATAAATTGGCCATTGGTGACCAATAAAATAATCCGAGGCGCCTCATAATCCATCAACCACATAAGTAAAATGTCAGGGCTGGTAAGTCGCTGAAACCACTTCTTTCAAGAAACGTGTGCACTCCCTGCGTTCCCTTGCTCCGTTTCTGACTCATACCGAGGTGTGAGGCTCGCGAAGTAACGCTACACAAAGCTATGCTAATTAAAGCTATGCTTTTATCATCATCCACAAGGCTCTGCTTTTCAACAAAAGCCTTGATCCATGCATCTTAGCATCCCACATTGTCAATCCCTACCATTGATTTCTGCCAATATATAACCTCTGAGCTCATACGTCTCAGAGAAGGGTATTAGGCAAGAGAATAAATTCTCCGCTACCAAACAGATATATATTAGCAGAAATCAACGAATACAGTGTAAAGGAATACAACGTCAGACAAACCATCCATTTACAAGTCCGTTCTGGGTTAGAACGAAACCGGAGGAACCTTATTCCGCGCATATTTGAACAATCAACAAGTACATCCGGATGGCTACCACTGTAGCCCCTTCAAGGTAGCTACTCCAATCATGGGCATCGGTAGCAACTCATCCATTCGACCTGAAGATCGTTGGTCTTACACCGTCTTCAATTTCTTCGACTTTTAGTCGTCGTATTCATTATTCAGAATGGGTTAAACCCAGTCTTTCCGAATAACTCACATAATTTATAATCAAGTACTATAAAAACACATCCAACGCCTCATTTCAATTTAGAATATTCTTTTAGTAAAATATTCACAATATTAGGGAAAAGTCCCCATTAATTTTATTAAAGATAAATTCCTTAAAGTTATCCTTTTTAATCTCTAAATCATTAACTAAGGATTATTCCAGTTTAAGAGATTAATCTTATCTCCAACTGGGTTAAAGAACTAATGTCTTTTAAAAACATTGCTCATGATAAACCCAAATCTTCTTCCATCAAAATGGAATCTACACGGAAATCATAATGGTATATAATTGATATAAAATCCCATACTAGACTAATAATATAAATGGAATAACGGCAAAGCCTTTTAAATTCCATATGTAGTATCGGCCTTCATTTACAGGAGCTCATCTCGATCATTACCGAATTGAATTCCATTCAATTCTAATTTAATGTATTAAATTGGAAAACTTTATTTTGGGAAAATTTCCATTTAAATCTTAATAAAATATTTATAAATTCCAAATCATATTTTCACTGTTAATTGGGTTAAAGAACAAATGTCGTTTAAAAACACAGTTCACGATAAACTCTATTAATCTTAATTAAAAGATTTATTCCTTTTTTACACGGGGTTTTAAGAATAGTATTATTTAAGACACCATTCACGATAACCCCAAATCCAATTTATTTATTTTAAAACATTGGATTGTCTTTCTAGCTAATAACTAGTTCGTTTTGATAAAAATATATTTTACCTTTTCAAATTTGGAGTTTTTCATCTTATTTTTTTTTAATCATTTGTTATGATTTTACATAATTTTTCTATATTTTTAATAATTTTATTAAGGCCTTTACAGTCGATTTCCATAAACGGTCATCGAACTTTATCCATAACGACCTTTTCAAAAATTGATTTGGACATAACTCCAAATCTAATCGTTAGATTTCAAAACTCTTATACTCATTTGAACGCTCTTTTCGATACGAACCCAACGGTTCCGGTTTTAGGAGAATCCGACGGTCGGATCTCCCATTACATCGATTTGAAGTTAATGGTCGAAATTCGCGAACGGTCGCTCGTCGATTTCTAAAACGTATTTTATAAAATATTTATAAATTATTTTTAAAATGATTTTATCTTCATTTCCAATTCTAGATAAAAATTGCATATTCTATATTTTTACCATATTAAAATATTTTTATCAAAATATTAGATTTATAAATCACTTCTTTTTATATTCATTTTAAATTGAATATAAATCAATCGATAAACCCGTTCGGGTTAAAAAAAATAGTGTCCCTACATAACACGGCTTCATATTTTATATTCTTATATCCATTCTAAGACGGACATAAAAATCATACTTTATTCTTCACTAAATTTATCTTAAAATATTCTTTATTTGAAAATATTCATTATATTAAAATATTCTTTATATAAAAATATTCTTTGTTCTAAGATGGCCTTTATTCTAAAATATTCTTTTTTATTAAACATTAAAATGTATTTTTACATTAAAATGATCCTTTTTCATTCTTTTACATAAAAATGTATTTTTACATTAAAATGACCTTTATCATTAAAATAATTCTGTATCGGAATGCGACTCAATCAATTACCATATAATTTCAGTTATATGGATTTCATACATTGCATATATTCAATGATAATGATAAACAATCATCAAACAAAACATTCACATCCAAAGTGAGATTTATAACTGTGTGAGCATTAAGATAAATAAATACGTAATGTTTAACACAGACTGTCAATCCATCAATGGACAATTAATTAACTATTGGGACTAGTGTATGTCAAATGTTGTCCCAACACCCGTGTGGGGGTTTCAACCAACAAACAATTAATAGATTATTTGTGCACTTGGGCGATGTGTGAAAAATTATCGTCCCAATCAAATAAACAAGTCGGATAACTTGTAAATAGAAGTGTAACATTTCCACATCACAAACATATATTTCAAGACATCGCTACATTATATTTTCAACACGTGAATATTTTCATATAATCTCTTTTTACAATAAAAATGTGAAATTTTTATAGTTAAACATTTTAATGCAACAATGAATCATTTTCATATACAATAAAAATGTTGGTTCTCATGTTAACATAATTTATTAAAACAATGAATCCTTTCTAATGATTCATTTACATTAAAAATGTGAATTCTAATGTTGACTCATTTACAATGAAACGTAATCTTTTTATATTACATAAAAATGATATCCTTTTTACATTGTATAAAATGTGATCTTTTTATTACACTAAAAATGTAATCATCTTTGCATTGTATAAAAATGATATTAAAAATGTTCACGTAATTCTACTCTTTTTTATTGTCTCTAAAATGGCAATAAAATGTACATTTAATTCTACTCCTTTTGTTGTCTCTAATTTGACAATAAAAATATTACCTTTAATTCTACTCTTCTTATTTCAACTAAAATGTCAATCAAAATGTCACTTCTATTTCTATGTTTTTTTGTCTCTAATTTGACAATAAAAATGCAACCTGTCATTCTATCATTTTAATTACAACTAAAATATGAATAAAAAATGTAACTTTTATATTTTTACTTTTATTTAAATCTAAAACGTGAATAAAAATGTAACTCTTTAATCTACTCTTTATTTACATCTAATATGTAAATAAAAAAATATAACTTTTTAATCTAAGCTTTTATTTACATCTAAAATGTAAATAAAAATGTAACTTTTTAATCTACTCTTTTTTATTTAAAAAGAAAATGACACAAAATATATTTTTAATTCTAATCTTTCATTTGCATCAAAAATACAAATGAAAAATGTAACTTCTTAAACTAGGCTTTTATTTGCATCTAAAATGCAAACAAAAATGTAACCTTTTTAATTCATGTTTTTATTTGCATCAAAGAATGCAAATTAAAATTCAACTTTTAATTTCATGTTTTATTTATATCTAAAATGCAAACAACAATGTAACTTTTGATTCTATTCTTTTTACTGTCTCTAGAATGACAATAAAAGTGTAACATTAAAATCTTTTCTTTTTATATATACGGTAAAATGTAAATTGTATCGTTAACGTAATTTAACAATTCTAATTCACATAAAGGTGATATGTCTATATTTCAATTCTAATACAACATAAAAGTGATAGGTTTTGTTTTATCTAATTGGTTTTGACAAAAGTGATACAATTTGCTTCATCTAAATGGTTTTAAAAACATATTTTAACATTCTTCCCTTTTCAATTGTTGTCGAACAAAGTAACAACAAAATGAAATCTTTTTATGATAATCTTCTTTATCTTAATCTTCTTATTATAATCTTCTTATTATAATCTTCTCTTTATTTTAATGGAAATAGATTTTTTTTCCGACACAAAAGCCATGTCCTATGTAGACAATAAAAATGACATTTTTATTGTTAATCCATTTCTAAACAACTCATGTTTAATGTAACAATAAAATGAGATTTTATCGTTAATCCAATTCTGAGGCAACTCATGTTTAAAGTAACAATAAAAATGAGATTTTATCGTGTACACAAAATTCTGACAAACGTGAATACACACAATTCAATAGTTCATCACAATCACAACACAATCAACATTGCAATAAATATATATACAACATCAGTATGAATTTTATATGGAATGAACATAAATTTCCCAACGAAATAAATAATTTATTTTATTTTAAAATAGAAATCTCGCCTTGATTGGTTTTATTTTTTATTTTCATTTTTGTACAGTTCAGATCTGAATTTGCTCTGTTTCATTGTGTAGATCCGGTTCATACGATTCCAACGCAACGAAAAACATCAAATTCTGATTTGATTTGCATAAGATACACCGTTGTAAACATTTGGATAATTTAAACTTAAATAATTAATTAAAATACATTTCCCTTAACCTTGTTTTTAATTCCTTCTTCTTCCTGTAACGTTCTGTGTTGAGAAACCCATCACTGCTTGAAAACAACCACCCACGCACGCCTGTACGCTGCCGACCATCGATCTGAAGGTGCCACGTTCTTCCCTTTCGCAGGAGTCTCCACCGCCGTGAGCATGGAGGAGCTCGGCCTCCTCCTCCTGCCTCGATTTGTGTGGAAACGCAGCGCCTTGTAGGGGAAATTATGGACGATTTACACCTTTAATTCCGATCGCAAACGTATGAATTGAAAGCTCGTAAAAATCTCTTCCATTTTCGCGTATGATGTTTTGAATAATAACTCACGGATTAGAAATGAATGTGGATCTAAAATCGAACAAAACTGGCCATCGGTTTCTAAAAGTGGCGGCTATAGAACAAGGATTAGGGTTTAATAGAAAATCATGTATTTTTATAATATTTTAATGTGAATTTTACAAATAAATCCATAAGTCTTAAAAAATTTCAATTTCGGTCCAGCAGGAGTTGACCCTGCCCAATAGCCCCCGTTCGGGATCCAATGGGCTAGGTCTCGTCAGCCCAAACGACTGTCTGTGGCCTGAATTCTTTAATTTATAATTTAAATCCTTTATTAAATTAATTCGATCGTATATTTAAATTCACCGGGGCCACATACGAACTCAGAAAAATCCACGAAAATTATTTTTGGCTTTGTTTTAACGATACGGTCTTAACAAAACTAATTTCGTCGAATTCTGAGACTGTTTGAAAAATGACCATTTTCAAGTCGATTAAATTTGACTAAAATTGACAAAACACATTTTCGTTTGCCACGCTCACATATTAATTCTAAAAATTATGAAAATTGAAACCTAACAATAATTTGACATTCCGGTCCCAACAAAAGTGGTTTCGTCGAAAACGGAGGTCGTTTGTAAAAATGGCTATTTTTAAGGGTCATATATAATATTAAAATATATATAAATTTTATAGCGACTTTTTCAAATTTTAAACTGGACATTACTTTTTATTTTTAAAGTGAAATTTCAGTTTCTTACATTCGTTAGAAAGATATGGTTAAACAGATTTAAATATTTTTGGTTTTACTAAAATCCGATTTATTTTGAATCCTGCACATTCAGTTAAAGTTTAAAATCAAATTTTCAAACTGCCGCGCCATTTCTAACTCCTTTTATATTTAAATTAAATTTATTCGTTTTAACTTTGATTAAAATAAATTTTTAGTCGTTATTATTTAAAATAAATTATTTTAAATATTCAAAATCCATTAAATTTCCTAAAATAATTTTTTTAAATTGGTTCAGAATTTGCGGGTTGTTACAGTATTCCTGCCTTGAGAAGGTCTTAAGTTGATGACCTACTTAATTTGGGGCTTAAGTGGTTAACACTAGGCCTGTTCCTAAGGTTCTCTCCTTGGTTTGGACCAAAGTCATAGGACCCGCACTTATTAGGTTCTAAGTGGTCTTTGGGTTCTCCCTATCTAAAATGGACTAAATATAACGGTAACGTTGAGTGGGGTGGTTCTTCGGAAGTTGTTCACTTCCTTTAGGAGCTGTGTGAGGGCTAACATACAACATGATAAGTAACCTACACTACATGCAACTATAACCGCCTATCTATTGTAAGTCTTAAGTGGCATATGAGTTCACCCATAATATCAGTTAAGTAGTAACATGATAGTCCACCAGAGGGTTCTTAAAAGGAAAACCGGGTCTATCCTAAACTGGTATTAAGTGGCGAGATACTACTATCATATTACAAATGAGAGTATATTTATAACGTTGACGTGATAGGACGGAGTCTTAAGTGGTTAGGGTTCGCCATAAGGTCTTAAGTGATTATAGGAATCCACCCTAAATTTAATATAGTAGTATGGCCTTAAGTGACCGAGAATGTCTACCTCGTTGGGTATTAAGTGATCTGGGATCCACCCTAAAGTGTTAATGAAGGTCTTAAGTGACTGTATGAATGTCCATCTCATTAATTAGATTGATTGCCTTGTGTGTATATACTTGTTCACGTAAACATATCGTGAAAAATCTATCCTTCCAAGTATCAGAATAGTTAGCCTTCAAATATTTGTGGTTTTTATTCACTAGGACTTTATGTTCTGACCTCCCTCCTCTTAACATACTTACATGATAGTAGCTTGGACTTCATGCTGGGAGATAAGTGGTGGAAGCCTAATGATGGAGGAACTTATTTATTTATGTCCTATTTATTATTGGCAGTATTATTGATGTTATCTATTTGAGATATTAATTGATGTACCTGATGTAACTGTCTGAATAATGGTTGTAAGCTACATTATTGGTTTTTAATTTAAAGGGTACATCTATTTTCTCATTATTATATTTTATCCCTTTAGCTATGTGAAATTCTATCTCGTTATATTGCTCTGTTATTCAGTGCAAATTTAATTCGTTATAAGAACCAACGACCCGTTTAGAGTTGCTTTAGGTTTCAGTGGGCCTTTTCTGGTTTGAAATTTGGGCCCACTCCAAATGGGTTGTTACATGAGTCTTGCTTTTATTAGCAAACAATGTGTTGCCAAGCAAGAAAAATAAATAAACGTGAGTGTCATGCCTAATTGCCCGATCAGTCCAGCCATCACTCACATCTTCGAATATATCAAATAATGTATAAAAATTTAGTTTATAACTAACCCAGTCATTCATTTCCACTCCAGCTTCTTCTTTATAAATGCCAAGATATGAAACAATACTAACCGCCTACTCCATGTTATATGACCTACTCTGTATAGGTTTACCTTCAACTGGAATGTAATAAAGACGTTACATCATTAAAAATAATAGTCATCTCACAGAATGATAAATGGTGGGTATTAGTCTTCAGATATCATCTTCTACGAAAGCAGATATAAAATTCTTGTTAACACTCCTGTAGCAAGTGCTAACAACGAGAAATAATCCTGACAACTCAATGATGGCTTTGAGTCTAGTAGCATTATCCGGAATCTTCCACTTCGATACCTTTTGTGCATGGTTGACACATCTAAGCGGTGCTCGTTTCTACACAAATAAATTTATAATTTAGAAAAGGAAATAATTAAAATTCAATCGTATAAAATTATTAGCCACGTTCCTAGCTAGTCCATATCATAGATACGAAATGAGTATCAAACTCTCTAATCACATCACTGATTCTTGGTTTCTCATTTACAACTTCTTCACCATTACTCTCTGAATTGTCACCCGTGTCTTCTTCTTCTTATTCGATATCACTTTTTGAACCATCTCCATGTTCCTCATCCTCCTCGTCTCCCTCAACTTCTTCTCGTTTACAGCTTCTTCACCATCACTCTCTGAATTGTCACCCGTATCTTCTTCTTCTTATTCAGCATCACACTTTGAACCATCTCAATGTTCCTCACCCCCCTCGCCTCCCTCAACTTCTTCTTCTTGCTGCTCTTTACCTTGTCTTACTACAGTCGTATACTCTTAGTCATCGTCATCATGCTGCTTCTCATCCGTATCCTCATTCATCTCCGCACTTGTGCCTTCGGTTACTTTCTACATTCTCTTTATTTTTTAGAAGCCGTCATTCGTTCACGAGGAGACATCTGAATATAAGCACGTATATCGAGTTACTCAAGTTATCAAATCTTTTTTTTTGAACATTTCAGATTGCAACGAAAAGAGCAAACGTGGAAAAGATGCAAACCACATATTAACGCAACGTGGATAGAAATGTTTCCTCGATGCCTTCTTACGTGAATGCTATTTTTCCTACGTATATCTTTTACGTGGAGACTTTCAAATTTCACGTCACCACGCAGAGTTTGAACCTGTAAAACCTCATTATCACGAAAGACTACTTCGTGGATAATAATGTTTCCACACATTATTTTCCCATGGTTATCATTTTTTCCACATTACTTCCTTTCACTATAACCTGGAACATGAAAAAAAAAGCGCCAAATTTTTAACGAAATCCACGAACTGAATTTACCACAAATTTCAGGTGAAATCCACATCACGCAAAATTTAGTTCAAAATCGAAAGTCCAACCTACTCGTAAATCGAAATCAAAATCTGACCCTAACATCAACAACCCTAAGATCAAATTCAAAATTACCTTGTTCAAACTCTCGTTCTTCAACCCAAACCGTGTACGAAATAAACGAAATCCAAGAAGTTTACCATGTTAGAAATGTTTCTTGTGTTCAAAAATGCTTTGCGAGTTAACAAACGAGAAGAACTAGGAAGAAAATTTAGGGTTACATGAGGTGGAGGGGTAGTTTTGGAAATAGCGGGGGCAACTAAGCCATTTTAAGGGTACATGAGTTTTTTCCTATTTTGGGGGGCTACTAATTAAAAAAAAGAGTCGGAATAGAATTTGCCTTTTTATTTTACTGTCATATCACTAGTGTTGGTGATTCTACAACATTATCATGTTTATGTCAAGCCCTCGATTGTCAACGCCGATTTATCTTACATCAAAAGTTGTATTTATTATATTTCTATTATAGATTTTGGATTTTCCACTTTATATCTTTTAATCTATCATCTGTTATGAAGCTATGGTCATTTTTTTGGGAAGATGTTTCTCAAACAAGCAATTTTATTTAGAAAATTGACATAACAATGCTTGAATTATGATTGCCATTTGATTCCAGCACTAACAAAAAGGATCTTGTACCAGTACAACCATGCTTAAATAAATTTTATTCATCTTAATAATTAAGATGTCATAAAAGTGTTACCACCACTGGTACTGAACGTGGATATCAAACTCAGTGTGCCTGTTAAGCAAATGAGGATTTGGAATGTGCCATGAACTTAGGGAGTTCATTAAACCAGGGATTGCGTTTTCGTGCTGATAAAAAAGCAACAAAAAAAATGATAGTTTAGAATATACCTTTTTAGTTATTTAGTTTGTTCTAATTACTTTTGGCTAAATTCTGGTAACCAATATTATACTTTTAATTAATGCAAAAATTGCAATAATAATAATAATAATAATGATGATGATGATGATGATGATAAACTGAAATTGCTTACCGTTACTATTACTAATATTATTTATTTTCATAGATACCATCACTATGCCATTTTCACTGGTAAGCTGAAATTGTTAGCTTTATTGTTACCGATCGACTGATATACCGATAATTTGGTAACCTTTACACTGGTAATGATAAATTAACATTTGTCTATCAAAGCACATACCTTGACATGTTTTTTTACATTATAATGGATCTTCATTATATTATACGTTGTGTTAGTTAATAAAAGACATAAATGAGAAAGGAAAGAGTCGTATTTGGAATTATGTCATTTGATTATTGAAATAAATTTAATCATGTATTTGGTTCTAAATACGTGTAATAAAGTATATCAGATGAATATATATATATATATATATACACACACACACACACACACACATACACACGCACACATATACATACATATATATTTCAAATTGATCGGTAAAACTACTGCTACCATTAATATTGAAAAAGTGTCATTGATAATTTACCGTAGAAAATGATAAATTTCCCGTTATCATACCGTTTTAACCAGTATACCAATTTCAATTAAAAAATGATTACCAAATGACTTATATTGGTATGGTAATAGTAAATTATCGTAACAGCTCTACGTATGAGTGCATTTACAAACATTTTTTTGGGCTCGCCTTGTGCTTTCAAAGCATCCATTAAAAATCCAAACTTGCCAACCAAGATAATTTGACTCTTTGGACCTAATGGTGGGAACCGAAGCGATGGGTCATGACGTAGGCCTTGAGGGCCCTCATGCCCAAGTGCCTATCTTTGACACTTAATATATATGTATGAGTAACAAGCATTCATATTTATTCAAACCCATTTGGTTTTATTTCAACTGATAATATAGTTTGCATACTCATATATATACTAAGATACTTATAATGTTTTGACAATGTGCGACTAATATCACAACCTTTCCAATAAAATGTACCAAAAGGTTAGTATGTTTTGATTTGACTCATTTTAATTTGTACATTTATATGCTAGAAGTAACAGCAAAAAATAGTTTAGAAGCGAAGTATGAAAACATGAGAATTTTAATATAAGCCCAAATAAAATTTTGAATTGATACGGGCAACATATCTACGAAAAATATTCATGTAAGAAACATGAATTAAAATTAAGCGTATATTACAAACCACAAACCAAACCAAACAGGAAAATACTCTAAAGGATAAAATGAACAAAAAATTGTTCCATAAGAACAAGGAGTCAAATTTTGTCCATAAGGACAAGTTTTAGTGTAAATGGAGGAATTATATTAGACCGCTGAATTCTTCTTTTTATACTAAATTTTGTCCTTGAAGATAAAATTTTACCCTCTTGTCTTTATGAAACAATTTTTTGTTTTTGTTGTCCTTGAGGTTAAAAACCCATACATTTCAAATACTCCACACTTAAATGCCACGCTAAAAATGTCTAATAAAAAACGCACCTAAGGGTGTGTTCGCAGGCTTTTTTTACCACGCTTCCATTTTTGGTCGCGTTGGACGCCAAAACGTGACCTACCACGCTCCCGGCCACGGTTTGCCAACGCTGAAAATTCGCTCGTTGGCGTCGATCGCGGCGGACGCCAACGACACAAAGTCATTGATTTGTCTAATCCTATTTAATAATAAAAGCATTCATAGGTTGGTTTGCAAATGCACATGTTTCATGGTGAGCATTCTCAGTTCGCTAGAGTAGCTGGCTCAAATCCGAATCCGTTCAAATATCCCGCTTTCGTTTGTAACGAACCCTAAATGTCATTCTTCAACGTATATGAAGTCCCACCCCTGTTTTCCATCATCCATCGCACTCGCACTCCATACACCCAAATCCGAATTTCTCTTGCTCAATTCATCTATTTTCAAATTTGAGTCGAGGTATTTCCTTTTCCAACTATGTTTGTTTCACATATTAATTCATTATATATTTTTCATGATTTTTTTGGTAAAAGAAGGATTAGAATGGCGACTGCATCCGCCAGATCTTCTGTTAAAAATATTGTTGATTGGCGATGGGAGCTTCATGATATATTTGAGTACCAATTTGCTAACTTTAAGCTGGTTTGTTTTTTGTTGGAAAATGTAGTCGAACTTAGAAATATATTGAACTAGACGATCATGAATTTTAGAAAAAATAATAATTGATGTAACGTTAATTTCAATTTTTAAAATAAACAAAAAGTAGTGCTAGAAGACCCGAAGAAAATAGGTGCGAATTTGTGCAGAATCGAAAAGAAACGTTGGATTGAGGTACACAATTCATGGGACTTCTTAGGCAAATTAGAAAAATTAAATAAAAAGTGAGCTATCCTTGAGCAAATTCGGAGTCCTAATAACAATGCTTTTAATATAAGCTTGATGACCTCATTATATCGGGTGCGGCATAAGAATATAGTACCCAGAAGCAGTGTTTTCATAACCCGACCCTGCCGCGGTCTGACCTCGAATAACCCTGAACCCTGGACCATCACGGCGCGGAACTCTATCAGACCTTAGACATGCATGAACCCTGGTCGGACCTTCAAACCAGCGGTTCAACCTTCAGTTTTTCAAGGTTAAACCACGGTTTTTGTTTTTTCCTACTTCTCATTGTGTAATTCTCTTATATTATTTCATCTTTTGTATTTTGTATTGTTTTTAAAATAACAACTAAAATATTTCAAAAAATCAAAACTGTTCCGACATCTAAACCGTAAACTTGCTTCGTTCTAAAAAACATGTGTGTTTGTTTCTGCCCTTGCTATTTAATTATATCATGCAATCTATTAATGTTAGGGAATAAATAAATGACTTTCAGATTTTATAATTTATTTGTTTGAGTCCATATTAAACTTGATTATTCACATTTTCACTATTAGCGAGCATTTGCGGTTCTTGACGGTTCAACCGGTCAAATCTTCAAAACCTTGAACCCTAAGTTCTCACGGTTTGACTCACGGTCCGGTTTTGAAAACTATGCCCAGAAGACTTAGTTTTCTTTGGACAGATTTCCATTTTTTCATTAACAAAATTCAGAATTATATTATACCACCGGTCACCACCGGTATAAATGCATGCAAGTTCATTGTCCTATCTTGTCTTCTCCCAAAATAATCATTGATAACTTGTGCTCAGTGGACACATGTTCACTTACCCTTTATAAATTACCCTAAACATTTAACACATTTAGAACTTTGTATTTTCAAAATTTGTGAACAGAATCAATTTTGGACGCACAGCAATCATCAAATGATGTATCAGGAATTTCAGTGCACTAAGAGAAGCACTAAAGAATTTCCCATTTGTGTTCATCACTCCATCACCACAAGTTAAGTTACTTTCTCACTAATGTTCTCTCTTCTCCATTTAGTAACCATCCCTGGTCTTTAACTCATTCAGATATTACTTCAAAAAGAATATTTTGGTAACAGTGATTAAACTTTATTAAATCTTGTAGAATGTGTCTTCTTTTGTTAGTAGAAGTGTGCTAACAATTATTTGGACCACGTTTCTTGTATGAAGGGTGGAACTCGAAGGACAATCCAATGGTGTTGATCCGTTGTGTGATCAACTATGTCATCAAGTTGTGTTCAAATAGGTTTTCTCTACATACATAATACAAATTTACGATGTGTTTAGTTTCTTTAAGTTTTCAGTGCATGTATATCCCAGTCCTATCTATCTCTATATCTGCAGAAGAGTCCTAAATCTCAATTAATAACTGCTGTGCACTTCACTGTTTAATTATAACACATTTCCTCGAAGCTGGAACTGGACTAAAAATGCCTGAACTATAAGGCGGATGAGTAATAGTGCAATCATAACTGCGTATCAAAAGACAATCTGTAATTAAATTATTGTTTGATGGAGTATTGAGTTATGTACTTGTAACACTGTGCCTACATGACAATGAAAATTTATATTATTACTCTATGTCAGTTTTAGTTATGTACAAGCTAGATCATTTTCTTACATATACGAATATGTGCTGTATGAAGAGAGGACCTACATTCCTTGTTGCCTATGACTATGAGCCTATGTAACATCCTTTAATTTGAAATTCAAAGTGGATTAGAAGTTCCACATCACAAAATAAATTTATAAGATGAGAAGGTATAGTAGAGTTCATCATGCTAATGTTTGCTGAGGTTTTTAGACAAGCAAAACCTCATGTTTTCATTGCTCGGTTTTCTTACTCGTATTTTGATTAACAAATATTAAAGGTTGTCTGGTGCCAAGAGGTAGGTTGTTGTGGTGGCTTTATTTCGTAGGCATGCTGAGTTTGATTCTGGTTGTTGAAAGTCTTTCTTGCCCTCTTTGTTTTCACCACTGCCCCGGTGCCAAGAGGTAGGTTGTTGTGGTGACTTTATTTCGTAGGCATGCTGAGTTTGATTCTGGTTGTTGAAAGCCTTTCTTGCCCTCTTTGTTTTCACCACTGCCACGTCATACTCGTCAAGGGCAACAGAAGTTGACGGGCCGGCCCTGGCTGAGATGTTACCATACCTTAGTTTTCAAAATGCCAATGACTTGTGCTCACTGCAATGGATGTATAGTTGTTCTCTTTTTCTGCCAGTGTCGTAAACATAGAAGATTGAGAATCGAGTGCTGATGGCAAATTTAGTTTGTCAAATAAAAAAGGCGTAATTATGAATTATGCATCTCTCAAGTAGTATACCTTCTTTGCTGAACGTTGGAAAAATGAATCATTTATATCAACCACTTCAGATGTTCTTTTCAGACAATTTGAGCCCTCATTTAAATGTTGGCAGTCTTCTCGTATCAATTTAATTTTTATATGCTTTGATATTTCATCCGGAATATCTTTGAGCAGATGGCAACACTTAATATTTATAGTCATAAGTGATGCGAGACCTGTTAGCCACTCCGGCAATGCAACCAACTTCTGGCATTCGACTAGCTGGAGCTTCTTAAGCGCTGCCATGGCTTTCATTTTTGATGGTAGATAAATTAAAGTATCACATTTCCCAATCACAAGAGATTCAAGATGCGTTAAACTCTCTGTCCATGTCGATGTTTCCAGAATTCGAGAACAACTGCTAATTTGTAGAACTTTTAGAGGACCCCGCGGGAAAGAGGTCAAATTGGGACAAGAATGAATCGTCAAGTAACGAAGCGATTGAAGGTATTCACTTTTGTTCATTAATGATAGTATGTTTGGGCATCTGTTGATTTTTAACTCACGGAGATTTATGAGATGAACCAAACCATCAACCGAGGTTAATTTCTCACAGTTTTGAATTGAAAGGTCTTGAAGTGAGCTCAAGCCTTCTAAAGCCTTTGAAGGTAAAGACAATAATCCGTTGCAGCGTATCAATTTTAATACCTTTAAAGCATCCAGGCTATTTATTTCCTCAGCTGAATTGATTGACGGACAGTCTTCTATCTCCAGATGCTCAAGAGTCTTCGAGTAAAGCCTTGGAATATTTTTAAGTTTTGGGCATTTCTTGATAATAAAATTGGACAATTTAGGAAACACCGCCCTTCTTTCTGTTTCCCACTCGGTAAGACGATTTAGATTTGAGCAAATGAATTTTTCTAATGATGGAAATACTACAGTGCTGCTCTCTCCATAAAGGGATTTTCCGATATGAATAACAGAGTTGCATCCTTCTATGGTTAAGCTCTTAAGGCTAGGGAGATCGCCTAAGGGTGGGAGATGTTCACAGTTTCTGCAATTCAACAATGTAATCCCAATTAGATTCCGAAGATACACAAAATTAAGCCAATCTGGAAAGCCTTTCCCCATGTATCCGACTATTGAAAGCCTACTTAAGTAATAGTGCGGTTTAAGGGCATTGAGAACTTGAGCTGCTTCTGCTAAAAGTCCGTTGTTTTCGTCTTCCCATGATAACGACAATGTTGTGAGCCTTTTCTTCTCTTTTAGAAGTGCATCTTTTGCATCTTCCATTCTGGCGTTGTCCAGCCATTTAATATGCAATCTACCTTGAAGATTTAGAGTCCCTAACTCTCTTACAGTGCCCCCTATTCTACTTACGACAAATACAGGTAGTGTTTGTAGTAACTTCAGTTGGCCAAGTTTGTCTGGCATTTTGGCAAGGGATCCACAACCTTCAATATCTATATGTCTGAGGTTGTCCATTTTCCAAGTATCATCAGGTAAGTCCGTAAGTTTTGAACAGTTTTTCAGTATTAGTGATTGCAATTTTGATAGGACTGAGATGCTGCTGGGTAATTTTTCAATGTCAGTGCCACTTAGGTTTATGCATCTTAGCTGATGTAAGTTTGCAACTGAATCAATGAATGATGTATTGTGAATATAACTTATTCGGAATCATAATCCAATATCAGTTATCAAATACACGTGGGCGTGCATGCGCGTGCGTTCTCTATCAATTATCAATGTAAATTTAAAAGATGTTTAAATTTCCGGAGCAGTCATAGTTTTTTTTGTAGATGATCCTGATATGAAATAGATCATATGTGCAGATTCTTGGTTTGGGTCTGACCATTTTACACAAAAAATGAGAAAGCGGCTACATAAGAAAGAGGCCGTGAATCCGGCCTAAAGGTGTGTATTAAGAAGAGTCGGTAAATTTGCTGCTTTTTCCTTCAAAATTAGTCAGTACACTGTTTTTTATTTTCATGTCTTAGATTAAACTAGATGTTTTTTTAATATGATGTCCTAGCTGTATTTGTAATCTTCACAGTTATTTGAAACTTCTATCTTTCAAAACTGCTTTTCAAGCCAATGGTTAATAAATATTTTCACCAAGTTGCATTAACTTATTGATTTGAAAAAGTTAAATTTTTGAAAATGACTCAGGATTTTGCTAAATAGCTTGTACAAATCGAATATCATAAATAAATTAGCTTAATGTAAGATATGTTATGATAAATTCATGTTGTATAGAAATTATATATGTACGTATTCTATGGAAAATGTTTCATTACACTCTACTTATGTTCACATAATTTTCGGGCTACACAATTTGACGTCAGACAAAAGACTGTACATATGTTCATAAATGTCTCAAGATTATCTCCACAAAGTTTTGATTGTCTTGAATAATCCGAACATTTTCAATATAATATTTCAAATCAATAGATAAAGTAAAGATTTTCATGATTGATTTAGCATTTGGAACATGTTATAATAATAGTAGTAGCAGTAGTAATAAATACTTATCATCATCATTACTTCGTTAAAATGTACTGTTTTATGAAAATGATGCTTATATTGTAGATTAGACATTCCCAATATTTTCAGTAAATTTCAAATAGCAACTGAAATATAGTAATACGAATATGCAATACATTGTTGTCAAAAAACTTAAAATCCTACGATTTAAATATCCGTTTTAAATCGAATTTCTCCCTTTACAATTCGATATATATTCCGACTTAAAACAAGCTAATACTACACATTAGAAATATCATTCAATTCAAACTAATATATTCAACATGTTTATTTGGGTCTACAATTCCAATTTTGATCATTTAAAAACAAATTAAAATTTGAACAAAAGAGAAAATGATGTTTTAAGTTTAGATGTAGAAGTTTAAACATCAAAATTAACTTCAAAGAATGTGCAAATTTTAAAATGTATGTTTTTTGAATCCACAATTTACGATTTAAATCCCGTTTTGATTCGTAGTATGGATTTTACGATTTACGATTCGAATCTCATTTTGAAAACCTTGATGCAATATGTAAATTTACACAAGTTGTGCATGGATCTGCACAAGTTGTACATACACACACAAACATATATACATGTGTGTGTATGCACACCTGTGCGTATGCATGTGTGAACGTAGTATGTTTGTAACTCTGTAGTTTGTATGGATATCGAGTTAGTCGTGTGTGTTTCATATGCTATACAAATATGGGACATTGCAGTGTTTGATTTCCTTTAATGCAATATTAAGCATTTGTCTTATCTTCATATACTGATATCCATACCCGACTTTTGCAAATCCACTTACTGGATATTCATATACCAGTTTTTACATCAAAGCAAAACTAATCTATTTTGGAGTCTTATGGATGTTGAATAAAAGAGAAAATAATGTTCAAGACATACCAGCTCGATGTACTGAGTAGGCAGTATGTACGCAAGTAATGTAACTCGGGAACTTCCTCAGGTACATTTGGTGTGGTCTTTACATCACTGCAGAAATGACGACTGAGGCTTGTTTTCATTTCATATCTTGCAAGATCATAAACAAGTTCATGCACTTTGAATGTCAATGTCAAGCCATCTTCATCTTTCTTGATAGGTTCAAAAAAGAACCTGTCTAAAAGATGGCTAAAAGCTTCGTGCCCATGATTTTCTGATGAAATAAAGTCATGTGCAATCCAGTGTCTGATCATCGTATCTTTACAAATTTCATAGCTTCTTGGGAAAATCGAACAGTAAGCAAAGCATTGGTAAGCATAAGTTGGTAGATCTTTGTAGCTCAGTCTAAGCATAGGCAGTATTTGATTTTTCTCTTCGCTCAAGTCCCATATCTCGCGACTCTCGGTATCATGCCATTCGCCTTCATCATTTTTAAACATCATCAACTTTCCCAGGTCTTCTGCCACACGTGGGACTCCTTTGGACTTTTTTGCAATATTCCTTCCAATCTCCTGAAAGATTGTATTCATGTTCATTCCTCCCCAAAATGCCATGCGTTCAAATATTAACCAACATGCATCTTCTGTTAAATTCCCAACATTATATGGTGTGGTTGTTTTCACTATATTTGCAACTCTATTGTTGCTTGTTGTTACAACTACTTTGCTTCCACGTTTCGCTCCTCCTAGCATGTTGCTAAATTCCTCCCAGTTTCCATTCTCATTATACACATTATCAAGGACCAGTAGAAACTTATTTCCACGCACCCTATCTTGAAGAATTTTCTTCATGGTGTGAAAATTTAAACAATCGCAACGAATTCTAAATTCAGATTCTAAGACTTCTCTAACTACTTCTTTGATGTTGAGACAACCAGAGATCCATACCCATATCATCATATTTTCCCCAAAGTGCTCAATCACTCTTTGATCGTTGAATGCTAGTTTTGCTAAAGTTGTCTTCCCGATACCTGGAATGCCGACTATTGGTATAACAGATACGGTTTCAGGGAAAGTATCATTAAGAAGAAACCTTATAATATCTCCTTTTGCGCCATCTCTGTCATGGATTTTGGAATGAATGGAAGGGTCGGTTTCTTTCTCAATCGCAACTGGTGTGGCTGTTGGCTTGGCATTAAGAATGAAACTTTTCTCCTTTAAGAGATTATCAAGTTTATTCAAAATATGTTCAACACTATGAGCATTCTTATTGAGGAATGATGGTGATGAGAAACTATCAAGCAAAATCATGGCATCATCAGCTGTGTTGTGAATCTTTTGTAGCCATTGTAACATTGTTTGGCTATAAGTCAACTTCCCTTCAACTTCTTGAAGCATGGAATCGAGAGTCGAGAGCAAACTAATTAGCTTCTTCTTCTCTTTTTTTGCGTTCCATGCTAATTTTATCTCTCTGCGGGCTAAGTCACCCAATTCTGTTGAAAGTCTACCCAGACAAGCTGTGACTATGAGAACTGTTATGATCATTTTTGTCGTTTGTGGTCCTATTGGGCCTGGAAGTAATCTGATCTTATAGCCTAAAGCTTGGTAAGTCAAACTCTTAACCTTCTTTCTTTATTATCATTTTTCTTGATTATTATTTCCTTCCACGTTAGAATTCACCAATACCAATTATTATTTCTTGGGTATAGGTACATTTCACCTACCATGTAGTTTAATCAGTGGAGTCCTAGATTAACTGTATTAGCGAAGAAAGAACATGCTAAAAAATTGTTTTAAATATTTAGATAAATGTCATGTCATACTCATTATGTAACAACTGCATCCACGAGCAATCTTATGGGTGTTATTGCTACCATCTTTCTGAAGGTCAACATTTTTCATTAGTTAGAATGCTTCTGTATGAACAATATTTTCCTTAGGTAAAGTTGAATTTTGACCCCCAAAATATTTTGAATTTCCGGGTGTTTTATTAGAAGTAGATCTTTCTAAAGGTCAATATGAATATGCATGGCAGTTAAACACATTCATATTGGTTATAATCCTAGATTTGATACCATTATTAGCTTTTTTAGGGAACTATTTAGTTATTCACAAAACCAGTTGATAAATGTGAATAACAGCCTCTTTATATTTTCGTACATGATTTTATTTACAGATTTGCAGTGTAAGATTGTTAGTTTTTATCATGTTTGAATTGGATTGTTGGGTGTTAATATAGTGTGAAATGTGACAACAATCCTTTCAAACCCCTCTTTGCAAAGCTATTGCTAACGTGTTAGCTTGTTAATATAGTGTCAAATCGTTGAATTTGTTTTGCAGTGATTTGATTTAGGGATGAAAATTGAATTAAGTACCAGAACGTACCTAAGTGTCCAACAATTTCTAATAGATTAATCTCCTTTTATATAGGGATATGAGATTTTTCTATCTTTTATGTGCTTGTGTTGTACAACTCTTTGAAAAACATTAAAAACTATATCTTATTCGATTCAAATCGGTTTGCATTTCTAGTAGGAGAGCTTGAACATATTAGTGTATGGTTGGATGAATTAACTCCCATACTTTGGAGAATCTTTAGGTTAATTTCAAGTTATAATTGAACGTAAAAACACAAATAATATGTGGTGTTTTACACTGTTGAACGTTTTTTAAATGTATCGCAAAGAATCCTTTGACTTCACCCCTGCACATGGGGGCCAACTTTTCTGGTTTTGTAGTTGACCAATGTGCACCATTTTCCATCTTGTTAATATGTTATTTGTGCTAAATTCTTTATCTGTAAAGACTTTAATAATACTAAAAAACCTTAGCATTTATATCTCACCTCCAACCCCGATTTAACCTTCTATCTGCCAGCTCAGGTAATTCCTTTATTTTTATTTTATATTGCCTATTGTTTGTTTCTTAGATCTGAACTATAAGAAGCCATTTTGATCCTGTAGTGATAGGTTGTTTTGTAAATCTCATAATTGTATTTAATATAAACTTCCCACATAGATAAGGGCTGTGTGCATTAATGAAATTTATATTTCATAATAAAAGTCATGATTGTACAACAATACATATTTGAGGTTTTTACACTTCAGCTTACGTATTTGTGAAAACTGGCTGATTCTATTTAATTTCAAAACATCGTCTACAGTTTTACGATCCATATTCACTTTCATTGCTACTGGTTCTATGTAGCAATTTTGGTAGGCAAATAGCTCATCTCAAAATTGTTTAAATTGGCCATCAGAACAGCTGTTCTATGTCAGTTTCACACATATTGTCTTTAAGCATTTGGAGATTTGGAAGAATATAAAAGTTTCATATTCATGGACTATTGCTTATCAATTTCTAGATGTTAGAATATAGATTTCAAGCAATTATATATTTTTCAAGTCTTGAATATGTAGCATCCGTTTATGTCAGGTTTAAGCAAGCATATCAACTTCTTGTCAGTTTGCTTCAAATGCGTCAATTTCAAATATATAGTGTGGTGCTAAGGGCGCACCAATATGTTCTTCCTAATACCGCAATTAAAAAAATAAAACTTATTAAATTTTGTATGCTTCCTAGTACCACGTTACCTTTCCATTATAATCTCTCACTCAATCATTATTTGCTGAACTAATCACGTACTGAGCTAATCTAAATACCCTAGTCTCTCAGAATCGTTGTCTTCTTCGCATCTCTCGCGGAAAATTCAAATTCGTACGGTAATCTCTTAATTGTTTGTTGATCTAAAAACTCTAATCTCTCACTTCCTCTTCTAGTTTGCTTAATTAAAACATTATTCACGGCTTTTGTATACTGCGGCGTCGCAATTCAGTTATAGATCTAGTGTTTAGCTCGTTGATCGGTTTTACAAATGAAAAAGAACGAATATCGAGCGAAATAGAAATAAGGTAAAATAGTGTGGTAGCCCCTATTTTTTAATTGTATGGTATTAAGAAGAGTGTAATACTAATTCTTGTGGTATTTTTTAGTCATGGTATTAGGAAGAACATATTGGGATGCTCTTAGCACCACACTATATAAATTCATGCCAATTATATAAAAAAATAGCAAATTCCAGTTTTTCACATAAATTTCATATAAGCAGGTTTTGAAAGCCCAAAACATCAAGTAATCATCAGATATACATAATAATATGGTTTCTATGGGTTCCATAAATGTGGATCTGTGTATATGAGTAAGGGTTTTTGAATATAGCAATTTCAAATGCATCAAATTATAAGTGTATCAATTTGAGTATATGCTTCAAACATTTTGTATGTTAGTTTCAAAATAAGTGTAGTAATTTATGTGTATCACAGTTTTGGACACGCTAAATTTTGAACATGCTCAGCTTCGTATATATAGTCCAAGGATAATATATGATTTCAGCTATATACACAGTTTCATGTGCATATAACATTAAAATACAAGTGTATGATCATTTTGCGTTCAATATATGTCAATTTTTCAGATATATAGAAATATATGCATCCAAAGTCTACATGTATAAGATTTCAAACCCAATATAATTTCATAAACATAAAATAACAAAGATTGTGAGTGTTTTGCTTTACAGAACTGCACGAGTATGAAACTTGAGAATACAGATTTCAAATGCGAAAGTTCCGCATGTCCGTTGTCTCAAATATAACATTTTTTATAAGCACGAATGCCCAAAATTCATTTGTCAGATTTTACTAGTAGCTATATAAGTATGGTTTCATAAACAATGGTTTTGAAGATGTGAAGGTTTATATATAGGTTTCTGAATATATACCAGCCTTGTAAATATAATTTATTCTCCATCTGCACATAATAACCTCTGGTTAGCCAAGTTTTCGAAAACAGATCCATGTGCACAAGCTTTCACAAATTATATATGGTTTCAAATGTAAACACAGACTACATTAATTTATGTGCCCAATGATAAGGTTGAAGAGAAAATACCGTGTGCGTATGTGTGCTTTAAAAATCAAAGCATGAATAATTTTCTTTATATTCATAGATAGCGGTACATAATAATCATCCACTTAATATCAATTCATAATTTACCGAAGTTAGAAGTAAATGTTTGTCAAATGGAAGAAACTGAAAACTGTTTCATGAAATTTGAATGCGTAATGAAATTTCATATTAAAAGAACTTAATAAAACTAGCATGTCTTGCTTCAGATTTGCGGTAAAATTTAGAAAGGATATATTATGCACGCATCTCCTCAAATTTTATGTGCAGTTGTAAATGAGGTTGTTTCATTAGAAACTACCAGAACATGGTACATGAGGTTGTTTCATTAGATGTCAGCTGGCAATTCTTGATTCTAGAATGGCATCAATGCAAGCTAATTATGAAAGTTCTTCTAGTTCTTCAATGCATACTGATGATCTATCATCCTTCTATTGAAGTAGTTGTTATCCCAACTTTTGGTAGCCAAATTTGATAGGTTAGCTAGCCTGATGTTACTATGTTGAATGTGTGTTTATTTTTGATCACAGCCATGTTACCATAAATTTAGCATGTGATTTTGTTCTCAGTATATCCACTTGATTTTTGTACTTAATATAATCTTTCATGTGGATGGATCGTGCCAGAGAGCCATGCTTCCGTGTTATAATTTGTGTACAGGAGCTAAAGAATTGTGTAACTCATTTGGTACTTTTATGTATTCAAAACCGTATGAAGGAGAATTGAGTGTGTGGCCTTAATAAAAAATGAAAATGGATCTTGTTGGCTTTTGAGACGGACAAGGATAGTGTATGGCCTTAGTATATACTGCTTTTTCACTAGGATGCAGAAGTTTAGTGTACAAGTCACAGTACATAATTGTTTGGGCTTGTTTTTCTCCGGTCTCCTTCCTATATGTCCAGAGATTATAGTGGCCTTGTTTTTCTCCGGTCTCCTTCCTATATGCAGTAGCAGGTTTATAATCAGTCAACGTTTGTGTAGAAATATATGTTCTTTGAGCCTTCAATTTGATGAAAAGTAAATTGTTTCCTGATATATTTGTCTGAAATTTTACCTGCTTTTTGTTATATATGATTCAATTTTAGCAGTGTATTAGCCGTCACATTTCATAATTCTTTGGGCTGCAGTAGTCATTTGTTGGAAAACAAATGGCTGAGTCACGTACTCTATCGCTTTCTTGAAGATGATTCGGCGATCTGGCCGGTGGTGCAAAACCAGTTCGTACTTTCGCCGCCGCCTCTAGGATAAAACAGCCTCTTCGAAATTAATAACTGATTTGCTTTGCACAAACAAACCAGTGCAGATTTGTACTTTCTGATTTTTAACCGCTCGAAAATTTCTTAAAAATATTTTTAATGGCGGAGAAAGAGAAAAGCAGAATTTTTTCTATATATATCTCGTCTGATCTGATGATAATATATAGACGAGGATTAGGTTATTCAAAAATACTGGTCAATGGAGGAAAATAGGATCTGCGAAATACTTGATCAAAATTTTTACTGCTTCATATTAAAGTCGGTTCAGAAATATCCGGATTTAAAAGATAGATTCGAAAAATGCAGTGCTTTCTGGACCAAAAATATAAGTGTCTACACCACATAGCCATGGCCCAAAGCCCAAGCCCAATACCTAACCGAACCGAACCGAGCCGGGTCGGGTCGAGTCGGTCGGGCGTGTGTGTGTGGTGATCATGATGCATGGGCTCCCTCCTCACAATAAAATATGTATTGGGAGCTCCAAGGCCCCATCAAAGCTTCTTAGAAACAAGTATAAATACTTGCTTCTCTCATATAATCTCATGATGTGGGACTATTCACATTAAGGAGCCACTCATACACTTATTCAAATATTTTAATAATTCACACAAATTTCCAACAATCCCCTACTTGAATTTTAAAATATTATCGAGCAGTTTCTAAAAAACATAAGACTGTGCATAAACAAAGGTGTCATCCGACTTGAACCTTTGCATAGTGAGTAAGATTCAGTTTTTACTAGAGTGACACGTAGTCTTGAACTCTATTCCTGACATCAAACCACACACAATCTTTTCTATAGTGCAATCAAATAAGCCCGTGCGTTTATGGTCATGCACGTCTATCCCAGTTTAGTGAACGCTCTAGAAGTTTTGCCCAAAACTCCATAGGAAACGGCCTCATTTCCACATTCACATATGTGAGTCTATCAAGAGTACTCCTGAAGGTAGGTACTCCACTCCAAATAGAGTATAGATCTCATTAAGAGTTTCTATTAACTCATCCTCTATCACTTCAGGAATACATGCTTCTTAGTTTATTAAATAGCATGTTCAATTTCTATCACTACACAACTTGTTTTTACCCATTGAACCTATTTCTTGGGATCTCCAATCATTTAGGTCGGGTTACCATTGTGTGTGACTCAACAATCTAAGGGCAATAGTCCCATTCTTTTAGAAGAATTATGGACTTTCTCTCTTGACAGTCTTTCGTCAAAGGATCTGCTAAATTTTCTTCACTACGTACGTAATCTACTCTAACGGTACCTGTAGAAAGTAGCTCTCTAACCGTGCTATGCTTACGACGTATTTGTCGTCTCTTACCGTTATAATAACGGTTCTGAACTTTTGCAATAGCCGCGGTACTATCGCAATGTATCAACACAGCCGGTATCGGTTTTTCCCATAAGGGAATCTCAGCTAGCAGATTTCTCAAATACTCTGCTTCTTCACTAGCTGTAGCTAGTGCTATCATCTCAGATTCCATAGTGGACTGAGCCAAAATAGTCTGTTTCTTGGATTTCCAAGAAACAGCTCCTCCAGCGATGCTAAATATATAGCCACTGGTCGCTTTAGAATCATCAGATAAAGTATTCCAGTCTGCATCTGAGTATCCTTCAAGTACAGCTGGAAACTTTTCATAATGTAATCCAAGGTTCATAGTTCGTTTAAGGTATCTCATGACCCTTTCAATAGCATGCCAGTGCTCTATACTAGGTCTACTGGTAAACCTGCACAATAATCCCACGACATAGGCAATGTCGGGTCTAGTACAATCAGTGGCATACCGAAGGCTGCCAATGATGCTCGCATAATCAGACTGTCTTACACATTCACCAGTGTTCTTAAATAACTTTACACTTGGATCATATGGTGTACATGCAGGTTTATAGTCAAAGTAATTATATTTCTTTAGTATCTTCTCAATGTAATGAGACTGATCCAAAGAAATTCCCTTTTCTGACCTAGTAATTTTAATACCAAGGATTACACTCGCCTCACCTAGATCTTTCATATCAAAATTGGCACTTAATAAGGATTTGACTGAATTTATGGCATGAATGTTTGACCCAAAGATGAGTAGGTCATCTACATAAAGGCATATAATAGTGCAAATGTCATTCTCATATTTGTAATAAATGCATTTGTCACTTTCATTAACTTTAAAACCATTTGAAATGATTAAGTTATCAAATTTTTCATGCCATTGCTTAGGTGCTTGTTTTAAACCATATAATGATTTATCCAATTTGCATACTTTATGTTCTTGACCATGTACTATAAATCCTTCAGGCTGGTCCATATAAATTTCTTCGTCTAATTCACCATTCAAAAAAGCAGTTTTAACATCCATTTGGTATATTAGTAAATTATGAATGGAAACAAGTGAGATTAGTACCCGAATGGATGTTATTCTAGTTACAGGTGAAAAAGTATCGAAGAAGTCTATATTTTCTTTTTGTCTAAAACCTTTAGCTACTAGTCTTGCTTTGTATTTATCTATAGTACCATCAGGTTTTAGTTTCTTTTTAAGTACCCATTTACAACCTATAGATTTACAACCAGGGGGTAAATCTGTTAAATGCCAAGTCTTATTGGATTCAAGAGAATCCATCTCATCATTTATAGCCTCTCGCCAGAAATCGGCATCTATTGAAGATAAGGCCTCTTGGAGGTTTAAGAGATCCTCCTCTATAGTAAAAGCGCTAAAATCCGAACCAAAATCTTTTACGGTTCTTGCTCTTTTACTTCTTCTAGGTTCAACTTCAGAACTTTTATCAAGTTCTGTTCTAATAGGCGTACTTGATGTGCCCCCACTATTCCTTAATTTAAAAGGAAATTTAGTTTCATAAAAATCGGCATCATTTGATTCAATTATATTATGTGCGTTTAGATCATAAAATCTGTATGCTTTGCTATTAATAGCATAGCCTATAAATGCACATTCATATGCTCTACTTGCCAATTTTATTCTCTTAGGGTCTGGAATGCGAACATATGCTAAACAACCCCAAGTTCTAAAGTACGAGACATTGGGTTTATGATTCTTTAAAATTTCATAAGGTGAAATTTTGTTCTTAGATTTGGGGATTCTATTCAGAACATAGCATATAGTTAATAAAATATCCCCCCACCAATGTTTTGCTGCACCAGAATTTAGTAGGATGGCCACTACTAATTCGGTAAAAGTCCTATTTTTTCTTTCAGCTTTACCGTTCATTTCAGGTGAATAGGGTGCAGTTCTCTCATGTACAATACCGTGTACTTTATAGAAGTCCAGAATTGAATTAGATTCATATTCTGTTCCTCTATCACTACGAAGTCTCTTAATTTTTCTATTTACTTGATTCTCAATTTCTGTTTTGAATGTTTTAAACATTTCAAAAGCATCACTTTTATTTTTCATAAGATATACATATGTGAAATCAGAACAATCATCGATAAAAGTGATAAAATAGCGATGTCCATGTCTAGTCAAAGTACCATCAAGTTCACATATATCAGAATGAATCAAGTCTAAGGGTTCAGTTTCTCTATCAATAGACTTATGAGGTTTCTTTGTGATTTTTGCTTGTGTACAGAATTCACATTTATCAGATTCAGATTCTGCTATCTTAGGTATCATATCTAGAGTGCTCATGTTATGAATTATTTGTTTATTAACATGACATAATCTAGAATGCTAAATATTAAAATCACACAACATATAAGCAGAATTATTCACTTTATTAGATTCAACATTTAATTTGAACATTCCCTCACAAGCATAACCCTTTCCTACAAAGTTTCCCTTATACACTATGGTATACAAGTCAGCCCCAATAAATTGAGTAAACCCTGCCTTATTAAGGAGATAGCCAGAAACCAGATTCTTCCTCATCTCTGGAGTATGCAAAACATCTTTGAGGATCACAGTCTTTCCAGAGGTAAACTTGATCTCCACGTTTCCAACCCCTGCAACTTTAGTGGTGTGAGAATCTCCCAGCAACACTTTCTGATCTTCAGCAGCCGTGTATGTGGAGAACATAGCACGATCATAGCAGACATGGCGAGAAGCACCAGTGTCTACCTACCAACCCTCTGATCCACCAACAAGGTGAATCTTTGTAATCATAGCCATAAGAGGCTCCTCCTCAGTCAAGTTAGCCTATGGTACAGAGCTAGGCTTGTTCCGACACTTTCGTGTCATATGACCTGGTTTTCCACAGTTGTAACATAGAAACAACTGTCCAGAGTCATTCTTTTGGGTTGGTTTTTGCTGTCCTTTTGGGTTTCCTTGCGGATTCCCATTCTGTTTGTTGCGTCTGTTCTGATTCTTGAAAGACTTCTGGTTTGGTTTCAGAACTGCGGGTTTGGTCTTTTTAGTGTTGTTGTTTGAAACAAACAACACTTCCTCTTTCTGGTCCTGTTTGCGTGCTGCCTCCTCAATGCGAAGGCGAGTGATCAAACTCTCTAAGGAAAATTCCTTAGTCTTATGCCGTAAGAAATTTTTAAAGTCTTTCCAACCTGGGGGCAGTTTGTCAATAATAACAGCAATTTGAAACTGTTCATCTAAAACCATACCTTCGGAGATGATCTCATGAGCTATTTTCTGCAGCTCATGAGACTGCATCTCTACTGACCTATCGTCTATCATCTGGTACTTCAGATAGCGGCTCACAGCATACTTCTTCGCCCCTGCCTCCTCTGTATTGTATTTCTTCTGCAGCGCTTCCCAGATCTGCTTGGTTGTCTTGTCTTCTGAGTTGTAGTAATCATACAGATCATCGCTCAATCCGTTCAGAATAAAATTCTTGCACAGATAATCCTGTTCAGTCCAGCTCTGCAACTGCTTTGATTGTTCAGTTCAGGATGTCATCTGCGCTTCATCAGCTCCGTCGGGTTTGTCTGGTAGCTGCGGTTTGTCGGTGGTTAGAGCAGCAGCCACCTTCCTCATCGTCAAGTAGAACTCCATTTTCTGACGCCATCGTTTGAAGTGCAGACCCTCGAAACGAAACGGGGCAGCAGTCACCAATGAGATCTGGAATGCAGAGGAAGGAGCAGCATCATCTATGGTTGTTGTCGAAGCCATTGTTTCTATTCGTCTTCAATTTGTTGGGAAACAAATGGCTGAGTCACGTACTCTGTCGCTTTCTTGAAGACGATTCGGCGATCTGGCCGGTGGTACAAAACCAGTTCGTACTTTCGCCGCCGCCTCTAGGATCATAGGATCTGCGAAATACTTGATCAAAATTTTTACCGTTTCATATTAAAGTCGGTTCAGAAATATCCGGATTTAAAAGACAAATTCGAAAAATGCAGTGTTTTCTGGACCAAAAATATAAGTGTCTACACCACATAGCCAAGGCCCAAAGCCCAATACCGAACCGAACCGAACCGAGCCGGGTCGATCGATCGCGCGTGTGTGTAGTGGTCATGATGCATGGGCTCCCTCCTCACAACAAAACATGTATTGGGAGCCCCAAGGCCCCATCAAAACTTCTTAGAAACAAGTATAAATACTTGCTTCTCTCATATAATCCCATGATGTGGGACTATTCACATTAATGAGCCACTCATACACTTATTCAAATATTTTAATAATTCACACAAATTTCCAACAATTATTGATCCTTTGTTACCAAAACATGTTGGAAAACATTAGTGATAATGCTAAAAATTGTACAAAAATTTAAATGGCCATGAGGTTCTATGTTTTTTATTACCTGAGAAATCAAGATTACTCTTTACTAGAAAAGAATATTACGTGTTTTAAATGTACGATTATTTGGAACTTAATGCTCAATTCTTATGCCTAAATTGCAATGGAGCTAGAGCCATTTGTTTTTGTTGATAAGCATAATTTCTTGAACTGAGCGGTAATTCTTATAGTCTAGGCATAGGTCAAGTTCATCTCTTATTATCCTTTTTTGTAACATAATGATGATGATAAATAAAAGGATCAAATTATATATCATTTTAAGTATACATCCATTGCCTTTTTAATCTCAGTAATGGTTTTACTATTGCACACTTCTTGATTTTATCAATAAAGAGACCGTTTCTAGAATATGAACCTAGTACGCTGCTTTTGGGGATTAGTAAGTGGAACAAATAGCTCTATTTCAAATCTACAGTAAATTCAAGTTATGTTCTACACATAAGTGAACAACATGGTTTTAATAGGCTAGAACATGGATGTATGTCAATATTAAACTCAGCTAAAGCCGAGACAAATTCATCTGAGACGTTAAATGTTGTTTCTTCTCATCGATTAATTTGGATATGAATATAAGCCTAAGGCTTGTACATCTTGTAAATTGTGTATACAGTAGGCATTCATTTCCTTTTGCTCATTTTTTGTATACATATCACCAAATGAATGAACCTAGAGTAGTTTTCTGAGACACCTTAAATGGTGTTTTGAATGGTAATCTTTTAATAGGTTTGAATAATAGTTTGCAAATGGAAATGTTTTGGACGTAATATGATCATAAGTAAAAATGTTCGGTCTAATTTGTTAGTGAAATTGCTTCACCAGTCACAAGCTAAATAAAGTTGCTCCTCACAATTTTACTAATCTGTTATCTTTTTTTTGCAAGTCACTTGTAAGTAGTTTTAGCTATTTCAAAGGTGTTTGCTCACATGCTTTAAAATGGTAGGCAGGTGGTTTGTGGGGGATTTTTGGGTGGAAAAAAGTGTTTATCAAGCATACAAACCTAAAACCATTAATTAGTTAGCGCATATTGAAAAATAAATGTTTTCTTGATGTTAATTGATTATCGTGTATTTATTCTTTTCTTTTTTACTTGTCGGTACCCAATTTGTCATCTTCCGACATAGAGAAATTTAAAGGAGTTGGATGCTTTATTTTTTACTTTCAACACAATCTCTTCAATTTTTCTAGTTAACCACCAACTATTATTGCTCAATTCATCCTAACTTATTCAATTGTAGACGCTTAATTTTTTTCGAAATAAAAAAAGTGTACTCAAATATGCGTTACGATTTGTTGTTTAAAAAAGTTTAAAATAAGATTATGAGGTGTTATCCTTCTAGTTGCACAGCTAGATACTATAATAGTTATGTTTATTGTTTTAGTTGTGTTCATCTTGTTTTTGTGCAATTACCTAATATAGCAGTTGAATGTAATGTTCTACATTTATTTTACTCGAAAATCCAACGATGTATCATTTCAATATACAAGCGTTAACTGAAAATCGTTCTTTATTATGCATTTGCTTTTCATTATTATATATTTTTGTTGTAAGTAATTAATATGATTTATTCCTAAATAAGTTATTGATGATTATATAATTAATTTAAAAGTGCAACCAATATTATTATTTTCTCTAATGATATATTGAAATGGTCGGTTTTTCCACCGTTGTACCATAATACTAGTATATAATGTTTTTATTGCCATATCTACTGGCGCTTGATCATACTTGATATGTTTTTTATAGTTTGTTCTGAATGTCAGTCAAATAAATAACTCCATTGTTACTCTCTTTTGGATGGTCTGATTATGAGTCTTTGTTGAATTGCCAAGGGATGCAAGCAGAACCAAAAAAGAAAAGAAACAAAGACTTGCTTTGCCTAAATGTTTGCATGTGGAAGTCAATATTCAAGTAAGAATGCCAAACTAGCAGCAGAATTTGCGGCTGAAAGATTGCTTGTAACATAACATGCGCCGCCGCCCCGCCCCCAACCCACCCCCCACCCCCCTCCACCCACCCAGAAAAAAAAAAACACACACAAAAAAAAACACCCACACAAACCACCAACTCCACGCCTACAAATCCCCACAAACTAAATTTGGTGAATTCGCATCTGACTAGCAAAGGATGTCTTCACCGCTTTTTTAAACTGAGATAAGGATTTATTGGTCAAAGCATAGCAAATTAGCTATGTTTTGATCGGTTTGACCGATTTTGTTAGTCAATTAGTTTATTTTGTTCCGGGTTTTTTTTTTTTTTTTAAGTTTATTGATTGGATTTGGTTTTTAATGTTTGAAAATTCAATCAACTAATTAAACAAAAAATTAAGTCTAAACGCATGCAACATCATGATCAATAAAACAAGCTGCAAAGTCGCATGACGACTACCGTTCCAGCCCAACGGGTCCGGACCTACTGCAAATGAAGCATCTATATATATCATGTGATGGCCCACCAACGTCTACACCACTTTGCCATCAATTCTGCTACATAAACTCTATCACATCTAGGGCTGTCAACGGATACTTTCGGATGATGTCATATCCGCATCTGCATACAAAACCATTTTCGGATATCGGATATCCGCATTCGCGGATACGGACGAATATCAGATAATTATCTGCTCCGCCAACGGTCGATAAATCAATGAATACAAATGATTTTTTTTTTTAGCTTAACATTAAGCTTTTTCAACTCAATTGACTAGTAAAGTGCTAAAAATAAATAAATATGATGATGATATATAATTTTGAGCAATTAGCATGCAATTGGTAGACTTTTAATTTTGCAAATGAATAAATTAGTATATTTAATTATGTTAAAATACATATAATTTAAGCTATAATTGTAAAAAAAAAAAAAAACAGACGGATAATTTTCGGATGTAGATATGCCTATATCCACATATGCATCAACTTTTCCGAATATCGGATATTTATCCGTTTTTCGGATGCGGACGGATTTCAGATTTTTCGGATTTTCATTGACAGCCCTAATCACATCTATCATACTTGTTTCTAAGCCACTCGCTTTGATTTAGAGTGTAGAAATATCATCATTTTTCGATTTTAACTCATTGCATAGTTTTTGCCTCTCACCTATTTAACACTTCTTGTGTTGCATTACGAGTTGATGTCATATGTGAAGAGGTTTCACATTTAATGGGTAAGCAACATCGATTAATGTAACGCAGGTAGTCTCAGCATTGCTTAATGGCTACAATGAGGAGCAATGGAAAGAGCTGTGAGTTTTTTTCCTAAGAGTTTGTGTTTTTTGCATGAGAATTTGTGAAATATTTTCTGGTTTATGTGTTGTGTTTATACAGGTCATGTGTCGGCCGATGATAGCCGTCGCTGGCCAATGCAAGCGTGTGCCGCTATAGTCAGTCCTCCTTGTAATGATCCTCCACCACCAACTGTTGTAGGCTTTTCCTGGAGGATCGAATGTCAATATGATAATAAGTTTTGATGGACAAGATGTTATTTTTTGTCGTCAAATAGTGTGCCATTAGTTCCACAGTTTGGCAAAATGACTAATCTTCACTTCCACTGGCAAGAAAAACATTTCCAGAAGCATGATCCACATTTTGGACACGTCTAGCTGAAGTTGGGGTAGGGGATATCAAATATTGATAACTTTCAGAGTATATTGAAGCTTCAAATAAGCATCTTGAGATAGAAGCTTATTATGCTATATCAACATGTCGACCTATGAAAAATAATGAGAGACGGATCTATATAGACACTTATTTTGACTTCTATACTTGTATGGTAATATAAGCAGTTAGGTAACAAAAAGAATCAGTGTTACCTTGTTACAACCAACATGTGTATGACCCTCTTAGTACTAACTTGCAAAACGAGACAAATTAGATGCTACCTTTGTACATGCAACTGATAATAATATAGTTAGTGTTTAATAAAGCAAATCTGAAGGCGCAAACAAAGAATAGGAACACACGTAAATCCACAGTTTGTCAGGGAAAGGAATCAGAGTAAAGAAGATAAACTATTACTTGCATAATTTATGACCTTTATGAATGATAATAAATAGCTCACAAGAAAATGTGCGTGCACGGTTTGTATGTCAGTATCAAGTGAAGGCAATTAACAGGGGAAAACGGAGGGAAGGGTTTGGGTTTTTGGTTTTGCGGCAGGGGGGGGGGGGGAAGGGAAGGGGGAAGGGGAGCGAGGTTGGTGTTGGGCATGTTGTTAATGGATTGGCCTTTTGGGTGAGAAATATTTAGGTTTATTTAACTTAACAAGTAAAAAAAATTAACCTAGAAAATCCATAATTCACCCGAACGGAATCCGATTAACTTGTAGATTCTTGCTTTAGACTTATGTTGATGAGTACAACATTCTGGTATAAGTAGTTGACGGTTTTGATGAAGTATAAATTTAGTATAAAATAATAATGATTTAATTTAATTACATTGTCTTAAATAATAATGCAATTAAATTAGTTATATTTCTATTGTGTTTTCTATTTGGCAGAATAAAACACTATTCCACTATAGGTAAAGTGAATAAGTTGTTTTGGATATCCATTGAGCAGAATAAATCACTGTTTGTGCTTACAAAGTAAAATATTGATTTTAGTTTCATTTATATATTTACTATATAAATTATTAAGTGCCAAGAGCTTCGTAGCTCGATCATGTTGGATATGAAATTGATGTATGTCAAAAGTTGAACCTTTTTAGTGATAAAAATAATGATAATGATTTTAAGTGCTATGGTAGCTCTAGGCCTCATTATGGTATTTTGGAAATACTGTTATTGGTTATTTTTTATTTAAATTGGTTTTATAAATAAAAGAATAAATTTTATAAATATTGTTTATAACAAAAAAAATGTTGGAAATTTATGGAAGAAGTTTTCTAAATATATTTGAAAATTTATATAAAAAAAAGATTTATAAATAAAGGATGTGATTTGTAAAAGAAATTTATAAATTAAGGATGAGATTTATCAACGGAATTCATGACTAAAGGATGAGATTTATAAAAAGAAATTATAAATAAAAGTTGATACTTATAGACGGATTTTGTAAACAGAAATAATCTTATAAATAAATTTGGGGATTCTATAAAATATATAGGAGGTAAAAGGACTTGCATGCTTGGAATGGGTTTATAAACAGAATTTTATAAAAGTGAAATATATTTAATTTTCCTAATCAATCATTTAAATTATAGTGGCATGGAAGATTTATTTTATTTTTTGTATTTAACATTCCAAATGTTGAACTAATACTCTAAGAATAAGTTTGAAAGCACCAATCCTCGGCAGGGGAAGGTAAAGAGGAGCATGCATATTTTATTTCGCCCCTCTTCTTCTTCTTCTTCTTCTTCTTCTTGAATTTCAAAGCCTATAAAAGAAATCTCCATCTCCTCTTCAAATTTTACCAAATCCAAGCTGTAATTGAATCAAAAACAAAGCAAAAAGTTGTTAATCTCCATTCTACAGGTAATTGAACTCAAAATCGAGATTTATTCATTCAATCTTTGGTATTGAAGAAAATTTGTTCACAATAAATTTATGTTTCCTCTTGCATGTCATTTCTCTTCAATCTACAGGTGTTTGAGGGTGTTTTGAGGACTAAAACTTTCTCTTTGCAAAGTAGATTTGCTCAGATCACTGCAACTTCAATTTAAGGTGAGTATTCACTCACGCATCTAGCTTAAACTGGTTTGCATGATAGCATTTTGATGTTTTTAGTTTACTGTAAATCATGTTATGGAAATTTTATGGTTACAGTAAACATAGTTTCCGGTGTCCCTCCTTATAGTCCTTTTGCTCTTCATTCTTCTATTAATTTCATGTTGAAATCTTTTTGGACTATTGTCCATATGCTGCTTAGTGTGTGTGTTCGAAATTTTGCCTGAAATTGATCAAAACTTATGTTGAAATATTGTCTAAAATTCAAAGCGAAGTGGGCTAAAAATGCCTGTAGAATCCATTACCGAAAAATCGACCATGGACTTCGTAGGGTCAACCCATGGTTTATGACGGTTAACCATAAGGTCGATCATGGACTTCTTAGGGTCAACCCATGGTTTGTGAAGGTCGATCTTAACATTTCATGGGTCGACCTAGGTGAATGTATTTTAGTTCTCCCAGGCCGAGCCTCCTTCCTGTGTTCGTGCACTATTCTTATGAGTTTCAACTGCTATATTTTGGTATTTTTCAGGGTGTTGTTTTATGCGGATTTCAACAGGCTTCGTCCTACAATAGGACAACCAACATAACACCAATTTGTATCTCGGGTTGGTGAGTTTTACTGAGAATTTAAATGCATCAATTTTGATGAATTTTCTATTTAATTTTACTGATTTCACACACGTGTTTTCTGAATCGATTTCAAATGAATTTTGATTCTAAAACTTAGTTTATTTTGTGAATTAATTTATATGGATATATTCAATTACAAGCTATTATATCTATATATAAAGAGATTTTAAAGAAATATTTCCATATGTTTTCTAAAGACCATTTTAAAACTCGTTTGCCCAAGGAATATATTTTCTTAAAAAATTACTCGTTTTTTCATTCCTCGAGAGAACGCGACAGTGATTTAAACTATATAATAAACCATGTGGTATAGGATTGTGACAGCCCGCCCCGCACCAGCCGACATTTCCAATGAAAGTGCGCTGTGCCTATGCCTGACCAGCATGGGACGGTCGTCAAAGAAAGGAAAGAAGGGAATTTAAACTAACAAGGAACCTGTAGAATGTCTCACAGCGCATAGAATACAATATAATAATAAAATACTTGACATAAAACAGGCGAGACAGTGCATAAGCTGAGAACTAAACTGTGATAGCAGTGGAAAATTCAAGTTACAGCTTATGTTCCACATCATCATTATTACAACTTTTCAAACTGTCTCTAAAGCAAAATAGGAAAGGTACATTACTAATGCCCAAAGTAGTGACCAGCAGCGACACAGGGAGAACATCTATATATATCATACGTGGAAGCCTCCTGCTCGTCTCCGGATCAGCTACTCGTGCATAACCAGCTAACATGTCTCTAGTCTGCCCGTTTGAGAGCACCCAGAGTAATAAGAAGAGACATAAAACTCTGGGTCAGACAAAAGTCTGGTATGAGCGATAAGCAGCAAAATAGAACAATAGCAGGTATACTAAACCATACCTGGATCTGGACCTGCAACCAAAAAGTTAGCACAACAAGATGTACAATACTCTAAGGTGACGCTAACATATGGTGTAAAGATACGGGGGTGGGGGTGTGTATGTCATAGTGATATCAAACAATCAAACATAGTAACCATCCTCACATCTCTCACTCAGTGCGTAAAGCATACACTATCCACCACTTTGATCAACTAAATACTTGTTATGATCACTCTGCCCCATGGAGTCATAGCGGCTCCACTGTACTGATCCACAGCCACTAGTCTTTGCTATGTCTACTCTGCCCCATGAAGTCATGACGACTTCACTGCACTGGCTCATAGCCATGTTACGCTCACTCTGCCCCATGGAGTAATAACTACCCCACTGTACTGATCCGTAGCCTAACATCCATCTTGGTGGTGAATCGAAGTTATGGACGTCGATAACCCCTTAGCACACGTCCCGCAGCAAAGCCCAACTCATGAAGTTAACTCATTGGTTCCCATTTGGATCTTGAGTTCTACTTCCTATTTGGACTTCCTTTGCATCTCGGGTTTTGGTCGAATTGGAGTTGGTCTTCAGAAGAGTCGTCGCGTCGTAGTAGTGGGAGCTCGAACTCGGTTCGTGGTCATTGCCTCGGTTCGGTCGTGAAACTCCGTGGTGCAGTTCCGTTCGGTCCTCAAAGTGCTCCTCCCCAAGTCAGTTCGGTTCGGTGTTCCTCCATCTCTAGATCCCGATTCGGTTCGGTGCACCTGCCTGGGTTCGGTTCGGTCCTCCTGTTCTCCAGTTGGTCCGATCCGATCCCATTCCAACCTCCGGTCCGATTCCAACTCCAACTCAATGCAAGTGGTGGCCTTCCTTCTTGCCATAACCCAATCCGATTCAGTTCAGCTCTTCCGACCCGATCCTTTAGCTGATCGGATCCGGATTGCTCTAGAATTTCCAGTAAGCTTGTATCGTCTATTCTCGCCATACGACGGCGTTTTCAACCATTCTAACTTTACTAAACAATCTTGAAACATACCAAACAGTCATAGCAACATGTATAATCAACTATAAACAGCAAAACAACAATTTAACATGTTTATACGGATCAAACATACCCAAAAACCTATGTTTTTCCATTAATCCCCCTTAATCATGTTTAAGCATACAATTAGTAAAACTTATCCAAATTAGCCCAAATTTTTAATAGAGCCCAAAATAATAATTTAGAATTTTACAATTTTTTCCAGATTTTTTTGAGCCATAATTTCGCTAATTATCACTAATCACCCCTAATTAGCCATAATTAGTGAAAAACAATGCTAATCACTCACCTTGGCCACAAACAAACTATAGATCTGAAATATTATCTGTTTTGGGTCGAATTCTAATACAACACAGCAGCTCCAACTCTGATTTGGTGTTATTTCCCCTTGATTTGACGTAGCTTGGCTTAATCTTCAATTAGAAAGCGATTAGGAGCGATTTGGGATGAAATTAGAAGGTGGAGGCCATGGCTAGGGTTAGAGAAATGTTTTAGGCAGCTGAAAAATGAAATAAAAATTCTTTTCCTACTGTTCTCAGCCTCCCAACAACCCTAATCTCGAAATGGGCTATGGGCCCTCTTGCTAATCACCCTAATTAGGTCCGGTTAAGCTGTTTTTCACCTTCTAAACCTTGTTTCAGCCATATCTCCCAAACGGTGAGTCCTTTTGGCTAATGTGACCACTCTAGGGAAAGGTAAACCATCATCTGAATCTAATGGAAATGGTTTAAGATCAAAACTCCTTACCAGTCAAAAGTTATGGCCGAAACAAGATCAGCTAGGGGCAAAACGGTCATTTAAAAATCGGCAAAAATCATGAACATGGGAAATGACCCCGTTAGTCGTCTTCCAAAGTTTAATGACTATACGACTTCGCATGAGAAAGAAATAAATACTCTACGATACCCTGATGCGTAGAATGCGGGTCGTTACATTCTTCCCCCTTAAGAAATTTCGCCCCCGAAATTCCTTAACTAAGAAACAAGTAAAGGATCCCGCAAGCCTACCAACCATTCACAACAATCAAACATACAAAACAACAAACAAGTCTATCCTAGCATGCGGAAAACTAAATTGCAATTAAAATCTTACCAGGCAAAGAGTTCTGGATACGTCTTCCTAATGCTCTCCTCTATCTCCCAAGTACAGTCATTCTCATTCTTGCCCCACTGAACTCTGACTAGATTCACCGCTTTTCTTCGAAGTTGCTTCGTATCGTGCTCGACAATACGAATCAGCTTGCGGTTCCCAACCGCCTCGGGTTCTACCTCGATATCATCCAACTGATGAGGTGAAATAGTCATATCGGGGTCGTGCACGAATTTCCTTAACTGGGAAACATGAAATACGTTATGAACTCTTGCCATCTTCTCTGGTAATTCAACTTTATATGCCAAATTCCCAACTTGTTCGAGAACTGGGAATGGACCAACAAATCTTGGTATTAACTTGTCTTTCTTACCAAATCGTATCACGCTCTTTAATGGAGAAATCTTGACAAACACCAAGTCGCCAATGGAGAATTTCATATCTCTTCTCCTCTTATCAGCTTAACTTTTCTGTCTATCTTGGGCAGCCTTCATTCGTTGTTGAATAACCTTGATCTTATCTGAAGTTTCTCTTATCACTTCTGGCTCAAGCACAAATTTCTCACCGGTTTCTGACCAACATGACGGTGAGTTGCACGGTCTTCCGTACAAAGCTTCATATGGAGCCATACCAATACTGGATTGATAACTATTATTATATGCAAACTCTACTAGATGCAAATGGCCATCCCACGAACCACCAAAATCAATATGCAAACTCTCAAGAGATCTTCTAATACTCGATTCACCCTCTCTGTCTGATTGTCGGTTTGAGGATGGTACGCGGTACATATATAATTCTGACCCTAGAGCCTCTTGTAAGCTCTTCCAAAACCCACTAGTAAACAATGGGTCTCAGTCACTCACAATGCTTTTAGGTACTCCATGAAATCTCACTACCCACTTATTATATAGTTCGGCTAACTTAGTTGTCGTTCTATTCGACTTGACGGGTATAAACCTTGCACTCTTAGTCAATCGGTCCACAATCACCCAAATGCTATCATGGCCCGATCTAGTTCTTGGTAACCCATTAATGAAATCCATTGAGACTTGTTCCCATTTCCATTCTGGAATTTCTAATGGTTGCAACAAACCACTAGGCTTTTTTTGCTCGGCTTTAACTAGGTGGCAGTTCATGCATTTGGATATAAACTTCCCAACGTCTCTTTTCATCCCTTCCCAGTAGTAGGTCTACCTCATATCTCGATACATTTTATTACCACCGGGATGTATGGTCAGTTTCGAGTGATGTCATTCTCTAAGCACTTCATCTCCCAATCCATTGACATTGGGCACAACTAGTCTTCCATTCTTTCTAAGCCATCCATCTCGATCAAGCCCATACTTGTTCATCTCCTCGTCGATACCCATCTCTAACTTGGAGATGATTTCCAATAGGTTAGGATCGTCTCTCTGACTGGAACCAATCCGCTCAATCAAAGTGGGTCTGATCGTCAAACTTGCTAATACTTCTGGATCCAATTCACACTTTGGTCTGAAATCATACCCAACGATGTACTCCAGTTGATTCCATTCTAGAAACATAGCCCCTAAACTGGCATGTCTCCTACTCAATGCATCAGCTACTGCATTGCCCTTTCCTGGTGTATACGCAATATTGAAATCATAGGAAGCCAAGAATTCTAACCATCTCTGCTGTCGGAGATTTTGATCCTTCTGGGAGAAAAGGTACTTTAACGACTTATGATCAGTAAACAACTCGAATCTTTCTCCCAATAGATAATGTCTCCACATCTTCAACGCGAACACGATCGCTGCCAATTCCAAATCATGGGTAGGATATCTTTTCTCATGCGGTTTCAGTTGCCGACTAGCGTAAGCCACAACCCTACCTCCTTGCATCAACACAACACCTAGCCCGGTACCACATGCATCTGTGTATACCGTCATCTCTTCATTCCCTTTAGGAATGACTAACACAAGCGCACATGTCAACTTTTCCTTTAGACTCTTAAATGCATTCTCGCACTTTTCGTCACAAACAAAAGCTTGGTTTTTCTTGGTCAACTGAGTCAACGGTGCCGCTATCTTGGAAAAGTCTTGGATAAACTTAGGATAATATCCTGCCAATCCCAAGAAACTACTTACGTCTGTTGCACTCTTGGGCGTAGACCAATCTTGTACCATAGCCACCTTCACAGGGTCCACGGCAATACCATTCTCTGAAACAACATGGCCTAAGAATCTCACTTCCCTCCTCCAGAAGTGACACTTAGAAAACTTTGCTTTCAATTGGTGTTTTCTCAACATCTCCATTACTATCCTTAAATGTTCCTTGTGTTCTTCCTCTGTCCTCGAATAAACCAAGATATCGTCTACGAACACAAGAACAAACTTATTCAATTGATCTCGGAATACTCTATTCATAAGATCCATAAAATATGCTAGTGCATTGGTCAACCCGAATGGCATGACCAACCACTCATAGAATCCAGACGGCGTCCAAAAGGCCGTTTTAGCTATACTCTCAGCTTCCACCCTAAGATGATGAAAACCTGTCGCGAGATCCAACTGGGAGAACACTCTCGCGCCACTTAACTGATCAAACAAATCATCTATCCGCGGTAGAGGATACTTATTCTTCCTCGTCACCTTATTCGACTCGCGGTAGTCCACACACAATCGAAGGGAACCATCTGCCTTGATAGCAAACACAACTGTTGCTCCCCACTCGGAAACACTTCTTCTGATAAATCCCTTCTTCAAAAGATCGCTTACTTGTACCCCGAGCTCTCGCTGCTCCCTTGGTGCCATACGACAAAGTGGCATCACTATAGGTCTGGAATCTTTCACTAAATCAATACGAAACTCAATCTTTTGGTGTGGTGGAAGTCCGGCCACTTCCTCGAAGACGTCCGGATACTGGCCAGCGACGGGAACATATGACAACTCATCATGCGGGATGTCATGGCAATTTAGAAAACTAGCCATTACCCCATCACTAGGTAGACCACCAAACACTACCCTCCGCCCATCATCCGCTCTAACTGTCACCAAAAAGCCCTCACAGTCTACCACCACCCCGTACCTTTGGAGCCAATCGACTCCCAAAATAATGCCAAACCCAGTAAAGCCCAAAACAAAGCAATCACAAACAAACATACATCCGTGACTCGATAAGATTAAATTACGACAAATCATATAGAGGCTAGTCGATCCACCAATCGGGTTCGTCACTGCTAAAGGTCTATCGACTATCTCGGGTTCTAATCCCAACCTATCTACCAGGTCACTAGATATGAAGGAACAGGAAGCCCCAGTATCAAACAGGAACATCATAAACAGAAAGCATACCTTGAATAACGACATTCTTTCCTTTCTCCGCCGCGGTTGGGGCATTCAACGAAGAAGGAACAACATTAAGAGCATATGCTTTCACAATTTGCTTCTCTTTAGGGGATTGCGGACATTTATGCTTGTGATATCCCACTTGGCCGCAGTTGAAGCACTTCCTGTCCGCTGGCTTCGCTCGACATTCTTTAGCATAATGGCCCTTCTTGCCACAGCTAAAGCACTCCACATCTTTCTTATTCTTTTTCTTCTGGCCATCCTTGGTCTGATTCTGCTTTCTCTTATTCTGAGAACCATTCTTGCCTCCACCGCTTGGTTGCGGTTATGGCTCCTCTACAGATGCAACCTCAGTCTTCGACTTAGGGTATAGACTCTATGATCTCAAAGCTTTCCCCACAATCGATTCAAACGTCTCATCGATATGGTTTATAAGCCTTTCCTCCAAGTACTGATCTAAGCCTGTTATGAACTTCTCATTCTTCTTCTCGGGAGTGTTGATAAGAGATAATTTATACTTCGATAAAGTATCGAACTCGGCAATATACTCTGAGACTGCCCTATCATTCTTCTTAAGCTCTAAGAACTTCCTAAACAACTCTGACTTCTGAGCAACTGGGATAAACTTTTCACTGAATCGGGCCTTAAACTGATCCCATGTAACTTGATCCTCTGGAGTAGCTGCTTAATAGCATTCCACTAATTCACTGCCCGTCCTTGCAGCTGACGGGATGCTAGCTTTCTCTTTGTCGCATCCTCGATACTCAAGTCTTCGAAGATATGCTCAAAACTATCCAACCAATCCTGAACTTCTGTAGTAGATTCCGTTCCGTGGAACGGCTTCCCACCAAGACTAGTGTAACCCTTGCAAAGCTTGGCGAAATCGGCTCTAGGCGCCTGCACCGCTACATCACCACCATTTGCAGCATTGGGAACTGCTCCTTGCACATTTCTAAGCATCTCTCTCATGAAGTCAGTGAGCATTGTCCTCATATCAGGAGCATTCCCGTTATTAGCTCCTCTACCAGTGCCCCTAGTATATTGACTCATCGTTCAATCTGAAAGGAGAAAACGATTAACCATCTCTTCAGCGGTGACAGTGCAGTGCGACTTCATCCTTAGATATACTAATAGTACATATATAGCTTTCGAAAACCAAAATATCACAAATACGCGCTCTCATATACGTACTATCTCTCCCTGGTGTCTTTCCCTAGGTTAACTACGCAACCTAGAGCTCTAATACCAAATGTGACGGCCCGCCCCGCACCAGCCGACATTTCCAATGAAAGTGCGTTGTGCCTATGCCTGACCAGCGCGGGACGGTCGTCAAAGAAAGGAAAGAAGGGAATTTAAACTAACAAGGAACCTGTAGAATGTCTCACAGCGCATGGAATAAAATATAATAATAAAATACTTGACATAAAACAGGCGAGACAGTGCATAAGCTGAGAACTAAACTGTGATAGCAGCGGAAAATTCAAGTTACAGCTTATGTTCCACATCATCATTATTACAACTTTTCAAACTATCTCTAAAGCAAAATAGGAAAGGTACACTACTAATGCCCAAAGTAGTGACCAGCAGCGACACAGGGAGAATATATATATATATATATATATATATATATATATATATATATATATCATACGTGGAAGCCTCCTTCTCGTCTCCGGATCAGCTACTCGTGCATAACCAGCTAACATGTCTCTAGTCTGCCCGTTTAAGAGCACCCAGAGTAATAAGAAGAGATATAAAACTCTGGGTCAGACAAAAGTCTGGTATAAGCGATAAGCAGCAAAATAGAACAATAATAGGTACACTAAACCATACCTAAATCTGGACCTGCAACCAAAGAGTTAGCACAACAAGATGTACAATACTCTAAGTTGACACTAACATATGGTGTAAAGATACGGGGGTGGGGGTGTGCATGTCATAGTGATATCAAAGAATCAAACATATCAACCATCCTCACATCTCTCACTCAGTGCGTAAAGCATACGATATCCACCACTTTGATCACCTAAATCCTTGCTATGATCACTCTGCCCCATGGAGTCATAGTGACTCCACTGCACTGATCTAGTCCTTGCTATGTCCACTCTGCCCCATGAAGTCATGACGACTTCACTGCACTGGCTCATAGCCATGCTACGATCACTCTGCCCTATGGAGCAATAGCTGCCCCACTGCACTGATCCATAGCCTAACATCCGTCTTGGTGGTGAATCAAAGTTATGGACGTCGATAACGCCTTAGCACACGTCCCACAGCAAAGCCCAACTCATGAAGTTAACTCGTTGGTTCCCATTGGATCCTGAGTTCTACTTCCTATTTGGACTTCCTTTGCATCTCGGGTTTTGGTCGAATTGGAGTTGGTCTTCAGAAGAGTCGTCGCGTCGTAGTAATGGGAGCTCGAACTTGGTTCGGTTCGTGGTCATTGCCTCGGTTTGGTCGTGAAACTCCGTGGTACAGTTCAGTTCGGTCCTCAAAGTGCTCTTCCCTAAGTCAGTTCGGTTCGGTGTTCCTCCATCTCCGGATCCCAGTTCGGTTCGGTGCTCCTGCCTGGGTTCGGTTCAGTCCTCTAGTTCTCCAGTTGGTCCGATCCGATCCCATTCCAAGCTCTGGTCCGATTCCAACTCCAACTCAATGCAAGTGGTGGCCTTCCTTCTTGCCATAACCCAATCCGATTCAGTTCAGCTCTTCCAACCCAATCCCCTAGCCGATCCGTTCCCCTTAGCCGATCTGATCCGGATTGCTCCAGAATTTCCAACAAGCTTGTATCGTCTATTCTCGCCATACGACGGCGTTTTCAACCATTCTAACTTTAGTAAACAATCATGAAACATACCAAACAGTCAAAGCAACATGTATAATCAAAAATAAACAACAAAACAACAATTTAACATATTTATACAGATCAAACATGTTGGATCTAGATTAACCCTAGAAGGGGTGAATAGGGTTTATCACAGTTTTTAACAGAATTAAAAATCTAACGAGATAAATATAATAATAAACATATCACAGAATATAGCAGAAACAGAAATGCAGAAAATAATTCACACACCGATATACCCAGCTTCGGCAAAACCCTGCCTACTGCTGCATTTCTAAGGTTTCTACTAGGTGATAGAACAAATCCCGCATACAAGACCATGTACACTCGCAAACCCTGCTCCTATTCTAACCCTACACTCAAAACCCAAGACTGACCGATATCCCCTCGATCAGATTTTCCCTGATTACGACCCCGTAACCAGTAACCCTAGATTTACAGACTCTAGCGGACTGTCAGTCAACACCCTGACTGATTTCCTAGAATTTTACAGATCACTAGAAACTGTTCTGATTCGTTTTACAAAAAATAATACAACAAAAATTACAAAACAAAATATGAAAACCTAGTTCAAAAGATTAAAACGAGGAGTTTTAAATATTAAAGGATCATCCCCTTTTAATTTTAAAAAGAAAGCTTAGCCCAAAAGAATAGGTCGACCCCCTTTTGAATTGTGTTGCACCCTTTGTCAAATGGTTCCCGTCCTCTTGAGTTCTTCGTGGAAAATAGAAATGGCGGCTGAGAATTTTGGGGGTAGGGTTTTCTTCAAATCCTCCTCAAATCGAGATGCTTCAATAATCGAATCTGTCTCTCTAATGCTCAAGACTTGGTAGCTTTCTCATGCTTCAATTTAGAATTTGCTCGATCGAAAACAATTGAAAAATTGTGAGTTTTCTCTGATTTGGAATTTTTGCTCTCGAGTTGATTTTTTTTTTGATTTTTCTTAATTACTTGCCTGTGATGATGTGGTGTAGGTTATATAGGGTAAAAATAAAAACCCTAAAACTCTGATTTCACTGTATGACTTCGATCTGATTTGGCTTTGTTTCCTCTTTTGATAAATTACCTCGACATTGATTTAAAACCGTGACTGATTTTAGCAAATCTGGAAAATGTCCATGTGTGATAGTTGCTTCCTTTTGTTTGCCTTGTGTAATTGTTTAACAGCTGCCTTGTTCGAATTTGCAAAATTAAAACAGGAAACTGAAATTTTGTTTCCAATCGTTCCTTGTGTGATTTCTGACATTTATAAATTGCCTTGAATTTCATTGAATATGGCAAAAGATACTTGCCCATTTAAAACCAGATTTTCTGGAATTTTTTTCCTTGCTAAACTCTCGCCTTTTCTGGAAATAGTTGTAGCCTTGAACCCTTACGAGCATTTCTGGAAACGTATTGAATTTCTCTGATTGATTACATGCTCAAAAAATTGATGTTTGCCAAAAATAACTTTTGTAAAAAACATGCTGTTTAATTCTGGAAACTCCTTTACAACCTGAAAACTGTTGATATCCATTTGTGTGGACAATTTCATTTCTGCATGAAAGTTCTTTGTTGCACCAACAAACTTTACACTGCCTCGACCACATTTATGTATTGAACTGCTTTGTCCACTGTGTTGCACCATTTGTGTAGCCTGTAAACATGAACATGCTTGTGTGCTTTCTGCTCGACCATTGTGATCTGCCTTTGAACAGCTGAGTTGTTGCTCTTGTTAGAATTTCACCTATGCATGCTCCATTATACTTGTCTTTGCTGTGTTACCATTTTGCTGTGTATCACCATGCTGAACCATTTTGTGACTTGATTGGTATTGATACTTGCATTGTCCCATTTTAGTTTTGCTGTGAGCATGTTGGGTGTGCATCCATCATGATATTAGCATCTGCACTTGTGTTCATTTGAATATAAAACTGGCTCGACCACTTTGGCATGCATGTACACATTGTAGTTTAAATCCTGAGCCTTGCATTCCTTCATATATCTGTGAGCTTTTGCTCTCAACATGTTAGCCATTGCTTTGATACTTCCATTTTTGTCATGAACACCTTTCTTGTATTTCTGTACACAATCATATGTGTGTATATTTGCTAGTACATGTTCATAGCTTGCACATACATGCACTGTCCCTTGTGAACTGCTGCACCTTTGTTTTTGCTGAGCATGTTTATGCTCACTTGCCATGTTACTTGTGTTGCTTCCATGTTGCTGAAACTTTTGCATGCTACAGCCTCGACCATTTGTGTAATTCACTTGAACTTTGTCTGATTGAACAAGAAATCCACCATTGACTTGAGTAGTGATGAAACACATATTTCCATGTGTATTTGTCTACCTGTGTTGCTCTTGACTTCATGTTGATACCATGTTTTGATGCACTTGATCATTCATGTTTTGCTATTGCCATTTTCATGATCTATTCTTGTTCATGGCTCGACAGTGCTACTTGGCTTGTTTTTGATATGTTGCACCACCATTGACTTGTGCTCGACCACTTTTGTGATTGAGTTGATTTCACTTTGACATTTTCATTTGTTGGCTTACATACATTTTCTTGTGCTTGGCCATATTGGAAGTTTGAACATTTCTTGCAACTCTTTTATTTCACTGTTGTGCACTGAGTCGAGATGGTCCACGTGGCTACTCCTCAGATGCACACTGATTGGCGAGGCAGTGCACACATGTATATTTATACACATGTGTATATGCAGCCATTCAGAAGATTTCCTGTCCCTGTACATATACAAACTGTCTGCCTAGACACAAATGAATCAGATCGAGTCATGAAAAATGATGAGAAACACACTAGAAAACCGAGGCAAATAAAATTTTAAAAATAAAAATTTATATTCACATGAATCCAGTTTTATTCTTGTTGCAATGTACTGTGTGTTTCTGTTTCATGTGACAGGTGATGATTACTGGACTAACTGTGCAGTGCTGTGAAGACTGAAGACTGAAGTTAGAAGATATATAAGTCTGTATGTGTCAATGTGTAACTGAGTGAATGTATGTGTAGATGCAAAATGTACTGAGTGTGAAAGTTGTAGTGAAGAGATTGTACTGTTTATTTGTAATAAACAAATTGTTTGAAATAAAATATTATTTTATTGATGTCAAACAAAATTTGTTTATCGTATACTGTGTATTTACAAGTACAAGTTATGTGAAGTGATTAAATAGTGGAGTTGTAAATAATTATATTGTTCGAGTGTTTGAAATATAATATTTAATTTAAATAAAATACTGTAAGAGAATATGAATATCTATACAGTCGTATTCTATTTAAATATAAATATAATATTCCTGTATGTGATGTAGAATAACAGTATAATTTCAAACACATTAATTATAATATTTATTTGGTTGTTATCATCAAACAAAAATCATATAATTGTGTATACAACACCGTTATATACAACAATCTCCCCCTTTTGATGATGACAAACAAATAAAAGATTTTGAGCACAATAAATGTGTTTGACAATGAATCTTGAACTCCCCCTATTTATTAGCTCCCCCTACAACAGAGAACTCCGCCTATAACTATGCACGAGTGAAGTGAAGGCATAAATTTTCAAAATTAAATTATTATTTTTTTATAAAATATTCACTCATAAATCAAAATCTAATCCATTCTCCCCCTTTTGTTATCATCAAAAGGATACAGAGTTTAAAATACAGATGAAAAACAACTAAAAATATAATTTTAGCTTAAGAGTAAGAACGGTCATCATAAATCTCAATCAGTCAAACAAAATTCATAATAAACTGAGAACTAGTGGCATATTTCACATTGTAGAGAATGACGGATTTACTATGAATTATATAATAATGAGGAGAGTTATAAAAAAATGAATATTTCCCAATTAAATTTTATAAATTGAAGCACAAAAACAATGATGGATTTGGACTATTATTATAATTTCAACTCAAGTGACAATATTGTATAATCTCAAATCCCAATGCCTATCAATCAACAAATCATAATACGTCATAAGATTTCAACACATTTCACAGATTTAGAACATGGATTGATAGGCTGGTTTTTATAAACACCAAGGAGAATTTCAAATTAATTTTTATATATTCAATTTTTTTTTAATTTAAGAGCACACTGACCACGCATAACCAGATCTTGGATTTTTAAATAAGGTCAGTCGCAGCTTAAATTATAAGTTGTCTCTTAACCATGCATGACCAGAGCTTGGATTTTTAAATGAGGTTAGAGACACACTTATATATTTATTATATATATATTTATTATTTCAGCTTTAAACAGAAAAAAAAACCTCGGTATATAAAACCAATATGAGTGATAGAAATGTGGTAGGTACAGAAATGGACTGTGAAATAAATTTCTAAATTAATTATATTATGTAATATGATCAACTGTACCGAGATCATTGAAAATTTCAATTGTCACTAATTCTGAAAAAATAACATAACCACAATTCCATCACAAATATTTTCACTGTTTATTCAAAAAGATTTTTTTTTAAATTAACTCTCCACATTAATATAGAATTATCATGGATGGCAGAAAGATGATAGATAATGAAGATGGTCATGAAATAATTGCCAGTTAAAAGATATTATAATAAATATTCAACTATCATGAAAATATAAATAAAATCTCCTATTGCTGTGAAAGATATTGCAGTCACAATTCATCACAATTTCAAAATCTAATAATAATTTTGATGAAATATAAATATTGTTCAATTTGGATATAGATTTCAATTTCTGAATGAATAATCAATAAATAATCTTAAAATTGAAAATCAATTACAAGAGGGATATGAGAGCTATAGAGGACAAGAGGGATAAGACAAATATATACATAAAAATTCAGCCCTTCTGATACCAAATGGTGTCTCTATTAACAAATTTTAATCACAAATCCCAAACAAGCAGAATTAACAAATTTGCACATTTTTCAAAGCTGCAAATAAGAACAAGCAGTTATTTGAAACAGTATCAGAGCAGTACAAAGACAGTTTCCAAGCAGACAAGTCAAGATGATGATCACAAAAAAATATTTCATGATCCCATATTAAAAGATGTACTTTATTTTAAATCATTTGAAGAAATGTGAAAGTATTGGGATTTAACGAATCAATCACACCAGGTTATATTTCTGATTCAAAATTGTGTGTGAGATTCAATAAATCAATAATTTCAAATGATTTTAAACAAACATATATACAAATCAAATAATCATGAAATAACAGTGATATTTATGACCATATTTTCAAAAGAATTTTCACATATATTCTTGACAAGTATAAAGAATATTCAGATCATTTACATCTAATTTGAAGGATATTCATGATCCAGAAAATTTATTTGAAATCACTTGAATCAATGTTAAGTTTTGAGAAATAATGAATCAATCACACAAGATTGATAATTTCAAATTTAAGAGGTGTGTGATATTCAAAATATCAAGGATTTCAAACAAATAATTTTCAAACAAATATCAAGGATTTCTAGATGTATCACTGATTCGAGACAACTCAAAATATCCAAGCCAATCTGAAGATTAATGAGATTATTACAACTGATAAATAGCAGAGTGCTGTAATGAGTATAATATTTTAAGTCTTTCCAAAAATGAATTAGAAGATGCTCAAAACAGTAAAGGTGTGTGAAATCTCATTAATATTTCAGATCTTCAAAAATATAGAATTCAGATTAACAGTTTTCAAGCTATGATATGAATTCTTCAGCACTGTTAAGAATTCAGAAATAAGCTTCAATACAATTGCAGAAATTTACAGTATGAATTCAAGATCTGGAAATTATTAAAACTTCAGAATTCTATTCAAATAAATCGAATTTCCAGAAGATCATGAGTACTGCAAATGGAAATTAAGAACGTACAAGAAAAAATCACAACGATATGACAATGACAAATTAAAAACAAAAAAAACAAAGGGGTAGAAGAAGGAATAAACACAGAAAATAAAAACAAAGACAATATACAAAGGTGAGTTTAGAGATCATACCGGAATCCAATGTAAAACAGAAACTCTAACTCAACAAGCTTGGCTAAAGGAACTTTGAATGATATAGAAGTATAGACAACTTTGCTTCACATTTCTTTTTGCACAGCAGTTCCTCAGCCTCTACTGGTACCTAACAGTTTAGGAGATTGAGTGGTCTAACAAAATTAGTAAAACCACTCACAGTTATGTTAACATCTTTTGGTACCCAAATCTGTTTGTATAACGTCCCATTCGAATCTATCTTTGTGCCTTTAGGAACCCAAACTTGTTTAGTTTTTCCAAAAAACATTTTATTTCCTTTTGGGGTCCATATCTGTTCAACTGGATTGTTATCAAACCAATTCTTGTCTCGTTTGTGATTTAAAAACCTTTTGGAATTTTCAAAATTTAGATTTTCAGAAAGACTCTTTCTAAAGCAATTTAAAGGATTTTTAAAATCACAAGAATTCAATTTTTCAAAATCATTTGTTTTCCCAAAACCAAGACCATGTTTATTTCCAGCAGAAATTTGGTTTTTCAACAACATATTCAAAGATTTTTCACCATCAGAAAATTTACTCAAAATTGTTTCAAGTTGTTGAATTTTAGCTTTAAGATCACCGTTTTCCATCACTAAATCTGAACAACGATTTTTAGTGATCTTACATCTTTCAAAATCAGATTTCAAAACTAAATTTTCATCTTTAAGCAATTTAATTTTGGTTTGGGACTCAGCAATCTCAGATTCAAAATGTTTTCGACTTTCAGATTCAAATTTCGTGAAATTTTCAATTTCAGCTTCAAGCTCTTTGAGAATCAAATCGGATTTCAATAGATTTTCTTTTTCAGCAATTTCAAATTTGGAATTTATATCAGTTTTAAAATTTTCAAATTCCTTTTGTAGAAAATTGTTCGAGCTTGATAACTCAATCTTGTCCTCTTTCAAGATCAGAATCTTATTTTCAAAATTTTGAATATTTTTATTGAGATGAACAAGCTTGGTTTCCAATTTCAAACAATTTTTACAATCCGAATTTGAAGACTTTTTAAAATATTCAAGTTGTGATTCCAAATCAACAATTTTGCTGGTCAACTCAGAATTCTTAGATTTCAAAATTTTGTTTTTAGATTGGAGTTTATCAACAGACTTAGTTAGATCAACACAAAAATAAACCAGATCTTCATAAGATAAATTTTCTACTTCATTGTCTGTTGAGTCTCCATCAGTTGATCCATATGAATTATCATCTGTAAGACCTGTTAAGCATAAATTTGAATCTGAGTTGACTTTTGCAGGTTTTGAGCAGTTGTCAACTTTTTGTCCATACAACGCATTGAGAGTTCTCCAGATTTCCTGTGCAGATAAACAATGAGAGATAAGCTTAAATTGATCAATACTGAGACAAGAATAAGTAATGTCCATAGCACAAGTATTGATAACAATATTCTTTTTATCTGACAGATCTACTCCATTAATAATAATATTCCAATATTTAATATGAGCAGATTTTAAATAAATTTTCATTTTTAATTTCCAATTTAAAAAATCTGTTCCATTGAAAATAGATGGAATATGACTGGACTGACTCTCTATGGACTGATAACTAGGGATCACCATTACTCTAGAGTTAACAGAATACCCGCTCTGATACACTTGTAGTCTCCTTCTCGAGGATTTTAATCACACCCCGGTGGCCTACAATGGCACCTCAGAGACTGATTTCACGTCCTGCCTCTCGACATGGACAACCACCCACGGACATGTAGGGATAAGAGTCACTACTTCGCCACTAGATCATAGAGCGAGAACTCCCTATCATGTTGTAACATTATACCAGCTCTGATACCACTTGTTGGATCTACATTAACCCTGGGGGGGGGGGGGTGAATAGAGTTTATCACAGTTTTTAACAGAATTAAAAATCTAACGAGATATATATAATAATAAACAGATCACAAAATATAGAAGAAACAGAAATGCAGAAAATAAATCACACACAGATATACCTAGCTTCGGCAAAACCCTGCCTACTGCTGCATTTCTAAGGTTTCTACTAGGTGATAGAACAGATCCCGCATACAAGACCATGTACACTCGCAAACCCTGCTCCTATTCTAACCCTACGCTCAAAACCCAAGACTGACCGATATCCCCTCGATCAGATTTCCCCTGATTACGACCCCGTAACTAGTAACCCTAGATTTACAGACTCTAGTGGACTGTCAGTCAACACCCTGACTGATTTCCTAGAATTTTACAGATCACTAGAAACTGTTCTGATTCGTTTTACAAAAAATAATACAACAAAAATTACAAAACAAAATATGAAAACCTAGTTCAAAAGATTAAAAGGAGGAGTTTTAAATATTAAAGGGTCATCCCCTTTTAATTTTAAAAAGAAAGCTTAGCCCAAAAGAATAGGTCGGCCCCCTTTTGAATTGTGTTGCACCCTTTGTCAAATGGTTCCCGTCCTCTTGAGTTCTTCGTGGAAAATAGAAATGGCGGCTGAGAATTTTGAGGCTAGGGTTTTCTTCAAATCCTCCTCAAATCGAGATGCTTCAATAATCGAATCTGTCTCTCTAATGCTCAAGACTTGGTAGCTTTCTCGTGCTTCAATTTGGAATTTGCTCGATTGAAAACAATTGAAAATTTGTGAGTTTTCTCTGATTTTGAATTTTTGCCCTCGAGTCGATTTTTTTTGTTTTCGATTTTTCTTAATTACTTGCCTGTGATGATGTGGTGTAGGTTATATAGGGTAAAAATAAAAACCCTAAAACTATGATTTCACTGTATGACTTCGATCTGATTTGGCTTTGTTTCCTCTTTTGATAAATTACCTCGGCATTGATTTAAAACTGTAAATGATTTTAGCAAATCAGGAAAATGTCCATGCGTGATAGTTGCTTCCTTTTGTTTGCCTTGTGTAATTGTTTAACAGCTGCCTTGTTCGAATTTGCAAAATTAAAATAGGAAACTGAAAATTTCTTTCCAATAGTTCCTTGTGTGATTTCTGACATTTATAAATTGCCTTGAGTTTCATTGAATATGGCAAAAGATACTTGCCAATTTAAAACCAGATTTTCTGGAATTTTTTTCCTTGCTAAACTCTCGCCTTTTCTGGAAATAGTTGTAGCCTTGAACCCTTACGAGCATTTCTGGAAACATATTGAATTTCTCTGATTGATTACATGCTCAAAAAATTGATGTTTGCCAAAAATAACTCTTGTAAAAAACATGCTGTTTAATTCTGGAAACTCCTTTACAACCTGAAAACTGTTGATATCCATTTGTTTGGACAATTTCATTTCTGCATGAAAGTTCTTTGTTGCACCAACAAACTTTACACTGCCTCGACCACATTTATGTATTGAACTGCTTTGTCCACTGTGTTACACCATTTGTGTAGCCTGAAAACATGAACATGCTTGTGTGCTTTCTACTCGACCATTATGATCTGCCTTTGAACAGCTGAGTTGTTGCTCTTGTTAGAATTTCACCTATGCATGCTCCATTATACTTGTCTTTGCTGTGTTACCATTTTGCTGTGTATCACCATGCTGAACCATTTTGTGACTTGATTGGTATTGATACTTGCATTGTCCCATTTTAGTTTTTCTGTGAGCATGTTGGGTGTGCATCCATCATGATATTAACATCTGCACTTGTGTTCATTTGAATATCAAACTGGCTCGACCACTTTGGCATGCATGTACACATTGTAGTTTAAATCCTGAGCCTTGCATTCCTGCATATATCTGTGAGCTTTTGCTCTCAACATGTTAGCCATTGCTTTGATGCTTCCATTTTTGTCATGAACAACTTTCTTGTATTGCTGTACACAATCATATGTGTGTATATTTGCTAGTACATGTTCATAGCTTGCACATACATGCACTGTCCCTTGTGAACTGCTGCACCTTTGTTTTTGCTGAGCATGTTTGTGCTCACTTGCCATGTTACTTTTGTTGCTTCCATGCTGCTGAAATTTTTGCATGATACAACCTCGACCATTTGTGTAATTCACTTGAACTTTGTCTGATTGAACAAGAAATCCACCATTGACTTGAGTAGTGATGAAACACATTTTTCCATGTGTATTTGTCTACCTGTGTTGCTCTTGACTTCATGTTGATACCATGTTTTGATGCACTTGATCATTCATGTTTTGCTGTTGCCATTTTCATGATCCAGTCTTGTTCATGGCTCGACAATGCTACTTGGCTTGTTTTTGATATGTTGCACCACCATTGACTTGTGCTCGACCACTTTTGTGATTGAGTTGATTTCACTTTGGCTTTTTCATTTGCTGGCTTACATACATTTTCTTGTGCTTGGCCATATTGGAAGTTTGAACATTTCTTGCAACTCTTTTATTTCACTATTGTGCACTGAGTCGAGATGGTCCATGTGGCTACTCCTCAGTTGCACACTGATTGGCGAGGCAGTGCACACGTGTATATTTATACATGTGTGTATATGCAGCCATTCAGAAGATTTCCTGTCCCTGTACATATACAAACTGTCTGCCTAGACACAAATGAATCAGATCGAGTCATGAAAAATGATGAGAAACACACCAGAAAACTGAGGCAAATAAAATTTTAAAAATAAAAATTTATATTCACATGAATCCAGTTTTATTCTTGTTGCAGTGTACTATGTGTTTCTGCTTCATGTGACAGGTGATGATTACTGGACTAACTGTGCAGTGCTGTGAAGACTGAAGACTGAAGTTAGAAGATATATAAGTCTGTATGTGTCAATGTGTAACTGAGTGAATGTATGTGTAGATGCAAAATGTACTGAGTGTGAAAGTTGTAGTGAAGAGATTGTAATGTTTATTTGTAATAAACAAATTGTTTGAAATAAAATATTATTTTATTGTTGTTAAACAAAATTTGTTTATCGTATGCTGTGTATTTACAAGTACAAGTTCTGTGAAGTGATTAAATAGTGGAGTTGTAAATAATTGTGTTGTTCGAGTGTTTGAAATATAATATTTAATTTAAATAAAATACTGTAAGAGAATATGAATATCTATATAGTCGTATTCTATTTAAATATAAATATAATATTCCTGTATGTGATGTAGAATAACAGTACGATTTCAAATACATTAATTATAATATTTATTTGGTTGTTATCATCAAACAAAAATCATATAATTGTGTATACAACACCGTTATATACAACAAAACATACCCAAAAACCCATGTTTTCCCCTTAATCCCCCTTAATCATGTTTAAGCATACAATTAGCAAACCTTATCCAAATTAGCCCAAATTTTTATCAGAGCCCTAAAATAATATTATAGAATTTTACAAATTTTTCTAGATTTTTCTGAGCCATAATTTCGCTAATTATCACTAATCACCCCTAATTAGCCGTAATTAGTGAAAAACAATGCTAATCACTCACCTTGGCCACAAACAAACTATAGATCTGAAATATTATCTTTTTTGGGTCGAATTCTAATGCAACACAGCAGCTACAACTCTGATTTGGTGTTATTTCCCCCTGATTTGACGTAGCTTGGCTTAATCTTCAATTAGAAAGCGATTAGGAGCGATTTGTGATGAAATTAGAAGGTGGAGGCCATGGCTAGGGTTAGAGAAATGTTTTAGGTGGCTGAAAAATGAAATAAAAATCGTTTTCCTACTGTTCTCAGCCTTCCCATAACCCTAATCCCGAAATGGGTTATGGGCCCTCTTGCTAATCACCCTAATTAGGCCCGGTTAAGCTGTTTTTCACCTTCTAAACCTTGTTTCAGCCATATCTACCAAACGGTGAGTCCGTTTGGCTATTGTGACCACTCTACGAAAAGGTAAACCATCATTCAGATCTAATGGAAGTGGTTTTAGATCAAATCTCCTTGCCAATCAAAAGTTATGGCCATAACAATATCAGCTAGGGGCAAAACAGTCATTTAAAAATCAGCAAAAATCATGAACATGGGAAATGACCCCAATAGTCGTCTCCCAAAGTTTCATGGCTATACGAGTTCGCATGAGAAAGAAATAAATATTCTACGATCCCCTGATGCGTAGAATGCGGGTCGTTACAAGGATGCATAACTATGTTATATCGGTTAATTTTGAACTTGTTCGATTGAAGCTATTTTAATGTGGAATTGGCTGACTTGTAGTAAACTAATAAATGTGTACGTGCAGTACAGAATACATTATTTTCATTATTTGGATTACTATCAAAAATTATGTGATACATTTTGGGAACTGGGTGAGAGCTTCGGGTCATGATGGTGATGTTGCCATGTACTGGGCCTCGTCCATCTGTTGGACTTTATAGGTGTTTTCCATTAAATTTTGTCTATGTGGTATGTTGTAATTAATTTACAACAACAATGTTATACTATTTGAAGAAAATAGCACAATGTTAAAATACGGAAAGATTATAGAATGTTGTATATAAATAAACAAATAATCAAAAACTCGGTTGACTTAGAGAAAGAAAACCCCTCGATAATGGCGACCGCGTCAACTTTTCTTCCATCTTCCTCCACCTCCGCATTTGACTGTGCTTTCCCTCCTCTTCCCTCACGCTTCACTCCTCCTATTCCTCATGATCCTCCTCCCTCTCATGTCAATCCTTCTTCTGAGAATCCCACTTTGGCTAATCTTGGATCTAATCCCTCTTTTCCAGATCTAATTCCTCATCTAAAACCTCCTTTCCTTCATTTACGAAAGTAGATTACGCTTCGTTGTTCAATTCTTTGCCAAGGAACGCTGGCGTTTTTGTGCCTCAACATTTTGATGTTCCTCGTAATGGATTGCCGAAAAAGATACCTGAAGTTGTCAAAAATGAAGGATTGAAGTTCTGGAGCAATGTCTTGGTAGGATTCTTCTTAGATGGCATCTTATCCGACCCTACAGTGGTTAATTTTCTTCTTAAAAAATGGAAATTAGAAGGTCAGGTGAATATTAGATCAGATGGTATTCACTTTTATTTCGATTTTACTAATGACAATGATGGAATCAAAATTCTTGAAGCTAATCCTATTTTCATTAAAGGGTGTATGCTCATTATAAGTAAACGGGATCCCTCGATTGGTAATATGCAATCACAGATCATGAAAGTTCCTATTTGGGTTCACTTTTATAGGATTCCAACAATTTTATGGACGTTATTAGGAATTAATTGGCTTGCGTGTAATGTTGGGATATTAATTTGCTTGGATAATAGTACAGAAAGATTGCAGAGATTTAGATATGCTAAAGCCTTGATATAAGTTTCTTCTGAATTTGAGCTTCCTGAGCTGATAGTTCTTGATGGTTTAGGATCAAATTGCCCTCCTGTTAGGGTTACATATGATTGGAAACCTTGGATTTGCATTATCTGTAAAGTGTTAGGGCATGAATCTATTAGTTGTGATTTTAATTCAAATGCAAAGGTGGATAACGTGGAAACTGTTGATGTCTGTTTTGAGGAAAAATAAGTTAGGCCAAATTGTCCTTGTAATAATAATAACTTTTCCCAGTGTCATAATAATAGCTGTAATACTGTTAATACTAAGAAATCATGGAGGAGGAAAAATGAGGTTAATAACAGTCAAAATGTTGAGGGTCAACCTGATGTGGTGAACGTGAATAAGAACTGTTTTGATATATTAAACTCTGAGGCAGTTATGGGAAATTTAGGGGAAGAGAGTGGTTTAAATTGGGAAATTCATGTTGATTTAGTGGATGATAATAATGAAGATGTAAATATTCGAGATGATAATGGAAAAGATGCTCAAGTTGATGATGGTACTCGTAAGTGTAACTCAAGCAATATTGATCATAAGGAAGAAATTACTGGAATTTATTTGATATTGCCAGCAATATTCTATTTTGGATTCTTCTAGCATTTCTATCTCTAAGTCTTGTTCTTCATTTTTTAGCAACAGTACTACAGTAGTAGCAGCCTGTTCTTCTTTGAATGGTTCATCAATTTTGTTTGGTGTGGCTAGGGCATCCTCTAATCATTCCATACTTGAGAGGATAAAAGGAAAGTTTTGGGCTGATTGTGAAAGTGATGGTGCAAGAGATAATGAAGTTGTTGGTGTTATGGCAGATTCAGTTTTGACAAATACCTCTCCGTATACTCATTTAACCCTTCCTGATCACATTATTTTACCTCCACATTCTATTTCTACTAATATTGTAACTGGTAATATCATTGCTTCAACTAGAGATGCTAATGATGTAAGAGGTGTTAACTCTATACCATCGAGTTCTGGTCCTTCCAAAGCAGCTTTGAAAAATGCTAAGCAGAGGGCTAGGAAGAAAAAAGCTTCTGAAAGTAAGGATGGTTCCGGTGATGGAGATGATACTGGGCTTGAGGCTTTTTTGCCATCCAATTACCGTAAGAAATTTGCAACTCGACACACTAGAAGCAATCCAGTTTAGTGGCTTTGTTTTCTAACAATTTCTTTAAGAAATTTACTCAAAATTCTCCTAAAATACAATAGTTGTAATCTTCACAAGCTTGTAATGAGTATGTCGCTCTGTGATTTATATTATAGCAGTAGTGATAGAAGAGAAGAGAGAAGGAATATTCAGATTTTCAGTCTGTGATTTATATTATAGTAGTCATTCCGATATTGTAATGAGTACGGATCGCGCATGCCGTTGTCACTCGCACCCGCTCATGTAAAACAGGTCGCATCCGCTTCGTTCACCAAAAAATCGCGCCTTTTGTTGTCTGCTTCCGAACAGATCCACACCAATTAAAAACCGGCCCAATAAAAATAAGGTCATATTATACCCATACCTGAGCCCGGTTCTGGTCATTTGGTTGGCAGATGGTGCTGAAGCATGACTTCCCTCTCCAACAAAGCACATATTTGAGTTCCCCAAGGCCCCAACCTCCTATTAAGGAAGTGACTTATATACTTGGAAACAGGCCCAGCCCTGGGCATAGGCCACCTAGGCGGTGACCTAGGGCCTCGGGTCCGGGGGCAGGAAGAGAAGGGAAGTGGGGGGCCTCAAACTTCTAGATTATTTATTTAAAATAGACTTCAATTGGGAAATATTGTGTAGAGTGGATTGGTTCAAAGGTAAATTACGTGGTTGTGATTGCAGGTGATCTGAGTTCAATTCCCAGCAACATTAATTTGATTTTTTTGTTATTCTTCTTTTTGTGCGTCTGTCATATGTTTTCTGTAGAAACTAAGGGTGCGTTTGGTTTACTATTTTCAAATCATTTTCAGTTTTTAGTTTTGAAAAATGATGAAAACTTGTTCCTTTTGCCATTTTGAAAAACTGAGTTTGAAAAATTGTTATTTTTGAAAATGGGCCTACCAAAGAAAACTCAAAACAAGTTTATTTTATTTTCAGCCTTTTGAGGCCCGCTCAAAATTTCAAAACCCAAACTCCAAAATCCAACCAAACGCGTTCTTACAACGTAGCTTTTTTTTCTGGCCGCAAAAAATGGTTTCTCTCAAATTCGCCGATCATTCAACGTGAGGTAAAATCGCGATTTCTTATTTCGTTTATACTTCCGTTGTTTCGATTTCACTACCTCATCTAGATTTTTGCAATTTGTGACAGCGTTTCTCCCTTCTAGTGCGGATTAGGGTTTTGTGGACCACTTTTAATTTGGTGCTGTTCTAAGGTAAATTCTTTGATTTATTATATTGTAGTTTGGTCGAATGCTTCTGTTCTTTGATTCTTTGATTCAAAAATTGAGATAGTTGATCTGATTTATCAGAAGTCTGAGGTTGAATTTGCTTTCCCATACTTACTAACTGAACTGAATGTGGTTGCCTTTCGGTTACAAGCCATGTTATTGATTCTGTGCCTGAACCTGATCACCCACCTAAACTGATGGTAGCATTGATAGACGCATCATTTGGGCTATTTACAGTGAGAACTTATAACAATTTTTAATTTTGAAACAGCTAAAGTTGTAATGATCAATATTATTAATGGAAATTGCTAATCTACCAGAAATTAAACACACTCTAGTCTAAACACCTGAAGGTCAATCCATACGTTACTTTAGTTTTTGATAATTGAATCCCCAACTCCTCGCGTGAATTTTGCCACATTATACTTCTCATTTTTCCTTTACATAGCATCGTTCATTACAAAAAACATGCAATGTATACATTATATCTGTTACTCCATTTTAATGTTTTAATGACGTGCATGGACATGTTAATTAAAGTGCATTTGATTCTAGATATTTCTTTGCATATATATTACGAGTTAAACGTATCATTAATATATGATTATAATTAATTACATTAACTAAGCAATAAACACACTCATAAACTGAACTGCATATGGAATATCGCACCAAAGATAACAAATCAAGTCCTCTGAATGATGAAAAATCTCTGTTTGAGGATTTACGTTTTGGCTTTTGTATATATACTGTTCAGCTTCACATTTATTTTCAATTTTTTTGGTCTTACCCTGTAATGGGTCATTTTTCTTTAGTTATTGATTATGTATATAAACATAATTGTTACTTTCCAAAAGAAAAAAAAAACATACTACTGAACTCAGAGCAGGTTAATTGTTACTAACTGAACTAAATGAATTTTGAATAACATGAAAATCCCTATATTTCGGACCACATTTCGGTTGTTAATTGATAACATATTACCGAATGAAGTAAAAAAGATAATAAAATGATGGAGTGAGAGCTGCACAATGATGGGGGAGGGCATTGCGATGACAACAAGATAGTGCAAAGACATTTATGGAGAGAGAATTTTGTGAGAAAAAGAGTATTAATGGTAGAGTTTAGGGTCTTCTAAGGGAGATGATAAATTGAATAGCATGAAATAAAGTATGCGTGATATGCAGTATCCAACTAAACTATGCTGGATAAAATGAAGAGTGAATAAATTGTACTTCCTGATAGGATGTAAATAGCAGGACTCAAGTTCTTTTATACATATTCATAATTGCAGTTAGATTCTAGTTTATACCTGAAAACCATTGTATTTAATGGTATCTTTCAAGCGATCCAAAATGTACATATAACCATCCTGATCAAAATATGCAATATCTCCAGTTTTCAACCAACCATCTTCATCAATGGTTGATGAAGTAGCTTGATCATTGTTCAAATATCCTGTAATGTTGAGAATTAGCCTGTGCTGTTATTATATTAAGGAGGAAAAAAAAACTTGTGAATGAAAAATAGTCGTGCCATACATTGGTCCAACTAATAAACTTGTGAATGACACTGTCGTCTCTCCTCTCTCGGCTATTAACCCCAGTTACAATGAACTTAAAATCCTGTAGCAAGGTGAATGAAGGTGGAGATTCTCCATGACATGAACACTAACCAATGAAAGTGGAGGCTAGCTGTGTTTATGCTACAGAGTTTGGCTCTGTTTTTGGTCTCTTGACCGAAGAAACCATGTTTTGCTGCTATATTTTTGTATTGGAAGTGAACCACTGCTGCATGTTTGGTGATGATCTGTCGTATTTCAATTTTCATAGTATTTATATTGATGCTCTTACCTTGTAGCCAATACAGACCCTATTACTTCGGAATGAAGATTTATAACTCCATAAATACATGCTCGGCCACTTCTTCTTGTTTCAGCGAAATGTCATCGTTAAAAAAAATATAACTCCACCACCTAAATACTCTACATAAAAATCTAAAGTATATATGTATGAAATCATTACATGCTCTTTCTTCTGGGATATACATCTTCATGGAGACGCGGCCTTTTAGGAGATTGAAGCCTTCACAGTGAGCGTTAGGAGTATATGAAACAAAATGTGAAGAGGGATCGGTGTTGATGGGTACTGGGAGCAGTTTCTCCTTTTGCATGAAAATGGTATGGGGGTTCTGCCATGAAAAGCTATTGTGTCATCTGTTCTTGGAGGGAATGAAAACGTGAAGCATGGAAGGAGTTATGATTCTTCATAACACTACTGGAAATGATTGTTCTATCACACACAGGAGTGGACATGAGGGTAATTATAGGTTTTGGCTATAGTGTTACTGTGTACAGAGGGTAAGGGAAGGGATTAATATTGGTAATAGTGAAGACACCACGTTGGGAATACTGTTCGAACTTGGGGTAAATGGGAAATACACACAATTTTTCTGTAAATAGGATATGGAGGATGTGTTACTGTCTTGGTAGTTTTGCGATGAGCTTCATGGCATGGCGTTGACAGGGAGGTCACATCGGTTTTCAAAACAATGGTGGAATTTGTTGAAATAAGTGTTCACAATTTGGCTATAGTCTTACCTTGTAACCATGTTTGGTATTGATTACATAATAAAATTTATATTGATGATTATTGTTTAATTTGGGGAATTTTGCTCCATAGTATTTCATTCAGATGATTGTATTTTTGACTGTTGATTGTATTTTTGTGTAATTGCATTTGCATTTGTTTCTTATTTTTTTCTCAGAAAAAAAATACTGTCTCAAATCTGTTTTCCTTAGTTTCTTTTTTGCTTTTGTGTATGTTTCCTTAGTTTCTGTTTTGTTTTCGTTTGAATTGATGCATTGAGTTGCTTACAACTTCTTGTCTCAAGTTATGTTTGTCCAAGCACTATTTGCTTTAAATAAATACAAAAAAAAAAAAAGGAATCTGTTATTGTTTCTCATTTTTCTTACACACAGTTTACACTTTTATGTTTTGCACAGTTGTCTTACACACAACAATCCATCCTGATAGTCCACATATCCACTCATTTCACTTGCATTTGCATTTGCTTTTCTGCCTATTGTGCTGCAGCACATGCATCATATGATATGCATATAACATATGGGATGCCTGTTTTATTCAGAACAACTGGTTTAATTCTTGTGTCTGCCTCAGTCTGAAAAATCGTTGATCTTTTGCTGTTCTGTCCCTTTCTAACTGTCCTTTTTGGTTCACATAAACAGTTGCTAGGCAGCACATTTTGAGAGAAGTTCTATCATGCATTGTTTGGTTTATTTGAACAATTATTCGTCTGTGAAGTACTGCTTATGTTAAATTGCCTATAATATCGAATAAAGAGTCAAACGTTATAAGTTGTTCTGAATCTTTCTTACTCATTGCATCATAATATTTCTTTATGCCCTCGAATAATTTTTATTATCATACACAATGCAGATAGAAGCAGGCATTCAGGGTTACATAACAAAAACTGAAGCAGTCAATTTAACTATTGATAACCAGGTATGAATACATTTACCATTGATGATACAAGCTCAATTTCGTAGCCAGAATTCTTTCAGATTATCTTATTTGAAGCAGCCGATTCTCTTCATCAATAACAACAAGTCATATGATTTGATTTTAACAGAATAGAAGTCAGACTAAAGCCATTAAAATTTGGGAATTATGTCATAGGATTCTTTCTTTACTAGCATATACGTGAACTATGTCATAGTTATATACGTATATCATAGTTATATACGTATATATATATATATATATATATACTCCCCTCGTCCACAGACCATGGACGATATGTATTGGCTGTGATATTGTTTGGATTATTAGTTGATGTGAAATTTGGTGAATATCATGAATGGTTGATTTGAAATGATTGATTGTGATTGAAATCCCAATAGGATTAGTATATGGGAAAATTCGTCTGCGTACGAACTAGATATTGAAAATCCCCATTGTCAAAAGCTGCGAGGCTTTAAGGTAGAGCGAGGAGCCGTACTAGGGACGGTGCCGGTTTTAACTACCCTGCCGTTATGCTGCCGAAATTTTCAATAATATTCATGTGTTAGAATTATTTTCATGTGTTGAAACTAATTCAATAATATTCAATAATATTCATGTGTTAGAGTCATTTTGAGGAACCACTTATAAAGTTGTTTTTTCTTAAAAAATAGAATATGGGAGGTGGAAAAACAAAAGAACCGATGTCATGGTCCGCAAAGAATGAGAAGATTTTCATTGATATACTTTATGAGAATGTGAAAGCGGGAAAATTACAATGTTCTACTTTCACAAAAGACGTTTGGGGTCAAATTAATCAGCAGATGATTCAGGCAACGCAATTAGACTACGGGATAGATAAGCTAAAAGGAAAATGGAATCGTCTTCGTTGTGAGCATCGTCTATTTTCTGATCTTTTAGCACATACGGGAGTTACATGGGATTCTAATACAAATCAAGTCAATGCCCCAGAAGAAGTTTGGCAACACTTCTATACGGTAATATACGTTATGAAAAAATGTACAATTAAACTAAAATTTATAATCCTTGTAAATATTGTAATTAAATAATATATAATATATTACTTTTGCAATTATAGAAAAACAAGACGGAGTACAAGAAATTTAGGAAGGAAGGATGTGAGCATTATGCAATTCTTGGAGAGATATTTGGTGGGACAACCGCCACAGGTGGATTGGGAAATGCTTCTACTCAGCAACCTCCTACTTCAGATGAAGAACGACAATTAGAAGAAAATTTCTTATCCAAAGGAGTGCACGTGCACGTGGAGACCGAAGATGATGATGGAGCAAGCTTCCGTATGAGTGATGATACGAGTACGAACGATCGTCGTCATAAGAAATTGAAAAGTAACAAGACAGACAAACTTGAAGCTTTTATGGAAAAGTGGATTAGCATACGTAGTGAAGAAGCTGAGTTGAAAAATGCATGCTTGAAAGAAAAGCTTGCACGCCTTCAGAGAAATTCGTCTACTTCGGAGAGCAGTGCCACTGATTTGGGCCCTTACTCACATATGGCTTGTTTAGACATATTGAATAGCATGACCGAGGTGACAAACGAAGTTTATGTCAAAGCAGTAAAAGCTTTTAAGGATCCAGCTTTTCGAGTGACATTTGTGAAGATGGCGGAGCATAGGCGCTTACCTGTTTTAGAGCTTCTTTGATTCACATAATGTTTATCTGAATTAAATCATGTTATTGTTGTATTTTGCTCTACTGTTCTTTTGTGCTAGGAGCTTAGCTAATTCTAAACTATGATACATTGTTATGTTGTTAGGATTATTTGTACGTTGTTATGTTTGGGTCTGGTGGTGTCTATGCCTTTTTCTGGTTTGAAGTTGCTGTCAATGCTATGTCTAATTTCACTTTGGATTGTTCCATGTATTGTTGATGTGAATGGCCTGTTGTGAATGTCAATTTATTTTTCATTGTGGTCTTTGTTTTTGGATGTCTTGTGATGATTTTTCCATGATATGAGCCTTTGATATTTTTGTTTAATGATAAAATTCTACCCATGGTTACAAATTTTATATTACATATAACACGTATTTGTTTGACATTTGCTCCGTTAACTTTATATTAGGTACTAAAGTTACTATAACATGGATGAAGAGAGCATAACGAATTCTACCAAGTAAGTTTATAATTTAAAACTTGTCTAATTTTTCAGTCAACCTTTTGAAAATTTATTATAAATGCAAAAGTTCATTAAATGATGAATTCATATTAAGTATTTTTCCAGTGAGATGCCTGTTGAGTTTAGTGAAATTTTAAACACATATAATGATGGTTCAAGCGACAATGGTTCAAGCGATGATGATTCCATAATAATGGATGACATTACATCAGATGACAGTAAAGATATAATGATGATTAATTTTTTGTTTGCTAACCGAAGAAGTGTCGTTAGTGGAAGGCCTTGTAGGACATCATCTCTTACCGGAAAAGGATTTATGCTTGAGATTTTAAATGGGCATCCATCTGTCTGTCATGAAATGTTTCGCATGCAAAAACATGTGTTTCTGAACTTTTGTAATGCTTTGAAAGAGAAGGGACTACTAAAAAATGGTAAAAAAGTGGATGTTGAGGAGGGTGTTGCTATGTTTTTGATGATTATAGGACACACAACACGCTATAGAGTGGTTGGTGATCGTTTTCAGCATTCCAATCATACAATCTCAAAATGGTTTCGTAAAGTTTTGCGAGCTGTTTGATCGTTAGGCATGGAGGTTATTCAACCAAAAAATCATGATACTGTCCATCAGCGTCTTTTGCAAAAGTATCCTCATTTCAAGGTGATACAATCGAATACTTATGATATTTATCTAGTTAGAAATAGAATAATAGTAATATTGTCATTCAATATCATACAACAGAATTGTATTGGAGCAATAGATGGAACACATGTTTCAGCGTGGGCTCCTTCTTCAAGGCAAACATCCTTCCGTGGCAGGAAAAATGCCGTGACACAAAATGTGATGGTTGCATGTGACTTCGATATGAGATTCATATTTGTATATGCTGGATGGGAAGGTACCGCTAATGATTCTCGAGTATTTATCGATGCAGTTTCAAAACCAAGCAACAAATTTCCATTGCCACGAGGAGGTACTTTTAACTAGTTTTATTTGTGATAGATAACAAAAATTTATAAATATTTATAATTAACTTATTCAAAAGCATAATTCTTTCATATGATGGTTTTATAATTTATTTGTAGAACAATTCTATCTTGTTGATTCTGGATATCCAAACATACCTGGATTTCTTTCTCCTTATCGTGGACAAAGATATCATTTACGTGACTATAACGGACAAGGAAGACTACGTGGAAAGGAAGACTTATTTAACTATAGACATTCATCATGTCGGAACATTATTGAGCGTTGTATTGGAGTTCTAAAAGCAAGATTTCCTATTTTAAAGTTGATGACAAATTTCCCGCTTTCTAGACAAAGGCAAATTCCAATTGCATGTTGCACAATACACAACTTTATTCGGGAAGAACACACGATGGATACTCTATTTACTGAATATTCATCTGAAAACATGGTATTTCAACCCATATTGGAGTCAAGTCATGAACAAGAGGTTGTGCAGTTTAATGTTAGTCAATCGGCTCAAATGGGATATGTTAGAGATCAAATAGCCACAAGGATGTGGAACGAGTATGTAACAACTCGTCATTTATAGTTCAGGTACAATTTTATTTCAATTCCAATTTAATAAATCAATCCATCTTTATTTTAGTAACATATCTGAGTTGTTCAGGTACTCTTATTTTTATTTACTTTTATGTTGTGATTCAGTAGATATCTTACTTTTGTACTATCATTTGCAGATGTAACTTGGAAGACATCAGAAGCACGTTGCTTACAAAGTTTGTGGCTAATATAAATATCATATTGTTATAATAGATGCTTGAGTTGTTCTCTTTCAACTTTCTCTTTATCTAGCCTATCTCTTATGTTAAATTTAAAACCGTGTTATGAACTTTTTTATTGTAATTTTATTCATGTACTATTCGGCCTTATGTAATTTAAAATATTGTATTCTCTTTAATGTTTAATCATTATGTTTAGAATTCAGCTTATTATCTTTCATATATAATAGTTTTTAATTAGCAGCTTGATATATTTACAGTTGGTTTTATTCAACTTCTTTATGTTTGAATTCTTCATTTTGTTTTTTGTTCGATTTACAACATGTAGTATGTTCATGCAAACATGAAAAATGAACAGTATATATCATTGGGAGTGACTATTTGAATAATATATGTTTGAATTGCCAAAATGAAAACTCAAATTTTCAAAATTTGAAAACTATATTTCAAACCAAACGCATTTTCAATTTTTAGTTTTGAAAACTTGTTTTCGAAAAAAGGATAACCAAACGCATTTTGAGAAATAGTGAAAACATTCAAAATGGAAAATTGAAAACAACCATGAAAACTCAAAATTGAAAACTCAAAATTGAAACCAAACGCACCCTAAGGGACTAGAATTTTTTTTGGCGTAGGGCCTGGATTTGCCCAGGGATGACACTGCTTGGAAATAATTTTCAGGTTTGACGATTTGGGACAATGGATATTTCATTCAAAAGACTTCAACAGTTCACCTGTATGAAGCAAAGAAGATTCACACAAGAACAACCTGTTGCTTTGGAAAGTCCATAACAATACATTGTTTACACATGTTAAACTAACATGGCCAGTCATATTTGATAATGATAACTGATGCTTATGTGATTACGAACTGAAAAAGATTGAGCATATTTTCTTTGAGAGCCCTCTTTGTTTACTTAACTTGGTAAGGCACCCTCCATTCCTTTTCGTTGCATATATTGTTGATGAACCATCTGGAATAATGGCATAGTATATTTGAGAAAACCAAGACCCCACACTAGGCATGGGCTGTTGCTTTTTAATTTCCCAATATTTTCTTTGCTTTTATGCCTTCTGTTTCTGTATGTATGCTCCGCGCATTATTTGTGCTTGTTTTCCTTTTGGTTTTTTTAATAAGACCGGCTAGAAGACCAATTTCAATCTGCTTGCCTTTACAAAAAAATATCATTATATTATCAACTGAATTTACAATGACATTGTAAAATCAAGTAAATTTCTGTTTTAAGAACTAATTACTTTAATTTAAACTAAAAAATGGCCTAGATTTTAAATTCAAATTATAGATTCTTAAGTTTTTATTTCTTATCAATAGGTTTTTTTAATATAAATAGTAAATTTATAAGTTTTACAATCTCCCTTACTTAAACATTTTCGTCTCGGAAAAGTACAAGGCATAAGAATGATAGATGAACAATATAAATAGATTTAAGATATAAAATATACCAAAACAAGAATAATTTAGGATTGAAAGCATGGGTACTATTCTATTTTCCAGGCGCAATCTTAGTCATCGCTACTCCACTGAACCTTGATGAATTTGAGTAATATCCTCCAAATAAATCTCAGCTAAACTCAAAGCAGCTCGAGTTGATTTCACTAGAATAAAGTGGGCAAACTTCGTCAGTTGATAAACGATCACCTAAATACTCACTTTAGCATTCCTTATTCCCCTTAAACCCTTTACAAAATCCATTGAGATTTAATCCCATTTTCAATTAGGAATTTTTAAAAGGCAAATTGGTAATGCAGCTTCATGAATGATGCATTCTTTAAAGTGATCAGATGGGTAGGTCGATCCGAATCTTAGAGCTTTTACACTTATACCATGAGAAAACTATTTCATAGTTCCCTTAAGCTTGTTCAACCATCGTCTGTGCTATGATTGAACTAGACAATCGAGCCTTTTGGTCATCATTTTCAGTTGTTTGATTGAATGACCAAAACAGCCGGACCGAAAGACTGTGTAACATTCTTAGGCAACGTTGCATTCCCTTATTTTGATCAAGTCAAAGAAGGGAATGCACTTAGCAATTTCCCTTGAGATGAATGTCATATACTCGATAAAAGAGATGTAGATATGGATATGAATACATCTGCATCTAAAAATTATCCGTTTATTTTTTTAAAGTTATAGTTTAGATTATGTGTACTTTAGTACAATAGTAGATATTTATTTGTTGTTTTATCAAGTGAGAAGTTTATATTATATGCGATAATTGCATATTAAGTGCTCCAAACTATTTATCATCATTATATTTGTCTGTTCTCAGTACTTTAATAATTAATGAAATTGAAAAAAAGATTATGTTAAGCGAAAAAAAATTCATTTTCATTTTTTTAATTTTCGATCATTATAGTAGAACATAATTATGTGATATTTATTCATATCTTTATATCTGAAAATGATTTTGCATATGAAGACCAACGTGACCCTGTTCGTATGAAAGCTTATCCCTTTATTTTCTCCCCAGAAAATCATTTTGCCATGGACAGTTAAAATGTAAAGCTTACATGAAGTCCAACTCCGCTTTGCTTGAGTTGAATTACCAAAACCTAAGTTCTTTCTCAAATTGCTTCCAGTTGAATCCAACAAAAATCTACGACGGAAATAGTAGTTGACTCCTAAGAAACAAGCTGACATAATTTCATTTAATTTCATGGATTCTCTGTCCTTATTGTTTATTTTGATTAGCTATAACAATTGGGAATTTCGCTCGATCCGAATCGATCGCCAAACCGACCAAGACCGTTCGAAACCCCTGATTATTTTGAGAACACGACACATCAGAACACAAACAGAAGAACATTTTATTGCTTATTACAACAATTCCATCAGAATACAAGAATATTACAGAGTATGCATAAATATTACATAGAAAATATCAGAGATTTAAATTACATTTAAATACATCACTGCAGCGGAAAATAATACAAAACACAAGTGGAAGTAATACACGGATACAGAGCTTTCCGAATATCGCTTCAGCAGTAAATCAGGGTCCTATGAATATAAATCTGCAAAACCAAAACTACTAGTTGCACGTGTCAAAATAAGGGCACCCAGAGTTTAGGTTCAAACAATAAACTCCAGATCAGTCATGTGACTGGTGTGAGAACTAAAACAGTTATTAAAACTTTACTTTAAATCACATATATCAAGGGACCACGCCGTATAACACGGAACGGGTTTCCACCCAAGAATACCAGTGCATATAACAAAACAACGCAATGATTTTTGGAAAAATGAAGCTATTATAAGACCCAGGTCCCATCACACAATGCAACACAAGCCGAAGGATAGGGTTTTCCCTTATAATAGCCAAACATGCTTGGTACGTTAAAAACAAATCATTTGATACTATTATAAGTGCATAGTGTATGAAACAACTTCAAATATAAATGTATCAATCCTAGACGGCATGGGTACCATATATCATGTCGCCAGTACTAGGCTCTACAATCAAAACCGCAAAGTCACGTATTTGGAAATTGGATTTCCATCTATGAACCGAGGCAAGGGATCGTCCTCTACCGATTCGAGACAATCTAGCCCATGTCTCAAGACTCAGACACAGGTGAGCCCTTGGAGCAACAGGGTCGGTCCACTCGATGTGGATTAAACTTAAACCCTGGACACTACGCCTCCCCACCCTATGGGGCGTAAATGAGCCAAATGAATCCATCGGCTCCACATAGTCACCGATATATCTGAGGCGCCTCGCAACAGCAACAACCACACAGGTGAAAATAATATAAATGTCAGGGCTGGTAGGTCACTAACACCACCCTAGCTAGAAAGAAACGCATGCCTTCCCTACCATCCTCTCCCGTTTCTGGTTCACAACCGGGGTGTGAGGCTCACGAATCAACGTTACACAAAGCTATGCCACATAGGCGGTGCTTTGATCATCAACCACAAGACTTTGCTTTTCAACAGAAGCCTTGATCAATTGCCACTTAGGCTTGCCACACAGGCAATTCACACCATGCGATTGATATCCATCAATATATAACCCCTGAGCTCGTACGTCTCAGAGAAGGGCGTTAAGCAAGAGAATAAATTCTCCGCCGCCAAACAGATATATATTTAATGGAAATCAATCACACAGAATAAAATCCAATGTCAGACACATAGTCCGTTTACAAGTTCGTTCTGGGTCTGAACGAAACCGGAGGCACCTTGTACCTCGCATACCCATCGATCTCCAAGTACGACTGGATGATCACCAACTGATTCCCTCCTTTTGGGTGTACAGCCCAATCAAGATCATCAGTAATCACCCAAACGATGTGAAGACATCCGGTCTTCGACCACCGTCTTCATCCTCGACACATCGTCGAATCAGTTATTCAGAATGGGATAAACCCGGTCTTTCTGAATAACTCGCGTATATAATAAACAAGTGTTACACAAACACAACATACGCCTCATTCCAATTCAGAATATTCTTTTATTCAAATATCCTTATACTTTGGGAAAGGTTCCCATTAATTTTATCAAAAATAAATTCTTTAAATTTATTCTTTAATCTTCTTTTGAATATCAATTCAAATTAGTCGGGATTAGCGAACTACACCGAAGTAATCATTTATTTTATTTCCCAATCCCAACCTATTCATCCCATGAAGTAAAACTGGCAATACTTCATGTCTAATACCACGGTGTTATCGGTAAATTCAATTGCCATTTCACGTTCAAATCTAATTAAAGATTTAACTATCGCCTGGAGCAAAACTGGTGATACTCCATTCTCGATCATTTCAATCTAATTGAAGATTCATTAAAAATCCACTTGGTTTTAATCTTCCCAATAATCACTATCAATGATTATTTAACTTGGGAAATCATATCCCGGCTTTAACTGGGTTAAAGAACGAATTTCATTTAAAACACGGTTCACTATAAACCCAAAAATCACATTTCATTAATTATCGGGTTAAAGAACAAGCGTTATTTAAAACACCATTCACGATAAACCCAAAAATCAATTCAAATTCAATTCCAATTAAATACCATTTAATTGGTACACTTCATTAAATCTGAATAAAAAGATTTAATCTTTTTCTCAACTGGGCTTAAGAACAGTGTTAATGAATACACCATTCACGACAAACCCAAATCCCATTTGATGTTAAATACAAGGCTCTGAATAGAAAATATATCGTCTTATATTCAATATCAAATTCTACGACCCATAAATATCATATTGGAAATAACGATATAAATATATCTTTCAAATTTCCATAACAATATATGTATAATCACGAAATCCAACATCGAAATATCCCAAAGGCAGTTTCGATTCAAATCCATTCCAATTCAATTATTGGAAATTCTGGTTATTTTCAAAACCATTTCAAATCCACTTTATTTATTGTAAAAATAAATGGGATTATAATTCTAGTTCAAAACTAGTTCATTTTGATAAAAATCTGTTTTTATCTTTTCAAATATGGAATTTTTCATCCTAATTCTTCACAAATCATTTCTTATGATTTTACACAAATTATTACTATTTTTAATAATTTTATCAAGGCCCGTACAGTCGATTTCCATCAACGGCCATCGAACTGCACTTACAACGACCTTTTCCAAATTTGATTTGGGCATAATTACAAATCCAACTGTTATATTTCAAATCTCTAATATTCGTTAGAAATCTCTTTTCGATATGAACCCAACGGTTCCGGTTTTAGGAGAATCTGATGGTCGGATCTCCCGTAATATCCATTCGAAGTCAATGGTCGAAATTCGCGAACTGCCGCAGCGCGGCGCGTTCTATTCAGGCCATTATATATATATATATTATATTTCGTCGATTTCCTTTCAAAACGTATTTTATAAATCGTTTTAAATTCGTTTTCAAAACGATTTCAACTTCATATTCAATTTCTAATCAAAATTGAATATTCCATATCATTAATCTATAAATGATAATATTTTCAAAACTTTATATTTTGAAATCACTTCCTTTTCTATATTCATTATAAAAATGAATAAAATCGATATAAATATCGTTCACGTCAAAATGGCGCATATCTAACCAACACCGCTTTATATATTTCAATAACTTCGTTACTCTATTAAACAAATGAATATTTTCTTCAACACATGAATATTTATTTTTCTATTCAACACATGAATTTATACTTTTATTCAATACATGAATATTTATTTTTCTATTCAACACACGAATTTATACTTCTATTCAACACATGAATATTTATTCTATTCAACACATGAATTTTTGTTTTTCTATTCAACAATGAATATTTATTTTTCTATTCAACACATGAATATATATTTCTATTCAACACATGAATTTATATTTATTATTTTCCAAATTGGAATGAGGCCCAATCAATTAGCATATAACATTAATTATATGGATTCCCTACAACACATGTATATAATAGCAATGATAAATCATCAACTATCATCCAGAGTGCACCACACAACTGCATAAGCATTAAATATAAATAATTAACTCTTACAAAGTCTGTCAACCCACCGATTGACATACAACTAAACAATCGGGATTGGTTTACGTCAAATATCATCCCTATACCCGTATGGGGTTTCAAATCAACAAACACAGATTTTTGTTTTTGCAGTTGGGCAATGTGTAAAATTTATCGTCTCAATCAATATCAGTCAAATCAGTGTATATAAACAAACTGTCCGATTTGTTTATTACTATTCATTTTATATACACGTTAAAAATCATATTTTTAACTATAAAATATTTTATTTCATTCCACAACACAGCAATCAAACAAACAAGTCATCCATGGTCTGTGGACGACGGGTGTCGGGTGCTGCTAAACACCGTCTACATCCTAGTATATATTTCAAACTAGAAATTAAAATAAAAGTGAGGAGTTCTCACCGAGAAGCTAAACCAAACGCCATGACTCTTCATATGTAGGAAATCTTTGCCGTGCTTCCAATGAGATCTGTTACACGTAGTTTCACGTAAAAAATCACATTTTTATAATACCACTTCATGCATAAAAATTATATTTTTACATGGTATCAATTTAACTAAAAATCTCGTTTTATATGCTATTCGTGAAAATAAAAATATCATCTTCATGTATATAAAAATCGCATCTTTATCATTACTTCATATATGATAAAAATCTTATCTTTTCGCATTTAAAAATCTAATCTTTCTATAGATAAAAATCTAACCTTTACTTCATGAAAAATCTAATTTTTATACTTCATTCACATATAGAAAAATTCTATTTTTGTACTTCCTTTACATATATAAAAATTCGATTTTTAAACTTCCTTTACATATATAAAAATTCGATTTTTATACTGAAGTTCATATCATCAAAATCATATCTATCTTTTGCTAAAAATCACCACTTTATTATATTAAAAATCATGACTTTGCATAAGTAAAAATCATAACTTTAACTTCAATAAAAATATAAGATTTACCTAAATCAAATCGGATTTTATATAAATAAAAATATAAAAACTTACTGTATTTGATTTCTTCAGCGGAGGGGGCGTCGGAGGTGTTGCCGTCGGTGGCAGGAGGCGGCGTAGGTCACCAGGTGGCGGCGGCGGGTGGTGCAGTGGCCGGAGTTGGCTATTTTGGGGGTTGTGCGAGTTTTAGGTACATCGGAGAAGGGGGAAAAGGAAGATGGCGCGGTAGGGGGAGAGGGACCGGAGGCTGACGACGGAGATTTGGGGGGGGGGGGGGGGGGGGTCCCAGCGGCGGCGTCACGGTGGCAGGTCGGGATGGCGATGGGGGAGCGACGCGATGGATCTGCTCAGTGTTTCACTTTTTTTTTCACGGGTTTGAACGATGAGTGGAGGAAGGGGAGAGTTGACTTGGTTTATATATTTTTATATTTAATTATTTTAATCCTCCAAAAAGTTACCCTTTCATTCTAACCCCGAATCTAGCCCAACGACTATCGCCCTTAGCTAATTACCCCCATTCCGAACACAATGGATATGTATCGTAAGCTGATTCAGCTGTTTCAACCAGTTTTCGTCAAAATCAAAATATAAATCTATATATTGAATTTGAACGCACATTTCAATTTACCAGGGCCACATACAGACTCTAAAAATTCCCGAAAAATATTTTCTAGCTTCGTATTGACGATACGGTCCTAACAAAACTAATTTCATCAAATTCTGAGATCGTTTGAAAAATGACCATTTTCTGGTCGATCAAAATTGCTTGAAACTGTTAAAACACATTTTCCTTTGCCACGCTCACATATTGATTCAAAAAATTATGAAAATTGGAATCTAGCAATAATTTGACATTCCGGTTTCAACAAAAGTGGTTTCATCGAAAACAGAGGTCGTTTGCAAAATTTCCATTTTTAAGGGCCAGAATTCCATAACGACTATTTTGAATTTTCAACTGGACATAACTTTTGATTCCCGCTATGAAATTTTGATTTTTCGGATTCGTTGGAAAGATATTCTCAAATAGATTCTAATATTTTTGGTTTTGCTAAAATCCGGCTTATTTTGCATCCTGCACATTCATTTGAATTTTGAAATCGAATTTTCGATTTACCGCGCCATTTTCAATTCCTTAAAAAATTAAAAATAAATATTTATATTCTAACGTCGATCTATATAAATATATACGTTCAAATTCCATTCAAAATAAATTTCTCGTCATTATTATTTAAAATAATTCATTTTAAATAATCAAAATTTGCTAAAATTGCCAGAATAAATTTTTTAAATTGGCTCGGATTTCCGGGTTATTACAATCTCCCCCACTTAAAACTTTTCGTCCCCGAAAAGGAATGAAGCTGAAAGTTGTTTATCAAAGCAACTCAACTTCCATTATTTTCATTATGGCTTAAGTTCTTCAACTTTTCAGTTTCTTCAAAAATTTGGCTAACACCCTAAATTTTCAAAAAATTTCTCCATAACCTCCCCTGCACCGGGGACTTCGGGATATTTCAAATAGCCTCCCATGGCCCTCACCAATCCAAAAAGAAAAAGAAACAACCAAGCGGCTCATAAAATCATCAAAAACCCAAGAAATACAATAAACATGTACCTATTTGTCGGGCAAACAATTTTATTCCTCTTCTCTAGCGTCCTTGCTATGACCTGTTCAATAGATATACATGTATATGTATGCAAATGCAACAAATTTTCAATTCAGTCCAATATTTGGTACAATTTGGCTAAATGGTTCAAATTTTAATTATTCAAACAACACAATCAGCAATCAATTGGTTGATTAGCTTTTCAATCACATAACTTTAATACATATCCAAAAAATCAGATTTTTGATGCCAAATCACAACAATAAGCCCTATCTAGCTTTGGTTCTCACACCAGTCAATTGGAATCATATAGAAATCCCACTTTCGAAACACGAAAATAAATTCTGATGATGACGCGTCAATCATCAGAATCATGTCCGAGCGACTAGAGTGTGATTCTATATCTATCCGGTGTATTAAAGCTTTGAATACACGTGGATCAGACGTATACGCAAAATCTTTATATACTGGACTGTCCAAATTCAATACAAAAAAATATTCAAATACGAATAATTGAATTAAATTTTCAAAACAAAATTTGTTTTCACTTTTATTTTAAAAACACTACTCTTCACACTCGTTCTAGGATACTACTGATCCTATCTCTAACGAGTCATTCTCGTTGGATATTACTAATCCAATCTTTGATGAATTCTTTCGTATGGTTCTAATGTGTCTTGTTCTCTGAGCTTTGTAAACTAAAGCTCTGATACCACATGTAACAATTGGGAATTTCGCTCGATCCGAATCGATCGCTAAACCGACCAAGACTGTTCGAAACACCTGATTGTTTTGAGAACACGACACATTAGAACACAAACAGAAGAACATTTCATTGCTTATTACAACAATTCCATCAGAATACAAGAATATTACAAAGTATGAATAAATATTACACAAAAAATATCAGAGATTTAAATTACATTTAAATACATCACTACAGCGGAAAATAATACAAAACACAATTGGAAGTAATACACGGGTACAGAGCTTTCCGAATATCGCTTCAGCTGTAAATCAGGGTCCTGTGAATATAAATGAGACGACCCCAAACCCCGTACTGACGGCGGCAAGGGTAATCCTTGGAATATAACACAGAAACAGATAATAGCAGAACAGAAATAAATAAATACACCAGATAATGAACAATAGAATATACTGGATAACAGTAATCATCAGAGTTACACAGTATACAGGATCATACTTAGTACAAATACAGTTCAGCTATACATATATGTCTACTGCGGAAATAAACAAAATATGTACAATAGGAGCTGAACAGCATAAAAAAAGAGATAAATAATAGAATCCATCTTCAGCTCCAGCTATCCAGAAAGAAGCCAGCTAAACCAGAATACAAGGCTGCCCGTGTAGAAAAAGGGGCACCCGAGTTTGAAGGTGAAACAAACTACGAGTCAGTCATGGGACTGGTATGAGAAATATATTCAACCCATTTAATATATGGCTAATCACAGGACCACGCCACTTTCGTAGAACGGGTTTACTCCATTGGATTGTCAGTGCTTTAAAACAAATCTTTCTTTTAAACATCGCAATGCTTTTTATAAAAATGAAGCCATTATAAGACTCAGTTCCCATCACACAATGCAACGCAAACCGGAGGATAGAGTTTTACCTTATAATGGCCAAAATATGATTGATACGAATAAAGCAAAAGCATTTGATATTATTACTAGTGTTTATATGTTTCAAAAACAATTTGGATCATAACTATCAATCATAGGCGGCATGGGTACCATATATCATGTCGCCATATATATATATATAATCAAAACCGCACAGTCACGTATTTGGAAATTGGATTTCCGTCATGAACCAAGGCAAAAGATAGTCCTTACCGACTTCGAGACTCTCTAGCCCGAGCCTCCGGAACAGCCGTAACTGCCCCTTGGAGCGACAGGGCCGGTCCACACGGAGTGGATTATAGTGCCTGAACAATACGTTTCCCCGCCCTTTGGGGCGTAAATGAGCCAACGAATGACTCCATCGGACCTGGATCGTCCGATCAAACCGAGGCGCCTCGCAACAGCAACAACCAAACAGGTGAAAAGTATATAAATGTCAGGGCTGGTAGGTCACTGACACCACCCTAGCTAGAAAGAAACGCATGCCCTCCCTGAGGTCCTTCTCCCGTTTCTGGTTCATACCGGGGTGTGAGGCTCGCGAATTCATATTATACACAAAGCTACGCCACACAGGCGGTGCTTTGATCATCACCACAAGACTTTGCTTTTCAACAGAAGCCTTGATCATTTGCCACTTAGGCATGCCACACTAGCAATTCATGCCATGTGACTGATGTCCATCGATATACAACCTCTGAGCTCGTGCGTTTCAGAGAAGGGCGTTAAGCAAAAGAATAAATTCTCTGCCGCCAAACAGATGTATATTTAATAGAGATCAACCAACACAGAATAAAATCTAATGTCAGACACACAGTCCATTTACAAGTCCGTCTTGGGTCTGAACGAAACCGAAGGCACTAAATACCTCGCAAACCCATCGATCACCACGTACGTCTGGACGATCACCACTCATTATCCATATTTCGGGATGCCTCCCAATCAGGACCTCGGTTACCATCCAAACGAGGTGAAGATCTCCGATCTTCGACCACCGTCTTCATCTTCGATTTCTTATCGTCGATTCAGTTTTCAGAATGGGTTTAGCCAGTTCTTTCTGAGCAACTCGCGTATATAATAAATAAGTGCAACACTAACATACACACGCATCATTTCAATTCATTAGTCACTAACCGTCGATTAGTAAGAGAAAAATTTCCCAAATATTAACCCCGAAGGCTGAAACAAACATCAGATCAACACCAGGAAACCATTCGACTTAGCCAACCTTCAGTTAATTTCTAAATCACATCCATATCGTTTATAATATTTTATAACGATTTATCGCTATATTTATTCATTTTAAAATAGCCCATTTATTTAAAACGACGCTTCGGGCCATAACGCGACCGTGGCGCTGTTTTTCTTTAGATTTGATTTACACATATATGAAAATCTAACCGTTGGATCTTCACAAAATTTACATCATTAGAAAGATCTTTTCAAAACGAATCCAATGGTTCCAGTTTCAGGAAATTCCGACGGACGGATCTCCCGGTACAATCGTTTGAAGTTTCGATTTCAAAATACGAACTATAGCGTCGTTATTCGATTAAATATATATATATATATATATATATATATATATATATAATCGATTCTGGCGCTGTTTTTCTTCAGATTTGAATTAAACATTCCAGACAATCCAACCGTTGGATTTTTACAAAGTTGGTGCCGTTGGAAAGATTTTTCCAAAGCGAACCCAACGGTTGCGATTTCAGGAAAATCCGATGGTCGGATCTCCCGTACTAATCGTTTGAAATCACGGTTTCAAAATAAGAACTGCACGGCCACATTTCGTTTTAATTTTATTTATATTTATATATTTATATAGATATAGTTCATTCAAAAATTCCTATATTGTTTCCACTTCTAATATTTCACTAACGCCTTTAAATTTTGGAAAATTTCGCCATAACCTCCTTTGTACGGGAGGGGCTGGGAAAATTCCCAAATAGCCACACGGGCGTCTTATGTCAAAAAGAAAAAGAAAAAGCCAAGCGGCTAGCCAACAGGCTCATAAAATCATCACCAAAACAAAACAGTAAATGTGTACCTATTTTGTCGGGCACAAAAATTTTATTCCTCTTCTCTAGCCCCTTTGCTATAACCTGTTCAATAAATATGCATGTACATATATACAGTTCTTATCACTTATCATTTTCCATACAACTTCATATTTGATCCATTTGGTTAAAAAACACCATTCACTCGAATGTTGCATGCATAGGCAAAAAATCATATCATTAGCTAATTAATGAATATTTCAACTCATGCATATTTATTTGAACGAGTGGCTATTTTTAACACTTCACATTTCAACAATTAGTGTATATAATAAAAATGTGATTTTTATTGTAAAACAATTCATTTCAAAACACTATTATTTCGTATAGTTAATATAGGTGATAAAAATAGGATTTTTATTATAAAACAATTTATTTCAAAACGAAATTATTTTATATAGTAAATATAGGTGATAAAAATGTGATTTTTATTATAAAACAATTTATTTCAAAATATGAATACCATTCAACACATGAATTTCAATTCAACGAATGAATATCGATTCAACACATGAAGGTTTTCTATAGTTTATATATATAGATAAAAATGTGATTTTTATATTTAAAACGCGAACACCACTCAATACATGAATTTCAATTCAACGAATGAATATCGATTCAACACATGAAGGTTTTCTATTCAGGGAAAAAATATAGTTTCAACAAATGAAAATAATTCAAACACATGAATATTATTCAAAATTTCGGCAGCATAATGGCAGGGTAGTTAAAACCGGGACCTTCCCTAGTACGTCTCCTCGCTCTACCTTAAAACCTCGCGGTTTTTGACAATGGGGATCATGCATCTAGTTCGCACGCAGGCGGCATGTATATATTTATTTCATTTCCACAAACTAATCCTATGTGGTTTCAACCAAATATTTCTCAACCACAAATGGGTATTTTTCAACCACAATCAATCAATATTAACCACAAACAATCCCAATCAACCATTCGCTATCAATCAATTTTCACACCAATCACAATCAATAAATATCGTCCATGGTTTGTGGACGAGGGGCGTATATATATATATATATATATATATATATATAGCAATTCACTTCTATTTCAACACATATATAATTTTTACAACGCATATACAACTTATACATCGAACGTACAACTTATACAACGCTTATACAAGAGGTGTACAACGCTTATATAACTCATACATCGACTATATAATTTATACATCGTCGTTTTCCATATCGTTTATAAATTAGAAATCTCACATTGGGTTCCACTCCACCAAAAATAGCAGAAGGCTCAGAAAAATATGCGGTCTCTTCTAAAATGTAGAAGACGTCCACACGAGTCCACTGTCTCTTGTTTCACTGAATTTCGACCACATAGCAAAAAGATATGATTTTTCAAAGTTTGCAACACTTTAAAACTGTTGAAATCGGTTTAAATAATATAAACCATACCTCCTTCATTTTGTTCGAAACTAGGTTTCCACTTTAATCGAAATCCGCGCAGTTATCTGACGATCGGCCTTCACCACCTTGAAGGGCTAGGAGAGGCGCTCCTATCGAGGTAGGCGCGGTGTCGTGCGATGGCGGGTCTGGCCTGGAATCGAGGTCAACGCGGTGCAACTTTCGGGGGCCAGAACTCGACGACGGGGAAGAGATAGGTGGTGCGGTTGGTACTGATTTGAAGGGGAGAAGGAGGTTTTCAAAAAGTTCAACAGGAGGTGGGGCTGAAGGTGGCTGTGGCGATCGGAAACAGGGAGGGAAGCTTTGGAGGCTAGCTGCCGTTCAGATCGGGAGAGAGAAAGGGATTTTCCCTCTTTTTTTTATTTTTTTTAAAAATATGATTGGCCGGGGAAGTTTTAAAGGGGTTTTCTGACACGACCACCAATCTAAACCCAACGACTGTCGTCCCTAGCGTTTTACCCCCATTCCGAACACAATGGGATATGTTTCGTAGGCCCTTTCGGCTGTTTCAGTCAGTTTTCCTTCAAATTAAAATATAAAACATTCAATATTTGATTTGAACATGCATTTCAATTTGCCAGGGCCACAAACTGATTCGAAAAATTCCAGAAAAATAAATCTAGCTATGTTTTGATGATACGGTCCCAACAAAACTAGTTTCGTCGAATTCTGAGACTGTTTGCAAAAAGGCCCATTTCTGGTCGATCCAATTTAACTATAAATGACCAAAACACATTTTCCTTTGCCACGCTCACATACTAGCTTCAAAAATTATGAAATTTGAAACCTAGAAATAACTTCACATCCCAGATCCAACAAAAGTGGTTTCGTCGAATTCCGACGTCGTATGCAAAATGGCTAATTTTACGGGCTATATAAATTCCATAGCGACCTTTCTGAAAATTCATTTGGCCATAACTTTTGCTTTCCGCTATGAAAATTCGATTTTTCAGATTCGTTAGAAAGGTATTCGCTAACAGATTTAAATATTTTTGGTTTCACTCAAATCCGTTTTGTTTTGCACCCGATACAGTCCGACAAAGTTTGAATTCAATTTTTGAAACTGCAGCGCCATTTCAAGCCTTGTTTATAATTAGAATTAATTATATTCGTTTTCAATTGTCGATTCAAACTCCGTTTTCATTGCTATTATTTAAAATATTTATTTTAAATATTTAAAATCCATTATTTTAGCCAATTTAAATTTTTTAATTTGATTCAGATTTTCTGGGTCGTTACAATCTCCCCCACTTAAAACTTTTCGTCCCCGAAAAGGAACAAAGTCGAAAGTGGTTTGATTAATCAACTCTACGTTCGATCTGGCTTCCATTCTCCAACTTTTCAGTTTTTGAGAATTTTCAAATTCTTCAAAATTTGGCTAACACCCGGAATTTTCGAAAAATTCCGCCATAACCTCCTTTGTACGGGGAGAGGTTTGGAAATTTATTGGGCCGTATTAGGTACCCAATAAATCCTAATAAGCATACACATATTTATAGTGATATATTCTGGTGTTTACAGGGGAGCGTGTATTGATAATAACTCCAGAGAATAAATTCTCGTCACCCTGTCCCGTGTGGGGAAATAAATAGTCCATGTGCCGTATCTAATAACTAGAGAGACGTGATTATTGTCGACTCCAGACCCGTGTGGGGTTTTTATTAATCTGGCAATTTAATCGTTACAATTTAAATAGTCCATATCAGTCATCAATTCAACTTGTAAAATATAGTCATCGCCATACAAGCCTCTCGCTCGTATGGTAAATCTTCCACCTCGTCACACAAGCTCCAAATGCTTATGTGGTATATAATGAATTATGCCTATCTTCTGAAGTATGCCATGTAATGTAGTTCAAAATTAATTGTTACTATCCTATGGCGACATTTATTATTTCACACGGAAAAACCAGCACTCCGCATCCAATGGCATTCACAGGAGTTGGTATAATAATATTTCGCATCCAACTCATTAAGGTTTACCTATTTGTCGGGCACGCAAATAAAATCTTTACTCAACAGCTAATCCATTTACCTGCTCAAACATATATAATACACATGTATATATTTCTATTTATTTTCTAATCAGTTCAATGTGTGGTTTAATCGAATAAATTCTCCCATTATTCTATTGTTGATTAAATTAACTATCGTTTCAACAATTAAATTAATCAAATTTACTATCACACAACTCAAACAAAAATCAAATTGTTTTTAACTTTTCAAAACCATACAAATTAATTCCTATTCTCTTTTAAAATCATTCAGACTATAGAGTTAAAAGTGCACATCCATGGAAAGAAAATAATAGCAGAGTAGAGAATTAAATGGTAATGCAAAGTATGGTAAATATACCTTGCACCGGAGTCAATCAGAGATATCCACTCGGCATCTAGGATAAGCTTTCTGAATGCTCTCCTTAGTTTCCCAAGTACAATCTCGTGGATCTCCGCTCCATTGCACTTTGACTAAGTGAACCTTCTTGTTCCTCAGCTCTTTGGTCTCTTTGCCGATGATCTTTAGCGGCTCTCTTCTCACAGCTAGTTCTGGAGTAATTTCAATATCCTGTTGAGCTGCTTCTTCCACGATCAAGTCTGGATCATGAACGTGCTTTCGAAGTTGAGATATGTGAAATACATCATGAACTCCAGGCAACCAGTCAGGCAATTTGACCCTATAAGCGAGAGTTCCGATCCGTTCCAGAATAGGAAACGGACCGATGAATTTGGGCGCCAACTTTCCAGTTTTACCGAACCAGATTACTCCTCTCATCGGCGATACTTTCAAATATATGTAATCGCCAACAACAAAGGATATATCTCTTCTTCTCCTATTGGCATAGCTCTTTTGTCGGCTTTGAGCGGCGAGTAATCGCTTCTTAATAAAATCGACTTTATCGGCAGCTTCTCGAATCATATCCAGCCCCAACACAAGTCTATTACCGGGTTCGACCCAACAAGCAGGAGATCGGCACGGTCTACCATACAACGCTTCGAATGGCGACATTGTCAGGCTCGCCTGGTAGTTGTTGTTATATGAGAATTCAGCCAAATGCAGATGGTCTTCCCATGATCCACCGAAATTTATAACACAAGCCCGCAATAGATCTTCTAAAATACGATTCACCCTCTCAGTCTGACCGTCTGTCTGAGGATGATAAGCGGTGCTTAAGTTCAACTTCGTTCCCAGCTCGACTTGAAATGCTTCCCAGAATTTTCTAGTAAATATTGTATCTCTATCACTGACTATACTGAGCGGCACTCCATGTAGTCTAACTATTTCCCTGAAGTATATCTGCGCCAGACTCTGAGCAGTTCTGTTTGATCTGACAGGTATAAAATGGGCGGTCTTCGTGAAGCGATCTACGATTACCCAAATACTGTCATTTCCTTTTCTGGTTCTGGGCATACCATCAATGAAATCCATTGAAATATGTTCCCACTTCCAGCCTGGAACGTCTAGCGGTTGTAACAGTCCAGCAAGTTTCTGTTGGTCGCTTTTGACTAGCTGGCAGGTAGGGCATCGGCTAACATATAAAGAAATGTCCCTCTTCATCGACTTCCACCAGAAAGTGCGTTTAATGTCATTGTACATTTTGCTTACTCCCGGATGGATACTAAGTTTTGACTTGTGGCATTCATCCAGTACTTCCTTTCGAAGCTCAGGAATGTTAGGGACACAGATTCGACCTTTGAGCCTTAGAATTCCATCATTATCAACTTGACAACTCGAGGGTTCGCCTTTCTGAATTATCTCTCTGATCTTCTGAATGAAGTGATCATCCATTTAAAGAGCGGATATTTTATCTATCGATGAAGTCGTGATAATAAAGCTGGCGATCATCTCATTCTTTCGGCTTAATGCATCGGCCACGACATTGGCTTTCCCTGGAGTGTATATAATTTCAAAGTCATATGCTGCTAGAAACTCCAGCCAACGTTGCTGCCTCAGATTCAAGTCCTTCTGGGTGAACAGATACTTCAGCGACTGATGATCTGTAAACAATTCGAATCTCTCACCCAGAAGATAATGCCTCCAGATTTTCAGAGCGAATACTATAGCCAATAACTCAAGATCATGAGTTACGTAGTTCTTTTCGTGCGGCTTCAGCTGACGGCTAGCATAAGCAATCACTTGACCCCTTTGCATTAACACTGCGCCAAGGCCTTCTCTAGAAGCATCAGTCCAGAATTTCAATTCCTGATTGCCATCGATGATGGTAAACACTGGAGCAGTCGTTAGTCTTAACTTTAGCTCTTCAAAAGCCTCCTCACTTTCTGGAGTCCATTTGAATTTAGAGTGCTTCGTCGTAAGCTTCGTTAAATGACCAGATATCTTCGAAAAGTTTTTAATGAACTTCCGGTAATAGCTAGCCAATCCGAGAAAACTGCGGACTTCAGTGGGGGTACTGGGCTGTTTCCAATTCTGAATAGCTGTGATTTTGCTTGGATCCACAGCGATTCCTTCTTTCGATACGACGTGGCCTAGAAATTTTACTTCATCTTGCCAGAAGATACATTTGGAAAATTTGGCTTTTAATACATTCCGTCTCAGAATTTCTAGAACCTGTTCCAGATGCTTTTCATGTTCGGCCTTTGATTTAGAGAAGATTAGAATATCGTCAATAAAAACCAGAACAAGTTTATTCAAAACTCCTCTGAAAACTCTATTCATCAGATCGACGAAGTAAGCTGGAGCGTTACATAAGCCGAACGACATTACTAACCACTCGTCGAACAAGTCTGGACCTCTGAATGCTGTCATTGGAACACACTCTTCGGCAATTCAAAGTTGATGGAAGCCTGTAGCTAGGTCCATTCGTGAAAATACTTGCGCTCCATTCAGACGATCCAACAAATCATCTATTCGCGGCAATGGATATTTGTTCTTTATTGTCTGCTTGTTCAAATCACGATAATCCACACATAACCGTAGAGCACCGTCAGATTTTGGGACAAAAACCACTGCTGTTCCCCAATCAGAGAAACTAGGCCTGATCAGACCTTTCCATACTAGCTGTCGTGTTTGATTGTCTAATTCCTCTTTCTCTTTCAAGGACATTCTTCGAATAGCGTGAACTACCGGCCTTGCATTCGGAATTAAAGCAATTTTGAAATCTATTTCTCTCTGCGGGGGTAAGCGAACAACTTCTTCAAACACATCCGCATAATCTTTGACGACAGGAATGTCTTTGATGAGGTCAGGAATATTCTCTGTGACTTCAGGGATATTTTCTATTTGAGTTGAAGAAACATCCAAAGCTGCGCAGAAGTCCTTTCTATTTGAAGTCGGGCCTTCACATGGTATGGTTATATAATTCCCCGATTGGGCCTTTGCTTTAACCACTCTCTCGGCGCATCTAACCTCAGCTTCATATTTGGTTAGCCAATCCAACCCCAATATCAGATCAAACTCCTTAAAATTCATGACAATGGAGATAGTAGGGAATTTATAGCAGGAGAAAGAGACAGGTACTGCACAAACCCAACTGAGATTGATGGAACCCCCAACCGGATTTTGGACAGTCATTGGTTCTTTGAGCTTCCTCAATTTCAAATCTAACTTCTTAGCTGCATTCTTTGAAATAAAGCTTCGTGACGCGCCAGTGTCAAACAGTACTTTAACTGGAAATTTTTTGACATTAAGCGTGCCTTCTAAAACATCAGACCTTCCCTGACTATCTGAGGGTGCTGAGGTTTCTGCCACTTCATTTACCTGAGCCTCCTTGGTTGCCTTTAACAGCCGGCAATCCTGTTTTACATGGCCAAACCGATGGCAAATGCTGCATTCTCTGGTCTCTTGAAACTTCTTATTAGACTTAGATCCTTCCTTTCTTTGTTTCTTTAGAGATCAGCAACTTATCGAGAGATGTCCTTGCATTTATTGCAGTTAGAGCATACAGTTGTCGTTATTGGTTTCTTCTCAGATTTGGCCCTTTTTCTCTTAGCACTGGGCTTCTTACTGACCTCAGACATTGTACTGGCCTCAGGACGATCAGTTTCAGACTCAATTTTTTTACTAGAGCTGACTTCCTCTTTGTACTGTAACATACCTTTCTTGTATAGATTCTCGTACTGGTAAGCCATGTATATCATTTCAGAGAAGGGGAGCTTCACATTCCTCATTACACTGTTCTGATATTTTCTTTGAAGCCCGTTGATAAATCTCATATTCTTCCTCTTCGGATTCTCAATTAGATGAGGGGCAAAGTGGGAAAGTTCATTGAATTTCTTATGATATTCGGGAATGGTCATATCTCCTTGTATAAAATAAGAAAATTCATCACATAGGCGCTCAGTCGCTTCGGGAGGAGTAAATCTTTCCAGGAAAATCACTTTGAATCTATCCCAGGTGATATCACCTTCTGGATTATCCTTAACAACAGAATCCCACCAGAATAAAGCTTCGTCTTTGAGTGCCCAGGAGGCCAGTAATCTTTTCTGGTCATCCCTCAGCTTTAATCCTTCGAAGATTTTCTCAGCCGAACGAATCCAAGCTTGTGTCCTCATAATTGATTCCTCACCCGAGAAGGGCTTTCCACCCAGATTTCTATATTTCATATATAGGGCTTCAATATCCGAGTCAAGGTCACTTCTTCTGTTTCTGACACTCATTTTCTAGTTCTTCTGCAAATGGCAAATCAAGTGTCAGGTCACAAAAAAGATATTTCAAAATATAGAGACAAATACTTGAATGTAAATGCGTCTATCGAGGTGTTATTTCATTCTGCTACTCATACTAGGAGATTACTGATCCTATCTGTAATGAGTTACTCGTCCTAGAACACTACTGGTTCTATTTCTGACGAGTTCGTTAATATGTTATATTCCAGAACTAAGCTTAACCAAAGCTCTGATACCACGTTAAGACGACCCCCAAACCCCGTACTGACGACGGCAAGGGTAATCCTTGGAATATAACACAGAAACAGATAATAGCAGAACATAAATAAATAAATACACCAGATAATGAACAACAGAATATACTGGATAAGAGTAATCATCAGAGTTACACAGTATACAGGATCATACTTAGTACAAATACAATTCAGCTATACATATATGTCTACAGCGGAAATAAACAAAATATGTACAATAGGAGCTGAACAGCATAAAAAAAGAGATAAATAATAGAATCCATCTTCAGCTCCAGTTATCCAGAAAGAAGCCAGCTAAACCTGAATACAAGGCTGCCCGTGTAGAAAAAGGGGCACCCGAGTTTGAAGGTGAAACAAACTACGAGTCAGTCATGGGACTGGTATGAGAAATCTATTCAACCCATTTAATATATGGCTAATCACAGGACCACGCCACTTTCGTGGAACGGGTTTACTCCATTGGATTGCCAGTGCTTTAAAACAAATCTTTCTTTTAAACATCGCAATGCTTTTTATAAAAATGAAGCCATTATAAGACTCAGTTCCCATCACACAATGCAACGCAAACCGGAGGATAGAGTTTTACCTTATAATGGCCAAAATATGATTGATACGAATAAAGCAAAAGCATTTGATATTATTACTAGTGTTTATATGTTTCAAAAACAATTAGGATCATAACTATCAATCATAGGCGGCATGGGTACCATATATCATGTCGCCATATATATATACAATCAAAACCGCACAGTCACGTATTTGGAAATTGGATTTCCGTCATGAACCAAGGCAAAAGATAGTCCTTACCGACTTCGAGACTCTCTAGCCCGAGCCTCTGGAACAGCCGCAACTGCCCCTTGGAGCGACAGGGCCGGTCCACACGGAGTGGATTATAGTGCCTGAACAATACGTTTCCCCGTCCTTTGGGGCGTAAATGAGCCAACGAATGACTCCATCGGACCCGGATCGTCCGATCAAACCGAGACGCCTCGCAACAGCAACAACCACACAGGTGAAAAGTATATAAATGTCAGGGCTGGTAGGTCACTGACACCACCCTAGCTAGAAAGAAACGCATGCCCTCCCTGAGGTCCTTCTCCCGTTTCTGGTTCATACCGGGGTGTGAGGCTCGCGAATTCATATTATACACAAAGCTACGCCACACAGGCGGTGCTTTGATCATCACCACAAGACTTTGCTTTTCAACAGAAGCCTTGATCATTTGCCACTTAGGCATGCCACACTAGCAATTCATGCCATGCGACTGATGTCCATCGATATACAACCTCTGAGCTCGTACGTTTCAGAGAAGGGCGTTAAGCAAAAGAATAAATTCTCTGCCGCCAAACAGATGTATATTTAATAGAGATCAACCAACACAGAATAAAATCTAATGTCAGACACACAGTCCATTTACAAGTCCGTTCTGGGTCTGAATGAAACCGGAGGCACTAAATACCTCGCAAACCCATCGATCACCACGTAAGTCTGGATGATCACCACTCATTATCCATATTTCGGGATGCCTCCCAATCAGGACCTCGGTTACCATCCAAACGAGGTGAAGATCTCCGGTCTTCAACCACCGTCTTCATCTTCGATTTCTTATCGTCGATTCAGTTATTCAGAATGGGATAAACCCGGTCTTTCTGAGCAACTCGCGTATATAATAAATAAGTGCAACACTAACATACACACGCATCATTTCAATTCATTAGTCACTAACCGTCGATTAGTAAGAGAAAAATTTCCCAAATATTAACCCCGAAGGCCGAAACCAACATCAGATCAACACCCAGGAAACCATTCGACTTAGCCAACCTTCAGTTAATTTCTAAATCACATCCATATCATTTATAATATTTTATAACGATTTATCGCTATTTTTATTCATTTTAAAATAGCCCATTTATTTAAAACGACGCTTCGGGCCATAACGCGACCGTGGCGCTGTTTTTCTTCAGATTTGATTTACACATATCTGAAAATCTATCCGTTGGATCTTCACAAAATTTACATCATTAGAAAGATCTTTTCAAAACGAATCCAATGGTTCCAGTTTCGGGAAATTCCGACGGTCGGATCTCCCGGTACAATCGTTTGAAGTTTCGATTTCAAAATACGAACTGTAGCGTCGTTATTCGATTAAATATAATTATATTTATATATATATAAATATAATCGATTCTAGCGCGGTTTTTCTTCAGATTTGAATTAAATATTCCAGACAATCCCACCGTTGGATTTTTACAAAGTTGGTGCCGTTGGAAAGATTTTTCCAATGCGAACCCAACGGTTGCGATTTTAGGAAAATCCGATGGTCGGATCTCCCGTACTAATCGTTTGAAATCACGGTTTCAAAATACGAACTGCACAGCCATGTTTCGTTTTAATTTTATTTACATTTATATATTTATATAGATATAGTTCATTCAAAAATTCCTATATTGTTTCCACTTCTAATATTTCACTAACGCCTTTAAATTTTGGAAAATTTCGCCATAACCTCCTTTGTACGGGAGGGGCTGGGAAAATTCCCAAATAGCCACACAGGCGTCTCATGTCAAAAAGAAAAAGAAAAAGAAAAAGAAAAAGCCAAGCGGCTAGCCAACAGGCTCATAAAATCATCACCCAAACAAAACAGTAAATGTGTACCTATTTGTCGGGCACATAAATTTTATTCCTCTTCTCTAGCCCCTTTGCTATAACCTGTTCAATAAATATGCATGTACATATATACAATTCTTATCACTTATCATTTTCCATACAACTTCATATTTGATTCCATTTGGTTTAAAAACACCATTCATTCGAATGTTGCATGCATAGGCAAAAAATCATATCATTAGCTAATTAATGAATATTTCAACTCATGCATATTTATTTGAACGAGTGGCTATTTTTAACACTTCACATTTCAACAATTCGTGTATATAATAAAAATGTGATTTTTATTGTAAAACAATTCATTTCAAAACACTATTATTTCGTATAGTTAATATAGGTGATAAAAATAGGATTTTTATTATAAAACAATTTATTTCAAAACGAAATTATTTTATATAGTTAATATAGGTGATAAAAATGTGATTTTTATTATAAAACAATTTATTTCAAAATATGAATACCATTCAACACATGAATTTCAATTCAACGAATGAATATCGATTCAACACATGAAGGTTTTCTATAGTTTATATATATAGATAAAAATGTGATTTTTATATTTAAAACACGAACACCATTCAACACATGAATTTCAATTCAACGAATGAATATCGATTCAGCACATGAAGGTTTTCTATTCAGCGAATAAATATAGTTTCAACAAATGAAAATAATTCAAACACATGAATATTATTCAAAATTTCGGCAGCATAAAAGCAGGGTAGTTAAAACCGGGACCGTCCCTAGTACGGCTCCTCGCTCTACCTTAAAACCTCGCGGTTTTTGACAATGGGGATCATGCATCTAGTTCGCACGCAGGCGGCATGTATATATTTATTTCATTTCCACAAACTAATCCTATGTGGTTTCAACCAAATATTTCTCAACCACAAATGGGTATTTTTCAACCACAATCAATCAATATTAACCACAAACAATCCCAATCAACCATTCGCTATCAATCAATTTTCACACCAATCACAATCAATAAATATCGTCTATGGTTTGTGGACGAGGGGCGTGTATATATATATATATATAGCAATTCACTTCTATTTCAACACATATATAATTTTAACAACGCATATACAACTTATACATCGAACGTACAACTTATACAACGCTTATACAAGAGGTGTACAACGCTTATATAACTCATACATCGACTATATAATTTATACATCGTCGTTTTCCATATCGTTTATAAATTAGAAATCTCACATTGGGTTCCACTCCACCAAAAATAGCAGAAGGCTCAGAAAAATATGCGGTCTCTTCTAAAATGTAGAAGACGTCCACACGAGCCCACTGTCTCTTGTTTCACTGAATTTCGACCACATAGCAAAAAGATATGATTTTTCAAAGTTTGCAACACTTTAAAACTGTTGAAATCGGTTTAAATAATATAAACCGTACCTCCTTCATTTTGTTCGAAACTAGGTTTCCACTTTCCTCGAAATCCGCGCAGTTATCTGACGATCGGCCTTCACCACCTTTAAGGGCTAGGAGAGGCGCTCCTATCGAGGTAGGCGCGGTGTCGTGCGATGGCGGGTCTGGCCTGGAATCGAGGTCGACGCGGCGCAACTTTCGGGGTCCAGAACTCGACGACGGGGAAGAGATAGGTGGTGCGGTTGGTACTGATTTGAAGGGGAGAAGGAGGTCTTCAAAAAGTTCAACAGGAGGTGGGGCTGAAGGTGGCTGTGGCGATCGGAAACGGGGAGGGAAGCTTTGGAGGCTAGCTTCCGTTCAGATCGGGAGAGAGAAAGGGATTTTCCCTTTTTTTTTATTTTTTTTAAAAATATGATTGGCCGGTGAAGTTTTAAAGGGGTTTTCTGACACGACCACCAATCTAAACCCAACGACTGTCGTCCCTAGTGTTTTACCCCCATTCCGAACACAATGGGATATGTTTCGTAGGCCCATTCGACTGTTTCAGTCAGTTTTCCTTCAAATTTAAATATAAAACATTCAATATTTGATTTGAACGTGCATTTCAATTTGCCAGGGCCACAAACTGATTCGAAAAATTCCAGAAAAATAAATCTAGCTATGTTTTGATGATACGGTCCCAACAAAACTAGTTTCGTCGAATTCTGAGACCATTTGCAAAAAGGCCCATTTCTGGTCGATCCAATTTAACTATAAATGACCAAAACACGTTTTCCTTTGCCACGCTCATATACTAGCTTCAAAAATTATGAAATTTGAAACCTAGCAATAACTTCACATCCTGGATCCAACAAAAGTGGTTTCGTCAAATTCCGACGTCGTATGCAAAATGGCCAATTTTACGGGCTATATAAATTCCATAGCGACCTTTCTGAAAATTCATTTGGCCATAACTTTTGCTTTCCGCTATGAAAATTTGATTTTTCAGTTTCGTTAGAAAGGTATTCGCTAATAGATTTAAATATTTTTGGTTTCACTCAAATCCGTTTTGTTTTGCACCCGGTACAGTCCGACAAAGTTTGAATTCAAATTTTGAAACTGCAGCGCCATTTCAAGCCTTGTTTATAATTAGAATTAATTATATTCGTTTTCAATTGTCGATTCAAACTCCGTTTTCATTGCTATTATTTAAAATATAAATTCCATAGCGACCTTTCTGAAAATTCATTTGGCCATAACTTTTGCTTTCCGCTATGAAAATTCGATTTTTCAGTTTCGTTAGAAAGGTATTCGCTAATAGATTTAAATATTTTTGGTTTCACTCAAATCCGTTTTGTTTTGCACCCGGTACAGTCCAACAAAGTTTGAATTCAATTTTTGAAACTGTAGCGCCATTTCAAGCCTTGTTTATAATTAGAATTAATTATATTCGTTTTCAATTGTCGATTCAAACTCCGTTTTCATTGCTATTATTTAAAATATTTATTTTAAATATTTAAAATCCATTATTTTAGCCAATTTAAATTTTTTAATTTGGTTCAGATTTTCTGGGTCGTTACAATCTCCCCCACTTTAAACTTTTCGTCCCCGAAAAGGAACAAAGTCGAAAGTGGTTTGATTAATCAACTCTACGTTCGATCTGGCTTCCATTCTCCAACTTTTCAGTTTTTGAGAATTTTCAAATTCTTCAAAATTTGGCTAAAACCCGGAATTTTCGAAAAATTTCGCCATAACCTCCTTTGTACGGGGAGAGGTTTGGAAATTTATTGGACCGTATTAGGTACCCAATAAATCCTAATAAGCATACACATATTTATAGTGATATATTCTGGTGTTTACAGGGGAGCGTGTATTGATAATAACTCCAGAGAATAAATTCTCGTCACCCTGTCCCGTGTGGGGAAATAAATAGTCCATGTGCCGTATCTAATAACTAGAGAGACGTGATTATTGTCGACTCCAGACCCGTGTGGGGTTTTTATTAATCTGGCAATTTAATCGTTACAATTTAAATAGTCCATATCAGTCATCAGTTCAACCTGTAAAATATAGTCATCGCCATACAAGCCTCTCGCTCGTATGGTAAATCTTCCACCTCGTCACACAAGCTCCAAATGCTTATGTGGTATATAATGAAGTATGCGTATCTTCTGAAGTATGCCATGTAATGTAGTTCAAAATTAATTGTTACTATCCTATGGTGACATTTATTATTTCACACAGAAAAACCAGCACTCCGCATCCAATGGCATTCACAGGAGTTGATATAATAATATTTCGCATCCAACTCATTAAGGTTTACCTATTTGTCGGGCACGCAAATAAAATCTTTACTCAACAGCTAATACATTTACCTGCTCAAACATATATAATACACATGTATATATTTCTATTTATTTTCTAATCAGTTCAATGTGTGGTTTAATCGAATAAATTCTACCATTATTCTATTGTTGATTAAATTAACTATCGTTTCAACAATTAAATTAATCAAATTTACTATCACACAACTCAAACAAAAATCAAATTGTTTTTAACTTTTCAAAACCATACAAATTAATTCCTATTCTCTTTTAAAATCATTCAGACTATAGAGTTAAAAGTGCACATCCATGGAAAGAAAATAATAGCAGAGTAGAGAATTAAATGGTAATGCAAAGTATGGTAAATATACCTTGCACCGGAGTCAATCAGAGATATCCACTCGGCATCTAGGATAAGTTTTCTGAATGCTCTCCTCAGTTTCCCAAGTACAATCTCGCGGATCTCCGCTCCATTGCACTTTGACTAAGTGAACCTTCTTGTTCCTCAGCTCTTTGGTCTCTTCGCCGATGATCTTTAGCGGCTCTCTTCTCACAACTAGTTCTGGAGTAATTTCAATATCCTGTTGAGCTGCTTCTTCCACGATCAAGTCTGGATCATGAATGTGCTTTCGAAGTTGAGATATGTGAAATACATCATGAACTCCAGGCAACCAGTCAGGCAATTTGACCCTATAAGCGAGAGTTCCGATCCGTTCCAGAATAGGAAACGGACCGATGAATTTGGGCGCCAACTTTCCAGTTTTACCGAACCGGATTACTCCTCTCATCGGCGATACTTTCAAATATACGTAGTCGCCAACAACAAAGGATATATCTCTTCTTCTCCTATTGGCATAGCTCTTTTGTTGGCTTTGAGCGGCGAGTAATCGCTTCTTAATAAAATCGACTTTATCGGCAGCTTCTCGAATCATATCCGGCCCCAACACAAGTCTATTACCGGGTTCGACCCAACAAGCAGGAGATCAGCACGGTCTACCATACAACGCTTCGAATGGCGACATTGTCAGGCTCGCCTGGTAGCTATTGTTATATGAGAATTCAGCCAAATGCAGATGGCCTTCCCATGATCCACCGAAATCAATAACACAAGCCCGCAATAGATCTTCTAAAATACGATTCACCCTCTCAGTCTGACCGTCTGTCTGAGGATGATAAGCAGTGCTTAAGTTCAACTTCTTTCCCAGCTCGACTTGAAATGCTTCCCAGAATTTGCTAGTAAATATTGTATCTCTATCACTGACTATACTAAGCGGCACTCCATGTAGTCTAACTATTTCCCTGAAGTATATCTGCGCCAGACTCTGAGCAGTTCTTTTTGATCTGACAGGTATAAAATGGGCGGTCTTCGTGAAGCGATCTACGATTACCCAAATACTGTCATTTCCTTTTCTGGTTCTGGGCATACCATCAATGAAATCCATTGAAATATGTTCCCACTTCCAGCCTGGAACGTCTAGCGGTTGTAACAGTCCAGCAAGTTTCTGTTGGTCGCTTTTGACTAGCTGGCAGGTAGGGCATCGGCTAACATATAAAGAAATGTCCCTCTTCATCGACTTCCACCAGAAAGTGCGTTTAATGTCATTGTACATTTTGCTTACTCCCGGATGGATACTAAGTTTTGACTTGTGGCATTCATCCAGTACTTCCTTTCGAAGCTCAGGAATGTTAGGGACACAGATTCGACCTTTGAGCCTTAGAATTCCATCATTATCAACTTGACAACTCGAGGGTTCGCCTTTCTGAATTATCTCTCTGATCTTCTGAATGAAGTGATCATCCATTTAAAGAGCGGATATTTTATCTATCGATGAAGTCGTGATAATAAAGCTGGCGATCATCCCATTCTTTCGGCTTAATGCATCGGCCACGACATCGGCTTTCCCTGGAGTGTATATAATTTCAAAGTCATATGCTGCTAGAAATTCCAGCCAACGTTGCTGCCTCAGATTCAAGTCCTTCTGGGTGAACAGATACTTCAGCGACTGATGATCTGTAAACAGTTCGAATCTCTCACCCAGAAGATAATGCCTCCAGATTTTCAGAGCGAATACTATAGCCAATAACTCAAGATCATGAGTTACGTAGTTCTTTTCGTGCGGCTTCAGCTGACGGCTAGCATAAGCAATCACTGGACCCCTTTGCATTAACACTGCGCCAAGGCCTTCTCAAGAAGCATCAGTCCAGACTTTCAAATCCTGATTGCCATCGATGATGGTTAACACTGGAGCAGTCGTTAGTCTTAACTTTAGCTCTTCAAAAGCCTCCTCACTTTCTGGAGTCCATTTGAATTTAGAGTGCTTCTTCGTAAGCTTCGTTAAATGACCAGATATCTTCGAAAAGTTTTTAACGAACTTTCGGTAATAGCTAGCCAATCCGAGAAAACTGCGGACTTCAGTGGGGGTACTGGGCTGTTTCCAATTCTGAATAGCTGTGATTTTGCTTGGATCCACAGCGATTCCTTCTTTCGATACGACGAGGCCTAGAAAATTTACTTCATCTTGCCAGAAGATACATTTGGAAAATTTGGCTTTTAATACATTCCATCTCAGAATTTCTAGAACCTGTTCCAGATGCTTTTCATGTTCGGCCTTTGATTTAGAGAAGATTAGAATATCGTCAATAAAAACCAGAACAAATTTATTCAAAACTCCTCTGAACACTCTATTCATCAGATCGACGAAGTAAGCTGGAGCGTTACATAAGCCGAACGGCATTACTAACCACTCGTAGAACAAGTCTGGACCTCTGAATGCTGTCATTGGAACACACTCTTCGGCAATTCGAAGTTGATGGAAGCCTGTAGCTAGGTCCATTCGTGAAAATACTTGTGCTCCATTCAGACGATCCAACAAATCATCTATTCGCGGCAATGGATATTTGTTCTTTATTGTCTGCTTGTTCAAATCACGATAATCCACACATAACCGTAGAGTACCGTCAGATTTTGGGACAAAAACCACTACTGCTCCCCAATCAGAGAAACTAGGCCTGATCAGACCTTTCCATACTAGCTGTCGTGTTTGATTGTCTAATTCCTCTTTCTCTTTCAAGGACATTCTTCGAATAGCGTGAACTACCGGCCTTGCATTCGGAATTAAAGCAATTTTGAAATCTATTTCTCTCTGCGGGGGTAAGCGAACAACTTCTTCAAACACATCCGCATAATCTTTGACGACAGGAATGTCTTTGATGAGGTCAGGAATATTCTCTGTGACTTCAGGGATATTTTCTATTTGAGCTGAAGAAACATCCAAAGCTGCCCAGAAGTCCTTTCTATTTGAAGTCGGGCCTTCACATGGTATGGTTATATAATTCCCCGATTGGACCTTTGCTTTAACCACTCTCTCGGCGCATCTAACCTCAGCTTCATATTTGGTTAGCCAATCCAACCCCAATATCAGATCAAACTCCTTAAAATTCATGACGATGGAGATAGTAGGGAATTTATAGCAGGAGAAAGAGACAGGTACTGCACAAACCCAACTGAGATTGATGGAACCCCCAACCGGATTTTGGACAGTCATTGGTTCTTTGAGCTTCCTCAATTTCAAATCTAACTTCTTAGCTGCATTCTTTGAAATAAAGCTTCGTGACGCGCCGGTGTCAAACAGTACTTTAACTGGAAATTTTTTGACATTAAGCGTGCCTTCTAAAACATCAGACCTTCCCTGACTATCTGAGGGTGCTGAGGTTTATTGCCACATCATTTACCTGAGCCTCCTTGGTTGCCTTTAACAGCCGGCAATCCTGTTTTACATGGCCAAACCGATGGCAAATGCTGCATTCTCTGGTCTCTTGAAACTTCTTATTAGACTTAGATCCTTCCTTTCTTTGTTTCTTTAGGGATCGGCAACTTATCGAGAGATGTCCTTGCTTATTGCAGTTAGAGCATACAGTTGTCGTTACTGGTTTCTTCTCAGATTTGGCCCTTTTTCTCTTGGCACTGGGCTTCTTACTGACCTCAGACATTTTACTGGCCTCAGGACGATCAGTTTCAGAATCAATTTTTTTACTAGAGCTGACTTCCTCTTCGTACTGTAACATACCTTTCTTGTCTAGATCCTCGTACTGGTAAGCCATGTATATCATTTCAGAGAAGGGGAGCTTCACATTCCTCATCACACTGTTCTGATATTTTCTTTGAAGCCCGTTGATAAATCTCATATTCTTCCTCTTCGGATTCTCAATTAGATGAGGAGCAAAGTGGGAAAGTTCATTGAATTTCTTATGATATTCGGGAATGGTCATATCTCCTTGTATAAAATAAGAAAATTCATCACATAGGCGCTCAGTCGCTTCGGGAGGAGTAAATCTTTCCAGGAAAATCACTTTGAATCTATCCCAGGTGATATCACCTTCTGGATTGTCCTTAACAACAGAATCCCACCAGAATAAAGCTTCGTCTTTGAGTGCTCAGGAGGCCAGTAATCTTTTCTGGTCATCCCTCAGCTTTAATCCTTCGAAGATTTTCTCAGCCGAACGAATCCAAGCTTGTGTCTTCATAATTGATTCCTCACCCGAGAAGGGCTTTCCACCCAGATTTCTATATTTCATATATAGGGCTTCAATATCCGGGTCAAGGTCACTTCTTCTGTTTCTGGCACTCATTTTCTAGTTCTTCTTCAAATAGTAGATCAAGTGTCAGGTCACAGAAAAGATATTTCAAAATATAGAGACAAATACTTGAATGTAAATGCGTCTATCGAGGTGTTAATTCATTCTGCTACTCATACTAGGATATTACTGATCCTATCTGTAATGAGTTACTCGTCCTAGAACACTACTGGTTCTATTTCTGACGAGTTCGTTAATATGTTATATTCCAGAACTAAGCTTAACCAAAGCTCTGATACCACGTTAAGACGACCCCAAACCCCATACTGACGGCGGCAAGGGTAATCCTTGGAATATAACACAGAAACAGATAATAGCAGAACATAAATAAATAAATACACCAGATAATGAACAATAGAATATACTGGATAAGAGTAATCATCAGAGTTACACAGTATACAGGATCATACTTAGTACAAATACAGTTCAGCTTTACATATATGTCTACAGCGGAAATAAACAAAATATGTACAATAGGAGCTGAACAGCATAAAAAAAGAGATAAATAATAGAATCCATCTTCAGCTCCAGCTATCCAGAAAGAAGCCAGCTAAACCTGAATACAAGGCTGCCCGTGTAGAAAAAGGGGCACCCGAGTTTGAAGGTGAAACAAACTATGATTCAGTCATGGGACTGGTATGAGAAATCTATTCAACCCATTTAATATATGGCTAATCACAGGACCACGCCACTTTCGTGGAACGGGTTTACTCCATTGGATTGCCAGTGCTTTAAAACAAATCTTTCTTTTAAACATCGCAATGATTTTTTATAAAAATGAAGCCATTATAAGACTCAGTTCCCATCACACAATGCAACGCAAGCCGGAGGATAGAGTTTTACCTTATAATGGCCAAAATTTGATTGATACGAATAAAGCAAAAGCATTTGATATTATTACTAGTGTTTATATGTTTCAAAAATAATTTGGATCATAACTATCAATCATAGGCGGCATGGGTACCATATATCATGTCGCCATATATATATACAATCAAAACCGCACAATCACGTATTTGGAAATTGGATTTCCGTCATGAACCAAGGCAAAAGATAGTCCTTACCGACTTCGAGACTCTCTAGCCCGAGCCTCCGGAACAGCCGCAACTGCCCCTTGGAGCGACAGGGCCGGTCCACACGGAGTGGATTATAGTGCCTGAACAATACGTTTCCCCGCCCTTTGGGGCGTAAATGAGCCAACGAATGACTCCATCGGACCCGGATCGTCCGATCAAACCGAGGCGCCTCGCAACAGCAACAACCACACAGGTGAAAAGTATATAAATGTCAGGGCTGGTAGGTCACTGACACCACCCTAGCTAGAAAGAAACGCATGCCCTCCCTGAGGTCCTTCTCCCGTTTCTGTTTCATACCGGGGTGTGAGGCTCGCGAATTCATATTATACACAAAGCTACGCCACACAGGCGGTGCTTTGATCATCACCACAAGACTTTGCTTTTCAACAGAAGCCTTGATCATTTGCCACTTAGGCATGCCACACTAGCAATTCATGCCATGCGACTGATGTCCATCGATATACAACCTCTGAGCTCGTGCGTTTCAGAGAAGGGCGTTAAGCAAAAGAATAAATTCTCTGCCGCCAAACAGATGTATATTTAATAGAGATCAACCAACACAGAATAAAATCTAATGTCAGACACACAGTCCATTTATAAGTCCGTTCTGGGTCTGAACGAAACCGGAGGCACTAAATACCTCGCAAACCCATCGATTACCACGTACGTCTGGACGATCACCACTCATTATCCATATTTCGGGATGCCTCCCAATCAGGACCTCGGTTACCATCCAAACAAGGTGAAGATCTCCGGTCTTCGACCACCGTCTTCATCTTCTATTTCTTATCATCGATTCAGTTATTCAGAATGGGATAGACCCGGTCTTTCTGAGCAACTCGCGTATATAATAAATAAGTGCAACACTAACATACACACGCATCATTTCAATTCATTAGTCACTAACCGTCGATTAGTAAGAGAAAAATTTCCCAAATATTAACCCCGAAGGCCGAAACCAACATCAGATCAACACCCAGGAAACCATTCGACTTAGCCAACCTTCAGTTAATTTCTAAATCACATCCATATCGTTTATAATATTTTATAACGATTTATCGCTATTTTTATTCATTTTAAAATAGCCCATTTATTTAAAACGACGCTTCGGGCCATAACGCGACCGTGGCGCTGTTTTTCTTCAGATTTGATTTACACATATCTGAATATCTAACCGTTGGATCTTCACAAAATTTACATCATTAGAAAGATCTTTTCAAAATGAATCCAATGGTTCCAGTTTCGGGAAATTCCGACGGTCGGATCTCCCGGTACAATCGTTTGAAGTTTCGATTTCAAAATACGAACCGCAGCGTCGTTATTCGATTAAATATAATTATATATATATATATATATATATATAAATATAATCGATTCTGGCACTGTTTTTCTTCAGATTTGAATTAAACATTCCAGACAATCCAACCGTTGGATTTTTACAAAGTTGGTGCCGTTGGAAAGATTTTTCCAAAGCGAAACCAACGGCTGCGGTTTCAGGAAAATCCGATGGTCGGATCTCCCGTACTAATCGTTTGAAATCACGGTTTCAAAATACGAACTGCACGGTCACGTTTCGTTTTAATTTTATTTATATTTATATATTTATATAGATATAGTTCATTCAAAAATTCGTATATTGTTTGCACTTCTAATATTTCACTAACGCCTTTAAATTTTGGAAAATTTCGCCATAACCTCCTTTGTACGGGAGGGGCTGGGAAAATTCTCAAATAGCCACACGGGCGTCTCATGTCAAAAAGAAAAATAAAAAGCCAAGCGGCTAGCCAACAGGCTCATAAAATCATCACCCAAACAAAACAGTAAATGTGTACCTATTTGTCGGGCACAAAATTTTTATTCCTCTTCTCTAGCCCCTTTGCTATAACCTGTTCAATAAATATGCATGTACATATATACAGTTCTTATCACTTATCATTTTCCATACAACTTCATATTTGATTCCATTTGGTTTAAAAACACCATTCATTTGAATGTTGCATGCATAGGCAAAAAATCATATCATTAGCTAATTAATGAATATTTCAACTCATGCATATTTATTTGAACGAGTGGCTATTTTTAACACTTCACATTTCAACAATTCGTGTATATAATAAAAATGTGATTTTTATTGTAAAACAATTCATTTCAAAACACTATTATTTCGTATAGTTAATATAGGTGATAAAAATAGGATTTTTATTATAAAACAATTTATTTCAAAACGAAATTATTTTATATAGTTAATATAGGTGATAAAAATGTGATTTTTATTATAAAACAATTTATTTCAAAATATGAATACCATTCAACACATGAATTTCAATTCAACGAATGAATATCGATTCAACACATGAAGGTTTTCTATAGTTTATATATATAGATAAAAATGCGATTTTTATATTTAAAACACGAACACCATTCAACACATGAATTTCAATTCAACGAATGAATATCGATTCAACACAAGAAGGTTTTCTATTCAGCAAATAAATATAGTTTCAACAAATGAAAATAATTCAAACACATGAATATTATTCAAAATTTCGACAGCATAACGACAGGGTAGTTAAAACCGGGACCGTCCCTAGTACGGCTCCTCGCTCTACCTTAAAACCTCGCGGTTTTTGACAATGGGGATCATGCATCTATTTCGCACGCAGGCGGCATGTATATATTTATTTCATTTCCACAAACTAATCCTATGTGGTTTCAACCAAATATTTCTCAACCACAAATGGGTATTTTTCAACCACAATCAATCAATATTAACCACAAACAATCCCAATCAACCATTCGCTATCAATCAATTTTCACACCAATCACAATCAATAAATATCGTCCATGGTTTGTGGACGAGGGGCGTATATATATATATATATATATATATATCAATTCACTTCTATTTCAACACATATATAATTTTTACAACGCATATACAACTTATACATCGAGCGTACAACTTATACAACGCTTATACAAGAGGTGTACAACGCTTATGTAACTCATACATCGACTATATAATTTATACATCGTCGTTTTCCATATCGTTTATAAATTAGAAATCTCACATTGGGTTCCACTCCACCAAAAATAACAGAAGGCTCAGAAAAATATGCGGTCTTTTCTAAAATGTAGAAGACGTCCACACGAGTCCACTGTCTCTTGTTTCACTGAATTTCGACCACATAGCAAAAAGATATGATTTTTCAAAGTTTGCAACACTTTAAAACTGTTGAAATCGGTTTAAATAATATAAACCGTACCTCCTTCGTTTTGTTCGAAACTAGGTTTCCACTTTCCTCGAAATCCGCGCAGTTATCTGACGATCGGCCTTCACCACCTTGAAGGGCTAGGAGAGGCGCTCCTATCGAGGTAGGCGCGGTGTCGTACAATGGCGGGTCTGGCCTGGAATCGAGGTCGACGCGGCGCAACTTTCGGGGGCCAGAACTCGACGACGGGGAAGAGATAGGTGGTGCGGTTGGTACTGATTTGAAGGGGAGAAGGAGGTCTTCAAAAAGTTCAACAGGAGGTGGGGCTGATGGTGGCTGTGGCGATTGGAAACGGGGAGGGAAGCTTTGGAGGCTAGCCGCCGTTCAGATGGGAGAGAGAAAGGGAATTTCCCTTTTTTTTATTTTTTTTAAAAATATGATTGGCCGGGGAAGTTTTAAAGGGGTTTTCTGAAACGACCACCAATCTAAACCGACTGTCGCCCCTAGTGTTTTACCCCCATTCCGAACACAATGGGATATGTTTCGTAGGCCCATTCGACTGTTTCAGTCAGTTTTCCTTCAAATTAAAATATAAAACATTCAATATTTGATTTGAACGTGCATTTCAATTTGCCAGGGCCACAAACTGATTCGAAAAATTCCAGAAAAATAAATCTAGCTATGTTTTGACGATACGGTCCCAACAAAACTAGTTTCGTCGAATTCTTAGACCGTTTGCAAAAAGGCCCATTTCTGGTCGATCCAATTTTACTGTAAATGACCAAAACACGTTTTCCTTTGCCACACTCACATACTAGCTTCAAAAATTATGAAACTTGAAACCTAGCAATAACTTCACATCCTGGATCCAACAAAAGTGGTTTCGTCGAATTCCGACGTCGTATGCAAAATGGCCAATTTTACGGGCCATATAAATTCCATAGCGACCTTTCTGAAAATTCATTTGGCCATAACTTTTGCTTTCCGCTATGAAAATTCGATTTTTCAGATTCGTTCGAAAGGTATTCGCTTACAGATTTAAATATTTTTGGTTTCACTCAAATCCGTTTTGTTCTGCACCCGGTACAGTCCGACAAAGTTTGAATTCAATTTTTGAAACTGCAGCGCCATTTCAAGCCTTGTTTATAATTAGAATTAATTATATTCGTTTTCAATTGTCGATTCAAACTCCGTTTTCATTGCTATTATTTAAAATATTTATTTTAAATATTTAAAATCCATTATTTTAGCCAATTTAAAATTTTTAAATTGGTTCAGATTTTCTGGGTCGTTACAATAAATCTGCAAAACCAAAACTACTAGCTGCCCGTGTCAAAATAAGGGCACCCAGAGTTTAGTTTCAAACAATAAACTCCAGATCAGTCATGTGACTGGTGTGAGAACTAAAACAATTATTTAAAACTTTACTTTAAATCAAATATATCAAAGGACCACGCCGTATAACACGGAACGGGTTTTCTCCCAAGAATACCAGTGCATACAACAAAACAACGCAATGCTTTTTGGAAAAATGAAGCTATTGTAAGACCCAGGTCCCATCACACACTGCAACACAAGCTGGTGGATAGGGTTTTCCCTTATAATAGCCAAACATGCTTGGTACGTTAAAAACAAATCATTTAATACTATTATAAGTGCATAGTGTGTAAAACAACTTCAAATATAAATGTATCAATCCTAGACGACATGGGTACCATATATCATGTCGCCAATACTAGGCTCTACAATCAAAACCGCAAAGTCGCGTATTTGGAAATTGGATTTCCATCTATGAACCGAGGCAAGGGATCGTCCTCTACCGATTCGAGACAATCTAGCCCATGTCTCAGGACCCAGACACGGGTGAGCCCTTGGAGCAACAGGGCCGGTCCACTCGATGTGGATTAAACTTAAACCCTGGACACTACGTCTCCCCACCCTATGGGGCGTAAATGAGCAACAACCACATAGTCACCGATATATCCGAGGTGCCTCGCATCAGCAACAACCACACAAGTGAAAATAATATAAATGTCAGGGCTGGTAGGTCACTGACACCACCCTAGCTAGAAAGAAACGCATGCCCTCCCTGTCGTCCTCTCCCGTTCTGGTTCACAACCGGGGTGTGAGGCTCGCGAATCAACGTTACACAAAGCTATGCCATACAGGCGGTGCTTTGATCATCAACCACAAGACTTTGCTTTTCAATAGAAGCCTTGATCAATTGCCACTTAGGCATGCTACACAGGCAATTCACACCATGCGATTGATATCCATCAATATATAACCCCTGAGCTCGTACGTCTCAGAGAAGGGCGTTAAGCAAGAGAATAAATTCTCCGCCGCCAAACAGATATATATTTAATGGAAATCAATCACACAGAATAATATCCAATGTCAGACACATAGTCCATTTACAAGTTCATTTTGGGTCTGAACGAAACCGGAGGCACCTTGTACCTCGCATACTCATCGATCTCCAAGTACGTCTGGACGATCACCAATTGATTCCCTCCTCTTTGGTGTACCGCCCAATCAAGATCATCGGTAATCACCCAAACGATGTGAAGACCTCCGGTCTTCGACCATCGTCTTCATCCTCGACACATCGTCGAATAAGTTATTCAGAATGGGATAAACCCGGTCTTTCTGAATAACTCGCGTATATAATAAACAAGTGTTACACAAACACAACATACGCCTCATTCCAATTCAGAATATTATTTTATTCAAATATCCTTATACTTTGGGAAAGGTTCCCATTAATTTTATCAAAGATAAATTCTTTAATCTTCTTTTGAATATCAATTTAAATTAGTCGGGATTAGCGAACAACACTGAAGTAATCATTTATTTTATTTCCCAATCCCAACCTATTCATCCCATGAAGTAAAACTGGAAATACTTCATATCTAACACCACGGTGTTATCGGTAAATTCAATTACCATTTCACGTTCAAATCTAATTAAAGATTTAACTATCGCCTGGAGCAAAACTGGTGATACTCCATTCTCGATCATTTCAATCTAATTAAAGATTCATTAAAACTCCACTTGGTTTTAATCTTCCCAATAATCACTATCAATGATTATTTAACTTGGGAAATCATATCCCGGCTTTAACTGCGTTAAAGAACCAATGTCATTTAAAACACGGTTCACTATAAACCCAAAATCACATTTCATTAATTATCGGGTTAAAGAACAAGCGTTATTTAAAACACCGTTCACGTTAAACCCAAAAATCAATTCAAATTCAATTCCAATTAAATACCATTTAATTGGTACACTTCATTAAATCTAAATAAAAAGATTTAATCTTTTTCTCAACTGGGCTTAAGAACAATGTTAATGAAGACACCATTCACGACAAACCCAAATCCCATTTGATATTAAATACAAGGCTCTGAATTGAAAATATATCGTCTTCTATTCAATATCAAATTCTACGACCCACAAATATCATATTGGAAATAACGATATAAATATATCGTTCAAATTTCCATAACAATATCTGTATAATCACGAAATCCAACATCGAAATATCCCAAAGACAGTTTCGATTCAAATCCATTCCAATTCAATTATTGGAAATTCTGGTTATTTTCAAAACCATTTCAAATCCACTTTATTTATTGTAAAAATAAATGGGATTATAATTCTAGTTCAAAACTAGTTCATTTCGATATAAATCTGTTTTTATCTTTTCAAATATGGAATTTTTCGTCCTAATTCTTCACAAATCATTTCTTATGATTTTACACAAATTATTACTATTTTTAATAATTTTATCAAGGCCCGTACAGTCGATTTCCATCAACGGCCATCGAACAGCACTTACAGCGACCCTTTCCAAATTTGATTTGGACATAATTCCAAATCCACTCGTTAGATTTCAAATCTCTAATATTCGTTAGAAATCTCTTTTCGATACGAACCCAACGGTTCTAGTTTTAGGAGAATCCGACGGTCGGATCTTCTGTAATATCCATTCGAAGTCAATGGTCGAAATTCACGAACTGCCGCAGCGCGGCGCATTCTATTCAGGCCATTATATAATATATATATATATGTATATATATATATATTATATATATTTCGTCGATTTCCTTTCAAAACGTATTTTATAAATCGTTTTAAATTCGTTTTCAAAATAATTTCAACTTCATATTCAATTTCTAATCAAAATTGAATATTCCACATCATTAATCTATAAATGATAATATTTTCAAAACATTATATTTTGAAATCATTTCCTTTTCTATATTCATTATAGAAATGAATAAAATCAATATAAATATCATTCACGTCAAAATGGCGCATATCTAACCAACACCGCTTTATATATTTCAATAACTTCGTTACTCTATTCAACAAATGAATATTTTCTTCAACACATGAATATTTATTTTTCTATTCAACATATGAATTTATACTTCTATTCAACACATGAATATTTATTTTTCTATTCAACACATGAATTTATACTTCTATTCAACACATGAATATTTATTCTATTCAACACATGAATTTTTGTTTTTCTATTCAACACATGAATATTTATTTCTATTCAACACATGAATTTATATTTCTTATTTTCCAAATTGGAATAAGGCCCAATCAATTACCATATAACGTTAATTATATGGATTCCCTACAACACATGTATATAACAGCAACGATAAATCATCAACCATTATCTAGAGTGCACCACACAACTGCATAAGCATTAAATATAAATAATTAACGCTTACACAGTCTGTCAACCCATCGATTGACATACAACTAAACAATCGGGATTAGTGTACGTCAAATATCATCCCAATACCCGTGTGGGGTTTCAAATCAACAAACACAAATTTTTGTTTGTGCAGTTGGGCGATGTGTAAAATTTATCGTCCCAATCAATATCAGTCAAATCAGTTTATATAAACAAATCGTCCGATTAGTTTGTTACTATTTATTTTATATACACGTTAAAAATCATAGTTTTAACTATAAAATATTTTCCACTATAAAATATTTTATTTCATTCCACAACACACAATCAAATTTCACAATACAACAATCAAACAAACAAGTCATCCATGGTTTGTGGACAACGGGTGTCGGGTGCTGCTAAACACCGTCTGCATCCTAGTATACATTTCAAACTAGAAATTAAAATAAAAGTGAGGAGTTCTCACCGAGAAGCTAAACCAAATGCCACGACTCTTCATATGTAGGAAATCTTTGTTGTGCTTCCAACGAGATCTGTTACACACGGTTTCACGTAAAAAATCACATTTTTATAATACCACTTCATGCATAAAAATTATATTTTTACATGGTATCAATTTAACTAAAAATCTCGTTTTATATGCTATTCGTGAAAATAAAAATCTCATCTTCATGTATATAAAAATCGCATCTTTATCGTTACTTCGTATATGATAAAAATCTTATCTTTTCGCATTTAAAAATCTAATCTTTCTATAGATAAAAATCTAACCTTTACTTCATGAAAAATCTAATTTTTATACTTCATTCGCATATAGAAAAATTCAATTTTTGTACTTCCTTTACATATATAAAAATTCGATTTTTATACTTCCTTTACATATATAAAAATTCGGTTTTTATACTGAAGTTCATATCATGAAAATCATATCTTTCTTTTGCTAAAAATCACCACTTTATTATATTAAAAATCATGACTTTGCATAAGTAAAAATCATAACTTTAACTTCAATAAAAATATAAGATTTACCTAAATCAAATCGGATTTTATATAAATAAAAATATAAAAACTTACTGTATTTGATTTCTTTAGCGGAGGGGGCGTCGGAGGTGTTGCCGTCGGTGGCAGGAGGCGGCGTAGGTCACCTGGTGGCGGCGACGGTTGGTGCAGTGGCCGGAGTTGGCTATTTTGGGGGTTGTGCGAGTTTTAGGTACATCGGAGAAGGGGGAAAAAGGAAGAAGGCGCGGTAGGGGGAGAGGGACCGGAGGCTGACGACGGAGATTGGGGGGGTCCCAGCGGTGGTGTCACGGTGGCAGGTCAGGGTGGCGATGGGGGAGCGACGCGATGGATCTGCTCAGCGTTTCCCTTTTTTTCCACGGGTTTGAACGATGAGTGGAGGAAGGGGGGAGTTGACTTGGTTTGTATAATTTTATATTTAATTATTTTAATCCTCCAAAATGTTACCCTTTCATTCTAACATCGAATCTAGCCCAACGACTATCGCCCCTAGCTAATTACCCCCATTTCGAACACAATGGGATATGTATCGTACGATGATTCAGCTATTTCGACCAGTTTTCATCAAAATAAAAATATAAATCTATATATTGAATTTGAACGCACATTTCAATTTACCAGGGCCACATACGGACTCTAAAAATTCCCGAAAAATATTTTCTAGCTTCGAATTGACGATACGGTCCTAACAAAACTAATTTCGTCAAATTCTGAGATCGTTTGAAAAATGACCATTTTCTGGTTGATCAAAATTGCTTGAAACTGTTAAAACACGTTGTCCTTTGCCACGTTCACATATTGATTCAAAAAATTATGAAAATTGGAATTTGGCAATAATTTGACATTCCGGTTTCAACAAAAGTGGTTTCATCGAAAACAGAGGTCGTTTGCAAAATTTCCATTTTTAAGGGCCAGAATTCCATAACGACTATTCTGAATTTTCAACTGGACATAACTTTTGATTCCCGCTATGAAATTTTGATTTTTTGGATTTGTTGGAAAGATATTGTCAAATAGATTCTAATATTTTTGGTTTCTCTAAAATCTGTCTTATTTTGCATCCTGCACATTCATTTGAATTTTGAAATCGAATTTTCGAACTACCGCGCCATTTTCAATTCCTTTTATAATTAAAAATAAATATTTATATTCTAACGTCGATCTATATAAATATATACGTTCAAATTCCATTCAAAATAAATTTCTTGTCGTTATTATTTAAAATAATTCATTTTAAATAATCAAAATTTGCTAAAATTACCAAAATAAAAATTTTAAATTGGCTCTGATTTCCAGGTTATTACATTACCGCAGACTGTTCTTGTTAAACAGTTGATAGACTCGATAATGATGTTATTTTTTAATTGGAAAATTCTATTCCAACCCATATTTTTTGTTAGTAGCCCCTCTAAAATACATAAGTTTTTAAATACAAAACTACCTTTATCATACTTTCTTCTCATTTTCTCTAAGCATCACGTAACTTTCCTCATTGCCTGAAAACATCGAAGTTTCAAAACCCTAGTTCTCGAACAAGTGAAGAAAAAATTCATTTTTAAACAAGTATTTGATGGATTTTGAAGGAGAAGATGATTTCTTATCGCAATCACAGTAGGTAATCCAAAAAATAAAATATTATTTTTTCAAAATAATTTAGAAATAGCGAATGAATTAGAAACTATGGGATTCAAAGATAAACCACATTTAGATGGCCCTAGGTTAACGAAAATACCACAGGTTATATCTACATGGTTGTCAAAGAACCATGAACAAACACCGCGTGGGAAACAAAAATACCACGTTATGGATATGTGGTACGTCAATTCTTTTTTTAAGCACTAAGTTCATAGTTTGCGATATTTGTTTTCACCAAGATTGTACCATTCCAAAGTGATGAAGAATTGCATGAAGAAATAGTTTTGGATTATTCAAATGAGTTCATGACTTATGGATTTTAAATCTTTGAACACACATTTTTTTATGGATGAATTTTTTTAGGTAAGTAAACAAACTACGTTTGTTCATTTTGTCTTTGGACATTTTCCACGTTGTTTGTTTACATGGTCAGACATCATTTCACGTAAAGACTATATGTGGTTTATTGGTTATACCACATTTTTACAGAGCGTGATTATGATAGAGAGCTAAAATAATTAGTCGAACAGATATATTTTTAACCATTTGATTAACATTTCAACTTACATAGTATTTTAATATTTTGAATGCAGATATTTCCATTAAAAAAATTGGTAGATTAGGTTTGTGATATGGGAAAATATCTTGGATTTGTTATCATAATTATGAAATCTAATATTGGTGCTTCAGTCAAAAAACCAAGAATTATGTTTGCTTGTGAATGAAGTGGTGTGTACAAGAAGCGAAAAAATAAAAGCCCGAAGAGCCTCCGAATGATGAGTACAAAAAAGTGCAATTACCCCTGTAAACTTAAAAATGAAAACTTTCTAATTTAGATGATTGGCAATTATATGTTGTTAATGGTGTTCATAATCATTCAGAATTAAAAAATACAGAAGGTCATTTGTATATTGGTCGATAACGGAAGATGAGACCAAGATAGTTGTTGAGATGCATAGAAACTTGGTACAACCAAAATAAATTTTAACGATCATTAAAAGAAACGATCCGTCAAATTGTACCACAATCAAAACGATTTCCAACGTAATCAAGGAACAAAATGCTATTGAGCGTGCAGGGCGTTCTCAAGTTCAATGTTTGCTTAGTAAATTGAAGGAGTTAGTTATTTTGAATGGCACCATATAACATTAGACATAACATATATTATTAAAAATATTTTTTGGGCACATCTCCTCAGCTTGGATTTTCTACATGCATTCGCCAGGGTTATTATATTAGATTGCACATATAAAGCTAATAGGTATAGAATACCGTTATTCGGGATTGTTGGGGTTACTTCCACAGATCTTATATTTTGTGTTACGATTGCCTATTTACTTGCGGAAACTGAGGTAAATTATATATGGGCTTTCGAGCGGTTGAAATCTGTTTTGGTTGATTGTAAGTTGAAACATATTTCATGCCAATCCAAACTAGGTAAAATTTGACAAATATATTTTAAAGAGCATTTTAATGTTTTTTAAAATGAAACACTTGTTTTATTCATAGTTAATTAATATCATATGATGTGGTTTACAATGAAATTTAAATAGAATATGTCTTATAATGAATCTATCGTTTTAAATGCATTATGCTAGCTAAAATTTGATATATTGTGCTGAATATTTTGATATTATTTTAAAAAAAAATCCCTCATATTCTTTTTCTTATTATATTCAAGCAACCCAACCCTACTAAACTTGACCCAACCCATACTTCAACCCAACCCATATCTAACCTCATATAGGTTTGGATACGGATTGAACTACCTTAAACCCATACCTACGCGGGTCGGATGAAGTATTTGGTCTAATCTGACCCAACCCATACTTTGTGCAGCCCTAAAAGGAATAGAGTTTGAAGAGAAAAAGTCATTTTTATTTGATTGAAATGAACAGGTGTGTTCAAAAAATGGTGTTGCTTATAATTAGAATATGTAGTGTTGCATGAAAACTATGCAAACCATACTTCACTTTTGAAGTGTCTTCATGAGACATGGTTAGATACGTACAAAGATCAATTTGTTTCAAGCACGAACGGATGACCACATGCATTTCGGAAATTATACTTCTAATTGGTACTGTTATTTATTGCTATGTTTATATTTATTCAACATGGTAATTTGTATTGTCGTACTCATTTATGTGTATCATATGCAGGCCTAAGTCCGCTCATTCAAAATTAAAGAAATATTTAGCTAGCTGTTAATATAATTTCGAACAAGCTTGGACAAAGATGAATTCACTATTGGAACTCTCATTTACCGAACTTAAAGCATCATTCAAGCAAAGTTTAACAAAACTAAAGCACATATTTCATATACGAGAGTTCAAAAATTTACGGGGATTTGTTTCTATCAAGGCGCTTGATTTGATACATTTAGAAATACTGAGAATAAAAGAAATTATTGACGAGGAATTACTATGCGGATGTGTCATTTGTAGAATATATGGGTTGCCTTGTGTGCACGAGTTATCTTCTCATGGGCCTGGTACCGCAGTATCGCTTGACATAATTGACGTTCATTGGACAAGACTTCATCTTATATAAAAATGTGGAAAGAAAAGTTTGGGGGTTGTGGTAAAAATGGAAGCTCTAATAAACTTCATGAAAAATATAGAAACTCCTTATCAAATGCAAATTTATAAGAAGATGTCAGAGATTGTTGAACCACGCACGTTTCTCTCGCATCTCCAAAAAGCAAAATAAAGACACGTGGAATGAAAGCAAAAAAAGTGCTAATAAAACAACAAAAAGGATGCCTTCGTCATTTGAGCTTGTCAAAAAATTTTAGTTTCAAAGTTCTTGCACTTCGAAAAAGGCTCGTACCGATAAACTTCCAATTCGTAAATCGAAAAAGGTACGTACATTACATTTTTTAGAGTACACATCAGTTCTGTGTTAACTTACAATATCGCATTTTTATAGTTAGAAGAAATAACCGAAGGCATGAGAACTGATTTGCATCAGATACCATGGGAGTTGAAGCTTTTTGTTACTGATATTATTGACGTCCAATCGGATGGTAACTGTAGGTATACGTGTGTGGCTGCTTTACTTGGTTTGGGAGAATCAAGTTGGAGTCATATTAGGAGAGAGTTATATAAAGAATTGTCCAAAAATCAAAGTTTGTATGATCGCGTTTTCATAAAGCAAGGCAGAAGCGCAAGTCTTCTCAAAAGTCTTATGCATGAAGATGAAGGTATTACGGTGATGGAAAAGTGGATGTCAATTCCCGACGTCAGTTGTTATTGCAACTAGGTATAACGTCGTAGTCTTTAGCATTAGTGAAAGACTTACACTGACAATACCTCCATTGAAAGGGAAGGTGCCTTCCCTAGTACAGCAAACAGAAATTGCAATAACTTTTGTTAACCAGGATCATTTTGTTTAAGTATACAACTTTTAGATTAATAAAAAAATGGATACGCAATCATTTCTTTTTATGGCTCATGGCTCATTTCTCATGCATCATAGGTAAAACTAGAGCCGAAGCACCCGGATCCACCCATTTATTCAAAATGGTTCATGACTCGTAACACAGATGCAAGTCGATGGGAGTACATTTACACTGATAGAAGACTAACTTGGGATGATAAAAATGCATAGGCAAATTGAGAGAAAAGTTAATCAATTTTTTTAAAAAGTATGGATGTCACTTTTATTATAGAAATTGGTTATTGCAAAGTGGAAATGTACTTTGAATCGTTATTAGTGAATGGAAATTCAGAAATCTAAAGAGAAATGATATGTTAATTGAGTAGTGTGTATGGATTTAATTAAGCATTGTTAATCTTTTGTCGACATGTTTTTTTTTTTCACTTTTTGTGTCCATAACGCTCTATTAAAACGTGGAAGGTATAACAACTACGGAAAGTGAATACGTGATATCTACTAAACCACGTGAGGAATAAACATGGTTGATTAAGTAACCCTATAAACATATCTCGTGTTTCATCATTTAACCATGATTTTACAGAGCATTGACCTAGAAACTCAAAATAATTTTCTTTAATTTTTTTCGTGTTTTGGACACGAACCGCGTAATAGCCCTATGTGATTGTCCAATAACCACGTAGTTCTTTGACCTAGGATCTTACGTGGTTTTTCCTATGACCACGATTTATCAGAGCGATATTAGAACAGAAAGTAAAAAAAATCAAACGCAGAAATACAACAAAATATTATAAATTAGCAAACCATTTAGTAGTATAATCAACAACCATTACATTGCAATCATTTTAACAACTCAAATAAATCAACAACCATTTCATTAGTATGCCACATCCAAAATACATCATATAGTCAACACCATGTCCATGAAAATTTAAGATTAAAGTCATTACATTACAAACCACATCCAAAATACATTTCCATCAAATTGAAACTAGTAAACAATCTAAACTTGATGCCTAAAGTAGCATCCAACAGAATTCTAGCATTAGCAACTTGAGGGTTGGGTTCATTCAACAAGCCATGCACATTATGAAGGGTCTGGAAAAAAGAATAATATAAGCATAGTATGGAATGATAGTATATAGTGAACCAAAATGAAACATACCGAGTAAAACTGGTTGTAGGTCGGCTGAAAATGTGAAGCTCCAATCACTACATTATCCGGTAAGTTAACCAACCAGCAATACACTATGTTCCATATACTACTCCATATAATTATCAGTGTAACTCAAAAAAGAATGATGAAGTGGTACTGATCTATGCCCTTTTAGATTGTGCCAATTCTCTCATATACTTTCCAAAAATTGATAACGCACCCGAGTATTCGTAGTAGAAGTTGTACCTCGACGTGCATTTGTTTTTACAGTTGGAATATGGGCCATGAGAATGTTCTGAACTCTGCCAAACTGTCTAAGTACTCTATCGAGATGATATTGCTCTACAACGTTCAAGCAGAGAATGCAACCACTATACAAGATATAGGTTGAAATTGATGATAGTACCATGCAAAAATATAAGGATAAAAAATAACTTACTCAAAGTTGTAAGAAATCATTATTTCTAAATGGTTTATTTTTAGTAAATGATCTACTTATTCATTGCATACACTTTTCCATAATTTTTATTAGTTATATAATAAATGAAGATAATTACCTGTTCAACCTAAATATTATTGAGGAACATACGTAGATCGATTAGTGAAGCATCACAATCTATAGACAGATTCCATCAAGCAGCATGGGACAAATATATTCTCATAGTGTAGATTTGTTGATGGATGAAAGCAGGGAAAATGCTTCAATACCCATGACTTAAGTAAACAAAGAAATCCTGCAATTTATTTCACATCCATGCGAGTCGTTAATCCAAGCTGTCTATAGAGAAAAGCTAGTGCTGCTGATTGGTTGACAATGTCCAAGTTTTAGTGGATTCAGAAGTGAAATGTGCAAATAACATAACACCCCATAAAAAAATTGATTAGGAAAGATAATTAAGTAATAATAATAATTAAAATAAATGATATATACAAAGTCCGTATAAAGAGTCCTATAAAGAATTGGACCACAAAAATATTATATTTGTGCTTGTGGAGAAGTTCTGATACGTTTTCATATATAATATATTGAAAACAGAGTCCATATAAAGAAATTATAATTAAATTGAATCGTACGGTAAATATACATATACAAACGTTTGACTACATAAAATAAAAATATGTCTAGGGATAATAACGAATGAATTGGAATAAAAAATTATTCTTCTAGGGAATTTGAAATTCAAACATATGGACAAGTAGTGGGAGACAAATAATTAATTCATAAACAAATACATAAACGTTAATTAAGCTATACGCAAATAATTTGCGCACAAATATTGAAATTAAATAAAAAAATGTATATGGAATATGAATACATTAATTAGAAAGAATATTCCATGAAGATTGAATTTGTATGCATATAATCTTAGGCAAGAAGGGATAGGGATTTGAAAATAAAGGAAAGAAAACAATCAAATCAATCAAAGAAATCAATGAAATAAATAAATATATATATATATATATATAGAAACTTTTAATCAAATAAATCATTTCATCAATTAAACAAATTTATTGGCTGTTTCATACCCTTAAGGGTTGATCGCTTCCCCTAGAGTGGTCGACTGCTCTTAGGGAATTTTGATGGGTTTAGCTTGTTTTGGTTGGGGGTTTTATATGTTTTTTACATATGGACTGCTAGGATTAAATCCTATGGTCTTTATTTACAAGTACAACTATATATACCACTCTTCTAGTCTCTTCCAAACCATATTATTTATTTTTCTTATGCCTTCACTCTGCCATTGAAATTCCGAAAGAGTAAGGTCTTCTTCATCAATCCTTAATCTATTTCTTTTCTATTTCTACTTAGGGTTTTATTCCGGAATTTCTATAATCTATATATTAGACTCAAATTTCTAAGATTCTCTTATATATATTAATAATGAATTGGAGTTTTTATCCATGTTCGTGCTTCTTGCAAGTTTTCAGATCTAATAGGGCATATGTCATCAAATCTGAGTCATTTCCGTAAAATCATTGTGAGTGGAAACCTCCTATATTGCTATTCTTTTATTTAGTAGCATTGATTTGGATCTGTATGCCTAAGAAGATTTGGGATTTCTACGAAAACATAAAAAATAGCAAACCACCCAAATTCCACTCTTTTATGTTTATTGGTGGAATGTACAATCTGAATAAAATTGTGGTTAGTTGTTGTTAGAGCAATGAAGAAGATGCAGAGTTGTGTTGTATAATTTCTACTGTGGTCAAATTCATATTTCATATGTTGTGATCCTCATGTATTGTTTATTGTCAAACATTAAGAATTTGGATGTTTGTATAAATCAAAATAGGTTTAAATATCTATTGTTATAAATCGATTATTTGAGCATATTTGTTTATATAATGTTAAAATATTAATGTTTTACACAAACGTATACAAAAGTGCATTTGAACCATAAGATAATTATATATCTGTGTGTGTGTGTGTGTTTGGATGCATTTCACTTTTTTTATCTTTTGTTGTTGTAACAAATAGTCAAGCCATGGATACAAGTTTATATGTTATTATTGTTTGTTTCCCATTTAGATATATGTTTACATACATGTCTATACATGATTGGTGAAATTTGGGAAATTGACTTGTATTTCTTTATTTGTTAGACATGGACATTTCAACTATTTAGAAATGTTAAATTTGAACGACAATTAGCGTTAATAGCGATTATTAAATTATATACATATATAACGTAATCAATGTATAATAAACTCGTAGTAAGTACGATTAATTTAGGAAAGTAGTAACTTAAATTTCAATTATCCCTTAGGAATTTGTTTGCATGTGTGCGCATTAGTGGCTTTATAAAAAGTAGTTATTAAGAGTGTTTCATTTTGTTTAAATTTGATGGCTAACCCTTATTATAAAATGAATTGGGATCCTATGTTTAATAGATTACTTGTTAAGGTTAGAAATAATTTGAATTTGTTTGTTAGAAACACAAAGCATTTTAGTTATAATAGAATATGTATTTGTTATTGATACATGAATTTGTGTTTATTATAGTTAGCCCTTTTTCCTATGTTGTCATTTCATTCACACACACACACACTCATATATATATATAGTTATAAATATATATACATATATATATATGTGTGTGTGTGTGTGTGTGTGTGTTGTTAGTTTACGGTTTGTTTAGTCGTATTTCAGGATATAGGTTGATAGATTAAGATGAGGAGCTTACTGGAGATCAGTTTTGGATGAGAAGTTTATTGAGCAGGAAGAGCTAGAGTTTTATTTTATTTTATTATGGTATATTGCTCATTTTATATTTTGTGGAGTGACCTTTGTATTTTTTAGGAGTAGATATACTTCAAATTGGGTGGTGGCCTTGCCAGAACTCGATTTGGAAGTATGATGGGCGGTGGCCATGCAGAAGCTCATAGACTTATGGTCATTGTCCGAATAGTCTGTATATATCTGACTATCTGTCAGGCATGTTGACAGCTATTGTCTACTATTTGTTATATATATATATATATATATGTGTGTGTGTGTGTGCGCACGCTCTTTTTTTTTTAGAGGATCATACATTTTTACATTTAAAAAAAAGTAATTCATGATACAAAGACACAATGTTAACCATTACTTATAGTAGAAGCCTGCCCGGAACCGATCGACATATCCAACATCTACAAGTAAGACTGGTTAATGTGAGAGGTCTGGGTGTCATGGGCCATTATAATTATTACACTAAGGCACGAGGTTAAGCCCGATTATATTAGAAGCCTCCCCGGAACCACTCGGCAAATCGCGCATCTACAAATAGACGGTTTAATGTGAGAGGCCTGGTATATATATGTATAGTATATATGTGTGTGTATGAGTAGGCTTATCTGCCTTGAGAAGGTCTTAAGTATAGCTGACCTACCTAATTTGGGTCTTAAATGGTTAAGACTAGGCATGTTCCTAAGGTTCACTTCTTGGTTTAGGCCAAAGTCGTGGGGCCCTCCTTTATTAGGTTTCAAGTAGTCTTTGAGTCTTCCTTCTCTAAAATGGACTAAATATAATGATAACGTTGAGTGGGGTAGTTCTCCGAAAGTTGTCCACTTCCTCTAGAAGTTGTGTAAGGGCTAATCTAGGGACATGATAGGTACCCTACGTTGCATGCAACTATAACCTCCTATTTACGGGAAGTCTTAAGTGGCATGGGAGTTCAATCATAATATCAGTTAAGTAGTAACATGGGAGTCCATCGGTAGGGTCTTAAGTGGTAAACAGGGTCTACTCTAAACCAGTATTAAGCGGCGAGATACTACATCTCATATTACAATTGAGAGTGTTTATATATAATATATATATATAACGTTGACGTGATAGGATGTGGTCTTTAGTGGCTAGGGTCCACCGTAGGGTCTTAAGTGATTATAGGAATCCAAACTAAATTTAGTATAGTAGTATGGCCTTAAGTGACCAAGAATGTCCACCTCGTTAGGTATTAAGTGATCGGAGATCCAGCCTAAAGTGTTAATGAGGATCTTAAGTGATCGTATGAATGTCCACCTCATTAATTAGATTGATTGCCTTGTGTGTGTATGTTGTTCACGTGGACATATCGTGAAAAACCTATCCTGCCAAATTTCAGAATAGTTACCCTTTAAAATGTGGTTTTCATTTACCAGGACTTTACGTTCTAACCTCCCTCCTCTTAACATACTTATAGGACAATAGGTTAGACTTCATGCCGAGACATAAGTGGTGGGAGCCTAAGATGGAGGAACTTATCTGTTAATGTTCTATTTATTATTGGCAGTATTATATTAGTTATCTATTTGGGATATTAATTGAAATACCTGATGTAACTTTCGGAATAATGGTTGTAAGCTAAATTATTGGTTTTTAATTTAAAGGGTTCATCTATTTTCTCATTATTATATTTTATCCCTTCCACTGTGTGGGATTCCATCTCGTTATATTGCTCTAATATTAAATGCAAATCTAATTTGTTATAGGAACCAACGACCCATTTAGAGTGGCTTTAAGTTTCGATGGGTCTTTTCTGGATTGAAATTTAGGCCCACTCCGGGCGGGTTGTTACATTTGGTACCGGAGCTTAGCTTACTCGATTACAGGGAAATATATACGTTAGAGAGGCGTAATTGTTATTTCGAAAAAGGATTTTCAAAAGTCTTAGTGTATATATATATATAAGTGTGTGTGTGTGTGTGTATATATATTTAAAGTACACATACCTTTAGAAAGTATTACCTATAGGTCCTTCTAGGAAAGGATTAAACTTAATTTTTAGAAAATCCCTAGAAGCCTCGCAGTAGTTCCCTTATCCATTTGAAAGTCTATAAGGACCTAAGGGATGTAAGAACCAGAAAGTTAGAAAATGGAAAGAAACTCTCTAATTTAATAGGGAGTTAATGGAAATAAATTGGTGATTTAATTATCATTCGTGGAATAAGGGAGAAATAAGTAATAAGAATTTATAATAGGAAAAATTAATGTCTATAACATAAAGGTGTGAAAGTTTTAGGAAACCGCAGAAGAATACCTTTTATTAAATGGGATAAAACTCCAGCATGAGTAATTAATGGAATTTTTAAATTCGAAAGAGCACTAAATAATCGACAAGAAAAGGGATATCAAAACCAGAAAATAACAAGGATGTAATTAAGGCCATTTATGCAAAAGTTTGATTATTCAATTTTGAATTAAGTGTCTATAAGAATGAGCGTTGCTTAATGGGTAAAATGGCATAAAGGACTTATATAATGACAACAATTAGGAATGTCAAGAAGTGAAAGTATAGGAATACGGAAAAAAGGATTCAATAAATGAAATAGACTTCCGTAGAATAGTGTGTCGAAGGGACTAGACAAAAGATAAAAAATATTAAGAACCTATAAAAGTGATTTTTGACATGCTATTTAAATTATTTTGAAAAAGGAAATTTTAGCATTTCCTTTATAGGCTCAGGTTGTGCAATAATTCCATTTAGGAAGAAAAAAATTGAAATATGGTTTTTGAGAAAATAAATGTTTTAAGGAATATGAAAAAAAGTTTACTGTTTCTTCTGTTAAGATAAACTACAATTTTAAATTTTAAGGAAAACAGAAGATGAATTCCTTAATTAAAAGATAATAGTAAAAGTTTTCAGTTTTGAGCTTTAAAAAGATAGAAATGTAAGTTTCAAACAGTAAACAATTATAATGGCAAATTTATAATTGTCATTGCCTTAATATAACAAGCTTTTAATATTAAAATGAATTTGAAAAGGTTATTTAGTAAAAGTCCTATATGGTATATAGCGATAAATTTGACGTTCTATTAGAAATAAACAGGAGAAGGAAAAGAAGATATATATATATATATATATATATATATATATATATATATATATCTAGGTTTGATAAGGTAAACATAAAAAATATACCAATTTGAGATAAAGCGGGAAGTAAATTTATTTATTGAAATTTAGGTAGAATTTGAAATAGTAAAAATTCTTATATAATAAGGAGCATATGAGGGGGTAACAATTCTAGGGGTAAAACAAATGGGAAACGACTACTCTAATAAATCAATTTAGAAACTTGTGATTTATCTTTGACTATTAAATTTAATTTTTGAAAAACACTCTCATTGTGCAAATAACGTGTAATGAGTAATTAAGGATTTCCTAAATTAAAATGCATCATCAATATGAGATCTCATATGAGTACATAGGCAAAACAGTTAAGATTTTCAACTGTATTGCTAAAATAAATATAGTCTCGAACTAATGAACATATTTTGGCAAAAACAACATATATCGAGAATATGTAAATGAATGCATTAAAAAACTTAATTATTACCTGATTTAATATTGAATTATTAAAGTCTTGTTGTCGAATAAAAATAAACATTTACTCCAAAACATTTGTCATTATGAATGGCATTAAAGACTGACGCTTAGAATACTAATAAAAGGAAAGTGTTAAAACAAAAGAAATTATTTTGCTCTTAATTCAAGAATTTATCAGCATTTGGTAAATGTTATAACTTTTAAAATGAGGTATTTATTTAAAATGTTTTGAAAAGAAAGGTAGAAGTTATTAAGATTTATTATTAAAAGTGTTATTGTGTGAAGTAATAAAGTATTTGATAATTTTAGCAATAAATGTCATTAGACCTTTTCGGACAATTAGTTTTCGCATAATTCGATCTTGGGTATTATTTTGTTTTCTAGGATAGAATGAATAATTGTTTATTGACTATTAAAAAGTTTTATTGGCCATTTTAAAAGAGTGAATGTTTGGCATTCATATAATTAATAAAATTAAGTATGTAAAAAGAAAAGGTGTTTTACTCTTATTTTGAACATTTAGTTAACATTGATTTTGTGTAATCACTAAAAATTTCACCTTATAAAAAGAGAAAACTCTTGAGTAATAAGAATAGCTGATTAGGTAAGCTAGAATTAGGTTTAAGGACTAAAAGGATAAATTGCACAACCTAATCTTGAAATTTTAGCGTCAGTCCTAGAAGTTTCTATTTTAAAAGTGGCGAGGTGTAGTATTTCCATAATCAAGGGTTGACTGTGAATTAGATGGACCTAGATGAAAGTCTCTAACTTCACCGGTTTCGCCATGATGTCTGCAATTTGTTCTCCTGTTCCACAAAACACCAACTTCACAACTTCTTGATTTGTAAGACTACTTTGGTAGTGGTACCTCACGTCGATATGCTTTTTCGCATCTGCTGGCAAGTTTACCCAAATTTTGTTCTTCTCTATGGATTGAATCTCACTTCTCATTGCATGCATCCATTTTTCTTCTTTACTTGCCTCTGGAAATCTCACTGGATCATCATGAGACATAAATAGCGCCATCCCCATTTCAGCTTCAGCCTCTTCATCTGAGATCCTTTCAAAGCTCTCGTAATCTTGCATCCATGCTGGTTGTCTCCTATTTCTTTTCTTCTGAATCTCTAGTTGTGGAGAATTTCCTGCATTTTCTTCATTAACAGGTTGATCTTCTCTCGCATCACATCTTTCACCAGCTTAAATTCTTCTGTGTCTTCCTCTCCAATTGGATTTTCTTCTTCCCAGTCCAAAAAATCAATGGAATCATTTTCTTCTGTATTCCAATTCCATTTTCCTTCTTCCTCAAATACTACATCTCGACTTATGACCACTTTTTTTAAGATTGGATCATAAAGTCGATATGCTTTGGATTCTTCATTCACTCCAAGAAGAGCACACTTGCGGCTCCTGTTATCAGGCTTCACTCTTCGTTGCTCAGGAATATGCACATGACAAATGGAGCCAAAGACTCTGAAATAGCTCACATTGGGTTTGATCCCACTCCAATATTCTTCTGGCACCATATCTTTTATTGCACTTGTTGCACTTCTATTTAGGACATGACATGTCCATTTTGCAGCCTCAGCCCAAAAACTCTGTAACAGCCCGCATTTTACGTATCGGAAGATCGTAAAATATTTTTATTTTATTCCCTGAGGGTTGGATCATTCTCATCTTTTGGTATGTTGCTTATGGGGATGTGAGACATGTCCATAAATTTTACCGATTTTGTTTGTGACCATTTTGCCCCTATCAGTCTTGTACTGGGCATAACTTTTGACTTAGGTCGAATCAGAGGGTGAGACCTGTGCCATCGGAAAGGAATTGATGATTCTCTTTCCGTAGAGTGGTTACATGAAAGATTTGGCTCAGCGGTTTGCGAGAAATCACTGTTTTAAGGTTTTTCAGTTGGTTGTTCAGATTTTGGAAGGCTAATGGGCTGATTTGGAGAAGTTCATTAGAGGGTGGGTGGAGACTATAAATAGGGGGTAAGGGATATGGAGAAAGGTTGGAATTTTCCATTCTCTTATGGGGAGGCTTTGATCTCCTTCTTCCTCTAAACACTTCCCACCATTAACAATCCAAATCTAAGGGGGAAATCATAGATCTACACCATTGGAGGCAAGATCTACATCAATTGGAGTGAGGATTCATCAAATCGAAGGGCGAGGAGCTATCTCTTCGCTGTCCGGAATTCCATTTCTTTGATTTTGCTTTGTTTTGGATAATTGGTGAGTGATTTACATCTCTCATTCGGATTCATGAAAGTATGTGAGTTATATGTTGTTAATTTCATCATTTCCGTGTTCTTTTCCTTAGATCTACACCATGCTATGTTTATATTACATATGAATCACCTTAGGATCTGATCTAGATAATTTAAATGGTTAATTTCATGATTTTTCACAAGTTTATGCAAGTTAGATCCGTTTTTATGTTCATATGTTCACTTATCATGTTTTGGGAAATTTATGTGTTTTGATGGAAATGGTTAGATTGATGATATTGTTGGTTGCATAACATGTTTGTGGTTGCGTTTGAATGAATCGGATAGTCGTCGGATTCGTCGTTTGGCGAAGTTTTGGTCGAAATCGAAGTCGAAATGGAGCTGTGCAGGAATCGGGTCGGTCTAGAGGGGTCGGTCCTAGACTGGTCGGTCAAGACGTGGCTTGGGGAGCAAGACAGGTTTTGGGTCGGTTTTCTTTCGGGTCGGTCGGTCTTGGAGCTGGTCGGTCTGATCGGTCGGTCCATACTGGTCAGGTCGAGCAAATCTGGAGTTCTGATTTGGAGCAGGCGGGTCGGTCATGTTCCAGGAAGGGGTGATCAGGTCGGGTCAGTTTTAGAGGGTTGGGTCGGTCGGATGGTGGCAAATCTGGTCGGTCGGGTCAGCTGATTGGTGGTAAGGTCGAATCCTGAAGCCAGAAGGGAACCGGGTCGGTGGGTCGGTTTTAGCTGGGTCGGTTGGGCTAAGCTTTTGGGTCGATCTTAGTGGCTCGGTCGTAAGGAAGTGGTCGGTCGGTTTTAACAGGGTGTTTTCTGAAAAAGTACGTTTTCGGGTATGACTCAGATTTGGAGAAAAATGTCTGAAAAATATATTTTCCGGGGGCAACCCCCCGAACCCTAGCCGCAGCGCAGTGATGTGATTGGCTCGGTGATGGTATGACTTCGACGTGGTTCAAGTAGGAAGGTTCAAAGTGTTGAATGTGTTCGTTGATCAAGGTGGAACAACGAATGAGGTGACAACTCAAAGGTCGTGAGTTGATGGATAATGGCTGCTCGAGAAGGTTGCTTGAGCTATGAAATATCGTCAAGGTTGGACGACTAGAGATGCGAAGGCCGAGAGGTCATCGTTGTCGTAAGTTCTAGCAGGCTCAAAGAAGGGGTACGATGGGGGCACCCAAAAGATCAGAAGGTTGCTGGTCGAGTACCCTGGGTCTTGGGGAAAGGCCTAGTGTCAAGGTTGGGCATTGTCAAGGTTGGACATATGGAGTTCATGCTAGAACTGGGGCTACCATTAGCCCTTGACACATGGCAAGGTTGGCCGTCATACGATTAACGATGGTTTCAAAGCAGGATTGGCGGTGATAGCCAGAGTCTGTCATGTATGCTGGATGTTTTGTATGAGATATATAATCTCGACCCCATGATTGTTTCTGCTTGCTATGAACAAATGGTTGTTCTGGTTTCTATGGATTAATGGTTGAAATGCTTGGTGTAAAGGCTATCACTGTCCGATGTGGGGAAGATAAGGTTGAGTTCTTCTCTGGTGATGTGGGTAGATAAGTTGTTCATTTACCCATTCTCATATACTTTCTTGTTGAAGTTTGTTAGCTGTTTTATCGCTCACTAAGACTATTGTCTGACTCAAGGTTTTATGTCTCCTCTTATTACCTTGGGCTGTTCATCCGGTTGTGGATGAGCAGACTAAGTAGCAGGTTACAGGTAATGGAGCTTAGTGAGACGGGGAAGCTGAGCGAAGACGAGCAGGAGGCTGGCGTACCAGTTTTATTACTATCTAGTATTTCTGTTTCCGCTGTTTGAGTTGCTTTGAGAGTCGTGGTGAGGCCTTATGTACAAACTTTGATATCAGTTTGGATAATCTTTCTGGATGTTGAGAAAGTTTCAAAAGTTTGTTATATGATACCTTATTACTATTACCTGTTGTATATGTTCTATTATATTTTATCCTTGCGCTGTGAGCTCTACAACAGGTTTCGATGTGTTTACCTACTCTGATGATCGTCCATAGCAGCCTGGCACACCTTTCAGCGCATTTTCCCCACTTGTTTAGTGCGGGGGTTATGGGCGGTCGTCACAAACTCTTTGGCATGTTCTTCTCTGTGAGCAAACATCGAACCATATTCATTATAGTGCGGTTTCTTCTCTCGGCAACACCGTTTTGTTGTCGCGTATAAGCTGCGGTTAATTGTCTCCTAATCCCGTGTTCCACATAGAATTGATTGAAAGTGTTTGAAGTGAACTCTCCTCCTCTATCTGTCCTTAAACAGCATATACCAGTTCCTGCTTCCTTTTCCACAAAACTTTTGAATGTCTTGAAAGCTTCAAACGCTTCATTTTTCTCCGAGAAGATGATATATCCAGCTCTTGCGATTAAAGTCATCAATCAGAAGAAAGATGTTTCTCTTTCCATGGTGAGATACTGGATATATAGGACCGCACAAGTTCGCATGAATGAGCTGTAACCTTTTTGTCGCTCTCCATTGACCCTTCTTGGTTATGTCTTCACGATGTTGTTTTCCAATGTTGCACACTTCACAAACTTTCGAGACTTCTTTCATTTGAGGCAACCCCTTCACAAGTTGTTTGTCATGCATAATCCGAATAGATGTACTATTTAGATGTCCATAGCGTTTGTGCCACAAATACGCCATTTTGTCGTCTTCAATCTTCAAACATGTACTCTGACCAGCTTTCATGGTTGCAGACACCATGAACATACGGTTTGCAGACATTCTAGTGTTCACAATCAAGCCTCTTTTAGGATGAAACATTTTACACACTCCTTTGCTGATCAAAAAATCCATACCTTTCTCTTGCAATTGCCCAATACTCAGTAGATTATTTGTTAAATTTGGAACAAAGTATACATCACTTACAATTAGAGTCACTCCTTGAATCTCAATTTTGACGTTTCCTTTTCCTAGAACATCCACTTTTGAGCTATTTCCTAATCTCACAGCATGCTTGAAACTCTCATCAAGCTCTATAAACCACTCTCTGTTCCCGTCATGTGATTAGAGCAGCCCGAATCGAAAAACAATATTCCTTTACGCTCAGCTTCTTTAATCTCTTCATGTGCCATCAGAAGTAACGCTTCTTCTTTATTAAATTCAACATAATTTGCTCCCTTTTCAGCCATTGGACATTCATATTGAAAGTTTCCCAACCTGTGGCAGTTGAAACACTCAATATTGGCTTTGTTAAGACCTATTCTTCCTCTTCCTCTTCCTCTTCCTCTTCCTCTTGAAGCATTATCACCACCACTTCTAACATTACCCCTTCCTCGTCCACAATTGTAATCGTACTCGAGTTTGAGTAATTGTTCTTCAGGTCTCTTTCGCTGTATCTTCTGCTCGTGTACGAACAATGAGCTATGTAACTTGTCGATATCCTTTGATTCCTCAATTGAGCACACGACATAATTGAAATTCTCTGTCAATGTTCGAAGAATTTTCTCAACTATCTTCACATCCTCTATATTCTCTCCACAATTTCTCATATCATTGGCTGTGACCATGACTCTCCCGAAATAATCTGTCACCATCTCTCCCGTCTTCATCTTCAGCGTTTAAAACACTCTTCTTAGCCTCTTCAATTGATCATGCTTTACTCTATCATTACCTTGGTACTTGACTTTCATGGAATCCCAAAGTTGCTTTGTCGTCGCCGTTTGCGTGATTATTTTCAGAATAGACTTGTCAATGGACTGAAACAAATAATTCTTTGCCTTCGAGTCCTTTGGCTTTGCTTCCTCCAACTTCTTCTGTTATGTTGCCGATAGCACTTCATCAGATCCAGGTTCTTTGTAACCTGGTTGAATCACACTCCAATACTCCTTTGAACGCAACAGATTCTCCATGAGTAAACTCCAATGATCATAATCTCCATCAAATTTAGGCACACACGGGGAACTGAAATTACTAGATTCAGCATCCATCTCTCACTCGATTGTTCTTTGCTCACTCTTGCACACTTTCTCACTTGTATTTCATTCCTTCAGATCCCTTTTGAGAGGGCTCTGATACCACATTGTAAAAAACAATACTTGCAGATTTCTGAGAGGGTATTCTTTAATACATTAAACTGAAATAGAATTGGCTTTTAAATTGCCTTACAACAAACTAAAAAAAAAGAAACCAGAACAATCAAAGCAAAAATAATGTGGCTCGGTTCCTATTGATAAGGATATCATTAATGATATTCATTAATATCATTAATGATATATATGTTAATCCTTTTCACATATAACTTAGCACGTGGCTCAGTTTCAATTGATAAGGATATCATTAATGATATTCATTAATATCATTAATGATATTTATGTCAATCCTTATCACCTATAACCTAGCTTTATTGACCGAAACTACCAAAACTAACGCAACACTAACAATGACTTATTCTTAGAGATTTATTCAATTCCAACATATTTAGCGTATATATATATAAGTGTAATGTAACTTACCGTAATTTTGTGACTTTGGAGAGATATTCATGGATATTAATTGCAAATTTAGTAGGTAATAAATTTGTAATTAATTAAATCAAAAGAGGATTTTTTGAGCTGATTCAGAAAAATAAATTGATTCAGAGAAAATAGACATATTTTCAAGCTTAAAAGAGCTTGAGAGATTTAAGTAAATATCTATGGAATGGTCCAGTTTTGAGAATAGATGGACCTTAATTATAAGAAAGGCAAAGGTGGAAATTTAAAGAAATGGATTGACATCTTAGGAAATTGGAATAAAGGTATTTAGACGTCAACACCATTTAAACCACGTAATTGTAGGATAGAACTTCCAAAAGAGTATTTTTAGTTTGTGATCAGTAAGGGTCCCTTGTATTGATTGGAAAAGGGTATAAAGTGTATAAGCAATAAATCCCTGTTTATGTCTGCAATATTGGGATTTTAAACCCTTATTAACTTTTGAGATAAATTCATAAGAGAAGATTTCATAGGGATACTTAGTTTAGTGATCTACCATCTATGGGATTTGGAAGTTAATAACAAAATTATATTTGAGCCTGCCAGAAGGAAGTGGGTAGTCTTGTGATTTATGAAAATGTTCAGTGAAGAAGAAGTTTAGCCTTAGAAAATGGCATCCACAAGAATAAAATCTTGAAGCATGAAACATGGACTAGCCATTCTAGTTTGAATATGACTGTATTTGGTTTGCTTAAGGGTATTCGTTTAATTTTTATAAATTAGCACTTTTGTTGTTATTCACTGAAAGGACTATATTTGAAATTATAAGGAATATACTCAAAATATAAAGAATGTGATATGCAATTCTACGTATTTGCACGTAGATTATACTTTCTATTCAGAATAAGACAATACTCATTCCTTGTAATTTTAAATATATCAATATGATTGTTTGGGCAAATTTATGAAAATTATAACAAAAGACCTCACTGGGATTTAAATTCCAGCAAAATTGGAGCATAGTAAAGTATTCTAGTTATCAGCATAGACTAGATCATTAATTCATTAGAATTGGAAATTTTGATTTAGTAAACTACTAAATTTTTGAGTTACATTCATTCAAAGACTGAAGGACGAACTAAAGATGACCAAAGATTTAGGAATAAGAAAAAGAGTTGCATCTTGGATCTCTTGGACAATAGGAATAATATTTGTTTTTTGGAGTAGCTTAATTATCTTTTTCTTTGGTAATTAGTGGGAACTCTTGGAAAATTTCAAGAAGACCATCTAAAATACCAAAGTGTGAATGGAATAACCATCGATAAATTTCTACTCAAACCAAATTTGTGGATAGACTTTAGAAAAAGTATAATTTGATTAGACAGCTTGTGAAGGATAAAGAGTTGATATTTTATTTTGGGCTTTCCCAAAGTTAGGGAGATATATGATATTATTGATGATAGGAGACCATAACCATTTTATGTTTGATAAGAAACTTTCACAGCATAGCGAATTTTGGTAGGGCCTAATCAAGAAATGGGGACAAAGATGAAACCTAGACAGTTTCGTGCCACCATAGAAATTTTGGAGCATGAGATTTCAAGACACCACAATATTTATTTAGACTGGTTCGGGTACATTAGGTAGGAAATCTGAGGCAAGATATGCAAAATTTTAAAAAAAATTGTGGTCACCCTCGAAAATTTAGGATTTCTGGTTGCATCGTAGTTGCTAGACTAGATCGTAGGAGATGGTTGCAACACAAATGCAGTGTGAATTCATATAGAAATTATATGCATGTTAGGAAATTTTGCATACATCCAACATCACTTATTACACATACACGCTAGGACTGAGTTTACTTTAGCAAGTCTAGAGTACATAATCACTATGAGTTACGATTGTTTCATGGTTATTTTAAATAACATGGGTGTATAACATGGCTGTTTAGAGTGAGTTTTGTTTTCACCTCCTTTACGCAGATTTTGGGACGAAAATTATTTTAAGGGGGAGGGGGGACGTAACACCCTATAAAAATAAATTAATTAGGCAAGATGATTAAGTAATAATAATAAGTTAAATAAACGATAAATATAAAATGATAGAAAAATGAAAATTTAAACAATTAAGAATTGGGTTGCGAAAATATTATATTTGTGCTTATGACGAAATTCTGATACGTTTTCAAATATAATATATTGAAAATGGAGTCTGTATGAAAAAACTATAATTAAATTGTACAGTAAACATATACATACAAACGTTTGAATAAATAAAATAAATAAGTGTCTAGGGGATAATAACGAATAAATTGGAATAAAAGAATATTCCCATAGGGAATCTGCTATTCAAACGTATGGATAGGTAATGAGAGACAAAGAATTAATTTAGAAATAAATAAATAAAAGTTAATTAAGTTGTACACAAATAGATTGCACACAAATATTTATATTTAAATAAAAATATATATGGAATATAAATACATTAATTAGAAAGAATATTTCATGAAGTTTGAATTTGTATGTATATAATCTTATGCAAGAGGGAACAAGGATTTGAAAAAAAAGGAAAGAAATCAAAGCAATAAATATATATATATATATAAACTTTTAATAAAACAAATCTTTTCATCAATTAAACAAATTTATTGGCCGTTTCAAACCCTTAAGGGTCGACCGCTTCCCGTAGAGTGGTCGACCGCTCTTAGAGAATTTTGATGGGTTTGGCTTGTTTTGGTTAGGCTTTTTTTATATATTTTGTACACATGGATCGCGAGTTAACAAACGAGAAGAACTGGAAAGAAAATTTAGGGTTACATGAGGTGGAGGGGTAGTTTTGGAAATAGTAGGGGGCGACTAAGCCATTTTAAGGGTGCACGAGTTTTTTTCCTATTTTGGGGGGCTACTAATTAAAAAAAAGGTCGGAATAGAATTTGCCTTTTTATTTTACTGTCATATCACTTGCGTTGGTGATTCTACAACATTATCATGTTTATGTCAAGCCCTCGATTGTCAACGCAGATTTATCTTACGTCAAAAGTAGTATTATTATATTTCTATTATAGATTTTGGATTTTCCACTTTATATATTTTAATTTATCATCTGTTATGAAGCTATGAGGTGGTGCCTGGCGCAACGGTAAAGTTACCCGACTGGTAATCTAGAGCACGCAGGTTCGAGTCCCGACCTCTTCACATATGTGAGGGAAAGGCTGTGCGCACTAATCGACCATCCCTAGAGCCCGGAAAGCCGTGAGAATAGTACCAGGACGGGAGACTTTCTAGGAAGTCCTCTCGCGCTTGTACGGGAGCCTTTGGCACTGGGTATTTACCTTATTTGTTATGAAGCTATGGTCAATTTTTTAGGAAGATGTTTCTCAAACAATGTAACAACCCGAAAATCCAAGCCAGTTTAAAATTTTTATTTTGGCAATTTTAGTGAATTTTGATTATTTAAAATGAATTATTTTAAATAGAATCGACCAGAAATGTATTTTGAATATATTTAAAACGTATATATTATATACGTCGTCGTTTGAATATAAATAATTATATATAATTATAAAAGGAATTGAAAATGGCGCGGTAGTTCGATAATTCGATTTCAAACTTCAATTGAATGTACCAGGTGCAAAATAAACCGGATTTTAGTGAAACCAAAAACATTAGGATCTATTTATGACTATCTTTTCAACGAATCCGAAAATTCGAAATTTCATAGCGGGAATCAAAAGATATGTCCAGTTGAAAATTCTGAATAGTCGCTATGGAATTCAGGCCCTTAAAAATGGATATTTTGCAAACGACCTCGGATTTCGACGAAACCACTTTTGTTGGATGCGTGATGTCAAATTATTGCTAGGTTTCCAATTTCATAATTTTTCGAATCAATATGTGGGCATGGCAAAGGAAAACGTGTTTGACCAGTTTCAGTTGATTTTAATCGACTGGAAAATGGCCATTGTGTGATGGGACCTGGGTCTTATAATAGCTTCATTTTTCTTTATTTAGCATTGCGCTGTTTACTTATATGCACTGGTATTCTTGGGAGGAAACCCGTTCCGTGTTATACGGCGTGGTCCTTTGATTTACCTAACTTTAAAAATAAAGATTAATAACTGTTTTAGTTCTCACACCAGTCACATGACTGACCTGGAGTTTATTGTTTTAACCTAAACTCTGGGTGCCCTTATTTTCTACACGGACAGCTAGTAGTTTTGGTTTTGCAGATTTATATTCACAAGATCCTGGTTTACAGCTGGAATGATATCCGGAAAGCTTTGTATCCGTATATCTCTTCTAGTTGTGTATTGTATTATTTTCCACTGCGATGTATTTAAATGTAATTTGAATCTCTGATATTTCTGTGTAATATTTATTTGTTTATACTCTGTATATTCTTGTAATATGATGCATTGTTGTAATAACATTGAAATGTTCTTTTGTCTGCGTTCTGATTTGTCTCGTTCTCACAGTAATTCGTTCTTTCTCATCTCTTCGGAGACCGGGGAAGTTTCGGGTCGCTTCATTTGGTATCAGAGCTTTGGTTTACAAAGCTCAGAGAACAAGACACATTAGAACCATACGAAAGAATTCATCAGATATTGGATTAGTAATATCCAATGAGAATGACTCGTTAGAGATGGGATCAGTAGTATCCTAGAACGAGTGTGAAGAGTGTATTTTTAAAATGAAAACAATCTTTGTTTTGAAAATTTAAATCAATTATTCGTATTTGGTTATTTATTTATATTGATGTGGACAATCCAGTATATATAGATTTTACATATACGTCTGATCCGCGTGTATTTGAAGTTTTGATATATTGGGTAGATATAGAATCACATTCTAGTCGCCCGGGGGTGATTCTGATGATTGATATATCATCATCAGAATTTATATTCGAGTGACGAACGGGTGATATCTATATATTTCCTATTGACTGGTGTGAGAACCAAAACTAGATAGGGCTTATTGTTGTGATTTAGCATCAAAAATCTGATTTTTTGACTATGTATCAAAATTATGAATTTGAAAAGCTAATCAACTAATTGATTGATGGTTGTGTTGTTTGATTATTGTTGGATTAATTAAAATTTGAACCATTTAGTCAAATTTTACCAAATAGTGAATTTTATTGAAAATTTATCGCATTTGCTTGCATATACTTGTACTTACATTGAACAGGTCATAGCAAGGAGGCTAGAGCCGAGAATAAAATTTGTTTGCCCGACAAATAGGTACATGTTTACTATAATTTACTGTTTTGTTTGGGTAATGATGATTTTATGAGCCGATTGGCTTTTTCTTTTTCTTTTTGAGATCAGAGGGCCTGTATGGCAATTTCGGGATTTTCCCGTGGCTCCCGGTGCAGGGGAGGTTATGGCGAAATTTTTCGAAAATTTAGGGTGTTAGCCAAATTTTTGAAGAATTTGAAAACTCTCAGAAACTGAAAAGTTGGAGAATGGAGGCCAGAGCGAACGTAGAGTTGATTAATCAAACCACTTTCAACTTTGTTCCTTTTCGGGAACGAAAAGTTTTAAGTGGGGGAGATTGTAACAACCCGAAAATCCGAGCCAGTTTAAAATTTTTATTTTGGCAATTTTAGTGAATTTTGATTATTTAAAATGAATTATTTTAAATAGAATCGACCAGAAATGTATTTTGAATATATTTAAAACGTATATATTATATACGTCGTCGTTTGAATATAAATAATTATATATATATATAATTATAAAAGGAATTGAAAATAGCGCGGTAGTTCGATAATTTGATTTCAAACTTCAATTGAATGTACCGGGTGCAAAATAAACCGGATTTTAGTGAAACCAAAAACATTAGGATCTATTTGTGACTATCTTTTCAACGAATCCGAAAATTCGAAATTTCATAGCGGGAATCAAAAGATATGTCCAGTTGAAAATTCTGAATAGTCGCTATGGAATTCAGGCCCTTAAAAATGGATATTTTGCAAACGACCTCAGATTTCGACGAAACCACTTTTGTTGGATCCGTGATGTCAAATTATTGCTAGGTTTCAAATTTCATAATTTTTCGAATCAATATGTGAGCGTGGCAAAGGAAAACGTGTTTGACCAGTTTCAGTTGATTTTAATCGACTGGAAAATGGCCATTTTTCAAACGGTCTCAGAATTCGACGAAACTAGTTTTGTTAGGACCGTATCGTCAATACGAAGCTAGAAAATATTTTTTCAGGAATTTTTAGAGTTAGTATGTGACCCCAGTAAATTGAAATGTGCGTTCAAATTCAATATACATTTATTTTTAATTTAAATTGAACGGAAACTGATCGTAACGATCGAATTGGCTAGCGGGACATATCCCATTGTGTTCGGAATAGGGGTATTTGGCTAGGGGCGACAGTCGTTGGGTTCGATTTTGAGTTCGGTACAATAAATAATTAATTCGTGAATTAAATTATTAAATATATACTATATAGCCATATATATTCAAACCCTAGTTAATGGTCAAACTAAGAATCGCGGTCAACAGAAAATCCGCCGTCCTCTTCAAACCATAAGGCAGAAATCACTCCTAATTTTCTCCCCAAATTCTAGCAAAATCACTCGATGAAATTCAGTAATTATAAAGCGGAAATTGTAGAGCTTTCTGAGCTCCTTCCATCTAAACCACATTGATCGGATTTGGTCAAGGACAGAGCTCGATTTTGCCCAGGGACCGCCAGACTTCGCATGCGATTCGAGGCTCAGGGAGGAACTCGAGTGGGGCCAAACCCACGGTGGAGGAACGTCGCTCGAAGGCGGTTTGACTGGTGCGAGGCGACGGTGGTCCGGACCATCGTGGTGGCGGCGCGCGTGAGGAACTGAGGTCGAGATAGGGGTTTCAGCATTTGAACGATACAGGAAGGGAACTGTGAGTTTTTTTTTGTTTTATTTATTTATTTTAGTGTAACTAATTTAAGTTAAAAGCATAGTATAAAATCAGTCTTGTTTTAAAATAGAAAATATTATTGTTTTAAAATATAAATGGCATGGATTTCTTTTTAAATAAAAAATTAGCAGTGTTTCAAGATCAAAATGTATTGTTTTTAAAGATAAAATTAGCAATGTTTTTAAAAATAAAATTAGAATTACTTTTGGAAAATAAACATCTGTGATTTGAAAATATAAACTAGGGTATGATCTTTGAAAATATAAAATAGATTTTTTTTTTGAAAATAGAAACAGGATTGTTTTTTAGAATAGAAACAGGATTGTTTTTGAGAATAGAAACAACATTGCTTTTGAAAATATAAAATAGCATTAATTTTGTAAAATAAAATAGCATTGTCTTGAAAGATGTGATTTAAAAATAAATAACATCGCATAAAAAAATATGATTTTTATATATTGAACAACAAAGTAAAAATTCGATTTTTATATATTGAACAACAAAGTAAAAATTCGATTTTTATATATTGAACAACAAAGAAAAAATTCGATTTTTATATATTGAACAATGAAGAAAAAATTTGATTTTTATATATTGAACAACGAAGTAAAAATTCGATTTTTATGTATGTAGTGGCTACGGTCAACGAAGGTGACAAAAAGGCAAGAACGACGAAGACTTCTGCAAAAGAAGAGTCGAGATGGTTGGATAGCTATCGGTGAGAACTTCTCACCTTTTAATTTTGTTTTCTAGTTAAAAATATATACTTGGATGCAGACGGTGTTTAGTAGCACCCGACACAATTGTCCACAGACCATGGACTTGTTTGTTTGGTTGTGTAGTTGGTTAGATTATTTGGTTTGAATTGAATTGTTTGGTGAATTAAATGGATTTGATTGATGTGTGAATGGCGTGGGCCTTCACTAGACCGGGGATAAGGCTAGGCCTTGTCCCGTTTCTAGTATTGTGTCGTTATGCCGCCGAAATTTTCTAAAATATGTTAGAGAAATAAAAATATCATTTTATTGAATAAATGAACCGAATAGAATATTCATAGTTTGAATAAAATATTTTGGTCGTTAAAAATATAATTTTTAACGTGAAAGTGAATAAATAAATATCTATAAACAAATCGGCCGATTTGTTTATATACACTGATTTGACTGATATTGATTGGGTCGATAAATTTTACACATCGCCCAACTGCACAAATAAAATCTGTGTTTGATTGTTTGAAAACCCCACACGGGTATTGGGATAAAATACGACATACACTAATCCCAATAATTAGTTGTATGTCGATCGATTGATTGACAGGCTGTTATAAGCGTTAGATATCTATATTTGATGCTTATACAGTGTAGTGCACTTTGGATGATGGTTGATTATTTATCGTTGCTATTATATGCATGTGTGGTATGGAATCCATATAGTTAACGCTATATGGTAATTGATTGGGCCTCATTCCAATTTAAAAAATAAAGAATATTATAAAATAAAGGTTCATGTGTTGACAGTACTCATCCGTTGAGATTAGTCATGTGTTGAACGAAATATTTTAATAATAAAATTTACATCTTTATCAATATAAAATAAAGGTTCATGTGTTGACAGTACTCATCCGTTGAGATTAGTCATGTGTTGAACGAAACATTTTGATAATAGAAATATTTGAAATAGAAATATTTGAATAGAAATATTTGAAAAGAAATATTTGAAAAAGAAATATTTGAAATAGAATATTTGAAAACAGAAATATATGAAGCCGTGTTGATTAGATTGACGCCATTTTGACGTGAACGATATTTATATCAATTTGATTCATTTTATAATGAATATCGAAATTGATTTCAAAATCTGATATTTTGAAAAGAATTGAAATTCAAAACCAATTTGAATTGAATCGAATAGAAAACCAATTTGAATTGAATCGAATAGAAAACCAATTTGAATTGAATCGAATAGAAAACCAATTTGAATTGAATCGAATAGAAAACCAATTTGAATTGAATCGAATAGAAAACCAATTTGAATTGAATCGAATAGAAAACCAATTTGAATTGAATCGAATAGAAAACCAATTTGAATTGAATTGAATAGAAAACCAATTTGAATTGAATCGAATAGAAAACCAATTTGAATTGAATCGAATAGAAAACCAATTTGAATTGAATCGAATATAAAACGAATTTGAATTGAATCGAATAGAAAACAAATCTGAATTTAATTAAATTCAATTGAAAACGAATAGAAATAGAATTGAAATCGATTTGAATTGAAATCGAATAGAAGTGAAGGTAAAAAGAATTTATAAGGGAAAATTCAATTTTGATTTGAATTTGAAATAAAGGTTGAAATTGTTTTTGAAACAAATTTGAAATGATTTATAAAATTCGTTTTAAAAAGGAAATCGACGAAATATATATAATATATATATATATATATATATTATATATATAATGGCCTGAATAGAACGCGCCGCGCCGCGGCAGTTCGTGAATTTCGACCATTTATTTCAAACGGACATTACGGGAGATCCGACCGTCGGATCTTCCTAAAACCGGAACCGTTGGGTTCGTATCGAAAAGTCCTTTCTAACGAATTTTAGAAATTTAAAATCTAACGGTTGGATTTGGAATTATGTCCAAATCAAATTTGGAAAAGGTCGCTGTAAGTGCAGTTCGATGGCCATTGATGGAAATCGACAGTACGGGCCTTGATAAAATTATTAAAAATAGTAATAATTAGTGTAAAATCATAAGAAATGATTTGGGCAAAATTGGGATGTAAAACTCCATATTCGAAAAGATAAAGATTGATTTTTATCAAAATGAACTAGTTTTGAACTGAAATTAAAACCCATTTATTTTTAAATAAATAAATTGGATTTGAAATGGGTTTAAATAGAATTGATTCATGGGTTTATCGTGAACTGTGTTTTAAATAACACTGGTTCTTTAACCCGATAATAAATAGAATGTGATTTGGGTTTGTCATGAATTGTGTTTTAAATGACACTAGTTCTTTAACCCAGTAAAAGGAGTTTTAATGAATCTGCAATTAAATTGAAATGTGGATTGATAATTTAAATTATCAACTTTAGAAAATGAGCAAGAATGGAGTATCACCAGTTTTGCTCCAAAGCGATAGTTAAATCTTTAATCAGATTTGAACGTGAAATGGTAATTAATTTTACCGATAACACTGTGGTGTTAAATATGGAGTATTACCAGTTTTGCTTCATGGGATGAATAGGTTGGGATTGGGAAATAAATTAAATAATTACTTCGGTATGGTTCGCTAATCTCGACTAGTTTGGAAAACCATAATTTGTTTTGAAATGACATCCAAAGGAAGATTAAAGGATAAATTTTAAAGAATTTATCTTGGATAAAATTAATGGGAACCTTTCCCTAAGAATTGAAATTTAGAAACTAGCTGTAGGTTAGCTAAGAAGAATGGTTTCCTGGGTATTGATCTGATGTTGGTTTCGGCCTTCGGGGTTAATATTTGGGAAATTGTTCTCTTGTTGATTTACGGTTAGTAGCTACTGAATTGGAATGAGGCGTATGTTGTGTTTGTGTAACATTCGTTTTTAATATACGCGGGTTGTTCGGAAAGGCCGGGTTTATACCCATTCTGAATAACCGATTCGACGATATGTCGAAGATGAAGACGGTGGTCGAAGACCGGAAGTCTTCACATCGTTTGGGTGATTACTGATGATCTTGATTGGGCTGTACACCCAAGATGAGGGAATCAGTTGGTGGTCGTCCAGACGTACTTGGAGATGGATGGATATGCGAGGAAAGTGCCTCCGGTTTCGTTCAGACCTAGAACGGACTTGTAAATGGATGGTGTGTCTGACATTGTATTCCTTTATATTGTATTCGTTGATCTCTGCTAAATATATATCTGTTAGGCGGCGGAGAATTTATTCTCTTGCTTAACGCCCTTCTCTAAGACATACGAGCTCAGAGGTTATATATTGGCAGAAATCAGTGGTACGATATGGATTGATAGTGTGGCATGCTAAGATGCAGTGATCTAGACTTTTGTTGAAAAGCAAAGTTTGGTGGTTGATGATCAAAGCGCAGCTTTAATATAGCATGGCTTTGTGTATAGCGTTGATTCGCGAGCCTCACATCCCGGTATGGTGGTAAACTGATGGTTTGATCAGTATGCTTTTTAGTGGATGGGCACCTTAGTGGTGTTGTGGATTCGGTCGACCGAGATGAGCTTAGTGCTTAGGGATATATAGAGTAGGCAGTGTTTTCTCTCGCTGGGACGTAAGCCGCGGTGGTACTCTGGTCCCAAATGTGCGGATGTGCAGACGGTGTTTTCTCTTGTTGGGACGTAAGCCGTGGTGAATTGCATTACGCGATCGATCTTTCGAATCAGGAGCCACCATGATGGAAATCCAATTTCCAATACGTGTATTTCGGCTTTATTTGTAGAGCCTAGTATGGCGACATAGTGGGATGGGGCACTTATGCCGTCTATGATTGATACTTATGATTTGAAGATATTATATACAATATGCACTTATAATAGTATCAAATGATTTGTTTTAAACGTATCAAGCATTCTTGGCTATCATAAGGTAAAACCCTATCCTCCGGCTTGCGTTGCATTGTGTGATGGGACCTGGGTCTTATAATAGCTTCATTTTTCTTTATTTAGCATTGCGCTGTTTACTTATATGCACTGGTATTCTTGGGAGGAAACCCGTTCCGTGTTATACGGCGTGGTCCTTTGATTTACCTAACTTTAAAAATAAAGATTAATAACTGTTTTAGTTCTCACACCAGTCACATGACTGACCTGGAGTTTATTGTTTTAACCTAAACTCTGGGTGCCCTTATTTTCTACACGGGCAGCTAGTAGTTTTGGTTTTGCAGATTTATATTCACAAGATCCTGGTTTACAGCTGGAATGATATCCGGAAAGCTTTGTATCCGTATATCTCTTCTAGTTGTGTATTGTATTATTTTCCACTGCGATGTATTTAAATGTAATTTGAATCTCTGATATTTCTGTGTAATATTTATTTGTTTATACTCTGTATATTCTTGTAATATGATGCATTGTTGTAATAACATTGAAATGTTCTTTTGTCTGCGTTCTGATTTGTCTCGTTCTCACAGTAATTCGTTCTTTCTCATCTCTTCGGAGACCGGGGAAGTTTCGGGTCGCTTCATTTGGTATCAGAGCTTTGGTTTACAAAGCTCAGAGAACAAGACACATTAGAACCATACGAAAGAATTCATCAGATATTGGATTAGTAATATCCAATGAGAATGACTCGTTAGAGATGGGATCAGTAGTATCCTAGAACGAGTGTGAAGAGTGTATTTTTAAAATGAAAACAATCTTTGTTTTGAAAATTTAAATCAATTATTCGTATTTGGTTATTTATTTATATTGATGTGGACAATCCAGTATATATAGATTTTACGTATACGTCTGATCCGCGTGTATTTGAAGTTTTGATATATTGGGTAGATATAGAATCACATTCTAGTCGCCCGGGGGTGATTCTGATGATTGATATATCATCATCAGAATTTATATTCGAGTGACGAACGGGTGATATCTATATATTTCCTATTGACTGGTGTGAGAACCAAAACTAGATAGGGCTTATTGTTGTGATTTGGCATCAAAAATCTGATTTTTTGACTATGTATCAAAATTATGAATTTGAAAAGCTAATCAACTAATTGATTGATGGTTGTGTTGTTTGATTATTGTTGGATTAATTAAAATTTGAACCATTTAGTCAAATTTTACCAAATAGTGAATTTTATTGAAAATTTATCGCATTTGCTTGCATATACTTGTACTTACATTGAACAGGTCATAGCAAGGAGGCTAGAGCCGAGAATAAAATTTGTTTGCCCGACAAATAGGTACATGTTTACTATAATTTACTGTTTTGTTTGGGTAATGATGATTTTATGAGCCGATTGGCCAGCCGCTTGGCTTTTTCTTTTTCTTTTTGAGATCAGAGGGCCTGTATGGCAATTTCGGGATTTTCCCGTGGCTCCCGGTGCAGGGGAGGTTATGGCGAAATTTTTCGAAAATTTAGGGTGTTAGCCAAATTTTTGAAGAATTTGAAAACTCTCAGAAACTAAAAAGTTGGAGAATGGAGGCCAGAGCGAACGTAGAGTTGATTAATCAAACCACTTTCAACTTTGTTCCTTTTCGGGGACGAAAAGTTTTAAGTGGGGGAGATTGTAACAACCCGAAAATCCGAGCCAGTTTAAAATTTTTATTTTGGCAATTTTAGTGAATTTTGATTATTTAAAATGAATTATTTTAAATAGAATCGACCAGAAATGTATTTTGAATATATTTAAAACGTATATATTATATACGTCGTCGTTTGAATATAAATAATTATATATATATAATTATAAAAGGAATTGAAAATAGCGCGGTAGTTCGATAATTTGATTTCAAACTTCAATTGAATGTACCGGGTGCAAAATAAACCGGATTTTAGTGAAACCAAAAACATTAGGATCTATTTGTGACTATCTTTTCAACGAATCCGAAAATTCGAAATTTCATAGCGGGAATCAAAAGATATGTCCAGTTGAAAATTCTGAATAGTCGCTATGGAATTCAGGCCCTTAAAAATGGATATTTTGCAAACGACCTCAGATTTCGACGAAACCACTTTTGTTGGATCCGTGATGTCAAATTATTGCTAGGTTTCAAATTTCATAATTTTTCGAATCAATATGTGAGCGTGGCAAAGGAAAACGTGTTTGACCAGTTTCAGTTGATTTTAATCGACTGGAAAATGGCCATTTTTCAAACGGTCTCAGAATTCGACGAAACTAGTTTTGTTAGGACCGTATCGTCAATACGAAGCTAGAAAATATTTTTTCAGGAATTTTTAGAGTTAGTATGTGACCCCAGTAAATTGAAATGTGCGTTCAAATTCAATATACATTTATTTTTAATTTAAATTGAACGGAAACTGATCGTAACGATCGAATTGGCTAGCGGGACATATCCCATTGTGTTCGGAATAGGGGTATTTGGCTAGGGGCGACAGTCGTTGGGTTCGATTTTGAGTTCGGTACAATAAATAATTAATTCGTGAATTAAATTATTAAATATATACTATATAGCCATATATATTCAAACCCTAGTTAATGGTCAAACTAAGAATCGCGGTCAACAGAAAATCCGCCGTCCTCTTCAAACCATAAGGCAGAAATCACTCCTAATTTTCTCCCCAAATTCTAGCAAAATCACTCGACGAAATTCAGTAATTATAAAGCGGAAATTGTAGAGCTTTCTGAGCTCCTTCCATCTAAACCACATTGATCGGATTTGGTCAAGGACAGAGCTCGATTTTGCCCAGGGACCGCCAGACTTCGCATGCGATTCGAGGCTCAGGGAGGAACTCGAGTGGGGCCAAACCCACGGTGGAGGAACGTCGCTCGAAGGCGGTTTGACTGGTGCGAGGCGACGGTGGTCCGGACCATCGTGGTGGCGGCGCGCGTGAGGAACTGAGGTCGAGATAGGTGTTTCAGCATTTGAACGATACAGGAAGGGAACTGTGAGTTTTTTTTTGTTTTATTTATTTATTTTAGTGTAACTAATTTAAGTTAAAAGCATAGTATAAAATCAGTCTTGTTTTAAAATAGAAAATATTATTGTTTTAAAATATAAATGGCATGGATTTCTTTTTAAATAAAAAATTAGCAGTGTTTCAAGATCAAAATGTATTGTTTTTGAAGATAAAATTAGCAATGTTTTTAAAAATAAAATTAGAATTACTTTTGGAAAATAAACATCTGTGATTTGAAAATATAAACTAGGGTATGATCTTTGAAAATATAAAATAGATTTTTTTTTTGAAAATAGAAACAGGATTGTTTTTTAGAATAGAAACAGGATTGTTTTTTAGAATAGAAACAACATTGCTTTTGAAAATATAAAATAGCATTAATTTTGTAAAATAAAATAGCATTGTCTTGAAAGATTTGATTTAAAAATAAATAACATCGCATAAAAAAATATGATTTTTATATATTGAACAACAAAGTAAAAATTCGATTTTTATATATTGAACAACAAAGTAAAAATTCGATTTTTATATATTGAACAACAAAGAAAAAATTCGATTTTTATATATTGAACAATGAAGAAAAAATTTGATTTTTATATATTGAACAACGAAGTAAAAATTCGATTTTTATGTATGTAGTGGCTACGGTCAACGAAGGTGACAAAAAGGCAAGAACGACGAAGACTTCTGCAAAAGAAGAGTCGAGATGGTTGGATAGCTATCGGTGAGAACTTCTCACCTTTTAATTTTGTTTTCTAGTTAAAAATATATACTTGGATGCAGACGGTGTTTAGTAGCACCCGACACAATTGTCCACAGACCATGGACTTGTTTGTTTGGTTGTGTAGTTGGTTAGATTATTTGGTTTGAATTGAATTGTTTGGTGAATTAAATGGATTTGATTGATGTGTGAATGGCGTGGGCCTTCACTAGACCGGGCATAAGGCTAGGCCTTGTCCCGTTTCTAGTATCGTGTCGTTATGCCGCCGAAATTTTCTAAAATATGTTAGAGAAATAAAAATATCATTTTATTGAATAAATGAACCGAATAGAATATTCATAGTTTGAATAAAATATTTTGGTCGTTAAAAATATAATTTTTAACGTGAAAGTGAATAAATAAATATCTATAAACAAATCGGCCGATTTGTTTATATACACTGATTTGACTGATATTGATTGGGTCGATAAATTTTACACATCGCCCAACTGCACAAATAAAATCTGTGTTTGATTGTTTGAAAACCCCACACGGGTATTGGGATAAAATACGACATACACTAATCCCAATAATTAGTTGTATGTCGATCGATTGATTGACAGGCTGTTATAAGCGTTAGATATCTATATTTGATGCTTATACAGTGTAGTGCACTTTGGATGATGGTTGATTATTTATCGTTGCTATTATATGCATGTGTGGTATGGAATCCATATAGTTAACGCTATATGGTAATTGATTGGGCCTCATTCCAATTTGAAAAATAAAGAATATTATAAAATAAAGGTTCATGTGTTGACAGTACTCATCCGTTGAGATTAGTCATGTGTTGAACGAAATATTTTAATAATAAAATTTACATCTTTATCAATATAAAATAAAGGTTCATGTGTTGACAGTACTCATCCGTTGAGATTAGTCATGTGTTGAACGAAACATTTTGATAATAGAAATATTTGAAATAGAAATATTTGAATAGAAATATTTGAAAAGAAATATTTGAAAAAGAAATATTTGAAATAGAATATTTGAAAACAGAAATATATGAAGCCGTGTTGATTAGATTGACGCCATTTTGACGTGAACGATATTTATATCAATTTGATTCATTTTATAATGAATATCGAAATTGATTTCAAAATCTGATATTTTGAAAAGAATTGAAATTCAAAACCAATTTGAATTGAATCGAATAGAAAACCAATTTGAATTGAATCGAATAGAAAACCAATTTGAATTGAATCGAATAGAAAACCAATTTGAATTGAATCGAATAGAAAACCAATTTGAATTGAATCGAATAGAAAACCAATTTGAATTGAATCGAATAGAAAACCAATTTGAATTGAATCGAATAGAAAACCAATTTGAATTGAATTGAATAGAAAACCAATTTGAATTGAATCGAATAGAAAACCAATTTGAATTGAATCGAATAGAAAACCAATTTGAATTGAATCGAATATAAAACGAATTTGAATTGAATCGAATAGAAAACAAATCTGAATTTAATTAAATTCAATTGAAAACGAATAGAAATAGAATTGAAATCGATTTGAATTGAAATCGAATAGAAGTGAAGGTAAAAAGAATTTATAAGGGAAAATTCAATTTTGATTTGAATTTGAAATAAAGGTTGAAATTGTTTTTGAAACAAATTTGAAATGATTTATAAAATTCGTTTTAAAAAGGAAATCGACGAAATATATATAATATATATATATATATATATATTATATATAATGGCCTGAATAGAACGCGCCGCGCCGCGGCAGTTCGTGAATTTCGACCATTTATTTCAAACGGACATTACGGGAGATCCGACCGTCGGATCTTCCTAAAACCGGAACCGTTGGGTTCGTATCGAAAAGTCCTTTCTAACGAATTTTAGAAATTTGAAATCTAACGGTTGGATTTGGAATTATGTCCAAATCAAATTTGGAAAAGGTCGCTGTAAGTGCAGTTCGATGGCCATTGATGGAAATCGACTGTACGGGCCTTGATAAAATTATTAAAAATAGTAATAATTAGTGTAAAATCATAAGAAATGATTTGGGAAAAATTGGGATGTAAAACTCCATATTCGAAAAGATAAAGATTGATTTTTATCAAAATGAACTAGTTTTGAACTGAAATTAAAACCCATTTATTTTTAAATAAATAAATTGGATTTGAAATGGGTTTAAATAGAATTGATTCATGGGTTTATCGTGAACTGTGTTTTAAATAACACTAGTTCTTTAACCCGATAATAAATAGAATGTGATTTGGGTTTGTCGTGAACTGTGTTTTAAATGACACTAGTTCTTTAACCCAGTAAAAGGAGTTTTAATGAATCTGCAATTAAATTGAAATGTGGATTGATAATTTAAATTATCAACTTTAGAAAATGAGCAAGAATGGAGTATCACCAGTTTTGCTCCAAAGCGATAGTTAAATCTTTAATCAGATTTGAACGTGAAATGGTAATTAATTTTACCGATAACACTGTGGTGTTAAATATGGAGTATTACCAGTTTTGCTTCATGGGATGAATAGGTTGGGATTGGGAAATAAATTAAATAATTACTTCGGTATGGTTCGCTAATCTCGACTAGTTTGGAAAACCATAATTTGGTTTGAAATGACATCCAAAGGAAGATTAAAGGATAAATTTTAAAGAATTTATCTTGGATAAAATTAATGGGAACCTTTCCCTAAGAATTGAAATTTAGAAACTAGCTGTAGGTTAGCTAAGAAGAATGGTTTCCTGGGTATTGATCTGATGTTGGTTTCGGCCTTCGGGGTTAATATTTGGGAAATTGTTCTCTTGTTGATTTACGGTTAGTAGCTACTGAATTGGAATGAGGCGTATGTTGTGTTTGTGTAACATTCGTTTTTAATATACGCGGGTTGTTCGGAAAGGCCGGGTTTATACCCATTCTGAATAACCGATTCGACGATATGTCGAAGATGAAGACGGTGGTCGAAGACCGGAAGTCTTCACATCGTTTGGGTGATTACTGATGATCTTGATTGGGCTGTACACCCAAGATGAGGGAATCAGTTGGTGGTCGTCCAGACGTACTTGGAGATGGATGGATATGCGAGGAAAGTGCCTCCGGTTTCGTTCAGACCTAGAACGGACTTGTAAATGGATGGTGTGTCTGACATTGTATTCCTTTATATTGTATTCGTTGATCTCTGCTAAATATATATCTGTTTGGCGGCGGAGAATTTATTCTCTTGCTTAACGCCCTTCTCTGAGACATACGAGCTCAGAGGTTATATATTGGCAGAAATCAGTGGTACGATATGGATTGATAGTGTGGCATGCTGAGATGCAGTGATCCAGACTTTTGTTGAAAAGCAAAGTTTGGTGGTTGATGATCAAAGCGCATCTTTAATATACCATGGCTTTGTGTATAGCGTTGATTCGCGAGCCTCACATCCCGGTATGGTGGTAAACTGATGGTTTGATCAGTATGCTTTTTAGTGGATGGGCACCTTAGTGGTGTTGTGGATTCGGTCGACCGAGATGAGCTTAGTGCTCAGGGATATATAGAGTAGGCGGTGTTTTCTCTCGCTGGGACGTAAGCCGCGGTGGTACTCTGGTCCCAAATGTGCGGATGTGCAGACGGTATTTTCTCTTGTTGGGACGTAAGCCGTGGTGAATTGCATTACGCGATCGATCTTTCGAATCAGGAGCCACCATGATGGAAATCCAATTTCCAATACGTGTATTTCGGCTTTATTTGTTGAGCCTAGTATGGCGACATAGTGGGATGGGGCACTTATGCCGTCTATGATTGATACTTATGATTTGAAGATATTTTATACAATATGCACTTATAATAGTATCAAATGATTTGTTTTAAACGTATCAAGCATTCTTGGCTATTATAAGGTAAAAACCCTATCCTCCGGCTTGCGTTGCATTGTGTGATGGGACCTGGGTCTTATAATAGCTTCATTTTTCTTTATTTAGCATTGCGCTGTTTACTTATATGCACTGGTATTCTTGGGAGGAAACCCGTTCCGTGTTATACGGCGTGGTCCTTTGATTTACCTAACTTTAAAAATAAAGATTAATAACTGTTTTAGTTCTCACACCAGTCACATGACTGACCTGGAGTTTATTGTTTTAACCTAAACTCTGGGTGCCCTTATTTTCGACACGGGCAGCTAGTAGTTTTGGTTTTGCAGATTTATATTCACAGGATCCTGGTTTACAGCTAGAATGATATCCGGAAAGCTTTGTATCCGTATATCTCTTCTAGTTGTGTATTGTATTATTTTCCGCTGCGATGTATTTAAATGTAATTTGAATCTCTGATATTTCTGTGTAATATTTATTTGTTTATACTCTGTATATTCTTGTAATATGATGCATTGTTGTAATAACATTGAAATGTTCTTTTGTCTGCGTTCTGATTTGTCTCGTTCTCACATTAATTCGTTCTTTCTCATCTCTTCGGAGACCGGGGAAGTTTCGGGTCGCTTCAAACAAGCAATTTTCCTTAGAAAATTGACATAACAATGCTTGAATTATGGTTGCCATTTGATTCTAGTACTAACAAAAAGGATCTTGTACCAGTACAACCATGCTTAAATAAATTTTCTTCATCTTAATAATTAGGATGTCATAAAAGTGTTACCACCACTGGTACTGGACGTGGATATCAAACTCAGGGTGCCTGTTAAGCAAACAAGGATTTGGATTGTGCCATGAACTTAAGGAGTTCATTAAACCAGGGATTGCGTTTTTGTGCTGATAAAAAAGCAACGAAAGGAAAATGATAGTTTGTAAATATTTTTTGGTTATTTAGTTTGTTCTAATTACTTTTGGCTAAATTCTGGTAACTAATATTACACTTTTAATTAACGCAAAAATTGCAAAAAAAAAAAAAAATACAGATAAACTGAAATTTCTTACCGTTACTATTACTAATATTATTTATTTTTGTAGATACCATTACTATGCCATTTTCACTGGTAAGCTGAAATTGTTACCGTCATTGTTACCGATCGACTGATATACCGATAATTTTGTAACCGTTACATTGGTAATGATAAATTAACATTTGTCTATCAAATCACATACCTTGACATGTTTTTTTTTTTGAAAACAAAAATGTGTGATCTTCTAAAAAGAAGAGAGCACACATATATAATATAAAAACATAAAGGCTACAAAGTTTGACCAAAACCCAAGAGGAGATACAAACAAAACAAAACAAGACTATATGAATGTAAAGGAAAGTAGATAGATGAGCTCCAGATAAACCACCACCCATCATACTTCAATATCGAATTCCGGCAAAGCCACCACCCGATAGTGAAGTATATTTACTCCAGTACAAAAACTAGACATTCTAAGCTAAATACAAAAAAAAAGCATAACATCTCCAAAAAAACTACAAAACTGAACACAAAAAAGCTCCAAAGCAAATATCAACCACCAATCCAGACAGCTATCCATCAAGCTCCACAGCTATAATCAACAACCTAAAAACTGAAAGAAACTAGCCAAACCATAAGTAACCAACGCATATATATATATATATATATATATGAGTATATGTGCATATAAATATATATATATATACACATCTCAAAGAATATATATATATATGTATTCACCATATATGTGAAGAAGAAAAAAGAGAAAAAAAGAAAAGAAAAAAACAAGCAGCACTAAAAAATAGAAACTAATAACAAATGCGAGATCTATTACATCTAAAAAAACTATTGATTATAATAAATAAACTCAAGTTAAATCTAATCTTGAACAAAAAATTCCCAAAATATGCATCGCCAAAAAACTTATAGTGCGAGTTAGACATCCAATCCAGACAGTAGTTAACAATCCTAATAATTAAATTATCTGCAGAAATAGAAATGGAATAAAAAAAATCTCTTATTGCTCTCCAACCAAATAAACCAGCTAATGATAGAAACTAAAGAGTCGACACATATCTCTGCCTAGAATTGTATACAACTCTATAACAATTCCAAAAATCAGTACAATTGCTAAAAGAATTTGAACAACCAAAAACAAAAATCCTAAAAACCATATTTAAGATATAATTGGTAATATTGCAAGAGAAAAATAAATGATCAATATATTCATCCAAAAGACTACAGAAACAACACTTAACATCAAAAATAATTTTCTTCTTCTTTAAAATCTCAATCGCGTTAAGCTTCTTATGAATAATCAACCACATAAGAAACTTAGCTTTAGGGGGAGCAGTAGATTTCCAAAGAAAATTAAAAGGGTACATAGAAACACTAGAAAAATTAATAAATTTATACATAGAATTAACGGAGTACACTAATCTCTTATCAAGACCCCAACTAATACAATTTCCATTCTCATCCAAATGATACAAAGCTAACTTAGCTTTTAGTAAAGCTAATTGCCTTAACATTCCCCCTTCTAAAATATTATCAAAGGTAAACTCCCACGGGGGATCTAAATATCCTTTGTAAACATCTATAATCAAAGCATTCTTAAAGCAGCAGTTATTAAAAAGCTCAATGAATTCAATTTTAAATGGCAAACGAGAAATCCAAGCATCATGCCAAAAGAGAGTAAGATTCCCAGAATGAACAGTCAACTTACAACCTAAATTAAAAAATTAAAACAATTCAAAACAGACTTCCAAAAATAAGATAATCTATTAATCCAACTAAAACAAGAACCAATGATAAACTCACCCCCAAAATAATAAAATTTGGAAACATTATCTTCCAAGTAGCCAACACATCTGGGCATCTAAATCTCCATAACCATTTGGCTAAAAAGGAAGAATTAAAATTAAATAAATTAATGATCACCAAGCCCCCATCCTTCTTAGGTTTACAACACACCTCCCAGTTAACTAAACATTTATAGCCTCTACTAATAGAAACACCACTCCAAAGATAATTACGCCTGATTCTATCAGTTTTCTCAATAACCCATTTAGGAAATCGATGAACGACCATCCAATAAGTAGGAATAGCAGACAACACCGAATTCACAAGAATTAATCTCCCCACTCTAGATAGAAATCTATTATTCCAACTCGATATTCTATTATTGATCTTATCAATAATAAGTAACCAATCGTCCTTCTTAAGCTTTGAAGGCCTAATCTTAAAACCCAAATAATCAAAAGGGAATTTCATGACAGAACAGTCTAAGGTGCCAGCCACCAGAGACTCAACGTTATCAAGGCCATTGAGAACCATTAAAGCACTCTTATCAAAATCGATTTTAAGCCCAGATATCATCTCAAAACAATAAAGAATAAACTTCAGAGCAATAATACGCTTAGGCAAGTGGGAGGAAAATAATAATGTATCGTCTACAAATTGGAGAATAGATAAATCATTATTAAACTCCTCATTGCCAATATGACCTAAGACACATAATCTAACAGCTCTCATAATAATTCTAGAGAAAACATCAGCCGCTAAATTAAAAAGAAGAGGTGATAGAGAATCACCTTGTCTAAGGCCTCTCTTAGATTAAATCTTCTTGCACACAACACCATTAACAACAACATTAGAACAACCAGACCTAAGCAAAAGCATGATCCAATTGATCCATCTGACACTAAAACCCCTAACAAGACATAACTCGCAAATAAAATCCCAATCAAACGCCTTCTCAAAATCTAACTTCAAAATTGCACAAGAAAAATTATTTTTGCAACAGACATTAATATACTCCTGCACAGCGGCCACTCCGTCCACTATGTTTCTGCCCTTAGTAAAGGCAGTTTGGGAACAATCAATGAGCTCGTTCATCTTAATACTAAGCCTATTGGCAACAACGTTGGAAATAATTTTGACAGAACAATTGATTAAGGAAATTGGCCTAAAATCCTTCAAAGAATCAGTACCCTCTCTCTTATGAATAAGAATAACATTAGCAAAGTTAAAACTGCCTAATCGTATATCACCACAATAGAAATCATTAAAAAGGTTAATAATATCTGATTTCAGGACCTCCCAAAACGCTTATAAAAAAGAACAGAAAAACCATCAGGCCCAGGAGCTTTGTCACTAGCCATATCATAGATAGCCTTCCAAATCTCCTATTCAGAGAAAGGCTTGTCTAAATCTACTAACTCAACCTTAGAATTAGGCGAATAAATGTCATTCCACCTAACATTAATCCTTCTCTTAATCCTAGCACCATAGATCTGCTTATAATACCTAGTGAAAGCCTCATTCAATTCACTTTGAACGGTCAGTTCCACATCTTTAATAAAAATAGAGTGAATCAAATTATCATGCCTCCTCTTATTAGCTACACTATGAAAGAATTTCGTGTTGTTGTCCCCCCTCCCCCAATCCATTGAAATCAGACTCTTTGCTTCCACATGATCTCTTCTTTTTCTAAAATCAGCTTGAGATCATTCCTAAGGTAGCAAAGTCTATCCCTCATATTGGAATTAAGAACCCTGGACTCACTAATCTTGTCTAAGTCTAACATCTCACACATAATCTTATCTTTCTTAATTCTAACACTACCAAAAATATACTTATTCTAATGTTTGATAAAAAATCTTAACTTACCAAGCTTCGCAACAAAAATCTTCGTAGGATTACCCCTATACAAATTATTAAAATAAAACAAGGAGTTCCACTTAATAGAAACAAGGTTAATAAAACTAGAATCCAATAACCACATCTGTTCAAATTTGAAATTGTTACTAATAGAAATATTTGAATCACACGAATGAGTTATAGGACAATGATCAGAATATAAAAACGACAACCCTTTAACTCTACAAATAGAGAATCTATCATCCACCTCAGTACTTATAAAAAATCTATCTAATAAAGCAAAAGAAGGACTATCTCTAACATTAGACCAAGTGAACGATCTGTTATTTAAGGGAATCTCAATCAAATTACTATCTAAGATGAAATCATTTAATTCCTCCATATCAAAGAAATCGCCTTCGACGCGATCTCTCCCCTAAAAACCTAGTGACATTGAAATCACCCCCTACAATCCATTGATTGAGAACAAGATTTCTAAAATCGGCACATTCAATCCACAAGAGTCTTATCTCAATTTTTGTTTGAGGACCATACACATTAGAAATGTCCAGTAAAGAATTATCTATAAGAGAGACTAAACTGATATGCAGAGAATGAATCTTATGAACGAGTCTAAATTGATTATCTTTCCAACCAATGATAAGTCCCCTAGCACTACCTATGGCTGGAAGTCAAACCCAATTATGAAAGAGGGACCCACCTAACCTCGCATAAAAATTAAAATCGGGATTCTCAATTTTATTCTCTTGAAACAAAACAATATCAATATGAAAATCTTTTAAAAAGGTCCTAACCTTAGCATATTTTTTAGGATCATTTAGACCCCTAATATTCCAGCTAATAATCCTCAACAACTCAAAGAATTAACTCTCTCTAATTCTCTACTTCTAATGAAATCTGCATCTAACCCAATATCAGTAAAGATAAAAGCAGTATCGCTAGCAAGCTGAAGTAACTGACTAGTCGAAAGTCTACCCAAAGCAAAAGGAGAATAATCGCTACCCTAAACAGAAACCATACCTAAGCCCAAACCCGAATTGCTACTACTAGCATTCGAGCTCAGGAGCCTACCATGAGATGTAGAGATCCTCGCGCTACGACGGACCAAACCAGAATTGGAGCTACTCTGCTAGTCAAAGTAGTTGATGCATCCCTACTCGATGACTGTCCTCCACATACCTTGACATGTTTTTTTAGATTATAATGGATCTTCATTATATTATATGTTGTGTTAGTTAATAAAAGACATAAATGAGAAAGGAAAGAGTTGTATTTGGAATTATGTCATTTGATTATTTAAATAAATTTAATCACGTATTTGGTTCTAAATACGTGTAATAAAGTATATCAGATGAATATATATATATATATATATATATATATATATTTCAAATTGATTGGTTAAACTACTGCAACCATTAATATTGAAAAAATGTCATTGATAATTCACCGTAGAAAATGATAAATTTACTGTTTTCATACCGTTTTAACCACTATACCAATTTCAATCAAAAATGATTACCAATTGACTTATATTGGTATGGTAATAGTAAATTATCGTAACAGCACTATGTTTGAGTGCATTTACAAACTTTTTTTGGCTCGCTTTGTGCTTTCAAAGCATCCATTAAAAATCCAAATTTGCCAACCAAAATAATTTGACTCTTTGGAACTAATGATGGGAACCCAAGCAATGGGTCATGAGTAGGCCTCAAGGGCGCTCATGCCCAAGTGCCCATCTTTGACACTTATATATATATATATATATATATATATATATATATATATATATATATATATATGAGTAACAAGAATTCGTGTTTATTCAAGCCATTTGGTTTTATTTCAATTGATACTATAGTTTGCATACTCATATATACACTAAGATACTTAAAATGTTTTGACAATGTGCGACTAATATCACAATCTTTCCAATAAAATGTACTAACGGTTAGTATGTTTTGATTTGACCCATTTTAATTTGTACATTTATATGCTAGAAGTAACAACAAAAAATAATTTAGTAGCGAAGTATGAAAAGAGGAGAAATTTAATATAAGCCCAAATAAAATTTTGAATTGATACGGGCAACATAGTTGCAAAAAATATTCATGTAAGAAACATGAATTTAAATTAAGCGCATATTACAAAATAATACATTTCAAATACTATGTTCAAATAGCCTATTCATAGCAAAAAATGCATTAACGTTTAGGGACATGCACTACAAGAAAAACCGAGATTAGCGACAGATTTTTAGCAGTAGAAAATTCTGTCCCTAATTAGCGGCGAATTTCCTTGGGCTTTGTAAGAGAAAATATTTTGGGTTTTATATGTCATCTTATTATAAATTATTACCATCAAATACTGATTCTGTTGCTAAATCAATGGAAATTGCAACTCTTTACCATCATATAATATTTGACGCTAAATTCCGTTGCTAATAGGGTCGGATTACCGTCGACATAATTTTGAAGCTATTTTCCTGCAGTTTTCCAAGAGATTTGAAACGAACTTTTATATTTTTTATTTATTAAATGTTTAAATTTGTGTTATTACTTAGTAATTAATTAGTAAATTTAAATTTTAAATAATTAATGTTAATAATACATTAGTAATTAATAATAAATAATAACTATTAAAAGTAAATAAAATTCAATAGTTAATGCTTATTATTATTATTATTATTATTATTATTATTTTGAAAATTAATGTTGATTAATTATTAATTACTATATAATATAAATAAGAGGTAATAGTAATTACTAAAATACATTGTTGTTCGATGTTTATTAAATTTGTTTTGATAATCAATGATTATTTAATAGTCTTTAATACGATTAATTAAATGAATATCAAGAAATTATTAATACATATTTGCTTTTAAGAAATTGATTGGTACGTATTATTTGATAAATAATTAGTAATTAAGAAAAACAAAATGGTCAAAGTTTAAAAATAAGAAGTTAAATAAATATTAAAGAATTTCGAAGTTCAAAAAATTCAAACATTACTATACAAGTTATTATTTTCATGCATATTAATAATAAATATTTAATTAGTGATTAATTACAGCTGAGCATAAGATTTAAGTAGTGCACTTATCTTTAATATATTGTGTGACAACACATTTTCAGTTTATAAAGATCAGAATTTAAACTGTAAGATTACATATACATGTATAATATCATGTTCTTTTATAACGGTGTATAATGTGATTTCAGTATACATGTTTCCTAAATTCAATAAGTATTGCAATTATCTCTAATATAATATGAGACAACACATCCTCAGTTTATACAATTCAAAGTTATAAATATATAATGTATGTATATATATACACATACATAATATATATACACATATATATGTATATATGTGCGTGTATTTTTTTATATGAATTTTCAGAATTCTTTACTTGGTCATATAAGTATATAATAGTTATTATAAATTAATATCTACTATTAATAATTAGTTGTTGGTAATCTATAATTAATAATAAATATTTGATTAGTGATTAATTACAGCTGAGCATAAGATTTAAGTAGTGCACTTACCGATCTCTAATATATTGTGAGACAACACATTTTCAGTTTATAAAGATCAGATTTTAAACCGTAAGATTATATATACATATATAATATCATGTTCTTTTATAATGGTGTATAATGTGATTTCAATATACATGTTTCCTAAATTCAATAAGTATTGCAATTATCTCTAATATAATATGAGACAACACATCCTCAGTTTATACAATTCAAAGATATATATATATATAATGTATGTATGTATTTATATACACATACATAACATATATACATATATACATTATATATTTACATATATATGTATATATGTGGTTTTTTTATGAATTTTCAGAATTCTTTACTTGGTCACATAAGATAATTCTTTACTTCGTCATATAAGTATATAATAGTTATTATTATTTTTTTATGAATTTTCAGAATTCTTTACTTGGTCATATAAGATAATTCAATACTTGATCATATAAGTATATAATAGTTATTATAAATTAATATCTACTATTAATAATTATAATCTATAATTAATAATAAATATTTAATTAGTGATTAATTGCAGCTGAGCATAAGTTATGGGCAAAATATAACATTAATAATATGTTAACGTTAAGTTAAGGGCAAAATATAACAGTAATAATATGTTAACATTAATAATATGTATAATACTATTAAAATATAACATCAGTTAACGTTAATACCATCCGCACATCAGTTAACATTAATACCATCCGCAACAGGTTTATTATCCACCTCTTCGAACTTAGAACTAAACATTTTTTTCCATTTCCTTACGCCTTTCTTACCATATCGCTTATCTTTTCATCGCTTTTCAGCTTTCATCGCGCCGCCTTCTTCGTCGCGCCGTCCTCTTCGTCGTGCCACCCCCTTCATTGCGCCGCCGGTCTGGAGGTAGTGATGTTTTTCCGAGTTTAATTATTTTCGTGGATTTTGTTAATTCTAGGGTTTTAGGTCTAAATCAGGGTTTTATCATGTTGTAGATCTAACAATTTTACTACCCAGTTCGATTACTGCCCCTGCTTGTAATATTTTAGGCTTAAATCAGGGTTTTAGGTCTAATGATTTTGTCATGTTGTCATGTTGTAGGTCTGAATCTAGGGTTTTAGGTATCCTTCATGTCTTTTATAAATAGTAACCGCCCAGGTCAATTACTGCCTTGCTTGTAATGTTAAGAATAGATTGGTTTGATGCTTCATGTCTTTTATAAACAGTATTGGGAATGAAGGGTTCACGCAGTATTTACTGATATACTTCATGTCTTGCATCCTTCATATACCTATGTTTGGACCAGAATGCCTTGCATTCGTCATGTCTTTTATAAATAGTATTTACTGATATACTTCATATAAGACACACAATTAAAACACCATATAGGTATAACCTTACCATTAAATTTTTTCCTATTATGTATTGATCACATGCATTATGTAGTTTTTTCCTATTATGTATTTTACGTGCTTATGTTTTTTCCTATTATGTATTGATCACTAATGCCTTGCATCCGTGCTTATGTTTTTTCCTATTATGTATTGATCACATGCATCAATTTTTTTTCTTGTAAAGATCACATGCAGTTTTGAAATTTATACATTAGTGCAGTATTAAAAGTTGAAATGGATTATATGAGGGATCGTACTTGGATGTATAAGTGGAAAGATGGACGCGGTGTAACGTTGGAGGATTTCAAGGGTATAGATGTATTTGTTGATTTTGCGTCTAGAGAGTTTGGAAATCAAGAAATTCGATGTCCTTGTCAAAAATGTAAAAATGAAGCTCTTAGGGATGGTGATACCATTAAATTCCATTTGTGCAAATATGAATTTGTGCTTGGTTATGAGTTATGGAGAATTCATGGAGAAGTTAGTAGTGCTACCAGCAATAACGACAATGGAAATAGTAATTGGGATAATGTTGATAATTATTTCCAAGAGAATAGGATGGAAGCCATGGTTTATGATGTTGGAGGTTCACTCCTTCACAACATGTCTGAGAGAGATTCAAATGTGGAGGAACCTCCTAATGCAGAGGCGAAGAATTTTTTTGATTTATTACATGCTGCGAAGCGACCTTTATGGGATGGTTGTGAAACCCATACAGAGTTATCTGCAACTGCTAGATATATTGCAATCAAAGCAAAATATAATAGTTCCAAAAATGAATTTGATGAGTATCTTAAAATCAGTAAGGAAATGTTGCCTCCTGATAATGTCTTGGGTGATAGTTTTTACAAGATGAAGAAGTTGGTGACTGCATTTGGTTTTCCATATCAAAAAATAGATGCATGTTGAAATGGTTGTAGTTGTTCTAGAAAGATGACAATGAGCTTAGGACTTGCAAATATAGTTCCGTTGAAAGATACGAAACAAAGAAAAATAAAACAAAAGACGTCCCATACTCAAGGTTGCACTACATGCCGCTTATTCCTAGGTTACAAAGGATGTATGCGTCTATGGCAACTGCATCGCACATGAGATGGCATGCTACTCGGAATTATAGTGATGGATTGTTGTGTCATCCTTCAGACGGAGAAGCATGGAAGCATTTTGATAGAACATATCCCGACTTTGCGAAAGAGACACGTAATGTCAGATTAGGCATGTGCACGGATGGATTTGCACCATTTGACCAATTTGGTAAACAATATTCTTCTTGGCCAGTTATTTTGACGCCTTATAATTTGCCACCATGGATGTGTATGAAAAATCCTTATATGTTCTTAACTCTTATAATTCCTGGGCCTAGAGATCCTAAACAAGGAATAGACGTATATTTGCAACCACTAATTGATGAGTTGAATCTCCTTTGGATTAAAGTTCTTACGTATGACGTGTCAATGAAGAATAATTTTATCATGCGTGCATCTTTGTTATGGACCATTAGTGACTTCCCAGCTTATGGTATGCTCTCTGGTTGGAGTACGTCTGGTAGACTAGCATGTCCGTATTGCATGGAGTGGACATCGTCATTTCATTTGGCTAATGGAAGCAAAATGACTTGGTTCGATTGTCATTGTTGTTTTCTAGATTTCAATCATCCATATAGATAAAACAAGAAAGATTTTCAATGAAACAAAGTCGTTACCGATCCAACACCACCGATGTTGTCTAGTGAAGAAATTTATGGACGCATGCAATATTTTCCAAAAATATATAATAATTCAAATGGGTTAAATTTCAACATTGAAGGCAAAGGTTTGAGTCATAATTGGTGTAAACAAAGCATATTATAAGAATTGCCATATTGGAAAAATGTATTAATTCGTCATAATATTGATGTCATGCATAATGAAAAAAATGTTTTTGAGAATTTATTCAATACAATTCTCAACGTCAAAGGTAAAACTAAAGACGATTTGAGATCAAGACGTGATATACGACTTTACTGCAAACGTCCCGAACTTGAGCTTGGTGAAGATGATAGTAACTTTAAACCTAAATCATGTTATGAGCTAAGTTGGGATAGTTGTAAAATTCTATTGAAGTGGGTGGAGAATCTATGATTACCGGATGGTATTGCTTCAAATTTACGTAGATGTGTTGATTTGAGTAGCTTGAGAATGAACGGAATGAAAATCCATGATTGCCATTTATTTTTGGAGAATCTTTTTCCAGTTGCTTTCAAAGAGTTGCTTCCGCATAAAGTTTGGTGTGCTATAACAGAGCTTAGCCTATTTTACAAGGAGTTATGTACAACAACACTAAAATTGGACCGAATTGAGGATCTTGAGAAGATCATACCAGAACTAATTTGCAAATTGGAGATCATATTTCCCCCTGGTTTGTTTAATGTAATGGAGCATCTTCCGATACATCTTCCTTTCGAAGCTAGAATGCGGGGACTTGTTCAATATGGGTGGATGTATCCGTTTGAAATGTTATTTTATAAAACTCATATCATATTAATACATATTATATATTTTCAAATTTCTTTACACATGACACTTTAGGTTTATAAGACACTTGAAGAAAAAAGTGACTAATAATGCATGCGTGGAAGGATCAATTTGTAATGCCTACATCATGGAAGAGGCGGCAGCATTCTTTTCTTATTACTTTGAGGATCATGTAAAGAAAATTAATACAATTATCTCACGTAATGATCATAGTACAGATGAATTTTTCAATGATCGTTCATTATCCGTGTTCAAAAAAGAAGGACGTCCCCATGGTGGTTGGAAAAAACATTGGTTGACTGATGAAGAATACAATGCTGCTCGAAATTACGTTCTTCTTAACTGCAAAGAAGTAGAACTTTATATAAGGTGAATTTTGGTAGCATTCAATGATTTTAATTTCAAAATTTAAGTATCTTACTCACTTTAGTGCTCTTGCAGAATGTTTGAGGAGATGAATCATGCTATTCCACGAGCATCAAATTTTAGTGATTGGTTTCTCAATTATGTAAGATTAATATAACAAAATTCAGCTACTTTTTATTTGAAAACGTATCAAATATACTTATGTATATATTAATTTATGTTTATTATAATAGGTATGTGATCCTGTTAATAAAGTCACGGATAAACGATTAAAGTTTATTGCATTTGGACCTCAAAAGGAAGTGAGGAAATGCAAAGTATTATTCGTGAACGAGTATAAATTTCAAACAGAGGAGTACGGATATGGAAAATCAACTTATAATTGTGGTGTATGTGTTAAAGGCAGAAATGCATATGCAAGACTATTATGGTATTTTGAAGGAAATTTATGAGCTGACCTAATCTATCGATCCGGAGCAGAAAACTTTCCTATTTAAATGTCATTGGTTTGACAATACACCTAAAAAAGGAATTAATGTTCATCCTCTGTACAATCTCATTGAAATAAATCATAAGTCCAAGTATAAGACCTATGATCCATTTATTCTTGCAACACAAGCAATTCAGGTCTATTGTGTAGTATATCCATCAGAAAGGAGAAAAAAAATGATTGGTGGGTTGTGCTTAAAATGAAAGCTAGGTATACGTTTGACGAAAACATCTTGAATGATCAAGCTTATCAAGAAGACATCGATCATATCATTGAATTCACCATGGACAGATAAGGTGACATTGGACCTCTTAATGACAGCGTTCAGGTCACGGAAGTTTTTGATACGGATGTAGAAGATGATAATCTAATTGTAGACCTTGAGAGTGAAAATTAAAGCTCAGAAGATGATGAATTAGATGTTGATGGAGAAAGATAGTTGATAAGTCTGTTAACATTTGTGACTGAGAAATTTGATGTTTTGATTGTTTTCATTTTTATTACTTAGCAAACCATTGTTTTCATTTCTCTACTTATTCAGTAAACCATTGTTGTCATTTTTAGTAAACCATTGTTGTCATTTTTCTGTTTTTCTATTTATGTGAAAATGTAAGAAAATGTCATGTTATCTTTTAGCAATTGTATTCTTAATAATTTTTGGAGGTACATTTAGCATGACACGATATTTATGCATTAAGGCAATGTGCCAAATTATATTCTCGAACATCTGCAAAAATAGGGGCTTACATAACTGCTAGTAATTTTTATTTATGCCTCACCGATAAAAATTATTCATTGTAAAATTGTTTCCTCGAAAATATGCTAGTAATTTTTATTTATAGTCACTAAATAGTATATCAGTCATTGGTGTGCCATATTATATTCTCGAACATTACTTGTGTGTGTGTGTGTGTGTTATATTTTATATATGTCATTACTTGTGTGTGTGTGTGTGTGTTATATTTTATATATGTCATTATATGAAAATTACTTTTGTGTGTGTGTGTGTGTGTGTGTTATATTTTATATATGTCATTACTTGTGTGTGTGTGTGTGTTATATTTTATATATGTCATTATATGAAAATTTCTTTATATTGTTAAATCTAGATCAGGATAACAAATAAGCTAAGTTTAGAAAATACATCAATCATACAGCTCACCTTTAACATAAACTAGCCTAGGCAATAGTTACAGAATAATCACAAGTATATCCACACGTTATTTCCGCTCATTGCTAGGTAGCAAAACCATATCCATTAGAAGACTTAAAACTGGCCACAACAGGTTATAACTTTACATATGTCTCCGGTAAGCTTCGGAATCAAAGCAGAGATCGTCATAGAAGAAAAAAGGATGAATTTTTAGTCTACTACACAATTTTATGCATGAATCAGCATGTTTATTTAAATGCAGACCCATTCTGTAACAAGCTATATTCAAATGCTTGAACTTGTATGCTATCTTATATGTTAAATTTGTATGTTGTTTTATATACGGATGTTCGATATCTTCTTATATGCTGTTTTATGTACTAAGTTTAAGGAGAAAAGTTGGACCAAAATAGATATAAGGAGGAACGTAGATAGAAGTACAACCAATACTGCTATACAGGGGGGAAAAAAGCAAGTCAAAAGAGTGTTATAAATAGACTTGTTATTTGTAAGAAACAAATGAGTCAAAACATGGTTATATGCATAACAAATCACATTGCAATCGTTTCCTTTTATTATGTACTCTGATTCCATTAAATTGGCAATGCTACCTCTGACCTGGTTATCAAGATATTCAAAAATCATGCCACACCAATGACTGATATACTATTTAGTGACTATCTTATACAAAAGTGGATGAATGAGATGAATGTTGTGAATTTTTTCCTAAATCTATCAACTATATCATGTGCTATGCTAGTACTTACTGTGTTTATGCTTTTGAATGTATAGTACATGTATTATGCTCTTAACACAATTAGTGTAAATGATTTTGTTGAAATGCTCAGTTAAAAGTAATGCAATGATGTACAAAATTATGAGTTTAAAATTTTATTTTTAGGTATCGACAATGAATATAATTGTAATGTTAAGTAAATTTATGATATTTATAAAGACTGTTTATGTGTGGAATATAATCACTGTGTATGTATAGTATATTATGACTGTTTTTCTATTTCTGTTTTTTTTTGTTTATAAGATAATGCATGTTTATATTTTGACTGTTTTTTCTGGTTTTATGATATGGCTGTTTCTAAATATAATGCTTATTTTTAAATATTTCATGCATGATTGACAGATATGGTTGGCGCTATATGTGGACATTCGTATGTTTCCCAGGAACATGAGCAAGGAAAAGTGAGAGGACGAGAACGGGGAAATCCTCCACTTATTCAGTCAACTCTACCACCTAGTCATACCATTAAATCATATCCACAAAGTAAATTAAAAAATGATCAGTCGGCATCACTGCGTCCGCGCTGCCCTACACGGCTTTCATCACAACATACTTCTTCCCAACCTCTCTCCCCGCTGCATAGTCAGTTATCTACTCCGTAGTCTCCGCAGCCTATTCCTTTGCATGGTGCTCCTCCAAAAATGGATCAACAATCTACTTCTCCAAATCCTTCTCTGCAACCTAATCCATTGCATGGTGCTTCTCCACAACTTAATCGGCAATCTGCTGCTTCGTAGTCTTCATCACAGCCTTCTTCGCAGCATGATCATCTGCATGGTGCTTCACAGCTTAATCGGCAGTCTACCACTCCGCAGTCTTCATCACAGCATTCTCCGCACCTTAATCGGCAATCTACTTCTTCGCATCCATCTCCGTAGCTTAATCGACAATCTACTTCTTCGCAGCCGTCTCCGCAGCTCAATCGGCAATCTACTTCTTCGTAGCCGTCTCCGCAGCACGGTGCTTCTCCGCAATCCATTCCTCTACCAATAACACAAAATGGTGCTTCTCCGCAGCATGCTAACTTTGACGCTCGGCATAACTCTCAACCCAGTCCACAAAACATTACGAATGAGCATAGCCGTGCATGTCCGCCGGCAACACATGATGGTGGAACAATCCCCACAGCAAAGTCGATTAATACAGTTGGTCGTATCGAACTTCGACTTATAGAAGCAAAAGATAAGTAAGCGTTTTGAAATGATTTGTGTTTTACTTTTATTTGACTTGTATTATGATAACATGGAATATATTCTATACAGCACTCTTTCAATGCATCCTTCCAGTGAACTATCGAGGATGATGACTACGTCTTTTCATTAGTAGTTGGCTGATTTTTGGCCCACTTTTGGAAAGATACCGTCAAACTACAAGGATCTTCTTTTTGTTGATTTTTTGGTAAGTTTTGACATCCCTTGTGAGTATTAATAGTTTCTGGTATTGGTAGTTTCTGATTTTGATAGTTTCTGATATTCTCATGCATTTGAATGGCCTAGACTCGTTAGGCTCAGGCTTTATGATAGTTTCTGATTAGATTAGTTACTCATAAGAGTAGAATTTGTAAATAGTGCAAATTGTCTAGATGTTCATGGTTGTTTCCTGAAATAAAATTTGTCAGAGTATATATTGTAAATAGTAGAATTTGTAAATAGTAGTTTTGCTGTGTACTTAAATTGTTATTTTTGGCTTCATCATATGCTAATTTTCTAACATTATTTGTTTTTATAATACATGATGTTAATATAGTTTAAACTCCAATCTGCTTCTTTCCTTTTGATTATATATTCATCTTGAATGTATATTTTAGATTGCAAACATTGTTAAACGCATATATGCCTAGGATTAATCTTGTAATGATTTAGATATTAATGTTTGAGAAAATATTATGATTTGTAAACTGGTCCGAGATGCGGAACGACTTGACAAAGACATTAAAATAAAAAATATTTTTAGGAAAGATCTTTTTAGAAAAGCTGATTTTGAATTGCTTTTACTTTCGAATAGTTTTTTAAACCAAAATTTTAATTTAAGGAAAAAGCCTGTCTACATATTTCGAGATTTATTTTACCAAATGGACGCACAGTTTTGAAAAGAGAAAAATGTTTACGTATTCTGAAAATTCACTACATATCATGTTATATTGGAGCTGTTTGATACTTAATTGTGCACCATAGTAGATTAGTAGTCGATCTGGATCATTGAATGAGACTTCAAATTTTTTTTCCTCATCGCTTTAATACATATTTATTTGGTATTATTGTCGCTTTATTTTTAATTAGCACGAAATAGTGCAGGCATTGAAGTTTCAAGAGAAACTAATTTTTGTAAATATCTGACCATGGTAATCTGATGCTCGAGATACTTTTGTAGTTTCAGCAAGGCAAGTGTAAACTTGTTCGATGGCTATTAATGATTGGCTACTTCTGATGAGGTCCTGTGAAACACCGCACCTCCGTTAAGGTCACTCATAAAGGGAATGCCTTAACTTCGGTGGAGCATTATAGATAAAAGATGCAGATAAATTACAAGACAAACAAATAAAGCAGCGGAAAATAAAGTCATTTTATAAACAACTTAATTCAGTCAAGCTTTTACAACAATTTCCTCAATCTTACTTAAATGTAATACATAGAACTTCTATCTTGATTTAAAAACTTCCAAGAATAAAAGAAGCATAAAAACAATGATATTCCCCAATAAAGCATGAACCAGCCATAGCAGTGGAAGAGAGAGAGTCCAAAGCGATACACCAACTAATCTTCAAGCTTGGGAAGAGAAGAGGTCCAAGTTAGGCTGAGCTATTCCATCCCTGACAACCTTAGGGAGGGGGGAAACGGAAGAAAAGAGATGAAAAACAAACTAGGTCAGACATAAGTCTGGTAAGTCCAGTGATCTTTCAGCATGCAAACAAGATAAAGGATCATGACATAAAACTGAAAATAGGACAATACCATAAAAACAAGGTAACTAAAGACAAGATAAGTGCAAGGTGAACTGAATGCGCTTCTACTTTTTCTCTGCTTCGCTACTACTCTATTAATCTGATTTCTATATTTATCTCTACACCACCTAACTAGTGTCCCAACTAGTAATTTGTATAAAATGATAATCGTGATCCCAACCCCCGTAATTGTGGTAGCCTTCAGGTGTACATCTATCGTGAGGATTCCACCTCAATCAGCCTAATTGCCATGAACACGTTAGATGTACATTTACTACCCTATCGATCATTGATGTTCCATGTGTCTGTGTCAATCGGCCCTCTCTTGCGTGTAAACACCCTGTGCTGGTCCCACCATAAGGTGTATCAATGCTTATGATAGCAACCCGACACGATTCAAGATGCACAGTGTATAACTACTAGTACCCAGTGCCTGCTTTTTCCCACTCCGGAGTACGTGCACACCCGTAAACCGTCGGAACCTACATCGACGTACCCTCTGCCGCTGCTTTGACCGCTTACAATCAGTCCAGTAATCGTGCCCCACCCTGCCTAGTTCAGGGTACCGTGATACATCTATGTGGGTTAATGCTGAAATGAGTCCCCGTTACTAGGGTTTCCTTATTGGTTAAGTTTGTGGGCCTATATATACAAATATTACCCACCTACACGAAATGTACTTAACCCTCCCACCGGTTCTAGCATGTTTACTTAACGGTTAAGTTTGTGGGCCTATATACACTAATATTACCCACCTACACGAGATGTACTTAACCCTCCCATCGATTCAAGTATGTTTATTTAACGGTTAAGTTTTGTGGGCCTATATGTACTAATATTACCCACCAACCCGATATGTACTTAACCGTCCCGCACATTATGTCATATTGGTTAAGTGTTGTCCATCCATGTTAACTTAACCCACCCATTCATCGTGTCATGTTGGTTTAAGTGTTCCTTATGAACTTGACCCTCCTTACTTATCATGTTGGATTGGTTAAGTGTTTCCTATTAACTTAACCCCGTTCGTTCATCAAGTTATATTGGTCAAGTGTTTCTTGTTAACTTAACCCCACGTATTTATCTTGTTGTATTGGTTAAGTGTCATCAATCAATTTAAGTTAACTTAACCCACCTACGTGTCATATTACTTTGGTTAAGTGTTGCCTTCTTGTGTTAACTTAACCCTACCACAAATCAAGTTATATTGGTTAAGTGTTGCCCTCTTGTTTTTACTTAACCTTACCACAAATCAAGTTATATTGGTTAAGTGTTGCCCTCTTGTTTTTACTTAACCTTACCACAAATTAAGTTATATTGGTTAAGTTTTTCTTATTACTTAACCCTACCCATTCATCATGCTATACTGGTTAATTATTTCCTATTAACTTAACCCTAGTCATTCATCTTGTTATAACGGCTAAGTGTTCTAAGTTTACTTAACCCCACCTTCTAGTCTAGTTAACATCTTAAATTGGTTAAGTGTTCTAAATTTACTTAACCTCACCACTTGTCTAATTAACATGTTATAACGGTTAAGTGTTCTAAATTTACTTAACCTCACCACTTGTCTAATTAACATGTTATAACGGTTAAGTGTTCTAAATTTACTTAACCTCACCACTTGTCTAATTAACATGTTATAACGGTTAAGTGTTCTAAATTTACTTAACCTCACCCATCAGTTTAGTTAACATGTTGAATTGGTTAAGTGTTTCCTTAATTGACTTAACCCTACCAATCTTGACTTAGCTTTATTAAAGCACCAACCACTCACATTAGACAGATATTGTTGTGGTCACTGGATGTGACGATCGGTTCCGGGCAGTTTTACACCACAACTCAGTCTAACCTCGGGTCCTTTTTGGGCTCAATGCACTAACCACCCACATTAGACAGGTATTGTTGTGGTCACTGGATGTGCCGGTCGGTTCCGGGCAGTTTTACACCACAACTCAGTCTAACCTCGAGTTAGGCATATTCGTCTTTTGCTAAATTTACATGTTTTTCATTTATGTCAAGTATACATGTAAATTTTCTTCAAATGTTTTCATGTCACATTATTTTAATTATGTTCATAACTTAAGTTATGTTCATAACCAATGGTATATAAATTATACCATTTCATGGCCTTACCATTTACATGGTTATGGGCCTACCTACATCATTAACATGTTATAATTTAATGACCATCCCAACATTACCCCCGTTTATACATTCGCATCAATCACATAAAGTAATTAGGCCCGCAAATTAGCCTAATTTATAAACAAGAGGTAAAAGAAGGTAACGTGTCTAATATAAATCCAACCAAACATATGTCATGTAATGTTGACATAGAACATCATTCATTTCAACTAAGATGTCTCATGAACTTGCATATGAATTGGACTAAATAATCACAAGCCTAAACATGTTAATATGTAGATCCAGGCATATGTAAACATAACTTGGTTTATAAACTAGCATATGTCATAATCATGACATGTACATTACCAAAGCATGTATAAGTTTAACTTTAACATGTAGATGTGAACTAGATCTAACAATAATGATCATATGAACTTGCATGAATCCACTTTATAAACAGACATATATATATATATATTGATCTAGTTTTGGATCTAACACAAAACATGTAACTTGCATATGAACATATATATATATATATATATATATATAGATCTTGACTTGGATCTAACATAAAACATGTAACATGCATTAAATCATATGAATATATGTATAGATCTTGACTTGGATCTAATTAGCATGTATCTAAACACATAAAGTTGTAGATCTAAACATGTAGGCATATGGATCTAACATTATTTAGCCTAAATACTTGCATGTAACATATCATGAAAAGATAATCAAACTTATATGCGGTATGATAGTTTCATTCCCCAAATCATAATAGGTTCATCATCAATTCCTATACGATAAATCCAATAAACCACAATCATTCCAAGACATACATGACAAAATTATCACAGGAAATGGACATGAATCAGCATCATCATTATCATACAGCTTGGTACAATTCTATTTTTCATTTTATTACAAATCACGTCTTAAATTTGTTCACATCTAAAAGATAACTAAACTTACTAACAAAAGACGATCTTGATTTCTGGAATCTGTATTCTAAAGTTGAAATGCTCTCCTTTGATATATACTAATCGTTGTTTTAATTTAGATTTGATTTGATTCGTCACTTTTAATTAGCTTCTATCTTGCCTTTGAGTTGAAAGAGATGACGGCTAGGTTTAGATGAGAGTGAATAATAGAATTTGGTTTTAGGTTTAAGGTCCTTATATAGTTGTAGAGATTGTTTTAGGACCGTTAGATTAACCCTGAACCATCAGAACCAATCAGATGCCACATCTGCCTTAGAGCAAATCGGCCCACGAGTTGACAGCCAAACACCCTGAATCAACCCCTAATCGACCCAGCGGGGCTCGGGGCGACCTCAAAAATGGGTCGGTTCGGTTATTCCCCCTCTCGATTCGCTGTTTTGAACTTTTTTGCATATTTATTTATTTAATTTATATATATATATATATTTTTCATATGCATACAAACTTTAAAGCTTAATAACTTCTTCATAAGGTATCCGTTTTATGCAAACCAAATGTCTATCTTGACCAAAATTTTGAGATGAACGTAATAGCGCAACCCATTTCACTTAATTCTTCTTCTAAAATTTAAGTGTTCTTAAATTTTTTAATTTTAATATTCTCAGAAAATTCAGGGTGTTACATCCTATTTTTCAGTTTATGTAGTGTTGGTGACCACAAAAATGGGGCCTATCAGATTTATACATTGAAGTTTTACAACAAATTCAGTGAATTTGAAGTAGGATAAAGCATTAAACTGTTAGTTTGAATGTTTGTTACATAAAATATGCATTTTAAAAGAGTCGTTGAGATGTAAATTCAAATACAGAATTAAACATATGAAATGTAGTTTACTGGATTGTTTGTTTTTACTTTAAACGTGGAATTTAGAAAGGATCTTAATATTTACAATTTTTTATAGTCAATTTTGTATCGTCGCTTCTGTTTGTTATAGTTCGTGGAGTAAAATGGACGGAGGATTGGACTAGGCCATCACAACTTGTCAATAATTGGCTACAGTAATATGAACAGAATAACAATGACGTAAACTGATACTTTGATATTGAAACATACACCTGGTACTTTTATGATATATATCAAAATGAGTTCATTAGCCTGCAGTCTAAATAGTTGAAATAAGGGTTAGAAGCAGTGAAAGAGTTGTTAGTTTCAGACTCGAGACACTGAAATTTTGAAGAATAACATGTAATGGACATGAATGTAAAAATCACTTGCTTAACGAACAATATGTGGCTAGCATGGACTATAGGTTAATTGTTTAGATGTGGATTTGTAAGAAAATAATCAAAGCTTGATTTATTCGATAAACCGATGTAACTAGAATAAAATTAGTGTTTTTTTAGTGCTAATTGATCGAAAATGAAAATTAATGATTTTGTTTGAGCTTAGAAATAGCCTATAAGGCAAGATCACCTAACATCTGCATACTTTATCTGATGCTGTAACACTGTAAAATATATTATAAATAGACATAGAAACCAATGACTTATTTAGAACGACTATAAATATATTATAAAATATATTATAAACGACTATAAATTATGTATGAGCATCAGATCACTGAATTTTCGCTTACATTCTTTCCAAATATTGGGCTGAAATTAAACATATCATATACATATTGCAGGGTCAGGTGTATGATTACGAAGCTTATCCAATAGAGACCATACGAAAGCTCTGGAAGACGAAGGCTAGCAAACGATATTCCGATATGGTTAGCGATATGAAAGAAAAGAATGCTACACCAATCTTTATGAGTCAAGCAATTTGGGAGCAGTGGCTTCAGTACTGGAATCGTCTAGAAGTTAAGCAGAGATCAAATAAAGCTTCGACAAATAGAAACTCTAATCCTACTTTGCATAGTTGCGGATCTATTTCTATCCAGGAGAATGCTGTAAAATTGGTAAAATTTTTGTGTTATGTAACTCTGTTTATTTTAGCATTCTGACAAATAAAACTGCCACTATTAACATACAAAATAAATTATTTAGACCAAAGATTATTGTAGGCCTCCTCGTATGCTTGAAGTATTTGAACGTGCTCATGTCAAAGCGGCAGCGCGTAATAGCACCGACTCCTCTTCACATTTTTGGATAGATCCTAAAGCAGCTAATTTCTATGTATGTAACTATTTTTTTGAGTAAAAATTATTGAGGGTATATTTTAAAAATCTTTAAAAAAATTATTTCTGAACAGGACAATTTGATGAAAGCTTGCGCAGAGCATCTAAACGAACTTCGAGAGATAGCCGGTGAAGACATCGGAGAATTTCCCCTAGAGATAGTGGATAGCTTATTTGAATCGCTTGTAGTGCCAAATGCAAAAAAAGTACTTATCCCATTGGGAATTTGGAGGTACATAATTGGTGTTTTTTCCTTACTGTCTCTTTTTCTTACTATCTAATTTGTGTCTTTTTTCTTACTATCTTGGTGTCATTTATGTATGGCTGTATACTGTTATAGTGGGTTCTACTAAGTACATTGCTATGTCAAATTGTTGTGTGTTAGCTGTAGTATCAGTTATCATTGCACCAGGTTCAATTTTTAATTAGACTGGCGGCCTACAGAAAAAAATGGGCATAGATGGTAACTATTCATAACTGGATTTGAGTAATATGATAGTTACGAGCATTTTAGGCGTAGTTTAGACTGGCCTACCGAAAAAATAAGTTGACCTGGTACTCATTTCATATAATCGCCACATGCTCCAATATGGGTCTCACCATCTAAGATGGTCTGATACTTGTTTCTTATAATGAAGTCCTTATCCCAACAAATAAAATGTTAGTCGGGATCCTACTATGGCCATTTGCCTTCGGTTTTCTTTTCTTTCTTGTTTGTGGGGATTTGTAAATTCTAGACAGTAACATTTCGTATCATTTACAACCTCAAAGTGATCTATCGGCCATTTAAGCCACTAATGGATAAATCATACGAAAAATAAAGAATTTTTAAAGTAAGGATTCACTTCAAAATAGTTGCATTTGTGCTAAACTATGTTATACCATGCTAGTTATTTTACTGCAGTTTGGTTAAAAAGTTATACGAGCAGTATCAAGTAATTATGTTTTAAGTGTAAGCACTGATCACTGGACCCAAATGATTCTTTCATTTTGTAATTAAAATCACATTCTTTCAAGAATTTAATTGCAAAATAAAGAAAGTCAAGACCTCTTGATTGGTTGGGTCTCCAAAGGACCATGATGCTTTAGTTCTAGGTGATTTCATCCCGTACCAAATATTCCAGAGTAATTTTTTTAGTGCAATCAAGATCATCTTCTACACCTTTGCTTCTACGTAAGTTCTAGATTTTTGGCAATGATTGAATTGGGTGATTGCCAAATTTGTATTCATAAGCAACTGATTTAAGTATAAGTTAATGGTTTTGGTAGTTGGTAGATGGAGTTCGTGTCAGCCTCTATTTGGATGCTGATTTTGCATGTTTTTTCCTTCCCCGATTTGTGGTTTATCGTAATTTTCGTACATAAAAGAAGAAGAAGTGAAGTGATAAACACTACTAAATTTTGTTGCAATTCTAATTTTTATAACACTACTGAAAATTACAATGTTCCTTGTCATTGCACGAACCATCCCTGGGTCTGTGAAAATGGAGTTGCTCCTGACCGAGCATTGGATCCAGTAGTTCTCTTCCGTCTAAAACAATTTTCGTCAATGAATAAGTTAAAAAATTGACTATGGGGAATTTGTTGCAATGATGAAAAAGGGGAAAACATTGGAATTGGAAGAAGAACTATGAGAAAAGGTTTAATATAAGCATAAGGATGCATCAGCCGCTCATTCAAATCATTTTGCACTTGTAATGTCTCGGTCGGGTTACTGATCATGTTGCACTTGCATGTCCGTGTACTGTCACTTTTCCCGCTTTCCACATGATGTTGTAATCTTAAATATTTTGTTTTGCTATGCTTTACTGGCCTGAGACTTGTTAGATATTTGTTGCCCTTATGTGTCAAGTGCCCTTTTGATCACCGTGTCCGTGACGCTACTGTTTGTGTCGGAACCGAAATGCTTCCTTCCGCGTATACCATGTTCACGTTGTTAATTGTTTACGTCCTTAGATCTATGGCATTATGCCATTTAGTCCTTGTAACACCCCACCTCCGCCAGGGTGGCTCTTGCAAGCAACTCTGACTTTGGTGGGGCGTTTTAAAACAAGGTAACATGCATAATGATATAACAAGGCAGGACATGACATATATATATATATGTAAATAAACAGAGTAAGTAGATAAAACAGCGGAAGATTTTTTAAACCATTTCAAAACACAAGTCTGGTACATCAAAATGTCAATTTCCCAAAATTACAAGTCTAGATAAAAACATCATCTGATAAACTGAAATACATAAGTACTATCCCCAAATAAGAGTGATAAACCATAGCGGGCTCAATATCCAAACGTACATGAGCTAATCCAGCAAGCAAGCTAAGCGATCCAAGCTAAGCACCAATGTTCCCACCCTGAGAACCTGGGGGGGGGGGGAACGGAAGAAAAGAAGCGAAAAGAAAACGGGTCAGTCATAAAGACTGGTAAGCCCTGCTACGATCAGTCTATAAACTAATAAAGTTAACAGCATGATGGAAACTGAGATGATCATAGATAACAACATACTGGCATGATAAATTAACTACAAGATATATAGAGGTGTCATCGCATAAACAAGGTTACGTTTTGCACCACGGTGTACTAGCAAACCAACATAACAGGTATTGATCCCTTGGCCCAAGCTTTGACCCAATAACATGAAGTGACCTTACTATAAGGTCCAACCAAACGGTCTAGTCGATCGGCTCCCTATAAACCTAACACGTCAAGTGTTGGTGCCCATACGGCCCACATATGGTTGTAGTCAGACTGTGCTGGGTCCACCTTCGGGTGTATCAAGCCCTCGGGTGTCAACCCCAGACACCTAAGCAATAATGCACAGTCTAAACCTACTGGTACCCGTGCCTCGAGTTTGTCCAACACCGGACTACGTGCACGTCCGTAGCCCGCCTGGACCCGCACCGCTGTACCACTCAGCCATCGCTTTGGTCGCTTACATCAGTCCAGTAATCGTGCCCCGCCCTAGCCTAGCCTCTAGGGTTGTGAATGATACCAAACTGGGATTACTGCTAGAACAGACCACGTTGCTAGAGTTTTCTAAGAGGGTTAAGTGCGATTTAACCCATCACTAATCATGGATTAAATTGGTTAAGTGTAACCGACAGTTCACAACTTAACCCCATTTCAATCCCTCGAACCCCCAAATGGATTAAATTGGTTAAGTGTAACCGACAGTTCACAACTTAACCTCATTTCAATCCCTCGAATCCCCAAATTGGTTAAGTATTAGTGGACCCTGACTTAACCCTAACCATGAGGCATTAATTAATTTAATGCACCTTAACCTCTCACATTAGACTTTGTTGTGGTTACCTAGTTAAGCCGGTGGGTTCCGGGTAGATTTACACCACAACTTGGTCTAACCTCGGGTCTTGGCACCACATGACCAACTTCTCACATTGGGTCCTATTGTTTGTAGCCACTAGTTAAGCCGGTAGGTTCCGGGTAGAATTACGCTACAAACTCAACCCAACCTCGAGTTGGCCACACTTATGTTTTCTAAGTGTCATGTCCACTTTATTCCAAAACATAATTACAAGACAACAAATACTTGGGTAGACCTAACTTAATAGGTAAATTCCCAAGGGGTAGACCTAACTTAATAGGTAAATTCCCAATCTTATATTTTCATGTATTTTAAGTTTACCCAAACCCCCCAACGTCATTCTATCGCTTACATATTCGTAATAACGCATAAAGGATAGGAAGAGGGAACTTGGCATAACATACATGATGAACTTGCATATCACAACAAACATGCATAACATGTTAGACTTACATAACTTAGCATAGTGAACTTGCATATTACCATAAACATGCATAACATGTTAAACTTGCCTAACATGGCATAGGGAACTTGCATAAACATGAATAACTTGTCAAACATGCATAACATGTCATTGTGAACTTGCATAAGCATGCATAACTTATTAAACATGCATAACATGGCATAGTGAACTTGCATAAGCATGCATAACTTATTAAACATGCATAACATGGCATAGTGAACTTGCATAAACATGCATAACCCAATAAACTTGCAAATCATGGCATAATGAACTTGCATAAACATGCATAACTCAATAAACTCGCAAATCATGGCATAGTGAACTTGCATAAACATGCATAACTTGTTAAACTTGCAAATCATGGCATAATGAACTTGCATAAACATACATAACTTGTTAAACTTGCAAATCATGGCATAGTGAACTTGCATAAACATGCATAACTTGTTAAACTTGCAAATCATGGCATAGTGAACTTGCATAAACATACATAACTTGTTAAACTTGCAAATCATGGCATAGTGAACTTGCATAAACATGCATAACTTGTTAAACTTGCAAATCATGGCATAGTGAACTTGCATAAACATGCATAACTTATCAAACATGTGTAACATGGCATAGTGAACTCGCATAAGCATGCATAACTTATTAAACATGCATAAATCCCAACTTTCATCACATATTAACTTTAGAGTTTCTAAAATGAAGGTAAGAGGGCTTACTATGCTTATGCGGACTCAATTGAGTATAGCAAATGTAAGAAACCCCTTATGCAACTAATTAAACCCCAAAAATGCAAGCAAACTTGATCAAGACTCCTCCTTTATGATGCCAATAGAGAAACAAGCCTTTAATGCAAGCTAAAGAGGATCATACAAGCCTAAATATACTTGTATGCATGGAAAATCACTTAGGAATTAATTTAGGAATTGTATGAAGAGAGTGGAGGCCATGAGAGGTTTGATTTTGCCATAGTTTAGTTGCTAGAATGAATAATGAATGATTTAGGGTAGGTTAGGGTCTTATTTATAGATTAGGCTAGTGATTTAGACCATAGGATTAAACCCTAGTTGAATTAGGTCCATCAGATTTCGGAATTCTCTAGAACCAAGCCACACAACCAAGCCCAGATCAGAAATGGTGCGCCAGGCAAAACTGCCCGGCCACCCCGTGTCGACAGGGCTGTCGACAGGGCAGTCGACACCCTTAGACCCCTGTCGACATGCCTGTCGACTTGGGGGTCTTGGCGGGAGTTTTCCCGCTGACGCCAGTTGTGCCCTAACCCTTGTTTTTAACTTAAAATTTAAATCTGTTTTTAATATGGAAATTTCTGAAAACTTCAATGGGCCTTAACTGGGTCATATGGACTCCGATTTTCGAAAACTCGGACTCTATTTCGCGTATTTTTCCGAGACGAACGCAATGGCATAGCCCGTTTCCCTTGATTCACATTTTATAATTAAATTCTGCCTCGATTTATATCTTAACAGGTTATTAAAAATACAGGTTGTTACATTCTCCCCTCCTTAAAGGATTTCGTCCCCGAAATCTTCAAGTTAGGAAGAACATATCCTACCATCCAACATCCATCTACTCAAAACATCATCCACGAGCAATCATTGTCCTTAAAGGATTCTAAATGTGGTATGAACATATGCAAAAGTGTGTGTATATGTACTTACCTAATGCAAAAAAAAATCAGGCGGTTACTGATACAGTAAACCTCCTTAATGCATATGTATGTCAGTGAAATGAATCCATATGTATGCAAATTCATAGTATCTATATGAGTGCACATAACATTCGTCCATATGCAACATCCAAGTGGTGGCACAACAAGTTCCAATCATGAATAAGGATAAACACTCATGCATGTGCAACATGAAGAGTGTGTGTGAGCCGATCTAGTGCCTAATGTGTATAATGCATCCACGAGTAACCACTTGCAAACACTTGCAACCACTTGCAAACATCAAGCATAACATGTTTCAAATACATGTTTCATCCAAAGGGTTTCTACCTAAGGTTCTCATGACAAGATAAACACGATAAACTAGATAAACTAGATAAACATGGACAGAGAGATATGCTAAAAAGAGATCTTAGAAGATAAGCAAGATAAACTCCTTTTTGGATTACAAGAAATCCATTCAAACTCTGACATATAGTACTAACCGATGAGTCATAACCCCCTTATGGAGTTTATAACAGAAATAAGATCGAGAATGGGACCGAGAGGATATATACAAAAGATAACTTGCAAGCAAGCTCCACAGGAAAACAAGGATCAAGGATGCACTCTTAAAAAGAGATATGATGCGCGTATCTAGTCTTCACTCTTCTTAGTCACGTTTCCTTGAGCTTAACTCCACTGTGCTTTGACCGTCTTTTACTTCATGATTTCTTGGCTTCCTAACTCCTATTTTCCCAAATTCGAGTTGGAACTCATTTCATTATCGCCTCTCGTCTTCCTTTTCCACTTATTCTTCTTTCTGTATACTTAGCTTAAACATAACTGTTACCTCATGATTTCATGCAAGCTCTCCAAAATTCACTAGTGAATCCTGGATCTCGTCTACTTACTATAAAGTATTCCACGCAGCAGAACTTTTCTTGAAAATACCAATCCACGTTGCCAATTGCTCTTATAAACGTGATTTTCTATAACTCATGCTTAATCGAAATGAACCATCCGCCTATGAGTGATAGGCCATACCTAGATTCAGTTGCCTACCCATGGCTTCCTGTAGGCTATTTCAAAACTGGCCAACTTCTTGAGGGTAAACCGTTGCTAACCATGATGCAGTCCTCTCGCTCTTCACCGGACTGAAATGAGCACTCTTCGTGAGTCTACCTATTATGACCCACATACCCGTATTCCCTTTCTTTGATCTAGGTAGTCCATCCACATAATCTATCGAGATGTTTTCACACTTCCCTTGCGGAACCTCCAATGGAGGTAATGGCCCGCTGGGCTTCTATGACTTGGCCTTAACCTGGTGGCACAACATGCATCCTGAGACCAACTCGGCCACCTCCTCGAGTGATGCGCATCTTCAAGAACCTTCTTTACCAAGTCTTCCACTCGAGGAACACATAATCTCTCATCGCGCCTTAGTCATCCCTTGTCATCTATAATATATCTAGCGAGGTGACTTAACATCTCGCCTCGAATCAACTGGTCCATGTTCTTGACTAACTGCGGGTCTTCTTCCTGTGAAACCCCCTTCTTGATCCAGAAGAGTAAGTCTAAGCTCAGGGAATGCTAACTAACTAGCCAAACGGAGAAAGCTTCTTACTTCAATTGCCCTCCTCAGAGTTTTCCGGTCTTAAACCGCAACCACTTTTAGCGGAATCCACCGCTAAGCCTTACTTAGGAACTATGTGCCCAAGAAATCCAACTTCTTTCCTCCAAAGTGACGTTTGGAGAACTTGACCTTCAACTGGTGGCTCTAAGCGTATCCATCACCTCCTTGAGATGTCTAGCATGCTCTTCCTCGTTCTTTTAAGGAGATCAAAATATCGTCTACGACGACCACGACAAACTTGTTCAAGGACTCCCTAAACACCCTACCCATCAAGTTCACGTAATATGCGGGTGCATTAGTCAAACCAAATAGCATGACTAGCCATTCTAAAAATCCATCTAGAGTCCTAAACGCAGTCTTATCAATTCCATCCTCAGCCATCCTAAGTTGATGGAATCCGGTAGCTAGATCAAAAGAAAACAGATGCTCCTACAAGCTGATCAAACAAATCATCGATCCTTGGTAACGGTTGTCTATTCTTCTCACGATAATCAACACATAAGCGAAGCAAACTGTCCTCATTAGTAACGAATACTACTGGAGCACCCTACTCGAAAATGCTTCGTCTCAGGAAGTTCTTCTCAAGCAACTCCTTGACTTGCTTTCCTAACTCTCATCTCGTGAGGTCATGTGCCTAACCGGCCACGAAATTGGCTTCCAACCAGATAATGCGGAAATCTATCCCACGTCTAGGGGTAACCCCTTTACTTCCCCCCAAGATATCAGGATATTCTTGGACCACCCTCACAGATTGCAAACTATCGATAGACGAGTTGAGGGATTCAAGATAACATAACATGACGGGACCCATAGGGTTGCTAGAAATTTCTAGGGTATTACCGAGGCAAGTCATGAGCCTCACAACCCTATATACAAAAACCAAGAATGGCTCCAAAACAGGACAACCATTCCATGCCCAAAACCAACCCATATCCCCTGAAACCGAGAATATAAACATCCCACAAGAATTCTATACTCAAGATAGAAATTTTCAAATCCACTCAGACCACAGACAAACGGGTAGAACCCCCAATTGGATTTGAAACACATACGGGATCATCAACTAGACTAGTACTTAGGTGCAAACTTTCAACTAGATCAGATGGAATAAAACTATGCGATGTGCCAGAATCAAACAAAGTACGAACAGGGAAAATCAGAAAATGTAAACAAGACTTTCAACAGAAACACTACCTCTATCATGAGCTGGAAGAACGGTGTTGAGGGGATGAACTCGCCCTCCAGATAGTCCTGCACACTGAGTCTGACCTTGCCCTTGTTTCCTCGGGCAATCCTTGCTGAGATGTCCAAACTCACCACAATGAAAGCATTCGCCCCGCTTTCTCTTCTTCTTCCTACATTCCCTGGATATATGTCCAACTTTACCACAGAAGTTGCATTTCCTATTCTCTCTTGGCTTGTCCTTGCGGTTGTTGTTATTCTTGCCTCGTTTCCCGGAATTTACCCTCTTGCCTTGAGACTCATTCGCCTTGACCTCTTTCTTGTCATTGTTATCTTCTTCTTGAAGTAGGGCCATATTCACCAAATTCTCAAAAGTCGCCCCCAAGGGTATATGAGACATGGCCAAACCATGTAATGGCTCGTTTAATCCTAGAGCAAAGTGTAGGGCCTTCTTCTGAGCTGTATTAACCAAGTCTAAATCGACCCGAGCCAGTTGATTAAACTTATCTATGTATTCCCTAATAGTCATGTCCCCTTGCTTCAATGATAAGAACCTCAGTCCAAACCTTCCTCTAAAGTCATCCCAAGTCTCAATTGGCCTAGTAGCGGTGGTGACTACCCACCAACATGCAGCTTCTTCCTTTAGCAACCATACTGCTAATAAAACCTTCCTGCGGTCACCTATATCAAAGGTGGCTAAAAGATCTTCGGTCTCTTTCAACCAATTCCTTGCCTCTACAAAAGTCTCTGTTCCACTAAAATTCTTGCCACCCATCATCTTAAAGTTCTTACTAGTTTCTGCAAAATCCGCTTGTGGAGGGTGAGGGAAAAGAGGAACATCAGCTACGGAAGGAGGAGGAGGAACAGCGGCCTTGACTGGAAAGACAACATTAGAGACACCCGGGACCGGTGCCGTGACTTCCAAGTACCGACGGAACCAATCGGGTATTGTTACTCCTTCGGGCAAGATGAGATTATCAGACATGCTGGAAACGAAAAGAAAAGAGTTCAAACGAGGGGTCAAAGGATGGTGCTAATGGCTTTTGGGGAATAGCCTTTAAAAATAACTAGACTTTTCTTTGGAAAATACTTTATACTTGGTTTTGAAAATAGTTTTTCAAAAGTTTTAAAAACCTTTTTATCCCTTCTCGTAAACCATATGCTCTGATACCAAATGTAACACCCCACCTCCGCCAGGGTGGCTCTTGCAAGCAACTCTGACTTTGGTGGGGCGTTTTAAAACAAGGTAACATGCATAATGATATAACAAGGCAGGACATGACATATATATATATATGTAAATAAACAGAGTAAGTAGATAAAACAGCGGAAGATTTTTTAAACCATTTCAAAACACAAGTCTGGTACATCAAAATGTCAATTTCCCAAAATTACAAGTCTAGATAAAAACATCATCTGATAAACTGAAATACATAAGTACTATCCCCAAATAAGAGTGATAAACCATAGCGGGCTCAATATCCAAACGTACATGAGCTAATCCAGCAAGCAAGCTAAGCGATCCAAGCTAAGCACCAATGTTCCCACCCTGAGAACCTGGGGAGGGGGGGGGGGAAACGGAAGAAAAGAAGCGAAAAGAAAACGGGTCAGTCATAAAGACTGGTAAGCCCTGCTACGATCAGTCTATAAACTAATAAAGTTAACAGCATGATGGAAACTGAGATGATCATAGATAACAACATACTGGCATGATAAATTAACTACAAGATAGATAGAGGTGTCATCGCATAAACAAGGTTACGTTTTGCACCACGGTGTACTAGCAAACCAACATAACAGGTATTGATCCCTTGGCCCAAGCTTTGACCCAATAACATGAAGTGACCTTACTATAAGGTCCAACCAAACGGTCTAGTCGATCGGCTCCCTATAAACCTAACACGTCAAGTGTTGGTGCCCATACGGCCCACATATGGTTGTAGTCAGACTGTGCTGGGTCCACCTTCGGGTGTATCAAGCCCTCGGGTGTCAACCCCAGACACCTAAGCAATAATGCACAGTCTAAACCTACTGGTACCCGTGCCTCGAGTTTGTCCAACACCGGACTACGTGCACGTCCGTAGCCCGCCTGGACCCGCACCGCTGTACCACTCAGCCATCGCTTTGGTCGCTTACATCAGTCCAGTAATCGTGCCCCGCCCTAGCCTAGCCTCTAGGGTTGTGAATGATACCAAACTGGGATTACTGCTAGAACAGACCACGTTGCTAGAGTTTTCTAAGAGGGTTAAGTGCGATTTAACCCATCACTAATCATGGATTAAATTGGTTAAGTGTAACCGACAGTTCACAACTTAACCCCATTTCAATCCCTCGAACCCCCAAATGGATTAAATTGGTTAAGTGTAACCGACAGTTCACAACTTAACCTCATTTCAATCCCTCGAATCCCCAAATTGGTTAAGTATTAGTGGACCCTGACTTAACCCTAACCATGAGGCATTAATTAATTTAATGCACCTTAACCTCTCACATTAGACTTTGTTGTGGTTACCTAGTTAAGCCGGTGGGTTCCGGGTAGATTTACACCACAACTTGGTCTAACCTCGGGTCTTGGCACCACATGACCAACTTCTCACATTGGGTCCTATTGTTTGTAGCCACTAGTTAAGCCGGTAGGTTCCGGGTAGAATTACGCTACAAACTCAACCCAACCTCGAGTTGGCCACACTTATGTTTTCTAAGTGTCATGTCCACTTTATTCCAAAACATAATTACAAGACAACAAATACTTGGGTAGACCTAACTTAATAGGTAAATTCCCAAGGGGTAGACCTAACTTAATAGGTAAATTCTCAATCTTATATTTTCATGTATTTTAAGTTTACCCAAACCCCCCAACGTCATTCTATCGCTTACATATTCGTAATAACGCATAAAGGATAGGAAGAGGGAACTTGGCATAACATACATGATGAACTTGCATATCACAACAAACATGCATAACATGTTAGACTTACATAACTTAGCATAGTGAACTTGCATATTACCATAAACATGCATAAAATGTTAAACTTGCCTAACATGGCATAGGGAACTTGCATAAACATGCATAACTTGTCAAACATGCATAACATGTCATTGTGAACTTGCATAAGCATGCATAACTTATTAAACATGCATAACATGGCATAGTGAACTTGCATAAGCATGCATAACTTATTAAACATGCATAACATGGCATAGTGAACTTGCATAAACATGCATAACCCAATAAACTTGCAAATCATGGCATAATGAACTTGCATAAACATGCATAACTCAATAAACTCGCAAATCATGGCATAGTGAACTTGCATAAACATGCATAACTTGTTAAACTTGCAAATCATGGCATAATGAACTTGCATAAACATACATAACTTGTTAAACTTGCAAATCATGGCATAGTGAACTTGCATAAACATGCATAACTTGTTAAACTTGCAAATCATGGCATAGTGAACTTGCATAAACATACATAACTTGTTAAACTTGCAAATCATGACATAGTGAACTTGCATAAACATGCATAACTTGTTAAACTTGCAAATCATGGCATAGTGAACTTGCATAAACATGCATAACTTATCAAACATGTGTAACATGGCATAGTGAACTCGCATAAGCATGCATAACTTATTAAACATGCATAAATCCCAACTTTCATCACATATTAACTTTAGAGTTTCTAAAATGAAGGTAAGAGGGCTTACTATGCTTATGCGGACTCAAATGAGTATAGCAAATGTAAGAAACCCCTTATGCAACTAATTAAACCCCAAAAATGCAAGCAAACTTGATCAAGACTCCTCCTTTATGATGCCAATAGAGAAACAAGCCTTTAATGCAAGCTAAAGAGGATCATACAAGCCTAAATATACTTGTATGCATGGAAAATCACTTAGGAATTAATTTAGGAATTGTATGAAGAGAGTGGAGGCCATGAGAGGTTTGATTTTGCCATAGTTTAGTTGCTAGAATGAATAATGAATGATTTAGGGTAGGTTAGGGTCTTATTTATAGATTAGGCTAGTGATTTAGACCATAGGATTAAACCCTAGTTGAATTAGGTCCATCAGATTTCGGAATTCTCTAGAACCAAGCCACACAACCAAGCCCAGATCAGAAATGGTGCGCCAGGCAAAACTGCCCGGCCACCCTGTGTCGACAGGGCAGTCGACACCCTTAGACCCCTGTCGACATGCCTGTCGACTTGGGGGTCTTGGCGGGAGTTTTCCCGCTGACGCCAGTTGTGCCCTAACCCTTGTTTTTAACTTAAAATTTAAATCTGTTTTTAATATGGAAATTTCTGAAAACTTCAATGGGCCTTAACTGGGTCATATGGACTCCGATTTTCGAAAACTCGGACTCTATTTCGCGTATTTTTCCGAGACGAACGCAATGGCATAGCCCGTTTCCCTTGATTCACATTTTATAATTAAATTCTGCCTCGATTTATATCTTAACAGGTTATTAAAAATACAGGTTGTTACAGTCCTTGTTCTTCTAACCTGGTTCTGTATGGGCTTATTGAATTTGATCATACATATATATGCAATATTTTCCATATTTCCATGTAGTCCACAATAGCTTCATTATTTGACTATGGCCTCTTGGTTGCTGTTTAGTCACTGAAATGTTGTTGCTCCAATCACTTGCTATGAAGATGTAAAATTTGGCCTTGGTTGTACGCTTCATGACCACAACCGCTGTTAGGACACACATCGATCTGACTGTTCTCTTCATGCACTCTTGTTTTATGCATATACTTATTTATGTATCCTTGACCTGTAATGACTTAACACACTGCCTTACATTGGAACAAGAAATTCATTTTCTGTTTTGAACACTCAAAGATTTAGTATACTAGTGTACATATATATATATATATATATATAGTTAAAGATCGTGTCTTGCTTGTTAGAACATGTCCATGCATGTCACTTTGATTGGGTCCACTTTCATGAACTGGAATACACTTCTACACGCATGTTGTATTTGAACTTGTGTACTGTGTTTACTGAGTTTCTTGAAGCCTATGATTCTACCTTTGAAATTGTCATGCTCAGACACAATTTTTAAATTTTAACAACTGCTGATATTAGAACTTGGATACCTTGGCTTAGTGAAAGGAATTTGATTATTTCCATTGACGGATTATGACATGAATGCATGTACCTTGATGTTATATCTCTACTAACCATGTATACCCGGTATTTATTCAGTAACCTAAAAATTTAGAGCTACTTACATTATTGCTAGCTATGTCATTGAAGTAAACATCACGACTTACTGCATGTGGTCTTTTCATGCGGTTTGTGTTGCCTGTGGCCGAAAGTGAGCATTTTTGTTTGAAATAAAATGCACCGTTTAAAGTGAGTTATCCCATGATGTTAAGACATTGAAAATGGATCAATCTTGCATTTGCCAGTTTGCTAGTTCCACTTTTTACAAGATATATAATTGTTAATACAACTTCTATAAAAATATTAGAAGTTATAGTTCAGTTGGCCTCCATATAATTATACACTATATGTTGCTTTTTACTTGACAAATGGAGTTATAGGTTTGTTCATAGAAGTAGAAACTAGTGTCCTTTTAATGACCTGACTTATGTTCTTTCATGTTAGTATATTGTCCTGGATGTTATATACACATGTAGTCAGCTAACACTTTGGTTGCATGCCTTGTATTGACTTATGTGCATCTAGAGTGTGGTGTGTGTTCTCTGATTAAGTGTACACGTGATTTTGAATAACACCCAGTTGTCTAGTCCACTATTTGTTATCTCATTGCTTACATACACATCTAGATATATGCTCGCATATTTGAATGTTGTGCTTATTCCATTTATTTCGGTAGTTCGCTGATTTGTATACTCGATCTATTTAATAAATTAATGGGATAGTAGGTTTAACTATTTTATTTTCAATATTTAGGTTTCTGGTATCATGCTGACTACTTTTTTTGTAAAATAGTATTGATTAACTTTATTATCGTGCAGTTTTTAAGGCTTTAACTGTATTAAAACTTTATTATCCTCCAGCTTTGCATCCTCGTCAAACTAAAAGTATTAATGCCTTAATGTCATTTTTACAATGTAGCTTCCATCGTCTTCTCAGCAATAAAAACGTCAGCTTGTAAGCAATGAAGATGACATCCACGAGCTACAAAAAACTGTCGAGGAGATGCGCATCGAGCTTGAGAGTGAGAGAGCAGAACAAGCAAGACTCTTAGAACAACAGAAGGCAGATAAGGAGGCCTTTGAAGCACAACTGGCAAAGGTGATGGCAATACTCAAGGGCCAAGAAAGAGTTTCACGTTCGCCTTCGCGATCTATGTCTCGTTCGTTGGCTCCTTCGCCATCGTCATCTGCGTAGTTTGATTGGTATGTTATGACTTGTTTTGTAGTGATGTGGTTGTAGCACAACTATGGATATGTTTGTTATTTTGGTAGTTATGGGTTTCAGTACTGTTGTGATGGTCATGGGTTTTATGTGGTTTAACGTTCACACGAGCTAAATAATTTTGTTGTTCATAATTCAACTTGGTGCACGAAATGAAGGATTGTGAATGTTTTTTTATGTGATATGCTAATATTATCTATGTTGTGTTGTTGCTTAAGAGTATTATTTGTACGTGGATGGCAATTTTATACTGTTTTTCGCTCACTTTTAATATCAGTATTTGTAACTGAATAAGCCGTATAAAATTAATTTGGAAAGCTGGAAGAGTAGGAAGGTAAAAAAGAGTTAATGTCATATCAAAAAGGGAATACCGACATATTAGTATCAAAGCAGGAAAGCTAAATAAATGTGTTCCAAACGTCCGTCGTAAATTCAACACTGATTTGAAAGATTTTACCGTCAAATTACCAACAAAAATGATAAAAGGTAACTTACACCAATTTATTTCCGTCGCTAAACCTTTGTTGAATAGTAAGGGTTTACCAAGAAAAAAAGAGCAAGATTTTTTGTCAAAACTTTTTGTCGCTAATCCCTTGGTAATTAGTAAGGGTTTACCGACAGATTTTATAAATAATATTTTATACTAAATTAATAATCCGTCGGTATATAAAAAAATTAAAATAAAAGTAAATTGATAAATAATATTTATTTTTGTTATAAAATTAGTAAAATGACGGTAAATTGTCAGAAAATTCATGCTAAATTCTGTTGCAAAATCTGACACAGATACCGTCAAGGGTTTTGCCCACCGAAACTTTATGCAGGAAATCCGTCGCTAAAGCCTGTTTAGCGATGGATTAGCAACGTTTTCTGCCGCTGCTATTTGCTGTTTTTCTTGTAGTGAGGTCAAACTCAGATGCCATGCTCAAATGTCTACTGAAAAACGCAGCTAAGTGTCATTCTTCAACGTTTGTGAAGTACCACCCCTTTTTCCCATCATCAATCGACTCACACTCGAACTCGCGGTTCATACACCCAAATCCGAACTTCTCTTGCTCAAGTCATCTATTTTCAAATTTGAGTCGAGGTATTTCCTTTTCTAACTATATTTGTTTCACATATTAATTCATTATATATTTTTCATGATTCTTCTTTTTTTTTTGGGTGGTAAAAGAAGAATTAGAATGGCGACTGCATCGGCCGGATCTTCTGTTAAAAATATTGTTGATTGGCGATGGGAGCTTCATGCTATATTTGAGTACCAATTTGCTAACTTTAAGCTGGTTTATTTTTTGTTAGAAAATGTAGTCAAACTTGGAAATATATTGAACTAGACGATCATAGATTTTAGAAAAAATAATAATTGATGTAACGTAATTTCAATTTTTAAAATAAACAAAAAGTAGTGATAGAAGACCCCAAAAAAATAGGTGCGGATTTGTGCAGAATTGACAAAAAGTAGTGCTAGAAGACCAGTGGTATATCGTCTTCTCCCAAAATAATAATTGATAACTTGTGCTCAGTGGACACATGTTCACTTACCCTTTATAAATTACCCTAAACATTTAACATATTTATAACTTTTTATTTTCAAAATTTGCAAATAGAATCAATTTTGGATGCACAACAATCTTCAAATGATGTATCAGGAATTTCAGTGCACTAAGAGAAGCACTAAAGAATTTCCCATTTGTGATCATCAGTCCATCACCACAACTTAAGTTTCTTTCTCACTAATGTTCTCTCTTCTCCATTTAGTAACCATCGCTGGTCTTTAACTCATTCAGATATTACTTCAAAAAGAATATTTTGGTAACAGTGATTAAACTTTGTTAAATCTTATAGAATGTGTCTTCTTTTGTTAGTAGAAGTGTGCTAACAATTATCCGGACCACAGTTCTTGTATGAAGGGTGGAATTCGAAGGACAATCCAATGGTGTTGATCCGTTGTGTAATCAACTATGTCATCAAATTGTGTTCAAATAAGTTTTCTCTACAAACATAGTGTTAGTGTATGAGTGGATATGAGACAGAAACGATATAGAGAAGGATAAGAGAGCCTTGAGACGTGTTGTCACTATCCGAAAACAATATTTCTGCAGTACAGGAAACTTGCTCGCAGGATACAACAAGGCTCGGGAATTCTTATGAGAGTGGAAGGAGAAGAGATCGCTTATAAATTTTTTCTGAGTGGAGAGAGCCACATTTATAGAGAAGAAGGTTTCTGTTGGCGAAAGGTTGCGCCTGTTTAGAAAAAAGACGTAACTGTTTCAACAGTCACGCATTTGAATTTCAAAAATAAAATTGGAAATCTGAACGAACACGCCTGTGTATGAACAGTCAAGGCCCAAGATTGCCCAAGTGCCCAAGTGCCTATCTATAACCTTTCAAATGTAAACCCAATTTGTTAGCCCAATTAATTATTTATGGGCTTTACTCAATTTGTTTATCATGTTTTACAAAACATTATATATATTCCATTTCCTTCTTCTTCTACCATGTGGGACATTTGCATTTCTCCACTATACACACAAATTACATAATATTTCCCCACTAATTTGTGTGTAATGATTTTTTTTTTGATAAACGTTATCCATACAAAAAAGTATCTTTCGATTTGGACCTTTAATTATTGTACATTAGTTAAAGTTTAAACGAAGTTGTAGGTGTCTGTAAAAGATTGAACCACAACTCCTATCGTAAAACCGAACAGATGACACAAACAAGTTTATCCGCTAGATCTCACAAGATTCTCAACACAACCTTAGCACTATTATATACGGCCATGTGCTAATCCTGAATTCATGAACAATTATAAATGTAACACATACATTTATTGAAGCGACACCACTTCTATGTTCAAATAGGTAAAACCTAACAAGTACAAACTATGCATTATGCAATTGCTCACAAACTAGCCTTGATCAATGAACCATATATGGAACTGTGCTAGTTCTTTTAAGCGCTTATCGATAACTTGTTGTTACCCATTTAACATGAAGACTAATATACTAGTTTGAAGTTGGGTTCCCGTCGTCGGGGCTTAGAATTTTAAGTCCCATATTTTTTGTTGTACTTTGCACAAAATCTCTAGCAAGTGCTTTAGTGAGAGGATCCGATAGGTTTTCGCCGGACTTTACATATATAATGGTGATCACCCCTTTAGTAATTAATTCTCTTACAAACGTATGTCTTAAACTAATATGTCTAGATTTTCCATTGTAAACATCACTGTATGCTCTAGACAATGCTGCTGAACTATCATAGTAAATAGAAATAGCAGATAACGAGTGTGGCCATAATTCAATATCTAATAACAAGTCTCATAGCCATTCTGCTTCCTTAGCTGTAGCGCCAAGGGCTATAAATTCCGATTCCATAGTTGAATGTGTTATACATGTTAGTTTCTTGGATGCCCAACTTATGGCCCCTCCTCCTATTGAGATTATCCATCCAGAAGTTGATAAGCTCTCATTCGTACTAGACATCCAACTTGCATCGCAATACCCTTCTAGCACACTTGGATAATCGGCATAAACTAATTTCAATTCTTTTGTCCTTTTGAGATATCCAAAGATCCTACTAATTGCTTTCCAATGATGTATGCTAGGTTTAGACGTGAATCTTGACATCATGTTAACAACAAAAGCTATATCATGCCTTGTGCAATATGCGACATACATAAGACATCCAATGGCACTGGCATATTCCAGTTGGGCAATGATTCGATTTTTATTTTCTTGCATTTTCACTCTAGAATCAACTAGAGTACTAGCATCTTTGATATTAAGATGTTTGAACTTGTCAAGTATTTTGTCAATATAATGGGTTTGATTCAAGGCATATCCTTTTCCATGTTTTTCAACTTTAATTCCCAATATTGTATCTACCTCATTAAGGTCTTTCATTTTAAGAACTGAAGTTAGATACTTCTTGGTATCAGAAATTCCTTTCATGTTATTACTAGCAATTATCATGTCATCAACATATAAGCATAATATCACTATGTAATCATTGGTTTTCTTATAATAAACAAATTTATTAGCATTACTGTGCCCAAAACCATTTGCCAGAATTTCTCCATCAAACTTCTTATGCCATTGCTTTGGAGCTCACTTTAAGCCATATAATGACTTAACCAATTTGCATACTTTGTTTTAATTTCCTGGTAGGACAAAGCCTTCAGGTTGTTCCATATATACCTCCTCGGTTAAGTCACCATTCAAGAAGGCCGTTTTTACATCCATCTGATGAATAAACAATTTATATATTGATGCCAATGCAAACAAAACTCTTATGGATGTGGTTCTTGCAACTGGGGCATAGGTATCGAAATAATCTATACCTTCTTTTTGTCTAAAACCTTTTGCTACTAATCTTGCTTTGTAAGTTTGTACAGAACTATCTGTTCTGTATTTCTTTCAAAACACCCATTTGCACCCGATTGCCTTTGAACCAGGTGGAAGATCTACTAAAACCCAAGTCTTGTTGGATAATATAGAATCCATCTCATCATTTATTGCTTCTTGCCAAAAAGCAGAATCTTGTGAAGTCATAACTTCTTTAAAAGTTTTAGGATCGTCATTGACATTGAGTACCATAGGTGTAACTTCTACTATTTTTGATCTAGTAGCCTCAACAAGAAAAGTAATAGAATCAGAGGAAATAAAATCAGAACTCAAGTAATTTTCTTTTCTAACACGCTGACTTCTCCTAGGTTCACTTGGTTCATTATGTACTCTTTTTCCTCCAACAATGGTTTCAGAAGTTTCTTCTTCTATAGGTTCAATTGTGCTATGTAGAAATTTATCTTCAAAGAATTCCATATGCATAGATTCCACTATTACATTGGATTGTAAAGCAAGAAATCTATATGCTTTTGAATTTTGTGCATAGCCAACAAGACCACTTTTAATACCTCTTGGTCCTAACTTTGTATTATGGGGATCTTGGACATTGTAAAATGCTAAACACGCCCACACTTTAAAATAATTTAAGTTAGGTTTTCTACCATTATTCCAAAGTTCATAAGGTGAAGCCCCGAATTTCTTAAAAGGCACTTTATTATAAATATGAAATGTTGTCAACAAAGCTTCACACCATAAGTAAAATGGTAACTTTGCATTCATAAGCATTGAATTAACCATATCTACCAAGGATCTATTTTTTCTTTCAGCCACCCCATTTTGTTGGGGTGTGTATGGGGCTGTTTGTTGGTGAATAATTTCATTGTCCTCACAAAACTGATTGAAGATATCTGAAAAATATTCACCCCCATCACTTCGAAGGACTTTAATTCTTTTTTCTTTCTGATTTTCAACTTCAGATTTAAATTCTTTGAATTTTTCAAATGCTTCGTCCTTGGTTTTTAATAAATATACATAAGTGTATCTTGTATGGTCATCAATGAAAGTGATAAAATATCGCTTTCATCCTCTTGTTAGTTGACCATTCAATTCACAAATATCAGAATGCACGAGTTCTTGCAAATCACTGTTTCTTTCAACTTTAGAAAATGGTTTTTTAGTCATCTTTGCTTCAACACAAATTTTACATTTTTCGAAATCAATAACAAAATAGTTAATATAGCCATGTTTTGACATATACTTTAAGCAATTAAAATTTAAATGTCCTAATCTAGCATGCCAAACTAGGAGAATCAACAACATAAGCAACAGTAGTAATTTCATTAATTGACAACTTAAAAATGCCATCACATGAGTATCCTTTTCCTACGAATACCCCATTCTTAGATACAATAACTTTGTCAGATTCCAGAACAAATTAAAAACATTTCTTGCATAAAAGATTTGCAGAAACTAAGTTCTTTCTCAAGTCCGGAACATGGAACACATTGACAAGGGTAAGTTTTTGGCCAGAAGTGAACTTCAATTCCACACTTCCCTTGCCCATAACTGTAGCCGAAGCATGATTTCCCATGAGAAATTCTTCAGGTTCTTTCATTTCATTATAGGACTTGAACAAATTTTTGAAATTGCATACATGCATGGTAGCGCCAGAATCAGGCCACCAATCTACAGATTTTGCCACAGAAGCCATATGAAGTTCTATGTTCATTACGACAAATTCTTGTCCAGCATCTTCCACAACATTTGCTTTATTGTTACCAGAACCAGATTTGGAGTTTTTTCTGCCTTGGACTTGAATCGACAATCTTTGATAAGATGTCCTTTAATGCCACAATAAAAGCAAGGCTGATTCTTAGATTTGTTCTTGAAATCTTTCTTTTTGGGTTTCAAACTATCGTTGGAATTTCCAGAAACTGGTTCTTTGGAAGATATGTGATGAACTTTCGATCCTAAGATCGTCTCATCTCTGACACGATTTTCACTTTCAATTTGCAAGTGAGTCAAGAATTTGTCAATAGAAAAACTATCCGATGAGTGAAGAATTTTCCTTCTGTAATCATTCCAAGCGGGAGGAAGTTTTGACAGACTCGCTCCAACTTGGATAGCATCGGGAATAGTAATATACAATTCTCTCATTTGGGAAACTTGAATCTCCAACTCATGGATTTGACCCATGACTGGCATGTTATCAACAAACTTGAATTCAAAATATTTTAAAGCAAGAAAATGATCGGTACCTTCCTTCATGTGTTTATATTTTGATTCTAGAGCCGACCAAACTTCCTTTGGCGTTTTGTAATTCCGACAAACATCATAAAGTCTATCAGTGAGTGCGTTGAGAATATAGCCTCTGCATAGCATTTCATCTGTCTCACGCTTAGCTTTGTCCGCTGCAGTTTTCTTTTTAATTTCTTCAGAATCAGTAGGCTTTGGTTCTGCAATTGGTTGCAATGATGGATCTAGTAAGTAGTGAAGATTCATAGACAGCAAAAGCCAAGTCATTCGGTCCTACCATCTAGTATAGTTTGTTCCATCAAACCAATCAAGTTTGATGGATTCTTTTCCATGAAGTCGAACCTGGACTTTGGAATTTAGTTCTGTCTCCATTGGAATATTGTTTTCGATTGTTAGTGTATGAGTGGATACGAGACAGAAACGATACAGAGAAGGATAAGAGAGCCTTGAGGCGTGTTTTCACTATCCGAAAACAATATTTCCGCAGTACAGGAAACTTGCTCGCAGGATACAACAAGGCTTGGGAATTCTTGTGAGAGAGGAAGGAGAAGAGATCGCTTATAAAAAATTTCTAAGTGGAGAGAGCCACATTTATAGAGAAGAAGGTTTCTGTTAGTGAAAGGTTGCGCCCGTTTAAAAAAAAGACGCAACTATTTCAACAGTCGCGCATTTGAATTTCAAAAATAAAATTCGAAATCTGAACGAACGCGCCTGTGTATGAACAGTCAAGGCCCAAGATGCCCCCAAGTGCCCAAGTGCCTATCTATAACCTTTTAAATGTAAACCCAATTTGTTAGCCCAATTAGTTATTTATGGGCTTTACTCAATTTGTTTATCATGTTTGACAAAACATTATATATATTCCATTTCCTTCTTCTTCTACCATGTGGGACATTTGCATTTCTCCATTATACTCACAAATTACATAATATTCCCCCACTAATTTGTGTGTAATGATTTTTTTTTGATAAATGTTATCCATACAAAAAAGTATCTTTCAATTTGGACCTTTAATTAGTGTACATGAGTTAAAGTTTTAACGAAGTTGTAGGTGTCTGTAAAAGATTGAACCACAACTCATATCGTAAAACCGAACAAATGAAACAAACAAGTTTATTCGCTAAATCTCACAAGATTCTCAACACAACCTTAGCACTATTATATATGGCCATGTGGTAATCCTGAATTCATGAACATTTATAAATGTAACACATACATTTATTGAAGCGACACCAATTCTATGTTCAAATAGGTAAAACCTAACAAGTACAAACTATGCATTATGCATTTGCTCACAAACTGGCCTTGATCAATGAAACATATATGGAACTGTGCTAGTTCTTTTAAGCGCTTATCGATAACTTGTTGTTATCCATTTAACTTGAAGACTAATATACTTGTCTGAAGTTGGGTTCCCGTCGTCGGCGCTTAGAATTTTAAGTCCCATATTTTTTGTTGTACTTTGCACTAAATCTCTAGCAAGTGCTTTAGTGAGAGGATCCGCTATGTTTTCGCCTGACTTTACATATATAAGGGTGATCACCCCTTTAATAATTAGTTCTCTCACAAACGTATGTCTTAAACTAATATGTCTAGATTTTCCGTTGTAAACATCACTGTATGCTCTTGTCAATGCTGCTGGACTATCACAGTAAATTGAAATAGCAGATAACGAGTGTGGCCATAATTCAATATGTAATAATAAGTCTCGTAGCCATTCTGCTTCCTTAGCTGCAGCGCCAAGGGCTATAAATTCAGATTCCATAGTTGAATGTGCTATACATGTTTGTTTCTGGGATGCCCAACTTATGGCCCCTCCTCCTAATGAGAATATCCATCCAGAAGTTGATAAGCTCTCATTTGTACTAGACATCCAACTTGCATCGCAATAACCTTCTAGCACACTTGGATAATCGGCATAAACTAATTTCAATTCTTTTGTCCTTTTGAGATATCCAAATATCCTACTAATTGCTTTCCGATGATGTATGCTAGGCTTAGACGTGAATCTTAACATCATGTTAACAGCAAAAGCTATATCAGGCCTTGTGCAATATGCGACATACATAAGACATCCAATTTCACTGGCATATTCCAGTTGAGCAATGATTCAATCTTTATTTTCTTGCATTTTCACACTATAATCAACTGGAGTACTAGCATCTTTGATATTAAGATGTTTGAACTTGTCAAGTATTTTGTCAATATAATAGGTTTGATTCAAACCATATCCTTTCCCATGTTTTTCAACTTTGATTCCCAATATTGTATCTACCTCATTAAGGTCTTTCATTTTAAAAATTGAAGTTAGATACTCCTTGGTATCAGTAATTCCTTTCATGTTATTACTAGTAATTATCATGTCATCAAGATATAAGCATAATATCACTATGTAATCATTGGTTTTCTTTCAATAAACACATTTATTAGCATTACTATGCCCAAATCCATTTGCCAGAATTGCCTCATCAAACTTCTTATGCCATTGCTTTGGAGCTTGCTTTAAGCCAGACTTAACCAATTTGCATACTTTGTTTTCATTTCCAGGTAGGACAAAGCCTTCAGGTTGTTCCATATATACCTCCTCCGTTAAGTCACCGTTCAAGAAGGCCATTTTTACATTCATCTGATGAATATACAATTTATATATTGATGCCAATGCAAACAAAACTCTTATGGATGTGGTTCTTGCAACTGGAGCATAGGTATCGAAATAATCTATACCTTCTTTTTGTTTAAAACCTTTTGCTACTAATCTTGCTTTGTAAGTTTGTATAGAATCATATGTTTTGTATTTCTTTCGAAACACCAATTTGCACCCGATTGCCTTTGAACCAGGTGGAAGATATACTAAAACCCAAGTCCTGTTGGATAGTATAGAATCCATCTCATCATTTATTGCTTCTTGCCAAAAAGCAGAATCTCGTGAAGTCATAGCTTCTTTAAAAGTCTTTGGATCGTCATTGTTATTGAGTACCATAAGTGTAACTTCTACTATTTTTGATCTAGTAGCCTCAACCAGAAAAGTAATTGTATCAGAGGAAATAAAATCAAAACTCAAATATTTTTCTTTTCTAACACGCTGACTTCTCCTAGTTTCACTTGGTTCATTATGTACTCTTTTTCCTCCAACAATGGTTTCAGAAGTTTCTTCTTCTGTAGGCTCAATTGTGCTATGTAGAAATTTATCTTCAAAGAATTCCACATGTATAGATTCCACTATTACATTGGATTGTAAATCAAGCAATCTATATGCTTTTGAATTTTGTGCATAGCCAACAAAAACACTTTTAATACCTCTTAGTCCTAACTTTGTCTTATGGGGATCTTGGACTTTGTAAAATGCAAAACACCCCCACACTTTAAAATAATTTAAGTTAGGTTTTCTACCATTATTCCAAAGTTCATAAGGTAAAGCCCCGAATTTCTTAAAAGGCGCTTTATTATAAATATGACATGCTGTCAACAAAGCTTCACCCCATAAGTAAAATGGTAACTTTGCATTCATAAGCATTGAATTAACCATATCTACCAAGGATCTATTTTTTCTTTCAGCCACCCCATTTTGTTGGGGTGTGTATGGGGCTGTTTGTTGGTGAATAATTCCATTATCCTCACAAAACTGATTGAAGATATCTAAAAAATATTCAACACCCATCACTTCGAAGGACTTTAATTCTTTTTTCTTTCTGATTTTCAACTTCAGATTTAAATTCTTTGAATTTTTCAAATGCTTCGTCCTTGGTTTTCAATAAGTATACATAAGTGTATCTTGTATGGTCATCAATGAAAGTGATAAAATATCGCTTTCCTCCTCTTGTTAGTTGACCCTTCAATTCACAAATATCAAAATGCACGAGTTCTAGAAAATCACTGTTTCTTTCAACTTTAGAAAATGGTTTTTAGTCATCTTGGCTTCAACACAAATTTTACATTTTTCGAAATCATTAACATAATAGTTAATATAACCATGTTTTGACATATACTTTAAGCAATTAAAATTTAAATGTCCTAGTCTAGCATGCCATAAAGAACTAGTAGAATCAACAACATAAGCAATAGTAGTAATTTCATTAATTGACAACTTAAACATGCCATCACATGAGTATCCTTTTCCTACGAATACTCCATTCTTAGATACAATAACTTTGTCAGATTCTAGAACAACTTTAAAACATTTCTTGCATAAAAGATTTGCAGAAACTAAGTTCTTTCTCAAGTCCGGAACATGGAACACATTGACAAGGGTGAGTTTTTGGCCAGAAGTGAACTCCAATTCCACACTTCCCTTGCCCATAATTTTAGTTGAAGCATGATTTCCCATGAGAACTTCTTCTGGCCCTTTCATTTCATTATAGGACTTGAACAAATTTTTGTCATTGCATACATCTATGGTAGCGCCAGAATCAAGCCACCAATCTGTATATTTTGCCACAGAAGCCATATGAAGTTGTAACACCCCACGTCCTTTAGTGTCACTCACAAAGGGAATGCATTAACTTCCATGGAGGTTTTAAGTGAATATAGAACAGAAAAATTACAACAAGACAGATAATAAGTAGTACTTGGAAATCTAAAACTTTATTTCATTGCAGCGGAAATTAAACATGTTTGTTACATCATAAAACCATAAATCAGAGTCAAGTACAATATCCATCTTGATAAAACAAAATACATAACCCCATTACATAAATAGCCATTAAAGAAGATAACAAGCTGGACTTTACTTCAGCGGTCCAAGCTTTCCAAAAGAGAGATAAAGCAATCCAATCAAACTCCGCTAGAGCTGGGCCCACCCTGAGGAGCTGGAGTGGGGAAAAAGATAGAAATGGAGGGGGTCAGACATAAATTCTGGCGAGTATGATAATTATAACAATACTATTATCAAAATAATTAGACTGAGGCACAAGATGGTAAATAAGGAAATATCTATGAACTATTGGGTATGGAAGAGCAGATAAAGATAACGTTAAAGGCACACCTAATTACTAACGAATAATTACTACACTGCACCACACCCGTCACCCTAAAGGTTGATCCCACTTACCAAACATAGAATTTATATAAATAGCTTTGTATACCCCTAGCTGACTACATAGGTGCCGCCTGCCCCTATCTCCGCTAGGTGTACCCCACTACCCACTTTCGATCGGCTCCCTACTTGTAGATACCCGTGGTGGCCCCACAGTGGGGTGTATCACTCCCCTAAAGTGGCAACCCGATACAACTTGAGGATGCACGACTTATACCTACACGATGCGACAACGTCTTACCTACCAGCCCGGGTCCACACACGCATATGAAACCCGTTGGACTTGCGTTGCCACCGCTAACCCGTTTGGCCTCTTATAGTCAAGCCCAGTATGCGTGTCCCGTCCTCGACTTGGGTCGAGCCCACAAAGATACGTTTGGGTTACTGGTTGAAATGGGCCCCCACAAGCTATCCACCTAAGCTTGTCCCCACTAGTATATCCCACTTAACCCTCTCCTTAGTCATGTTCATTTACATGTGTGTTTGGTTAAGTCTTACTAATCGTATTTCAAATGCCACTAAAGGCACTCACTAGATTCCTCATGCCACCCAAGGCACCTACTTAACCCCCATGTCCCACCTTACATGTTTATCTGGTTAAGTATTTCTTAATTCATTCAGGACATAACCTCATAAAGACCTCTCACATTAGACTGGCATTTATGGCAGCTGGATTCGTCGGGCGGGTCCGGGCAGTCTTACACCATAAAAGAGTCTAACCTCGTGTCTTTACAATTGTTATGCTTTAATTTGGGCCTAGGACCTCTCACATTGGGCTGACATTTGTGACTACTGGATTTGCCGGGCGGGTCCGGGCAGTTTTACGTCATAAACGAGTCCAACCTCGTGTCCTAATCATTGATTAACACTTATAATCTTTTACCCCAGTTTTAAATATATCCCTATTCAAATCATTAATTAATTCCAATTTTAATGATGTCCATAATTGACTCAATTATGGCCATCCACTTATGGTATGCACAACCATATCAATTGCACCCCAATTTCTTAATATTAAATCCTTAATATTACCCCTACCCCACGTTATACGTTCGCTTATTCAACGCAAAATATACGTTAGACTCGAATAGTCTAACTCATAGCACAAAGATAAATTATCACAGCATATAGACAAATAAAATAGATCTAATCATAATAGGGGTGAAACTTGCATAAAACTACACATGTCATGGATCTAAAGGTGTCAACTTGTTTGGTTAAATGTCACAACTTACATAATATGATCATTACCCAAGTTCATGTATAAACTTGCATATGTGGTTTATGCAACATAATGATGGTGTGAACTAGCATCTAACACATAGAACTCACACATGTCATAGCATAATTCTAGATCTAAATAGATGTCATAATTCTAGATCTAAATAGATGTCATAATTCTAGATCTAAATAGATGTCATACAATATGTGAGATTATACATACTAATAAATCTAAACTTGCATAGGTACATATGATTTATCATGTGAATCATCATAGCCCAAACATATATATAATCAACATCATGATTTGATCAAGCATAAGCTAACTATAACATAAATAATAACATCATGACTTTGTAACATCGTAACTTAGCATAGAAACTTTCAACATATATAACATCATCATCACATAACATAGGATTTACAACATACATGATAGCATAAGATTTACAACATATATAATCAATAATTCACACCATCCTCTTATAATCCATATCACAACTTAATCTAATTAGTTTGCTAATAATCTTATTAAAATCATCATACTCACAATTAGAAAAGAAAGAGAGTCTTGATTTGCTTTAGAGTTGAGTAGAATTAGAGTTTTGATTAGCTTTCTTCCTTCTTAGTTGGCGGCGGCTACACTGAGTTCCATGGCGATGGTATGATGGCGGCTATTCTATTTTTCATGTGATTTTTAGAGTGAGACTACCTAGGTATATATAGAGTTTATGATTTATTTAGACCGTTAGATCAACTCAGAACTAACCTGAACCGTTAAATTTGCCAACTCAGCCCTAAAGACACATCAGCAGCTCAAGATTGGGCTCATCCAAAACCTGGCCGACTGGACCAGGTCGACACCCAAGTCGACTGCGCAGTCGACCTGGTCCTGGGGGTGTCGACTGCCCAGTCGACTCCCTAGTCGACCTGGGTGCTGGACGGGAAATTTCCCGCCTAGCCTGTTTGACTTCGAATTTTGAATTTTGAATTGTCTGAAACTTCCGATGGCCATATCTCCTTCATACGAAGTCCAAATCACGCAAACTCGGACTCTATTTCAACCAGAATTCCGAGACGAACACAATGCCGGAACCTGTTTCCCACAATTCTCACGTCTGAGATTAGTTATTCTTTAATTTGTGAACATTGTTATTAATAGAAATACGGGGTGTTACATTCTCCCCTCCTTAAAGGATTTCGACCCCGAAATCTCCAAGTTAAGGAGAATGTATATCCTAACATCCAAACAACCATCTACTCAACCATCAAACACTGGCATCCATTTTCCTTATAAACTTCTAATGCTTTCATGTTTAAATGCACAGTGTGTGTATATGTCCATATCTAATGCAAAATCAGGCGGTCCACTGATTCAGTTGACCTCCTTAATGCAAATCATGATAGTGCCATGCGTCCATTATGTATGCAAAAGTTCCTTAATGCTACATATTATCTCTATATGCGTGCACAATCATCATCTGAATGCAGCATCCACATGATAAAAAAAATCCTCATACATCCATTTTACTAAATACATCCATATATATATATGCAATATGCAATATGAAGTGACTGAGCCGATCTAGTGCCTAAAGTGTGTGTATATGCATCCACGAGCAACCACTAGCAAACACTTGCATCCACTTTGCATCCATCATACATAACATGTCTCAAACACATGTTTCAACCATATGATTATCCTAACTAAAGGTCAAAGATACTAGCGAGAGGACATACTAAAGATAAGATAAGTACAAGCTAAGCGATAAAGGAGAAATTAAAATTCATACCCTAAAAAAGAAAAGGGTACAAAGAACGCATCTTCGCTTCTGTCTCCCAAGTAGCGTTGCTCTCATCATCTCCCCATTGCACTTTGACTAGTCTGACCTCTCGATTTCTCAGCTTCTTGATCTCCGACCCAAGAATGCATGTAGGAGCTCGTCGAATCATCGCATCACGCTTTATCTCCACCTCTCTAAGAAAGTTTGGCTCTACCACTTCCGCGGTCTCGTGCAAGCACTTCCTCAAATGTGAAACATGGAATACGTCGTGTACACCACTAAGTCTCTCAGGAAACTCCACTCTATACGCCATCTGTCCAATCATCTCCTTAATAGGAAACGACCCTACGAACCTTGGTGCTAATTCCCCAATGGACCCAAAGCGAACAACGTTCCGTAATGGAGACACTTTGATAAAGACCATGTTCCCAACATCAAACTCAAGATCTGTCCTCCTCTTATCCGCATAAGATTTCTGCCTATCTTGCGCCGTCTTCATCCTTCTTCGAATCAAGTCAATCTTCTCCGAAGTCTCTCTAATCATATCAGGCCCAAGTAAGATCTAATCCGTAGATTCCCACCAACATGTAGGTGAACGACAAGGTCGTCCATAAAGAGCTTCGAAAGGTACCATGCCAATGCTAGATTGAAAGCTGTTATTATATGCGAACTCTACCAATGGAAGATGCTCTTCCCATGTACCCCCAAAGTCTAGGATACATAGCCTCAAAAGGTCCTCTAGAATACGATTCACCCTCTCGGTCTGGCCGTCCGTCTGAGGATGATATGCGGTGCTCAAACATAACTGAGTCCCTACCGCCTCTTGCAAGCTCTTCCAAAATTCGCTAGTGAAGATAGGATCACGGTCGCTTACTATGCTAGAAGGAACACCATGCAAACGAACTATCTCTCGGACGTATACAGAAGCTAACCATGGAGCAGTCCTCTTACTCTTCACGGGAATGAAATGGGCGCTCTTAGTAAGTCTGTCTACTATAACCCAAATCCCCGTATTACCCTTCCTTGATCTTGGTAATCCATCCACAAAATCCATCGAGACACTTTCCCACTTCCATTTCGGAACCTCCAATGGGTAAAGCAACCCACCGGGTTTCTTTTGCTTCGCTTTTACTTGTTGGCACACCAAGCATCTAGCGACATACTCGGCCACATCCCTCTTCATACCGGCCCAAAAGAAAACTCGCTTCATGTCTTTGTACATCTTGTCCTCGCCGGGATGAATGGTCATCTTCGAATGATGTGCTTCGTCAAGAATAGCCTTCCTCAAACCTTCGTCTCGAGGTACACAAAGTCTACTATCCCTACGTAACCATCCCTTATCATCTAGGGTATACCTACGGAGATGGCTTGATGACTCCCCTCTTTTGAGCTTTTCTACTAACTCAACCAACTGTGGGTCGTCTCGCTGTGCCTCACCAATCCGTCCCAAAAGCGTAGGTCTGACCTCCAAGGATGCTAGCAAACCGGGTACAAAGTCAACGGAAGGTCTAAAGTCAAACATAGAGATGAATTCTAAGTTTCGCCGTTCAACAAACAACGGACTCAAGGACAGCCTTTTCTTACTTAAGGCGTCTGCCACCACGTTACCCTTGCTAGGGGTATATGCTATTTCGAAGTCATAGGACGCTAAGAATTCCATCCACCTTTGCTGTCTTAAATTCAAGTCCTTCTGAGAGAATGAGTATTTTAAAGATTTGTGATCAGTGAATAATTCGAATTTCTCGCCAAGAAGATAATGGCGCGAAGACTTAAGCGCGAAAACAATTGCGGCTAACTCTAGGTCATGCGTAGGGTAATTTTTCTCATGCACCCTTAACTGCCTTCCACCATAGGCTATTACCCTTCCCTCTTGCATTAAGACTGCGCCTAGTCCTGTCCCACAAGCATCGGTATAAACAGTAAACGGCTTACTCCCGTCTGGTAGCACTAAGACTGGGGCTGAAGTCAAAGCTCTCTTCAAACGTTGGAACGCTTCATCACAATCTACGTCCCATGTGAAAACTACGTTCTTCTTCGTCAAACGTGTTAATGGAGCTGATATCTTTGCGAAGTCTTTGATAAACTTCCTATAGTAGCCAGCCAACCCTAAGAAACTTCTCACTTCGGTAGCATTTTTAGGGACCTTCCAATCTTGGATGGCCACCACCTTCGTGGGATCCACAGCTATCCCTTCTTTGGAAACCACGTGCCCTAAGAATCGCACTTCCTCTCTCCAGAAGTGACACTTAGTAAACTTAGCTTTAAGGTTATGCGCTCGTAGAGTCTCCAACATTTCCCTAAGATGTAGGGCATGCTCTTCTTCATTCTTAGAAAAGATCAAGATGTCGTCTACAAAGACCACCACGAATTTATTAAGGTACTCCCTAAACACCCTACTCATCAAATCAACAAAGTATGCGGGGCGTTTGTCAAACCGAAGGGCATCACTAGCCATTCATAGAAACCGTCCGGAGTCCTAAAGGCAGTCTTGTCAATGCTATCCTCAGCCACTCTCAACTGATGGAAACCAGTGGCTAAGTCCAACTGCGAAAACACTGAGGCGCCAACTAACTGATCGAAGAGATCGTCAATCCTCGGTAGTGGGTGTTTGTTCTTCTTAGTAAGCTTATTAAGTTCTCTATAGTCCACACACAGTCTAAGGGACCCATCCGCCTTCGTGGCAAATACTACTGAAGCACCCCACTCTGATGTACTTCGTCTTATGAACCCCTTCTCAAGCAACTCCTTCACTTGCTTATTGAGTTCCCTCCTTTCACGAGGAGCCATGTGGCATACTGGCAAAGATACTGGTTTTGCATTATCCACAAGATATATTCGAAAATCTATCTCCCGCTTCGGAGGCAAGTCCTTCACCTCCTTAAACCCATCCGAGTATTCTCGGACCACTCTAACAGATCGTAGATTTTCCACCGACGCGTCAAGCGATTCTAGATAACTTAGCATAATGGAATTTATGGGATTACAAACGATTTCGAGAGTGTTGCCAAGGCGAGTCATGAGCCTAACTACTCTCCTTTCACAATCAAGAACGGCCACATTTCTGGATAACCAATCCATTCCTAAAATTAGCCCATAGCCCGTGAAGCCCAAAACATAAGCATCACATCTAAACTCAACGCTAAGTACAGAAATTTTCAAATCCAAACATATCATGGACAAATAAGCTAAGCCCCCAATTGGATTCGAAACAACTAAGGGATCCTCTACTAAACTGGTGTTTAAGTGCAGTGATTCAACTAATGATGTAGAGATAAACGAATGCGATGTGCCCGAATCGAATAAGGTACGGACAGGATGATCAAACAGAAAAACTAAGCTTTCAACAGAAATGGTTCTACCTCGTTCTTGCAGCGGTGGGACCACGAGAGCCTAAACTTGTCCCCTTGCCTGCCCTGGTGCCATAAGAGCCTGCACCTGTCCTCCCGAGGTAGACCCTGCCCTCTGCCTCTTCTTTGGGCAGTCCTTCACTAGATGTCCCACTTCACCGCAGTGAAAACAGCCAGTCTTCTTTTTCTTTCTGCAATCCTTGCTGAGATGGCCTGGTGTCCCACAGTTAAAGCATCTTCTCTTTCCTTTGCCATTATTGTCTTTACCACCCTTCTTGTTTTGCTGTTGTGGTTTCTTCTGATCCCCTTTCTTCTCGGGTGCCTTATTAGCATTAGCGCCTTTCTCCTCGTGCATGAGTGCCATGTCTACTAGCTTCTCAAAGGTGGCCCCCATAGGGATGTGGGTCATAGCCAACCCTTGCAATGGCTCATTCAAGCCTTTAACGAACCTCAGAGCCTTCTTCTCCGGCGTGTTCACTAAGTCCAAGCCAAACCTTGCTAACTGATTAAATTTGTTGACATATTCTTTAACTGATGAGCTTCCTTGCTTTAATGTCAAGAACCTTTCCATATATAGATTCTCTTCTGCCCTTGAGAGAAACTTTGCCTCAAACCTACGTCTGAAATCCGCCCAAGAGTCAATAGGACGCTCCCCATTAGTGACCTCCCACCAAAACGAGGCCTCTCCCTTCATTAACCAAGCTGCTAATTTGACTTTCCTCCCTTCTTCTACTTCAAAGATTTCTAGCAATTCTTCCACCTTCTTAAGCCAATCTCTAGCTTCCACAAACGTTTCTGACCCTTGAAAAGGTTTTCCACCCATAGCCTTAAATTCCTTGCATGTCTTTGCAAAAGTATCAGCGCGAGGAGGGGGAGGAGGAGGAGCGGGTGCAACTGGTGGTGGAGGAACATTGGCTGGACCTGCAGCGGCCCTAGCCTCTAATAACCTCCTATACCATCCTGGTATCGTTACACCCTCTGGAAGGTTAAGATCTTCAGCCGTGCTGAAACGAAAAAGGAAAGATTCAAAATGGAGAATTCGAAAGATAAAGATATATGGCTATTGGGGATTATGTTTTTCATAAAAACTTTTCTCTTTAAATTACTCATCAAGACATGTTTTTGAAAACACTTCTTCCAAAAATACTTTAGAAAAATAGTTTTTCTAAAAAAATTATCTGTTCTGGTAACCTTAAGCTCTGATACCACGTATAACACCCCACGTCCATTAATGTCACTCACAAAGGGAATGCAATAACTTCCATGGAGGTTTTAAGTGAATATAGAACATAAAAATTACAACAAGACAGATAATAAGTAGTACTTGGAAATCTAAAACTTTATTTCATTGCAGCGGAAATTAAACATGTTTGTTACATCATAAAACCATAAATCAGAGTCAAGTACAATATCCATCTTGATAAAACAAAATACATAACCCCATTACATAAATAGCCATTAAAGAAGATAACAAGCTGGACTTTACTTCAGCGGTCCAAGCTTTCCAAAAGAGAGATAAAGCAATCCAATCAAACTCCGCTAGAGCTGGGCCCACCCTGAGGACCTGGAGGGGGGAAAAGATAGAAATGGAGGGGGTCAGACATAAAGCCTGGCGAGTATGATAATTCTAACAATACTATTATCAAAATAATTAGACTGAGGCACAAGCTGGAAAATAAGGAAATGTCTATGAACTATTGGGTATGGAAGAGCAGATAAAGATAACGTTAAAGGCACACCTAATTACTAACGAATAATTACTACACTGCACCACACCCGTCATCCTAAAGGTTGATCCCACTTACCGAACTTAGAAGTTATATAAATAGCTTCGTGTACCCCTAGCTGACTACATAGGTGTCGCCTGCCCCTATCTCCGCTAGGTGTACCCCACTACCTACTTTCGATCGGCTCCCTACTCGTAGATACCCGTGTTGGCCCCACAGTGGGGTGTATCACTCCCCTAAAGTGGCAACCCGATACAACTTGAGGATGCACGGCTTATACCTACACGATGCAACAACGTCTTACCTACCAGCCCGAGTCCACACACGCATATGAAACCCGTTGGACTTGCGTTGCCACCGCTAACCCGTTTGGCCTCTTATAGTCAAGCCCAGTATGCGTGTCCCGTCCTCGACTTGGGTCGAGCCCACAAAGATATGTTTGGGTTACTGGTTGAAATGGGCCCCCACAAGCTATCCACCTAAGCTTGTCCCCACTAGTATATCCCACTTAACCCTCTCCTTAGTCATGTTCATTTACATGTGTGTTTGGTTAAGTCTTACTAATCGTATTTCAAATGCCACTAAAGGCACTCACTAGATTCCTCATGCCACCCAAGGCACCTACTTAACCCCCATGTCCCACCTTACATGTTTATCTGGTTAAGTATTTCTTAATTCATTCAGGCCATAACCTCATAAAGACCTCTCACATTAGACTGGCATTTATGGCAGCTGGATTCGCCGGGCGGGTCCGGGCAGTCTTACACCATAAAAGAGTCTAACCTCGTGTCTTTACAACTGTTATGCTTTAATTTGGGCCTAGGACCTCTCACATTGGGCTGACATTTGTGACTACTGGATTTGTCGGGCGGGTCCGGGCAGTTTTACGTCACAAACGAGTCCAACCTCGTGTCCTAAGCATTGATTATCACTTATAATCTTTTACCCCAGTTTTAAATATATCCCTATTCAAATCATTAATTAATTCCAATTTTAATAATGTCCATAATTGACTCAATTATGGCCATCCACTTATGGTATGCACAATCATATCAATTGCACCCCAATTTCTTAATATTAAATCCTTAATATTACCCCTACCCCATGTTATACGTTCGCTTATTCAACGCAAAATGTACATTAGACTCGAATAGTCTAACTCATAGCACAAAGATAAATTATCACAACATATAGACAAATAAAATAGATCTAATCATTATAGGGGTGAAACTTGCATAAAACTACACATGTCATGGATCTAAAGGTGTCAACTTGTTTGGTTAAATGTCACCACTTACATAATATGATCATAACCCAAGTTCATGTATAAACTTGCATATGTGGTTTATGCAACATAATGATGGTGTGAACTAGCATCTAACACATAGAACTCACACATGTCATAGCATAATTCTAGATCTAAATAGATGTCACAATTCTAGATCTAAATAGATGTCATAATTCTAGATCTAAATAGATGTCATACAATATGTGAGATTATACATACTAATAAATCTAAACTTGCATAGGTACATGTGATTTATCATGTGAATCATCATAGCCCAAACATATATATAATCAACATCATGATTTGATCAAGCATAAGCTAACTATAACATAAATAATAACATCATGACTTTGTAACATCGCAACTTAGCATAGAAACTTTCAACATATATAACATCATCATCACATAACATAGGATTTACAACATACATGATAGCATAAGATTTACAACATATATAATCAATAATTCACAATCCTCTTATAATCCATATCACAACTTAATCTAATTAGTTTGCTAATAATCTTATTAAAATCATCATACTCACAATTAGAAAAGAAAGAGAGTCTTGATTTGCTTTAGAGTTGAGTAGAATTAGAGTTTTGATTAGCTTTCTTCCTTCTTAGTTGGCGGCGGCTACACTGAGTTCCATAGCGATGGCATAACGGCGGCTATTCTATTTTTCATGTGATTTTTAGAGTGAGACTACCTAGGTATATATAGAGTTTAGGATTTATTTAGACCGTCAGATCAACTCAGAACTAACCTGAACCGTTAAATTTGCCAACTCAGCCCTAAAGACACATCAGCAGCTCAAAATTGGGCTCAGCCAAAACTTGGCCGACTGGACCAGGTCGACACCCAAGTCGACTGCGCAGTCGACCTGGTCCTGGGGGTGTCGACTGCCCATTCGACTCCCCAGTCGACCTGGGTGCTGGGCGGGAAATTTCCCGCCTAGCCTGTTTGACTTCGAATTTTGAATTTTGAATTTTCTGAAACTTCCGATGGCCATATCTCCTTCATACGAAGTCCAAATCACGCAAACTCGGACTCTATTTCAACCAGAATTCCGAGACGAACACAATGGCGCAACCCGTTTCCCTCAATTCTCATGTCTAAGATTAGTTATTCTTTAATTTGCGAACATTGTTATTAATAGAAATACGGGGTGTTACAGAAGTTCTGTGATCATTGCGACAAATTCTTCTCCAGCATCTTCCACAACATTTGCTTTATTGTTTCCAGAACCAGATTTGGAGTTCTTCTCTGCCTTGGCCTTGAATCGACAATGTTTGATAAGATGTCCTTTAATACCACAATAAAAGCAAGGCCGATTCTTAGATTTGTTCTTGAAATCTTTCTTTTTGGGTTTCAAATTATCGTTGGAATTTCCAGAAACTAGTTCTTTGGAAGATATGTGATGAACTTTCGATCCTAAGATCGTCTCATCTATGACACGATTTTCACTTACAATTTGCAAGTGAGTCAAGAATTTGTCAATAGAAAAACTACCCGATGAGTGAAGACTTTTCCTTCTGTAATTATTCCAAGCTGGAAGAAGTTTTGACAGAATCGCTCCAACTTGGATAGCATCGGGAATAGTAATCTGCAATTCTCTCATTTGGGAAACTAGAATCTCCAACTCACGGATTTGATCCATGATTGGCATGTTATCAACAAACTTGAATTCAAAATATTTTAAAGCAAGAAAACGATTGGTGCCTTCCTTCATGTGTTTATATTTTGATTCGAGAGCCGACCATACTTCCTTTTGCGTTTTGTAATTCCGATAAACATTATAAAGCCTATTAGTGAGTGCGTTGAGAATATATCCTCTGCATAGCATTTCATCCGTCTCATGCTTAGCTTTGTCCAGTGCAATTTTCTTTTTAATTTCTTCAGAATCAGTAGGCTTTGGTTCTGCAATTGGTTGCAGCGATGGATCCAGCAAGTAGTGAAGATTCACAGACAGCAAAATCCATGTCATTCTGTCCTACCATCTAGTATAGTTTGTTCCATCAAACCGATCAAGTTTGTTGGATTCTTTTCCATGAGGTTGAACCTGGACTTTCAATTTAGTTCTGTCTCTATTGGAATATTGTTTTCAATTGTTAGTGTATGAGTGGATACGTGACAGAAACGATACAGAGATGGATAAGAGAGCCTTGAGGTGTGTTGTCACTATCCGAAAACAATATTTCCACAGTACAGGAAACGTGCTCGCAGGAAACATCAAGGCTCCGGAATTCTTGTGAGAGAGGAAGGAGAAGAGATCGCTTATAAAAAAATTCTGAGTGGAGAGAGCCGCATTTATAGAGAAGAAGGTTTCTGTTGGCGAAAGGTTGTGCCCGTTTAAAAAAAAGTTGCAACTGTTTCAACAGTCGCGCATTTGAATTACAAAAATAAAATTCAGAATCTAAACGAACGCGCCTGTGTACAAACACTCAAGGAACAAGATGCCCCAAGTGCCTAAGTGCCTATCTATGACCTTTTAAATGTAAACCCAATTTGTTAGCCCAATTAGTTATTTATGGGCTTTACTCAATTTGTTTATCATGTTTGACAAAACATTATATATATTCCATTTCCTTCTTCTTCTACCATGTGGGACATTTGCATTTCTCCGCTATACACATAAATTACATAACATTCCCCCACTAATTTGTGTGTAATGATTTTTTATTGATAAACGTTATCCATATAAAAAAGGTATCTTTCGATTTGGACCTTTAATTAGTGTACATTAGTTAAAGTTTTAACAAAAGTTGTAGGTGTATGTAAAAGATCGAACCACAACTCCTATCGTAAAACCGAACAGATGACACAGATAAGTTTATCCGCTAGATCTCACAAGATTCTCAACACAACCTTAGCACTATTATATACGACCATGGGCTAATCCTGAATTCATGAAAATTTATAAATGTAACACATACATTTATTGAAGCGACACCACTTCTATGTTCAACTAGGTAAAATCTAACAAGTACAAACTATGCATTATGCATTTGCTCACAAACCAGCCTTGATCAGTGAAACATATATGGAACTGTGCTAGTTCCTTTAAGCACTTATCGATAACTTGTTGTTACCCATTTAACTTGAAGACTAAAATACAAGTCTGAAGTTGGGTTCCCGTCGTCGGCGCTTAGAATTTTAAGTCCCATATTTTTTGCTGTACTTTGCACTAAATCTCTAGCAAGTGCTTTAGTGAGAGGATCCGCTAAGTTTTCGCCGAACTTTACATATATAATGGTGATAACCCCTTTAGTAATTAGTTCTCTCACAAATGTATGTCTTAAACTAACATGTCTAGATTTTCCGTTGTAAACATCAGTGTATGCTCTAGACAATGCTGCTGAACTATCACAGTAAATAGAAATTGCAGATAACGAGTGTGGCCATAATTCAATATCTAATAACAAGTCTCGTAGCCATTCTGCTTCCTTAGCTGTAGCGCTAAGGGCTATAAATTCCAATTCCATAGTTGAATGTGCTATACATGTTTGTTTCTTGGATGCCTAACTTATGGCCCCTCCTCCTAATGATAATATCCATACAGAAGTTGATAAGCTCTCGTTTGTACTAGACATCCAATTTGCATCGCAATACCCTTCTAGCACACTTGGATAATCGGCATAAACTAATTTCAATTCTTTTGTCCTTTTGAGATATCCAAAGATCCTACTAATTGCTTTCCAATGATGTATGCTAGGTTTAGACGTGAATCTTGACATCATGTTAACAACAAAAGCTATATCAGTCCTAATGCAATATGCGACATACATAAGACATCCAACGACACTGGCATATTCCAGTTGAGCAATGATTCGATCTTTATTTTCTTGCATTTTCACACTAGAATCAACTGGACTACTGGCATCTTTGATATTAAGATGTCTGAACTTGTCAAGTATTTTGTCAATATAATGGGTTTGATTCAAGGTATATCCTTTTCCATGTTTTTCAACTTGATTCCCAATATTGTATCTACCTCATTAAGGTCTTTCATTTTAAAAAATGAAGTTAGATACTCCTTGGTATCAGTATTTCCTTTCATGTTAATACTAGCAATTATCAAGTCATCAACATATAAGCATAATATCACTATGTAATCATTGGTTTCCTTACAATAAACACATTCGTTAGCATTACTATGCCAAAAACCATTTGCCAGAATTGCCTCATCAGACTTCTTATGCCATTGCTTTGAAGCTTGCTTTAAGCCATATAATGACTTAACCAATTTGCATACTTTGTTTTCATTTCCTGGTAGGACAAAGCCTTCAGGTTGTTCCATATATACCTCCTCGGTTAAGTCACCGTTCAAGAAAGTCGTTTTTACATCCGTCTGATGAATATACAATTTATATATTGATGCCAATGCAAACAAAACTCTTATGGATGTGGTTCTTGCAACTGGGGCATAGGTATCGAAATAATTTATACCTTCTTTTTGTCTAAAACCTTTTGCAACTAATCTTGCTTTGTAAGTTTGTATAGAACCATCTGTTCTGTATTTCTTTTGAAACACCCATTTGCACCCGATTGCCTTTGAACCAGGTGGAAGATCTACTAAAACCCAAGTCTTGTTGGATAGTATAGAATCCATCTCATCATTTATTGCTTATTGCCAAAAGGCAGAATCTCGTGAAGTCATAGCTGCTTTAAAAGTTTTAGGATAGTCATTGAAATTGAGTACCATAGGTGTAACTTCTACTGTTTTTGATCTAGTAGCCTCAACCAGAAAAGTAATTGAATCAGAGGAAATAAAATTAGAGCTCAAGTATTTTTCTTTTCTAACACGCTAACTTCTCTTAGGTTCACTTGGTTCATTATGTACTCTTTTTCCTCCAACAATGGTTCAGAAGTTTCTTCTTCTATAGGCTCAATTGTGCTATGAAGAAATTTATCTTCAAAGAATTCCACATGTATAGATTCCACTATTACATTGGATTGTAAATCAAGCAATCTATATGCTTCTGAATTTTGTGCATAGCCAACAAAAACACTTTTAATACCTCTTGGTCCTAACTTTTTCTTATGGGGATCTTGGATTTTGTAAAATGCTAAACACCCCCACACTTTAAAATAATTAAAGTTTGGTTTTCTACCATTATTCCAAAGTTCATAAGGTGAAGCCCCGAATTTCTTAAAAGGCACTTTATTATAAATATGACATGCGGTCAACAAAGCTTCACCCCATAAGTAAAATGGTAACTTTGCATTCATAACCATTGAATTAACCATATCTACCAAGGATCTATATTTTTCTTTCATCCACCCCATTTTGTTGGGGTGTTTATGGGGCTGTTCGTTGGTGAATAATTCCATTATACTCACAAAACTGATTGAAGATATCTGAAAAATATTCACCCCCCGTCACTTCGAAGCACTTTAATTCTTTTTTCTTTCTGATTTTCAACTTCAGATTTTAATTCTTTGATTTTTTTCAAATGCTTCGTCCTTGGTTTTCAATAAGTATACATAAGTGTATCTTGTATGCTCGTCAATGAAAGTGATAAAATATCGCTTTCCTCTTCTTGTTAGTTGACCATTCAATTCACAAATATCAGAATGCACGAGTTCTAGCAAATCACTGTTTCTTTCAACTTTAGAAAATGGTTTTTTAGTCATCTTGAATTCAACACAAATTTTACATTTTTCGAAATCGTTAACAGAATAGTTAATATAGCCATGTTTTGAAATATACTTTAAGCAATTAAAATTTAAATATCCTAATTTAGCATGCCATAAAGAACTAGGAGAATCAACAACACAAGCAACAGCAGTAATTTCATTAATTGACAACTTAAACATGCCATCACATGAGTATCCTTTTCCTACGAATACTCCATTCTTAGATATAATAACTTTGTCAGATTCTAGAACAATTTAAAAACCTTTCTTGCATAAAAGAATAGCAGAAACTAAGTTCTTTATCAAGTCCGGAACATGGAACACATTGACAAGGGTGAGTTTTTGGCCAGAAGTGAACTTCAATTCCACACTTCCCTTGCCCATAACTATAGCCGAAGCATGATTTCCCATGAGAACTTCTTCAGGCTCTTTCATTTCATTATAGGACTTGAACAAAATTTTGTCATTGCGTACATGTATGGTAGCGCCAGAATCAAGCCACCAATATGCAGATTTTGCCACAGAAGCCATATGAAGTTCTCTGTTCATTGCGACAAATTCTTGTCCAGCATCTTCCACAACATTTGCTTATTGTTTCCAGAACCAGATTTGGAGTTCTTTTCTGCCTTGGCCTTGAATCGACAATCTTTGATAAGATGTCCTTTAATACCACAATAAAAGCATGGCCGATTCTTAGATTTGTTCTTGAAATCTTTCTTTTTGGGTTTCAAACTATTGTTGGAATTTCCAGAAACTGGTTCTTTGGAAGATATGCGATGAACTTTCGATCCTAAGGTCATCTCACCTCTGACACGATTTTCACTTTCAATTTGCAAGTGAGTCAAGAATTTGTCAATAGAAAAACTATCTGATGAGTGAAGAATTTTCCTTCTGTAATCATTCCAAGCGGGAGGATGTTTTGACAGAATCGCTCCCACTTAGATAGCATTTTAAAGCAAGAAAACAATCGGTACCTTCCTTCATGTGTTTATATTTTGATTCGAGAGCCGACCATACTTCCTTTGGCCTTTTGTAATTCTGATAAACATCATAAATTCTGTCAGTGAGTGCGTTGTGAATATAGCCTTTGCATAGCGTTTCTTCCATCTCACACTTAGCTTTGTCCGCTGCAATTTTCTTTTTAATTTCTTCAGAATCAGTAGGCTTTGGTTCTACAATTGGTTGCAGCGGTGGATCCAGCAAGTAGTGAAGATTCATAGACAGCAAAAGCCATGTCATTCTGTCCTGCCATCTAGTATAGTTTGTTACATCAAACTGACCAAGTTTGATGGATTCTTTTCCACGAAATTGAACCTGGACTTTGGAATTTAGTTCTGCCTCTATTGGAATATTGTTTTCGATTGTTAGTGTATGAGTGGATATGAGACAGAAATGATACAGAGAAGGGTAAGAGAGCCTTGAGGCGTGTTGCCACTATCCGAAAACAATATTTCCACAGTACAGGAAACTTGCTCACAGGATACAACAAGGCTCGGGAATTCTTGTGAGAGAGGAAGGAGAAGAGCTTGCTTATAAATTTTTTCTGAGTGGACAGAGCCGCATTTATAGAGAAGACGGTTTTCGTTAGCGAAAGGTCGCGCCCGTTTAAAAAAAAGACGCAACTGTTTCAATAGTTGCGCATTTGAATTTCAAAAATAAAATTCGAAATCTGAATGAACGCGCATGTGTATGAACAGTCAAGGCCCAAGATGCCCCAAGTGCCGAAGTGCCTATCTATAACCTTTTAAATGTAAACCCAATTTGTTAGCCCAATTAGTTATTTATGGGCTTTACTCAATTTGTTTATCATGTTTGACAAAACATTATATATATTCCATTTCCTTCTTCTTCTACCATGTGGGACATTTGCATTTCTCCACTTTACACACAAATTACATAACATTCCCCCACTAATTTGTGTGTAATGATTTTTTTTGATAAACATTATCCATACAAAAAAGTATCTTTCTATTTGGACCTTTAATTAGTGTACATTAGTTAAAGTTATAACGAAGTTGTAGGTGTCTGTAAAAGATTGAACCACAACTCCTATCGTAAAACCGAACAGATGACACAGACAAGTTTATCCGCTAGATCTCACAAGATTCTCAACACAACCTTAGCACTATTACATACGTCCATGTGCTAATCCTGAATTCATGAACATTTACAAATGTAACACATACATTTATTGAAGGGGCACCACTTCTATGTTCAAATAGGTAAAACCTAACAAGTACAAACCATGCATTATGCATTTGCTCACAAACTAGCCTTGATCAATTAAACATATATGGAACTGTGCTAGTTCTTTTAAGCGCTTATCGATAACTTGTTGTTACCCATTTAACTTGAAGACTAATATACTAGTCTGAAGTTGGGTTCCCGTCGTCGATGCTTAGAATTTTAAGTCCCATATTTTTTGTTGTACTTTGCACTAAATCTCTAGCAAGGGCTTTAGTTAGAGGATCTGCTAAGTTTTCGCTGGACTTTACATATATAATGGTGATCACCCCTTTAGTAATTATTTCTCTCACAAACGAATGTCTTAAACTAATATGTCTAGATTTTCCGTTGTAAACATCACTGTATGCTCTAGACAATGCTGCTGAACTATCACAGTAAATAGAAATAGCAAATAACGAGTGTGGACATAATTCAATATCTAATAACAAGTCTTGTAGCCATTCTGCTTCCTTAGTTGCAGCGCCAAGGGCTATGAATTCTGATTCCATAGTTGAATGTGCTATACATCTTTGTTTCTTGGATGCCCAACTTATGGCCCCTCCTCCTAATGAGAATATCCATCCAGAAGTCGATAACCTCTCATTTGTACTAAACATCCAACTTGCATCGCAATACCCTTCTAGCACACTTGGATAATCGGCATAAACTAATTTCAATTCTTTTGCCCTTTTGAGATATCCAAAGGTCCTACTAATTACTTTCCAATGATGTATGCTAGGTTTAGACGTGAATCTTGACATCATGTTAACAGCAAAAGCTATATCAGACCTTGTGCAATATGCGACATACATAAGACATCCAATGGCACTGGCATATTACAGTTGAGCAATGATTCAATCTTTATTTTCTTGCATTTTCACACTAGAATCAAGTGGAGTACTAGCATCTTTGATATTAAGATGTTTGAACTTGTCAAGTATTTTGTCAATATAATGGGTTTTATTCAAGGCATATCCTTTTCCATGTTTTTCAACTTTGATTCCCAATATTGTATCTAACTCATTAAGGTCTTCCATTTTAAAAACTGAAGTTAGATACTTCTTCGTATCAGTAATTCCTATCATATTATTACTAGCAGTTATCATGTCATCAACATATAAGCATAATATCACTATGTAATCATTGGTTTTCTTACAATAAACACATTTATTTGCATTACTATGCCTAAAACCATTTGCCATAATTGCCTCATCAAACTTCTTATGCCATTGCTTTGGAGCTTGCTTGAAGCCATATAATGACTTAACCAATTTGCATACTTAGTTTCCATTTCCTAGTAGGGCAAAGCCTTCAGGTTGTTCCATATATACCTCCTCGGTTAAGTCACCGTTTACGAAGGCCGTTTTTACATCCATCTGATGAATATACAATTTATATATTGATGCCAATGCAAACAAAACTCTTATGGATGTGGTTCTTGCAACTAGGGCATAGGTATCGAAATAATCTATACCTTCTTTTTGTCTATAACCTTTTGCTACTAATCTTGCTTTGTAAGTTTGTATAGAACCATCTGTTCTGTATTTCTTTCGAAACACCCATTTGTACCCGATTGCCTTTGAACTGGGTGGAAGATCTACTAAAACCCAAGTCTTGTTGGATATTATAGAATCCATCTCATCATTTATTGCTTCTTTCCAAAAAGCAGAATCTCGTGAAGTCATAGCTTCTTAAAAAGTTTTAGGATCGTCATTGATATTGAGTACCATAGGTGTAACTTCTACTATTTGTGATCTAGTAGCCTCAACCAGAAAAGTAATTGAATCAAAGGAAATAAAATCAGAACTCAATTATTTTTCTTTTCTAACACGCTGACTTCTCCTAGGTTCACTTGGTTCATTATGTACTCTTTTTCCTCCAACAATGGTTTCAGAAGTTTTTTCTTCTATAGGCTCAATTGTGCTATGTAGAAATTTATCTTCAAAGAATTCCACATGTATAGATTCCACTATTACATTGGATTGTAAATCAAGCAATCTATATGCTTTTGAATTTTGTGCATAGCCAACAAAAACACTTTTAATATCTCTTGGTCCTAACTTTGTCTTCTGGGGATCTTGGACTTTGTAAAATGCAAAACACCCCCACACTTTAAAATAATTTAAGTTAGGTTTTCTACAATTATTCCAAAGTTCATAAGGTGAAGCCCCGAATTTCTTAAAAGGCACTTTATTATAAATATGACATGCTGTCAACAAAGCTTCACCCTATAAGTAGAATGGTAACTTTGCATTCATAAGCATTGAATTAATCATATCTACCAAGGATCTATTTTTTCTTTTAGCCACCCCATTTTGTTGGGGTGTGTATGGGGCTGTTCATTGGTGAATAATTCGATTATCCTCACAAAAATGATTGAAGATACCTGAAAAATATTCACCCCCCATCACTTCGAAGCACTATAATTCTTTTTTCTTTCTGATTTTCAACTTCAGATTTAAATTCTTTGAATTTTTCAAATGCTTCGTCCTTGGTTTTCAATAAGTATACATAAGTGTATCTTGTATGCTCGTCAATGAAAGTGATAAAATATCGCTTTCCTCCTCTTGTTAGTTGACCATTCAATTCACAAATATCAGAATGCACGAGTTCTAGCAAATCACTGTTTCTTTCAACTTTAGAAAATATTTTTTAGTTATCATGGCTTCAACAAAAAATTTACATTTTTCGAAATCATTAACAGAATAGTTAATATAGCCATGTTTTGACATATACTTTAAGCAATTAAAATTTAAATGTCCTAATCTAGCATGCCATAAAGAACTAAGAGAATCAACAAAATAAGCAACAGTAGTAATTTCATTAATTGAAAACTTAAACATGCCATCACATGAGTACCCTTTTCCTACGAATATTCCATTCCTAGATACAATAACTTTGTCATATTCTAGAAGAACTTTAAAACCTTTCTTGCATAAAAGATTTGCAGAAACTAAGTTTTTTCTCAAGTCCGGAACATGGAGCACATTGACAAGGGTGAGTTTTTGGCCATAAGTGAACTTCAATTCCACACTTCCCTTGCCCATAACTGTAGACGAAGCATGATTTCCCATGAGAACTTCTTCAGGCTCTTTCATTTCATTATAGGACTTGAACAAAATTTTGCCTTTGCGTACATGTATGGTAGGGCCAAAATCAAGCCACCAATCTACAGATTTTGCCACAGAAGCCATATAAAGTTCTGTGATCATTGCGACAAATTCTTGTCCAGCATTTCCCACAACATTTGCTTTATTGTTTCCAAAACCAGATTTGGAGTTTTTTCTGCCTTGGCCTTGAATCGACAATCTTTGATAAGATGTCCTTTAATACCACAATAAAAGCAAGGCCGATTCTTAGATTTGTTCTTGAAATCTTGCTTTTTGGGTTTCAAACTATCATTGGAATTTCCAGAAACTAGTTCTTCGGAAGATATGCGATGAACTTTCGATCCTAAGATCATCTCATCTCTAACACGATTTTCACTTTCAATTTGCAAGTGAGTCAAGAATTTGTCAATAGAAAAACTATCCGATGAGTGAAGACTTTTCCTTCTGTAATCATTCCAAGCGGGAGGAAGTTTTGACAGAATCGCTCCAACTTGGATAGCATCGGGAATAGTAATCTGCAATTCTCTCATTTGGGAAACAAGAATCTCCAACTCACGGATATGATTCATGATTGGCATGTTATCAACAATCGGTACCTTCCTTCATGTGTTTATATTTTGATTCGAGAGCCGACCATACTTCCTTTGGCGTTTTGTAATTCTGATAAACATCATAAAGTCTGTCAGTGAGTGCGTTGAGAATATAGCCTCTGCATAGCATTTCATCCGTCTCACGCTTAGCTTTGTCCGCTGCAATTTTCTTTTTAATTTCTTCAGAATCAGTAGGCTTTGGTTCTGTAATTGGTTGCAGCGGTGGATCCAACAAGTAATGAAGATTCATAGACAGCAAAAGCCATGTCATTCTGCCCTGCCATCTAGTATAGTTTGTTCCATCAAACCGATCAAGTTTGATGGATTCTTTTCCATGAAGTTGAACCTGGACTTTGGAATGTAGTTATGTCTCCATTGGAATATTGTTTTCGATTGTTAGTGTATGAGTGGATATGAGACAGAAACGATACAGAGAAGGATAAGAGAGCCTTGAGGTGTGTTGTCGCTATCCGAAAACAATATTTCCGCAGTACAGGAAACTTGCTAGCAGGATAAAACAAGGCTCGAGAATTCTTGTGAGAGAGGAAGGAGAAGAGATCGCTTATAAATTTTTTCTGAGTGGAGAGAACCACATTTATAGAGAAGAAGGTTTCTGTTGGCGAAAGGTCGCGCCCATTTAAAAAAAAGACGCAACTATTTCAACAGTCGTGCATTTGAATTTCAAAAATAAAATTCAAAATCTGAAAGAACGAGCCTGTGTATGAACAGTCAAGGCCCAAGATGCCCTGAGTGCCCAAGTGCCTATCTATGACCTTTAAAATGTAAACCCAATTTTTTAGCCTAATTAGTTATTTATGGGCTTTACTCAATTTATTTACCATGTTTGACAAAACATTATATATATTCCATTTCCTTCTTCTTCTACCATGTGGGACATTTGCATTTCTCCACTATACACACAAATTACATAACATTCCCCCACTAATTTGTGTGTAATGATTTTTTTGGTAAACGTTATCCATACAAAAAAGTATCTTTCGATTTGGACCTTTAATTAATGTACATTAGTCAAAGTTTTAACGAAGTTGTAGGTGTCTGTAAAAGATTGAATCACAACTCCTATCGTAAAACCGAACAGATGATACAGACAAGTTTATCCGCTAGATCTCACAAGATTCTCAACACATCCTTAGCACCATTATATACGGCCATGTGCTAATCCTGAATTCATGAACATTTATAAATGTAACACATATATTTATTGAAGCGGCACCACATCTATGTTCAAATAGGTAAAAACTAACAAGTACAAACTATGCATTAAGCATTTGCTCATCAATGAAACATATATGGAACTATGCTAGTTATTTTAAGAGCTTATCGATAACTTGTTTTACCTTTCTAACTTGAAGACTAATATACTACTCTGTACATGAATTTGTTATCATGTTCTTTAACAGTCATGCCTCCTTGCTTGAACGCCAAAAACCTTTCCATTTGCATGCTTTTCTCAGCTTGAGAAAGAAACTTCATTTCAAACCTCTGTCTAAAATCATCCCAAGTTTCCACTGGACGCCCTACTTGCATTACTTCTCACCAGAACGAAGCTTCATCTTTCAGTAGCCAGACGGCTAACTAAATCTTCCTACGATCGTCCACTTCGAAAATTCCAAATAGATCCTCTGTTTCTTTGAGCAAATTCCTTGCCACTACGAACTCTCGGTTACACGGAATGGCTTCCCCCCATGGCATAGAATTCTTTGTAGATCTTAGAGAAATTATCTGCACGTGGAGGAGGAGGAATGATGGGTGCAGCTGGGGGAGGAACGTCTGCTTGACCACCGGCATGCGCCGTTACCTCTAGATACCTATGAAACTAGCCTGGTATCGTAACGCCCTATGGAATATTAGGTTCCCCAAACATGCTGAAAAGAAAAGGAATTCAAACAAGTATCAAAAGATATTAAATATGGATTTGGGGAGTATGTTTTTCAAAACATACTTTTCTTTTTGAAAATGCTTTCATTAAAAACCTTTTTGAAAATAATTTTCAAAAACTTTTATCTAATATGGTAACCTTCATCTTTGATACCAAGTGTGACCCCTCACGTCCATTAATGTCACTCATTAAGAGAATGCATTAAGTTTCGTGAAGCGTTATAGGTAAATAGAAACAGAAACATTACAAGATAAATATAAAATAGCAGCGGAAAATTCAAAACTTTATTAATCATAAAGCATCGTGGTTCAAAACTTGGTTACATCATATGGCTGAAATACATAAAACCTAGTACATCACTAAAACTTCTGTCTTGTACTTAAAACATCAGAGTACAATAATAAAAGAAGCATAATCCCTAAAATAAATAGCCATAGTAGATAAGATAAGAGCTCGAGCAATACATATAAGCAGCTCCAAGCAAGACGATAACAGAATCCTGATCAATCTTGAGTATTCCCACCCTGAGAATCGGAGGATGGGGGAAGGGGGGACGAAACAAAAAGAAGAGGAAACAAAATGGGTCAGACATAAAGTCTGGCGAGTCCAGTTACTTTTACCATATAAATAAGTGAAAGTATCATGACAGCGTATAAAATGGATAAGAAAGATAACATCATAAAAGGCATGTATGACAAGGTAAACAGGATAAACGTGATAGAGTGTATGCGCTTCTCTAATGATTCCTCTGCACCAATACTAGTATAACTAGAATGAGATGATCCCCAACATGTATAAGATGGTAGACTTAGGCGTACTTTCTGGTGAGAGGTTTTAACCCCATACAATCAACAGGAAGCCCAATAACAAGCTCCTAAACTTACCAGAGTCAAGATGTACTCTAACTATTACCTAATTGATTGGCTCCCTACTCTGTAGATACCCTGTGCTGGCCCCACAGTAGGATGAATCACTTTCTAAAGTGGCAACCCTTCATTTTCAAGATATGCACAACCATATCTACTAAAGTCACAATGTCTTATTTTCCCGAGCAAGCGGAGTCATGCACGCACATGACCCCGATGGAACGCGCCGTCAGGCACCATCCCCACTTTTGGATATTTTACAATCAGCCCTATAAGCATGCCCCGACTCCGACCTAGTTCGAAGTACTCGTTTGATACATATATATGGGTTATTGATTGAAACTTGTCCCACACTCAAGATGATGCAAGCTCTCCCCTTTGTCTTGCATCCCCACAACTAGGTTTTCCACTGATTATGCCTACCTACTTGTGTTGCATAATCCCAAGAGGTTAAGTTTGTGGACCTATATATAAATATTACCCCACCAACCCAAGATTTACTTAACCCACCCATTGTTTCAAACAAGTTTACTTAACCCTAATTCAATTTATCACATTCATGCAATCCCTATGGATTCAGCTAGGTTAAGTATTCAACTTCATAGCCATATTCATTTACGGTTATAATGTACTAGACCTCCCACATTAAGCCTATCACTTGTGGATGCTGGATATGCCGGTTGGTTCCGGATAGACTTCTTCGACAAGTCAGACTTAACCTCGTGTCTTAGCATATCTCATGTTTATGCACTTAGACCCCTCACATTAGATTCACCACTTGCGGTCGTTGGATATGCCAGGCGGTTCCGAGCAGACTTCCACCATAAGTGTAACCTCATGTCTAAGCGCAGTTAAAGTTTCTAATTACTGTAATCTTAGGCATTCCAATTATTCCTATGTCGTTATAGGTTTTCATGCCTCTTTCCCAAGTCATGTTCATAATAAACCATATGCCCTAAATTCATATTCGTATATTTCATTCAAGTTATGCCAAATTTCCAATTACAAGTTATGCCCCAAATTATACCGTTTTCCTCTTGTTCCCAATTTAACGCATTCGCATAATTTAGCGGCATGCCTAGGCTCGAAAATAGCCTGGCTATAAAAATAAAAGGGAATGGATGAAGGGACGATGACAGAACTGATCATACTAACAAGGTTGACATGTAATGGCATAAACATATAGTGGCATAATGACAAGATAAACATATAGGAACAGATCTGATGAACATGTGACAATAGAGCTAATTCTAATATAATAGGGATGTCATAACAGGCATGATAAGATCTAATGAATTAGATAACTAACTATAACAGATCCGATTTTTCCACGATCATAATGGTAACAAGCACGATGTGATCTAAACAATGGACTAAATCTACAAAAATGGCAGGTCTGACATGATAAAGGTTAAGATCTAAGTCATAGTCATGTCAGGATATCAATAGGTACACAAATTATAACAGATCTGATTTGATTCATGTAGTCATAGGCATAGATCCAAGTTATAGTCATGTCAAGATTAACATTTTAATTATTTAGATCTAAAACTAACATAGACTCACAATGTTTGAATCTATAAAAATAGAGAAGGGATTGATGGCGTTGAATCACAGATCTCTAAGCTTGAATAACTTGACTGCCGAAGAAGAGAAGACTTGATTTGATCTGGGCAGAAGTAGCATCTAGTTCTCCATTATTTTTTGTTTGCAAAAATATGAGAAATGAGGCTATATTTGTAGATGCCCCGAAACCCAAATCTACCAGATCTGAAGCAGGGGGGTCGACCCCCCCTTATGGGGTTGACCCATGGGTCGATACCCCCTTGAGGGGTCGACCCAGGGGTCGACACCCTGAGTGGGAAAATTCCCGCCTCCCCAATTCTGTGCAATTTTGAATTCTGGACTAAATTTTGTGTATATATATATATATATCCTTCTTGCGCATACACAAACCTCAAACTTTAATAACTTCTCCATACAATGTCTGTTTTACGCAAACCAGGTGTCTATTTTGAGTAGAATTCCGAGACGAATGCAATGGCGCAGTTAGTTTCACTTAATTCTGAATATCAAATTAATTATTATTTAATTTATCATCTTTTATTGTTGTTTAAACTACGGGGTGTTTCAAATAATCAATGCAATACCCATAATTTCTTGACCAATCCATGCAAAAGATACATGGTGATGAATAACCCAAATGACTTAGAGAAAATGCAATTAACGACCCAGGTAAAAGGATGTCCCCAAATCCAATAATGTTGTATCCTCCCCAACATTCTTGGTATTTTAAATAATATTGTATCCAGAATAGCAATAATCCTCTGTTTTATCCATATAAAAACTAGTATATAAACCCGGAAACAACTAAAGTGAAAATTACCTATGATATAAGTCGTCGGCATATTCAATTACATGGAAAAATTCCAGACTAAATGTTCCAAGTGTGACAACCTAGAAGTCTAATCCAGATCATCAATTTGCATAAGATCCTATAGGAAAACTCATTCAATCAATGAAATGTGTCTCCCAAACACATAGATTGGTTCACTTGCATTTGAGGAACATATGTAGAGAATAATAAATCTGTTGCAATCTAAAGAAACAATGCAAATTGCTTTCACAATTATCTTTGAATCTCCACAATCTGGTGAATCCTGCTAGTCTTCATTAACATAATCAGTTTGGCAATAAAATTGCAGTAGAAAGACATGTAAATCTATGTAAGTGGAAAAAACTACAAGACCGATATTTAACACCCATTAACTATGCATATTACTCCAGATCCATGTATATTCCTCCATGTTATCTGAAACATTATGAGAAATCCTCAATTTTAAATTATCCTCAAAATAGATCCATGTATGTTCCAGATCTGTGCCTTGCAGATACCAAATATTATCTGAAACTGTTACGAAACCTAGAATTGTTGCAGTAAAACCATATCACATTTGATGAACCCTAAACCCTACGCAATTTATAGCTAAATCAACCCAAGCAATAACAATAAATTCCTTACCAAGCCACTGTAATCGGGATAGAGAATCTTAAAGAACAAACGGACAGATTGGTTATGAGAAATCAGAAGTGAACTTCACTTACGCTGGCGATGCTAGATCCCAACTTCCCCAGTGACTTGATCTCATGTTTTCGAACAAAATTCGCATCTGAAAAACATTGCACTAAAAAGAATCTGCAATTATTTTTGGGAAATTTCGCAAATTGTAGTTGATAGCACGAATACAATGCACAGATCTGTGTTAAAAAGATCAGAGGGAACACTGGGCAAAAACGACGATGTTGTGATCAGTTTCAATTAAGAATTGCAATAAATAGAAATGATTACATTGGTCATTGTGAAATAAGGATGGAAAATGATAAGGCTTATCAATGAAACAAATAAATCTCGTTGAAGGTTTGCAAATGAACTGAAACAAAAGAGATAAATCTCGTTGAAGGTTTACAAAATAAATTACTAATGGCTTATCAATGAAATAGGAGAAATTTCGTTGAAGGTTGGTTGATTTTGGTTTTGTTGGAGGAAATCAAATGTAAAAAATATGAAATTAGGGTTGGGGGAGAAACTCACGCATGACGAAAACAAGCAGAGAGAAATTTCCTATCGCCATTAACAAGCTTTTGGTTATTTGTTACAAAGTAATGTCTTTTTATTTTTAAAAAGAAGAAAGAGGCATATTTATAATAACTCAGTCAAACCCCAAACAAAACTGAACACAAACAGGCATATATTTTTTAATCAAAATTACATAATTTACCGTTTAACACTGAAACTAGAGATCTGGAATAAAACTACATCTTTATAGTGCATCATGGGACTGATTTCTAGATCTATAGTGTTTCGTAATAACCACAATATATTCTCAATTACAATTGTAGGCAACATGTATAAACAATTAAGTAAGCCTACAAGTTATAATATTATAAAAACCAAAAATTTATACTTACAAGTTTTGATAACGTTTATAAACAGATCTGACATGCGTCGTTTCAGATCTAACAATTTATGAATAGATCTAATAAATGTTAGGAATATATTTAAGATCTAATACAAATGAGATAATTAAGCTATTGTAACTTTGTATATAAATTTCCCACTCACCTTAAAGCATCCAAATCTAAAATCTGAAAAATCTTTTAGGCCCACAATTCCCAAATTCTTATAGATCTGTAGATTTGCTAGAATATAAGAAAAGAGGGGAGAATTTGATGAAGAATAGATTAGTTATCAATTCATATCCTTTTCCACTTGAATCCAATTATCTATTTCTAATACATACGGATTTATGTTTGATTGATTGTACATGAACCTATTTTTTATTTAGAATTTATTTGAAGAGAAAGGAAAATGGCAGAGCTACGCAGCTGTCTACAGATTTGTGTGTAAAAGAATGAGGCCTTACCCCTTTATTTATAGGAGTGGAATTGGCCATGAACCGTTAGATTTATTTTAATTAACATCCATATGTTTATATAATAATATATATAAAAACTGTACCTTCCAACCTTAGCCATCACTGGGATGTACATGCTCGAAGCAGTCGACTCCTTCTACCAAGCGGTCAACCCCTTCTACCAACAGATCGACCGCCCTTCAGTTATTATGCCCAGTGAAGGCAGGTTATAAAAGGTAAGATATATTATATTTATATATTTCCATTCGTTTTTCGTATTTCATCCGTTACTTTTTCATACGGACTCCATTAGCGAAACTCTAGACACGAAAGTTGATCAGAATTACAAGACAAATGCAACGGTTAAGTTTCGTGGTCAGATTCCATCATTTGCAATAAATAACTAATTTATTATCAAAATTCTAGGTTATTACAGATTATCTATGGCATAAATTCACTTAGTTAAGATAAGATTGCCTAAATCAACACTAAGGCAAGAAAATGTGCCTATAATTCAATACTGGTTGCAATTTTAATGAAAGTTTAGAAAAACTAAACGACCTTGAAATTGTCGAAAAATTAAAAGTAATATACTAGAAAAGTATAACTTTCATGTAAAAAAAGAATCACTTGATCGGACATGGTAAGAAAATGATATGCAGTTTCGAACTTGCACTCAGGCCATGCTGAAAATTGAGGCCTGAAATCTCTTCTAGGTTGAACTTTAAGACCTAGTTTGGATGATCAAACGACCTCGGAATGGTCTAAAAGTTTAAGCTATGGAATCAAAGTCTAAAACATTACAACACAAAAGAATCTTTCGAATCATATCAATAATGAAGGAGATACAACGACCCAAATTTGGACCTAGGCGTTGTTGTAACACAGTATCAAAATACCAAGTCCAGGGCCAAAATACGTGAAAACTAATGATTGGCTCGACCCTTAAAAAGGGTGGGTTGACCCCAATGAAGTACAAGTCGACTCATGGGTTGACCACTTATGCTTAGGTCGAGCCATGGGTCGACCCAGCCTACGGGATTTCCTGCAGGTCGAAATCACGACTGAACTGCTACTTCCAGTTAACTTTTGCCTAACCAAATGTGGTCGGAATGTCACGAAATTTTCCAGTTTCACAAACAAAATAATCGACAATGCAATGCAAAAGGAACCACTCAAAAACATTAAGGTATAAGAAAGCTATGACAGCACAAAGTAGAGATTTGGATGAGATTTCAACAATTTTGAAACAAGATATAGAAGCTACGGAAAATTGTACGTATTTCACCCAGAATTCATCAGAAACTCACTAAAACTAGAATACTGTGAGCGAACACTAACCTGATGATGATTTGCAGCAAATCTGAAGAGGAATTTGCACCAACTCGAAGCTTATGACTCAAGAGAAGTCTTTTAGAAGCAAATACAGGCACATTCACAACAAAATATTCAATATAAAGATATTCTAGAGCAAACACTAAGGATACTAGGATTAAATTCGAGATTTAAGTGAATTAACTACTGCTTGAAATATAAAACAACGAAAGCCTTCAAATTTGAGTGGATTGGGGCTGCATTTAAATTTACAATAAAGAGTTTCTTTATTTTCTCCTTGTCTTTAAAATGAGAGGAGTAAGAACGGGGTTTACTAAAAGTTAAGTACAGCGAGAAAATATCTAGAGATTTCACTCCTTAGCACATCACTAAGTCACACAATGTGTAATTATGCCCAAGGTAATTATGTTTTAACTAATTCCACTTGTTTAGGATACAAAACACTCATTTAGTCAATATTAACTTGGTTTAATCGTGTTTACACTATCTTAACCCTACACTTGCAAGCTTTAACACAAATGGATGAAATTAGAAGTGTAATATCAATAATAAAATATTTTAGAAGCCCTTTTAACACTAATTTTTTTCCAATTTTAAAATAAATTTAAAAAAACAAAAACATTTTGAATAAATTTATAAAACTTTTGAAATACTTACAATTAAATATTTTAATTATTTACATTTTAACACAATAAAAAACAAAAGCTAAGAAAAATTTACATATTACCTAAATCTTGTTATTAAATTCACAATTCCACATTTGTTTTGAACAAAAATTTACAAAACACGTATTTTAACATGACTTTTACATATTGCAAATATTATTAACACTTATTAATATATCCTAAGTGATATAAAATTTTTATTTCTTTCTCAAAATTACTAATTTTAACAATTACGATCAATTCCAATTTAATTACACTATGCCTCCATCTAATCACTTAAAAATGATTGAATTCCACAATTGAACCACAAGACAACTTCTTAGCAATTAACATGATTAATTAAGAAAAATAATTAAATTGCTGATATATCCATCTTAATTATCACCCTAATATTTATAATTTAAATGGTTATCTATTGGAGTAGGTAATCACTGAAATCCTAGTGGTTATGGACTTCCCTCTTATAAAAATTGCATCCTTGTAATTTCCTTAGGGATCAGTCCATACAACCAATCCGTACACTAGGACGTGTACAAAGGTGTACATGCATGGGATAAGATATGCATAAGTACCAAAAACAAGAATGCCGAATTTATTTATCCTTCGAAATAAAACACTACAATATGCAACATGGATTTATCACATTACAATGATTAAGTGCATCTACGAGGAAAAAGACTGAATACGAATATCGCAAGTACTTCTCTATAAAAGATTTGGTGCATGCTTGTGCACTTCCAAGATTAATAAGGAAGGGTAACATGAAATCACGAAAGTAGGTAAGCAAGGAGATAGGGAGTGGCTTTCTATTATAGTGTCAATTCCCATTCCTTACACAACATAATGTCTTGTGAAGAAGATACAAAATGGAGATAGAACAACCAACAAGACTCAAGATACTTCCCTCAAGATTCACGAGGGTTTAAGGCGGCTCAATGTTGTTTTCAATACGCGATCAAAAGATATATCGTCTAAGCGGCCACATCAAAAGAATAGAAGTTTTATATGTATACTCCCAACCAGACTCAAGAGGATGATTGACACAATATTTCTATTTATAGCTTTGATAAAAGCCATGCTAATACACAAAAAAGAACTACCCAAGATGTGGTGGATTAAACTATAAGGAAAATGGTCTTTACGGGACCACGATTAATCATAAGGATATGACTAGGTCCACCACATGTGACCCAAAAGCTTATACAAAATGCTAAATTGCATAAGAAAGGCAAAAGAATTTCTATACTCGAAATTCTTGGAGGCAACGCCACCATTCACGTATAACTAACGTATTTCCAACACAATTAACACAAGATCGAACATTTAGAAATCTTACGATTTCCAAATCTGTAGTGGCAAAAGAAACGGAGTCTGTTTGAATACGATTTGTAAGGGTGGTTAAATCAAAGGCAGCCACACGATCCTTTTGCAAGGGAAACTGAAAGCACTGCTACTAATATTCCATAACATATTGTTATGGCCCCAGACCTCTTTGGATTAGATAGAAATACATACTCAGGGTAAAATTCCAAAGTACCAACATAAGAACAAGAGGAAATAAGGGAGCTTTCAAATATTGTTGTTATTAATTCGATTTTATTCTTGAACTCTTCTTAATTAAATTCCATGGTCTCTTTTTGACTACATTTCAAAATTTCATACTAGTAAAATACACATTTTAATTTAAAACATCAGCAGTTAACTATTCCTCATTTAAAAGCGACGAAAGAATTATCATTCTTTGATTCCATCAATTCTTTACATTCAAAGACAATTATGTGTTAGGTCTATTTTCCATGTCTAAAGAAAAATCATGTATTCCAAGGATTCACCATTTATAGGCTAAAATTTTCGAAAGTTGGAGATTTCATTTAATTATGGTCTTTCACAATCATAATATTATATAAAAGTAAATCAAGATAAAAGGGAGATTATTTCCAAAATCACTTCATCTATATATTAATTCACAAATTTATAGTTTTATACACATACATAACTCAAAATTTTATGATTCAAATTGCTTGAAATTCAAGTTTCACAAATTTCCATTTTATAGATAACACTACTAGGCTTTTATATAAAGAATCCACTTCTCAAAGTTTTCATAAAAACACAAATACTGTAACACCCCGTAATTCTGTAACGCTAAGATTCACAAATCAAGGCAGAATTAAAAGTTAAAATCAAAATCAAGGGAAACGGGCTACGCCATTGCGTTCGTCTCGGAATTCTACATGAAAACGAGTCCGAGTTTGCGTAAATCGGAGTCCGTATGAGGGAGATATGGCCTCCGGAAGATTCAGCGAAGTTCAAAATTCAAAGCAGGTCAAATTCAAATTTCAAAAATCGGGCCGGGTTGGCCAGGGCGGGAATTTTCCCGCCCAAGACACCCAGGTCGACTGGGTAGTCGACCTGGGGGTCAACCCCCCCCCCTTTTTCCACCTTTCTGCATCTGGTTCGTTCTGATGTATTTGGTCACGTTTTCTGACCAGGTTCGTCCGCCTAACACTATATAAACAGCCCTGGTCTTCTTCTCTATTCACAATTCTTTTCTACCCTTAAGCTGCAAAGATTATTGACAAACATGGCTTCTTCTCCTCCTCTTAAATTAAATAATAAATAGAATAATATATATAAAATAAATCAAGATGAGGAGATGCTGCTAAAAGACTTTCAAGAAGAGGTTCAAGTCAAGCTAGGATTCAAGAGGAGATTCAAACGACTTCAACGACTGTTTTTCTACGAATCTTAGCAACACCATCTTTCTGTTTTGATCTAATCTCTGTAAGTCAGTTATTTCTAGATTTGAACGTTTTTCTTTGTTCGTGACATGAAATTAAAGGAATAAAAGAATATGCCAATTCTCTCTCTCTCTATTCGAATCAGTGCCTATACTCTTGAACCTAATTAAGAACTGTTATGATTCGAGGACAAAATAGACCATGACTATGAAACTATGGACCTTAAAACCATATGCCTATGACCATGAACATTTGCCTATGACTATGAACATTGCCTATGACTATGAACATTGCCTATGACTATGACTGTGACTATGAGGATTATTTCCTTGACTAAGCCTATGCCTTTGATTAGGAAACATAAACTATTGCCTATGACAAAACAAGGACATCTGTGATTAAACACCTATGATTCAAGACTAGGAAAATGTTGCTTAAGTTCTGTGATTATGAGATTGGGTCTAAACCCGATTATTTATTCTGCTTGTCCTTGGTTTTCTTTGGTTTTAGACCTTGGGAATTTACCTATTAAGTTAGGTCTACCCATGTTCTTGAACCTGCGTCTCTATTCTGTCTATCTTTGGTTTTAGACCTTGGGAATTTACCTATTAAGTTAGGTCTACCCATGTTCTTGAACCAACGTCGTTATTCAACCCTTTTTATGCTAGTTAGTATGTCTATCTTTTGCATAGCATCTTTGGTTCGTTCCCTAATTTCTATGAGTCTAGACTTATCCATAATCTAGATTTGAATCGCAATTATATGAACGGTGGGAATACGATTTGGGCATAATGTGAAATGTACTAAAACATAGTTGTAAAACATGGAATTTGGCATAAATTGGGAACATGTATTATGGCATGTTCATAGAAATGCAAATTAGATAAATTTGACATAAATTATAAGATGTGTAATTTGAATCTAGTATTGACGTGTAAATCTAGCATTTTTCATGAATAGAGAACTAGAGTAATAAGTCTGGTTTGACGTGAATTAGAAGGTTGAATCGGAATTGGATTAGCTAATTTGGCACGGTAAGTATATTGGCATAAATGTGAAATTGGCCATAATTGGGAATAACTGTCAGGTTTAGCAAAATCATGGTTAGTGACACTTAATTTGGTATAGTTTACATACCAAAAAGCATAAATATGATTTAGAAAGGGGAAATGGGCCATAAGAATGGATGTAGTCAATTGACATTAAAAGGGTAATTGGGAAATAAGTAAATTAGGATTAATTTACGTATAGAATTAGTCCTAAATGAGGAAATATAAACTTAGACAAATTAAAGGTTTCTTAACGACATCTCTTTTAATAATACACCAGAAAGTTTTAGGGTGACAGAGAGGATATTGTCTAGGCTTGGGTTTGGAAAATACAAGTTTCCTGCTCTCCCTGGCTATCCCTAACTGATCCGACGAACGGGATGGTTACTTTCAAAACCTGATTTGAAAATTAGTCAAAACCCTTGAACTAGAAAACACGAATAGGCCTAACCCGAGGTTAGACTGAGTTGCGATGTAAATCTGCCCGGAAGCAACCGACACATCCAGTAATCGCAACAATATCTGTCTAATGTGAGTGGTCGTGGCTTTAATCTATTTTATTAAAGCTAGAACAAGAATGGTAGGGTTAAGTTCACTAAGACACTTAACCAATTCAACATAATAACCAGACTAGTGGGTGGGGTTAGGGCCATACAGTTAAGCTAGAATGGGAGGGTTAAGTCCACAGGAACACTTAACCAGTTTAACACAGTTAAGCTAGGATGGGAGGGCTAAGTCCATAGGGACACTTAACCAACTTCACATGGTAACTAGACTAGAAGGTGGGATTAAGTAAAGTTAATACACTTAGCCAAATTAACATGACTAGGAGGTGGGGTTAAGTAAAGTTAATACACTTAGCCAATTTGATATGTTAGCTGGACAAGACCGTAGGGTTAAGTAAACTTGAACACTTAACCGTCAGATTGTGATAAAGGAATAGGGCTAAGTCTAAAACATGAGGGGGTAATACTTAACCATTAGTAACATGTTAGTTAAAACAGACGGGCAAGGTTAAGTTAAAAAGGAACACTTAACCAATACAGGATGAACAGGTAGGGTTAAGTAATACTTAACCAATATAATTTGGTTTGTGGTCGGGTTAAGTCAACATGAATTACTGATAACACTTAACCAGTTTAACAGGATAAAGGGAGAGGGTTAAGTTAGCTTGAATTGACTAATGACACTTAACCAATCCAAATTGACAGGAAAGAGAACTAAGTGGTAAACGATAGTTAAGAAAACAATGATTCTGGAATCTAAGTGGTAAATCTTAGTTAGTAAAACTAAGTAGTAATTCTTAGTATAACACGGGAAGGAGCGAATGTCCGTCTGAGTAGAAAGAAGGCTCCAACGAATTGGGTTACGAAGCCCGATGCTTCGAGGGGACGTGAGGGTACTCTTGGTATCCCTCTGTGAGGCTGCAGATGATCCGCCTGGGCCCACAGAGGTTAAGGTCTGCGTAGAAGGACCAGGGGTATGCCTTGGTTACAATACATGGCAACCTAAAGACTAGGATGGACCGGCGTGATTCGGCGAGCAAACAGTAGCCCTGTGATAGCGACTCGTCGTCTACCATCCATCTTGAGTCAATCGAGATACGTAAAGCGGAAAGGCGGAGAACTCCAAAAGACCATATACTTGCTATCTAGTTATGGGTGAGGATGGCCATAGGATAGTGGGGCACCAGGGCCGGCGTATAGTTCTCATTTTACAAGGTGTGCCTTTCATTAGTTGAGGGAGGGGTCAAGTGGGACCATAGCCACTGGAATAAAAACAGACCTTAGCATCTGCATCGGCAGATATCTGAAAGCTCCCGACCGAGTTCTGTATTCCTTGATTTGCCCTGACACAGGACTCGGACTGCACATTGTGGGACATGTGCATCTAGACAAGCGATAACGATTCGCGATACATGCGTGGGGGAAGTATAGGAACATATACCACTCTAGGTAGTGTGTCCTAGACTTGGGGGCATCGTTCGACAGGTAGCATAATTCCTAGTTGAACTAGGTAGCATAAATCCTGAATCCGAGAAGCATTCAGCAGACAGCGTAAACTCTAGTGGAATCTAGAAAGTACTTGGTAGAAAACCCTAGATTAAATCTAGGTAACAAATAAATAAATGGATTCCTGATGGCAATGGAAACTACAGGGATTGGGATCACGTTATCGTTACTAGTTGGGACACTAGTTAGGCGGTGCAGAGATATCGAAACCCGTATAACAAGGAGATAGCGAAGCGGCGAAAGTATTAGAGCATATCCAGTTTATCTTAGCTTAGCATATCTTGTGTTAGTCTTGTCTGATCTTGCCAACCCTATCATATGGTGTACTCTTGTATTCAGTTAATTCATGTCGTTTTGTTTTTCCATGTTCACATGCTAGAAGTTACTGAACTTACTCAGGCTTTATGTCTGACTCTGTTTTTCTTTCGTCTTCTTGTCTTCCGTCCCCCCCCCCCAGGTAGTAGAGGAGGGAATAGTGTAGCTCAGGTTAAGTTGGAATGTCACTCTTTCCCAGCTTGTAGATTTGTCGAAGTTTGCTTGGATTCTCGTTCTAGATGCTATGGTTGGCTCTTGCTAAAATCGGGGAATATAAATGTATTTTTATGCTTATTTATTTTGTAAGACAGATGACACTCTGATATTGTAAAGAAATCTTTGTACAAACTATTTTATCAATAAAACAAAGTTTTATTTTCCGCCGTTTAATTTCTGTCTGTCTTGTAATTTATCTGCATCTTTTACCCTAAATGCTCCACAGAACTTAGTGCATTCCCTTTGTGAGTGACACTAACGGACGTGGGGTGTTACAAATACTACTTAACTCTTTTCATACTTGAAATCACTTAATTAGAAAAGTTATAAAACACATCCTTTAAATGTTAAAATTTTATATTGATTATTTCTTATGTCAACAATGCCATATGCGTCGTTTTGGAACTCCTATCGACCCAAGGCATCCCTTATCTCGACAAAAATTCTTAAACTATACATATACACATTGACACAATCAATAACCACCACAAAATATTTAATAATTTTTATTTTTAATCAATCCAAATCAATATATTTATAATCGAAAGAGAAATTTCTCAATAATTCATAAAGCATACTAACTACAGTGCTCAGTTGACATAATCATCTTGTTTCCGTTATGCACTTTGATTAATCTCATACTATTCTCAGAAGACTATGTTTGATTGTCTTACACCGGTATTTAAGAACTTATATCGATAACGTTGATCAGATGTACTAGCCAGAATTCTTGAGTACTAGATGGACTAATCAACACAATGATTCCCCACACTCTCCTAGGGTTCACTACAAATTAAATGACATCCAACTACAGAATTCAACAAAGAGCATTACCTGTCAGCTAGTCGGATACCAAAGAATAAAGCACACATGTCACTCATAAGGATCCAAGATATCATAATCAAGAAATAGTAATATGCTCAAAAACGAAAAAAGGATACCTCTTTAATATTTGGACCCATCGAAATCTTTAGCAACATTAAAAAAGAAAAAAGGATACCTCTTTACTATTAGGCACCGAGAAGACCAATGGCCCTCACAGTTAAAATTATGACATATGAGAGAGTTAGGACAATCTAGAATAAAGCAATCATAAGAACCACATCTAAGACAAAATTTATGATGATGGATTGCACTGGAACGAGATTCTAAATTGGTCTGACTCTTCCTTTTATTTTTTTGGAGAAACGCAGATTTAGAGGAAAGTGGTTGCTTCTTGTTTGGAATACCACAAACAATAGTCTCATCATCACTATCTCCCTCCTACTTGATTGCCTCGAGATGGAGGGATGGATCCACTAAATCTTCAATGGAAAGGTCAGTGCAGAAGATTAATACCTTCTTCATGTACTTCTTTAACCCAGTGACGAACTTTAGATTCTTCTTATAAGAGTTGCTGATGTGCTCAAGACCATACTTGGACAAATCCTCACATTGAAACACATACTCAATCATCGATGACTTCCCTTTTTTCAACTTTAGAAAACGTCAGTCTAGGATAACTTTCTCAAAATTAAGAATGAATTTAAGTTCAAAACGTTCCATGAACTGTTTCCATCTAAAGGTGGACTCATCAATCTCAGCGATAAGGAGCTCATAGCAATCTGAATCACGTTCTTGTATCATACGCAACATTAAGAGAATGCGGTGATGGTCAAATATCTCCATGCGGGCAACGATACGCTTGCAGGTACGAAGCCACAACTGGATTTCTGGAACAGACTCTAAACCCCTAAAAGGCTTGCCTCCCAAATGGGCATAGTCGCTACACATACGCGCGAAAACAGACTTGCGCATAGGGAAGATTGAGTTGGAGCTAGGGGTTAAGTGGTCCGGATAAGCTCTTAATTCTGGTCGGACAACATGTAGAAACCTTCAATACATGAACCTCTAGACTGCTCAACATCTGAAAGGCGCTTACTATCATTTCTAGCCATCAGCTGAAAATATAAAACAAGATTGGACCAGTTGAAGGAATAAGATAACACTCACTGAATACAACTTTTAAGGGAATTACGAAATAAAATCCAACATTCTTCGACGTATTCCCCAAAGGATATGACTAAACGTGAGCTCAATTCGAAGGAGCAGATTAAGGGTTGATGTCAACACTTATATTGTATGTCGTCATATTGTATTTTCTCGTTTTCTATTCTATATAAGTCACTTTTGTTCTGAACCTCAACTCTGATACCAAGCTATAACACCCTATCCTGAGACCTATATAAGTAAAGAACATTAACAAGTAATGTTGTCAACCAATGCAGAGAATAGGGCTGGTGCTTCATCATTTTTTCCATGTGGCACAACACCTCAATCTTTATTCAATACCATACTATGGTGGCTCTACTTATATTCAGAACAAAAGTAACTAATTATTATATAACATATCATAGAATAGTAACTCCAGGATATACAGATACGCACATTAAACAACATAAGTACAATGTCAAAGCTTGTGGAATATATCCATAATACATACTATGAGTCAAAATTTATAATTTACAACATTTGAGTACATGACTTATGTACAACTATCTATAACAAAAAGGCTAAACTGCGAAGCTCAAAAAGGCAGAATGATCCAAGGAGAGGCAAAATCATGTCATCAGCAGCTAGAAGGGATAATTGAAAAACTCGGTCTGACCCGAGCATTAACACACAAGGGTTATTCTTGTTAACAGTGAGTATAAGAATACTAATAATATCATAAGCCATGAATAATAACTCTTCGCCAAGAAGAGTTAGAAGACTAACTACAAGGATAACTAAAGCTAGAAGATAACATCTAATATTACAGTAGAAGTTCCCACAAGGTTATGCACTTGGTTCTAAGCCAAGTACATAGGTTTATTATCAATGACAACTTGGTTTAAAGCATCGATTTCATCAAAAAACGATATTTATAAAACTTAAAGAGTAAATAGGATCATAAAAACTATACTCTAGAAACCAATACTAATGAGTGGCTCGACTCGTAAAAGGGGAGGGTCGACCCCAATAAGGAGCGGGTCGACCCATGGGTCAATCCTCTTATGCTTAGGTCGACTAATGCGTCGACACTTACTACATGATTTCGTGTAGCCAAATCACGACTGAACTGCAACTTCCAGTTAACTTTTGTGTGACCAAATATGGTCCGAATGTCACAAAATTTTGCAGTTTCACAAACAAAATACTAGACAATGCAGTGCAAAAGTAACCACACAAAAACATCAAGTTATAAGACATTTAAGACGGCAAAAAGTAGAGATTTGGATGAGATTTCAACAATTCGGAAACAGGATACTGAAGCTATGGAAAATTGTACATATTTCTCCCATAATTCATCAGAAACTTACAAAAACTAGAATATGTGAGCGAACACTCTTCTGATGATGATTTGCAGCAAATCTAAAGAAGAATTTGCACCAACTCAAAGCTTATGACTCAAGAGAAGTCTTCTTTCTACCTGTAGAAGAAAATACAGGCAGATGCACAACAAAATATTCAACACAAAGATATTCTACAGCAAACACTAAGAAGAATAGGAATAAATTTGGGAGTTAAGTGAATTACTTACAGCTTGAAATGTTAAACAATGAAAGCCTTCAAATTTGGGTGGATTGGGGATGGATTTAAATTTACAAAAAAGAGTTTCTTTATTTTTCTCTTTGTCTTTAAAATGAGTTAAGGAGGAAGAAGGGTGTTTACCAAAAGTTATGTGCAACGATAAAAAATCTGAAGATTTCCTTCCTTAACACATCATTAAGTCTCAGAATGTATAATTAAGTCCAAGGTAATTAATTTTTTTACTAATTTACACTAGTGTAGGATATAAAATACTCATTTGGGCAATATCAACATGGTTTAATCATGTTTACACTAACTTAACCCTATACTTACAAGCTTAAACACAAACGGATGAAAGTAAAACTGTAATACCAATAATAAAACATTTTAGAATCTCTTTTAACATTAATATTTTCAATTTTACAATAAATTTAACAAAACAAAAACATTTTGAATAAATTTTACAACTTTTTAAATACTAGCAACTAAATATTTTAATTGTTTACATTTTAATACAATAAAAAACAAAAGCTAAGAGAAATTCACCTAATACCTAAATAATGTTATTAAATTCACAAATCCACATTTGTTTTGAACACAAATTTACAAAATACCTATTTTAACATGATTTTTACATGTTGCAATTATTATTAACATTTATTAATATTTCCTAAGTGACATAATATATTTATTTCTTTCCTAAAATTACTAATTTTAACAATTATCAGCAATTCCAATTTAATTACACAAAGCCTCCATCTAAAATCACTTAAAAGTGATTGAATCCCACAAATAAACCACAAAAAAACTTCTTAGTAATTAACGTGATTAATTAAGTTAAATAATCAAATTACTAATATAACCAACTTAATTATCACCCCAATATTTATATTTTAAATGGTTATCTATTGGAGTAGGTAATCACTGAAATCTGGGTTATTACATACTTCCCTCTTACCGAAATTGCGTCATCGCAATTTCTTTACAGATAAGTCCGTACAACCTTCCATACACCAAGATATGTACATGTACAAAGGCGTACATGCACGGGATAAGATATGCACAAGTATCAAAAGAAAGAACACCGAATTTATTTCTAAGGAGTTTATCCTTCGAAATAAAACCCTACAGTATGCAACAAGGATTTATCACATTACAATGATTAAGTGCATCTACGAGGAAAAAACTAGGTAAGAATATCGCAAGTACTTCCCTATAAAAGATTTGTTGCACACTTTTGCACTTCTATAATTAATAAGGAAGGGTTACATGAAATCACCAAGGTAGGTAAGCTAGGAGATAGGCGGTGGCTTTCTATTATAGCGCCAAATTCCCATTCCTTACACAACATAATGTCTAGCGAGGTAGATACATAATGGAGATAGAACAACCAACAAGGCTCAAGATACTTCACTCGGAATTCATGTAGGGTTTAAGACAACTCGATGCCGTTTTCCATACAGGATCAAAAGATAAACCGTCTAAACGACCACATCAAAAGAATAAAAGTTTTATACATATACTCCCAAACAGACTCAATTTCAACAAGACGACGATTGACACAATATTTCCATGTATAACTTTGATAAATTCCATGCTAATACACGAAAAAGAACTACCTAAGATGCAGTGGACTTCACTATAAGGAAAATGCTCTTTACAGAACCGCGATCAATCACAAGGAAACGACTAGGTCTGCCACATGCGACCCAAAAGCTTATACAAAATGCTAAATTACATAAGAAAGCCAAAAGAAATTAAATTTCTATACTCGAAATTCTTGGAGACTACGCCACCGTTCACGTATAACTAACATATTTCCAACACAACTAACATAAGATCGAACATTCGAAAATCTTACAATTTCCAAATCTACAGTGGCAAAAGAAATGGAGTCTGTTTGAATACGATTTGAAAGGGTGGTTAAATCAAAGGCTGCCACGTGATCCTTCTGCAAGGGAATCTGAAAGCACTGCTACTGAAATTCCACAACATATTGTTATGTCCTCATACCTCTTTGGATTGTATAGAAATACATACTCAGGGTATAATTCCAAAGTATCAGTATTAAGAACAAGAGGACATAAGGGAGCTTTCAAATATTGTTGTTATTAATTTGATTTTATTCTCAAACTATTCCTAATTAAATTCCATGGTCTCCTTTTGACTACACTTCAAAATTTCATATTAGTAAAATATACATTTTAATTTAAAACATCAACAGTTAACTGTTTCTCATTTAAAAGAGATGAAAGAATTATCATTCTTTGATTCCGTCAGTTCTTTACATTCTAAGACAATTATATGTTAGTTCTATTTTCCATGTCTAAAGAAAAATCAAGTATTCCAAGGATTTACCATTTATAGGGTAACTTTTTCAAAAGTTGGAGATTTCATTTAATTACAGTCATAATATTATAGAAAAGAAAATCAAGATAAAAGGGAGCTTATTTCCAAAATCACTTCATCTCTAAATTAAGTATATATAACTCAAAATTTTATGATTCAAATTACTTGAAATTCAAGTTTCACAAATTTCCATTTGATAGATAACACTATTAGGCTTTCATATAAAGAATACACTTCTCAAAGTTTTTATTAAAACTCAAATACTACTTAACCCTCTTCATACTTGAAATCACTTAACTAGAAAAGTTATAAAACACATCCTCCAAATGTTAGAATTTTATACTGATTATTTCTCATGTCAACAATGCCCTATGCATCGTTTTGGAACTCCTATCGACCCAAGGCGTCCCTTGTCTCGACCAAAATTCTTAAAGTATGCTTAAACACATTGATACAATCAATAGCCACCACAAAATATTTAATTATTTTTAGTTTAAATCAATCTAAATCAATAGATTAATAATTAAAAAGATATTTCTCAACAATCCACAAAGCGTACTAATTACCATACCGAGCCAACATAATCATCTTGTTTCCGTTGCGCACTCTGATTAATCTCATACTATTCTTAGAAGAATGTGTTCGATCGTCTCATACCGGTATTTAAGAAACTCATATCGATAACATTGATCAGACATATCAACCAGAATTCTTAAGTACTTGGTGGACTAATTAACACAATGCTTCCCCACACTCTTGTGTGGGTCAACCCATAGGTCGACCCCCTTGGGGTGTGGGTCGACCCCCAATGGGTCATTTTCCCGCATTGGTTTGCCGCCCCTCTAATTTGATTTATTTTGAACTCTGGTTTGATTTATTTATATATGTCTTCCTTATATGTATACAAACTTCTAACCTTTATAACTTCCTCATACGATGTCCGTTTTACGTAAACTCAGAGTCTGTCTGAAACAGAATTCCGAGACGAACGCAATGGTACAATCCATTTTACTTAATTTTCAATATTAAATTAAGTATTATTTAATTTATTGTCATTAATGTCTTTAAAATCACGGGGTGTTACATTCTCCCTTACTTAAATGATTTCGTCCTCGAAATCTCTGTTAAGAAGAATGTTACTACCCTAACATCCACAACCATCTACTCATCCATCATCCATAACCATCCATTATCCTTAAGATTTTTCTAATGCTTGTATGAACATATGCAATGGTGTGTGTATATGTCCTTACACTAATGCGAAAATCAGACGGTCGACTAACTCATTTGGCCTCCTTAATGCAATTTATGTTCGTGCCATGTAACCAAAATGTATGCAAATAGTCCTAGTATATCACATTAACTCTATATGTGTGCACAATCATTCATTCAAATGCAACATCTGTATGATGATACACCCATTTTTATCCATATAAATTCTAATGCATATGCATCCATATGCTGTATGAGTGTGTTTGAGTTGATCTAGTGCCTGCTATGTGTATGCATCCACGAGCAACCACTTGCAACCATCAAACATAACATTCTCAAACTCATGTTTCCAACCATCAAATTCTGCCTAAGGATCGAAAGGTTCGAATGATAGGATATACTCGAATGATAGAATCAAGTATAAATAAAAGCTCAGAAAAAGAAGTTAAGAACATACTCTCGAAAAGAAAAGGGTATGAAGAGCAAATCTCGTCTTCAGTCTCCCAAGTTGCATTCTCGCGGTCTTCTCCCCATTGCACTTTTATTAACTTAAACACTCAGTTGCGCAGTTTCTTAACCTCCGATCCAAGTATACGAGTAGGGAATCGTATAACTATTGCCTCCTTTTCTACCTCTACTTCCTTAAGCATGCTCGGCTCAACCACCTCTGGTGAATCGTGAAGACATTTCCGCAAATGGGAAACGTTGAAAACATCATGAACACCCGCCAACCTCTCTGGTAATCCTACCCTATATGCCATCTGACCTATCTTCTCTACTATGAGAAATGGCCCTACAAACCTTAGTGAAATTTCCCTATAGATCCAAAGCGAACCACATTCCTCAAAGGTAGCACTTTGATGGAAACCATTTATCCTACCTCAAACTCAATGTCAGTCCTTCTCTTATCGACTTCAGACTTCTTTCTGTCCTGAGCTGTCTTCATACGTCTGCAGATAAGATCAATCTTTTCTGAAGTCTCGCTAATCATCTCAGGTCCAAGTAGAAGTCTGTCCGTAAACTCCCACCAACAAGCTTGTCAAACAGACCATCAATCCTCAGGAGTGGGTGCCTATTCTTCTTGGTAAGTTTATTCAACTCCCTGTAATCTACACATAGACGAAGCAAGCCATCTGCCTTGGTTGCAAAGACGACTGGAGCAACCCATTCTAAAATACTTCACCTAATAAACCCCTTTTCAAGCAGCTCCCCTACTTGCTTGCTAAGTTCCCTCCTTTCCCTAGGAGCCATGTGGCGCACAGGCAATGCGACTGGCTTCGCATACCAAGTATATCTAGAAATCAATCTCCTACCTCAGAGGTAATCCCCTAACCTCATCAAAAACATCCAGATACTCATAGACTATGGGTATAGATCGCAAGCATTAAGTGATTCTAGGAAGCTAAGCATGACAGACCCTCTTGGGTCACAGAAAATCTCGAGAGTCCTCCCTCGGCAAGTCAAAAGTCTAACGACTCTCCTCTCACAGTCTAGGATGGCATCATACATGGCTAGCTAATCCATCCCTAGAATCAGACCGTAGCCCATAAAACTAAGCACATATGCGTTGCACTCGAACTTGTCACCCAACACAGGTATCCTCAAACCCCGACATATCATAGACTGATGAGTTGTGCCCCCAATGGGGTTTGAAACAATAACTAGATCAGAAACAATACTAGTACTAAGGTACAGAGACTCAACCACAAAATCAGATATAAAAGAATGAGAAGTGCCAAAATCAAAAAGTGTCCTAACTGGATGATCGGAAAGGGAAATCAAACCTTCAACAGAAACTTTCCTACCTCTTTCTGGTCCATTAGCCTTGAGAGTATGCACCTGCCCTCCAGAAGGTCCTGCCCTTTTCCCTTGTCCTTGCTTCTTCGGGCATTCCTTATTATAGTGTCCAACTTCACCACAGCTAAAACAAGCACCCTTCCTTTTTCTGCAATCCTTGACCAGATGACCCAAGCTCCCACAACCATGTCATTTCTTCTTGTTCCGAGCTTTGTCATTCTTTCCACCTTTCTTTTGTTGTTCTTTCTTAGGCCACACTTTCTTGTTTTGTGTCTCACCGGTCTTGACCTCTTTCTTCTCATCCTTACCCTCTTCGTGCATCAATGTCATGTCAACAGGTCTTTCAAAAGTTGCTCCCATTGGTATATGAGATAATGTCAATACTTGGAGTGGTTGATTCAACCCACTCACAAACCTTAAAGCTTTCTTGTGCGGGATATTCACCAGTTCCAGACCAAACCTTGCCAGCTGATTGAACTTATTGACATACTCTTTAACATACATACTTCCTTGCTTAAGTGACAAGAATCTCTCCATCTGCATACTCTCTTCTTCCTATGAAAGAAACTTCATCTCGAATCTCTACCAGAAATCAGCCTAAGTATCTAATAGACGCCCTACTTGCGTCACTTCCCACCAAAATGAAGCCTCATCCTTAAGCTGCCATGTGGCCAACTGTATCTTTCTACGGTCGTCAACCTCAAAAAGTCCAAACAAATTCTCTATCCCTGCTGCAAATTCCATGCTTCCACAAATCTTTCGGTTCCACAAAATGGTTTTCCTCCCATAGAACAGAAGTCCTTGCATATCTTAGAGAAATTATTTACTCGCTGAGGGGGGAATAGCGGCTGCTGCTGGGGAAGGGGAATCTCCTTGGCGTCCGGCAAGCGCCGTAGCCTAAAGATATCTACAGAACCAAGCCGGTATCTGAACGCCCTCGGGAAGATTCGGTTACCTAGATATGCTGAAAAGAAAAGGAAAAGGGATTTAAACAGAGAATCGGAAAGATATTCTATATGGCCTTGGGGAATAAGTTTTTCAAAATAGACTTTTCCTTGGAAATACTTTGCTTTTGAATTTTTTTTTTCAAAACTTTTATCCGATCTTGTAACCTTCAGCTCTGATACCAAATGTGACACCCCACGTCCGATAATGTCACTATTTATTAGAATGCATCAAGTTCTGTGAAGCGTTATAGGTAACAGAAATAGAATCTCATAAGACAACTATATAAAATAGAAGCGAAAATTTAAAACTTTATTTTTCAACAGAAAACCTCGTAGTCTCAAATCCAGTTACAATATCAGACTATAATACTAAAGCCAAGTACATCAAATAAAAACATATGTCTTGCTCCAAAAACCATCAGAGTACAGAAATGAAAAATCATAATCCCATAAGTAGCAATAACAAAGCAGACAAATAGTCGAGCCGATACATCAAAGCAGATCCAGATCCAAGCAGAAACAGAAGAGAGAGAAAGTTATAATCACGCCTGAGCGTTCCAACCCTGAGAATCTGAGGGGGGGGGAGGGGAAGGAAAGAGAGAATAGGAAAAAAAGGGTCATACATAAAATCTGGCGAGTCCAGTAACTTTTAGCATATAAAGATGTAAAGGTATCAAGGAAAGTAAATAAACTGGAATTGAGATAACAGTAACATATAACAGGTATAAACAAGATGGACAAGATAAAAAGAATAAACAGGATAAACTTTGCTTCTCAACTACATTCTCTATACCAATACTAGTATATCAGATTAGGTGTTTTCCAATTACTTAACAGAAACAGAATGATTCCAACAGATATAAATTGGTAGATTTAGGTGTACTTATAGTTACATAATGGGTTTTACCCTAAACAAAAATAACAGGTACCCCAACACAAATAACAGGTGTTACCCCAAACAGAAATAATGGGTACCTAAACAGTCAGGACTAGATGTACCCTAATTACTACCCCCAAGCGATCGGCTCCCAATCGCGCAAATACCCTGTGTCAACACTGTTAACCGGTGTATTGGTCCGGTTCCCAAAGGTATGACAGGCATGCTCGACTCAACATATCGTGTGATACTAAAGAGCATAAGTGTAGCCAACAAGATCAAGGGGTCCAGCACCATAAGACTTGGGTTGGGCCACTAACGCGATGTCACATCACTTGGGTGCGACATCCGTCAGCATCCATCTGCAGCCGAGCCGAAGGTGAGCCGTCCAACGGGTCCGGGCACAGCGCTAGTGGGGGTCCGGGGCCCCATAGTCCCAGCGGCGATCGACCTAACTGGGTAGGTCAAACCTGTGGGCACTACCCGATTCAATAGATTTGCGCCAACAAGTGTGTTGACTAGAATTACCAGATCGACTCAATGTCGGGATTCAGCCAACAACATCTGTGAACCTTGCGGCGCCCAAAAGTCCGCACCCCGCAAGTGAAAAAATCCGCACCCCCTTGGGTGCGGATTTTTGCGCCCGCAAATTTTCAGCATCCTGCAGGTGCAAAAATCCGCACCCCTCGGGTGCGAAAATTCCGCACCCCGCGGGTGCGAAAATTCCGCACCCCTCGGGTGCGAATTTTCCACACCCCGCAGGTGCGAAAATCCGCAATCCTCGGGTGTGAATTTTCCGCACCCCGCGGGTGCGAAAACCCGCATCCTACAGGTGCGAATTTTCCGCACCCTGCGGGTGCGAATTTTGCGCAGGTGGTAGTCGTGGGTTTGAATTTCTACATGTGGTCCCCCATTTCTACCTACTCCTACCTAACCACTACACTATAAATACCCCCTCACTTCCTACTTCAAAGAGGTTGGTCCAATCTCCCTCTCCCAAGCTTTAATGGCTTCCATCTTCTCTTCTCCAAGGCCGCCTATGCACCTCCCATCATCATACAAGGGGGAAGATGAACGTGCTTGGACCAACGAGCACACTCATGAAGGTCCAAGCATGCTCTTGGACATGAAGCCACCTTGGGACTTCATGAAGCTATAAAACACCATTAATGACCACCACCTTCTTCTCCATGGCCATTGGACATGGCTTGGGTCTCTAGAAGAAGAAGAAGGCCTCGGCTCCGCCTCCCATGGACTTCGGCCTCGACTCCGCCTCACTCGGCCTGACTCACTCGGCCTCGACTCTGCCTTACTTGGCCTAGTCTCCGCCACACTCGGCCTCGTCTCTGCCTCACTCGGAATTGACTCACTCGACCTCGACTCCGCCTCACTCGGCCTCACTCGTCCTCGACTCACTCAGCCTTGACTCCGCCTCACTCGGCCTCGACTTCGCCTCACTCGGCCTCGATTCCGCCTCACTCGGCCTCGACTCGGCTACACTATAACATCGCCAACACCTTGACTACTCTCGCTTAGTAAGGAAGATCGATAATAAGGACTAAGAGGATATTGTTAATCATTGTAGCTTTTTGTAATAGCCTTATTGTAATGGAATAAAATCAGTATAGCCTTCAAAGTGGACGTAGGCCTTGACGGGCAAAACCACCATAAATAACTGTGTCCTTTACTTCCCCGCACATTATTACTGCATTTTTATGATACTCTGGTCTGGTCTAAAAAGTTTCAAAATTTTGGAACTCTCTGGTGTTGACGACAATTTTAGGCATCAACATTTGGCACGCCACGTAGGAGGAAGTAAAGCGCGCACCTACGGTCGACTTTTTGTCACTTCCTTCAAGGAATCAAAACCTCGCCATTCCTTCTATTCAGTCATCAAGACTTGGAACGTTCAGCCTCCATCAAATATGCCTTCGCTCAAGCTCGACAAAGCCGATTCTTCCCACCGATCCTCGACCACAAGTTTGTTTGTGCTACTCGGATTTCATCTTGTCCACCGAGAAAACTTGTCGGAAATGGCAAGAAAAAGGGAATCTATCATTGGCGAACCATCTAATGATAATCAAGTCACTTCGGTCCATCGACGATTTCTTTCCGACATCTAAGACACTACTTATGTGGCATTACCTCCGGCCCCCAAGGCCTTGGTAGCTTAAGTGTAGCTTCTCGCACCTACCCAAAGATCGAATGAAACCGAGCGATGGCTTAAAGCCCCAGTTAGGAAAAACAGGGAGTCAGTCCAGTGACACTCTCAACAGGGCATCTCCCATTTCATGACGAGTAGGAGCTCTTCATGGAGAGAACTCGGATTCATTTCTTTGTCGCAAATTCACATGTCGACTTCGACACGCTTTAGGTTCATTCTATGACCTGCGGTCGAGTCCGCTCACGATGGCTAAGCAACAAAGAATCAAATGACAGAGTGTTGGAGATAAGTTCTACCGGTCCATCTTCATATTTCATCTTCGGTTCTCGACTACGACCCAATGGCTCGCTTCTCATCGTGATGTCTAAGTGTAGGAAGCTCGACGCTATAATCAAAGCTCAAAGTGTAAAGGAGGGAGGAAGTCAGGGACTCTCCTCGATCGGACCTCCATCTAACTACGTCACTTGGGAAGGCATCGATGGAATGAATAAGAATCCTGCCACAGACTTGAAAGCTTGACTTGAGCAGCAGGAAGAGGCTTTCAATACCTTCCTCGCCCGAATTGAAAACAGAGTAAGAAGTACTTCAATAACGACTAGCCTGGCATACACCATTGGGACAAGTACCAAGGTTCATCCACCCACGACTCAAGAATTGGGGGCAACCCCAGAAACGAACCGGCCGACCAACACTTCTCCTCGAAACGGTGCCAATCCTGCTACACTCGGGGGAACCCCTAATCCAAATGTCGCTTCAGCCCGTGACACTTTGGTTGGACATGTTGATGGCTTTGTAGTTAAAAATGCTGCTCAAACATCAACGCGAGCAGCTTTGGATGGTACCGCTCTCATGGTTTCGCGAGTCAGAATTACACCCTATGTGGCCCTTAAAGTTGGAACCCAACCAGACTTTCTTCCCAATCAACCGATTCCCAACTTGGACTTAAGCACTGGAGGCACCAGTGCCACTTTGGACAATCAAAATCAGCTACTTGCTTTCAGAAATGGGTCAGAGATCGCGGATGTCATCAAGGCATTGTCCATTCGCTGGGATCGTACACGAAGCTGAGTGGCCCTGACACTTCAACATGCCACATATGGCATCCTATAACAGCACGACTGACCTCTAACCTCGACAATGTCAGAACAACCATCAGAAATGGAACGCGTCATCCTAGCCGTTGAGGGCCTTGACGCTCGAGCCTCTGCTAGGCGCACTCAAATGGCTAGGAGTCCGGACTTATCGCCTATGCCTCCAGCATCCGACGAAGCCCAAATTCAACTCAACCGACCCACAGAATCATGCAATCGAAGTTGAAGACTTACAGATTGACGAAGGCCTTCCGTCGAGAAGGTGCGCTATGCTCCAAAATCCTGGACTGGATCATGACCTCTATACCACGGCAGGATTCCAACCTTCGATTATCACCAATACAATCCAAGGAATCATGAGGGAACCACGGGGGCATGCCCACGACGTCTGGAAAACCAGTTCGAGGCATAACCCATTCACTTGGGCTATCCTTAATACCAAATGGCGCAAACATTTTGACATGCCAACACTCACTCCATACTTAAAGAAGCCATGATTCTCGAAGCTTCATCAGCTGCCATAAGTGGCATATGGGTTCATTACACGTCGTCAATGCCGTAAATTGCAAGAGCTTCCCCATCCTTATCCAAGACGGCTCTATCTAGTTCCCTCGACTTCCACCTTAAACTATCTCAACTCCCAACTAACTCGCCAATAGATTGGTCATGCAGTCCAGAATGCACATCGTGATGCCCAGTGACATCTTATCAGCCTCGAACATTTACCAAGGCACCCGTGAAACTTTCAAAGGCTATCTCGCAATATCCCGCACCGCCTTGGCTGAAATCGAGAAACCTACTCCTCGAATTGTACTCGCCAAGCTTACACATGGCATACCATTCCGAACTTAGAGCATGGATCGATCAAGAGCAATCAAAGATTGAGGAAATCTTCTACAGGAATGCCGACTACTTCCTATGCTGAAATTTAGCGCAAAGGGATCGAGCTTCTCACCTTAACATCTTGCCTCATGGCGACGCCCAGAACCCTAGCGACTCTGATTCCACCGCTCCGCGTAATCTTGCTCACGTCGGCAACATCAAAGGTAGCCGCAATGGTAAAAGGAGACATCTCCGACTTCCGCCTTACCGCAGCTATTCTGCTCTCGGCGACACCCCCGAGAAAATCTATCTCGTGACATGCAATTCCCAACCATGCAAAAGGCCAAGGCCAGAAAGTTCGATGAGTGCACCAGGGGACTCTATAGGATATTGTTGGTTCACAACATCCGCGGACGCAACACGAGCATGTTTCATCACTTGCAGAACAACATCGAGGAACTTGTCCGCATGGGATCTCCGAGCTACTCAATGCTCATCAAAGATTCCCACTGCATGGAATCTCCGAGCCACTCGATGCTCATCGAGGGTTCCCATAATGTGGGTTCTTCGAGCCACTCGATGCTCATCGGGGATTCACACTACATGGGATCTCTAAGCTACTCATTGCTCATCAAAGATTCCCACTAAACAGTACCTCAACTCCGACAACTAATCCCTTAAGATCGACCCCCGGCTCGTCATGACTACAGCTCCCATGATGCAGTTGATTCTAGGTGGTCATCGGAGATGCCAGTTTGCAACCCCTCCCTACCTGTGCCTCCTTCAGTGTCCGACAAATTCGAGGAACGACTAGAATCTAAACCAAAGGCCTGCTCGAGTGTACATCGGCGACCTTATCTTCAAACGGGTCTTTCCTCCACCTACAGGCCTCACTCCTTGTTTGGAAGGCCCATATTCATATAGCGGAAGCTTAGCGATGGAACTTTCAAAATCTCCACCATGGACGGAGCCTAACTCCCAAGGGCATGGAATAATGAACATCTTCGCCATTACCCTACATAACTTAGTGTACAACTGTTCATGCCTTCCAACGATGTTTTGTTTTCTCGCAATTCGAGGTATTGTAAAGGCCATTACTACCAGAGTTATCCATAGCAATGATGTTCAGTTCCCTATCACACTTCCACGTTTACTCCGTGCATGACGCCATCCGAACCTCGAGCCAACATCGAGGCTAAAACACTTGGCTACGTCCGCCACACCGAGCACGGGAGCCGGCAACGCTACTCGAGTCGTCGGCCCGGGGCGTGACTATAACGACCTGGATTTTTAGGCATTTAATTTTGAACATTTAAATTGGTTTTAAATGTTGTATTGATAATTTAAAAAGGATTTTATAACGATTTATTAAGTAAATGAATCAATTTTAATTAATGTGAATTTTGTTTTAATTTGAAATATCAAGTCATAAATTCAAATTAGATTATTTGAAGCTATATGTATATATTTAGATTGGATATATATTTTATTTGTTTATTTTGAAATTGATTCAATTTAATTTCCAAACGATATCGGATTATAACAAAATTAATTTTATAAAATACGAAATAGATTATTATTGCAAGATTTTTGAGGCGTAATCATAATTTAATTCACATAATTTTTCTGTAATTTTTATTTTGAAAAATAAGTAACTTTTTATTCGAAGTATTTTACACCTTATATCAGCATTTCATGATATCACAAAATATATTAACTTGTTTTATTTTTATCATATTTCTGGAATTGTAGCGCGTTGCTCAGCATAGCGATATTTTTATTGTTGTCTATAGCAGTAGGGAAATGAGCGGAATTCTCTGTAACAAGATATTGCATAAACTTTAACCTTTTAAGATAAATATACACCCTATGTACACCCAACAAATTACGTTCAAATCTCCCTAAATATTTATTCAGGCTCACATATAACATATTCTGCCTTCTAAATCTTCATCAAAATTAAATAAATTACATTTCTACCTTCACGAATAAGCTATTCAAAACTATGTTACCCAAGCTTCCCAGAATAGTGCTCTCTAAGCTATTAGAAAAACCCGTGCTCTCCAAGCAATTTGATCTCGTGCCCTGCAAGCCAAGTTTTACATTGTGGGTGTCAAGTAAATTACTGTTATAAATACGTACCCCGCCCCACCTCATCCCTAATCCCTAATTCGATCATTTTTTTGCCACTTCTCAGTTCTCAACAATCTTCTGAAACAATTTTTTTTAAATTAAATACTTAACGACAAAACCCAATATTGGATTCGTTAAGATCATTAAAACAAGAGCATCGTTTGAGTATTATTGTTCTTGAGTTCGAACACCAATAATTCGCACAAGTATATCTTCCAGCGTCGACTTCGGAGAGTTGTCACCGGAGCTGGCGGTGTCAAATGGCTATTCTAGGGTTGGCGCCAAGCTTATGGGGTGGAGGCGCACCCGGGAACTTGATTATGTGGCGAACAGGGGATGAAAGGGGTCATGTTTGATTCCATGAAGTGCTTCAGGTTGTCGAGCTTTTGAGTATGGGGAAGTCGTTCTGGTCACGCTACCGACTAGGTCCACATCGAGGAGGAGAGAAGCAAAAACCGATGGCATGCATATAGGATCCGGCCTTATTTAGCACGAAGGAAGAAGAAAAATTTATGGGGTTATGGTGCTTTTTTGGTGATTGGATGTTATCTGTGTGATGATGTGTTGGTTCAAAGTGAAGGCCTTGATTCGAGGTAGCTAGTGGCGGTGTCAGTTTGGCCACCGATGGTGGAATAAGGAAGGAAAAGGGGCGATTTCAGTGATGCCTAAAACGATGGAATTAATCAGGTTTTAATACATGATTTAAAAGGATTTATTATTTCAAATGGTTACTAAAAGTGTTGGCTGGCCATGATGGTTTGATTGTAGTTGAGTGGAGAAGGAAGAATGGGTTTAGGGAGTCAGCCATGGTGATAGTATTCTAGTGGTATGGGAGGAAACTACATATTGGAGGAGAGGATGTTTAAACCGTGACCATTGGATTGATGTAGGGTATGCTATGTTCTGTAAGAATGGGTGTTAGTTTAGTAAGCATGTTTTTTGAGAACTTTGTACTGAGTGGGTGATTTTGGAAGTGAAGGAGGGAAGTCCATTGTACTGTTGTGTGAGAAGGGAGATGCCAACAGTTTCAATGTGATGACCCCAAACTTCCACTAGGTGGAAGTAAGGAATAATCATATGGAATACAACATAAATATAACAATACATATCACTGATACAATATAGCAAAGGAAAACCATAGCATAATAACATCATAGCAGCGGAAATATAATGTCATAAACCACAGAATCCCAACAGTCACAGAATCCAAATTATTACATCAAGTTTGAAGAAATGAAAATAAGTTCCAACTCCCAAAATAAGCAATACGAAATGAAACAAGTCTAATGACTGAACTTAAAGATAGAAAAATGCAATAGAAGTAAATGATAGCTGTCCTCAAAGCTCCAAGTCATCACCTCTCCGCAAAAGCAAATCCAAGCAAAGATAATGAGCAACTCCAAGACAAGACTCCAAGCAAAGAATGAACCTGTTTACTTGGCTGCCCGTGTGGAAATGAGGGCACCCGAGTTTGCAAAAAGGTGAAACAAACTACGGGTCAGTCGGGGGACTGGTATGAGAATTCATAACTAGTTTAGTAATAATAATATGACAAATCCAAAGACCACGCCGCTAATGCGGAACGGGTTTACTCAATGGATTGTCGTGCATAATTTAAAGTGTCAGAACGTACAACATCGCAATGCTTTTTAGAAAAATGGAATCACCATAAGACTCAAGTCCCATCACACAATGCAACGCACACCAGAGGATAGAGTTTTCCCTTATGGTGATTAAACATGCTAAATACGGCAAATACGAGTTTAATATTATTATTAGTGTATAATAAAAACATTTCAAAATAAATGTATCAATCCTAGGAAACATAGTACCCCATCCTACTATATCTCCATACTAGTAATACAATCAAAACCGCAGGGTCGTATTTGGAATTTGGATTTCCATCTGAGTCAAGGCTAGGGAGGAGCTCCTTACCGATTCGAGGCACTCTAGCAATGCCCCAGGATTGGTACTCTGTCCAACCCTTGGATCCTGCAGGGCCGGTCCACACTTACTTTTGTGGATTAGTTATGCCTGAACACACGCTTCCCGGTCCTTTTGGACCTATAATACGGCCAGTGGCGACAGCATAAACCGAGGCCTCGAACAATCCAACAACCACAATGAATAAATGCCAGCGCTGGTAGGTCCCTGGCACCACTCTAGCTAGAAAGAAACGTGTGCACTCCTTGCGTTCCCTTCTCCCGTTTTAGACTCCGCCGGTGTGTGAGGCTCGTGAAGTCACGTCATACACAAAGCTATGCCTAAACAGGCTTTGCTTTGATCATCCCACAAGGCCTGCTTTTCAACAAAGCCTTGATCACATGCATCTTGGCATGCCACATCGTCAATCCATACCATATCATTGATTTCCGCCAAAATATAACCTCTGAGCTCGTACGTCTCAGAGAAGGGTGAAAGATACCAAACAGATATATGTTTAGCAGAGATCAATAGATACAGTGTAAAGGAATACCACGTCAGACATGCAATCCATTTACGCTTATGCTCTGGGTCTGAGCGAAAGCCAAATCCGTTCAATCAACATGTTCGTTCGAACGACGATCATGACCTCGAATTGGGAGCAAATCAATTCAAAGCCTCAATCGCTGTCTTCCTGAGGGGAGGATTGACGGTCTTCATTAGTAGTCTTCTTCTTCAATCCTCATCGTCGTTTTGATTATTTGGAATGAGATTAACTCGGCCTTTCCAAATAATCTTCGCATATATATATATATATAGAAAACTCTTCCTTATCGTTATTTCTAATTTATAACGATTATTTCCTATTCTATTTAATTGAAAATAATTAAATCTTTAATCAGCGACGATTCAGGTCAATATCGATTCTGGTGCTATTTTCAATCAATTTTGATTTTCACATATCTCAAAATCTAACCGTTGGATTTTGACGTATTATATATCGTTGCAAAGATTTTTCTAAGACGATCCTAGCGGTTTCAGTCTCAAGAAAATCCGACGGTCGGATCTTCTTGTATTGTCATTTAAAGATATAATTTTAAAACGCGAACTACTGCGCTCGATTCGTTTAATTTTAATTATATTTATATATAAATATATAAACGTAACTCGTTTAACTCTTTATTCTTAAGTATATTTTCCTTCTTTATCCTTTTATCCCTTCATTTACAGAGAAATAAAAATCATACTTGAATGATGAATTCTTCCTTTTTGATTCTTTTAATTTCTTTAATTTACGGTAAAATGTAAATTATATTTCATCGTCCAATTCCTTCTTACATGTAAAATGTAATTTATAATTCATCGTTCTTAAGTACATATAAAAATATAGATTTTATTTACAATGTGAATCCTACTTCTTGTTTACATTATAAAAATGTAATCTTTATTTACAAAGTAAACCCATACATTCATTTCATAGAAGAAAATGAAATTTCATTCATGCGGGTTAAATTCATTCATAATTTACATAATAATATGTAATTTATTTCATACGATGAAAATTCATTCATAAATTACATATAAAAATGTAATTTACTTTATGCAGACTAATTTCATTCATAAATTATAAAATAAAATGTAATTTATTTCATGCGATCTTAACTCATTCATAAAATGCATATACAAATGTATTTTATTTCATGCGATGTTAATTCATTCATAAAATACATATAAAAATGTAATTTATTTTATGAGGTCTTAATTCATTCATAAAATACATATAAAAATGTATTTTATATTATGCGGGCTTCATTCATTCATAAATTACATAAATAAATGTAATTTATGTCGTGTGGTCTAATTTCATTTGTAAATTACATAAATAAATGTAATTCATGTCATGCGGTCTAAATTTCTTTAAATTACATAAATAAATGTAATTCAGGTCATGCGGTCTAATTTCATTTATAAATTACATAAATAAATGTAATTCAGGTCATGCGGTCTAATTTCATTTATAAATTACATAAATAAATGTAATTCAGGTCATGCGGTCTAATTTCTTTAAATTACATTATAAAATAACGTAACTTATCCTACGGTCAATTCTCTTTTTATTAACATTATAAATAATGTCACTTATCCTACGGTAAATTTTCTTTTTATTAATATCATAAATAATGCCACTTATACTACGGTCAATTCTCTTTTTATTAACATTATGAATAATGTCAATTCATCCTACGATATCATTCTTTTATATTAACATTATAAATAATGTTATTTTTCTACAGTGTAAATCCCCTTTTATATACATTATAAAATAATGCAAAATCATCCTACGTTGTGATTACTATATAATTTACATTAAAAATAATGTAAAATGGACATACGGTGAAATTCATGTATATTTACATTAAAGGAAATGTAAATTTTACATACGGTGAAATTTCTATATATTTACATTAAGAAAAATGTAAATTCTCATGCTTGTTACAATTTCTGGAATTTGCATTCAACAAAATGTAAACTTCTATTCTCAAGTTAAAATATAAAATCCATTCTTCTTTACAATGTAAAATTTACTCTTTAAACACAATGTAAAGTCCATTCTTTTTAGTACATTAAAATTAATGTAAATCTTCCTACGGTGGAATTTTTTTATGTATTAACGTTAAAAATAATGTTAACAAATCATACGGTTAAATATTCTCTTTAATTTACATTAACAAATATGTGAAATTTCACACGGTAAAAATTTCCTTTATGTACATAAATAAAAATGTAAACTCCTCCTACGGTGAATGTTCATATATATTATCATTAATAAAAATGTAAACTTTTCATACGGTGAAATTCTAAAGTTAATTTACATAATAAAATGTAAAATTTATGTCATCTCCAAATTTCAATATTTTATTTACATAATAAGATGTAAATTTTATGTCATCGTAAATTCCAATATTAAATTTACATAATAAGATGTAAATTTATATCAACGCCAAATTCTAACATTTCATTAACATAATAGGATGTAAATTTTATGTCAACGCAAAATTCTAACATTAAATTTACATAATAAGATGTAAATTTATGTCAACGCAAAATTCTAACGTTAACAAATATGTTAAATTTGTCATACGGTGAAATTTCTTATTTTTAACATTAACAAAAATGTTAAATTTGCTATACGATGAAATTTCTTATTTTTAACATTAACAAAAATGTTAAATTTGTCGTACGATGAGATTCCTTATTTTTAACATTAACAAAAATGTTAAATTTGTCATACGATGAGATTCCTTATTTTTAACATTAACAAAAATGTTAAATTCTCCTACATTTCAATTTTACATAATAAAATGTAAAATCTAACACAAGTCGCATTCTTATTTTACTTGCATCAAATAATATGTAAATTGAAATTTCTTTTTAGTATTAACATTAAAAATGTTAATTTATACATGCGGTTAAATTACTTTTTAATATTAACATTTAAATGTTAATGTCATCATACGATTAAATTACTTTTTATATATTAACATTAAAAATAAATAATGTAAATTTTCATACGTTGTACATATTCTTATTATTAACATTAAATATAATGTTAATTTTATCATACGTTGAATTACTTATCATTAACATTAAAAATAATGTTAATTTTATCATACGTTGAATTACTTATCATTAACATTAAAAATAATGTTAATTTTATCATACGTTGTAAATTACTTTATTCACATAAATAAAATGTGAAATTCCCCTACGGTCAAAATTTCTATTTAATCTACATGGAAAATAATGTAGATTTATACATGCGGTGAAACTCATATATATTTACATAATAAAATGTAAATTTCATAGCATCGCAAATTTCTTACTTTAATTTTACATAATTAAATGTAAATTCATGTCCACATAACTTCATACTTAAATTTTACATAATTAAATGTAAATTCGTGTCAAATATCATAACAACAGCATCCAAACGTAGCAACAAGTCCACATCCAACAACTAGCATCAAGGTAATTAAAAGGTGTTGTTTTGCTGGACATATGTAAAAACAACATGGCGTGATTAAATAAAGAACACATAATTAATTTTAATTAACTATTAATTCAGATTTAAACCTTAAAATTCTAGGCAATTCAGATTTAACATCATACAGGGTGAACCATTCAGATCCATGTTCTAAACAGCATGTGTTATTTGATCTACGCTTAACAATCATGCAATAATTATTAAATAAATTAAATTAAATTTAAAAATAAAATTCTCACAGTGTTTAGTCAGAGAAGGAGACTCGAATTTGATCAGATTTGGTGTTCGAGTTCACTTGTTTTCGGATCTGGAACAATTCCAATGCAAATTGATAGGAAAAATCAAAATCAAGCCTTTAACAACTGGCGCAGCGACGCTTAAAAGCGTGACGAATTCTGAAATAGAATTTACGTTAGAACGTTCAAAACTTCAAATGCGGATTTCGGGAGCTGTAGTCGATGGTTTTACGAACGGTTTGCGGGAGATTGGAGAGCTACGAGAGGGCTTTCTTCACCAGAAAGATGGGGAGGTGCGGCTGCATGTGTAGGGGCGGCGGCGGCATGTTTGCTGCGGGTTTGAGGAGGTGAATCGAGAGCTACGGGCAACGATTTGATGTGAGAATTGTTGGAGAAGAAAGAGGAAGAGAAGAGCTTCGAAACGAGTACTCACACGCTAAATTTCGTTGAGAAACGGGAGAGAAATTGAAGAATGCAAATTCGGCCATGAAGGGTTCAGCGTGAAAAAGATGCGGCTGGAGAAGAAGAAGGGAACCCGACTTTGCTTTATATAATATTATATTAGGGTATTTTAATTATAATTTAATTGGCCGGCTTAAGCCCGTTTTGGTCCGAAGTCCGATTCAGGCCTGCTTACTGTCGTTCTTAAGGTTTTGAGGCCTTCTGAACGCAATGGAACATGTTACAGGACCCAATTCCGAAATTTATTATGAGTTCTGGAATAATTATATTATTTTATTAATATTTTAATGTATACCGTACATGAAAATTCACCGAGGTCACAAATTAACTTCAAAAATTCTCGAAAAATATATTTAGCTATGTTTTGATGCTGCGGACCTATGAAAATTAATTTCGTTCAATTCTGAGCCCGTATGAATTTTTAATGAATTTTTAAAGTCAAAAATTTGCCCGTTTACACTGAAAAATCAATTATAATTATATTTTAATTCTAAAAATTACCAAAAAATCATTTTTAGCTTTGTTTTGATGATACGAATCCAACAAAATTTATTTCGTTGAATTCTAAGACATTTAGAAAAATGGCTATTTTTCAGTCAATTAATTTTGACCGAAACTGACTAAATACTGTTTCTTTTGCTACACTCACATATTAACTTGAAAAATTATGAAAAATTAAACTTAACAATATTTTTACATTCCGGATCCAACAAAATTGGTTTCGTCGAAAACGGAGGTCGTTTGTAAAATGACTATTTTCCATGGCTATATATTTTATTTTAAAAATACATTTCTAAACAATTAATTTTCGAAACTCCAAATATATAAATGTTTGTACTTTTTAAATGCAGAAACGTCATTCCGGACTCAATGGAAGTGGTTTCGAGTTCAAATTCCTTCGTATGTGAAAAGTAGCTTTTTGGACCATATATATATATATATATTATATTATATAAATTCTTACAGCGACCTTACTAAAAAAAAGAAATGGCCATAACTTTTTAAAACGAAATTTCAATTTTTCAGATTCGTTAGAAAGATACAATTAAACAGATTTAAATATTTTTGGTTTCACTCAATTCTGATTTATTTTGTATTGTGTACATTCAGTCAAAGTTTTAAAATTAAAATTTCAAACTACCTCGTCATTTCAAGCTCATTTTTAAAATTATATTTGTTTTAGCTTCAATTAAAATAAATTTTTACCATTATTATTTAAAATAAATTATTCTAAATATCAAAACTCATTTAAAATCACTTAAAATAAAATTTTAAATTTACCCCAAAATTCAGGGTTGTTACAATCTCCCCCACTTAAGAACTTTTCGTCCTCGAAAAGGGAAAGAGAAATAGAAGAGTAGGAACTAACCTAGAGAACGTAGAATGTTTTAATTTCTAACTTCTTAACCGTGTCGTTGGGAATAAAGCTCCTCAGTTCCAGTAGCGTCTTGCCTCCTTGCTCTAGCTCTACTAGTTCTAGCGGCCCGAGTACCCATTTTTAGTTAGTTCTGTACGATCAAGGGAAGAGTCAGAACAACTGTAATGGTGGTTCTAAGAGATAGAAAAGATCGATGGATGAATGAAAAGATGACGAAAGTGACTGGCTATTATGTATCACATGAAATGTCCGCCATAGAATATTGTGATTCTATGTAAATGAATTTGTTATAAATATGTTATATTCCAAAGCTAAGTGTAACCAAAGCTCTGATACCAACTGTGATGACCCCAAACTTCCACTAGGTGGAAGTAAGGAATAATCATATGGAATACAACATAAATATAACAATACATATCACTGATACAATATAGCAGAGGAAAACCATAGCATAATAACATCATAGCAACGGAAATATAATGTCATAAACCACAGAATCCCAACAGTCACAGAATCCAAATTATTACATCAAGTTTGCAGAAATGAAAATAAGTTCCAACTCCCAAAATAAGCAATACGAAATGAAACAAGTCTAATGACTGAACTTAAAGATAGAAAAATGCAATAGAAGTAAATGATAGTTGTCCTCAAAGCTCCAAGTCATCACCTCTCCGCAAAAGCAAATCCAAGCAAAGATAATGAGCAACTCCAAGACAAGACTCCAAGCAAAGAATGAACCTGTTTACTTGGCTGCCCGTGTAGAAAAGAGGGCACCCGAGTTTGCAAAAAGGTGAAACAAACTACGGGTCAGTCGGGGGACTGGTATGAGAATTCATAACTAGTTTAGTAATAATAATATGACAAATCCAAAGACCACGCCGCTAATGCGGAACGGGTTTACTCAATGGATTGTCGTGCATAATTTAAAGTGTCAGAACGTACAACATCGCAATGCTTTTTAGAAAAATGGAATCACCATAAGACTCAAGTCCCATCACACAATGCAACGCACACCAGAGGATAGAGTTTTCCCTTATGGTGATTAAACATGCTAAATACGGCAAATACGAGTTTAATATTATTATTAGTGTATAATAAAAACATTTCAAAATAAATGTATCAATCCTAGGAAACATAGTACCCCATCCTACTATATCTCCATACTAGTAATACAATCAAAACCGCAGGGTCGTATTTGGAATTTGGATTTCCATCTGAGTCAAGGCTAGGGAGGAGCTCCTTACCGATTCGAGGCACTCTAGCAATGCCCCAGGATTGGTACTCTGTCCAACCCTTGGATCCTGTAGGGCCGGTCCACACTTACTTTTGTGGATTAGTTATGCCTGAACACACGCTTCCCGGTCCTTTTGGACCTATAATACGGCCAGTGGCGACCGCATAAACCGAGGCCTCGAACAATCCAACAACCACAATGAATAAATGCCAGCGCTGGTAGGTCCCTGGCACCACTCTAGCTAGAAAGAAACGTGTGCACTCCCTGCGTTCCCTTCTCCCGTTTTAGACTCCGCCGGTGTGTGAGGCTCGTGAAGTCACGTCATACACAAAGCTATGCCTAAACAGGCTATGCTTTGATCATCCCACAAGGCCTGCTTTTCAACAAAGCCTTGATCACATGCATCTTGGCATGCCACATCGTCAATCCATACCATATCATTGATTTCCGCCAACATATAACCTCTGAGCTCGTACGTCTCAGAGAAGGGTGAAAGACACCAAACAGATATATGTTTAGCAGAGATCAATAGATACAGTGTAAAGGAATACCACGTCAGACATGCAATCCATTTACGCTTATGCTCTGGGTTTGAGCGAAAGCCAAATCCGTTCAATCAACATGTTCGTTCGAACGACGATCATGACCTCGAATTGGGAGCAAATCAATTCAAAGCCTCAATCGCTGTCTTCCTGAGGGGAGGATTGACGGTCTTCATTAGTCGTCTTCTTCTTCAATTCTCATCGTCGTTTTGATTATTTGGAATGAGATTAACTCGACCTTTCCAAATAATCTTCGCATATATATATATATATGTATATAGAAAACTCTTCCTTATCGTTATTTCTAATTTATAACGATTATTTCCTATTCTATTTAATTGAAAATAATTAAATCTTTAATCAGCGACGATTCAGGTCAATAACGATTCTGGTGCTATTTTCAATCAATTTTGATTTTCACATATCTCAAAATCTAACCGCTGGATTTTGACGTATTATATATCGTTGGAAAGATTTTTCCAAGACGATCCCAGCGGTTTCAGTCTCAAGAAAATCCGACGGTCGGATCTTCTTGTATTGTCATTTAAAGATATAATTTTAAAACGCGAATTACTGCGCTCGATTCGTTTAATTTTAATTATATTTATATATAAATATATAAACGTAACCCGTTTAACTCTTTATTCTTAAGTATATTTTCCTTCTTTATCCTTTTATCCCTTCATTTACAGAGAAATGAAAATCATACTTGAATGATGAATTCTTCCTTTTTGATTCTTTTAATTTCTTTAATTTACGGTAAAATGTAAATTATATTTCATCGTCCAATTCCTTCTTACATGTAAAATGTAATTTATGATTCATCGTTCTTAAGTACATATAAAAATATAGATTTTATTTACAATGTGAATCCTACTTCTTGTTTACATTATAAAAATGTAATCTTTATTTACAAAGTAAACCCATACATTCATTTCATAGAAGAAAATGAAATTTCATTCATGCGGGTTAAATTCATTCATAATTTACATAATAATATGTAATTTATTTCATACGATGAAAATTCATTCATAAATTACATATAAAAATGTAATTTACTTTATGCAGACTAATTTCATTCATAAATTATAAAATAAAATGTAATTTATTTCATGCGATCTTAACTCATTCATAAAATGCATATACAAATGTATTTTATTTCATGCGATGTTAATTCATTCATAAAATACATATAAAAATGTAATTTATTTTATGAGGTCTTAATTCATTCATAAAATACATATAAAAATGTATTTTATATTATGCGGGCTTCATTCATTCATAAATTACATAAATAAATGTAATTTATGTCGTGTGGTCTAATTTCATTTGTAAATTACATAAATAAATGTAATTCATGTCATGCGGTCTAAATTTCTTTAAATTACATAAATAAATGTAATTCAGGTCATGCGGTCTAATTTCATTTATAAATTACATAAATAAATGTAATTCAGGTCATGCGGTCTAATTTCATTTATAAATTACATAAATAAATGTAATTCAGGTCATGCGGTCTAATTTCTTTAAATTACATTATAAAATAACGTAACTTATCCTACGGTCAATTCTCTTTTTATTAACATTATAAATAATGTCACTTATCCTACGGTAAATTTTCTTTTTATTAATATCATAAATAATGCCACTTATACTACGGTCAATTCTCTTTTTATTAACATTATGAATAATGTCAATTCATCCTACGATATCATTCTTTTATATTAACATTATAAATAATGTTATTTTTCTACAGTGTAAATCCCCTTTTATATACATTATAAAATAATGCAAAATCATCCTACGTTGTGATTACTATATAATTTACATTAAAAATAATGTAAAATGGACATACGGTGAAATTCATGTATATTTACATTAAAGGAAATGTAAATTTTACATATGGTGAAATTTCTATATATTTACATTAAGAAAATTGTAAATTCTCATGCTTGTCACAATTTCTTGAATTTGCATTCAACAAAATGTAAACTTCTATTCTCAAGTTAAAATATAAAATCCATTCTTCTTTACAATGTAAAATTTACTCTTTAAACACAATGTAAAGTCCATTCTTTTTAGTACATTAAAATTAATGTAAATCTTCCTACGGTGGAATTTTTTTATGTATTAACGTTAAAAATAATGTTAACAAATCCTACGGTTAAATATTCTCTTTAATTTACATTAACAAATATGTGAAATTTCATACGGTAAAAATTTCCTTTATGTACATAAATAAAAATGTAAACTCCTCCTACGGTGAATGTTCATATATATTAACATTAATAAAAATGTAAACTTTTCATACGGTGAAATTCTAACGTTAATTTACATAATAAAATGTAAAATTTATGTCATCTCCAAATTTCAATATTTTATTTACATAATAAGATGTAAATTTTATGTCATCGTAAATTCCAATATTAAATTTACATAATAAGATGTAAATTTATATCAACGCCAAATTCTAACATTTCATTAACATAATAGGATGTAAATTTTATGTCAACGCAAAATTCTAACATTAAATTTACATAATAAGATGTAAATTTATGTCAACGCAAAATTCTAACGTTAACAAATATGTTAAATTTGTCATACGGTGAAATTTCTTATTTTTAACATTAACAAAAATGTTAAATTTGTTATACGATGAAATTTCTTATTTTTAACATTAACAAAAATGTTAAATTTGTCGTACGATGAGATTCCTTATTTTTAACATTAACAAAAATGTTAAATTTGTCATACGATGAGATTCCTTATTTTTAACATTAACAAAAATGTTAAATTCTCCTACATTTCAATTTTACGTAATAAAATGTAAAATCTAACACAAGTCGCATTCTTATTTTACTTGCATCAAATAATATGTAAATTGAAATTTCTTTTTAGTATTAACATTAAAAATGTTAATTTATACATGCGGTTAAATTACTTTTTAATATTAGCATTTAAATGTTAATGTCATCATACGGTTAAATTACTTTTTATATATTAACATTAAAAATAAATAATGTAAATTTTCATACGTTGTACATATTCTTATTATTAACATTAAATATAATGTTAATTTTATCATACGTTGAATTACTTATCATTAACATTAAAAATAATGTTAATTTTATCATACGTTGAATTACTTATCATTAACATTAAAAATAATGTTAATTTTATCATACGTTGTAAATTACTTTATTCACATAAATAAAATGTGAAATTCCCCTACGGTCAAAATTTCTATTTAATCTACATGGAAAATAATGTAGATTTATACATGCGGTGAAACTCATATATATTTACATAATAAAATGTAAATTTCATAGCATCGCAAATTTCTTACTTTAATTTTACATAATTAAATGTAAATTCATGTCCACATAACTTCATACTTAAATTTTACATAATTAAATGTAAATTCGTGTCAAATATCATAACAACAGCATCCAAACGTAGCAACAAGTCCACATCCAACAACTAGCATTAAGGTAATTAAAAGGTGCTGTTTTGCTGGACATATGTAAAAACAACATGGCGTGATTAAATAAAGAACACATAATTAATTTTAATTAACTATTAATTCAGATTTAAACCTTAAAATTCTAAGCAATTCAGATTTAACATCATACAGGGTGAACCATTCAGATCCATGTTCTAAACAGCATGTGTTATTTGATCTACGCTTAACAATCATGCAATAATTATTGAATAAATTAAATTAAATTTAAAAATAAAATTCTCACAGTGTTTAGTCAGAGAAGGAGACTCGAATTTGATCAGATTTGGTGTTCGAGTTCACTTGTTTTCGGATCTGGAACAATTCCAATGCAAATTGATAGGAAAAATCAAAATCAAGCCTTTAACAACTGGCGCAGCGACGCTTAAAAGCGTGACGAATTCTGAAATAGAATTTACCTTAGAACGTTCAAAACTTCAAACGCGGATTTCGGGAGCTGTAGTCGACGGTTTTACGAACGGTTTGCGGGAGATTGGAGAGCTACGAGAGGGCTTTCTTCACCAGGAAGATGGGGAGGTGCGGCTGCATATGTAGGGGGCGGCGGCGGCATGTTTGCTGCGGGTTTGAGGAGGTGAATCGAGAGCTACGGGCAACGATTTGATGTGAGATTTGTTGGAGAAGAAAGAGGAAGAGAAGAGCTTCGAAACGAGTACTCACACGCTAAATTTCGTTGAGAAACGGGAGAGAAATCGAAGAATGCAAATTCGGCCATGATGGGTTCAGCATGAAAAAGATGCGGCTGGAGAAGAAGAAGGGAACCCGACTTTGCTTTATATAATATTATATTAGGGTATTTTAATTATAATTTAATTGGCCGGCTTAAGCCCGTTTTGGTCCGAACTCCGATTCAGGCCTGCTTACTGTCGTTCTTAAGGTTTTGAGGCCTTCTGAACGCAATGGAACATGTTACAGGACCCAATTCCGAAATTTATTATGAGTTCTGGAATAATTATATTATTTTATTAATATTTTAATGTATACCGTACATGAAAATTCACCGAGGTCACAAATTAACTTCAAAAATTCTCGAAAAATATATTTAGCTATGTTTTGATGCTGCGGACCTATGAAAATTAATTTCGTTCAATTCTGAGCCTGTATGAATTTTTAAAGTCAAAAATTTGCCAGTTTACACTGAAAAATCAATTATAATTATATTTTAATTCTAAAAATTACCAAAAAATCATTTTTAGCTTTGTTTTGATGATACGAATCCAACAAAATTTATTTCGTTGAATTCTAAGACATTTCGAAAAATGGCTATTTTTCAGTCAATTAATTTTGACCGAAACTGACTAAATACTGTTTCTTTTGCTACGCTCACATATTAACTTGAAAAATTATGAAAAATTAAACTTAACAATATTTTGACATTTCGGATCCAACAAAAGTGGTTTTGTCGAAAACGGAGGTCGTTTGTAAAATGACTATTTTCCATGGCTATATATTTTATTTTAAAAATACATTTCTAAACAATTAATTTTCGAAACTCCAAATATATAAATGTTTAAACTTTTTAAATGCAGAAACGTCATTCCGGACTCAATGGAAGTGGTTTCGAGTTCAAATTCTTTCGTATGTGAAAAGTAGCTTTTTGGACCATATATATATATATTATATTATATAAATTCTTACAGCGACCTTACTAAAAAAAAGAAATGGCCATAACTTTTTAAAACGAAATTTCAATTTTTCAGATTCGTTAGAAAGATATAATTAAACAGATTTAAATATTTTTGGTTTCACTCAATTCTGATTTATTTTGTATTGTGTACATTCAGTCAAAGTTTTAAAATTAAAATTTCAAACTACCTCGTCATTTCAAGCTCGTTTTTAAAATTATATTTGTTTTAGCTTCAATTAAAATAAATTTTTACCATTATTATTTAAAATAAATTATTCTAAATATCAAAACTCATTTAAAATCACTTAAAATAAAATTTTAAATTTACCCCAAAATTCAGGGTTGTTACATTCAACCTCAAAGATGAAGATGAGGGAATCAAAATTTTGTATATAGGGAAAAGCAGCATTTGTTTTTGTTTTAGGGGCGAAGGTAGATATGTTATAAAGAAAAAAAGAAGAAGGGGAGCACGCTGGTTTAGTTCGATGACACAGTGTTAAGCTGCTTAGTGGATGGCACATCATGGTTTGATCTTTCAAAAGGGGAGTTGCGGGCTGTAAGAGATGTTGAATGAAGTGGAGATTTGGGTTTACCATATGTTATTGCACTTGTTGCATTTTCTAGAGAGGAGCGATGAGTATATAATGGTGACATTTCGCTGTAGGGAGCAGGACTGTTTGAAACCATGTCGGAGGGGTTCAAATATGACTAATTAAATCGTTAATAAGGTAGTTATTATTAAATAATTCTAATTAAAAAAAAAACTAAATTCGAAATCATTATAATTATTGTAAACGTGAACAAAACTAAACCAGTCTGGTCATGTTGGGACCGTAGCAGCGAAATCTACATTGTAGAATTGATGGGACGGAGAATAGTGCTACAGGAATTTCATAATAAAATCAAAGGCTCGTTTGATTTTTAAGGAGAACAAAAGCGAATCAATGGCGAACAAGGTGAGTAAACTCACTAACTCTGCCTCGTTTATATTTTTATAAACGAGTTTTAAATTTATATTTAGTAATTTTATACTATGAAATGATTGCTTGGTCGAATAGTTGATAAAATTGGTTGACATGATCACATCGTTGGTGGATTATTAGTTCTGATATTTCATATTGATGTGAAATAATATTATTGATGCTGATTAACATCTGTGGATGTAGGGAAACAGGTTGGAGGGATCTAACTGGATTCCTCAACTTTTATTTTACTGTTTTTGTTGTTGTTGCGATATATGATGTGTTATATAATCCATGATTGGATATGTTGTGTTTGATTTACCCTGGCCCTAGAAACTTGGTATTTTAGATATCGTAAAATATTTTCAAATACGGAGAAGGAAATTGGAATTTAGAAATGGAATTTATTTCCAAAATAGAAATTAAATTTCAAATAGAGTGGAAAATAGAAAACTGTTCAAGTGGATAAATCAAGAAGTTGTTTATAGATAAGAATATAAATTAAGTGAATTATTAAATAGGGGATAAATTGGAATATAAGTTCAAATATGAATTAATATGGGAAAGTGAAAAATCGGTTTTTAAACCAATGTTTGAAAATAGATTTGAACTTAGCAAATTATAAAGGAAATTATAAAAGAGGTTTTAAATGATTGGAATTAAAAATGAGATTTGTATGAAAAATCTGAATAGAAGTTATATATAGGATTTGGGTTTAAGATATGATTTATAAAAATGAAATTAAACTGATTTGGTTGTATATAAAAGAAATATATTCATGGTTAAAGTGAATAATGGTTTAAAGAAAATATTTTGCAAATGAAATATCTCTAAAGAAAAATTAGATTTGAAATATGAATCCAAATTGGAAATTTAATGAAAAGGGAAATGGGTAATAGTTTTTAAAAGAAAACGATGAGTTTTTGTTCAAAATTCAGAATATAAAATATAGTGTGATTACGTTTTGTAGATTGAAATGGTTAGAAAGGAATTTGGTAATGATTTGGAAAGGATAAGTTCAAAAGTGAATTTGGAATTTGAATCAACCTAAAATGGTATATAAATTCCGAAGGTTGGAATATTATCGAATATAGATTATTCTTAGAGAGTTATTTATTGGAATTCGATTATATCAAATTTAGGGAAGTAGTTATTTTTACTTTCCGTTTTGAATCAAATCTAATTATTTATTTACTTATTTATTTATTAATTGAACTAATAAGTACAAGTTATATATTTATATACCAATTATTTGGGAACAACGATTATAAAGCTACCGTTAAAAATCTAAACAACAATTTTAGCGCTGTCGTTATAATAAATATTTTATAAATCTAAACAGCGATTTTAGAGCTGTCGTTATAATAAATGTTTTGTAAATCTATACAGCGATTTTAACGTTGTCGTTATAATAATGACTTATAAATCAAATAATTGGAAACATTGATTATAACGCTACCGTTATAATCAATGTTTTTCCGTAAAGGAAGTGGATTCTTAGATTGAATCTGAGAGTCGTGTAAGCGATATTTTGTTTGAAGTTGTGAGCTTTGGCTATTTCAAAGTTGAGAATGTTGTTCAATTAAGGTCTGAGAGGTAATTATACCCCAACTTGATTGGCTTTATCATTAATGGAGAAACGGTTAAGGTTCGATAGTGAAGATTGGTTAGAAATATGGTTAGTTAATAAAGGATTAATGGTTTGAGTTATAATAATGATGTTTTTAACATCGCGCTAATTTAAAGGATTTTGAAATGTTTTTCCCAAATAAAATGAGAGATATTTTCTATGCATAGAAAAGGAAATGAATTGGTCAACGAGTTATTTATAAATGAAATATGGAAATATTTTCCAACATTAATAAGGGATATTTTCTGAATATAGAAAATAAGGATTTGTGAATATATAGAAAAATGTTTTCTAACTGGAATAAGAGATATTTTCTCGAATAAAGAAATTACAACATTGATAATGGGTTTTCCAAGAATCTAGAGAGAAAATCGAGTTTTGAAAAGACGCAAAAGATGGGAACTGGAAATTGAAAATGATAATATAATAAGAAATTGATTTAAAAAGAGGTCAGTGTTGTTTTATGTTTGATCGGTAGAATTTCCAATTGAAAATAGGACCGTTGATTGTATGAATGTTTCTTTGATATTTAAATCACCGACTATCAAAGTTTTGATTTATTTTATACCTCCATTCTCAATATGGAGAGACTGGGATCAGGTTTGATATCTAAAAACCACTTCGTATAGGCATAAGCGTTTCAAATCAAGTTATGCTGAGGATAATTGAAGACGGAGTAAAGTGCAAGGACCGTTTTGTTAATCCTACGTAGAAATTTCCTAAGATGGATTGATGGAATAGTTCCTTCGGTTTGTCTAGTCTCAGGACAATGTATATAGACTAATGTCTGGCGATGTGACATTCAGAGTAAATGATGGCAAGATGTGCTGAAAGACAATCGTGACCTCAAGCCTCATCACCCAGGAAATAACAAAAATCGGGCAGGCAGCATGGCCATGTGGGTCATTCCCATTAGGGGTATTATCACCTGATCTAGAGAAATTTCGTTTGCTTCTTATTCTATTCACTGCTATATGCTTTCGGTAACGGTTGCTGATCTCAACCGTTGGTGATAATATGCTCGATACACTCAAGAAATGAGTGGTCAACCATGTGTGGGCCGGGTTGCAAGACGTTCTTGTTGAACCCAGTGTATTCCCCTATAGAGATACACTATCGGAAGGTGGTTCCATAACTTATCATGTTGGAAATCCAATCTCCAATAAGCCCCCTGCGGTTTTTGATTTTGTATTATATATGGAGCGTGAGATGCAAGCGTTCCGCTAGATTTCTATTTATTTGATATAGACACTATTATAATATCACCGGATTTGATATCAAAAATATTTTTGGTTATCGTAAGATAAAAACCATCCGTGGTTATGTGTGGATCGGTCTTACGATTATCATTTCTTTTGAAAAGATTTTGAAAGTTAAACAAATGGTTGAAGTTTACTCACACCATACCCATGACTGACCCAGAGTTTATTTTGTTTGTTTTCCCTAAACTCTTGGATGCCCAAATTTGTACGGGCAGTCAAGTAGTCGGGATTTTACAGATTCACTTGGAGGAGTTTGAAGCAGGAGGCTTCAACAGTTAACTATAGATTGTCATATATTCCGCTGTGTACCATGTTTGTATCTGGAAATAGGTGTTTATAACTGTTCCAGAAATAGCTTATGGGCTCTGATGATGGTCTGTATATAAAGTTACTGAATTGCATTTCAAAGTTTATGTTACCTAATATATTTTATTCGTTTCACTGTAAGTTTGTGATATTCGTTTTCTTCTATTCTAATATTTCTTTCTTTCTATTTCTCATCCTCTAACTTCTTTCTAGTAATGATTCATATTTCTATGCAATTTAGGTTGAATGTGTGGTGTTATTAGTCGACTCAAAGAGTACGGAAATTTGAGCCATTACATTTGGTATCAGAGCTGAAAGTTGAGTAGTAACCTTGGCTCTGTGGCGAACTCAATAGAGATGGAGTTAGTAATATCCAAGATTGAGTTTGAGTGTGTGTGTGTGTGTATATATATATATATATATGAGCACGTACTTGTACATTTTATATAAAATTGTTTTATATTGTGTTCATTGGTTTGTTGAGCAGTTTATGAATTCTGGTCAATACAGGATGTACAACTGTATCGATAGGTGTTTCTAAATACTCGAACAAAGCAATTCGATACAGTATTTTTTTAAAATGGGTAAATGAAGTAATTTTGCCTAAAATTATTTTGATATAAAAGGAATAATTTCTGAATTATTGTATATGAATGTGTTGATTGTTATTACAATTAAATGTAATTATGAAATATTGAAATGGTTATATAATTTGTATACAGATAATATATACAAATGAGATAAACCAAGATTTAGTTCAAACCAGAATTGGAAATTAAATTCCGGGTGTTTAGAAAATACTTTTTGAAATATTATAAAGTAATATAACATTACTTTAAAGTATTTTTGTATAAAAATGGTTTAAATGGATTTTTAAAACGGATTAAGCACTGAAATCACTTCAGTGCGAGAGAATAATTCTGATGATAGATCGCGACATTATCAGTATTCATTTTCAAGTTTCTGAGTGACGAATTGCTACCATAGTAATTTGGGAATGAAAAATTTGTTTGAAAAGGACAAGATGTTTTAGAAATTCAAATGTTTTGAATTTAGTTGATTATAAATATATGTATATAAATATATATGATTTCAAACTAATTTGAAATAAAACCCGGAAAATTTGAATTCTGAAATTAAAATTTAACTTGTATAAGTTAAATAGATTGAAATAGGAAAATGTATCAAATGAATTGAAATTTAACTTAAGTTCAACAAAATTGGATTGCATTAGAAATAATTCCTAATGAAATTAAATAAAGAAAAATGTTGAGATTCAGAATATTAATATGAATTCGACTTATGAATAAGCAAGTTGAATATATATTGGATGTTATTAATTGAAATTGAATTATGATAAATTTGGATTCAAGTATAATAAGTGGATTGACTTAAATAGAAACCAGATTTGAATTGATAGAATGGAAGTGAACTAATAAAAAATTGATTAGAGAGTTAAAAACTGGAAGTTGGATTGATTTGGAACGAACTGGAAATGGACGTATGTATGCTGAGCAGATACTGAATGGAAGTAAATGCAAGAGAGAGAATTATGCCCGACAAAAAGGTACATGTTTATAATATTACTTGGGTTTGATGGTTTTATGAGCCTATGGGGCAAGCCGCTTGGCTTTTTGATTTTCTTTTGGATTGGAGAAGGCCTAGAAAGACGAGTTGTAATTGTATCAATTGAGCCGTGCAAAGGAGATGCTGGCAAAAAAATTCGAAAATTTAAAAATCGAGTTGTTAACTGTAATTGAAAATAAGAAAAGCAGAATTGGTTAAAAAAAAATCAAGTGGGATACTGAAATTGATAAATGAATTTAAAATCAACTGGAATGGGTGTGGATATGCAGAAGAGCATATGGATTGAAGAAAAGAATGTGATGATGGATTGTCCAAAAATGGTGGATAGATCAGTTGGAAAGAATTATAAATGGTCGAGCATTGGTATGAGAATTCGAAAATCGGGTAAGAAAGGGTTATGAAGATATGGAATATAAGATTTAAACTAAGCAGGTTATGAGGAGTTAGAGTTATAGCATTTTTACTGCTTAGCAATTTCGAGGACGAAATTCCTTTAAGGGGGAAGGGATGTAACGACCCGGATTTTTAGCCATTTAATTTTGAACTTTTAAATTGGTTTTAAATGTTGTATTGATAATTTAAAAAGGATTTTATAACGATTTGTTAAATAAATGAATCAATTTTAATTAATGTGAATGTTGTTTAAATTTGAAATATCGAGTCGTAAATTCAAATTACATTATTTGAAGCTATATGTATATATTTAGATTGGATATATATTTTATTTGTTTATTGTGAAATTGATTCAATTTAATTTCCAAACGATATCGGATTATAAAAATAATAATTTAATAAAATTCGAAATAGATTATTATTGCAAGATTTTTGAGGCGTAGTCATAATTTAATCTATAGAATTTTTCTGTAATTTTTATTTTGAAAAATAAGCAACTTTTTATTCGAAGTATTTTACACCTTATATCAGCATTTCGTGATATCATAAAATATATTAACTTGTCTATTTTTTTTCATATTTTTAGAATCGTAACTCGTTGCTCAACGTAGCGATATTTTTATTGTTGTCCAAGCAGTTGGGAAATGAGCGGAATTCTCTGTAACAAGATATTGCATAAACTTTAATCTTTCAAGATAAATATACACCCAACAACTTACATTCAAATCTCCCTAAATATTTATTCAGGTTGACATATAACATATTCTTCCTTCTAAATCTTCATCAAAATTAAATAAACTACATTTCTACCTTACCCAATAAGCTATTCAAAACTGTGTTACCCAAGCTTCCCAGAATAGTGCTCTCTAAGCTATTAGAAAAACCCGCGCTCTCCAAGCAATTTGATCTCGTTCCCCTGCAAGCCAAGTTTTACATCATGGGTGTCAAGTAAATTACTACTATAAATACGTACCCACCCACCTCATCCCTAATCCCCAATTCGATCGTTTTTACGCCACTTCTGAGTTCTCATCAATCTTCTGAAACAAAAAAAAATTAAATTAAATACTTAACGAGAAAACCCAATATTGGATTCGCTAAGATCATTAAAACAAGAGCATCGTTTGAGTATTATTTTTCCTGAGTTCGAACACCAATAATTCGCACAAGTCTTTCTTCCAGCGTCGACTTCAGAGGGTTGTTACCGGAGCTGGCGGTGTCAAATGGCTATTCTAGGATTGTCGCCAAGCTTATGGGGTGGAGGCGCACCCGGGAACCTGATTACATGGCAACAGGGGATGAAAGGGGTCATGTTTGATTCCATGAAGGGTTTCAGGCTCTTGAGCTTTTGAGTATGAGGAAGTCGTTCTGGTCACGCTACCGACTAGGTCCACATCAAGGAGGAGAGAAGCAAAAACCGATGGCACGCATACAAGATCCGGCCTTATTTTGCGTGGAGGAAGAAGAAAAATTTGTGGGGTTATGGTGCTTTGTTGGTGACTTGATGTTATCTATGTGATGATGTTTTGGTTAAAAGTGAAGGTCTTGATGCGAGGTAGCTGGTGGCCGTGTCATTTTGGCAACCAGTGGTGGAATGAGGAAGGAAAGAGGGCATTTTCTGTGATGTCTGAAACGATGGAATTAATCAGGTTTTAATACATGATTTGAAGGGATTTATTATTTCAAATGGTTATTAAAAGTGTTGGCTGGCCATGATGGTTTGATTGTAGCTGAGTGGTGAAGGAAGAATGGGTTTAGGGAGTCAGCCATGGTAATAGTATGCTAATGGTATGGGCGGAAACTACATATTGGAGGAGAGGATGTTTGAACCGTGGCCATTGGATTGATATGAGGTATGCTATGTTCTGTATGAATGGATGTTAGTTTAGTAAGCCTCTTTGTTGAGAACTTTGTACTGAGTTGGTGATTTTGGAAGTGAAGGAGGGAAGTCCATTGTACTGTTGTGTAAGAAGGGTTTGAATATAGGGAAAAGCAGCGTTTGTTTTTGTTTTAGGGGTGAAAGTAGATCTGTTATGAAGAAAAAAAAGGGAGCATGCTGGTTTAGCTTGATGACACAGCGTTAGGCTGCTTAGCGGATGGCACATCATGGTTTGATCTTTCAAAAGGGGAGTTGCAGGCTATAAGAGATGTTGAATGAAGTGGAGATTTGGGTTTAGCATATGTTATTGCACTTGTTGCATTTTCTTGAGAGGAGCGGTGAGTATATAATGGTGACATTTTGCTATAGGGAGCAAGACTGTTTGAAACCATGCCGAAGGGGCTCAAGTATGACTAATTAAATCATTAATAAGATAGTTATTATTAAATAATTCTAATTTAAAAAAAAATTGAAATCATTATAATTATTGTAAACGTGAACAGAACTGAACCAAACTGGTCATGTTGGAACCGTAGCAGTGAAATCTACATTGTAGAATTGATGGGACGGAGAACAGAGCTACAGGAATTTCGTAATAAAACAAAAGGCTCGTTTGATTTTTAACGAGAACAAAAGCATAATCAACGACGAACAAGGTGAGTAAACTCACTAACTTTTCCTCGTTTATATTTTTATAAACGAGTTTTAAATTTATATTTAGTAATTTTATACTGTGCAATGATATCTTGGTTGAATAGTTGATAAAATTGGTTGATATGATCACATCGTTGATGGATTATTAGTTCTGATATTTCATATTGATGTGAAATAAAATTATTGATGCTGATTAACATTTGTGGATGCAGGGAAATAGGTTGGAGGGATCCAACTGGATTCCTCAACATTTATTTTACTGTTTTTGTTGTTGTTGTGATATATGATGTGTTATATAATCCATGATTGGATATGTTGTGTTTGATTTACCCTGGCCCTAGAAACTTGGTATTTTAGAAACCGTAAAATATTTTCAAATGTGGAGAAGGAAATTGGAGTTTAAAAATGGAATTTATTTCCAAAATAGAAATTATATTTCAAATAGAGTGGAAAATAGAAAATTGTTCAAGTGGATAAATCAAGAAGTTTTTTATAGATAAGAATATAAATTAAGTGAATTATTAAACATGTGATAAATTGGAATATAAGTTCAAATATGAATTTATATGGGAAAGTGAAAAATCTGTTTTGAAACCAATATTTGAAAATAGATTTGAACTTAGCAAATTATAAAGGAAATTATAAAAGAGGTTTTAAATGATTGGAATTAAAAATGATATTTGTATGAAAAATCTGAATAGAAGTTATATATAGGATTTGGGTTTAAGATACGATTTATAAATACGAAATTAAACTGATTTGGTTGTATATAAAAGAAATATATTCACGGTTAAAGTGAATAATGGTTTAAAGCAAATATTTTGCAAATGAAATATCTCTAAAGTAAAATTAGATTTGAAATATGAATCCAAATTGGAAATTTAATGAAAAGGGAAATGGGTAATAGTTTTTTAAAAAAACGATGAGTTTTAGTTCAAAATTCAGAATATAAAGTATAGTGTGATTACATTTTGTAGATTGAAATGGTTAGAAAGGAATTTGGTAATGATTTGGAAAGGATAAATTCAAAAGTGAATTTGGAATTTGAATCAGCCTGAAATGGTAGATAAATTCCGAAGGTTGGAATATAATCGAATATAGATTATTCGAAGAGAGTTATTTATTGGAATTCGATTATATCGAATTTAGGGAAGTAGTTATTTTTACTTTCCATTTTGAATCAAATCTAATTATTTATTTACTTATTTATTTATTAATTGAACTAATAAGTACAAGTTATATTTTTATATACCAATTATTTGGGAACCATGATTATAAAACTACCGTTAAAAATCTAAACTGCAAGTTTAGCGTTGTCGTTACAATAAATATTTTATAAATCTAAACAGCGATTTTAGCGCTGTCGTTATAATAAATGTTTTGTAAATCTATACAGCGATTTTAAAGCTGCCTTTATAATAAATGACTTATAAATCAAATAATTGGAAACATCGATTATAACGCTACCGTTATAATCAATGTTTTTCCGTAAAGGAAGTGGATTCTTAGATTGAATCTGAGAGTCATGTAAACGATAATTTGTTTGAAGTTGTGAGCTTTGGCTATTTCAAAGTTGAGAATGTTGTTCAGTTAAGGTTTAAGAGGTAATTATACCCCAACTTGATTGACTTCATCATTAATGGAGAAACGGTTAAGGTTCGATAGTGAAGATTGGTTAGCAATATGGTTAATTAATAAAGGATTAATGGTTTGAGTTATAATAACGATGTTTTATAACATCGCGCTAATTTAAAAGGATTTTGAAATGTTTTTCCCAAATAAAATGAGAGATATTTTCTATGCATAGAAAAGGAAATGAATTGGTCAACGAGTTATTTATAAATGAAATATGGAAATATTTTCCGACATTAATAAGGGATATTTTCTGAATATAGAAAATAAGGTTTTGTGAATATAAAGAAAAATATTTTCTAACTGGAATAAGAGATATTTTATCGAATAAAGAAATTACAACATTGATAATGGGTTTTGCAAGAATCTAGAGAGAAAATAAAATTTGAAAAGATGCGAAAGATGGGAAACGGAAATTGGAAATGATAATATAATAAGGAATTGATTTAAAACGGGGCCAGTGTTGTTTGATGTTTGATCGGTAGAATTTCCAATTGAAAATAGGACCGTTGATTGTATGAATGTTTCTTTGATAGTTAAATCACCGACTATCAAAGTTTTGATTTATTTTATACCTCCGTTGTCAATATGGAGAGACCGGGATCAGGTTTAATATCTGAAAACCACTTCGTATTGGCATAAGTGTTACGAATCAAGTTATGCTGATGATAATTGAAGAAGGAGTAAAGTGAAAGGGCTATTTTGTCAAACCTAGGTAGAAATTGCCTAAGATGGATTGATGGAATAGTTCCTTCGGTTTGTCCAGTCGTAGGACAATGTATATGGACGAATGTCTGGCGATGTGTGTTACAACCCGGAAAATCTGAGCCAGTTTAAAAATTTTAATTTGGCTATTTTAATGGATTTTAGATATTTAAAATAAAACATTTTAAATAATAACGATGAAAAGTAAGTTTGAATCGATGATTGAAAATAAATATAATTATTTTAAATTATAAGCAAGGCCTGAAATGGCGCGGTAGTTTCAAAATTTGAATTCAAACTTTGACTGACTGTACCGGGTGCAAAATAAAACAGATTTTAGTGAAACCAAAAATATCTAAATCTGTTAGTGAATATTTTTCTAACGAATCTGAAAAATAAAAGTTTCATAGCGGGAATCAAAATTTGTGGCCAAATGAATTTTCTGAAAGGTCGTTATAGAGAATATATAGCCCTTGAAAATAGACATTTTGCAAACGACCTCAGAATTCGACGAAACCACTTTTATTGGATCCGGGATGTCAAATTATGGCTAGATTTCAAATTCCATAATTTTTGAAGTTAATATGTGAGCGTGGCGAAGGAAAATGTGTTTGGTCAATTTCAGTTAAATTGGATCGACCAGAAAATGGCCATTTTTCAAACGGTCTCAGAATTCGACGAAACTAGTTTTGTTGGGACCGTATCATCAAAACATAGCTAGATTTATTTTTCTGGAATTTTTGGGATCATTATGTGGCCCCGACAAATTGAAATGTACGTTCAAATTAAATATTGAGTGTTTTATATTTTAATTTGAAGGAAAACTGTCTGAGACAGTCGAATAGGCCTACGAAACATATCCCATTGTGTTCGGAATGGGGGTATTTAGCTAGGGGTGATAGTTGTTGGGTCTGAATTGGAGTTCGTATGGAGAAAAGGGTATTTTCCGAATTAAATAAATTAAATAATAAATTATAAAACCCATGGGCCAATGAGAATTCATTTCTATTTTCTCGCTCCAGAAGTCAAACCCGATAACCCCAAGCACGAACGACGGCTGTTCTTCGTTTCTTCCCTTCTCTTTAACTCTCCAATCTCTCAATAAAATCGTATGTTCCAGTTAAGGTTTTTGTAGTACTCCCCAAGGCCTTCAAATCCATACCTGATTTGGTATTTATCGTAGAGTATTTCGATTGATTGAGGCCCGTGAACTCCGCCGTTTCAAAGCGCCGCCCAGCCACCGATCTGACGTCGAGTTCGACATGAGCACCCCCCCCCCCCCCGTGAAGCGCCTCTCCTTCCTCTTTCACGTGGTATACTCCGATCGGCTCCATGTTGCACGGATCGAAAGAAAAATCCAAACCTAGTTTTGAAGAATTTCAGAAGGTAACGACTGTTATAATTTTAAACTGTTTAATAACACTTTAAAGCGCTACGGTTTATGATTTTACATAAAAATCATATCTTTTTCATTTGTGGTCGAAATTCAATGAAACAAGAGACGCCGGGACCGTGAGGACGTCTTCTACATTCTAAAAGAGTCCGCATATTTTTCTGAGCCTTTTGCAATTTTTGGTGGAGTGGAACCCAATGTGAGATTTCTAATTTATAAACGATATGGAAAACAATGATGTATAAATTATATAGTCGATGTATGAGTTATATAAGCGTTGTACACCTCATGTATAAGCGTTGTATAAGTTGTATGTTCGATGAATAAGTTATATATACGTTGTAAAAATGATATATGCGTTGAAATGATTGAAATGAAGTGAAATGAAATTGAAATATATTTATATACGAATATATATATACTCCCCTCGTCCACAGACCACGGACGATATTTATTGGTTGTGATATTGTTTGGATTATTGGTTGATGTGAAATTTGGTGAAAATCTTGAATGATTGATTGCGGTTGAAAAATACCTCTTTGTGGTTAAGAATTATTTTGGATGAAACCACATAAGATTAGTTTGTGGAAAAGAAAAATAAACATGCTCGTCTGCGTACGAATTAGATGCATGAAATCCCCATTGTCAAAAACAGCGAGGTTTTAAGGTAGAGCGAGGAGGCGTACTAGGGACGGTGCCGGTTTTAACTACCCTGCCGTTATGCTGCCAAAATTTTCAATAATATTCATGTGTTAGAATTATTTTCATGTGTTGAAACTACATTCATGTGTTGAATAGAAATTCATGTGTTGAGTAGAAATTCATGTGTTGAATGAAGTTCATGTGTTGAATGAAGTTCATGTGTTGAATAAATTCTTTGAAAGATAAAAATAACATTTTTATTATATATATAGACTATATAAAATATTAGTATTTTAAATAAAAAAATTTAACACCAAAAATAACATTTTTACCTTATGTATGAACTATATAAAATAATCGTGTTTTGGAAAAAATTGTTTTACAATAAAAATCACATTTTTATTATTATATATATATAAACTATAGAAAAGATTCATGTGTTGAATAAGGGACTAGAACGATAAAAATCATATTTTTATCGAATGTGTGAAGTCAAAAATATTCATGCGTTGAATATATAGATTGAACAATAAAATCTACATTTTTATTGTAAATATGAAGTGCTAAAAATATTCATGTGTTGGATAAAGATTTTTGATGATAAAAATATCATTTTTATCAAATATATGAAGTGAATATGCTTTTCAAATCGAAAAATGAATTATATTTATATATATAAAAATATAAATAAAATAAATCGAATAGCGAAGCTGCAGTTCGTGTTTCGAAACGGTGATTTCAAACGATTAGTGCGGGAGATCCGACCATCGGATTTTCCCGAAACCGAATCCATTGGGTTCGCTTTGGAAATATCTTTCCAACGACACCAACTTTGTAAAGATCCAACGGTTGGATTTTCTGGAATGTTTAATTCAAATCGGAAGAAAAACATCGCCCGAATCGATTATATTTATATATATATATATAGTAAAATTAAATCGAATAACGACGCTGCAATTCGTATTTTGAAATCGTAACTTCAAACGATTAGTGCGGGTGATCCGACCGTCGGATTTTCCCGAAATTGAAACCGTTGGATTCGTTTTGAAAAGATCTTTCTAATGATATAAAATTTGTGAAGATCCAACTGTTAGATTTTCAGATATGTGTAAATCAAATCTGAAGAAAAATAGCGCCACAGCCGCGTTATGGCCTGAAGCATCGTTTGAGTGAATTGACTATTTTTAAATAAATAAAAATAGCGATAAATCGTTATAAAATATTATAAATGATATGGAATGGAAATAAACTAAGTTTGCTCGGTTTATGTGATATTTGATGGTTGAATGTGTTTGACGTGAAAATTACATTAAAGAACAGAATTAGTGATATCGAGTAATTTAACCATTGAAATGAATTGATTTGAAATTCTAACTATACGTGAATTATTTGAAAAGGCCGAGTTGATTCTCATTTCAAATAATTGATCGACGATTGAAAGTCGAAGATATGAAGACGGTGCAAGACCAATGATCTTCACGTCGAATGGAGGGGTGCTACTGATGCTCATGATATGAGTAGCTACCTTGAAGGGGCTGAAGTAGTAGCTGCCCGGACGTACTTGTTGATTGTACGGATATGCGAGGTATTGAGTGCCTCCGGTTTCGTTCAGATCTAGAACGAACTTGTAAATGGACTGTGTGTCTAACATTGGATTTTGTTCTGTACTGATTGATCTCTATTAAATATATATCTGTTTGGCGGCGGAGAATTTATTCTCTTGCTTAACGCCCTTCTCTGAGACGTACGAGCTCAGAGGTTATATATCGATAGAAATCAGTCGCATGGAGTGAATTGCCTGTGTGGCATGCCTAAGTGGCAGATGATCAAGGCTTCTGTTGAAAATCAAAGTCTTGTGGTTGATGATCAAAGCTCGACCTGTGTGGCATAGCTTTGTGTATGACGTTGATTCGCAAGCCTCACACCCCGGTATGGACCAGAAACGGGAGAAGGATCCAGGGAGGACATGCATTTCTTTCTAGCTAGGGTGGTGTCAGTGACCTACCAGCCCTGACATTTATATTATTTTCACCTGTGTGGTTGTTGCTGTTGCGAGGCGCCTCCGATATATCGGTGACTATGTGGAGCCGATGGATTCGTAGGACTCATTTACACCCCAAAGGGTGGGGAAACGCAGTGTTCAGGCATTTTAATCCACATCGGTGGACCGACCATGTGGTTCCAAAGGGTCGATGCGTTCTGATCCTGAGACTCGGGCTAGACACTCTTGAATTCGGAAAGGACTATCTTTTTCCTTGGTTCATGATGGAAATCCAATTTCCAAATACGACACCGTGCGGTTTTTATTGTATATATATATATGGCGACATGATATATGGTACCAATGTTGTCTATGATTGATAGTTATGATTGAAATTGTTTTTGAAACATATAAACACTAGTAATAATATCAAATGCTTTTGTTTTATTCGTGTCAAGCATATTTTGGCCATTATAAGGTAAAACTCTATCCTCCGGTTTGTGTTGCATTGTGTGATGGGAACTGAGTCTTATAATGGCTTCATTTTTATAAAAAAGCATTGCGGTGTTTAAAAGATTTACTTGTTTGAAAGCACTGGCAGTCCAATGGAGTAAACCCGTTCCGCGAAAGTGGCGTGGTCCTGTGATAGGCTATATTATAAAATGTGTTAAGTAGATTTCTCATACCAGTCCCATGAATGACTCGTAGTTTGTTTCACTTGCAAACTCGGGTGCCCCTTTTTCTACACGGGCAGCCTTGTATTTAGGTTTCAGCAGGCTCTTTCTGGATAGCTGGAGCTGAAGATGGATTCTATCATTTATCTCTTTTTATGTTGTTCAGCTCCTATTGTACATATTATGTTTGTTTTCCGCTGTAGACATTTATGTATAGCTGAACTGTATTTGTACTAAGTATGATCCTGTATACTGTGTAACTCTGATGATTATGTTTATCCAGTGTATTATTTGTACATTACCTGGTGTATTTAATTTTTCATGTTCTGCTGTTATCTGTTTATGTGTTATATTCCAAAGATTACCTTGCCACCATCGTACGGGGTTTGGGGTCGTCACAATGTGACATTCAGAGTAAATGATGGCAATATGTGCTGAAAGATAATCGTGACCTCAAGCCTCATCACCCGGGAAATGACAAAAATAGGGTAGGCAGCATGGCCATGTGGGTCATTCCCATTAGGGGTACTATCACCTGATCTAGAGAAATTTCGTTTGCTTCTTATTCTATTCGCTGCTGTATGCTTTTGGTAACGGTTGCTGATCACAACTATTGGTGATAATATGCTCGATACACTCAAGAAATGAGTGGCCAGCCATGTGTGGGCCGGGTTGCAAGACGTTCTTGTTGAACCCGGTGTATTCCCCTTTAGAGATACACTATCCGAAGGTGGTTCCATACCTTGTCATGTTGGAAATCCAATCTCCAATAAGCTCCCTGTGGTTTTTAATTTTATATTATATATGGAGCGTGAGATGCAAGCGTTCCACTAGATTTCTATTTATTTGATATAGACACTATTATAATATCACTGGATTTGATATCAAAAATATTTTTGGTTATCATAAGATAAAAGTCATCCGTGTTTATGTGTGGATCGGTCTTACGATTATCATTTCTTTTGAAAGGATTTTGAAAGTTAAACAAATGGTTGAAGTTTACTCATACCAGTCCCATGACTGACCCAGAGTTTATTTTGTTAGTTTTCCCTAAACTCTTGGGTGCCCAAATTTGTACGGGCAGTCAAGTAGTCTGGATTTTACAGATTCACTTGGAGGAGTTTGAAGCAGGAGGATTCACCAGTTAACTATAAACTATCATATATTCCGCTATGTACCATGTTTGTATCTGGAAACAAGTGTTTATAACTGTTCTAGAAATAGCTTATAGGCTCTGATGATGGTATGTATATAAAGTTACTGAATTGCATTTCAAAGTTTATGTTACCTAATATAATTTATTCGTCCCGCTGTGAGTTTGTGATCTTTGTTTTCTTCTGTTCTAATATTTCTTTCTTTCTATTTCTCATCCTCTAACTTCTTTCTAATAATGATTCTTATTTCTGTGCAATTTGGGTTGAATGTGTGGTGTTATTAGTCGACTCAAAGAGTACGGAACGGCGACCAGGTATAAACAGCCACTGACTCGAACCTCGGCCCCGTGCCGAGACCGAGGATAAATCGTTCCGCATCCAAGTCCAAGAGACTTGGCACGGCCACCTAGCGACCGACTAGGAGTGATACAAGTCCCTCTTCGGTGATTGCGGGTGCCGGTCGAATCTTGACGCAACACCAAGACCAACCTTAAATCATTTCTTCCCCCTAAGCCCTCAAGGCGTAGGGGTAGCCCATGGTCACGATCGGACCTTATGAGCTGATGATCCGGTCTTACCTCGTCGGTGAATAAACGACGCCGACGGCTCACCTCAACCCGATGAACAACGGGAAAGCCACCCACCTGGCGGACCGTACAACACGACGCCCTACGCCTTCACTATACTTGGGATTAACCTTGGGAAACCCCAAACACCAGGCGCACAACCTGGTTTCGTAAACTACGGGTTTCCTAAGCTGAGGGAAACTTACTGAAACCAGCTCTCTATTTCACCCCTCCGGAATAATTGACCCAGAGCGCGGTACCCAATCGCTTTTATGACAAGTGTAACGATAAGTATGCTTATGCAAATACAGGACGCTGGAAGGCACAAAAAGAACATCTGAACACTCTGACATAAACTACGATCTTTACTAATTCATATTTCATTTTCACACACACACAAAATAGACTACATGTCTAACATCTTTTCTCTCTGATGACATTGTGTACATGAATACCACACCATGTCTTTAAGAACCAAAAACGAGGACGGCACTCGCATATACGATCGGTCTACCTAACTCAAAGTATCTATAAATCCTTCAATAGTTACTGATGCTTCTCATCCTTCTCTTTTCTTTTCTTTTTTCTGTACAGGTTCGACACTCAGCAGGTCACCACCAGTGATGGGTCCCCTTCTTCCAGAACCGCTTCCTCGTCCTCTACTCCACACAGGGGTAACAGATTCCTGAGACATTGATGCGCGCCTCCCGCCATCATCCTCGCCGCTTGTAATTATCGCAACCCCCGAGGGCAATACGTGGCAACGCCTTAGGGATGATGTAAGAAGAAAGGACCAAGGCAGCCTGGGTTTTTTCCAAACCTTCTTGGAGCCCCGCTCCGTTCTCTTCTCGGCATCATCGACGGCTTTCCTTTTTCCTAGCCTACTCAGAGGCCCTCTCCTTCTCTGTCTCAATATCGGCACATTTCTACGACACCACAGCGGCAGATTTCTCTTTGGCATCCTGTCTAGCCTCTGCCTATACATCTTGTATGGCGGCCTCATCCTGTCCCTCTTCCCCTCCGGCTCCTCAGACTTTGCCACCATCCAGCTTCCTGATCTTCCACATAGCTTGCATTTTTTGCACACTTACATCAGATGCACTCGTCGCATGAGCACTTCGGTCAACCACAACTTCTCCTACTCCGAAGAGACTCCTATAAATGTGGGATTCCGAAGCCACGGGTTCTCCTACTTCTTCAGACTGTTCCCGCTGGAACTCGTATGCTTGAGGAAGCATGGGGGCAAAGCCTAGTGTCACCTTCTTTCCAAGGGGGACTGCCCAGTGAAAGAGGCAATTATTTGACTTCTGAGGGTTCATCGCTCGCATTCTCTTCAGTTGGAAAGTACTCGAGCTTGGCAGCAGTCCTCCACCTATCCTTGCACCAGCGCGACCATCACAGCAAGCGTCAAAGCAACCATTTCTAGGGAGGGACGCCCACCTCGCATCGAGGATAACTCAGATCCGAAAGATCGAGTCTCAGAAGCTTCTGACCTTCCATCGATACTAGGCAGGCCGGGCATAGAGACCCGAGCCAAATGACAGGAGGAGCAACACAATCACTTGTTCCCTGGGGAACATGGGAACACAGACAAGCTCTCAGTACGTGAAATAAAAAATTCATATCTCGATGCAAGCTCTCGAGTTCCTATGGCCTGTTCATCGGGTTCCCAAAGTCTCAACACCCGACCAGCAAACTCATATTGGAATGCAACGCGAAGCTGACCCACACCTCTCGACGCAAAAGATTCCTACTTACGAGAGCATTGGAATGTGGTGATGGCACCTAGTTTTAATAACTAAAACCATGATTATAGGTAACCCTCAACACCATTTTCGGATCGGATAATGGTCACGACGTACTTGGGTTGAAGACTAACGACTCGACTGTGCATCCATATCTTACGCGCATATCCGTGTGGTCAGTCCAAATAAGTCCACTTCCAGGATCATTCTCCAGTCAGTTGTGTAACATTCAACTTCAATTACAGACCAAACATGAAACATTTGAAAAGTCGGTGTGCACGACTTATGCAGGATCTTTAAATATGGCTATGCGGAATATGATAGGATAATTTGTATTATACAATAGCTATGTAAGTAAATATGATCTAGAAAGATAAATCACACACAAGCAATAATATAAAGTAAAGCAAGGTAAAAACACCAGGAATTTTTATACTGGTTCGGACTTCCCGTCCTACGTCCAGTCCCGAAGCTCCTCTTCGGCTTTTCACTAAACAACACCCTCTCTTCACCCGGAGGAACAGGTTCACAACACTAGTTGATTTACGGGCCACAAGCTTACCCACTTGATTTCACGGGCCACAAGCTTACCCACTTGATTTCACGGGCTATAAGCTTACCCACACAGGACTTCAACAATTACAAGAGTTTGACTTTTGAATGTGTTCTTGTTTCAACACTGATTAGTCAATAATTGAGTACACCCTTCCTATAATCTTATCCTCAAGTATATGAATTGAATGCGAAGATTTAAAGGAAGTTAGTTGCTTGTTGAATCAAGATATGAGAAATATTATCAAGGATTCAATAAGTAACTTGAATTTGGGAGCTTTTAGAATGCAAGAGTATTCAGAAATTAAGATCAGAAATTAGAGCAAGAATCGGTTATTTGGATGATGATTCAAGATGTATTTATAGTGAATGAGGAGTTGTAATCATGGATGAAGAGTTGCAATGAATAATGATGATTTTTGATGAAGAGAAATGGATAAATCTCTTGATGAAAGAAGATGACTTTTCGAAAGGTTGCTTGCTGTTTGAAAAGTTGTTGACAGGTCGAAAAAGATAGGTAGACAGGTATTTGAATATATATATACGTTATATTCATGAATGGACATTTGCTGTGCATTTTTCCCGAAAGAGGTCGACATGTTGAAAAAGACAGGTCGACAGGATTTTTTTGTAGGTCGACAGGTTTTGTAGGTCGACAGGATTTTTTTGTAGGTCGACAGGTTTTGTAGGTCGACAGGATTTTTTTGTAGGTCGACAGGTTTTGTAGGTCGATAGGATTTTTTTTGTAGGTCGACAGGTTTTGTCTCTGTCTTGAAAAAGGTCAACAGGATTTTTTTGTAGGTCGACAGGTTTTTGTGAATTTGCACAGAAAATGTGTATTTATGTATATATTCAAAAATGATGAGGAGTATGATTATTTGAGGATAGATTTTAACATTTATAACTCTAAATAATCAACCTCTAACTTACGAAAACATCGATTCTTCTTTTTGTCGATCATGAAGCTCCTTCTTGTCATTAATCAAAATATGCTATGAAACCTTTGACTCAACATTCTCCCCCTTTTTGATTGATGACAACATAGCTTAATATTGCAATCGTTATCTCCCCCTGTATATATTCTCCCCCTTAAACATCTACATATCTATAATCTTAGCTCCATGTCATGATTTCCATTGATCTTCATTTTGTTGTTATCAATCGAAATTCTCGTGTCTCAACATTTCTCCCCCTTTTTGATTGATGACAACACCTTGGATTTTCTCTCTCCAAATATAAAGCTCCCCCTGAATTTCTGCCACATTTGTTAGTTCATAATATAAATAATCTTACCTTTTGATTCCTGCATTAACAAATGTTAGCACACATGTACTATTACTATGTTAAGCACATAATTTTAAATGATAGTATATGTACCATGAATGATATGAATAATCATAAGAGAAAATATTTCTCCCCCTTTGTCATCGATTAAAAATAATAAATACCATAATAAGCACAGTAATCTAGAGTAGTAGAGAAATAATTTTAGCACCTTTAAGAGATATTGAATCATGTGATTTTCTCCCTCTTGAGTATATGAACTAATTTTCCTGTATATACACTATTAGAAGCATTTTCTCCCCATGAAAAAAATACGAGAATATGGCACCAAAATCCACTTTTCTCTTTTCTTAAGTGGGACCTGCAAAAATAAGATTAAGTCCATGGTACCCACCTTTTTATAGGGTCCTAAGAGTCAGGTCTTAGGAGTCCAAATCCATACGGGTCCGGTATCCCCTTTATAAATATAATTATAATTATGATGCACTGTATTCATGAACTGCTGAATATAATTGTTCCTAATCAAGTTGTTATTTGTTTTAGGAACCCATATTTTGATAGTCTTGACGTTTTTCTTTTGAAAATTCACAACTGGTTTTGGCTTGGAATATAACAAACTATGATTTTTCTTAGCTTTAGTTTCTTGCACCTTTTTCTTTCTTTTATTACCAAGATGTTTCTTGGTATCTTGTTTCTTATACCCCCAAACCATGTTTATTTGTAGCAGACTGTGAACTTTCAATAATCTTTGTCAAATTTTCTCGACCTTTGTTGAAGTTAGAAACATTTTGAGTAATGTCATCTAACTTAGTTTGTAAGCTAGCTTTTTCTAGGTCTAGAATTTTGACTTTTGCCTTAAGCTCATGATTTTCAGCAGTAAGAGCATCATTTTTCTCTTTTTGAGTTTCAATTTCTTGACTCAAAAGAGTTTATTGAGAATTAACATTAGATGATGACTCTTGAAATTTTTCAAGTTCTTCCTCTAATATTTTCTTCTCGTCTTTTAGCATATCACGCTCCAACTCTGCTCTACGTAAATCTGTTTGAGCTTGTTTGAATTGTCGTTTCATATCTTTGAATTTATATATCAATTCAGCATTTATATCAAGAACTTCTTCAAAAGAAGGAATTTGTACCTCATCTTCTTTAGCCATAAAACATACATTTGCTTGTTTATCGTCTGAGTCACTTTCACTATCAGACGAGGATGAATCTGAATCATCCCATGTCACTGAGAATGCTCGTTTCTTTGACTTGTCTTCTTGTGTTTGAATTTCTCATTTTCTGTCTTCTTCTTTCGCTCCGGACAATCCTTTTGCATGTGTCCCTTCTTGTGACAATTAAAGCATTCTTCATTTGATGATGATGGTTTATTTGATCCAAACTTCTTTCTGTTGGAACAACTAGCCTTTCGTTGCTTTAAGAATTTCTTGAATCCTTTTGCAATGAATGCTAGATCTTCATCTTCGGAATCTGAGATGTCATCATCCTTTTCAGCATGAAAAGCTACATTTTTCTTTTCTTCTTTTTGTTCTTTCCTAGCCTGCAAGTTAGCTTCTTAGGACATAAGATTTCCTATCAATTCATCTGGCTTCATGGTGGAAAGTTCATTAGCTTCTTCTATTGCTAATACTTTTCCTTCCCATTCATTAGTCAGTGAATGTAGGACTGTTGAAACTACATCAAAATCTGAGTATTTTTGCCCTAATCCAATAAGTGCATGATGAATGGTTTGAAATCTAGAATACATCTCATTGATTGTTTCATTCGGCTTCATTTTGAAATTTTGAAATTGACTTTTCAACAAAGCTATTTTTGCTTGTTTAACCTTGTTAGTACCTTCATGAGTGGTTTTTAGCGTTTGCCAAATTTGAAAAGCAGTGGTACAAATACTAACACGGTTATACTCATTTTGGCCTAATGCACAAAACAACATATAGATTGCTTTTGCATTTACAGCAGCTGCGGTTTTCTCAGTAGCCGTCCATTCTGCATACTCAGTAGTTGGATTTATTATCTCTTTCTGAGTAGCATTCCAAGCATCATAGCTAGTTGATTGCATATAAAAAGCCATACGTGTTGCCCAAAAACTATAGTTTAGGCCATTAAAGAAAGGAGGTCTTTGTGTCGATTGACCTTCTGTGTAAGTGGTGTTACTAGTGCTAGCGTTATTTGCCATATTACTAGAATATATCAAATAACTGTGTTACGGTTATGAGATGACCAAGCTCTGATACCAACTGAAAAGTCGGTGTGCACGACTTATGCAGGATCTTTAAATATGGCTATGCGGAATATGATATGATAATTTGTATTATACAATCGCTATGTAAGTAAATATGATCTAGAAAGATAAATCACACACAAGCAATAAGATAAAGTAAAGCAAGGTAAAAACACCAGGAATTTTTATACTGGTTCGGACTTCCCGTCCTACGTCCAGTCCCGAAGCTCCTCTTCGGCTTTTCACTAAACAACACCCTCTCTTCACCCGGAGGAACAGGTTCACAACACTACTTGATTTACGGGCCACAAGCTTACCCACTTGATTTCACGGGTCACAAGCTTACCCACTTGATTTCACGGGCTACAAGCTTACCCACACAGGACTTCAACAATTACAAGAGTTTGACTTTTGAATGTGTTCTTGTTTCAACACTGATTAGTCAATAATTGAGTACACCCTTTCTATAATCTTATCCTCAAGTATATGAATTGAATGCGAAGATTTAAAGGAAGTTAGTTGCTTGTTGAATCAAGATATGAGAAATATTATCAAGGATTCAATAAGTAACTTGAATTTGGGAGCTTTTAGAATGCAAGAGTATTCAGAAAGTAAGATCAGAAATTAGAGCAAGAATCGGTTATTTGGATGATGATTCAAGATGTATTTATAGTGAATGAGGAGTTGTAATCATTGATGAAGAGTTGCAATGAATAATGATGATTTTTGATGAAGAGAAATGGATAAATCTCTTGATGAAAGAAGATGACTTTTCGAAAGGTTGCTTGCTGTTTGAAAAGTTGTTGACAGGTCGAAAAAGATAGGTAGACAGGTATTTGAATATATATATACGTTATATTCATGAATGGACATTTGCTGTGCATTTTTCCCGAAAGAGGTCGACAGGTTGAAAAAGACAGGTCGACAGGTTTTGTAGGTCGACAGGATTTTTTTGTAGGTCGACAGGTTTTGTAGGTCGACAAGATTTTTTTGTAGGTCGACAGGTTTTGTAGGTCGACAAGATTTTTTTGTAGGTCGACAGGTTTTGTAGGTCGACAGGATTTTTTTTGTAGGTCAACAGGTTTTGTCTCTGTCTTGAAAAAGGTCAACAGGATTTTTTTGTAGGTCGACAGGTTTTTGTCAATTTGCACAGAAAATGTGTATTTATGTATATATTCAAAAATGATGAGGAGTATGATTATTTGAGGATAGATTTTAACATTTATAACTCTAAATAATCAACCTCTAACCTATGAAAACATCGATTCTTCTTTTTGTCGATCATGAAGCTCCTTCTTGTCATTAATCAAAATATGCTATGAAACCTTTGACTCAACAACATTAAGCAACGATCCGGACTTGCCAGCTCGTCCCTAACGTCTGCCAGAATCTACCAGATACACGGGCTTGGGAGCATCCCTCTACCAATTATCGCATCAGCCTGGCCATAACAGGACCCAATTAGATACCCTTCAGTATCGGCACTAGCATTGTCATCATAGCATCCCATAGAGCCAAGACTAAGTCATCAGAATACGAAGTTATGTGTCACGCTCCCAAGCGAACGTTCCGGGATCGGAATTCGGGATCGTACGCCAAGCTACAATCATATTCACGTCGAAGTTCCAACTACCAAGTCAATCATGACTCAGAGACACTCGTGTACTAACCAAATGCCCAATCATCAAAGTGCATGTGCTTAGAATTTAGGTCCGACCTCGCCTCAAAGGAAAATCTACGCGACTACTTGCCACGACTGATGCCAAGTATTCTCCGAACAACGACGTCTGCATATGTGAATTGCCGAAACGTTGATGAATGGGACATGCGTGGATCGATGAATAACTTTGGCTTTGCAAATCCAAGTGATCTAGAAGATACTCCATGCAGTTAAGCTCCATCCCAATAAATTTCAGCAACCACTTAAGGTGATCGCGTGCCTAGGCCATGGTAATGACCATGCACACACGCTTTGGAAACCTCAACCGAGCCGACCGACTTGATTCAAAGGCATGCCTACAAGACTTAAGGGTTCAAATGTACACACCAAACGGTCGGCTCTCGATCCGAAAACTCTTCAAAAGATAAAATGCACGAGCGCAAGGCCTTGGCGTGAAATTCACCTCCATGTTACCCACTCCAACTCAGATCGCAATGCGCGAGACCACATGCAAACATGTGAATTCATACACGATTCAGACCCAACAATGAACCGTTTGCACTTTGATGCTATCGGGAGTCGGTTACTAACAATCAATCTCTCTAACCTACAACAACTAGGCGCCTTGGGCAGGTTGATACCTAAGTGGAAAGCTTCGAGGGAGTCAAAGCTCCTGACAATGCCGGAATCCTAAACCCATACCAACACATTTCGACAAGGCATCTCAGCCACTCCAAAGCGATTCATTCCCGGAGTACATCTCAAGGGAAATGTCACGACTAGTCACAAAGCGTGGCATGGATATCCTTCTATTCATCGTTGCGCATGTCTTACTTCAAAGCACATCCCGTTAACACAAGACATACTTTGAGGGGGCAAATGTTAACCGACCTTTTGGTCCGGTTCCCTAAGGTACGCCAGGAAAGCTCGACTCAATATATCGTGTGATACTACATCGCATAAGAGTAGCCAACAAGATCAAGGGGTACATCACCATAAGACTTGGGTCGGGCCACTAACGGGATGTCGCATCACTTGGGTGCGATATCCGTCAGCATCCATCCGCAGCAGAGCAGAAGGCGAGCCGTCCAGCGGGTCCGGGCGCAGCGCCGGTGGGGGTCCGGGGCATCGCAGTTCCGGCGGCGATCGACCAAACCTGTTTAGGTCGAACTAGTGGGCACCGCCCGATTCATCGGATTTCTACCAACAAGTGCGTTGACGAGAATTACTAGATCGACTCAAAGTTAGGATTCAGCCAACAACTTCCATGAACCTCGCGGCACCCAAATGTCCGCACCCCGCGGGTGCGAAAGTCCGCCCCTCGCAGGTGCAAAAATACGCACCCGTCGGGTGCGAATTTTCCGCACCCCGCGGGTGAGAAAATCCGCACCCCTCGGGTGCGAAAATCCGCACCCCTCGAGTATGAATTTTCCGCACCCCGCGGTGCGAAATCTTTACCCCATGGGTGTGTATTTTCCGCATCCCACGGGTGCGAAAATCCACATCCCGCGGGTGCGAAAATACGCACCCCATGGGTGTGAAAATCCGCATCCCTCGGGTGCGAATTGTCCACATCGCGCATGTACGAAAATCCGAACCCTGCTTATGCTAAAATCCACGCCTTGCTGGTGCGAAAACCTGCACCCCGCTGGTGCGAAAATCAGCACCTAGTGGATGCGAAAATCAGCACCTCGCGGGTGTGAATTTTCACCACCCCGCGGGCGTGAATTTTCCACACCCCGCGATTGCGAAAATCCGCAACCCACAAGTGTGAATTTTACGCACCCTACGGGTGCGAATTTGGCGCAGGAGCTAGTGTGTGGTTCGAATTTCTGCATGTGGTCCGCCATTTCTACCTACTCCTACCTAACCACTACACTATAAAAAAACCCTCACTTCCCACTTCAAAGAGGTTGGTCCAAGCTCCCTCTATCAAGCTTTAATGGCTTCCATCTTCTTCTCCAAGGCCTCCTATGCTCCTCCCATCATCATACAAGGGGGAAGATGAACATGCTTGGACCCATGAGCACACTCATGAAGGTCCAAGCATGCTCTTGGATATGAAGCCACCTTGGGACTTCATGAAGCTCTAAAACACCATTAATGACCACCACCTTCTTCTCCATGGCCATATGACATGGCATGGGTCTCTAGAAGAAGAAGAAGAAGGCCTCGACTCTGCCTCCCGCGGACTTCGGCCTCGACTCCGCCTCACTCGGCCTTGACTCACTTGGCCTCGACTCACTCGGCCATGACTCCGCCTCACTCGGCCTCGACTCCGCCTCATCAGCCTCGACTCACTCGGCCTCGACTCCGCCTCACTCAACCTCGACTCCACCTCACTTGTCCTCGACTCCACCTCACTCGTCCTCGACTCACTCGGACTCGACTCCGTCTCACTCTTCCTCGACTTTGCCTCACTCGGACTCGACTTCGCCTCACTTGGCCTCGACTCCGCCTCACTCGGCCTCGACTCGGCTACGTTGCAACATCGATAACACCTCGACTACCCTCGCTTAGCAAGGAAGATCGATAACAAGGACTAAGAGGATATTGTTAATCATTGTAGCCTTTTGTAATAGCCTTGTTGTAATGGAATAAAATCAGTACAGCCTTCAAAGTGGACGTAGGCCCCGATGGGCCGAACCACTACAAATAATTGTGTCCTTTACTTCCCCGCACATTATTACTGCATTTCTTATGATTCTCCTCTCTGGACTAAAAAGTTTCAAATTTTTGGAACTCTCTAGTGTTGACAACAATTTTATGCGTTAATAGACACCATAGTACGGTGTATTACTTCCTAAAGGGACAACCTACAGAAGGACACAGACCTATTTACAGGTGTTACAACGGCTTATTTTCCCAGGCAAGCCAGACCCATGCACGCACATGACCCCGTTGGAACGCGCCATCAAAAAACCCCTTCCCAGATGAACGACTTACAATTAGTTCAGTAAGAATGCCCTGACTCCTACTTAGTGTGGGGTCCCCGTTTAATACTAGAATGGGTTACTGACTAATATGGGTTCCACACAGCAGATGACACAAGTCAAACTCCTAAACTTGTAATACCCTGTAATTTTAGAGGAAATTATAACAATAAACTAAAGAATAATTAATTAAATATTGGTAATTAAGTGAAAATGACTATACCATTGCGTTCGTCTCGGAATTTTGCTTAAGATAGACTCCAAGTTTGCGTAAAAAGGACAACATATGAAAAAGTTATTAAGGTTTGAAGTTTGTATAAGCATAAGTAAAATATATATATATACAAAACCAGTCCAGAAAATCTAAAATCAGAATGTGGGAAGACGCAGGAAATCGATACGTTGGGGTTCGACCCCATGCCCCATTGGTGTCGACCCATGGGTCGACCACTACAAGGGGGTGTCGACCGTAGGGTCGACCCCACCCAGATCTAAAGCAGATCCATTTTTCTGAACCTGGACGCATTTCTTGACCTGATTTGTTGGCTTGAGGCTATAAATAGGACCTCATTTCTATTGTTTTATTCACCCAAAGCAATAGAGACAATGAGATTCTACCTCAACTTAGATTGAATTAGCCTATTCTTCTACAGCAACAACTTATATGTATACAAGAATCTCTGCTACAACATCAACGGTCATTTCTCTGTTCTTTAGATCCAGTCCCTTTGAGTTTTTGTTTCTTTTAGATATTAACATTTAATAAGTAATCCTGACATGTTTATAAGTTTGGATCTAAACATATTCCTGTTAATAACCTGAATCATAACTAAACAGATTTGCGACTACTTGTACACCTAATCTACTGTTTATTTCTCATATGCACATTCCTGATATGCCTATTATGTTATTATGCCTAATTATGTCATCATATGCCCATTCTTCTACTATGCCTATTTCTATCACCGTATGCCTATTATTGTAGTACGCCTTTTTCTGTCATCTTGTGCATGTTTTGTTATTATGCATGTTTATGTTCTCTTCTCTCCCTCCTTCCCTTTTATTTTTATAGCCAGACTACCTTCGAGCCTAGGCCTATCGCTGAAATATGCAAGTGAACGAAATTAGGAATGGTTGGGAATGATAAATTGGGGCATAACTTGAATCGTAAAACATGACTAGGATTTGGGGGCATAACCTATACCGTGATCTAAGACTTTAATATAAGGTATATCGTAAATGATGAATTATGACTTGAGGATAGGGGCATGAAAAACCTATGATGAATATGAATAATGGTTTAAGAATGAATAAGACTAAAATTACAGTAAATAGAAACTATAACTACACTTAGACACGAGGTTAGATTACACCTGCGGTAGAAGTCTTCCCGGAACTTCCCGATAAATCCAGCATCCACAAGTGGTTAATCTAATGTGAGGGGTCTAGTGCGTAAATGTACACATAACGATACTAAGACACGAGGTAAGTCAAATTTGTGGTAGAAGTCTGCCCAGAACCGGCCGACATATCCAGCATCCATAAATGGTCGACTTAATGTGAGAGGTCTAGTGCATTAACATACATGAATGGAAAATGTTAATAACCTGTTAACCTATAATTCTTAACCTGTTTAAATCTGTGAGTGGGTTATATAAACCTCTCAAATTGGGTAAGGGTTAAGTAAACTTGTTTGAATTGATGAGGGGTATATAAACCCGATAAACTTAACCTGTTTATATGTTGGGGTTATGCAGGCTTGTTAATCTGTTAAGAACAACCTGTTAAAATCCTAGTAGTGGGGATGCAATCCTAGGGGTTAGCTTGTGTCATCTGTTGTATGGAACATGTATAAGTCAGTAACTCATATTGGTATCAAAAGGGGGACCCCGAACTAGGTAGGGGTTAGGGGCATGCTTACTGAGCTGATTATAAGAGGTTCATATGGGTAGATGTGTTAACGGCGCATTCCAGCGGAGTCATGTGCATGCATCGTCCAGGATTGCTCGAGAAATTAAGACGTTGTGACATCAGTAGATATGGTTGTGCTTATCGGAAAAAGGGGCTGCCACTTTAGGAAGTGATACATCCTACAGTAGGGCCAGCACAGTGTATCTACGGGATAGGGAGCCGATCAATTGGGGTAGTAATTAGGGTACATCTAGTCCTGCTTCTTTAGGAGCCCATTACTATCGTTGGGGGTAACACCTGTCATTTTTATTGGGCTGCATGTTATTATTGTTGGGGGTAAAACCCGTCACTGGATGTACACCTAAGTTTAACATCTATTTCTGTTGGGATAATTCTATTTCTGTTATACTAGTATTGGCGCAGAGAAAAGTATTTGAGAAGCGTAAACTTTATCCTACTCATTCTGTGGAAAAGTATTTGAGAAGCGTAAACTTTATCCTACTCATTCTGTTATACCTGCCTTATGATACTATTATCTCTCCCATCCAGTTTATATGCCTATCATGATGCCTTTACTTATTTATGTGCTAAAAGTAACTGGACTCACCAGACTTTTCGTCTGACCCGTTTTGTTTCCTTTTCTCTCTCTTCCTTTCCCTCCCAGGTTCTCAGGGTGGGAATACTCAGGCTTGATTAGGATTCACTCATTCATTCTTCTTAGAGCTTCTTAGATGTACCCCTTTGATTACTTGTCTATCTTGCTATGGCTATTTTTAGGGACTATGCTTTTATATTACTGTACTCTGATGATTTTAGTACAATGCAGATATTTTAATTTGATGTAATGGGTTTTCTGTATTTCAAACTTATGTTGTAACTGGATTTTGGACCACAATGTTTTCTGTTTGGAAAATAAAGTTTTAAAATCCGCTGTTTTTTAAATATCTGTCTTGTGATGCTTCTATTTTTTCTTACCCATAACGCTTCACGGAACTTAATGCATTCTATTAAAGAGTGACATTAACAGACGTGGGTGTCACATTTGGTATCAGAGCTGAAGTTACCAGGTCAGTTAAAAGGTTTGGAAAATTATTTTCAAAAGGTCTTAAAAAATGAAAGCATTTTCAAAAGAAAGGTCTGTTTTGAAAAACATATTCCCCAAAGCCATATGAAATATCTTTCAATTCTCTATTTGAATTCCTTTTCCTTTTCTTTCCAACATGTCGAGGGAACTGAATATTCCCACAGGCGTTCAGATACCGGCTTGGTTCCGTAGGTATCTTGAGGCTATGACACCTACCGGAGACCAAGCAGATGCCCCTCCCCCAGCTACAGCCGCTATTCCTCCTCCTCCTCCGCGAGTAAATAATTTCTCCAAGATATGCAAGGATTTCTATGCTATGGGAGGAAAGCCTTTCCGAGGAACTGAGACATTTATAGAAGTAAGGAATTGGCTTAAGGAGACAAAGGATTTATTTTGGTTTTTTGAGGTTGATGATCGTAGGAAGATTCAGTTGACCGTTTGGCAGCTGAAAGATGAAGCTTCATTTTGGTGGGAAGTGACGCGAGGAGGACGTCTAGTTGAGACCTGGGATGATTTCCTATAGAGATTTGAGATGAAGTTTCTTTCTCAGGAAGAAGAGAGTATGCAAATGGGAAGGCTTTTGGCACTTAAGCAAGGAGGCATGTCTGTCAAAGAGTATGTCAATAAGTTCAATCAATTGGCGAGATTTGGTTTGGAGCTAGTGAACACCCCGCTTAAGAAAGCTTTGAGATTTGTAAGAGGGTTGAATGAACCCCTCCATGGATTGGCTATGTCTCATATTCCGATGGGGGCAACTTTCGTGAAACTCGTTGATATGGCATTGATGCACGAAGAAGATAAAGGTGAAAAGAAAGAGGCTAAGATTGATGAAACACAAAACAAGAAATTATGGTCCAAGAAAGAACAACAATAGCAAAAGAAGGGTGGAAAGAACGACAAAGCCCGAGAAAAGAGGAAATGTCATAGTTGTGGACACATGGGTCATTTGAGGAAAGATTGCAGAAAAAGGAAGAATGTTTGCTTCCAATGTGGTGAGGTCGAACACTTTACTAGGGAGTGCCCGAAGAAGCAAGGACAGGGCCAAAGGGCAGGATCATCTGAGCGGAAGGTGCATGCTCTCGTGACCGATACCAGATAGAGGTAGGAAAGTTTCTGTTGAAGGTTTGATTTCTATTTCCGATCATCCTATTAGAATTCTTTTTGATTCTGGCACTTCACATTCTTTTATATCTGATTCTATGGTTGAGTCTCTACACCTTAGTACTAGTATGGTTTTGGATGCCATTGTTGTCTCAAACCCCATTGGGGGCATGACTCATCTGTCTATGATTTGTCGGGGTTTGAGGATATCTGTATTAGGCATTGAGTTTGAGTGCGATGCATATGTGCTTGGTTTTATGGGCTATGGTTTGATTCTAGGGATGGATTGGCTAGCCATGCACGGTGCTATTTTGGACTATGAGAGGAGGGTTGTTAGGCTTTTGACTTGCCATGGGAGGACTCTCGAGTTTTCTTGTGACCCTAAAGGGTCTGTCTTACTTAATTTCCTAAAGTCACTTGATGCATCTATCAATGATCTACGATTTGTACCAGTAGTCTGTGAGTAACCAAATGTTTTTGAGGAGGTTCAGGGATTACTTTCGAGGCAAGAGATCGATTTCCAGATATACTTGGTGGACAATGCAAAGCCAGTTGCATTGCATGTGCGTCATATGGCTCCCAGAGAAAGGACGGAGCTCAACAAACTAGTAGGAGCTAATTGTGAAAGGGTTTATTAAGCGAAGCATATCAGAATGGGATGCTCCAGTCATTTTCGTGACTAAGGCAGATGGCTCGCGTCGCTTATGTATGGATTACAGGGAGTTGAATAATCTCACTAAGAAAAATAGGCACCCACTTCCGAGGATAGATAATCTGTTTAACCAACTTGTTGGTGCATCTGTTTTCCCCCAGTTAGACTTGCCCATGGGGTTTCATCAGTTGAGGGTGGTCGAGGACAGTATAGACAAGACCACTTTTAGGACTCCAGATGGTTTCTTCAGTGGCTCGTCGTGCCTTTTGGGTTGACGAATTCACCCGCCTATTTTGTGGATCTGATGAGTTGGGTGTTTCGGGAGTTTCTAAATAAGTTTGTTGTGTCTATGCTGATGACTTCTTGATTTTCTTGAAGAACGAGGAAGAGCATGCCCTATATTTAAGGGAGGTTTTGAAGACTCTCCGAGCGCACCAGCTTAAGGCAAAATTCTCCAAGTGTCACTTTTGGAGAAAGGAAGTGAGATTTCCAGGGCATATGGTTTCTAAAAAAGGGATAACAGTGGATCCCGCGAAAGTAATTACAGTTCAAGATTGGAAGATTCAAAAGAATGTAACGGAGGTGAGGAGTTTTCTTGGTTTAGCGAGCTATTATAAGAAGTTCATTAAGAACTTCACGAAGATATCAGCCCCACTCACCAGACTGATGAAGAAGAATCTAACCTTTTCTTCGGATATAGACTGTGAGGAAGCCTTTCAGCAATTGAAGAGGGCTTTGACAACAACCCTACTCTTGACTTTACCTAATGGGAACAAAGTGTTCACGGTATACACTGATGCATGAGGCTTGGTGCTATTTTGATGCAAAAGGGAAGGGTACTATGTTACAGTGGTAGACAGTTGAGAGTTCATGAGAAGAACTACCCTACCCTTGACTTAGAGTTGGCTACCATAGTATTCGAGCTTAGGACTTGGAGCCATTATTTGCTTGGAGAGAAATTCGAGTTGTATACCGATCATAAATCTTTCAAGTATTTGTTCTCGTAGAAGGATCACAATTTGAGGCAATAGAGATGGATGGAGTTCCTAGCGTCCTATGACTTTGAGATTGATTATACCCCTGGCAAGGGTAATGTAGTGGCAGATGCCCTGAGTAGGCAAAGGATGACCTTGAGTCCTCTATTCGTAGAGAGGCGGAGTTTGGAGTATATATCAACTTTTGATTTTAGGCCCTCTACCAAGTTTAAACCTGGGTTATTAGCATCGTTAGAGGCGAGACCTACTCTTTTGGATCAGTTAGGAACTTCGCAGCGAGAGGACCCACAGATAGCAGAAATCTTGGATAGGATCAGTAGAGGGGTGACTTCTAGTCACCTCAGTAGATATTCCACGGATGATAGAGGGTGGTTGCGACGAGATGGAAGGCTTTGTGTTCCCCGAGTTGGGAGTTTGTTGAAGATAGTTCTTGAGGAAGCCCATCATTCTAGGATGACTATCCACCTAGGTGGTGATAAGATGTATACAGATATAAAGAGAGTTTTCTTATGGGCTGGGATGAAGAAAGATGTAGCGAAATTTGTTTCTTGATGTTTGATTTTCTGTAACGACCCGCATTCTACGTATCGGAGGATCATAGAATATTTATTTTATTTTCATACGAGTCATATGGTCGTGTAACTTTAGAAAGCGACTATTAGGGTCATTTCCGACGTTCACGATTTTTGTCAAATTTCAAATGACCGTTTTACCCCTGGAGAATCTTGTTTTTTCTATAATTTTTGACTGGTAAGGAATTTTGACCTGAAACCACTTTCATTGGATTTGGATGATGGTTTACCTTTCCATAGAGTGGTCACATTGATCAAACGGACTTACCGTTTGGGAGATATGGCTGAAATAAAGTTTGAAGTTGGAAAAACAGCTTAACCGGACTTAATAGGGTAATCAACAGCCAGGTTCATAACCCATTTCCGGATAGGGTTATGAGAGGGATGAAAAGAGTTAGAGGATGATTCATTTTCATATTTCCAGTCGCAACTTACCTTCCTCTAACCCTAGTAATGGCCTCCACCTTCTAAACTACCTCCTAATCACATTCTAATCCAATATTAAGCTAATCAACATCAAATCAAGGCAAATTAACATCAAATTGGAGGTAGAGCTACTGTGTTGCATTGGAATTCGAACCGAATCAGAGATATTTTCAGATCTGAGATTAATTTGCGGCTTAGGTGAGTGATTTGCACTTTTACTCACTAATTACGGCTAATTAGGGGTGATTGGTGATAATTAGCGAAATTATGCATCATAAAAATCTGGAAAAATATGTAGATATTCTTAAATATTATTTTATGCCTCTAGTAGAAATTTGGGTTAATTTGGATTAATTTTGCTAATCTAATTGCTAGATATAGTTAAACATGATTAAGGGGAAACATGGGTTTTGGGGTATGTTTGATTCATATTAACATGTTAAATTGTTGTTTTGGTGGTTATGGTTGATCCTATATGTTATTAATATTGATTGGAATGCTTCATGATTGTTTACAATGTTAGAATGGTAGAAAATGCCGTCGTATGGCGTAAATAGCTTGCTGGAAAAGTTGCAGGAAATTGGTCAGACCCCCCCTCGGATCGTAAAGCACCCACACGAGCCCATCGGCTCGTGACCATGGTACCATGATCCGCCCGTGGTATAGACACCACGATCCAAAGCACCCCTCGAACCAGATCAGATAGGACCCACGAACCGCTGCATGTACCAAGAACCAGCTCGACCTATGCACCCATGAGCCGCCGCTTGAGCCAGAGGCCCGATCCCGAACCGATGCCACGATCCGGAGTACCACTCGAGCTCCACGGACCGGTTTCCTTCCTCGAACCGAAGTGCACAGCCGACCCGACCTGGTTGAAGTACTCGAGCCGCTTGCGTCACGAATGGAGACCTACGAACCGAACGAGGAGAAGAAGACCGTGCAGAATGGAAGCTTATTTTCCGAACCAAACCGGGGGAGACCAAAACCCGAGATGCAAAGGAAGTCCAAATGAGAGGTAGCACTGAGGATCCAGATGGGAACCAACGAGTTAACTGAGTTGGGCTTTGCTGCGGGATGTGCGCAAAGGGGTTATCGATATCTATAGCTTTAGTTCACCACTGAGAGACGGATTATAGGCTATGGATCAGGGTAGTGGAGTGTTCATGACTGCAAAGGGCAAAGTGATTGTAGCATGGATATGGATCAGTGCAATGGGACCATTAGGACTCCCAAGGGCAAAGTGATCGTAGCAAGGGATTAGTGGCTATAGACCAATGCAATGGGGTCATTAAGACTCCCAAGGGAAAGTGGTCGTAGCAAGGGATTTGATGATCAAAGTGGTGTATATTGTACGCTTCACGCACTGAGTGAGAGATGTGAGGATGATTGCTGTGTTTGATGACCATGACATGTGCACTTCCACTTTACACTTTATGTTAGTGTTATCTTAGAGAACTGTGCATCTTATTGTGCTAACTCTTTGGTTGCAGGTTCAGGTATGGTTATTTATACCTGTTATTGATTTGTTTTACTGCTATCGCTCATACCATTTGTCTGACCCAGAGTTTTATGTCTCTTCTTATTACTCTAGTTGCTCCTAAACGAGCAAACTAGAGACAGTTTAGGTGGTATGCACGAGTAGTTGTACGGAGATGAGCAGGAGGCTTCCACGTACTATTTACATATATTCTCCCTGTGTTGTTGCTCGCCATGACTTCGGGCGTTAGTAGTGTACCTTTTCTATTTTTCTTTAAAGACAGTATTTTGAAGTTGTAATAATGGTTTGGGTCATAAGCTGTATTTTGGATTCCGGTGCTATTATGGTTTAGTTTTCAGCTTATGCACTGTCTCTCCTGCTTTATGTCAAGTTATGTTATTATTATATTATATTCCATGCGCTGTGAGATATACTACAGGTTCTTGATGATTCATAATTTCAAATCCCTTTCTTTTAATGACCGTCCCATGCTAGTTGGACATTGGTACAATGCATTTCCAGGGAAATGTCGGCTGGTGCGGGGTGGGCCATCACAACTGGTATCAGAGCCTAGGTTGCGTAGTTAACCTAGGGGAAGACATTACGGAAAGATAGTGTACGTATATGAGAGCGCATATTTGTGATATTTTGGTTTTTAAAAAACTATATATATATATATACTATTAGTATATCCAAGGAAGAAGTCGCACTGCACAGGCACCACTAAGGAGACCGTTAATTGTTTTCTCATTACAGATTAGATGATGAGCCGAAATATGAGGAGTACGGGTTCATGAGCCAATAATAGGAATGGCTCTGATACGAGGACGATGTTTACTACCTTCATAAGAGAGATGCTTAGGGATGTTCAGGGAGCAGTTCCTAATGCTGCTAACGGTGGTGGTGCAGTAGTGCAGGCGCCTAGGGCCGATTTCACCAAGCTCTACATGGATTACACTAGTCTTGGTGGGAAGCCGTTCCATGGAACGGAGTCGGTTACGGAGGTTCAGGATTGGCTTGATAGATGTGAGCGCATCTTCGAGGATTTGGGAATCGATGATGCAATGAAGAGAAAGTTAGCATGCATCAACTTCAAGGATGGGGAATGAATTGGTGGAATGCTATTAAAGCAGCTATGTGACACCCACGTCCGTTAATGTCACTCACTAAGGGAATGCATTAAGTTCCATAAAACGTTATAGGTAAACAGACACAGAATATTACAAGACAAATATAAATAAGATAGCAGCGGAATTTCCAACTTTTATTTCAAACATAGACACTGTTTCAAATCTCCTAAATATCGCCCGATATCTCCTCCGAGATCTCATTTTGGGCTCCTTCCGGAACAAAACAGCAAATATCACTGTAAATCTCCTTTCGAATATATCGCCCGAGATATTGAAATATCGAACGATATATCGACCGAGACCAAATACTAGAATATCGTCCGAGAATTTAGTTTTTTCGGTTAAAATTTAAATTTCTGCCTGATCTAGAACTATAATTAAAGAACTCAAATCTAGCCATATCAATCTTTTGTTATTTTACACTTTGCATGTTAAATGACTATATTGTATGTTCGTATATGTTTTACAATGCTTATGATTTTCATATTCGTCTTTTTTACATACATGTTACTTATGAAATTACGTATTTTATGATCTATTTATGCTTTTTTTTTGATGTTTTGGATCCTTTTAATGTTTCCTGTCTAACAATATTCCTGTTTTAAGCATATTACGATTTAGAGCATGAATGATCTTTCGTAAAATAAAGAATAATAAAGTTATTTTGCATTTTAAGTTTAATTACTATGTTTTTGATAACATTCAGAAAAATCATTTTGTTAAAATATCATTTTTAACATATCATGTACCCCGAGATTGTTCCGATATGAACTTTCAGACCCAAGATGAAAATCCGAGACGTACTCCCGAGTTAGACTCATCTCGTCCGAGATCTCCCCCGATACGAGACCGAGTCTATAAAATCCCCGAGACGAAATGCGACCGATATTCGAGATTTAAAACCTTGAACATAGATCATCACATCGTGGTTCAAAATACCATAAGTCACAAAAACCATTACAATAATATAACTTATGTCTTGTACCATCAGGGTACCTAAGTAAAAAATACTTGATTCCCCAAACAAAAGAGCTAAGCCATAGTAGAGAGAAGAACTTGAGTTATACTTCAAAAGCAGCTCCGACAAGATGATGACCGAGTCTTGACTAAGCCTGAGAATTCCCTCCTTGCGAGCCGTGGAGGAACGGAAAAAAGAATAGGAAACAAAAAGGGTCAAACATAAAGTATGGCAAGTCCAGTTACTTTTAGCAAGTAAATAAATAAAAGTAGCATGGCAGACATATAAAGTGGATAAGAGAGAGATAACTACATAAAGAAAGATATGATAAGGTAAACAGGATAAGGTGTGTACGCTTCTAATGATTACTCTGCACTATTACTAGTATATCCAGAATGAGATGATCCCTTCCACTGTAAGGTGGCAGACTTAGGCATACGTCCAAAAGTATCCTAACTACTACCCTTAATCGATCGGCTCCCTAATCCACATAGATACTCTGTGCCGGCCCCACCGTAGGATGTATCACGTCCTAAAGTGGCAACTCTCCGCTGATATGCACAGCCCCATATCTACAGGTGTCATGGTCGCCTTATCCCCTTCTACCTGGCTCATGCACGCACATGGCCATGTCGGTTTGCGCCACCCATACCGAACTCAACGTTTGGATCTCTTACAATCAGTTCAGTAAGCGTGCCCTTCTCCGACCAAGTTGGAGTACTCTGCTTGATACCTACTCCGGATTACTGACTGAAATGGGTCCCACACAATGTGATGCATGCTCTCCCCTTTGTCTTGTATCCCCCACTAGGTTTTCCACAGGTTATATTTACCCTAAAAGTTGTCTTTAATTATATGACCCCAATCATTTCTACCGGTTATGCTTACTACTAGGTGTCTTTAATTACATAACCTTATCGGGCTAAGTTTGTGAGCCTATATGTAAATATTACCTACCCCGTCAGATTTACTTAACCCACCCACTGTTCAACCAATTTTACTTAACCCTAACTTTAGTTTATATTCGGACAATCCCTATTGATTTAACTAGGTTAAGTATTCCAAATCGTTACCATGTCTTTTTATGGTTGTAATGGGATAGACCTCCCACATTAGGCCTACAACTTGTGGATGCTGGATATGTCAGTCGGGTCCGGGCAGACTTCTTCCGCAAGTTGGGCCCGTCTCGTATTTATGCACTTAGACCCCTCACATTAGGTTCAACATTAGTGGTTGCTGGATGTGTCGGTCGGGTCCGGACAGACTTCTACCACTAATGCAACCTAACCTCGTGTCATAAGTGCTGTTACAGTTCTAATTACTGTAATCCTAGGCATCTTAATTATTAACCAACTAATTAAGCCCATATCTTTATAGTTGTTCATAACCATTTATCCAATTATGTTCATAGTGAATAATGTATCCAAATTCATATGCTAATTCTAATATTTTTCCCCCGTTTCCTAACTAACGTGTTCGCATATATTTGGCGTCATGCCTAGGCTTAAAAGTAGCCTAGCCATAAACAATAAAAGGGGAAGGTGATGGGAATATGACAAAAATGATTGTCCAAATATAACTGGCACAAACATATACTAACATGGTGACAAGGTGAACATATAAGCATAGATCCAATGAAATTGTGACAGTTAACTGGTTTTAACGTAGCAAGGATGTTAAGATAAGCATGCCAAGATCTAAATATTAATTTAGATGTCCAACAGGTTCAGATCTAATATGATAAGCACAAGGAGATCTAATAATAAGCTAGATCTGATTAATAATTTAGATGTCCACATAATTCAGATCCAATAGTTAAGATTAGATCTGACACAAATAAGGTTTAAGATCCACATCATAGAATGTCATAGAAGTTATAATAGATCCGATTGGATAGAGATTTAGATCCAAGCTATAACCAATTCAGAATATCACATGTTCACAATTTACAATGGATCTAGTATAATTTAGTCACAAGAACAAATCCAAACTATAGTTATATCAGGTTTACTTTTAAATATTTAAATCTAAAAGCAACTAAGAACTGATAGTGTTTGGATTAGAAAATAGAACCAGAAAAGAAGCTTGTTGAGATGCGGATCTACACTTGAATGATTAGCCTTATTTGATTGTTGGAGAAGATAAATGATTCTGTTCAGTTCAGTCACCGACAGAGTTTGGCCTACATGGATTCTCAATGGAGAAAACAAGAGAAATAGACCTCTATATATAGCTACCAGCCTCCAGAAACCGACTGCCACCTCAGCCCTAGGGGTGACCCCCTCCTTAAGGGGACGACCCTTCTTATGGGGTCGACACTCTTGGGGTGGGAATTTTGCCACCAACGTAATTTTTGAAATTTGAACTGAATTTTGATTTTCTGGACCCTATATATATATATATATATATATATAATATTCTTGCGCATATACAAACTTCAAACCTTCATAACTTCTTCATACGATGTCTGTTTTACGCAAACCAAACGTCTATTTTGACCAGAATTTTGAGACGGACGCAATGGCGCAGTCCGCTACCCTTAATTTTGAATATTGAATTAAGTTTTCCTTAATTTATCATTTTAATCTGTTGTAAAATTATGAGGTGTTGTATTCCCCCCCACTTAAAGGATTTCGTCCCCGAAATCTTCAAGTTAAGAAGAATGTATATCCTACCATCCATCACCCATCTACTCATACATCAATCACAGGCATCCATTGTCCTTAAAGACTTCTAATGTTTATATGAGCTTATGCAAAGGTGTGTGTATATGTCCCAATAATAATGCGAAGATTAGGCGGTCTACTTATTCAGTCGACCTCCTTAATGAAATGCATGTTAGGGCCATGAATCCAATATGTATGCAATTAATCCTATATATTATGTAAGTTCTATATGTGTGCACACTCATTCATCCAAATGCAACATCCATTTGATAATACATCTATTTTCACCCATTAAAAGAAAAGAAAAATGCACACACATCCATATGCAGTATGAGAGTGATTAAGCCGATCTAGTGCCTAATGTGTGTGTATGTGCATTAACGGGAAACCACTAGCAACCACTTTCATCCATCAAACATAACATATCTCAAATATAGATTTACATCCATAGGATTCCGATATAAAGGTAGAGAAATACTATTGACAGGTCATACTCAAATGATAGAAACAAACATAGACAAACTTTGGAAAAAGGTGTTAAGAACATACCCTCAAAAAGGAAAGGGTACGAAGTACAAATCTTGTCTTCGGTTTCCCAAGTCGCGTCCTCTGGGTTATCTTCCCATTGAACCTTTATCTACTTGATTTCTTTATTGCGGATCCTCTTAACTTCTGATCCAAGAATACGGGTAGGGACTCGTATGACTATCGCCTCCCATTCCACTTCTACCTCCTCTAATATACTTGGGTCAACAACCTCCACGGTGTCATGCAAGCACTTCCGCAGATGAGAAACGTGGAAAACATCATGAATGCCGGATTTATATAATATATAACCTTTAAAAATAGCCATTTTGCAAACGGCCTCCATTTTTGATGAAACCACTTTTGTTGGATCTGGAATGTCAAATTATTGCTAGATTCCAATTTTCATAATTTTTGGAATTAATATGTGAGCGTGGTGAATTTAAACGCGTTTGGTAATTTTGGTTTGAATTTGATCGACTAAAAAATGGCCATTTTTCAAACGGTCTCTAAATTCGACGAAATTAGTTTTGTTAGGACCATATCATCAGAATATAGCAAGATTTATTTTTCAGGAATTTTTGGAGTTAGTATGTGGCCCGGGTAAATTAAAACGTACATTGAAATCAATTTTGAACGTTAAATTAATTTATATTTTAATTTTAACGGAAACTGATCGAAACAGTTGAATTGGCTTACTGGACATATCCCAATGTGTTCGTAATGGGGGTATTTAGCTAGGAGCGACAGTCGTTGGGTTCGATTCGGAGTTCATGGCATCAAACAAACGAATTTGGGATTAAATATTAAAATATTAATATATATATATATTTATAAAACCCCAAACCCTAGTCATAACCCTAGTCGCCCCCCTTAGCAACGAACGAAAGAAATCATTCCAGAAAACGAACCCCAAATTCCTTCCATCCATTTAATAAACTTTGGACCTCCTAAAGCGAAAATTTAAGCGCAAGGAAAAGGCTTTTAATCTATATAAGGGGGAGGACTTATCGTTGAAGGATTTGGGAGTTCTTCGGGCTTGAAGTCGTCATCTTGGAGGCAGTTTTTGGTGGCGGCAGGGCAACCGAGTGCGTTGAGGCTGATGGTGAGGGGAGAGGTTGGAACGACAGTTCGAATGGGGGGTGGTGATCGGGGTCTGGGGGCCTGAGGCGCGAGCGGCGGGTGGAGGTTCATGTCGATGTGTGGGTTCTCATTCAGGCAGAAAGAGGAAGAGGACGGCCTTAATCTTTGAAAAGAAAATGTAATTAAAATTTTAATTATAATTTTAATTGGTTATTAATAAAATTAATACTCAAAATACCATAACTTGTTACCACATTATTAGAATCAACCGATTCAAGAAGCGTTGGAACCGTCTCAGCAAGCTCTACATGATGGAACAAATCTAGACAGTATTGGGGTTATATGGAATTTTTGAGTTAATTAAACGTGCGGTTTAATTCAGTTGAAAACCATTGTTATTCAAACGATTTCAAAACCAATCAATGTGAGAACTCTTTCTCACTCAATTTATTTACAGTGAAATATATACTAGGATGCAGATGGTGCTTAGCAGCACCCGACACCATTGATTGTACAAATCATGATTGTTTGTTTGGATTGAATTGACTATGCTGTGTTTATTGAATGTATAAATTATATAAAATATTCATGTACGGAATAAAATATTTGAATAAAAAAAATATCATTTTATTGAATGAATAAAATATATAAAATATTCGTGTATGGAATAAAATATTTGAATTATAAAAATATCATTTTTATTGAATGAATAAAATATATAAAATATTCATGTATGGAATAAAATATTTGAACAATAAAAATATCATTTTTATTGAATGAATAAAATATATAAAATATTCATATATGGAATAAAATATTTGAATAATAAAAATATCATTTTTACTGAATGAATAAAATATGTAAAATATTCATGTATGGAATAAAATATTTAAACAATAAAAATATCATTTTTATTGAATGAATAAAATATATAAAATATTCATGTATGGAATAAAATATTCATGTATGGAATAAAATATTTGAACAATAAAAATATCATTTTTATTATGAATAAAATATATAAAATATTTGAACAATAAAAGTATCATTTTTATTGAATGAATAAAATATATAAAATATTCATGTATGGCATAAAATATATAAAATACTTATGTATGGAATAAAATATTTGAGCAATAAAAATATAATTTTTTATTGAATATATGAACCGTATAAAATGGTCATGTGTTGAAAATAAATATTCATTTACAAATCGGATGACTTGTTTACGTACACCCATTTAACTGATATTGATTGGGACGATAAATTTTACAAATCATCCAACTGCACAAATAATAATCAGTATTTGTTGTTTGAAAACCCCACACGGGTATTGGGATGATATTGGACATATACTAATCCCAATATTTAGTTGTATGTCAATCGATGGGTTGATCGGCTGTGATGAGCGTTAATTACTTATTTTTAACGCTTATACAGTTGTAAATTGCACTCTAGATGATGGTTGATTATGTATCATTATTGTTATGTACATTTGTTGTATGAAATCCATATAAATAACATTATATGGTAATTGACTGTGTCTCATTCCAATTCAAAAGAACAAATATTTTAAAACAACGAATATTTTAAAATAATATTTAGTAAAGGATTAAAATCTGATTTGATGTCCGATTTGGGATGGACACGAAAATATTGAAATATATAAGCCGTGTGGATTAGATTTGCGCCATTTTAACGCGAACGATATTTATATCAATTTATTCATTTTTATAACGAATATCGAAAAGGAAATGATTTCAAAACTTGATATTTTGAAAATATTGTCATTTATATTTTATAATGATATAGAATATTCAATTTTGATTTAAAATTGAAAAAGAAGTTAGAATCATTTTAAAACGAATTTATAAATGATGTATAAAATACGTTTTATATGGAAATCGATGAAGTATATATTATATATATAATATAATGGCCTGAATAGAATGCGCCATGTCGCGGCCGTTCGCGAATTTCGACCATTGACTTCGAATTGATATTACGGGAGATCCGACCGTCGAATTCTCTTAAAATCGGAACCGTTGGGTTCATATCGAAAAGAGTTTTCCAACGAATATAAGAGATTTGAAATCTAACGGTTGGATTTAGATTTATGTCCAAATCAAATTTGGAAAAGGTCGCTATAAGTGCAGTTCGATGACCGTTTATGGAAATCGACTGAAAGGGCCTTAATAAAATTATTAAAAATATTAATAATTTGTGTAAAATCATATTAAATGATTTGGAAAGAGTTGGAATGAAAATTACATATTTGAAAAGGTAAAAACATATTTTTATCGAAATGAACTAGTTATCAACTAGAATTATAATCCAATTATTTTTAAATAAATAAATTGGATTGAGAATGGGTTTTTAACCAGAATTTCCAATATATGAATTAGAGTGGATTTGAATGGAAATTATCTTCGGAATATTTCGATGTTGGATTTCGTGATTATACGGACATTGGTATGGAAATTTGGAAGATATATTTATATCGTTATTTCCAATACGATATTTGTTGGTTTCAGTTTCATATTGAATATAAGCTGATATAATTTCTATTCAGAGCCTTATATTTAATATCAAATGAGATTTTGGGTTGTCGTGAATGGTGTCTTTATTAACATTGTTCTTAAACCTAGTTGAGAAAAGAATAAACCTTTTAATTAAGATTTTGATAAGTTTTCCAATTAATTAAGATTTAATTGGAATTGAATGAAAGAATTGGATTTTTGGGTTTATAGTGAGCGATGTTTTAAAAGACATTTGTTCTTTAACCCGATTAACCGTGAAATGTAATTTGGAATTTATAAATCTTTTTATTAAGATTTAATGGAAATTTTCCAAATTAAAGTTTTCCAATTTAATAAAATAAATTGGGATGGAATGGAATTCGATTTGGTAATAATCGAAGTAAGCTTCTGTGAATGAAGACTGTTAATATATATGGGATTTAAAAGGCTTTATCGTTATTCCATTTATATTATTAGTCGGATATGGAAATTGATATCGATTTTATATTGATCTGTTTTTCCGTGAAGATTCCATAATTAATGGAATGTGATTTTGGGTTTATCGTGAACTGTGTTTTAAATGACATTGGTTGCTTAACCCAATTAAAGACAGGATTTCATGTCTAACATCGTATTTCGAACCATATTGTTGATCTCTGCTGAATATATATATATATATATATATGTGTTTGGTGTCTGGGAATTTATTCTCTTGCTTAACATCCTTCTCTAAGACGTATGAGCTCAGAGGTTATATCTCGGCAGAAATCAATGGTTCAGTGTAAATTTTCGATGCGACATGTTTGACTTCCCAAAGTTAAATAATCATTAATATTGATTTTTGGAAGATTAAAACTAAGTGGAGTTTTAATGAATCTTTAATTAGATTGAAATGTGAATTGATAATTTAAATTATCAATTTGGGAAATGATCGAAAGTGGAGTATCACCAGATTTGCTCCAAGCGATAGTTAAATATTTAATTAGATTTGAACGTGAAATGGCAATTAAATTTACCGATAACACCATGGTGTTAGATATGGAGTATTACCAGTTTTGCTCCATGGGATGAATAGGTTGGGATTGGGAAATTAAACAAATGATTACTTCGATAAGGTGCGCTAATCTCGACTAGTTTGAATAAACCTTAATTTGGTTTGAATTGATACCTAAAGGAAGATTAAATAATAAATTTAAAGAATTTATCTTTGATAAAATTAATAGGAATCTTTCCCTAATGAAGTGAATATTTGAATAAAAGAATATTCTGAATTGGAATGAGGCGTATGTTGTGTTTGTGTAGCACTTGTTTTTATATACGCGAGTTATTCGGAAAGGCCGGGTTTATACCCATTCTGAATAACTAATTCGACGATGAAGACGGTGGTTGAAGACCGAAGGTCTTCACATTGTTTGGATGATTACTGATGTCTTGATTGGGTCGTACACCCAAGACAAGGTAATAAGTAGTGATCGTCCAGATGTACTTGGAGATCAACCAGATATGCGAGGACCTCTCTCCTGTATTGGATATATGGGAAGAGGAATAAGGTGCCTCCGGTTTCGTTCAGATCTAGAACGGACTTGTAAATGGATGTATGTCTGACATTGGATTTTATTCTGTGTTGATTGATTTCTATTAAATATATATCTGTTTGGTGGTGGTGTATTTATTCTCTTGCTTAACACCCTTCTCTAAGACGCACGAGCTTAGAGGTTATATATCGATAGATATCAGTCGCATGGCGTGAATTGTCAGTGTGGCATGCTCAGATGCAAATGATCAAGGCTTTTGTTGAAAAGCAGAGCCTTGTGGTTGATGATCAAAGCACAGCTTTAAATAGCATAGCTTTGTGTAGAGTTAATTTACGAGCCTCGCACCCAGGTGTGAACAAAAAATGCGACAGTGACTGCATGGAAATGGACATATGTTAGTTCTAGCTAAGAGTAACATCATGGTATGGAGCCCAGACTAATTGATGGGAGACGAGGTACCTCGGATATATCAGTCACTGCGGGGCTGATGGATATTATATCGCTCACTACGGGGCTGATGGATATGGTCGACATACTGACCATTTTAGAGGTTCGATAGAACCGGCTAACATATAGTTTATGGTATAATCAATCATCGACGGATGACAGGCCATGAAGATCTAAGGGGTTCACTGTGAGGGTTCTGAGGCACTTGCTAGTGTGCCTCGAAATCGGTGAGGATGATCCCTTGCCTCGGTTCATAGATGGAAACCTAATTTCCAATACGTGATTTTTCGATTTTAGTTGTAAATATATATTTGGCGACGTAATATATGGGTACCTACACCGCCTATGATTGATACATTTATATTTGAAGTTGATTTCTTCACTTATAGTAATAATAAAATATGAAATTTCACATACCAAGCATTTTTGGCTATTATAAGGTAAAAACTCTATCCTTCGGCTTGCGTTGCATAGTGTGATGGGACCTGAGTCTTATAATAGCTTTATTTTTCTATTTAGCATTGCGTTGTATGTTTTATGCACTGGTATTCTTGGGGATAAACTTGTTCTGTGTTATACGGCGTGGTCCCTTGATTTACCCCACTTTAAAGTAAAGTTTTAAATAACTGTTTCAGTTCTCACACCAGTCACATGACTGATCTGGACTTTATTGTTTTAACCTAAACTCTGGGTGCCCGTATTTTCCACACGGGCAGCTAGTAGTTTTGGTTTTACAGATATTATATTCACAGGATATAATCCTGATTTACAGCTGAGGCTATATTCGAAAAGCTCTGTGTCTGTGTATTTCTTTCAGTTGTGTTATGTATTATTTTTCCGCTGCTTTGTAATTTAATCTCCGATATTTATCAAATGTATATTATTTATTCATATGCTGTTATATTCTTGTACTCTGATGTAAATTGTTGTAATAACAATGAAATGTTCTACTGTTTGCGTTCTGATTTCGCATGTTCTTAGCTCAATCCGGGCTTTCCCGTAAGGGCGAGTTTGGGTCGTTTAGATACAGGGAAGAACAGGTTCGAGGGTTCCAATGGGATTCCTCAATATATTATTTATTTTCATATTATCAATATATGAACTGATCTGATAGGGTAATTGATTTGATTGTTGACTGAAAATTCAATATCTGGTTAGTTTAAACCAATGGGCGGTATTGGTTGGGTATTTGACAGCATATGGCTTATAAATCAATTGTTTTATAAATGTTGATTTACCGTCAAGTAAATCGATAGAGATAAAGTTATAAAATTTATTTTATAACTGGATATAGATTTTAAATTGAATTATATTGAAAATAAGTTTGTAAAAGGAGATAAATATTTATTGTTTATTATTTAAACTTATAATTAATCATCAATTGATTTTATAAGGAAATTTCTAGTGTTAATCAAATTTATAAATAAGTGAATAGAAAATTAACTCAACAGTTAAATTTGGATAATTGTTTTGTTAAGAAATAATTAAATGGAATTATTTAAATTAATTATATTATTAATTAATTTAAAGTGAAAACTAATTGGAATCAGGTAACAAGATAATTATGGTTTGAATTAACTAAATCGACTCTTTTTAATTGGGATTGATTATTAAGTTAGTGTATTTCGAATAAAATAGTTAATGAATATTGTTTTAATTTTAATAAGTTTTTAAAAAAGGAATTACTATTTATTTTAGTTAATAAAGAAATTAACTATGGAGGTGTTAATTCTTGAAGTAAATTATTATTTAATTAATAATAACTTAGGGAATTACATTTTAATTGAAATTCATTTGAAAAAATAATCGGAATTGAAATGAAATCTAATTGAAGGGTGGAAGGAGTTTATGAATAGGTTTTATTTTAATACCTGAGTTTTATAATGAACTTATAAAGAGAAATTTAAGTGGCTACGATAGCTTAAATTATGTCAACTTAATATTCAAATTTAACAAAAGGGGAATTGAGATGGAAAGGGTTTATATTAAACCAGAATTTATTTAACGAGGTTTATAAAAAGTGATGAGGTGTTAAATCGTTAATTTTAAATTAACGTTACTGAATAATGGGGATAAGTTAGAAGGGGGAATTAAAAATAAGATTTCTAAAGTTGGAACGGTTGAATGGATTTGAAAAGGAATTAGTAAAGGTGAATTTGGTGAAAGAAGTGGGTCGTAGGATTTTGTAAACAAATTTGATTTATAATGAGTTTGGTTAAAGAGGCAGAGTTAAGAGTGGTGTTTTATAAAGAAATTACTTGATTATCGAATTAGGAAAGAATGGGTATTTCCGAGAAAGAGATTTTTAAAAAAAGGTAAGAAGGTTTATGAAACCGTATTTTAAATAGTTCAGTTAAATGGAATTTGAATTGTATTAGAATGAAATATTGGTTTTTGGATTACAACTTGTATCTATCTTAAGATATGAACGTTGTTGATCAAGGTCTGAGAGGTAATTAAAATACCCCAACTTGAATGACATCAGGATTATCTGAGGATGATATTAGTTGTAATGGTAAAAAGGGTTAGTAATAATTTATTATTTCATTAGAGAAATAAGAATGCAAAATTTTTGGTTAAATATTGGAAAATATATATAATGATGATTCCAAAGTAAAAGGGAGATAAAAGGGGATTGTGTAAAATTAGAACGATATTCGCAAGGTTAAAAGGAAATGTAAAGTTGAGTATTGAAATAGATTTACTCTATATGAATAAGCATTTGTTATCGTTTTCAAGTAATGAACTAAAAGATATTTCGAAATATTGTTTTACGAATAATAAGTTGAATCGATTTCCTAATATTAGATAATAATGTGGCTAATGTTTTGAAAGTGGAAATAGAAAACTGGATATGATATAGGATTTTCCTTAGTATTAAAATGAATTTGTTTAAAGAATAATCTTATGATAAATAAGAAGCGAAAAGTTATATTCGTAATGTCGAAATATTTAAGAGTTTTAAATTTACATTTGTTTAATTAAAAGGCCAAATGATGCTAAATACTGAACCAGTAAACTCATTGGATTTTCATGATTAAATCACTGTTTATTTTGATAGTTAAATAATCGACTATCAAATCTGTCCAATATGACTGTTGGTATGGAAAGACCGGGATCGAATCCATATTCGAAAATCATTCCAACAACAAACATGTGAAGATATCAGAAGATGACTGAGATGGAGCATTGAAGACCGTGGATCTTCATAAATGGAAGAACTGCTAATAATCTTCAGATCTGCGGCTAAAGATGTATTGTGGTTCTGTCGTGGTTGGAATCTACGGATTGCAAGGACTTCTCGCTATTAATCTATAGGGTGATTCCTTGGATGTGGTAGGAGGGTGCCTTCGATTCACCCTGTTCCTGGATGACTTGTATGCACGGATGTATGACAGAGTATTTCCAAGGGAATTACGTACGTTGATTTCTTCAAACGTACTATGGTTGATGGCGGAGAAATGGTTTTCCTCTAGCCAAATAACTAGAGTATTTCTGTGGATGTCAATTAGTGATATCTGGCGGATCTGACGATGTGGCATTCAAAGTGAATGGTGACTAGATGTTCTGAAGAGTAATTTAAACCTCAAGCCTCATCAACTGGGAAATGACAAAAATCAGGCAAGTAGCATGGCTATGTAGGTCGCTCCCATTAGGGTGTATAATCACTTATTTAGAGAAATTCCATTTGCTTCTTTAATCTATTTTGATGCTATCCCTTTCAGGAAACGGTGGTTTGAGCCCAACTGTTGGTGATATACATTCGATACACTCAAGCGAAATGAGTGGTCAGTCATGTGTGGGCCGAGTTGCAAGACATTCTTGTTGAACCCGGTGTATTCCCCTCTAGAGATACACTATTGGCAGGTGGTTCCATACCTTGTCATAGTCAGAATCCAATCTCCAATAAGCGCCAGCGGTTTTGATTGTATACTATATATGTGGAGCGTGAGATGCAAGCATTCCACTAGATTGATATCTACTTGTATTTAGACACTATTATAATATTAGAAAAGATATTGATTTCAAAATGTTCTGGGTTATCGTAAGGTAAAAACCGTCTGTGTTTATGTGTGGATTTGGTCTAACGATTATCCTTTTCTTTCAAAATGATTTTTAATTTTAAAATCAAGTTGTGTGATACCTTTAAACTTTGCGAGTTTTTCTCACTCTGGTTCACCAGACAAACCCGGTGTTTTGTAAATGCTCGGGTTAGACCGGGTTGTACAGGTTCAGGTTATTGGATACTGCGATGTCCAGAGACGAGCTGGAGGTGTTCAGACATATTGTATCTAGTATTTATTCCGCTGTGTGACTGTATATGAGGACAGGTTATTATAATTGTCCATATGTGTTAATGTGATATGATGATTGTAAGTTTTATTTAAAGCTCTCAATAAAGATTTATTTCTATATTATATTTTGTTCCACTGCAATGTGAGACTCTGTGTTGTGTTGTTTCTTCTTCTTCTATTCTAATGTTTCTTTCTTTCTTATCTCACCCTCTAATTTCTTTCTATTAACGTTCCGGTGTTTTTCGGTATTTGGAAGGTCGGCATGTGATAGGGAAATGTATTTATGTCGATTTTCAAGGCCGAAAATCCTTGGGTCGTTACAGAAAATTACAAAAAAAACTCAAAGTTTTGCCGCAGAAACAATGTAGAAAGATAGAAAATGGTTAGGGCAACTCACCGCACATTTTAGAATTTCCCAATTTTTGTCCAATTACTAGTATTACGTTGGTAAATTCTAACAGAGAATTATCCATACTATCTTTTTTAGTGGGTAAAAACTCACAAAGTTGTAAGCGCTCAAGTTATTTTTTATAACTGAAATTGTGGGCATTTCCATTATTGCTAATTAATGATTTCACACTGCATTGGTCACTCTTATTTATTCTCAGAATTTCCTTGGTATATGTTCTATATATAGTGCTACCTTAATTTTTTCTTCAATATTTTGTTTGGAGTTATGTACTTCATTGTTTATTAATGACAGGTGAACACAATATAGGAAGAAAGATAGTTACATGGAGTTGATCGCACTCATAGTTATCATTTGATTAAGAATACAATACAAAACTAAAATTGTTTCATTTTACTATCAAGAATCTACAGCATAACCTCATTACATAGTAAATATAAGTTCCAAACATCAATTTAACTTGTACAACAATATATAAAACACACAAACTTTCACCAAATTCTTCGGTTTCTTTTTTTCTTGTTCAACATTAGTGGACATTAAATTTGAAGCTTCTTGTTAATATATCTTCCTTTTAGAGGATTCTATATCGTGCTTCTTCCCTTCTTAAATCCATAAGAAAAACATAGCTAATAACTTTATATTCAGTTTAGTTATATAATAATGAAAGAGAAGACAATATTTGGCTCCAACGTAAATCATTCATTCCCGTCAAAAATGACAATACTTTTAAGAAACATGAAAATCACACTTAATTTTAGAAAGTAACCGAAACATTAAAAATTAATAGTTGATATAAAACTACATAGAGAGTTAACACCTACATAGACATAGTAATCATCGTAAATAATATCGTACCAAATATTAAATAAATTCAAATCTTATGCCAAAAATTTTTATCATGCCGTTAAGCAAGCTGCACTAGGAATGGATTAACTCTTTTGCGGTTCTTTCACTATCCAACAACAAATTTCGACCAGAATGTGTTGATATATTTGATTTAATAACAAAACATTTGCGTCTCAATTTTGTGATATCTATTATTTAATATCAAGCCATTAATACGTCATTTTAGCCTATGAGAAGCAGTTGATAAAAATGTATGTCATGCATGAAGCAACATTAACATTTTATTTTGAAGTGCATTTCCATAAAGGGAATTTCATAAACCATGATTCCCACTATTAAAAAAAAACTGAAAAGAAAAATACATAGAAACAAATAAATAATGAGGTTTGACATTTGTTAACCTAGTTAATAGAAATTATAAACAGGGTTAATCAACTGTAAGTTGTATTACAAACATGTTATTCCTTTTATAAGTTTTACTTTACTGAAGAAACATTGGTCGAAAGTTTGTTTTTCTCAATTTTATCTACTCAGCTCCCATTTAAACTATCAAAACCTTCTATAGGACACTACTTTGATATAATAAAATGTAATCTTTATTTTGGAGTTTAAAATGACCAATAATCTGGTTTTTGTGTTATTCGTCATTAGCTGATCATGTAAGTCTTTTTTGGTAGCAACTTGGATTAGTCAGCATTAGATCTCTCAAAATCAATATTGATTGCATGGTTAAATAACAACTTATTCTAGCTACCAAGCCAATAATAGTATTAATAAAAAAAATGAAAACTGACAACTTGTGCAACCCCATTGAATTAAAAAAATGTGAACTTCAGAAATAAAGCTGCAAAACTAAATTTCAAATAATGTCTGCAAGCATGATCATGCTTATATATCTCAAAGGACATGTTAGTAAATGAAATAAATTATGCATATATATTCAAAATAAAATAATGCATATCATTGATATATAGTTATAATCTTGACTACAAATATCACCATTATTAACAATTTGAAAAGTTTTGAAACGTCTTTTAATATATCAATTTAGTTGTGAAAATTGTAGAAGGTTGTAAGAGATACTACTGATAAGCAATGTCCTTCTATATCCAACTCAATGATAAGATATATTTACTCATCAATATCATCCCATCATTTAATTCACTCGACTTGGTTGGATAACAAATCCTCGATTTAGTTCAGCAGTGAATAACATAGTTGCAACTGTTATGGTTTAATTTCACTAAGGATAAAATTAAGGGTTTTGTTAATGTATGCCATAAAAGAACATGTTAAGAATAAGTGTTATTAAATAAAAGGTGAAAAGATTATTTTAAGTACATAATTTAACATTATATAATATATAAGGGGTTGGATTCAGAGGTGGTGTACTGGTAATTTGACAAACTAAACATGTGCCCTTAGGGAACATGCTAACATCTACACACATGTTTACATTTTCGTAAAGTTAATTTATTATTTTCTTGGAGGAATAAAATATGAGAATGCTTAATGGCCTTAGATGTATTATATTAAAGCAACATTTAATATAAGACTATTTTAATTCATAATATCTTAGCTTATCAATATATAACATAATAAATGCTAAGCATCAAAAAGTTAGAAAACAATATATTATTTTTATCCTAGTGGAATTCGAACTGAAATTTGCAACTCAGGCTAATGAAAACAAAAATATGAGTAATAGATGATGAAACACCCCACCTCCGTTAGGGTCACTCTCAAAGGGAATGCCCTAATTTTGGTGGAGGTTTATAAGTATAAGTCACAGATATACAAGACAGATATAAGAACACATATTTTGTAAGCAGCAGAAAAACAGTAACTTTTATTTCATAAAAGCAAATACGTGCTACAACAACATCACCATAATTGTTTTACATCTTTTCCAAAAACATAACATAACACTTTCATAATCTGTCTTGATTACATTATTTAAAGAAGCATAAAGAAAACATAGATAAACTGCAAAAGCCCCATAGTGGTTGTCCAAAGCCATAGTTCAAAACGAAAAAGGTCCAAGCAATACATTTCTCCTCTTCAAGCTGGATGTTAAGGCCGGTCAAGCTGCAGTGTTCCCTCCCTGTGGACCTGGGGGGGGAACGGAAGAAAAGAAGACGAAAGAAAAGTAGAGTCAGACATAAAGCCTGAGTAAGTCTAGGACTATTCTGTCTATGAACAAAGAACTGGGTATGATAAGTATAAACAAGGAGTGGGAAAGTACTATAAACTTAGATAAGTTGTCTAGGGTCGAATATACTGTCGTACCCCATGTTAGTCTCTGAACCCATATAAACTAGTTCCCAACTGGCACCCCATAATCAGGGTGAAGTGATCCATTCTATGATGATCGGCTCCTACTCGCATAGTTACATGTGTCTTACGGCCCCCGATGTTGTAGTTACCTAAACTGGTCCCACCATGGGGTGTATCAAGTCCCATGGCGGCGGCCCGACACAACCCTAGAATGTCCCATGGCGGCGGCCCGACACAACCCTAGAATGCACAGGTATTCTACTGGTGCCCAGTGCCTTATTTTTCTGCGCCAGAGTGTGTGCACGCCCGCACCCCGTTAGAACCTACACTGCTACACCACCGCCGTCGATTTGACCTCTTACAATCAGCCCAGTAATCGTGCCCCACCCTGCCTAGTTTCAGGGTATCATGATACACCTTATAGGGTTACTGCTGAAAAGGGTCCCCCGTTACTAGGTTTTCTATCTCTAGCCAACATGCTAAGTTGGTTAAGTGTTTTCTAACCTAACCCCCAATCAGTCTGTTTAGTTTAGCATGTTCCATTTTGATTAAGTCTTTAGTCCACTTAATCCTAACAATCCTGACTCAGCCTTAATTGTCTTATTAAAGCCTTGACCTCTCACATTAGACAGGTATTGTTGTGGCTGCCTGTTGCCGGTTGGTTCCGGGCAGTCTTACGCCACAACTCAGTCTAACCTCGGGTCCTTATTGGGCTCCATGTTTAACCTCCCACATTGGATAGGTATTGTTGTGACTACTGGACAGCCGGGCGGTTCCGGGCAGGTTTACATCACAACTCAATCCAACCTCGGGTTAAACACATCGTATGTTCTACATTTACATATTTTGTCTTTCTTCTTTACTTTCTTATATGTAAATATTTGCGGCCCATTATTAAGCTAATGGTGTAAAGATTTACACCAATCATGGGCCCAACCCATACTTGAATTTGGGCCCCTTTTTCTTTATATTTTCATTTATTAATTAATTTGGCCCAACGTCATTCACCCCCGTTTAATACGCTTGTTTATTATATATGTTGGGCTTAGGCTTTTAAGCCCAACTTAGCCATGAGAAAAAAAGGGGAGGCTTAAAACGTTCATACACTAAAGGGGAATGTGAACGCATGAACTTGCAACATAACGTTGGAACTACAAATCAGAAACTGGTGTACTTGCATAGCAATAACGTATACTTTGGTCATAAAGCATAAGTGACATGAATCAAAACTTGTAGTTAAGTTAAGAATCTAAATTGGATATTATTGTTGACACATAGTCTTAACTACAACATAAATCTATATTTTTGTTTAGGCATAATGTCAAACATAAGCAAATCATGTTCATAAGATTTCTACAAGTTTACAAAGGTGTCTACTTTTGTTACTAATACAAAAGTATAGTTCAACTAGAATTATTCCAACTTAAATCATGACTTTAAATCTATTCACATAACCATGGCACACATATACTTATGGCATAAATATTCCTAAACATGAAATCATGATTTTTACTTTAGTCATGCAAACTTGCAAATGGGATTTTGAATCTAACCTAGCTATGTACCACATATGTCATCATATAATTCTTGTTAACAATAAAGACCTAACATGGTTTTCAATTATGCAAAATATCAATCATAGCCTAGTCATATTCATGAGTTCGCAAAGAGGTTTTCTAGTGCAAAAGTATGGCTTAATACATAGATCATGATGCCAAATTTTCAACATAATTTCATATGAATTATAATAACCCAAATTTGTTCCAATTACACACAAAATGATTTTTGTACAAAAATACACATTATGATGGCATAGTAGCAAAACCCCAAACTTGTATGAATTTCAATTAAACAACTACATACATGTAGCTTCAACATGAATTACATAATTTGTGAATATTCCAAACGTATACTTGCATAAAACTACCGCGAACATGTAGTTTTTATAATGAATAACATGCTTTGCGAATATCCAAACGTATACTTGCATAAAACTACCGCAAACATGTAGTTTTTATAATGAATAACATAATTCGAGAATATCCAAACGTATACAATATTCCAAATCGATAAGAATCATAGTAACGCACAAATATGAATTACTTTATCGCCACAAATCAAGTATACAAACCAACACAATTATTTGTTCATACCAAAATAATACTCTACTTACAATCGTGTGACGAATTCTCCAATTTAGAAATTTGGAGATGCGACTCCTTTTGACGTAGGCGTTGATTTGATTTGTCTAAGTTGCTTTATGCTTTAGAATTTGCCTCCTAGTCTTCTCCCAAATTGGTGGCTACTCCTAGTCGTTCCTCCGCAGCATGATGGCCTCGTTCTTATTTTTGAATGAATAGATTAGGTTGAGTCTAGGGTCATTTTTATAGAGTTTATGAACTGATTAGGACCATCGATGTTGCTTGGATTGATCGTAGCCATTCATTCGAAAGAGAGACCAATTAGAGCCTGCCACCTAGCCCTAATGACAAAGCATGCTTCTGAAAATCGACCAACATAGACTAGGCCAGCCAGGGTGGACTGGGTTCGACCTGGGTCTGGACCAGGTCGACAGCCCTGTCGACAGCCCTGTCGACCTGGCTAGACCAGGTCGACAGCCCAGTCGACCTGGGTGCATTAGGCGGGACTTTTCCCGCCCTGGCCAATTGGGCCCGATTTTGAAATTTAAACTTGTTTTTCTGAGTTGTTTTATTCTGTTCGAATTTTAAACTTAATTCAGAAACTTCCGGAGGCTATATCTTCTTCATACGGACTCCGTTTTTCGAAAACTCGGACTCTATTTCGCGTATTTTTCCGAGACGAACGCAATGGCGTATCCCGTTTCCCTTAGTTCTTTGATTTGAAATTAATTATACTTTAATTTGTAAATTTCACAGTTATAGAATGCACGGGGTGTTACATTCTCCCCCACTTAAAAGGATTTCGTCCCCGAAATCTTCAAGTTAGGAGGAATGCATATCCTAACATCCAATCATCCATCTACTCATCCATCAAACACGAGCATCCATTGTCCTTAAAAGACTTCTAATGCTTCATGATCATATGCGAAGTGTGTGTGTACATGTACTTATCTAATGCAAAATCAGGCGGTCTACTGATTCAGTTGACCTCCTTAATGCGAATTATGTAAGTGCCATGAATCCATTATGTATGCAAATTTTCCTATTCATGATTCTACATGAGTGCACAATCATTCATACAAATGCAACATCCATATGACAACACATTAAAGTTCAACCATATACGAATGCAAACATATATGCATATGCAATATGAAGTGACTGAGCCGATCTAAAACCTAGATTGTGTGTGTATATGCAACCACGAGCAACCACTAGCAATCACTTGCAACCACTTGCAACCATCATCCATAACATGTTTCAATTACATGTTTTCATCCAAAAGGTTTCTACCTAAAAGATAAGGTCGAGGAAATATACCTAAAAGATAAAAGCGCAACTTAAGGAAAAAGAAAGATCAAGGATGTACCCTCGAAAAGAAAAGGGTAGGCAGCGCGTATTCTAGCTTCAGTTTCCCAAGTCGCGTCTCCCTCGGCGTCGCTCCACTGAACTTTGACGAGTCTGACTTCGCGGTTGCGTAGCTTCTTCACTTCCGTTCCTAGTATGCGGGTTGGAACTTTTCTTATGGTTGCTTCGCGTTCCACTTCGGCCTCTTCGAGGATATTTGGCTCTACCACTTCAGCAGACTCATGTAGACATTTTCGAAGATGTGAAACGTGAAAAACGTTGTGAACTCCGGCCAGTTTCTCGGGTAGCTCTAATCTATAGGCCATTTTCCCAATTTTCTCGATGATAGGGAATGGCCCTACGAACCTTGGTGCTAGCTTTCCTGTGGTTCCAAAATGAACAACGTTCCTTAACGGAGATACCTTAAGAAAAACTCTGTCCCCAACCTCAAATTCAAGGTCGGTTCTCCTCTTGTCGGCGTAGGACTTTTGTCTGTCTTGGGCCGTCTTCATCCTTCTTCGTATTAAGTCTACTTTCTCTGAAGTCTCTCGGATCATATCTGGTCCAAGTATGAGTTTATCAGTGGACTCCCACCAACAAGTGGGCGATCGGCACGGTCTTCCATATAAAGCTTCGAAGGGCGCCATTCCGATGGTTGCTTGATAGCTGTTGTTGTAGGCAAATTCCACCAAAGGAATGTGGTCTTCCCATGTCCCTCCGAAGTCAAGGACGCATAGTCTTAAAAGGTCTTCCAAAACTCTGCTCACTCTCTCTGTTTGGCCGTCGGTTTGGGGATGATAGGCTGTGCTCAAGCATAACTGCGTTCCTACTGCTTCTTGCAGACTCCGCCAAAACTCGCTGGTGAAGATGGGGTCTCGGTCACTAACAATGCTAGATGGTATTCCATGGAGTCGAACGATTTCCTTGAGGTAAAGTGATGCTAGAGATGAGGCAGTTCTTTTACTCTTGACAGGTAAGAAGTGGGCGCTTTTAGTAAGCCTATCCACTATTACCCAAATGCTAGTATTGCCTCTCCTAGACCTAGGCAGCCCATCGATGAAGTCCATTGAGATGCTATCCCACTTCCACTGCGGGACCTCCAGAGGATGTAGCAGTCCGCCAGGCTTTTTCTGTTCCGCCTTAACCTGTTGGCACACCATACACTTAGAAACGAATTCTGCCACGTCCTTTTTCATGCCGTTCCAGAAGAAAGTCCTTTTTATATCTTTGTACATTTTATCTCCGCCTGGGTGTATCGTCATCTTAGAGTGATGTGCCTCCTCGAGAACCTTCTTTACTAAATCTTTTGTTTGTGGGACGCATAGTCTTCCGTCTCGCCTTAGCAAACCCTTATCGTCGATGGAGTATCTGTTGAGGTGACTTGAAGTCTCACCCCTAATTAGCCTATCAATCATTTCCACAAGCTGAGGGTCTTCGCGTTGTGTTGTCCCTACTGAATCCACTAAAGTTGGGCGCACTTCGAGAGATGCTAGCAGGCCTGGTACAAAATCGGAGGAGGGCCTAAAGTCGAAGCTGGCTATAAACTCTAGGCTTTGTCTTTCAACAAACAGCGGGCTTAGGGTCAATTTCTTTTGGCTCAACGCGTCTGCCACTACGTTGCCTTTGCCCGGAGTGTAGGAGATTTCGAAATCGTACGAGGCAAGAAACTCCATCCATCTCTGTTGCCTCAAGTTAAGATCCTTCTGCGAGAAAAGATATTTCAACGATTTATGGTCAGTGTAAAGTTCGAACTTCTCACCTAGGAGATAGTGTCGCCAAGACTTGAGTGCAAAGACGATGGCGGCTAACTCAAGATCGTGGGTTGGGTAGTTCTTTTCGTGCACTTTCAACTGCCTCCCGCCATAAGCTACTACCCTTCCTTCTTGCATTAAGACGGCGCCTAGCCCTGTCCCACACGCATCTGTATAAACAGTGAACATCTTGCTCCCATCTGGCAGCGTCAAGACTGGGGCTGTTGTAAGAGCCCTTTTCAGTCGTTGGAAAGCAAACTCGCAATCCAAGTCCCAATTGAACACTAGACTCTTCTTGGTCAATTTCGTGAGCGGAGCTGAGATTTTCGCAAAATCCCTTATGAACTTTCGATAGAAACCTGCTAGTCCTAGAAAGCTTCGGACCTCAGTTGCATTCCTTGGTGTCTTCCAATCCTGTACCGCTACTACCTTAGCAGGGTCCACTGCTAACCCTTGTTTGGATACTATGTGCCCAAGGAACCTCACCTCTTCCCTCCAAAAGTGGCATTTGGAGAATTTGGCTTTTAGTTGATGGACTCGCAAAGTTTCCATGATTGCCCTTAAGTGTTGAGCATGTTCCTCTTCACTCTTTGAGAAGATAAGGATATCATCTACGAAGACCACTACGAACTTGTTGAGGAAATCTCTGAATACCCTACTCATCAGGTCCACAAAGTAAGCAGGTGCGTTTGTCAAGCCGAAAGGCATGACAAGCCATTCAAAGAAGCCGTCTGGGGTTCTGAATGCCGTTTTATCGATGTTATCTTCAGCCACCCTTAGCTGATGAAAACCGGTTGCTAAATCGAGTTGGGAGAAAACAGACGCTCCTACAAGCTGGTCAAATAAATCGTCAATTCTAGGGAGAGGGTGCCTATTCTTTTTCGTTAGCTTGTTGAGCTCCCTATAGTCAACACATAGACGGAGTGAACCATCCGCCTTTGTAGCGAACACCACTGGAGCGCCCCATTCTGAAATGCTCCTCCTAATGAACCCCTTTTCTAGAAGCTCTTTAATCTGTTTACTGGGCTCTTTCCTTTCTCGTGGAGCCATGTGTCTAACGGGCAACGCAACGGGCTTTGCATTATCTACAAGATATATGCGGAAGTCTATTTCCCGCTTCGGAGGCAAGCCCTTCACCTCTTCGAAGACATCCGGATATTCCCGGACCACTCTAACTGATTGCAAATTTTCAACAGAGGCATCTAGCGATTCAAGATAACTAAGCATAACCGCATACGAGGGATTACAAGAAATTTCCAAAGTATTACCGAGCTGGGTTAGGAGCCTAACAACCCTTTTCTCACAATCAAGGATGGCCCCATTACTGGAGAGCCAATCCATACCCAAAATCAAACCATAACCCGAGAAGCCCAAAACAAAGGCACTACATTGAAATTCTACGCTTAGGATAGAAATTTTCAATCCCAAACAGATCATAGATAAATGAGCTGGGCCCCCAATTGGGTTTGAAACAATTAAGGGGTCCTCTACCATACTAGTTTTTAGGTGTAGAGATTCTACTAAAGCAGACGAGATAAAGGAGTGTGATGCGCCAGAATCAAATAAAGTGCGAACGGGGTGATCATAAAGATAAACTACACTTTCTACAGAAGTATTTATACCTCGCTGTTGCAGAGGTGGCGCTTCCAGCACATGAACCTGTGCCCCTGGGGTGGATCCAGTCCTCTGCCCCTGTCCACATTTCTTTGGGCAGTCCTTAGCCCTGTGGCCTGTCTCACCGCAAGAAAAACACCCACCATTCTCCTTGGCCTTCTTTTTCCGGCAGTCTTTTACTAAGTGCCCCACTTTGCCACAGAAATTACACTTCCTCTTCTCTTTGTTGCCTTTCCCGCCTTTCTTAAAGTCCGTCTTCTTAGGCTGCAAACCCTCTTTCTTCCCTTGAGAGCTTTCTGCCTTTGTCTCCTTCTTACCCTTATCCTCCTCATTCAGCAATGCCATTTGCACCAATCTTTCATACGTGGCCCCCATGGGTATATGGGTCATGGCCAAACTGTGTAATGGCTCATTTAACCCTTTGACGAAACGGAGAGCCTTCTTGTGCGGGGTGTTGACTAGGTCTAGCCCAAACCTAGCCAACTCATCGAACTGATTCACATACTCTCTGACTGTCTTGTTCCCTTGCTTAAGAAATAAGAATTTTTCCAACTGCAAGCTCCTTTCCGCATCTGAGAGAAATTTAGTCTCAAACCTTGCCCTAAAGTCCTCCCATGTCTCCACTGGTCTTTCTGCATTAGTGACTTCCCACCAGTAGAAAGCCTCGCCCTTTAATAGCCATACTGCCAGTTGTACTTTTTGTCTATCTTCTACCTCAAAGATGATGAATAAGTCCTCGGTTTCTTTCAGCCAATTCCTAGCTGCCACGAAGGACTCAGTCCCATGGAAATCCTTTCCTCCCATAGCTTTAAAATCTTTACATATCTTAGCAAACGTGTTTCCCCGCGGAGGAGGTGGAGGAAAAGGTGCCGCTGCAGCTGGATGATTTCCTGCAGCTGGGGGAGGAGGAACGGTAGGACCTGGCTGAGTGGCCCTTGCTTCTAAGAACCGTCTAAACCAACCAGGTATTGGCACCCCTTCTGGCAAGTTAAGTTCTTCGGACATGATGAAACAAAAAGGATAGATTCAAAACGAAGGATAAGAGATAATACCTATGGCTTTGGGGAATAATATTTTATCCTTTAAAAATGCTTCTTTAAATTTCCTTTTTGAAAATAATTTTTTTTTTTCAAAACTTTTTATCTTATCTGGTAAACCTATGCTCTGATACCAAGTGAAACACCCCACCTCCGTTAGGGTCACTCTCAAAGGGAATGCCCTAATTTTGGTGGAGGTTTATAAGTATAAGTCACAGATATACAAGACAGATATAAGAACACATATTTTGTAAGCAGCAGAAAAACAGTAACTTTTATTTCATAAAAGCAAATACGTGCTACAACAACATCACCATAATTGTTTTACATCTTTTCCAAAAACATAACATAACACTTTCATAATCTGTCTTGATTACATTATTTAAAGAAGCATAAAGAAAACATAGATAAACTGCAAAAGCCCCATAGTGGTTGTCCAAAGCCATAGTTCAAAACGAAAAAGGTCCAAGCAATACATTTCTCCTCTTCAAGCTGGATGTTAAGGCCGGTCAAGCTGCAGTGTTCCCTCCCTGTGGACCTGGGGGGGGGGAAACGGAAGAAAAGAAGACGAAAGAAAAGTAGAGTCAGACATAAAGCCTGAGTAAGTCTAGGACTATTCTGTCTATGAACAAAGAACTGGGTATGATAAGTATAAACAAGGAGTGGGAAAGTACTATAAACTTAGTTAAGTTGTCTAGGGTCGAATATACTGTCGTACCCCATGTCAGTCTCTGAACCCATATAAACTAGTTCCCAACTGGCACCCCATAATCAGGGTGAAGTGATCCATTCTATGATGATCGGCTCCTACTCGCATAGTTACATGTGTCTTACGGCCCCCGATGTTGTAGTTACCTATGCTGGTCCCACCATGGGGTGTATCAAGTCCCATGGCGGCGGCCCGACACAACCCTAGAATGCACAGGTATTCTACTGGTGCCCAGTGCCTTATTTTTCTGCGCCGGAGTGTGTGCACGCCCGCACCCCGTTAGAACCTACACTGCTACACCACCGCCGTCGATTTGACCTCTTACAATCAGCCCAGTAATCGCGCCCCACCCTGCCTAGTTTCAGGGTATCATGATACACCTTATAGGGTTACTGCTGAAAAGGGTCCCCCGTTACTAGGTTTTCTATCTCTAGCCAACATGCTAAGTTGGTTAAGTGTTTTCTAACCTAACCCCCAATCAGTCTGTTTAGTTTAGCATGTTCCATTTTGATTAAGTCTTTAGTCCACTTAATCCTAACAATCCTGACTCAGCCTTAATTGTCTTATTAAAGCCTTGACCTCTCACATTAGACAGGTATTGTTGTGGCTGCCTGTTGCCGGTTGGTTCCGGGCAGTCTTACGCCACAACTCAGTCTAACCTCGGGTCCTTATTGGGCTCCATGTTTAACCTCCCACATTGGATAGGTATTGTTGTGACTACTGGACAGCCGGGCGGTTCCGGGCAGGTTTACATCACAACTCAATCCAACCTCGGGTTAAACACATCGTATGTTCTACATTTACATATTTTGTCTTTCTTCTTTACTTTCTTATATGTAAATATTTGCGGCCCATTATTAAGCTAATGGTGTAAAGATTTACACCAATCATGGGCCCAACCCATACTTGAATTTGGGCCCCTTTTTCTTTATATTTTCATTTATTAATTAATTTGGCCCAACGTCATTCACCCCCGTTTAATACGCTTGTTTATTATATATGTTGGGCTTAGGCTTTTAAGCCCAACTTAGCCATGAGAAAAAAAGGGGTGGCTTAAAACGTTCATACACTAAAGGGGAATGTGAACGCATGAACTTGCAACATAACGTTGGAACTACAAATCAGAAACTGGTGTACTTGCATAGCAATAACGTATACTTTGGTCATAAAGCATAAGTGACATGAATCAAAACTTGTAGTTAAGTTAAGAATCTAAATTGGATATTATTGTTGACACATAGTCTTAACTACAACATAAATCTATATTTTTGTTTAGGCATAATGTCAAACATAAGCAAATCATGTTCATAAGATTTCTACAAGTTTACAAAGGTGTCTACTTTTGTTACTAATACAAAAGTATAGTTCAACTAGAATTATTCCAACTTAAATCATGACTTTAAATCTATTCACATAACCATGGCACACATATACTTATGGCATAAATATTCCTAAACATGAAATCATGATTTTTACTTTAGTCATGCAAACTTGCAAATGGGATTTTGAATCTAACCTAGCTATGTACCACATATGTCATCATATAATTCTTGTTAACAATAAAGACCTAACATGGTTTTCAATTATGCAAAATATCAATCATAGCCTAGTCATATTCATGAGTTCGCAAAGAGGTTTTCTAGTGCAAAAGTATGGCTTAATACATAGATCATGATGCCAAATTTTCAACATAATTTCATATGAATTATAATAACCCAAATTTGTTCCAATTACACACAAAATGATTTTTGTACAAAAATACACATTATGATGGCATAGTAGCAAAACCCCAAACTTGTATGAATTTCAATTAAACAACTACATACATGTAGCTTCAACATGAATTACATAATTTGCGAATATTCCAAACGTATACTTGCATAAAACTACCGCGAACATGTAGTTTTTATAATGAATAACATGCTTTGCGAATATCCAAACGTATACTTGCATAAAACTACCGCAAACATGTAGTTTTTATAATGAATAACATAATTCGAGAATATCCAAACGTATACAATATTCCAAATCGATAAGAATCATAGTAACGCACAAATATGAATTACTTTATCGCCACAAATCAAGTATACAAACCAACACAATTATTTGTTCATACCAAAATAATACTCTACTTACAATCGTGTGACGAATTCTCCAATTTAGAAATTTGGAGATGCGACTCCTTTTGACGTAGGTGTTGATTTGATTTGTCTAAGTTGCTTTATGCTTTAGAATTTGCCTCCTAGTCTTCTCCCAAATTGGTGGCTACTCCTAGTCGTTCCTCCGCAGCATGATGGCCTCGTTCTTATTTTTGAATGAATAGATTAGGTTGAGTCTAGGGTCATTTTTATAGAGTTTATGAACTGATTAGGACCATCGATGTTGCTTGGATTGATCGTAGCCATTCATTCGAAAGAGAGACCAATTAGAGCCTGCCACCTAGCCCTAATGACAAAGCATGCTTCTGAAAATCGACCAACATAGACTAGGCCAGCCAGGGTGGACTGGGTTCGACCTGGGTCTGGACCAGGTCGACAGCCCTGTCGACAGCCCTGTCGACCTGGCTAGACCAGGTCGACAGCCCAGTCGACCTGGGTGCATTAGGCGGGACTTTTCCCGCCCTGGCCAATTGGGCCCGATTTTGAAATTTAAACTTGTTTTTCTGAGTTGTTTTATTCTGTTCGAATTTTAAACTTAATTCAGAAACTTCCGGAGGCTATATCTTCTTCATACGGACTCCGTTTTTCGAAAACTCGGACTCTATTTCGCGTATTTTTCCGAGACGAACGCAATGGCGTATCCCGTTTCCCTTAGTTCTTTGATTTGAAATTAATTATACTTTAATTTGTAAATTTCACAGTTATAGAATGCACGGGGTGTTACAGATGATGAAATATATGAATATTTGTGTGTATGTGTGTGCGCGCGCATGTATATGTGTGTATATACGTAGGTATGCGTGTGTATATATATATATATGTGTGTGTGTGTGTGTGTGCACGCGTAGATATTTTCCTATGTAAAGTAGGTTTGATCCACAAAGTAATTAGCTTATGAAAAGCTACCCATGTTGCATTAACTCAAATAGTTGAGTCCATAAATCTATAGTTTGATCATAGTGTAAGTAATCTATGAATTGAATAGAAATAAGTAAACCAGTTTACGTTATATTATAGTCTGACAAATAGTTGATGACGTAGCTGAAAATATAATGAACACATATGAATATGTTGGTGTATGGACCTGGCCAAATCAAACAGTATAGTCATAAAATAGTTTACTGCTTTCAATTGAAGTAGCTTAAATAAAATTATTTGGCGTTAATGGTAGTTGAAGATATGGCATAACAATATCCATAATATGCAAACAGACACTGACGTACCTTCTGACAATTCAAAATTGTAAAGTATTCAAATGTCCAAGATGTTACGCAACTACCCAATTTTTAGAAAGTTTGAAATATAATACTTGTCGCATGTACAAAAGTGAAATAAAAATTTCACACTATCACAAAATTAAAAATCCATTTCCTTATATTGTATAAGATCACAAATACTTAGAACCTGTAACACCCCACCTCCGCCAATGCCACTCTTGCAAGCACACTAGCTTTGGAGGGGCGTTAAACAAGGTAACATGCCTGTAGATATCACAAGACAGAACATATAAGTAAAAACAGAGTAAATAAAGCAGCGGATAAAAATAACATTTCAAAACCATAGTCAAGTTACATCAAAGTACTTGGTCATTATTTTCCACAAAACATAGTCTAGAAACATCAACTGAAAACTGGAAAGAAAATCATAAAGTAACTATCCCCAAGGTAGAAGAAAGCCATAACGAGCTCAAGTCCAAACCGCACATGTGCTATCCAGAAAAGCAGCTAAAGATCCAAGCTAGGTACCAATGTTCCCACCCTGTATACCTGAGGGGGGAAACGGAAGAAAAGAGGCGAAAGAAAACGGGCCCGTCAAAAAGACTGGTAAGTCCTATCTACTATTAGTATAAAAACTAATAAAGTTAACAGAATATGTAAAACAGAGATGAGATGTAGGGTGACAACTGGCATGGTGAAAAGTTAACAAGATAGATCAAGTGTGGCATCGCATATACAAGGTTAAGTTGCACCAGGTGTGTACTAGTATTCCAATTCATGCCTAACTCGTCGTGTATCGTTGTCATACGGCTTAATCGTGGAATGTAGTTAACTGTGCAAGGTCCACCCCAGGGTGTATCCAGCCCTAAGGTGTAAACCACAGACACAATTCAAGCACGCACAGTCTAAACCTACTGGTGCCCATGTTCAACTCCGGACTTAATGTGCACGACCATGGTCCGCCTGAACAACCGGTGCACCCTTCAGTCGTCTCTTTTGGTCTCTTACAATCAGTTCAGTAATCGTGCCCCACCCTAGCCTAGTCCAGGGTACCCATGATACTTCCAAGTAGGTTACTGCTGAAAAGGACCACGTAACTAGGATTTCAAGCGGGTTAAGCGTGGTTAACCCTATCCTAACCATGTATTGAGTTGGTCAAGTGTATTCAAGCAGTTCATGACTTAACCCTATCAATACATCGGGTTTAATTGGTTAAGTATTCAAGTAGTCCTTGTCTTAACCCTACCAATCCATCGTGTTTAATTGGTTAAGTATATTCAAGTAGTCCATGACTTAACCCTACCAATCCATCGTGTTTAATTGGTTAAGTATATTCAAGTAGTCCACGACTTAACCCTACCAATCCATCGAGTTTAATTGGTTAAGTATATTCAAGTAGTCCATGACTTAACCCTACCAATCCATCGTGTTTAATTGGTTAAGTATTCAAGTAGTCCATGACTTAACCCTACCATGTGGCATTTAATTAACTTAATGCACCCCAACCTCTCACATTAGACTTTGTTGTGGTTACTAGTTAAACCGGGCGGGTCCGGGTAGCTTTACACCACAACCTAGTCTAACCTCGGGTTTTAAGTGCGATATGACCAACTACTCACATTGGGTCCTATTGTTTGTAGCCACTAGTTAAGCCGGTCGGTTCCGGGTAGATTTATGCTACAAACTCAACCCAACCTCGAGTTGGCCACTTTCATGTTTTCTACATGTCATGTCCACGTTCGTGTTTTCAAGCATAAACACATGTCAAACTTTCATGTCATATTTTCAAGTCATGTTTTCATGTTATTTAAGTTAGCCCCATTACCCATAACGTATTCCCATCGCACGTAAATTCGCATCAACACAAATAGATCAAAAAGGGAACATAACAATATGACAAGGTGGGCATAAGGTGGCAAAGTCTATCACAAGTCAAACATGGTGATATTTGAGGCCAAAAGGGGTTCAACATACTAGCATACGGCCTCAACATGTATGATAGCATAAAAGGTGTCTTGGCCTCAAACATAACAAATAGCATAAGGGTGATTTGGCCACTAGCATGCATAATAGCATAAGGTGATTTGGCCACAAGCATGCACAATAGCATAAGGGTGATTTGGCCACAAGCATGCACAATAGCATGAGGGTGATTTGGCCACAAGCATGCATAATATCATTAGGGGTTAAGGTTTGGCCACAAGTTAAACATGGTGGCATATGAGGCAAATGTGTTCATAAACTTACATTATAAGCCTCAAAACATGCATGATATCAACCTTAGCCTAATAGGTGAAACATGGCCATAAATGGCATAGGATGATAGCTAGTGATTCGCATATAACATCATATGCAAGATAATCATAAGGGTTATGAGAGTTTCTATGTTGCTTTATGCAACATTTCAAATCAAAGGTCATAGCTTTCTATGCACAAAGTCAAGGTGATAGCTTTACAAACATGCATAGGATAAATCTATGCATAACATGATAGAATCAAAGCAAAAATCATACTTAGGCCCAAACTCAAACTTGCAACATGTCATATTTAACTTCATAGTTAGAATCTAAGAGTAGTATAGGGCTTACAATGCTATGAAGACTTATAAAATAAAATAAGATTGAGAAGAAGCCACGCTAGCAACACTAAAAGCCCCAAATGAATATAAGCTCCAAGTTGTCTTGAGAAACAAGAAGCTCCTTTGATTTGTATGAAGAAAGATCCTTATTTTGATGAAGAAAGGTGGCTCTTTTACTAGCTTAGGACACTCAAATTTTCATGAAGAGGATGGAGGCCATGTTATGAAGATGGAGGCCATGATCAAGAAACATTTTGGCATAGTTTAGTTGTAGGATTGATTTATGATGATTTAGGCTATGTATTAGGGTCTTTTTATAGAGTTTAGGATTAGTTTTAGCCATAGGATTAACCCTAAATCAAATCTGAGCCATCAAATCACGTCACTAGCCTCCAAAACAGGTCCAAACAGCCAAAATAGGTGCACCAGGCCGACCTGGCCGACCAGGGAGGTCGACCCCCAGGTCGACTCTAGTGTCGACCTTTTTGGGGGGGAGGTCGACCCTAGTGTCGACCCCCCTGTCGACCTGTCTGGGCGGGAATTTTCCCGCCCAGTCTGTTTTGGCTGAATTTGAATTCTAAATTCAAATTTGAACTGTTTTTGAACTTGAAATTTTTTGAAAACTTTGACGGGCCATAACTTGGTCATACGGACTCCGATTTTCGAAAACTCAGACTCTATTTCGCGTATTTTTACGAGACGAACGCAATGGCACAGACCGTTTCCCTTGATTCAGATTTTAACATTTAATTCTGCCTTGATTTATGTTATAACATGTTATTCAAAAATACGGGTTGTTACATCCTCCCCACCTTAAAGGATTTCGTCCCCGAAATCTTCAAGTTAGGAAGAACGTATCCTACCATCCATCATCCATATACTCAAAACATCATCCACAAGTAATCATTGTCCTTAAAAGATTTCTAATGCTGTATGAACATATGCAAAAGTGTGTGTATATGCACCTATCTAATGCGAAAATCAGGCGGTTACTGATTCAGTAAACCTCCTTAATGCAAAAATATGTTAGTGTAATGAGTCCATATGTATGCGAATTCCTAATATAATCCATAGTCTCTATATGAGTGCACATAACATCTATCCATATGCAACATCCATGTGATAGCATACAAGTTTCATCCATGAATAAGCATAAACACTCATGCATATGCGGTATGAAAGTGTGTGAGCCGATCTTAGTGCCTAACGTGTATCATGCATCCACGAGTATCCACTTGCAAACACTTGCAACCACTGGCAAACATCAAGCATAACATGTTTCAAATACATGTTTCAACCAAGGGTTTCTTCCTAAGGTTCTCATGACAAGATTTACGAAACAAGATAAACTAGATAAACATGGATAGCAAAAGAAAGATATACCAACTAGGAAAAGAGATTGAAAATGTACCCTAAAAAAGAAATGGATAAAGCCCACGCATCTTCTCCTCGTTTTCCCAAGTTGCGTCTTCCTCTGCTTCACTCCATTGCACCTTAACAAGCTTAACTTCTTTGCTTCTTAGCTTCTTTGTCTCTGTTTCCATGATACGAATCGGAGCTCGCCTCAGGGTTGCCTCTTTCTCCACCTCCATGTCTTCAAGAATGCTAGGCTCAACTACCTCGGCTGACTCATGTAGGCACTTTCGGAGATGCGAGACATGAAAAACATTGCGCACTCCGGCCATCTTCTCGGCCAATTGCACCTTATAATCCATCTTCCCAACTCTTTCTATAATAGGGAAGGGTCCTACGAACCTTGGTGCCAGCTTCCCAACTGCTCCAAAACGAACCACATTTCGCAATGGAGAAACCTTCACGAAAACCATATCCCCAATCTCGAATTCCAAATCTGTCCTTCGCTTGTCAGCATAGGATTTTTGTCTGTCTTGGGCCGCTTTCATCCGTCTTCTCACCAATTCAACTTTCTCGGATGTGTCTCGTATCATATCGGGCCCAAGTATAAGCCTATCCGTTGTCTCCCACCAACAAGATGGTGACCTACACGGCCTCCCATACAGAGCTTCAAATGGTGCCATCCCTATGCTAGCTTGATAGCTATTATTATAAGCAAACTCCACAAGAGGGAGGTGGTCTTCCCAAGTACCACCAAGTTAAGAACACAAAGTCTCAAGAGATCTTCTAGCATTCTATTCACCCTTTTGGTTTGGCCATCTGTTTGGGGGTGATAGGATGTACTTAGATTTAATCGCGTACCCATTGCTTCTTGCAAACTATTCCAGAACTGGATGGTGAAGATTGGGTCACGACCGCTAACTATGTTGGAAGGAACTCCATGCAATCGCACTATCTCTCGAAGATAAACAGATGCTAAACCTGATACAGTCCTCTTGTTCTTTACTGGAATGAAATGGGTGCTCTTCGTAAGTCTATCAACTATGACCCATATCCCATAAAGCCCAAATAGTTTGGTCATCTTAATGGACATCTTCACCCCAACTATATATATCACAAACAGGCGAGTCATACTCCTTATGGGGTTTGCAACAGAACTAAGATTGAGAATAGGACCGAGAGGATATACTTGAAAGATAACATGCGAGTAAGCTCTACAGAATAATAGGGATTAAGGATATACTCTTAGAAAGAGATATAATGCGCGTATCTAGTCTTCAATCTTCTAAGCCGCATTTTCTTGTGCTTAATCCCATCGTGCCTTGACCGTCTTTTAACTTCACAATTTCGTAGCTCTTAGTTCTTATTTCCAAAATATGAGTTAGAACTCATTTCACCGTTGCCTCTCGTTCCACTTGCACTTATTCTTTTCCTAAAAATACTTGGCTATAACTGCGTGCTCATGGTTTCATGCAAGCTTTACAAAATTCGTTAGTGAATCCTGGATCTCGTTTACATACCATATGGTATTCCACGCAGAAAAACTATCCCTTGAAAACAAATGCCACTCCACGTTGCCAAATGTTCTTACTAGGGTGATTTCTATAACCCATGCTTAAGCGGAATGGACTATCCACCTTAGTGGCGAACACTACTCGATTGGATTACAAATTTCCAATAAAAGTGCCAAGGGATTCTAGATAACTAATCATGACGGAACCCTAAAGGTCATACGAGATTTTCGAGGGTACTACCGAGGCGAGTCATGAGCCTCGCAACCCTATGTTCGAAGTCAAGAAGGCTCCATAACTGGACAACCAACCCATGCCCAAAATCAACCCGTATCCCATAAACCCGAGAACATAAGCATTACACATGAATCCTACGCTCAAGCTAGAGATTTTCAAATCCATACAAATCGCAGGTAGATGGGCGGAACCCCTAATTGGATTTGAAATACTAACGGGATTCTCAACTAGACTAGTACTTAGGTGCAAACTTTCAACAAGATCAGAAATAAAACTATGCGATGTGCCAGAATCAAATAAGGTATGAACAGGGAAATTAGAAATGTAAACATGACCTTCTATAGAAACACTACCTCGATCAAAAGCTGGAAGAGCGAGGAGAGCCTGCAACTGCCCTCCAGAGGGTCCTGCTTGCTGAATTTGCCTTTTCCCTTGTCCTCGCTTTTACGGACAATCCTTACTATAGTGTCCAGACTTTCCGCAATGAAAGCATACGCCCAGCTTCCTCTTCTTCTTCTTACAGTCTTTGGCTATGTGCCCAGTGATCCTACAGAAGTTGCACTTTCTTGTCTATCTTTCCTTGTTGTTGTTGTTGCCCTTGTTCCCCTTCTTGTTGTTCTTGTCTCTTTTCTCGGTATCTTCCTTCTTGCCTTGGGACTCATTTTCCTTGACCTCCTTCTTGCCACTCTTATCTTCCTCTTGAAGTAGGGCCATATTCACCAAACTCTCGAAGGTCGCCCCCATGGGTATATGGGACATGGCCAAACCGCGCAATGGCTCATTCAATCCTAGAGCAAAGCGTAGGGCCTTTTTCTGAGCTGTGTCAACCAATTCTAGACAGAACCGAGCAAGTTGATTAAACTTATCCACGTATTCTCTATAGGTCATGTCCCCTTGCTTTAGTGATAGGAACCCCTCCATCTGAAGGTTCTCTTCTATCGATGATAGAAACCTCAATCTGAACCTTCTCCTAAAGTCATCCCAAGTCTGAATTGGTCTAGTAGTGGTGGTGACTACCCACCAATATGCAGCTTCCCCTTTCAACAGCCATACCGCTAACAGAACTTTCCTACGGTCCTCTATATCAAAGATAGCAAAGAGGTCTTCAGTTTCCTTTAACCAGTTTCTTGCCTCAACATAAGTCTCTATCCCAATAAAATTCTTTCCACCATCGCCCTAAAGTCCTTGCAAATCTTCGCGAAATCCTCTTGTGGATACTGAGGAGGAGGAGGAGGAACCTTAGCTACGGGAGGAGGAGAAATGTTAGCCACGGGGGAAGGAGGAGGAATGTTCACGGGGCCGGCTTCATTCGCCCTTGCCTCCATGTACCTTCTAAACCAAATAGGTACTGGTACGCCCTCCAGAATGGCAAAATTATCGGCCATACTGAAACGAAGAAAAAGATAGATTGAGAACGAGGAAACAAAGGATAGTGCTAATGGCTTTTGGGGAATAGCCTTTTAAAATAACTAGACTTTTCTTGGAAAACACTTAATTGGTTTTGAAAATAGTTTTTCAAAAGGTAAGTTTTAAAAACCTTTTGCTCAAATCTTGTAAACCTTAGGCTCTGATACCAAATGTAACACCCCACCTCCGCCTATGCCACTCTTGCAAGCACACTAGCTATGGAGGGGCGTTAAACAAGGTAACATGCATGCAGATATCACAAGACAGAACATATAAGTAAAAACATAGTAAATAAAGCAGCGGATAAAACTAACATTTCAAAACCATAGTCAAGTTACATCAAAGTACTTGGTCATTATTTTCCACAAAACATAGTCTAGAAACATCAACTGAAAACTGGAAAGAAAATCATAAAGTAACTATCCCCAAGGTAGAAGAAAGCCATAGCGAGCTCAAGTCCAAACCGTACATGAGCTATCCAGAAAAGCAGCTAAAGATCCAAGCAAGGTACCAGTGTTCCCACCCTGTAAACCTGAGGGGGGAAACGGAAGAAAAGAGGCGAAAGAAAACGGGTCAGTCAAAAAGACTGGTAAGTCCTATCTACTATTAGTATAAAAACTAATAAAGTTAACTGAACATGTAAAACAGAGATGAGATGTAGGGTGATAACTGGCATGGTGAAAAGTTAACAAGATAGATCAAGTGTGGCATCGCATATACAAGGTTAAGTTGCACCAGGTGTGTACTAGTATTCCAATTCATGTCAAGTATGAACAAGAAATGATCCCTTGGCCCAAAGCTGGCCCACATCATGAGATGACCTAAATCGAGGTCCAACTACTCGGTCTAGTCGATCGGCTCCCTATAAGCCTAACTTGTCGTGTATCGGTGTCATACGGCTTAATCGTGGAATGTAGTTAACTGTGCAAGGTCCACCCCAAGGTGTATCCATCCCTAAGGTGTAAACCACAGACACAATTCAAGCACGCACAGTCTAAACCTATTGGTGCCCATGTTCAACTCCGGACTTAATGTGCACGACAATGGTCCACCTGAACAACCGGTGCACCCTTCAGCCGTCTCTTTTGGTCTCTTACAATCAGTTCAGTAATCGTGCCCCACCCTAGCCTAGTCCAGGGTACCCATGATACTTCCAAGTAGGTTACTGCTGAAAAGGACCACGTAACTAGGATTTCAAGCGGGTTAAGCGTGGTTAACCCTATCCTAACCATGTATTGAGTTGGTCAAGTGTATTCAAGCAGTTCATGACTTAACCCTATCAATACATCGGGTTTAATTTGTTAAGTATTCAAGTAGTCCTTGTCTTAACCCTACCAATCCATCGTGTTTAATTGGTTAAGTATATTCAAGTAGTCCATGACTTAACCCTACCAATCCATCGTGTTTAATTGGTTAAGTATATTCAAGTAGTCCACGACTTAACCCTACCAATCCATCGGGTTTAATTGGTTAAGTATATTCAAGTAGTCCATGACTTAACCCTACCAATCCATCGTGTTTAATTGGTTAAGTATTCAAGTAGTCCATGACTTAACCCTACCATGTGGCATTTAATTAACTTAATGCACCCCAACCTCTCACATTAGACTTTGTTGTGGTTACTAGTTAAGCCAGGCGGGTCCGGGTAGCTTTACACCACAACCTAGTCTAACCTCGGGTTTTAAGTGCGATATGACCAACTACTCACATTGGGTCCTATTGTTTGTAGCCACTAGTTAAGCCGGTCGGTTCCGGGTAGATTTATGCTACAAACTCAACCCAACCTCGAGTTGGCCACTTTCATGTTTTCTACATGTCAAATCCACGTTCGTGTTTTCAAGCATAAACACATGTCAAACTTTCATGTCATATTTTCAAGTCATGTTTTCATGTTATTTAAGCTTACCCCATTACCCATAACGTATTCCCATCGCACGTAAATTCGCATCAACACAAATAGATCAAAAAGGGAACATAACAATATGACAAGGTGGGCATAAGGTGGAAAAGTCTATCACAAGTCAAACATGGTGATATTTGAGGCCAAAAGGGGTTCAACATACTAGCATATGGCCTCAACATGTATGATAGCATAAAAGGTGTCTTGGCCTCAAACATAACAAATAGCATAAGGGTGATTTGGCCACTAGCATGCATAATAGCATAAGGGTGATTTGGCCACAAGCATGCACAATAGCATAAGGGTGATTTGGCCACAAGCATGCACAATAGCATGAGGGTGATTTGGCCACAAGCATGCATAATATCATTAGGGGTTAAGGTTTGGCCACAAGTTAAACATGGTGGCATATGAGGCAAATGTGTTCATAAACTTGCATATTACATTATAAGCCTCAAAACATGCATGATATCAACCTTAGCCTAATAGGTGAAACATGGCCATAAATGGCATAGGATGATAGCTAGTGATTCACATATAACATCATATGCAAGATAATCATAAGGGTTATGAGAGTTTCTATGTTGCTTTATGCAACATTTCAAATCAAAGGTCATAGCTTTCTATGCACAAAGTCAAGGTGATAGCTTTACAAACATGCATAGGATAAATCTATGCATAACATGATAGAATCAAAGCACAAATCATACTTAGGCCCAAACTCAAACTTGCAACATGTCATATTTAACTTCATAGTTAGAATCTAAGAGTAGTATAGGGCTTACAATGCTATGAAGACTTATAAAATAAAATAAGATTGAGACGAAGCCACGCTAGCAACACTAAAAGCCCCAAATGAATATAAGCTCCAAGTTGTCTTGAGAAACAAGAAGCTCCTTTGATTTGTATGAAGAAAGATCCTTATTTTGATGAAGAAAGGTGGCTCTTTTACTATCTTAGGACACTCAAATTTTCATGAAGAGGATGGAGGCCATGTTATGAAGATGGAGGCCATGATCAAGAAACATTTTGGCATAGTTTAGTTGTATGATTGATTTATGATGATTTAGGCTAGGTATTAGGGTCTTTTTATAGAGTTTAGGATTAGTTTTAGCCATGGGATTAACCCTAAATCAAATCTGAGCCATCAATTCACGTCACTAGCCTCCAAAACAGGTCCAAACAGCCAAAATAGGTGCACCAGGCCGACCAGGTAGGTCGACCCCCAGGTCGACTCTAGTGTCGACCTGGTTGGGGGGGGAGGTCGACCCTAGTGTCGACCCCCCTGTCGACCTGTCTGGGCGGGAATTTTCCCGCCCAGTCTGTTTTGGCTGAATTTGAATTCTAAATTCAAATTTGAACTGTTTTTGAACTTGAAATTTTCTGAAAACTTTGACGGGCCATAACTTGGTCATACAGACTCCGATTTTCGAAAACTCGGACTCTATTTCGCGTATTTTTCCGAGACGAACGCAATGGCACAACCCGTTTCCCTTGATTCAGATTTTAACATTTAATTCTTCCTTGATTTATGTTATAACATGTTATTCAAAAATACGGGTTGTTACAGAACCTATATGATGTATAAAAAAATTAATGATGATATGGAAGCAAAATATAAAGGAATATGGTAAACTAATATATATTAAGATTAATATAAATCATATGATAGGTTCACATGATATAGCATCAAACTAAGCACAGTTGTTCCACGCGAAGACATGGCCAAAGCCCTCAATTAGAAAGAAATCTAACTAAAATTGTTACACAAAGTCATTTTTTTTCAGAACAGTAGAATGTTTTAAAAGATGATTGAAAAATTAAATTTGTAGTCAAAACTAGTCCAAAAAAGATGAACAGGTTCGATTTTAAGCAAAACTTTATTTTATTTTTCCAACGGGTTAGAAGATGCGATCTGGTGAACATAAAGATACGATCTGGTGAACATAAAGATACGAAATTCCACTGGTACCATTTGTTCAACAATACAGACTCTTTGAAACTATTTCATCAACGATTAAAATATAGGAAATCCATCTTTGTTGCATATTTGTTTGCATAATTTCATTCTTACGCACATTTTAATTTGTGCTTCCTAATAATTAAATTAAGATCTCTTCAATCATACGCCATACTCAGTTTAATCAAAACTCAAAAGTAACAAATAAATGCAAAAGATAAAAGATTTTCATTTTCCTTAAATGCTAAAACAACATGTTATTTAAAGCTCCTTATTTCATCTATAAAAAAATAAAATAAAAACAAAGAAATAAAGCCAGTTTGTAATGGTGATCGTTTGTTGTATTCATGATCTAGGCTGTGTTTGTTTAATTTTCTGATAGCTGAATGCTAATTCTTAATTATGAATGATGAATATAAAAAAGTTATTTTAGTTTTTTAGTTTTACAACTTACTAATTAAAAAATTACCAAAGAAAAGAGAATCCCTTCTCAACTCATATACAAAACAAATTAAACAATAACAATAATGTAAATATAAATATCTTGAAGATTCATATTCATAACCTATATAACAAAGAGGTAGAAAACAAATTATCATCCTATAAAATTACATATTTCAGATATGCTTTCATCTTTGAAAAAACATACATCATATGACATGTTAAAGAACATGCAGTTGCATATTCTTTATGTCACACTCATCGCTATTATATTGAATAAGTTATCTATGAAAAATCTAGCCAGCAATAACACAGATCCATCTACTAATAAATTTCTTGTAGCAAGTTGATATTAGAATAAATAAAAATTAAACAACACCACTATTCGGAAAACTTCCAGCAACTACAGTTTAACAAATAAATTCACTTTTCAATCTCAATTCTATAGAAAAAGTTAATCGCAAAGCTTACCTAGCTGAAGGCAGAAGAAATCAACCTCATTCTGAAAGTGGACAAAAACAACGGGTAACCTTAATCACCATAGTTTAGAGAAAGCCTCCGCTATAAAAAAGAAAATACAAAAATAATGAAGAAACAAAGATGGTAATTAAAGCCAGCAAAGGTTTTAGACATGATTGAAAACTTACACAAGATTCAGAGAAAGGAAAATGTACGACGGCGGCGTTTGGCCCGTAAGTGGAACGAGCTTAGGGAAAACTGACGAAAAGGAAAAAGGAAGTGGTGAGTGTTGAAATTTGTGATACACAAATCACAACAATTTTGCAATTTTGGGCAACAAATAATCTATGAAGATTTTGTGGAAGATTTGTTGCTATATTTGTAGGATATTTGGAATTGAAGGCAATAATTATTTGGTGCTTATCCAAATAGTTTTTTTAACATATATGAAGATAATTTGGGTGCCAAATTTACTTGGGTATGAAACAATTCACTCTATAAAAAGGCTAGGTAACATCTTTATTAGGTGTGGGTGAGAACCACCAAGAGTGATCATTCTAACTATTCCAAATTGAGTGTTCTCCTTCAAATTATTTAGCCATTAGATATTCTCTACATATTTCTCAATAAGGTTATTGGTTCAAGTTGTAATTGTTTGTAACGATAGTTGAGATCGATTGTAAACAATTTTTTATTAGTGAATCAATAAAGAGGGTGGTTGGGTGGAATATCGTGTGTTCATATTTCCGATATTATTTGTATTGTTTTTTGTTTTTCAATCAAATTCATCTTTAAGTGATTGAGTGATAAAGATCTTGTTTTTTCGGGCATTTTATCAAACTTCCGCTGCACAAAACCCCAATAGATTGGTATCAGAGCAATTTTTGCACAACAGTTTGGTATCGGAGCTCAGTTCATCGCATAGCTTGGAGTGAATTTGTATTGAAGAATGTAGATGTCAGAAATGATGTTGCTTTCATGGATGACTATTGTGGAATAAGAGATTTTGAGAATTTGTAATAAAGAACCTAGTCCATAGCAAGGTGGAGAGGTTGGTTTTGATCACTACTAGGGATCCGTTGAGGATCATGTTATTGATTGTTGTCTTCACGTTAATAATTCTCGAGGGATCCATGTAGATGAAGAGGGATCAAGTGGTAGGCGTATATTGATAAAGAGAAGGTGTGATTGAGCCTGGAAATTAATTGAGCTTGGAATTGAAGAGAAGACAAGATGGTTTTATCTCGTAGCCATTAAAATCGAGATGGTGTTAATTGAGAAAAAAAGAAGGTTGAAAGTGAGAGCTAAGTTGGCTGGTTTTGAGTAGAGGAAATGTTGTGATTTGGTATCAAGGTGGAGTGTTGAAATTTGTGATACACAAATCACAACAATTTTGGGCAATAAATTATCTATGAAGATTTTGTGGAAGATTTGTTGCTATATTTGTGGGATATTTGGAATTGAAGGCTATAATTATTTGGTGCTTATCCAAATAGTTTTTTTAACATATATGAAGATAATTTGTGTGCCAAATTTACTTGGGTATGAAGCAATTCACTCTATAAAAAGGCCTAGGTATCATCTTCATTAGGTGGTGCATGAGGGATACCAAGAGTGATCACTCTAGTTATTCCAAATTGAGTGTTCTCCTTCAAATTATTTAGTCATTAGATATTCTCTACCTATTTATCAATAACGTTATTGATTCAAGTTGTAATTGTTTGTAACGATAGTAGAGATCGGTTTTAAACAATTTTTTATTAGTGAATCAATAAAGAGGGTGGCTGGGTAGAATATCGTGTGCTCATATTTCCGATATTATTTGTATTGACTTTTGTTTTTCAATCAAATTCATCTTCAAGTGATTAGGTGATAAAAATCCTGTTTTTTCGGGTATTTTGTCAAACTTCCGCTGCACAAAACCCCAATAGTGAGGATACCGGGGATTACAGAGAATGAGGCATGAACAACAAGGAGAGGGAAAGTCGCTACTGAGATTTTGGGCATGAACGGAGGCAGGAGATGGGAGGGGAAAATGAAGGCGAAGGGGGGAGAGGAAATAAAAAGTAAGGTCCCATTTGTTTAGGCCACCTACTTCTCAATCTGCTTCTGAACGCTGGTACCTCTAGAGTTAAGAACCTGGAAAACCCGTTTGTATTTCCCTGGCAGTTAGTCAGACCAGCTCAATTCAGCGAGATATTATTAAGCGAAAAATTTTCACTTTCCTAATCCTCTGAATCTGATTCAGCTCAACATACCAATAATACCCATGTTTTCTCCTTCTATGTAAACAGCTTTTTTACAATGCCTTTAATCACTTCAGCCGAAAGCAACAAGCTATAGGAAAACAACTTCATTCGAGATTTGCAAACTATAAGAAAGGTACAAATTATAATATAATTTAATTTATAAAGTGAAATGTTTATGTTGTATATATATGCCAATTATCTATAGGTACTGCCTACTTTGCGTTACTACTGTTGTTTAGGGTACTGCTTTTTAATTAAGTTCATGTATCCATAGTTGCTTTAATGTGTGTTGTTGCATGATTTTCTAATTTATACAGTGAAAATTTTATGTTGTATGATGTATTAATTAGGCGTGGGTACAGGTTGGGAAGCAAAAGTCAAGTCTCAAAAATCTATGACATCATTTCCTACATAGTGCATTTCTGCAAAATTTCTGAAGTGATAGCTTTAGAAAGTACATGGTATTTCCTGAATTATTTAGGGTCCTATTCTATCATAATCATACAAAACAATTGGCTCTTATAGTTCGTAGATGAATTATGGAAACAATTGGCGGGTTATGTTTGAAACTTCTTACAAGAATGTGAACAGCATTATCATGCATAGTAACAACTAAGGGATGCATAATCATGTATATATTGTAAATTTGTTCCCTGTATAATGCATTTCTCGCAAATTATCTAAAGTGGTAGCTTTAGAAAGTATATCAAATTTCATGAATTATTTGGGGGTATTGTTCTATCAAAATCATACACAAACGCTGCTAAAGTAACTTGTTACAATCCATTTAAGTTGTAATATGTTTGGACATGTCTTTTATGTGTTTCCATAAGTTGCTTGTTTGTTGTTGGATATTAAGCCATATGCTAGGGGTAAAAATAAAAAAAAATTGAAGCCATCTTTACAATGAAGAAATCCGGAACACGTTGTGACCTTTTTATGTTTTTTATGGATAGAATTCAATCGACAACTATTGATATACAAATTATATTTATAGCAAACCCCGCCACCTGTATGCATGTCAATATTTCAATGCAGTTTGGATACATTATCTCTTATATAATGCATTACTTGAAATAGTCAAATGCAGCCTTACACACCAAACTACTATTCTGGTCTGATCCATATACACCATGTTCTTGTTTATGTTGTTCACAATTATTTATAGTCAAACTGATTTATGTTTAGAATTTAATTACAATGGTAATGAGATATTAAATATTGCTTGTAATACTATACCGAAATCATCATACTGCTAGTAATGATTGCTATCATGTTTTTTCTGTATGTGTATGGACTGTATGTATATATATATATACATATATATATATATACATATATATATATATACATATATATATATATACATATATATATATATATATATATTCATGTTCTTTTTGTTTGTTTTCAGAGAATGAGGTAAAAAAAATATGTTGAATTTCACTTCCAACTATGCTGGTACCATTTAAATAGTCAACTTGTGATACCCACTTGTTAACTTGCTTCAGTAATATGCATTCATATATGTACCTGTGCACTTCCTTTTATTTCAGTCCAAATTCAGACCGCTAGTGCATGGCAATTTTTGAAGTTGTTGGTTAAATAATTCGGTTGCAAGTCTAATATTTGCAAACTAATAGGAATGGCATCAAGCAAAAACTCCAAAGGAAAAAACTCTGAGAATGAAGCAAATACAGCTTCTGACACTAGAGTTGTTTTTTACCGGAATGATTAAATGGAGAAACACTTTCTTGAGTTATGTTTGCGAGAAGTCAACAACCAACGAAACAAAGGAGTTTATCTTACGCAAGAATCGTTGAAAAGATTAGAAAAAGATTTCAATTCAAAGTGGGGTTTTGGTTATGATCATGAAAAGTTCAAAAACCGTTATGACTATTTGTAGGCTGATTATGGACTATGGTAAAAAATAACCAACTTACCTGGACATGAGTTTAATGCTGACACGAATACCATACTTTGGCCTCCTGAAAAATGGAACGATGTCGTTAACGCAAGTCAATTACATCTCCTTTAGAAAATTTAATTTAAATAACAATTGCAAGTATGTATTTTCATTTATTACATGTATTTCATTGCACCACAATATTCAAAGGCGGCAAAGTTTTGCAACAATCCTTTAGAAAATGTTGAACTACTGAAAGAGACTTTTGAATCCACTCTCACACATGGAAAGTTTGCATTGTCATCTGCGTTAGAAAATGTTGAACTACTGAAGTGTTTTCATCTCAATCTCAAGCTTTCATGGCAAATCTACATGATGAAATTGCTGATCTCCTATAGCTTCATCTGTATTTTAAAGAATACTTATCAATAATATAACAAATGTACGGGTATAATTTTTTTTTGGAATTTCATATGTATGCATGACAAGTATTTAGCTTGATTGAGTTATAAACAAGCTAAGGGTAGTTTTGTCAATTGATTACTTATTTTAAATAATAAAATTTCTATTCAGCAAGGAATCAAACAATATTTCTTTTATTCAGCATTCAACGATAAGCGTTCCGCGTACAGCAATCTGCAACCAGCATTCAGCATTTAGTGTTCAGCATTCATCATTCTCAACCAAATGAAGCCTAGATAAAGGCGAAAGGAAGGAATGTGAAAATGCGATATGGTATGATAAACGAGACTCTTCAGTACACATGTCACGCTAGTAACAAGTTATTGGGGGAAGGGCTTGAGAGCTATCGAAAAACAACTCATCTTTAATGGTATAGTATAGATATTGAAATCATAGCAACAAAGCCCTACAGAATGTTAGACTGAAAAGAAAAAATCTTATTTCTCAACAACAAAATTTGTAATTGTGCGCTCAGATGATGCAACAAAATGTAAGACTCCCTGAATTCAGGCTCGGCCTCAATGCAAGTTCATCTAGGCTAACCCATTAGAGAATAACAACAATTTTTTAGCAACTTTTTGTATTTTTATTAACAAAAATTAAAGACCAACCACAACAGGTTGGTGTGGTGGTGCCTTTATTTCTTAAGCATGCTGACTTTGATTCTCGTCATTAAAAGAATTTATTTATGTACTTTGTTTTTACTGCTTCCATGTTATACTCATAGGGGGTAACATAAGTTTTGATCCTTTGTTATCACAGTTAATGGACGAGTTTGTTTTAGATAAACCATATTTTATAAATAGCAAAATTTTGATTTCAAAAAATTAAACACATTTATAAGGTTATTACATATATATCATAAGTGGTGATTGCTGTAAAACTTCAACATGTAGGCCACACATGTAAAATAAAATGTGTAATGTTTTCTTATGTGAAGCCTAATCAAAGTGATTAAATAAAGATATAAAATATTTAAACCATAAAGATGTATTTGTCATGGAAGGAATGCATGGAGATCAGAGCGATTTTCAATTTGTTCAATGGCCAAATTGAAAATTTCACGCTAGTATAAATAAATAGTAATGATCCCCAAATTACTTGAGTTTTGTTCTCCTAATTTTTTTTATGAAAATAATTAGAGTTTATGTTAAATTGGAATATCTGATCTAATTATTTTCTTTTAGATCCAGGTCTTTCTCTGATTCAATTTATGAAAAAGAAAACAATTATGGATTCGAAACTAATACAGATCTAAGCTTATGTCAATTTGGTAGATTTAAACCAGATCCGGAAAGGTTAATCTTCTCACAGTAAATACCAATGTGTTTAAGTATGAGTTACTTCCATTTGTATTTTTATTTTTCTTTGATTTCTTCTAAATCAAATCAATATGGGGTCATCAATTTAGATCTTAAATTTTATGATTATTCAATCCACTTATTACTTAAATAGGAAAGCATAATCCACACAAGCTGGTTATTTGATACATGTCCATTTTCTTATCAATGTTTGTTTCCTCTCCTTTCAACGTGGCTATTTGGTGGTTATTACTCCTCTCTCTTCTAGGTCTATCAATTCCAAAAACACTGAAAAAACTAGTGATGTGAGAAATCCTAAGTCGACATTCTTACTTCAGATTTATATATATATATATATATATATATATATATATATATATATATCCGCAAAAGTAACATCCACATTTGTAAGACTTTCCTAAATCTCAATCTCTTAGGCGGTGATGAAGTCACACAACCTAATCCTTCCAATGTTGACTTCGTGGCCGATTTTGGGGTAACTGAATCAAAATCTATGCTAGGAGGCCCGAAAAACAGAGGTGCGGGAATGTGCGAAAATCAATCTCACGGTGGAATTGAGGGGGGCATCGGCAATTAAACGATGCAGATAGGAACCGCACAATTTTTTGTCAGTTTTATCGGGCCTTCTAGAGTTTCCCAATTTTAACAATGGCACCATCTTCATATGCTTTTCTGAATATTACTTTTGACAAATTAGGGCACAGTAATATGCTTTATATGAATTAATTGAAGAAACGTTCCGTTTTCACATGATCTTTCATTGGAGATTAACATTAATTGAGTTATAGCACACATTAAAGAACTATATGTAATTACAACCTTAACGTTTTGATTTTAGTTGATCAATGATTAGAATTTAACAATGAATAAAACGACTTTATTGCTTGCTATGTTTCTGCTGTGGAAATTTGTCTTATGTCTGTGACGATAGGCTCATTATGCTCCATCTTAGTAGGTTATTTATCCGAGCTATGAATTTATTGTTGTTAGGTAGCGTATTCTTTGTGGTTCATAGCAATTATGAAATGTCATGACAAGTTTATAATATGGAGTCCACTCACTAACAAGTAAAAATTATGCCTTTTTGTTTAGTATTCTAATAGTTACGACAGCTTTAATTTGATTTACAATTTGATGAGCATATAATATGTTTGGATGGAATGCATGTTCATGTTCCAATGATATACCAAATCTTACCTTTGATATAAAAATTAAATAATACATACTAAAATGTCAAATATAGGGACAAACAAATGGAATACATTAGTTAACATGTATGCCATGCTTATTTCCTATAATATAAAAACGATAATTATAATGATTATTAATGTTACTGTTGTGTAGGAGCTTCAAGTAAAATTTATTTTCTAACAATGTCATAGATAATCATAAATTTCAACCCGCAAAATTTTGAAGGTGCAAAGCTACCTATTCTCATGATTTCACTCGGGCTAAGAACATAGAGATGATGAAGAGACCTCATATGGTAAAGCGACACATATGCATACATATACACAAATGAATTCACAGTAATGGAAAAAGGTAATGTAAGAATGTATAGTAAGTGTTGAAATTGCGCTCTTCTATACCATTGACTGTTATTATACATGATTACAAGGTCGAATTTTATCGAGCGATTCAATCTCATTTTTTCGGATGCACACATGTCATTATTTTAGTATATGTACTAATTATGAACACGTTTTCCAAAAGTTCATATTCCAATATATTCAGCTGCGTTTGTTGCCTAACATTAATTATTCTGTTAATAAAATTTTAGATTGTAAATTTTACTGATTTAGAGAATTATGAAATTAATATAGTTTTTTTAATATATTTTGGAAGCAGTTGGTTATTATTTTTGCAATTTTAAAGCCAACGTGAGTATATATCAATATATAATATTTATATGCTTTTATAATCCTTATATTTTATACCCTACAAAGCAATAGACAAACTATGTTTTTCCATGAATTTGCATGTGCATTGCTTTTTATGTTGTGGTTGTATTCTTAATTTGTATTTGATAAAATGAAAAGGATCCCTACTAAAGTATGGTCAAAATATGACTATCTTCTGTGATATAGGGGGATGCGTTTTGTTATAACACTTGCAATCAAATTCAAACCCACCGCTAATCCACTGAATCATTTATTTTTTATGCTATAGCACTTTATTTAAATGAAAAGCAAGTTTCAAAAGCCAGGATTTATCTGATTAAATTATGATGTTTCAAGTTCTTTTTAATTTCATTAAAAACAGAATTCAAGATATAAATGTAGATAAAAATAAAATGCATGGTCTATATCAAAAGGGAAAAAAATTATTAATCATTGTACATAATTGTTTGTAATCATGCATGCACCATCCCATAATCATGAAATAAGCATGCCCACCGAGAGCAAATCCTCTGTACCCAAGATCCTCTATTCCCCTATACCCAACCAATTAGGATCCCTGATTTTCAACTTTTTGCAATTAAGTCAAAGAAAAAAAGAGGACTTAGTTGCTAAAAGGTGAAAATCAGGGGGTCCTGATTGGTTGGGTATAGGGTGACAGAGGATTTTAGGGACAGGTGATTATTTCAGATGCCCACCCATGCAACAAAACTTAAATTCTTAAAACAATTAATTGACACACCCAACTTTTACTCAGTTGATCCATTATCGTTATTACCTAAACTAGAAAGGAGAAATCACCCGCTTACTTGGCAGCAAAATAGAGCCTGAACTCCATCTAAAATATACACTGTACTTTTTTTTTGTTTCATATGTTTGGCCTTTCCCACTGTTAACTTTCCTTCGAAAATGTCACGTGTGCACTTCCTTTGTATCTATATGTGAAATCCTTCATCAATCGTTTTTCTCCCCAAATCAAATTACATATGAGATAAAGCCCTTAATCCTTATTGTCATTAATTATATTTTCTATTCAGCCATACCCACCAACTGTAAATATAATGTTTTCAAGTCATCAATTGTCCAAGAGAAAGGTTGAAATTTCTTTCTTCTCAATTAAGTTCACTACAACAGAATCACCATATTACAATGGTGATTACACCGTTATATATGAAGAAATTGTAATAGACTAATGTTTTACAACTGTTCTGTACCGTTGTGACTTCGTAATTTTTACAACTATTTCTAACTGTTGTAATACACTTTATTACAACTATAATTGACGGCTGCACATTATAACAAAAGCACATTTTAACAACTTTAAAAAACAATTGTAATAGGTCTATCACAACTGTTTGCCACTTGTGGTGATATCCACAATTGTAATATGTAGTGAAATTTATGTTAATTTGAGCGGAAGCGTTATTATTTGATCAAGATCTAGTATTGTCAATTTAGATACCAATGGAACTTAAAAAATTCAATTATGTAGCCTTACAGAAACAATAATAGAGATAAGAGATACAGAAGATTTAACGTGGTTCGGATATGAATATCCTACGTCCATGGAGACCAAACAACTTCTTTTGTTCTTCTTCAGTTCAAGAAGAAGTACAATAAGAGAAGAATACAAACACTCAATATATAAATTTCTCCCCTTATAATTGATACAAAAATAGGGATCTTATTGATGATATATTAAAGAGAGCACTATAGGCTTGTGATGAAAAAGATGAGCAAATGTCTCTCTATTCATGTGTAAGAATGAAAACTTGCATGCAGATAAGCATAAAAAGTTTTCATATTTTCTTGATTTGATTTCAACGTGAATCTTGAATATTTGTGTTTGTTTCCACGTATGCATATATTTGATTGATTCACCAAATAATATAACTTCTCAAATCATCCAAATTTGTTGCCACATATATCTAGATTTGATTGATTTATCAAATCAAATAATCTCTTCTCATATCTTTCCAATTCGATGCCCATAATTAATTGATTACGGGAATCAATTAAGAAATCTTCTCCTTAATGAAATTGGCATAGATTTAAATCATCTAATTTTAGCATTCCACCTCGATTTAAATATATTCATTAATCAACGGAATGTTATTGGGTCAGCGCCTCATGGAATTTAGTAGGAAGCAAACTGATCAAGTTTGAGCCATGCTCAAACTTGTCTTTTTAATGTGACTTTGTCATCATATTCGAAGGACTATCCAAAGTACTTACGTTCACCAATTTGATCTTGTTTCGTTCTTCTTCAATCATAAGAAAGAAACCTCTGTCATCAGTGTGCTTCATCCATGAACTATAAGTTTGATTTTCTATAAGGTAAATCACACTCTGGCTATCTAAAAATAGATCTACTGTCCACTGCGCAATTGAAAGATGGTCCAACAACTGAAGTAAGTATAATTTTTCCTTTCTTGCTTCCACAATCGATATCAACTCTGCTTCGGAAGTCGACAAGGTACGGTAGATTGCAGGTTTGATCTCCATGAAACTGAGCCTATGCCAAGTGTAGAAACATAGCTCGACACTGACTTTCTAATATCTCTTTTCGTAGCATAATCAGAATCACGGTATCCTCTGAGGGAGATGTCACCATCTACTCCACCATATAACAAGCCCACCAAAGAAATTCCTCGAATATATCTAAGAATCCACTTCACTGCTTGCTAATGCTCTTTGCTTGGGTTAGACATATATCGGCTTACAACACCAACTACATGGGATAAATCTGGTCTTGCGCACACCATCGCATACATAAGACTACCAACAACATTAGAATAAGGTATATTAACCATATACCTCTTATCTTCTTCTGATGTAGTAGATTGGTCTTTCGACAACTTAAAATGAGCGCCTAATGGAGTTCCAACTGGTTTGGCTTTTCCATACCAAATCGAGTGAGGACCTTCTCGATGTACTACGTCGAGTGAGTCTCAATACTCTCCGTGACCTATCTCTGTATATCTCCATTCCTAAAATTCTTTGTGCTATCCGTAAATCGTTCATGTCAAACTCTTCACCGAACTCTTCTTTTAACTCCTTAATTTTGACCATACTCCGAGATGTAGTAGCATATAATCAACATATAATAAGAGATAAATCACATCACCATCATGCCTTCTTAAATAAACACACTGATATTTGAAGCTTCTGGAGTATCCTTGTGAAAGCATAAACTTATCAAATATCTTGTACCATAGTCTAGGAGACTGCTTCAGTCCATATAGAGATTTGTTAAGTCTACAAACATAGTCTAGCCTACTACTATCAATGAACCCCTCTGGATGTCCAAAATAAGTCTCCTTATCCAGATCACCATAAAAGAAAGTAGTTTTGACATCTAGTTGCTCTAATTCATATCATAATGAGAAACTAATTCTAAGATAATTCAAATATAAGTATTTCTAAGAACTGAAGCAAAGATTTCATGATACTTTACCCCCTTCTTCTGAACATACCCCTTTGCTACTAGTCTTGCTTTATATCTGAAATCTCCATTGTCGTCGTCTTTCACTCTATAGATCCACTTACATCTGATAGCTCTTTTGTCGGAAGGAAGTGGCATCAATCCCATATGCGATTTTTTTGCAAAGATTTGATCTCCTCTTTCATAAAAACTAACCAACTAGAACTGTTAATTGATGCAATAGCACTCTATAATCTCGGGTCTCATCATTGACAATATTTAATGCGTCTTGTAACAACCCATAATTTTAACAACATTAAATAGGACAAATTAAAGAATAATTAATTTAATACTCAGAATTAAGGGAAATGAACTGCGCCATTTCGTCCGTCTCAAAATTCTGGTCAAGATGGACATTTAGTTTGCATAAAACGGACACCGTATGATATATATAAGGTCCAAGAATTCAAAAATTAGGTCCAGAAGTTCAAAATCATTTAAATCTCGAAAATCTGGGTGAGCGGGAAAAATCCCTCCTAGGGGAGTCGACCCCTCAATGGGGGTGTCGACCCATGGGTCGACCCCCCTAGGGAAGACATGGCAGATAGGGTTCGGGGGCTGGCGGCTATAAATATGGCTCCATTTCTCTTGTTTTTTACATTGAAAATTAATGGCGGACTAGATGCTGTCGGTGCCCAAACTGAACCAAATCTTTTTCCTTCTTCTACAAACAAGTTAATCAAGTTATTCAAGTGTAGATCTATGATTCAACCTCTGCTATTCTTCTTTTACCTTTCTAAATCCAAACACTGTGAGTTTATGATATTTTTAGATTTAAATAATTAAAAAGTAAAACATGATATGACTGTAATTTGGATCTATGCCTGTCATGCTACTTTTACTTGCTAAAAGTAACTGGACTCACCAGACTTTATGTCTGACCCTTTTCATTTCCTCTTCTTTCTTCCGTTTCCTCCCCCAGGTTCTCATGGTAGGAATACTCAAGCTTGACCAGGATTCTGCTATCATTTTACTGGAGCTACTTAGATGTATTGCTCAAGCTCCTATCTTTACTATGGCTATGATTTCATTTGGGGATCATGCTTCTTTTATTTTGTACTCTGATGTTTAAGTGCAAAACAGAAGTTTTTATGATGTACTGGTTTTTATGTAATTCAGACAAATGATGTTTTGAACCACGATGTTTTATGATTAATAAAGTTTTATTTTATTCCGCTGCTGTTTTTATGTCTGTCTTGTAATGTTTCTGTTTTTGTTTCTGTTTACCTATAACGCTTCACGAAACTTAATGCATTCTCTTAATGAGTGACATTAACGGATGTGGAGTGTCACACTTAGTATCAGAGATGAAGGTTACCAGATTAGATAAAAGTTTTTGAAAATTATTTTCAAAATGGTTAAAAAAAAAGCATTTTCAAAAAGAAAAGTCTGTTTTTGAAAAACATATTCACCAAAGCCATAAGTAATATCTTTCAATCCTTTGTCTGAATCACTTTCCTTTTCTTTTCAGCATGTCCAGGGAACCTGATATTCCATAGGGCATTACAATACCAGGCTGGTTTCGTAGGTATCCAGAGGCCACGACGTCTGCTGGTGGTCAAGTTGACGTTCCTCCCCTAAATGCACCCGTCGTTCCTCTTCCTCCTCATCCAAGAGAAGATAATTTTACTAAGATCTGCAAAGATTTCTGTGCTATGGGGGGGAAGCCATTCCGCGGAACTGAAACATTCATAGAGGCAAGGAAATGGCTAAAGGAGACTGAGGACTTGTTTGGAATTTTCGAAGTGGAAGATCGAAGAAAGATTCAGTTAGCTGTCTGGCTATTGAAAGATGAAGCTTCATTCTGGTGGGAAGTTACCCAAGATGGACGTCCGATGGAGACATGGGATGATTTTAGGATGAGGTTTGAAATGAAGTTTATTTCTCAAGCTGAGAAAAGCATGCAAATGGAGAGGTTCTTAGTGCTTAAACAAGGAAACATGACTGTTAAAGAATATGTGAACAAATTCAACTAGCTAGCAAGGTTTGGATTGGAACTGGTAGATACTCCGTATAAGAAATCTTTGTGGTTTGTTAAAGGGCTGAATGAACCACTTCATGGGTTAGCTATGTCCCATATTCCAATGGGAGCTACTTTTGAAAGGCTTGTTGATATGGCCTTGATGCATGAGGAAGACAAAGGAGAAAAGAAGGAAGTTAAGGCTGAGGAAACAACGCAAAACAAGAAGGTATGGCCCAAGAAAGGACATCAACAACAGCAACAGAAGAAGGGAAGAAAGAATGACAAGGTTAAGGATAAGAGGAAGTGTCACAGTTGTGGACGTGAGGGTCACTTGGTCAAGGACTGCAAAAAAAGGAAGAATACTTGCTTCTATTATAGAGAGGTCAGACACTTTACTAGGGAGTGCCCGAAGAAACAGGGACAAGGTTAAAGGGAAGGAGCTTCTGGAGGGAAGGTGCATGCTCTAGGGACCAGTGCTCCAGATAGAGGTAGGAAAATTTCCATGGAAGGTTTGATTTCTCTTTCCAATCATCCTATTAGAACTCTTTTTGATTCTGGCGCTTCGTGTTCATTTATATCTAGTTATATGGTTGAATCTATGCACTTAAATACTAGTATGGTAGTGGATCCCGTTATTGTCTCAAACCCCATTGGTAGGTCAGCTCATTCATCCATGATTTGTCGGGGTTTAAGAACATCTATCTTAGGCATCGAGTTTCAGTGCGACGCGTATGTGCTCGGTTTTATGGGCTATGGTTTGATTCAAGGGATGGGTTGGCTAACCATGTATTGTGCCATTCTGGGTTGTGAGAGGAGGGTCGTTAGGCTTTTGACTTGTCATGGAAGGACCCTCGAGATTTCTTGTGACCCACAAGGGTTTATCATGCTTAGTTTTGTAGAGTGTCTTGATGCATCAATCGATGATCTGCAATCTGTTCCAGTAGTCCGAGATTATCCTGATGTTTTTGGTGAGGTACGGGGCTTTACCGCTGAGGCGTGAAATCGATTTTCGTATATATTTGGTGGATAATGCAAAGCCAGTTGCATTACATGTGCGCCATATGGCTCCAAGGGAAAGGAGGGAGCTTAGCAAATAAGTGGGGGAGCTACTTGAGAAAGGATTTATTAGACGAAGCATATTTGAATGGGGTGCTCCAGTAGTATTCGCAACTAAGGCAGATGGTTCGCTTCGCTTGTGTGTGGACTATAGAGAGTTGAATAAACTCACCAAGAAGAACAGGCACCCACTTCCGAGGATAGATGACTTGTTTGACCAGCTTGTTGGTGCATCGATATTCTCTTAGTTAGACTTGGCCACGGGGTTTTATCAGTTGAGGGTGGCTGAGGACATTATAGATAAGACCGCTTTTAGAACTCCAGATGGTTTCTTTGAATGACTCGTTATACCTTTTAGGTTGATGAATGCACCCGCCTAGTTTGTTGATCTGATAAGTAGGATGTTTCGGGAGTTTCTAAATAAATTTGTCGTGGTCTTTGTTGATGATATCTTGATCTTCTCAAAGAACGAAGAAGAGCATACCCAATATTTGAGGGAGTTTTTGAAAATTCTCTGTGCGAATCAGCATAAGGCAAAGTTCTCTAAGTGTCATTTTTGGAGAAAAAGGGTGAGATTCCTAAAGCATGTGGTTTCTAAAGAAGGGATAACAGCAGATCCCGTAAAGGTGGTTGTAGTTCAGGACTGGTAGATTCCAAAGAATGAAACGGAGGTAAAAAGCTTTCTGGGGTTAGCAGGCTAATATAGGAAGTTCATTAAGGATTTCGCAAAGATATCAGCCCCACTCACCAGGCTGACGAAGAAGAACTTGGCGTTTTCGTGGGGTATAGATTGTGATGTTGCTCTCCAACGGTTGAAGAGGGCTCAGACAACAGCCCTAGTCTTGACCTTGCCCGACGGGAATAAAGTATTTACAGTATACATTGATGCATGTGGTACAGGGCTTGGTGCGGTTCTGATGCAAGAGAGAAGGGTAGTATGTTATGGAGGAAGACAACTAAGAGTTCATGAGAAGAACTACCCTACCCACGACTTAGAACTAGCTGCCATAGTGTTCGCACTTAAAACATGGCGTCATTATTTGCTTGGAGAGAAGTTTGAATTGTACACCGATCATAAATCTCTCAAGTACTTGTTCTCGCAGAAGGATCTTAATTTAAGGTAGCAGAAGTGGATGGAGTTCCTAGCATCATATGACTTCGAGATCGCTTATACCCCTACAAGGTTAATGTGGTGGCGGATGCACTGAGTAGACAGAGAATGACTTTAAGTCCTCTATTTGTGGAAAGGAAAAGCTTGGAGTTCATATCTACTTTTGACTTTAGACCATCCACCGAGCTTTTGCCTGGTTTGTTTGCATCACTAGAGATATGCCTACTCTTATGGATCAGATAGGAGCTTCGCAGCGAGATGATCTACATATTTCAGACATCTTGGATAGACTCATTAAAGGGGAGACTTCTTGTCGCCTAAATAGAAATTCCATAGACAATAAAAGGAGGTTTCGACAAGATGGAAGGCTTTGTGTTCCCCAAACTGGAAGTTTGCTAAAGACAGTCCTAGAAGAAGCCCATCATTCTAAGATGACTATTCATCCAGATGGCGATAAGATGTATAAAGATATGAAGAGGGTTTTCTTTTGAGTTGGGATGAAGAAATATATGGCAGAGTTTGTTTCTCAATGTTTGGTTTGTCAGCAAGTCAAAGCTGAGAAAAAGAAGCCCGGTGGTTTACTTCATCCTTTGGAGGTTCCACAGTGGAAGTAGGAGAGCGTCTCTATGGATTCCATGGATGGTTTGCCTAGATCAAAGAAAAGGCAATACCAATATTTGGGTCGTGGTGGATAGACTTACTAAGAACGCTCATTTCATTCCAGTTAAGAGTAAGAGGACGGCAACCTGGTTGGCAATAGTTTATGTTCGAGAGATAGTCCGTCTTCATGGAGTACTTTCCGGTATCGTAAGCGATCACGACCTCATTTTCACTAGTGAATTTTGGAGGAGCTTGCAAGAAGCATTAGGTACGCAGTTATGTTTGAGCACCGCTTATCATCCTCAGACCTATGGACAGACGGAGAGGGTGAACAGAGTTCTAGAGGATCTTTTGAGGCTGTGTATCCTAGGCTTCGGAGGGACTTGGGAAGAGCATCTTCCTTTAGTAAAGTTCGCCTACAACAACAGTTATCAAGCTAGCATTGGCATGGCACCCTTCGAAGCATTATACGGACCCTGTAGATCACAAACTTGTTGGTGGAAATCTACAGAAAGTCTAGTACTTGGACCGGATATGGTTAGAGAAACGTCCAAGAAGATTTATCTTACTAGATGACGAATGAAGACCGCTCAAGATAGGCAAAAATCCTACGCAGACAAGAGAAGGATTGACATTGAATTTGAAGTAGGAGACATGGTGTTTATTAAAGTGTCACCTTTGAGGAATGTGGTTCGCTACGAATCTGTAGGGAAGTTGGCACTAAGATTTGTAGGGCCGTTTCCCATAACAGAAAGGATTGGCCAAATGGCCTATAGAGTAAAGCTACCAGAGAGACAATCCGGAGTTCATGATGTTTTCCACGTTTCTCATTTGCGGAAGTGCTTGCATGATACAACAGAAGTAGTTGAGCCGAGTATATTGGAGGAAGTAGAGGTGGAACGGGAGGCGACAATTAGACGAGTTCCTTCCCATATTCATGGATCAGAAGTTAAGAAGCTACGCAATAGAGAAGTCAAGTTGATGAAAGTTCAGTGAGGAGATAACCCAGAGGATGCGACTTGGGAGACTCATGCTTCGTACCCTTTTCTTTTCGAGGGTATGTTCTTAACTCCTTCTCCAAAGTTTATATCTATGCTTGTTTTTATCATTTGAATATATCCTATTGATTGAATTTTCGACCTTTAGATAGGAATTCTATAGATGTAAACATGTGTTTAAGATGTTTGATGGATGCAAGTGGGTGTAAGTGTTTGCTAGTGATTGCTCGTGGATGCATATACACACACATTAGGCACTAAATCGGTTCAATCACTCTCATACTACATATGGATGTGTGTGCATTTTTCTTCTTTTAATGGATGGAAATGGATGTATCATCATATGGATGTTGCATTTGGACGGATGATTGTGCACACATATAGAACTTACATGTTATAATAGGATTGTTGAATACATGTTGGATTCATGGCACCAACATACATCACATTAAGGAGGCCGACCGAATCAGTAGACCGCCTGATCTTCGCATTAGTATTGGGACATATACACACACCTTTGCATATGTTCATATGAGCATTAGAAATACTTTAAGGACAATGGATGCCTGTGATTGGTGGATGAGTAGATGGGTGATGGATGGTAGGATATACATTCTTCTTAACTTGGAGATTTCAGGGACGAAATCCTTTGAGTAGGGGAGAATGTAACACCTCGTAATTTTAACAACACCAAAGAGGACAAATTAAATTTTATTTTAACAACACGCCTGATCTTTGCATTAGAATAAGGACATATACACACACCTTTGCATATGTTCATAAAAGCATTAGAAATCTTTTAAGGACAATGGATGCCTGTGATTAGTGGATGAGTAGATGGATGTGGATGGTAGGATATACATTCTTATTAACTTAGAGATTTCGGAGACGAAATCCTTTGAGTAGGGGAGAATGTAACATCCCATAATTTTAACAACATTAAAGAGGAAAAATTAAAGAATAATTAATTTAATATTCAGAATTAAGGGAAACGGACTGCGCCATTTCGTCCGTCTCGAAATTCTGGTCAAGATGGACATTTGGTTTGCATAAAACAGATAACGTATGAAGAAGTTATGAAGGTTTGAAGTTTGTATACGTACAGGAGGATATATATATATATATATATATATATATATATATATATATATATGGTCCAAGAGTTCAAAAATTTGGTCCAGAAGTTCAAAATCGTTCAAATCTCAAAAATCTGTGTGAGCGGGAAAAATCCCGCCTAGGGGAGTCGACCCCTTAAGGGGGTGTTGACCCCTAGGTCAACCCCTCAGGAGGGTGTCGACCCATGGGTCGACCCCCCTAGGGCATATGTGGCAGTTAGGTTTTGGGGCCTGGCGGCTATAAATATGGCTCCATTTCTCTTGTTTTCTGCATTGAAAATTAATGGCGGGCTAGATACTATCGGTGCCCAGACTGAACCAAATCTTTTTCCTTCTTCTGCAAACAAGTTATCCAAGTTATTCAAGTGTACATCTGTGATTCGACCTCTGCTATTCTTCTTCTACCTTTCTAAATCCAAACATTGTGAGTTTAAGTTACTTTTAGATTTAAATAATTAAAAAGTAAAACATGATATGACCGTAATTTGGATCTATGCCAATCATGCTACTTTTATTTATTTACTTGCTAAAAGTAACTGGACTCGCCAGACTTTATGTCTGACCCTTTTTGTTTCCTATTCTTTCTTCTGTTCCCTCCTAGGTTCTTAGGGTGTGAATACTCAATCTTGACCAGGGTTCTGCTATCATTTTGTTGGAGCTTCTCAAATGTATTTCTCAAGCTCCTATCTTTACTATGGCTATGTTTTCATTTGGGAATTATGCTTCTTTTATTTTGTACTTTGATGTTTAAGTGAAAGACAGAAGTTTTTATGATGTACTGGTTTTTATGTAATTCAGACAAATGATGTTTTGAACCACGATGCTTTATGATTAATAAAGTTTGTTTTTATTCCGCTGCTATTTTTATGTCTGTCTTGTAATGTTTTTGTTTATGTTTACCTATAATGCTTCACGAAACTTAATGCATTTTCTTAATGAGTGACATTAACTGACGTGGGGTGTCACACGTATATTGCCATATCATCAAAGTCAATGTCTTTGATGCTCAAACTAACAAACTCATCAAGCCATCTAGGTTTTCTTCTTTCTCTAACAGGCATAGTCTTTGTACGAGCTCCATCTTGAGTCTAATCTTGTGTCTCCATATCTGTATTATCCTCATCATCACGGTGTCATCGGAAACAACATTTAAATGTCTATGAAAAGAATCAATAGATGACTTGTCTTGTGTATGGTATTCTTCACATGTCATCTCATTGTCATCTGATGAGGAAGGCTCCACCTTCAACATAGCTTTTTCATCAAAAGTTACATGCATGCTTATAATAAGTTTCTTGCTAATTAACACCAAAACCTATATCCCTTCACTCCTCCTTTATAATCTAGAAAGATGCACTTGCAAGCTCTAGGTTCTAGCTTTCCTCGACTCTCATGTACGTAAGCTAGATAACCAAACACCTTGAGGAATGATAGCTAACATGCTCTCCTTTCCATACTTTTTCAGGGATCTTTATGTTTATGGAAGTAGAAGGTATACGGTTGATGAGGAAAGCTTCCATAGATATATCTTCAGCCCAAAATCTCTTCTTCAACTTAGTAGTCAATTTGAGACATCTAGTTCTCTCCAATAATATCCAGTTCATCCGTTTTGGAACTCCAGTGGACTGGGGGTCGCTTGGTGTGGTGTAGCGCCTCATAATGCCTTCAGACTCACAATAATCGATGAATTCCTGTTATATGACTTCATCGCCATTATCTAAACGAAGAACTTTCAACTTCTTCCCGACTGCTTCTCCCCTATGGATTTCCATTTACAAAATCTGGCTCTACCCAAGGATGGGCAAAGGGAAGGTCCCCAAACATCCATATAAACATAATCCAAAACATATTTTTCTTTATGCTCACCGACACCAAAAGAAATCTTCGTCTACTTACCAAGAACACTCTCTTCACAGAAGTTGTGCTTTGAATGTCAAACTCTGTCAATCAAAACATGCTTTCTTACCTTATCCGTGCTATGCTCGCCAATATGACCCATCCACAAGTGCCATAATTTGGAAGAATCTAAATCAACTAAAGTAACTGAAGCTGATTCATCAACGATGGTAGTGCCCTTTAGTAGATAGAGATTTTCTGTCCTTGCTCCTTTCATAACAATCATCGAACCCTTAGATATTTTCATCTTCTCTTCTTTAAATACAATATGTAGTGAAAATATAGTGAAATTTATGTTAATTTGAGTGAAAACGTTATTATTTGATCAGGATCTTATGTTGTCTATTTAGATACCAATGGAACTTTAAAAATCATTTATGCTAATGGTAGCTGCTAAAATAACAAAAAATTATAGAAGTGCAACAAGAGCGGGATAAACAAAAAGTAGATTGATATAAATTCAAAGCATCGTCATCCATACATAGAAAAAACATTACAACTTTATTTCTTTATTTTTAAAATATGAAACCATGAATCATACAACATTACAATGATATATATATATATATCTATATTCTTCATTACAAAAGATAATTACAAAAACTAACATCCTCTTTGAAGGGAATCTATTCATTGAGATTTACCAGGCATCTACTCGTCCAGATTTGCAGCAACAAATAACCTAAAATAAATCAGTAAACTTATAATATGATTGCAAAAGATCATAATTTCTAATAATTATTTTAACTTTAGCACACCGGTAAACTTAAAAGCCAACGCATCTTTCTTACCTCATCACAACCATCTATCACAAAAACTTCACTATGCTCAAATGGTGACATGGCTCTACTATCTGTATTTATCGACGAATCTACCCATGCAAATTATTGACCAACAAATAATTTATATATAATCACTTATAGCCATATTAACATGGTAACTGCACATTCACTCTCTTTTCATAAGAATGCGTACATGGCTGCCTATGTATGCATTGATATGTAAGAAAAGATCACAAGACTGAGTGGAGACCACATTGATATGTGTTTGTGAGTAGTGACATATCATGTTTTAATGTTAATTTTGTTGATAAATTTATGTACTTGACCAAAAAGAAATATTCTGTTCTCGTTTTCCGAGTTATGGTTGAGGTGAACCGGGCAACTAAGAACATGCAGGATGAAGCATGTCAGTATATGTATCACTCAGATTTTATAGATAAGCTAATGAACTAATATATTGTAACAACCCGGAATTTTTTTGATCGATTAATTTTAAATATTTAATATTGTTTTAAATATTGAGTTGATAATATAAATGTTTTTTTAAATTGAGTTACGATTTAATAATCGAAATACGATTTATTTCGAATATATATAATTATCGTAATACGAGAATCTAAAATAATTCAATTCGAAATCAAAACAGAGTCAAAATGATTCAAATGGTTAATTGAAATTTTATTTGAATAATTAAACGATAATAATATTTTATTATCAAGGAATTAATTGTTTTAAATTTAATTTATATCGATTTAAATTGACATCATTTCCAGATGATCATATCAGGCTTCGATATTCATTCCGGTGTGTTCAGAATGGTAGTATAACCTAAGAAATTACAGTTGTTGTGTTTTAATTGGAGTTCAGAACCCCGAAATATATTATTATAAAATTTAAACCGATAAGTATGAAATCACCTCAAAAATCAAATCACATTTTAAACTATGTACTTTACCTACCCTAACCTACCTCCTAAAATAGTACATTACGCAGGACTAAATTACTTCATCCCAAAGTATTCTCATTTATTTAAAAGCAATCAGACTCCCCTTTTTTTCCATTCCATTTTTAGTTGTTCTGCAAATAAATTCGTAAGCTTCAAGTGATATAAAAATGTTTCTTCACCTTGTTTTTGCTTTTAATCTAATTCTAATACTTAATATTGAATATCGCGATAACCCCTCCCTCTTTACTTTTTATTTTCGTTTCAGAGAACCGTAAGCCCCAAATTAAAATGACTCCTCTCATTTCAAATGAATTGAAACCTAAATCGATCAGTGTATAAAAAAGAGAATGCAAGTGGGAGAAATCGCGCAGACCAAGATCGACATTTGGAGACGCATGCGATCTAGGGTTCGAGCAGCAATCGGGTTTTGGGAGTCACGTTTGGTATTGCGGTGCTAGTGAGATGGTGGGGGTGTTAATGGATCTGAGTGCGACGTTAAGGAGGGTATAGGTTCAACGGCTTGGGGTTCTTGAGTTCAGCGTCATCGATGAAGGATGAGGCTGTTGGGTGGAAGCGCTGACTTTGGGAAGACACGGTGGAATGGAGAGTTTCTTTAGCAGGGAAGGTCGAGATTTTTGGGTGAATTGGATGGTATTGGTAATGACCTGAGTTGAGCGTGGGAGGATCAGAAATTAAACAACATGAAGCTAGTTGTTTGCAATCTGAAGTTTGGAGGGGAGTAGCAGGTCATGACTATTGGTGATGGATAGTTCGGTGATGAATGGTGGCAGTTTAATGCTAGTGCTTGGTAGTGGAGATGGTTTTGGAAATCGTGAATGCAAGGTAGGGAAGAGGAATGGTTTTAACAGTAAGGAAGGAGAAGACATATTTTAAACATAGGTTAAAGGTATAAAATTTCTAATTAATTCAATTAAATTGTTTAATTTATATAATCTAAAAATTTATAATCCAACATATTTAATTTATACAAGGATGGAAAAGCGTGAAGTAACGCATTCAGAGTCAATCGGAATTAACCAAGATTTAATTTAATAGAATGGTATTGGATATTCGACAAAGGAAAATCACGGTGAGTATATTAGTTAAAAATAATTGTTTGTTGGTTGTTGGATGCATTTAAATATTCTTGTGGCTATTATATTTTAGTTATTTAGGCTTGGTGTTTGTGGCTATTATATATATATATATTGGGGGTTGGATATTTCGCGCAGTACCATTAGCGGATGCCCGTAGTATCATTAGCAGATAACCCTATGCGCCTCACAATATGATAGTGGATGACCTTCTATACCACGATATCCAGCCTTGAAGCAGGATGGAGATTATTTGTGTTCGCTAACATCTGTGGATGCAGGAAAATAGGTTGGAGGGATCCAATTGGATTCCTAAAAAATATTATTATTCGTTTGTTTTCATATATATTATCATATATGATGTGTTAGAAAACCTGTGATTGATAATTTGGTGTTTTTGAATGTTTAAATATCAGTGGGCCTTAATGTTGATTCATAAAAATATCGTGAAAAGGGGATTTTGAGATTTAAACGAGAAAATCTACTTTTCTAAAATAGAAATAGAATTTGAATTTAGAATGGGCTAGAAATATTAACTTGTTTTGAAAATAAAAAAAACAAGTATTGAATTTATAAATGATGTTTATAAATTAAATAATGCGGGGAATTGAAGTGAATTTATAAACGGCGTTTATAAATGAAATGCAAAAATTATCATTTAGATAATTTGGGAAATATAAATTCAGATGTGAATTTAAAAAGGAAATTTGAAATTAGTTTCAAAGAGAAACAATGACTATTCTAATGATCAAAATATAATTTGAATTAAAATAAATCCGTATGTATTTATGATTTGAATTCGATTATATCGAATTTTTATAAATATTTTATTTATAAAGGGAACTGGAATTTAGTATAGCAAATTTATTTATAAATAAATTTATAACCAAGTAATAAAAAAATCGGCAATTAGAGATAATCAGAAATATTAAGTTGGATTTGTAAGCTAGATTTAATATACAGATTAAAATATATATTAGAATGAGATTGAAATTTAAATTAAATAAAGTTTAACGTTTACTTTTAAATATAATTAAAACAGGCTTGCCGCGGCGGAGTCGTTCGTAAATTGGCTTTGCGAACTTCAACTGAGTATATATAACTCAATTTAAGTCGGAATTCTTTGAAACAAGAATCTCAGGACCGATTGAATTATAGTTTTCTAATGGAAAAGAAAATTTTGGATTTCGTCTTATAAATTTTGAGTTATGTCAAAATTAAATTTTTAGAAAAACCATGCCATAACCATTATAAAACCATAATGGTTTATTTAAATAAATAAAAGGATTTTAAGTTAATAAAATATGAATTTTCATTAGAAAAATCCAGACTTGAGATATAAAATAAATATGAATTCAAGTGGAGTAAGTGAACTATTTTTTGAAAAAAAATAGATTTTTAATTATTAAATAGAATCAACTAATTTGAAAAATAATTAGTTAATCGAGTTTTGATATAAAATTGGGTTTTGGTTAAGTAAATTGAACTGATAAATTCATATTTGAAATCGAATATGAAACTTGAATTGAAAATAGAATTCAATTGGTTTATAAGTAAATAAAAATATATATAAACATGATATGTTCAATTAAATAGTGGAATATGCAAAAGAGCTAATTAAAGAATAAATTAGCGAATTGAGTTAAAAATGATCAGATTGAGTTGGAATAAATTAGGAATGGACGTATATGGGTTAGACAGGAATGGAATGAAGTGTATAAAGATTTTAATTCGAGTGCTCGACAAAAAGGTACATGTTTAAATTCCATATTAGTTTTTATGCGCTGAATCGGCAAGCCACTTGGCTTTTTGAATTTCTTTTTAAATGGAAAGGGCCTAGAGGCGAGAGTTTTGAGCTATTAATTGGTACAAAGGAGGTGTTGGCGAATTTTTCTGGAAATTTAAGGAGAAAGAAAAATTTAACAAAACTTAGATCACTAGAAATTGACTTATTAATTATATATGAAATTTAATAAACAAATAAATGTATAATGAGATTTTATATGAAGAAAGGGAATTTATAAATTAAATCCTGGGAGATTGGAAGGAGAAACGTACATACGTTTTAAAGTGAACGATGATTTTAAAGCAAACGATTTGCAGATTAAAATGATTGTGTTGATAAGAAGTTAAGAAATGGAGTGGAGGAAATTAGAAACTGACTGGAGATTGGTTGAGTTGAATGGCTTCTTGAGTGTCGATCTGATGTTGGTTTCGACCTTCGGGTTTGATACTTAACAAATTGTTCTCTTACTAGTTCATAGTTAGGGACTGATAAGTAGGAAAGAATAGTGATATGTAAATAGGAAATGGAAATGTTTTTCCGACGTTAAAAAGTGATATTTTCTGGAATATAGAAAATAAATAGTTATGAGAGATGGAAATGTTTTTCCAAGAATCATGAGAGGCTAAACGAGTTTGGACAAATATCTAGGTAAAGATATTGAAGAGATATTGGAGCATGATAAATTTAGATTAATAAAATATTAAGTAAGGGGCCCAATGATTGGTTGATGCTTTGAATGGATGTTTGTTTTTCTTCGAAAGTTAAGTAACCGACTATCGAAGTATTTTCCAATATCGTTGTCAATATGGAGAGACCGGTTGGATTATTATCTGAGAACCACTCTGTATTGGCAATAGCATTGCGAATCAGATTATATAAAGACAATCGAAGAAGGAGTAAAGTGCAAGGGCTTTTTTTTATTAATCCTAGGTAGAAATTGCCTAAGATGGATTAATGGAAATTGTGCCTTTGGTTTTATTCAATTCTTGAACGAACGTGTATGGACGATTGCCTGACAGAGTATTTCCAATGATCGCGTATGTTGGATTATACAAAGATATATGGTGGCGGAGAATTTATTCTCTTAGCATAATATCCAGAATATATTTGTGCAAACTAATTAATGACTAACAGATCTAACAATGTGGCATTCAAAGTGATTGTGCTATCAATGAATGGTAAGTAATCGTAGCCTCAGGCCTTAACAACCGAGAAATGAAAAAATCAGGCAGGCAGCATGGCTAAGTGGGTAGCTCTCAATTAGGGTGTATTATCACCTATCTAGAGAGAATTTATTTCCTTCTTTATTCAATTCGATGTTGTCCCATTCGGGAAAACGGTTGCTAATCCCAACTGTTGGTGATATACATTTGATACACTCAAGCGAAATAAGTAATCGGTCAAGTGTGGCCGGGTTACAAGATGTTCTTGTTGAACCCAGTATATCTCCCTCTAGAGATACATTATCAGATGGTGGTTCCATACCTTGCCATAGCTGGAAATCCATTATCCAATAAGTGCTCGTGGTTTTGATTATATACTATGTATGTAGAACTTGAGATGCAAGCGTTCTGCTAAATGATTATTTAGATATGTTTGATAGAGACTATTATAATATCAGAAGAGTTTTGATATAAAGATTGTTTTGGATTCTCATAATGGAAAAAACTGTTCCATGTTATACAGCTTGGTCTTATGAGATATCATTTTTTCTCAGACTGTTTCAAATTCTTTACTCATATCAGTCCCATGACTAACCCAGAGTTTATTTTGTTTTATTTTACCCTAGACTCTTGGGTGCCCTAATTTGTATGGGCAATCAAGTAGTTCAGGTGTTTACAGGTATTCTTGGAGGAGTTTGGAGCAGAAGGCTTCAGCGTTATCTAGTTATTCTTATTTTCCGATGTGTGTTGTTTCTGCTCTTCTTCTGTCTTTTTCTTCTTCTATTCTAATATTTCTTTCTTTCTATTTCTCACCTTCTATCTTCTTTCTAATTATGATCTGGTATGTTCGATGCTGGAATAATTGACATGGACTTAATGTCGATTTTCGGGGTCGAAAATCCAAGTTTGTTACAGTGGTATCAATGCTTAGGTTGAGCGAATACCTTGGCTTTGGTAGGGTTACTCATTAGAGATAGGGTCTGTAATATCCTAGAGTGAGTTGAGTGTATATACATGAGAGTGCGTATTTGTTAATTGATATAAAAAATTATTTTATATTGTGTTGGTTAGTCCGCTGAATGTCTTATGAATTCAGGTCGAATCGTGGGACGCCACAAGTCGATAGGAATTTCAAAATACTTGAGTAGGGAAATGCAATATAGTATTGTTTTAAAGTGGGTGAATGAAATAATTTTACCCAAAATTATATTTTGATATAAATGGAATTATTTTCTGGAATTATTATTATATATGGATGTGTTGCTTGCTATTATTATAATCAAATGAGATTATAAAATTGAATGGTTCTATATAACCAAATAGAATTTGTACATGAATGAAATACATAAATGAGATAAATTAAAGTTGAATTAAAATCAGAATTATGAATTTTAAATCCAGGGTGTTTGAAAAGAAAAAAAAACTATTTTTCCGAAGTATATTAAAATAATATAGCTTTGTTTGGAAGGACTTTTGAATAAAAATCATTGTAGATGGATTTTAAAAGTGATAAAGCGCAGAACTCATTTCAGTCACTGGAAAAAAATTCTGATGATGATTGCAGCATCATCAGTGTTCATTTTCGAGTCTCTAAGTGATGGATTGCTACCTTAGAGATGTTTTGATGGAAATTTGTTTGAAAGAAAACAAATTAATTTGAAAATTCAAATGTTTTGAATTTGAAATAGTTATAAATATATGCGTATATTTAAGTGATTTCAAAAGGATTTGGAATAAAGATTCAGGAATATGAATGTTGGAATTTAAATTTAACTTAAGCAGGTTAAATGGATTGAAATAATTAAATTGATCAGAATCAATTTGAATGAATTTGAATGCATATGAATAGAATATGAATTGAATGTGAATATATTAATTGGAAATCATTCGAATTAATTGAATGTGAGCATATATGGTGTGCAATGTAAATGGAAACTAAAAGTTTTGGTAGAACTAAATTTGTTGAAATATGAAGAGTTGCGTTTCAATGTAAGTGAATTTTTAAAAGTTAATGGGTTTGTAGCATTTTTCCTACCTTAGTAATTTCGGGGACGAAATTCTTTTAAGGGGGAAAGAATGTAACGACCCGGTTTTTTTGATCGATTAATTTTAAATATTTAATTTTGTTTTAAATATTGAGTTGATAATATAAATGAATTTTTAAATTGAGTTATCGATTTAATAATCGAAATACGATTTATTTCGAATATATATAATTATCGTAATACGAGAATCTGAAATAATTCAATTCAGAATTAAAACAAAGTCAAAATGATTCAAATGGTTAATAGAAATTTTATTTGAATGATTCAATGATAATAATAATTTATTATAAAGGAATTAATTGTTTTGAATCTAATTTATATCTATTTAAATTGACATCTTTTCCAGACGATCAAATAAGACTTCGATATTCATTCCGGTGTGTTCAGAATGGTAGTATAACCTAAGAAATGTTAGTTGTTGTGTTTCAATTGGAGATCAGAACCCCAAAATATATTATTATAAAATTTAAATGGATAAGTATGAAATCATCTCAAAACTCAAACCACATTTTAAACTATGTACTTTACCTACCCTAACCTACCTCCTAAAATAGTACAATGCACAGACTAAATTACTTCATCTCGAAGTATTCTCAATTATTTAAACGAAATCAAACTCCCTTTTTTCATTCCATTTTTAGTTCTTCTGCAAATAAATTTGCAAGCTTCAAGTGATATAAAAATGTCGCTTCACCTTGTTTTTGCTTTTAATCCAATTCCAATACGTAATATTGAATATTGCGATTACCCCCTCCTTCTTTACTTTTTATTTTCGTTTCAGAGAACCGTAAGCACCAAATTAAAATAACTCCTCCCATTTAATATGAATCGAAACTGAAATTGATCATTGTATAAAAAAATGAGATCACAAGTGGGAGAAGCTGCGCAGACCAAGATCGACATTTGTAGACGCATGCGATCTAAGGTTCGAGCAGCAATCGGGTTTTGGGAGTCACGTTTGGTCTCGCAGTGCCAGTGAGATGGTTGTGATGACCCGGAATTTAGACCCTCGAAAATCGACACTTTAATACGTTCTCGTAATCAAAATGCCAAAAATTCAAGTGTCGGATTCCTAGTTGTCTAGGGATATAACACATTAGATCAATCACAATGAAATAAAACAACTCATTTGTATAACATAAGATTACATCAGAATTTACAGCATTACATAACCATAACCAAAATAACAGCGGAAACTTACTAACAATGTAAATTCCATAACAGACTTCATCTTCACCTGAATAGCTCCATATCACAGACGCTCGCAAAATAATATGTCCCAAAGAAATAGCTGATACTCCACAGCAACAACAACTCCACAAAAGCAAGGAATCCGCCAAGAAAAAGGCTCCAAGATGCAAAGATCCAAATATTGCTACTAAACCTGACACTAGGCTGCCCGTGTAAAAATTATGGGCACCCAGAGTTATTTGTGAAACCGAAACAACTCTGGGTCAGTAATGGGACTGGTGTGAGAACTCATCATATTTGTTTGTGCATAGAAAATTCGCAATGACTTTTTCAAAATGAAACTAACATAAGATCTCGCGGCACACAAACAATGCAAACACACACATGGGCGAGGTTTCTCCTTATGATAGTCAAAAATGCTTTAATACGCGGAAACCATTCTGATATTATTATTAGTGTATAGTGTGAAAAACAATTTCGAAAGTAAATGTATCAATCTTAGCCAGCATAGGTACCATATACTATACTGACATAATAGTATACAACTAAAATCGTATGGGCTCATAGTGGATAATGCGTTTCCAAAAATGATCAGGCAAAGGAACTTCCTCACTGAACCGAATTTTGAAAACCTCTAGAGGGATGTCCGAGGATCAACTGTGATGCTCGTCATGCCAACACAAGGCCTGGTTACCTCTATAACTAGGTAACTTAGAGTACGCCTGAGTATGTCGTCTCCCGGTCGTTACCGACCTTTCTGAGCGGTCGCCAACAACAACCACAAAATTAGATGTTTTCCACATAGGTTAATACCTAGGCTCCATACCATGATACACCTTTTACTTAGAAGGAGACAACACACCCATAACCTTGCCGCATTTCTTCCTATTTTGGCCATTTACCGGGGTGTGAGGCTTGTCGAGGTCATGATATACACAAAGCTACGCTTAAATAAGCCATGCTTTGATCATCCATAGCAAATTACATAACTTAAGTATGACACATTGTCCATTCACAATGAATCACTGATTTCTATCAATATATAATCTCTAAGCTCATACATCTTAGAGAAGGGTGTTAAGCAAGCGAATAATTTCTCCGCCACCAAGCAGATATATATTAACAAAGATTAGTGCAACGCAGTCAATTACAAAGTCAGACACACAATCCATAAAGGTTCGTCCCGGGTCTGAACGAAACCAAATCCGAAATTCTTCCAAAAATGTTTGAACTACTTGCCACTTAACTAATATAAAATCCATCTGCAAATGGGAGCCAGCCATTCGAGACATTTAGCAAGTCGCCCTTACGTTGTGAAGGGTCCCGGTCTTCAACACTGTCTTCTCGTATCATTATTCAGAATGGTTTTCAGATCCAGTTCTGATCCCGGTCTTTCCGAATAATAAGCGCAACTTTAAAGCCATGTGGATATATAGGACCAAATCAAGTCTCAACCCATACTTCATGTTTGGAAACTCTAACTTTCATTTAAAATACTTTATTACTAATTAGAAATCATTTACTAAGGTTCGGAAAAGATTGATAAAGCTAGATCTCTTTAAAACTCAATATTTAACAAACAGCGTTACAAAAGCATAACAAAAAGTGTTTCAAAATACTAATATTGGCTAGTTTAAGTAAAATGGCTTTTGTGTTACCCAAAACTTCATGATTTTACCATAAATCACATTTAAATAATTAATTATGATTTTACAAAAAAACTCCATATTTTTAAATAATTTATAACAGTCATTTATAATTATAGTCAACTAACTCCACTTATAACGACCTTTTCTAAATTGTTCTAAACATAACTTGAAAATTATAAGTCGAAATTAAAAACTGCTTTCTCTTATTTGAAAGCTCTTTTTAAAAGGAAGCAAATGGTTTTTGTTTTATGGAAATCCGATTTAAATTGCAAAAGTTATAGCTGTTGAAGATTTGTAACTAAAACACACAAATTGCTGCTGTGTGACAAGTTCTAATTTGACCGCAATAAAAATTTCAATTAAATTTTGAATTAACCATCTCATTTGTCGGATCAGCTAGGGAAAGCTAGGGAGAGCGGGAAACTATAATTTCCAAACCCAAGCCTAGACGCTATCCTCTCTGTCATTCTAGAACGTTTCGGTATTTATTTTGACAAGCTCTAATTTTGATTGTAATACAAATTGCCTCAAAATAATTTAGAAAACCATTTTATACTAATAAAAATTATTTTCAAACTATTTTAAACCATTTCCAAACAACATTCCAACTTTCAAATTTAAATGAATAAAATATTCATTTATAATACTGACTTGGTCCGAGACTTATCCGATATCCATATGAATCCACATATGTGTGTGTAACAAGTATAATGCACATATTATCACTAATAACAACCACGAACATCCATTCATACATCACACGAGCATATATTGGTGAATATATATATAACAGTGTATACACGTGTACATATAAGCGTTTGTCACTAAACGCTTACATTACAATAATTACTAATCAACCATACCATCAACAATCATTCACACAACATACAAAGTGAACAAATATAAATGTTGAGATCTCATATTGGGGTTCCACTGTGCTATACTCTATTGCTAGGCTGCTGGACCGACTACAGCTATCCCGGACTGACTATTTTACGTTACCGACCTTTCAGCAATTTATACATTTTATAAATGGAGGAGGAGGATTTTCACCATGGAAGCCATGGATTTTAAGGTGGAGAAGAAGAAGAAATGGAAGAGAAGATGAGAATGAATTCTTAAGGGAAGAAAACTAGTATATTTATACTTGAAATGGGTTAATATGGTGATGACACATCGTAGGACAAATGTAAGTCATGCATGGAATGTTGCATGCAAAATTACAAGTGTCATAACACTTGTAATAAAGAGAAAGGAGGTGCTTTTGGTAGCATTTACCCTTTAAACGCAATTAGAAACTATATACAACACTTAACCACATGCTACCAAAGATATATATATATAAGATTATATATTTTAACAAAATACTTCTTAACTATACTTTATAATTCTAAACAATTTATTTCAAATTTAATTAATTTATAAATTTAATCATTTAACAAGTCAAAAAATTTGGATCGTTACATTCACTCCTCCTTAAAATAATTTTGTCCTCGAAATTGCATAAGATAGTAATAATATAAGACAATAATAACTAAAAGGAAATAGATAAGGAAATGAGTTTACCGAAGGTTGGGCTAGATTGGAATGTCCTCTCGACAGTCATGATAGAATTTCTGCATAGTTTCTTTCGTTTCCTAGGTACAATCCTTGGGGTCACCACTCCATTGTACTTTAACCAACTTAACTGTCTTATTCCTTAACCTCTTTTCATCCTGAGCAATGATCTTTGTGGGTTCTCTTTTGATTGCTAAACTTGGGATAATTTCCAGATCTTGTTGAGTAGCTTCTTCTATAACCTGGTCTGGATCATGCACATACTTCCTAAGATTAGATATATGGAACACATCATGCACACCAGACAACCACTCTGGTAAGTGCACTCGATAAGCTAATATTCCAATTATCTCCAGAATAGGAAACGGTCCAATATACCGTGGAGCCAACTTTCCTGTTTTCCCAAATCTGATAACTCCTTTCATCGAGGATACTTTTAGAAATATGGAACTTGTAACACCACAAATTTTTAATGACATTAAAGAGGATCAATTAAAGAATAATTAATTTAATATTCAGAATTAAGTGAAATGGGTTACGCCATTGCATTCGTCTCGGAATTCTGCTTCAGATAGAGTCCAAGTTTGCATAAAACGGATAACGTGTAAAGAAGTTATGGACGGTTAAAGTTTTACGATGAAAACAGAATGCACTGGCGCACTTGACAAGTGCGCCAATGTATTTTTGCACTGGCACACCTGCCAAGTGCGCCCAGAACAGTTTCTGGGTGTTCGGGCCTTTTTCGAGTGAGTGACGACCCGTGACCTGACCCAATTTCATTAGGGCTGAGGTGGCATCCGAATTATGTAACCCAGCAGCTATAAATATATCTCATATCTTTTGTTTTCTTCAAAGAAAAGCAATGGTGGCCGGACTCTGCTGAATTCTGGACTGAATTATAATCTCTCATCTTTTTCTAAAGCTTATCAAATTATGAGATTCAAACATAGACTCAGCACCTTTTCTATCATTTTAGCAATCCAGTCACAGTGAGTTCTAGTTGCTTTTTGGTTTAGATAAATAATAGTGAAACTATGAAAGACTGTGATGTGGATACGATTGTAGACTTTAAATCTATGTAACTGGTAGACCTCATGCTATATTATGATAGATCTATTTCTTTGGATCCAATTCAATTGTTCTACTATGTTATCATTATGGATCTTGGGTTGTAACTTTTATGATATGCTATGATGCGGATGTATGTAGATCTATTCTATGTGATCTAAAATTATCATGTTAGATCTATCCTATGTGATCTAAAATTTTCACCTTATGATTCCTGTTAGATCTATCCTATGTGATTTAAAATTGTCACCTTATGATTCATGTTTGATCTATCCTATGTGATTTAAAATTGTCACTTTATGATCATGTTTTACACAAGATCCACTTTATGATCATGTTTTATGCTAGATCCACTTTAAGATCGTGCTTTATGCTAGATCCACTTTATGATCATGTTTTATGCTAGATCTATTTTATGATCATATCTTATGCTATGATAGATCTATCTCTCGAGATCCAATTCAATTGTGATTGTCCTAGTATGTTATTTTTGTTTCATTTGGATAGATCAAATCATTTATGTGAACCATGAACAAATGCCACCTTGAATTGATTAGGATTGGGTCCACACCTTTATCTTGATTGTAACCTCTATGATGTGGATTTGGGTAGATCTATTTATAAACCTGTAGATAGGGGTGAGCATTCGGTCGGTTCGGTTGGTTTGGACGCAAAATAATTAAAACCAAATTAAAACCAAATTTTTTCCAAACCGAACCGAACCAAACTGAATTAATTTCGGTTAATTCGGTCGGTAACCGATTTAACCGAACTTGATGGATGCATTATTATTCAAATGATAGATTCACTCAAAGTAAAAAATAAATTCATGTTTGAAGAAATTTTATATTGCAAATTTTGTGTTTATGATAAGATTTGATCTACTTGCAACAAATATCTTTGTACTGTATAACTAAACTAATTATTTAAAGTACAATTATACCGCAAAATTAGGTAATAAATTAAAAGTTCGGTTAATTCGGTTAAACCGATAACCAAAATAAATTATTTTACAAACCGAATTCGAACCGATTTAGTTTTAAAACAGAACCGAACCAACCGAAATGAATCGGTTTGGTCGGTTAATTCGGTTTGAACCGAATATTGCTCACCCCTACCTGTAGATCTAAACCTTTATTTATGATTAAATCTAATTTAATCTATTAGATCTAGAGCATGTGGACATTTTTATGTAGATCCAAAGCAATATTTATGTTAGATCCCTTTATGATGATGATTACATGTTCATGACAATATGTATGTTCACCTTGATATGATGTTAATTACATGTCCATTCACTTCATTATCATACTAGTATGTTTATGCCAATATATGTTGAAACTAGCTATCATATTCCCTTTTTCATTGTTATGGCTAGACTACTTATTAGCCTAGATGCCGCCAAAATACGTGCGAATATGTTAGTGAAGGAAACGGGGGAAAAGGGATTTATAATTGTCATGCAATCTTTAAATGAATTGATATGTAATTCAAATTATTGGGAAAAATAGGTATTGACACCTATAAAAGGAAAGGGTTAATTAATTGGTAAGTTAACTAAAAATGGAATGTCTAGTAATTACAATTAGGAATTGTAATTGTACTTATGACACGAGGTTAGGTTGCATTAGTGGTGGAAGTCTGCCCGGACCCGACCGACATATCCAGCAGCCACTAATGGTAAACCTAATGTGGGAGGTCTAAGTACGTAAATACGAATCGGGCTATGGCACGAGGTTAGGCCCAACTGTGGAATAAGTCTGCCCGGACCCGACCGACATATCCAACATCCACATGTTGTAGGCCTAATGTGGGGGGTCTGGCCCATTATAAACCATAAATGGACATGGTAATGAATTGGACTACTTAACCTAAGTTAATCCATAGAGATTGTATGAACTTAAATTGAAGTTGGGGGTTAAGCAAACATGGTTGAACAAAGGGGGTGGGTTAAGTAAATCTTGGGTAGGTTGGTAATATTATTATATATAGGCCCACAAACTTAACCATTAAATAAACATGCTTGAATCAGTGGGAGGGTTAAGTAAATCTTGGGTAGGTGGGTAATATTAGTATATATAGGCCCAACAAACTTAACCTGATAAGGTTATGTAATTAAAGACACCAAGTGGTATACATAACCGAGGGAAATAATAAAGTTATGTAATTAAAGACACCTTTTAGGGTAAGCATAACTTATAGAAATTGTAGGGTTATGTATTAAAGACACCTATAGGTAAGTATAACTAGTAGAAAGATTGAGGGTTATGTATCAAAGACACCTATAGGTAAGTATAACTGACATAGGGCTATGTAATTAAAGACACCTAAGGGTATATATAGTCAGTTGAAAACCTAGTGGTGGATACAAGACAAAGGGGAGAGCTTGTATCATATTGTGTGGGACCCGTTTCAGCCAGTAACCAGGAGTTGGTATCAAGTATATACTCCGAGCTAGGTCGGAGAAGGGGCACGCCTACTGGACTGATTATAATAGATCCAAATGAGGATGACGGTGTGGGCGGCGCAAAATGACCGGGGACATGTGCGTGCATAGGCCGGGTAGAGGGGGCTAAGACGACCGTGACACCTGTAGATATGGTTTGCACATTGTTACGACGATGGGTTGCCACTTTAGGAAGTAATACCTCCTACTGTGGGGCCGGCACAAGGTATCTACGAGGGTTAGGGAGCCGATCGATCAGGGTAGCAGCTAGGATACATTTGGACGTATACCTAAATCTACCACCTTATAGTTAGAGGGATCATTTCTTTCTGGATATACTAGTAACAGTGCAGAGAAATTATTAGCGAGGCATGTACACCTTATCTTGCTTACCTTGTCACACCTGCCATTTATGTAGTGATCTCCCTTATCCACTTTATATGCCTATCATGTTATTTTATTTATCTACTGGCTAAAAGCAACTAGACTCGCCAGACTTATTGTCTGACCCTTTTTGTTTCTCCTTCTTTCTTCCGTTCCGCCCAGGTTCTCAAGGGAGGGAATTCTCAGGCTTAGTCAGGATTCTGCTATCATCTTGCTTGGAGCTTCTAGATGTATTGCTCAAGGTTCTATCTTTGCTACTATGGCTTATGATTTGGGGATTATGCTTTCTTTATTATTGTACTCTGATATTTAAAGTACAAGACAGAAGTTTTAATGATGAACATAGTTTATGTATTTTCAAACATATGGTGTAACCATGCTTTATGATTAATAAAAGTTGTTTTTATTCCGCTGCAAAAATTTTATATCTGTCTTGTAATGTTTCTGTTCTGTTTACTAAAACGCTTCACGAAACTTAATGCATTCCCTTTGTGAGTGACATTAACGGACGTGGGGTGTCACACTTGGTATCAGAGCTGAAGGTTACCTGATTGGATAAAGTTTTTGAAAATTATTTTCAAAAAGGTTTTAAAAGAAAGCATTTTCAAAAGAAAAGCCTGTTTTGAAAAACATATTCCCCAAAGCCATATGTAATATCTCTCGATTCTTCGCTTGATTCCTTTTTTCTTTTCTTTTTTGTCTAGGGAACCGATTTTTCTCGAAAGGCGTCCCTATTCTAGCATGATGTCGTAGGCATGTTTAGCACATGTTGAAAGGCAATGAAGTGCCTTATCTCCGTCTGCAGCCGCAGTGGTTTCACCTGCGGTTAATTTTCTCGAGCTTCGTAAGGATTCCCGTGCAATGGACGCAACTTTTGAAAGACTTGTTACAAAAACGTGGGTAAAAAGGAGTATAAGGAAGTTAGGGCTAAGGAGCACAGCCTAAGGATGAGAAAAAGGTATGGCCCAAGAAAGGACAACAACAACAACAGAAGAAGAAGGGCGGAAAAAAGTGACAAGGCTAAGGATAAGGGGAAGTGCCATACTTGTGGGCGAGAGGGTCACTTGGCTAAGGACTGCAGGAAAAGGAAGAATGCTTGCTTCGTTTGTGAATAGGTTGGATACTGTTCTGGGGGAGTACCCAAGGAAACAAGGGCAATGTCAAAGGACGGGAACCTCTGGAGGGATAGCAAATGCTCTCGTGGCTAGTGCACCAAATAGAGTTAGGAAAGTTTGCATAGAAGGTTTTGATTTCTCTTTCCAATCAACCGGTTAGAACTCTTTTCAATTCTGGCGCATTCGCATTCGTTCATATCTCTCTGCACTTAATTACTAGTATGATAGTGGATCCCGTTGTTGTCTCAAACCCCATTGGTGGTTTGGCTCATTTATCCGTGATTTGTTGGGGTTTGAGAATATCTGTTTAGGCGTCGAGTTTGAGTGTGATACACATCTTGTTTCATGGGCTAGGGGTTGATTCTAGGGATGGGTTAGCATACCACATATGATGCCATTCTGGGCGGTGAGAGGAGGGTCGTTAAGCCTCTAACTTGTCATGGGGGGGACCTCGAAATTTCTTGTGACCCACAAGGGTCTGTCAAGCTTAGTTTCCTAGAGTCTCTTGGGGCGTCTATCGATGATCTACGATCAGCACTAGTAGTCCGTGAGTATCCTGGTGTCTTAGACGAGGTTCGGGGATTACCCCAGAGGCGCGAGATTGATTTCCTTATATACCTGGTGGACAATGCAAAGCCAGTTGCATTACCTGTGCGCCATATGGCTCCTAAAAGAAAAGAGGGAACTTGATAAGCAAGTGGCGGGGCTACTTGAGAAGAGGTTTGATAGGTGAATCATATCAGGATGGGAAACCTTTTGAAGACAGTCCTTGAGGAAGCCCATCATTCCAAGATGACTATTCATCCAAGTGGCGATAAAATGTATAGAGTTCGAGGTAGTGGGGCCAAACTTGCGAAAGGAATTGAAAATAAAGAAGGAAGCTGTTAGACCGAAATTTGGGCCTAACACCCAAACTCTATGTGAAATCCTCACAAATCACAGATTACAGATAAAAAGCAGTAAAAACAGGGAACACACGAGATTTTTATAGTGGTTCGGCTCAATCCAAGCCTACGTCCACTTTATAGTTTCTCATATCCTGAGGAATTACAATTACAATGGTGTCTCACAATCCGTGAGATTCGATTATACACAATAGCCTTGTGTTGTAATGAAGAAGAGGAGAAAGGAGATTGAATTTATGCACGATAGCCTCGTGTTTGATTGAGTTGAGGAGTACCCAAAGTCCTTGAATACTTGGTAATGGAGGTCGGGAGGTGTTAGTGCCGGAAAAGTCCCTTGAAATGACCATCTCGTGGTGTATTTATAGGCGTAGAGAAGCTGGTAGGTGCTCTGAACCGGTTCGGATCGGGTGGACACGTGGCGCGTGGCGAGGCTATCCCGGAGATAATGGAGAACGTGGTCTCCAGGTCGTATGCAGACAGGTGGAGCTCGATCCACATTTGTAGGAGTGGTTATCCCTTAGAATCGGTCAAAGCTGCTGCGTCTGAGCAGTTGCAAGGGGTCGATTCGGGTCCGACCCGAACCGGATTGGTGTCTTCAAACCGAAGACGAACAGCACTCCGGTGCAGAAGAAACTAGGCGGATCGGATCGTCCTACCCCGATCCGAACCGAAAGAGATGCATGCCAGAATTTCAGGTGCAGAAGCAGGTTAGGTCAGTTCGGATCGGATCCGAACCGAACCAGTTTCCTGGGCTGAATGCGTGTGTGCACTTCTGTTCAGATGTCCAAATCGGATCGGGTCTTCCAATCCCGATCTGAACTGATGTGTGCCAAGTTCCCAATGCCACTTTATCTCATCTGAACCGACCCTTCCAGGGGTGATCCGATCCGAACCGATGCGTGGTGATGTCTCCGATCTGAAGGCTGGAGATACTTCAGTGCGAAACACTTCAGGCGGGTCGGGTCTTCTGTGCTCCGATCCGATCCGTAAGGGTTGTGCCAATGCCAGATTCCAAGTTCCCTGTTCTGCACGTGTTCACGGAAACGGGCATAACTTTCAAACCGTAAGTCCGATTGAGCTGAACCAAAGCTCAAACTGAAGCTAATTCAGAGAGCTACAAAAGTTACAAAGCTCAGCTCCGTAATCGCTGTTTTCGGGCCCAAAAAAGGTCATCTTGTAGGAGTTTCGGGCCATTCTTTGTTTGTGATGCGATTTCCACCAAATCACTTCATGTCTTCTGACGATATTCCCAACACTTGAGCGTATTGTTGAGAAGAGATTCCATGTATGACTGCTTTGACTAAAAAGCGGGTCAACATTTTGCCCCCCAGAACATATCTTGCTGGTTGAAGGAAGATGTGTTCTGGATAATCCAAGGCCACGCCGGGCCTGCCAGCTGCAAGTATAATCCATACCTGCGAATAAAAGAGAGCAGAAAGGTGTGTCAAATCCTGACAAAACTAATTACACTTTCGAGCATAAACCATGCTTGGGCGTTTGTTTGAGCATAAACCATACTCGAGGGATGTTCGAATCATCCTGCCAAAACCTGGCAAGGGACCTAACCTTCCGGGTACAAGCCATACCAGGAAGTTCAAACTGAGCATAAGCCATACTCGAGTTTTATTGAGTTCCTTTGCCAAATCCTGACAAAACAGTAAGCCGTCCCAAAGTATAGTCCATACTTAAGAATCCTAGTGAGTACAATCCATACTCATGTCGGGATAGAGCTATGCTTGCCAAAACCTGACAAGACAGTCTGTCCCTAGGCATAATCCATGCCTAGGGGTCCGAGATAAGTATAAGCCATACTTTAGTTGAGATTGAGAATCCTGCCACAACCTGACAAGATACTTAAATTGCCAAACATAATCCATGCTCGGAAAGTCCTTCCTTATTCAATCCAAAGTACAAAACCAAAGCAAATCCTGATTGGTTTGTCATCGAGTGCAGAGCACGATTTGGAGCTAAATCCTAACCCTGAACGTGTGTACTCCGATTTAGCCAATCGGAAAACCTAAAGAAAGCAAAGAGACATATCTTAAATCCTAAGAAATGCTGAAAACGCAGAGTGATCCAATCCAGATCAGTTGATGACGAGCCGATGGGAGCTCGTTCCAGGGTCATTCCCTCTCCGGGGAGCAGGTGGTGGCAGCACAGGAACAGGTGCTGTTGGTTGTTTCACATACTCGGGTAACTCTCCACGTCTAACCCGTTCCTCAATCAGATCTCGCAAGTGTCTACAGTCATTTGTGTCATGACCGTCCATATCGTGGAATATGCAATATTTCCCAGAATCGCGTTCTCTTTGCGATGGCTCCCTCCTGGGAGGCTTTGGATAGGAGACGTCACCGTTTGTGTTCACATAGATGTGGGTTAGTGACGAATTGAGTTCTGTGTACTTTTCATATTTGGGCCCTCTCCGGGGCTGAGCGTTGCGGTCATTCTTGACGGCAGCTTTTCCTTTGCCTTTACCAGAATCAGGCGGTTCTCCGTCTTTGAGCATGTTAACATCAAGAATTTTCTTTTCGGACGTTGCGTCTTCTTCACGCAAAAACCTATCCGATTCAAGATAGAATTCACTGAGATTCCTTGGTGGGTCTCGGTACAAGGATTTCTTGAACTCCGAGTTGTCTAGAACGCCGGATACTGCCGCCATCAATACCATAGATGGCTCAGGTCGATCAACTGATGTTGCTGCAACGTTGAACCTTTCCAGAAATGACCGCAGAGTTTCTTTAGGCCTCTGCTTGATTGTAGTTAGTGACATTACATTCTTGGGTCGAGCGATATGGACCCGAAATTGTTCAATAAAGCGAGCGACCAACATGTTCCAGCTGTTAATCGATTCAGATTCCAGCTGCCGAAACCACATAGCAGCAATATCAGTCAAAAAGAGGGGAAAGCATTTAGCCATGACATTTTCCGACGCCGATTGAACTTCCATATGTCGTTTATAGCGCATTAGGTGCACGGTAGGATCTGCCCTGCCGTTGTAGGGTTCCAGTTGTGGAAGTTTGAAATCTGGAGGATTGCGGGAATTCCTGATTTCCTGTGTGAATGGATTGTGATTGACATCATCCATGTCATTCTGATAAATGCGGCCTCTCGAAAGGCGTTCAATAAGGCTGGCGAGCCGATCGCCTTCAAAGAGCTGTTGCAAGTTGACAAGTCCAGAGCTGGTGCCCCCAGCGTTAAGTTCAGAAGTGTGTGGAAGAGTATAAGGAGCTTGGCAGGTCATCCGGTTCGGTTCGGAGGTGCCCCCTTGCTGCGGCTCGGAGGAACGAGGTAGGTTATGGAGAGGTGCACGGTTCGGATCGGATGTTCGGTTCGGGTTGGAGGTACCGAACCGACCCGGTTCGTCTTGCTCGACCTGAACGGGACTGTGGTGATTGTCCTGCTGCATTCCACTTCGGAGCTGTGTCATTGTATTTCCTATCCGAACCGGAGCAGATATTGGACGTGGTAGGCCATTGCTTCTAGTGACGTTTCCATCCAAAACGTTAAGTGTTGAAGCTGCAAGTTGTTGAGGGGGATTTCCCCCGAGTTCTCTCGGAGCTTTCTCATCGGTTCGGATCGGGTCCGAACCGATCCGGTTCTCTGCTCCTGCTGGGGCTGATTCAATGTTATTTCCAGCGATTTGTGCATTGCCGCTCGGCCTTCCTTCCATCCGAGCGAAGAATTGGTCGATCATCTCCTGTTGTTTGCGGAGGAGATCATCTTGCCTTTCCATTTGAGTTCTCAATTCAGCGAGAACGCCATCCATTTCATCTCTGGTTAAGTATGCTGATGGATTTTCATGAGAGGAAGCCTCCTGGCTTGCCTCGTTCCTTGTGCCTTCAGTGCCAACATCCTCAGCACGAGAGAAGGTTCCGTCTTTCTTTCGCTTGACCATTGATCCAATAGCCAAATAATACGCTTCCGTTCAAGCTAGTAGAAGAAGTTGTATCGTGTGTCCCCCTTCCTGGTGCGCCAAAATGTTAGAACGAAATTCGGGCCTAACACCCAAACTCTATGTGAAATCCTCACAAATCACAGATTACAGATAAAAAGCAGTAAAAACAGGGAACACACGAGATTTTTATAGTGGTACGGCTCTATCCAAGCCTACGTCCACTTTATAGTTTCTCATATCCTAAGGAATTACAATTACAATGGTGTCTCACAATCCGTGAGATTCGATTATACACAATAGCCTTATGTTGTAATGAAGAAGAGGAGAAAAGAGATTGAATTTATGCACGATAGCCTCGTGTTTGATTGAGTTGAGGAGTACCCAAAGTCCTTGAATACTTGGTAATGGAGGTCGGGAGGTGTTAGTGCCGGAAAAGTCCCTTGAAATGACCATCTCGTGGTGTATTTATAGGCGTAGAGAAGCTGGTAGGTGCTCTGAACCGGTTCGGATCGGGTGGACAAGTGGCGCATGGCGAGGCTATCCCAGAGATAATGGAGAATGTGGTCTCCAGGTCGTATGCAGACAGGTGGAGCTCGATCCACATTTGTAGAGCGGTTATCCCTTAGAATCGGTCAAAGCTGCTGCGTCTGAGCAGGTGCAGGGGGTCGGTTCGTGTCCGACCCGAACCGGATTGGTGTCTTCAAACCGAAGACGAACAGCACTCCGGTGCAGAAGAAACTAGGCGGATCAGATCGTCCTACCCCGATCCGAACCGAAAGAGATGCATGCCAGAATTTCAGGTGCAGAAGCAGGTCAGGTCAGTTCGGATCGGATCCGAACCGAACCAGTTTCCTGGGCTGAATGCGTGTGTTCACTTCTGTTCAGATGTCCAAATCGGATCGGGTCTTCCTATCCCGATCCGAACTGATGTGTGCCAAGTTCCCAATGCCACTTTATTTCATCCGAACCGACCCTTCCAGGGGTGATCCGATCCGAACCGATGCGTGGTGATGTCTCCGATCTGAAGGCTGGAGATACTTCAGTGCGAAACACTTCAGGCGGGTCGGGTCTTCTGTGCTCCGATCCGATCCGTAAGGGTTGTGCCAATGCCAGATTCCAAGTTCCCGGTTCTGCACGTGTTCACGGAAACATGCATAACTTTCAAACCGTAAGTCCGATTGAACTGAACCAAAGCTCAAACTGAAGCTAATTCAGAGAGCTACAAGAGTTACAGAGCTTGGCTTTGTAATCGCTGTTTTCGGGCCCAAAAAAGGTCATCTTGTAGGAGTTTCGGGCCATTCTTTGTTTGTGATGCGATTTCAACCAAATCACTTCATGTCTTCTGACGATATTCCCAACACTTGAGCGTATTGTTGAGAAGAGATTCCATGTATGATTGCTTTGACTAAAAAGCGGGTCAACAGAAGCAATGATTGGATGAGTTTCAACTTGCATACTTGGATGGGAGGTTAAGAAGCTAGGAAAACGAAAAGTCAAGTTGGTGAAGGTCCAGTGGGGAGACAATCAAGAAGATGCAACTTGGGAGACCGAAGACAAGATTTTTGCGCTTCGTACCCTTTTCTTTTCAAGGGAATGTTCTTAACTTCTCTTCCAAAAGCTTTTATTCGCATTTGCGTCTATCATCCGAGTATATCCTATCAATCGAATCTTCGACCTTTAAATAGGAATCCAATGGATGTAAACATGTGTTTGAAACATGTTATGTTTGATGGATGCAAGTGTTTGCTAATGGTTTCCCGTGGACGCATACACACACACATTAGGCACTAAGATCGGCTCAATCATTCTCATACTACATATGGATGTGTGTACATTTTCTTTTCTTTTATGGATGGAAATGGATGAGCTAGCATATGGGTGTTGCATTTGGATGAGTGAGTACTCACACATGTAGAGCTTATATGTTAAAATAAGCTTATTTGCATATATATTGGATTCATAGCACTAACATGCAATGCATTAAGGAGGTCAACTGAATCAGTAGACCGCTTGATTTTCGCATTAGTGTTGGGACATATACACACGCTTTTGCATATTTTCATGAAAGCATTAGAAATCCTTAAGGACAATGGATGCCAGTGATTGATGGTTGAGTAGATGGATGATGGATGGTAGGATATTCATTCTTCTCAACATGGAGATTTCAGGGACAAAATCCTTTGAGTAGGGGAGAATGTAACACCCCGAATTTTTAATGACATTAAAGAGGATAAATTAAAGAATAATTAATTTAATATTCAGAATTAAGTGAAAGGGTTACGCCATTGCGTTCATCTCGGAATTCTGCTTGAGATAGAGTCTGAGTTTGCATAAAACGGATAACGTATGAAGAAGTTATGGACGGTTAATGTTTTACGATGAAAACAGAATGCACTAGCGCATTTGACAAGTGCGCCAATGTATTTTTGCACTGTCGCACCTGCCAAGTGCGCCCAGAACAATTTCTGGGTGTTCGGTCCTTTTTTGAGTGAGTGATGACCCGTGACCTGACCCAATTTCATTAGGGCTGAGGTGGCATCCGAATTTTGTAACCCATCAGCTATAAATATATCTCATGTCCTTTATTTTCTTCAAAGAAAAGAAATGGTGGCCGGAATCTGCTGGATTCTGGATTGAATTAGGATCTCTCATCTTCTTCTAAAGCTTATCAAATTCTGAGATTCAAACATAGACTCAGCACCTTTTCTATCATTTTAGCAATCCAATCACAGTGAGTTCTAGTTGCTATTAGGTTTATATAAATAATAGTAAAACTATGAAAGACTGTGATGTGGATACGATTGTAGACTTTAAATCTATGTTATTGGTAAATCTCATGCTATATTATGATAGATCTATTTCTTTGGATCCAATTCAGTTGTTCTACTATGTTATCATTATGGATCTGGGGTTGTAACTTTTATTATATGTTATGATGCAGATGTATGTAGATCTATTCTACGTGATCTAAAATTATCATGTTAGATCTATCCTATGTGATCTAGAATTTTCACCTTATAATTCATGTTAGATCTATCCTATGTGATTTAAAATTGTCACCTTATGATTCATGTTAGATCTATCCTATGTGATTTAAAATTGTCACTTTATGATCATGTTTTATGCTAGATCCACTTTATGATCATGTTTTATGCTAGATCCACTTTATGATCATGTTTTATGCTAGATCTATTTTATGATCATATCTTCTGTTATGATAGATCTATCTCTTGATATCCAATTCAATTGTGATTGTCCTAGTATGTTATTTTTGTTTCATTTGGATAGATCAAATCATTTATGTGAACCATGAACATATGCCACCTTGAATTGATTAGGATTAGGTCCACACCTTTATCTTAATTGTAACCTCTATGATGTGGATTTGGGTAGATCTATTTATAAACCTGTAGATCTAAACCTTTATTTATGATTAGATCTAATTTAATCTATTAGATCTAGAGCATGTGGACATTTATATGTAGATCTAAAGCAATATTTATGTTAGATCCCGTTATAATGATGATTACATGTTCATGACAATATGTATGTTCACCTTGATATGATGTTAATTACATGTCCATTCACTTTGTTATCATACTAGTATGTTTATGCTAGTATATGTTGAAACTAGCTATCATATTCCCTTTTTCATTGTTATGGATGGACTACTTATTAGCCTAGATGCCGCCAAAATACGTGCGAATATGTTAATGAAGGAAACGAGGGAAAAGGGATTTATAATTGGCATGTAATCTTTAAATGAATTGATATGTAATTTAAATTATTGGGCAAAATAGGTATTGACATCTATAAAAGGAAAGGGTTAATTAATTGGTAAGTTAATTAAAAATGGAATGTCTAGTGATTACAATTAGGAATTGTAATTGTACTTATGACACGAGGTTAGGTTGCATTAGTGGTGGAAGTCTGCCCGGACCCGACCGGCATTTCCAACAGCCACTAATGGTAAACCTAATGTGAGAGGTCTAAGTACGTAAATACGAATCGGGCTATGACACGAGGTTAGGCCCAACTGTGGAATAAGTCTTCCCGGACCTGACCGGCATATCCAACATCCACATGTTGTAGGCCTAATGTGGGAGGTCTGGTCCATTATAAACCATAAATGGACATGGTAATGAATTGGACTATTTACCCTAAGTTATTCCATAGAAATTGTGTGAACTTAAATTGAAGTTGGGGGTTAAGTAAACTTGGTTGAACAAAAGGGGCGGGTTAAGTAAATCTTGGGTAGTTGGGTAATATTATTATATATAGGCCCACAAACTTAACCGTTAAATAAACATGCTTGAATCAGTGGGAGGGTTAAGTAACTCTTGGGTAGGTGGGTAATATTAGTATATATATGCCCAACAAACTTAACTTGATAAGGTTATGTAATTAAAGACACCAAGTGGTATACATAACCGAGGGAAATAATAAAGTTATGTAATTAAAGACACCTTTTAGGGTAAGCATAACTTATAGAAATGGTAGGGTTATGTATCAATGACACCTAGAGGTAAGCATAACCGGTAGAAAGATTAAGGGTTATGTATTAAAGACACCTATAGGTATGCATAACTGACATAGGGCTATGTAATTAAAGACACCTAAGGGTATACATAGTCAATGGAACACCTAGTGGGGGATACAAGACAAAGAGGAGAGCTTGTATCATATTGTATGGGACCCATTTCAGCCAGTATGTAACGCCCCGTAATTTTAAATATTTAAAATTAACAAATTTTAAGAACACTTAATTTTTAGGATAAGAATTAAGGGAAATGGGTTACGACATTGTGTTCGTCTCGAAATTCTGCTTGGAATATAGTCCAAGTTTTCGTAAATCGGACTTCGTATGAGGAAGTTATGACCCTCAGAAGTTTCAGAAATTTAAATAAATTAAAAATAGTTCGGATAAAAATTCAAAATTCAAATTCGAACAAGGAAGCAGGCTGGGCGGGATTTTTCCCGCCCCAGGCCAGGTCGACCAGGGGGTCGACCTCGGGGTCGACCTACCCCCTCGGGTAGATCTAAACTATGACGATTCTGACTTGTTGCTGAGTCCTTTCTGACTTGTTGCTGAGTCACTAGGGCATAGGTGGCAATTTTGGATAACTCTATCTAGTCTGGACGGTTATGATTGATCCTATGATAATCTAACGGCTTATATTGATTTAAACTTCTATATAAGCACGCATAGACTCAAGCTCTAAACCTAAACTAAATTAATCTCTTAGCCTCCATGCTGCTGCTAGAATAGTTCTTCTTCTTAAAGCTTAGGAATTGCAAGTCTGGATTCTAATACAAACGACGAACGAATTATTCTCTTCTCTAATCCGTCTTTGTGAGTACAATTTCTTTCACAAAATAATTAATAAATTAATTATAATGAGTTATAATTTGGATTATGAGAACATGTCTGTTGAATCATGTGATGTTACTTAACTTTGTTATTGTCTATTGGCGAACATATGACAATTTTGTTAACTTATGTTGGTAGATCTATTTCATATGTCCAATCACATATGTTTAACTTGATTCATTTTATGAAATCAGTTTATATGTAAGTTTGTGATGTAGATCATATGCTAGTTTGTATGTGAATCTTATGCAAGCCTGTTTCTACATATGCTAGTTTGTATGTGAATCTTATGCAAGTCTGTATGCGAATTATACACAAGTTTATATGTGAATCAAGTATATACATATGCTAGTATATATGCAAAACATGTGATATTAGTTTATATGTTTAAATTCATATGCAATTTTGTAGGAATCCACATGCAAGTTTAGGTGAAAACTATATTCACATATGCAAGTTTAGGTGAAAACCATATTCACATATGCAAGTTCAGGTGAAACCCATATTCATATATGCAAGTTCACAATTTCATATTTAGATCTATATTTAGATCCATGGAAGTTTATGGAAATTTATGTTCTATATGTCCATTGCCTATGCAAGTTATTGGCTATGCAAACTTGTGTTATAATTCATATTCGTAAGTTTGATCTATTTTATGTGTTATACAAGTTGTGATGTTTCTTTTCTTTTTATGAGTTAGACTATTTGCAAGTCTAACATATTTCATATTAAAACATACGAATAGCGTAGGGACAATGGGAAAATATTCATTATGCAAATTGTGAATTGGCATAAAAAGGCTTTAAAGACAAATAATTAATTTGAGACACTAATTGGTATAATTTATATACCCGAAAAGTATGGATATAATTTAGGTGATAATTATGGATATAGATTAATTTGGAAATTATGGACAATTTGAATAGGGATAATTAATTCAAATTAGGGTTAAATAATAATGTGTAATTATAAATGCCTAAAACACGTGGTTATACTCGTTTGTGGTATAAGACTGCCCGGACCCACCCGGCAAATCCAGCAACCACAAACGGTAGTCTAATGTGAGAGGTCAAAGGCATAAATTAAATGCGTAATAAATGCCTAAGACACGAGGTTAGACTCGTTTGTGGTATAAAACTGCCCGGACCCGCCCGGCATATCCAGCAACCACAAATGGCAGTCTAATGTGAGAGGTCGTAGGCATAATTAAAAGATGCCTAGACACGAGGTCAAGTCTGGCTTGTGGTGGAAGTCTGCCCGGAACCGCCTGGCATATCCAGCAGCCACAAGCAATCGACTTAATGTGAGAGGTTTGTGCATTAATAATTAATTAATGTTGATCAAAGACGAATATGAATGACAAACAGAAGTTTGGTTGAGTTGAGTAATTCTCCGATTACCAATCTGATGTTGATTTCGGTCTTCGGGGTTGATGCTTAGGGAGTTATTCTCTTAACCACTGCATCTATAAACTAAGATGTACTTAATCATAAATTAAGTAAAACATGTTATATAATATATATATTAATTTGATAAGTGGATAGGGTTAAGACAAACTAAACCAATAATACATATTGATCTGATAAGTGGATAGGGTTAAGACAAACTTAACCAAAAATAAATACTGATCTGATAAGTGGATAGGGTTAAGACCAACTTAGCCAATAATATATAAATGGATAGGGTTAAGACCAACTTAACCAATAATATATAAGTGGATAGGGTTAAGACCAGCTTAACCAATAATATATATATATATATATATATTGATCTGATAAGCAGATAGGGTTAAGACAAGCTTAACCAATAACACATGTTGATTTGATAAGTGGGTAACACGAGTGACATGTGGGATACAATTATAAACACTTAACCAAGTTGAAACATGTAAGAAGACATGAATAAGAGGGGGTTAAGTGGAAAATCCTAGTGGGGACCAAGCATAGGTGGAAAGCTTGTGTCAAGTGTGGGGACCCTTTTCGACCAGTAACCCATTTAATATCTAAGTGAGCTCGATCTAGATCGAGGACGGGACACGCTTACTGGGTTTGATTGTAAGAGGTCAAAACGGGTTAGCGGTGGCAACGCAAGTCCAATGGGGTCATGTGCGTGCGTGGGCCCAGGCTGGTAGGTAAGACGTTGTTGCATCGTGTAGGTATAAGCCGTGCATCTTTAGTGGTATCGGGTTGCCACTTTGGGAAGTGATACACCCCACTGTGGGACCAGCACGGGTATCTACAAGTTAGGGAGCCGATCGAATGGGGAAGGTAGTGGGTACGACTAGCAGAGATAGGAGCAGGCGGCACCTATGAAGACAGCTAGGAGTACAACTACCATATTATGAATAAATGTTGTAATTAGAATGGGGAGGGTAGTGGGTACAACTAGTGGAGATAGGAGCAGGCGACACCTATGAAGACAGCTAGGGGTACATGAGACTACCATTATTATTATTTTGTTCAGTAGGCGGGATCAACTTTTAGGGAGACTAGTATTGGTGCAATATAGTAATTATCCTATAGTGATTAGGAACGCAATTAACGTTATCTTATTCCTCCTGTTGCTTTGTCATGCCCATTTGTTTCACAGTCATTCCTTATTTACCAGTTTATGCCTTATCCTAACTACTTTAATAATTATATTGTTAAAGTTATTGGACTCTCCAGACTTATGTCTGACCCCCTTTGTTTTTGCCTCTTTTCTTCCTCCCCCCTAGGTTCTCAGGGTGGGACTAGTGCTAGTGGAGCTTGATTTGGATCTCTCTCTCTCTTTTGAAAGTGCTTGGATCGCTGAATGTAAAGTTCAGCTTATCTCTTTTATGGCTATTTATGTTGGGGTTATGCTTTTTAAGTTATGTACTCAGAAAACAATTTGTCAAGACGGATATTAAGTGTACTTGGTTTTATTGTTGGTTTTTGATGTTGTTGTAACCAAACTATTTCTCCGCTGCAATAAAAGTTGTTTTAATTTTTCAAGTACCAATATATGTATCTGTCTTGTTATATTCTGTTTTATACACCAATAATACTCCATGAAAGTTAATGCATTCCCCTTGCGAGTGACATTAATCGACATGGGGTGTTACACGTGGTATCAGAGCTGAAGGTTAACAGAACAGATAAGAGATTCAGAAAACTATTTTCCAAAAGCATTTTATAAAGAAATACTTTCAAAAATATGTTTTAAGGAGAGTATTTTTAAGAGAAAAGTTTATTTTGAAAAACATAACCCCCAAGAGCCATATATCCTTCCTTCGATTCTCCGTTTTAAATCTCTTCCTCTTTCCTTTTTGAATTTCTTCCTCCACATATAGATGCTTTTTCTAAGATATGTAAGAACTTCCGTACGATGGGCGGAGAACCACTTCATGGGACTGGGACGTTTGTCAAAGCAAGAAGGAAGTGAAGGACTTGTTGGTACCTTTAAGATAGACGAATATTTGTAATGACCCGAACTCCCCCGGTGAGGGAAAGCGCGGATAGTTCGAGAACAAGCCACAACAGAACGCAGACGGAAGAACATTTCATTGTATATTACAACAATTCCATCAGAATACAAGAATATACAGAGTATAAACGAATATTATTACACAGAAATATCAGAGATTTAAATTACATTTAAATTACATAGCAGCGGAAAATAATACAATACACAACTATAAGTAATACGCGGATACAAAGCTTTCCAAGTATCATTCCAGCTGTAGACCAGGATCCTGTGAATATAAATCTGCAAAACCAAAACTACTAGCTTCCCGTGTCGAAAATAGGGGCACCCAGAGTTTAGGTTAAAACAATAAACTCCAGGTCAGTCATGGGACTGGTGTGAGAACTAAAACAGTTATTAATCTTTATTATAAAGTTAGGTAAAACAAGGGACCACGCCGTATAACACGGAACGGGTTTCCTCCCAAGAATACCAGTGCATAAACAACAGCGCAATGCTAAATAAAGAAAAATGAAGCTATTATAAGACCCAGGTCCTATCACACAATGCAACGCAAGCCGGGGGATAGGGTTTTCCCTTATAATAGCCAAAGCATGCTTGATACGTTTTAAAACAAGTCATTTGGTACTATAATAAGTGTATAGTGTATAAAACAACTTCAAATCATAAGTATCAATCATAACGGCATGGGTACCATATATCATGTCGCCATACTAGTTCTACAATCAAAAACGAATTATCACGTATTTGGAAATTGGATTTCCATCTATGAACTGAGGCCAGGGATCGTCCTCTACCGATTCGAGACAATCTAGCCCATGTCTCCGGAACAGCCGCAACTGCCCCTTAGAGCGACAGGGCCGGTCCACACGGAGTGGATTATAGTGCCTGAACAATACGTCTCTCCGCCCTATGGGGCGTAAATGAGCCAACAAATGACTCCATCGGACCCGGATCGTCCGATCAAACCGAGGCGCCTCGCAACAGCAACAACCACATAAGTCAAACTCGTTAGGGCGTGTAAACCCACTGACGCCACTTCTAGCTAGAAAGAAACGCATGTCCTCCCTGAGGTCCTCTCCCGTTTTTGGTTCAGATCGGGTGTGAAACTCACGAAGTAAACGTTACACAAAGCTACGCCACAAAGGCCGTGCTTTGATCATCAACCACAAGACTCTGCTTTTCAACAGAAGCCTTGATCATTTGCATCTTAGCATGCCACACAGGCAAACCACTCTATGCAACCGATATCAGTCACACAGAATGATATCCGATGTCAGACACACAGTCCATTTACAAGTCCGTTCTGGGTCTGAACGAAACCGGAGGCACCTAGTACCCCGCATATCCATCGATCTCCAAGTACGTCTGGATGATCACCAACTGTTTCCATCTTCTTGGGTGTACATCCCAATCAAGATCGCCAGTAATCACCCAAACGACGCGAAGACCTCCGGTCTTCGACCACCGTCTTCATCTTCGACTTATCGTCGTATCAGTTATTCAGAATGGGATAAACCCGGTCTTTCCGAATAACTCGTGTATCAAATAAACATGTGTTACACAAACACAACATACGCCTCATTCCAATCCATCAGTCACTAACCGTAAATTTGCCAGAGAATAATTCCCCAAATATTAACCCCGAAGGCCGAAACCAACATCAGATCAATACCCAGGAAACCATTCATCTTAGCCAACCAATAGTGAGTTTCTAAATTTCACATTCATAGGGAAAGGTTCCCATTAATTTTATCAAAGATAAATTCTTTTAAATTTATTCTTTAATCTTCCTTTGAATATCATTTCAAACTTGTCGGGATTAGCGAACTATACCGAAGTAATCATTTGTTTTAATTTCCCAACCCCAACCTATTCATCCCATGAAGTAAAACTGGTTATACTTCATATCTAACACCACGGTGTTATCGGTAAATTCAATTACCATTTCACGTTTAAATCTAATTAAAGATTTAACTATCGCCTGGAGCAAAACTGGTGATACTTCATTATCGATCTTTTCAATCTAATTAAAGATTCATTAAAACTCCACTTAGTTTTAATCTTTGATTGGGTTAAAGAATCAGTGTCATTTAAAACACGGTTCACGATAAACCCCAAAATCTCATCACATTTCAATCAGTCCCTAACCGTAAATTAGCAAGTGAGAAATTCTCTAAGTATTAACCCCGAAGGCCGAAACCAACATCAGATCAATACCCCAGAAACCATTCAACTTAACTAATCTCCAGTTAGTTTCTGATTTTCTTAACTCCTTTGGGTCTAAGAACAGTATTATTGAAGATACCGTTCACGACAACCCAAAATCTCATTCCATTAATTATCGGGTTAAAGAACAAGTGTTATTAAAAACACTGCTCACTATAAACCCAAAAATCAATATCAATTCAATTCCAATTAAATATTATTTAATTGGTACACTTCATTAAATCTAAATAAAAAGATTTAATCCTTTTCTCAACTGGGCTTAAGAACTGTGTTAATGAAGACACCATTCACGACAAACCCAAATCACATTTGATATTAAATACAAGGCTCTGAATAGAAAATATATCGGCTTATATTCAATATCAAATTCTACGACCAACAAATATCGTATTGGAAATAACGATATATATATATCTTTCAAATTTCCATAACAATATCTGTATAATCACGAAATCCAACATCGAAATATTCTGAAGACAATTTCGATTCAAATCTATTCCAATTCAATTATTGGAATTTCTGGTTATTTTCAAAACCATTTCAAATCCAATTTATTTATTTTAAAAATAAATAAATTATTATTCTAGTTCAAAACTAGTTCATTTCGATAAAAATCTATTTTTATCTTTTCAAATATGGAGTTTTTCATCCCAATTCTTCACGAAGCATTTTTATGATTTTACACAAATTACTGATATTTTTAATAATTTTATCAAGGCCCGTACAGTCGATTTCCATCAACGGCCATCGAACTGCACTTACAGCGACCTTTTCCAAATTTGATTTGGACATAATTCCAAATCCAACCATTAGATTTCAAATTTCTAATATTCGTTAGAAAGCTCTTTTCGATTCGAACCCAACGGTTCCAGTTTTAGGAGAATCCGACGGTCGGATCTCCCGCAATATCCATTCGAAGTCAATGGTCGAATTCACGAACTGCCGCGGCGCGGCGCGTTCTATTCAGGCCATTATATTATATATATAATATATATAATATATACTTCGTCGATTTCCTTTTAAAACGTGTTTTATAAATCGTTTTAAATTCGTTTTCGAAACGATTTCCACTTAAATTTAAAATTCAAATCAAAATTGAATTTTTCCCTTATGAATTCGTTTTAAATTCATTTCGAATTGATTTCAATTCAAATCGATTTTCGGTTCAATTCCATACGTTTTAAATTCAATTCAAAACGATTTCTTTTCTATTCAATTTCAATTCGAATTCATTTCTATTCACTTTCAATTCGAATTCATTTCTATTCATTTTCAATTCGAATTCATTTCTATTCACTTTCAATTTGAATAAAATCAATATAAATATCGTTCACGTCAAAATGGCGTCAATCTATCAACACGGCTTCATATATTTCTATTTTCAAATATTCTATTTCGAATATGTCTTTTTCAAATATTTCTATTTTCAAATATTTCTATTTCAAATATTCCATTTCAAAACTGGAATGAGGCCCAATCAATTACCATATAATGTTAATTATATGGATTTTCTACAACACATGTATTCAATAACAACGATGAATAATCAACCATCATCCAAAGTGCATTCTACACTGTATAAGCATCAAATCTAAATATTTAACGCTCATAACAGTCTGTCCATCAATCGATCGACATACAGCTAATTATTGGGATTAGTGTATGTTATATTTCATCCCAATACCCGTGCGGGGTTTTCAAGCAATCAAACACAGATTTTATTCGTGCAGTTAGGCGATGTGTAAAATTTTATCGTCCCAATCAATATAAGTCAAATGTGTGCATATAAACAAGTCGTCCGATTTGTTTATTTTTATTTCATTTCATATACACGTTAAAAATTCTATTTTTAACTATAAAATATTTTCCACTATAAAATATTTTATTTCAACTATATAGATATTTTATTTTATTTCACATCACATCACACAATCAACTACACATCAAAATCAAACGAACAAGCATACAAGCCGTCCATGGTCTGTGGACGACGGGTGTCGGGTGCTACTAAACACCGTTTGCATCCTAGTATATGTTATTAACTAGAAAACAAAATTAAAAGGTGAGAAGTTCTCACAGAGGGTTCCACTCCGCCGTGCTTTGCTGTTGAACTGTTGAACATCTGGATTTGCTTGCAATTCCAATGTTGTTCGTTTCACGCTGTTCATAATAAAAATAATATTTTTATTGCTTCCTTCAATAAATAAAAATCATATTTATTTCTATTTCGTATATATTTACAACGCTTCTTCCTATATAAAAATTATATTTTTATATTCCTACTTCCAATATAAAGATCGAATTTTTATTTTGACACTATAAAAATCACATTTTTAAACCGCTATTTTTAGAATAAAGATTATATTTTTAAACCGCTATTTTTAGAATAAAGATTATATTTTTAAACCGGTATTTTTATATAAAAATAATGTTTTTATATCACTACTCACTTAAAAATTCTATTTTTATCCAACTAAAGATCTTGTTTTTATACTTCTACTAACTGAGTCTTTTTAACAAATAAAAAAGCAAAACTTTAGTTAAGTTAAAAATCAATTTTTTACGTCTTCTACATACTAAAAATAACACCTTTGTGCAATGTAATATACATTAAAACTGATTTTTATAACTCTAAATCGAATTACTTTAAGTAAAGATGAAAACAATGTAAATACTCACCGTATTTCGAAGACGGAGGAGGGCTGGGGTGTTGCGCGGGTCTGGAGAAGAGTGGAGGGGCTCAGACGATCGTCGGCGGCGTAATGGCTGTCATTTTCAGGGGCTGGGGGGGGGGTGTTTTCGCGGATGGACGGAGGGCGCAAATGGTGGGGCAGAGGGTGGCGCGACTGCTGGCTCGAGTAAGGCCAGAACGGCGGCGGCAGGCCATTAAGGTGGCGGTGGTGCTGGCTCAGGCTTGGGGTCGTGGGTTCGAGGGGTTAGGGCTCTAACGAGGCAAGGGGGAGGGTGGAGGCTCTCGAATCGAAGGGAAGAGGGGAGAGGAGGGGCGGCGGACTGGGGTGGGCGGCGGAGGTGGTGCGGCGACTCCAGGATCGAGGGCGACGGGGATTTAGGTTTAGGTTTTTTTTCTTTCTTTTTTTTTATTTTCTGAAATTCGACGGGGAGGATAAGGAGGAAGGGAGGGGTGTATTATTATTAATTATTTATTTAATTTAATCCCAAAAAGGTGGAATTTTATCCGAACTCCAATCGAGACCCAACGAGTGTCGTTCCTAGCGTATTACCCCCATTCCGAACACAATGGGATATGTATCGTAGGCCAATTCGACAGTTTCGATAGGTTTTTATCAAAATTAAAATATAAGTCAGTATATATTAAATTTTAACGTACATTTCAAATTACCGGGGTCACATACGAACTCTAAAAATTCCAGAAAAATATTTTCTAACATCGTATCGACGATAAGATCCTAACAAAACTAATTTCATCAAATTCTGAGACCGTTTGAAAAAGGCCAATTTCCAGTCGATTAAAATCAACTGAAACTGGCCAAACGCGTTTTCCTTTGCCACGCTCACATATTGATTCGAAAAATTATGAAAATTGGAATCTAGCAATAACTTTACATCCCGGATCCAACAAAAGTGGTTTCGTCGAAATCCGAGGTCGTTTGCAAGATGGCCATTTTTAAGGGCCGAAATTCCATAGCGACTATTCTGAAATTTCAACTGGACATATATTCTGATTCCCGCTATGAAATTTTGATTTCCCGGATTTGCTGGAAAGATATTCACAAATAGATTCAAATATTTTTGGTTTCGCTAAAATCCGATTTATTTTGCACCTGGTACATTCATTTGAATTTTGAAATCGAATTATCGAACTACCACGCCATTTTAAATTCCTTTTATAATTATATATAATATTTATATTCTAACGACAATCTATATAAATATATACGTTCAAATTCTATTCAAAATAAATTTTCCATCGATATTATTTAAAATAATTCATTTTAAATAATTAAAATTCGCTAAAATAGCCAAATTAAAATTTTAAACTGGCCCAGATTTCCGGGTTGTTACAATCTCCCCCACTTAAAACTTTTCGTCCCCGAAAAGGAACAAAGCCGAAAGTTGTTTTAAAAACCAACTCAACTTTCATAGTTTTCGCTACGGCTTAAGTTCTTCAACTTTTCAGTTTCTAAGAACTTTTCAAATTTTTCAAAAATTTGGCTAACACCCTAAATTTCCGAAAAATTTTGCCATAACCTCCCCTGCACCGGGGACTTCGGGATATTTCATATAGCCTCCCATGGCCTTCTTCAATCCAAAAGAAAAAGAAAAAGCCAAGCGGCTAGCCAATCGGCTCACAAAATCACCCAAAACTCAAGAAATACAATAAACATGTACCTATTTGTCGGGCAAACAATTTTATTCCTCTGCTCTAGCCTCTTTGCTATGACCTGTTCAATGTAAGTGCATGTATATGCAATTGCACCCAATTCTCAATACAGTTCAATATTTGACCAATTTGGTTAAAGGTTCAACATTTAATTATTCAAACTATAATCAAACAACACAACCAGCAATCAATTAGTTGATTAACGTTTCAAATCCATAATTTTGATATATAGTCAGAAATCACATTTTTGGTGCCAATTCACAACAATGTATTCTAACTAGTTTTGGTTCTCACACCAGTATAATGGAAATATAGAAACCCACTTTCGTTACTCGAAAATAAATACTGGCGACGGTGCCCCATCACCAGAATAATCCCCGGGCAACTAGAGTATGATTCTATAACTATCCAGTATATTCAAACTTCGAATGCACGTTTGCAGGACGCATATGCAAAATCTTTATATATCGGATTGTCCAAATCACTATAAATAAATAATCAAATACGTATAATTGATTTAAATTTTCAAAACAAAATTTGTTTTCATTTTAAAAATATACTCTTCGCACTCGTTCTAGGATACTACTGATCCCAACTCTAACGAGTCATTCTTATTGGATATTACTAATCCAATTTCTGATGAATTCTTTCTTACGGTTCTAATGTGTCTTGTTCTCTGAGCTTTGTAAACCAAAGCTCTGATACTAGCTGTAACGACCCGAACACACCCGGTGAGGGAAAGCGCGGATAGTTCGAGAACAAGCCACAACAGAACGCAGACGGAAGAACATTTCATTGTATATTGCAACAATTCCTTCAGAATACAAGAATATACAGAGTATAAATGAATATTATTACACAGAAATATCAGAGATTTAAATTACGTTTAAATTACATAGCAGCGGAAAATAATACAATACACAACTAGAAGTAATACGCAGATACAAAGCTTTCGGAGTATCGTTCCAGCTGTAGACCAGGATCCTGTGAATATAAATCTGCAAAACCAAAACTACTAGCTGCCCGTGTCGAAAATAGGGGCACCCAGAGTTTAGGTTAAAACAATAAACTCCAGGTCAGTCATGGGACTGGTGTGAGAACTAAAACAGTTATTAATCTTTATTATAAAGTTAGGTAAAACAAGGGACCACGCCGTATAACACGGAACGGGTTTCCTCCCAAGAATACCAGTGCATAAACAACAGCGCAATGCTAAATAAAGAAAATTGAAGTTATTATAAGACCCGGGTCATATCACACAATGCAACGCAAGCCGGGGGATAGGGTTTTCCCTTATAATAGCCAAAGCATGCTTGATACGTTTTAAAACAAGTCATTTGGTACTATAATAAGTGTATAGTGTATAAAACAACTTCAAATCATAAGTATCGAGCATAGACGGCATGGGTACCATATCTCATGTCGCCATACTAGTTCTACAATCAAAACCGAATTATCATGTATTTGGAAATTGGATTTCCATCTATGAACTGAGGCCAGGGATCGTCCTCTACCGATTCGAGACAATCTAGCCTATGTCTCCGGAACAGCCGCAACTGCCCCTTGGAGCGACAGGGCCGGTCCACACGGAGTGGATTATAGTGCCTGAACAATACGTCTCTCCGCCCTATGGGGCGTAAATGAGCCAACAAATGACTCCATCGGACCCGGATCGTCCGATCAAACCGAGGCGCCTCGCAACAACAACAACCACATAAGTCAAACTCGTCAGGGCGTGTAAAACCACTGACGCCACTTCTAGCTAGAAAGAAACGCATGTCCTCCCTGAGGTCCTCTCCCGTTTTTGGTTCAGATCGGGTGTGAAACTCGCGAAGTAAACGTTACACAAAGCTACGCCACAAAGGCCGTGCTTTGATCATCAACCACAAGACTCTGCTTTTCAACAGAAGCCTTGATCATTTGCATCTTAGCATGCCACATAGGCAAACCACTCTATGCAACCGATATCAGTCACACAGAATGATATCCGATGTCAGACACACAGTCCATTTACAAGTCCGTTCTGGGTCTGAACGAAACCGGAGGCACCTAGTACCCCGCATATCCATCGATCTCCAAGTACGTCTGGACGATCACCAACTGTTTCCATCTTCTTGGGTGTACATCCCAATCAAGATCGCTAGTAATCACCCAAACGACGTGAAGACCTTCGGTCTTCGATCACCGTCTTCATCTTCGACTTATCGTCGTATTAGTTATTCAGAATGGGATAAACCCGGTCTTTCCGAATAACTCGCGTATCTAATAAACATGTGTTACACAAACACAACATACGACTCATTCCAATCCATCAGTCACTAACCGTAAATTTGCCAGAGAATAATTCCCCAAATATTAACCCCGAAGGCCGAAACCAACATTAGATCAATACCCAGGAAACCATTCATCTTAGCCAACCTATAGTTAGTTTCTAAATTTCACATTCATAGGGAAAGGTTCCCATTAATTTTATCAAAGATAAATTCTTTTAAATTTATTCTTTAATCTTCCTTTGAATATCATTTCAAACTAGTCGGGATTAGCGAACTATACCGAAGTAATCATTTGTTTTAATTTCCCAACCCCAACCTATTCATCCCATGAAGTAAAACTGGTTATACTTCATATCTAACACCACGGTGTTATCGGTAAATTCAATTACCATTTCACGTTTAAATCTAATTAAAGATTTAACTATCGCCTGTAGCAAAACTGGTGATACTCCATTCTCGATCTTTTCAATCTAATTAAAGATTCATTAAAACTCCACTTAGTTTTAATCTTTGATTGGGTTAAAGAATCAGTGTCATTTAAAACACGGTTCACGATAAACCCCAAAATCTCATCACATTTCAATCAGTCCCTAACCGTAAATTAGCAAGTGAGCAATTCTCTAAGTATTATCCCCGAAGGCCGAAACCAACATCAGATCAATACCCCAGAAACCATTCAACTTAACTGATCTCCAGTTAGTTTCTGATTTTCTTAACTCCTTTGGGTCTAAGAACAGTATTATTGAAGATACCGTTCACGACAATCCAAAATCTCATTCCATTAATTATCGGGTTAAAGAACAAGTGTTATTTAAAACACTGCTCACTATAAACCCAAAAATCAATATCAATTCAATTCCAATTAAATATTATTTAATTGGTACACTTCATTAAATCTAAATGAAAAGATTTAATTCTTTTCTCAACTGGGCTTGAGAACAGTGTTAATGAAGACACCATTCACGACAAACCCAAATCACATTTGATATTAAATACAAGGCTCTGAATAGAAAATATATCGGCTTATTCAATATCAAATTCTACGACCAACAAATATCGTATTGGAAATAACGATATATATATATATCTTTTGTAATGACCCGTATTCTACGCATCATGGGATTGTAGAATATTTATTTCTTTCACATATGAAGTCGTATGGTCATGTAACTTTGGGAAACGACTATTGGGATCATTTCCCATGTTCATGATTTTTGTCGATTTTTAAGTGACCGTTTTGCCCCTAGTTGGTACTGTTTTGGCCATAACTTTTGACTGGAAAGGAATTTTGACCTGAAACCACTTCCAATGGATTCGAATGATGGTTTCTCTTTCCGTAGAGTGGTCACATTAGCCAAACGGACTTACCGTTTGGGAGATATGGCTGAATTAAGGTTTAAAGGGTTATTTTCAGCTAATTGGGCTTAACCGGGTGATTAGCAACTAGGCCCAATGGGAGATTTCGGGATTTGGGGTATTTAAGGGCTGCTAGGGTTAGGATTTCGGTTTTAGACTCATTTTTCCAGCCGCCACTTACCTCCTTCAAGCTCTAGCAATGGCCTCCAACACCCAAATCACCTTCTAATCACTTTCTAATCAAGTTTTGGCCTAATCTACATCCAATCAAAGAAGATCTTCACCAAATTAGCAAGAGAGCTGCTGGAACACATAGGGATTGGATCCAAATCAGAGATTATTTCAGATCTAAAGTTTGTTTGTGGCTAAGGTGAGTGATTTGCATAGTTCCTCACTAATTATGGCTAATTATGGTAATTAGCGAAGATTAGCGAAATTATGGCTCAGAAAAATCTAGAAAAATTCCTAAAATTCTAAAACACCATTTTATGCCTCTGATATGAATTTGGGTTAATTTCGACTAATTTTGCAAATCCCGGAATTTGGGGGATTAAGGGGTGATTAGTGATAATTAGCGAATTTATGCATGTTAAAAATCTGGAAAAATGTTCAGAAATTCTGAAATATTGTTTTAGACCTCTGTTAGAAAATTTGGTTAATTTGGTTAAGTTTTGTTAATCCTATCATCAGTTTTGCTTAAAACATGCTTAAGGGAAAATATGAGGTTTTGGCCATGTTTGATCCATTTTGATATGTCATATTGTTGTTTTGGTGTTTGTGGTTGATTCCCTATGTTCCTATGATTGTATGGTATGCTTTGTGATTGATTAGAAGTGTTAGATTGGTCGAAAACGCCGTCGAGAGGCGAAAATAGCTTGCTGGAATGGTGCAGGTTTGAGGACCATGTTTTGGACCGACCAGAGGAGCTTCGACCGATCAGGTTTTGGACCGACCAGAGGAGCTTCGACCGACCATGTTTTGGACCGACCAGAGGAGCTTCGACCGACCAGGTTTTGGACCGACCAGAGGAACTTCGACCGACCAAGTTTTGGACCGACCAGGGGAGCTTCGACCGACCATGTTTTGGACCGACCAGAGGAGCTTCGACCGACCATGTTTTGGACCGACCAGGGGAGCTTCGACCGACCATGTTTTGGACCGACTAGAGGAGCTTCGACCGACCATGTTTTGGACCGACTAGAGGAGCTTCGACCGATCAGGTTTTGGACCGACCAGAGGAGCTTCGACCGACCATGTTTTGGACCGACCAGAGGAGCTTCGAACGACCAGGATTGAGGCGATGAAACCGACCAGTATCGAGATGAGGGAAAAACCGACCAGGGTGTTTTGACCGACCAGGCGGAGAAACTCAGCACGACCGATCCGAACCGGAAGCTGAAGGTTGACCGAGCTGAACTGATGACGTTTGACCGATCCGAAGCAAGTGAAGTGAAGAAGACCGATCCGATGAAGACCAACAACCCGAGATGCAAAGGTAGTCCAAATGGAAGTTAGAGCTCAGGATCCAGATGGGAACCAATGAGTTCACTTCATGATTGGGCATTGCTGCGGGACGTGTGCAAAGGGGTTATCGGTATTCATAACTTTGGTTCACCATTGAGAGATGGATAGTGGGCTTGTAGTGATAGTTACACGGGATTGGATTCCGTCATGGCCTAAAGGATTAGGGGACCAAGGTAGTGGGTATCGTATGCTTTACGCACTGAGTGAGAGATGTGAGGATGCTTGCTATGTTTGATTGTTTGACATCACTATGACATGCACACCCCACCCCCGTTATCTTTACACCACTTGAAATGGCACCTTAGAGTGTTGTACAGTATGTAGTGCTAACTCTTTGGTTGCAGGTCCAGGTTCAGGTATGATTGGATTATACCTGTTATTATTTTGTTTAGATGCTTATCGCTCATACCAGGCTTTAGGTCTGACCCAGAGTTTTATGTCTCTTCTTATTACTCTGGGTGCTCACACGAGCAGACTAGAGACAGGTTATGGTTAGCTGGTGATGCGCGAGTAGCTGATTCAGAGGCGAGCAGGAGGCTTCCACGTATGATATATATAGATATTGTAACACCCTACGTCCGCTAAGGTCACTCATAAAAGGGGAATGCCTTAGTTTCGGTGAAGTATTTTAAGTGAATATAGAACAGTAAAATTACAGCAAGACAGATATAAGTAATACTTGAAAATTAAAATCATCATTTAATTGCAACGGAAAGTAATACATGTTTGGTTACATCACAAAACCATAAACCAGTGTCAAGTACATAATATCCATCTTGATAAAATAGAAGTACATAATCCCACTACATAGACAATAGCCATAACAGAAAAGATAAACCGAGCTTTACTTCTACGATCCAAGCCCAAAAGATAGATATAGCGGTCTGATCCAAGCCCACTAGTGCTAGGCCCACTCTGATAACCTGAGGGTTGGGAAAAAGATAAAAACAACGGGGTCAGACATAAGTCTGAGTGAGTCCTATAACCATAACAATACAACCATTAAAGTAATTAGGGTATGACATAAATAAGGTACGGTACCTCTGGGGATAATGACTACACTAAGTAGCCAACTAAACACCGGATGTACTACGATAACCGAAAAGACGCATTTATCCACACAAAGATAATTCTTACCCCACCCCAGACTTATTCACCCAAGGGTAATTCCTACACTGCACCACACCAGTTTTACCCACCAATGGTAATTCCTACTTAAAGGTTGATCCCATCTAAAGTCTTAGTAAATATAATTAGTAGTTTATGGTACTTCTAGCTGACCACGTAGGTGCCGTCTGCCCCTACATCTATTAGGTGTATAACTGACCACGTAGGTGCCGTCTGCCCCTACATCCACTAGGTGTACCTAGTAATCTTACCCAGTAGTTTCGTGTACCCCTACACAGGTGCCGTCTGCCCCTATCTTTACTAGGTGTACCCACTACTCCCCATCGATCGGCTCCCTACCGTAGATACCCGTGCTGGTCCCACGATTGGGGTGTATCATTCCCCTAAAGTGGCTACCAGATAATATCATGGTGCACGGCTTTATATCTACACGATGCAACAACGACTTACCAACCAGCCCGGGCCCACACACGCATATGAAACCCGTTGATCCCGCGTTGCCACCGCTAACCCGTTTTGGCCTCTTATAATCAAGCCCAATATGCGTGTCCCGTCACTCGACATGGGTCGAGCCCACAAAGATACGTTTGGGATATTGTTTGAAATGGGCCCCCACAAGCTACTACTTAAGCTTGTCGTTTAATCTAGTGCATCCCACTTAACCCCTTTTAACCATGTCCCCTTACATGTTATAAATCTTGGTTAAGTCCTTTAATCATATTTCAATTGCCACTTAGGGCACCCACTAGATTTCCACATGCCACCCATGGCACTTACTTAACCCCTTAATCATGTTTAATTACATGTTCCACATCGGTTAAGTTTTCTAATCGTATTCTCACATGCCACCCATGGCACTTACTTAACCCTTTTTATCATGTTTAATTACATGTTCCACCTTGGTTAAGTATTCTAATCGTATTTTTCTATTGCCACCCAAGGCAACCCACTAGTCTCCTCATGCCACCCCAAGGCACCCACTTAACCCCTCATGTCCCACTACATGCTAATATGGTTAAGTGTTTCTTAATTAATTAAGACCGTGATCTCCCATAAAGACCTCCCACATTAGACTAGCTGTTATGACCGCCTGGTTAAGCCGGTAGAGTCCGGGCAGTCTTACGTCATAACAGAGTCTAACCTCGTGTCTTTACCTTAATCACGTATTTAATTTATGGCTAAGACCTCTCACATTGGGCTGACATTTGTAGCAACTGGTTAAGCCGGTCGGGTCCGGGCAGTTTTACACTACAAATGAGTCCAACCTCGTGTCTTAGTCGATTAATTACACCTAATTAATCACCCCCATATTAATTATCCCTAATTAATATCAAGTTTTCCATAACATGGGTAGACCTAACTCAATAGGTAAATTCCCATGGGGTAGACCTAACTCAATAGGTAAATTCCCATTTATGCTTAATCATTTTATGGTATGCTTAATCATAACCATTTCACACCATTCATTTACATGTCTATTAACCCCATCGTTTCCCCACGCACTTATGCTAACACGACATATTTCCAAGAGAAGATTCTCTCATACTTAACATGGGTTTCACTTAGCACACAATAGCATTAACATGGGTTAAAAGGTGTCTACTCACATCATAATATTAACCCAACTAGCATTGCTACATAACCCAACTTGTATGAACATACATATGTCATATCTAAAGGCAACTTGCATAAGTGTTCATAGGTTATACAAAGATGAACTTGCATGTGTCTTAAAGGTGTGATCTTGCACAACATGTTACATGTTAACTTGCATAACATCATACACATAACTTGCATGATATCATAAACATAACTTGCATATCAACATACACATAACTTACATAACATCATGCATATAACTTGCATAATCTCATACACCTAACTTGCATATGAACTTGCACAACAACATGCACATAACTTACATAACATCATACACATACTTGCATAACATGTTGATCTTGCATATAAGCATACACATAACTTGCTTAACATGTTGAACTTGCATATATGACTTGCATCTTAAAAGAGGGTAAACATGCATAGCATATAAAAATGTTATCTCACATATGTATGCATCACATTTAAGAGGGTAAACTTGCATGTCATGATTTATGCATAATACCAAACACCTAGCATGCATAAAACCCAATACTCAACATGCATACAATCAAATACTTAGCATGCACAACATCAAATTCTTAACATGCATAACACCAACTACTTAGTATGCATAAAATCACATGCATAACTTGCATATCATGTTACATATACTTGCATATATTCTCACATATAGTTTGCATAACATGTTACATGTGCATAAATGTTCAACATAATATTTTACATCATAAAACATGGAAATAAACTTGCATATGGCATAAAACTTGCAATTCACATATCATACAACTTGCATATAACTCACTTATCCACAAACATAACCATGTCTTATCACATCCTACCATAATCAATTAACAATTGATTATTAAAGCCATAGAAACTCACCAAAACACAATTAGCAAGCTAATGAAGAAGATTAAGATACTTAGAATGGATTAGAGGTTGATTAGAGCTTGCTTTCCTCTTCATTGATTTGTGGAGGCCATGACCAAGTTTCATTTTGCCATAGTTTAGTTACTAGGTTTAATTATGAATGAATTAGGGTAGGGTTAGGGTCTTATTTATAGGATTAGGTTGCATTTTAGGCCCTTAGATTAACCCTAGATTAGATTAGGACCCTTAGATTTAGGAAATCTCTAGAACCAGCCCTCCTAGCCAGCCTGAAACCCAACCTGGTGCAACCTGGTGCACCCAGGTTCACAGAGCGGCGCCACCCTGTCGACAGGCAAGTCGACAGGCATGTCGACACCCCTGTCGACAGGCCTGTCGACAGCCCTGTCGACATGGGTTGGGCGGGAAGCTTCCCGCCTGACCCCGCCTGGCCCATTCCAAATCTGAATTTAAATTTAAATTTAAATTCCTAAATCTGTTTTTAGCTCTAATTTTTCTGCAAACTTCCTTGGGCCATAACCGGGCCATACGGACTCCGATTTTCGAAAACTCGGACTCTATTTCGCGTATTTTTCCGAGACGAACGCAATAACGCAGCCCGTTTCCCCTAATTCCCACATATGAGATTATTTATTCTGCAATTAGTGAATTTTAGTATTAACCCAAAATACGGGGTGTTACATTCTCCCCTCCTTAAAGGATTTCGTCCCCGAAATCTCTAAACTAAGGAGAATGCATATCCTACCATCCAAACAACCATCTACTCAAACCATCATCCACGGGCATCCATTGTCCTTAAAACAATTTCTAATGATGTATGAGCATATGCAAAAAGTGTGTGTATATGTTCCCTATCTATCATATGAACATATGCAAACCATGATAGTGCCATGCATCCATTATGTATGCGAGAGAACCCTATCGACACATACAATATCTATATGAGTGCACAATCATTCACCAAAATGCATCATCCATGTGATAACACAACCATTATACATCCATAAATATATTTTCCTACACACAATTTTATGCAATATGCAATATGAAGTGATTGAGCCGATCTAGTGCCTAGAGTGTGTGTATATGCATCCACGAGCAACCACTAGCAAACACTTGCATCCACTGGCATCCATCAACCATAACATGTCTCAAACACATGTTTCAACCATAGGTTTACCCTATCTAAAGGTCAAAGGTACTAACGAGAGGACATACTAAAGATAAGATAAGCACAAGATATGCGATGAAGGAGAAGCAAAAGGACATACCCTCCGAAAGAAAAGGGTACCTCGAACGTATCTTCGCTTCCGTCTCCCAGGTAGCGTCACTCTCTCTTCATCTCCCCTTCGTACTTTGACTAGTTGAACCTCTCTGTTCCTCAGCTTCCAAATCTCTGACCCAAGGATACAAGTAGGAGCTCGTCGAATCGTAGCATCACGCTTAACTTCCACTTCTCTAAGCAGGCTTGGCTCTCCCGCCTCTGTGGTCTCATGTAGAAACTTCCTCAAATGTAACACATGGAATATATCATGTACACCACTAAGCCTGTCGGGCAACTCTACTCTATATGCCATCCGTTCAATCTTTCCTTAATAGGAAACGGTCCAACAAACCTTGGTACTCTCTTCCCAACAGATCCAAAGTGAACCACATTCTGTAACGGAAATATCTTAATAAAAAGCATGTCCTAATATCAAACTCAAGCTCTGTTCTCCTCTTGTCCGCATAAGATTTCTGTTTATCTTGCGTCGCTTTCATCCTTCTTTGAATCAAATCAATCTTTTCCCGAAGTCTTTCTAACTTTATCGGCCCAAGCAAGACCTCATCCGTAGATTCCTACCAACGTGTAGGTGATCGACAAGGCCTTCCATAAAGAGCTTCGAAAGGAGCCATACCAATACTAGACTGAAAGCTGTTATTATATGCGAACTCCACCAATGGAAGATGCTCTCCAAAATCTAAGATACAAAGCCTAAAAAGGTCTTCTAGGACATGATTCACCCTCTCGGTCTGGCCGTCCGTCTGAGGATGATATGCGGTATTCAAACACAACTGAGTCCCTACCGCCTCTTGCAAACTCTTCCAGCACTCGCTAGTGAAGATAGGATCTCGATCACTTACTATGCTAGAGGGTACCCCATGTAATCGAACTATCTCTCGAAGATATACTGAAGCTTTCCATGGAGCAGTCCTCTTGCTCTTCACAGGTATGAAATGGGTGCTCTCAGTAAGTCTATCTACCACCACCCAAATTCCTGTATTACCCTTCCTCGACCTGGGTAACTCGTCAGTAAAATCCATCGAGACGTTATCCTACCTCCATTGCGGAACCTCCAATGGGTGAAGCAACCCACCTGGTTTCCTTTGCTCCGCCTTCACTTGCTGGCACACCAAACATCGAGCGACATACTCGGCCACATCTTTCTTCATGCCGGCCTAGAAGAAAACCCTCTTCATGTCTTGGTACATCTTATCTCCACCGGGATGAATGGTCATCCTAGAACGGTGTGCGTCATCAAGAATAGCCTTCCTCAAACCCTCGTCCTGAGGTACACAAAGTCTACCGTCTCTACGCAAACACCCCTATCGTCTAGGGTGTTCCTACTCAAATGGCTGGACGACTTCCCCCCTTATGAGCTTCTCTACCAACTCAACCAACTGTGGGTCGTCCCTTTGTGCTCTTCCAATCCACCCCAAAAGAGTAGGTCTAACCAAGGAGGCTAGCAAACCGGGTACAAAGTCAATGGAAGGTCTAAAGTCAAACTTAGAAATAAACTCTAAGCTCCGTCGTTCAACGAACAATGAACCCAAGGACAACCTTTTTCTACTTAAGGTGTCCGTTACCATGTTACCCTTACTCATAGGATGCTAAGGATCCCATCCACTTATGCTGTCCTAAGGCTATGCGCTCGAAGAGTCTCCAACACTTCCCTAAGATGTAGGGCATGCTCTTCTCCACCAGGATATCATCCAAAATTATCACAACTGTCCATCTCTCACGCAGACCACCCTAGTCGAATTCGACATCCCCCAAATGCAAGCCCCAAAGGCCGAAACCAATATCAGACAAACACCCAAGGGACATCTCCTTCGAGTTCAGGCAACCTACGTGAGATGTTACTAAAAATAATAATAATAATGGCTAAACAATTAAGCCTTTGACCAACTTTGGATGTCCTCGCCAGTCTCGCTCCAAAACCACCGTTTATCCTATAACTGGCTTTGCTCACCCTATTGAGCACATACGAAAACTTATTTTGTTCCTAGAAAAGACCAAAATGTCATCCATAAAGACCATCACAACTTATTTAGGTACTCCCTGAACACCCTTCTCATCAAATCAACAAAGTATGTGGGGGCGTTCGTCAAACCCAATGGCATCACCAGCCACTCATAAAAGAAATCATCCGGAGTCCTAAAGGCAGTCTTTTCTTATGCTATCCTCAGCCACTCTCAACTGATGAAATCCCGTGGCTAAGTCCTACTACAAAAATACTGAGGCGCCAGCCAACCGATCAAAGAGATCATCAATCCTTGGCAATGGGTGTCTATTCTTCTTTGTGAGTTTCTTTAGTTCTCTTTAGCCTACACAAAGTCTGAGGGACCCATCCGCCTTCATAACAAAACTACTGGAGCGCCCCACTCCGATATACTCCGTCTTATGAACCCCTTCTCAAGCAAATCGCCTACTTACTTATGGAGTTCCCTCCTCTCGCTAGGAGCCATGTGGCACACTGGCCAAGATACTGGTTTAGCATTATCCACCAGGTATATTCGGAAGTCAATCTCCCGCTTCGGAGGTAAGCCCTTCACCTCCTCACACATCCGGGTATTCCCGGACCGCTCTAACAGATCGCAAACTCTAGACCAACGTGTCAAGCGATTCTAGATACCATAGCATAACAGATTCTATGGGATTACAAGAGATCTCGAGAGTGTTACTCAGGCGGCCCATAAGCCTAACAACTCTCCCTTCAAAATGAAGAACAGCACTCCTACTGGATAACCAGTCCATGCCCAAAACTAACCCATAGCCCGTGAAGCCCAACAAGCATCACATCCAAACTCAATGCTAAGTATAGAAATTTTCAAACCCAAACACATCATGGAGCCCAATTGGGTTTGAAACAACTAAGGGATCATCTACCAAACTGGTGTCTAAGTGCAGTGACTCAACTAACAATGATGAGATAAACAAACTCGATACATCAGAATCAAATAAAGTTCGAATTGGATGATAAAGAAATCCAACCTCCAATCTAGACGGTCTTATCCCCATCTGGTACCCTAGTCGTGAGGGAATACAACTACCCCCCAGAAAATTCCATACCTTGCCCTTGCTTCTTTGGACAATCCTAATAAGGTGTCCTATTCCTCTCAAAAGGATAACCACTTGCCTTCTTCTTCCCTATTCTCCACTCGTAACCTCCCACCAATGAGGTTTCATCTTTCATTAAACAAACAACTATTTGAGCCTTCCTCCCATCGTTTATCCAATAGATACCTACCAGTCCTCCTCCTTCTTGAACCAACTTCTAATCCGACTAACGTCTAAGTCCCTTGAAGTGGCTTTCCATCCTTATCTATTTTAGAAAGATCATCTATACGCGGAGGGGAAACTCAAAACGAGAGAAAGGAAGAGATTCAAAATGGAGAATTCGAAAGATATAGATATGGCTATTGGGGATTATGCTTTTCTTTCAAAAACTTTTCTCTTAAAAGACATGTTTTTGAAAATACTCCTTTCCAAAAATATTCTTAGAAAATAGTTTTTCTAAAAATTTTATCTGTTCCGGTAACCTTAAGCTCTGATACCACGTGTAACACCCTACGTCCGCTAAGGTCACTCATAAAAGGGGAATGCCTTAGTTTCGGTAAAGTATTTTAAGTGAATATAGAACAGTAAAATTACAGCAAGACAGATATAAGTAATACTTGAAAATTAAAATCATCATTTAATTGCAACGGAAAGTAATACATGTTTGGTTACATCACAAAACCATAAACCAGTGTCAAGTACATAATATCCATCTTGATAAAATAGAAGTACATAATCCCACTACATAGACAATAGCCATAACAGAAAAGATAAACCGAGCTTTACTTCTACGATCCAAGCCCAAAAGATAGATATAGCGGTCTGATCCAAGCCCACTAGTGCTAGGCCCACTCTGATAACCTGAGGGTTGGGAAAAAGATAAAAACAACGGGGTCAGACATAAGTCTGAGTGAGTCCTATAACCCTAACAATACAACCATTAAAGTAATTAGGGTATGACATAAATAAGGTACGGTACCTCTGGGGATAATGACTACACTAAGTAGCCAACTAAACACCGGATGTACTACGATAACCGAAAAGACGCATTTATCCACACAAAGATAATTCTTACCCCACCCCAGACTTATTCACCCAAGGGTAATTCCTACACTGCACCACACCAGTTTTACCCACCAATGGTAATTCCTACTTAAAGGTTGATCCCATCTAAAGTCTTAGTAAATATAATTAGTAGTTTATGGTACTTCTAGCTGACCACGTAGGTGCCGTCTGCCCCTACATCTATTAGGTGTATAACTGACCACGTAGGTGCCGTCTGCCCCTACATCCACTAGGTGTACCTAGTAATCTTACCCAGTAGTTTCGTGTACCCCTACACAGGTGCCGTCTGCCCCTATCTTTACTAGGTGTACCCACTACTCCCCATCGATCGGCTCCCTACCGTAGATACCCGTGCTGGTCCCACGATTGGGGTGTATCATTCCCCTAAAGTGGCTACCAGATAATATCATGGTGCACGGCTTTATATCTACACGATGCAACAACGACTTACCAACCAGCCCGGGCCCACACACGCATATGAAACCCGTTGATCCCGCGTTGCCACCGCTAACCCGTTTTGGCCTCTTATAATCAAGCCCAATATGCGTGTCCCGTCACTCGACATGGGTCGAGCCCACAAAGATACGTTTGGGATATTGTTTGAAATGGGCCCCCACAAGCTACTACTTAAGCTTGTCGTTTAATCTAGTGCATCCCACTTAACCCCTTTTAACCATGTCCCCTTACATGTTATAAATCTTGGTTAAGTCCTTTAATCATATTTCAATTGCCACTTAGGGCACCCACTAGATTTCCACATGCCACCCATGGCACTTACTTAACCCCTTAATCATGTTTAATTACATGTTCCACATCGGTTAAGTTTTCTAATCGTATTCTCACATGCCACCCATGGCACTTACTTAACCCTTTTTATCATGTTTAATTACATGTTCCACCTTGGTTAAGTATTCTAATCGTATTTTTCTATTGCCACCCAAGGCAACCCACTAGTCTCCTCATGCCACCCCAAGGCACCCACTTAACCCCTCATGTCCCACTACATGCTAATATGGTTAAGTGTTTCTTAATTAATTAAGACCGTGATCTCCCATAAAGACCTCCCACATTAGACTAGCTGTTATGACCGCCTGGTTAAGCCGGTAGAGTCCGGGCAGTCTTACGTCATAACAGAGTCTAACCTCGTGTCTTTACCTTAATCACGTATTTAATTTATGGCTAAGACCTCTCACATTGGGCTGACATTTGTAGCAACTGGTTAAGCCGGTCGGGTCCGGGCAGTTTTACACTACAAATGAGTCCAACCTCGTGTCTTAGTCGATTAATTACACCTAATTAATCACCCCCATATTAATTATCCCTAATTAATATCAAGTTTTCCATAACATGGGTAGACCTAACTCAATAGGTAAATTCCCATGGGGTAGACCTAACTCAATAGGTAAATTCCCATTTATGCTTAATCATTTTATGGTATGCTTAATCATAACCATTTCACACCATTCATTTACATGTCTATTAACCCCATCGTTTCCCCACGCACTTATGCTAACACGACATATTTCCAAGAGAAGATTCTCTCATACTTAACATGGGTTTCACTTAGCACACAATAGCATTAACATGGGTTAAAAGGTGTCTACTCACATCATAATATTAACCCAACTAGCATTGCTACATAACCCAACTTGTATGAACATACATATGTCATATCTAAAGGCAACTTGCATAAGTGTTCATAGGTTATACAAAGATGAACTTGCATGTGTCTTAAAGGTGTGATCTTGCACAACATGTTACATGTTAACTTGCATAACATCATACACATAACTTGCATGATATCATAAACATAACTTGCATATCAACATACACATAACTTACATAACATCATGCATATAACTTGCATAATCTCATACACCTAACTTGCATATGAACTTGCACAACAACATGCACATAACTTACATAACATCATACACATACTTGCATAACATGTTGATCTTGCATATAAGCATACACATAACTTGCTTAACATGTTGAACTTGCATATATGACTTGCATCTTAAAAGAGGGTAAACATGCATAGCATATAAAAATGTTATCTCACATATGTATGCATCACATTTAAGAGGGTAAACTTGCATGTCATGATTTATGCATAATACCAAACACCTAGCATGCATAAAACCCAATACTCAACATGCATACAATCAAATACTTAGCATGCACAACATCAAATTCTTAACATGCATAACACCAACTACTTAGTATGCATAAAATCACATGCATAACTTGCATATCATGTTACATATACTTGCATATATTCTCACATATAGTTTGCATAACATGTTACATGTGCATAAATGTTCAACATAATATTTTACATCATAAAACATGGAAATAAACTTGCATATGGCATAAAACTTGCAATTCACATATCATACAACTTGCATATAACTCACTTATCCACAAACATAACCATGTCTTATCACATCCTACCATAATCAATTAACAATTGATTATTAAAGCCATAGAAACTCACCAAAACACAATTAGCAAGCTAATGAAGAAGATTAAGATACTTAGAATGGATTAGAGGTTGATTAGAGCTTGCTTTCCTCTTCATTGATTTGTGGAGGCCATGACCAAGTTTCATTTTGCCATAGTTTAGTTACTAGGTTTAATTATGAATGAATTAGGGTAGGGTTAGGGTCTTATTTATAGGATTAGGTTGCATTTTAGGCCCTTAGATTAACCCTAGATTAGATTAGGACCCTTAGATTTAGGAAATCTCTAGAACCAGCCCTCCTAGCCAGCCTGAAACCCAACCTGGTGCAACCTGGTGCACCCAGGTTCACAGAGCGGCGCCACCCTGTCGACAGGCAAGTCGACAGGCATGTCGACACCCCTGTCGACAGGCCTGTCGACAGCCCTGTCGACATGGGTTGGGCGGGAAGCTTCCCGCCTGACCCCGCCTGGCCCATTCCAAATCTGAATTTAAATTTAAATTTAAATTCCTAAATCTGTTTTTAGCTCTAATTTTTCTGCAAACTTCCTTGGGCCATAACCGGGCCATACGGACTCCGATTTTCGAAAACTCGGACTCTATTTCGCGTATTTTTCCGAGACGAACGCAATAACGCAGCCCGTTTCCCCTAATTCCCACATATGAGATTATTTATTCTGCAATTAGTGAATTTTAGTATTAACCCAAAATACGGGGTGTTACAGATATTCTCCCTGTGTCGTTGGTGGTCGCTACTTGGGCATTAGTAGTGTACCTCCTTTATCTTGCTTTTGCTTTGAGACAGTTTGAAAAGTTGTAATAAGCTATATTTTGGATTTCCGCTGCTATGATACTTAGTTCTAGTTTTCAGCTTATGCACTGTCTCACCTGTTTTATGTCAAGTATGTTGTTATTATATTTTATTCTATGCGCTGTGAGACATTCTACAGGTTCCTTGTTAGTTCATTCTCTTCTTTCTTTTACTTCTGGCGACCGTCCCGTGCTAACTGGATATGTGTACAGCGCACTTTTGGAGTAAATGTCGGTTGGTGCGGGGCGGGCCGTCACACTTGGTATCAGAGCTCTAGGTTGCGTAGTTAACCTAGGGAAAGACACCAGGGAGAGATAGTACGTATATGAGAGCGCGTATTTGTGATTACTTTGGTTTTCAAAAGCTATATATATACTATTGGTAGTATAAGAATGAAGTCGTACTGCACTAGCACCCCTATGGGATCGTTAATCGTTTCCCCTTTTACAGATTAACGATGAGCCGATATCCAAGAGGTGCTGGTAGAGGGACCAACCAAGGGAATGCCGCTGACATGAGGGCAATGTTTACTAACCTCATGAGAGACATGCTTAGAGATGTTCAGGGAGCAGTTCCCAATCCCGGAAATGGTGGTGGTCCAGTAGTGCAGGCGCCTAGGGTCGATTTCGCCAAGTGCAAGGATTACACTAACCTTGGTGGGAAGCCGTTCCACGGAACGGAGTCGGCCACAGATGTTCAGGATTGGTTGGATAGCTGTGATCGTATCTTCGACGACTTGGGTCTTGAGGATGCGATGAAGAGAAGGCTAGCGTCTCGTCAGCTGCAAGAGCGAGCGATGAATTGGTGGAATGCCATTAGAACAGCTACTCCAGAAGATCAAGTTACTTGGAATCAGTTTAAGACTCGCTTTTGTGATAAGTTTATTCCAGCTGCTCATAAATCGGAACTGTTCAGGAAGTTCTTGGAGCTTAAGCAGAATGGTAGAGCAGTCTCGGAGTATATCGCTGAATTTGACACTCTATCGAAATATGGATGGTCCCTTATCGATACAGTCGAAAAGAAGAACGAGAAGTTCATAACTGGCTTGGATGGGTACTTGGGGGAAAGACTTATAAACCATATCGATGAGACGTTCGAGTCTATTGTAGGAATGGCATTAAGATCAGAGAGCCTTTTCCCTAAGTCGAAGACCGAAGTTGCTACGGCATCTGCAGAGGAGCCAAAGCCGCAAGCAGGCGGTGAAGGCAAGAAGAATTCTCAGAACAAGAGGAAGCAGAACCCGACCAAGGATGGTCAGAGTAAGAAAAACAAGAAAGATGGCGAATGCTTTAGTTGTGGCCAGAAGGGCCATTACGCCAGAGATTGTCGAGAAAAGCATGGGGAAAGGAAGTGCTTTAACTGCGGCCAGGCGGGACATCACAAGGATGATTGCCCACAACCTCCTAGGGAGAAGCAGATTGTGAAAGCGTATGCTATCAACGCTGTTCCTTCTTCGTCAAATGCCCCAACTGCGGCGCAGAAGGAAAAAGGTGTCATTATTCGAGGTATTCTTTCTATTTAAGATGTTTTGATCGGGTTTTGTTTGACAAACCTGAGTTAGTCGATAGACCTTTAGTAGTGACGAACCCGATTGGTGGTTCGACTAGTTTTGGCATGATTTAATGTGGTCTTATCGAGTCATGGATGTATGTTTCCTTGTGATTGCTTTGTTTTGGGCTTTACTGGGTTTAGCATTATTTTGGGGAGTCGATCTACTCCAAAGGAATAGGGTGGTATTAGGTACCTACCTAGTGATGGCGATGGTAACTGGAGTTAAGGAAACTAAGAGGTTATCGTTGTAATAAGTTCTAGTTGTCTCTGGGAGGCAAATGAGTACTCCAGTGCTAGATTGTTTTGCTAGTATCACCTCATGTGGATTGTCCGAACTCGGAGGAGATGTTCCTTGGGTGCTTGTCTGATATTGGTTTAGGCCTTTGGGGCTTGTGCTTGGGGAATGTCGAGTTTGACTAGGATGGTTTGCGTGAGGGATAAGTAGACGTTGCGATTTTCATTGGATGATATCTTGGTTCGCTCGAGGAGTGACGGGCAGATGGAACATGATAAGACTGTTCAATGGTATAGACTGCCCAGAATTAGACTCGATAGGGTTATGAGATTGCTCGAGTGGGACTCGAGAAAGATGCAAAGTAATGGATTGTTTAGGACCCTATATTGATGTTCTCTATTGGATAGTAGAACTTTGAAGGAATAGGATGTGTTCGTTGATCATGGAAGATACAACGAAGATTAGAGCGATTCAAGTTGGACTTGAACTCGTAAGAGAAAATAGGTGTTCGTTGATCTTGGAGATGCAACGAATAGGGAGACGACTCACGTTGGACTAGAGTTTGTCGGTACTCAAGACTGGGTCTGAGTTATAGATTGACTCGAGTTGGACTCGAGAAGGCTACAAGGAATTGGATTCAGCTCGAGTTGGACTCGAGAGGGCAGCAAGATAATGGATAGACTTGGGTTGGACTCAAGTATTTTAGGACTAAAAGCAGGGGTATCTGGGGACGCCCGTTACCTTGGATCCGTTGGACGTGATCTAGTTATCCTTGGAGGATAAACGTATGTTGGACGTACGGTAGTCCGATTGGAGGCTGGGCTTCCATTAGTTTAATTATCCTTGGAGGATAAACGTACGTTGGACGTACGGTAGACCGAAGGGAGGCGGGGCTTCCATTGGCCTGGGATTGGTTGGACCAGTCAAGTAGGCATCGGTGTATGTATGGGGGCTGGGCTTCCATTAGTTATTGATGTTGGTTGGACCAGATATACTAGAATCGACATATTGGGATTGGTTAGACCAATCATGTAGGTGTCGATGTGTTTATGACTTTAGCAGGTGATAGATAGGATTTGTTTGATGGATGTTATGGTTGCTATGTTTGTTCCTATTTTTCTTCTCTTGAGTAGACTATCACCTGTAGGGTTCCAGCGATGGGGAACAAAGTGATTGTAGTAGGACTATGAGCCAGTGCAGTAGAGTCGTCATGACTCGAGGGGCAAAGTGGACATAGTAAAGGATTAGTAAGGCTATGAGCCAGTGCAGTGGAGCTGTTATGACTTCATGGGGCAGAGTGGATATAGCAAAGAACTAGTGACTATGGATCAATGCAGTGGAGTCGCCATGACTCCATGGGGCAGAGTGATCATAGTAAAGGATTTGGGTGCAGTACTAGTTGCATTGAGTAGGAGACATGCCAGTTTAGGGGTTTTGTTTCTAGGATGGAAGCAACTAGAGTATGTCACAGGATATGATTTCAGACCCAAGACTGAATTGGATTCAGAAACGCTAGTAAGCTTGACGATTAGATCGGTTTTGATTGAGTGGATTGTTTCCAGTTAGAAGGACGATCCTAATCTATTGGGAACCATCTCTAGAGTAGAGATGGGTATCGATGGAAAGAGAATGATCAAGTAAGGATTTGATCGAGAAGGGTGGCTTCGAAAGAATAAGGGACTAGTTGTACCCAACGTAGATGGACTGAGAGGTGAAGTGCTTAGAGCATATCATCACTCGAAATTGACTATACGTCCCAGTGGTAACAAGATGTATTGAGACATAGAGTAGATATACTACTGGGAAGGGATAAAGATAGGCAGAAGGCTTATCTCGATAAGAGATGAAGAGATTTGGAATTCTTCGTTAACGACTTGGTGTTCGTCGGGATCTCTCCATAGATAATGTGATTCAGATTGGTTGGAGAGGTAAGTTAGCACCAAGATTGGTTGGCCCATTCCCAGTCCTCGAGCAAGTTGGGAATTTGGCGTATGAAGTAGAGCTACCTGACAAGATGGCGGGAGTTCACAACGTATTTCATGTTTCCCAGTTAAGGAAGTTTGTGCAAGACCCTAATGTGGCTATTTCACCAGATCAGTTGGACGATATCGAGGTTGAACCCGAGGCGGTTGAGAACCGCAAGTCTATGCGTATTGTTGGAAACGATACGAAGCAGATTCGAAGGAAGGCGGTGAAACTAGTCAAAGTCCAGTGGGGTGAGAATGGAAAAAGACTGTACTTGGGAAACAAAGGAAGATATAAGGAAGAAGTATCCAGAACTCTTTGCCTAGTAAGGTTTTGGTAGTGATAGTTTCTTCCCTTGTTAGTAAACCGCATGCTAGGATAGACTTGTTTTGCATGTTGATTGTTGTTTATGGTTGATAGGCATGCGGAACCCTTTGTGTGTTTTGGTTAGGGAATTTCGGGGGCGAAATTTCTTAAGGGGGGGAGAGTGTAATGACCCGTATTCTACGCATCATGGGATCGTAGAATATTTATTTCTTTCACATATGAAGTCGTATGGTCATGTAACTTTGGGAAACGACTATTGGGGTCATTTCCCATGTTCATGATTTTTGTCGATTTTTAAATGACCGTTTTGCCCCTAGTTGGTACTGTTTTGGCCATAACTTTTGACTGGAAAGGAATTTTGACCTGAAACCACTTCCATTGGATTCGAATGATGGTTTCTCTTTCCGTAGAGTGGTCACATTAGCCAAACGGACTTACCGTTTGGGAGATATGGCTGAATTAAGGTTTAAAGGGTTATTTTCAGCTAATTGGGCTTAACCGGGTGATTAGCAACTAGGCCCAATAGGAGATTTCGGGATTTGGGGTATTTAAGGGCTGCTAGGGTTAGGATTTCGGTTTTAGACTCATTTTTCCAGCCGCCACTTACCTCCTTCAAGCTCTAGCAATGGCCTCCAACACCCAAATCGCCTTCTAATCACTTTCTAATCAAGTTTTGGCCTAATCTACATCCAATCAAAGAAGATCTTCACCAAATTAGCAAGAGAGCTGCTGGAACACATAGGGATTGGATCCAAATCATAGATTATTTCAGATCTAAAGTTTGTTTGTGGCTAAGGTGAGTGATTTGCATAGTTCCTCACTAATTATGGCTAATTATGGTAATTAGCGAAGATTAGCGAAATTATGGCTCAGAAAAATCTAGAAAAATTCCTAAAATTCTAAAACACCATTTTATGCCTCTGATATGAATTTGGGTTAATTTCGACTAATTTTGCAAATCCCGGAATTTGGGGGATTAAGGGGTGATTAGTGATAATTAGCGAATTTATGCATGTTAAAAATCTGGAAAAATGTTCAGAAATTCTGAAATATTGTTTTAGACCTCTGTTAGAAAATTTGGTTAGTTTGGTTAAGTTTTGTTAATCCTATCATCAGTTTTGCTTAAAACATGCTTAAGGGAAAATATGGGGTTTTGGCCATGTTTGATCCATTTTGATATGTCATATTGTTGTTTTGGTGTTTGTGGTTGATTCCCTATGTTCCTATGATTGTATGGTATGCTTTTTGATTGATTAGAAGTGTTAGATTGGTCGAAAACGCCGTCGAGAGGCGAAAATAGCTTGCTGGAATGGTGCAGGTTTGAGGACCATGTTTTGGACCGACCAGAGGAGCTTCGACCGATCAGGTTTTGGACCGACCAGAGGAGCTTCGACCGACCATGTTTTGGACCGACCAAAGGAGCTTCGACCGACCATGTTTTGGACCGACCAGAGGAGCTTCGACCGACCAGGTTTTGGACCGACCAGAGGAGCTTCGACCGACCATGTTTTGGACCGACCAGAGGAGCTTCGACCGACCATGTTTTGGACCGACCAGAGGAGCTTCGACCGACCATGTTTTGGACCGACCAGAGGAGCTTCGACCGATCAGGTTTTGGACCGACCAGAGGAGCTTCGACCGACCATGTTTTGGACCGACCAGAGGAGCTTCGAACGACCAGGATTGAGGCGATGAAACCGACCTGTATCGAGATGAGGGAAAAACCGACCAGGGTGTTTTGACCGACCAGGCGGAGAAACTCAGCACGACCGATCCGAACCGGAAGCTGAAGGTTGACCGAGCTGAACTGATGACGTTTGACCGATCCGAAGCAAGTGAAGTGAAGAAGACCGATCCGGTGAAGACCAACAACCCGAGATGCAAAGGTAGTCCAAATGGAAGTTAGAGCTCAGGATCCAGATGGGAACCAATGAGTTCACTTCATGATTGGGCTTTGCTGCGGGACGTGTGCAAAGAGGTTATCGGTATTCATAACTTTGGTTCACCATTGAGAGATGGATAGTGGGCTTGTAGTGATAGTTACACGGGATTGGATTCCGTCATGGCCTAAAGGATTAGGGGACCAAGGTAGTGGGTATCGTATGCTTTACGCACTGAGTGAGAGATGTGAGGATGCTTGCTATGTTTGATTGTTTGACATCACTATGACATGCACACCCCACCCCCGTTATCTTTACACCACTTGAAATGACACCTTAGAGTGTTGTACAGTATGTAGTGCTAACTCTTTGGTTGCAGGTCCAGGTTCAGGTATGATTGGATTATACCTGTTATTATTTTGTTTAGATGCTTATCGCTCATACCAGGCTTTATGTCAGACCCAGAGTTTTATGTCTCTTCTTATTACTCTGGGTGCTCACACGAGCAGACTAGAGACAGGTTATGGTTAGCTGGTGATGCGCGAGTAGCTGATTCGGAGGCGAGCAGGAGGCTTCCACGTATGATATATATAGATATTCTCCCTGTGTCGTTGGTGGTCGCTACTTGGGCATTAGTAGTGTACCTCCTTTATCTTGCTTTTGCTTTGAGACAGTTTGAAAAGTTGTAATAAGCTATATTTTGGATTTCCGCTGCTATGATACTTAGTTCTAGTTTTCAGCTTATGCACTGTCTCACCTGTTTTATGTCAAGTACGTTGTTATTATATTTTATTCTATGCGCTGTGAGACATTCTACAGGTTCCTTGTTAGTTCATTCTCTTCTTTCTTTTTCTTCTGGCGACCGTCCCGTGCTAACTGGATATGTGTACAGCACACTTTTGGAGTAAATGTCGGTTGGTGCGGGGCGGGTCGTCACATCTTTCAAATTTCCATAACAATATCTGTATAATCACAAAATCCAACATCGAAATATTCCGAAGACAATTTCGATTCAAATCTATTCCAATTCAATTATTGGAATTTCTGGTTATTTTCAAAACCATTTCAAATCCAATTTATTTATTTTAAAAATAAATAAATTATTATTCTAGTTCAAAACTAGTTCATTTCGATAAAAATCTATTTTTATCTTTTCAAATATGGAGTTTTTCATCCCAATTCTTCACGACGCATTTCTTATGATTTTACACAAATTATTGATATTTTTAATAATTTTATCAAGGCCCGTACAGTCGATTTCCATCAACGGCCATCGAACTGCGCTTACAGCGACCTTTTCCAAATTTGAATTGGACATAATTCCAAATCCAACCATTAGATTTCAAATTTCTAATATTCGTTAGAAAGCTCTTTTCGATACGAACCCAACGGTTCTGGTTTCAGGAGAATCCGACGGTCGGATCTCCCGCAATATCCATTCGAAGTCAATGGTCGAAATTCACGAACTACCGCGGCGCGACGCGTTCTATTCAGGCCATTATATTATATATTTAATATATATATAATATATACTTCGTCGATTTCCTTTTAAAACATAATTTATAAATCGTTTTAAATTCGTTTTCGAAACGATTTCCACTTCATTTCAAATTCAAATCAAAATTGAATTTTTCCCTTATGAATTCGTTTTAAATTCATTTCAAATTGATTTCAATTCAAATCGATTTTCGAATCAATTTCATATGTTTTAAATTCAATTCAAAACGATTTCTTTTCTATTCAATTTCAATTCGAATTCATTTCTATTCACTTTCAATTCGAATTCATTTCTATTCACTTTCAATTTGAATAAAATTGATATAAATATCATTCACGTCAAAATGGCGTCAATCTATCAACACGGCTTCATATATTTCTATTTTCAAATATTCTATTTCGAATATTTCTTTTCCAAATATTTCTATTTTCAAATATTTCTATTTCAAATATTCCATTTCAAAACTGGAATGAGACCCAATCAATTATCATATAATGTTAATTATATGGATTTTCTACAACACATGTATTCAATAACAACGATGAATAATCATCCATCATCCAAAGTGCATTCTACACTGTATAAGCATCAAATCTAAATATTTAACGCTCATAACAGTCTGTCCATCAATCGATCGACATACAACTAATTATTGGGATTAGTGTATGTTATATTTCATCCCAATACCCATGCGGGGTTTTCAAGCAATCAAACACAGATTTTATTCGTGCAGTTGGGCGATGTGTAAAATTTTATCGTCCCAATCAATATCAGTCAAATGTGTGTATATAAACAAGTCGTCTGATTTGTTTATTTTTATTTCATTTCGTATACACGTTAAAAATTCTATTTTTAACTATAAAATATTTTCCACTATAAAATATTTTATTTCAACTATATAGATATTTTATTTTATTTCACATCACATCACATAATCAACTACACATCAAAATCAAAAAAACAAGCATACAAGCCGTCCATGGTCTGTGGACGACGGGTGTCGGGTGCTACTAAACACCGTCTGCATCCTAGTATATGTTATTAACTAGAAAACAAAATTAAAAGGTGAGAAGTTCTCACAAAGGGTTCCACTCCGCCGTGCTTTGCTGTTGAACTGTTGAACATCTGGATTTGCTTGCAATTCCAATGTTGTTCGTTTCACGCTGTTCATAAGAAAAATAATATTTTTATTGCTTCCTTCAATAAATAAAAATCATATTTTTATTTCTATTTCGTATATATTTACAATGCTTCTTCCTATATAAAAATTATATTATTATATTCCTACTTCCAATATAAAGATCGAATTTTTATTTTGACACTATAAAAATCACATTTTTAAACCGCTATTTTTAGAATAAAGATTATATTTTTAAACCGCTATTTTTAGAATAAAGATTATATTTTTAAACCGCTATTTTTATATAAAAATAATGTTTTTATATCACTACTCATTTAAAAATTCTATTTTTATCCAACTAAAGATCTTGTTTTTATACTTCTACTAACCGAGTCTTTTTAACAAATAAAAAAGCAAACCTTTAGTTAAGTTAAAAATCAAATTTTTACGTCTTCTACATACTAAAAATAACACCTTTGTGCAATGTAATACACATTAAAACTGATTTTTATAACTCTAAATCGAATTACTTTAAGTAAAGATGAAAACAAAGTAAATACTCACCGTATTTCGAAGACGGAGGAGGGCTGGGGTGTTGCGCGGGTGTGGAGAAGAGTGGAGGGGATCAGACGATCGTCGACGGTGTAATGGTGGTGGTGGGCCAAATTTACCATTTTAAGGCATTTTTATTAGTATTTATGCAATATTTTTGTCTAAAACTTAACAATATGAAACATTATTGGTTGAAATTATGATAAAGGCATGGTAAACTGGTATAAAAAAATTTTTTTTGGCTCCCCATTCGAATCCGCCCCCCGCTGAGCGGATTCCTGGTTCCGTCCCTGGTGGTGGCTGTCGTTTTCAGGGGCTGGGGGGGTGTTTTCGCGGATGGTAGGAGGGCGCACATGGTGGGGCAGAGGGTGGCGCGACTGCTGGCTCGGGTAAGGCCAGAACGGCGGTGGCGGGCCATTAAGGTGGCGGTGGTGCTGGCTTAGGCTTGGGGTCGCGGGTTCGAGGGGTTAGGGCTCTAACGAGGCAAGGGGGAGGGTGGAGGCTCTCGAATCGAAGGGGAAAGAGGGGAGAGGAGGGGCGGAGGACTGGGGTGGGCGGCGGAGGTGGTGCGGCGGCTCCAGGATCGAGGGCGAAGGGGATTTAGGTTTAGTTTTTTTTTGAAATTCGACGGGGCGGATAAGGAGGAAGGGAGGGGTGTATTATAATTATTTATTTAATTTAATCCCAAAAAGGTGGAATTTTATCCGAACTCCAATCGAGACCCAACGACTGTCGTTCCTAGCATATTACCCCCATTCCGGACACAATGGGATATGTATCGTAGGCCAATTCGACAGTTTCGATAGGTTTTTATCAAAATTAAAATATAAGTCAGTATATATTAAATTTTAACGTACATTTCAAATTACCGGGGTCACATACGAACTCTAAAAATTCCAGAAAAATATTTTCTAGCATCGTATCGACGATACGGTCCTAACAAAACTAATTTCATCAAATTCTGAGACCGTTTGAAAAATGGCCAATTTCCAGTCGATTAAAATCAACTAAAACTGGCCAAACACGTTTTCCTTTGCCACGCTCACATATTGATTCGATTTTTTTTGAAAATTGGAATCTAGCAATAACTTTACATCCCGAATCCAACAAAAGTGGTTTCGTCGAAATCCGAGGTCGTTTGCAAAATGGCCATTTTTAAGGGCCGAAATTCCATAGCGACTATTCTGAAATTTCAACTGGACATATCTTCTGATTCCCACTATGAAATTTTGATTTCCCGGATTTGCTGGTAAGATATTCACAAATAGATTCAAATATTTTTGGTTTCGCTAAAATCCGATTTATTTTGCACCTGGTACATTCATTTGAATTTTGAAATCGAATTATCGAACTACCGCGCCATTTTCAATTCCTTTTATAATTATATATAATATTTATATTCTAACGACGATCTATATAAATATATACGTTCGAATTCTATTCAAAATAAATTTTCCATCGATATTATTTAAAATAATTCATTTTAAATAATTAAAATTCGCTAAAATAGCCAAATTAAAAAATTTAAACTGGCCCAGATTTCCGGGTTGTTACAATATTGTAACACCCCACCTCCATTAAGGTCACTCACAAAGGGAATGCCTTAACTTCAGTGGAGCGTTTTTGGTAAACAGACACAGAACATCACAAGACAGATATTAAAAAATTTGCAGCGGAAAATAAACAACTTTATTAAATCACCAAAATGCTTTGTTACATAATACCATAAGTCATAAAACCATTAAAACACTTCTGTCTAACATCATCAGAGTACATAGGTATTTAAACGAAAAACATCATTCCCCATATTAAAGAGCAAGCCATATAAGAGACAGAGACTCGAGCCATACTCCAGAAGTAGCTCCTAGAAGATGATATCCGAATCCTGACTAAACCTGGGTGTTTCATCCCTGAGAACCTGGGGGGAAACGGAAGAAAAGAGGCGAAACAAACTAGGTCAGACATACGTCTGGTGAGTCCAGTAACTTTTAGCCAGTAAATAAATAAAGGTAAACATGACAGGCATACAAAGTGGATAAGAGGATTCACGGTACAGATGACAGTGTAATAACCCGTAAAATGCGAGCCAGTTTGAAATTTTTATTTTGGCAATTTTAGCTGAATTTGAATATTTAAAATGAATTATTTTAAATAATATCGACGAGAAATTTATTTTGAATATAAATAGAACGTATATATTATATACGTCGTCGTTAGAATATAAATATTTATATATAATTTTAAATAGAATTGAAAATGGCGCGGTAGTTCGATAATTCGATTTCAAACTTCAATTGAATGTACCGAGTGCAAAACAATCCGGATTTTAGTGAAACCAAAAACATTAGGATCTAATTGATAATATCTTTCCAACGAAGTTAACAAACTGAGATTTCACTTTATAAATCAAAAGATATGTCCAGTTGAAAATTCTGAATAGTCGCTATGGAATTCAGGCCCTTAAAAATGGACATTTTGCAAATGACCTCGGATTTCGACGAAACCAGTTTTGTTGGGTCCGTGATGTTAAGTTATTGCTAGATTCCAAATTTCATAATTTTTCGAATCAATATGTGAGCGTGGCAAAGGAAAACGCGTTTGACCAGTTTCAGTTGATTTTAATCGACTGGAAGATGGCCATTTTTCCAACGGTCTCAGAATTCGACGAAACTAGTTTTGTTAGGACCGTATCGTCAATACGAAGCTAGAAAATATTTTTCTGGAATTTTTAAAGTCCGTATGTGACCCCGGTAATTTGAAATGTACGTTTAAAATTCAATATGGTGATTTAAATGTAAATTTAACAGAAACTGATTCAAACAGTCGAATCAGCCTACGATACATATCCCATTGTGTTCAGAATGGGGGTAATTAGCTATGAGCGACAGTCGGTGGGCTTGATTTCGAGATCGAAGTAAAAAGTACCTTTTTGAAATGAAATAAAATAAAATATAATAATTTACATATACCCCCTCTCTTTCCCCTTTTTGGCCATTCAGTTGAAATCGAAAAGGAAGAAAAAAAAAAAGAAAGGGGGCTGTAGCCCGTAGATCCACGCCGCCGCCCCAGGGGCGTGCGCGCCACCGTCCAGGCTGGCCCCACCCCCATCGCACCTCCCTCTCCTCCTCCCCCTCCTCGATTCCTCCAATGCACGAAGACCGCGCCCCCCTGAGCGGCGATGCCTCCGTCCAAACCCCCCCCTTCTCGCGCCGCCCCTCTTCTCCTCTTTCCCCTTTCCTTCTCGCGACCACAACCTCCGCCGCCGTCGTTGTGCCACCACCGAGACATCGAGCCTCCCCCTCTGTAAGTTTTTATACGTTATTTTTTTTTTAATTTTAATTCGTTTTTTTTATTATAGTTAATTATTATGTAACTGGTTTTATAAAAAAAAAATCGATTTTCTTTTAACATAGGAAAGAAATTTTCAGATATATATATATATATAATAGCTATTTAAAAATATGATTTTTTAAAGATAGGGTTTTTAGATAACAAAAGGTCGGATTTTTAGTAAAGTAAAGATTTGATTTTTGCGGTATAGAAATAAAAATATGATTTTTATATTATAGAAATAATAAAAATATGATCTTTGTATTTTTAAAGTATTAAAAATATGATTTTTATATTTTTAAAGTATTAAAAATATAGTTTTTACATCATAGGAATATTAAAAATATAATCTTTACTATATAGAAATATTAAAGATATGATTTTTATATTTTTAAAGTATTAAAAATATAATCTTTATAGGATAGAGAATATAAAAATATCATCTTTGTATATGTAGCGAAATAAAAATCTGATTTTTATTTTATATACGTTGAAGTAAAGTGATTATTTTTATAAAGGCGAAATCTTTATTTTTATAAAGGCAAAAACTTTATTTTTGAAATGGATTTTTTATCTATATGACACCAAAGTAAAAAAAATGTGTGATTTTTATATATATAGTGGCTACGGGCAATAAAGATGACGAAGATGCGATAGCGATGAAGATTTCCTGCAAAAGAAGTGCCGTGGAGCTAGGATAGCTATCTGTGAGAATTTCTCACCTTTCAATTTCTTTTCTAATTATATATATATACTAGGATGCAGACGGTGCTTAGTAGCACCCGACACAATCGTCCACAGACCATGGACTTGTTTGTTTGGTTGCATAGCTTAGTTATATGATTTGATTTGAATTTGGTTGTTTGGTGATTTTGATTGATGTGTGAATGGCGTTGGCCTTCACTAGACCGGGGATAAGGCTAGGCCTCGTCTCGTTTCTAGTATCGTGCCGTTATGCCGCCGAAATTTTCTAAAATATGTTAGAAAAATAAAAACATCATTTTATTTAAAGAATGAACTGAATAGAAATTCATATGTTGGAATAAAATGTTTTATCGTTAAAAATATAATTTTTAACGTGAAGTGAATAAAATAAAATATTCATTTACAAACCGGACGGTTTGTTTATGTACACCTATTTGAAGGACATTGATTGGGACGATAAATTTTACACATCGCCCAACTGCACAAATAAAATCTGTGTTTGATTGTTTGAAACCCCACACGGGTGTTGGGATGAAATTTGAAGTTCACTCATCCTGATTGATTAAATATGTCGATCGATGGATTGACATGCTGTTATAAGCGTTAGATATCTATATTTGATGCTTATACAGTGTAGTGCACTTTGGTTGATGGTTGATTATTTTTCAATGCTATTATACACATGTGTTGTATGAAAATCCATATAATTAATTTTATATGGTAATTGATTGGGCCTCATTCCAATTTGAAAAATAAAGAATATTATAAAATAAAGGTTCATGTGTTGACAGTACTCATTCATTGAGATTGGTCATGTGTTGAACGAAATATTTTAATAATAGAAATATTTGAAATAGAATATTTGAAAATAGAAATATATGAAGCCGTGTTGATTAGATGCGCCATTTTGACGTGAACGATATTTATATCGATTTTAAACGATTTCGAAATGAATTGAATTGAAAACGATTTCGAAATGAATTGAGTTGAAAACGATTTCGAAATGAATTGAATTGAAAACGATTTCGAAATGAATTGAATTGAAAACGATTTCGAAATGAATTGAATTGAAAACGATTTCGAAAGGAATTGAATTGAAAATGATTTCGAAATGAATTGAATTGAAAACGAATTCAAATTGAATTGAAAGCGAATTGAAATGAATTCAAATTGAATTGAAATTTGAATTGAATAGAAATGAATTTTAAAACGAATTTATAAAGAAGAATTCAATTTTGATTTGAATTGAAATGGAAGTTGAAATTGCTTTTGAAATGAATTTTAAAACTAACTATATAATTCGTTTTAAATAGAAATCGACGAAATATATATTATATATATAATATAATGGCCTGAATAGAACGCGCCGCGCTGCGGCAGTTCGCGAATTTCGACCATTGATTTCAAACGGACATTACGGGAGATCCGACCGTCGGATTCTCCTAAAACCGGAACCGTTGGGTTCGTATCGAAGAGAGCTTTCTAACGAATGTGAGAAATTAGAAATCTAACGGTTGGATTTGGAATTATGTCCAAATCAAATTGGAAAAAGGTCGCTATACGTGCAGTTCGATGGCCATTGGTGGAAATCGACTGTACGGGCCTTGATAAAATTATTAAAAATAGTAATAATTTGTGTAAAATCATAAGAAATGATTTGTGAAGATTTGGGATGAAAAACTCCATATTTGAAAAGATAAAAATAGATTTTTATCGAAATGAACTAGTTTTGAACTAGAAATATAATTCTATTTATTTTTAAATAAATTGAATTTAAAAAGGGTTTTGAAAATAACCAGAATATCCAATGATTGCATTGGAGTGGAATTGAATCGAAATTGTCTTCGGAATATTTCGATGTTGGAATTCGAGATTATACAGGTGTTGTTATGGAAATTTGAAAGATATATTTATATCGTTATTTCCAATACGACATTTGTTAGTCGTAGAATTTGATATTGAATATAAGCCGATATGATTTCTATTCAGAGCCTTGTATTGAATATCGAATGTGATTTGGGTTTGTCGTGAATGGTGTCTTCACTAACACTGTTCTTGAACCCAGTTGAGAAAGGATTAAATCTTTTTATTTAGATTTAATGAAGGGTACCAATTAAATAATATTTAATTGGAATTGAATTGATATTGATTTCTGGGTTTATCGTGAACAGTGTTTTAAATAACACTTGTTCTTTAACCCGATAATTAATGAATGTGATTTTGGGTTTATCGTGAACCGTGTTTTAAATGACACTGATTCTTTAACCCAGTCGAAGATTAAAACTAAGTGGAGTTTTAATGAATCTTTAATTAGATTGAAATGATCGAAAATGGAGTATCACCAGTTTTGCTCCAGGCGATAGTTAAATCTTTAATTAGATTTGAACGTGAAATGGTAATTGAATTTACCGATAACACCGTGGTGTTAGATATGAAGTATGACCAGTTTTACTTCATGGGATGAATAGGTTGGGATTGGGAAATTAAAACAAATGATTACTTCGGTAAGGTTCGCTAATCCCGACTAGTTTGAATTGAGATTCAAAAATAGATTAAAGAATAAATTTTAAAGAATTTATCTTTGATAAAATTAATGGGAACCTTTCCCTATGAATGTGAAATTCAGAAACTAACTGTCGGTTAGCTAAGCAGAATGGTTTTCTGGATATTGATCTGATGTTGGTTTCGGCCTTCGGGGTTAATATTTGGGGAATTATTCTCTTGATTAATTTACGGTTAGTGACTGATGAATTGGAATGAGGCGTATGTTGTGTTTGTGTAACACTTATTTAAAATATACGCGAGTTATTCGGGAAGACCGGGTTTATCCCATTCTGAATAACTGATACGACGATAAGTCGAAGATGAAGACGATGGTCGAAGACCGGAGGTCTTCACGTCGTTTGGGTGATAACTGATGATCTTGATTGGGCTGTACACCCAAGAAGATGGAAACAGTTAGTGATCGTCCAGACGTACTTGGAGATCGATGGATATGCGGGGTACTAGGTGCCTCCGGTTTCGTTCAGACCCAGAACGGACTTGTAAATGGACTGTGTGTCTGACATTGGAGTTTAGTCCGTGTGATTGATCTCTATTAAATATATATCTGTTTGGCGGCGGAGAATTTATTCTCTTGCTTAACGCCCTTCTCTGAGACGTACGAGCTCAGGGGTTATATATTGATGGATATCAAACGCATGGAGTGAATTGCCTGTGTGGCATGCCTAAGTGGAAATTGATCGAGGCTTCTGTTGAAAAGCAAAGTCTTGTGGTGATGATCAAAGTAATGCCTTTGTGGCGTAGCTTTGTGTAACGTTGATTCGCGAGCTTCACACCCGGTATGAACCAAAAACGAGAGAGGACGTCAGGGAGGGCATGCGTTTCTTTCTAGCTAGAAGTGGCGTCAGTGGTTTTACACGCCCTGACGAGTTTGACTTATGTGGTTGTTGCTGTTGCGAGGCGCCTCGGTTATATCGGTTTCGGCCGATGCATTCTGGTCGGCAGACGGACCAGACTTACACCCCATAGGGTGGGGAGACGCATGTTCAGGGTTTAAGTTTAATCCACATCGGTGGACTGGCCCTGAGGATCCAAGGCTTGACTGAGTACTTGCCTGAGGGGCGGGCTAGAGCGTCTCGAATCGGTTGAGGACTATCTTTTGCCTCGGTTCATAGACGGAAATCCAATTTCCAAATACGTGCCATTTGCGGTTTTATTTGTAAACCTATTTATGGCGACATAGTGGCATGGGACGCTCATGTCGCCTATGATTGATACTTATGATTCGAAGTTGTTTTATACACTATGCACTTATAATAGTATCAAACGATTTGTTTTAAACGTATCAAGCATTCTTTGGTTGTTATAAGGTAAAAACCCTATCCCCCGGCTTGCGTTGCATTGTGTGATAGGACCTGGGTCTTATAACAGCTTCATTTTTCTTTATTTAGCATTGCGCTGTTTGTTTTATGCACTGGTATTCTTGGGAGGAAACCCGTTCCGTGTTATACGGCGTGGTCCCTTGATTTACATTTGAAAATAAAGATTAATAACTGTTTTAGTTCTCACACCAGTCACATGACTAACCTGGAGTTTATTGTTTTAACCTAAACTCTGGGTGCCCTTATTTTGACACGGGCAGCTAGTAGTTTCGGTTTTGCAGATTTATATTCACAGGATCCTGGTTTACAGCTGGAACGATATCCGGAAAGCTTTGTATCCGTATATCTACTTCTAGTTGTGTATTGTATTATTTTCCGCTGCTATGTATTTAAATGTAATTTAAATCTCTGATATTTCTGTGTAATATTCGTTTATACTCTGTATATTCTTGTAATCTGATGCATTGTTGTAATATACAATGAAATGTTCTTTTGTTTGCGTTCTGTTTTGTCCTGTTCTCGAACTATCCGACGCTTTCATTTACGGGGAAGTTACGGGTCGTTTCAGACAGGTATGACAGGACAAATAAGGTAAGGTGTATGCATGCTTCACTGCTAACTACTCTGCACTATTACTAGTAAAATCAAGATGGGGTGATCCCTTCCGCTAATGATAACGATGGTGGTAGTTTCATGTATTCCTAGCTGCTGTCATAGGTGCCGCCTGCTCCCATCTTAACTAGTCGTACCCACTACCCTCCTACTATAAATTGGTAGACTTAGGGCATACGTCAAGGTATACCCTAACCACTACCTTAATCGATCAACTCCCTACTCTGTAGATACCCTGTGCTGGTCCCACAACTAGGGGGTATCACTTCCCTAAAGTGGCAACCCAAGGTGTGCACAGTTATACCTACTGGTGTCACGGTCGTCTTGTCCCCCTCTGCCCGGCCCATGCACGCACATGTCCCCAGTCGGTTTGCGCCGTCCACACCATCCGTCTCGTTTTGGATCTCTTACAGTCAATTAGTAAGCGTGCCCCTTCCCCGCCTAGTACGGAGATCTTTACTTTGTTACCCCTCAGGGTTACTGACTGAAATGGGTCCCACACAACATGATACAAGCTCTCCCCTATGTATTGTATCCCCACTAGGTTTTCTACTGACTATGTATACCCTAAGGTGTCTTTAATTACATAGCCCTCAATAGGTTATGCGTACCTATAGGTGTCTTTAATACATAACCCCTATTCTACCTATCGGTTATGCGTACCCATAGGTGTCTTTAATACATAACTCTATCTATTCCCATTAGTTATGCGTACCCCTAAGGGTGTCTTTAATACATAACTTTACTATTCTGCCCCGGTTATGTATACCATTAGGTGTCTTTAATTACATAACCTCTTTTTAATGGTTAAGTTTGTGGGCCTATATATACTAATATTACCCACCTACCCATCAGTTGTACTTAACCCACCCACTGATTTAATCCTGTTTATTTAATGGTTAAGTTTGTGGGCCTATAGATATATTAATATTACCCACCTACCCATCAGTTGTACTTAACCCTCCCACTGATTTAATATTTATTTAATGGTTAAGTTTGTGGGCCTATACATATTAATATTACCAACCTACCCATCAGTTATACTTAACCCTCCCACTGATTTAATATTTATTTAATGGTTAAGCTGGTCTTAACCCTTTCACTTAGTTTATGATTAGGTTCTTCTTAGTCCGCAGATACATTGGTTAAGAGAATAACTCCCTAAGTACCAACCCCGAAGACCGAGATCAACATCAGATCGTTACCCAGAGAATCACTCACTCAACTAAACTTCTGTTTATCATCCATATTTGTCTTTAATAAGCATTAATTAATTATTGAGAAACCTAATCGTATTTCACATGCCACCCAAGGCACCCACTTAATTCCACATGCCACCCAAGGCTACCACTTAACCCCTCATATCCCACTACATGTTTATCTGGTTAAGTGTTTCTTAATTCATTAAGACCGTAACCTTGTAAAGACCTCCCACATTAGACTGGCATTTGTGGCAGCTGGATTTGCCGGGCGGGTCCGGGCAGTCTTACACCACAAAAGAGCCTAACCTCGTGTCTTTACAACTGTCACGCATTTAATTTATGCCTAAGACCTCCCACATTAGACTGGCATTTGTGGCAGCTGGAATCATGTGTCCAATTTACATAATCACTATGTAAATTATGCCTACTACAAATTCCCCTTTTTCCCCGTTTCTTAACTAGCGTAACCGTTTGCGTTTTTGGCGTCATCGAGGCTACAAGGTAGCCTCGCCATAACAATAAAATAAAGGGAATGACAAGGTGATTGTTTTCAGTACAATTTTTGGCATAAGCATGACAACTAGGGAAAATGACATGATAACTTTGCATATAATTATGATTCACCACATAATTAACAACTTGCATAGATTCATGATTTTGCAACATAACAACTTGCATAGGTGACTTGCATAGGTTCATGATTCACAACATAACAACTAGCATAGGTTCATGAATTCATCACACAATAACTTGCATAGGTAACTTGCATGATCTCATAACAATTTGCATAGATTCATGATAACAACTTGCATAGATTCATAATAACAACTTGCATAGATTCATGATAACGACTTGCATAGATTCATGATAATGACTTGCATAAATTCATGAATTCATCACACAATAACTTACATAATTTCATGATCCACAACAACAATAAACTTGCATAACTACAAACAACATATACCCAAATCGTAGTCTACCACGATTCACTTTTATTTATTTAAACCTAAAAGTGACTAGAACTCACCGAAAAAGGGGTCTTGAGATCTGGGATCTGAATTTTGTAATTGATTAGCGTTCCCTTGTTGTAGACAATTTCGTTGTTGTAGTTTTAGGCTTGATTTGAATTGAATTGTTGTCTTTAATTTGCTTCTAGTTGGTGGCGGTACTCTAGGGTTTGGAGTGATAACATGATGGCCATTGATCTTATTTTGATTTGATTTTAGGGTTTGAGTGTACACATGTTTATATAGAATTTCAATTTAATTATAGCCATCGGATGACCCTAGAGTTAACCACAACCATTCAGTCCAGATTAGAACTATCCAGAAACCCTAATGACTCATTAACTAGTCAGAAATGACTCAGCACTGACTCACTGTTCGAACCAGAGCCTCCGAAATCTGTGCAGGCTTTTACCTCGGCCTGGGCGCATCTGCCAAGTGCGCCAGTGTAACTTTGCATGGGCGCACTTCCCAAGTGCGCCAGTGCATTCTGGCCCGTTTCTGTTTTTTCTGCCTAATTTCCTTCGTCCTTATCTTCTTCATATGGTATCCGTTTTACGCAAACTCAGACTCTATCTCAAGCAGAATTCCGAGACGAACGCAATGGCGTAACCTGTTTCCCTTAATTCTCACATTTACAATTAAGTATTCTTTAATTTAGTTAATCGGATTATTCAAAAATTCGGGGTGTTACATTCTCCCCTCCTTAAAGGATTTCGTCCCCGAAATCTTCAAGTCAAGAAGAATGTGTCCTACCATCCAATCACCCATCTACTCAACCATCATCCACAAGCATCCATTGTCCTTAGAAAACTTCTAATGTTGTATGAACATATGCAAAAAGTGTGTGTATATGTTCCTTATCTAATGCAAAATCAGGCGGTCTACTGATTCAGTTGACCTCCTTAATGCAAACCATGATAATGCCATGTATCCATTATGTATGCGAAAAAATCCTATAGATACATATTATTTCTACATGTGTGCTCAACCATTCATCAAAATGCAGCATCCATATGATAACACAACCATTGTTCATCCATTAACCTAAATATGCACACACATTTATATGCAATATGAAAGTGACTTGAGCCGATCTAGTGCCTAATGTGTGTGTAAATGCCTCCACGAGCAACCACTAGCAAACACTTGCATCCACTTGCAACCATCAAACATAACATGTCTCAAACACATGTTTACATCCATAGATTTCCTACCTAAAGGTCAAAGATTCGGTTGATGGGATACAAACAAATGATATAACTAAAACAAAAGCTCTGTTCCCATTTGACATCGGTTAAGAGAATAATTCCCTAAGTCTCAGCCCCGAAGACCGAAATCAACATCAGACTGACACTCAGAGAATTACCCCCATTAAACAATGTCAAAACTGGAAATCTACTTCATGCTTCGAGTAGAAACCCCTATCCTTCAGAAATATTCAGATACTTACAGACTACTGGTACAAATCAGATTACAAAATGATTTTCAGAATCCTAAGCATAACAGACCCTTGCGGGTCACCGGAAACTTTGGGGGTCTTCCCATGACAAGTTAGAAACTTAACGCCCCTCCTCTCAAAATCTAGAACGATCCTCTACATAGAAAGTTGGTCCATTTAAAACGAACCCATAGCCCATAAACTTGAGCACACAAATATCACAAATTCAAATTTTTGATGCCTAACACAGATAATTTCAACCCCTTACAAATCACCGATAATGAGCCGAACCACCAAAGGGGTTTGAAACAACTACGGGATCAGAAACAAGACTAGTACTAAAGTGAAGAGTCTCAATGCCAGAATCCAAAAGAGCCTCAACTTCATAACCAAATAAGGTAATTAAACCTTCCACATAAATTTTCCTATCCCTATCCATCAGCCGCGAGAGCATTCGCCTATCCTATCAAAGGAAGAGATTTTAGACAAAGGACCGAAGGATACTACATATGGCTTTGCGGGGAATGTTTTTCAAAACAGGCTTTCCTTTTTGAAAATACTTTCTTTTAAAACCTTATTAAAAATAGTTTTCAAAAACATTTTATCAAATCTGGTAACCTTCAGCTCTGATACCAAGTGTAACACCCCACCTCCATTAAGGTCACTCACAAAGGGAATGCCTTAACTTCAGTGGAGCGTTTTTGGTAAACAGACACAGAATATCACAAGATAGATATTAAAAATTTTGTAGTGGAAAATAAACAACTTTATTAAATCACCAAAATGTTTTGTTACATAATACCATAAGTCATAAAACCATTAAAACACTTCTGTCTTACATCATCAGAGTACATAGGTATTTAAAAGAAAAACATCATTCCTCATATTAAAGAGCAAGCCATATAAGAGACAGAGACTCGAGCCATACTCCAGAAGTAGCTCCTAGAAGATGATATCCGAATCCTGACTAAAAATGGGTGTTTCCTCCCTGAGAACCTTGGGGGGGGGGGGGACGGAAGAAAAGAGGCGAAACAAACTAGGTCAGACATACGTCTGGTGAGTCCAGAACTTTTAGCCAGTAAATAAATAAAGGTAAACATGACAAGCATACAAAGTGGATAAGAGGATTCACGATACAGATGACAGGTATGACAGGACAAATAAGGTAAGGTGTATGCATGCTTCACTACTAACTACTCTGCACTATTACTAGTAAAATCAAGATGGGGTGATCCCTTCCGCTAATGATAACAATGGTAGTAGTTTCGTGTATTCCTAGCTGCTGTCATAGGTGCCGCCTGCTCCCGTCTCAACTAGTCGTACCCACTACCCTCCTACTATAAATTGGTAGACTTAGGGCATACGTCAAGGTATACCCTAACCACTACCTTAATCGATCGGCTCCCTACTCTATAGATACCCTATGCTAGTCCCACAACTAGGGGGTATCACTTCCCTAAAGTGGCAACCCAAGGTGTGCACAGTTATACCTACTAGTGTCACGGTCGTCTTGTCCCCCTCTGCCCGGCCCATGCACGCACATGTCCCCGGTCGGTTTGCGCCGCCCACACCATCCGTCTCGTTTTGGATCTCTTACAATCAATCAGTAAGCGTGCCCCTTCCCCGCCTAGTACGGAGATCTTTACTTTGATACCCCTCCGGGTTACTGACTGAAATGGGTCCCACACAACATGATACAAGCTTTCCCCTATGTCTTGTATCCCCACTAGGTTTTCTACTGGTTATGTATACCCTAAGGTGTCTTTAATTACATAGCCCTCAATCAGTTATGCGTACCTATAGGTGTCTTTAATACATAACCCCGATTCTACCTATCGGTTATGCGTACCTATAGGTGTCTTTAATACATAACTCTATCTATTACCATTAGTTATGAGTACCCCTAAGGGTGTCTTTAATACATAACTTTACTATTCTGCCCCGGTTATGTATACCATTAGGTGTCTTTAATTACATAACCTCTTTTTAATGGTTAAGTTTGTGGGCCTATATATACTAATATTACCCATCTACCCATCAGTTGTACTTAACCCACCCACTGATTTAATCCTGTTTATTTAATGGTTAAGTTTGTGGGCCTATAGATATATTAATATTACCCGCCTACCCATCAGTTGTACTTAACCCTCCCACTGATTTAATATTTATTTAATGGTTAAGTTTGTGGTCCTATACATATTAATATTACACACCTACCCATCAGTTGTACTTAACCCTCCCACTGATTTAATATTTATTTAATGGTTAAGCTGGTCTTATAGTTTATGATTAGGTTCTTCTTAGTCTACAGATACATTGGTAAAGAGAATAACTCCCTAAGTACCAACCCCGAAGACCGAGATCAACATCAGATCGTTACCCAGAGAATCACTCACTCAACCAAACTTCTGTTTATCATCCATATTTGTCTTTAATCAGCATTAATTAATTATTGAGACACCTAATCGTATTTCACATGCCACCCAAGGCACCCACTTAATTCCACATGCCACCCAAGGCACCCACTTAACCCCTCATGTCCCACTACATGTTTATCTGGTTAAGTGTTTCTTAATTCATTAAGACCGTAACCTTATAAAGACCTCACACATTAGACGGGCATTTGTGGCAGCTGGATTTGCCGGGCAGGTCTGGGCAGTCTTACACCACAAAAGAGCCTCGTGTCTTTACAACTGTCACACATTTAATTTATGCCTAAGACCTCCCACATTAGACCGGCATTTGTGGCAGCTGGATTTGCCGGGCGGGTCCGGGCAGTCTTACACCACAAAAGAGCCTAACCTCGTGTCTTAGACGATTAATTACACAAAATTAATTATTTCCCAATTTGAATTAATCTCCCTATTCAAATTATCAATCAATTCCAAATTTAACGATGGCCATAATTGACTCAGTTATGTCCATCTATTTATGGTATGTAAAGTCATACCAATTTCATCACAAATTTATTTTATGCCATTTAAGGCATTTATGCCAATTCTCAATATTATATCTTCAGTCTTTAATTGCTTAAACATTCCTCTTTTGATTAATTAAGTTAATTAATTAATCCTTTCCCTTTTATAGGTGTCAATACCTATCATATTAACAATTTGAATTTCCTATCCATAAATGGTCATATTCAAATTATACCATTTTTACCCAATTTTACCCATATCATAATAGGTAATTATTTATATGTTTCCCTACTAGAATCATGTGTCCAATTTACATAATCACTATGTAAATTATGCCTATTACAAATTCCCTTTTTTCCCCGTTTCTTAACTAGCGTAACCGTTTGCGTTTTTGGCGTCATCGAGGCTACAAGGTAGCCTCGCCATAACAATAAAATAAAGGGAATGACAAGGTGATCGTTTTCAGTACAATTTTTGGCATAATCATGACAACTAGGGAAAATGACATGATAACTTTGCATATAATTATGATTCACCACATAATTAACAACTTGCATAGATTCATGATTTTGCAACATAACAACTTGCATAGGTGACTTGCATAGGTTCATGATTCACAACATAACAACTAGCATAGGTTCATGAATTCATCACACAATAACTTGCATAGGTAACTTGCATGATCTCATAACAATTTGCATAGATTCATGATAACAACTTGCATAGATTCGTAATAACAACTTGCATAGAATCATGATAACGACTTGCATAGATTCATGATAATGACTTGCATAAATTCATGAATTCATCACACAATAACTTACATAATTTCATGATCCACAACAACAATAAACTTGCATAACTACAAACAACATATACCCAAATCGTAGTCTACCACGATTCACTTTTATTTATTTAAACCTAAAAGTGACTAGAACTCACCGAAAAAGGGGTCTTGAGTTCTGGGATCTGAATTCTGTAATTGATTAGCGTTCCCTTGTTGTAGACAATTTCGTTGTTGTAGTTTTAGGCTTGATTTGAATTGAATTGTTGTCTTTAATTTGCTTCTAATTGGTGGCGGCTACTCTAGGGTTTGGAGTGACAACATGACGGCCATTGATCTTATTTTGATTTGATTTTAGGGTTTGAGTGTACACATGTTTATATAGAATTTCAATTTAATTATAGCCGTCAGATGACCCTAGAGTTAACCACAACCATTCAGTCCAGATTAGAACTATCCAGAAACCCTAATGACTCATTAACTAGTCAGAAATGACTCAGCACTGACTCACTGTTCGAACCAGAGCCTCAGAAATCTGTGTAGGCTTTTACCTCGGCCTGGGCGCAACTGCCAAGTGCATCAGTGCAACTTTGCAAGGGCGCACTTCCCAAGTGCGCCAGTGAAATTTTGTTCTGGCGCACTTCCCAAGTGCGCCAGTGCATTCTGGCCCGTTTCTGGTTTTTCTGCCTAACTTCGTTCGTCCATATCTTCTTCATACGGTATCCGTTTTACGCAAACTCGGACTCTATCTCAAGCAGAATTCCGAGATGAACGCAATGCGTAACCCGTTTCCCTTAATTCTCACATTTACAATTAAGTATTCTTTAATTTATTTAATCTGATTATTCAAAAATTTGGGGTGTTACAAATATCCTGTGTTAGCCTCGACAGTAGGTGTATCAGTCCCTAACCCAACAACTTATAGAACACAGACCTATTCGTAGGTGTTACAATGTCTTAGTTTCCCGTAGTCAGACCCATGCACGCTCATGACTCCGCCGGAACATGCCTGTATCCACCCCCAAACCTGGAACCTCTTACAATCCAGTTTAGTAAAGCATGCCCTGGCCCCCACCTAGTGCGGGTCCCCTACCGAGATACCAACAGGGATACTAACTGATATGTGTTCCACAAAACTTGACATAAGCCACCCCTAGGCTTGTGTCCCCGTGTACCTAGGATTTAAGAGTCCCAAAAACCTTATACAACAACTAGACTTGGGACCTCTTTAGCTTATTAATTAACAGGTGTAACTTAGCAGGTTTAAGTTTATTAATAAGCCTAGTTGTAAAATGACATTTATCCTAAATGTTATTGGTGTATAACTCCCTTCCCAAACAAGCACCTGCCCAGATGTACAATCAGACTTACAATAATTCCTTTTACTTAGTTTTTACATCTGGTACTCATATACTCTTACATGTTATACTTAATCTTACATTAAGTCCAATCTAACATATTGACATGTCGCTTATTCTTCCATTAATGTAATTAACCCAGTTTAATAGATTAACATGTAATTAACCCAATCTAATATAGTAACATGTAAGTAACCCAATTTAATAGATTAACATGTAATTAATCCAATCTAACAAATTAACATGTAATTAATCAAATTTAATAGATTAACATGTAATTAACCCAATCACGTAATTAACCCAATCTTACAGACAAAGGTTCCAATTTACAATATGCCCAATTTTCTCCATTTAAATGTCATTATCTAATTATTTCAATTTATGTCCTTTATACATATTTATTGACAATTGGCTAGGCTTTGAGTAGCCTTGGTTCAGCGAAAAAAGGAAAAAAAAAGAGAGGAGAAAACAGATCTCAGACTTTGAATTAAAAGGCATATAGAAAGACTGTAAATAAATAAAATGCATAATTTAATTATAGATCAGAATAAAACAACATGTATAAGCAGTAGAACTGGATTAACAGTAAAAATATATATAAGAATTACTTATAGGAACTGTTTATTTCAAATCCATAACTATTCACTGTCCAAAACCTTTTTAAATAATCAAATCTAAAATGACATGAAACATACAGTGATACTTGGGAAAGAAGATGATATCTCTTTTTGGTATGTATATGTCGCTATAGAAAAGTCCTCTTTTATATTTTATTGTTGTAGAGCAGTCTGAATTGTCCTTGCTAACTAATATTTGGGCAATACCTTAGTATCTCTATGTATATATTTTATTTTCAGAATAAGATTTGGAGGAAGAAGGAGGAAGAATTATTTTGTGTATGGAGAATAATGAGGGTACTAGCCATTATATAAATTACCTAGGACAATCCATCACCATTAGATATTAGGTTTTCAAATCTGCAATACTCATAATGCGGAGTTAGCGAACGAACCCAGAATTAAAAACAGTCCAGGTTCAGAACTCAGAATCTGCCCTGCATGTTGTGTAACACCCCGAATTTTTGAATAATCGAATTAACTTAATTCAAGAATAATTAATCTCAGACGTGAGAATTAAGGGGAATGGGTTGCGTCATTGTGTTCGTCTCGGAATTATGGTTGAAATAGAGTCCGAGTTTGCGTAAAACGAATACCGGATGAAGGAGATATGGATGAACGAAGTTAGGCGGAAGAATCAGAGGAAAAAAATATAGATACACTGGAGCACTTGGGAAGTGCGCCAGTACAAATGTTGCACTGGCGCACCTGCCAAGTGCGCCCAGGCCGAGAAGGAAGCCTGCACAGCTTTCTGGTGTGATCTGATCCATATTGTGACTCATTGCTAAGTCCTTTCTGACTCCTTGCTGAGTCATTAGGGCTGAGGTGTCACCCTATCCCGACTGAATGGTTTTGATTAACCCTAAGATCATCCGACGGCTATAATTAAATTAAAATTCTATATAAATGTGGGTAGACTCAAACCCTAAATCAAAATCAAAATTGGAACTATGGCTGTCATGCTGTCATCTTGTAACTTAGAGTAGCCGCCACCAATTAGAGAGGAAGAAAAGCTAATCAACTCAATTCTATTCAACTCTAATCTAAACAATAACGAATCTACTACAAAGGCTACCTAAATCAATTTCAGAACTCAGATTTCAGAACGCAAGACCTTTTTTTGTGAGTTCGATTTCTTTAATAAGATAATTAACAATTTAATTGGGTTGAGATATGATTTGGATTGTATGGTTATCTTGTGAATCATTGACCGTTATGTTATTATCTATGTTGTAAACCTATGATGTTTGTGTTGTAAATCTATGATGTTATTATCTATGTTGTAAATCTATGTTGATTGTTGGCTTATGTACAATTAATTCATAACGATGCTTCATATGCTAAGTTTGGTTGTGTTTGTGAAACTAATTCATATGTTAAATCATATGTATGTATGCAAGTTAGATGTTAATTTAGATATGAATCATATGCAAGTTAGTGAGAATCATATACTGTAACACCCCACGTCCATTAATGTCACTCACAAAGGGAATGCATTAACTTCTATGGAGCGTTTTAAGTGTGTATAGAACAGAAACTTAACAACAAGACAGACATAAACAGTACTAAAAATTTTAAAACTTTATTCATTGCAGCGGTAAACACATAGGTTTGATTACATCATCAAAAACCAGAGTCAAAGTACATAATATCCATCTTGACTAAACCAAAGTACATAAATTGAAAGACATAACCCCAGTACAAAATAGCCATAAATAAGATAGGCTGAACTTTACTTCAGCGATCCAAGCAAACTTCTAAAAGCAAGAGATACAGCTATCCAAAATCAAGCTCCACTGGTGCTAGTTCCAACCTGAGCACCTGGGGGGGGGGGAGGAAGAAAAGAGGTGGAAACAAAGGGGGTCAGACATAAAGTCTGGCGAGTGCGATAACTTTAACAATATAATTACCAAAATAACTAGGCTAAGGCATAAGTTGGAAAATAAGGAAATGACTGTAAACAATTGGGTATGACAGAGTAAACAAGGAAATAAGATGAACAAAGATAACGTTAAAGCGCACCCTAACCACTATAAGATAATTACTATACTGCACCACCACTAGTCACCCTAAGGTTGATCCCGCCTACAGAACTTAATAATGATAATGGTAGTTTCGTGCATCCCTAGCTGCCTTCATAGGTGCCACCTGCCCCTATCTCCACTAGGTGTACCCACTACCCCCATGCGATCGGCTCCCTAACTCGTAGATACCCATGCTGGCCCCACAGTGGGGTGTATCACTCCCCAAAGTGGCAACTCGATACCACCAAGAATGCAAGGCTTATACCTACACGATGCAACAACGTCTTACCTACCAGCCCGGGTCCACACACGCATATGAACCCGTTGGACTTGCGTTGCCACCGCTAACCAGTTTTGGCCTCTTACAGTCAAGCCCAGTATGCGTGTCCCGTCCTCGACTTGGGTCGAGCCCACAAAGATACGTATGGGTTACTGGTTGAAACGGGCCCTCATTACTTGACACAAGCTATCCACGTAAGCTTTGTCCCCTCTAGTTCATCCCACTTAACCCTCTTCTTATTCATGTTCACTTACATGTTCAATTTTGGTTAAGTGTTTCTAATCGTATTTCAAATGCCACCCAAGGCACCCACTAGATTCCACATGCCACTCAAGGCACCCACTTAACCCCCTCATGTCCCACTACATGTTTATCTAGTTAAGTGTTTCTTAATTCATTAAGACCGTAACCTTATAAAGACCTCCCACATTAGACTGGCATTTGTGGCAGCTGGATTTGCCGGGCGGGTCCGGGAAGTCTTACACCACAAACGAGCCTAACCTCATGTATTTACAACTGTTACTTATTTAATTTATGCCTAAGACCTCTCACATTAGACTGGAATTTGTGGCAGCTGGATTTGCCGGGCGGGTCCGGGCAGTCTTACACCACAAAAGAGCCTAACCTCGTGTCTTAGACGATTAATTACACTTAATTAATTATCCCCCAATTTGAATTTAGTTCCCTATTCAAATTATCAATCAATCCCAAATTTAACTATGGCCATAATTGACTCAATTATGTCCATCTATTTATGGTATGTAAAATCATACCAATTTTCACCATAAATTTATTTTATGCCATTTAAGGCATTTATGCCAATTCTCAATATTAAATCTTTTAATATTATCCCATTACCCCACGTTGTACGTTTGTTCATTTAACGTAAAATATACGTTAGACTCGAATAGTCTAACTCACGGAATAAAGAGAAAACATCACAACATACATAGAAATAAAACTGGATCTAAACAGAAGGGGCGAACTTGCATGTGTGAATGAGGTTCTACATCTAAAACTTGCATAGGCCAAAGTCACAACTTGCATAAAACAACATATGTCATAGATCCAAATTTAAAGATGTGAACTTGTTTAGGCAATAGTCATAAACTTGCATAAATCATGTATGTCATAGATCTACATCTAAAGGTGTAAACTTGCACAGGCAATAACCACAAACTTACATAACATGATTCATACTCCAAACCCATATATTTATATAAACTTGCATATATGATTTATGCAACATAACGATGGTGTAAACTTACGTCTAATCATGTAAACTAGCATGTAGAATTTAACATATAACTCACACATGTCATAGTCTAACTTTCGATCTAAAATAGATGTCATGAAACATGTAAAGTTATATATGTAATTCTCACTAACTTGCATATGATCCACGTCTCAATTAACATCCTAACTTGCATACATACATATGATTTATCATATGAATTAATTCCAACAACATAACAAACTAGCATAACATTATGAATTGATTATACATAAGCCAACATAGATGATAACATCACAACTTTCCAACATAGGTGATAACATCATAGAATTTACAACATAAATGATAACATCACAATTTTACAACATAGATGATAACATGCAGTCAATAATTCACAACTTAACCATATAATCCGCATCATAAATCAATCCAATTAAATTGCTAATTATTTTATTAAAGAAATCGAACTCACAACTCAAAGAAGGTCTTGAGTTCTAAATTTTGAGTTCTGAAGTTGAATTAGCTTTCCTTTGAAGTAGATTCGTTGTTAGAGTTGAATTGAATTGAATTGAATTTGATTAGCTTTCTTCCTCCCTTATTGGTGGCGGTTATTCTGTGTTGCAAGGTGACGATATGGAGGCCATGAATCTAATTTTAATTTGATTTTAGGGTTTGAGTCTACATGTCTTTTTATAGAGTTTAGGATTAGTTTAGGCCATCCGACCGACCCAGAATTAATTCCAGCCAATCAGAGCAGATCAGAAACCCTAATGAGTCAGCATACAGTCACAAACAGGTCATCAATCAAATCTGCCCGGAGGGGGGGAGGGGCAGGTCGACCCCCTGGTCGACCCTATGATCGACCTGGTCAGGGTAGGTCAACCCCCAGGTCGACTCTATGGTCGACCTGGACCCGGAGGGAATTTTCCCGCCTAGCCCATTCGACTCTGAAATTTTGAATTTACGAAATCTGTTTTGAATTTTCTGAAACTTCCAATGGCCATAACTTCTTCATACGATGTCCAATTCACGCAAACTCGGACTCTATCTCAACCAGAATTCCGAGACGAACACAATGGCGCAACCCGTTTCCCTTAATTCTCACATCTGAGATTAGTTATTCTTTAATCTGTGAATATTAATATTAATAGAGATACGGGGTGTTACATTCTCCCCTCCTTAAAGGATTTCGCCCCCGAAATCTCCAAGTTAAGGAGAATGCATATCCTACCATCCAAACAACCATCTACTCAACCATCAAGCACAGGCATCCATTGTCCTTATAAAATTCCTAATGTTGTATGAACATATGCAAGAAGTGTGTGTATATGTTCTTTATCTAATGCAAAATCAGGCGATCTACTGATTCAGTTGACCTCCTTAATGCAAACCATGATAGTGCCATGCGTCCATTATGTATGCGAAAGAATCCTATCGATACATATTATTTCTACATGTGTGCACAACCATTCACCAAAATGCAGCATCCATATGATGGTACAACTATTATACATCCATTAACTTAAATATGCACACACATTTATATGCAATATGCAATATGAAGTGACTGAGCTGATCTAGTGCCTAAAGTGTGTGTATATGCATCCACGAGCAACCACTAGCAAACACTTGCATCCACATGCATCCATCATACATAACATATCTCAAACACATGTTTCAACCATAGGATTACCCTATCTAAAGGTCAAAGATACTAGCGAGAGGACATACTAAAGATAAGATAAGATAAGTACAAGCTAAGCGATAAAGGAGAAATTAAAAGACATACCCTCGAAAAGAAAAAGGTACAATGAACGCATCTTCTCTTCCGTCTCCCAAGTAGCGTCACTCTCATCATCTCTCCATTGCACTTTGACTAGCTTGACCTCTCGATTCCTCAACTTCTTAATCTACGACCCAAGAATGCATGTAGGAGCTCGTCGAATCGTCTCGTCATGCTCTATCTCCACCTCTCTAAACAAGCTCGGCTCTACCACTTCTGCGATTTCATGCAAGCACTTCCTCAAATGTGATACATGGAATACATCGTGTACACCACTAAGTCTCTCGAGCAACTCCACTCTATACGTCATCTGCCCAATCCTCTCCTTAATAGGAAACGGCCCTACAAACCTTGGTGCTAACTTCCGAACGGACCCAAAGCGAACGACATTCCGTAATGGAGACACCTTGACAAAGACCATGTCCCCAATATCAAACTCAAGATCTGACCTCCTCTTGTCCGCATAAGATTTCTGCCTATCTTGCGCCGTCTTCATCCTCCTTCGAATCAAATCGATCTTTTCCGAAGTCTCTCTAATCATATCGGGCCCAAGCAAGATCTTATCTGTAGATTCCCACCAACATGTAGGCGAACGACACGGCCGTCCATAAAGAGCCTCGAACGGTGCCATGCCAATGCTAGACTGAAAACTATTATTATATGCGAACTCCACCAACGGAATATGTTCCTCCCATGTACCTCCGAAGTCTAAGACACACAAACTCAATAGGTCCTCTAGAATACGATTCACCCTCTCAGTCTGGTCGTCCGTCTGAGGATGATATGCGGTGCTTAAACATAACTGAGTCCCTACTGCCTCTTGCAAGCTCTTCCAAAATTCGCTAGTAAAGATAGGATCGCGGTCGCTCACTATGCTAGAAGGAACACTGTGCAAACGAACTATCTCTCGAATGTATACGGAGGCTAACCATGGAGCAGTCCTCTTACTCTTCACGGGAATGAAATGGGCTCTCTTAGTAAGTCTGTCCACCATGACCCAAATCCCCATATTACCCTTCCTCGATCTTGGTAACCCATTAACAAAGTCCATCGAGACACTTTCTCACTTCCATTGTGGGACCTCCAATGGGTGAAGCAACCCACCGGGTTTCTTTTGCTCTGCTTTTACTTGTTGGCACACTAAGCATCTAGCGACAAACTCGGCCACGTCTTTCTTCATCCGGCCCAAAAGTAAACTCGTCTCATGTCCATATACATCTTGTTCCCGCTGGGATGGATGGTCATCTTCGAACGATGTGCATCATCAAGAATGGTCTTCCTCAAATTCTCATCCCGTGGTACACAAAGTCTATCGTCCCTACGTAACCAACCCTTATCATCTAGGGTATACCTACTGAGATGGCTCGATGACTCCCCCCTTTTGAGCTTTTCTACTAACTCAACCAACTGCGTGTCATCTCGCTGTGCCTCACCAATCCGTCCCAAAAGCGTAGGTCTGACCTCTAAGGATGCTAGCAAACTGGATACAAAGTCAATGGAAGGTCTAAAGTTAAACGTAGAGATGAACTCTAAGCTTCGCCGCTCAACAAACAACGGACTCAAGGACAACCTTTCCCTACTTAAGGTGTCTGCCACCACGTTACTTTTGCCAGGGCTATATGCTATCTAGAAATCGTAGGACGCTAAGAATTCCATCCACCTTTGCTGCCTTAAGTTCAAGTCCTTATGGGAGAATAAGTATTTTAGCGATTTGTGGTCAGTGAACAATTCGAATTTCTCGCCAAGAAGATAATGGCGCCAAGACTTCAACGCGAAAACAATAGCGGCCAACTCTAGGTCATGTGTAGGGTAATTTACTCTCATGCAATCTCAACTGCCTTCCACCATAGGCTATTACCCTTCCCTCTTGCATTAAGACTGCGCCTAGTCCTGTCCCACAAGCATCGGTATAAACAGTAAATGGCTTACTCCCATCTGGCAACACTAAGACTGGGGCTGTGGTCAAAGCTCTCTTTAAACGTTGGAACGGATCATCACAATCTACGTCCCACGTGAAAACTAGGTTCTTCTTCATCAAGCGTGTTAATGGGGCTGATATTTTTGCGAAGTCTTTGATAAACTTCCTATAGTAGCCAGCCAACCCTAAGAAACTCCTTACCTCGGTAGCATTTTTAGGGACCTTCCAATCTTGGATGGCCACTACCATCATGGGATCCACAACTATCCCTTCTTTGGAAACCACATGCCCTAAGAATCGCACTTCCTTTCTCCAAAAGTGACATTTAGAAAATTTAGCTTTAAGGCTATGCGCTCGAAGAGTCTCCAACACTTCCCTAAGATGTAGGGCATGCTCTTCCTCGCTCTTAGAAAAGATCAAGATGTCGTCCACAAAGACTACTACGAATTTATTAAGGTACTCCATAAACACCCTACTCATCAAGTCAACAAAGTATGCGGGGGCGTTTGTCAAACCGAAGGGCATCACAAGCCACTCGAAGAAGCCATCTAGAGTCCTAAAGGCAGTCTTGTCTATGCTATCCTCAGCCACTCTCAACTGATGGAAACCTGTGGCTAAGTCCAACTGCGAAAACACTGAGGCGCCAACTAACTGATCGAAAAGATCGTCAATCCTCGGCAGTGGATGCCTATTCTTCTTAGTAAGCTTATTGAGTTCTCTATAGTCCACACAAAGTCTAAGGGACCCATCTACCTTCGTGGCAAATACTACTGGAGCACCCCACTCCGATATACTACGTCTGATGAACCCCTTCTCAAGCAATTCCTTTACTTGCTTACTGAGTTCTCTTCTCTCTCTTGGAGCCATGTGGCGCACTGGCAATGCAACTGGCTTTGCATTATCTACTAGATATATTCGAAAGTCTATCTCACGTTTTTGGGGTAAACCCCTCACCTCATCGAAGACATCAACATATTCACGGACTATACGAACAGAATGTAAGTCATCATCGGATGCGTCAAGGGATTCTAGGTAGCTAAACATTACTGGACCTCTAGGGTCACAAGAAATATCAAGGGTCTTTCCACAACGAGTCAACAATCTAACTACCCTTCTTTCACAATCTAGGATGGCCCCATATCTAGTTAGCCAATCCATACCTAGAATCAAACCGTAGCCCATGAAACCAAGAACAAAGGCGTTGCATTCAAACCCAACGCCCAAGATAGACACACTCAAATCCCGACAAATCATAGAAAGATGAGCCGAACCACCAATAGGATTTGAGACTACTAAGGGATCTTTAACTAGACTAGTATCTAGGTGCAGTGTTTCAACTAATGATGTAGAGATAAACGAATGTGATGCGCCAGAATCGAATAAAGTATGGACAGGATGATCGAACAGAAAAACTAAACTTTCAACGGAAATTGCTCTACCTCGTTCTTGCAGCGGTGAGACCACGAGAGCCTGAACTTGCCCCCTTGCCTGCCCTGGTGCCATAAGAGCCTGCACCTGTCCTCCCGAGGTAGACCCTGCCCTCTGCCCTTTCTTTGGGCAGTCCTTAATCAGATGTCCCGCTTCGCCACAGTGGAAACAACCAGTCTTCTTTTTCTTCCTTCAATCTTTGCTTAGATGGCCTGGTGGCCCACAGTTAAAGCATCTTTTCTTTCCCTTACCATTGTTGCCCTTACCACCTTTCTTGTTCTGTTGTTGCTGTTGCGGCTTCTTTTGATCCTCTTTCTTCTCGGGTGCCTTATTAGCATTGGCGCCCTTTTCCTCTTCATGCTTAAGCGCCATGTCAACTAGTCTCTCAAAGGTAGCCCCCATAGGGATGTGGGTCATAGCTAACCCATGAAGCGGCTCGTTCAAACCCTTAACAAATCTCAGGGCCTTTTTTGTGGTGTATTTACCAAGTCCAAGCCAAATCTCGCCAACTGATTGAACTTGTTGACGTATTCTTTCACTGATGGATTCCCTTGTTTCAATGCCAAAAATCTTTCCATATATAGATTCTCTTCAGCCCGTGAGAGAAACTTCGCTTCAAACCTCCGCCTGAAATCTGGCCATGTATCAACTGGACGTTCTCCATTAGTGACCTCCCACCAAAACGAGGCCTCATCCTTCATTAGCCAGGCGGCTAACTGGACCTTTCTCCCATCTTCGACTTCAAAGATCCCAAACAATTCTTCTACCTCCTTTAGCCAATTTCGAGCTTCAACAAATGTCTCCGTCCCGTGAAAATGTTTTCCCCCCATTGCCCGAAAGTCCTTACATATCTTTGCGAAAGTATCGACACGAGGAGGAGGGGGAGGAGGAGCATTTACTGGACCTGCAGTGGCGGCCCTAGTCTCCAAATACCTCCTAAACCATCCAGGTATTGGTATCCCCTCGGGTATCTCGGGAATTCCAGACATGCTGAAACGAAAAAGGAAAGATTCAATACAAAAGAACCGAAGGAAAGATATATGGCTCATGGGGTTATGCTTTCTAAAATAAGCTTTTCTCTTGAAAATACTTTCCCTAAAACATACTTTTGAAGGAACTTCTTTATAAAAGTGGTTTTGAAAAACAGCTTTTTTAAAATTCATATCTGTTCTGGTAACCTTCAGCTCTGATACCACGTGTAATACCCCACGTCCATTAATGACACTCACAAAGGGAATGCATTAACTTCTATGGAGCATTTTAAGTGAGTATAGAACAGAAACTTAACAACAAGACAGATATAAACAGTACTTAAAAATTTAAAACTTTATTCATTGCAGCGGTAAACACATAGGTTTGATTACATCATCAAAAACCAGAGTCAAAGTACATAATATCCATCTTGACTAAACCAAAGTACATAAATTGAAAGACATAACCCCAGTACAAAATAGCCATAAATAAGATAGGCTGAACTTTACATCAGCGATCCAAGCAACCTTCTAAAAGCAAGAGATACAGATGTCCAAAATCAAGCTCCACTGGTGATAGTTCCAACCTGAGCACCTGGGGGGGAGGGAGGGAGGGAAGGAAGAAAAGAGGTGGAAACAAAGGGGGTCAGACATAAAGTCTGGCGAGTGCGATAACTTTAACAATATAATTACCAAAATAAATGGGCTAAGGCATAAGTTGGAAAATAAGGAAATGACTGTGAACAATTGGGTATGACAGAGTAAACAAAGAAATAAGATGAACAAAGATAACGTTAAAGCACACCCTAACCACTATAAGATAATTACTATACTGCACTACCACTAGTCACCCTAAGGTTGATCCCACCTACAGAACTTAATAATGATAATGGTAGTTTCGTGCAACCCTAGCTGCCTTTATAGGTGCCGCCTGCCCCTATCTCCACTAGGTGTGCCCACTACCCCCATGCGATCGGCTCCCTAACTCGTAGATACCCGTGTTGGCCCCATAGTGGGGTGTATCACTTCCCAAAGTGGCAACCCGATACCACCAAGAACGCACGGCATATACCTACACGATGCAACAACGTCTTACTTACCAGCCCGGGTCCACACACGCATATGAATCCGTTGGACTTGCGTTGCCACCGCTAACCCGTTTTGGCCTCTTACAGTCAAGCCCAGTATGCGTGTCCCGTCCTCGACTTGGGTCGAGCCCACAAAGATACGTATGGGTTACTGGTTGAAACGGGCCGTTATTACTTGACACAAGCTATACACCTAAGCTTGGTCCCCTCTAGTACATCCCACTTAACCCTCTTCTTATTCATGTTCACTTACATGTTCAATTTTGGTTAAGTGTTTCTAATCGTATTTCAAATGCCACCCAAGGCACCCACTAGATTCCACATGCCACCCAAGACACCCACTTAACCCCCTAATGTCCCACTATATGTTTATCTGGTTAAGTGTTTCTTAATTCATTAAGACCGTAACCTCATAAAGACCTCCCACATTAGACTGGCATTTATGGCAGCTGGATTTGTCGGGCGGGTCCGGGCAGTCTTACACCACAAACGAGCCTAACCTCGTGTCTTTACAATTGTTATGTATTTAATTTATGCCTAAGACCTCTCACATTAGACTGGCATTTATGGCAGCTGGATTTGCCGGGCGGGTCCGGGCAGTCTTACACCACAAAAGAGCCTAACCTCGTGTCTTAGACGATTAATTACACTTAATTAATTATCCCCCAATTTGAATTTAGTTCCCTATTCAAATTATCAATCAATCCCAAATTTAACTATGGCCATAATTGACTCAATTATGTCCATCTATTTATGGTATGTAAAATCATACCAATTTTCACCATAAATTTATTTTATGCCATTTAAGGCATTTATGCCAATTCTCAATATTAAATCTTTTAATATTATCCCATTACCCCACGTTGTACGTTTGTTCATTTAACGTAAAATATACGTTAGACTCGAATAGTCTAACTCACGGAATAAAGAGAAAACATCACAACATACATAGAAATAAAACTGGATCTAAACAGAAGGGGCGAACTTGCATGTGTGAATGAGGTTCTACATCTAAAACTTGCATAGGCCAAAGTCACAACTTGCATAAAACAACATATGTCATAGATCCAAATTTAAAGATGTGAACTTGTTTAGGCAATAGTCATAAACTTGCATAAATCATGTATGTCATAGATCTACATCTAAAGGTGTAAACTTGCACAGGCAATAACCACAAACTTACATAACATGATTCATACTCCAAACCCATATATTTATATAAACTTGCATATATGATTTATGCAACATAACGATGGTGTAAACTTACGTCTAATCATGTAAACTAGCATGTAGAATTTAACATATAACTCACACATGTCATAGTCTAACTTTCGATCTAAAATAGATGTCATGAAACATGTAAAGTTATATATGTAATTCTCACTAACTTGCATATGATCCACGTCTCAATTAACATCCTAACTTGCATACATACATATGATTTATCATATGAATTAATTCCAACAACATAACAAACTAGCATAACATTATGAATTGATCATACATCAGCCAATATAGATGATAACATCACAACTTTACAACATAGGTGATAACATCATAGAATTTACAACATAAATGATAACATCACAATTTTACAACATAAATGATAACATGCGGTCAATAATTCTCAACATAACCATATAATCCACATCATAACTCAATCCAATTAAATTGCTAATTATTTTATTAAAGAAATCGAACTCACAACTCAAAGAAGGTCTTGAGTTCTGAATTCTGAGTTCTGAAGTTGAATTAGCTTTCCTTTGAAGTAGATTCGTTGTTAGAGTTGAATTGAATTGAATTTGATTAGCTTTCTTCCTCTCTAATTGGTGGCGGCTATTCTGAGTTGCAAGGTGACGGCATGGAGGCCAAGAATCTAATTTTAATTTGATTTTAAGGTTTGAGTCTACATGTCTTTTTATAGAGTTTAGGATTAGTTTAGGTCGTCCGATCAACCCAGAATTAATCCCAGCCAATCAGAGCAGATCAGAAACCCTAACGAGTCAGCATACAATCACAAACATGTCATCAATCAAATCTGCTCGGGGGGAGGGGGGAAGGTCGACCCTATGGTCGACCTGGCCCTGGCGGGAATTTTCCCGCCTAGCCCATCTGAGTTTGAAATTTTGAATTTTCGAAATCTGTTTTGAATTTTCTGAAACTTCTGATGACCATAACTTCTTCATACGAAGTCCAATTCACACAAACTCGGACTCTATCTCAACCAGAATTCCAAGACGAACACAATGGCGCAACCCGTTTCCCTTAATTCTCACATCTGAGATTAGTTATTCTTTAATTTGTGAATATTAATATTAACATAAATACGGGGTGTTACATATACAACCTTACATGTTTCATGCCATCTATTTTATGTGTAAATTGGATCTAAAGTTAGGCTATGACATGTGTGAGTTAGATGCAAGTTTACATCATAGCCTATGTTGTATAAATCACATATGAAAGTATATATACATTGGAGTATGAATCATGTAATGTAAGTTTGTGACAATTGCCTACGCAAGTTTACACCTTATGATTAGATCTATGACATCCATAGTTTATGCAAGTTTGTAACTTTGGCCTATGCAAGTTTTAGATGAAAAACCTTATTCACACATGCAAGTTCACCCCTTATGTTTAGATCTAGTTTTTATTCTATGCATGTTGTGATGTTTTCTCTTTATTCCATAAGTTAAACTATTCGAGTCTAACGTATATTTCACGGTAAACAAACGTACGTACAACGTGGGGCAAGGGGATAACATTAAAAGATTTAATATTGAAAATTGGCATAAATGCCTTAAATGTGATGTTAATTGGTATAATTTTATATACCATAAATAGATGGACATAATTGAGTCAATTATGGACATAGTTAAATTTCTAATTGATTGGCAATTTGAATAGGGAAATTAATTCAAATTGAGGATGATTAATTAGGTGTAATTAATCGCCTAAGACACGAGATTAGACTCGTTTGTGGTGTAAGACTGCCCGGACCCGCCCGGCAAATCCAGCTGCCACAAATGCCAGTCTAATGTGGGAGGTCTTAGGCATAAATTAAATGCGTAACAGTTGTAAAGACACGAGGTTAGGCTCGTTTGTGGTGTAAGACTGCCCGGACCCGCCCGGCAAATCCAGCTGCCACAAATGCCAGTCTAATGTAGGAGGTCTTTACAAGGTTACGGTCTTAATGAATTAAGAAACACTTAACCAGATAATCATGTAGTGGGACATGAGGGGGTTAAATGGGTGCCTTGGGTGGCGTGTGGAATTAAGTGGGTGCCTTGGGTGACATTTGAAATACGATTAGATGCACTTAACCAAGATTGAAACATGTAAAAAGACATGATTAAGAATGGGGTTAAGTGGGGAAAAAACTTAGAGGGGACCAAGCGTAGGTGGAAAGCTTGTGTCATGCATGGGGGCCCTTTTCAAACCAGTAACCCATTAAGTATCTTTGTGGGCTCGACCCAAGTCGAGGACGGGACACGCGTACTGAGTTTGATTGTAAGAGGTCAAAACGGGTCAGCGGAGGCAACGCAAGTCCAACGGGTTCATATGCATGTGTGGGCCCAGGCTGGTAGGTAAGACGTTGTTGCATCGTGTAGATATAAGCCGTGCATTTTTGGTGGTATCGGGTTGCCACTTTGGAGAGTGATACACCCCACTGTGGGGCCAGCACAGGTATATACGAGTTAGGGAGCCGATCGAATGGGGGTAGTGGATACACCTAGTGGAGATAGGGGAAGACGTCACCTATGAAGGTAGCTAGGGGTACACTAAACTACCATTATCATTATTAAGTTTTGTAGGAGGGATCAACCTTTAGGGTGACTAGTAGTGGTGCAGTGTAGTAATTATCTTATTGTGATTAGGGGTGCCTTTAACGTTATCTTTGTTCATCTTATTTCCTTGGTTGTTCTGTCATACCCAATTGTTCATAGTCATTTCCTTATTTTCCAGCTTATGCCTTATCCTAGTTATTTTGATAATTATATTGTTAAAGTTATCGTACTCGCCAGACTTTATGTCTGACCCCCTTTTCTTTCCACCTCTTTTCTTCCTTTTCCCCCCCTCAGGCCAGTAGGGAATACTACAGCTTAGTGCCGATTTCTTTCAGTTGCTTGAAGAGAGTAGATGTATCGCTTGGGACTCTCTCATCTTTATGGCCTTGCTTATGCTCAGTGGGGATTTATGCATTTATGTTAATTAAGTATTTGCTTCTTTATGTACTTTGATGTTTTTGGAAAGACTACTGATCCTGTTGTCATGGTTTTGGAAACTACTTATGTAAACTCGTTTTGAGTTATGATGAAATAAAATAAGTTTTATCTTCCGCTGTTTTGTTTTATTTATTTATTCTTGTAATTTATCTATTCTATACAATAATAACGCTTCATGGACATTGATGCATTTCCTTTGTGAGTGACATTAATGGACGTGGTGTGTTACACGTGGTATCAGAGCTATGGTTACAAGAACAGATAAAAAGTTTTGAAAAGTGTTTTCAAAAGTATTATTTTCCTAGAAAGTATTTTCAAAAACTTGTTTTGAAGAAGCTATTTTCAAGGGAAGTTTACTTAAAAGGGCATAATCCCCGCAAGCCATACATCTCTCTTTCGCTTCCCTTGTTTTAAAACTCTTTCCTTTTCTTTTCAGCATGTCTGGAGCATCTGAGAAACCAGAGGGTGTTCATGTACCCGGTTGGTTTCGTCAATATCTCGAGGCTAGGGCCGCTGCCGCGGGACCGGCCAACGTTCCTCCTCCTCCTCCCCCAGCTCCAGCCATTCCTCCACATGGAGATACTTTCTCCAAGATATGTAAACACTCACTAGTACAGAACTTGTCTTTTGCGTCTTCTCATTTGCATCTTTTGTATAAACAACGGATGCAAATAGTACAATTTGTAACTGGTTCTAACCCACATTAGACGCAAATAAGAGAAAAAAACAAATATTCTCATCCCTTGCATCCAATGTTGTCAATGAACTGACGCGGTAGGAAGGGATGGAAATTAATTATTGCTATTTGCGTCTATTTATTGAATTGTTGGATGCAAATAAGCGGAAGAATAGAGTAATTTGCATCCGCTCGTTTAAAGTTGGACGCAAAAAGGTACTTTTTTGGAGGGAAACGGAAAACTTTCGCGCATTAATCTTCTGTGTTATTTTGTCATTTGTGCGTCTGATCGTTTAAAGCTGGACGCAAAAAATTATTTCTTTGGGAAAGTCGCGCGCATGTATGGTGGGAAAACGAAAATAGTTTCCTGCATTCTTCAGCGTTATTTTGACTTTAATTTTTATTGTCAAAATCGTTTTCCCTAATTTCGTGAACCCTAAATATCTCCTCTCCTGAAACACGTTTAAACTTTTCAGTCATCTCCACTTTTGACTTAAATCGTTCTCCTATCGTCGTTTAGAAACTGTTGCTATCTTCATTTTACCGGCTAGGTTTCTAGATATCTACGTCATCTACTGGTGTAATAATAATAATAATCGTCGATTCTTCATCCCTCAAATTATTTTGACATCAAGGAGCATCAGGGCCAAAAAGCTAATTGGACCCATTCGAAATCAGAAATTTATCCCGGTTATTAATTAATTTTTTGTTTGTCTTTATTGTTATTTCCAATTTTTAACTTGTACTGTACAATATAATGTTAAACTAGATGAAGAATCTGTGTTATTTTGTTTGTTATTTTATCAAACCCATATTATTGTTTTTGATCTGTGTTATTTTGGTATGTAAAAGTAGCTAATTAATTCTATTCTATTGTTTAATGTCACTCTTATTTTCATTGTATCATCTTTATGATGGTTTAGCAGAGGCAAATTCAAATTGACTGTCCATCTTGGCAAAATTGTACAGTCTTTTGGGACGATGACCGATTGTGAATGGTAATGGACTTAAATTGAATCCTTCTACCTTGGTCTGCTGCCAATTAAATTATTTGTTGTTGAATTGTAGCTGCCATTCAAAAGTTGGGACATTACTGTAGAAGGATTGAGAGCTATTGGTCTTTTATCCAATTGTTTGGTACTGTTCATTTAATGTTTTATTTTTCTGTAGTAGCATATCCGTGTTAATGTCTAGTTTAGCTGTATTGAAACTGAGCTTACATTTTAGTTTGGTAGAGGACTAATGGGAGTATAAATACTAGAGCGGCATGTATGTCAGTATTGGTATTTACAAGCTGAGTTTTTCAACAAATGATTGGTGTCTACACTGGAAATTTAGTGTAGATATTGGGTTATCCCGGGCACAGTAAATTTTTCATTGTTATTTAGTTGGTAAATCATTTTTTATTAAAGTTAGTGTAGATATTTTGTTATAATTAAATGATCTTTGTTACTGCTTCTCGAGGTACTGAATGATTGTACAATGAGAATCAGTGTGTTTATGCTTAAATTGTGTAGCCGGGCACTATAAATATATCCAACTTTGTTTTTGAATGTTGTTCAAATATTGTGGTTTGATTTGTTTTAACAGATATGGCAAAGAGCCCCGGAGCAGTCTAATTAAAAACCTAGTTATGCGAATGACCTTAATAAATCAATATTTGTTTTTTATTTAATACCCCTTACAGACTTCTTGGAATTGGCCAAACAAATATGGATAAGAATGATGTCGATGTTCAAGTTGATCTAGATCCAGTACTGGAATCTGATGATGATAGACCCGAGAGTTTTGATCATCAAATGAGGAAGAAAGAAATTAGAAAGGGTATTGATCTGGCTACTACACTTGAGCGCATTGAAAAGATTTTTGTCATTACAAATCCAAGGTTACCTGAAAACCCCATCATGAGTGATTATATCGTTCTGCTACTCTCCCTATTTCTTTATGATATTTTCAACAAAGTTTAAGTGCAGAAGTATCGTAGTCACTTATTGCATGCGTTATATTTCAGATATTTGCTTCGGATAGTTTCCTAGAATTGACGGGGTATAGCCGGGAAGAGATATTGTGAAGAAATTGCAGGTGTAGAATTATGTACCCTTTGACGAGCAAATGTTTAATTTCCTTATCCAGGGTGCAATGGTGAAATCTCATTTACTTCATACTACAAGTTCTGTCGCTTACGTTTTGAACTTGGCCTAATGCACACATAGAATCTGTTATGATAGTATTGTTCTTTGTTATATAAACATAATGGTTATAATGATAATTTTATCCTTTGATTTCCAATATTAAAAAGAAACTGCAAAATTAGGGATATAGAATAAATAGTCACCTTACTGTAACCTGTTTTCTTATTTGAGTTATTTCTGAATGTATCTTATAAAATGTATATTTCTTAATATCCTTTCTTGTTTAGCTTTATGCCATCTTTTTTTTCCCAGTCCTTTTAACAGTTTCTGGTCATGTATTTTCAAGGTCTCTCCAAGGCCCTGAAACTGATCGAGCAACAGTTCAGAAAATCAGAGATGCCATTGACAACCAACATGATGTTACAGTGCAATTAATTAATTACACAAAAAGCGGTATGCCTGTAACTTCATTTACACGTTGATCATAATTTTTTTCCAAATAGTAGGGAAAGATGTAATGATGTTGATTATTCTGGATGTAACATTAGTTTCTTTTATGCAGGTAAAAAGCTTTGGAACCTATTTCACCTTCAACCCATGCGTGACCAGAAGGTAGTTTTGAGAAGAAAATTATAATATTCTTCCTTCGAACAAAAGAGCATATATATGTTTCTTAGATTATTGAATTATTATGACCATATGTGCATGCAAACTTCTGGAAAACAGGGTGAAGTTCAGTACTTCATTGGGGTTCAATTGGATGGTAGCGAATATATTCAGCCACTTTAGAACTGTATACCAGAAGCTACTGCAAATGCAAATGCAACATTGGTTTGTAATTTCTTTCAAAAACATCTTAGCTTGATTTGTAAACCATTCAAGTCTTAAGTTGTTTTTCCTATCTTACTTTCTTGCTGCTAAGTTTTTCTGTTTGCACACTGTGTAGGTAACTATCGCAAGTTTGATTTTCATAAATATAGTTGACAACACCATTTTTTCATTCTAAAGCGTAAGGACTTGAAAGCTGTCTTTCATGTATTTTTAAAATCAGAGAGTTTCACTCTGAGTTAATTTCGGTCCACTATACATATCAGGTTAAAAAAACTGCTGAGGATGTTGATGAAGCTGTGAAAGAGCTTCCAGATGCTAATATGGTAATTTCAGGAAATTTGCTTTTCAGTCCATTAAAGAGTATGTCCTATATATCATGATGGTGATTTCATTTCCTTCTCTCATTTTGTTTCCATTGCTTTTCTTTTTATTTCACCGTTTTGAGTTATTTACATCAGCATAACACTTCTACTGTTTGCTGCAAGGTATTAAAGGTTCAACGAAGTAGTAGAAATCTTCTGCCCACAGCTCGATTTTTTCTGTATTTCATAGTAATTTTCGGTGGCAAGGTATGCAAAATTTATAAAGCAGTTTAGTTAATGTTTTATCATATATATATATATATATATATTTATTTATTTATTTATTTATTCAAGTTCGACTAACATGGCAAAGAAAATTGTTCAGATTCCCATTGGTTTATCGTTAAAAAAAAAAGAGATTTCATCCAGCTGCTTTTGGCTAATTGTGCATGTTGATTGAACTGAAATATAATTAATTTTGCTGTCCTTCAGCAAATTGCATGTACCGTTTGATTTGGGTCTGTTGTTTACTTTCAACTGTTTCAATGTTTTGAAACTGGTAGCTCAATTAACTAACACATGCATATGCCTTTGGAAAGGACGTTGGACATGGTTTGTTAACTTCACCATAAATAAACAGGTAGCTCAATTAAGAGCAGATAGGTTGAAATATTGTATGCTCTATATTTATTTGATATTTTTTATTGACTTGAATTCTAATGTTAGATCCATAATATACAGGTACTTAAGAAGGACGATGTTTATATTAAGATGGCAATGGAGAGATTTAGGGTGACTGTGACTGGAATTTGTTCAGCTGTGCAACTTAAACGATTTAGCGGACTCATCAGGTTAAACCTGTCACCTAATACCTGTTAAATCTTTTAAAAAGATAAAAGCTTTCTCAGGTTGGTAATATTCTTCTAGATATTCATGTCAAAGAACCATAAGGTGCACTATGCATGACTGATGTATGGAAAAATGGTAACAGTGGATAAATTCACCATTTCCTTCAAAATCTACATGTTGCATTTATACTTCTAAGTTAAACCCAATGAGAGTAGGATAGAGTTAACTATAATTATAAAGTATGACATTTGTACCATGTCCCTCCTTATGGTAACTATTAAAATTTAAACTTTTAAGTATAATTTCATAAATATATGGTATGATTTCATTGTTTATGTAAGTTTGTTCTTATTTTTAATATTCCACTAATCAGTTTTTTTTTAACAAAATAACATTACACATAAAATGAAGAAAAAGAAAAAGAAATTGCCTCGAAAGAATAACATCAATTGTTCAAACCATCTTATACACTCTATTGTCAAATGGTCCAAACCTCCCTAATAGCGAACCGTTCGCATTAAATTTCTATACAAATACATCACTTGCTCAAGCAACTTTGGTCCCTAATATACGAAACATTACTACATATAATCAATATATGCAAATATTAATTTCTATTTAACTTTACAAAAATTGTTGATAACTTCCGCTTATGAATGATAGTCTTGAGGACACGTGGTCATTATTTCATTTCGACAGCATGTGATTTCCCGTACATTTCTTTGGAAAAAGAATAGGAACATCACTGGCTTGAGAAACTTCAGTTTTAGAGATGCAAAATATTATCACATGAACTCAGCATATGCAAATATTACCTTCCATTTAGCTTTAATAAAGTACTTGATAACTTAACTTCTACACAATTGCCTTGAGGGTACATTGTTGTCATTTCGTTTAGACAAAAGCACTTAGGCGTCTGATTTTCCATACATTTCTTCTGAAAAACATCAAGTACGTCATTGGCTTGAGAAATTTTGATATTATAGATACAAAATATTATTATCATTTAAACTCAATTTTGTACAAAAATTAACTTCTATTAGCTTTATTGATTTTTTTTTTAAAACTATGCGCAATAGTTATAAGGATACATGGTTGTCATTTTGTTTTGACTAAAGCACTTACGCGTGTGATTTCCAATGCATTTTTTTAAATAACATAACTCATAACAGTAGTTAAAATTCGAAGTTAAACTGTCTTAAAAAATTTGTGATACAATAAATATTTCTTAAATCTCACAGATCAAGTAATCTCTTAAATTGAAAAGTAGTAGCCCCATGTATTTTTCCATATGAAACTAAATGCAACTATTTTGTTGCTAATGTGCAGAAAAATGGGTACTACATGTTAATAATACAAAAATCTTATTATGCACTAATCACCATTAGCTATTTATTTATCTTGGGTCCTTTCTGTGCGTCATTTTTTCATGCACTTGGTATTAGGTGCATGCTATCGTGAGCTAAATTTCAGATCTCAGCGCAAAATCTAAGACTCCGCATATGTTCTACTATCAAAAGTGGGATATACATCATGATACAAACATAACTATTTTTTTCCTCAAGGTTTATTACAATCAGCATAATCCCATTTTTACTGTTTTGCACAGGAGATTCAAGCGTTAGGAGCTGACAAATTTGAACTTCTTATACCTAATTTGATAATCACTCGAAGGTAGCCATTTTATTGTGCTTTTCCTATTTAGAGTATTTACTTTATTTGAACTTTTATATTTTCTTGAATGTGATAATTATTGGATCAAATGGTCCACACCTATGTTTGCTTCTTCCTTTTAAATAGGAATCACCATCTCAAACTTATTGTAAATACTATTATAATTTAATTTTTCTGGCTTTAGAAATAAGATAATATATTACCATCTTTTCTGCTGTTAAATTTCATAGACGTCCACTTGCACTTGCATGTAACAAACCTTAGGATCTTCTTATACCAAATTAGTAACTATAACAATGTCGTGATCTATACTCCCAAATATATTAATAGATTACAAAAATATTGAAATCACCATTGCTGCATTATACTGCTTTTATTTTCCTTATTATGTTTAACGTAATGTATGTGCACTTTTATCCGTATAAACTACTGTAATGAATTTTGTCAAAATATCTGCATAAAATTTGCACTACGTACATGTATCTTTTTTAATTAATACTGTTTTACAGTAAAATTACCCAAATTTACATTGTTGCATTTTTTGTGAAATGTGTCTTGACTTATTTTTGACATTTATTGTTCCAAATTTTGTTTCATTATGAAGTTGGAAGGATATATGGTTTTTTTCAACTAATAAGTTGTTAAATATCTTCCACTTTGACATATTACTCGCAATGAATTGCTTTATCCATAGGTTTATATAGTATTTGTCCAACTACTTTTTATTTTTCAAAACCAGCACATCCAATGTCCCATTTATTTTCCTGTTTGACTACTATCTAATTATCTATTCTTTGTTTTCTTCCTGGTTCAATTGATTAATTATCATGCCATTTTTCTGACAAGTAGTACGTAATATACTTACCTGTGCTAAGATCATATGTCGATTGATCCAGCAAATATTAATCTGCAAATTATCAAGAACAAAGTCATATGGTAAGAGATAAACGGATTATTGCAAAGTTAAAATATTCAGCATATGGTAAGTTTTGATTCTCAATCTGAATAATGGAGTAGTGTTAATTATTATACTATAACGTTCATCAATAGAATCTTATTTGTTATGGATTGTTGCATGTTTAAAATGAAATCATTTAAGCTTAGTATTGCAAAAACAGAGATCATAGGCAAACCTTTCAAATGGAATGCATTAGATATTGACATAAAACCAGATAATTTTTTTATTTAAAAAACGGATTCCTTACATGAAATCTAAACAAAATTTCTTCAATTATTAACTGTGTGTAAGTTGAAGAATGCTTATAGGAGTTGGAAGGATGGGTCTGATACATGTTGGTTTGTCGGTAGAAACCATATACCAGTAGTAATCTGAATAATCTTAAAAATAAAAAAAAAACAGTTGAACTACATGCTGAGATAAGTTGAACCCTACTGGCTCATTATTGATCATTGAAGCTACTAATAAAATATTAATTTCTTTGCAAACTCAGCAATGACAATGTATTTATAAGGTTTGATTAAGTGATGGCAGCATCAAGCTATCAGCGCGCAATGCATATGAGATGGTTTGCTGGAAGGGCAATTTCCACCACTTTTGTGGTTAGTTTTTAATGCTATTTTGTGACTAGAGTAACAGCTATAGGTTATTTATTTGGAATTTTAGTGCTGATGGAATTTTTAAAAACCAAGAAGGCATGAAGCAAAATTCAGCAGTGGAGCTTGATGTATGTTGTAGTAATTCCAAATTTACACTCATCAATGCTTTGATGATTGTAATATGCGACCAAATGATGAAAAATGCATTGCATTTCAATGAATATGGGATGATACAACAAGGTATTTCTTTGTCTTTATGAGCAGAGCAAATTTTATTTACCTGTTGCGTTCATATGTGCGGGTACTATGCTGGTAAATGTTCCTATGTCAACTTCATGTCAAGCTTTCATCTTATGTATATGAGCAAGTTTCATCTTATTTTATTTTATATTTAGTTTGTGCTTGGTTTAGTGTTAGGTCTTTCAAATGATTTAATCGTTTCTTCTAACAGGTTCTACATAAAAAATTATTTGATATAAAATTTGAAGTCAATAAAAGAGAAGTAGTTAGTAACTCTAATTTAATGTATTTTAATTTTATTCTTAATAATGTTCACATCTTATACAAACAGCCAAATGCGCAAATGTGTATAGTGAGTTATTCACTTTAGAGGAAGAGACTAATCTTGCTAAATTGCTTGGTTTCTTATGCTGTACACATATATGCTTTGCGAGTAAAAATTGTTTTTTTTTTGGATAAATAAAGATCGAAAATTAGTCATCATTTGGAATATTTTTCTAATTATCTAATTTCCACAAAATGAATTATGTATCTAATATTCATTTTCAAGGGACTAGATTTCAAAAAGTTGGTTTAATCATTTATGTTTATTAACATGTTATGATTTGAATTTCTCCTATAATTCAAAATCCTTTTGATTCATTTCGAAATCTGAATTTAGTTTGATACATATCGCATATGTGTAACACCTTCAGTTTCTAGATGCATTACCAGTTGAGTTTATAAAAGCATTTCTGAAGCATTTAATTTCTTAGGGATAAGGCAAATAAAAGTATGATTTAACTATTTTATTAATTTTCCCATAGAAAAAGCTTCATTCATAGCAATAAGAAGATCATCGTTAATTTCATTCCAATGCATTTTATAAAATTTGGCTCCAAATCCATCTTGACCTAGGCTGCTCTGATCATGCATATTAAATATTGCCTCATAAATTTCCTCCATTGAAATATCCTTGTGACCTTGTCCAAATTCTTTTTCCCTGCCTCTGTAAGAACCTTTTGAGGAATTACCTAAGATATTTTTTTTAATAACTGCTGGATTATAATGTATGTTCTGGAAATACTCAATAGCTTTGAGAGAAAAGGCATTGTTATCTATCACATGATTTCCTTCCGAGCTCAAAATATATTCAATTCTGATTTTCTCCTTGTTAGCAGACATTCTGGAGTAAAAAAAAATTAGATGAGGTATCATCTTCAATTAGACCTTTAATTTTTTATTTCTGTTTCATTTCTACACTTCTGGCATACATCATTTCTTCTAATCTCCTTAAGCCTGATTGATATTGTTGATATAAATTTTGGTTCTCAGGATTGAGAAGAAGAGAATTATAAAGCCTATCATTGTCCTTTCTTAGATCATCAACTTGCCTGGAAAAAGAATATTTCCTTTTGCTCCAACCTTTAAGGTAAAATTTTATGTCTTTCAATTTACACATGAGCTGAAACAATGCATTACCAGTATATTTACTTTTTAAAACAGGAGAAACCTGATTATAGTAACCCTCCATATAGCACCAAATATTCATATATTTAAAGGGAGGTTTCTTTTTATCAACATTTCTAATACACCTGCAACTTAAATTAATTACCACTGGGGTATGATCACTTGTTGAATGATTCAAATATTCAACAATTAGAGAAGGAAAAACATCTGCACATTTCTGATTTATAATATCAATTCTAGAATGTATACTCAAATTAGAACCACCTCTCCAAGAAAATAAATTACTCTTATTCTTCGGCTCTATAACATCCAATTGAGAAATACACTGGAAAAATTCATTACTACCATTCAGTTTAGTATTATGTAGGCTAACTCTATCTGAAGCATAAAGAGTATCATTAAAATGACCTACTATTAGCTACACACAGTCAACATCCGATTTAACTTTCAATAGATGCGTCCATAAAATATGTCTTTCTGACAACAGGTTTTCTCCATACACAGAAGAAATCACCAATTTCAAACCACCAGCATTAGTCAACCTGATTATTATATTGTTGATTGACTGCAACTTTGTTTTATTTGGTTTACTTTTTTTTTCATTTCTTCATACCTGTGCTATTTCACACCAGTATTATAGTTGTACATCGTTTGTTTCACTTATTTGTTTTGATGTTTTGTTTGATTAGGTTTACTTGGATATATCATTTGTTTTACTTATTTGGAAACAACAAAGAGAGTGGTGGTGTAAAATCATACTGGTTATTTTGGAGAAAGGCTACTGCCATTGTTAAGAAAAATACAGTGAGGATATTTTTGACTTTTGATATTTTTTGGATGAATTCCATTAATTAAGTATGAGTAATATTTGACTGTGTTGATATTTTTGAGATATACGTGTTGACATCTGCGTATAAGATTCAGAATTGCATTGCTGAAATGTTATATTTTATTGTATCTAGAATTGTTTTGTGGCAAGCCTAAAAGGCTCCTTTTTTTTGAAAAAAACCCAGAAATTTGCGTCTGTTGTATTCGAGAGATAGTTCGTTTGCACGGTGTTCCTTCTAGCATAGTGAGCGATCGCGATCCTATCTTTACTAGCGAGTTTTGGAAGAGCTTGCAAGAGGCGGTAGGGAGTCAGTTATGTTTGAGCACCGCATATCATCCTCAGACAGACGGCCAGACCGAAAGGGTGAATCGTGCTCTAGAGGACCTTTCGAGGCTATGTGTTTTAGACTTCGGAGGTACATGGGAGGAGCATCTTCCTTTGGTGGAGTTCGCATATAATAATAGCTTTCAGTCTAGCATTAGCATGGCACCTTTCGAGGCTCTTTATGGACGACCGTGTCGTTCACCTACATGTTGGTGGGAATCTACGGATAAGATCTTACTTGGGCCCGATATGATTAGAGAGACTTCGGAAAAGATCGATTTGATTCGAAGGAGGATGAAGACGGCGCAAGATAGGCAGAAATCTTATGCAAACAAGAGGAGGACAGATCTTGAGTTTGATATTGGGGACATGGTCTTTATCAAGGTATCTCCATTACGGAATGTTGTTCGCTTTGGGTCTGTTGGGAAGTTAGCACTAAGGTTCGTAGGGCCGTTTCCTATTAAGGAGAGGATTGGACAGATGGCGTATAGAGTGGAGCTGCCCGAGAGACTTAGTGGTGTACACGACGTATTCCATGTATCACATTTGACGAAATGCTTGCACGAGACCGCGAAAGTGGTAGAGCCGAGCTTGCTTAGAGAGGTGGAGATAGAGCGTGATGCGATAATTCGACGGGCTCCTACATGCATTCTTGGGTCGGAGATTAAGAAGTTGAGGAATCAGGAGGTCAAGCTAGTCAAAGTGCAATGGGGAGATGATGGGAGCAACGCTACTTGGGAGATGGAAGAAAAGATGCGTTCATTATACCCTTTTCTTTTCGAGGGTATGTCTTTTAATTTCTCCTTTATCGCTTAGCTTGTACTTGTTTTATCCTTAGTATGTCCTCTCGTTAGTATCTTTGACCTTTAGATAGGGTAGTCCTATGGTTGAAACATGTGTTTGAGACATGTGATGTATGATGGATGCATATACACACACTTTAGGCACTAAATCGGCTCATTCGCTTTCATATTGCATATTGCATATAAATGGATGTATTTAGTAAAATGAATATACATTGAATGTGTGTATCATATGGATGTTGCATTTAAATGGATGGTCATGCATACATGTAGTAATGATATGTATAGGGTTCTCTGCATACATGATGGATACATGGCATTATCATTAAGTGCATTAAGGAGGTCAACTGAATCAGTGGACCGCCTGATTTAGCATTAGTCTACGGACATATACACACACTATGCATATGTACATGAAAAGCATTAGAAATCTTTTAAGGACCATGGTTGCTAGTGGTTGATGGTTGAGTAGATGGATGATTGGATGGTAGGATACGTTCTTCTTGACTTAGAGATTTCGAGGACGAAATCCTTTAAGTAGGGGAGAATGTAACACCCCAAATTTTTGAATAATCGAATTAACTTAATTCAAGAATAATTAATCTCAGCCGTGAGAATTAATGGGAACGGGGTGCGCCATTGTGTTCGTCTCGGAATTCTGGTTGAGATAGAGTCCGAGTTTGCGTAAAACGGATACCGGATGAAGGAGATATGGACGAACGAAGTTAGGCGAAAGAATCAGAGAAAAAAAATATAGATACACTGACGCACTTGGGAAGTGCGCCAGTACAAACGTTGCACTGGCGCACCTGCCAAGTGCGCCCAGGCCGAGTAGGAAGCCTGCACAGCTTTCTGGTGTGATCTGATCCATATTGTGACTCATTGTTGAGTCCTTTCTGACTCCTTGCTGAGTCATTAGGGCTGAGGTGTCACCTTATCCCGACTGAATGGTTTTGATTAACCCTAAGATCATCCGACGACTATAATTAAATTAAAATTCTATATAAACATGGGTAGACTCAAACCCTAAATCAAAATCAAAATTGGAACTATGGCCGTCATGCTATCATCTTGTAACTTAGAGTAGCCGCCACCAATTAGAGAGGAAGAAAAGCTAATTAACTCAATTCTATTCAACTCTAATCTAAACAATAACAAATCTACTACAAAGGCGACCTAAATCAATTTCAGAACTCAGATTTCAGAACGCAAGACCTTCTTTTTGTGAGTTCGATTTCTTTAATAAGATAATTAACAATTTAATTGGGTTGAGATATGATTTGGATTATATGGTTATGTTGTGAATCATTGACCGTTATGTTATTATCTATGTTGTAAACCTATGATGTTTATGTTGTAATTCTATGATGTTATTATCTATGTTGTAAATCTATGTTGATTGTTGGCTTACGTACAATTAATTCATAATGATGCTTCATATGCTAAGTTTGGTTGTGTTTGTGAAACTAATTCATATGTTAAATCATATGTATGTATGCAAGTTAGATGTTAATTTAGATATGAATCAAATGCAAGTTAGTGAGAATCATATACAACCTTACATGTTTCATGACATCTATTTTATGTGTAAATTGGATCTAAAGTTAGGCCATGACATGTGTGAGTTAGATGCAAGTTTACATCATAGCCTATGTTGTATAAATCACATATGCAAGTATATATATGTATATACTGGAGTATGAATCATGTAATGTAAGCTTGTGACTATTGCCTAGGCAAGTTTACAACTTATGATTAGATCTATGACATCCATAGTTTATGCAAGTTTGTAACTTTGGCCTATGCAAGTTTTAGATGAAAAACCTTATTCACACATGCAAGTTCACCCCTTATGTTTAGATCTAGTTTTTATTCTATGCATGTTGTGATGTTTTCTCTTTATTCCATAAGTTAGACTATTCGAGTCTAACGTATATTTCACGTTAAACGAACGAACGTACAACGTGGGGCAAGGGGATAACATTAAAAGATTTAATATTGATAATTGGCATAAATGCCTTAAATGTGATGTTAATTGGTATAATTTTATATACCATAAATAGATGGACATAATTAAGTCAATTATGGACATAGTTAAATTTGTAATTGATTGGCAATTTGAATAGGGAAATTAATTCAAATTGGGGATGATTAAATAGGTATAATTAATCGCCTAAGACACGAGGTTAGACTCGTTTGTGGTGTAAGACTGCCCGGACCCGCCCGGCAAATCCAGCTGCCACAAATGTCAGTCTAATGTAGGAGGTCTTAGGCATAAATTAAATGTGTAACAGTTGAAAAGACACGAGGTTAGGCTTGTTTGTGGTGTAAGACTGCCCGGACCCGCCCGGCAAATCCAGCTGCCACAAATGTCAGTCTAATGTGGGAGGTCTTTAGAAGGTTACGGTCTTAATGAATTAAGAAACACTTAACCAGATAAACATGTAGTGGGACATGAGGGGGTTAAATGGGTGCCTTGGGTGGCATGTGGAATTAAGTGGGTGCCTTGGGTGGCATTTGAAATACGATTAGATGCACTTAATGTTACGGCAAGGAATTTCGCTCGGTCCGAACCGGTCGCTAAACCGATCCAGGCCGTTCGAAACGCCCTATCGTTTGAGAACAGGACAAAACAGAACGCATACAGAAGAACATTTCATTGCTATTACAACAACAATGCATCAGATTACAAGAATACACATAGTATAAATGAATATATATTACACAGAAATATCAGAGATTTAAATTACATTAAATACACAGCAGCGGAAAATAATACAATACACAACTAGTAGAGATATACGGATACAAAGCTTTCCGGATATCATTCCAGCTGTAAACCAGGATCCTGTGAATATAAATCTGCAAAACCAAAACTACTAGCTACCCATGTCAAAATAAGGGCACCCAGAGTTTAGGTTAAAACAATAAACTCCAGGTCAGTCATGTGACTGGTGTGAGAACTAAAACAGTTATTAATCTTTATTTTAAATCATTAGGTAAAACAAGGGACCACGCCGTATAACACGGAACGGGTTTCCTCCCAAGAATACCAGTGCATAAACAAACAGCGCAATGCTAAATAAAGAAAAATGAAGCTGTTATAAGACCCAGGTCCTATCACACAATGCAACGCAAGCCGGGGGATAGGGTTTTCCCTTATAACAGCCAAAGAATGCTTGATACGTTTAAAACAAATCATTTGATACTATTATAAGTGCATAGTGGCAAAACAATTTCAAATCATAAGTATCAATCATAGGCGGCATAAGCGCCCCATCCCACTATGTCGCCATATATAGGATTACAACTAAAACCGCAAATGTCACGTATTTGGAAATTGGATTTCCGTCTATGAACCGAGGCAAAAGATAGTCCTCAACCGTTTTCGTGACTGCCTAGCCCGAGCCACAGGGTCAGAGCGCATCGACCCTTGGATCGTCAGGGCCGGTCCACCGATGTGGATTAAAATGCCTGAACACTACGTTTCCCCGCCCTTTGGGGCGTAAACGAGCCAACTAAATGACTCCATCGGTTCGAGAACGACCGATCAATCCGAGGCGCCTCGCAACAGCAACAACCACATAAGTCAAACTCGTCAGGGCGTGTAAAACCACTGACGCCACTTCTAGCTAGGAAGAAACGCATGCCCTCCCTGACATCCTCTCCCGTTTTTGGTTCATACCGGGTGTGAAACACGCGAGGTAAACGTTACACAAAGCTACGCCTCAAAGGCCGTGCTTTGATCATCACCACAAGACTTTGCTTTTCAACAGAAGCCTTGATCATTTGCATCTTAGCATGCCACACAGGCAAACCATCCTATGCAACCGATATCAGTCACACAGAATGAAATCCGATGTCAGACACACAGTCCATTTACAAGTCCGTCCTGGGTCTGAACGAAACCGGAGGCACCTAGTACCCCGCATATCCATCGATCTCCAAGTACGTCTGGACGATCACTAACTGTTTCCATCTTCTTGGGTGTACAGCCCAATCAAGATCATCAGTTATCACCCAAACGACGTGAAGACCTCCGGTCTTCGACCATCGTCTTCATCTTCGACTTATCGTCGTATCAGTTATTCAGAGTGGGATAAACCCGGACTTTCCGAATAACTCGCGTATATTTTAAATAAGTGTTACACAAACACAACATACGCCTCATTCCAATTCGTCAGTCACTAACCGTAAATTAATCAAGAGAATAATTCCCCAAATATTAACCCCGAAGGCCGAAACCAACATCAGATCAATATCCAGAAAACCATTCTGCTTGGCTAACCGACAGTTAGTTTCTGAATTTCACATTCATAGGGAAAGGTTCCCATTAATTTTATCAAAGATAAATTCTTGAATTTATGTTTGAATCTCAATTCGAACTAGTCGGGATTAGCGAACCTTACCGAAGTAATCATTTGTTTTAATTTCCCAATCCCAACCTATTCATCCCATGAAGTAAAACTGGTTATACTTCATATCTAACACCACAGTGTTATCGGTAAATTCAATTACCATTTCACGTTCAAATCTAATTAAAGATTTAACTATCGCCTGGAGCAAAACTGGTGATACTCCATTTTCGATCATTTCAATCTAATTAAAGATTCATTAAAACTCCGCTTAGTTTTAATCTTCGACTGGGTTAAAGAATCGGTGTCATTTAAAACACGGTTCACGATAAACCCAAAATCACATTCCATTAATTATCGGGTTAAAGAACAAGTGTTATTTAAAACACTGTTCACGATAAACCCAAAAATCAATATCGATTCAATTCCAATTAAATGTTATTTAATTGGTACACTTCATTAAATCTAAATAAAAAGATTTAATCTTTTCTCAACTGGGTTCAAGAACAATGTTAATGAAGACACCATTCACGACAAACCCAAATCACATTTGATATTCAATACAAGGCTCTGAATAGAAAATATATCGGCTTATATTCAATATCAAATTCTACGACTAACAAATGTCGTATTGGAAATAACGATATATATATATATCTTTCAAATTTCCATAACAACACCTGTATAATCACGAATTCCAACATCGAAATATTCCGAAGACAATTTCGATTCAAATCCACTCCAATGCAATCATTGGAAATTTTGGTTATTTTCAAAACCCTTTTCAAATTCAATTTATTTATTTAAAAATAAATAGAATTATAATTCTAGTTCAAAACTAGTTCATTTCGATAAAAATCTATTTTTATCTTTTCAAATATGGAGTCTTTCATCCCAAATCTTCACAAATCATTTCTTATGATTTTACACAAATTATTACTATTTTTAATAATTTTATCAAGGCCCGTACAGTCGATTTCCATCAATGGCCATCGAACTGCACTTACAGCGACCTTTTTCAAATTTGATTTGGACATAATTCCAAATCCAACCGTTAGATTTCAAATTTCTAACATTCGCTAGAAAGCTCTTTTCGATACGAACCCAACGGTTCCGGTTTTAGGAGAATCCGACGGTCGGATCTCCCGCAATGTCCGTTTGAAATAAATGGTCGAAATTCACGAACTGCCGCGGCGCGGCGCGTTCTATTCAGGCCATTATATTATATATATAATATATATAATATATACTTCGTCGATTTCTATTTAGAACGAATTATATAAACAGTTTTAAATTCATTTCAAAATCTATTTCAACTTCCATTTCAATTCAAAGCAAAATTGAATTCTTCTTTATAAATTCGTTTCAAAGTTCATTTCTATTCAATTCAAATTTCAATTCAATTTGAATTCAATTCAATTCAATTCGCTTTCAATTCAATTTGAAATCGTTTTCAATTCAATTCATTTCGAAATCGTTTTCAATTCAATTCGTTTCGAAATCGTTTTCAATTCAATTCATTTCGAAATCGTTTTCAATTCAATTCATTTCGAAATCGTTTTCAATTCAATTCATTTCGAAATCGTTTTCAATTCATTTCATTTCGAAATCGTTTTCAATTCATTTCATTTCGAAATCGTTTTCAATTCATTTCATTTCGAAATCGTTTTCAATTCATTTCAAAATCGTTTAAAATCGATATAAATATCGTTCACGTCAAAATGGCGTCAATCTAACCAACACGGCTTCATATATTTCTATTTTCAAATATTCTATTTCAAACGTTTCTTTTTCAAAATAGTTGTTATCAAAATATTTCGTTCAACACATGACCAATCTCAATGGATGAGTACTGTCAACACATGAACTTTTATTTTATATCGATAAAGATGTAAATTTTAATATTAAAATATTTCGTTCAACACATGACCAATCTCAATGAATGAGTACTGTCAACACATGAACTTTTATTTTATAATATTCTTTATTTTTCAAATTGGAATGAGGCCCAATCAATTACCATATAAGGTTAATTATATGGATTTTCATACAACACATGTATATCATAGCATTGAAAAATAATCAACCATCAACCAAAGTGCACTACACTGTATAAGCATCAAATATAGATATCTAACGCTTATAACAGCCTGTCAATCTATCGATCGACACATTTAATCAATCAGGATGAGTGAACTTCAAATTTCATCCCAACACCCGTGTGGGGTTTCAAACAATCAAACACATATTTTATTTGTGCTGTTGGGCGATGTGTAAAATTTATCGTCCCAATCAATGTCATTCAAATAAGTGTACATAAACAAACCATCTGGTTTGTAAATGAATATTTATTTATTCACTTCACTATTTTCATATTCACGTTAAAAATTATATTTTTAACGATAAAACATTTTATTTCAACCTATGAATTTCTATTCAATTCATTTATTCAATAAAATGATATTTTTATTTTTCTAACTTATTTTAGAAAATTTCGGCGGCATAACGGCACGATACTAGAAACGGGACGAGGCCTAGCCTTATCCCCGGTCTAGTGAAGGCCCACGCCATTCACACATCAATCAAATCAATTTCATTATGCAAACCACAAAATTTGGAGTAAGAGTCTAACCTAGCCTTACTCCTTCGCCTTATAACGGCGCACGTCTAATCCTAACCAATTTATCGATTCGATTTTTCACACTACAAACCACATTCAAACCAATATCGCAATCAATCACCAAACAGTCAAACAAACAAGTCCATGGTCTGTGGACGATTTGTGTCGGGTGCTACTAAGCACCGTCTGCATCCTAGTATATATATAACTAGAAAAATTAAATTGAAAGGTGAGAAGTTCTCACCTATAGCTATCCTAGCTCCATGGCTCTTCTAATGCAGGAAATCTTCGCCTACTCGCCTTTTTATCACCATCGTTGCCCGTATACACTGTATATAAAAAATCACATTTTTATATCCTTTATTATATAAAAATCATATTTTTATTTCGAAGTTCAATATATAAAAATCATATTTTTACTTCGCTATTCAATATATAAAAATCGAATTTTTATTTCGAAGTTCAATATATAAAAATCATATTTTTACTTCGCTATTCAATATATAAAAATCGAATTTTTATTTCGAAGTTCAATATATAAAAATCATATTTTTCTACATCGTTATTCCATATATAAAGATTATATTTTTAAACCTCTACTTTGAATATAAAGATTATATTTTTAAGCCGCTAAGATCTAATTTTTATCTCGTCAAAAATCTTATTTTTCCTACAACAAAATTCTAAACTTTTTCTACCTCCTACGAATTCAAAATTCTTTCGAATAAAAATCATATTTTCATGATTAAAAATCAAAGCTTTAAGAGAAAAAGAAAAATCTAATCTTTTTAACCAATAAAAATCAAACCTTTTTATTAATAAAAACTTAACTTTAAAATGATAAAAATCTATAATTTCTACTTATAAAAATCAGTTTTATATACTAAAAAAAAAAAATCAGTTTAAATCCTTTTATAAAATCAGTTTTAAATCATCTTATAATCAGAATTTAAAAACATAAAAATCGGTTTTTAATATTTAACAAAATCAGTTTTAAAAACCTTTTCAAAATCAGTTTATTTTCAGATTAAAAACAGTAATAAAATAAAATAATAATAATAAAAAAGGTAAAGTAAAATGACTTACCTATAACCTGCGAAGGAGGGGGGGGTATTGGCGTTCGCAGTTCGTCAGGGAGGTGGCTGGAGGTGGGCTTCGGTCCTCGTCAGGCGGTTCGACGAATGGGGGGGGGGGGGCGGCTGCAGTCGATTCAGGGGGGGGGTTGCTTCGCGATAGGGGGGGTGCTTCGGTGGCTCGCCGCGGCACTGGGGGGGGTGGGGTTTCGATGGGGGAGCTGCGGTGGTCGCCGCCGCCTAGGGGCGCGACGGATTCCGCCTCCGTCTCTTTTTTTTTTTTTTCTCCAGAAAGGGTTTTGAATCGGGGGGGGGGGGCCCGAGCAATAATAAAGGGGAGGAGAGAGAGAAAAATTAATTAATTTTTTTTATTAATTTAAAATTCAAAAAGTTGACTTTTACATACGACCTCTAATCGAGGTCCACCGCCTGTCGTCCATAGCGTTTTACCCCCATTCCGAACACAATGGGATATGTATCGCAAGCTGATTCTATCGTTTGAATCAGTTTCCGTTAAATTTACATTTAAATCACTTTATTGAATTCTAAACGTACATTTCAAATTACCGGGGTCACATACTAACTAGAAAAATTCCAGAAAAATATTTTCTAGTTTCGTATTGACGATACGGTCCTAACAAAACTAGTTTCGTCGAATTCTGAGACCGTTTGAAAAATGGCCAATTTCCAGTCGATTAAATTCAACAGAAACTGGTCAAACGCGTTTTATTTTGCCACGCTCACATATTGATTCGAAAAATTACGAAATTTGGAATCTAGCAATAACTTAACATCACGGACCCAACAAAACTGGTTTCGTCGAAATCCGAGGTCGTTTGCAAAATGTCCATTTTTAAGGGCCTGAATTCCATAGCGACTATTCAGAATTTTCAACTGGACATATCTTTTGATTCCCGCTATGAAATCTCAATTGGTCGGATTCGTTGGAAAGATATTCACTATTAGATTCCATTATTTTTGGTTTCACTAAAATCCGGATTGTTTTGCACCAGGTACATTCAATTGAAGTTTGAAATCGAATTATCGAACTACCGCGCCATTTTCAATTCTATTTATAATTATATATAAATATTTATATTCTAACGACGACGCGTATAAATATATACGTTCGAATTATTTTCAAAATAAATTTCACGTCGATATTATTTAAAATAATTCATTTTAAATAATCAAAATTCGCTAAAATTGCCAAAATAAAAATTTTAAACTGGCCCAGATTTTACGGGTTGTTACAATCTCCCCCACTTAAAACTTTTCGTCCCCGAAAAGGAACAAAGTCGAAAGCGGTTTGATTAATCAACTGTACGCTCGATCTGGCTTCCATTCTCCAACTTTTCAGTTTCTGAGAATTTTCAAAATTTCAAAAATTTGGCTAACTCCCTAAATTTTCGAAAAATTTCGCCATAACCTCCCCTGCAATGGGAGCATCGGGGAATTTCAAATAGCTTCCCCGGTCCTTCAGATCTCAAAAAGAAAAAGAAAAAGCCAAGCGGCTAGCCAATAGGCTCACAAAATCATCATCACCCAAACAAAACAGGAAATTATGTAGTAAACATGTACCTATTTGTCGGGCAAACAAATTTTATTCTCTGCTCTAGCCTCCTTGCTATGACCTGTTCAAGGATATACATGTATATGCAAGCAAATGCGACCAAATTTCAATACAATTCAAAATTTGGTTCAATTAGGCAAAATGGTTCAAAATTATCAAACAAATGAACAAACAACACAACATCAATCAATTAGTGAATTAGAGTTTCAAATTGATAACTTTGATACATAGTCAAAAATCAGATTTTTGATGCCAAATCACAACAATAGGCCCTATCTAATTTTGGTTCTCACACCAGTCTAATGGAAATATATAGAAATCACACCTTCGTCACTCGAAAATAAATGCTGATGATGTTTCGAACCACCATCAGAACATTGTCGGGCTACTAGAGTGCGGTTCTATATCTACCCGGTATATTAAAACTTCGAATATACGCGGATCAGACGTATACGCAAAATCTATATATACTGGATTGTCCAAATCAATATAAATAGATAATCAAATACGAATAATTGATTTATATTTCAAAACAAGATTTGTTTTCATTTTAAAAATATACTCTTCACACTCGTTCTAGGATACTACTGATCTTATCTCTAACGAGTCATTCCCATTGGATTTTACTAATCCAATATCTGATGAATTCTTTCGTATGGTTCTAATGTGTCTTGTTCTCTAAGCTTTGTAAACCAAAGCTCTGATACCAACTGTTACGGCAAGGAATTTCGCTCGGTCCGAACCGGTCGCTAAACCGATCCAGGCCGTTCGAAACGCCCTATCGTTTGAGAACAGGACAAAACAGAACGCATACAGAAGAACATTTCATTGCTATTACAACAACAATGCATCAGATTACAAGAATACACAGAGTATAAATGAATATATATTACACAGAAATATCAGAGATTTAAATTACATTAAATACACAGCAGCGGAAAATAATACAATACACAACTAGTAGAGATATACGGATACAAAGCTTTCCGGATATCATTCCAGCTGTAAACCAGGATCCTGTGAATATAAATCTGCAAAACCAAAACTACTAGCTGCCCATGTCAAAATAAGGGCACCCAGAGTTTAGGTTAAAACAATAAACTCCAGGTCAGTCATGTGACTGGTGTGAGAACTAAAACAGTTATTAATCTTTATTTTAAATCATTAGGTAAAACAAGGGACCACGCCGTATAACACGGAACGGGTTTCCTCCCAAGAATACCAGTGCATAAACAAACAGCGCAATGCTAAATAAAGAAAAATGAAGCTGTTATAAGACCCAGGTCCTATCACACAATGCAACGCAAGCCGGGGGATAGGGTTTTCCCTTATAACAGCCAAAGAATGCTTGATACGTTTAAAACAAATCATTTGATACTATTATAAGTGCATAGTGGCAAAACAATTTCAAATCATAAGTATCAATCATAGGCGGCATAAGCGCCCCATCCCACTATGTCGCCATATATAGGATTACAACTAAAACCGCAAATGTCACGTATTTGGAAATTGGATTTCCGTCTATGAACCGAGGCAAAAGATAGTCCTCAACTGTTTTCGTGACTGCCTAGCCCGAGCCACAGGGTCAGAGCGCATCGACCCTTGGATCGTCAGGGCCGGTCCACCGATGTGGATTAAAATGCCTGAACACTACGTTTCCCCGCCCTTTGGGGCGTAAACGAGCCAACTAAATGACTCCATCGGTTCGAGAACGACTGATCAATCCGAGGCGCCTCGCAACAGCAACAACCACATAAGTCAAACTCGTCAGGGCGTGTAAAACCACTGACGCCACTTCTAGCTAGGAAGAAACGCATGCCCTCCCTGACGTCCTCTCCCGTTTTTGGTTCATACCGGGTGTGAAACACGCGAGGTAAACGTTACACAAAGCTACGCCTCAAAGGCCGTGCTTTGATCATCACCACAAGACTTTGCTTTTCAACAGAAGCCTTGATCATTTGCATCTTAGCATGCCACACAGGCAAACCATCCTATGCAACCGATATCAGTCACACAGAATGAAATCCGATGTCAGACACACAGTCCATTTACAAGTCCGTCCTGGGTCTGAACGAAACCGGAGGCACCTAGTACCCCGCATATCCATCGATCTCCAAGTACGTCTGGACGATCACTAACTGTTTCCATCTTCTTGGGTGTACAGCCCAATCAAGATCATCAGTTATCACCCAAACGACGTGAAGACCTCCGGTCTTCGACCATCGTCTTCATCTTCGACTTATCGTCGTATCAGTTATTCAGAGTGGGATAAACCCGGACTTTCCGAATAACTCGCGTATATTTTAAATAAGTGTTACACAAACACAACATACGCCTCATTCCAATTCGTCAGTCACTAACCGTAAATTAATCAAGAGAATAATTCCCCAAATATTAACCCCGAAGGCCGAAACCAACATCAGATCAATATCCAGAAAACCATTCTGCTTGGCTAACCGACAGTTAGTTTCTGAATTTCACATTCATAGGGAAAGGTTCCCATTAATTTTATCAAAGATAAATTCTTGAATTTATGTTTGAATCTCAATTCGAACTAGTCGGGATTAGCGAACCTTACCGAAGTAATCATTTGTTTTAATTTCCCAATCCCAACCTATTCATCCCATGAAGTAAAACTGGTTATACTTCATATCTAACACCACAGTGTTATCGGTAAATTCAATTACCATTTCACGTTCAAATCTAATTAAAGATTTAACTATCGCCTGGAGCAAAACTGGTGATACTCCATTTTCGATCATTTCAATCTAATTAAAGATTCATTAAAACTCCGCTTAGTTTTAATCTTCGACTGGGTTAAAGAATCGGTGTCATTTAAAACACGGTTCACGATAAACCCAAAATCACATTCCATTAATTATCGGGTTAAAGAACAAGTGTTATTTAAAACACTGTTCACGATAAACCCAAAAATCAATATCGATTCAATTCCAATTAAATGTTATTTAATTGGTACACTTCATTAAATCTAAATAAAAAGATTTAATCTTTTCTCAACTGGGTTCAAGAACAGTGTTAATGAAGACACCATTCACGACAAACCCAAATCACATTTGATATTCAATACAAGGCTCTGAATAGAAAATATATCGGCTTATATTCAATATCAAATTCTACGACTAACAAATGTCGTATTGGAAATAACGATATATATATATATATCTTTCAAATTTCCATAACAACACCTGTATAATCACGAATTCCAACATCGAAATATTCCGAAGACAATTTCGATTCAAATCCACTCCAATGCAATCATTGGAAATTTTGGTTATTTTCAAAACCCTTTTCAAATTCAATTTATTTATTTAAAAATAAATAGAATTATAATTCTAGTTCAAAACTAGTTCATTTCGATAAAAATCTATTTTTATCTTTTCAAATATGGAGTCTTTCATCCCAAATCTTCACAAATCATTTCTTATGATTTTACACAAATTATTACTATTTTTAATAATTTTATCAAGGCCCGTACAGTCGATTTCCATCAATGGCCATCGAACTGCACTTACAGCGACCTTTTTCAAATTTGATTTGGACATAATTCCAAATCCAACCGTTAGATTTCAAATTTCTAACATTCGCTAGAAAGCTCTTTTCGATACGAACCCAACGGTTCCGGTTTTAGGAGAATCCGACGGTCGGATCTCCCGCAATGTCCGTTTGAAATAAATGGTCGAAATTCACGAACTGCCGCGGCGCGGCGCGTTCTATTCAGGCCATTATATTATATATATAATATATATAATATATACTTCGTCGATTTCTATTTAAAACGAATTATATAAACAGTTTTAAATTCATTTCAAAATCTATTTCAACTTCCATTTCAATTCAAAGCAAAATTGAATTCTTCTTTATAAATTCGTTTCAAAGTTCATTTCTATTCAATTCAAATTTCAATTCAATTTGAATTCAATTCAATTCGCTTTCAATTCAATTTGAAATCGTTTTCAATTCAATTCATTTCGAAATCGTTTTCAATTCAATTCGTTTCGAAATTGTTTTCAATTCAATTCATTTCGAAATCGTTTTCAATTCAATTCATTTCGAAATCGTTTTCAATTCAATTCATTTCGAAATCGTTTTCAATTCATTTCATTTCGAAATCGTTTTCAATTCATTTCATTTCGAAATCGTTTTCAATTCATTTCATTTCGAAATCGTTTTCAATTCATTTCAAAATCGTTTAAAATCGATATAAATATCGTTCACGTCAAAATGGCGTCAATCTAACCAACACGGCTTCATATATTTCTATTTTCAAATATTCTATTTCAAACGTTTCTTTTTCAAAATAGTTGTTATCAAAATATTTCGTTCAACACATGACCAATCTCAATGGATGAGTACTGTCAACACATGAACTTTTATTTTATATCGATAAAGATGTAAATTTTAATATTAAAATATTTCGTTCAACACATGACCAATCTCAATGAATGAGTACTGTCAACACATGAACTTTTATTTTATAATATTCTTTATTTTTCAAATTGGAATGAGGCCCAATCAATTACCATATAAGGTTAATTATATGGATTTTCATACAACACATGTATATCATAGCATTGAAAAATAATCAACCATCAACCAAAGTGCACTACACTGTATAAGCATCAAATATAGATATCTAACGCTTATAACAGCCTGTCAATCTATCGATCGACACATTTAATCAATCAGGATGAGTGAACTTCAAATTTCATCCCAACACCCGTGTGGGGTTTCAAACAATCAAACACATATTTTATTTGTGCTGTTGGGCGATGTGTAAAATTTATCGTCCCAATCAATGTCATTCAAATAAGTGTACATAAACAAACCATCTGGTTTGTAAATGAATATTTATTTATTCACTTCACTATTTTCATATTCACGTTAAAAATTATATTTTTAACGATAAAACATTTTATTTCAACCTATGAATTTCTATTCAATTCATTTTTTCAATAAAATGATATTTTTATTTTTCTAACTTATTTTAGAAAATTTCGGCGGCATAACGGCACGATACTAGAAACGGGACGAGGCCTAGCCTTATCCCCGGTCTAGTGAAGGCCCACGCCATTCACACATCAATCAAATCAATTTCATTATGCAAACCACAAAATTTGGAGTAAGAGTCTAACCTAGCCTTACTCCTTCGCCTTATAACGGCGCACGTCTAATCCTAACCAATTTATCGATTCGATTTTTCACACTACAAACCACATTCAAACCAATATCGCAATCAATCACCAAACAGTCAAACAAACAAGTCCATGGTCTGTGGACGATTTGTGTCGGGTGCTACTAAGCACCGTCTGCATCCTAGTATATATATAACTAGAAAAATTAAATTGAAAGGTGAGAAGTTCTCACCTATAGCTATCCTAGCTCCATGGCTCTTCTAATGCAGGAAATCTTCGCCTACTCGCCTTTTTATCACCATCGTTGCCCGTATACACTGTATATAAAAAATCACATTTTTATATCCTTTATTATATAAAAATCATATTTTTATTTCGAAGTTCAATATATAAAAATCATATTTTTACTTCGCTATTCAATATATAAAAATCGAATTTTTATTTCGAAGTTCAATATATAAAAATCATATTTTTACTTCGCTATTCAATATATAAAAATCGAATTTTTATTTCGAAGTTCAATATATAAAAATCATATTTTTCTACATCGTTATTCCATATATAAAGATTATATTTTTAAACCTCTACTTTGAATATAAAGATTATATTTTTAAGCCGCTAAGATCTAATTTTTATCTCGTCAAAAATCTTATTTTTCCTACAACAAAATTCTAAACTTTTTCTACCTCCTACGAATTCAAAATTCTTTCGAATAAAAATCATATTTTCATGATTAAAAATCAAAGCTTTAAGAGAAAAAGAAAAATCTAATCTTTTTAACCAATAAAAATCAAACCTTTTTATTAATAAAAACTTAACTTTAAAATGATAAAAATCTATAATTTCTACTTATAAAAATCAGTTTTATATACTAAAAAAAAAAATCAGTTTAAATCCTTTTATAAAATCAGTTTTAAATCATCTTATAATCAGAATTTAAAAACATAAAAATCGGTTTTTAATATTTAACAAAATCAGTTTTAAAAACCTTTTCAAAATCAGTTTATTTTCAGATTAAAAACAGTAATAAAATAAAATAATAATAATAAAAAAAGGTAAAGTAAAATGACTTACCTATAACCTACGAAGGAGGGGGGGGGTATTGGCGTTCGCAGTTCGTCAGGGAGGTGGCTGGAGGTGGGCTTCGGTCCTCGTCAGGCGGTTCGACGAATGGGGGGGGGGGCTGCAGTCGATTCAGGGGGGGTTGCTTCACGATAGGGGGGGTGCTTCGGTGGCTCGCCGCGGCACTGGGGGGTGGGGTTTCGATGGGGGAGCTGCGGTGGTCGCCGCCGCCTAGGGGCGCGACGGATTCCGCCTCCGTCTCTCTTTTTTTTTTTTTTTCTCCAGAAAGGGTTTTGAATCGGGGGGGGGGGGGGGGCGAGCAATAATAAAGGGGAGGAGAGAGAGAAAAATTAATTAATTTTTTTTATTAATTTAAAATTCAAAAAGTTGACTTTTACATACGACCTCTAATCGAGGTCCACCGCCTGTCGTCCATAGCGTTTTACCCCCATTCCGAACACAATGGGATATGTATCGCAAGCTGATTCTATCGTTTGAATCAGTTTCCGTTAAATTTACATTTAAATCACTTTATTGAATTCTAAACGTACATTTCAAATTACCGGGGTCACATACTAACTAGAAAAATTCCAGAAAAATATTTTCTAGTTTCGTATTGACGATACGGTCCTAACAAAACTAGTTTCGTCGAATTCTGAGACCGTTTGAAAAATGGCCAATTTCCAGTCGATTAAATTCAACAGAAACTGGTCAAACGCGTTTTCTTTTGCCACGCTCACATATTGATTCGAAAAATTACGAAATTTGGAATCTAGCAATAACTTAACATCACGGACCCAACAAAACTGGTTTCGTCGAAATCCGAGGTCGTTTGCAAAATGTCCATTTTTAAGGGCCTGAATTCCATAGCGACTATTCAGAATTTTCAACTGGACATATCTTTTGATTCCCGCTATGAAATCTCAATTGGTCGGATTCGTTGGAAAGATATTCACTATTAGATTCCATTATTTTTGGTTTCACTAAAATCCGGATTGTTTTGCACCCGGTACATTCAATTGAAGTTTGAAATCGAATTATCGAACTACCGCGCCATTTTCAATTCTATTTATAATTATATATAAATATTTATATTCTAACGACGACGCGTATAAATATATACGTTCGAATTATTTTCAAAATAAATTTCACGTCGATATTATTTAAAATAATTCATTTTAAATAATCAAAATTCGCTAAAATTGCCAAAATAAAAATTTTAAACTGGCCCAGATTTTACGGGTTGTTACACTTAACCAAGATTGAAACATGTAAAAAGACATGATTAAGAATGGGGTTAAGTGGGGAAAATCCTTAGAGGGGACCAAGCGTAGGTGGAAAGCTTGTGTCATGCATAGGGGCCCTTTTCAAACCAGTAACCCATTAAGTATCTTTGTGGGCTCGACCCAAGTCGAGGACGGGACACGCGTACTGGGTTTGATTGTAAGAGGTCAAAACGGGTCAGCGGTGGCAACGCAAGTCCAACGGGTTCATATGCGTGTGTGGGCCCGGGCTGGTAGGTAAGACGTTGTTGCATCATGTAGATATAAGCCGTGCACTTTTGGTGGTATCGGGTTGCCACTTTGGGGAGTGATACACCCCACTGTGGGGCCAGCACATGTATCTACGAGTTAGGGAGTCGATCGAATGGGGGTAGTGGATACACCTAGTGGAGATAGGGGCAGACGGCACCTATGAAGGTAGCTAGGGGTACATTAAACTACCATTATCATTATTAAGTTTTGTAGGCGGGATCAACCTTTAGCGTGACTAGTAGCGGTGCAGTGTAGTAATTATCTTATAGTGATTAGGGGCGCCTTTAACATTATCATTGTTCATCTTATTTCCTTGGTTGTTCTGTCATACCCAATTGTTCACAGTCATTTCCTTATTTTCCAGCTTATGCCTTATCCTAGTTATTTTGATAATTATATTGTTAAAGTTATCGCACTCGCCAGACTTTATGTCTGACCCCCTTTTCTTTCCACCTCTTTTCTTCCTTTTCCCCCCCTCAGGTTTGCCAGGAGGGAATACTACAGCTTAGTGCCGATTTCTTTCAGTTGCTTGAAGAGAGTAGATGTATCGCTTGGGACTCTCTCATCTTTATGGCTTTGCTTATGCTCAGTGGGGATTTATGCATTTATGTTAATTAAGTATTTGCTTCTTTATGTACTTTGAAGTTTTTGGAAAGACTACTGATCCTGTTGTAATGGTTTTGGAAACTACTTATGTAAACTCGTTTTGAGTTATGATGAAATAAAATAAGTTTTATCTTCCGCTGTGTTGTTTTATTTATTTATTCTTGTAATTTATCTGTTCTATACAACAATAACGCTTCATGGACATTGATGCATTCCCTTTGTGAGTGGCATTAATGGACGTGGGGTGTTACATGTTGGTTGGCCGACCCATCGACATACTGTGTCGACCATGGGTCGACCCCTCCTATACATGGGTCGAGCCATAGTTCGACCCAGGTCCCGGAAGGGTCGTCCAATAACTGCTACTTTTCTGCGTTGTTTCCGGTTTGAATTTATTTATATATAACCTCCTCACATATATACAAACTTCTTATGTCCATAACTTTTGGAGAATGAAGTTTTGATGACAACGACCTTATTTCAATTATCATTATTGATTGATTATAAAATATGCACTAACATCTTTATCTAGAATATGGATATACATACATATATATATGCAGGATTTGTATACAAGAATTAAATATTGAAGACTATACAGTTTTAGAGTACCAAGAGATTCAGGATTCAGATATGATTCAAGACCCATTAGTATCAAGATATCAAGAGCTCAAGATTATCAAGTAAATAGAGTCTAGTTTATATGTAAAACTCAGGTTAGCACTTTCAAATTCTAATTTCAAATTTTGTTTTTAAATTCCTTTTTAACTTCCTTTTCAAATTATTCTTAAATTTCTTTTCTGAAAGATTCCAAATTATTATAAGTATTTTACTTTATAATTTCAAATATATAAAGTATAAATATGTTTATAATATATGTTTTAAAGTCGTATATCATATAATTTTATGTATACATATAAATTATATATTATTATGTTTATATGTGTCTTTGTAATTTAGAAACTTTATTTGAAACATTAGTTTTTGATTCAAGAATTTCCAGAAATTATATATTGGTTTTAACACTTGAAATCTAATTTTAAAAATAAATATATAAGGGATATGTCGACATAGGCATAATGACATGTCGACATATAACTGCCATTTTTCAATTTTCAAACAAAGTGTCTTTTCACTATTTGTAACGTTTTGAAAACATTACAACCAATGGGACACTATAAAAAGGGGCTGATTTCGAATTTTTAATTATTCTTTGTTCTCCTTCTTCACCCTTATACTTACCACCATTAAAATACTTATACTCTGCCGATTTCAACACTTATACTTCTACACTTATACTCTGCCGATTTCAACAAAATTTATATCATTCTTCTTCTCTTTTCACTCTTTATCATCTACTCTCTGTTTGAAGTGCTAATTGAAGAGTTCTAGGGCTATTATAATTGTTTAGCAATTGTTTGGGAAAGGGTGTGTTTCTTATTGCCTTGAATCAAGGAAAGAGAGCGGTGTTAACCTTGTAGCCGTGAAATCAAGGGTGGTGGAATCAGTGTTAACCTTGTAAACGTGAAATCAAGGGTTTTGTACTTGGATATTATTATTAATAATAAAACTCTGCGCAATCCAGCGTTGCGTTGGACTGGACGTCGGAGTAATTTGAACCAGTATAAAATCCGGTGTGTTCTTTAATTTTTTGCATTTTATATTTACTTATATCTGTATCTGCGATTGTTTCTGTGTTTATGATCATTTCTGGTGCGATAATCATTGTGTGATTCATATAGTCATTCAAGATTGTTTAAATTTTCAATAATTTCTTTAAAACACTATTCATCCCCTCTCTAGTGTTAGTTTTTCCTTAAGATCCGCATTCCGCATCCTTAACAGTTGGTATCAAAGCATAGGTTTTCAAAATGTTCATAATCTGATTTTGGATAATATTAAATGGCAACCAACACTGGTAATAATAGTTCGTTAAAAGAGGGTCAGTTCACTGTTAGACCACCACTATTTAATAGCAGTAATTATTCATATTAGGCATGTAGAATGAAAACATATTTACAATCAGTAGGTTTAGACACATGGAATAACACACAGACTGAATGTGTTGAACCCACTACTAATTTTACACAATGGACTAATGAACAAAAGACTGCTACACAAAGTAACTCTAAGGCCTTGAATATGTAATTCTATTTGTTAGATAGAAATGAATTTAATAGAGTGTCAGTTTGTAAATCTGCTTATGAAATATGGAGAACATTGCAAGTTACTCATGAAGGAACCAATAAAGTTAAACAAACAAAGATATCAATGCTAATTAATCAGTTTGAGTTATTTAAAATAAATAAGAATGAATCTATCTCCGATATGTATTGCAGATTCTAGGAGATCATGCATTCATTAGTAGCATTAGGAAAAATTTATTGTAACACCCCGCGAATTCTATAACTGTGAAACTCACAAATTAAAGTATAATTAATTTCAAATCAAAGAACTAAGGGAAACGGGATACGCCATTGCGTTCGTCTCGGAAAAATACGCGAAATAGAGTCCGAGTTTTCGAAAAACGGATATCGTATGAAGAAGTTATGGACGAACGAAGTTGGGCGAAAAACCGAAAAAGGGTCAGAATGCACTGGCGCACTTGGGAAGTGCGCCAGAACAAAAATGAACTGGCGCACCTGTGAAGTGCGCCAGTACATTTTTGACCTGGCGCACCTGCCAAGTGCGCCCAGGTCAAAAATGACCTGCTGGTCAGGTCTGGTCTAGCCCTGGCTGGCCAGGTCTGTGTTTGGCCGATTTTCAGAAGCTTGCTTTGTCATTAGGGCTAGGTGGCAGGCTCTAATTGGTCTCTCTTTCGAATGAATGGCTACGATCAATCCAAGCAACATCAATGGTTCTAATCAGTTCATAAACCCTATAAAAATGACCCTAGACTCACCCTAATCTATTCATTCAAAAATAAAAACAAAGCCGTCATGTTGCTGAGGAACGACTAAGAGTAGCCGCCAATTGGAGAGAGGATTGGGAGGCAAAATTCTAAAGCCTAAAGCAATTCAAGCAAATCAAATCAACGCTTACGTCAAAAGGAGTCGCATCTCTAAATTCCTAAATTAGAGAATTCGCCGCAACGATTGTAAGTAAAGTATTATTTTGGTATGAACAAATAATTGTGTGGATATGTATACTTGATTTGTGGCGATAAAATAATTCATATTTGTGCGTTGGAATATTGTATACGTTTGGATGTTCTTGAATTATGTTATTCATTATGAAAAACTACATGCGGTAGTTTTATGCAAGTATGACGTTTGGATATTCGCAAAATATGTAATTTATGTTGAAGCTACATGTATGTAGTTGATTAATTGAAATTCATGCAAGTTTGGGATTTTGTTACTATGCCATCATAATGTGTATTTTTACACAAACATCATTTTTGTGAAGTAATTGGAATAAGGTTGGGATTATCATAATTCATATGAAATTATATTGAAAAGTTTGGCACCATGATCTATGTATTAAGCCATGTTTTGTACTAGAAACCTATTTGCAAACTTATGAATATGGCTAGGCTATGATCGATATTTCGCATAATTGAAACCATGTTAGGTCTATATTGTTAACAAGAATTATATGATGACATATGTGGTACATGGCTAGGTTAGATTCAAAAATCCCTTTTTGCAAGTTTACATGACTAAAGTAAAAATCATGATTTCATGTTATGAAATATTTATGCCATAGTTATGTGAACAAAATTTAACTATACTTATGCCATGTTTATGTTTGACATTATGCCATGCTTATGTTTGACATTATGCCATGCTTATGTTAGAAATATTTATGCCATGCTTATGTTTGACATTATGCCTAAACAAAAATATAGGTTCATGTTGTAGTTAAGCCCATATGTTAATAGTGATATTCTTAACTTAACTACAAGTTTACATGGTTTGATTCATGTCACTTATGCTTTTATGATCAAAGTATATGTTACTACTATGCAAGTACACCAGTTTCTATTTTGTATTTCCAACGTCATATTGCAAGTTCATACGCTCACCTTCCCCTTTTTGTGTATGTAATCACGCTTTAAGCCTCCCCTCTTTCGCATGGCTAAGTTGGGCTTAAAAAGATTAGGCCCAACATATAAACGAACGTATTAAACGGGGGAAAATAACGTTGGGCTAAGTTAATTAATAAATGAAAATATAAAGTAGAAGGGCCCAAATTCAAGTATGGGTTGGGCCCATGATTGGTGTAACCTTTACGCCATTTACTTAATAATGGGCCGCAAATATTTACATATAAATAAAGAAGAAAGACAAAATATGTAAATGTAGAAAATACGATGTGTTTAACCCGAGGTTGGATTGAGTTGTGATGTAAACCTGCCCGGAACCGCCCGGCTGTCCAGTAGTCACAACAATACCTATCCAATGTGGGAGGTTAAACATGGAGCCCAATAAGGACCCGAGGTTAGACTGAGTTGTGGCGTAAGACTGCCCGGAACCAACCGGCAACAGGCAGCCACAACAATACCTGTCTAATGTGAGAGGTCAGGGCCTTAATAAGACAATTAAGGCTGAGTCAGGATTGTTAGGATTAAGTGAACTAAAGACTTAATCAAAATGGAACATGCTAAACTAAACGGACTGGTGGGGGTTAGGTTAGAAAACACTTAACCAACTTAGCATGTTGGCTAGAGATAGAAAACCTAGTAACGGGGGACCCTTTTCAGCAGTAACCCTAAAAGGTGTATCATGATACCCTGAAACTAGGCAGGGTGGGGCACGATTACTGGGCTGATTGTAAGAGGTCAAATGGACGGCGGTGGTGTAGCAGTGTAGGTTCTAACGGGGTGCGGGCGTGCACACACTCCGGCGCAGAAAAATAAGGCACTGGACACTAGTAGCATACCTGTGCATTCTAAGATTGTGTCGGGCCGCCACCATGGGACTTGATACACCCCATGGTGGGACCAGCATAGGTAACTACAACATCGGGGGCCGTAAGACACATGTAACTATGCGAGTAGGAGCCGATCATCATAGAATGGATCACATCACCCTGATTATGGGGTGCCAGTTGGAAACTAGTTTATATGAGGTCAGAGATTAACATGGGGTACGATAGTATATTCGACCCTAGACAACTTAACCAAGTTATAGTGCTTTCCCACTTCCTGTTTATACTTATCATACCCAGTTCTTTATTCATAGACAGAATAGTACTAGACTTACTCAGGCTTTATGTCTGACTCTACTTTTCTTTCGTCTTCTTTTCTTCCGTTCCCCCCCCCCAGGTCCACAGGGAGGGAACACTGCAGCTTGACCAGCCTTAACATCCAGCTTGAAGAAGAGAAATGTATTGCTTGGACCTTTTCGTTTGAAACTATGGCTTTGGACAAACTCTATGGGGCTTTTGCAGTTTATCTACGTTTTATTTATGCTTCTTTAAAATAATGTAATCAAGACAGATTATGAAAGTGTTATGTTATGTTTTGGAAAAGATGTAAGACAATTATGGTGATGTTGTTGTAACACGTATTTGCTTTTATGAAATAAAAGTTGTTGTTTTTCCGCTGTTTACAAATATGTGTTCTTATATCTGTCTTGTATATCTGTGACTTATACTTATAAACCTCCACCAAAATTAGGGCATTCCCTTTGAGAGTGACCCTAACGGAGGTGGGGTGTTTCACTTGGTATCAGAGCATAGGTTTACCAGATAAGATAAAAAGTTTTGAAAATTATTTTCAAAAAGGAAATTTAAAGAAGCATTTTTAAAAGAAAAATATTTTTTTTTTTTAAAAGGCAAAGTCCACTCCCCAAAGCCATAGGTACTATCTCTTATCCTTCGTTTTGAATCTATCCTTTCTGTTTCAGCATGTCTGGAGACCTTACTCCCCAGCTGCTGGCGCTTTCACTCCTCCTCCTCCACGTAAACCAGCAAGCGGAAGAGTCCCAGAGTAGGAAGACGAATAATAGTCAAACAAGAAAGGATCGTAACAGTAATAATAAGAAACGAGAAAAAAGAAAATGCAATATTTGTGGTATGGAAGGGCAGGAAAGACAACAAGTCCCAAGAGAAGAGGAAGTGTAAATTTTGTGGCAAAGTGGGGCACTTAGTAAAGGACTGCCGGAAAAAGAAGGCCAAGGAGAAGGGTGGGTGCTTTTCTTGCGGTGAGACAGGCCACAGGGCTAAGGACTGCCCAAAGAAACGAGGACAGGGCAGAGGGCTGGATCCACCCCAGGGGCACAGGTTCATGTGCTAGAAGCACCACCTCTGCAACAGCGAGGTATATATACTTCTGTAGAAAGTGTAGTTTATCTTTGTGATCACCCCGTTCGCACTTTATTTGATTCTGGCGCATCACACTCCTTTATCTCGTCTGCTTTAGTAGAATCTCTGCACCTAAAAACTAGTATGGTAGAGGACCCCTTAATTGTTTCAAACCCAATTGGGGGCCCAGCTCATTTGTCTATGATCTGTTTGGGATTGAAAATTTCGATTCTAAGTGTAGAATTTCAATGTAGTGCCTTTGTTTTGGGCTTTTCGGGGTATGGTTTGATTTTGGGTATGGATTGGCTATCCAGTAATGGGGCCATCCTAGATTGTGAGAAAAGGGTTGTTAGGCTCCTAACCCAGCTCGGTAATACTTTGGAAATTTCTTGTAATCCCTCGTATGCGGTTATGCTTAGTTATCTTGAATCGCTAGATGCCTCTGTTGAAAATTTGCAGTCAGTTAAAGTGGTCCGGGAATATCCGGATGTCTTCGAAGAGGTGAAGGGCTTGCCTCCGAAGCGGGAAATAGACTTCCGCATATATCTTGTAGATAATGCAAAGCCCGTTGCGTTACCCGTTAGACACATGGCTCCACGGGAAAGGAAAGAGCTCAGTAAACAGATTAAAGAGCTTCTAGAAAAGGGGTTCATTAGGAGGAGCATTTCAGAATGGGGCGCTCCAGTGGTGTTCGCTACAAAGGCGGATGGTTCACTCCGTCTATGTGTTGACTATAGGGAGCTCAACAAGCTAACGAAAAAGAATAGGCACCCGCTCCCTAGAATTGACGATTTGTTTGACCAGCTTGTAGGAGCGTCTGTTTTCTCCCAACTCGATTTAGCAACCGGTTTTCATCAGCTAAGGGTGGCTGAAGATAGCATCGATAAAACGGCGTTCAGAACCCCAGACGGCTTATTTGAATGGCTTGTTATGCCTTTCGGCTTGACAAATGCACCTGCTTACTTCGTGGACCTGATGAGTAGGGTATTTAGAGATTTCCTCAACAAATTCGTAGTGGTCTTCATAGACGATATCCTTATCTTCTCAAAGAGTGAAGAGGAACATGCTCAGCACTTAAGGGCAATCATGGAAACTTTGCGAGTTTGCTTTCCAACGACTGAAAAGGGCTCTTACAACAGCCCCAGTTTTGACGCTGCCAGATGGGAGCAAGATGTTCACTGTTTATACGGATGCATGTGGGACAGGGCTAGGCGCCGTCTTAATGCAAGAAGGAAGGGCAGTAGCTTATGGCGGGAGGCAGTTGAAGGTGCACGAAAAGAACTACCCGACCCACGATCTTGAGTTAGCCGCCATCGTCTTTGCACTCAAGTCTTGGCGACACTATCTCCTAGGTGAGAAGTTCGAACTTTACACGGACCATAAATCGTTGAAATGTCTTTTCTCGCAGAAGATTCATTTCGCTTATGCATGAGTTGTGGAGAATCACCTTAGTAAGTACATTTGGCAACATGGTTGGCATTTATTTCCAAAAGATAGTTCCTTTACCTGATAATGCGTGGACGAGATCCAAGATTCACTTGTGAATTTTGGAGAGCTTGCATGGAACCATGAGTACGCAGTTTGGCTTGAGCCAAGTATATTAGAAGTAGAGTAAGTGAAAGTGGAATGAGAGGCAACAGTGAAAAAGGTTCCAACCCATATTTTGGAAACAAGAATTAAGAAGCTACGAAATTGTGAAGTTAAAGACGGACAAAGCATAATGGAGTTAAGCTCAAGGAAATGCGACTTAGAAGATTGAAGACTAGATTCGTGCATCATATCTCTTCTTAAGAGTATATCCTTGATCCCTCTCTTCCTGTAAAGCTCACTTGCATGCTATCTTTTGTGTATATCCTCTCGGTCCTAGTCTTAATCCAATTTCTATTGCAAACCCCATAGGGAGTATGACTCATCTGTTAGTAACACATGTTGGGGCTTGTGGGTGTTCGTTGGATTGACCAAACTTTTTGGGTTTAATAAGATACGGGTTGGTCTTAGGAAGGGACTCCCTTGTGACCTATGCTTAGTTTCCTAGATTCATATATGGTGGTTGGGTTGAGTAATTCTTTGGGTGTCAGTCTGATGTTGATTTCGGTCTTCGGGGCTGATGCTTAGAGAGTTTTTCTCCTAATCAATATATATGTGGCATAGATTTCCAGTTTTGACATTGCCTAATGGGCACAAAGTTTTTACTTGCTTCTATCATTCGACTATACCTTTAGGTAGGACCATTTCCTATCATTGAGAAAATTTGGAAAATGACCTATAGATTAGAGCTACCCGGAAAAAAAATTGGCCGGAGTTCACAACGTTTTTCACGTTTCACATCTCCGAAAATGTCTACATAAGTCTGCTGAAGTGGTAGAGCCAAATATCCTCGAAGAAGCCGAAGTGGAACGCGAAGCAACCATAAGAAAAGTTCCAACCCGCATATTAGGAACGGAAGTGAAGAAGTTACGCAACCGCGAAGTCAAACTCGTCAAAGTTCAGTGGAGCGACGCCGAGGGAGACGCGACTTGGGAAACTGAAGCTAGAATCCGCACAGCCTACCCTTTTCTGTTCGAGGGTACATCCTTGATCTTTCATTTTCCGTAAGTTGCGTTTTTATCTATCTTTTTAGGTATATTTCCTCGACCTTATCTTGTAGGTAGAAACCCTTTGGATGGAAACATGTAATTGAAACATGTTATGGATGATGGTTGCAAGTGGTTGCAAGTGATTGCTAGTGGTTGCTCGTGGTTGCATATACACACACAATCTAGGTTTTAGATCGGCTCAGTCACTTCATATTGCATATGCATATATGTTTGCATTCGTATATGGTTGAACTTTAATGTGTTGCCATGTGGATGTTGCATTTGGATTGGATGATTGTGCACTCATGTAGAATCATGAATAGGAAAATTTGCATACATAATGGATTCATGGCACTTACATAATTCGCATTAAGGAGGTCAACTGGATCAGTAGACCGCCTGATTTTGCATTAGATAAGTACATGTACACACACACACTTCGCATATGATCATGAAGCATTAGAAGTCTTTTAAGGACAATGGATGCTCGTGTTTGATGGATGAGTAGATGGATGATTGGATGTTAGGATATACATTCCTCCTAACTTGAAGATTTCGGGGACGAAATCCTTTTAAGTGGGGGAGAATGTAACACCCCGCGAATTCTATAACTGTGAAACTCACAAATTAAAGTATAATTAATTTCAAATCAAAGAACTAAGGGAAACGGGATACGCCATTGCGTTCGTCTCGGAAAAATACGCGAAATAGAGTCCGAGTTTTCGAAAAACGGAAATCGTATGAAGAAGTTATGGACGAACGAAGTTGGGCGAAAAACCGAAAAAGGGTCAGAATGCACTGGCGCACTTGGGAAGTGCGCCAGAACAAAAATGAACTGGCGCACCTGTGAAGTGCGCCAGTACATTTTTGACCTGGCGCACCTGCCAAGTGCGCCCAGGTCAAAAATGACCTGCTGGCCAGGTCTGGTCTAGCCCTGGCTGGCCAGGTCTGTGTTTGGCCGATTTTCAGAAGCTTGCTTTGTCATTAGGGCTAGGTGGCAGGCTCTAATTGGTCTCTCTTTCGAATGAATGGCTACGATCAATCCAAGCAACATCAATGGTTCTAATCAGTTCATAAACCCTATAAAAATGACCCTAGACTCACCCTAATCTATTCATTCAAAAATAAAAACAAAGCCGTCATGTTGCTGAGGAACGACTAAGAGTAGCCGCCAATTGGAGAGAGGATTGGGAGGCAAAATTCTAAAGCCTAAAGCAATTCAAGCAAATCAAATCAACGCTTACGTCAAAAGGAGTCGCATCTCTAAATTCCTAAATTAGAGAATTCGCCGCAACGATTGTAAGTAGAGTATTATTTTGGTATGAACAAATAATTGTGTGGATATGTATACTTGATTTGTGGCGATAAAATAATTCATATTTGTGCGTTGGAATATTGTATACGTTTGGATGTTCTTGAATTATGTTATTCATTATGAAAAACTACATGCGGTAGTTTTATGCAAGTATGACGTTTGGATATTCGCAAAATATGTAATTTATGTTGAAGCTACATGTATGTAGTTGATTAATTGAAATTCATGCAAGTTTGGGATTTTGTTACTATGCCATCATAATGTGTATTTTTACACAAACATCATTTTTGTGAAGTAATTGGAATAAGGTTGGGATTATCATAATTCATATGAAATTATATTGAAAAGTTTGGCACCATGATCTATGTATTAAGCCATGTTTTGTACTAGAAACCTATTTGCAAACTTATGAATATGGCTAGGCTATGATCGATATTTCGCATAATTGAAACCATGTTAGGTCTATATTGTTAACAAGAATTATATGATGACATATGTGGTACATGGCTAGGTTAGATTCAAAAATCCCTTTTTGCAAGTTTACATGACTAAAGTAAAAATCACGATTTCATGTTATGAAATATTTATGCCATAGTTATGTGAACAAAATTTAACTATACTTATGCCATGTTTATGTTTGACATTATGCCATGCTTATGTTTGACATTATGCCATGCTTATGTTAGAAATATTTATGCCATGCTTATGTTTGACATTATGCCTAAACAAAAATATAGGTTCATGTTGTAGTTAAGCCCATATGTTAATAGCGATATTCTTAACTTAACTACAAGTTTACATGGTTTGATTCATGTCACTTATGCTTTTATGATCAAAGTATATGTTACTACTATGCAAGTACACCAGTTTCTATTTTGTATTTCCAACGTCATATTGCAAGTTCATACGCTCACCTTCCCCTTTTTGTGTATGTAATCACGCTTTAAGCCTCCCCTCTTTCGCATGGCTAAGTTGGGCTTAAAAAGATTAGGCCCAACATATAAACGAACGTATTAAACGGGGGAAAATAACGTTGGGCTAAGTTAATTAATAAATGAAAATATAAAGTAGAAGGGCCCAAATTCAAGTATGGGTTGGGCCCATGATTGGTGTAACCTTTACGCCATTTACTTAATAATGGGCCGCAAATATTTACATATAAATAAAGAAGAAAGACAAAATATGTAAATGTAGAAAATACGATGTGTTTAACCCGAGGTTGGATTGAGTTGTGATGTAAACCTGCCCGGAACCGCCCGGCTGTCCAGTAGTCACAACAATACCTATCCAATGTGGGAGGTTAAACATGGAGCCCAATAAGGACCCGAGGTTAGACTGAGTTGTGGCGTAAGACTGCCCGGAACCAACCGGCAACAGGCAGCCACAACAATACCTGTCTAATGTGAGAGGCCAGGGCCTTAATAAGACAATTAAGGCTGAGTCAGGATTGTTAGGATTAAGTGAACTAAAGACTTAATCAAAATGGAACATGCTAAACTAAACGGACTGGTGGGGGTTAGGTTAGAAAACACTTAACCAACTTAGCATGTTGGCTAGAGATAGAAAACCTAGTAATGGGGGACCCTTTTCAGCAGTAACCCTAAAAGGTGTATCATGATACCCTGAAACTAGGCAGGGTGGGGCACGATTACTGGGCTGATTGTAAGAGGTCAAATCGACGGCGGTGGTGTAGCAGTGTAGGTTCTAACGGGGTGCGGGCGTGCACACACTCCGGCGCAGAAAAATAAGGCACTGGACACCAGTAGCATACCTGTGCATTCTAAGATTGTGTCGGGCCGCCACCATGGGACTTGATACACCCCATGGTGGGACCAGCATAGGTAACTACAACATCGGGGGCCGTAAGACACATGTAACTATGCGAGTAGGAGCCGATCATCATAGAATGGATCACATCACCCTGATTATGGGGTGCCAGTTGGAAACTAGTTTATATGGGGTCAGAGATTAACATGGGGTACGATAGTATATTCGACCCTAGACAACTTAACCAAGTTATAGTGCTTTCCCACTTCCTGTTTATACTTATCATACCCAGTTCTTTATTCATAGACAGAATAGTACTAGACTTACTCAGGCTTTATGTCTGACTCTACTTTTCTTTCGTCTTCTTTTCTTCCGTTCCCCCCCCCCCCCAGGTCCACAGGGAGGGAACACTGCAGCTTGACCAGCCTTAACATCCAGCTTGAAGAAGAGAAATGTATTGCTTGGACCTTTTCGTTTGAAACTATGGCTTTGGACAAACTCTATGGGGCTTTTGCAGTTTATCTACGTTTTATTTATGCTTCTTTAAAATAATGTAATCAAGACAGATTATGAAAGTGTTATGTTATGTTTTGGAAAAGATGTAAGACAATTATGGTGATGTTGTTGTAACACGTATTTGCTTTTATGAAATAAAAGTTGTTGTTTTTCCGCTGTTTACAAATATGTGTTCTTATATCTGTCTTGTATATCTGTGACTTATACTTATAAACCTCCACCAAAATTAGGGCATTCCCTTTGAGAGTGACCCTAACGGAGGTGGGGTGTTTCATTTATTCAACCGAAGACCAAGTCAGCAAAATTCTCAGTTCATTGACTCCTGAATCAGATCAGAAAACACTAGCGATTGAAGAAGCCAATAATATCAGTGAAATGAAGATTGAGGAGTTAATCGGAAATTTTATGTCGTTCGAAGTTCAATCACAGAAATGAAAGGAAAATAAGCCTATAGAAAAGAAATCTATAACATTCAAAGCGACATCAAATGGTTTTGATTCAAGCAGTGAAGATGATGAAGAAATTGCTTTAATGACAAGGAATTTTAGAAAAATTTTGAAACATAAAAGGAGAAATAATTTTTAGAGAAATAATCAAGGAAGTTCGGGAAGAAATGATGACAGATGTTATAACTACAACAAATCGGTTCATGTAAAGAGAATGTGTCCATATCCAGATAAATCAAATCAACAAACAGACAATAGTAATTTGTCAAAGAAGAGAAAGAGAGCATATGCAACCACTTTAGACGATACAGATTCATCATCAAGTGATGAAGAGCCAGAATCGGAAATCCAAATATGTGTTTCACAGCAATTCAAAATTCAAAAAGTATCGAAGAAATGGATTAAAAAACCAGGTACACCTAAACTAATTTTTAAATTTTTGGTTGATTTGGATGAATGGTTGTTTTGTTTGTTTGCCTTGTTTGAATTTAAATTGTAAATTTTAAATTTTAAACTTGAACTTTAAAATTCAATTTTGAATTTTGAATTTTGAAATTCATAATAATAATATAATATATAATAATAATTATTTTAATGAGTGTTAGGATTAATATTATTTCAGGAAATAATAAACATAAAATATAAAAAGTTAATATAATAAAACAAAGTCAAATATAAACATGTCTTTTCAAAATGCACCTATATGTCGACATACCCAAACAGTCATGTTGACATATGTGCCAAAAAATGAAATTTAAGTTTCGAATTTCAAAAGTTTAAACTTTCAAACTTCCCTCCATGTGACACCCAACAAACGTTAATGTCACTCATAAGAGAATGCATTAAGTTTCGTGAAGCATTATAGGTAAACAGAAACAATACAAGAAGGATATAAAATAGCAGCGGAATTTAAAAATTTATTAATCATAAAGAATAACATTGTGGTTCAAAACATCATAAGTCTGAAATTACATAAAACCAGTACATCATCTTAAAATTTCTATCTTGTACTTAAAACATCAGAGTGCAATAATAAAAGAAGCATAATTCCCTAAATAAAACATAGCCATAGTAGAAAGGATACGAGCTCGAGCAATACATCTAAGAAACTCCAAGCAGAATGAAAGCAGAATCCCGATCAAGCTTGAGTATTCCCACCCTGGAAACCTGGGGAGGAAACGGAAGAGAAAGAAGAGGAAACAAAATGGGTTAGACATAAAGTCTGGCGAGTCAAGTTACTTTTAGCATATAAATAAGTAAAGTATCATGACAGGCATATAAACTGGAGAGATAGATAACAACACAATAAGGAAGGTATGACAAGGTAAACAGGATAAGCATGATAAAATATATTGCGCTTCTCTAGTACTTTCTCTTTCTCTATACCAATACTAGTGTCATATGAACAAGATGATCCCCAACAAGTATAAGATGGTATACTTAGGCATACTTCTAGTGAGAGGTTTAACCCTACACAATAAAACGCAGCCCAACTGAACATACTGGAGTTAACCCTAAGGATATTAACGGGCTTATAAACATACCAGAGTCTAGATGTACCCTAATCACTAACCCAATCAATCGGTTCTCTACTCTGTAGATACCCTGTGCTGGCCCCACAGTAGGACGTATCACTTCCTAAAGTGGCAACCCTTCATTTCCAAGATGTGCACAACCATATCTACTGATGCTATAGCATCTTAATTCTCTTAGCAAGCCGGACCCATGCACGCACATGGCTCCATTGATTTCCTGCACTGTCGACATCCTCACCCAAGTGACCTCTTATAATCAGCTCAGTAAGCATGCCCCGCCTCCGACCTAGTTCAGAGAACTCGTTTAATACATATATGGGTTACTGACTGAAACGGATCCCACACACAAAATGATACAAGCTCCCCCTAGGCTTGCATCCCAACTACAAGGATTTCAACAGGTTATGCCTAACAGTCCAACATGAAAAACATGTTAAGTTGTCAAACCTATATATGCAAATATTACCCCACTGCCACAAGATTTACTTAACCCTTATTGATCCAGGCAAGTTTACTTAACAAAGTTTCATAACCCCAACGTATAAAATAGGTTAAGTTTGTGGGCCTATATATATAAATATTACCCACCACCACATGATTTACTTTACCCTCCCATTGATTCAAACATGTTTACTTAACCCCTACTCAAGTTAACATGTTCATGTAATCCCTATGGATTCAACTAGGTTAAGTATTCGTTATCATTTATTCATTTATGGTTATAATGCGCTAGACCTCCCACATTAAGCCCACAACCTGTGGATGTAGGATATGCCGGGAAGGTCCGGGCAGACTTCTTCTATAAGTCGGGCTTAACCTCGTGTCTTAGCACATTTCGTGTTTATGCACTTAACCCCTCACATTAGATTCACCACTTATGGTCGCTGGATATGTCGGTCGGATCCGGGCAGACTTCTACCACAAGTGTAATCTAACCTCGTGTCTAAGTGCGGTTACAGTTTCTAATTACTGTAAATCTAGGCATTTTCACTATTTAACAATTATCCCTATTTCATTATAGGTTTTCATGCCCCTTTTCCAAGTCATATTTATCATGTACCATATGCCCCAAATAAGATTCTAAATCACAATTTGATTTATGCCCCAAATCAATATTCATGTATTTTATTCAATTTATACCCAAATTTACCAATCCAAGTTATGCCCCAATTTTAACGTATTCCCCTCGTTCCCAATTTCACGCGTTCGCATATTTCAACGGCATGCCTAGGCTCAAAAGTAGCCTGGCTATAAAATAAAAAGGGAAAAGAAGAAGGGAAGAGAACATAAATGATCATAATAACAAGATTGGCATATAATGGCAAAATAGGCATAGCAACTAATAAGCACATAGTGACAAAATTGGGCATAGTGATAAGATTGGCATATAGGAACAGATCTGATGAACATGTGATAATATAACTGATTAGGCATAGTGTCATGATCATAAATAGGCATGGTGAGATCTAATTAGTGAATTAGATATACAAATAATAGCAGATCTGACAAGATTCAATAGTCACAGGCTTAGATCTAATTCATAGTTATGTCAGAATAATTTAGATACACAGGTTATGGCAGATCTGATGTGATTCAAATAGTCATAGGCTTAGATCCAATTTATAGTCATGTGAAGAATAACTTTTAAGTATTTAGATCCAAAAATAACATAGACTCACTGTGATAGGATCTAAGAAATAGAAGAATAATTGCAGATGTTGAATCATAGATCTCTAAACTTGAATGACTTGATTGTTGAAGAAGAAAAGGCTTGATTTAATCTCGGCAGAGGCAACATCTGGTTCTCCATTATTTTTGGTGTGTAAAAACAAGAGAAATGGGGTCCTATTTATAGCCTAAAGCCAACTAACCGAGCCAAGAATTCAATCCACGTTCAGAATTGGGAATCTGCCCAGATCCGTATGGGGGTCGACCCCCCTCCCCCTTTGGGTGTCGACCCATGGGTCGACCCCAAAGAGCCTTGGTCGACCCCTGGGTCGACCCAGCGGGAAGTCGGGTCGACCCTCAGAAACGGTCGGTTCCGCTTAGGGGGATTCCGATTGGACATTTTAATTTTTTTTAATATTTGATTTGTTTGTATATATATATAATTCTCTTGTGCATATATAAACTTCTAGGCTTAATAACTTCTTTATACGATGTCCGTTTCACGCAAACTCGCAGTCTATCTTAAGCAAAATTCTGAGACGAACGCAATGGCATAGTCTGTTTTACTTAATTCCCAATATTTAATTAAGTATTCCTCAGTTTATCATTTTAATGTGTTGTTAAAATTACGGGGTGTTACATTCTCCCTTACTTCGTCCCCGAAATCTCCAAGTTAAGAAGAATGTATATCCAGACATCCATCACCCATCTACTCATCCATCAATCACAGGCATACAATGTCCTTAAAAATTTCTAATGCTTATATGAACATATGCAAAGGTGTGTGTATATGTCCTTATACTAAAGCAAAAGATCAGGCGGTCCACTGATTCAGTCGATCTCCTTAATGCAATGTTTGTTAGTGCCATGAATCCAACGTGTATGCAAATAATCCTATTATATTAAGTAAGTTCTATTTGTGTGCACAATCATTCATCCAAATGCAACATCCGTATGATGGTACACCCACTTTTCATCCATTAAAAGAATAAAAATGCACACACATCCATATGCAGCATGAGAATGATTGAGCCGATCTCGTGCATAATGTGTGTGTATATGCATTCACAGGCAACTACTAGCAAACACTTGCATCCACTTGCATCCATCAAACATAACATGTCTCAAACACATGTTTACATCCATGGGTTTCCTACCTAAATGTTGAAGATTCGATCCATTAGATATACTTAGATGATAAAAGCAAGTACGAATAAAAGCTTTTGGAAGAGAAGTTAAGAACATTCCCTTGAAAAGAAAAGGGTATGAATCGCAAATCTTGTCTTCAGTCTCCTAAGTTGTACCCTTTTGGTTATCTCCCCACTGAACTCTTATCAACTTGACCTCTTGGTTGCATAGCTTCTTAACCTCCGATCCAAGAATACGGGTAGGAACTCGTCAAATTGTTGCCTCCCGTTCCACTTCTACTTCCTCAAAGGAGATACTTTGGTAGAAACCATGTCTCCCACCTCAATCCAATATTGGTCCTTCCTTTATCTGCATATGAATTCTGCCTGTCCTGAGTTGTCTTCATGCGCCTTCGGATAAGACCAGTCTTTTTTGAAGTTTCTCTAATCGTCTCAGGTCAAAGTAGAAGCCTATCTCTGCTACCTCAATTTGAGATCCTTCTGAGAGAACAGATACTTGTGCGACTTATGGTCCATGTATAACTCGAACCTCTCTCTCCAAGCAGATACTGCCGCCAAGTCTTAAGCGCGAATACTATACCGGCTAATTCCAGAACATGGGTAGGGTAGTTCTTCTTGTGAACTCTCAAATGTCTACCATCGTAACATACTTCCCTTCTCTCCTAAACTGTAATTACTTTCGCGGTATCTACTGCTATCCCATCCTTAGAGACCACATGCCCTAGAAATCTCACTTCCTTATTCCAAAAATGACATTTGGAGAATTTTGCCTTTAGCTAATGCGCTCGGAGAGTTTTCAAAACCTCCCTTAAATGTCGGGCATGCTCTTCCTCGCTCTTCAAGAAAATCAAGATGTCATTGACAAATACCACAACGAACTTATTTAGAAACTCCTGAAACATTCTACTCATCAGATCCACAAAATAGGCGGGTGCATTCGTCAACCCAAAAGGCATAACGAGCCACTCGAAGAAACCATTCGAAGTTCTAAAGGCAATCTTGTCTATACTGTCCTCGGCCACCTTCAACTGATGAAACCCCATGGCCAAGTCTAATTGAGAGAAAACAGATGCAACAACAAGCCAATCAAACAAATCATCTATCCTCGGAAGTGGGTGTCTATTCTTCTTTGTGAGTTTATTCAACTCCCTATAATCCACACATAAGCGAAGCGAACCACCCGCCTTAATTGCGAATACTACTGGAGCACCTCATTCAGATATGCTTTGCCTAATGAACCCTTTGTCAAGTAGCTCCCCTACTTACTTGCTGAGCTCCCTCCTTTCTCTTAGAGCCATATGGTGCACCGTTAATGCAACTGTCTTTGCATTGTCTACCAAGTATATACGAAAATAAATCTCGCACCTCGGAGGTAAGCCCCGAACCTCCTCAAAACATCAGCATACTCACAGACTACTGGTACAGATCGTAAATCATCGATAGATGCATCAAGAGACTCTAGCAAACTAAACATGACAGACCCTTTTAGGTCACAAAAATCTCGAGGGTCCTCCCTTGATAAGTCAAAAGTCTAATGACCCTCCTCTCACAATCCAGAATGGCACCATACATGGCTAGCAAACCTATCCCTAGAATCAAACCATGGCCCATGAAACAAGATATGCGTCGCACTCAAACTCGACGCCTAACACAAATACTCTCAAACCCCAACAAACCATAGACAATGAGTTGTAGCACCAATGAGGTTTGAGATGACAATGGGATCCACGGAAACTTTCCTACCTCTATCTGGAGCACTGGTCACGAGAGCTTGCACCTGCCCTCCAGAAGCTCTTGCCCTTTGACCTTGCCCTTGCTTTTTCGGGCACTCCTTGGAAAAGTGTCTGACCTCTCCACAACTAAAACATGCATTCTTCCTTATTTTGCAGTCCTTGATCAAATGACCCACACGTCCACTATTATGGCACTCCCTCTTATCCTTAGCCTCTTTCTTTTCACCTTTATCTTCCTCATGCATCAATGCCATATCAACGAGCTTTTCAAAAGTGACTCCCATCGAAATATGAGACATGGCTAACCCGTGAATGGGTTCATTCAATCCTTTAACAAACCGCAAAGCTTTCTTATGTGGTGTATCTACTAGCTTCAACCCAAACCTCGCCAATTGATTAGACTTATTAGGCTTTCTTTCTATCATCTATGTTCCCTGCTTGGGCCACCATCCTTATCATCCTTGGGTTGTGCTCCTCAGCCCTAACTCCCTTATTCTCCTCTTCACCATCCTTGTGTAACAAGCTAACAAGTCTCTCAAAAGCAGCCTCCATCGCACGGAACTCCTTACGAAGCTTGAGCAAATTAGCCGCATGTGAAACTACTGCGGATGCAGATAGAGGTTAGGCACTTCATTGCCCTTTGACATGTTCCATAGTTTTAACATGCCTACGGAACCATGCCGAAATGGGGACACCTTTCAGAAAGAATCGGTTCCCTAGACAAGAAGGAAAAAAGGAACCAAGCGGAGAATCGAGAGATATTACTTATGGATTTGGGGAATATGTTTTCCAAAAAGAACTTCTCTTTTTGAAGATGCTTTCCTTTAAAATATTTTTGAAAATATTTTTCAAAACCTTTTATCCGATTTGGTAACCTTCAGCTTTGATACCAAGTGTGACACCCCACGTCTGTTAATGTCACTCATTAAGAGAATGCATTAATTTTCGTGAAGCGTTATAGGTAAACAGAAATAGAAACATTACAAGATAGATATAAAATAGCAGCGGAATTTAAAACTTTATTAATCATAAAGCATAACATAGTGGGTCAAAACATCATAAGTCTGAAATTACATAAACCTAGTACATCATCTTAAAATTTTTGTCTTGTACTTATAACATCAGAGTGCAATAATAAAAGAAGCATAATTCCCCAAATAAAACATAGCCATAGTAGAAAGGATAAGAGCTCGAGCAATACATCGAAGCAGCTCCAAGCATAATGAAAGCAGAATCCTGATCAAGCTTGAGTAGTCCCACCCTGGGAACCTGGGGGAAACGGAAGGGAAAGAAGAGGAAACAAAATGGGTCAGACATAAAGTCTGGCGAGTCCAGTTACTGTTCGCATATAAATAGGTAAAAGTAGCATGACAAGCATATAAACTGGAGAGATAGATAACAACACAATAAGGCATGTATGACAAGGTAAACAGGATAAGCATGATAGAATATATTGCGCTTCTCTTGTACTTTCTCTTTCTCTGCACCAATACTAGTGTCATATAAACAAGATGATCCCCAACAAGCATAAGATGGTAGACTTAGGCGTACTTATAGTGAGAGGTTTAACCCCATAAAATAAAAGGCATCCCAACTGAACATACCGGAGTTACCCCTAAGGATAATAATGGTCTCCTAAACATACCAGAGTCTAGACGTACCCTAATCATTACCTCAATCGATCGGCTCCCTACTCTATAGATACCCTGTGTTGGTCCCACAGTAGGACTATCACTTCCTAAAGTGCCAACCCTTCATTTCCAGGATGTGCACAACCATATCAACTGATGCTACAACGTCTTAATTCCCTTAGAAGCCAGACCCATGCACGCACATGACTCCATTGGTTTCCTGCGCTGTTGACATCCTCACCCAAGTGACCTCTTATAATCAGCTCAGTAAGCGTACCCCGACTCCGACCTAGTTCAGAGTACTTGTTTGATACCTATATGGGTTACTAACTAAAACAGATCCCACACAAAAGATGATACAAGCTCCCCCTAGGCTTACATCCCCACTACTAGGATTTCAACAGGTTATGACTAATAGTCCAACATGTAAAACATGTTAAGTTGTCGGGCCTATATATGCGAATATTACCCCCACAGCCACAAGATATACTTAACCCCCACTGATCCAAGCAAGTTTACTTAACAAAGTTGCATAACCCCAACGTATAAAGTAGGTTAAGTTTGTGGGCATATATATATATATATATATATATATATATTACCCACCTATAACACCCCGTAATTTTGTTAACATAAAAGAGGATAAATTAAATAATAATTAATTTCATATTCAAAAAGACTGAACCATTTGTTCGTATCGAAATTCTGGTCAAGATAGATATTTGGTTTGTATAAAACGGACACCGTATGAAGAAGTTAGAGATTTTTAAGTTTGTATACGCGCAGAAAGAATATATACGTACACATGAGTCAGAGATGAGTCGGAATTTTATCCAGAACATTTCAAAATCGAAAAATGAAAAGTGGCGGTAGATTTTCCGCTCTAGGGGGTCGACCCACCTAGAGGGGTGTCGACACCGGGTCGACACCCCTTAATTCGACCCCCCTTAAGGGGTGTCGACCTATGGGTCGACCCACCCAAAGGGGTGTCGACACCCCTAGGGTTGAGGTGGTAGTCGGTTTCAGAGGGTTTTGCAGCTATATGTACGTTGCCATTTCTCATATTTTCTTCATTGAGAATTCATGATGGCCAAACTCTACCGGTGTCTGAACTGAATTGGATCTGTTAATCCCCTACAACTTTCAGCTTTGTAAGTCAAATTCTGATATTCAAGCATAGATTCAACACCAACTTCTTATCTATCTTCTTAACAATCCAAACACTGTGAGTTGGTTACTTTTAGGTTTAAATGAATAAATGTAAATCGTGAAAGACTATGATTTGGATATGTTGTAAACTATGAATCTATGCTAGTGTTAAATCTTATATTATGTCATGATAGATCTACTTCTGTAGATCAAATTGAATGGTGGTTATTCTATTTTGTCCCCTTTGTGGATCTTGATTTGTAACTGTATTGTGGTTAATGTTAATTTGGACAGTTACAACATTGGTTAGATCTAATTCTATATGTAAATCACCTTTCACTTGTCATATTGTGATCGATTTAGATATGTTGTAAATTGGACACGTGAATCCATATTTAGATCTAAACATTCTATTATGTCATCCTAATTATGTTAGATCTGTTTTATGTCCATATTATAATCTAGTTAGATCTACATTTACCTATTAGATATGTATTATGTGGACACCTAAATTATTAATCAGGTCTAGGTTATTATTTGGATCCCCTTGTGCTTCTCCTATTAGATCTGAACTTGTTGGACATCTAAATTAAATTTAGATCTTTTCATGTTCATCTTATCACCTTTGCTATGTTACAACAACTGCTACAAGTTCATTAGATCTATGATTATATGTTCAGCATGTTAGTATATGCTTATGCTAGTTATGTTAGAACATTCGCCTTTATCATATTTCCATTACCTTCCCGTTTTATCGTTTATGATTAGGCTATTATTTAGCCTATGCATGCCGTAAATGGGGCGAACAGGCTAGTTAAGGAACGGGGAGGGAAAAAGGTTAATATTGACATAATTTGAATATAAACATGAGTTGGACATATAGTTCAAAAAGGCGAAAAGTGGGGACATAATCACCTATTAAGACATAGGTAAGAATTAAATAAAAATGGAATGTCTAGTAATTACAATTAGGAATTGTAATTGCATTTATGACACGAGGTTAGGTTGCATTAGTGGTGGAAGTCTGGCCGGACCCGACCGACACATCCAGCAGCCACTAATTTTGAACCTAATGTGAGAGGTCTAAGTGCGCAAACACGAATCGGGATAAGACATGAGGTTAGGCCCAACTGTGGAATAAGACTGCCCGGACCCAACCGGCATATCCAGCATCCACAAGTTGTAGGCCTAATATGGGAGGTCTAGCCTATTATAAACCATAAATGGACATGGTAATAAATTGGACTACTTAACCAAATCTAATCCATAGGGATTGTATGATTATGAGCTAAAGTTAGGGTTAAGTAAATTGATTGGATAGTGGATGGGTTAAGCAAATCTGGAGGGGGTGGGTAATATTTACATATAGGCCCACAACTTAACCCGATAAGGTTATGTAATTAAAGACACCTAGTAGTATACATAACCGGAGGAAATAATAAAGTTATGTAATTTTAGACACCTTTTAGGGTAAGCATAACTGGTATAGGGCTATGTAATTAAAGACACCTAGTGGTATACATAGTCAGTGATAACCTAGTGGGGGATACAAGACAAAGGGGAGAGCTTATATCATATTGTGTGGGACCCATTTAAGTCAGTAACCCGGAGTAGGTATCAAATAAAGTACTCCGTACTAGGCGGAGGGGTGACACGCTTACTGACTGATTGTAAGAGATCCAAATGTGGAGGACGGTGTGGGCGGCGCAAACCAACCGGGCCATGTGCATGCATGAGCCGGGCAGAGGGGGATAAGACGACCGTGACACCAGTAGGTATGGGGTTGTGCATATCAGTGTGTGTTTGCCACTTTAGGACGTGATACATCCTACTGTGGGCTGACACATAGTATCTACGGAGTAGGGAGCCGATCGATTAGGATAGTGGTTTGGGTACATTTGGACATATTCCCTAAGTCTACCACCTTATAGTGGAAAGGATCATCTCATTTTGGTTATACTAGTAACAGTGCAGAGTAACCATTATAAGCATATACACCTTATTATGTCTACCTTGTCACACCTTCCATTTATGTAGTGATCTCTCTTATCCACTTTATATGCCTGTCATGCTACTTTTATTTATTTACTTGCTACAAGTCACTAGACTTGCAAGACTTTATGTATGACCCTCTTGTTTCTCTTTCTTTCTTCTGTTTCCCCTCCCCCTTGGTTCTCAGGGAGGAAACACTCAGGCTTTGTCAGGACTCAGATATCATCTTGTTAGAGCTGCTTTCGAAGTATGGCTCAAGTTCTTATCTCTATTATGGCTTAGCTCTTTTATTGGGGAATTATGTTATCTTTTAAGTATTTATGTACTCTGATGTTAAAAGACAGAAGTTATGTTGTTGTAATGGTTTTTGAGACTCATGGTATTTTGAACCACGTTGTATGATTTGTGATTAGAATAAAAATAAATTTCCGCTGTTATCTTATTTATGTCTGTCTTGTAAAATTCTGTGTCTGTTTACCTATAATGATTCACGAAACCTAATGCATTCCCTTTGTGAGTGACATTAATGGAAGTGGGGTGTCACACTTGGTATCAGAGCTGAAGGTTACCAGATTGGATAAAGTTTTTGAAAATTATTTTCAAAAAGATTTTAAAAGAAAGCATTTTCAAAAAGAAAATTCTATTTTGAAAAACATTCCCCAAAAAGCCATATGTAATATCCTTCGATCCTTTTTCTAAGTCTCTTCCTTTTTCCTTTTTCAGCATGTCTAGGGGACAAAACATTCCTAATATCCCAGAGAGCATTACAATACCCGGATTGTTCCATAGGTATTTGGAGGCCACGGCACCTGCCGAAGGCCAAGGAAATATTCCTCCCCCATCTGCACTAGTCATTCCTCCTCCTCCCCCTCCAAGAACAGATAACTTCGCCAAGATCTGCAAAGACTTCTGTGCTATGGGAGGGAAGCCATTCCATGGGAATGAGACATTCGTGGAAGTGCGGAATTGGCTCAAGGAGACCGAGTACTTGTTTGTAATCTTTGAATTAGAGGATAGAAGGAAGGTTCAGTTAGCCGCCTGGCTACTGAAAGACGAAGCCTTATTTTGGTGGCAAGTCACCCAAGCTGGACGTCCGGTGGAAACTTGAGAAGATTTTAGACAGAGGCTCGAAATGAAATTTCTCTCCGAAGCTGAGAGAAGCATGCAAATGGAGAGATTCTTAGCACTCAAACAAGGAAACTTGACGGTGAAAGAGTATGTGAATAAATTCAACCAGCCAACAAGGTTCGGGTTAGAGTTAGTGGGTACACCGCACAAAAGGGCTTTGCAGTTTGCTAAAGGGTTGAATGAACCTCTGCATGGATTAGCCATATCCCATATTCTAACGGGGACCACCTTTGAAAAGCTTGTTGATATGGCTCTAATGCATGAGGAAGACAAGGGAGAAAAGAAGGTTGAGGAGACATTGCAAAATAGGAAGGTGTGGCCCAAGAAGGGGCAGCAACAACAGCAACAGTAACAACAGCAGAAGAAAGGAGGGAAGAATGATAAAGGCAATGATAAGAGAAAATGTCACAATCGTGGGAAGGAAGGTCACTTGATTAAAGACTGTAAGTGAAGGAAGAACTCTTGCTACCACTGTGGAGAGGTCGGATACTTTGCTAGAGAGTGCCCGAAGAAACAGGGATCACAGGGACAAGGTCAAAGGATAGAGACTTTTGGAGGGCAGGTGCATGCTCTCGCGATCAGTGCTCCTGATAGAGGTAGAAAAATTTCTGTTGAAGGTTTAATTTCTCTTTCAAACCATCCTATTAGAACACTTTTTGATTCTGGCACTTCACATTCATTTATATCAAGTTATGTGGTTGAATCTCTACACTTAATTATTAGTATAGTAGTGGATCCTGTAGTTGTTTCAAACCCCATTGGTGGTTCGACTCATTATCTATGATTTGTCGGGGTTTGAAAATATCTGTGTTAGGAGTCGAGTTTGAATGCGACGCGTATGTGCTCGGGTTTATGGGCTATAGGTTGATTCTAGGAATGGATTGGCTTACCACGTATGGTGTCATTCTGCATTGTGAGAAGAGGGTCGTTAGGCTTCTGACTTATCGTGGGAGGACCCTCGAGATTTCTTGTGACCCACAAGGGTCGGTTATGCTTAGTTTCATAGAGTCTCTTGATGCATCTATCGATGACTTGCAATCTGTTCCAGTAGTACGAGATTATTCTGATGTTTTTGATAAGGTTCGGGGCTTACCTTCGAGACGCGAGATTGACTTTCGTATATATTAGGTGGACAATGCAAAGCCAGTTGCATTGCCAGTGAGCCACATGGCTCCGAGGGAAAGGAGGGAGCTGAGTAAGCAAGTAGGGAAGCTGCTTGAGAAAGGGTTTATCAGACGAAGCATAAATGAATGGGGTGCTCCAGTAGTATTCGCGACTAAGGCGGATGGTTCACTTCAATTGTGTGTTGACTATAGAGAGCTGAATAAACTCACTAAGAAGAATAGGCATCCGCTTCCAAGGATTGCTGATTTATTTGATCAGCTTGTTGGTGCCTCGGTATTTTATCAGTTAGACTTGGCCACAGGGTTCCATCAATTGAGGGTGGCTGAAGATAGCATAGATAAGACAACTTTTAGAACTCCGGACGATTTCTTTGAATGGCTAATGATGCCTTTTCGGCTGACGAACGCACCCACCTATTTTGTCGATCTGACGAGTAGGGTGTTTCAGGAGTTCCTAAATAAATTTGTTGTAGTCTTTGTTGATGATATTTTGATCTTCTCCAAAAGCGAAAAAGAGCATGCAGAACATTTGAGAGAAGTTTTGAAAACTCTCCGTGACCATTAGCTTAAGGCGAAGTTCTCCAAATGCCATTTTTGGAGAAAAGAGGTAAGATTCTTAGGGCATGTGGTCTCCAAATAAGGGATAGCTATAGATCCCGCGAAGGTGGTTGCAGTGCAAGATTGGCAGATTCCTAAAAATGCAACCGAGGTAAGGAGCTTTCTAGGGTTGGCAGGTTATTATAGGAAGTTCATTAAGGACTTCGCAAAGATATCAGCCCCACTCACCAGGCTGACGAAGAAGAACTTGGCATTTTCATGGGATATAGACTATGACGTTGCTTTCTAATGATCGAAGAGGGCTCTGACAACAACCCCAGTCTTGACCTTGCCTGACGGGAGAAAGGTGTTTACCATTTACACTGATGCGTGTGGTACAGGGCTTGGTGTGGTTCTGATGCAAGAAGGGAAAGTAGTGTGTTATGGGGGTAGACAGTTGAGAGTTCATGAGAAGAACTACCCCACCCATGATCTAGAGCTAGCTGCCATAGTATTCGCGTTAAAGACATGGCGTCATTATTTACTTGGAGAGAAATTCGAGTTATACACCGATCATAAATCTCTCAAGTATCTCTTCTCGCAGAAAGACCTCAATTTAAGGCAACAACGGTGGATGGAGTTTCTAGCTTCTTATGATTTTGAGACTTCTTATACCCCTGGCAAGGGTAATGTGTTGGCAGACGTACTAAGTAGGCAGAGGATGGCTCTGAGTCCTTTGTTTGTGAAGAGAAAGAACTTGGAGTTCATATCAGTTTTTGATTTAGAACCCTCCATCAAGATTTTTCCTGATTTGTTTGTGTCCTTGGAGATACGACCAACTTTTATGGACCAGATAGGAGCTTCGCAATAAGGTGACCCACAGATTTTAGATATCATGGGAAAGCTCATAAGAGGGAAGACTTCTAGTCACCTCAGTAGATATGCCATAAAAGAAAAATGGTGGTTGCGACGAGATAGAAGGCTTTGTGTTCCTCAAACTGGAAGCTTGATAAAGGCAGTCCTAGAAGAAGCCCGCCGTTCTAAGTTCACCATTCATCCAGGCGGTGATAAGATGTACAGAGACATGAAGAGGATTTTCTTTTGGTCTGGGATGAAGAAATATGTGGCCGAATTTGTATCCCAATGCTCCAATTACTTATAACCTTTATAATCCTATTTATAATTGGAAAATACTCCAATTACTTATCTCTTTTCCGATCTCGCTTATTTCTGTACTTAGGAAATATTTAACATCTTATTTCCAAACTTACACTTATTTGGGTTAAAACGGATGTTGTGTAAAACATCGTTACGACAACCCAAATACTATATTCAACTAACTCTTATTAGACATTGATCTTCGAGCCTGAAATCTTACTATTTATTTGTTAATAATGAAATCAATCAAGTTGGGGTATAACTACCTCTCAGACCTTGACTGAATAACATTTATAACGTCAAAACAGATATGACTACTTACTCGAATAATCAATACCATGCAACTACTTATTCACTTTTAAACAAGTATACGCTTCCTCTTTCTATTCTTACTAGATTTTATTCTTAGTCTTCCTTTTTTATTTTACTATTCTATTTCTAAGTTCGTTTCCTTATCGACTTATCTATATATTGATATATAGATTTCTAACTATCAAATTATCTTAAAAATATTTTATCTCCTTAAATTCCTCGAAAAATTCGCCATAACCTCCTTTGTACCGGGAGCTTCAGGATATTTCAAATAGCCTCCCATGGCCCTCACCAATCCAAAAGAAAAAAGAAAAAGCCAAGCGGCTAGCCAATACGGCGCATAAAATCTCATATATGAATTAAATACATACCTTTTCGTCGAGCATTCTATTTATATACCTTCATACCTTATCCATATCTATATTATGTATATTTATACCTGCCCAATCTATTTTAACTATACCTGATCGTTTTAACTCAATTCGTTAATTAATTTGTTAATTAACTCTTTAGTCTAATTCACTTTTATATTTGAACATGACATGTTCTAATATATTTTAACTTGCTTATTAACTAATTTGAATCCAAATTTCAAATTTCAGTTCTATATTCGATTTCGAATGTCCATTTACAAATCCAATTCACCTTTCAAAGTTCAACTTCAACTTCAAGACTCGATTAACTAATTCCTCTTCGACTTAGTTAATTCTATTCAAATTTTATATCACTTCTATTATTCAAATCTATATATCAAATTCTATTTGAATTATATATATGCAAAATCTATAGTTTAAATTCCATTTGAATTCTATATTCAAAATCTATATTTGAATTCCATTTGAATTCTATAGATTCATATCCTATATTTGAATTCCTTTATATTTACTATATTCAAAATCTATATTTGAATTCCATTTGAATTTCTATATTCAAATTCCATTTCACTTTCGATATTCAAATCTTATATTTGAATTCCATTTGAATTCTATATTCCAATTCCATATTTGAATTTCTATATTCAAATTCCATTATTACTCTATATGAATTCTATATTCAATTTTCCATTATTTAAGTCTTCTTTATTCAAATCTCATTTGAATTTCTATTTTCAAATTCCATTTTGAATTTTCTATATTCAAACCCCCTTTGAATTTTCTATATTCAAATCCTATGTTTGAACTTCCCTTATTCAAATTCTATATTCAAAATTATTTTATAAATCCCATTTTGAAATTCAACACAACTTGTCTTTCCCAAAACAAATTCAAAACAGTATCTCTGGTAGTAATTCGTCACTTACAACTCGAAAATGAATACTGATGATGCAGCTGTCATCATCAGAATCTATTTTCCAGCAATCGAAGTGAGTTCAATACTATAAAACCATTTCTAATCATTTCCACTTTGAAATTCATTTCAAAATATAATTCACACTGCTTGTAAAACAATTTAAAATCTCCCAGGATCTTAAATTTTCCTTTTTTTTAATCCAAATCCATTTACAAACACTTATCCAATTTTCCAGAATTTTAATTCAATTTCTGGTTTAAATTTCAGATTTAATTCATCTGATTTCACGTATTTTACTTATATGAATTCTGATTCGCTATTTACATAACCATTTAATTTATAATCTTTCTCGATTATAATAACAACCAATATATCCAATACATATCAAAATATACTTTGGGTAAACTTATTTTCATTTACCCTCTTTTCAAAACATATCGTGATGACCCATCGTATTCGAGTGTTTAGTAACTCCTACCGATACAGTGGATCAAACTGATCGACCAGAACTCATAAACGACTCAACCAATAAATCTCCACAATATAAAACAAATTTTTATATCAAATAACAAATACGTTCACTTGTATATATACACTCAACTCAATCTAGGATATTACTAACCCTATCTCTACCGAGTCACGCCACAGAGCCAAGGTAATTCACCTAACTTAAGCTCTGATACCAACTGTAATGACCCGGAATTTTGAGAACTTTGGATATTGACATAAACACGATGACGACTAACCAAACATCGAAAAATACCGGTCATTAGTGAAAGAAATTAGAGGGTGAGGAAAGATAAGATAGAAACTTAGAATAGAAGAAGAAGAAGAACACAATATCATAGTAACACGAATCTCACAGCGGAACGAATAAATATATTTCATAACATAACTTTGAAATACAAATCTGTACTTGAATATACATATCATTATCAAAGTACAGCACTTACAACACAGCGGAAATAACTATAGCTGTATGATCCTTAAGCCTCCTGCTCCAAGCTCTTCCGGTATATCTGTAAATCCTGACTACTTGACAGCCCGTACAAATTTAGGCACCCAAGAGTTTAGGGAAAACAAAAAAAATAAACTCCGGGTCAGTCATGGGACTGGTATGAGTAAAACAGTTTAAAACAGTTCAAGCAGGAAATCGATATCTCATAAGACCACGCCGTATAACGGAACGAGTTTTCCCTTATGAGAATCCAAATTATCTTTATATCAAAAACCTTTTGATATTATAATAATGTCTATCAACCATAATATAATAATCATCTAGCAGAAACGCTTTCATCTCACGTTCTACATATATAGTATACAATCAAAACCGCAAGCACGTATTGGGTAATGGATTTCCAGCTATGACAAGGTATGGAACCACCTTTCACTAGTGTACCTCTAGAGAGGAATACACTGGGTTCAACAAGAACATCTTGCAACCCGGCCACACATGACTGACCACTCATTTCGCTTGAGTGTATCGAATGTATATCACCAACGGTTGGGATTAGCAACCGTTTCTCGAATGGGACAGCATCAACAATAGATTTTTAGAAGTAAATGAAACTCTAGATCAGGTGATTATACACCCTACTTCGGTGCGACCGACTTAGCCATGCTGCCTGCCCGATTTCTGTCATTTACCGGTTGATGAGGCTTGAGGCTACGCTTTATCATCACACCAGATTCACTTCGAATGTCACATCGTCAAATCCATCAAATCACCGATTGACGTCCTCAACCATACATTATGTGTTAGCTAAAAGAAGTTTCCTTCTCCGCTTACACTCTTGGTACGTTTGGAGAAATCAATATACGTGATCGTCTGGAAATACTCTGTCAGATATCTGTCCATACAAGTCATCCAGGAACAGGATGAACCGAAGGCACTATTCTGTAAACAGGATAGCCCTTGCATAACTCCGTCTTCAATTTCCTTTGGCATATATAATTCGCAACGCTTATGCCAATACAGAGTGGTTCTTTGGATAATAATCCAACCGGTCTCTCCATATTAACAACGTTAAAATGGTCAAAACTTCGATAGTCTGTGATTTAACTATCGAAGAAAAACAGGTGTGCAAACAACGATATCATTTCCAAATGGAAATTTATATCGATCAACATCATTCAACATTTATCTCTTTATTTCATTAATTTACTTATCTCCTGTTTCCCTATATTCAATATTTCTTATTTTCTAAATTTGGAAAATATACATTATTAACAATGGAAAACATTTCCATTTCTTGTTTTCTTTATTAGAAAACATTTCTGGTTTCTTATTTGGAAAACATTTCCAAAGCTTCTTCATTGGACTTAGACAGATGTTTAAACAAACCATCGCGATACCAACTCAAACCATTTCCTTTAATTACTAAATTCACTTAACCATCCCTTACTATCGAAACTTAATCATTCCTTAGTTAAAAATGAAGTCAATCAAGTTGGGGTAATACTACCTCTCAGACCTTAACTGAACAACGTTTCTAACCTTGAAATAGACAAAGTTCACCCTTCTAATTCTTTAACAAACTTCCTTACGTAACTCTCTTTCAAATCTTTTCTATTCGATAATTCTTTCCTTCGATAAGGTATATTCGATAACTCTATTTCAATTTATTCTATTCACTTAACTCTTTGGATTTAACTCTAACTCTATTCACTTAACTCCTATCGAATAAACTATATTCGATAACTCTTTTAATTCTATTTGAATAAACTATATATTCGATTAACTCCTTTATTCTATTCGAATAAACTATATATTCGATTAACTCCTTTACTCTATTCGAATAAACTATATATTCGATTAACTCCTTTTACTTTCTATTCGAATAAACTATATTCGATTAACTCCTTTATTCTATTCAACTAACATCGATTAACCCCTTTTAACTCGATTAAACTAACATCGATTAACTCCTTTTAACTCGATTAAACTATTCATTTATAAAGATTTACTTTTAGTAACGGTTCTTCACTTTACAAATGATTTCCCTTTTATAAAACTCTATTCGTTTTATAAACATTTCCCCTTTTATTTACTTTCGAAATATTTCCTTTTTATAAAATCTATTGACTTTATAAAATCCCTTTTATTTCAATATACATTGAAATAATTCTTTTTACATCCCAGGGTCTTTTATGATATTTAAAATATCGAATAACAATGATCAACATCATTCTAAAACACAACATCCATAACAGATATACATCACATCATATATCACAATATATGAAAACAGTAAATAAATGTTGAGGAATCCAGGCGGATTCCTCCAACCTGTCTCCCTGCATCCACAGATGTTATACAATATAAAATCAACATCACTTTCAGTTCCATATGATATATTCTGTTAAACAGAATCAATATAGAAATTCAACTAACTGACTAGCAGTTCAATCAAACAATCAACACACAGTCAATCAGCCAATATTTAACAGTTCTAAAAATACAACATAAAATTATAATCTGTTCAGAATTAGTGAGATTTACTCACATTGTCCGTAATCGTTAAATAACGATTTACGGTCAGTTTGTCCATTCCGACATTTGATTTCCCCCTTTGAAATTCCAGTAGCTCAATATACAACGAAATCCGTTCCACAATGAAGATTTCATCGTTAAAATTCCAATGTTATCGATTTTGTTCGACTCTGTTATATGAGGAGAAAATTTTTCTTGTTATATATTTACAAGACTGTATACGAATTTAATTAAATAAACAATAAATTTCCTTTTTATATTGTTTGGGCTTTACCTACAAATTTTGACCCAACCTTAACTTGAAAAGCCCAAACCAGCATGACCTTCTCCGTCCATTCCAAAGGCTGTGCTCCAGTATGCTCCTCCTTCTCAGTAAATAGGACCATCACCTTCTTCACTCTTACTTTGCTCCAGTTTAATTCGCTCATGTACAATCCCACAAGTAAGAAGAAAGCCAATTTCACCAACCTTTCAGTGAACCAAATGTGACCCCAAGTTCAAGAAAATCTCAAAATAGTTGCGACATCTTTCCTTCACTAAGTCACTACAAAAATAAATTCGAACTTCTGACATAAATTCTGTGATAACAATCGACGAACTCCACAAATACAACACCTTACAAGAGTGCGAACAGACCTCACAGATCTCCATTTTGAAGAACTCGAACCACCCCAAAACAATACAGTAATATCCTCCGTTCAACTCCCTGTCGCACCCTACACCCTTGACCGGAGTTCAGCTGACAACCACCGCGCCATCGATCAGTTCACCCAGTTCAACTCCTGCTTCCGACAGTGCTCCGCCCTACTTGGGTTTTCAAACGCGAGCTTCCAAAGAACTATCGCACAAATTGAAACTGTACAGAATCGAAGAGGGACTGACCCACAAATCCAATTAACAAATCGAACTAATACTTCATCCATCGGCTAGAACTTGAACCCTAGACAAGAAGACCCATGCTGCCTAGTAAGGATCGAACAGAGATAAAATTCGAACCCCCAAATACCTATATCGTATTGAAGAGAGAACCCTCAGGATTGTAAATACATAACCATCGGATTTTTTTCAAGGGAGCAGGGGATTTTATTTTATTTTTTTGAAGATCACGAGTTTGTGTTTTGAGAAGAAAATGATGCGGCGGCTTGAGAAGTGTCTGACCAGAAAAATGCCAAGATTAGGTTTATGAAAGGGTATTATATAGTATGAGGTTTAGATATTTTATAGAAGGAAAAAGGAATATTCATGATATATTCTCCACCGTTAATTTTCATTGAACATTTAAGGCTCATACAGTTACATAAAATATCCAATTGCGATGAAAATGATCATGCCGCTACAGTTTGACATTACGGACACAACGAAACTGGTTTCGTCGAATTCCGACTTCGTTTGCTCACACAACGTATTTTTAACCGTCAAAATACTGAATGTTTTTCACTCTAAAAATCCGTACGACCACACAGTGACTCTAAAAATTATGAAACTGGAAATCTAACAACTATTTGACATTGCGGATCCAACAAAATTAGTTTCGTCGAATTCCGACTTCATTTGCAAAACCGGCTATTTTTAAATCTTTGATTGACCCATTTAAATATATAAATATATTTAAATATAATTAAATTAAATATAAATAAATTTATATTATCGTATATATTCACAGTGGAATACCATACAGCTTCAGAAAAATCCTATATGTATTTCTAACTCGATATTTCAATCTGGGTCAACGCGATATTTTATTTATATTGAAATTCCTTTTTAAAATATAAATAATTCCTTTATAAATTATAAAGGAATTCCACAGCGACTTTTCTAAAATTTGATTTGGACGTAAATCAAAATCTACACGACGAAATCCCGATTTTTCTCTTCCACTAGAAAGATATACTCCACCGGCTCCACACGTTTCTTGTTTCACAGAGATCCGGCTTAAAACGAACCCTGTACATTCAGTTGAAGTTCGAATCGCCAATTTACGAACTGCAGCGCCATTTCAAGCTCGATTATAATTATAATATAATTATACGTTCAAACTGTCGTTATTTAAATATATTCGTTATTCTAATTCAATTCTAAACTGAATTAAATATCACAGGTGATCCAGTTCACACCATATCGCCATTTCAGCCAATTCTGATTATTTCAGAATTAAATATATTATTTAATTTATTATTTTAAATTAAATATTCACCATTACTTAATTCCACTACCATTTAATCCTTTTAATCACCATTTAAAAAATTAAATAAATAAATTATAATACCTCTGCCAATGCGGGTCATTACAATCTTTCCCACTTAAAATAATTTCGTCCTCGAAATTGCTAAAAGGTAGAGGACGACCCTATCGACTGGTTAGAACATATTTGTTCACTCCTTAACTTCAGTTTCAACTGAACCAATTTAAATTCAATTAAATTATTAATTAATTCTTATCAACGAAAATTTCCAAAAATCCTGAATATTTTCTAACGCCTTAATTTTTCGAAAAATTTCACTAGCACCTCCTTTGTACTGGTCAGTACGTCAAACTCCAACTCGCCTCTCTGGGACATCTCCAAGCCAAAAGAAAATCAAACAGCCAAGCGGCTTGCCAATTCGGCTCATAAATCTTATATCCAATAGAAATATAAACTTGTACCTTTTTGTCGGCATATCATTATATCCTTTCCACCTGTTATCAATTCAGCATATACCAATGTCATGCCAATCAAACTCCAAATCAGTTTTTATCTCCAACACAACCATTCGCTTATATCCAAGCCAAATCCCATTTCAACTCAAGTTCAATTCTTGATTTTCAATTCCTTAACTCCTCAATCCAATACCATTTCGGAATCTAATTTCACAAATCCAATCTTATTCGATTTCAATTCAACTTCAGTTACCACTTAACTGACTTTACTTTAATTCAAATCTACTTTCACAAATTTTGGTTAAATTTGTTTTTAATTCAAACAATCTTTCCCCGGGAGTTTTTTTAAACAGTTTACTCTTTCCAAAAAATCAAATTTTCCTTTTTGAAATCCAACTGAGCCCTTAATCAATATTCCATTAGTTAAATCACTTCTCCATTTCTTTATCAATATTTGTTAACCAAATATTTTCAATAACTATATCGGCCTTTTATGTTATTTGGAAAACATTTCCGAATATCGCCTTCCTTTATTTTCTAAATCAATAACCTTTATAATCCTATTTATAATTGGAAAATACTCCAATTACTTATCTCTTTTCCGATCTCGCTTATTTCTATACTTAGGAAATATTTAACATCTTATTTCCAAACTTACACGTATTTGGGTTAAAACGGATGTTGTGTAAAACATCGTTACGACAACCCAAATACTATATTCAACTAACTCTTATTCAACATTGATCTTCGAGCCTGAAATCTTACTATTTATTTGTTAATAATGAAATCAATCAAGTTGGGGTATAACTACCTCTCAGACCTTGATTGAATAACATTTATAACGTCAAAACAGATATGACTACTTACTCGAATAATCAATACCATGCAACTACTTATTCACTTTTAAACACGTATACGCTTCCTCTTTCTATTCTTACTAAATTTTATTCTTAGTCTTCCTTTTGGATTTTACTATTCTATTTCTAAGTTCGTTTCCTTATCAACTTATCTATATATTGATATATAGATTTCTAACTATCAAATTATCTTAAAAATATTTTATCTCCCTAAATTCCTCGAAAAATTCGCCATAACCTCCTTTGTACCGGGAGCTTCGGGATATTTCAAATAGCCTCCCATGGCCCTCACCAATCCAAAAGAAAAAAGAAAAAGCCAAGCGGCTAGCCGATACGGCGCATAAAATCTCATATATGAATTAAATACATACCTTTTCGTCGAGCATTCTATTTATATACCTTCATACCTTATCCATATCTATCTCATGTATATTTATACCTGCCCAATCTATTTTAACTATACCTGATCGTTTTAACTCAATTAGTTAATTAATTTGTTAATTAACTCTTTAGTCTAGTTCAATTTTATATTTGAACATGACATGTTCTAATATATTTTAACTTGCTTATTAACTAATCTGAATCCAAATTTCAAATTTCAGTTCTATATTCGATTTCGAATGTCCATTTACAAATCCAATTCACCTTTCAAAGTTCAACTTCAACTTCAAAACTCGATTAACTAATTCCTCTTCGACTTAGTTAATTCTATTCAAATTTTATATCACTTCTATTATCCAAATCTATATATAAAATTCTATTTGAATTATATATATACATATATTCAAAATCTATAGTTTAAATTCCATTTGAATTCTATATTCAAATTCTATATTTGAATTCTATATTCAAATTCTATAGATTCATATCCTATATTTGAATTCCTTTATATTTTCTATATTCAAATTCTATATTTGAATTCCATTTGAATTTCTATATTAGAATTCCATTTCACTTTCGATATTCAAATCTTATATTTGAATTCCATTTGAATTCTATATTCCAATTCCATATTTGAATTTCTATATTCAAATTCCATTATTACTCTAAATGAATTCTATATTCAATTTTCCATTATTTAAGTCTTCTTTATTCAAATCTCATTTGAATTTCTATATTCAAATTCCATTTTGAATTTTCTATATTCAAATCCCCTTTGAATTTTCTATATTCAAATCCTATGTTTGAACTTCCCTTATTCAAATTCTATATTCAAAATTATTTTATAAATCCCATTTTGAAATTCAACACAACTTGTCTTTCCCAAAACAAATTCAAAACAGTATCTCTGGTAGTAATTCGTCACTTACAACTCGAAAATGAATACTGATGATGCAGCTATCATCATCAGAATCTATTTTCCAGCAATCGAAGTGAGTTCAATACTATAAAACCATTTCTAAACATTTCCACATTGAAATTCATTTCAAAATATAATTCACACTGCTTGTAAAACAATTTAAAATCTCCCAGGATCTTAAATTTTCCTTATTTTTAATCCAAATCCATTTACAAACACTTATCCAATTTTCCAGAATTTTAATTCAATTTCTGGTTTAAATTTCAGATTTAATTCATCTGATTTCACGTATTTTACTTATATGAATTCTGATTCGCTATTTACATAACCATTTAATTTATAATCTTTCTCGATTATAATAACAACAAATATATCCAATATATATCAAAATATACTTTGGGTAAACTTATTTTCATTTACCCTCTTTTCAAAACATATCGTGATGACCCATCGTATTCGGGTGTTTAGTAACTCCTACCGATACAGTGGATCAAACTGATCGACCAGAACTCATAAACGACTCAACCAATAAATCTCCACAATATAAAACAAATTTTTATATCAAATAACAAATACGTTCACTTGTATATATACACTCAACTCAATCTAGGATATTACTAACCCTTTCTCTACCGAGTCACGCCACAGAGCCAAGGTAATTCACTTAACTTAAGCTCTGATACCAACTGTAATGACCCGGAATTTTGAGGACTTTGGATATTGACATAAACACGATGACGACTAACCAAACATCGAAAAATACCGGTCATTAGTGAAAGAAATTAGAGGGTGAGGAAAGATAAGATAGAAACTTAGAATAGAAGAAGAAGAAGAACACAATATCAGAGTAACACGAATCTCACAGCGGAACGAATAAATATATTTCATAACATAACTTTGAAATACAAATCTGTACTTGAATATACATATCATTATCAAAGTACAGCACTTACAACACAGCGGAAATAACTATAGCTATATGATCCTTAAGCCTCCTGCTCCAAGCTCTTCCAGTATATCTGTAAATCCTGACTACTTGACTTCCCGTACAAATTCAGGCACCCAAGAGTTTAGGGAAAACAAAATAAAAATAAACTCCTAGTCAGTCATGGGACTGGTATGAGTAAAACAGTTTAAAACAGTTCAAGCAGGAAATCGATATCTCATAAGACCACACCGTATAACGGAACGAGTTTTCCCTTATGAGAATCCAAATTATCTTTATATCAAAAACCTTTTGATATTATAATAATGTCTATCAACCATAATATAATAATCATCTAGCAGAAATGCTTTCATCTCACGTTCTACATATATAGTATACAATCAAAACCGCAAGCACGTATTGGGTAATGGATTTCCAACTATGACAAGGTATGGAACCACCTTTCACTAGTGTACCTCTAGAGAGGACTACACTGGGTTCAACAAGAACATCTTGCAACCCGGCCACACATGACCGACCACTCATTTCGCTTGAGTGTATCGAATGTATATCACCAACGGTTGGGATCAGCAACCGTTTCCCGAATGGGACAGCATCAACAATAGATTTTTAGAAGTAAATGAAACTCTAGATCAGGTGATTATACACCCTACTTCGGTGCGACCGACTTAGCCATGCTGCCTGCCCGATTTCTGTCATTTACCGGTTGATGAGGCTTGAGGCTACGCTTTATCATCACACCAGATTCACTTCGAATGTCACATCGTCAAATCCATCAAATCACCGTTTGACGTCCTCAACCATACATTATGTGTTAGCTAAAATAAGTTTCCTTCTCCACTTACACTCTTGGTACGGTTGGAGAAATCAATATACGTGATCGTCTGGAAATACTCTGTCAGACATCCGTCCATACAAGTCATCCAGGAACAGGATGAATCGAAGGCACTATTCTGTAAACAGGATAGCCCTTGCATAACTCCGTCTTCAATTTCCTTTGGCATATATAATTCGCAACGCTTATGCCAATACAGAGTGGTTCTTTGGATAATAATCCAACTGGTCTCTCCATATTAACAACGTTAAAATGGTCAAAACTTCGATAGTCTGTGATTTAACTATCGAAGAAAAACAGGTGTGCAAACAACGATATCATTTCCAAATGGAAATTTATATCGATCAACATCATTCAACATTTATCTCTTTATTTCATTAATTTACTTATCTCCTGTTTCCCTATATTCAATATTTCTTATTTTCTAAATTTGGAAAATATACATTATTAACAATGGAAAACATTTCCATTTCTTGTTTTCTTTATTAGAAAACATTTCTGGTTTCTTATTTGGAAAACATTACCAAAGCTTCTTCATTGGACTTAGACAGATGTTTAAACAAACCATCGCGATGCCAACTCAAACCATTTCCTTTAATTACTAAATTCACTTAACCATCCCTTACTATCGAAACTTAATCATTCCTTAGTTAAAAATGAAGTCAATCAAGTTGGGGTAATACTACCTCTCAGACCTTAACTGAACAACGTTTCTAACCTTGAAATAGACAAAGTTCACCCTTCTAATTCTTTAACAAACTTCCTTACGTAAATCTCTTTCAAATCTTTTCTATTCGATAATTCTTTCCTTCGATAAGGTATATTCGATAACTCTATTTCAATTTATTCTATTCACTTAACTCTTTGGATTTAACTCTAACTCTATTCACTTAACTCCTATCGAATAAACTATATTCGATAACTCTTTTAATTCTATTTGAATAAACTATATATTCGATTAACTCCTTTATTCTATTCGAATAAACTATATATTCGATTAACTCCTTTACTCTATTCGAATAAACTATATATTCAATTAACTCCTTTTACTTTCTATTCGAATAAACTATATTCGATTAACTCCTTTATTCTATTCAACTAACATCGATTAACCCCTTTTAACTCGATTAAACTAACATCGATTAACTCCTTTTAACTCGATTAAACTATTCATTTATAAAGATTTACTTTTAGTAACGGTTCTTCACTTTACAAATGATTTCCCTTTTATAAAACTCTATTCGTTTTATAAACATTTCCCCTTTTATTTACTTTCGAAATATTTCCTTTTTATAAAATCTATTGACTTTATAAAATCCCTTTTATTTCAATATACATTGAAATAATTCTTTTTACATCCCAGGGTCTTTTATGATATTTAAAATATCGAATAACAATGATCAACATCATTCTAACACACACAATCCATAACAGATATACATCACATCATATATCACAATATATGAAAACAGTAAATAAATGTTGAGGAATCCAGGCGGATTCCTCCAACCTGTCTCCCTGCATCCACAGATGTTATACAATATAAAATCAACATCACTTTCAGTTCCATATGATATATTCTGTTAAACAGAATCAATATAGAAATTCAACTAACTGACTAGCAGTTCAATCAAACAATCAACACACAGTCAATCAGCCAATATTTAACAGTTCTAAAAATACAACATAAAATTATAAACTGTTCAGAGTTAGTGAGATTTACTCACATTGTCCGTAATCGTTAAATAACGATTTACGGTCAGTTTGTCCATTCCGGCATTTGATTCCCCCTTTGAAATTCAAGTAACTCAGTATACAACGAAATCCGTTCCACAATGAAGATTTCATCGTTAAAATTCCAATGTTATCGATTTTGTTCGACTCTGTTATATGAGGAGAAAATTTTGCTTGTTATATATTTACAAGACTGTATACGAATTTAATTAAATAAACTTTAAATTTCCTTTTTATATTGTTTGGGCTTTACCTACAAATTTCGGCCCAACCTTAACTTGAAAAGCCCAAACCAGCATGACCTTCTCCGTCCATTCCAAAGGCTGTGCTCCAGTATGCTCCTCCTTCTCAGTAAATAGGACCATCACCTTCTTCTCTCTTACTTTGCTCCAGTTTAATTCGCTCATGTACAATCCCACAAGTAAGAAGAAAGCCAATTTCACCAACCTTATAGTGAACCCAATGTGACCCCAAGTTCAAGAAAAACTCAAAATAGTTGCGACATCTTTCCTTCACTAAGTCACTGCAAAAATAAATTCGAACTTCTGACATAAATTCTGTGATAACAATCGACGAACTCCACAAATACAGCACCTTACAAGAGTGTGAACAGACCTCACAGATCTCCATTTTGAAGAACTCGAACTACCCCAAAACAATACAGTAATATCCTCCGTTCAACTCTCTGTCGCACCCTACACCCTTGACTGGAGTTCACCTGACAACCACCGCGCCATCGATCCGTTCACCCAGTTCAACTCCTGCTTCCGACAGTGCTCCGCCCTACTTGGGTTTTCAAACGCGAGCTTCCAAAGAACTATCGCACAAATTGAAACTGTACAGAATCGAAGAGGGACTGACCCACAAATCCAATTAACAAATCGAACTAATACTTCCTCCATCGACTAGAACTTGAACCCTAGACAAGAAGACCCATGCTGCCTAGTAAGGATCGAACAGAGATAAAATTCGAACCCCCAAATACCTATATCGTATTGAAGAGAGAACCCTCAGGATTGTAAATACATAACCATCGGATTTTTTTCAAGGGAGCAGGGGATTTTAGTTTATTTTTTTGAAGATCACGAGTTTGTGTTTTGAGAAGAAAATGATGCGGCGGCTTGAGAAGTGTCTGACCAGAAAAATGCCAAGATTAGGTTTAGGAAAGGGTATTATATAGTATGAGGTTTAGATATTTTATAGAAGGAAAAAGGAATATTCACGGTATATTCTCCACCGTTAATTTTCATTGAACATTTAAGGCTCATACAGTTACATAAAATATCCAATTGCGATGTAAATGATCATGCCGCTACAGTTTAACATTACAGACACAATGAAACTGGTTTTGTCGAATTCCGACTTCGTTTGCTCACACAACGTATTTTTAACCGTCAAAATACTGAATGTTTTTCACTCTAAAAATCCGTACGGCCACACAGTGACTCTAAAAATTACGAAACTGGAAATCTAACAACTATTTGGCATTGCGGATCCAACAAAATTAGTTTCGTCGAATTCCGACTTCATTTGCAAAACCGGCTATTTTTAAATCTCTGATTGACCCATTTAAATATATAAATATATTTAAATATAATTAAATTAAATATAAATAAATTTATATTATCGTATATATTCACAGTGGAATACCATACAGCTTCAGAAAAATCCTATATGTATTTCTAACTCGATATTTCAATCTGGGTCAACCCGATATTTTATTTGTATTGAAATTCCTTTTTAAAATATAAATAATTCCTTTATAAAATATAAAGGAATTCCACAGCAACTTTTCTAAAATTTGATTTGGACATAAATCAAAATCTACACGACGAAATCCCGATTTTTCTCTTCCACTAGAAAGATATACTCCACCGGCTCCACACGTTTCTTGTTTCACAGAGATCCGGCTTAAAACGAACCCTGTACATTCAGTTGAAGTTCGAATCGCCAATTTACGAACTGCAGCGCCATTTCAAGCTCGATTATAATTATAATATAATTATACGTTCAAACTGTCGTTATTTAAATATATTCGTTATTCTAATTCAATTCTAAACTGAATTAAATATCACAGGTGATCCAGTTCACACCATATCGCCATTTCAGCCAATTCTGATTATTTCAGAATTAAATATATTATTTAATTTATTATTTTAAATTAAATATTCACCATTACTTAATTCCACGACCATTTAATCCTTTTAATCACCATTTAAAAAATTAAATAAATTAATTATAATACCTCTGCCAATGCGGGTCATTACAGTGCATTTTCTTTTCTTTTATGGATGTAAATGGATGAATTAGCATATGGATGTTGCAATTAGACGAATGAGTGTGCACACATATAGAGCTTACATGATATAATAGGATTATTTGCATACATATTGCATTGAATTAAGGAGGTCAACTGAATCTGTAGACCGCCTGATTTTCGCATTAGTATTGGGACATATACACACACCTTTGCATATATTCATATAAGCATTAGAAATCTTTAAGGGCAATGGATGCCAGTGATTGATGGATGATAGATGGTAGGATATGCATTCTTCTCAACTTGGAGATTTCGGGGACGAAATCATTTAAGTAGGGGGAATGTAACACCACGTAATTTTGTTAACATAAAAGAGGATAAATTAAATAATAATTAATTTCATATTCAGAATTAAGGATAACGGACTGCACCATTGCGTCCTTATCGAAATTCTTGTCAAGATAGACATTTGGTTTGCATAAAACGGACACCGTATGAAGAAGTTATGAGAATTTTAAGTTTGTATACGCGTAGAAAGAATATATATACATGAGTCATAGATGAATCAGATTTTTATCCAAAACAGTTCAAATTCGAAAAATAAAAAGTGGCGGCATATTTCTCGCTCTAGGGGGTCGACCCCCCTTAAGGGGTGTCGACCTATGTGTCGACCCACCCATAAGGGTGTCGACGCCCCTAGGGCTGAGGTGGTAGTCGGTTTCGGAAGGTTTTGCAGCTATATATATGTGGCCATTTCTCATATTTTCTTCATTGAGAATTCATGGTGGTCAAACTCTGCCAGTGTCTGAACTGAATTGGATCTGTTAATCCCCTACAACTTTCAGCTTTACAAATAAAATTCTGAGATTCAAGCATAGATTCAACACCAACTTCTTATCTATCTTCTTAACAATCCAAACTCTGTGAGTTGGTTACCTTTAGGTTTAAATGAATAAAAGTAAATTGTGGAAGACCGTGATTTGGATATGTTGTAAACTATGAATCTATGCTAGTGTTAAATCTTATATTATGTCATGATAGATCTACTTCTCTAGATCTTACTGAATTGTGGTTATTCTATTTTGTCGCCTTTGTGGATCTTGATTTGTAACTGTATTGTGGTTAATGTTAATTTGGACAGTTACAACATTGGCTAGATCTAATTCTTTATGTAAATCACCTTTCACCTATCATATTGTGGTCAATTTGGATATGTTGCAAATTGGACATGTGAATCCATATTTAGATCTAAACATGCTATTATGTCGTCCTAATTATGTTATATTTGTGTTATGTCCATATTATAATTTAGTTAGATCTACTTTTACCTATTAGATCTGTATTATGTGGACACCTAAATTATTAATCAGATCTAGGTTATTATTTGGACCCCCTTGTGCTTCTCATATTAGATCTGAACTTATTGAACATTTAAATTAAATTTAGATCTTGTCATGTTCATCTTATCACCTTTGCTATGTTACAACAAGTTAACTGCTACAAGTTCATTAGATCTATGCTTATATGTTCACCATGTTAGTATATGCTTATGCTAATTATGTTAGAACATTCACCTTTGTCATATTTCCATTACCTTCCCTTTTTATCTTTTATGATTAGGCTATTATTTAGCCTATAAATGTCGTAAATGGTGCGAACACGCTAGTTAAGGAATGGGGAGGGAAAAAGGTTAATATTGACATAATTTGAACATAAACATGAGTTGGACATATATTTCAAAAGGGGGAAAAGTGGGGACATAATCACCTATTAAGACATAGGTAAGAATTAAATAAAAATGGAATGTCTAGTAATTACAATTAGGAATTGTAATTGCACTTATGACACGAGGTTAGGTTGCTTTAGTGGTGGAAGTCTGCCCGGACCCGACTGACATATCCAGCAGCCACTAATGTTGAACCTAATGTGAGAGGTCTAAGTGCGCAAACACGAATCGGGCTAAGACACGAGGTTAGGCCCAACTGTGGAATAAGACTGCCCGGACCCGACCTGCATATCCAGTATCCACAAGTTGTAGGCCTAATGTGGGAGGTCTAGCCCATTATAAACCATAAATGGACATGGTAATAATTTGGACTACTCAACCAAATCTAATCCATAAGGATTGTATGATTATGAACTAAATTAAGGGTTAAGTAAATTGATTTGATGGTGGATGGGTTAACCAAATCTGGAGGGGGTTGGTAATATTTACATATAGGCTCACAACTTAACCCGATAAGGTTATGTAATTAAAGACACATAGTGGTATACATAACCGGAGGAAATAATAAAGTTCTATAATTAAAGACACCTTTTAGGGTAAGCATAACTGGTATATGGCTATGTAATTAAAGACACCTAGTGGTATACATAGTCAGTGAAAACCTACTGAAGGATACAAGATAAAGGGGAGAGCTTGTATCATATTGTGTGGGACCCATTTCAGTCAGTAACCCGGAGTAGGTATCAAATAAAGTACTCCATACTAGACGGAGAGGGGACATGCTTACTGACTGATTGTAAGTGATCCAAACGTCGAGGACGGTGTGGGCAGCGTAAACCGACCGGGCCATGTGTGTGCATGACCGGGCAGAGGGGGATAAGACGACCGTGACACCAGTAGATATGGGTTTGTGCATATCAGTGAGGGGTTACCACTTTAAGACGTGATACATCCTACTGTGGGGCCAACACAGAGTATTTACGGAGTAGGGAGTCGATCGATTAGGGTAGTGGTTAGGGTACATTTAGATATATGCCCTAAGTCTACCACCTTATAGTGGAAGGGATCATCTCATTTTGGTTATACTAGTAACAGTGTAGAGTAACCATTAGAAGCATATACACCTTATCATGTCTTCCTTGTCACACCTGCCATTTATGTAGTGATCACTCTTATCCACTTTTTATGCCTGTCATGCTACTTTTATTTATTTACTTGCTAAAAGTCACTAGACTCGCCAGACTTTATGTCTGACCCTCTTGTTTCTCCTTCTTTCTTCCATCCCCCCCTCCCCCCCACCCAAGTTCTCAGGGAGGGAACACCCAGGCTTAGTCAAGACTCAAATATCATCTTGCTAGAGCTGCTTTCAAAGTATGGCTCAAGTTCTTATCTCTACTATGGCTTAGCTCTTTTACGGGGAATTATGTTTTCTTTTAAGTATTTATGTACTCTGATGTTAAATGACAGAAGTTATGTTGTTGTAATGGTTTTTGAGACTCATAGTATTTTGAACCACGCTGTATGATTTGTGATTGAAATAAAAATAAATTTCTGTTGCTATCTTATTTATGTTTGTCTTGTAAAATTCTGTGTCTGTTTACCTATAACGCTTCACGAAACTTAATACATTCCCTTTGTGAGTGACATTAACGGACGTGGGGTGTCACACATCCACCACAAGATTTACCTACCCCCTACTGATTCAAACAAGTTTACTTAACCCCTACTCAAGTTAACATGTTCATTTAATTCCTTTGGATTCAACTAGGTTAAGTATTCATTACCATTTATGGTTATAATGCGCTAGACCTCCCACATTAAGCCTACAACCTATGGATGTTGGATATGCCGGGCGGGTCCGGGCAGACTTCTACCATAAGTCGGGCTTAACCTCGTGTCTTAGCACGTTTCGTGTTTATGCACTTAGACCCCTCACATTAGATTCACCCACTTGTGGTCGCTGGATATGCCGGTCGGATCCGGGTAGACTTGCACCCCAATTGTAATCTAAGCTCGTGTCTAAGCACGGTTACAGTTTCTAATTACTGTAAATCTAGGCATTTTGACTATTTAACAATTATCCCTATTTCATTATAGATTTTCATGCCCCTTTTCCGAGTCATATTTATCATGTACCATATGCCCCAAATTAAGATTCTGAATCACAATATGATTTATGCCCCAAATCCATATTCATGTATTTTATTCAATTTATACCCAAATTTCCCAATCCAAGTTATGCCCCAATTTTAATGTTTTCCCCTTGTTCCCAATTTCAGGTGTTCGCATATTTCAGCGGCATGCCAAGGCTCGAAAGTAGCCTGGCTATAAAATAAAAAGGGAAAAGTGAAGCGACCCGAACTTCCCCGGTCTCCGAAGAGATGAGAAAGAACGAATTACTGTGAGGACAGCACAAATCAGAACGCAGACGAAAGAACATTTCATTGCATATTACAACAATCCATCAGATTACAAGAATATACAGAGTATGAATAAATATTACACAGAATTATCAGAGATTTTAATTACGTTTAAATACATAGCAACGGAAATAATACAAAACACAACTAGAAGGAGATATACGGATACAAAGCTTTCCGGATATCGTTCCAGCTGTAAACCAGGATCCTGTGAATATAAATCTGCAAAACCAAAACTACTAGTTGCCCGTGTCAAAATAGGGGCACCCAGAGTTTAGGTTAAAACAATAAACTCCAGGTCAGTCATGGGACTGGTGTGAGAACTAAAACAGTTATTAATCTTTATTTTTAAAGTTAGGTAAATCAAGGGACCACGCCGTATAACACGGAATGGGTTTCCTCCCAAGAATACCAGTGCATAAAACAAACAGCGCAATGCTAAATAAAGAAAAATGAAGCTATTATAAGACCCAGTTCCCATCACACAATGCAACGCAAGCCGGAGGATAGGGTTTTTACCTTATAATAGCCAAGAATGCTTGATACGTTTAAAACAAATCATTTGATACTATTATAAGTGCATAGTGTATAAAACAACTTCAAATCATAAGTATCAATCATAGGCGACATGGGTACCATATATCATGTCGCCATACTAGGCTCTACAAATAAAACCGCAAATGTCACGTATTTGGAAATTGGATTTCCATCTATGAACCGAGGCAAAAGATAGTCCTCAACCGATTCGAGACTCTCTAGCCCGAGCCTCAGGATCAGAGCTCGAGTGACCCTTGGAGCGACAGGGCCGGTCCACCGATGTGGGTTAAACTTAAATCCTGAACACTGCATTTCCCCGCCCTTTGGGGCGTAAGTCTGGTCCGTCTGCCGGCCAGAATGCATCGGCCGAAACCGATATAACCGAGGCGCCTCGCAACAGCAACAACCACACAGGTGAAAAGTATATAAATGTCAGGGCTGGTAGGTCACTGACACCACCCTAGCTAGAAAGAAACGCATGCCCTCCCTGAGGTCCTTCTCCCGTTTTTGGTTCACAACCGGGGTGCGAGGCTCGCGAATCAACGCTACACAAAGCTATGCCACACAGGCCTTGCTTTGATCATCATCCACAAGACTTTGCTTTTCAACAGAAGCCTTGATCAATTGCCACTTAAGCATGCCACACAGGCAATTCACTCCATGCGATTGATATCCATCAATATATAACCCCTAAGCTCGTACGTCTAAGAGAAGGGCGTTAAGCAAGAGAATAAATTCTCCGCCGCCAAACAGATATATATTTAATAGAAATCAATCACACAGACTAAAATCCAATGTTAGACACACAGTCCATTTACAAGTCCGTTCTGGGTCTGAACGAAACCGGAGGCACCTAGTACCCCGCATATCCATCGATCTCCAAGTACGTCTGGATGATCACCAACTGTTTCCATCTTCTTGGGTGTACAGCCCAATCAAGATCATCAGTAATTACCCAAACGACGTGAAGACCTCCGGTCTTCAACCACCGTCTTCATCTTCGACTTATCGTCGTATCAGTTATTCAGAATGGGATAAACCCGGTCTTTCCGAATAACTCGCGTATATTTTAAATAAGTGTTACACAAACACAACATACGCCTCATTCCAATTCATCAGTCACTAACCGTAAATTAATCAAGAGAATAATTCCCCAAATATTAACCCCGAAGGCCGAAACCAACATCAGATCAATATCCAGAAAACCATTCTGCTTAGCTAACCGACAGTTAGTTTCTAAATTTCACATTCATAGGGAAAGGTTCCCATTAATTTTATCAAAGATAAATCCTTTAAATTTATTCTTTAATCTATTTTTGAATATCAATTCAAACTAGTCGGGATTTACGAACTTTACCGAAGTAATCATTTGTTTTAATTTCCCAATCCCAACCTATTCATCCCACGAAGTAAAATTGGTAATACTTCATATCTAACACTACGGTGTTATCGGTAAATTCAATTACCATTTCACGTTCAAATCTAATTAAAGATTTAACTATCGCCTGGAGCAAAACTGGTGATACTCCATTCTCGATCATTTCAATCTAATTAAAGATTCATTAAAACTCCACTTAGTTTTAATCTGTGACTGGGTTAAAGAATCAGTGTCACTTAAAACACGGTTCACGATAAACCCCAAGATCACATCAAATTTCAATCAGTCCCTAACCGTAAATTAGCAAGTGAGCAGTTCCCTAAGTATTAACCCCGAAGGCCGAAACCAACATCAGATCAATACCTCTGAAACCATTCAACTTAACTAATCTCCAGTTAGTTTCTGATTTTCTTAACTCCTTTAGGTCTAAGAACAGTATTATTGAAGATACCGTTCACGACAACCCAAAATCACATTTCATTAATTATCGGATTAAAGAACAAGTGTTATATAAAACACTGTTCACGATAAACCCAAGAACCAATTCGAATTCAATTCCAATTAAATATTATTTAATTGGTACACTTCATTAAATCTAACTAAAATGATTTAATCATTTTCTCAATTGGGCTTAAGAATAGTGTTAATGAAGACACCATTCACGACAAACCCAAATCACATTTGATATTACATACAAGGCTCTGAATAGAAAATAAATCAGCTTATATTCAATATCAAATTCTACGACTAACAAATGTCGTATTGGAAATAACGATATAAATATATATCTTTCAAATTTCCATAACAATATCTGTATAATCACGAAATCCAACATCGAAATATTCCGAAGACAATTTCGATTCAAATCCATTCTAATATAATTATTGGAAATTAGTGTTATTTTCAAAACCATTTCAAATCTAATTTATTTATTTAAAAATAAATAGAATTATAATTCTAGTTCAAAACTAGTTCATTTCGATAAAAATCTATTTTTATCTTTTCAAATATGGAGTTTTTCATCCCAATTTTTCACAAATCATTTCTTATGATTTTACACAAATTATTGATATTTTTAATAATTTTATCAAGGCCCGTACAGTCGATTTCTATCAACGGCCATCGAACTGCACTTACAGCTACCTTTTTCAAATTTGATTTTGACATAATTCCAAATCCAACCGTTAGATTTCTAATTTCTAATAATCGTTAGAAAGCTCTTTTCGATACGAACCCAACGGTTCCGGTTTTAGGAGAATCCGACGGTCGGATCTCCCGCAATATCCGTTCGAAGTCAATGGTCGAAATTCGCGAACTACCGCGGCGCGGCGCGTTCTATTCAGGCCATTATATTATATATATAATACATATAATATATACTTCGTCGATTTCGATTCAAAAAGTGCTTTATAAATCGTTTTAAATTCATTTTCAAAACGGTTTCAACTTCATATTCAATTTCAAATCAAAATTGAATATTCCAATATAAATTCGTTTTAAATTCTTTTCAAATCGATTTCAATTCGAATTCATTTATATTCAAATTCAATTCGAATTCATTTATATTCAATTTCAATTCGAATTCATTTCTATTCAATTTAATTCGAATTCACTTCTATTCAATTTAATTCGAATTCACTTCTATTCAATTTCATTCGAATTCACTTCTATTCAATTTAATTCGAATTTCAATTCTTTTCAAAATTTCAGATTTCGAAATCACTTTCGATATTCGTTATAAAATGAATAAAATCGATATAAATATCGATCACGTCGAAATGGCGTAAATCTAATCAACACGGCTTCATATATTCATATGTTCAAATATTTCTTTTTCAAATATTTCTATTCAAATATTTCTTTTTCAAATATTTCTATTTCAAATATTTCTATTTCAAATATGGAATGAGGCCCAATCAATTACCATATAATGTTGATTATATGGATTTTCTACAACACATGTATACAATAACAACGATGAACAATCAACCATCATCCAAAGTGCATTCTACACTGTATAAGCATCAAATATAAATATTTAACGCTCCTAACAGTTTGTCAATCAATCGATCGACATACAACTAAACAATCGGGATTAGTGTACGTCAAATATCATCCCAATACCCGTGTGGGGTTTCAAACAATCAAACACAGATTTTTATTTGTGCAGTTGGGCGATGTGTAAAATTTATCGTCCCAATCAATATCAGTCAAATGTGTGTATATAAACAAATCGTCTGATTTATTTATTTTTATTTCCTTTCATATATACGTTAAAAATTCTATTTTTAACTATAAAATATTTTTAACTATATAAATATTTTATTTCATTTCACATCACATCACACAATCAACTACACATCAAAATCAAACACACAAGCATACAAGCCGTCCATGGTCTGTGGACGACGGGTGTCGGGTGCTACTAAACACCGTCTGCATCCTGGTATATATATATATACAACTAGAAAAAAAGAAATTTAGAGTGAGGAGTTCTCACAGATAGCTATCCGATCCCACGACTCTTCTTATGTAGGAATCTTCGCCGTTTCTTGCCTCTTGTCACTTCCTTTGCCCGTATTCTCTACATATGTAAAAATCGAATTTTTACTTCGCTATTCAATATATAAAAATCGAATTTTTACTTTGCTATTCAATATATAAAAATCGAATTTTTACTTCGCTATTCAATATATAAAAATCGAATTTTTACTTCGCTATTCAATATATAAAAATCACATTTTTACTTTGCTATTCAATATATAAAAATCGAATTTTTATTTTGCTATTCAATATATAAAAATCGAATTTTTACTTCGCTATTCAATATATAAAAATCGAATTTTTACTTCGCTATTCAATATATAAAAATCGAATTTTTACTTCGCTATTCAATATATAAAAATCGAATTTTTACTACGATGTTCATAAAATAAAAAACATATTTTTATTTCTTTTCAAACAAAGAAAAATCACATTTTTAATTCTACTGTTATATATATAATCACTTCTTTATATGATGTTTACATTTTTAAAACTATGATACTTATGTTTTAAAAACAGCGATACTTATATTTTAAAAACAGTTCATTTATATTTTCAAATCAATTCATTTATATTTTACTAAAACAAATGCCATTATTTATCTTTCGAAAACAAAATTCAGAATTTTATTTTAAAACAAACTCAGATTTAATAATGCTGTTATAATAAAAATCAAACTGAAAATGAATAAATAATAAATAAAAATAAAATAAACTTACAGTGTAAAAAGAGGGGAAAGGGGGATTCACGTCGGCCTGGAGGTGGTGGTGGGGGTGCTCGCGCGCAGGTGGCGGCTTGGGGTTGCTCGCGTCGTCGGTCTGTTGGTGGCTGCATTCGAGAGGAGAGGGAAAGCGAGCGGGGAGGGGGCGGTCGCGTCAGGCAGAGCTGGGGAGGGCGGCGTCTCCGGCGATGTGGCGGAGGGTGCGGAGGCGAGGCTGAATCGGGGAGGGCGGCGCGATTAGTTTAGGGTTTTTTTTTCCTTTTTTCTTTTTCTGTTGAAATGAATTTCAACGGGGGGCCAGAGAGAAAGTAAGGTGGAGGAGAGAGGTTTTAATTTTTTTATTATTTTAATTTTTAAAAAGTTGACTTTTACATACGACCCCTAAACGAGGCCCACCGCCTGTCGTTCCTAGCGTTTAACCCCTATTCCGAACACAATGGGATATGTATCGTAGGCTGATTCGATCTTTTCGATCAGTTTCCGTCAAAATCAACATATAACTCTATATATTGAATTTGAACGCGCATTTCAATTTACTGGGGTCACATACTAACTCAATAAATTCCAGAAAAATATTTTCTAGCTTCGTATTGACGATACGGTCCTAAGAAAACTAGTTTCGTCGAATTCTGAGACCATTTGAAAAATGGTCATTTTCCAGTCGATTAAAATCAACTGAAATGGTCAAAACACGTTTTCCTTTGCCACGCTCACATATTGATTCGAAAAATTATGAAATTTGGAATCTAGCAATAACTTTACATCACGGACCCAACAAAAGTGGTTTCGTCGAAATCCGAGGTCGTTTGCAAAATTTTCATTTTTAAGGGCCTGAATTCCATAGCGACTATTCAGAATTTTCAATTGGACATATCTTTTGATCCCCGCTATGAAATTTTTATTTTTCGGATTCGTTGGAAAGATATTCTCTATTAGATTCCAATATTTTTGGTTTCACTAAAATCCGGTTTATTTTGCACCCGGTGCATTCATTTGAAGTTTGAAATCGAATTATCGAACTACCGCGCCATTTTAAATTCCTTTTATAATTATATATAATTATTTATATTCTAACGACGACGTATATATTATATACGTTCGAATTCTATTCAAAATAAATTTCTCGTCGATATTATTTAAAATAATTCATTTAAAATAATTCATTTAAAATAATCAAAATTCGCTAAAATTGCCGAAATAAAAATTTTAAACTAGCCCAGATTTTCGGGTTGTTACAATCTCCCCCACTTAAAACTTTTCATCCCCGAAAAGGAACAAAGCCGAAAGTTGTTTAACAATTCAACTCAACTTCCATTATTTTTATTACGGCTTAAGTTCTTCAACTTTTCAGTTTCTAAGAACTTTTCAAAAATTTCAAAAATTTGGCTAACACCCAAAATTTTCGAAAAATTTCGCCATAACCTCCCCTGCACCGGGAGCCACGGGAAAATCCCGAAATTTCCATACAGGCCTTCTGATCTCAAAAAGAAAAAGAAAAAGCCAATCGGCTCATAAAATCATCATCACCCAAACAAAACAGTAAATTATAGTAAACATGTACCTATTTGTCGGGCAAACAAATTTTATTTCTCTGCTCTAGCCTCCTTGCTATGACCTGTTCAATGTAAGTACATGTATATGCAAGCAAATGCTACAAATTTTCAACACAACTCAATATTTGATCAAATTGGCTATATAATACAAATTTTAATTAATCAACCAATAATCAACAACACAACCATCAATCAATTAGTTGATTAGCTTTTGAAATTCATAACTTTGATATATAGTCAAAAATCAGATTTTTGATGCCAAATCACAACAATAAGCCCTATCTAATTTCGGTTCTCACACCAGTCAATAGGAAATACATAGAAATCTCACTTTTGTCGCTCGAAAATAAATACTGGCGATGGTGCCCCGTCACCAGAATTATCCCCGGGCAACTAGAGTATGATTCTATAACTATCCAGTATATTAAAACTTCGAATACACGTTTGCAAGACATATATGCAAAATCTTTATATATTGGATTGTCCCAATTCAATTAAAATAAATAATCAAATACGAATAATTGATTTAAATTTCAAAACAAAATTGGTTTTCATTTTAAAAATATACTCTTCACACTCGTTCTAGGATACTACTGATCCCATCTCTAACGAATCATTCCATTGGATATTGCTAATCCAATATCTGATGAATTCTTTCGTATGGTTCTAAGGTGTCCTGTTCTCTGAGCTTTGTAAACCAAAGCTCTGATACCAAATGAAGCGACCCGAACTTCCTCGGTCTCCGAAGAGATGAGAAAGAACGAATTACTGTGAGGACAGCACAAATCAGAATGCAGACGAAAGAACATTTCATTGCATATTACAACAATCCATCAGATTACAAGAATATACAGAGTATGAATAAATATTACATAGAAATATCAGAGATTTTAATTACGTTTAAATACATAGCAGCGGAAATAATACAAAACACAACTAGAAGGAGATATACGGATACAAAGCTTTCCGGATATCGTTCCAGCTGTAAATCAGGATCCTGTGAATATAAATCTGCAAAACCAAAACTACTAGCTCCCCGTGTCAAAATAGGGGCACCCAGAGTTTACGTTAAAACAATAAACTCCAGGTCAGTCATGGGACTGGTGTGAGAACTAAAACAGTTATTAATCTTTATTTTTAAAGTTAGGCAAATCAAGGGACCACGCCGTATAACACAGAACGGGTTTCCTCCCAAGAATACCAGTGCATAAAACAAACAGCGCAATGCTAAATAAAGAAAAATGAAGCTATTATAAGACCCAGTTCCCATCACACAATGCAACGCAAGCCGGAGGATAGGGTTTTTACCTTATAATAGCCAAGAATGCTTGATACGTTTAAAACAAATCATTTGATACTATTATAAGTGCATAGTGTATAAAACAACTTCAAATCATAAGTATCAATCATAGGCGACATGGGTACCATATATCATGTCGCCATACTAGGCTCTACAAATAAAACCGCAAATGTCACGTATTTGGAAATTGGATTTCCATCTATGAACCGAGGCAAAAGATAGTCCTCAACCGATTCGAGACTCTCTAGCCCGAGCCTCAGGATCAGAGCTCGAGTGACCCTTGGAGCGACCGGGCCGGTCCACCGATGTGGGTTAAACTTAAATCCTGAACACTGCGTTTCCCCGCCCTTTGGGGCGTAAGTCTGGTCCGTCTGCCGGCCAGAATGCATCGGCCGAAACCGATATAACCGAGGCACCTCGCAACAGCAACAACCACACAGGTGAAAAGTATATAAATGTCAGGGCTGGTAGGTCACTGACACCACCCTAGCTAGAAAGAAACGCATGCCCTCCCTGAGGTCCTTCTCCCGTTTTTGGTTCACAACCGGGGTGCGAGGCTCGCGAATCAACGCTACACAAAGCTATGCCACACAGGCCTTGCTTTGATCATCATCCACAAGACTTTGCTTTTCAACAGAAGCCTTGATCAATTGCCACTTAAGCATGCCACACAGGCAATTCACTCCATGCGATTGATATCCATCAATATATAACCCCTAAGCTCGTACGTCTAAGAGAAGGGCGTTAAGCAAGAGAATAAATTCTCCGCCGCCAAACAGATATATATTTAATAGAAATCAATCACACAGACTAAAATCCAATGTTAGACACACAGTCCATTTACAAGTCCGTTCTGGGTCTGAACGAAACCGGAGGCACCTAGTACCCCGCATATCCATCGATCTCCAAGTACGTCTGGATGATCACCAACTGTTTCCATCTTCTTGGGTGTACAGCCCAATCAAGATCATCAGTAATTACCCAAACGACGTGAAGACCTCCAGTCTTCAACCACCGTCTTCATCTTCGACTTATCGTCGTATCAGTTATTCAGAATGGGATAAACCCGGTCTTTCCGAATAACTCGCGTATATTTTAAATAAGTGTTACACAAACACAACATACGCCTCATTCCAATTCATCAGTCACTAACCGTAAATTAATCAAGAGAATAATTCCCCAAATATTAACCCCGAAGGCCGAAACCAACATCAGATCAATATCCAGAAAACCATTCTGCTTAGCTAACCGACAGTTAGTTTCTAAATTTCACATTCATAGGGAAAGGTTCCCATTAATTTTATCAAAGATAAATCCTTTAAATTTATTCTTTAATCTATTTTTGAATATCAATTCAAACTAGTCGGGATTAACGAACTTTACCGAAGTAATCATTTGTTTTAATTTCCCAATCCCAACCTATTCATCCCATGAAGTAAAACTGGTAATACTTCATATCTAACACTACGGTGTTATCGGTAAATTCAATTACTATTTCACGTTCAAATCTAATTAAAGATTTAACTATCGCCTGGAGCAAAACTGGTGATACTCCATTCTCGATCATTTCAATCTAATTAAAGATTCATTAAAACTCCACTTAGTTTTAATCTGTGACTGGGTTAAAGAATCAGTGTCACTTAAAACACGGTTCACGATAAACCCCAAGATCACATCATATTTCAATCAGTCCCTAACCGTAAATTAGCAAGTGAGCAGTTCCCTAAGTATTAACCCCGAAGGCCGAAACCAACATCAGATCAATACCTCTGAAACCATTCAACTTAACTAATCTCCAGTTAGTTTCTGATTTTCTTAACTCCTTTAGGTCTAAGAACAGTATTATTGAAGATACCGTTCACGACAACCCAAAATCACATTTCATTAATTATCGGATTAAAGAACAAGTGTTATATAAAACACTGTTCACGATAAACCCAAGAACCAATTCGAATTCAATTCCAATTAAATATTATTTAATTGGTACACTTCATTAAATCTAACTAAAAAGATTTAATCATTTTCTCAATTGGGCTTAAGAACAGTGTTAATGAAGACACCATTCACGACAAACCCAAATCACATTTGATATTACATACAAGGCTCTGAATAGAAAATATATCGGCTTATATTCAATATCAAATTCTACGACTAACAAATGTCGTATTGGAAATAACGATATAAATATATATCTTTCAAATTTCCATAACAATATCTGTATAATCACGAAATCCAACATCGAAATATTCCGAAGACAATTTCGATTCAAATCCATTCTAATATAATTATTGGAAATTCGGGTTATTTTCAAAACCATTTCAAATCTAATTTATTTATTTAAAAATAAATAGAATTATAATTCTAGTTCAAAACTAGTTCATTTCGATAAAAATCTATTTTTATCTTTTCAAATATGGAGTTTTTCATCCCAATTTTTCACAAATCATTTCTTATGTTTTTACACGAATTATTGATATTTTTAATAATTTTATCAAGGCCCGTACAGTCGATTTCCGTCAACGGCCATCGAACTGCACTTACAGCGACCTTTTTCAAATTTGATTTGGACATAATTCCAAATCCAACCGTTAGATTTCTAATTTCTAATAATCGTTAGAAAGCTCTTTTCGATACGAACCCAACGGTTCCGGTTTTAGGAGAATCCGACGGTCAGATCTCCCGCAATATCCATTCGAAGTCAATGGTCGAAATTCGCGAACTGCCGCGGCGCGGCGCGTTCTATTCAGGCCATTATATTATATATATAATACATATAATATATACTTCGTCGATTTCAATTCAAAACGTGCTTTATAAATCGTTTTAAATTCATTTTCAAAACGGTTTTAACTTCATATTCAATTTCAAATCAAAATTGAATATTCCAATATAAATTCGTTTTAAATTCTTTTCAAATCGATTTCAATTCGAATTCATTTATATTCAAATTCAATTCGAATTCATTTATATTCAATTTCAATTCGAATTCATTTCTATTCAATTTAATTCGAATTCACTTCTATTCAATTTAATTCGAATTCACTTCTATTCAATTTCATTCGAATTCACTTCTATTCAATTTAATTCGAATTTCAATTCTTTTCAAAATTTCAGATTTTGAAATCACTTTCGATATTCGTTATAAAATGAATAAAATCTATATAAATATCAATCACGTCGAAATGGCGTAAATCTAATCAACACGGCTTCATATATTCATATTTTCAAATATTTCTTTTTCAAATATTTCTATTCAAATATTTCTTTTTCAAATATTTCTATTTCAAATATTTCTATTTCAAATATGGAATGAGGCCCAATCAATTACCATATAATGTTGATTATATGGATTTTCTACAACACATGTATACAATAACAACGATGAACAATCAACCATCATCCAAAGTGCATTCTACACTGTATAAGCATCAAATATAAATATTTAACGCTCCTAACAGTTTGTCAATCAATCGATCGACATACAACTAAACAATCGGGATTAGTGTACGTCAAATATCATCCAAATACCCGTGTGGGGTTTCAACCAATCAAACACAGATTTTTATTTGTGCAGTTGGGCGATGTGTAAAATTTATCGCCCCAATCAATATCAGTCAAATGTGTGTATATAAACAAATCGTCTGATTTGTTTATTTTTATTTCCTTTCATATATACGTTAAAAATTCTATTTTTAACTATAAAATATTTTTAACTATATAAATATTTTATTTCATTTCACATCACATCACACAATCAACTACACATAAAAATCAAACACACAAGCATACAAGCCGTCCATGGTCTGTGGACGACGGGTGTCGGGTGCTACTAAACACCGTCTGCATCCTAGTATATATATATACAACTAGAAAAAAAAAGAAAATTAGAGTGAGCAGTTCTCACAGATAGCTATCCGATCCCACGACTCTTCTTATGTAGGAATCTTCGTCGTTTCTTGCCTCTTGTCACTTCCTTTGCCCGTATTCTCTACATATGTAAAAATCGAATTTTTACTTCGCTATTCAATATATAAAAATCGAATTTTTACTTTGCTATTCAATATATAAAAATCGAATTTTTACTTCGCTATTCAATATATAAAAATCGAATTTTTAACTTCGCTATTCAATATATAAAAATCACATTTTTACTTTGCTATTCAATATATAAAAATCGAATTTTTATTTTGCTATTCAATATATAAAAATCGAATTTTTACTTCGCTATTCAATATATAAAAATCGAATTTTTACTTCGATATTCAATATATAAAAATCGAATTTTTACTTCGCTATTCAATATATAAAAATTGAATTTTTACTACGATGTTCATAAAATAAAAATCATATTTTTATTTCTTTTCAAACAAAGAAAAATCACATTTTTAATTCTACTGTTATATATATATAATCACTTCTTTATATGATGTTTACATTTTTAAAACAATGATACTTATGTTTTAAAAACAGCGATACTTATATTTTAAAAACAGTTCATTTATATTTTCAAATCAATTCATTTATATTTTACTAAAACAAATGCCATTATTTATCTTTCGAAAACAAAATTCAGAATTTTATTTTAAAATAAACTCAGATTTTATAATGCTGTTATAATAAAAATCAAACTGAAAATGAATAAATAATAAATAAAAATAAAATAAACTTACAGTGTAAAAAGAGGGGAAAGGGGGATTCACGTCGGCTTGGAGGTGGTGGTGGGGGTGCTCGCGTGCAGGTGGCTGCTTGGGGTTGCTCGCGTCGTCGGTCTGTTGGTGGCTGCATTCGAGAGGAGAGGGAAAGCGAGCGGGGAGGGGGCGGTCGCGTCAGGCGGAGCTGGGGAGGGCGGCGTCTCCGGCGATGTGGCGGAGGGTGCGGAGGCGAGGCTGAATCGGGGAGGGCGGCGCGATTAGTTTAGGGATTTTTTTTCTTTTTTCTTTTTCTGTTGAATTGAATTTCAACGGGGGGCCAGAGAGAAAGTAAGGTGGAGGAGAGAGGTTTTAATTTTTTTATTATTTTAATTTTTAAAAAGTTGACTTTTACATACGACCCCTAAACGAGGCCCACCGCCTGTCGTCCCTAGCGTTTTACCCCTATTCCGAACACAATGGGATATGTATCGTAGGCTGATTCGATCTTTTCGATCAGTTTCCGTCAAAATAAACATATAACTCTATATATTGAATTTGAACGCGCATTTCAATTTACTGGGGTCACATACTAACTCAATAAATTCCAGAAAAATATTTTCTAGCTTCGTATTGACGATACGGTCCTAACAAAACTAGTTTCGTCGAATTCTGAGACCGTTTGAAAAATGGCCATTTTCCAGTCGATTAAAATCAACTAAAATGGTCAAAACACGTTTTCCTTTGCCACGCTCACATATTGATTCAAAAAATTATGAAATTTGGAATCTAGCAATAACATTACATCATGGACCCAACAAAAGTGGTTTCGTCGAAATCCGAGGTCGTTTGCAAAATTTTCATTTTTAAGGGCCTGAATTCCATAGCGACTATTCAGAATTTTCAACTGGACATATCTTTTGATCCCCGCTATGAAATTTTTATTTTTCGGATTCGTTGGAAAGATATTCTCTATTAGATTCCAATATTTTTGGTTTCACTAAAATCCGGTTTATTTTGCACCCGGTACATTCATTTGAAGTTTGAAATCGAATTATCGAACTACCGCGCCATTTTCAATTCCTTTTATAATTATATATAATTATTTATATTCTAACGACGACGTATATATTATATACGTTCGAATTCTATTCAAAATAAATTTCTTGTCGATATTATTTCAAATAATTCATTTAAAATAATCAAAATTCGCTAAAATTGCCGAAATAAAAAATTTAAACTGGCCCAGATTTTCGGGTTGTTACAAAAAGAAGAAAGGAAGAGAACATAAATGATCATAATAACAAGATTGGCATATTTCGACAAAAATAGGCATAGCAACTAATAAGCACATAGTGACAAGATAGGCGTATAGGAACCATTGTTTCAAATCTCGCAAATATCGCCCGAGATCTCCTCTGAGATCTCGTTTTGGACTCCTTCCGAAATGAAACAACAAATATCACTCTAAATCTCCTTTCGAATATATCGCCCGAGATATTACAATATCGAACGATATATCGACCGAGACGAAATACTGGAATATCGTCCGAGATCTTAGTTTTTTTGGTTAAAATTTAAATTTGTGCCTGAACTAGAACTATAATTAAAAAATTCAAATCTAGTCATACCAATCTTTTGTTATTTTACATTTTTCATGTTAAATGACAATATTGTATGTTCATATATGTTTTACAATGCTTATGATTTTCTTATTCGTCTTTTTACATACATGTTACTTATGAAAATATGTATTTTATGGTCTATTTATGCTGAATATTTTAATGTTTTGGATCCTTCTAATATTTCCTGTCTAACAATATTCTTGTTTTAAGCATATTGCGATTTATAGTATGGATGATCTTTCAGAAAATAAAGAATAATAAAGTTATTTTGCATTTTAAGTTACTATGTTTTTGATAGCATTCATAAAAATTATTTTGTTAAACTATCATTTTTAACATATCATGTAACCCGAGATTGTTCCGATATGAACTTTCAGACCTGAGTTGAAAATCCGAGATGAACTCCCGAGTTAGACCCATCTCGTCCGAGATCTCCCCCGATATGAGACCGAGTCTATAAAATCCCCGAGACGAAACGCGACCGATATCCGAGATTTAGAACCTTAATAGGAATAGATATGATGAACATGTGATAATAGAACTGATTAGGCATAGTGTCATGATCATAAACAGGCATGGTGAAATCTAATAAGTGAATTAGATATACAAATAATGGCAGGTCTGACATGATTCAATAGTCACAGGCTTAGAACTAATTCATAGTTATGTCAGAATAACTTAGATACACAGGTTATGGTAGATCTGATGTGATTCAAATAGTAATAGGTTTAGATCCAATTTATAGTCATGTCAAAATAACCTTTAAGTATTTAGATATAAAAATAACATAGACTCACTTTGATAGGATCTAAGAAATAGAAGAATAATTGCAGATGTTGAATCACAGATTTCTAAACTTGAATGACTTGATTGTTGAAGAAGAAAAGGCATGATTTAATCTGGGCAGAGGTAGCATCTGGTTCTCCATTGTTTTCGGTGTGTAAAAACAAGAGAAATTGGGTCATATTTATAGCCTAAAGCCAATGAACCAAGCCAAGAATTCAGTCCATGTTCAGAATTGGGAATCTTCCAAGATCCGTATGGGGGACGACCCCCCTTTGGGTGTCGACCCCGAGGTCGACCTATGGGTCGACCCCAAAGAGCCTGGGTCGACCCAGTAGAAACAGTCGGTTTCGCTTCTGGGGATTCCGATTGGTCGTTTTAAATATTATTCGTTTGAATATTTGATTTACTCGTACATATATAATTCTCTTGTGCATATACAAACTTCAAGTCTTAATAACTTCTTCATACGATGTCCGTTTCAAGCAAACCGGAGTCCATCTTAAGCAAAATTCCAAGACAAACGCAATGGTGCATTCGATTTTACTTATTTCCCAATATTTAATTAAATATTCCTTAGTTTATCATTTTAATGCGTTGTTAAAATTACAGGGTGTTACATTCCAACTTTTCACTAACTCTCAAGGTTTGAAAATGTGTCTTTAATTTCTGGAAAGTTGTGTCCATTTAATCCCTATTTATCTATTCAATCCTATTCTCTCTACCTCTCAATCAAAATTCAAACAACTTTCTTCATATCTATGCTCTTCAAAACAACTCTTCAAAATTTGGGTCATGGATTTTACGAAGGAAATGAGAATCAAGTATGGAGTAGCGTAAAAGACACTTAAATCATTTTGGATTGTAAATTTTGGGTAATATTTTAAATTGTAGTACGGGCTCAGATTTTTCAAAATTTGGGATTGATGTAACAGATTTGGAAACCTTTCATCACATTTTGAAAGAGATGATCATTTGGAATTTAAAAATCGCTTTTTCCGCCCAAAAGCAAGAATCGTCAACCTCCTCCTCAAACATACTCTCACACCTCGTTCCGGAAATTTCAACAACCCCACCCCAAAAGTCAAAAAATCTCTCTTTGTTATGTTTGGTGTTTATGATATTAATTAGGTCGATGTTATTTTGAAAGAATTTAAGTCCATAGAGATGTCCACCAAAGAAAATACTCTTTATCATGGAGTTTATCTTACCCGTATCTTTAAATATTTTGGAGTGGATCTTAAAGGAGAGGAATTTGTGCCAAGAAGGGTCCTTAATTTGGGAACTAAACATCTAATGCAAATTCCAATAATATTTAAACCTTATGAAACATTCAAAGATAAACAAGCTCGAATGCAACAACAACAAGAGGAAAATCCAATGGAAATCGACGAAGAAGAATCCTCTTTGGAAAATGTTGAATGTCCGATAAATACTAGAGCCATAACCAAAGAAACACTTGTCCAAAACCATGTTAAGTTAGCCAAGAACCAAAAGAAGATCAAGAAGACTCTTACCCGAATGTCTTCTAAAATGAAAAAGTTTTTTGGCAAAGTACGAAGAAAACTTGGTTTATCATCTTCCTTCTCATCATCCGCTGAAGTTTAAGCTTATCTAGTTTATGTTATCTTACGTATTTGCTTGTACTTTCTTTTGAATCTCGTATTTAGTATCATGTATCGTTTAAATGTATTTGCTTTCAAGTAGTAATGGATGGTGTTTATTTTGGTCAAAATAATCTTTAATTTACTGTAAAAACATATTAGAATTTAAAAAATTAAAATAATATAATAAGAATTAACTAAAAGTTGAAAATACCGAAAAACATACCTAGGGTATGTCGACATGTGCAAAATGACATGTCGACATATAACTACCAGAAATTCAAATTTGTTCAAAATTTGAATAACCAACCAGTGTCTCTTCATTTTAAACGACTTTCAGACCCTATAAACACCTCTTTCTCCCAGAAAAACTTATTATAAATTTTCTCCTTCTTCTCTAATCATTCCTTTTCTATAATATCAAATTATGGCAAATCCTATTCATAATTTGAGTGAAAATCTTGAAGAAACACTCAATTCTTTCAAGAATATCCTATCTATAATACTTCGTAATTGATGTCATCTCGAATTGAGTCAAATGAAGATGGTTAAATATCAAGAGAAACACTTTGATGTTGGTCAATTTCTTCTCATTTCAGACATGAAAACAACAAAGCACCACCCACGAAAGAAGATGAAGATTGAGAAGTCATCGAGAAGGATCCAATCTTTGGAGGAGACGGATGGGTGGAAGTTCCAAGAGAAAACTGAGTTTGTTCGAATTGGTTGGTATGATTTGATTTGTTTGGTTTGTTTGATTTGAATTTGGTTTGAATTTGTTTGAAATGATTGCTTGATTTGGTTTGAAACCTTGTATATGACTGAAATACTTGTAAATATTGACTAAAATACTTGTTATACTCTTTCTTGTTAGAATTAGAATCATAAATCATAAGTTTTTATCAATATCATAAAGTAGAATTATATATGTGGTGTGTCATTATGTTAATAGATTTAAGGGGAGTTAATTAGATTATGTCATTCATATAAATTTAAAGGTAGTATAGTTAGAGATTCCATTTGTTGATGACAAAGGGGGAGAAATTATAAAATAGGAATTAGTTAGGCTTAGCTTAAGGGGGAGCATTTAGGATTCATGGTGAAAAGGGGAGTATTCAAAGAATCAGAACAACAAGTATTAACAGGTATAAATATTTTATAAATCAAGGTTGTCATCATCAAAAAGGGGGAGATTATTAGAGAATGAAGTTTTGATGACAACAACCTTATTTCAATATCATTATTAATTGATTATAAAATATATACTAACATCTTTATCTAGAATATGTATATACATAAATATATATATATTTATGCAGGATTTGTATACAGGAATTAAATATTGTAGACTGTATAGTTTTAGAGTTCCAAGAGATTCCGGATTCAGATAAGATTCAAGACTCATGAGTATCAAGATATCAAGATTTCAAGATATCAAGATTTCAAGAGCTCAAGATTATCAAGTAAATAGAGTCTAGTTTATATGTAAAACTCGAGTTAGCACTTTCAAATTCTGATTTCAAATTTTGTTTTTAAATTCCTTTTCAAATTATTCTTAAATTTCTTTTCTAAATGATTCCAAATTATTATAAGTATTTTACTTTATGATTTCAAATATATATAGTTTATAAAGTTTATATATATATATATATGTTTATACTATATGTTTTTAATGTCTTATATCATATAATTTTATATATACATATAAATTATATATTATTATGTTTATATGTTTTTTTATTCTTTAGAAACTTTATTTGAAACATTAGTTTTTGATTCAAGAATTTACAGAAATTATGTATTGGTTTTAACACTTGAAATTTAATTTTAAAAATAAATATATAAGGGATATGTCGACATAGGCATAATGACATGTCGACATATAACTGACATTTTCTCAATTTTCAAAGGAAGCGTCTTTTCATTATTTGTAACGTTTCTGAAACATTGCAACCATTGGGATACTATAAAAAGAGGCTGATTTTGAAACTTTAATTGTTCTTTCTTTTCCTACTTCACCCTTTTACTTACCGCCATTAAAATACTTAAATTTCTTGATTTTTACATTTATACTCTCCCGATTTCAAAAAAAATTTATATCATTCTTCTTCTCTTTTCACTCTCTGTTTGAAGCGCTAATTGAAGAGTCCAGGGCTATTGTAATTTTTTGGGAATTGTTTGGGAAAGGGTGTGTTCCTTGTAGCCCTGAAATCAAGGAAACGGAGCGGTGTTAACTTTTTACCCATGAAATCAAGGGTGGTGGAATCGGTGTTAACCTCGTAGCTGTAAAATCAAGGGTGTTGTACTTGGATATTGATAATAATAAAACTTTGCGCAATCCAACATTGCGTGGGACTGGACGTAGGATTAATCCAAACCAATATAAAATCCAGTGTGTTCTTTCCTTTTCTGCATTTTATATTTACTTATATCTGTATCTGTGATTGTTTCTTGTGTTTGTGGTCATTTCTGGTGTGATAATCATTGTGTGATTCATATAGTTATTCAAGATTGTTTAAATTTTCCATAGTTTCTTTAAAACAATATTCACCCCGCTCTAGTGTTAGTTTTGTCTCAAGATTTGCATTCTGCATCCTTAATAATAACTTCTTCATACGTTATCCGATTTATGCAAACTTGGGATCCCCTGAACCAGAATTCGCAGACGAACACAATAGTGATGTCGGTTTTACTTAATTCTGAATATTTAATTATATAATATTAATTTTTCTATCTTTATTATACAGTTACCGTGTATTAAATTATAGGGTGTTACATTCTCCCCTCCATAAAGGATTTCGCCCTCGAAATATCTAAGTTAAGAAGAATGTTACTTTTAAAACATACACCCATCTACTCAACCATCATCCATCGTCCTTAAGATTTCTAATGCTTGATATGAACTTATGCAAAAAGTGTTGTGTGTATGTCCTTAAGCTAATGCAAAAATCAGGCGGTCGACTGATTCGGTTGACCTCCTTAATGCAATGTATGTCTGTGCCATGTATCCAACATGTATGCAAATAATCCTAATATTACATATAAGTTCTATATGTGTGAACATCCATTCACCAAAATGCAACATCTTTATGATAATTCAACCATTTTTCATCCATTGAAAAATAAGATGCACACACATCCATATGCAATATGTAAGTGCTTGGGTCGATCTAGTGCCTAATGTGTGTGTATGCATCCACGGGCATCCATTATCAACCACTTACAATCATCGAACATAACATATCTTAAACACATGTTTCCAAACATAGGTTCCTATCCTAAGGACTGATGATTCAAAATGATAGAGATGAACGAACTCAAATTCAAAAGCTAAAAAAGGAAATTTAAAACGTACTCTCAAAAAGAAAAGGGTAAGAAGCACGAATCTTGTCCTCCGGTTCCCATGTCGTTTTGTCTCGTTGTTCTCTCCATTGCACCTTTACTAACTTTATCTCTTTGTTACGTAGCTTTTTGACTTCTGTCTCAAGGATACAAGTAGGAAGTCTTCGAACTGATGGCTCTTTCTCAGTTTCAACGTCTTCAAGGGTACTTGGCTCCACTATCTCAGCTGAATCATGAAGACATTTCCTCAAATAGGAAATGTGGAATATGTCATGAACTCCCGCCAGTCTCTCCGGAAGTCTAACTCTGTAGGCCATTTAGCCTGTCCTCTCTACTATGGGAAATGGTCCTACGAACCTTGGTGATAATTTCCCTACTGAGTCAAATCGAACAACATTCCTTAAAGGCGATTCTTGGTTGAAGACCATATATCCTACTTTGAATTCCAAGTCTGTTCTTCTCTTATCGGCATATGACTTTTGTCTATCTTATGCAACTTTCATCCTTCTTCGAATGAGGTCTATCTTTTTCGAAGTCTCTCTCACCATATCCAGCCCTAGTAGAAGGCTGTCAGTAGACTCCCACCAACAAGTCGGGGATCTGCAAGGTCGTCCATATAATGCTTTGAAGGGTGCCATCTCTATGCTTGACTGATTACTATTATTATACTGAACAAAATTAATGGGAGATGCTCCTCCCAAGTCCCTCCGAAATCTAGTATACACAGTCTTAGTAGATCCTCAAGAACTCTATTAACCCTCTTAGTTTGTCCATCAATCTAAGAGTGATAAGCTGTGATAAGTCTCAAATGTGTACCTAGAGCTTCTTGCAAGCTCTTCCGAAATTCACTAGTAAATATGGGGTCATGGTCACTTACTATGCTTGAAGCTACCCTATGTAGTCGGACGATCTCTTTAAGGTAAATTGAAGCTAGCTAAGCTATCGTCCTTTTGCTCTAGACCGAGATAAAATGAGCACTCTTAGTAAGCCTATCCATTATCACCCAAATGCTCGTGTTACCCTTCCTTGATCGGGGCAGTCCATCAATGAAATCCATAGAGATGCTTTCCTATTTGCATTGTGCGATATCCAAGGGCTGAAGTAATACACCGTTGTTGCCTCAAGTTGAGATGCTTATGTGAGAAAAAAATATTTGAGCGACTTATGATCCGTATATAGCTCAAATCTATCTCCAAGTAGATAGTGCTGCCAAGACTTAAGTTCAAACACTATTGCAACCAACTCCAAGTCATGGCTGGGGTAGTTCTTCTCATGAACCCTTAGTTGTCTACTTCCATTGCACACCACCCTACCCTCTTGCATCAGTACGGCACCTAATCCTGTGCCACAAGCATCCTTATAGACTGTAAACACCTTATTACCATTGGGAAGAGTTAGGACATGGGTTGTTGTCAGAGCCCTCTTTAGCCTCTAAAAAGAATCTTCAGCATCCACACTCCAAGAAAAATCCAGGTTCTTCTTTATTAGACGGGTAAGCGAAGATGAGATCCATGCAAAGTTTTTAATAAACTTCCCATAATAGCCCACCAATCCAAGGAAACTTCTTACCTCCGTCGCATTCTTCGGAGTCTTCCAATCTTGAACTGTGATGACCTTAGCGGGGTCTACTGCTATTCCATCCTTGGAGACCACATGCCCTACGAATCTTGCTTCCTTCCTCCAGAAATGACATTTAGAAATTTTTTGCTTTAAGTTGATGTGCTCTAAGCGTACTTAGAACCTCCTTTAAGTGTTGGGCATGTTCTTCTTCGCTCTTGGAGAAGATTAGAATGTCGTCCACAAACACCACCACGAACTTGTCCAGATACTCCTTAAACAGCAGACTCATTAAGTCCATGAAGTATGCGGATGCATCGGTTAACCCAAAAGGCATGATCAACCACTCAAAGAAACCATCCGAAGTTCTGAAAGTCGCCTTGTCAATACTATCATTCGCCACTCTAAGCTGATGAAATCTCGTGGCTAGATCTAATTGTGAGAAAACTTAAGCGCCTACTAGTTGGTCAAACAAGTCATCAATCCTTGGTAATGGGTGCCTATTCTTCTTGGTGAGTTTGTTCAATTCTCTGTATTCCACACATAGACGGAGAGAGCCATCTGCCTTGGTTGCGAAGACGACTGGAGCTCCCCACTTAGAAATGCTCCGCTTTCCAACAACGCACCCACTTGTTTGCTGAGATCCCTCCCATCCTTAGGAGCCATGTGGTGCATTGGCAATGCGACTGGTTTCACATGTTCCACCAAGTATATCTGGAAGTCTTTTTCTCGCCTTAGTGTTAACACCCTAACCTTGTCGAACACGTCCAAAAATCTGCTACCTATGGGTACTGATCGAAGATCATCAACAGAAGCATTAAGAGAATCTAGGAAATTGAGCATCGCTGACCCCCGTGGGTCATAAGAAATTTCGAGAGTTCTACCATGGAAAGTAAGAAGTCTAACTACTCTCTTTTCATAATCAAGAACGACACTATACATGGCTAGCCAATCCATTCCTAGAATTAATCTGTAACCCAGGAAACCAAGAACATATGCATCGCATTCAAATTCGACGCCTAAAACAGAAATCCTCAAACCCCTACATATTATGCATAAATGAGTCGTTCCTCCTATGGGGTTTGAGACTATAACGGGATTAGAAACATACTAGTATCTAGATGCAGATTTTCTACCATAAAGTTGGATATAAATGAATGAGAAGCACCAGAATCAAAAAAGAGTTATAATAGGATAGTCTAAAGAGAAATCAAACCTTCTATTCCTACCCCGGGCCGGTTCACCAGCCTCTAAAGCATTAACTTGCCCTCCAGATGATCCGACCTTCTTCCTTTTAGGGTATTGTCCCTTGAAATGTCCAACTTGGCTACAAAAAAAGCAAGCATTCTTTGTCTTTCTGTAATCTTTCACAAAGTGTCCTAATGTACCACACCCATGGCATTTCACTTCTACCTTGATCTGAGCTTTATCGGGCTTTCCCTCTTTCTTAGCTGTGTTTTTCTTGGGCTACCATTTGTTTTTCTCTGCCTAGGGTTTCTTTTGCTCTGTCTTAACCTCTTTCTTCCCTTCTTGCCATCTTCGTGCATTAAGGCCATGTCCACTAGTAAGATTGCTCTCATTGGTACATGCATCAATGCTAAGTCTTGGAGAGGTTGGTATAATCCCTTAGTGAACCTCAAGGCCTTTTTGTGAGGAGTATTTACTAACTCTAACACAAATCTTGCTAGTTGATTAAAAGTGTTGACATAGTCCTTCATAGTCATGCTCCCTTGTTTCAAATTCAGAAATCTCTCCACTTGCATTCCTTCTTGTGCTTGCGATAAGAATCTCGCCTCAAATATAGCCTTAAAGTTATCCCAAGTAGCTACTTCTGATCCGGCTTGACCTATTTCCCACCAATACGATGCTTCATCCTTCAATTGCCAAGAGGCCAACTAGATTTTCCTTCTATCATCAAGCTCGAACAAGTTGAACACATTCTCTGTTTCTCTTACCCAATTTCGTGCTTCTATAAAACTTTCAGTTCCACGAAAAGGTTTGCCTCCCATTGTGCTTACGAAGCTTAGAAAAGTTGAATACGGGAGAAGGAGGAGGAGATACTGCGACTGCAGTTGGGGGAGGGACATTCTCTTGTACTCCAACAGATGTTGTAGCTTCTACATATCTACGAAACCATGTGGGAATGAGATTTCCCTCTAGAAAGTTAGGAGCCCCAGACATGCTGAAAAGGATGAAACTAAAATTCAGAAAGAGAATCGAAGGAATATTGTAAATGATTTGAGGGGATATGCTTTTAAAAAATTGGTTTTTATTTGAAAATACTTTATTTGAAAACCTTTTTCAAAAACTTTTTCTCTGATCTTGTAACCTTAGGCTCTGATACCAAATGTGACACCCCACATCCGTTATTGTCACTCTAAAGAGAATGCATTAAGTTTAGTGAAGCGCAATAGGCAAATAGTAACTAAATTTACAAGACAGATATAAATAATATAGTAGAAAACTTTAAAACTTTTATTTTAGTTTGAAACATGCCATTACATCTCAAATGTCAAAAACCAAAATCATCTGTCTCAATAATACCAGAGTACGAAAAAAAACCATAATAATATCCCTCAAGTGTCATCACAATAAGCATGAATAAACCGAAGAAAGTACATGATAAAGAAGAGCTATCCAAGTCCAAGCAAAATCACAATCACAACTGTTGACCACTCCCACTCTGAGAACCTGAGCGGAAAGGAAGAGAGAGAGAAGGGAAACAAAAAGGGTCAGACATAAAGTATGGCGAGTTCTAGTAATTTTTAGCATAAGTATATATAAAGGTATCAAGACAAATAAATAATATTGGACAAGAAAGTATAGTAACACATGTATATACGTCCGAGGAAACAAGATACCAAGACAAGATAAAGGCATATTAAACTTCTCATTCATATCCCAAGAATCAAGCTACTGCACCAAACTACTACTATTAATAGGATTAGGTGTTACCCTCATAGCTAACCATGTGATCGGTCCTCTATTACCCGAATATCCTATGTTAACCCCGGCAGTAGGGTGTACCAGCCCCGAACCTAACAACTTATAGAACACAGACTTATTCGTAGGTGTTACAGCGTCTTAATTTCCCCTAGTTAGACCCATGAATGCTCATGACTCCGTGGGAACGCGCCCGTACCCACCCCCAAACCTGGAACCTCTTACAATCCAGTTCAGTAAAGCATGCCCTAACCCCTACTTAGTGCGGGTTCCCCCCCGAGATACCAACAGGGATACTAACTGATATGGGTTCCACACAACTTGGCACAAGCCACACATAGGCTTGTGTCCCCATGTACCTAGGATTTAAGAGTCCCAAAAATCTTATACAACAACTAGACTTGGGACCTCTTTAGCTTATTAATTAACTGGTGTAACTTAGCAGGTTTAAGTTATTAATAAGCCTGATTGTAAAATGACATTTATCGTAAATGCTATTGGTGTACAAACCCCTTCTGTAACATCCCTAAGTCCCATATCATGGAAGGATGGGTGAAGTGGTTACTTATATAGTAGATCCCATCTCTTATTAACGCCGAGGCCTTTTGAGAAACAAAACCCCACACCTATATGATAGCTAAGTTGGGGACAATATCTTGCGCGAACGGAGATGTGGTCTGGTACAGTGGTATCAGAGCCAATACCCAGCCGGAATTGTGGGTCTTGTGTGGACCACATCGTCTAGGTGAGGTGTTTGTGAGCCAACGAGGACGTTGGGCTCTGTAGGATGGGAGAATGTAACACCCCTAAGTCCCACATCATGGAAGCCTGTGTGAAGTGGTTACTTATATAGTAGAGCCCATCTTTTACTAACGCCGAGGCTTTTTGAGAAACAAAACCCCACACCTATATGGTGGCTAAGTTGGGGACAATATCTTGCGTGAACGGAGGTGTGGGCTGTTACACCTTCCCAAACAAGCACCTATCCAGATGTACAATTAGACTTACAATAATTCCTTTTACTTAGTTTTTACATCTGGTACTCATATACTTTTACATGTTATACTTAATCTTACATTAAGTCCAATCTAACAAAATAACATGTCGCATATTCTTCCTTTAATGTAATTAACCCAATATAATAGATTAACATGCAATTAACCCAATCTAATATATTAACATGTAATTAACACAATTTAAAAGATTAACATGTAATTAACCCATTCTAATATATTAACATGAAATTAACTCAATTTAATATATTAACATGTAATTAACCCAGTTATGCAATTAACCCAATCTTACAGACAAAGGTTCCAATTTACAATATGCCAAATTTCCCCCATTTAAATGTCATTATCAAATTATTTCAATTTATGTCCTTCATATGCAATTAACGGCAATAGCCTAGGCTTTGAGTGGCCTAGGTTCAACGTAAAAAGGAAAAAAGGAGAAAACAGATCTCAGACTTTGAATTAATAGGCATGTAGAAAGACTGTAAATAAATAAAAGGCATAATTTAAATGTAGATCTGAATAAAAGAACATGTATATGCAGTAGAACTGGATTAACAATAAAAGAACATATATAAGAATTACTTATAAGCATTGTTTATTGCAGACCCAAAATTATTCACTGTCCAAAACCTTTTTAAATAATCAAATCTAAAATGACATGAAACTCACAATGATACTTGCGGAAAAAGAGGATATCTCTTTTTGGTATGTATATGTCGCTGTAGAAAAGTCAACTTTTATCTTTTATCGCTGTAGAGCAGTATGAAACGTCCTTACTAACTTATATTTAGGAGTACCTCAGTATCTCCATGTTTATACTTTATTTTCAGAATAAGATTTGGAGGAAGAAGGAGGAAGAATGATTTTGTATGTGAAGAACAATGAGGCTACTAGCATTTATATAGACGACCCAGGACAATCTATCACAATTGGATGTTAGGTATTCAAATCTGGTCAAACACGTAATGCTGAGTCAGCGAATGAACCCAGAATTAAAAACAGTCCAGGTTCAAAACTCAGAATTTGCCCTGCATGTTGGTTAGTCGACCCACTAACATACTGTGTCGACCAATAGTTCGGCCTAGGTCCCGGTTGGGTCGTCCCATAAATGCTACATTTCTTCGTTGTTTCCGGTTTGAATTTATTTTAAATTTATTTATATATAACCTCCTTATATATACAAACTTCTTATGTCCATAACTTCTTCATATGTTATCCAATTTACACAAACTTGGGGTCTATCTGAACCAGAATTCCAATTCGAACACAACTGTACATTTTTACTTAATTTTGAATATTTAATTATATAATATTCATTTTACTGTCTTTATTATATGACTCACTACAACAAAAACACCTTTTAACAACGTCTGATTTACAACGGGCACATAATGCCCCTTGTAATAGTGACGAAAAACAACGGTTCTCTAGAGGACCGTTGTAATAACAGGCCTGTAGGAGGACTTTTTGACAACGGGCTTCTCACGCCCCTTGTAATAAACCCTATTACAAGTGTCATTAGCAACCCGTTGTAAAAGGCTTCAGGTTTAGATCACCATTTACATATTTTACAGCGGGCTCTTCTTGCCCGTTGTAATAGGATTATTTTACGACGGTCTCCTGCCACTTGTAATAGAGTTCTACGTAATCTCATTTTGACATCGGGCTTCTTTTGCCCGTTGTAATAGGGTTCAGTTTGACTACTAGGATATATATACTTTTACAACCTATTATACCTAACGATAATTAGATGTCCGTTGTAACAAATGTATGCTATCAATTTTGATAGCCAATAATTTATTTTTATAATGCTTTATTAATTTTTTTAAAATAATTAATCATTAATGATATTATATTAATTAATCATATGCTACTAATTGCTAATTATATTATTTTAGTACTTATGACTAATTAATAATATTATATTAATCGTAGGTAATTAATCGCTAAATATATTACTTATATTAATCATAGGTTATTAATCATTAATATTATTATTTTATTATTTATTAATATTTTATAATTAATCATTAATGATATTATATTAATCATATATTCTATTAATTGCTAATTATAATATTTTAGTACTTATTACTTATCATTTATTATATTATATTAACAAATGTATGCTGTCATAGTTTAATTATGGTGTTAATTAATTTATACTTATAATTAAGTAATACTTAATAAGTAATAATCATATATATTACTAATTTTAATAGTTTTGTTTGATATCACTGTGGTAATTTTATCAGGTAGGATATATATTTATCAAAGTTTTTACCTAACTATATTTTTATATTTTTATTTTTTAAAAAGAAACAGTACTTAATCAACACTATACAATAGTTGAAATTTGTCCTCTTCGCCACCACTTACAACCACATTACTCATCGCTCAACCTAAAACTTTTCAACTGAGCCTCCCTCCATGCCTTTATAGCCCTACCCTCATCGCTATCACCACCTCCGATTGCCTTAGTCCCCTTCCGTCCAATCATTGGTCAGTTTCTTAGCCATCGTAAGCTTCTGTTTCATCACTGGAAGGTAACGTACCAACATTTGATTATCAAATGTATTTCAATTCTTAGCCTATGCAGTAGCCATCCATTTCAATTCTTAAAATATTATGACATTCTTAATTAATTTACAATATTATGATCAAATTTTAAGTGATTGTTATTAGTTTGAAAGGTTACACACTTACTATAGTCAACACTTAACATAATTTCATGCTCGTTGTCGTCATTCATTTCCCCATTACTGTCTTTCGATTAACACATACCGTATCCCGTTAACCAAAACATAATTTCCTCTCGAAAATCAATCTTCCCACAAAATCGATCATGGCGGCTCCAGCGTTTTGATTTTTCCATAGCAACCGCATCACTTCTCCGAATCTACGATCCAGATCTACTTCTCTCGCTTCGAAGTTAGGGCAAACGAAATCGGGATCCAGATCTACTTCTCTCGCTACGAATAGGTATGGTTTTAGTTTAGTTTTCTATCTGTTGATGATGTGATTATGTGATTTAGGTTTTCTATCTGTTGATGATGTGATTATGCGAAAAGTTAGGGTTTCGATTATGTGATTTAGGTTTTCTATCTGTTGATGATGATTCTTGTGCTTTTGATATCGTTTAGCTTGATTTATTTGCATGTGAGTAAATCGAACCAAAACCATTGCATGGAACTATATTACCTTGTCAGCATTGTACTGCAATTATGTGGCAAATTCGTTGCATGGAAACTAAATATGAGGCTTTGTCATTTAAATTGTATGCTTTAGGCCTTCTACCGTGTTGGTGGTGTTGATAGTGGCAATCGTGAGCCACTCTATAGTTAGGGTTTGGATTTTGATCAAATTAAAGAGGAGTTACGTAATTTTGAGTGTGCAGATGGATTGGTTAATGCTTGGAGCTGTTGTGGTAAGGTTTTGGGTATATCAAAAGAGTGGTAGAGAGGACGAAGGGGAAAACACATAGGAATATATATATATATATATGATCTTTTCTTCTTTTCTGCTTTAATAATAACTATTAATACAATCAAATTATTCAGTCAATCGTATAGCTCTCAAAATATCGTTGGATTCCAAGTGAAATAAATGGTTTGTATTGAATAGGATCTAGTGACATTCTTTTTTAAGATGTTAACTTATATTTGTTTCCATGGGTGGAACAGTGATAATAAAGACCAATGGACGCTGCTAATCCCAACAATCAAAATATGATGTTGACTTATTGCCATGAACAATAGTGTTAACGAAATTGAACTCCTTTGTGTACAAGTCAAATTTGAAAATGTTATTCAACATCATCCGTCTCTATCACTAAAATCAAATCCTAATGACAAAATACAACCGACATAATTAAGTTGAATTTATAGATTATATATATTATATAGCAGGCGACTTGGAAGACACCGTAAGCTATTAGTGATAATTAAAGCTGAACTACTGAGCTTATAAAATATATATTACAAAACAGTACATATATTGTGAAAATTGGTTCGCACTTTTCCATCGTGCATGCGTATGAAAATCATAATAGACTAGTGTAACTGATCCGCAGAATATCTTAGGGGATACAGTTAAAAATTTGCAGAGAGTTAAGTTGCTGTTGTTCTTTTATGAAGGGGCATATTGTACACAGTCCACCCCTCACGCCAGGTTATTTAAAGTGATATCGATGGGTAGGTTTTGGAAATAAAAGGACTGTACGCACATATAACAGTAATAAGTTAATTAAAATCTATCATACAAACCAATGTATGTTGTTGAGTAAGAGAAGGACTTAAACAGGCGTTGCCAATCTTAGTACAGTATCTACATTAATACATATAATACTTACAAAAAAAGATAAAGATAAACAAATAAATACCTGGGTATAAGGATATTCAAGAATTGTCTGAAAATATATGTTGTTGAGTAAGAGAAGGACTTAGACAGGCGTTGCCAATCGACCTTGTAGTTTACAAAAAACAGCACCTGCATCTGGAAATAATTAGCCCAACTGGTATGAATTAATAAGTTGAGGTCATTTTGGCAGGCATAATTATTAACAAGGTAAAGTTATGTCTTTGTTATAAGACGTAGCTGGTGCATGCTTCCATATATTAGTTTTCATTGAGGGAAAAAGTGAGTGAGTTAGGGTGGAGTGAAGATCCCACTCTTTTGGGTTCCAACATGTAGTTTAAAGTCTGCAGTGAGAATAATTCAGAGAAGAAAGGTTATAAGATTAATTAAAAACTAAGTGTAATTAGTGAAATCTTAGTGAAATGATTGTAATTAGTGAAATTTGATATTTAGTATGAATTACCAATTAAAATTATTTTTCAAATAGTTAAACATTTTGTCAGCGTAACAACCATACGTATGATTTGTTCTATATATAATTAAATAATCAACTGCGTATTTGTATGATAAAAAACTTCTAATTTTTTTTAAAAGTTCCAAAAGCATTAGACATGAATAAAAAAATAGCTAATTAGACATGAATATACATATATATATAGGCATTTGCAAAGATTTTTAACCTACGATTATAATGTTGTTAATTCCGTGAAGCATCAACGACTCCAAGTGTAAGAGTTGGAGTGATGTCTAAAGCGATATTCCATCATGAGAAGGACTCATAATTTTTTGGACATAACATCTTTTCATTAGGTTTTAACATCAGAGGATTATCAAGATGGACAAAGCATGGATCCACCTACCAAGGTTTTGTCAATTTTGATTATTAGTTTATACTTGTAATTATTTGTATACTGATTAGTGATTCGTTTGTGTCATAGAATGTCCGAAGAATATAGACAAGCTGTTCGGAATTTTGTTTATGGGCATGCAGAAAGGAAGGGAAATCCAGAAAAAATTGTTTGCCCCTGTTCAAAATGTAGGAATCTTATCCGCCATCCGTCAAGAGATGTCGTATCACACTTGATTATTTTTGGATTTGACCCAACATATGATGTATGGATTTTTCACGGAGAAGCACGCTGTTCAGGAAATGCAGGTAATGGGGAGACAAATGCATATAAAATGTACTTAGACACACAAATGTGTAATGAAGAAATGGAATATCATGGTAATGTAAGACATGGGGTAGAGATTAAGGAGATGATAGAAAATTCTGAAATTCCTTTGTACCCTGGTTGTGCAAGCCACACAAAGTTATCAGCGACAATACTTCTTTACAGGCACAAGGCTCGAAATGGTGTATCTGATACGGCTTTTACCGAACTCCTTAAACTTCTCAAAGATATGCTACCTATGGAAAACACGCTTCCTGATTCTACATATGCAACAAAGAAGCTGTTGAAATCATTTGGTTTAGGCTATAGACAAATACATGCATGTGTAAATGATTGTTGTCTTTTCAGGAAAGAGCTTGCAGATAGTGTTTTTTGCCCAAAATGTGGAAAATCTCGTTGGAAAAAAAATAAGACGAAGGAAGATGGAAAGCAAACCAAAGTAGCTGCAAAAATATTGAGATACTTTCCAATAATACCAAGACTGAAAAGAATGTTTATGTCTTCAGAAACAGCAGAGCAATTAAGATGGCATAGCACTCATAAGAGTGAAGATGGTAAATTACGTCATCCAGTAGATTCTTCTCAGTGGGCAACAATTGATAGTATGTATACTTCATTTGCATCTGATCCACGAAATTTAAGGCTTGGTCTTGCAAGTGATGGCTTTAATCCCTTTGGAGATTGGAATTGTAAATATAGTTGTTGGCCAGTATTTCTTGTTGCATACAACTTCGCTCCGTGGCTTTGTATGCACAAAGATAATATGATGTTATCTTTATTAATTCCTGGACCACGACAACCAGGGAATGATATTGATGTGTATCTACAACCGCTTATCGAAGATTTGAAAAAATTATGGAATAAAGGGGTGAAGGCATATGATGCATACACTTGCAACGAATTTAGATTACATGCAGTTTTAATGTGGACAATAAATGATTTTCCAGCTTATGGAAATTTAGCAGGTTGTACCGTAAAGGGTAAGAAGGCATGTCCTGTTTGTGGCGTTAATACATGCTCAATATGGTTACCATTTAGTAAGAAATGTGCATATTTAGGACATAGGCGATTCCTTGATCCTAATCATGAATATCGTCAAAGAAAAAACTTGTTTGATGGAACCATAGAAAATAGACAAAAGCCTCCAATACAAACCGGTATCCAAGTCTTTGATATTGTTAAAGATATTTGTAATGACTGGGGGAAAAAATCAAAGGAGGAAGAGAAAGAGAAGGAAAAAAGGAAAAGAAAAAGGGGAGAAGAGAAGGAAAAAAGAAGTCAAATGTGGAAAAAGAAGTCTATTTTCTTTGATTTGCCTTATTGGCAGGTAAAGTTTAATTAGAAATTGCTTCTTTTTTATCGATATAATCGTTACTTTATTATTAAATAGTTATAATTTATTTTTGATTTTCTTAGGTACTTCCTTTGCGTCACAATTTAGATGTAATGCATGTTGAAAAAAATATCGGTGAAAGTATTCTTGGTACGTTACTTGATATTAAAGGAAAATCTAAAGATGGCATTAATTCACGTAAAGATCTAAAAGTATTGGGTATTAGGAAGAAGTTACATCCTATAGAGATGGGAAGCAAAGCATTACTTCCAGCCGCCCCATGCACCTTGACTGATCAAGAAAAGGAGATCTTTTACAATAGAATGAGGAATTTGAAAGTACCAGATGGGTATAGCTCAAACATTGGGAAATGTTTTGCTAAAGAAAACAAAATTTCAAATCTTAAGTCTCATGATTATCATGTTTTGATGCAACAACTGTTGTCTGTATCACTGAGAGGACTTCTACCTAATGGGACAAGGAATGCATTACTACGACTATGCTCTTTTTACAACGACATTTGTCAAAGAGTGCTTGATAAAGATAAATTAGAATCCATCGAGAATCAGATCGCATTAACACTATGCGATCTTGAGAGATTTTTTCCTCCTTCATTTTTCGACATCATGATTCACTTAACAATACATTTATCAAGGGAAGCTAGAATTTGTGGGCCAGTACAATATCGGTGGATGTATCCATTCGAAAGGTAAAATTTGAAATTAGTACGTATAGTAGTTGATAACATATGTGCTTGTGAAAATATTTTATTTACGCATCTTGATTATAGATACATGAAAACACTAAAGGGGTATGTTAAAAATCAAGCACGACCTGAAGGATGCATAGTTGAGCGTTATTCTGCTGATGAGTGCATAAAGTATTGTGCTGGCTATATTAATGGTGCATTAGAAATTGGACAAAGAAAAAATAGAAATGAAGTGGAACGAAGTGATTCCATGCTCGAGGGGCATCCTATATCTAAAGGAAATCCTATGGTACTCAATAAGGAGGTGATTGATGTTGCTCATCGATATGTGTTGTTTAACATCGAGGAAGTAGAGCCTTATATAAAGTAAGCACAAGTTTAATTCAATTATTTAATATGAAATAAATTAGATTGACTTGTATGATTACGTATATAGGATGCACAATGAGGAGCTGAAACGTTTGCATCCTTGGCTTTCACGGGATGATTTGGAACTTTCAAAGTTGCATTCAGAGACTTTTAGTAATTGGTTTAAAAAAAAGGTTGGCAATGATATATCTTTTAGGATGGATAAGTTCGGCATAGAAGTATATGTTATTGTAACTAGTCTTTATGTATAACATTATGCTTTTTCAGGTTCGAGATGATAGAAAAACATCCGATGTTAGTGAACTAATAAATTGGCTTTCACATGGACCTCGTCATCAAGTAATTTCTTATATTGGCTATATAATTAATGGTCGCCGTTTTCATACTAAAGACAATGATAAATCTACACAAAATAGTGGTGTTTCAATTGAGGCAAGTACTGTTCGCATAGATGGATCCATTGAGAAAGTACCATACTATGGTGTTTTGCGTGAGATTTTGTTGTTTGACTACCGCCAGTTCCAAATTGCCTTGTTTAAGTGTGATTGGGCAAATATTGACCATGGGGTTAAGGTCGAAGATGGATTCACATTAGTCAATTTACATTAATTTCAAAATCAATTTGCAAACGACCCTTTCATCTTGGCGACACAAGCTATACAAGTGTTTTTTTGTAGAGAAAATAGTTCTTCAAATTGGTATGTTGTGCTAAGAGCACCCGCTAGAGGTTTCCATGAGTTGGAAAGCTATGATGAGGAGGATGAGTCAACTAGCAAACCGGTAGATGAGTCACTACTTGATGATAGAGATGTCGATGATGGGGACGAAAGTTATATAAGGAAGGATTGTGATGGTATTTTGGTATGATATAAGCACACTTTATTGATATTTGCATTACACGTATTTATAATTTTAAAGAGGGTAATTATACATAAGCTGTGCATAGTCATATTAATTAATCATGCATTATTGACCATGAATTTTGATTTTAATTTTGGGGAAAAAAGTTAAATTTTCTTTTGCGGGTATTGCTATTGTATGTTAGGATTTTCATATTTTGCAATAATGACTAATTAGTATGATGTTCTAATTATTTATATATATTATGATTTTTTTTCTAGGTTTCTCCCTTAGTCGAAGATAGTTGAACTTGAAACATCTGTGGGTAAAATGGTGCAAGATCAAGGAGAGGTACTTTGCACTTCTATTTTCATAATTACATGTTTTGTTTTGGCCCTATATGTGCAGTAAAGTTAAGACAACTTATGTATATGCATATGTTTCTACTGTCCATGTGTGCGTTATGATTATGAATATAATTATGCAGTTTACTTAATTAATTCATCTAATTACTTAGATTAGGATGGTAGGGATTGACTTTGTGGTAGAAGAATACAGTCCGGTTCCTTCCTTATTATTTCATCTGTACTCACGCAAAACCTTCCGTTACGTTGGTTTAAAGTAACACAGTCCGCATTTTCCTTTTATTTCGGACCTTTAGAACAACAGTACAAGCCGACATTTAAGACTGCTCCCTTCACAACATCGTTCAAGCCACCATCCTCCTATACAAATGTTACGTTTTAGTTAGTATAAATTGATTAAACTAATTAATTCTTAAACATTTATTTTAATTAACTAAATTACGGTTAGGAGGAAGATTCGGCCAAACTCAAAATGTTTTCATCCCAGGTTTGTTCATTTGTTCTGTACTTTTCGCCTGCAACACACTCACAGACCACAGTTTCAGTAAACATTTTATAGTATAATTGATTTAATTACTAATTAACTTCTAACTAATGAAATAAATAACTTAATTACTCAGTGATTAAGAGCCAAATAGCAGATTTCATCCATTCACGTCCACTGTCCCCGATCAGCTGTAACATTCCTGTACAAGCCCCAGTGTTAATGAAATAGTTTTAACTTTTAATTAATAAATGTTATAGTTGGTATGATTACTTGATTAACAAATTTTAGGCCCAATAATACTTCCTTTTCACGTAGGTTTCAAACAGCCTGCATACCCTTTTCATATTTTTTTGCAAAATACTTCATCACGCAAATCCCGTCTTCTTCACCTGTATACCCAGTTCTTCTTTGCTCTTCTTCACAAACCCACTTCCCGACGTTATACTGTACACACAGCTTCACTCTATCTTCTACCCGAACTATTGTACACACCACGTAGCCTCGTTCTGACCTGTATCTTGTATACATTCTGCCGTGTCAAACAAATGCCCGATACTTTGTTTGTTCCCAACATTTCCTTTTTGTTAAAACACTCAGGTCCGACCCCTTTAAACTGCCTGCACAGTCCACGATTCGTTCTCAAAGTTCATGATTATATATATATATATAATTATAGATTAATTGATTGTGCTAATACGTACTTAACCTTCCATTTAGAATTGAAGAGAATAAAAACACGGGTCCATTGTCTTCCTCATTCTTGCAACAGAACCCAAACCGCATATACCCATTTCTCTGCTCCGTCCATTTGCTTGACCGCCTCCATCTTCTCCGACGATCCCACCAACCGCCGTATAAGTAACCCAGATCGAATTCTTCTCCCATGCTTGTCATGCCGACGCCATTACTCCCCCTTCCGGTGGCCTCCAGCGCCATCCAATGTTCAACATCCGTTGTCAGGTCCGACAAAAATTTTCGCCAAACATCACAAAAAAATCCCATTCGAGCGTCGTTCTTTGCTGATCGTGAATCCGCACTCCAATTTGCATCTCGACCTCTAGAACTCAAGATAACGTTAAACCTAGATGATAATCTTTTAGAAATAGTATTGTGATGATGCTCCAACTGACTACTGTGTATTATTACTATAATTTGTAACAGCAGTTTGGCAATCTTTGATACACGCCCGGATTAATTACCATTAAATTTTGGCACTAAAATATTCTTTTAACCCATTGTAGACGTGACGAGGAGCATTTCATCACTTTCATATATCTAGTTTGCTAATGGTTGGACTATAAATTTTGCCTAAATATTTGCTAAAAATTACCTTGTGTCCTACTTTAGTATGCTGCACAGTTTATTATGCTGCACAGTTTAACTTAACTAACTCAATAACCCATCAAACCCAAACAAACATTTCAGAACTGTACTAGAATTTATGTTGACTGTGTATGCTAATTTCAGATATCAAAGGTAGCAATGAGATATTTGAGGAGGCAATCTCTAGCTGCAGTTGCAACTTCACATGTAAAAGATAAGACTGCTGGTGTGAAAATCAATGAAAAAAGATGTGTTGATGTTGCTTTTCAAAGTTTAAACAGTAATGTTAGAGGATCTCCTCGGAAGCGTATTGGAATGCAGCCTCTACCCGATGATATTCAGTCTCCGAATCCCAATCCGGTTAGAAGATCGCCTCGCAAGCGTAATGAAATGCAGCCTCCACCCGATAATATTCACTCTTCGAATCTCAAATGGGTTAGAACATCCCCTCGGAAGCATAAGGAAATGCAGCCTCCACCCGATAATATTCACTCTCCAAATCTCAATCAGGTTAGAACATCCCCTCGGAAGCGTAAGGAAATGCAGCCTCCACCCGATAATATTCACTCTCCAAATCTCAATCGTGGCCCTAATTCAATCGGATCTACAAATATCACCCCCACAAACATAGGTCCACACGACGCCATCGTTGCCTTGAACAATCCAAATTCTAATGATGGTATTCAACAAGAGACGGCAAGAAAAAAAAGAGGGAGGACGATGATGAAAAAAATTTCTTTGACGCCGAATGAAAAGGCCGAAGTTATATTCAACGATCGAGGTCAACCAATAGGCTCCAACTCTAAACACTTATCATCGTATCTTGGTACCTTAGCAAGGGAGATGATACCTTTAACCGTTTCAGAGTGGAAAAAGGTTGACATAAACTTAAAGGAAGATGTATGGACTTGTATTCAGGTATGATTTTGATCTGTGCATTTAGTTTTTGGGTTTTTTTTCCTTGGATAAATGTTCTCTTTTTGGCTTTAAACTACATATTGAATTTCTATTGTTCTTCGGCGTACTCTGACTTGCGTCCACATCAATAACACATACACGGGCGGATCCAGAAATACTAGTGTTTTCTATTTTAAATTTTTTTCTTCTGAATTTTTTTTCTGGTGCAAATTCCTTCTTTCTGACCCTGGGCTGCAGCCCAGGGCCAGATCCTCCCTTGAACACATAGAAGAAATAAATAATTGAAGTTAATCCCTCGGAAAGATTCATCTCTTCAAGCTTAGCTCGGGTCTGAGTTCAATTGCGAAGCACAAGAACATTGAAACGTTGACCATTTTTGATTAAAAACCATAAAACAAAGTTTGGAATATTATAATGGTTTCAATACGTATGCAAAACCTAATTCATAAATTTTTATTGAAAAATAAAATTATTTACTTCCTGACTGAGTGTAGGAATTTATAACAAATTATTACATGAAAATTGCAACAAAAAGATTATATATCTATCGTTCATTGTATGAAATCTGAACATGTGGATATGTTGGAAAATGAAGATACCGTGTTACAAATTTTGTAAGATGCAGCAGCTCGAATAGATAGTATCCACATGCTGTAGAAAGCTGACTGGTGACAGTAAACTACAGAAGTAAATTCCATGGAAAATATTTTCAAATAGGCGTACACCAAATTGGTTATCCTTCTTAAATTAAATATGGTAAATATATTTAAAAGGATAACTTATAATTATTCTAAATATTCAACATTCTACAGTTTTTCAATGATATCATTATTTAGTTAGACTAATTTATCTTTATTAGTTTACTGCCCAATTGCCCAAGCAAGATCAAGAATGTTGGTAATCGGCAGGGACGCACGCAGAGATACTACACAGTGGGGGCGGATTTTACATTTTTTTCAATTTTGAGTAACACATTAAATATTATAATTAAATAAATATATAGATCAAACACATATATGTTACCATTTAATAAAAAATCATACAAAATATCACCATAAAATATAAGTTTTAAAACACTGGGTTACGTTTGGTTTTTATTTTTAGTTTTGGGTTTTCATACGTACAAAGTACGAACGATACACACATATCGTGGAAAACGATTGTTTTACTAAACGAAGTTAGCACACAAAACCAAAAACAACTTTTTATAATTTCCCTTATTTTAAGAAATAATTGAAGAACGACGACAAATTTATCTATCGACCATAGAGGAGTCATGATACTTTTCATTATAGAAAACTATTTCGAGTGTTACTCTTGTAATGGGCAGTAATAATGTAAACTTCTGAAGGAAAAAAAACAGGATATAGACGTTACTAACAGGTTTGAATGAACTTAATCAAAATGTTGAATTTAACAATTCAAGTAAAAATTCAATAAATACCATACATAAACATATCTTATGAGAAAAACAAAGCAATTCCAATTCCAATTCCTGTGTATTTAGTTCCTGTTTCAGGATTTTAACCCAAAATATACGGGTTGGGAGAAAAATATAAATACTGTACAACACATCATTTACTATTTTACCTAGGTGGTAACTCATCGTCTTTTCCTTTAAAGTTGAAACAACCAATAGGAAAATAATTAAGGCAGATCATTTACGGTAGGTAACCCGTTCTCTCAAGGAAGATGTTGAACTTTTCTTTAATCATTGGAGCCTTACTGTAATTAGAATTCGCTACTTTTTAATTTGGGGTGAATACTAAGGCTCTATTATTTATTGGTTAATATATAATTTTATTAACCAAGTAAAATGCTCATATTAGATTGATATAAGATTGGTTATGTACCAATTGTATTTATACCATACATAAATAGGAACAAAATACTTATGTTTAATTTAAAGAAAAAAGAAAGAACAAATGAAATCTGTCTCTGCTGCTCTACTGAAACTGAAAACAAAGCATGAAAATACACACCTATATGCAACCTTTTCTATTGTATTTTTTACAAAATCCAGTGGGGTCGGCCGACCCCGCTGGGCCTATGCTCGGTCCGTCATTGGTAATTGGTAAAGTTGCTTGTCATCCCAACTTGAATTCCCAATTCATTCTTCGACCATTTCTAAATGCAACTATAACATTTCAAGTCATTTCAATTTGGTTTGAATTCCCTAAGCGTAGTTAAAGCTGTTTTGTCCCAAAAGCATAGGATAGCACCCCATCAACATAAAGACAAATTATAATGGTTTATTTCACCTCGTCTATTATGAATGAATTTCTTTTGGCATAATAGAAGTTACAATTGCCATTATTTTGACCCCATCAACAAAAAGACAAATACTGGTGTTTGGACTCCTTTATTTTTACTTCATTTCATTCCAATGGTTTATCCATCATAATTCCTCCAAAATTACTTTATGCTTTGCCTGTCAACTAATCTTGTATTAGGTAAGAACTGAAATATTCTTATTTCTGTTTCCAGTATGTATAATAGATAACATGTATAGAACCATACAATTCAATACAAGGACATAAAAGATCCTGGAATCACCTCGTCTATCCGTCCTTGTCAAAATATCATACGTGTTATTTGTTTTAATTATATTCATCTTAGTTTTGGTTGCTACCATCTCAGCACCGAGTCTTACCTTTGCTCTCTCAGTTCAGATTGTCAATGCAGCTCATTTTTTTTTGTAGTTGTGTGGCATACGTGTTTTTTTTTTGCCATAATGGGCAGTTCCAACCAATTCATAGTTGTTGGCTAAAAATTAATAATTGTTTGTTGTGCAGTCAAGATTTGTGGTGGATGAAGCATATAAGGGTCTGTTGCTTCTGATGGTGGGAGTACGATGGAGAGAGGCGAAGTCAAAATTAGTTTCTGCTATTAAAGCAGCTTCTCTGTGTTCTGACTCTTCCACTATATTGGCGATGCTAAAACCAGATACTACATAAGATGTTCAAGAGTGGAACGACTTTGTTAAGGAAAAACTATCGGAGAAATTTGGGGTAATAAAAGTTGTATTTTATTCATTATAAATTAAAAGGTATATTATAGTTTATGAATGAATTTCTCCGATGTAGGAAATTAGCAAAAAATACAAAGCATTGAGAGATAAAAATAAAATTCCACATACAATGAGCAGAAAAGGTTATGCGAGATTAGAAGAGGATATGGTAAGAAATTCATGTACGTTTATATCAATAAAATCTTTTTTTTCCTTTAGTTCTTCCTTCTTACCATTGTTATTTGCAGAAAAATGAATCTGGAATATCAAATATTACCAGGGATGAGCTATGGTGCAAAGCCCATACCAAAAAAAATGGAGACCCACCGAACTCCGTTGTTGCCGATTGCATTGTAAGTTTTTTATTTATTATCAAATATTTCGCTGGATCTATTTTTACTACCATTGCATTCAGCATGCTGCTTGTCAGATTTTCCTTCAGTTGTTGCAACAAAGTAGTTTATTCATATTTCCTTTTTCTTGGAATAGATGTCTTCCTGTTTCTGCTTACTTGCTCTTTTGGCAGTCAAATTTGTTTCATGTAGCAATTTTGGCATATTTACGGACATATAATCTAATGCACTTGTCTTCAACTGTGCATTGAAATCGGAGGACTGAACTTGGTTTTTTAACTTTTGAAGATGCATGCATTTTTATGCGATGTGGTAACGTACACAAAATACATCGGTATACTGTTAATTAAACTATGGAACTCTAATCTTAAAATGCTCCAAATTCAATTTTGCAAGCTTGAAAATCATATACTGTAAAGGTAAATTAAAGCACTTGGTTATCTGGTTGCTGCAGTATTGCATAATACAATGTTAACCATTTCTTCAAAAGAATATTAAGGAACAGTCCTCATACAACTTAAAATTTAATTTGTAGGCTAAGATAAAAGAGCATAGTGGTGCTCAGAGCTCAAATGGAACAACATCGATGAGTGGGGATGGAGTGTCACATCTTTTTGGAAATGAACATAGGGGAAGGGTGAGAGGACTAGGTTTTGGTGTAGTACCATCTCAAATTGGTGCTTATGCAAGTAATTCAAAAACGGTGATTGCATTGAAAAATCAAATAACTCATTTGACCGCTAAAGTAGAAGAGCTGACTAATATCGTCATGACGGTAAGTTTACAGTTAATTAGTTATTTGTTAACAAATATGTAGTATGTGCTTATGAATTACCAAGTCATCTCTTGTACTTTTACAGAGAAAAAATGATACTGTGGCGGATAAGGAGATTCCTCAGGCTCATACACCTCAGGTTAGAATATAAAACTGGATTTTTATTTTTATTTTAAAAACCATATTAGGATATAATACTTAAAAGTATTATGATTTTTGATAGGATTGTTACTGTTTAGTTATCACCTTTTCTTGGTCTGCTGAAACTGTATATTGAAAAATTTATGATCTGCTAAATTGTAGCTCAGATTTGGTTATAATTTGTTGGATTACATAGATAAATCATCAAATAAAAAAAATGGAAGCGTATCGAAAATTTTGCTAAACCACTATAAAAGTTATATAATAAAACTGGTTTGCTCTCACCTCCTTCATTTTTATTGTTCAATATTCGGTTAGTTTATTTTAGACAAATACTGGGATGTTCGTGTCAATTTTAAAACAGTCGATGCATAATAGAGTATCGCTTCTTCTTTTATTTAAAAATTAGTCAGCTAGGTTTTTGTCTTAATTAATTGGCCTGAAGGGCATCCCACAAAGTTTGTCTTCAAGCCAATTGAGTTTAGTCACTTTTATGATTTCATTCTGGTTTTGCCTGGAATACATGTTAGCTGTTGTGGTAATTTTTTTGCTGCAATTAGTTTAGTGAGTGTGTTAGTGGGTGTAACACCCCGAATTTCGGTTAATGCTAAAATTCACTAATTGCAAGATAAATAATCTCATATGTGAGAATTGGGGGAAACGGGCTGCGTCATTGCGTTCGTCTCGGAAAAATACGCAGAATAGAGTCCGAAATTTTGTAAATCGGAGTCCGTATGGCCCAGTTATGGCCCAATGAAGTTGGCAGAAAAATCAAGTTAAAAACAGATTTAGAAATGCAAAATCAGATTTCGAAATTGGAGCCAGCAGGGGACAGGCGGGAAACTTCCCGCCCTACCCATGTCGACAGGGCTGTCGACAGGCCTGTCGACTGGGGAGTCGACTTGCCTGTCGACTTGCCTGTCGACCTGGGCGCGGCGTCCAGAGAACCTGGGTGCACCAGGTTGGGTTTTAGGCTGGCTTGGAGGGCTGGGTTCTAGAGATTTCCTAAATCTAACGGACCAAATCTAACCTAGGGTTAATCCTATGGTCTAAAACACACCCTAATCCTATAAATACACCCTAATGCAAGCCTAATCCATACTAAAAATAGAATTGAGGGCTACATGCCGCCAAATTAAAACTTAGAAGGAGCCTCCACTAATTTATGAAGGAAGTTGCAACCTAATCAACCTCTAATCATCATCTTCTTCATATTTAGCAACTAGTTCTACTTCATAAGTTTGCTAATCTTGGTTTTGGTGAGTTTCTATCACTTTAACATCAATTGCTAAAGTAAGTAGATTGGGTGTAATGAGACTTATGGTCTTAAATGCGGATTAGTGAGTTTGGATCATTTGTAATGATATGCTACTCTATGTTTTCCTATGTTTATGCATATTTAATAAGGGGGTTTATGCATGTTTAATAAGTTGGTTTATGCATGTTTAACAAGTGGGTTTATGCATGTTTAATAAGTGGGCTTATGCATATTTAATAAGTGGGTTTATGCATGTTTAACAAGTGAGTTATGCAAGTTCATATGCAAGTTATGTGTATGATGTTATGTAAGTTATGTATATGCTTAAATGCAAGTTTAACATGATATGCAAGTTATGCATGCTTATGCAAGTATGTGAATGCTTATGCAAGTTATGTGTATGCTTAAATGCAAGTTTAACATGATACACAAGTTATGCATGCTTATGCAAGTATGTGGATGCTTATGCAAGAATGTGAATGCTTATGCAAGTTATGTGTATGCTTAAATGCATGTTATGCAAGTTATGAGAATGCTTATATGCAAGTTCAACATGTTATGCAAGATATGTGTATGATAATATGCAAGTTCATATGCAACATGTTATGCAAGTCATGTGTATGATAATATGCAAGTTTGGTTTAAATGTAGTTGGGTTAATATATGCTCATATATGCAAGTTGACATCCTCTTAACCCATGACAAAGTTATATGTTAAGATTTGGTTAAACCCATGATATTTGTGATGGATCTTCCCTTTATTATGAAATGAGAACGATTTGCGTGGGGAACGATGGGGTTAATAAATATGTTAAGAAAAGTATGATTGGGTATGATTAAGCATACCATAAAAATAAATTAACATAAGTGGGAATTTACCTATTGAGTTAGGTCTACCCCATGGGAATTTACCTATTGAGTTAGGTCTACCCATGTTATGAAAAACTTGATATTAATTAGGGATAATTAATATGGGGGTGATTAATTAGGTGTAATTAATCAACTAAGACACGAGGTTGGACCCTTTTGTAGCGGAAGTCTGCCCGGAACCGACCGGCCATCCAGCGGCTACAAATGATTGGCCCAATGTGAGAGGTCTTAGTCATAAATTAAATACGTGATTAAAGTAAAGACACGAGGTTAGACCCTTTTTATGACAGAAGTCTGCCCGGAACCAACCGGCATATCCAGCAGTCATAAAAGACGGTCTAATGTGGGAGGTCTTTATGAGGTCATGATCTTAATTAATTAATTAAGAAACACTTAACCATATTGGCATGTAGAGGGACATGAGGGGTTAAGTGGGTGCCTTGGGTGGCATGTGGAAATCTAGTGGTTGCCTGGGGTGGCAATAGAAAATACGATTAGAATACTTAACCAAAGTGGAAACATGTAATTAAACATGATTAAAGGGTTAAGTGAGATGCACTAGAAAAAGGGACAAGCTTAGGTGGGTAGCTTGTGGGGGCCCATTTCAACCAATATCCCAAACGTATCTTTGTGGACTCGACTCTAGTCGAGTGACGGGACACGCATATTGGGCTTGACTATAAGAGGCCAAAACGGGTTAGCGGTGGCAACGCAAGTCCAACGGGTTTCATATGCGTGTGTGGGCCCGGGCTGGTAGATAAGCCGTTGTTGCATCCTGTAGATATAAAGCCGTGCACCGTTGATATTATCAGGTGGCCACTTTGGGGAATGATACACCCCATTATGGGACCAGCACGGGTATCTATGGTAGGTAGCCGATCACTTGGGAGTAGTGGGTACACCTAGTGGAGATAGGGGCAGACGGCACCTATGTAGTCAGCTAGGGGTACACGAAACTACTGAGTAAATTTTCTAAGTCCTTGGGAGGGATCAACCTTTAAGTAGGAATGACTGGTGTGGTGCAGTGTAGTAATTATCCTTGGGTGGGTAAATGCGTCTTTACAGTTATCTTAGTCTACCAAGCTGCTTAGTGTAGCCATTCATCCCCAGACATTACCGTATGTCAAGTTTATGTCTTCTCTGGTTACTTTAATGATTGTATTGTTAAAGTTATAGGACTCGCTCAGACTTATGTCTGACCCCGTTGTTTTTATCTTTTTCCCAACCCTCAGGTTCTCAGAGTGGGCCCAGCACGAGTGGGCTTCGATCAGGCTGCTTTTATTACTCTCTTGGAGCTTGGACCCTAGATGTAGAGCTCAGCTTACCCTTTTCTTTTATGGCTATCAGTTCATGTATTGGGATTATGTATTTTTATTTAGCAGGATGGATATTTGTACTTGACTTCTATTATGGTTTTGTGATGTAACCAGACATGTTTTATTTTCCTGCAATTGAAATGATGTTTTAAATTTTCAAGTATTACTTATATCTGTTTTGCTGTAATTACTCTGTTCTATATTCACTCAAAATACTCCACCGATGTTATGGCATTCCCTTAGAGAGTGACCATAGCGGACGTGGGGTGTTACACGTGGTATCAGAGCAAAGGTTACCGGAACAGATAAAATTTTTAGAAAATTATTTTTCTAAGAACATTTTTGGAAGAGATATTTTCAAAGACATGTCTTTTAAGAGAAAAGTTTTTGAAAGAAAAGCATAATCCCCAATAGCCATATCTATATCCTTCGAATTCTCCGTTTTGAATCTTTCCTTTTTCGTTTCAGCATGGCTGAGGATCTTAACTTTCCGGAGGGTGTGACGGTACCAGTATGGTATAGGAGATTGATGGAGGCTAGGGCCACCACTGCGGGTCCAGCAAATGTTCCTCCACCAACCGTAGCACCCGATCTTCCTCCTCCCCCTCCTCCTCGCACGGATACTTTTGCTAAGACTTGCAAGGAATTCAAAGCTATGGGAGGGAAACCTTTTCAAGGATCTGAAACTTTTGTGGAGGCTAGAGATTGGCTTAAGGAGGTGGAAGAGTTGATAGATATCTTTGAGATGGAAGAAGGAAAGAAAGTCAAGTTAGCTGCTTGGTTAATGAAGGGAGAGGCCTCATTCTGGTGGGAGGTCACTAATGGAGAACGCCCCGTTGACTCTTGGGCGGATTTTAGGCAAAGATTTGTGGCAAAGTTTCTCTTGATGCTTTCAGTTTTTTGTTTGGGTTTGGCAGCGGATATTTGTTGAATTGTTGTCCAGTTGTACATATTATTGTACTCTTTATTGATTCGTTGTAAATAAAACACCGCACTTTTTTTTTTCTAACTAGTCCTCATGCTGAGGTCTACTTCGAATTTTTAACGAAGCGGTTTACCCATTTAAAAAAAAAAAAATTGCCTGCAAGTCTGCCATGAAGATGAACTTTCCAATTTGATAGATTCAATTCGACAAATTCAATTCGTTTATTCAGCCGATAGATCGTAGCTGAATTCAAATAATCAAAGTGAACCATAAATTACTATGCTCAAATAGGTGTAGATCAAAATCAGGGTTAGTAAGGTTACCGTTTATTGTCAGCGCGCGAAGAAAGCAGGAAGGGAATGCAAGAGGAGAGCGAAATCCATTGTCGCGGGATGCCAATTTGCTGCGTGATTGATATTTGAAGCTGCCGTAGCAAGTGGATGCAAAAGGTAAAAAACATCGTCATTTTTCTTTTAATAAAAAATTGTTTTCTGGTGAGGTCACGTGACCTCACCAACCGTAACGTGCCTCCTTCTCTGGGTGCAGGTGAATACAAAAGAGCGAGTTAAAGGAGTAGATAGTAGCAGGCTAGTTCTAGAAAGGATTTTTTTTTCAATTTGGCCACCTTTCACAAACTTATAACACATTTAGCCTAGTTTTAAAACTAATTACGGCTGTAGCCTAGTTTCAGTCAAATCAGCAAAAAAACGTAGCGATATTTCGGATGACGCAACGAACGGCTTTTGGAATGCCGCTCAGATTTGAAAACATGCATGATTTGAGCGGCTTCTTAAATGACGCAGCGTGCGTCATCCGAAATTAATGCCGCTAGCAATAATTAACGTTTTTGGCTGATGTGATATAAAGCAGGCTACGAACGCAATAAGCTTTAAAACTAGGCTAAATGTGTAATAAGTTTATAAAAGGTGGCCAAATTGAAAAAAAATCCCTCTAGAAATAGAAACTGGTAAATGAGTCATGAAAACTTGGCCAGATAGAATATTCGAAACTGGGCTGGACTAAGCAATCTTTTTAAATATTATCAATTTTCTTCTTTGTATTATTAGCATGTCACCTACTATTTTCACTGTAAACAATACACTGCGAAGGATAGAAATAACACCCTGTAAACAATGTACATATTTTGTACTTTGCAGTACTACTTAAAAAAAAAAAAAAAAAAAAAAAAAAAACTTCCCTCCAGTGAAGAAGGTTGTATTGTTTCTATTTAATGCTTGTTGTTTATTGTTCAGATTTAGAGGTTCTAGACGAGCATCTTCATACCATATTGAACCTGAAGACTGTCATATATATCATGGTTTCATCCTTTAAGAATAGGTCATATGTGGATTCAGGGCCAGCAAGCTAGACGACGGCTTAAGGCAACCTCGTGGGAGGGGCAGTAAGAGGGAGGAGTAGGTGTGATGAGAGTATGTTTTATTTTTTAATTAATAAATTTAGCTGAATATATTTACAAAGAAGTAACCATGGTTGAGTGGTAATGCGCTGGTTCTGTTGTCATGTTGTGGGAAGCTTGATCCCTGCTATTGCTGCAAAAAGTAGGGGCATCATTTTCTCAAATTTTTTTCCCACTGTTACCCGTTGTTGCCTAGGGCAACAGTTATGTTCGAGCGCATATTGTATGGATTCCATAGATTACTTGCATACCTATTGTATTTAGACATATAATTTTCTGTAAATTGTTTGTGCATTGATCATAGCTTCAGCCAGTTACAAGTTCGTGATGAAATATGGTTAAATTTGGTATTAGATTTATGAAATGTATTCCTTGAATGAATTTAATTTAGTGGCAAAGTGTGAATTTCCTGTTCATGCGAAATTGCATTATACTGCTCGTAGATTACATGTTAGAATACATCTGGACTTTGAATTTCCAAGGTGCAAAGGAAAAATGGAAGCAGTTTGTTATCTATCCAGCTGCTTATATATCAAATTTTTTGTTCGGGTTTCGCATGTAAGGATCGAAAGTAAAACTTTGTGACATTTGTTTAGATAACAACTTACTTACGTTTTATTTTGTCTACCAATATTATAGTTTCTTAACTCTCAAAAAGTATATACCATAATTATTTGATCACGTTAAATTTATCTGTTTATGCAATTGGAACAAGAAGTATACATAAATCAATCAAATGATATATACACCACAAATATATATATCTTTCGAGAAAAACATGAAACACAACAATCAATCTAATATTACCCACAATGCTTAATGTGTAGCATTGCCCACACATTATAGTAATAAAATATATAGAAATCCTAACAATGGAATCCCATAAAACTACGTTATAATGAAAAACAAAGAGAAAAAAAGTTGTAACTGGATAGCAGAATTTGTGGTAGTGCGTGCAAATGATGCACCAAAATGTTAGACTTGATGAGGTCGGGTACGGCTCCAGGGTAAGGCCAGCTGGGGGCAACCCATCGGAGAACGACAAGTAATTTTCACCCTATTTTCAGTGTTTTGATTGATAGAAATAAAATGCCGACTCTTGCCCAAAGCTGGTTGGTGAGGTGGTGGCGGCTTTATTTCTTAGACATGTTGAGTTTGATTCTGGTTGTTGATAGCTTTTTTGACTGCTTTGTTTTCACCGCTGCTGTGTCATGCTCGCGTAGGGCAACAGAAGTTGATGGGCTGGCCCTGGTTGGGATGTTAACGTACCTTAAAGTTTTCATATTTCCAATGACTTGTACTCACTGTAGTGGGTGCACAGCTGCGCTCTTTTTGTGCCAATCATGTAAACAAAAGTAAAGTAAGAATGGACTGCTGATGGCAAATTTATTGTTGTAAAACAAAAAAAGTGTAATTATTTTAACTATATATCTCTCAAATGGTATACCTTCTTTGCTGGACGTTGGGAAAATGAATCATTTACATTAACCGCTTCAAAAGTTCTTTTCCGACTACTAGGGCCCTCATGATCGCAGATTACTACCAGTTTAATTTTCAAATGCTTTGATATGTTATCCGGAATATCTTTTAGAAGATGGCAACACTTAATACTTATATTTGTAAGTGATGTGAGAGTTGCTAGCCATTCTGGCAATGCAGCTAACTTCTGACATTCTGTCAGCTGGAGCTTCTTAAGCGCCGCCATGGCTTTCATTTCTGACGGTAGATGTGTCAAACTATCACATTCCCCAATCGTAAGAGATTCCAGATGCGTTAAACTCTCTGCCCATGCAGATGTTTTGAAAATTCGAGGACAACTGCTAATTTGTAGAACTTCAAGAGGACCCCGCGGGAAAAGGGTCCAATTGGGACATGAGTGAATCGTTACGGAACGAAGCGATTGAAGGTATACACTTGCGTTCATTAGTACGTTTGGGCATCTGTTAATTTCTAACTGATGGAGCTTTTTAAGTGGGCTCAAGCCTTCTAAAGCCGCTGAAGGTAAAGACAATAATCCGTTGCAATTTATCAATTTTAATACCTCTAAAGCATGCAGGCTATTTATTTCCACAACTGAATTGATAAAGGGGCAATCTTCAATCTCCAGATGCTTAAGAGTCTTCGAAAGCCTTGGGATACTTGTAAGTTTTGGGCATTCTTTGATAATAAATTTCGACAATTTAGGAAACACCACCCTGGTTTCTGTTTCCCAAACGGTAAGACGAATTAGATTTGAGCAAATGAATTTTTCTAATGATGGAAATACTACACTGCTGCTCTCTCCATAAAGGGATTTTCCGATACGAATAACAGAGTTACATCCTTCTATAGTTAAGCTCTTAAGGCTGGGGAGATTGCCTAAGGGTGGGAGATGTTCACAATTTCCGCAATTCAACAATGTGATCCCAATTAGATGCGGAAGGTACTCAAATTTAAGCCAATCTGGGAAGCCTTTCCCCATGTATCCTACTATAGAAAGCCTATTTAAGTAATTGTGTGGTTTAAGGGCATTGAGAAGTCGAGCTGCTTCTTCTAAACGTCTGTTGTTTTTGTCTTCCCATGATAACAACAATGTTGTGAGCTTTTTCTTCTCTTCTAAAAGTGCACCCTTTGCATCTGCCTCTTTAGCGTCGTCCAGCCGTTTAATATATAATCTGCCTTGAAGATTTAGAGTCCCCAACTCTCGTAGAGTGGCGGTGGCCCTTCTTGTACTTACTACAAATATAGGCAACGTTTGAAGTAACTTTAGTTGGCCAAGTTTGTCTGGCATTTTGGCAAGGGATCCACAACCCTCGATATCTATATGTATGAGGTTGACCATTTTCCATGTATCATCAGGTAGGCCCGTAAGTTTTGAACAGTTTCTCAATATCAGTGATTGCAATTTTGATAGGACTGAGATGCCGCTGGGCAGTTTTTCAATGTCAGTGCCACTTAGGTTTATGCATCTTAGCTGATGTAGCTTTGAGACTGAATTTATAAATGATGTATCACGAATATAACTCATATCTAATACGTACAAGAGTCTAAGTTGTTCTACCACTGGACGGGTATCCTGGCTTATGTACCTGGTGCAATTGTGTCATATATTTTAGTAAAAATAAAATAAAACAGAATAAAGGATTCCTAAACTGTGCGAAGACTATCTATGGTTAACGCCAGATTCTATTTACAGACCCGTAATATATCAACACATGAATTAACTTCAACATTAGTGAATGTACCCTATATCTGGGAATTCAAGAATATCGATTTATGTTTTGATAAATGACTTGACAGCTGATATTATGCAATGAAAAAAGATATATTTTTATGACAAACTTAAATAGAAAACCTTATATAAATTGGTCTGCCATTTAATTTTTCCTTCACACATAAAAACACTCTCACAACGAATGCACGCACGCGGCGAAGGACGAACATCCATCCTCTCTTATTCATACCCCTTTCATCTTTCTCCGTTTTTGTGCAAAAAAACACCGAATCAATATCTTTTTTGTAGATATGCTTTTATTGTTAAGAAAATCATTTATGTGAATTTTGAATCATTTTGAAATATTAACCGCTTAGAAATTATTGTTTGAATTGACACTTGAAATGGATGTTTTCCAACTGCTTATACTTGTTCATAATTTTGAAAGGGTTAAACCTTCCAAAAGTTTGCATAGATAGTCTTGCAAACACTTATAACACATCTGCAAAAATTCACGATGATCTGAATTCTTTTGCAACAAAAGACGAAGGGGGAGAGCCAAGAGGGGGATTTATGAGTGCGTACGCAGGATGTGTGTGTAAATGTATGTTGGATGACTCATACTTTTGATTCTGAAGAAGTTCGAAGTTTCAAAATAACCCTAGTTTACCAAATTTATGTTTGTAGGATGTCAATAACAAACTTTGTAGATAACATCTATTTTATATTGGTATTATATACACAAAATTTTAGATTATTTCAGGACTTCTAACTTATTCAGAATTATAATTCAGTACTAATCATCAAATACACACATGCACGTTCTCGCACGTACATTCTCTATCAATTATCAATGTGAATTCAAAATATGTTTAAAATTCCAGAGCAATCCTAGTTTTTTGTATAGATAATCCTGATAGTAGATCGCATGTGCAAATTCTTGTTTTGGTTTTGAACATTTCGCACAATAAATGAGGAAGAGGCTACATAAAAAAGAGGCCGTGAATCCCATTCAAAGGTGTGTATTGAGCAAATTCTATTTGAACCTCCAAATACGTTGAGTTGTCCCTTCCTTTTTATTTATTTTTTTCCATAGGTCAAAAACACCCCTTCTCTGTCTCATTCATTTGAATTAGAACGTGGTATGAAACAAAACCACAGAGAAACTCACCGTGGAAATAACTCAACCCGCATTGGTATCCTCCGTGGTCAGGTGATCTATCACGTATCATTTTCACATGGTATCCATTTCTACCTCGTTTTTCATTTCCATGGCGAATTGATTTGGGAAAAAAAAAATTAGGTTTCCAAACACGCGATTCACTGCCATATCACGTTCGTTCCCCAATTCACTTACCCAGAATCACACTACATCAAGAATCACATTGGTCCCCAATTCGATTTAACCCAAAATCACACTACATACCCCAATTAACTTCTTCGTTGTGTTGATGGAAGTTTACCTTGTCACCGGTAAGCTCGAGATTGGAGCTGCTTTGTTGGACGAGAGTGCGGAAGGAGATCGACAACAGGAATGTATGGAGGTGATCGGCAGCAGGAAGAAGAAATAACGCGAGAAATGTTTTCGCGTTTAGAGTTAGATTTAATGTTGAAACACAAGGGTAGTTTTAGAATGTGTGGGGTGCTACTCAGTCAAAATGAGGGTATATCAATTTTTTTTATGAAAAGCGAGAACGGGGCAACTCAGCATATTCGGAGGTATAAATAGAATTTGCCTATGTATCGAGAAGAGTCAGTAACTTTAGGGTGCTACTATTTACACCCCGGTTTACACATTCGACCACCTTTCTAAATTTAATACAAATGATTATTTTTTTACATTCTTCTGGCCACCATATATTATTCTTTCACTCAGTTATTCATCGCCGTGCTTCTCCTGAATGAAAATGTCCAGTTCATATGGCAAGCAGTGCAATATGAATAGAACCCTCCTAGGTGCTCGAATTGTCAATGTTTTGGACATTTGATAGTATGTGCCAATTTAAAAAGGTTTGGGTCCCCAAGCAGTAGAATCCTCAGGTGGAAAATTCAAATTCTATGGAAGTAGGACCTAATGAACAGACTATAGAAACTCAAGATCCCATTGACCTTCCCAACCAGCACCTACAAGAGTCGGATGTCTAACATGATAATAATTTTCAAGTACAGAGCACTGGTACATTGCAGAATGAGAGTGACATGTGTTCTATTGACCCTAATGACATGCAGCCTGGGGATGTTGTTGAATCGATGGATGCAGATATCTGCTACAGCAAGGAGCATAAACAAGAAGAGCATATAAGGGCAAGATTAAAGACAACACGCAAAGCTAGTTCCGATGAAGCAATGGACGATTTACATGCAGAAGTAGACGCGGGAGTTATTGACAATCCGGAATGGGCGAAGTTGATCAATCAAATCGAGGGAAATAAGAAGACGAATAAATTCAAGAAACTGATTAATTTACTTGACTCTAGGCCAGGTTCCTCTTCTGGTACTTAGTGTTAGAATAACATTAGGTAGAAGAGGCTCATGTGAGTTTGTTGGGTCATTTATATAGAATGGGCCAGGTTTGTCTTTTATGATGCCGCTGGTTTTATATCTTTAGTTTGTACAGTCACCGTACGAGTGAGTTTTGCAGAGTGAGTAGTCTGTTACTTATTGTAAGTTGTACTACTAAGGATTTGAAATCATATAATAATAATAAAGTACAAAGTTTCTTCAAAAAGAATTCTTCAATACACTGTTTTTTATTTTTCATGTCATTGATTAAGTTTTTTTTTTTTTTTTAATACGATGTCCTAGTTGTATATGAAATCTTTGCAATTATTTGTAACTTTATCTTTCAAAAATACTTTTTAAATCTATGATTAGTAAATATTTTCAAGTTGCATTAACTTGTTGATTTGAAAGAGTTAAATATTTGAAAATGGCTCAGTACTTTGCTAAATAGCTTATACAAATCGAATATCATAAATAAATAAATTATCTTAATGTTAGGTATGTTATGATAAATTCATGTTATATATATATATATATATATATAGGCGAGCGTTTAATGACATCTGAAACAGTGCAGCACCCCTAAATGCCCCCCGATTTCCACCACATATCCCGTTTCTTTCACCTTCCACTCATTCTCTCACATTCCACTAACTTAAACTAATATAAATACTTAGTTTATATAGGGGGATTTTTGGAGTGCTCACTATTTGGGCGCTCCTATATATATATATATATATATATATATATATATATATATGAGGAGCGATCGGGGGCACCCCTGTTTGTGAGCACCCCTTTAGCGCCCCTGTTGGTCCGTGAGCTACGACGATCCAAATCGATCGAGAATTTGTAGATATTCAATCCACATATATTTAAGGACCTATTCAAAATTTGAGCTCGTTCTGACATCCGTAGCATATTCAAAATCTTAGCTCAATTATTCATCGTTCAGACATTTATTCAAACCGTTAAATTTAAACACAAATTATATTATTGTACGGATGTCGGAACGAGCTCAAATTTTGGATAGGTCCTTAAATATATGTGGATTGAATATCTACAAATTCTCGTTCGATTTGGATCGTCGTAGCTCACGGACCGGCAGGGATGCTAAAGGGGTGCTCACAAACAGAGGTGCCCTCGATCGCTCCTATATATATATATATGTGTGTGTGTGTGTGTGTGTGTGTGTGTGTGTGTGTGTGTGTGTGTGTGTTTTATGGGAAATGTTTCATTACACTCTACGTACACTCACATAATATTTCGATCTACCCAAAATTGTAGATATGTTCATAAATGTCTCAAGATTATCTCCACGAAATTTTCATTATTTTGAATAATCCCAACATTTGCAATATAATGTTTCCAATCGACGGATAAAGTAAAGGTTTTCACGAATGATTTAACATTTGGAACACGTTATAATAATATCGCAAAAGTAGTAATAATAATAATAATAAATATCATCATTATTTTGTTAAAATAGACTGTTTTATGGACATGACGCTCATATTGCAGATTAGACATTCCCAATATTTCAGTCAATTTAGAATAGCAACTAAAATCTGGCAATATGAATATGCAATATGTGGATTTTGCACAAGTTGGGCATAGGTATTAATATATGTGTATGTATATGTATGTTTGTACATGCATACACATACATAAGTGTGTGTATGCACGCTTGTGCACATGCATGTGTGCACGTAGTATGTTTGTAACTTTGTAGTCCGTATGGATATGAGTTATGTGTGTTTCATATGCTATATAGAAATACGGGACATTGCAGTGTTTGATTTCCTTAATGCAATATTAAGCACCTGTCTTAACTATCTTCGTATATTGATATCCATACCCGACTTTTGCAAATCCACCTATTGGACATTCATATACCTTGCATCAAAGCAAAACTAATCTATTTTGGAATTTCATGGATGTCGAATAAAAGAGAAAATAAAGTTCAAGACATACCTGCTGGATGAACTGAGTAGGCAGTATGTACGCAGGTATTGTAACCCGGGAACTTCCTCAGGTATGTTTGGTGTGGTCTTTACATCACTACAGAAATGAAGACCGAGGCTTGATTTCATTTCATATTTTGCAAGGTCATAAACAAGTTCATGCACTTTGAATTTCAATGTCAAGCCATCTTCATCTTTCTCGGCAGTTTCGAAAAAGAACATGTTTAAAAGATGGCTAAAAGCTTCGTGCCCGTGATCTTCTGATGAAATAAAGCCATGCGCAATCCAGTGTCTGATCATCGTATCTTTACAAAGTTCATAGCTCCTTGGGAAAATCGAACAATAAGCAAAGCATTGGTAAGCACAGTCTGGTAGATCTTTGTAGCTCAATCTAAGCATAGGCAGAATTTGATTTTTCTCCTCGCTTAATTCCCATATCTCGCGATTCTCGATATCATGCCATTCACGTTCATCGATTTTAAACATCATCAACCTGCCCAGGTCTTCTGCCACACGTGGGATTCCTTTTGACTTTTTTGCAATATTCCTTCCAATCTTCCGAAATTTTTTATTCATGTTCATTCCTCCCAAAGATGCCATGTGTTTAAATATTAACCAACATGCATCTTCTGTTAATTTCCCAACATTGTATGGTGTAGTTTTTTCACTTTTCACTATATTTGCAAGTCTATTGTTACTTGTTGTTACAAGAACTTTGCTTCCACTTTTCGCTCCTCCTAGCATCTTGCTAAATTCTTCCCAGTTTTCGTTCTCATTATACACATTATCAAGAACCATTAGAAACTTATTTCCACGCACCTTATCTTGAAGTTTTTTCTTCATGGCGCGAAAATTTAATCCATCGCAAGGAATACTAAATTCGGATTCTAGGACTTCTCTAACTACTTCTTTGATGTTGAGACAACCAGAGATCCATACCCATATCATCATATTTTCCCCAAAGTGCCCAATCACTCCTTGATCGTTGAATGCTAGTTTTGCTAAAGTTGTCTTCCCGATGCCTGGAATGCCGACTATTGGAATAACAGATACGGTTTCTTTGAAACTATCATCAAGAAGAAACCTTATAATCTCTCCTTTTGCACCATCTCTTTCATGGATCCTGGAATCAATTAGGAAAGGGCTGGTTTCTTTCTCAATCGCAATTGGTGTGTCTGTTGGCGTGGTATTAAGAATGAAACCTTTCTCCATTAAGAGATACTCAAGTTCTCTCAAAATACGATTGACTCTATGAGCAATCTTTAGTGGAACTGGAGATGATGTATCAAGCAAAAGCATGGCATCATCGGCTGTTTTGCGAATCTTTTGAAGCCATTGTAACATTGTTTGGCCATAAGTCAACTTCCCTTCAACTTCTCGAAGCATGGAATCAAGAGTTGAAAGCAAACCAATTAGTTTCTTTCTCTTTTCCTCAGCGAACCATGCTACTTCGATCTCGCCGAGGGCGAACTTATTTAAATCTGTTGCAAGTATATGCAGGATAGTTGCCGTGAACATTTTCGTATGATATAATTTGTTTGAGGTCCTATTCGGCCTGGAAGTAATCTGATCTTATAGCCTAAATTTGGGAAGTCAAACTCTTAACATTCTTTCTTTATTATCATTTTCTTGATTATTATTTTCTTCCACGTCAGATTTCACCAGTCACCAATTATTATTTCTTGGGCACAGTTACATTTCACCTACCATATTGTAGTTTAATCAATGGAGTCGAAGATTATCTGTATTTGCGAAGTCTGATCTAAATCTATTTCTCCATGCTAAAGAAGTTGTTTTAGGTAGCGTTTGATTTATGAACTGGACAGTTAATATTCGTGTCTGCGTCCGACGCGTCAAACGCGTCAATGGTGAGACCCACACTTTTGCCCCTTCAAGACGAACGGTTGAAAAAGTGGCTTTCGCGTCCGACGCACGTCGGACGCCACGAAATTTTTAGAACAGCCGATTCCTTCCCCTCCATCTATATATTTAGTCATCTCATTCTCCCTTCCATCACCAAAAACGGTTATAATCCGAAAATTGCAGCTCCAATCACTTCTACTCGCCGATCTATTCAGGGTTTTGCCTTTATATTTGTAATTTTCAGCTTTTTTACTTTTATATTTATTTTATTCATATTTTTTTGAGTTTTTTCCCAGAATGGCCGCAAGTCAGTCTTCGTTAACTCGTTCCATTGCCGAATGGAACAACGATACGACGAACGCTTTCATCGATGTGTGCATGCAACATCTCAGTTCCCGTGCACATAATGTTGGAGGATGGTACCAGATGATTGCACAGGCGTTCAATGAGCGGACCGGGTTGGACTACAACGCTGGTCAAATGAAGAACAAGTTTGACAACATGACAAGAGATTGGGCTCCGTGGAACAGACTGCTATATTTTGGTGGAGGGGGATGGGACGAGCAATTGGATACCGTCACAGGAATGGATGATTGGTGGGCGACGGTACCAATACCGATGCGCAAGTTCAAGAGTGGGTCTCCGGCACGATTCAGGGAGTTGGACTCCATGTTTGCAGGATGCATGCGTACCGACAGATGTCAGTACGCAATTCCGGATGCTCCACCAGTTCATCCGCAAGAGGCTCAGCTCTTTGGCGATATCATTCGTGGCGATAATGTGGAGATCTCGAGTCATCGACTCGTAGGCCGGTCAGGTCTGGTGCTGGCCCTTCTCCTTTAGCTCCTTCGCGCATGGACTGAGACGAGCTTATAGATTTATGCATGTCTGTACGCCGTGAGGATGATGACTATCAGGAATGGGAGGTGGCGGTTATTATGTCTACACATGACAGATTGGGCCACAACCCATTTTATTCTCTGTTTGACAAGCCCGAACAGGTTGGGGATGTGTTATTCATTTTGTTACGAAGCTGAGGGCTGGACAGATGTGATGTTTTCTTTTATGTGGGTGTTGTAGTTGTGTTGTTTTATTTTCTGATTGTGTTGTGGTTTGTGATTGTGTTGTGATGTTTTCTTTTATGGTTGTGTTGTAGTGATGTTTTTTTTAAAATGGTTTTGTAATGCATTGTACTGGCTTTAGGATTCTATAATTTAAATTCAGTAATTTTTATTTCTGTAATTTGTATTCTGCGTTCTACTATTCTGTTCAACAATAAACACACACAAACAATTAAAAATAATATATACACAAACAATAAAATAATAACTCTGCCCCTTCCAAAATGCCCCTTCCGTAAAAAAACACATTCCCCGTTCCCAACAATTCCCCTTCAAATGCCCCTTTCAAATAACCTGTAACGACCCGCATTCAACGCATCAAAGGATCGTAGAATATTTATTTCTTCACATACGAAGTCGTATGGTCATGTAACTTTGTGAGACGACTATTGGGGTCATTTTCCATGTTAATGACTTTTGCCGATTTTTAAATGACCGTTTTGCCCCTAGCCGATCTTGTTTCGGCCATAACTTTTGAATAGAAATGAATTTTGACCTGAAACCACTTCCATTGGATCCGGATGATGGTTCACAATTCCGTAGAGTGGTCACATTAGCCAAACGGACTTATCGTTTGAGAGATATGGCTGAAACATGATTTAGAAGGTGAAAAACTGCTTAACTGGGCTTAATTGGGTAATTAACAGCTAGGCCCAGTGGGGGATTTCTTTCAACCATCACTTTCATTCTTGGAACCCTAGTAATGGCCTCCACCTTCTAATTTCATCCTAAATCACTTTCTAATTGAAGATTAGGCTAAATTACATCAAATCAAGGAGAAATAACATCATTTCAGAGTAGAGCTGCTATTAGACATCGGTATATGTGCCAAACAACGAATCATTTCAGATCGGAGTTTTATTTGTGGCCAAGGTGAGTGATTAGCATTGTTTTGGCACTAACTACAGTTAATTAGGGTGATTAGTATTAATTGGTGAACTTATGTATAAATAAATTTTGGAAAGATATTTATAAATTTCAAAATATTGTTTTAGACCTCTGTTAGAAAATTTGGCTAATTTGGTTAAGTTTTGTTAATTCTATCATTAGATTTGCTTAAACGTGCTTGAGGGAAAATATGGGGTTTTGGCTATGTTTGATCAGTTTTAACCTATCAGATTGTTGTTTTGGTGTTTGTGGTCAGTTCTATATGTTGTTATGACTGTATGGTATGTTTTGTGAATGATTAGAAAAGTTAGATTGGTCAAAAACGCCGACGAATGGCATAAAACAGTCGCTGGAAGAGTTGCAGGAAAATTGTGTAGAACTGGATTGGATCGCCCCTACCCCGACCCGACCCGACCGTGAGACCCCTTCACGAGCTGACCCTACTCCATGAGTTGCTCCACTTTGAAGGCCACGAACTAGAAGACCGCGACTCATTCCGATGGAGGGATCACGACCCGACCCGGTGGAAGGAGCACGACCCGATCCGACCCGAAGGAGCTTGTCACGAACTGAAATGTTGAGCACGAACTGAACTGGAGTATGACGTCACGACCAGGAGCTTGGCACCACGACCCGATCCGATGCAGGTGGCTCGAACCGATTCGAAGTGAAGAAAAGGGGAAAAGTCAAACCGATCCGGGGAAGAAGACCAAAGCCCGAGACGCAAAGGTAGTCCAAATGGGAAACTTGTACTCAGGATCCAGATGGGAACCAACGAGTCGACTTCATGAGTTGGGCTTTGCTACGGGACGTGTGCTAAGGGGTTGTCGATGTCTATGACTTTGGATCACTATGTGTAGGGGGTACGTGAACGGACTCAAGACCACAGTGGTCTAGGTACGACTAATGGGCTATAGACCAATGAAGCGGGGTCATTTGTAAAGATTTAGTCATGACTCCATAGGGTAAGCTTGATAGTAGCAGTAGTCGTACAAGTCGAACTCCGTCACTACTTCGATGGGTCTAGTGATCGAAACGGTGGACATCGTATGCTTTATGCACTGAGTCAGAGATGTGAGGATGGTTGCTATGATTGATTGTTTGCTATCGTTATGACATGCACAGCCCCTCCTCCGTTATCTTTACACCATCTGTTTAGTGGCACCTTAGAGTATTGTACGGTATGTAGTGTTAACTCTTTGGTTGCAGGTCCAGGTTCAAGTATGGTTTAGTATACCTGTTACCATTCTGTTTGCTACTTATCGCTCATACTAGACTTTTGTCTGACCCAGAGTTTTATGTCTCTTCTTATTACTCTGGATGCTCTCACGAGCAGACTAGAGACAGGTTAGCTAGTGATGCACGAGTAGCTGTACCGAAGACGAGCAAGAGGCTTCCACGTATGGTATATATAGATATTCTCCCTGTGTCGCTGCGGGGCACTACTTTGGGCATTAGTAGTGTGCCTTTTTCCTTTGCTTTGCTTTAGAGACAGTTTGAAAAGTTGTAATAATGGTGATGTGGAACATAAGATGTATTCGGATTTCCACTGCTATGATGTGTAGTTCTAGTTTTCAGCTTATGCACTGTCTCGCCTGTTTTATGTTAAGTATGTTGTTATTATATCTTATCCCATGCGCTGTGAGACATTCTACAGTATTTCGATTAGTTCATTCTCTTCTTTCCTTTCTTTGGCGACCGTTCCGTGCTAGTCGGGCATGTGTACAGCGCACTTTCGGAGGAAATGTCGGCTGGTGCGGGGCGGGCCGTCACATTTGGTATCAGAGCTCTAGGTTGCATAGTTAACCTAGGGAAAGACACCAGGGAGAGATAGTACACGTATATGAGAGCGCGTATTTGTGATTACTTTGGTTTTTAAAAGTTATATATATATATATACTATTAGTATATCTAAGGATGAAGTCGCACTGCATTGGCACCACTATGGAGATGGTTAATCGTTTTCTCTGTACAGATTGAATGATGAGCCGATACGCAAGCGGTATCGGTAAGGGAGCCAATAATGGGAACGCTGCTGAGATGAGGACGATGTTTACTGACCTCATGAGAGAGATGCTTAGGGATGTGCAGAGGGCAGCTCCCAATGATGGCAATGGAGGTGGTCCAATAGTGCAGGCGCCTAGGACCGATTTCGCCAAGCTGAACAAGGATTATACTAGTCTTGGTGGGAAGTCGTTCCACGGAACGGGGTCGGCTACGGATGTTCAGGAATGGTCGGATAGCTGCGAGCATATCTTCGAAGACTTGGGTATCGAGGATGCGATGAAAAGAAGGCTAGCATCCCGTCAGCTGCAAGGACGGGCAATGAATTGGTGGAATGCTATAAAGGCAGCTACTCCTGAAGATCAGGTTACATGGGATCAGTTTAAGACTCGCTTCAGCGACAAGTTTATCCCTGCTGCCCAGAAGTCGGAACTGTTTAGGAAGTTTTTGGAGCTTAAGCAAAATAGCAGAGCTGTCTCAGAGTATATTGCTAAGTTCGATACCCTATCAAAATATGGGTTATCTCTTATTGATACTGCCGAGAAGAAGAACGAGAAGTTCATAACTGGCTTGAATGGATACTTGGGGGAAAGGCTTATTAACCACATCGATGAGACATTTGAATCGATTGTGGGGAAAGCTTTAAGATCAGAAAGTCTTTACCCTAAGTCGAAACTGAGGTCGCATCTGCAGAGGAGCCAAAACCGCAAGCAAGCGGTGGAGGCAAGAGTGGTTCTTAGAATAAGAAGAAGCAGAACCAGAATAAGGATGGCCAGAAGAAGAAGAAGGATGTTGAGTGTTCTAGCTGTGGCAAGAAGGACCACTATGCTAGTAATTGTCGAGCAAAGCCAGCAGACAGAAAGTGCTTCAACTGTGGCCAAGTGGGACATCACAAGGATAAGTGTCCACAACCCCCTAAAGAAAGCAGATGGTGAAAGCATATGCCCTTAATGTTATTCCTTCTTCGTCGAATGCCCCAACTGCGGCGGAGAAGGGAAAGAATGTCGTCATTCAAGGTATGCTTTCTGCTTATGATGTTCCTGTTAGAGTTTTGTTTGATGCTGGAACTTCCAGTTCCTTCATGTCTAGTGACCTGATAGATAGGTTGGGATTGGATCCCGAGATTGTCGATAGACCTTTAGTAGCGACGAACCCAATTGGTGGTTCGACTAGCCTTAGCATGACGTAATGTGGTCTTATCGAGTCATGAATGCATGTTTGTTTGTGATTGCTTTGTTTTGGGCTTTACTGGGTTTGGCATTATTTTGGGGGTCGATTGGCTCCAAAGATACGGAGTGGTGGTAGACTGTGAGGGCTTTTTGGTGACAACTAGAGCGAATGATGGGCGGAGGGTAGTGTTTGGTGGTCTACCTAATGATGGGGTAATGGCTAGTTTTCTAAATTCCCTCGACATCCCATATGATGAGTTGTCAGATTTGCCCGTGGTTGGCCAATATCCAGACGTCTTCGAGGTAGTGACCGGGCTTCCACCACACCGAGAGATTGAGTTCCGTATTGATTTAGTGAAAGATGCCAGACCTATAGTGATGCCACTTCGTCGTATGGCGCCAAGGGAGCAGCAAGAGCTCGGGGTGCAAGTAAGTGATCTTTTGAAGAAGGGATTTATCAGAAGAAGTGTTTATGAGTGGGGAGCACCAGTTGTGTTTGCTACCAAGGCTAATGGTTCCCTTCGATTGTGTGTGGACTACCGCGAGTTGAACAAGGTGACGAGGAAGAATAAGTATCCTCTACCGCGAATAGATGATTTGTTTGATCAGTTAAGTGACGCGAGAGTATTCTTCCAGTTGGATCTCGCGACAGGATTTCATCAGCTTAGAGTCGAAGCTGAGAGTATAACTAAAACGGCCTTTCGGACGCCGTCTGGATTTTATGAGTGGTTGGTCATGCCATTTGGGCTGACCAATGCACCAACATATTTTGTGGATCTTATGAATAGGGTATTCAGAGATCAGTTGAATAAGTTTGTTCTTGTGTTCGTGGACGATATACTTGTTTATTCATGGATAGAGGAAGAACACAAGGAACATTATTTGAGGATAGTGATGGAGGTGTTCAGAAAACACCAATTGAAAGCAAAGTTTTCTAAGTGTCACTTCTGGAGGAGGGAATTGAGATTCTTGGGCCATGTTGTTTTAGAAAATGGTATTGCCGTGGACCCTGAGAAGGTGGCTACGGTACAAGATTGGTCTACGCCCAAGAATGCAACAGACATAAGAAGTTTCTTAGGATTAGCTGGATATTATCGTAAGTTTATCCAAGACTTCTCTAAGATAGCAGCACCGTTGACTCAATTGACTAAGAAGAATCAAGCTTTCGTCTGGGACGAAAAATACGAGGATGCACTCAAGAGTCTAAAGGAAAAATTGACATGTGCACCAGTGTTAGTCATTCCTAAGGGGAATGAAGAGATGACGGTATACACGGTGCCTGTGGTACCGGACTAGGTGCTGTACTGATGCAAGGAGGTAGGGTTGTAGCTTATGCAAGTCGGCAACTGAAACCGTATTAGAAAAGATACCCTACCCATGACTTGGAATTAGCAGCGATCGTATTCGCGTTGAAGATGTGGAGACATTATCTCTTGGGAGAAAGATTCGAGTTGTTTACTGATCATAAATCATTAAAGTATCTCTTCTCTCAGAAGGATCTAAATCTCCGACAGCAAAGATGGTTAGAATTCTTAGCCTCCTATGATTTCGATATCGCATACACACTAGGAAAGGGCAATGCGGTAGCTGATGCATTAAGTAGAAGACATGCCAGTTTAGGGGCTATGTTTCTAGAATGGAAGCAACTGGAGTACATCGCTGGGTATGATTTCAGACCAAAGTGCGAATTGGATCCAGAAATGTTAGTAAGTTTGACGATCAGACCCACTTTGATTGAGTGGATTGGTTCCAGTCAGAGGGACGATCCTAACCTATTGGAAATCATCTCAAAGTTAGAGATGGGAATCGACGAAGAGGTGAGCAAGTATGGGCTTGATCGAAATGGATGGCTTAGAAAGAATGGGAGATTAGTTGTACCCAATGTCAATGGATTGGGAGATGAAGTGCTTAGAGAATGTCATCACTCAAAACTGACTATACACCCCGGTGGTAACAAGATGTATCGAGACATGAAGCAAACCTACTAATGGAAAGGGATGAAAAGAGACGTTGGGAAGTTTATATCCAAATGCATGAATGGCCAGCTAGTTAAAGCTGAGCAAAAGAAGCCTAGTGGGTTGTTGCAACCATTAGAAATTTCAGAATGGAAATGGGAACAAGTTTCAATGGATTTCATTGATGGGTTACCAAGGACTAGGTCGGATCATGATAGCATTTGGGTGATTGTGGACCGATTGACCAAGAGTGCAAGATTTATACCCGTCAAGTCGAATAGAACGGAAGCTAAGTTAGCTGAACTATATGTAAAGTGGGTAGTAAGATTTCATGGAATACCCAAAGGCATTGTGAGTGACCGAGATCCGTTGTTCACTAGTGGTTTTTGGAAGAGCTTACAAGAGGCGTTAGGATCAGAATTACATTTCAGTACCGTGTATCATCCTAAAAACGACGGTCAAACAGAGAGGATGAATCGAGTATTAGAAGATCTCTTGAGAGCTTGCACATTAGACTTTGGTGGATTATGGGATGACATTTGCTTCTAGTAGAGTTTGCATATAATAATAGTTACCAATCCAGCATTGGTATGGCTCCATTTGAAGCTTTGTATGGAAGACCGTGCAACTCACCGTCATGTTGGTTAGAAACCGGTGAGAAGTTTGTACTTGGACCAGATGTGATAAGAGAAACTTCAACTAAGATTAAGATTATCCAACAACGAATGAAGGCTGCCCAAGATAGGCAGAAGAGTTATGCTGATAAGAGGAGAAGAGAATTAAAATTCTCCGTTGGCGACTTGGTGTTTGTCAAGATTTCTCCGTTAAAGAGCGTGATTCGATTTGGCAGAAAAGGCAAGTTAACACCAAGATTTGTTGGTCCTTTCCCAGTTCTTGAGAAAATTGGGAATCTGGCATATAATGTTGAATTACCAGAGAAGATGGCAGGAGTTCATAATGTATTTCATGTTTCCCAGTTAAGGAAATTCGTACACGACCCCGATGTGACTATTTCACCTGATCAGTTGGATGATATCGAGGTTGAACCCGAGGCGGTTGGGAACTGCAGGCCTATGCGTATTGTTGGGAACGATACGAAGCAACTTCGAAGGAGGGCGGTAAAATTAATCAAAGTTCAGTGGGGCGAGAATGAGAATGACTGCACTTGGGAGATAGAGGAGAGCATTAGGAAGACGTATCCAAAACTCTTCGCCTGGTAAGATTTCAGTTTCGATTTAATCTTTCTGCATGCTAGGATAGGTTTGTTTTATTTGTTCTGCATGTTTGATTGTTGTATATGATTGGTAGGCATGCGGGATCCTTTGTATGTTTTGGGTTAAGGAATTTCGGGGACGAAATTTCTTAAGGGGGGGGGGGGGAGTGTAATGACCCGCATTCAACGCATCGAAGGATCGTTGAATATTTATTTCTTCACATACGAAGTCGTATGGTCATGTAACTTTGAGAGACAATTATTGGGGTCATTTCCCATGTTCATGATTTTTGTCGATTTTTAAATGACCGTTTTGCCCCTAGCCGATCTTGTTTCGGCCATAACTTTTTACTAGAAAGGAATTTTGACCTGAAACCACTTCCATTGGATCCGGATGATGGTTTACAATTTCGTAGATTGGTCATATTAGCCAAATGGATTTACCGTTTGTGAGATATGGCTGAAACATGGTTTAGAAGGTGAAAAACTGCTTAACTGGGCTTAATTGGGTAATTAACAGCTAGACCCAATGGGGGATTTCGAGATTAGGGGTATATAGGAGCTGATTAGGATTAGAAAACATTTCTTTCAGCCGTCACTTTCATTCTTGGAACCCTATTAATGACCTCCACCTTCCAATTTCATCCTAAATCACTTTCTAATTGAAGATTAGGCTAAACTACATCAAATCAAGGAGAAATAACATCATTTCAGAGTAGAGCTGCTATTAGACATCGATATTCGTGCCGAACAGAGAATCATTTCAGATCTGAGTTTTATTTATGGCCAAGGTGAGTGATCAGCATTGTTTTGGCACTAATTACAGTTAATTAGGGTGATTAGTGTCAATTGGTGAACTTATGTATAAAAAAAATTTGGAAAAATATTTATAAATTTCAAAATATTGTTTTAGTCATCTGTTAGAAAATTTGACTAGTTTGGTTAAATTTTGCTAATCCTATCATTAGAGTTGCTTAAACGTGCTTGAGGGAAAATATGAGGTTTTGGCTATGTTTGATCCGTTTTAACCTATCAGATTGTTATTTTGTTGTTTGTGGTCAGTTCTATATATTGCTATGACTGTACGGTATGTTTTGTGAATGATTAGAAAAGTTAGATTGGTCAAAAACGCCGACAAATGGCGTAAAACAGTAGCTGGAAGAGTTGCAGGAAAATTGTGCAGAACCGGATCGGATACCCCTACCCCGACCCGATCGTGAGACCCCTTCACGAGATGACCCTACTCCATGAGCTGCTCCACTTTGAAGGCCACGAACCAGAAGACTGCGACTCGATCCGATGGAGGGATCACGACCCGACCCGGTGGAAGGAGCACGACCCGATCCGACCCGAAAGAGCTTGTCACGAACTGAAATGTTGAGCACGAACTGAACTGGAGCATGATGTCACGACCAGGAGCTTGGCACGACGACCCGATCCGATGCAGGTGGCTTGAGCCGATCCAAAGTGAAGAAAAGGGGAAAAGTCGAACCGATCCGGGGAAGAAGACCAAAGCCCGAGATGCAAAGGTAGTCCAAATGGGAAGCTTGTACTCAGGATCCAGATGGGAACCAACGAGTCGACTTCATGAGTCGGGCTTTGCTGCGGGACGTGTGCTAAGGGCTTGTCGATGTCTATGACTTTGGATCACTATGTATAGGGGGTAGTGAACGGACTCAGGACCACAATGGTCTAGGTACGATTAATGGGCTATAGACCAATGAAGTGGGGTCATTTGTAAAGATTTAGTCATGACTCCGTAGAGTAAGCTTGGTAGTAGCAGTAGTCGTACAAGTCGAACTCCGTCACTACTTCGATGGGTCTAGTGATCGAAGCGGTGGACATCGTATGCTTTGTGCATTGAGTGAGAGATGTGAGGATGGTTGCTATGATTGATTGTTTGCTATCACTATGACATGCACACCCCCTCCCCCGTTATCTTTACACCATCTGTTTAGTGGCACCTTAGTGTATTGTACGGTATGTAATGCTAACTCTTTGGTTGCAGGTCCAGGTTCAGGTATGGTTTAGTATACCTGTTACCGTTTTGTTTTGCTGCTTATTGCTCATACCTGACTTTTGTTTGACCTAGAGTTTTATGTCTCTTCTTATTACTCTGGGTGCTCTCACGAGCAAACTAGAGACAGGTTAGCCAGTGATGCACGAGTAGCTGTACCGGAGACGAGTAGGAGGCTTCCACGTATGATATATATATATTCTCCCTGTGTCGCTGCGGGGGACTATTTGGGCATTAGTAGTATACCTTTTCCCTTTGATTTGATTTAGAGACAGTTTGAAAAGTTGTAATAATGGTGATGTGGAACATAAGCTGTATTTGGATTTCCGCTGCTATGATGTGTAGTTCTAGTTTTCATCTTATGCACTGTCTCGCCTATTATATCTTATCCCATGCGCTGTGAGACATTCTATAGGTTTTTGATTAGTTCGTTCTCTTCTTTCCTTTCTTTGGCGACCGTCCCGTGCTAGTCGGGCATGTGTACAGCGCACTTTGGAAGGAAATGCCGGCTGGTGCGGGGCGGGCCGTCACATAACCCTTCCAAATGCCCCTTCCCGTTCAAAATCAAACGGACCCTTAAACATTTAGATAACTGTCATGTCATACTCATTATGTAATAACTGCATGCACACCAGCAAATTTATGGGTGTTATAGCTACCATCTTTCTAAAGGTCAACATTTTTCATTAGTTAGAATGCTTCTATATGAACAATATTTTTGTTGGGTAATGTTGAATTTTGACCCTCAAATATTTTGAATTTCCAGGTGTTTTGTTTGAACTTTTTTTTGGGGAGAACTACGTACTTATTCACAAAGCAAATTGGTCAATATGAATAAAACTGTGCAAGAACAACCGAAAATAAGTTCACACAAGTGACGGGGGAATAAATTAAATTGTGAAGATTAGAGGATGGAAACTCTAATTCAAAAGGAAAAATAGGGAGGGTCCACTTTCTATCTCTACACGGGTGTTTTTCACCGTTTTTGTTGCTATTGCTGGCTGAAATTGTATTCTCGATATGAATATGCATGGCAGTTAAACACATTCATATTGGTTAGCTTTTTTAGGGAATTATTTAGTTATTCACCAAACCAGTTGATAAATGTGAATAATGGCCTCTTTATATTTTTGTATATGACTTTATTTACAGATTTTCAGTATAAGATTGTTAGTTTTTATCATGTTTGAATTGGATTATTGGGTGTTAATGCTTATGAGAATTTTCTATCTTTGAAGTGCTTGCATTGTACAACTCTTTGAAAAACATTAAAAACTATATCTTATTCGAGTCAAATCGGTATGAATTTCTAGTAGGAGAGCTTGAACATATTAGTATATGGTTGGATGAATTAACTCCCTACTTTGGATAATATTTAGCTTAATTTCAAGTTATAATTGAACGTAAAAACACTAATAATATGTGGTGTTTTACACCTTTGAATTTTTTTTAAGCGTATCACAAAGAATCCTTTAGACTTCACCCATGTTCGTGGGAACCAACATTTCTGGTTTTGTAGTTACGAATGTCACTATTAGGAAAGCTTAAAATGGTGTTGTGAATATGTTGCTTTGTTATGGAATGTGTGATGTTCGTATTCATGGTATATACAGTAGTTTGTTGTATATGAGTTAGTCTGTGTCATATATGTTGGTTTGTGTTATAAATTTGAGTATACATGATATGTTGAGTTATTGGATATAAAAATGTATTGTGGAATTGATTATATATAAGTTGTACGAGTATGTGTGGTTGGAAGGAAGCATGGTGGCAGTAAACAAACTTGTTTCAGATTAGCGACGATGAAAGACAACTATTGGTCACATATAGCTACAGTTAGCGACGGCTAAGTACAAACTATGTTTCCAGACTTGCTATGATTAACGTCGGCTAGTGACACACATCAGAGAGACCCACGGCTAGTATGGTTATAGAAGGCGACGCTACACGTGTCACTATTTGGTTAGCATCGGGCTTTTTAACGACGGTTTTTCTTTGCGGTTGGCCACGGCTAGAGACGACCGCTGACGGATATAGATCGTAGCTAACCGAAGCATTCCTTGTAGTGTGTGAACCATTTTCCATCATGTTAACGTCTTATTTGTGCTAATTTTTTTTATCTGTAAAGACTTTAATAATATTAAAAAACCCCGACTAAGCGGCGACAGGCCAGGTCGCCAAAGTCCAACAATCGCTAAAATTTTAAAATTTTATTTTCAGTTATGCCCTTTAACGATTGATTTAATAACTTATCTAATGTTATATGACAGTTAAAAATAATAATAAAATCAATTATATACATCTATGGATTTTTGAGGTTAAATTGCACACAATAATTAAAATGAAAAAACAGTATATGTGATTTTTTTTTAAAGTTAGGACAAGAATTACAAACAGTGATTAAGAATGATTAAAGAAACCATTAAAATTACAAATAATGATTAAAAATTTGAAAATTGTAAAGTCAGCGGTTTATATGATTATATATTTTAGGACTAAGTAAGTTAATAGTGTACAAGAATTGCAAAGACTTGAATAACAAGTATGCAACATTAATTTTTATAACCAACGCCAGACAATCAATGACGTCGCCTACAAACATTAATTAATTTGATCAAAATTTTAAACAGAGAAGCACTAACAATTTGCAAGATGGAGAAAAGAGGGAAAAAAACAGTAGGAATGAAAATAAAATAAAGGTATTTTTGAGAGAAAACGACAGGGTGTGCATTTTATTTTCTAATCAACAGGATGTGAAGAGCAAATAACGGGATGCTAACAGACAGACCCTTGTTTCAGTCTGAGTTTGGTATTAAGCAGCACTAGTTTGATAAAGCTTAAACCACATTATGATAAGAAACAGAAAATTAATTTGAATCTGCTTGCTATGCTGCAATAACCACCCCCTCCCCTCCTTCCAAGAAAAAAGAAAAAAGCCGACCAACTCCATCCCACGAATACGACAAACCAAATTATTCACTTCTGGCCAGCAAAAAATGTTTCAATTGCTTGTTTTAGTAGTGAGAAGCAGAGATAAACATTTATTGGTCAAAGCCTAACAAATAGACCAAACTAGCTAAGTTTAATTGGTTTGACTCGGTTTTGTTAGACAATTGTTTTGTTTTGTCCGTTTTTATAATTTATTGATTGGATTTGGTTTTTAATATTTGAAAATCGAATCAAGCAATTGAACGAAATTTTGAATATTAAGTTATTTTAAAACAACAAAATTACTACTGACAATATTATCAACTATAATATTTCCTGGACAATATTAATTTTTATTTTGACTCTAATTAATATTTCAAAAAAACATGTTTTTTTTCTAAATGTTTTTGCATTGTACGGACTCAACCAATAGTTTTTATCATATATTATATCACAACTAGAAGATCTAATTCACAATCAAATCAAGCTAGGTATTATTGCTTTAGTCTGTTTTGATTTTAAAAAACAACGATTTAGTTTGGTTTTGTTTACTACTACAATTCAATGATTTTTTGTTATGCATTTGACGTTGTTATGACATCACAAAAATATATTGCGATGGCGAATGCACATAAAAAACGTTATTAAATCGATTGGTATTACTAATGTGTCAAAAATTTGACGTCACTATGACATCGTTGAATTTTAGTAATGCCTAAATGACGGTTACTGCTTATTATATATTATATATAGAGCATTGCTATGGTGTCCCTAAAATTTAACGACGCCACTGCGATGCTTTATTTTTATGTGAAAATTTTATTGCTCCGACATCGCTGAAAACTTAGCGAAATCATAATAGGCCAAATCTTTATTTAAGGTCATCTTCATTGCATCGCCAAACTTTTAGCGGTGCTATAGCGATACTCTTGCATCACGTAGATATTAAAGTATACATGTTTAATAAGATTTTGTTTGATAAACCGAGCAATGTAATTATAATTCCACAGTTAATTAATATATATAATCACAAACAATTAAATATGCATAACTAATTAATCATTTCATTCCAAACAATCTAATATGCATGGCTAATTAATACATATCATCACAAACAATCAAATAAGTAAAACTAATTTACACACACACACACACACGCGCGCGCGAGAAATAGATAAAAATTTAGTCTAAACGCATGCAACATCATAATGAATAAAACAAGGTACCAAGTCGCATGACAACTACCATGGTAGTCTAACATGTCTGGGTAACACTTAATTACATAATACATATATATGATGTGTAATTCTATCACACATATCAAAATGAAGCATCTTATATATTGTGTGATGGCCCACCACCATCCACGCCCCTTTGTTACCAATTCTTTTGCATATACATTGTCACATCTATCGTATTCATTTCTAAGCCACTCACTTTGGTTTATAGTGTAGAAACCTCATCATTTTTCACCTTTAACTCATTGTATAATTTTTATCTCACCGATTTAACACTTTTTGTGTTACGTTGTGAGTCGATGTCATATGAGATGAGGTTTCACATTTAATTGGTAAGCAGCATTGCCTATTGTAAAACAAGTAGTCTCAGTATTGCTTAACGGCTACAATGAAGAGCGATGGAAGGGGCTGTGAGGTTTTTTCCCTACGAGTTTATGTTTTTTGCAGGAGAATTTGTGAAATATTTTCTAGTTCGTGGGTTGTGTTTATACAGGTTATGGGTTGGTTGACAACAACTTGCGTCGATAATTTTCTTAGGTGTCGCTAACGACGCAAACATGTGCTGCTATAGTCAGCCTTCCATGTAGTGATATTTTGTATGGTGTTTCAGGTATAAATTAAATGAATGATCCATCACCACCACCTGTTGAGGCTTTTCTTGAAGGATCGAATGTCAGGATGATAATAAGAGTGTGTTCGGCTTCTATTTTTAGTTTTGAGTCTTCGCGCCTACAAAACTATGAACGACGCACGCATATTGTAGAAAATAATATTTTTATAAAATGAAGTTATTGTTGAAGTTCTAAACGAAATATTCTATTGTCCACATCGCCAAAATCAAAAAAAGTATTCAAGTATATAAATAGCTTCCTCATTAGGACGTTGGAGGCTTGAGGCAACCAAATGTATGCTTTGTTGTGAGAAGAGAAGTCACAGTTCACCAATACACACGCGCGCTCCGCTGCTGCCGACGTCCGTCACCTTATTTTTTTAGGTAGATTTTTTGTAGGCTTCGAGTTGAAACTGGTCCAAACATGGATTCGATAGAAGTGGACGCGAATTTATCTAAAGAGGTGCACCTCCTTAAAGCGGAAGCACGATGACCGAGTGCGACCCGTTAGGCAGCAGTAAGTGCAGATTTTTTGGCAAATGTGTGCGACCTGTTAGAGGGTACCGACTAGCGAGTGCGGCCTGTTTCGAATAGCAGTGACAAAAGGCAACAGGCGCGACCTTTCAGGTGGACGCAACTGTTCGAAGGAGTGCAGAAGAAAATATAAATAGAGGAGAATATCTATCACGCTCTCCATTCGATTTTTTCTGCTTTCTTCAGAAATATCCTATTACATCTTATAAAACTTTGCAAATAAAAGTTTCAAGGAAATTGCTAAGGCAAGCCTTAGAATTTCATTTCCTTAGTTTGTTTCAATGAATCACTGCGGTTTGTTCATTACTATGATGTAGTTTTTATACTTGCAGTTATATTAATTCTCATTCTTAACATTCTTAAAACTTTCAGAAAATTCAAGGAATTTTCGTGAAACCGAAAAGTTGCGAACATTCTGTCTGCACTTTGTTCGTAGTCTAGTATTTGTTATTTCAAATTCATATTTCCTAACTTGTTTTATGCAATAGGAAATGGAAGCGATTGAAAAATCAAATAAAAGCGCTACATACAATAGACTCGATCATTTTAAAGGAGATGGTGACGATTTTCTAATATGAAAGAATCAGAAGTTGTTTTATCTCACTACACTCGATCTGCAAAGGTTTCTCGATGAGGAACCAACACCTGCACCAGGTAAATAAATAAACAAGGATGCCATTCTTGATGTTTATACATGGAAGCATTCGAACTTCCTTTGTCGAAACTATATTATGAATTGTCTCGACAAGGTGGTATACAAAGTATATCAGCCTCTAAAAGCAGCAAAGGCTCTCTGAATTGCACTTGCTGCGAAGTATAAGAGCTAGAATATTAGTCTGAAGAAATTTATTGTAGAAAAATTCATGGACTAGAAGATGGTTGACTCAAAACCGGTGACTACTCAATTGCATGAACTTCAAATTATCATTCATGAATTCGAAGCGGAAGAGAGTCTTTTTTGGTTGAAGCTATCAAAGGAAAACTGCCTCCGTCATGGAGAGATTACCATAACTATCTAAAACATAAGAAGTAGGAAATCTCTCTACAAGACCTCATAGTCCAACTTAGGATTGAGAAAAATAACCATTGATACGATACAAAGCGAGGAGACATATGTTTCTGAAGAGTCAAAAACCAAAAACAAAAAGAAGAATTTTTAGAAGAAAAGGAAAGCTTTCGGAAACAAACACAAAGATAAGAAACAAACCAAGAAGTTTAATGGCGAGTGTTGGGTTTGTAGAAAAATAAGACACCCGCTAGAGATTGCAGGCACAAGAAGGAACGCAACTCATAGACAAGTATTGTGAACAACATGGAAGTAAACAAATCTAACTTTTCGGCAGTTGTATATGAATGCATCTTGTTTCAAAATCCTATATAATGGTGGGTTGACACATGCGCTATTCATCATGTTTTCTCTAACAAATCCATTTTTTCTACATACCAGAAATTCAATCAAGAAGAAAAACTCTATATGGGCAATTCTGGAGTTTCTACGATCGAAGGCAATGGCACAGTAATCCACAAGTTTACTTCTAGAAAGACTATCAAGTTGAATGATGTCCTTCGCGTTCCATACATATTCAAGAATCTCACCTCTTGTTCAGTTCTATCAAACAAATGATTCAAAATGGTCTTCGAGTCAGGCAAGATGGTTCTGTCCAAAGCTGGAATGTACATAAGAAGATGATATTTATGTGATGGCCTATTTAAGGAAAATGTAGCCATACTCGATAACAAAACTATGTACTCTGATTGTGTTATTAAAAAATTGAAGTTACTTATTTGCTTGAGCAAGAAATTTTATTATGGCATGATAGAATAGGCCACATAAATTTTCAAAAAATGAAAAAGCAGGCAAACGTGGGATTAATTGCTAAATTCTAAGAAGATAAAAACTACAAGTGTGAGATGTGTGTAGAAGCAAAAATGGTCAAGAAACCATTTCATACTATTCGTAGAAGTACTGAACCACTAGGTTTGGTTCATATAGATTTATGTGATTTTAAATCATTGTCTACAAGAGGTGGGAAAAACTACTTTTTTTACTATTGAGTAACGATTATACGCGATATTGCTATGTATATCTTTTGAATTGTAAAGGTGAAGCAATTACATCATTTATAAAGTAAAAGGTTGAGGTAGAAAATCAGTTAAAAAAAAAGATCAAGATATTGAGATGTGGTCAAGGTGGAGAATATGAATCACCATTTGAACAATTCTGTGTAGAAAATGAAATGATTCACCAAACAACAGCCCCATATTCACCACAGTAAAATGATGTTTCTGTAACACCCCATAAAATATATATAAGAAAATTTATTGTAAAATAAACAATAATAATTAATAATTATTCAGTGGGATAAAAATGGTTTTTGGACAATTAAGAATTGGGCCATGAAAGTATTGTAGTTGCGTTCTTGGCGAGATTCGGATCTGTTTTCATATTTTATTTGCTGAAACCGGAGTCCATATGAAAAAGTTATTAATTAATTAAGTTGTACGTATATATTAACGTACAAAGTTTGAATTTTAAATAAATAAATATATACAAGCTGGAAATATATTAAATTAGATAAGCATGAAAAAAATATTCCTTCTGATTTCAAACTTTTGTATATATATTTATACCCAGTAGGGATTGGGCCAATGAGGATATTGGAGAAAGGGAAGTGATGCACCTTATCCTCCACCTTCCGCGGAGGCTACCTCCTATCTTCCCCTGCTCTTCAATCAAGCTGACGGTTAAGGATTGTGCCCCTCCATAAAATCGACGTCGGCGTCGCCGACGTATGCATGAAGTTAAGTTAGCGACTTCCTCTTCCTCCCTTGCGGTTGGTGATGTTAGATGGGCACAAGTGGTTTTTTCGATCTGTTTGCCGAATTGTCTCGACCCTCTTGTAAGTTCTGGCTTCAAACGATTGTGTGACCGAAATGTTTACCCCCGTTTCTCCAGTGTTAGCCGGGCTTTCTACAGAGTCTACTATCATGCCCATGGTGTTGTTGGATCCCCCGGTTTTGATGACGAACTGGGTTTTCCCTTCGTTCCCAAAGCACATTTTGTTGGCTGATCCCAGGCAAAACTCAGTAGCCTCGGCATGGGTTAGACACCATATGCAACCAAGTTTAACGCTTTCAGCATGGCAATGGTGTCTACCAAGTGGAGAAATACTGGTGCGTTGGTTGTGGGTTCTCAGTCCATATCTTTTATCGGGGTCTCAGAGTATGGCCCTTTGGATCAACAGTTGTCTGTGATTGTCAACAATAGAAGCTTTGAGGAATTTTCCTTCATCTTAAAGTAGGTATGGTACTCTGATTTTTGTTTCACTGTCGTTCTTGGTTGCATATTTGTGGCCCTTCCCTTTGAGTTTTGCGATTTGCATGCTTTACCTATACCTTCCCTTACATTTGTGAATGACCCTGTTTTGATTTTGGTGGTACATGCGAGAACCGTTGTTACTTTATGTGGTAGTATGCAAGTAGGGTGGGCTCTGTTCTTTGCTTTCGGCCATTACGTGTCAGTTTTGATTACTGGTCACAATGTTGTATGGTTTGTGTCTTTCTTTGGCTTTCTGGGCTTTTTTGTTTCTGTTCGTTTCTGTTGGCAAGATTCTGCTTGCTCTGTTTGCACGCTGATTGTGCTCGTTGTGTTAGATTTGTTAGGCTAGTCAGCGGAGGTGTTGGTGGACATTGGGCTGGTAGTATGGGTGAGTCATAATTAGGCCTATTTCGTGACGTTAATGACTCATTTTTTTTGGGTTGTGATTTGTAGGATTTCGCAGGTTTAGTCGGTGGTTACATCAGGTACGGGCTATACATGTAAGGTGGTCTCTCAGTTGCAGACGTATAGCAAAGCCTAGTCTGCTCCACTATACGGTTTACCAGGGAGATTGCCTCCCAATATTGTCTACACCATATGTCGCCTGTCGTAGCGTCGATTTGGGAACTTTACCTTTTAGCAGGCCTGTCAATTTAATGACAACTCGGTGTTGGTAAGGTTCACATAGAAATTTGTGTTGCCTTATTTGAGCAACCCCATATTTTTTTTCCATCGATGTGGAATACTATTGACCCATTGTGTCCTACACCACCCGTTGATCGTCTCGTTTCTTCTGTTTCTGCTTCTTCCCCCTTCTTAGTAAGGATGAGATAACGATCATTAACGATCGCCTATCTCTACATACTAAGAATTCATGTCATTCTTGGTCTGGTGCTTTGTTATCTTATCCGCCAGATTGTGGTTTTGAGGGTATCTTTTGAGTTCCCGAGACTTATGAGGTGCATGTACCTTCGTCTATCCCTTCTTCTTCCCCTTTCTGCTCCTTACGTCAAAGACCGAGAGCGGCTACTCGCACTCTCCGCACCATTCATACATGCTTTATAGCGGCGTATGAGTAGGTTGCTAGATCTACTCGACATACGCTTTATCTTATCCGAGTTGTGTTTGAGTGTCCCCTCCCTTGGGAGTATATGCTTTTTTTTGTTTTGTCTGCTAATCTTTCGCTTTCTTTGAATGGCTAGTTCCTTGTTCTGGAATGTTCGTGGTATATGCAATGATGCATTAATGGATAGATTGAATACCATCGTTAGGAAGCATTCTATCTGTCTAGTGGTGCTATTAAAGCCTTTTATGGGTCCAAAGGAGGTCACCATGTCTGTTTTGTCCCTTGGCTTTGGGGGTTCATTAGCCAATGTGCCTGAGAAGTTTTGGATACTTTGGTCCAAAGCTGTTGTGGTTCACTCTATGTTCGATTCCTTTCAGCTTATCTCAGTGGCCTGTTCTGCTCCTTCTTTCCCCTGGTCTTTTCTGTTTTTGGCAATGCTAGGTGGGATTAGATAGAGAGATTGACCCTTTGGTTCGACATCCTCTCTCTAACTTGGGTTTTGCGGTATCAGTTTTGGGAGGACACTTCAATGTTGTCGCCTTCCAAGATGGGAAGCAGGTAGGCGTCGCCATTAACCGTGTGGCGTTTGCGGCCTTTAACGCCTTCATAGCTAGATGAGTGATGAAAAGCCAATTTAATCAGAGAGAAATGAAGACACTTGGTGTAAAAACCCATAACTTCCCCGTAAGGGAAAGCGCGGATAGTTCGAGAACAAGCCACAAAAGGACGCAGACGGAAGAACATTTCATTGTATATTACAACAATGCATCAGACTACAAGAATATACAGAGTATAAATGAATATACATTACACAGAAATATCAGAGATTTAAATTACATTTAAATACATAGCAGCGGAAAATAATACAATACACAACTAGAATGAGATATACGGATACAAAGCTTTCCGGATATCATTCCAGCTGTAAACCAGGATCCTGTGAATATAAATCTGCAAAACCAAAACTACTAGCTGCCCGTGTCGAAAATAAGGGCACCCAGAGTTTAGGTCAAAACAATAAACTCCAGGCCAGTCATGTGACTGGTGTGAGAACTAAAACAGTTATTTATCTTTATTTTCAAATTAGGTAAATCAAGGGACCACGCCGTATAACACGGAACGGATTTCCTCCCAAGAATACCGGTGCATAAACGAACAGCGCAAAGCTAAATAAAGAAAAATGAAGCTGTTATAAGACCCAGGTCCTATCACACAATGCAACGCAAGCCGGGGATAGGGTTTTCCCTTATAACAGCCAAAGAATGCTTGATACGTTTAAAACAGATTATTTGATACTACTATAAGTGCATAGTGTAAAAAACAACTTCAAATCATAAGTATCAATCATAAGCGGCATGGGTACCATATATCATGTCGCCATACTAGTTCTACAATTAAAACCGCAAATGTCTCGTATTTGGAAATTGGGTTTCCATCTATGAACCGAGGCAAAAGATAGTCCTCAACCGATTCGAGACTGTCTAGCCGAGTCTCAGGAGCAGAACGCATCGCCCCTTGGATCGTCAGGGCCGGTCCACCGATGTGGATTAGACGAAATCCTGAACACTGCGTTTCCCCGCCCTTTGGGGCGTAAGTCTGGTCCGTCTGCCGACCAGAATGCATCGGCCGAAACCGATATAACCGAGGCGCCTCGCAACAGCAACAACCACACAGGTGAAAAGTATATAAATGTCAGGGCTGGTAGGTCACTGACCCACCCTAGCTAGAAGAAAACGCATGTCCTCCCTGAGGTCCGTCTCCCGTTTTTGGTTCACCCCGGGGGGTGAGGCTCGCGAATTCACGTTACACAAAGTTGTGCCACACGGGCTGTGCTTTGATCATCACCACAAGACTTTGTTTTCAACAGAAGCCTTGATCATTTGCATCTTAGCATGCCACACAGGCAAACCACTCTATGCCACCGACACTCACACAGAATGAAATCCAATGTCAGACACACAGTCCATTTACAAGTCCGTTCTGGGTCTGAACGAAACCGGAGGCACCTAGTACCCCGCATATCCATCGATCTCCAAGTACGTCTGGGCGATCACCAACTGTATCCATCTTCTTGGGTGTACAGCCCAATCAAGATCATCAGTAATTACCCAAACGACGTGAAGACCTCCGGTCTTCGACCACCGTCTTCATCTTCGACTTATCGTCGTATCAGTTATTCAGAATGGGTTAAACCCGGTCTTTCCGAATAACTCGCGTATATTTTAAATAAGTGTTACACAAACACAACATACGCCTCATTCCAATTCATCAGTCACTAACCGTAAATTAATCAAGAGAATAATTCCCCAAATATTAACCCCGAAGGCCGAAACCAACATCAGATCAATACCCAGAAAGCCATTCTGCTTAGCTAACCGACGGTTAGTTTCTAAATTTCACATTCATAGGGAAAGGTTCCCATTAATTTTATCAAAGATAAATTCCTTGAATTTATTCTTTAATCTACTCTTGAATTTCGATTCAACTAGTCGGGATTAACGAAACTTACCGAAGTAATCATTTGTTTTAATTTCCCAATCCCAACCTATTCATCCCATGAAGTAAAACTGCTAATACTTCATATCTAACACCACGGTGTTATCGGTAAATTCAATTACCATTTCACGTTCAAATCTAATTAAAGATTTAACTATCGCCTGGAGCAAAACTAGTGATACTCCATTCTAACACCTTTTCAATCTAATTAAAGATTCATTAAAACTCCACTTAGTTTTAATCGTTAACTGGGTTAAAGAATTAGTGTCATTTAAAACACGGTTCACGATAAACCCAAAATCACATTCCATTAATTATCGGGTTAAAGAACGAGTGTTATTTAAAACACTGTCCACGATAAACCCAAAAATCAATATCAATTCAATTCCAATTAAATATTATTTAATTGGTACACTTCATTAAATCTAAATAAAAAGATTTAATCTTTTCTCAACTGGGTTCAAGAACAGTGTTAATGAAGACACCATTCACAACAAACCCAAATCATATTTGATATTAAACACAAGGCTCTGAATAGAAAATATGCCGACTTATATTCAATATCAAATTCTACGACTAACAAATATCGTATTGGAAATAACGATATATATACCTATATCTTTCAAATTTCCATAACAACATCTGTATAATCACGAAACCCAACATCGAAATATTCCGAAGACAATTTCGATTCAAATCCATTCCAATGCAATCATTGGAAATTCTGGTTATTTTCAAAACCATTTCAAATTCGATTTATTTATTTAAAAATAAATAGAATTATAATTCTAGTTCAAAACTAGTTCATTTCGATAAAAATCTATTTTTATCTTTTCAAATATGGAGTTTTACATCCCAATTTTTCCCAAATCATTTCTTATGATTTTACATAAATTATTACTATTTTTAATAATTTTATCAATGCCCGTACAGTCGATTTCCATCAACGGCCATCGAACTGCACTTACAGCGACCTTTTTGAAATTTGATTTGGACATAATTCCAAATCCAACCGTTAGATTTCTAATTTCTAATAATCGTTAGAAAGCTCTTTTCGATACGAACCCAACGGTTCCGGTTTTAGGAGAATCCGACGGTCGGATCTCCCGTAATATCCGTTCGAAGTCAATGGTCGAAATTCGCGAACTGCCGCGGCGCGGCGCGTCCTATTCAGGCCATTATATTATATATATATAATATATATAATATATAGTTCGTCGATTTCAATTCAAAACGTGCTTTATAAATCGTTTTAAAATTCATTTTTAAAACTGTTTCAACTTCATATTCAATTTCAAATCAAAATTGAATATTCCAATTTAAATTCATTTTAAATTCATTTCAAATTGATTTCAATTCAAATTGATTTCTAATTCAATTTCAGTTCGTTTTCAATTCAATTCAATTTCAATTCGAATTCATTTCTATTCCATTTCAATTCGAATTCATTTATATTCAATTTCTATTCGAATTTATTTATATTCAATTTCAATTCGAATTTATTTATATTCAATTCTTTTCAAAATATCAGATTTTGAAATCACTTTCGAGATTCATTATAAAATGAATAAAATCGATATAAATATCGTTCACGTCAAAATGACGTCAATCTAATCAATACGGCTTCATATATTCCTATTTTCAAATATTCTATTTCAATTATTTCTTTTTCAAATATTTCTATTTTAAAACTGGATTGAGGCCCAATCAATTACCATATAATGTTAATTATATGGATTTTCTACAACACATGTATATATAATTATATGGATTTTCTACAACACATGTATATATCAACAACGATGAATAATCAACCATCATCCAAAGTGCATTCTACACTGTATAAGCATCAAATATATATATTCAACGCTTATAACAGCCTGTCAATCAATCGATCGACATACAACTAAACAATCGGGATTAGTGTACGTCAAATATCATCCCAATACCCGTGTGGGGTTTCAAGCAATCAAACACAGATTTTTATTTGTGCAGTTGGGCGCTGTGTAAAATTTATCATCCCAATCAATGTCCTTCAAATAGGTGTACATAAACAAACCGTCCGGTTTGTAAATGAATATTTATTTATTCACATTCATGTTAAAAATTATATTTTTAGCGATCAAATATTTTATTTTAACACATGAATTTTTATTCAGTTCATTTACAAAATAAAAATGATATTTTTATTTTTCTAACTTATTTTAGAAAATTTCGGCGGCATAACGGCACGATACTAGAAACGGGACAAGGCTTAGCCTTATCCCCGGTCTAGTGAAGGCCCACGCCATTCACACATCAATCAAATCAATTTCATTTCACCAAACAATTCAATTCAAACCAAATAATCTAACCAACTACACAACCAAACAATTAAACAAACAAGCCATCCATGGTCTGTGGATGACGGGTGTCGGGTGCTACTAAACACCGTCTGCATCCTAGTATATATATACATATATAACTAGAAAAATAAAATTAAAGAGTGAGAAATTCTCACAGATAGCTATCCCAACTCTACGACACTTCATGGATAGGCATCTTTGCCGTTCTTGCCTCTTGTCACTTTCTCTGCCCGTATTCTCTACATATGTAAAAATCACATTTTTACTTCGCTATTCAATATATAAAAATCGAATTTTTACTTCGCTATTCAATATATAAAAAAAACGAATTTTTACTTCGCTATTCAATATATAAAAATCGAAATTTTAATTCGCTATTCAATATATAAAAATCGAATTTTTACTTTGCTATTCAATATATAAAAATCGAATTTTTACTTCGCTTTCTATATAAAGATAATATTTTTATCCTTCACATCATATAAAAATCATATTTTTATATGATGAAAAATCATATCTTTCTTCGTATAAAAACGTTATCTTTTCTCTAGCTAAACATCGTATTTTTATTCCAATGCTTTATATAATCAAAACTATATTTTTAAACCAATAATAAAAAAAATCAAGTTTTTAACAAACAAAAAAAATCAGATTTAAATTAAAATAAAATTAAACAAAGTCAGACCACTCACCTTCAAAGGGGAAGGAGGGTTCGTGGCTGTCAGAGGTGGCTCGTCGGAGTAGGAGTGGGGCACTAGAGGCGCGGAAGGTGGTGGTGAGGCCGAGGGTTTCCAGGTTTTCTTCGATGGGGGCGCTCAGGGTTTCATCGAGGTGAAGAAGGAGAGGGGGGCGTGCAGAGGGGGAGGCCATCGACGTGGGGAGGACGACGGGGTTAGGCGCGGCGGTGCGCAGGTGGAGGAGGAAGGGAGGCGTCGATCGAGTGCGGGTTTTTTTTTCCCTTATCTCCCTGAACGATTAGAAAAAGGAGAGGGGGTAGGGGTTGACCGGTATAAAGAGACAAAGGGGCCAAGGATTTCTTTATAATTTATTATTTATTTAAATATTTAATTTATTCTAAAAAGCAACTTTTTTATTTCGAACCCGGAATCAAGCCCACCGACTGTCGCCCTTAGCCAATTACCCCTATTCCGAACACAATGGGATATGTATCGTAGGCTGATTTGATCGTTTCGATCAGTTTTCGTCAAAATCAACATATAACTCTATATATTGAATTTGAACGTGCATTTCAATTTACTGGGGTCACATACTAACTCGAAAAATTACAGAAAAATATTTTCTAGCTTCGTATTGACGATACGGTCCTAATAAAACTAGTTTCGTCGAATTCTGAGACCGTTTGAAAAATGGCCATTTTCCAGTCGATTAAAATCAACTGAAACTGGTCAAACGCGTTTTCCTTTGCCACGCTCACATATTGATTCGAAAAATTATGAAATTTGGAATCTAGCAATAATTTGACATCACGGATCCAACAAAAGTGGTTTCGTCGAAATCCGAAGTCGTTTGCAAAATTGCTATTTTTAAGGGCCTGAATTCAATAGCGACTATTCAGAATTTTCAACTGGACGTATCTTTTGATCCCCGCTATGAAATTTTGATTTTTCGGATTCGTTGGAAAGAAATTCCCAATTAGATCCCATTGTTTTTGGTTTCACTAAAATCCGGATTATTCTGCTCCTGGTATGTTCAATTGAAGTTTGAAATCGAATTATCGAACTACCGAGCCATTTTCAATTCCTTTTATAAATATAAATAAATATTTATATTCTATCATCCATCTATATAACTATATACAATTTAATTTTATTCAAAATAAATTTCTCGTCGTTTTTTTATTTATAATAATTCATTTTAAATAGTCAAAATTCGCTAAAATTGCCAAAATAAAAATTTTAAACTGGCCCAGATTTTCGGGTTGTTACAATCTCCCCCATTTAAAACTTTTCGTCCCCGAAAAGGAACAAAGTCGAAAGTGGTTTGATTAATCAACTCTACGTTCGATCTGGCTTCTATTCCCCAACTTTTCAGTTTCTGAGAATTTTCAAATTTTCAAAAATTTGGCTAACACCCTAAATTTTCGAAAAATTTCGCCATAACCTCCCCTGCACCGGGAGCCACGGGAAAATCCCGAAATTGCCATATAGGCCTTCTGATCTCAAAAAGAAAAAGAAAAAGCCAAGCGGCTAGCCAATAGGCTTATAAAATCATCATCACCCAAACAAAACAGTAAATTATGGTAAACATGTACCTATTTGTCGGGCAAACAAATTTTATTCTCTGCTCTAGCCTCCTTGCTATGACCTGTTCAATGTAAGCACATGTATATGCAAGCAAATGCGACCAATTTTCAATATAATTCAATATTTGATTCAATTAGGTATAATGATTCAAAATTAGCAGACAAATAAACAAACAACACAAACATCAATCAATTAGTGAATTAGAGTTTCAAATTCATAATTTTGATATATAGTCAAAAATCAAATTTTTTGATGCCAAATCACAACAATAGGCCCTATCTAATTTTGGTTCTCACACCAGTCAATTGGAAATATATAAATATCACACCTTCGACTCTCGAACACTAATTCTGATGATGAAGCTTCAATCATCAGAACCATCTCCGGGCGACTAGAGTGTGATTCTATATCTATCCAGTATATTAAAATTCCAAATACACGTTTGCAAGGCGTATATGCAAAATCTTTATATACTGGACTGTCCAAATCAATATAAATAAATAATCAAATAAGAATAATTGATTTAAATTTTCAAAACAAAATTTGTTTTCACTTTCAAAAATACTCTTCACACTCGTTCTAGGATACTACTGATCCCATCTCTAACGAGTCATTCCCGTTGGATATTACTAATCCAGTTTCTGATGAATTCTTTCGTATGGTTCTACTGTGTCTTGTTCTCTAAGCTCTGTAAACGAAAGCTCTGATACCAAATGTAAAAACCCATAACTTCCCCGTAAGGGAAAGCGTGGATAGTTCGAGAACAAGCCACAAAAGGACGCAGACGGAAGAACATTTCATTGTATATTACAACAATGCATCAGATTACAAGAATATACAGAGTATAAATGAATATACATTACACAGAAATATCAGAGATTTAAATTACATTTAAATACATAGCAGCGGAAAATAATACAATACACAACTAGAATGAGATATACGGATACAAAGCTTTCCGGATATCGTTCCAGCTGTAAACCAGGATCCTGTGAATATAAATCTGCAAAACCAAAACTACTAGCTGCCCGTGTCGAAAATAAGGGCACCCAGAGTTTAGGTCAAAACAATAAACTCCAGGTCAGTCATGTGACTGGTGTGAGAACTAAAACAGTTATTTATCTTTATTTTCAAATTAGGTAAATCAAGGGACCACGCCGTATAACACGGAACGGGTTTCCTCCCAAGAATACCGGTGCATAAACGAACAACGCAATGCTAAATAAAGAAAAATGAAGCTGTTATAAGACCCAGGTCCTATCACACAATGCAACGCAAGCCGGGGGATAGGGTCTTCCCTTATAACAGCCAAAGAATGCTTGATACGTTTAAAACAGATTATTTGTTACTACTATAAGTGCATAGTGTATAAAACAACTTCAAATCATAAGTATCAATCATAGGCGGCATGGGTACCATATATCATGTTGCCATACTAGTTCTACAATTAAAACCGCAAATGTCTCGTATTTGGAAATTGGGTTTCCATCTATGAACCGAGGCAAAAGATAGTCCTCAACCGATTCGAGACTGTCTAGCCCGAGTCTCAGGAGCAGAACGCATCGCCCCTTGGATCGTCAGGGCCGGTCCACCGATGTGGATTAGACGAAATCCTGAACACTGCGTTTCCCCGCCCTTTGGGGCGTAAGTCTGGTCCGTCTGCCGACCAGAACGCATCGGCCGAAACCGATATAACCGAGGCGCCTCGCAACAGCAACAACCACATAGGTGAAAAGTATATAAATGTCAGGGCTGGTAGGTCACTGACACCACCCTAGCTAGAAGAAAACGCATGTCCTCCCTGAGGTCCGTCTCCCGTTTTTGGTTCACCCCGGGGGGTGAGGCTCACGAATTCACGTTACACAAAGCTGTGCCACACGGGCTGTGCTTTGATCATCACCACAAGACTTTGCTTTTCAACAGAAGCCTTGATCATTTGCATCTTAGCATGCCACACAGGCAAACCACTCTATGCCACCGACAGTCACACAGAATGAAATCCAATGTCAGACACACAGTCCATTTACAAGTCCGTTCTGGGTCTGAACGAAACCGGAGGCACCTAGTACCCCGCATATCCATCGATCTCCAAGTACGTCTGGGCGATCACCAACTGTATCCATCTTCTTGGGTGTACAACCCAATCAAGATCATCAGTAATTACCCAAACGACGTGAAGACCTCCGGTCTTCGACCACCGTCTTCATCTTCGACTTATCGTCGTATCAGTTATTCAGAATGGGTTAAACCCGGTCTTTCCGAATAACTCGCGTATATTTTAAATAAGTGTTACACAAACACAACATACGCCTCATTCCAATTCATCAGTGACTAAACGTAAATTAATCAAGAGAATAATTCCCCAAATATTAACCCCGAAGGCCGAAACCAACATTAGATCAATACCCAGAAAGCCATTCTGCTTAGCTAACCGACGGTTAGTTTCTAAATTTCACATTCATAGGGAAAGGTTCCCATTAATTTTATCAAAGATAATTTCCTTGAATTTATTCTTTAATCTACTTTTGAATTTCTATTCAACTAGTCGGGATTAACGAAACTTACCGAAGTAATCATTTGTTTTAATTTCCCAATCCCAACCTATTCAGTCCATGAAGTAAAACTGCTAATACTTCATATCTAACACCACGGTGTTATCGGTAAATTCAATTACCATTTCACGTTCAAATCTAATTAAAGATTTAACTATCGCCTGGAGCAAAACTAGTGATACTCCATTCTAACACCTTTTCAATCTAATTAAAGATTCATTAAAACTCCACTTAGTTTTAACTGTTAACTGGGTTAAAGAATCAGTGTCATTCAAAACACGGTTCACGATAAACCCAAAATCACATTCCATTAATTATCGGGTTAAAGAACTAGTGTTATTTAAAACACTGTCCACGATAAACCCAAAAATCAATATCAATTCAATTCCAATTAAATATTATTTAATTGGTACACTTCATTAAATCTAAATAAAAAGATTTAATCTTTTCTCAACTGGGTTCAAGAACAGTGTTAATGAAGACACCATTCACGACAAACCCAAATCATATTTGATATTAAACACAAGGCTCTGAATAGAAAATATGCCGACTTATATTCAATATCAAATTCTACGACTAACAAATATCGTATTGGAAATAACGATATATATACCTATATCTTTCAAATTTCCATAACAACATCTGTATAATCACGAAACCCAACATCGAAATATTCCGAAGACAATTTTGATTCAAATCCATTCCAATGCAATCATTGGAAATTCTGGTTATTTTCAAAACCATTTCAAATTCGATTTATTTATTTAAAAATAAATAGAATTATAATTCTAGTTCAAAAGTAGTTCATTTCGATAAAAATCTATTTTTATCTTTTCAAATATGGAGTTTTACATCCCAATTTTTCCCAAATCATTTCTTATGATTTTACATAAATTATTACTATTTTTAATAATTTTATCAAGGCCCGTACAGTCGATTTTCATCAACGGCCATCGAACTGCACTTACAGCGAACTTTTTGAAATTTGATTTGGACATAATTCCAAATCCAACCGTTAGATTTCTAATTTCTAATAATGGTTAGAAATCTCTTTTCGATACGAACCCAACGGTTCCGGTTTTAGGAGAATCCGACGGTCGGATCTCCCGTAATATCCGTTCGAAGTCAATGGTCGAAATTCGCGAACTGCCGCGGCGCGGCGCGTTCTATTCAGGCCATTATATTATATATATAATATATATAATACATACTTCGTCGATTTCAATTCAAAACGTGCTTTATAAATCGTTTTAAAATTCATTTTCAAAACTGTTTCAACTTCATATTCAATTTCAAATCAAAATTGAATATTCCAATTTAAATTCATTTTAAATTCATTTCAAATTGATTTCAATTCAAATTGATTTCTAATTCAATTTCAGTTCGTTTTCAATTCAATTTCAATTCGAATTCATTTCTATTCCATTTCAATTTGAATTCATTTATATTCAATTTCTATTCGAATTTATTTATATTCAATTTCAATTCGAATTTATTTATATTCAATTCTTTTCAAAATATCATATTTTGAAATCACTTTCGAGATTCATTATAAAATGAATAAAATCGATATAAATATCGTTCACGTCAAAATGGCGTCAATCTAATCAATACGGCTTCATATATTTCTATTTTCAAATATTCTATTTCAAATATTTCTTTTTCAAATATTTCTATTTTTAAACTGGAATGAGGCCCAATCAATTACCATATAAAGTTAATTATAATGATTTTCTACAACACATGTATATATCAACAACGATGAATAATCAACCATCATCCAAAGTGCATTATACACTGTATAAGCATCAAATATAAATATTCAACGCTTACAATAGCCTGTCAATCAATCGATCGACATACAACTAAACAATCGGGATTAGTGTACGTCAAATATCATCCCAATACCCGTGTGGGGTTTCAAGCAATCAAACACAGATTTTTATTTGTGCAGTTGGGCGATGTGTAAAATTTATCGTCCCAATCAATGTCCTTCAAATAGGTGTACATAAACAAACTGTCCGGTTTGTAAATGAATATTTATTTATTCACATTCACATTAAAAATTATATTTTTAACGATCAAATATTTTATTTTAACACATGAATTTTTATTCAGTTCATTTACAAAATAAAAATGATATTTTTATTTTTCTAACTTATTTTAGAAAATTTCGGCGGCATAACGGCACGATACTAGAAACGGGACAAGGCCTAGCCTTATCCCCGGTCTAGTGAAGGCCCACGCCATTCACACATCAATCAAATCAATTTCATTTCACCAAACAATTCAATTCAAACCAAATAATCTAACCAACTACACAACCAAACAATTAAACAAACAAGTCATCCATGGTCTGTGGATGACGGGTGTCGGGTGCTATTAAACACCGTCTGCATCCTAGTATATATATATATATATATAACTAGAAAAATAAAATTAAATAGTGAGAAATTCTCACAGATAGCTATCCCAACTCTACGACACTTCATGGGTAGGCATCTTTGCCGTTCTTGCCTCTTGTCACTTTCTCTGCCCGTATTCTCTACATATGTAAAAATCACATTTTTACTTCGCTATTCAATATATAAAAATCGAATTTTTACTTCGCTATTCAATATTTAAAAAAAACGAATTTTTACTTCGCTATTCAATATATAAAAATCGAATTTTTACTTCGCTATTCAATATATAAAAATCGAATTTTTACTTTGCTATTCAATATATAAAAATCGAATTTTTACTTCGCTTTCTATATAAAGATAATATTTTTATCCTTCACATCATATAAAAATCATATTTTTATATGATGAAAAATCGTATCTTTCTTCGTATAAAAACGTTATCTTTTCTCTAGCTAAACATCGTATTTTTATTCCAATGCTTTATATAATCAAAACTATATTTTTAAACCAATAATAAAAAAAAATCAAGTTTTTAACAAACAAAAAAAATCAGATTTAAATTAAAATAAAATTAAACAAAGTCAGACCACTCACCTTCAAAGGGGAAGGAGGGTTCGTGGCTGTCGGAGGTGGCTCGTCGGAGTCGGAGTGGGGCACTGGAGGCGCGGTAGGTGGTGGCGAGGCCGAGGGTTTCCAGGTTTTCTTCGATGGGGGCGCTCGGGGTTTCATCGAGGTGAAGAAGGAGAGGGGGGGCGTGCAGAGGGGGAGGCCATTGTCGTGGGGAGGACGACGGGGTTCAGCGCGGCGGTGCGCAGGTGGAGGAGGAAGGGAGGCGTCGATCGAGTGCGGTTTTTTTTCCTTTTTTTCCCCTTTTCTCGCTGAACGATTAGAAAAAGGAGAGGGGGTAGGGGTTGACCGGTATAAAGAGACAAAGGGGCCAAGGATTTCTTTATAATTTATATTTTATTTCAATATTTAATTTATTCTAAAAAGCAACTTTTTTATTTCGAACCCGGAATCAAGCCCACCGACTGTTGCCCACAGCCAATTACCCCCATTCCGAACACAATGGAATATGTATCGTAGGATGATTTGATCGTTTCGATCAGTTTTCGTCAAAATCAACATATAACTCTATATATTGAATTTGAACGTGCATTTCAATTTACTGGGGTCACATACTAACTCGAAAAATTCCAAAAAAATATTTTCTAGCTTCGTATTGACGATACGGTCCTAATAAAACTAGTTTCGTCGAATTCTGAGACCGTTTGAAAAATGGCCATTTTCCAGTCGATTAAAATCAACTGAAACTGGTCAAACGCGTTTTCCTTTGCCATGCTCACATATTGATTCGAAAAAATATGAAATTTTGAATCTAGCAATAATTTGACATCATGGATCCAACAAAAGTGGTTTCGTCGAAATCCGAGGTCGTTTGCAAAATGGCTATTTTTAAGGGCCTGAATTCTATAGCGAATATTCAGAATTTTCAGCTGGACGTATCTTTTGATCCCCGCTATGAAATTTTGATTTTTCGGATTCGTTGGAAATATATTCCCAATTAGATCCCATTGTTTTTGGTTTCACTAAAATCCGGATTATTCTGCTCCCGGTATGTTCAATTGAAGTTTGAAATCGAATTATCGAACTATCGCGCCATTTTCAATTCCTTTTATAAATATAAATAAATATTTATATTCTATCATCCATCTATATAACTATATACGATTTAATTTTATTCAAAATAATTTTCTCGTCGTTTTTTTATTTAAAATAATTCATTTTAAATAGTCAAAATTCGCTAAAATTGCCAAAATAAAAATTTTAAACTGGCCCAGATTTTCGGGTTGTTACACTTGGATATGGGCTGATGGTAAATTTAAGATGAGTAATATTTAGGAGAGCATCAGATAAGTACACCCTAGTGTAACATGGAGCAAAGTGATATGGACTCGATCATGTCCACCGAAAATAGCTCAGGTAATGTACAAGGCCATTTAAGGTAAACTGCCCACCAAAGAACAATTTTTTAGTTGGGGTATAATCGATGGCGATAGATGTGTTTTTGTAATATTGCACCTGAAACCCTAAATCACTTTTTTTTTCAAGTGCCAATTTAGCACACAGCTATGGGCAGTTCAAAAGATTAAATGTTTCAATTCTGAGCAAATAGGTAATTTAGAGGATGAAATCAGCTACCTGAACGATGGAAGACACGTGTCTCAATTGATGCTAGAGATTGGCAAGGTTGGCCTTGTAGCCACAGTGTGGCAAGCATGGAGAGAAAGAAATGCTTGTTCTTTCAAGAAGAAGATGAGAGATGTATTAGTTAACTTTGGCATAATTAACAGGGAAATTGGAGTTATTATAGGAAGAATCAACCCGAACCTAATCATCAGCGCAACGAAATGAGAGTTATTGCTATTGGAGAAATGGAACTGGAAGGAAGCAACTGGAGGAAGGAGACAGGAGAATTTACGTCCGCCATGAATTTTTCATTGTGCCCTAATTTGCTTTTCGAATTTGCTTTTGTAGAGAATGTGGGAGTAAAGTGAAAAGCACATTATTGGTTGTATTATGTTTGTAACCCGTATGTATAAACGGTTTGTGTAATTGTGGGTCGTGCCGGCTTTTGTGATATTAATAAAAATTTACTCAATCATATATATATATATATATTATTGATAGATAAGAAGGGGAATAGCGACGGTTACCAATAAAAAAGTAAGATTATGTTTACCCTAATTTAATTTCCACTGTTAATCCCTTGGCAATTAGTAAGGGTTTACCAATGCCGTTTATAAATAATAATTTGTTATAAATTACTTATCCGTTGGTAAATAGTCAATAAATTAATTAAAATTTAATTAATAAATAAAATTATATGTTTATTGTACAAATAGTACAATGACGAAAAATTGTCTGAAAACTCACGCTAAATTCCGTCGCTATAATTTGACATAATTACCGTCATGGTTTTTACCGACAACACTGTTATACATGAAACCGGTCGCTAAGACCAATATAGCAACTGATTGGAAATGGATTTTGCCGCGGCAAAATCATCTTTTTCTTGTAGTGACATGGATGTTGCATTTTTGTGAATGGTTGTGCATACATATAAAACTGATATGTTATATTAGGATTCTTTTGCATACATATTAGATACCTTGCACAAACATATATTGCATTAAGGAGGTCAACCGAATCAGTCGACCGCCTGATTTTTGCATTATTGTAGGAACATATACACATAACACCATTGCATATGTTCATACAAACATTAGAAATGCTTAAGAATAATGGATGCCAGTGGCTGGTAGATGAGTAGATGGTTGTAGGTGGTTGTTAAAATAATAACATTCTTCTTAACTTGGAGATTTACGGGACGAAATCCTTTAAGTAGGGGAGAATGTAAAACCCTATAATTAATACACACCATAATTGTACAGTAAAGACTGGGGCTGCACACGACCCATATCCAGCCCGACTGAACCCACCAACCTGACCCAACCCACATAAACCCAACCCATCCTAGTTCAGGTCGGATATGGATTACAATTTGTAACCCATAATATATACGGGTCAGGTTTGATATTTTGTTCAACCCAACCTTATTTTAACCCAACCCAACCCTATATTAAAAAACTAATTTAATATCAGCCCACTTAAAATTAGAATAGTATAATCCTAGAATAATGTTAATGTATTATGTAGTAAATATACAAAGAAACATAATTTATGTAAATCCAAGCTAGATAGAATTTGGCAAATATATTTTAAAGAGCATTTTAATGTATTTTAAAATGAAATACTTGTTCTTTTATATAGTAAATTAATTTCATATGATATGTTATACAATGAAATTTTAATAAAATATATCTTATAATGAATTAGTTATTTTAAATGCATTATGCTAGAAAAATTTTGATATATTATGCTGGATATTTTAATATTATTTTTTAAAAAATCACTTATATTCTCATTTTTTATTATACTCAAACAACCCAACCCAACCTTATTAAACCCAACCGAACCCATACTTCAACCCAACCCATATCCAACCTCATATAGGTCGGATGCGGGTTGAACTACCGTAAACCCATACCTATGTGGGTCGGATGAAGTGTTTGGTCTAACCCGACCCGACCCATACTTTGTGCAGCCCTAGTAAAGACTATAACATGAGTATTAATTAATTAAATATTCAGAGTTAAGTAAGACCGACTTTACCTTTGCGTTCGTCTCAGAATTTTGGTTCAGATATACATTGAGTTCGCGTAAATCAGACAACATATAAGGAAGATATGAGCTTATAATGTTTAAAACAACATTCAAAATTCAAATAGGAAAATGAATGTGGCAAGCAAAGGTAATCGGCCGACCTCGCCCATAACCGAATCGACCCCTGGGTCGACCAATGTCTAAGGGAGGTCAACCCATGGGTCGATACAGTTGGTGGTGGGTCGGCCCATCCTCATGAAGGATGAATTCTGAACGTTGTATTTATACTGTTTTGTTTATATAATTCATTCACTGAGGTGTATTGCTGAATTTGAAAACCTAATATCTAATGGTTTGGAATTACCTCAGTTAATCTATAAATAGGGTCGCTCTCTCTCATTTCTCTACACACAAATTCTCTGCATTCCTTTCTTGCTCCATGACTATGTTCTAAAATTAATTAAAAAATGTGGAGATACTGTTAGAAGATATAAATTTAAAAGATAAATCAAGATATGCAATCAACATAAAACCTTTTTCAAAGACTACTTTTGAATACGTCATACATCTCTGTGAGTTCGAATTATTTTTAGATCTAATATCTAAACAGTATTATGACAGTAAATAGTTTTGGATCTGAAATAAACAGTACTTATAAGCTATTTCTTATATATGTTCTTTTACTATTTTACAGTTAATACATGATCTTTTATCTGGATCTATAATTAATTTATGTTCAAGTATATATCTATCTTCCTTATCCCCATTCTATCTTTCATTTATTTACAGTCATTTTATATGCCTTTTTCATATAGTTTGGATTTGATTCTGTTCTTCTCCTTCTTTTTCCTTTTATTTACACTGAGCCTAAGCCACCGAGAGCCATAGCCATTTCCGTTTATTATAGCGTATAATTGGAATAACTGAAATGACAGTAAAAGGGAGAAATTGGGGCATATTGTAACATGAAGACTTTTGACTGTAAATTTACGAATTATAGTTAAAAGGAAAATATGCAAACATGTTAAGCAAACTAGACTTAATTTAAGATTAAGTAAAAGAACATGTTACAGAAAATGTAAGTACCAGATGTAAATTAAGTAAACTGAATTACTATAATATACATATATATCTAGACAGGTGCTTGTTTTGGGGAAGGGGTTGTACACAGAATAACGTTTACAAAGAAATGTCATTTACAATCATGCTTATGAATGAATATAAACCTGCTAAGTTAAACTGGATAATTAATTAGCTAAAAGGTTCATCGTCTTGTTGTTGTATCAGGTTTTGGGGACTCTTAAATCCTAGCTACTTGGGGCACAATCTTAGTGTGTTTAGCTTGTGTCGATTTATGCGGAACTTATATCAGTCATTATCCCTGTTGGTATTGGACCAGGGCCCTCGTACTAGGTAGGGGCCAGGGCACGTTTTACTGAATTGGAAAGTAAGAGGTTCAAAAGAGGAAGGTGGATACGGGCGCGTTCCGACAGAGTCATTAACGTGCATGCGTCCGATTGGGGAAACTGAGACGTTGTAACACCAGTAAATAGGTTCATGTCCTATATTTTATCGCTTTAGGAATTGATACACCCTACTGTCGGGGCTGACAATTGATATTTATGTAATAGGGAGCCGATCGCATGGGTAGATATTATGGTAAAACCTAATCATGATATACTAGTATTGGTGCTAAAAACTTTTTCTTAAGATATAAATGAGAAGCTTGAATACTCTTACTTGATCCTTATCTCGTTTACTTCGTACTTGTGTATTTTTACTTTACTTTATTATCCAATCTTATTTATCTGTCTTGATACCTCTATTTCATGATTATACTAAAAATCACTGGAACTCGCTAGACTTTAGGTCTGATCTAATTTTTTCCTTCTCTCTCTTCCTCCCTCCCTTCAAGTTCTCAGGGTAGTGATCAGCAGTGACCGTGGTATTCAGCTTGGATTCTTGGATTTTCGGACTCTTTATGTATTGCTTCGACCTTTTCTCTACTTTGATATGGATACTAAAGAAGGATACGATTTTTAGATTTTTCCTCTGAATATTTGCTTCATAAGATAGTTGGTTTTATCTGTTGTATTTGGTATTTGAAAAATATGATAAAAATGAAGTTGTAATTTGGACTTGGAAGTAATGCTTTCTATATAATAATAAAAGTTAAAATTTTCCGATGTAATTACTATTATGTCTTACATATATTTGGTTACTTTATACTTGTTGTGCTTCACAGAACCTAATGCATCCTCATATGGGTGACATTAGGGGATGTTGGGTGTCATAGATATTGTCTCTCATTTAATATAGTATAAAAATAGTAGTTTTGAACATAAATAATTTTTAAATGGGAGTTCTAACATAATAAAATCTAGCTAATAAGTTTATAAATAGTTTAAAAAAGTGTTTAAAAATATTTTAAGATTAAATACCACATTTAAGCCCATTTGTACACTATTTGTCGATATTGCTAGATTTAGGACATTTTGACATACATCCCACTATGATTGCTTTTAGTAGAACTTATTTACCCCATTGATGATACTATGGATCTTTTATGTAGTTTCATATATTCATAGAACTATTGATTGCATGCTCGATTGTTTTTCCTAGTCTAATTATAAACTTCATTCATTGACAACTTTAAGATAAGATAAATTCAAGAAGAAGCTTCAAGATGCGCAGATCGACCAAAAGCAGTGGATGGACATGACGACTATCAGGATTTTGGGATGAATCCAGTGGATGGACTAGATGATGAGTAGGATTTTAGGATGAATGTCAGATGTTTTCACGACACAAGTATTTAATCCATTGGTTAAATACATGGACAAAAGGTCGTTAGCGATTACTATGGGTGGTCGATATCGACCATTACTTGTTTTGGTCGTTTAGACCAGCTTTGACATGGATGACGATGGGATTTCAAAGAGGTGGACATGATGGCGTATTCGATGGTGGATTCGACGTGGTGGCTCTTCGATCGGTTACATTGGCTCAAGACAGAATGGGGGCATCGACAGAGAATACTGATGGGTAGAATAATCCAAGGATTTATGTGTTTAGATCTTCAGGGTGTGTTGGGGGATATGACTCCTTGATTTTGGGACTCGGGTAAGTACGAGACGGATTTGTATTATATAGTTCACGGTGTGATAAGGCTGTGAGTTGGATCGATGAGATGGACCAGTGGGATGGATCGATGAAATGGATCAGTGTTATGCAGTTCATGGTTTGACTAGACTGTAGGATGGATTAGTGTTATGTAATTCGTTGTGTGAAGAGACTATGGGTTCATGGAACGATGTGATATGAATTTCATGGTGGAATGAAATAACAAAATAATGGACTCAATTGGGGTGTTATGGACTGGATGGACATTGTGTATCCTGGGTGGTGAGCATGCATGGGCTTAGAGGGAACGTGTTGGTGAGGCACGAGTTTGACTATTAGTAGACTAGTTTGAAAGCGTACTTAAACCAGAGAGGGAGCGGGGAGATCTGGTGATTTGAGTGTCCATAGATCTTTGATAGTAGAGAGTGTTCTAGTGTACTATAAGCAGGGGCATAGATGGGGTGTATCCATATGACAATTTGCCATGGTCTCATACCTCGAGAGGCAAGCCTAGTTCGGGAGGGCACATGTCGAAGACACGGAGCTCTACTAGCATCGGGGTTTCATTTTCCTTTAACGGACGGGGTCATAATGGATTATCAGCATAGGCACATATTTAGGAGGTAATCGATAGGGCTTTGTTGATGGATGCTATGACTGTTATGCTTGTTCTCATATTTATTCTCTTAGTAAACTAATGCCTCAGGGGTTTGGAGAGAGGATGGGAAGTAGGGACAGAGTAGGCTATTGAGTTTCTTTTATCCTGTTATAGTTTCCTCTATTGGTATTCCGAGGAGTATATATTTTCTTGATTATATGTGCCAACTCCGTGGATGTAGGGACACAACATGTATAACTTTCCATACCTATGTTACTTATACTATTGCGACTTTATAGTATTTTGAAGTTCGTTTATCGTTCACACGAGACTGTTATGTAACACCCCATGTCCATTAATATCACTCGCTAAGGGAATGCATTAACTTCCATGGAGTATTATAAGAGTATAGAACAGAATATCACAAGACAGATATATAGATGGTACTTAACAAAATTCAAACTTTATTTATTGCAACGGAAAAGAAAAACATGTTTGGTTACAACATCAAAACCATATACTAGAATCAAGTACATAAATATCCATCTTGAAAAAAATTATTATCAGAGTACATAAAAGTAAAATCATAATCCCACTCCAAATAGCCATAATGAAAAGAGATAAAGCTGAGCATTACTCTCAACACTTCCAAGTGCTTCAAGAAGAAAGAAATCCAAGTCAAGCTTCAATGTTTCCTCCCTGAGAACCTTAGGGGGAGGGGGACAGAAGAAAAAGAGGCAAAAACAAAAAGGTTAGACATAAAGCCTGGCGAGTCCAACTACTTTTAGCATGAAAATAAGTAAAGCAATACGATAGGAATAAATAGGATGGAAAGTATAACCATGACATAAGGTAAAGCTGGATAACAAGATGAATATAAAGGAATGTCTAGTGCGCTTCCCAGATTTCTTACTTTATTTAATTCTCTGCACTACCTACTAGTAACTCTTAACGAAATGATCCAACCCCGCAATTGGTAGCACTCAGGCGTAACATCCAGTAAGAGGTATCCGCCCCATACAATCCTGAAAGCCTACTTGCCCATAATAGATACTAGATGTCCCCACACTACCCCTAATCGATCAGCTCCCTAACTTGTAGATACCCGTGCGGATCCCAGCTTAGGGTGTATCACTCCCTAGTGGCAACCCGTGGGTGCACAGATTTATACATACTGATGTACAGTGGCTAAATCTTCCAATGTCAGGAACACCTTATGCACGCTTAACGAACCCATCGGAACCTGCACTGCTACACCCTCGCTCTTGTTTGACCGCTTATAATCAGCCCAGTAAGCGTGCCCCAACCCTGCCTAGCTCAGGGTTCCCGATACCACTAAGTGGGTTAATGTCTGAAATGGGTCCCTACCACTACTAGGTTTTTCCCTAGGGTTTATCCTAACCCAAACTTATATTGGTTAAGTGTTGTCTATCAGCCAAGTTGACTTAATCTCATTTACTTATCAAATCAATATGCATTATTGGTTAAGCTTGCCTTAACCCTATCCACTTTGTTCATGTAATATTAGTTAAGTTGTCATCTTACACAGGTTAATTTAACCGCACCCACCTAACATGTTTTAGGTATCATATTCATCTTCGATCATCATTAATTAGTTATTAATGCACAGACCTCTCACATTGAGTCGATGGCTTGTGGTCGCTGGATGTGCCGGGCGGTTCCGGGCAGACTTCTGCCACAAGCCAGACTTAACCTCGTGTCTGAGCATCTATTAGCTATGCCTACGACCTCTCACATTAGACTGACCGTTTGCAGTTGCTGGTTAGGCCAGTTGGTTCCTAGCAGGCTTCTACCACAAACGGAGTCTAACCTCGTGTCTCAGCATGCTTATCTTAGCCAATTTATTCATTTTCAATTTATGCCAATTTTAGACTAATTATTTCAATTACCCAAAATTCCCAATTTCATATCATGCCCAACAATTAACATATATTATGCCAAATTTAACATTTGTCATGCCCAAATCAATCCAACGTATATTATGCTAAATTTCCCATCGTTCCCTAAATTACCGTTCGTACATTCATCTCTACGAGATGTGGCCTAGGCTCGAAGTAGGCCAGCTACAAAAACCAAAAAGGGAAGGTGGAAGGGAAAAGATAAAGAACATGCATAATCATAACAATAGAATATGCATAAGTATGAACTGATCATAAAGATATGATAAAACTGATGATAATATCAACATGGGTATATAAGAATCATGAATATGATGTTATAGGCTAAGACAGAATTGATGAGATTCAATCTTATTATCATGTATAATTCCCAAATCCAATTTACAACATGTCAGAATTAATTTTATTATTTAAATCTAAAAATAGTCAATGGACTCACATAGATTGGATTAAGGAAGATAATTAGGCGTTGTTTAATCTTGAATGATCTTCTAATTTGATTGTTGAAGAAGGACAATCTCTAAATCTCTATTGTGATTGTGGTTGGAGAAGAAAGGCTAGGCTAATTTAGGGTTGAGCAGCACGGAGGTGCCATGAATTAGTGTAATGAAATTTGGGTTAGGTATAGGTGTGTTTTTATAGAGGTATTAGGTGAATTAGGGCCTTTAGATTAGACGAGAGATCATCAGAACCATACAGCTCAAAAGACACGTCATCCAGCTAATCCCAGCAAGACACGTCATCAAAGAACTCTCCAGAATTCTGTGCTGATTCAGCCTCGGCATAGGCGCAATTCCCAAGTGCGCCAGTACATTTTTGTTTTGGCACACTTCACAAGTGCGCCAGATGTTCTGGCCTGTTTTCGGATTTTTCTGCCCAACTTCTATCGTCCATAACTTCTTCATACGGTATCCGTTTTATGCAGACCTGGAAGCAGAATTCCAAGACGAACGCAATGGCGTAACCGGTTTCACCTAATTCTTCATTTAAAAATTAATTATTCTTTAATTATCTCTCATGTCATGTTTTAAAATTATAGGGTGTTACATTCTCCCCTCCTTAAATGATTTCGTCCTCGAAATCTTCAAGTTAAGAAGAATGTATCCTACCATCGAATCATCCATCTACTCATCTATCATCCACAAGCATCCATTGTGCTTAAAATATTTCTAATGCTATATGAACATATGCAAAAGTGTGTGTATATGTTCCTTATCTAATGCAAAGATCAGGCGGTCTACTGATTCAGTTGACCTCCTTAATGCAAAACATGATAGTGCCATTCGTCCATTATGCATGCAAAAAAAATCCTAATGATACATATCATTTCTATATGAGTGCACAACCATTCATTCAAATGCATCATCCATGTGATAACACATTCAATATACATCCATTAATTTAAATATGCAAACTCATTCATATGCAATATGAAAGTGATTGAGCAGATCTAGTGCCTAATGTGTGTGTAAATGCATCCACGAGTAATCACTTGCATCCACTTGCAACCATCAATCATAACATGTCTCAAACACATGTTTACAACCATAGGGTTTTCTACCTAAAGATCGAAGATATAATCGAGAGAATACACTAATCGATAGAACAAGTATAAACAAAGCGGTAGAAAAAGGAGAAGTTGAGAACAAAGTCCCCCAAGTCGCGTCTCCTTAATCATTTCCCCATTGAACTTTAACCAACTTGATCTCTCGGTTGCGTAATTTCTTGACCTCCGATCCGAGGATGCATGTAGGAAATCGTTTAATCATGGCATCTCGCTCCACTTCCACTTCTCTAAGCATGCTCAGCTCTACTACTTCTATGGTATCGTGTGAACACTTCCTCAAATGCGACACATGATATACGTCATGAACACCACTAAGCTTCTCATGAAACTTCACTCTGTAGGCCATCTGTCAATTAGCTCTGTAATGGGGAATGGCCCTACAAACCTTGGTGCCAATTTCCCTACGGACTCAAAACGGACTACATTCCTTAACGGTGACACTTTAATAAAGACCATGTCTCCAACACTGAACTCAAGATCGGCCCTTCTCTTATCAGCATATGACTTTTGTCGGTCCTGTGCCATCTTCATGCGTCTTCAAATCATGTCTATCTTCTCTATGGCCTAAGCAAAATCTTATCTGTAGATTCCCACCAACAAGTAGGTGATCGACAAGGTCGACCATATAGAGCCTCAAAAGGTGCCATGCCAATACTAGTCTGATAGCTGTTGTTGTAGGCGAACTCTACTAATGGAAGATGTTCCTTCCATGAACCTCCAAAGTCCAAGATGCATAATCTCAAAAGATCTTCTAGAATCCGGTTTACTCTTTTTGTTTGGCTGTCTGTCTAAGGATGATAAGCAGTGCTTAAACAAAATTGCATTCCTACACCCTCTTGCAAGCTCTTACAAAACTCACTGGTGAAAATGGGATCTCGATTGCTTACAATACTAGAAGGTATGCCATGTAGACGAACTATCTCTCGAAGATAAACAGATGCTAACCATGCCGCTGTTCTTTTACTCTTAGCGAGAATGAAATGGGCGCTCTTGGTAAGTCTATCCACTACAACCCAAATCCCCGTATTACCCTTCCTTGACCTTGGCAACCTGTAACACCCCACATCCGTTAAGGTCACTCACAAAGGGAATGCCTTAATTTCAATGAAGCATTATGGGTACTGGAACAGAAATATTATAAGACAGACATATATAAAACAGCGGAAAGTAAAGTAGAAGTACTTCAAATCATTTATTAAATAGAATTGTTTACAATAAAAGCCCATCAACTTCCAATACCCAAATACATAGCTAAAATATGTGTCTTGCTCAAAAACAAAGAAGCATGAAAATAAATTGTAGTATTCCCCAATAAAGCAAAGCAAGCCATAGCCAAGAGAGATCCAAGCAGCACATAAAAGAGCCTTGGAGCTTGGTAAGATCTGAACTAAGTTGTATTTCCACCCTGCGAACCTTGGGGTGGGGGGAAGAAAAAGTGGCGAAACAAACCGGGTCAGTCATAATGACTGAGTAAGTCCTAGTGGCTTTCAGCATAAAACAGGGGAATATAATATGGCATGAATAAACTGAAAGTAAACAAAAGCAGGATGACAAGGTAAGCTACAAGCACGATGAATCAAGTATAACATTGCAAGGTTCCCATTCAAGATGAACTAAGTATAGTTTCGCAAGATTTCTATCAAGCATCGCAAGATTTCTTTGCTTCACCATTAAAATGATATCAATTTGCTCTGCACCACCTAACTAGGGTCCCAACTAGTAATCTATATAAAATGATAAAATCATAACGTGATCCCAATCCCCGAAATTAAGGTTGCTTTCACGTGTACATTTATTATTTATTACCTAGATCTAATCTAGGGTTTTCTATCAAGCGCTTCTTAGATTCAACCGGGATTTATGCCACCTAGGTCCAACCTAGGGATTATGCTATCTATGGACACTTCTCGGATTTAGGGTTTATGCCACCTAGGCCCAACCTAGGGATTATGCTACCTATGTGTGTCATACGGCCCCCAATGATTGTAGATACCTATGCTGGTCCCACCATGGGGTGTATCAAGACCCATGGTGGCGGCCCGATGCAATTCTAGAAGGCATAGGTTATACTACTGGTGCCCCCAGTGTCCTGTTTGTCTGCTCCGAAGTGTGTGCACGCCCGCACTCCGTTAGAACCAACACTGTTGCACCCACCGCCGTCGCTTTGACCGCTTACAATCAGCCCAGTAATCATGCCCCACCCTGCCTAATTTCAGGGTACCGTTGATACCTGATTTGGGTTACTGCTGAAATGGGTCCCCGTTACTAGGGTTTCCTGCTGGTTAAGTGTGTGGGCCTATATACACAAATATTACCCACCTTCCCGTGATGTACTTAACCCACCGATTCAAGCGTGCTTATTAATGGTTAAGTTTGTGGGCCTATATTTACTAATATTACCCACCAACCCAAAATGTACTTAACCCTCTCCGTCCATTACGTTAAGTTGGTTAAGTGTTTTCTCTTGTTTTACTTAACCCTACCACACATCATGTTATATTGGTTAAGTGTTGTTCCTTGTGTTACTTAACCCTACCACAAGCCTTGTTATACTGGCTAAGTGTTCTCCCTTGTGTTAACTTTACCCCACCGCATGTCATGTCATATTGGTTAAGACATAGCCCACCTACTTATCATGTTGTGACGGTTAAGTGTTACCCTCTGTTGTTACTTAACCTTACCACGCATCACGTTATATTGGCTAAGTGCATGTTAACTTAACCCCCTCCACCAATCATATTATAATGGTTAAGTGTTACCCTCGTGTGTTTACTTAACCCTACCACGCATCAGGTTATACCGATTGGGTGTTATCAACCTATTCAAGTTAGCCCAACCCATCCGCTAGTCATGTTATAACGGTCAAGTGTCATTAGCCTAGCTATGTTACTTAACCCACCCATTGGCCTGATTAACAGTTATGTTGGTTAAGCCGACATTTATAAGTTTTACATGTTCTTAACTCATACCGGTTAAGTCCATATTCACATGTCAAATTTCCATGTCATCCAACCTAACCCTCTAACCATACCCACGTCTTATTATGGTTAGTATTCCTTAATTCATTCATTATGACAAACGAATCATGACCTCTCACATTAGACCGTGCATTTTGTGGCCACTGGATTTGTCGGGCGGTTTCGGGCAGATTTACACCACAAACTGGGTCTAACCTAGTGTCATAAATCGTTACGCCTACAATTCGACCTTCGACCTCTCACATTAGACTGACACTTTGTGGCTACTGGATTTGCCGGGCGGTTACGGGCAGATTTACACCACAAACCGAGTCTAACCTCATGTCAAAGGTTCATTAATGGTCGTATTCCACCCAAAACCCCAATATCAGTTCATGTGTTTACATATAAAAATGTTCATGATTCACGTTTTTGCCCTAAAACGTATTCCCAAATTATTATCATAATTCACTATAAGGTTATGCCAAGTTATAGCCTTTTATTTACAATACATGCCAATTACCCAAAACCCAACTTAGGCGCGTTCATATTAAACCTCTACTAAGTCATAAATTATCATATATGTTTCAACTCCAAATTTTACATAATTAACATATGCCCAAGTTCTAGATTACATGTAAATTTTACATCTGCCCCATACCAAATTTACATATGTTCAATTAATGCCGTTTTACATGTATGCCAATTTTATGCCATTTTACAATATCAAGTTCTAGCCAAAATTACATGCATCAAGTTTTATACCCAATAAACCCAAATCATGATTCATGATGCAGTTATCCCAAACTATAATCTTTTTATAACAATACATGTCAGTTCCCCAAGTTCATAATACATGTTTAGGCCCATTATCAAGTTTACAACCGCTTTCATGTTCAAATTCCCAATTCTACATATGCCTAATTAACATAAACCCAATCTTTTGATTTAATTTACATAGTCCCAAACTCGTGATTTAACTTACATGCCAATTCATGTATGCCCAAACTTGCAATTTCAATTATATTAACAATACCAAAATTTCAAATTTCATGTTATGCCATCAATTCCACCACGTACATATATCCAAATAGGTAATATCCCAATATTTCCTCATATACAAATCGCACGTATATCGTAGTTTAGGCCTAGGTCCGAAATTGACCAAGGTTCATCAAAAGAAAATAAATAGGGGAAGTTAGAATTTGTATAACAATAAGTACAGAGAGAAAACTGGCATAAGAACTTCGTTTCAGGCATAAAAGATAGATCTTGATAATAATATCAATATGAATCAAGAAAAACTGATTTACAACAAGCTGAATAGATCATAGGCTTGACATGAAAAATGAGAATAGAAAAGTCCCAAAACTCAAGATCCAAGAAGCAACAGAAATAGATCTGAATCAATAAACATACTTAAATATAATTCCATTTTACTCCATGGCCATATTATAATTTAAATGTTTTAATCTAAAAACAACTAGAACTTACAGAGCAAGGCAAGTGAATTAGGAATTGAAATTGTCATAGAACATTGTAGTAGTGTTGATTTATTGTTTGAACCATTGTTGAAGCTTTGTTCTTCGAATTGATTTGAGTTTGAATGTTTGTACTTCAATTTGGGGGCGGCGGCCATGGTTCAAGAGGGGGTTCAGCAACATAATGGTGTAAGAATGATTTGATATGAATTAGGTTAGGTCTAAGGGTGTTTTTATAGGTGTAGCAACTAGTTTAGGCCCTTAGATTAACCCTAGAATCAATCCGGACCGTCAAAACACGTCTCAGGCTTCAAAAATCAGTTCTGGGTCAAAACAGGCCGACCAGGTCGACTTGTGGGGGGGGGGGGAGGTCGACACTATGGTCGACCTGTGGGGTAGGTCGACCCCTTGGTCCAGTCCTGCCTGAAAACTGCTGAAACTTGTACAGGCCATAACTTCTTCATCCGGACTCCGATTTTTGAAAACTCGGACTCTATTTCATGTAAAATTTCGAGACGAACGCAATGGCGTAACCCATTTCCCCTGATTCTGATTTTAAAATTTATTTCTTCCTTGATTTCTTGTTTTAATATGTTATAAAAATATGGGTTGTTACATTCTCCCTTCCTTAAAGGATTTCGTCCCCGAAATCTTCAAGTTAAGAGGAATGTGTCCTACCATCCAATCATCCATCTACTCAATCATCAATCACAGGGATCCATTGTCCTTAAGAGATACCTAATGTTGTATGAACATATGCAGAAAGTGTGTGTATATGTTCCTTATCTAATGCAAATGATCAGGCCTGATTGATCTTCTAAATGCAAAATATGTTTTAGTGCCTTGAGTCCAACATGTATGGAAGTAGTCCTAGTCACATAAACACTATATGTGTGCACAAACATCCATCCATATGCATTATTCATATGATAACACATCCAATTTTATCCATAAACAAGTATAAACACTCATGCATATGCAATATGGAAATGTGTATGAGCCGATATAGTGCCTAATGTGTGTTCATGCATCCACGAGCAACAACTAGCAACCACTTGCAACCATCAACCATAACATGTCTCAAACACATGTTTACATCCATTAGTTCCTACCTAAAGGTATAACCGAATGATAGAAGCAAGTAAAGAAAAACTTTGTACCCTAAACACCAGCCCAAAACCAATATATATGATTCTAGGAAACCAGGCATGATAAACTCCTTTTAGGTCGCAAGAAATCCCTTCCTAAAACCAACCCGTATCCTATAAAACCCAAAGAGTTTTGTCAACCCAACGGACACCCTCAAGCCCTAAAATGTATTACTAACAGATGAGTCATGCTCCCTATGGGGTTTCTAACAGAAATGGGATTGAGAATAGGACCGAGAGGATATACTTGAAAGATAGCATGCAAATAAGCTCTACAGGAAAAGAGGGATCAAGGATATACTCTTAAAAAGAGATATGATGTGCGTATCTAGTCTTCAATCTTCTAAGTCGCATTTCCTTGAGCTTAACTCCATTGTGATTTGTCCGTCTTTAACTTCATAATTTCTTAATTCTTGTTTCCAAAATATGAGTTGGAACTCATTTCACTATTGTCTCTCGTCCCATTTTCCCTTATCCTCCTTCTAGTATACTCGGCTCAATCATAACTGCGTACTCATGGTTTCATGCAAGCTCTCCAAAATTCACTAGTGAATCCTGGATCTCGTTTATAGGGTATTCCAAGCAGAAGGATTATCTCTTGCAAATAAACAGATGTCAACCATGTTGCCAAATGTACTTACTAAGGTGATTTCCTATAACTCATGCATAAGCGAAATGAACCATCCACCTTAGTGGCGAACACTACTCGGGGTCAATAGATGTATCAAGAGATTCTAGGTAACAAAGCATGGCAGAACCCTAAGGGTTACACTAGACTTTGAGGGTATTACCGAGGCAAGTCAAGAGTCTAACTACCCTCTTTTCATACTCGAGAATGGTATCATTTCTGGATAACCACTCCATCCCTAGAAACAACCCATAGCCCAAAAACATAAGCATTACTTCTAAACTCAACACTTAGCATAGACATTCTCAAATCCAAACAAGTCATGAATAAATGAGCCGATTCCTCAACAGGATTTGAGACAAAAAATGGGATCCTCTACTACGCTAGTACTAAGGTGCAGAGACTCAACTATCGAACCAAAATTAAAAGGATGCGATGTACCAAAAACATAGTTCCCACGGTATGATAGAAAAGAAAAGCTAAACTTTTAACAGAAACGTTACCACCTCTCTTAGTTATGCTAGTAATGAGAGCATACAATTGCCCTCTCGACGATCTTGTACTTTGCTCTTGTCCTTGCCCTATAATACTTAATTACATGTCCCTTTTTACCATACTAAAGATATTCTCTCTTGTCATGGGTTTTTATTATTCTTCCACTTGGACTCTTTCCTTTCAGCTCTTTCGTCTTCGTGGATTAAGTCATATCAACAAGTTTCTTATCCTTAGACTTGTGTTCTTTATCCTCGTTCCTACTATCCTTGTATAGCTTGTTGAAAAGTTTCTCGAAAGCTACTTCCATCGCACGACAACCCTACAAAGCTTGAGATAAGATTAGTCGCAAGTAAAATTACTGCGGCTACAGATGGAGGTTGGACACTACTTTGCCCTCCGGCATGTGTCGCATGCATACAAACTATGGTGAAAAAGAAAGAGAGAAGAGACTCAAGGAGAGAATCAAAAGATAGTGCATATGGCTTTGGGGAATATGCCTTTCGTAAAACAAAACTTTTCTTTAGAAAAATGCTTCTTTGTAAACGTTTTGAAAATAATTTCAGAAGGTTTTTTTTTTAAAAAGCTTTTGCCCAGTCTGGTAGCCTTCTGCTCTGATACCAAATGTAACACCCCACATCCGTTAAGGTCACTCACAAAGGGAATGCCTTAATTTCAATGGAGCATTATGGGTACTGGAACAGAAATATTACAAAACAGACATATATAAAACAACGAAAAGTAAAGTAGAAATACTTCAAATCATTTATTAAATAGAATTGTTTACAATAAAAGCCCATTAACTTCCAATACCCAAATACATAGCTAAAATATCTGTCTTGCTCAAAAACAAAGAAGCATGAAAATAACTTGTAGTATTCCCCAATAAAGCAAAGCAAGCCATAGCCAAGAGAGATCCAAGCAGCACATGAAAGAGCCTTGGAGCTTGGTAAGATCTGAACTAAGCTGTATTTCCACCCTACGAACCTGGGGGGGGGGGAGAAAAAGAGGTGAAACAAACTGGGTCAGTCATAAAGACTAAGTAAGTCCTAGTGGCTTTCAGCATAAAACAGGTGAAGATAATATGGCATGAATAAACTGAAAGTAAACATAAGCATGATGACAAGGTAAGCTACAGGCACGATGAATCAAGTATAACATTACAAGGTTCCCATTCAAGATGAACTAAGTATAGTTTCGCAAGATTTCTATCAATCATCGCAAGATTTCTTTGCTTTACCATTAAAATGATATCTATTTGCTCTGCACCACCTAACTAGGGTCCCAACTAGTAATCTATATAAAATGATAAAATCATAACGTTATCCCAATCCCTGAAATTAAGGTTGCTTTCACGAGTACGTTTATTATTTATTACCTAGATCTAATCTAGGGTTTTCTATCGAGCGCTTCCTAGATTCAACCAGGATTTATGCCACCTAGGTCCAACCTAGGGATTATGCTACCTATTGAACACTTCTCGGATTTAGGGTTTATGCCACCTAGGTCCAACCTAGGGATTATGCTACCTATGTGTGTCATACGACCCCCAATGATTATAGATACCTATGCTGGTCCCACCATGGGCTGTATCAAGACCCATGGTGGCGGCCCGACGCAATTCTAGAAGGCATAGGTTATACTACTGGTGCCCCCAGTGCCCTGTTTGTCTGCCCGAAGTGTGTGCATGCCCACACTCCGTTAGAACCTACATTGTTGCACCCACCGCCATCGCTTTGACCGCTTTCAACCAGCCCAGTAATCGTGCCCCACCCTGCCTAGTTTCAAGGTACCATTGATACCTGATTTGGGTTACTGCTGAAATGGGTCCCCGTTACTAGGGTTTCCTACTGGTTAAGTGTGTAGGCCTATATATACAAATATTACCCACCTTCCCGTGATGTACTTAACCCACTGATTCAAGCGTGCTTATTAATGGTTAAGTTTGTGGGCCTATATCTACTAATATTACCCACAACTCGATATGTACTTAACCCTCTCCGTCCATTACGTTAAGTTGGTTAAGTGTTTTCTCTTGTTTTACTTAACCCTACCACACATCATGTTATATCGGTTAAGTGTTGTTCCTTGTGTTACTTTACCCTACCGCAAGCCTTGTTATACTGGCTAAGTGTTCACCCTTGTGTTAACTTAACCCCACCCCATGTCATGTCATATTGGTTAAGACTTAGCCAACCTACTTATCATGTTGTGATGGTTAGGTGTTACCCTCTGTTGTTACTTAACCTTACCACACATCACGTTATATTGGTTAAGTGCATGTTAACTTAACCCCCTCCACCAGTCATATTATAATGGTTAAGTGTTACCCTCGTGTGTCTACTTAACACTACCACGCATCAGGTTATACCGATTGGGTGTTATCAACCTATTCAAGTTAGCCCAACCCATCCGCTAGTCATGTTATAACGGTCAAGTGTCATTAGCCTAGCTATGTTACTTAACCCACCCATTGGTCTGATTAACAGTTATGTTGGTTAAGCCCACATTTATATGTTTTACATGTTCTTAACTCGTACCGGTTAGGTCCATATTCACATGTCAAATTTCCATGTCATTCCACCTAACCCTCTAACCATACCCACGTCTTTTTATGGTTAGTATTCCTTAATTCATTCATTATGGCAAACGAATCATGACCTCTCACATTAGACCGTGCATTTTGTGGCCACTGGATTTGCCGTACGGTTCTGGGCAGATTTACACCACAAACTGGGTCTAACCTCGTGTCATAAATCGTTACGCCTACAATTAAACCTTCGACCTCTCACATTAGACTGACACTTTGTGGCTACTGGATTTGCCAGGCGGTTCCGGGCAGATTTACACCACAAACCGAGTCTAACCTCGTGTCAAAGGTTCATTAATGGTCGTATTCCACCCAAAACCCCAATATCAGTTCATGTGTTTAACATATAGAAATGTTCATGATTCATGTTTTTGCCCCAAAACGTATTCCTAAATTATTATCATAATTCACTATAAGGTTGTGCCAAGTTATAGCCTTTTATTTACAATACATGCCAATTACCCAAAACCCAACTTAGGCGCGTTCATATTAAACCTCTACTAAGTCATAAATTATCATATATGTTTCAACTACAAATTTTACATAATTAACATATGCCCAAGTTCTAGATTACGTGTAAATTTTACATATGCCCAATTCGTACCAAATTTACATATGTTCAATTTATGCCGTTTTACATGTATGCCAATTTTATGCCATTTTACCATATCAAGTTCTAGCCAAAATTACATGTATCAAGTTTTATACCCAATAAACCCAAATCATGATTCATGATGCAGTTATCCCAAACTATAATCTTTTTATTACAATACATGTCAGTTCCCCAAGTTCATAATATATGTTTATGCCCATTATCAAGTTTACAATCGCTTTTATGTTCAAATTCCCAATTCTACATATGCCTAATTAACTTATACCCAATCTTTTGATTTAATTTACATAGTCCCAAACTCGTGATTTAACTTTCATGCCAATTCATGTATGCCCAAACTTGCAATTTCAATTATATTGACAATACCCAAATTTCAGATTTCATGTTATGCCATCAATTCCACCACACACGTATATCTAAATAGGTAATATCCCAATATTTCCCCATATACAAATCGCACGTATATCGTAGTTTAGGCCTAGGTCCGAAATTGACCAAGGTTCATCAAAAGAAAATAAATAGGGGAAGGTAGAATTTGTATAACAATAAGTACAGAGAGAAAACTGGCATAAGAACATCGTTTCAGGCATAAAAGATAGATCTTGATAATAATATCAACATGAATCCAGAAAAACTGATTTACAACAAGCTGAATAGATCATAGGCTTCACATGAAAAATGAGAATAGAAAAGTCCCAAAACTCAAGATCCAAGAAGCAACAGAAATAGATCTGAATCAATAAACATACTTAAATCTAATTCCATTTTACTCCATGGCCATATTATAATTTAAATGTTTAAATCTAAAAACAACTAGAACTTACAGAGCATGGAAAGTGAATTAGGAACTGAAATTGTCATAGAACGTTGTAGTAGTGTTGATTTATTGTTTGAACCATTGTTGAAGCTTTGTTCTTCGAACTGATTTGAGTTTGAATGTTTGTACTTCAATTTAGGGGCGGCGGCCATGGTTCAAGAGGGAGTTCAACAGCATAATGGTGTACGAATGATTTGATATGAATTAGGTTAGGTCTAAGGGTGTTTTTATAGGTGTAGCAACTAATTTAGGCCCTTAGATTAACCCTAGAATCAATCCGGACCATCAAAACACGTCTCAGGCTTCAAAAATCAGTTCTGGGTCAAAACAGGCTAACCAGGTCGACTTGTAAGGGGGGGAGGTCGACACTATGGTCGACCTGTTGGGTAGGTCGACCCTATGGTCGACCCCTTGGTCCAGTCCTGCCTGAAAACTGCTGAAACTTGTACAGGCCATAACTTCTTCATCCGGACTCCGATTTTTGAAAACTCATACTCTATTTCATGTAAAATTTCGAGGCGAACGCAATGGCATAACCCGTTTCCCCTTATTCTGATTTTAAAATTTAATTCTGCCTTGATTTCTTGTTTTAATATGTTATAAAAATACGGGTTGTTACGCAACCCATCAACGAAATCCATGGAAACGCTTTCCCATTTCCACTGTGGAACCTCTAAAGGGTGAAGCAACCCACTAGGCTTCTTTTGCTCAGCCTTGACTTGCTGGTACATTAAGCATCTAGAAACGAACTTGTCCACATCCTTCTTCATTTCGGCCTAAAGGAAAACTCGCTTCATGTCCCTATACATCTTGTCTCCACTAGGTTGTATGGTCAGCTTAGAACGATGTGCTTCTTCAAGGATCATCTTTCTCAAACCCTCGTCTCGAGATATGCAAAGTCTCCCATCCCTACGCAACCAACCTTGGTCATCGATAGTATACCTACTAAGATGGTTCGAAGACTTCCCTCTGATGAGATGGTTTACTATCTCTATCAACTGTGGGTCATCTCGCTATGTTGCACCTATCTATCCCAAAAGTATGGGTCGTACCTCTAACGATGCCAACAAACCGGGTACATAATCAATAAAGGGTCTAAAGTCAAAGGTAGAGATATACTCTAAACTCTGCCGCTCGACAAACAAAGTACTCAAAGTTAACTTCTTTCTACTCAAGGCGTCATCTACAACATTACCCTTGCTAGGGGTATATGCAATCTCAAAATCGTAGGATGCTAAGAACTCCATCCACCTCTGTTGCCTTAAGTTTAAATCTTTTTGGGAGAACAAGTACTTTAGTGACTTATGGTCTGTATACAACTCAAACCTCTCACCAAGCAAGTAGTAGCGCCAAGACTTAAGCGCAAAAACTATGGCAGCTAACACTAAGTCGTGGGTAGGGTAATTCTTCTCATGGAGCTTCAACTGCCTTCCACCATAACATATCACTCTTCCCTTTTGCATCAAAACTGCGCCAAGCCCTGTCCCGCAAGCATCAGTATACACTGTGAATAGCTTACTTCCATCCGACTAAACTAAAACTGGAGCTGTCGTCAATGCCCTCTTCAAACGTTGGAAAGCATCGTCACAATCAACATCCCAAGAAAAGGCTAAATTCTTTTTCGTTAATCGAGTAAGTGGGGCTAATATTTTTGCAAAGCCTTAATGAACTTTCTATAATAACCTGCAAAACCAAGTAAACTTCTTACTTCTGTAGCGTTCTTAGGAATCTTCCAATCTTGGATTGCTACCACCTTCGCGGGATCCACAGCTATCCCTTCCTTAGAGACCACGTGCCCTAAGAACCTCACCTCCTTCCTCCAAAAATGACATTTGGAGAACTTAGCTTTGAGTTGATGTGATCGAAGGGTCTCTAAGATTTCCCTAAGATGTAGGTCATGCTCTTCCTTGCTTCTAGAGAGTATCAAGATATCATCCATAAAGACTACCACGAACTTGTTGAGAAACTCCCTAAACACCTTACTCATCAAATCTACAAAATATGCTTGTGCATTCGTCAAACTAAAAGGCATGAGGAACCATTCAAAGAAACCATCGGGAGTCCTAAAAGCAATCTTATCTATACCATCCTCAGCTCCCTCAACTGATTAGCTAAGTCCAACTGCGAGAAAACCGAAGCACCCTCCAACTGATCGAACAAATCATCTATCCTCGGCAATGGGTGTCTGTTCTTCTTCGTGAGCTTATTCAGCTCCCTATAGTCCACACACAAGCTAAGTGAACCATCAGCCTTCATAGCAAAAAAAAAGGAGCATCCCACTCCGAGATACTTCTTCTTATGAACCCTTTCTCAAGCAACTCTTTCACTTGTTTGCTAAGCTCCCTCCTTTCTCTAGGAGCCATGTGGTGCACAGGCAATGCAACTGGCTTTGAATTGTCCACCAAGTATATACGGAAATCAATCTCGCGCTTTGGAGGTAAGCCCTTAACCTCCTCAAAAACATCTGCATACTCACGGACTACTCGAACAGATCGCAAATCGTCAATAAACGTGTCAAGAGATTCTAGGTAGCTAAGCATAACAGAACCCTTAGGGTCACAATAAATATTGAGAGTGTTACCCAAACTAGTCAACAGTCTAACTACCCTCCTTTCACAGCCGAGAATTGCACCATACCTAGCCAGCCAATCCATTTCTAGAATCAACCCATAGCTCGTGAAACCAAGTACATCGGCATTGCATTCGAACTCAATGACATACACAAATATTCTCAAATCCAGACATAACATAGAAAGATGATCTGTACTCCCAATAGGATTTATGACTACAATGGGATCCACAACTAGACTAGTATCTAGGTGCAGAGATTCAACAACAGAAGCAGATATAAATGAATGTGAAGCGCCAGAACCAAACAAAGTTCGAACAGGATGATCAAAAAGGAAAATCAAACTTTCAACAGAAATGTTTCTACCTCTCTCTTGCGTAGGTGCCATGAGAGCATGAACCTGCCCTCCAGAAGTAGATCCTGTCCTCTGCCCTTGCCCCTGTCCTTGCCTCCTTGGGCAGTCCTTAATCATATGTCCTGCCTCACCACATTGGAAGCAACTAGTCTTTTTCGCCTTCTTCTTTCTACAATCATTAGCTAAATGACCTGGTATACCACAAAAATGGCACTTCCTTTTATCTCGGGGTTTCCCACTCTTCTTAGGATCCACTATCTTGTTCTGTAATCCTTCAGCCTTCACCTCTTTCTTATCTTGTGCCTTACCAACATTGGCACCCTTCTCCTCCTCATGCATCAACACCATGTCACCAAGTTTCTTGAAGGTATCCCCCATAGGAATGTGGGACATAGCCAATCCTTGAAGCGGTTCGTTCAAGCCCTTGACAAATCTAAAATCCTTCTTATGTGGTGTATTAACCAATTCCATGCCAAATCTTGCTAACTGGTTAAACTTGTTAACGTACTCCTTCACAGACAAACTCCCTTGTTTCAAAGCCAAGAACCTCTCCATGTATAAACTCTCCTCTGCTCGTGAAAGAAATTTCAACTCGAACCTCTGCCTGAAATCCATCCAAGTTTCCACTGCACGTCCTCCATTCGTGACCTCCCACTAAAATGAGGCTTCGTCCTTTATTAACCAAGCGGCTAGTTAACTTTTCTTCCATCATCTACCTCAAAGATACCAAATAAGTCCTCCACTTCTTTGAGCCAGTTTCTAGCCCCGACGAACATCTCAGTCCCATGAAAATTTTTTCCGCCCATCGCCCGAAAGTCTTTGCATATCTTAGAAAAAGTGTCTACACGGGGAGGAGGAGGAGCTGCAGCTGGGGGAGGAGGAACGTTGGCTGGGCCTGCGGGAGTAGCCCTAGCCACCAGATACCTTCTGAACCAGCTTGGTATCGGTAAGCCCTCGGGTATAACGGGTTCCCCAGACATGCTGAAAGGAAAAAGGAAGAGATTCAAAACAAAGAATCAAATGAAATAAGTATGGCTTTTGGGGATTATGTTTTTCGTTATAAACTTTTCTATTGAAAATACCCTCTTTAAAACATGTTTTTTAAAATACTTCTTTCTAAAAATGCTTTTGAAAACAATTTTCAAAATCTTTTATCTGTTCTGGTAACCTTCAGCTCTGATACCACGTGTAATGCCCCTCGTCTATTTATGTCACTTACTAAGGGAATGCATTAACTTCCATGGAGTATTATAAGAGTATAGAACAAAATATCACAAGACAGATATATAGATGGTACTTAAGAAAATTCAAAATTTATTCATTGCAGCGGAAAAGAAAAACATGTTTGGTTACAACATCAAAATCATATACTAGAGTCAAGTACATAAATATCCATCTTGAACAAAATTATAATTAGAGTACATAAAAGTAAAATCATAATCCCACTCCAAATAGCTACAATGAAAAGGGATAAAGCTGAGCATTACTCTCAACACTTCCAAGCGCTTCAAGAAGGAAAAAAATCCAAGTCAATCTTCAGCGTTTCTTCCCTGAGACCCTAGGGAGGGAACGGAAGAAAAAAGAGGCAAAAACAAAAAGGTCAAACATAAAGCCTGGCAAGTCCATCTACTTTTAGCATGAAAATAAGTAAAGAAATATGATAGGAATAAACATGATGGAAAGTATAACCATGACATAAGGTAAAGTTGGATAACAGGATGAATATAAAGGAATGTCTAGTGCGCTTCCCAGATTTCTTACTTTATTTAATTCTCTACACCACCTACTAGTAACTCTTAACGAAATGATCCCAACCCCGCAATTGGTAGCACTCAGGCGTAACATCTCGTAAGAGGTATCCGCCCCATACAATCCTGGAAGCCTACTTGCCCATAATAGATACTAGATGTCCCCACACTACCCCTAATCGATCGGCTCCCTAACTTGTAGATACCTGTGTGGGTCCCAGCTTAGGGTGTATCACTCCCTAAGTGGCAACCCGTGGGTGCACAGCTTTATACCTACTGATGTACAGTGGCTAAATCTTCCAATGCCGGAACACCTTTTTCACACTTAACGAACCCGTCCGAACCTGCACTGCTACACCCTCGCTCTTATTGACCGCTTATAATCAGCCCAGTAAGTGTGCCCCAACCGTGCCTAGCTCGGGGTTCCCGATACCGCTAAGTGGGTTACTGTCTAAAATGGTTTTCTACCGCTACTAGGTTTTTCCCCAGGGTTTATCCTAACCCAAACTTATATTGGTTAAGTGTTTCCTATCAGCCCAATTGACTTAACCTCATTCACTTATCAAATCAATATGCATTATTGGTTAAGCTTGCCTTAACCCTATCCACTTTATTCATGTAATATTGGTTAAGTTGTCATCATACACAGGTTAACTTAACCCCACCCTCCTAACATGTTTTAGGTATCATATTCATATTTGATCATCATTAATTAGTTATTAATGCACAGACCTCTCACATTAAGTCGATGGCTTGTGGCCGTTGGACGTGCCGGGCGGTTCCGGGCAGACTTCTGCCACAAGTCAGACTTAACCTCGTGTCTAAGCATCTTTTAGTTATTCCCACGACCTCTAACATTAGACTGACCATTTGCAGTTGCTGGTTAGGCCGGTTGGTTCCGGGCAGTCTTCTACCGCAAACGGAGTCTAACATCGTTTCTCAGCATGCTTATCTTAGCCAATTTATTCATTTGCAGTTTATGCAAATTTTAGCTAATTATGTCAATTACCCAGTATTCCCAGTTTCATATCGTGCCCAACAATTAACATATATTATGCCAAATTTAACATTTGTCATGCCCAAATCAATCCAACGTATATTATGCCAAATTTCCCATCGTTCCCTAAATTACCATTCGTATGTTCATCTCTATGAGATTTGGCCTAGGCTCAAAGTAGCCCGGCTATAAAAACCGAAAAGGGAAGGAGGAAGGGATAAGATAAAGAACATGCATAATAATAACAATAGAATAGGCATAAGTATGAAATGATCATAAAGATATGATAAAACTGATAAAACTGATGATAATATCAACATGGACATATGAGAATCATGAATCTGATGTTATAGGCTAAGATAGAATTGATGTGATTCAATCTTAATATCATGTATGATTCCCAAATCTAATTTATAACATGTCAGAATTACTTTTATTATTTAAATCTAAAAATAGTCAATGGACTCACAGAGATTGGATTAAGGAAGAGAATTAGGCATTGTTTAATCTTGAATGATCTTCTACTTTGATTGTTGAAGAAGGACAATCTCTAAATCTCTACTCTGATTCTGGTTGGAGAAGAAAGGCTAGGCTAATTTAGGGTTAAGCAACATAGAGGCACCATGAATTAGTGTAATGAAATTCGGGTTAGGTTTAGGTGTGTTTTTATAGAGGTATTAGGTGAATTAGGCCTTTAGATTAGACTAGAGATCATCAGAACCACACAGCTCAAAGGACACGTCATACAGCCAATCCCAAAAAGACACATCATCAAAGAACTCTCCAAAATTCTGTGTTGATTCAGCCTCGACATGGGTGCACTTCCCAAGTGCGCCAGTGCATTTTTGTTCTGGCGCTCTTCACAAGTGCGCCAGTTCTGGCCTGTTTTCTGATTTTTTTTTTGCCCAACTTCTATCATCCATAACTTATTCATACGGTATCCGTTTTACGCAAACTTGGACTTTATCTCAAGCAGAATTCCGAGATGAACGCAATGTCGTAACCCGTTTCACCTTATTCTCCTTTTAAAAATTAATTATTCTTTAATTATCTCTCTTGTCATGTTTAAAATTACAGGGTGTTACAGTTATCTGGCTCAAAGTTTCACGTTTTCTATAATTGCCTTGGGTACTCATCAACAATGTTGATGAGTAGGTGAGGTTATAGGTAATAGCATTATTTAGTGTCTTGTTATTCTAATTGTATTTGCTAAAAATTGGCTTATCCTTTTATCTATCATTATTAGACAATTTGCATATGTTGAAAGCATAAATTTTATCACTAGCTATCTCCGCCTAAGTCAAGTCAATAAATTCCTAATGGTAAAGGTAATTTGGAAGGAATTGTTTAACTTTCTTGAGTATTAATATTTTATGACATTTGGCAACTGTTTCAAATTTTCCTTGGCAAACTATAGCTAACATTTAGTGGTAAAATGGAACCATATTACCTTTTTATATTGATAACATGCTTGTACATGCAAAATCTTTTAGTGTAGATGCTTCAGTAGTGTTTCTAATTTCCCTAGTATATTCAAACTTGATCATACATGCATATATGTTTGCACAGATCGTTTTCAATGTCAAAGTCGAAGCAGTGACTCCTTTGTTTCATATGAATGGCCAGATGGTCGATATCATTTTAAAGTATTAATTGCCATGGTACACAAGCTTAAATAAAGACCAGCACTACCAGAAAAGGTCAGTTTAGCAACGAAAAGCCGTCACCATCCGTCACCATCTATCACCAATAGCCGTCGATATGTATCTAGACGCTAAGTAAATAGCGTCGACGTTAGTGACAACTGTGGTCTCCTGGCTGGCGACGACACACTTTTCACGTGGAAAAAACGGTTGGACTTTCAACTCTCGTGACAAGCCATCACTTACGGTAAGCAAGAAAACCGTCACTAGCCATCGCCAGCCGTCTCTAAACCATGCCAATAAGACGTTGTAAGCCGTCATTAGCCGTCGGTAAACTGGGTAAGTAAGTTGTAATGAACCGTCACCAGCCGTCGCTAAACTGGGTAAATAAGCTATGACCAGCCGTCGCTAAACTGTGTACATTTTTCTGTTTTCCAGCAGCCATTAGTCATCAAGCCACACCAACTCAAATCCAACCAATTCACAATTCATATACTATCACTTTCAGTATCCATCACCTCATATATACTCCAATTCACCACATAAACTAACATATATGATATTAAACGTCGCATACACGACTAAATAACTAGCAAACGATAAATAAAAACAATACAATAGTCCAAAAACCAACATCACGTCCACATAGTATAAAAAAACCATTATTGTCTCAAAAAAACAACATCATGTCCAAAAAACAATTAGTTTATATATACAAACCAAGTCCAAAATCAAAGTAGAGGACAAGTACCTCCTACTCATCCTCGTCGTCGTCGTCCTCCACCTCCTGGTCCTCCTCCCCCTTCCCGGTAGCAGACTCACTCAGCGGCATATGCCCATGCTCCTGGAGATAGGCAGCAATCCTCTCATCCAGCATCATCAAAAGCCTGTAATTTTGGAGATCCGGTAAATCTGCCACCTGCTGTTGAAACATGGCAATATCCTCCTCGTCCTGACGCCTCAATAGGAGGCTTGAGTCCCCGATATCTATAATTATTATATTATAAACATGACTTAATAAATGTATTATAAATTCGTTATGTTTAAATATGTCAACACTTTAAACTTTTAGTAGCACTTGGATATGTTTAAATTCTTTAATAAAACGCTTTACCTCTATGTTTCCAAAACCGTAGCGTCTACTCCTGAGAGGCGAGTCGATGATGGTGTTCCAAACACGATTGCACTCCTCCATGTCCGGCTCTTGACCTAACTGCGCCGCTCGAGCATTAAACTTCGGATTGTATTTCTTCTGTGATAGCGAACAATTATGGAATACATTAAATATACAATTTCTAAATAACAATGTGAAATACAAATTATTATGAATGCTAACCATCACTCCATGAGACTTAATGTCTGTCCATGTATATGAGGTGTTACCCTCCTCGTCGGTCTGCTCGACAGCATGAGTCTGTGTTAACACCTCAGCATGTGTAGGCTCCCGATGGAGGGACGACATCTGAAATGATACAATATACATTTGGAATTTACCAATAAGATTAAAAAAATTATAACTATCTATAAATGTGATTTATCATTCGTACCAATTAGCGATGGTGCTGCTAAAAGGACTTAGACCCACCCCGATGCAAAGCAGGATTCTTGAGTCTGTTTGCCCGGATTCGCTCTGAAAGCTCCTGTATATTTAATTATATGATTAATTGATTAATATAAAAAATAAAAATAAAAAAAGCTTAATTAATTTACCTTCGCTCTTTCCATAGCCCACAGTTGCTAGAAATCGCCGTAGACCTCCTCGCTCATCCATGAAGGCCTCTTTCCCGCTTTTTTTTGCCTTGTGTACGTTGCCTGAATAATTTTTCCTCATCTTTTAATTCATGCGGTGAGGAAAAGATCCATATCTTCTTCCTGAACCTGTACAACAATCTATAAATTAACAAACAAATTGTATTACATATTTTGTATAATTTTGTAAATGAGAAATATATTTATACATACAAGAACCTCCGCGAGAATGACATTCTTAATATGCGCAGGAATATCGTCCCAATGGGCCCACGCCTCTGTCCACTTGGCGATATATGCATTTCTAGACACAGATAAAATAAGTTCTGCAGGAATAATATCAAATTCCCTGCAGAAAGTACGATATTATCATTTAATAAGTTTTGAATACTAAACATTTAAGAAATTAAAAACTTACCCTGCGTTCTTGGGTACGAGCTCTATGACCGGACGTGTATCCGATGCTGTACCGCTCGCACCTGCCTCCAAACTGTGGGTTGGTCGGCGTTTAGTAGGCATATCTGTCACAAACATATTATTTCGTACAATAATAACACATATATCATTATGCACATCCATTATCAAATAAACTCATACAACATGTATTATCAAATGAAACTACAAGACCCATTTACATAAAAGAAGAAGAACCAAATAATATATAACCGTAGCACATCATATAAGTTCACAACATAGCACATCATATAAAACATATCATTGTACATCGTATGTAAACAACTAATGATACAAATAATATTATTCTTCTTCATTTTATGATTCAGTCTCGGTCTCATACTCTACATCGTTGTCCTCTGTACTATCAAATGCTTCTATTAATTCATTTGATTCATCGTTCAAAGACCTTAAATTAACATCATTAGTAATTATTATTTCATTGTTTTGATTTGCATCCGTTTGATACGCTGCATCGTCTGGAATAGCAATTGCTTCAAATGTAAATCTTGCCTTTGTTTTAATTACATCAGATCAATCTGCTTTATCTCTTTTTAATGATGGATATGGAGCAAAGTAAACTTGTAATTATTGCTTTGCCAATACAAAAGGATCATACTTACAGTAATGTGATGTGTGCTTTATTTCTATAAGCTTATAATCTTTATGCACGTTGATTCCAGTACCAGGAACATTGTTGAACCAATTGCACTTGAATAGAACAACTTTTCAATGGGTTGTACATAATATGTCAACTCTAAAATCTGTGTCAAGTTGCCATAAAAGTCTTTTATATGCTCTTTGGGATCATCACTACCTTTGACAAATACACCGCTATTATATGTTAATCTGTTAGTACCATGGTATTTGGTGTTGAATTTAAATCCATTTAAATAGAATATTGGATAAGTCTTAACATTTCATTTTGCTCCAAGCGCAAGATGTTGCAAACTCTCGTCATTGACGTAGGTTATTGGATCGTAAATGTACTTCGAGAACCGTTTAGCAAAATCTTTACTGAGATCGCCATTTGGATTTTCTGATTCGTAAATACTGCAATTATAAATGATTTTATTACTAGCTAACAATTTATGTACACATAACTGTAATAAAGTTAAAATTTTAGTACCTAACAAATGGTGCAACTTCAACACAATTTAGAAGAACATATGTGTGAGTGACATGGTGATCTCTATCATCCAACCATATTTCTACACATTTTCCATAAGATCGTCTACGTTTCTAGAAACAGATAACATTGTCGGACAAAAATTGGGTTCCACGGTTTCACCATTACGAGGACCACTTACAAATGATAGGCTCACATGATGACTGAAGTAATGAGAAAAAAAAGAATGAAGCTTCTTCTTCAAGATAAGGTTTGCAAATTGAACCTTCAACTCATGCTTTTTGTCGTACTTTTTTCTTCAGATGATTCAAATACCTAAAATAAAATTAATTCAATTTATATGCACTAATATCACTTTGAATTATAAGCATAAATTTTACCTTTCAAAAGGATACATTTATCCATATTGCACTGGACCTCAAAGAATTGCTTCGGATGAAAGATGAATAGGTAAATGCTCCATTACATTAAAAAATCCTGGAAGGAAGATTTTCTCCAATTTGCAAATAAATATCGGAATTTCTACTTCAAGTTTATGGAGACAATCAATTTTTAACGTTGCCGAACAAAGTTGTTTATAGAATAAGCTTAACTCTGTTAAAACACCCCACACTTTTACAGAAAATAATTCTTTGAACACCACTAGTAATAAATATTCCATCATGATATGACAATCATGACTTTTCATCCTACTCAATTTATTGTTTTTATAGTCAACACATCTATGAAGATTAGAAGAAATCCCATCCGAACATTTCAGTCCCTCAACCCATTTCAGTACAAGTTTTATTTGTTTGTTGTCAAGTTCATAGCACGCTTTGGGTTTTTATTGTCATTGGGCTTCATATGAAGTTCTGAACATTTACAATATTCTTCTATGTCACGTTTCGAATATATATCGTCCTTTGTTTTTCCTTTGACATTCAAAACAACATTATACACGTTATCAAATACATTTTTTTCATTGTACATAATGTCGATATTATGTCAAAGTTTGAGATCTTTTCAATAAGATAACTTCAGAATATGCTTTGTTTACACCAATATGAATGTCAGATTTACTCGAAATTTCTTTCTGTTCTCCAGTCTCATGGATCTTGGGATATTCCTTTATAATATCGTATATTTCTTCACTTGTCCAAATTTTGGGTGCTTGCACAGTCATTCCGCTGTTAGCTTTAAAGTTTTTTAGTGTAATTGGTATGTAGAAAACAACGGTGACAATCAAACTATGAATGCTTCCTTCCATACCGTAAGAAAAATGCTTGTGTTTCTTCCATGCATAAAGGACAATATAGATGACCGGCCGTACTCCAACCTGAAAGCATCCCATGTGCAGGAAAATCACTAATCGTCCATAACAAAGAAGCAAATAAACGATTTTTTTTTGAAATATCGTATGTTTCAACTCCTTCAGCCCATATTTTTTTCAACTCTTCCATTAATGGTTGTAGATAAACATCGATGCCTTGTTTTGGATCATTAGGACCAGGAACGACAAAAGTGAGAAACATATATGGAGTTTTCATACACATCAACGGAAGTAAATTATAAGGAGTAACGGTAATAGGCCAAGATGAATATTTACTACCAAACTAAGAAATGGTGAAAACTCATCTGCACATAAACCAAGTCTAACGTTATGGCTCTCTATGGAAAATGTAGGATACGTCTATCAAAATGTTTACATGCTTCTCCATCTGATGGATGTGTCAAAGTTCCATCTTCTTGTGTTCTCACACTTTGCCATCACATATGACATGCAGTGGTTGAGGATGCATATAATCGTTGTAGCCTAGGGATGATTGGTAAATAATGCATTCTCGTATACAGAACTTCCTTGCCTTTCTTTTTTAGGTTTATACCTTTCCCTACCACATTTTTTTTATATTTTCTAAGATTAATATCATCTATCCAATACAACTGCAACCTTTAATGCAAGTATCTATTTTTTGGTACGGCAAACCGAAAGCAGACATTAGTGTTTTCACTTTGTAATGACTATCAAACATCATATTATTGGGTGGCATATGTCTTTTTGCATCTTTTACAACCGTTGTAAATGCAACTTCTGTAAGGTTAAATTTTGATTTTATGGCGATGTACTCAACGGTTACCGATAATTCAGTTCCACTTTCACAACCATTCCACAATGGCCGCTTAGCTAAAGCCAATAAATCATATATTTTTTGGCTTCCATGTTCGGTTCTTCTTCAATATTGACATCATCATCGTCAACTTGAGCGGTAGGGAACATTGACCGTGCTGCATCTTCCACCATATCTTCTATTGGATTCTTCATAACTAATTCGACCTCCGACACTATAGGATTTACTGTAGGCGCAATAAGTTCTCCATGACGATCCCATAAATAATAATTTGGCACAAAATCTGATTTATACGAATGTAATTTAACAATCTCTGGTTTATGAAACCTCATCAATTTACACTTACTACACGGACAACGAAGCTCCTCGTAATTTCGATTATTAGATACTGCAAATCTAACAAATTCATTTACACCATTATAATAATTATTATTTCATTGAGCCTTTCATTCTAATTCTAACTTTATACATCCAACTACGGTCAATGTAATAATCGAACATTTTTCCTAATTCAAAAATATATGTCAGTGATTTCGATAACACATACATATATTATTAGAAAGCCTTTTGGGACTAAAGCTTTTACGCACCACGCTATTATATCTCGATAGTATTTCATTTCAGATTTGTCAACTAAATGATAAACTTTAAAACTTATCTTTCTGAAAATTCCTATGCATTACCAAACTTTTTTAAAAAATAATTACCATTACAACGGTGCCATTTTGTAGCACCGGAATAATGTCTATGCATTACGGCTCTACTTAACTTGGCTTGCATCATTAACAAAAATTTATCCAATAACTCCTTTAATAGGATTACCAAACCCATACGCAACAATTTTAGAACCATAGCTTTTAAATAGCTATATCCAACACGTATATATCAATCACATATCCAACAATTACAAACCTATATCCAACAACGTATATATGCCAATCAACTTTAAAACTTATCTTTCTAAAAATTCCTATGCATTACCAAACTATTTTAAAAAAAATTGCTATTAAAACGGCGCCATTTTTTAGTACCGGAGTAATGTCTATGCATTACCCCTCTCCTTACTTGGCTTGCACCATTAACAACAATTTTATCCAACAACGTATATACCAACAAATCATTTAATAGGATTACCAAACCCATCTACAACAATTTTAGAACCACCTCTTTTAAATAGCTATATCCAACAACATGTATACCAATCCCATATCCAACAATTATAAAACCCAGAAACAACGTATATACCAATTAGCTAAATTCATAAAATTTATTAATCGATTTCTAATCGATAATTACCTAAATAACTTTTAAATTTAAAATCTAATTGGGTATATTATAAATTCAATATCAATAATTGATTATTATCTATAAAGTAACGGTTCATTAATACATACAGACGTACAAAATCAACTAAATCCACATTTTCATCGATAAACAACTAAATCCATATTTTAGGGTTTCCAATCATTACTAAATCAACAATAATTCAACAATCATAATCTAATCACATAACATATACATTTAAATAATTATTAATTAATTAAATTAAGAAATTAGGGTATAAATTATACCTCTAGAAGAGAGGAAAGCAAGGGGAGATGGCTGGAGATGGCGGAGATGTCGGTCGGCGTCAGGCGGTGACGGTAAGGAGGCGGCGGTAGGGAGGGATCCGCGATGCTGTAGGGTTTTTTCTTCGTTGAAACAATTTGGGGGAGTGGGAGGGAAATGCTATTTTCCCTGTAGGCGTCGCTAGACGTCGCTAGGGTCTGTAGCGAAATGATACGTTTCTTGTAGTGCAGCTGCCCAAAAATTTCGTAGTAGTAAATAATGGAAGACAAAGCACAAATTAAACTAGTCATTAAGGCTGCAAGACCTGATATTAAGTTAGGTTGAAACATGACGCAATGTGGAAGGAAAATCACATGTAGACGTGGATCTAAAATTTGCTATTAAAACTAGTAGCATAACATGAAAATAAGATACTGAAAACTGGGTTGGAATGTCTTGCAGCGTGCATCTCCTCAGATCTAAGAAGCAAAGAATGTTTCCATTGTCTGGTTATTATTATACCGAACAATGCAGATCATCTTAAAATTATGACGTTGTTGGTTTATTAAAGTCTTGTTGCGTCTCTTCAGATTTGAGAAGCAAAGAATAAATCTTGTATATCTCAATATATCAGTAAAACTAGTAGCATAATTTCCCATCTGCTATGTAGTTTAATTTGACCAAATATAATCAAATTTGTGAAGAAGAGTCTTGTTATTCCATTTGTATTTGGTAAATAATTGGCTTAGCCTTTTATTTGTCATCATTATACAATTTGCATATGTTGAAAGCATAAAGTGTATCATTAGCTATCTCCGATTAAGTCAAGTCAATAAACGCATATTTAATGGTAAAGGATGTTAGGTAGGAATTGTTAATCAACTTTCTTGGGTGTCAATATTTTATGACATTTGACAACCGTGTCAAAATTCCCTTGACAAACTATAGCTAACATTTAGTGGTAAAATGGCATCATGTAACCTTTTTATATTGACATCGTGCTTGTCCATGCTAAATCTTTTAGTGCAGATGCTTCAGTAGTGTTTTTCATTTCCCTGTTATATTTAAGCTTGGTCATACATGCATGTATGTTTCCACAGGTCATTTTCAATGCCTATTTAATGGTAAAGGATGTTAGACAGGAATTGTTTAACTTTCTTGGGTATTAATATTTTATGACATCTAACAACCGTTTCAGACTTCCCTTGGCAAGCTATAGCTAACATTTAGTGGTAAAATGGCACCATGTAACCTTTTGGTATTGATAACGTGCTTATCCATGCTAAATGTTTTTGTGTAGATTCTTCAGTAGTGTTTTTCATTTCCTTGTTATATTTAAACTTTATCATACATGCATGTATGTTTCCACTGATAGTTTTGAATGTCAAAGTCAAAGAAACGACTCCTTTGTTTCATATGAATGGCTAGGTGAGTATCATTTTAAAGTATAGTTGCCATGGTGCACAAGCTTAAATGAAGACCAGCTCCACAAAGACCTCGCAGAAGTAAATAATGGAAGACAAAGCACTAAGTAAACTTGTTATTAAGGCCGCAAGTGAAGGTAAGTTTAGTTGAAACAAGACGTAGAATGGAAGGGAGATCAAATTTAGACGTGGATTTAGAATCTACTGTTAACTAGAAGCATAATATGACAATAAGGCGATGAAATGTCCTGCTGTGTGCGTCTCTTTAGATTTGAGAAGCAAAGAATGTTTCCATTGCCTGGTTATTATTATGCCAAGCTGTGTAGATAATCTTAAAATTTTCGCGTTGCTGGGTTATTAAAGTCTTGCTGCGTCTCTCTAGATCTACGAAGTAAAGAATGTATTAGTAAATCTTGTATATTTCAATGTATCATTCCATAATATCAAAAGATAAATCTATATCAACCATGTCACATGCATGCACACACATAGTGGCTTGCACTCCATGCTGGAGAAATTTTCCGTGTAAATATCATAAGTGTTTAAACCAACAATGGGTCAAACACCAAAGGTATGTAAATCTTACTTCATTAAATGGAATGTAACGGAAAATGAGCCACAATCGCAAAATAAATTGGAAAGAGTAAGTAAATGCTCAAGGATTTTTACAGTGGTTCGATCTATGATAGATCTACGTCCACTTTGGCAAGGATTTTCATTCTTATGAAGAAATTTACAAAGTTCATTATCTCATATATCTCATTTTGGCTCATTCTCCCTTTTTACGATGATTTTCCTCTCTTAATGACTTGATTCTCTCTAGACCGTTGTGGAAATGGTTGGATATTTTGAATGTGATGAGCTTGAGAGTGTATGCTTTGAGGTTTGAGCACTTAGAGGGTCAACGAAGAGTCCATGGCAGTTGAGATGTGAATCGAAGCTTCGAGGAGGATTAATGGTGGTAGGAGAGTATTTGAATGGAGCTTGAGGAGGTAAAGATGATGGATCTCGATTTAAAGATGGTAAATCCGATAGAGATGTTGATAGAGAGAACTTGAGTTGACCTCTAATGGAGGAAGGAGGAGACTTGATCCATTTGTGATGGAGGAAGATGAAGTGAGCATTGGCGGCCATTAATGGAGTTCAAAGAGAGCTTAGAGTGCTTGAGAATGGTGGAGAAGTGATTTGGGCAGCCCTTCGGCGTGGAAGAACCGGTCCCTTGAAGTGTGGTGAAATGGGGTATTTACAGGAGAAGTTAGATCTGGGTGGCAAAGCTGTAATTATGGTGAATTAGATGTGGGTTGTTCATGCATTTATTTACGAATCTTGCCACTGGACAACTGGCGGTCCACACTTTACAGCTGGCACCAACTAGGAATCACACCTAGGAAAAATAGCGTGTTCAGTTCACACGCGAGCGACCTCCTAGTGTATTGCACGAGCGAGCTGCCTTTGTTGAATATACGAACAACCGTCCCATTTCCTGTGTGAGCGAGTTGGCATAAATCATCATGTGACTAATACAATCTGCCAGCCATCACGCATCGTTTTATTTGCTTGTAGCATTTAAACAACTCCATGTGTTCTTCCTTTTACAAACGCATGGATCAAAATATGGTACCATTATGCCATCTGACTTATATTACTCTACTCGCACTTCAACTATACACCACTAATCATCATTGACATTTCATCAAATGTTAACTGCTTGACCTCTCTACGATGTAGTCCTACTCGAGCCTTATATGTATGAACGAGCTCTCAACAAGTCGTGCACGACCCCTATCACAAGAGCACTTCTCGACCCATTTTGAACTGATGTCGATGCTCGACTGAGCTATTGTGCAAGACCCAGATGGAAGAGCAAGCGTGTTGTATCGATGGTGATGAGCGAGCGACCCATATGGAGAGGTCACTCGACTCAGACTTTGCTGAACGGTGGACAACTAGGCATGCTTTATGCTATTCCTACGCATCATAGTATCTGGCCATGTTAGTGCTTGTTAGAGCTCGTGGAGGATGCGCTTGACTTGCTGAACTGCTTGGTGACCGACCAGTACCTTGCAGATGTGACACCTACTCGGCCTCGGGGTACTAGAGTGAAGGACCCCTATTTGGGTGTTGCTGCTAGATGGTGCTCGACCAAGGTTGGTGCAAAGCACTTATACTATTTGATGGAATGCCCGAATAGGCTTTAGCAAGTTAACATTTGCCCTCGAAGCTTGTATTTTTCACTTGCGAGAAATGCGGGCTTCGAAATGAACACAATTTTCTTTGAGATCCAGTTACAACTCTTTGTTTGCTATGGCGAGCCATACTTTGAATTCATATGCTTTATGTCACATGTTTTGTAATTAAAACAAGCACTTGCACGATTCTGGACTTATACTTCGTTATTGATCGTCCACATCAATAACTGATTAGTTTAATAATGACTTATAACGAATTTTATTTTGAACTGAATAAATCATTTGCACAGAACTTGCTTTATTTGATGGTTTATAACTCGTTCGAACATTGTTTGAACAAACACAATATTCAATTTTGAATTCGCATTTACGCTTGAGATCACCTAATCGATTAAAGCCGACTGGTTTAATACTTTTATTTGGTGAAGTTTTTATATTGTTGTGCCCCTGCTCTGGAACGTCATAGTTTTGTGCCCTCGCTAGGGGAGGACTTTGGGTTTTGTGCCCCCGCTCGGGGAGGTCTTCGGATTTAGTGCCCCCGCTCGAGGAGACTTGGGATTTAATGCCCCTACTCGGGGAGGTCTTTGGATTTTTATACTTCACATCTGATATTTCAGATGTTACACGAATGGTTTTCATTCTTCACATCTGATATTTCAGATGCAACACAAACGGGTTCCATTCTTCACATCTGATATTTCAGATGCTACGCAAATGGTTTCCAATCTTCACATCTGATATTTCAGATGCTATGCAAATGGTTCTTCACATCTGATATCTCAGATGCTATGCAAATGGTTTCCATTCTTCACTTCTGATATTTTAGATGCTACACAAATGGTTTCCATTCTTCACATCTGGTATTTCTAATGCTACGCAAATAGGTTTCATTCATCACATCTGATATCTCATATTCTACGCAAGTGGTTTCCATTCTTCACATCTAATATTTCAGATGCTATGCAAATGGTTTCCATTCTTCACGTCTAATATTTCAGATGCTACGCAAATGGATTCCATTCTTTACATATGATATTTCAAATGCTACACAAATGGTTTTCATTCTTCACAACTAATATTTCAGATTCTACACAAATGGTTTCCATTCTTCACATCTGCTATTTCAGATGCTATGCAAATGGTTTTCATTCTTCACATCTGATATTTCCGATGCTACGCAAATGGTTTCCATTCTTCACATCTGATATTTCTAATGCTACGCAAATGGATTCCATTCCTTACATCCGATATTTCAGATGCTACACAAATGGATTGGGCGGCTGTTATATCGTTTCACGGGGCAGCTATCAGTCCCTTTGTCGGATGCTTGACTTGGCATGCTATTCCAGTTTAGGAACTGAGGCTTTAAACCTATCACTTGGGGAAGTGACTCTTTGAGAAAGGTTATAGCTCTCGCATTTGTTTGTCGTGGCGGTTGTTCATTGTTTGGATCTTTGCGACTTTTCCCATTCACTTTACAAGGCGGTGCTTTTCTATTTTTGCATTTGGCACTTGAACTAGCGTTGTTGGGGTCGTGATGTTACAAGAACAAACGCTCAATAGATGACCTACAATATGAAATCATCTTTTAAGCAAGTTTTAATTTGACATATAATTTTACAAGCAAGAAATTCATTCAAACTTATATCCTCTTAGTCGTAGAGCTAATGTTCAGTGCATCACTTACAAATTATTACAAACTGTTTACAAGAAGTTTTGAATATAACATAAAGTAAAACATGAAGTAAAGCATGAACTAAAGCATGAAATAGAGAATGAAGTAAGGCAGTGGCGATGTTGATCGCTTATTCTAATCCATTGAAATTAGAGCACCATCAATAGTTATCAATTGATGATCAGCCTTGGATTGGTTTGAGCTGGAATTCCGTTGTTTGGACCAGACTGATAATTTAATGCCCACTGCCCCTGGGGAGTTGCAGAAAGATTCACGGTCGGTGGATTCTTTACATATTGCCGCAGCCTGTTTTTCCCGATCAATTCCTCGATGAGGTTCTTAAGGTGTCGGCACTCATTAGTGTTATGACTAAGCTGGTTGTGAAATATGCAGAATTTTCCCGAGTTTGCTGCTTTGTTGCTGATCCTTATCAAATTTGGCTCTGCATACTCTTCAGAATTCTTTGTTGCAAGTTAGATATTTTCAGGAGTGTCATTCAAAGGCGTCATTTCTGATGAGTTGAAAAGGCGAGACTTCTTATTAGCCTTGTTGTCATTCCTGTCATTAGCGCGCTTCTGCCCTTGATAATTCTTCTAATTATATTGGGTAGAATCATTTTTGGAAGCTTCAAGAAGCGAGTTAACATCAATAATCTGAAGAGGTACATGATATGCCACTTAGGCGTGCCACACAGGCAATCCACTCCATGCGACTGATTTCTGTCAATACATAACCTCTGAGCTCGTACGTCTCAGAGAAGGGCGTTAAGCAAGAGAATAAATTCTCCGCCGCCAAACAGATATATATTTAACATAGATCAATCAACACATAACAAAATCCAATGTCAGACACACAGTCCATTTACAAGTCCGTTCTGGGCCTGAACGAAACCGGAGGCACCAATTCCTCGCATATCCGTACAATCAACAGTATGTTTGGACGGCTACTACTTCAATTCCTTCATGGTAGCTAATCCAGTCACGAGTATCAGTAGCGCCCATCCATCCAATGTGGAGATCGTCGGTCTTCAGCCGTCTTCGACTCTTCGACTTCTCAACGTCGATCGATTATTTGAAATGAGATAAACTCGGCCTTTTCAAATAACCCACGTATATTTAGATTTTCAAATCAATTAATCACATGGTTGGACTATTCAGCATTCACATTTCAGTTATTTAGTTATAATTTTCTTGTCAAATACATTCAACCATCACATATCAAGCAAACACAACAAAATTGGTTTATTTCCACTCTATATCGTCTATAGTATTTTATAACGATATATCGCCATTTTTATTTAATTTAAAACGGCCATATTTAATTAAACGACGTTTCAGGTCGTGTCGATGCACTGGTGCTGCTTTTCACTAATTTTGTTTTACACATATCTAAAAATCTAACCGTTGGATCTTCACAAATTTTACATCATTAGGAAGGTCATTTCAAAACGAATCCAACGGTTTCAGTTTTGGGAAAATCCGACGGTCGGATCTTCCACACTAGCCATTTGAAGTTACGATTTCAATTTACGAACTGCAGCGTCGTTATTCGATTTAATTTAATTATATATATATATAATCGTTTCTGGCGCTGTTTTTCTTCAGTTTTGAATTAAACATTCCATACAATCCAACCGTCGGATCTTCACAAAGTTGGTGCCGTTGGAAAGATATTTCCAAGGCGAACCCAACGGTTGCGGTTTCAGGAAAATCCAATGGTCGGATTTCCTGTATTAGTCGTTTGAAATCACGGTTTCAAAACACGAACTACACGGCCACGTTTCGTTTTAATTTCATTTATATTTATATTTTTATATAAATATAGTTCATTCAAAAATTCCTATATCGTTTCCACTTCAATTATTTCACTAACGCCTTTAAATTTCGGAAAATTTCGCCATAACCTCCTTTGTACGGGAGGGTCTGGGAAAATTCCCAAATAGCCACACGGGCGTCTCATATCAAAAAGAAAAGGAAAAGCCAAGCGGCTAGCCAACAGGCTCATAAAATCATCACCCAAACAAAGCGGTAAATGTGTACCTATTTGTCGGGCACAAAATTTTATTTCTCTTCTCTAGCCCCTTTTCTTTAACCTGTTCAATAGATATGCATGTACATATATACAATTTCTAACATTTATCATTTTCCATTCAATTTCATATTTGATTTGCTTTGGTTTAAAAAACAACATTCATTCTAATGTTGCATGCATAGGCTAAAATCATATCATTAGCTAGTTAATGTATATTTCAACTCATGCATGTTTATTTGAACAAGTGACTATTTTTAACACTTCACATTTCAAAGATGATAATCTTGGCGAACTAAAATATATTTCAACACATGACTATTTTATTTGGTTCCTATGCATGTTAAAAAGAATATTTCTTTCACAAATATTTATTTCAACGTCCGCATATCTCTAGCATATCACACATATGATAAAAATGATATTTTTATCGTTTAAAATATTTATTCGACAAATAGATGTTTCAACACTTCATAGTTTCAACAAAAATGTAATTTTTATTGTTCGATCTTTTTATTCAGCACATGAACTTTTCCACTACACACACTTCTCAACGAATGAGAATCTCCACACATGGACATTTTATTTATATTGTTCATGTTAGAAAGATGGGATTTTTATTGTTGAAATTAGTTATATAAGGCGAATATTTTTCATACTTCACATACATATAAAAATGTGATTTTTATTGTTTAAATACTTCATTCATTCACAAATGAATTTAATTTTCACATCACACTTTTCAACACATGAACATTTCCACACATGGATATAATTTCAACATATGGCTTTAATTTCAACGCATGAAAAATAATTTCAACATACGAAAATAATTCTAACACACAAAGATTATTCAAAATTTTGGCAGCATAACGGCAGGGTAGTCAAAACCGGCACCGTCCCTAGTACGGCTCCTCGCTCTACCTTAAAACCTCGCGGTTTTTGACAATGGGGATTCATGCATCTAATTCGCACGCAGGCGGCATGTTTATTTTTATTTCCACAAATATTTCCAATTCATTTCAATCACCAATGGGTATTTTTCAACCCCAACCAAACAATATCAACCACAAACAATCATTCAACCATTCGTATTTTTCATCCAATATTTCACACCAATTCACCACAATAAATATCGTCCATGGTCTGTGGACGAAGGGAGTATATATATATATATGATATATATTTCACTTGCATTTCAACACATATATCAATTATTCTATGCATGTAAAATTCATACTTCGCTTATATAGCTTACACTACGTATGTACATGAGATATACAACACGTATGTAATTTATATTTCGCTAATATAAATTATACACTACATTTTCCATTCAATTTCACGTTAATTTAGATTTCTCACATTGGTTTTCGGAGCACTAAAAATCGATACGATGTCAGAAAAATCCGCGGCTTCTTCTATTGGGTAGAGAGCTTCCTTGCGGTCCCGATGTTTCCTGTTTCATCGAATTTCGTCAACACACCAAAAAGATATGATTTTTCAAAGTGTAAAGATCAAAGAAAAACTCACTTTCACGAAGCTTCAAAACTAGGTTTACTGTTTTCGCGAAATCAGTGGCACATGGGGACGATCGGGGGTGCTGACGTGGAAGAGGGAAGAGAGGGCTTCCTGTCGGTGGTGGTTTGGTGGCGTTCGGTGGTCCAGATCGGCGGCGGCGGCGGTGGAAAGGTCGGGACTTTGGGGCGTCGATACGGGCGGCACAGGCGATGAGGGGCGGCGATGGTTAGTCGGATTTGAAGAGGGGCTGAGGCGCGTCGAATGGTGGCGGTGGCGAAGGCTGGAAGCGGCTGTAGCGGCGGCGGTGGAGGAGAGAAGGTCAGGAGCGGGTTTCACCGTTGATCGGGGGGGTTTCTCTTTTTTTTTTATTTTTAAATTTATGAAAGGAAAATTCTGATTGGCCGAGGACTATATTAAATTTTTAAATAGTGTTTTCTCAAACGAACTCCTTTTTAAACCCAACGACTGTCGCCCCTAGCTAAATACCCCCATTCCGGACACAATGGGATATGTTTCGTAGGCTAATTCGACTGTTACAGTCAGTTATTTTTCAAATTAAAGTATAAAACATTTAATTTTTAACTCTGAACGCACACTTCAATTTGCCAGGGCCACAAACTGATTCGAAAAATTCCAGAAAAATAAATCTAGCTATGTTTTGACGATATGGTCCCAACAAAACTAGTTTCGTCGAATTCTGAGGTCGTTTGAAAAATGGCCATTTTCTAGTCGATCCAATTTAACAAAAATTGACCAAACACATTTTCTTTTGCCAGGCTCACATACTAGCCTCAAAAATTATGAAATTTGAAACCTAGCAATAGTTTAACCTCTTGGACCCAACAAAAATGGTTTCGTCGAATTCCGAGGTTGTATGCAAAATATCAATTTTCCAGGGCTATATATTCTATATACCGACCCTTCTGAAAATTCATTCGGCCATAACTTTTGATTCCCGTTATGAAACTTCGATTTTTCAGATTCGTTAGAAAGGTATTGAATAACAGATTTAAATATTTTTGGTTTCACTAAAATCCGTTATATTTTCCACCCTGCACATTCAGTCAAAGTTTGAATTCAAATTTTCAAACTGACTCACTATTCCTAATTCACTATTTTATTGAAATATTCTATTTCAATGGTTCAAATTCCTTTGAAATCACCATTTTAAAAATTTTAAATTGGCTCGTATTTTCCGGGTTATTACAGGATTAGTGTCGACTCTCATGTATTCGTCGGTCTTTTTATAGAATTTCTCAAGCATGTTCAGATCTTTCATTTTAATCCATCTACCGAATTCGCTCTTCTCATCTATGGCACCGATTAGAAACATGAAGATTATGCGTGGTTCTGGATTTCTCACTTCGGACAAAGCAACGTTGAATCGGCTGAGAAAAGCTTTAACAGATTCCCCTGAATTTTGCTTCATCATGGAAAGTGTTATAGCATCCTTGGCTTTGGTAGCATACAGGCGAAACTGTTCCTTGAACTTTTTTGTGAAGTCAGAGAATCGGTCTACGGACTTAGGTGGTAGCTTTGTGAACCATAGTGATGCATCACCTTCTAGGTAGAGAGGAAAGTATATGCATCTCATCTCATTAGTCACCTTAGCCGCACTCATATGCCACTCATATTTGAACAGAAAGTAGTTAGGATCAACAAGGCTATTGTACGCCGGTAAAGTTGGAGGATTGAACTTCTTTGGACACTTTATGTCAAGGATTATTTCAGTGAACGGTGTCCTAGTAAGAGAGAAGTCCCATTCTCTTTCATCGCCATTGCCAGCTTGATTTCTCTTCATGATTTGTTCTATCATATCCGATATGTATTCTTCATTGTTATGCCTCTCTGCGAAGCTAAGCTCCTTACCAAATGTTCGTCTAACCAAGTGGTCTCGATTAGAGAGCTTAGGTCCTTTGCTTTCTCGACGAGGAGGTGCCCCCTGTGATGGGACTGGTGGCCCTTCGAGCTTTTCTTTTGGAATGATTTTTAGCTTGCGGTTTCAAGTTTTCAGCATTAGCCTCGTCCTTGTCACTCAACCAATCATAATCGTCTTCCATGTTGTCTTTGCGGTTAAGATCAGAAGCGGACGAGTTGCCATTTTCTTCGAGATCAACATGGACTTTCGGAGGTGTTGGATTTGTTAGAGCATTAAGGATGGCGTCTAGTTTCTCCATCATAGCTTTGGTAGAGGCATCCATTCTTTGGTTCATGTTGGCAACAGTGGCGTTTAATTCACTTTTAGTCACAACGGCTCCGTCCGTTGAGTATTCGCCAACTTCGAAATGGTTAGTAAGTGGCGTAGTCTCATTAGCGATATTATCACTTCCTCCAATGGTTTTTCTTGTGGCCTTCTTAGATTTGGCCATTATTTCAGACAAGGGTCTCAATCTTATGGGAGAGGATTCGTTAGATGTCCTTGAACGTAGTAGATTTAGAGAATATAGGGTAAGAAGGCTTAGAACTTCAATGGTAGGCTCTTAAGGTTGAGAGAAGTGTAAAGGAAGGAGATGCGAATTTGGCCCCACAGTGGGCGCCAAATATTTAAATCAAAAATGGTTCAAACACAAAAGGTACGTAAATCGTACTTCATCAAATGGAATGTAACGGAAAATGAGGCAATAATCACAAAATAAACGAGAAACAGTAAGTAAATGCAGAAGGATTTTTATAGTGGTTCGATCTATGATAGATCTATGTCCACTTTGGCAAGGATTTTCATTTTATGGAGAAATTTACAAAGTTCATCATCTTATATATCTCATTTTGGCTCATTCTCTCTTTTTACAATGATTTTCCTCTCCTAAATGACTTGATTATCTCTAGACCGTTATGGAAATGGTTAGATATTTTGAATGCGATAAGCATGAGAGTGTATGCTTTGAGGTTTGAGCACTTGGAGGATCAAAGAAGAGTCCACGGCGGTTGAGATGTGAATCGAAGCTTTGGGGAGGATTAAGGGCGGTAGGAGAGTATTTGAATGGAGCTTGAGGAGGTAAAGATGATGGATCTCGATTTAGAGATGGTAGATCCGATTGAGATGTCGATGGAGAGAACTTGAGTTGATCTCTAATGGAGGAAAGAGGAGACTTGATCCATTTGGTGATGGAGGAAAATGAAGTGAGCTTTGGCGGCCATTAATGGAGTTTAAAGAGAGCTTAGATTGCTTGAGAACTGTGGAGAAGTGATTTGGGCAGCCCTTTGGGGTGGAAGAATCGGTCCCTTGAAGTGTGGTGAAATGGGGTATTTATAGGAGAAGTTAGACCCTGGTGGCAAAGCTGTAATTATGGTGAATCTGGTGTGGGTCGTTCAAGCATTTATTTACGGATCTTGCTAATGGACAACTGTCGGTCCGCACTTTACAGCTGGAACCAACTAGGAATCACGCCCAGGAAATAGCATTTTAAGTTCATGTGCGAGCGACCTCCCAGTGTATTGCACGAGCGAGCTTCTTTGTTGAATATACGAGCGATAGTCCCATTTCCTATGTGAGCGAGTGGGCATAAATCATCATGTGACTGATCCAATCTTCCAGCTAATCACGCATCGTTTTATTTGCATGCATATTGCTTGTAGCATTTAAACAACTCCACGTGTTCTTCCTTTTAAAACGCATGGATCAAAATATGGTAGCATTAATTACCACTATGCCATCCGACTTATATTACTCTGCTCGCACTTCAACTATACACCGCTAATCATCATTGACATTTCATCAAAATGTTAACTGCTTAATCTCTCCACGTTGTAGTCCTGCTCGAGCCTTATATTTATGAACAATCTCTCAAGAAGTCGTGCACAACCCCTGTCACGAGAGCACTGCTCGACCCGTTTTGAACTGATGGCGATGCTCGACTGAGTTGTTGTGCACGACCTAGATGGAAGAGCGAGTGTGTTGTATCGATGGTGATGAGCGAGCGACCCATATGGAGAAGGCACTTGACTCAGACTTTGCTGAATTGTGGACGGCTGTGCATGCTTTATGTTGCGATTACGCATCATCATGTCTGGCCATGTGAGTGCTTGTTCGAGCTCGTGGAGGATGCGCTCAACCTACTGAACTACTTGGTGATCGACCAGTACCTTGTAGACGTGACACCTGCTCGGCTTCGGGGTACTGGATGAACGACCCCTGTTTGGGTGTTGCTGCTAGATGGTGCTCAACCAAGGTTGGTGCAAAGCACTTATACTGTTTGATGGACTGCCTGAATGGGCTTTAGCTAGTTAACAATATGTTTTACAAGTGGAAAACAAAACATTTAGTAGAAAAGACACATGACTTATGATCTGTGGGTGCAAGTTAAAATAATTGCTACAAATGACATGCATGTGCAAGTAAAAATAATTAATACAAACGACATCCACCATGCTAGACTTTTGAATATGAAATAACTGATAATATGAAGATTCATTATACTTTTTCACAACTATTATTCTTCTAATTTATGTATGGAAAAATGTTGTTAAATTTTGGTGATACAAAATCACAATAGTGGAAACTAATATGCAAAATGAAAAACAAATATTTTTAATATGTATACGCATTGATTGAATTTGCATGAGATGACCAAGAAATTAACGTAGGGATTATTTTCTTCCATCTTTCTAAGGAAAGGAATTGATTGATTATGTGCTATGTCTGCGCCGCTTGTTTCCTCTGCAATTTGCCTTTATTATTTATTATTGTATCCTGGTAATTTGATTTATGACTCACATAGTTCCTTCACTGGCTATATATTGAGGGGTATACTACATTGTATACCTATCCTGGTACGGAGCCAGCGATCTCGAAGGGGAGTGTCTCTTCTTGTTAAGCCTAATTTGAGGTTTTGATTATGTAAACTCTTATCATGTATTCTCCTGTATCACTCTCTTATGTGGAATAAAATCTCTCTCCTTTTTGGACTGGACGTACACTATCTTTTGGATGATAGTGGAGCCAGTATAAATACCGTGCCTTTATTTTCTTCTTTATAATTATTTACTTTTTTTTTGGAGTAATATAATAATTGATGTTAGATTCATTGATATTCAATTGGAAAATCTAGATCCTGTTTATTGTGCTACCGCATCTGTGCAACTTTCGCACAACCAATTGGTATTAGAGCGAGGCGATTTGTTTAGATTGCACATCAATGGCTTCAAGAAAAAGCAACATGCCTTATGGTAATTATGGTGTTACTATTTTGGGGAAATAAAGAAGGCTTTGGTGGAGAATATTATGTTGAGAGAGAAAAACAATCCAATCATGGAATTTTGACGTGATAGGAAGTTTTGTGTGTTGAAGGGATCATTGGATTTGAAAACTTTTGATCATGTTTCTAACAGAGATCTTTATGGTATTACAAACTTTTTTGATCGTTGGTTTATGCATGATGCATTTCATGAGGAAGATGCATCTTTTGCAGGTGGTGGATGATGTTTGTAATGGTTTTTATTAAGTGGCCAGAGAGAGATTTTTGTATGTACAGAGATTTGGATTTTGGCTCTGTTTTTGAACTGGTGATTAAAAGAATTATTTTTTTGTCTTGCTGGTGTTGAGATTACTTTGGAATTTGCCTTCTTTTTTATTTTGGATATTTGCAACATTTTGTTGGTGGGTGGGGACATAGTCTGAGCTCGTTAACAAAGTGTGAAGGGGGTAACTTTGCTGGTACCCATTAGTTAAATATTCATCTTTGGTTTCTATATCACTATGAGATTTGGGTTTAAGGTGAAATTTTATTTTTGAAAAGTTTTACGTTGAAAAGAAAATTTTATTCGAGGTTGGGTATTGGGGATATGTAATTTCACATCAAGGTGGAGTGTTAAATTTTGGGGATAAGAAATCACAATAGGTGGAAATAAATATGCAAAATGGAAAGCAAGTATTTCAGTATGGATATGCATTGATTGCATTTGCATGAGATGACCAAGAAATTTATGCAATGATTATTTTCTTCCATCTTTCTAAGGAAAGGAATTGATTGATTACTTGCTATGTTCGCGTTGCTTGTTTCTTTTGCAATTTGCCTCCATTATTTATTATCATATCTTAGTAATTTGATTGTTGACTCACATGGTTTTTTTCACCTGCTATATACTGAGTGGTAGACTACATTGTATAACCATTCTGGCATAGAGCCAGCGATCCCCAAGTGAAGTGTCTCATCTTGTTAAGCCTAATTTGAGGTTTTAATTATGTAAACTCTTATCTTGTTATCTCTTGTATCTCTCTTTTATGTGAAATAAAATCTCTCTCCCTTTTGGACTAGACGTACACTATCTTATGGATGATATTGTATCCAATATAAATACGGTGTCTTTATTTTCTTCTTTATAGTTATTTATTGTTGTAATATTTAATTTAATGAAAAAAAAATGGTTAGAAGCACAATTTGAAGCTGTGCAAAGAAAATTTTAAACTAGAAGTCTAATACAGTTGAACTAGAAGTTCAATACAGTTTAACTACTCGAAGTTGTTAATATTTTATTTGAATCAGAAGTTTAATACAGTTTAACAACTTGAAGTTTTTTACATATTTTATTTGAACTAGGAGTTCAATACAGTTCCAACCAGATGTTTTGGACATAATAATACGGTTTTTAAGATTCGCATTGACATTACTTGATAAGAAAAAATAATGATTTGGAACCTTATAAACAATTTGATCTAAAATCGATAACTCGAATGAGAAAGAATATGCAGATCAGTTACATATGTAATTCGAGGACGCACGTATATACACATATATGCGAATATTTAATTAACAATTTGAAGTTTTTATGAGCTGATATTATAAATTATGCATATATTATTTAGTAATTCGAAAAACCGATTGACATTAATATTGAATAACCCAAAGTCATGTACATATTTAAATGATTTATATAATTAGAAAATTCCTCCAAGTTACCAGATCAATGAAAGGGAATAAGCAATACAATATTAATGCATCTTATCAACTAATAAGAGTATTATCCTCCTACAATTGGAATACAATGTATTTGCTAGCAATAATGCCATAATGGATCAAAAATAGAATCCAAAGAAGGTTTATTATTTAATATGACAATGTTTGTCGACATTGAGAGGGAGGATAAAGGCATATAAATTCGTCTTGATCATTGGTGCTAAATATTTGATAACATATAGAATTATGCAAAGTATTAAGTAATTTGCATAAATTATCAATTATGTCCCTAATATATTCTCTCCAATATAGATTTGAATCCCTGAAGAATCAAATAGGTGTAAATCACAGCTGAAAATATGGTATAAAAGATAGTTTAAAATATTTTTGGAGTATGTCATAAAGATGCCAAATAATGGAGATGAGTGTTCTTGAAGAAACACTTAAGGGTGATTTGAAAGAAACACTTGACATATTGTCAAAGTAACCCTGGAAGTGGTTTAGGTACCTAAAGCATGATAAGTTTTGAGATCTCAATAAATCATGTATAGAACTGACAAGAAATAATCATCGATGATAAATTAATAAATGATAAAGCGCTCATATTAATGAATTAAAAATCCCATATTAGAGAGAAACATGATTGACCATCATGAAATTCTCCTAAATAAGATATATGGACTTGTAGTCCATAAGATATGGACATGTAGTCCATAAGACAAAATTAGAAATATAAAAAATGAAAAAAACACTCTAAGGTTACTAAAGCACCATACATTGTCAAAAACATGTTATGTGCCATGAGCATTGTATATTCAAAGATAATTGAATTGATTAAAAGTATCTAAAACGTTTACAATACCTTGAAGGTATAAATGATAAAAGTATACAAATTCCAGAAGAATTTAAATAACTTTGGTTGTGATAAAGAATGTTAAGAGCAAGAAATGTAGATTACAATATTCTTTTAAGTATGTTGTGATGAATATCTTAATATAATTCATGATGAGTAGATCACTTCCTGCTTTTAAGAATTATTGTAATAAAACTCTTAATAACCATTGAAGTGATAGTTGAGATATGTAAAACTTGTTAAAATATATATTTTCCTATATAAATAATACTTGTAGTTATAAAGAATGCTAAGGACATGGATGAATATAACAACATACTTTTAAGTATAGTTGTAATGAAAATCTTGATATACTTCAAGATGAGTAGATTACTTCCTATTTAATGTTGTTATAGTGAAACTTGTCTTATTCATCAAATGTGTATTGTAATATGCAAATCTGATTAAAGCACAAAAACTGTAAGCATATGAAGGTTATTCATAAACAAGTACTTATACCATAAAAACGCAAACATAAGGCGTTTTAAATAAGAAAATATGCTCGAAGCATGGAAATGCACATGAAGTTTTTAAAGAAAAACTTCATTAAGAAGTATTTATAAGACAATTTGAGCTATTGAAATAAGAATACAAATTCATAGGAAATTGTTACTTCAAGGGGAGCATCCATAAGTATGTTAGAATGAACTCTTTTTCTTTAACAAAGTTTTTTCCAACTGGGTTTTCTTAATAGGGTTTTAAAGAGGCATTATGTTGATCCAGAAGTATCAACCCAAATAGTAAAATACGAAAATAAGTTATAATGTACTCTTTTTCCTTGTTTATTATTTTTCTCATTGGGTTTTTCTTATTAAGGTTTTAACGAGGCATTACATTGATCTAGAAGTATCAAATTTCATTTGACACAGTAATTTATTGAAATATGACATTATATATAGTACTCTTTTTCCTCCACTAAGATTTTTTGTAACACCCCAAATTCGTTAAGGTCACTCACAAAGCGAATGCCTTAACATCAGTGGAGCATTATGGGTACTGCAACAGAAATATTACAAGACAGACATATATAAAACAGCGGAAAGTAAAGTGGAAGTACTTCAAATCATTTATTAAATATAACTGTTTACAATAAAAGCCCATCAACTTCCAATACCCAATTACATAGCTAAAATATCTGTCTTGCTCAAAAACAAAGAAGCATAAAAATAAATTGTGATATTCCCCAATAAAGCAAAGCGAGCCATAGCCAAGGGAAATCCAAGTCGTACATGAAAGATACTTGGAGCTTGGTAAGATCCGAACTAAGTTGTATTCCCACCCTGCGAACCTGTGGGGGGGAGGGGGGGAACGGAAGAAAAAGAGGCGGAACAAAACGGGTCAGTCATAAAGACTGAGTAAGTCCTAGTGACTTTCAGCATAAAAATAGGTAAAGATAACATGGCATGAATAAACTGAAAATAAACATAAGCATGATGACAAGATAAGCTACAAGCACGATAACTAAGAATAACATCATATGACTTTTGTCATGTATAACATTGCGAGGTTCCCATTCAATATGAACTAAGTATAATTTCGCAAGATCGCAAGATTTCTCTACTTCACCGTTAAAATATTTCTATAATATCTATTTGCTTTGCACCACCCGTACTAGTATCCCAACCTGTGTCATGTGTTGACTATAAAATGATCCCTTGCCCAATGTCATGAAATGACCCATTACTTGGTCCCACGAAATGATCTATTAATCGATCGGCTCCCTACAGTCTTATCTCGTTCATGTGTCTGTGTCATACGGCCCAATCACGAAATGTAGTCACCTATGCTAGGTCCACCATAGGGTGTATCAAGCCCTAGGGTGCCAACCATCGACCTGAATCAAGCACGCATAGTGTAAACCTACTGGTGCCCAATGCCTACTTTTTCAACTCCGGACTACGTGCACGACTATAGTCCGCCTGAACCTACAATGGCGCACCAACTCAGCCGTCGTTCTGGTCGCTTAAAATCAACCCAGTAATTGTGCCCTACCCTGCCTAGTCCCAGGGTATCGTGATGCATCTAAGTGGGTTACTGCTGAAATGGACCGCGTAACTAGGGTTTCCGTCTAATAGGTTAAGTGTTGTCATTTAAATTCGTGACTTAACCCTTATCAATCCAGCCTGTCAAGTTGGTTAAGTTTGTCATTCAAGTTCGTGACTTAACCCGCCTACATGTCATGTCAAATTGGCTAAGTGTTGCCGTTCAAGTTCATGACTTAGCCCTACGAATCATGTGTCAAGTTGGTCAAGTATATTCAAGCGGTTCATGACTTAACCCTAACAAATCATCGTGTCAAATTGGTTAAGTATATTCAAGTGGTTCGTGACTTAACCCTAACAAATCATCGTGTCAAATTGGTTAAGTATATTCAAGCGGTTCGTGGCTTAACCCTACCAAATCATCGTGTCAAATCGGTTAAGTATATTCAAGCGGTTCATGACTTAACCCTACCAAATCATCATGTCAAATTGGTTAAGTATACATTGACTTAGCCTACCTGCTTATCATGTTGTGACGGTTGAGTGTTACCCTCGGTTGTTACTTAACCTTACCACGCATCACGTTACATTGGTTAAGTGCGTGTTAACTTAACCCCATCCACTAGTCATATTATAATGGTTAAGTGTTACCGTCGTGTGTTTATTTAACCCTACCACGCATCAGATTATACCGATTGGTTGTTATCAACCCATTCAAGTTAAACCAACCCATCCGCTAGTCATGTTATAACGGTTAAGTGTCATTAGCCTAGCCATATTACTTAACCCACCCATTCATGTCATATCGGTTAAATATCATTAGCCTAGCCATAGTACTTAACCCACCCCCTGGTTAACATGTTATGTTGGTTAAGCCCACATTTATAAGTTTTACATGTTCTTAACTCATACCGGTTAGGTCCACATTTACATGTCAAATTTCCATGTCATCCCACCTAACCCTCTAACCATATCCACGTCTTATTATGGTTAGTATTCCTTAATTCATTCATTATGACGAACGAATCATTACCTCTCACATTAGACCGTGCATTTTTTGGCCACTGGATTTGTCGGGCGGTTCCGGGCAGATTTACACCACAAACTGAGCCAAACCTCGTGTCATAAACCGTTATGCCTAAAATTTGGCCTTCGACCTCTCACATTAGACTGACACTTTGTGGCTACTGGATTTGCCGGACGGTTCCGGGCAGATTTACACCACAAACTGAGTCTAACCTCGTGTCAAAGGTTCATTAATGGTCGTATTCCCAAATTATTATCATAATTCACTATAAAGTTATGCTAAGTTATTGCCTTTTATTTATAATACAAGCCAACTACCCAAAACCCAATTTAGGCGCGTCCATATTAAACTTTCTCCAAGTCATAAATTATCATATATGTTTCTACTCCAAATTTTACATAATCAACATATGCCCAAGTTCTAGATTACATGTCAATTTTACATATGCCCAATTCATACCTAATTTACATATGTTCAATTCATGCCATTTTACATGTATGCCAATTTTATGCCAATTTACCCATATACCAAGTTTCATGATTTACATGTTTACAAAGCTATGCTCAATTTACATAGATCAAGCTTTATACCCAAAATTACATGTATACCACGTTTACACCAATTTACCCATAACAAGTTCTAGCCAAATTACATATATCAAGATCCATGTCAAATTATATATATATATATATATCAAGATCCATATCAAATTATATATGCCAATCCCCATTCATGCAATTATCATTTTATTGACAATACCCAAATATCCAATTTCATGTTAATGGCAGTAATACCCAAATATCCAATTTTTATGTTATACCATCAATTCCACCAACACATATATTCCACTAGGAAATATTCCAATCCTTCCCCCGTATTCAGTCGCACGTATATCGTAGTTTAGGCCTAGGTCCGAAATTGACCAAGGTTCATCAAAAGAAAATAAATAGGGGAAGGTAGAATTGGTATAACAATAAGTACAGAGAGAAAACTAGCATAAAAAATCGTCTCAGACATAAAAGATAGATCTTGATAATAGTATCAACATGAATCAAGAAAAATTGATTTACAACAAGCTGAATAGATCATAAGCTTGACATAAGAATGAGAATAGAAAAGTCCCAAAAATCAAGATTCGCGAAGCAACAGAAATAGATCTGAATCGATAGACATACTTAAATCCAATACCACTTTATTTCATGTCCATATTATAATTAAATATTTAAATCTAAAAGTATCTAGCACTTACAGAGCATGGCTAGCGAATTAAGAACTGATTTTGTTGTAGAAATGTTGCAGCGTTGTTGATTTATTGTCTAGAATCATTGTAGAAGTCTTAATCTTTGAATTAATTTGAGTTTGAATGCTTGTACTTTGATTTGGAGATGGCGACCATGGTTCAAGAGGTATTTTAGCAGCATAATGGTGTAATAATGATTTGATATGAATTAGGTTAGGTCTTTGGATTTATTTATAGAGGTAGCAACTAGTTTAGGCCCTTAGATTAACCCTAGAATCAATCCGGACCATCAAAACACGTCTCGGGCTTCAAAAATGGGTTCTGGGTCAAAACAGGCCGACCAGGTCGACTTGTAAGGGGGAGGTCAACCACATGATCGACCTATGGGGTAGGTCGAGCCTAGGGTCGACCACATGGTCAACCTGGTCCCCAAGTCGACCCCTAGGTCAACCTGCCTGGTCCTGCGCTGCCTAAAATCTGCTGAATCTTCTACAGGCCATAACTTCTTCATCCGGACTCCGATTTTCGAAAACTCGTACTCTATTTTATGTAAAATTTCGAGACGAATGCAATGGCGTAACCCATTTCCCTTGATTCTTATTTTAAAATTTAATTCTGCCTTGATTTATGGTTTTAACATGTTATAAAAATTCGGGTTGTTACATTTTTCCCTCCTTAAAGGATTTCGTCCCCGAAATCTTCAAGTTAAGAAGAATGCATCCTATCATCCAATCAACCATCTACTCAACCATCATTCACAAGCAACCATTGTCCTTAAAATATTTCTAATGCTGTATGAACATATGCTAAAAGTGTGTGTATATGTTCCTTGTCTAAAGCAAATGATCAGGCCTGGTTGATCTTTTTAAATGCCAAATATGTTTAGTGCCATGAATCCAACATGTATGAATATAGTCCTAGTCATATAAACACTATATGTGTGCACAAACATCCATCCATATGCAACATCCACATGATAACACATTCAATTCCATCTATAAACAAGTATAAACACTCATGCATATGCAATATGAAAATGTGACTGAGCCGATCTAGTGCCTAATGTGTGTTCATGCATCCACGAGCAACAACTAGCAACCACTTGCAACCATCAACCATAACATGTCTCAAACACAAGTTTACATCCATTAGTTCCTACTAAAGGTATAGCCGAATGATATAAGCAAGTAAATAAAAACTTTTTACCCTAAACACCAGCCCAAAACCAATATATATGATTCTAGGAAACCAAGCATGATAAAATCCTTTTAGGTCGCAAGAAATCCCTTCCTAAAACCAACCCATATCCTATAAAGCCCAAAAAGTTTAGTCAACCCAACAGACACCCTCAAACCCTAACATATATCACAACCAGATGAGTCATACTCCTTATGGGGTTTGCAACAGAAATAAGGTTGAGAATAGGACCGAGAGGATATACACAAAAGATAGCATGCAAGTAAGCACTACAGGAAAAGAGGGATCAAGGATATACTCTTAAAAAGAGATATGATGCACGTATCTAGTCTTCAATCTTCTATGTTGCATTTCCCTGAGCTTAACTCCATTGTGCTTTGGCCGTTTTTAACTTTACAATTTCGTAGCTTCTTTATTCTTGTTTCCAAAATATAAGTTGGAACTCATTTCACTGTCGCCTCTCGTTCCACTTTCATTTATTATTTTTCTAGTATACTCGGCTCAAACATAACTGCGTACTCATGGTTTCATGCAAGCTCTCAAAAATTCACTAGTGAATCTCGGATCTCATTCACTTACTAGAAGGTATTCCACATAAATGAATTATCTCTTGAAAATAAACAAATGCCAACCATGTTGCCAAATGTACTTACTAAGGTGATTTTCTATGACTCATGGATAAGCGAAATGAACCATTCGCCTTAGTGGCGAACACTACTCGAGAGGATCAATAAATGTATCAAGAGATTCTAGGTAACTAAGCATGGTAGAACCCTAAGGGTTACACTAGACTTCGAGGGCATTACCAAGGCAAGTCAAGAATCTAACTACCCTCTTTTTATACTCAAGAATGGCACCATTACTGGATAACCACTCTATCCCTAGAATCAGCCCATAGCCCAAAAAAAACATAAGCATTACTTCTAAACTCAACACTTAGCACAGACATTCCCAAATCCAAACAAGTCATGAATAAATGAGCCGATTCCCTAACAGGATTTGAGACAAAGATGGGATCCTCTACTACGCTAGTACTAAGGTGCAGAGACTCAACTATCAAAGTAGAATTAAAAGGATGCGATGTACAAAAACAAAGTTCTAACGGGATGATAGAAAAGAAAAGCTAAGCCTTTAACAGAAATGTTACCACCTCTCTTAGGTACGCTAGTAGTGAGAGCATACAATTTCCCTCTCGACGATCATGTTCTTTGCCCTTGTCCTATAATACTTAATTACATGTCCCTTTTTACCATACTAAAGATATTCTCTCTTGTCATGGGTTTTTATTATTCTTTCACTTGGCCTCTTTCCTTTCACCTTTTTCCTCTTCGTGGATTAAGCCATATCAACGAGTTTCTCATCCTTAGACTTGTGTTCTTTATCCTCGTTCCTACTATCCTTGTATAGCTTGTTGAAAAGTTTCTCGAAAGCTACTTCCATCGCACGACAACCCTACAAAGCTTGAAATAAGATTAGTTGCAAGTAAAACTACTGTGGCTACAGATGGAGGTTGGACACTACTTTGCCCTCTGACATGTGTCGCATGCCTATAAACTATGGTAAAAAAGAAAGAGAGAAGAGACTCAAGGAGAGAATCAAAAGATAGTGCATATGGCTTTGGGGAATATGCCTTTCGTAAAACAAAAATTTTCTTTAGAAAAAATGCTTCTTTGTAAACGTTTTGAAAATAATTTCAGAAGGTTTTTAAAAGCTTTTGCCCAGTCTGGTAACCTTCTGCTCTGATACCAAATGTAACACCCCAAATCCGTTAAGGTCACTCATAAAGGGAATGCCTTAACTTTAGTGGAGCATTATGGGTACTGGAATAGAAATATTACAAGACAGACATATATAAAATAGCGGAAAGTAAAGTGGAAGTACTTCAAATCATTTATTAAATATAATTGTTTACAATAAAAGCCCATCAACTTCCAATACCCAATTACATAGCTAAAATATCTGTCTTGCTCAAAAACAAAGAAGCATTAAAATAAATTGTGATATTCCCCAATAAAGAAAAGTGAGCCATAGCCAAGGGAAATCGAAGTCGTACATGAAAGAGCCTTGGAACTTGGTAAGATCCGAACTAAGCTGTATTCCCACCCTGCGAACCTGGGGGAGGGGGGGGGGACGGAACGGAAGAAAAAGAGGCGAAACAAAACGGGTCAGTCATAAAGACTGAGTAAGTCCTAGTGACTTTCCGCATAAAAATAGGTAATGATAACATGTCATGAATAAAATGAAAATAAACATAGGCATGATGACAAGATAAACTACAGGCACGATAACTAAGAATAACATCATATGACTTTTGTCATGTATAACATTGCGAGGTTCCCATTCAAGATGAACTAAGTATAATTTCGCAAGATCGCAAGATTTCTCTACTTCACCGTTAAAATATTTCTATAATATCTATTTGCTCTACACCACCCGTACTAGTATCCCAACCCGTGTCATGTGTTGACTATAAAATGATCCCTTTCCCAATGTCATGAAATGACCCATTACATGGTCCCCCAAACGATCTATTAATCGATCGGCTCCCTACAACTCCTATCTCATTCATGTGTCTGTGTCATATGGCCCAATCACGAAATGTAGTCACCTGTGCTAGGTTCACCATAGGGTGTATCAAGCCCTAGGGTGCCAACCATCGACACGAATCAAGCACGCACAGTGTAAACCTACTGGTGCCCAATGCCTTCTTTTTCAACTCCGGACTATGTGCATGACCATAGTCCACCTGAACCTACAATGGCGCACAAACTCAGCCATCGTCCTGGTCGCTTACAATCAGCCCAGTAATCGTGCCCCACCCTGGGATAGGGTATCGTGATACATCTAAGTGGGTTACTGTTGAAATGGACCGCGTAACTAGGATTTCCGTCTTATAGGTTAAGTGTTGTCATTTAAATTCATGACTTAACCCTTATCAACCCAACATGTCAAGTTGGTTAAGTGTTGTCATTTAAGTTCGTGACTTAACCCGCCTACGTGTCATGTCAAATTGGCTAAGTGCTGTCGTTCAAGTTCATGACTTAGCCCTACGAATCATGTGTCAAGTTAGTCAAGTATATTCAAGAGGTTCATGACTTAACCCTAACAAATCATCGTGTCAAATTGGTTAAGTATATTCAAGCAGTTCGTGACTTAACCCTAACAAATCATCGTGTCAAATTGGTTAAGTATATTCAAGCGGTTCGCGACTTAACCCTACCAAATCATCGTGTCAAATTGGTTAAGTATATTCAAGCGGTTCATGACTTAACCCTACCAAATCATCGGGTCAAATTGGTTAAGTATACATTGACTTAGCCTACCTGCTTATCATGTTGTGACGGTTGAGTGTTACCCTCGGTTGTTACTTAACCTTACCACGCATCACGTTATATTGGTTAAGTGCGTGTTAACTTAACCCCATCCACTAGTCATATTATAATGGTTAAGTGTTACCCTCGTGTGTTTACTTAACCCTACCACGCATCAGATTATACCGACTGGGTGTTATCAACCCATTCAAATTAAACCAACCCATCCACTAGTCATGTTATAACGGTTAAGTGTCATTAGCCTAGCCATATTACTTAACCCACCCATTCATGTCATAACAGTTAAATATCATTAGCCTAGCCATATTACTTAACCCACCCCCTGGTTAACATGTTATGTTGGTTAATCCCACATTTATAAGTTTTACATGTTCTTTACTCATACCGGTTAGGTCCACATTTACATGTCAAATTTCCATGTCATCCCACCTAACCCTCTAACCATACCCACATCTTATTATGGTTAGTATTCCTTAATTCATTCATTATGACGAACAAATCATGACCTCTCACATTAGACCGTGCATTTTTTGGCCACTGGATTTGTCGGGCAGTTCCGTGCAGATTTACACCACAAACTGAGTCTAACCTCGTGTCATAAACTGTTACGCCTACAATTTGGCCTTCGACCTCTCACATTAGACTGACACTTTGTGGCTACTGGATTTGCAGGGCGGTTCCGGGCAGATTTACACCACAAACTGAGTCTAACCTCGTGTCAAAGGTTCATTAATGGTCGTATTCCCAAATTATTATCATAATTCACTATAAAGTTATGCCAAGTTATAGCCTTTTATTTACAATGCAAGCCAACTACCCAAAACCCAACTTAGGCGCGTTCATATTAAACTTTCTCCAGGTCATAAATTACCATATATGTTTCTACTCCAAATTTTACATAATCAACATATGCCCAAGTTTTAGATTACATGTCAATTTTACATATGCCCAATTCATACCAAATTTACATATGTTCAATTCATGCCATTTTACATGTATGCCAATTTTATGCCAATTTACCCATATACCAAGTTTCATGATTTACATGTTTACAAAGCTATGCTCAATTTACATAGATCAAGCTTTAAACCCAAAATTACATGTATACCACGTTTACACCAATTTACCCATAACAAGTTCTAGCCAAATTACATATATCAACATCCATGTCAAATTATATATATATATATATATATATATATATCAAGATCCATATCAAATTATATATGCCAATCCCCATTCATGCAATTCTCATCTTAATGACAATACCCAAATATCCAATTTCATGTTAATGGTAGTAATACCCAAAAATCCAATTTTTATGTTATGCCATCAATTCCACCAAACACATATATTCCACTAGGCAATATTCTAATACTTCCCCCGTATTCAACCGCACATATATCGTAGTTTAGGGCTAGGTCCGAAATTGACCAAGGTTCATCAAAAGAAAATAAATAAGGGAAGGTAGAATTGGTATAACAATAAGTACAGAGAGAAAACTAGCATAAAAACATCGTCTCAGACATAAAAGATAGATCTTGATAATAATATCAACATGAATCAAGAAAAATTGATTTACAACAAGCTGAATAGATCATAAGCTTGACATGAGAATGAGAATAGAAAAGTCCCAAAAATCAAGATTCGCGAAGTAACAGAAATAGATCTGAATCGATAAACATATTTAAATCCAATTCCACTTTATTTCATGTCCATATTATAATTAAATATTTAAATCTAAAAGTAACTAGCACTTACAGAGCATGGCTAGCGATTTAAGAACTGAATTTGTTGTAGAAATGTTGCAGCATTTTTGATTTATTGTCTAGAATCATTGTAGAAGTCTTAATCTTTGAATTGATTTGAGTTTGAATGCTTGTACTTTGATTTGGAGATGGCAGCCATGGTTCAAGAGGTATTTTAGCCGCTTAATGGTGTAAGAATGATTTGATATGAATTAGGTTAGGTCTTAGGATATATTTATAGGGGTAGCAACTAGTTTAGGCCCTTAGATTAACCCTAGAATCAATCCGGACCATCAAAACACGTCTCAGGCTTCAAAAATGGGTTCTGGGTCAAAACAGGCCGACCAGGTCGACCAGTAAGGGGGGAGGTTGACCACATGGTCGACCTGCGGGGTAGATCGACCCTAGGGTCGACCACATGGTCGACCTGGTCCCCAAGTCGACCCCCAGGTCGACCTGCCAGGTCCTGCGCTGCCTAAAATCTGCTGAATCTTCTACAGGCCATAACTTCTTCATCCGGACTCCGATTTTCGAAAACTCAGACTCTATTTTATGTAAAATTTCGTGATGAATGCAACGGCGTAACCCGTTTCCCTTGATTCTTATTTTAAAATTTAATTCTGCCTTGATTTATGGTTTTAACATGTTATAAAAATTCGGGTTGTTACATTTTTCCCATCGGGTTTTTGTTAGTAAGGTTTCGATGAGGCAATAACTGATGCAGAAGTATCAAGCATCTTTTGAAGCAATGAACTGTTAAAGCATGTCAAACTATATCTACTCGTTTTCTTTCACTAAGATTTTTCCCACTGGGTTTTTCTTAGTAAGGTTTTAACGAGGTAGTATTTTGATCCAGAAGTATCAAACATCTTTTGATACATCAAACTATTATTTATGAAGACAATGTAGCTTGCGTGACTTATATTAAAGTAAATTATATCATGATGATAGAATGGAATAGATTTGTTTTAAATTTCTCTTCATACATGTAGTATGAAAGGACAACAAGAAAGAGGAGAAACCAATCCAGTTTTAGGAAAAGCGAGCAGATCTATTCTCAATGGTAACTTCCAAATCAAAATTCCAGAAGATGGTGTACAAAATTAGCATGGGTCGGTTTCATCAATAGACTAATTGAATAATGAGTTATAAATCAGGGGAGCATATCAAATTGTGTTGTAATGTACTCTTTTCCTTTACTAATTTTTTTCACAATGGGCTTTTATTCGTAGGGTTTTTAATGTGGCATTATCTTGATCTTAAAGTATCTACCCTCATGAAAACACTAGAGACATGTTATCTAAAGATGAAATAAAATTGCACTCTTTTCCTTGTTTACGATTTTTTCCCATAGGTTTTTTCATTAAAAGGTTTTTAATGAGTCCAATTAATTTTATCATCTTGCATACACATATTCAAGGGGGAGAGCTGTAATATATATATATGGAGAGCTCATATGTGTAAATGGAGAGCTCATATGTGTATTCTAGAGATCTGAATGAATAAAAATGTCTTTTCCCTATTATTTCTTCTGTTCTTATCTTTATTTTATAACATTTACCTTTTTTTGAGAGTAACTGAATAATTGACGTTAGATTCAATGATGTTCAATTGGAAAATCTAGATCCTGTTTATTGTGCTTCCGCATCTGTGCAACTTTCACACAACAAATATAACAATCTAACCCTGAAATATCATCTAAAATTTATACCAAACCTCATTAAAGGAGTCATAATGAAATAAAAAAAGACCTTACATGTATGTACATTTTAAGAGTTTACTTCGAGATTAGCTCATTTTCAAATTACTATCACATTTTTTTTTGTATGTGCTCATAGTGGACATTTTTTCCCCAATAAAAGGAATGTTGTTTCTCAGCTATTTTATGGTACAAGATGAATTTACTTTATTATTCTAGAAAGGAATTATTACATGACACAGTGATGAAAAGTTCAATAGCAATTAGTTAAATTCGTACTATTCTACATTTGTGATGGAAGTTTAATAGTGCACATAGTAATCAATAACTTCATTATGAACAAAGCCACATAATCTGCATTTAAATTTTGGTGTTTGTAAATTCAACAATAGAAAAAAAAATTAAATCAGTTGTGATTGTAATTTTTTCTATATATATATATGATATATTTGTATAACATGTTTAAAAAAGAATGAAAATTTATCGAACATAAATGAAATCATAGGAAACATATATTAGAATTTAAAGTTGCCAGAAATTTAGAAGTTTGCAATATTAATGTCGAACAACTTGATTTGTTAAATGCTAAATTAGAGCAAACATCTCGTGTATGGTTTTCAAAGATACTTAGGCTAGTTTCTTAAATACAATGAATGTACCAACACCTACTTTCATATGTGCAAATTAAAAAATGGATTGGAGATGAAGAAATATGTTGTATTGAATTTCAGAGATGTACAAAGTGTTACAAGTTTCATGTATACCCATTTGGTATTTGAAAATGCCACTTTTGGCTCTAGTGACCACAGGATGACCAATTTGTTTATGTGGGGGAGTTAAGTGGTGAGTTTCTCAGTTCAGGCTGATTTATGTTGTTATTTGAGTTGCTTCCCTAATGTTGTCTGAATTTTTATTGTCATTGTGGTCTTCATCACTCTTATTTTCAATGTAGCTTGCTGGAAGGCATGGCTTGATGACTCTACTTCATGTTGACTTGGCTCATTAGTTGAATCTTGATGATAACTTTGAGTATCAACAGCCTCAACATCATTAGGTCTCTCCTACACCTCATTTATAATTGGCAGACCAGGTATAACCACTTTTGGGTTATAGACTTTCTTTGATGTTTTCATTTCAGGATTCTTGTATGGAAAAACATTTTCATCAAAAATAACATGTCTTTTTATATAGATATTACCATTAGTGTCGATGAACTTGTACCCTTTTTTCCGAAAGGCAAAAGAGCTTGTACCCCTTTTGATGAGTATAATAACCTGTAAAGGTAAATGGTTTTGATTTGTGATCAAGTTTGTTTGAGTTGAATGGTCCTAAGTGTGGGAAACATAGACAACCAAATGTCTTTAGACTATTGTAGTCTGGTTTAACATTATATTGTTTTTCTAGTGGGATCATTTCACTTAATGTTTTGGTTGGCATCCTATTTATTAGGAAAATAACTGAGGTAAAAGCTTCAGGCCAAAATTTTAAGGGTAGTGAGGATTGAGCTAATAGTGTTAAACTAGTCTCTACTATATGTCTTTGTTTCCATTAAAACAATACATTTTTCTCAGAAGTGTATGGACACGTGATTCCGTGAATTATACCTCTTTTTTGAAAAAATAAATCACTGAGAGATTCAAATTCTATTTCTACATCAGATTTAATGATTTTAACTATAGTACTAAATTGATTTTCAATCATTTTAACAAAGTTCAGCACAGTAATATAAGTACCAGACTTTGATTTAATAGACATAGCCATGTATGCCTAGTACAAGCATCAACAAATGATATATAGTACTTACATCCGAATGCAGAGTTAATTGGGGCAGGATACCGTAGATTAGTAGCAATCAAATCAAATGTTTGGTGTAATGAGTTGTAGAATTAGTAAATATCAAGATATTGCTTTTCCCATTTGGCAACATATGCACACATATTGTAAATTGACAGCATCAAAAGATATCTTATTATTAAGAAGAATTTTCCTTACAGTGTTAAAACTAGGGTTACCTAATATGTAATGCCACAAATCAAAGACAGATTTCTTGTCACACTTATGGTTTACTACAGACACATTGTGACATGACTAAATTTTGCAGCATTATTACTGATATTAAAATTGAACTTATAAAGTCCCTTTACTGCATCACCCTGCAAAAGTATATCTTTAGTTAGTATATCTCTAACCAAAAAATATTATGGAAAGAATCCAAAGTATATGTTGTTGTCCTTAGCAAACTGGGAGACAATGATCAAATTCTTCTTGGTTTTAGGTACTCTTAAAAAATTATGCAAATATATTTGTCTTTTACCCTTAATGCTGCCTTTACCAATATGTGATATGTTATGTGATGACCCGCCCCGCACCAGCCGGCATTTCCCATGAAAGTGTGATATGCAAATGTCCAACTAGCACGGAACGGTCGCCAAAGAAAGAAAAAGGGAATTTGAACTAACAAGGAACCTGTAGAATGTCTCACAGCGCATGGAATAAAATATAATAATAAAATAACTTTGACACAAAATGGGCGAGACAGTGTATAAGCTGAAAACTAAACACAATAGAAGCGGAAATTCCAAATACAGCTTATGTTCCACATCATCATTATTACAACTTTAAAATTGTCTCTAAAGCAAAAGAAAGGAAAGGTACACTACTAATGCCCAAAGTAGTGACCAGCAACGACACAGGGAGAATAAATGTAGATAATATGTAGGAGCCTCCTGCTCATCTTTGGTACAGCTACACGTGCATACCACCTAACCTGTCTCTAGTCTGCCCGTTTAAGAGCAGCCAGAGTAATAAGAAGAGACATAAAACTTTGGGTCAGACAAAAGTCTGGTATGGGCGATAAGCATCAAAACAGAACAATAACAGGTATACTAAACCATACCTGAACCTGGACCTGCAACCAAAGAGTTAGCACAACATACCGCTTAATACTCTAAGGTGCCACTAACATATGGTGTAAAGAATACGGGGGTGGGGTTGTGCATGTCATAGTGAAAGCAAACAATCAAACATAGCAACCATCCTCACAACTCTCACTCAGTGCGTAAAGCATATGACATCCACCACTTCGATCACCCTATTCCTTGCTATGATCACTCTGGCCCATGGATTCATGATGACACCACTGCACTGATCCATAGCCACTAGTCTTTGCTATGTCCTCTCTGCCCCCATGAAGTCATAACAACTCCACTGCACTGGCTCATAGCCATGCTACGATAACTCTGCCCCATGGAGTAATAACTACCCCACTACACTGATATGTAGCCTAACATCCGTCTCGGTGGTGAATCAAAACCATGGACGTCGATAACCCCTTTGCACACGTCCCGCAACAAAGCCCAACACATAAAGTTGACCCGTTGGTTCCCAACTGGAACCTGGGTACAAACTTCCCATTTGGACTACCTTTGCATCTCGAGTTTTGGTCTTCTCCGGATCGGTCTTCATTTGGTTCGCAACCCATGCCTCGCGTTCAAACTTCTGAGTTCGGTTCATGGCCATCATCCTGCTTCGGATCGGTTTGAGCCACCTGCATTGGATCAGGTCATGGTGCCCAAGCTCCTGGTCGTGACATCATGCTCCAGTTCAGTTCGTAGGTGATCCCTGCTCCGGGTCGGGTCGTGCCTCCCTGATTTGATCGGCTCGTGGATTCCCCCTCAAGGCAGTTTGGATTGGAGGACTTCAGTTCATGGCTCAAGCATCGGTTCATGATTGGTAAGCACGAGCGGTTCGGATCAGAGGTGCCATCATTCATGAGCGGATCGGGGTCGGGTAGGGCGATCTGATCTAGTTCCTGCACAGTATTCTGCAACTTTCCAGTGACTATTTTACGCCATACGACGGTGTTTCCGACCAATCTAACTTTCAAAAAGCATACCGTATAATCATAGCAACATTTAGAGTTGACCACAAGCACTAAAACAATAGTTTGATATGTTAAAATGGATCAAACATAGCCAAAATCCCATATTTTCCCTTAAGCATGATTAAACCAAACTAATGATAGGATTGGCAAAACTTAACTAAATTAACCCAAATTTCTAATAGAGTCCTAAAACAATATTTTGAAATTTAAAAATATTTTTCCAGATTTTTAACATGTATAGTTTCACTAATTATCGCTAATTACCCTTAATTAACCATAATTAGTGAGGAACTATGCAAATCACTCACCTTAGCCATAAATAAACTTTCAAAACTGAACTATCATCTGATTTGGCACTGTTCCTAAGACAACACAGCAGTTCTAACCTTGCTTTGGTGCTATTCCCTTTTGATTTGACGTAGATTAGGCTATTACTTGATTAGAAAGTGATTAGAGGTGATGTTGGAGGCCATTGTTAGGGTTCCTAGAATGAAAGTGGTGGCTGCAAAACTGAAATGAAATGAAAACCAAGCTCATTTCAGCCTCCTCATAACCCTAATCCCAAAATGGGTTATGGGCCCATTCACTAATCATCTCATTTGGCCTGGTTAAGCTGTTTTTTCATCTTCCAAAGCTTATTTCAGCCATATCTCCCAAATGGTAAGTCTGTTTTTCATATATGACCACTCTACGGAAAGGTAAACCATCATCTGGATCTAATGGAAGTGGTTTTAGGCAAAAACTCCTTTCCAATCAAAAGTTATGGCCGAAACAATATGAGCTAGGGGCAAAATGGTCATTTAAAAATTGGCAAAAATCATGAATAGGGGAAATGACCCCAATAGTCATCTTCCAAAGTTACATGACCATACGACTTCGTATGTTAAAGAAATAAATATTCTATGATCCTTCGATACGTAGAATGTGGGTCATTACATTCTTCCCCCCTTAAGAAATTTCATCCGCGAAATTCCTTAACCCAAAACATACAATGGATCCTGCATGCCTACCAGCCATATACAACAATCAAACATGCAAACAAACAAAATAAACCTATCATAGCATGCAGAAAGACTAAATCGAAACGGAAATCTTGCCAGACGAAGAGTTCTGGATACGTTTTCCTAATGCTCTCCTCTGTCTCCCAAGTACAGTCATTCTCATTCTCGGCCCATTGAACTTTGACTAATTTCACCGCCTTCCTTCGAAGTTGCTTCGTATCGTTCCCAACAATACGCATAGGCTTGCGGTTCCCAACCGCCTCGGGTTCAACCTCTATGTCATCCAACTGATCAGGTGAAATAGTCACATCGGAGTCGTGCACGAATTTCGTTAACTGGGAAACATGAAATACGTTGTGAACTCCCACCATCTTGTCTGGTAATTCAACTTTATACGCCAAATTCCCAACTTGTTTGAGAATTGGGAATGGTCCAACAAATCTTGGTGCCAACTTACCTCTCCTCCCAAATCAAATCACGCTCTTTAACGAAGAAATCTTGACAAACACCAAGTCGCCAATGGAGAACTTTAAATCTCTTCTCCTCTTATCAGCATAACTCTTCTGCCTATCTTGGGCAGCCTTCATCCGCTGTCGGATAATCTTGATCTTATCTGAGGTTTCTCTTATTACATCTGGTCCAAGCACAAACTTCTCACCAATTTCTAACCAACATGACGGTGAGTTACACGGCCTTCCGTACAAAGCTTCAAATGGAGCCATACCGATACTAGATTGATAACTATTATTATATGCAAACTCTACTAGATGCAAATGGTCATCCCATGATCCACCAAAATCCAATACACATGCTCTCAAGAGGTCTTCTAATACTCGATTCACCCTCTCTGTTTGATCGTCGGTTTGAGGATGATACGCGGTACTGAGATGTAATTCTGATCCTAGTGCCTCTTGTAAGCTCTTCCAAAATCCACTAGTGAACAACGGATCTCGGTCACTCACAATGCCTTTAGGTACTACATGAAATCTCACTACCCATTTCATATACAGTTCTGCTAATTTAGCTGTTGTCCTATTTGACCTGACAGGTATAAACCTTGAGCTCTTGGTCAAATGATCAACAATTACCCAAATGCTATCATGGCCCGATCTAGTCCTCCGTAAACCATTGATGAAATCCATTGAAACTTGCTCCCATTTCCCTTCGGGAATTTCTAATGGTTGCAACAAACCATTAGGCTTCTTTTGCTCAGCGTTAACTAGTTGGCAATTCATGCATTTGGATATAAACTTCCCAACGTCTCTTTTCATCCCTTCCCAGTAGTAGGTCTGCTTCATGTCTCGATACATTTTGTTACCACCGGGATGTATAGTCAGTTTTGAGTGATGACATTCTCTAAGCACTTCATCTCTCAATCCCTTGACATTGGGCATAACCAGTCTTCCATTCTTTCTAATCCATCCATCTCGATCAAGCCCATACTTGTCCATCTCCTCATCAATACCCATCTCTAACTTGGAGATGATTTCCAATAGGTTAGGATCGTCCCTCTGACTGGAGCCGATCCACTCAATCAAAGTGGGTCTGATCATCAAATTTGTCAACATTTCTGGATCCAATTCGCACTTTGGTCAGAAATCATACCCAGCGATGTACTCCAGTTGTTAACATTCCTACAAGTTATGTCATGAAATATGTTTTATATGATGCATAGCACCGTGGATCTGGAAGTCAATCCCATTAAACATAAATTTGTTGTAGTTATGTTCCAAATCGTTAATTCAGTGCTGAAATATGTAAGTTTGGGTGAAAATATGAATTTGTGTATTACGTGATTTTAAAAATAAAAAGAATTATTCCTTGTTTGCATTCAATATTGTTGGGTTTTTGGCTTAAGCATTGTAAATTATGCCGTCTTCCTCATTTTTAAATATAGGGGCATTATTTTAGAATCACAAGAAGTATGATGAAAAGAATTAAAAAAGGAAAAGTGGTGTAAAGGTACATATAAAAATAAATACATGTTTTTGTTTGTAATTTGCATCGACTATTCAAAATAAAAATACATTTAATATGTTTCTTGTGATTTGGAAATATGTCAAATTCCACAAAATATGCATGACTTACAATGGTTTTGGCTAATGGTTCAAGTGAGAATTGAAACATTTTTGGCAAGATTAAATATAAAAGGGAATGATTGGTTAATTAATTAGACCAAATCATTAATTTAAGTTTAAGAATAAAAATAATAATAACTATGTTGACAGCATGCAAACATAGAAATAAATATGCATTTATGGAATCATACATGTAAATTTATATTCCATACTTAATGAATATATTTATGGTGACCGTTGTAGCAATTAGTGTAATTAATTGCTATAAATGAGGTCATAAATAAATAACTAACAGTTGTGACAAATGTTGAATGTTTGATAAGGTCCAATAATGGAATTATATGTAAATATAATCCGTATTGAATTAATATATTTGGGATGAGCATTTGTAGCAATCAATGTAATTAACAGCTATAAATAAGGTCCGCAAATTAATTGTAACCAATATTGATTTGGGGAAAGTAAATGTGAATAAGAAAATGATTACAGATCCTAAAATAAATTAGGATAATTATTGTGGACCCCAGCTAGGAAATTTAAATAAAAACGCATTTAGACACGAGGTTAAACTCAACTTGTGGTGTAAGCCTTCCCAGAACATACCGGTAAATCCAGCAACCACATGTAGTTATTTTAATGTGAGTGATCTAGTGCATAAATAAAATTGTATTAAGGCATGAGGTTAAGTTCACTTGTGGTAGAAGTCTGCCCAGAACCGACTTGCATATCCAGCATCCATCGGTAGTCAACTTAATGTGAGAGGCCTGGTATATAAATATATATATATAATAGTCGATCAATGAATAAATAATAAGAATAGGAATTGTCCGTTGGGGTACAACAAATAGATAACCTGGGACTGAGATATAATTGCCTTAGGAAAACATGACCGTTAGAGTCATAAAGGGCAATAAAAAGGAAATAAAAAGAAATGGGTGTCAAAAAGGGGGATTAATGGATATTGATTTTCCTTTAATACAAAGTCCAAACTAGGGAAGAAATTAAATAAATATCCTAGAGTAAAGAGAATATAATCTTCCATATTTATGTGAGACGACCCAAACTACCCTTTATGGGAAAGCTCGGATTGAATTGAGAACACGATAAATCAGAACACGAACAATAGAACATTTCATTGCTATTACAATAATTTACATCAAAGTACAAGATATGAGAGTGCAAATAATATACAACAGAAAAATATCAGAGATTAAAATACAAAGCACCGGAAAAATAATACATAAGTACAATGACTAGCACAACTGAATGAAATACACATATACAAAGCTTTCCGAATATAGCTCCAGCTGTAATCCAGGATCCTATAAAAAGAAATATCAGCGAAAACCAAAACTACTAGCTACCCGTGTGGAAAATATGGGCACCTAGAGTTTAGGTTAAAACAATAAACTCCGAGTCAGTCATGGGACTGGTGTGAGAACTAAAACAGTTATTAATATTTATTTTAAAGTTGGGTAAATCAAGGGACCACGCCGCTAACGCAGAACGGGTTTACCCCCAAGAATAACAGTGCATAAAAAAACAACGCAATGCTAAACAAAGAAAAATGTAGCTATTATCAGACTCAGGTCCCATCACATAATGCAATGCTGGCTGGACGATAGAGTTTTACCTTATAATAGCCAAATATATTTGGTACGCGAAATTTATCTTTTATTATTACTATAAGTGAAGAAATCAACTTCAAATATAAATGTATCAATCTTAGACGGCATGAATGTCCCATACCATTATGCCGCCAATAGTATACAGCTAAAACCGTAAAATGTCGTATTAGAAGTTTGGATTTCCATCATGATGGCCACTGATCCGAAAGATCAATCACGTATTGCAATACTCAACAGCTTACGTCCCGTGCATGAGAAAACGCCGTAATTCACATCCGCACTATATCTAGGATATCGAGTATCTCAACGACTTACGTCCCGTCCTTGAGAAAACACCGTATACTCTATCTATCTGGGAATCGGGGGGTGTGCCCTATCCCTACCAGGCACACCCAGCCTATCTAACTCGACTAAATCCATCCATCTTGAAAGTATACTGATCTAACCATCAGTTCACCACCATACCGGGGTGCGAGACTCGCGAATTAATGCTACACAAAACTATGCTAATTAAAGCTGTGCTTTGATCATCATCTACCAAACTTCACTTTTCAACAAAAGTTTGGATCACTACATCTAAGCATGCCACACTATCAGTCCATACTGTACTACTGATTTCTGCCAATATATAACCTCTAAGCTCATACGTCTCAGAGAAGGGTGTTAAGCAACAGAATAAATTCTCCACCACCAAACAGAAATATATTTAGCAGAGATCAACGAATACAGTATAAAGGAATAAAATGTTAGACACACCATTCATTTGCAAGTCCGTTCTAGATCTTAATGAAACCGGAGATCCTCGTCCTGTATGTCCAATACAGGAGAGAGTCCCTCATATATCCGAACAATCAACAAATACGTCAGGACGGCTACCACTCTAGCCCCTTCAAGGGAGCAACCCATCTGTTCGATGTGAAGATCGTCGGTCTAGCACCGTCTTCAATCTCTACGACTGTTAGTCGTCGTATCATTATTCAGAATGGGTTAAACCCGGCCTTTCCGAATAACTCGCGTATCTTATAATCAAGTGCTATAACAACACATCATACGCCTCATGCCAATCCAGAATATTCTTTTATTCATATTTGTTTATTCTGGAAAGGTTCTCATTAATCTTATCAAAGATTATCACTTTTAAACACACTATTTAATCCATTTCTTTGGAAACCATTTCAAAAGATTTTATAGTATCTTTTCACAGTTTAAACCAAAGTAAGGTTTATCAAACTAGTCGGGATTAACGCCTTACCGAAGTAATCATTCATTTTATTATCCCATCCCAACCTATTCATCCCATGGAGCAAAACTGGTAGTACTCCATATCTAACACCACTGTGTTATCGGTAAATTCAATTACCATTCAACGTTCAAATCTAATTAAAGATTTAACTATCGCCTGGAGTAAAACTAGTGGTACTCCATTCTCGAACACTTCTCAAATTTGGAAAAATTAATTATCACATTAACATTTCAATCTAATTAAAGATCCCTTAAAAATCGACTTAGTTTTAATATCCAAACATCATTATTTAATGACTATTCAAATTTAACAAATAAATCCTGTCTTTAACAGGGTTAAAGAACGAATGTCCTTTAAAACACCGTTTACGATAAACCCAAAATCATCTTCCATTAAAGTGGAATCTACATGGAAATCATAACAGTATATAATTGATATAAATTCCCGTATCAGACTAATAATATAAATGGAATAACGACAAAGCCTTTTAAATTCCATATATAGTAACGTCTTCCTTCACAGAAGCTCATCTCGACTATTACCACATCGAATCCCATTCAATTCCAATTTAATATATTAAATTAGAAAAATTTACTGGAAAATTCCATTAAATCTTAGAACAAAGATTTATAAATTCCAAATCATATTCTTCACGGTTAATTGTGTTAAAAAACCAGTGTTATTTAAAATACCGTTCACAATAAACCCAAAAATCCAAATTTTTTTATTCAATTTCAATTAAATACTAATTAATTGGTAAACTTCCCTAAACCTTGATTTAAAGATTTATTCTTTTCTCAACTGGGTTTAAGAACAGTGTTAATAAAGACACCATTCACGACAAACCCAAAATCTAATTTCCATTCCAATTAAATTAATTAATTGGTAAATTTTACTAAATCTTAATTAAAACATTTATTCTTTTCTCAACTGGGTTTAAGAACAGTGTTAGTAAAGACAACATTCACGACAAACCCAAAATCCAATTTGATATTAAATACAAAGCTCTAAATAGAAATTATATCGGCATATATTCAATATCAAATTTTGAAACCAACAAATACCGTATTGGGAATAACGATATATATATATATATCTTCCAAATTCCTCAACAATATCCATATAATCAAGGAATCCAATATCGAAATATTCTAAAGATGATTTCCATCCAAATCCATTCTAATTAATACATTGGAAAACTCTGGTTATTTTAAAACCATTCTCAAATCCAATTTATTTATTTCTAAAAATAATTAGATTATTATGTAGGATCTAAATTAACGGGGGGTGGGGGTGAATAGGGTTTATCGCAGATTTTTGCAGAGTAATTAAATAACAATAGCACAGATAATAATCAGAATAAATGCGGAAAATAAATAACACACAGATATACCCAGCTTCGGCAAAACTCTGCCTACTGCTGCATTCCCCAAGGTTTCTACTAGGAGTTAAAACAATCTCTACGCTTACAATCCCCTGTAAACTCATGACACTCGCTCCCAACCGTTCTTAACCCTACGCTCAAAACGCTGCACTGGATTCTATCCCAGAAACCAGATTTCTCCGAATTACAAATCCCGTAATTCGCCTCCCTAGTTTTAGAGACAAACTAGAAAACTCTAATTCTGATTACAAATTGAAACTCAAACGAATAAACAATAAAAAGACTTTAAAAAGGGAATTTAAAACCCTTTGGAGTTTAAATTAGGGTTATCCCCCTTTTTAAAAAAGGTTGGCCGGCCCTTTGTCTTGTGCTCCACCCCTTTACATTTCATTTGTCTCGATCTTCTTTGTTTCTCTGGAACTCAAAATGTCAACTCCGAGGGTTTCCGATTTTGTCCCAAATTTCAACTTAGACAGACTGTAATTTGATTCTTTGCAAAGTGATTGACTGTACACGTGCTCTGATGATTTCCGATGTTAATCTCGTGCTCTGATGTCCTTCGATTTGCAATCTTACTTGATTCAGATCCAAGTATATATTGGTCTGATTTTTCACTTCGAATTTCTCTTTTAATTGCGTTGGAACTTGGATACTTTGCCTATAATGAATCGGTGGTTATTTATAGGGTTAATTAGAAAACTCTGGAAATATTGATTCTCTGATTTCGTATGTTAGACTGGTTCTTTGATATTTGCGTGAATTTTGGAGCTTGAATTTTTCGGCTATACAGGTTAATTTGATTTGTATATTACCGTGACTTCTGGAATTTGATTTAGATTGAAAAGTTCAATCTTTCTGGAGCTTTTGCATAGTTTAAAATCTGGACTTCGAATTGGTCTTCGTTATACTGCTTTTCTGAAACTAAGTTTTCATTTCCTGATTGGCTATTTTAAATTTAAACTTCCTAGAAGAAAAACTTGAATTTGTTGACTTTGAATTGGTACTTAAAACAATAATTGCCATATATATATATTTTTCTGTAATCAGACTTGAACTCTTTTTCGGGAACTTTGATTTTGCTTTCTGTTTGAAAATTTCAATCTGACCTTTTCTAAATCCTTTGCCTTGAAATAATAAGATAAGTACAGTTTCTATTTCCCTTTCAATAGATTAAACAGATGCTATTCTTTGATTTTCCTTGACCTTGGATTACTGCCTTGATTTATAGTAATTCAAAAACTGATAATATATATTTCTTTGTTGTGAATGATTTATCTGAACTAAAGCTTGATAAGAACAGAAACTATACTTATTACATTACTGTGAACATTTGTGGACCCTTGCTTGTCACTTGTATCACATGAATTGCGCCATGACTGATTGAACAAATGCATTCTTTAATCATGTATAGATGCACCACTTTGTTTGAGTTTGAGTTAGTACTTGTAGTCTCTGTTTTCACCGTAATTGCTTTGATCACTGTATTGACATGTAGTATAATCATTTACTAGTTTGCCAACTATCTAGCTGTACATATATGACTTCTTGAGTTGCTTGAATATGTATGTGTGTTAAGTCTTCATGTATGTTTGGGCTGAACTAACTTTCCACTTGCATTATTTAGCCTTGCAGTATTGCACTTGTCTCACCATGCACCCTTGCACACTTGTATGTTGCATCTGTAGTTGCTTTATATTCATGACCCTTGTTCCATTCATACATGAAAGTAATCATGCTTCTGCTGCCATGTCGATGCTTGTACATTTGATCTTATACTTGAGCTTTGCTTTGAAAATTGTTTTGATCCACTTTCACACATTAATCATTTTACTGTTGTACTTCATCATCTTGTAATATTGTACTTGTATGTTGTCCATACTTTGTGCTCGACTACTTTGCACTTGCAATTTGTCCTATTCACCCTTCGCTGCGATTTCTACCTTAATGTGCTTTGAATATTTTTGTTCATTTTCAGTTTGTATTTGTTCTTGGTTAAATGTGCACTGAGTCGAAACGGTCCTTGTGGCTACTCCTCAGTTGCTCGCTGATTGGCGAGGCAGTGCACACGTGTATATACATACACGTATGTATATGCAGCCATCAGACTGATTTTCTGTTCCTGCATATCAGACCATGTCTAGAAAAATGATGAGAAACACACCGTAATTCTGAGGAAAATAAAATTTAAAAATAAATTTTTATTTGTTTTATTTTTATTGCAGTCTACTGTGTGTGTTCTTCTGTATGTGACAGGTATGAAGACAGGACTGACTGAAAGTTGTGAAGACAGAAGACTGAAGATGAAGACAAGAACAACGTTAGTGTGTGTATATATATAAGAAACAGTGTTTGTACAACTGAAAGAATATGTAATGAGGAATTTCTGTATTGATTGTGGACGTGAATAAAAAATTGTACTATTATTTGTAATAAACAGATTTGATTGAAATAAAATATTATTTTTGTTGTTCAATTCAATTTGTCTATTTTTATTTTGTTTGAATCTTTTAATAGTACAATGTCTGTGATGTGTTAAATGTGTCATGACAAAAATATTCAAAAATATTTGAATGTGTAAATAGTGGAGTGTTGTATACGTGCTATTTCAAATGCTGAAAATAAAATATTTATTCGAATAAAAACACTGTTTGGATATTCAATTTTGTATAGTAGTGTTCTATTCAATAAATATTTATTTCTGTGTGTAAAATATAGAATAGTACTGCTTACAAACACATTTATAAAAGAAAATATGTTTGTTATCATCAAACAAAAATCACACTGTTATACTCAACAATCTCCCCCTTTTGATGATGACAAACATATACAAGATTTTGAATGTGGTAAATGTGTTTGTACATGAAATATATTACTCCCCCTATTTGTTTGCTCCCCCTACAACTGAACTCCCCTTATATATGTGGAAAATATAAACGATGAAATTCAATTGACCATTCTGCCTCTAGATATTTAATTCCCAATTTTAAAAATACTCTTGAATTAAATACTCATCAATCAAAATTTTGACCATTCTCCCCCTTTTGTTATCATCAAAAGGATAATAGAAATCGAAACAGTGATGAATATAGACTAAAAATATAAATTCAAATTCATATAGAATATATATCGCAAATCCCATTTAATCAAACAAAAATCATAATAATCTTTAAATCAGAAGCAAAATTTCACTTACAAAATCAATGGATTTACGATGGATTTTATAGAATGAGGAGAGTTCAATAAAATTGAATATTTGAATATGAATTTCAAATTTTTTAAATAAGCTTAAAATGTGTTAAGCACTTGCTAACCACGCATAGCCCAAACGTCTTTTAAATGGGATTAGTAGTAACTTAACTTTATCCTCTCTAATGAGTTCCATCCATGCACAACCCAAAGGTCTTTTAAGCGAGAATGGAAGCACGTAGAGATTAAGGTAATTCACCCATGCATAACCGCGAGGACTTTTAAATGGGAGTGAATACCAAGGATAAATTATTTATTTATTTATTTTTATTTTATTTTTAATTCCAAGAATAATTAGAACTCCCCAAATTAAATAAAACCATGATGAGTGACAGAAATATGGTAGATATAGAAGATCGTCATGAAATAAGCTCTAATTCAAAGATATTATAAAATCTGTCCAATCATCGTGAGATTTAAAATAACATCTCTCCTAGTTATGAATTATACCATAGTCACAACCCATCACAAATTCATAAATCTATTAATAATTTTGATGGGTCACAAAACGGTTCAAATCAATCAATAATTTCAATTTTTGAATAAATAATCAAAAATAATTTCAAAATTGAAAATATCAATTTCAAGAGGAGTTTTTGAAAATATCAATGTAAGTTGAAAATCAGTTTCAAAAATCAATCAGTAGAATATGGAATTTTCTAATATTTCTAACACTAATTGCTCCTAGATAATTTTTAAAACCATTTATATATTTAATTCAAATTTCCTATGAATTTTAACTAAATCCAGTCACTGATTTTCCAACTTATCATTTAATCACCAACACACTTAAAATGAATCAAATCCATTTCCTTATTAGAGCAGCACAAGATCATTTTCAAAGCTAGAATCACAAGTGATATTCTCAGAGAATTTTTAGACAAGCACAAGAACCATTCAACAATCAAATCTGAAGATAATTATTTGAAATTACTTGAGAGAAAAAAATCAAATTTTTTATAATCCAAGTAATTCAACAGTTAATAACGAATGATTTCAAAAATCAGCCGACTAAAAAATAAAAAAATAAAAGAAATAAAAACTAAAAAAGGAAAAATAAACTAAAAAGGAAATAAAAATACCAGTTTAGAGATCATACCTGACTTACCATAATCGATGTGATCCAATGAATCTCCAACTCTGAATCTATGGCTAAGGAACTCCAAACAATTCAATAAAATGGTACTATTTGAATTTTTATCTTTTAAACACAATTGTTCCTCAGCCTATCCCGGGTACCTAAATGTTTATAGAATCGAGTGGTCTAACAAAAATTGTTTTACCACTCTTATCTTCGTTTACACGTTTTGGTACTGTAATAAACCGGAAATCTAAGCCAATTTAAATTTTTTAATTTGGCAATTTTAGCGAATTTTGAGTATTTAAAATGAATTATTTTAAATAATAACAATGAAAAATTTATTTTGAATAGAATTTGAACGTATATTTTATTTGAATCGTCGTTAGAATATAAATATTTATTTTAAATTATAAAAGGAATTGAAAATGGCACGATAGTTCGATAATTCAATTTCAGAATTCAAATGAATGTACCTGATTCAAAATAAACCGGATTTTAGCGAAACCAAAAATATTAGAATCTAATTGATAATATCTTTCCAACGAATCCGAAAAATGGAAATTTCATAGCGGGAATCAAAAGATATGTCCAGTTGAAAATTCTGAATAGTCGCTATGGAATTTCGGCCCTTAAAAATGGGAATTTTGCAAACGACCTTGGTTTTCGACGAAACCACTTTTGTTGGATCCGTGATGTCTAGTTATTGATAGGTTTCAAATTTCGTAATTTTTAGAATCAATATGTGAGCGTGGCAAAGGAAAACGCGTTTGACCATTTTCAGTTGATTTTAATCGACTGGAAAATGACCATTTTTCAAACGGTCTCGGAATTCAACGAAACTAGTTTTGTTAGGACCGTATCGTCAATACGAAGCTAGAAAATATTTTTCTAGAATTTTTCAAGTTAGTATGTGATCCCAGTAAATTGAAATGCGCGTTCAGATTCAATATATAGAGTTATATGTTGATTTTGACGAAAACTGATCGTAACAGTCGAATCAGCTTACGATACATATCCCATTGTGTTCGGAATGGGGGTATTACCCTAGGGACGACAGTCGGTGGGCTCAAAAAGGAGTTCGAATTTATTAAGTAACTTTTAGAGAATAAAATTAAAATAAAATATTAAATTATATAATAAGTTCACCCCCTTTTCCCTTTCTCTCTCCCACTCAGAAAAGAAAATAAAAAAAGAGAGACCCAAATTGCTCAAGCACGTCGTTGCCTTTCTTCCAGGCGAGACACGCCGCCGCGACCCAATTCAACGCCCAACCCGAAACCCTAGCTGACCCCGCCGCCAACACACACCCCCGACCACCGCAACCCTCTGCACCCCACCTCCGATATCCGCGACTGCCAGAGGCTTCTCCCCCCCTCTCTTGACGATGGCGCCTCGATTTGGTCGCAATCCTGAACCCTGAGTTCGAAGGGTGGTTGTGAGCAACGGCCAGTACCCGATGAAGAGGAAACACAACAATTTTTAAGTGTTATTTAAAAGGTAATCTTTTTATTTTTGTTTTATAAATTTTCATAGATTTAAAACTGATTTTTTATTAGATTTAAAACGGAATTTTCATTAGTGTAAAAACTGATTTTTCTTTGATATATGAATATGATCTTTCATTATAGGAAGATAGGATATTTTATACTGTAAAGAAAATTTTGGATTTTTTATAATGAAAGGATTAGATTTTTAATAAGGTCAAAATACGATTTTTAATAAGGTAAAAATACGATTTTTATATATATGAACACGACAAAAGGTTGTTGTTTTTATCCATAAAAGGGTTTAGATTTGAAAACCATATAAAGGAATGATTTTTTATTATATGAATATCGGTTTAAAAATATAATCTTTTTATATAGACTAGCATTGTAAAAATATATAAAGTAGAAATAAAAATATAATTTTTATTTATTGGAATGAAGCGATAAAAATTTGATCTTTATATGAACAGCGGGAGAACGGATTGAAATCAGAAGGGAATTCAAACGGTTCAGAGATTCAGAAATAAAATGATGGAGTGGAACCTCAAGGTGAGAACTCCTTACCTTTTATTTAATTTTCTAGTTAAAATATATACTAGGATGCAGACGGTGTTTAGTAGCACCCGACACTCGTCGTCCACAGACCATGGATGGCTTGTTTGTTGATTTTTTGATTTTGATGTGTAGTTGGTTATGTGATGTGAAATGAAAATAAATTATTTATATAGTTAAAATATCTTATAGTTGAAAATAGGATTTTTAACGTGTATATGAAATGAAAATAAAAATAAACAAATCGGACGATTTGTTTATACACACACATTTGATTGACATTGATTGGGACGATAAATTTTACACATCGCCCAACTGCATAAATAAAATCTGTGTTTGATTGATTAAAACCCCACACAGGTATTGGGATGATATATGACATACACTAATCCCAATAATTAGTTGTATGTCGATCGATTGATTGACAGACTGTTATAAGCGTTGAATATTTATATTTGATGCTTATACAGTGTAGAATTCACTTTGGATGATGGTTGATTATTCGTCATTGTTGATATATACATGCGTTGTATGGAAATCCATAGAAATAAATTCTATGGTAATTGATTGGGCCTCATTCCAGTTTTGGAAAAGAAATATTTGAATAGAAATATTTGAAAAAGAAATATTTGAAATAGAATATTTGAAAATAGAAATATATGAAGCCGTGTTGATTAGATTTACGCCATTTTGACGTGAACGATATTTATATCGATTATATTCGTTTTTATAATGAATATTGAAAAGTGATTTCAAAATCGAATATTTTGAAATGAAATTCGAATTATATTGAAAAGAATAGAAATTTGAATTATATTGAAAAGAATAGAAATTCGAATTAAATTGAAAAGAATAGAAATTCAAATTAGATTGAAATAGAATTGAAATCGTTTTGAATTGAGTTTAAAACGTATTGAAATTGAACCGAAAACCGATTTGAATTGAAATCAATTTGAAATGAAGTTAAAATGAATTTATGTTGAAAAATTCGATTTTGATTTGAATTTGAGAAGGAAGTTGAAATCGTTTTGAAAACGAATTTAAAACGATTTATAAAATATGTTTTAAAAGGAAATCGACGAAGTATATATTATATATATATATAATATAATGGCCTGAATAGAACGCGCCGCGCCGCGGCAGTTCGCGAATTTCGACCATTGACTTCGAACGGATATTACGGGAGATCCGACCGTCGGATTCTCCTGAAATCGGAACCGTTGGGTTCGTATCGAAAAGAGATTTCTAACGAATATTAGAAATTTGAATTCTAACGGTTGGATTTGGAATTATGTCCAAATCAAATTTGGAAAAGGTCGTTGTAAGTGCAGTTCGATGGCCGTTGATGGGAATCGATTGTGCGGGCCTTGATAAAATTATTAAAAATAGTAATAATTTGTGTAAACTCATAAGAAATGATTTGTGAAGATTTGGGATGAAAAACTCCATATTTGGAAAGATAAAAATAGATTTTTATCGAAATGAACTAGTTTTGAACTAGAATTATAGTTCTAATTATTTTTAAATAAATAAATTGAATTGAAAAAGGGTTTTAAAAGTAACCAGAATTTCCAATAGTTGAATTGGAATGGATTTGAATCGAAATTGTCTTTGGATTATTTCGATGTTGGATTTCGTGATTATACAGATATTGTTATGGAAATTTGTAAGATATATATATCGTTATTTCCAATACGATATTTGTTGGTCGTAGAATTTGATATTGAATATAAGCCGGTATATTTTCTATTCAGAGCCTTGTGTTTAATATCAAATGTGATTTGGGTTTGTCGTGAATGGTGTCTTCATTAACACTGTTCTTAAGCCCAGTTGAGAGAAAGATTAAATCTTTTTATTTAGATTTAATGAACTGTACCAATTAAATGATATTTAATTGGAATTGAATTGGAATTGATTTTTGGGTTTATCGTGAATCGTGTTTTAAATGACACTGTTCTTTAACCCGATAATTAATGAAATGTGATTTTGGGTTGTCGTGAACGGTATCTTCAATAATACTGTTTTTAGACCCAAAGGAGTTAAGAAAATCAGAAACTAACTGGAGGTTAGTTAAGTTGAATGGTTTCCGGGGTATTTATCTGATGTTGGTTTCGGCCTTCAGGGTTAATACTTAGGGAATTGCTCACTTACTATTTTACGGTTAGGAACTGATTGAAATGTGATGTGATTTTGGGGTTTATCGTGAACCATGTTTTAAATGACACTGATTCTTTAACCCAGTTAAAGAATAAAACTAAGTGGAGTTTTAATGAATCTTTAATTAGATTGAAAAGATCGAGAATGGAGTATCACCAGTTTTGCTCCAGGCGATAATTAAATCTTTAATTAGATTTGAACGTGAAATGGTAATTGAATTTACCGATAACACCGTGGTGTTAGATATGAAGTATTACAGTTTTAATTCATGGGATGAATAGGTTGGGATTGGGAAATTAAAACAAATGATTACTTCGGTAAGGTTCATTAATCCCGACTAGTTTGGATAAACCAAAATATGGTTTGAATTGATTTTCAAAGGATGATTAAAGAATAAATTTAAAGGAAATTATCTTTGATAAAATTAATGGGAATCTTTCCCTAAGAATGTGAAATTTAGAAACTAACTGAAGGTTGGCTAAGTCGAATGGTTTCCTGGGTTTTGATTTGATGTTGGTTTCGGCCTTCGGGGTTAATATTTGGGAAATCGTTCTCTTACTGATTTACGGTTAGTGACTAATGAACTGGAATATGGCGTATGTATGTTTGTGTTGCACTTGTTTATTATATATGCGAGTTGCTCAGAAAGACCGGGTCTATCCCATTCTGAATAACTGAATCGACGATAAGAAATCAAAGATGAAGACGGTGGTCGAAGACCGGAGATCTTCACCTTGTTTGGATGGTAACTGATGTCCTGATTGGGAGGCATCCCGAAATATGGATAATGAGTGGTGATCGTCCAGACGTACGTGGAGATCGATGGGTTTGCGAGGTATATAGTGCCTCCGGTTTCATTCAGACCCAGAACGGACTTGCAAATGGACGGTGTGTCTGACATTGGAATTTATTTTGTGTGATTGATAGCCGTCAGTCGCATGGTGTGAATTGCCTATATGGCATGCTAAGACGCAGTGATCAAGGCTTTTGTTGAAAAGCAAAGTCTTGTGGTGATGATCAAAGCACCGCCTGTGTGGCATAGCTTTGCGTATGACGTGAATTCGCGAGCCTCACACCCCGGTATGAACCAGAAACTCGAGAGGACCTCAGGGGGGACGTGCGTTTTCTTTCTAGCTAGAAGTGGCGTCAGTGGTTTTACACGCCCTGACGAGTTTGACTTATGTGGTTGTTACTGTTGCGAGGCGGCTCGGTTATATCGGTCGATCCGGGACCGATGGAGTCATTCGTTGGCTCATTTACGCCCCCAAAGGGCGGAGAAACGCATTGTTCAGGCATTATAATCCACCAGTGTGGACCGGCCCTGACGATCCAAGGTACGGTTGCGGCTGTGCCTGAGACTCGGGCTAGACAGTCTCGAATTCGGTAAGGACTATCTTTTGCCTTGGTTCATGACGGAAATCTGACTTCCAATACGTGACGTTTCGATTTTAGTTGTAATCCTATATATGGCGACATAGTGGGATGGGGTGCTTATGCCGTCTATGATTGATATTTATGATTGTATATAAAATCAGAAACTAACTGGAAACGAGCTAAGATGGGTGGTTTCCTGGGTATTAGTCTGATGTTGGTTTCGACCTTCGGGGTTAATACTTAGGGAATCGTTCTCTTACTAATTTACAGTTGGAGTCTGATTAAGAATCAAAAGATGAAATTTAATGTATCAAGCATTCTTGGCTATTATAAGGTAAAAACCCTATCCTCTGGCTTGCGTTGCATTGTGTGATGGGAACTGGGTCTTATAATAGCTTCATTTTTCTTTATTTAGCATTGCGCTATTGTTTTATGCACTGGTGTTCTTGGGAGGAAACCCGTTTCGCGTTAGCGGCGTGGTCCCTTGATTTACCTAACTTTAAAATAAAGATTAATAACTGTTTTAGTTCTCACACCAGTCCCATGACTGACCTGGAGTTTATTGTTTTAACCAAAACTCTGGGTGCCTTTATTTTGACACGCGCAGCTAGTAGTTTTGGTTTTGCAGATTTATATTCACAGGATCCTGGTTTACAGCTGGAACGATATCCGGAAAGCTTTGTATCCGTATATGTCCTTCAGTTGTATTTGTATTATTTTCCGCTGCTATGTAATGTATTGTAATCTCTGATATTTATCGAATGTATATTATTTGTTTATACTCTGTATATTCTTGTATTCTGATGAATTGTTGTAATATACAATGAAATGTTCTTCCGTCTGCGTCCTGATGTGGCTTCTTCTCGACTCAATCCGGGCTTTCCTCACCGGGGATGTTCGGGTCGTTTCAGCTACCCAAACCCATTTATATAACAATCCCTTACTATCCACTAGCGTACCCTTTGGAACCCAAATTTGTTTAGATTTATTCAAATTCATTTTATTATTTTTTGGAATCCAAAGTCATTTAATTGAATTGTTTCTAAACGAGCTTTCATATCGTTCATGATTTAAAAACCCTTTGAAATTATTAGAGTTTAAAATTTCAATTTCATCAATTTCAAAGCCATTTAAAGGATTTTAAAAATCATTAGGATTTTGTTTTTCAACTGGATCAAATCCAAAACCAAGTCCCTTTTTATTCTGAACAAAAAATTGATTTTTTAACCACATATTCAATGATTTCTCTCCTTTAGAAAATTTAGTCAAAGCTGACTCAAGTCGTTGAATTTTAAATTTAAGATCGCTGTTTTCTTTCATTAAATTTGAACAAAGATTAATAGCGATTTTCCTCTTTTCAGCATCAGTTTGTTTTAAAATCAAGTTTTCGTTCTAAGTTCTTTTATTTTAGCATTGGACTTAGAAATTTCAATTTCAAATTGTATTTGCTTTTCAAAATCAAGTTTTTCAGATTTTCTAATCTTTTCAATCTCCTTCTCAAAATCACGATTTTCGTTTTTCAAATTCTCGTTTTCACTTTTGAGTAATTCAAAATCAGTTTTGAATTTCAAAGGATCATTACTAAAAAATTGACATTTTTCGCATTCTGAAAACGGTGAATTCTTAACTTTTTCAAGTTTTGTTTCTAAACTGTTATTTTCTTGAACTAGTTTTGACCTATCAGATTTCAATTTCTTAACTTTTAGTTCAAGTGAATCAATGGTTTTTGTGAGATCGTGACACATTAAAATTAAATCTTTATAAGTAAAATTCGATACCTCACTTGAATCTTCTTCACTACTTTCCGAATCAAATTGAGCCATAAGACACAAATTAGCTTCCTCTTCGGTATAGGTTTTGCTAAGAGCTTTTGCATTGTAGACTAGTGACGAGAAGCATCCATACATCTCTTTTATATCTTCATCTCGTTGCATAAAGAAATTTTCATATTCGTTGCTGAGAAGAGCGAGACGAGATTCCTTCACTTGAGATTTTCCTTCGTATGTGACCTCCAATGTATGCCATATTTCCTATGCAGTTTCACAATCGATTAAATTTTGTTTTATCAAGAGCACAGATTAAAGCATTCATCGCTTTGGCATTAGTTGAAAATAATTTTTTATCATTAGCATCCCACCTGTCTTTTGATTTAGGAATTTCAACACCACTAACAATAACAGTGGGAGATCTATAACCCGTTTCAATAATATCCCACACATCATAATCGACTGAACTCAAATAAATTTTCAACCTAGCTTTCCAATATGCATAATCAGTTCCATTAAACATTGGTGGCCTAGCTATGGACTGACCCTCAGAAAACATGTTATTAGACAGATTCATGACTCTAGAGCTAAAATAAAATAAAAAATACCTGCTCTGATACAACTTGTAGGATCTAAATTAACCCTAGAAAGGGGTGAATACTGTTTATCGCAGATTTTTGCAGAGTAATTAAATAACAATAGCACAGATAATAATCAGAATAAATGCGGAAAATAAAAAACACACAAATATACCCAGCTTCGGCAAAACTCTGCCTACTGCTACATTCCCCAAGGTTTCTACTAGGAGTTTAAACAATCTCTACGCTTACAATCCACTGTGAACTCGCAACACTCACTCCCAACTGTTCTTAACCCTACGCTCAAAACCATGCACTGGTTTCTATCCCCGAAACCAGATTTCTCCGAATTACAAATCCCGTAATTCGTCTCCCTAATTTTAGAGACAAGCTAGAAAACTCTAATTCTGATTACAAATTGAAACGCAAATGAATAAAAAATAAATAAAAAACTTTAAAAAAGGAATTTAAAAACACTTAGGAGTTTAAATTTGGGTTATCCCCCTTTTTAAAAAAGGTTGGCCGGCCCTTTGTCTTGTGCTCCACCCTTTTTCATTTCATTTGTCTCGATCTTCTTTGTTTCTCTGGAAATAAAAATGGCGGGTCCTTGGGTTTTCAATTTTATCCCAAATTTCAACTTAAACGGCTCTGTAATTTGATTCTTTGCAAAGTGATTGACTGTACACGTGCTCTGATGATTTCCGATGTTAATCTCGTGCTCTGATGTCCTTCGACTTGCAATCTTACTTGATTCAGATCCAAGTATATATTGGTATGATTTTTCACTTTGAATTTCTCTTTTAACGGCGTTGGAACTTGGATATTTTGCCTGTGATGAATTAGTGGTTATTTATAGGGTTAATTAGAAAACTATGGAAATATCGATTCTCTGATTTCGTATGTTAGACTGGGTCTTTGATATTTGCGTGAATTTTGGAGCTTGAATTTTTCGGCTATACAGTGTAATTTGATTTGTATATTACCGTGATTTCTGGAATTTGATTTAGGTTGAAAAGTTCAAACTTTCTGGAGCTTTTGCATGGTTTAAAATCTAGACTTCGAATTGGTCTTCGTTATACTGCTTTTCTGAAACTAAGTTTTCATTTCCTGATTGGCTATTTTAAATTTAAACTTCCCAGAAGAAAAACTTGAATTTGTTGACCTTTAATTGGTCTTAAAACAATAATTGCCGTATTTTTTTTTTCTGTAATCAGACTTGAACTCTCTTTCTGGAACTTTGATTTTGCTTTCTCTTTGAAAATTTCAATCTGACCTTTTCTAAATCCTTTGCCTTGAAATAATAAGATAAGTACAGTTGCTATTTCCATTTGAATAGATTAAACAGATGCTATACTTTGATTTGCCTCGACCTTGGATTGCTGCCTTGACTAATAGTTATTCAAAAACTGATAATATATATTTCTTTGTTGTGAATGATTTAGCTGAGCTAAAGCTTGATAAGAATAGAAACTATAATTATTACATTACTGTGAACATTTGTGGCCCCTTGCTTGTCACTTGTATCACATGAATTGCGCCATGACTGATTGAACAGATGCATGCTTTAATCATGTATAGATGCACCACTTTGTTTGAGTTTGAGTTAGTACTTGTAGTCTCTGTTTTGACCATAATTGCTTTTATCACTGTATTGATATGTAGTATTATCATTTACTAGTTTGCCCACAATCTAGCTGTACATATATGGCTTCTTGAGTTGCTTGAATATGTATGTGTGTTAAGTCTTCATGTATGTTTGGGCTGAACTGACTTTCTATGAAGACCCGTAACTTCCCCGGTAAGGAAAGCCCGGATACTTTGAGGACAAGACAAATCGGGACACAAACAGAAGAGCATTTCATTGCTTATTACAACAATTCCATCAGAATATAAGAATATTACAGAATATGAATGAATGTTACATAGGAAACATCAGAGATTTAAATTACATTTAAATACATCACAGCGGAAAAACAATACAAAGCACAACTGAAAACAGATACACGGATACAGAGCTTTCCGAATACTGCTTCAACTGTAAATCAGGATCCTGTGAATATAAATCTGCAAAACCAAAACTACTAGCTTCCCGTGTCAAAATAAGGGCACCCAGAGTTTAGGTTAAGACAATAAACTCTAGGTCAGTTATGTGACTGGTGTGAGAACTAAAACAGTTATTTAAAGCTTTACTTTAAATCAGATATATCAAGGAACCACGCCGTATAACACGGAACGGGTTCCCCCCAAGAATACCAGTGCATATAACAAAACAACACAATGCTTTTTGGAAAAATGAAGCTATTATAAGACCCAGGTCCCATCACACAATGCAATACAAGCCGGAGGATAGGGTTTTCCCTTATAATAACCTGCTTGGTATGTTAAAAACAAATCAGTTGATACAATTATAAGTGTATAGTGTCAAAACAATTTCAATCATAAGTATCAATCATAGACGGCATGGGTACCATATATCATGTCGCCAATACTAGGCTCTACAATCAAAACCGCAAATTTCACGTATTGGAAGTTGGATTTCCATATGTGAACCGAGGCAAAAGATAGTCCTCTACCGATTCGAGACGCTTCAGCCCGTGTCTCAGGACCTAGACTCAGGTGGGCCCTTGGATCGTCAGCGCCGGTCCACCGGTGTGGATTAAAATGCCTGAACACTGTGTTTCCCCGCCCTTTGGGGCGTCAATGAGCCAAATGACTCCATCGGCTTCACATAGTCACCGATATATCCGAGGCGCCTCGCAATAGTAACAACCACACAGGTGAAAATAATATAAATGTCAGGGCAGGTAGGTCACTGACACCACCCTAGCTAGAAGGAAACACATGCCCTCCCTGATGTCCTCTCCCATTTCTGGTTCACAACCGAGGTGTAAGGCTCGCGAATCAACGTTACACAAAGCTATGCCACACAGGCGGTGCTTTGATCATCAACCACAAGTATTTGCTTTTCAACGGAAGCCTTGATCAATTGCCACACAGGCAATTCACTCCATGCGATTGATATCCATCAATATATAACCCTCGAGCTCGTAAGTCTCAGAGAAGGGCGTTAAGCAAGAGAATAAATCCTCCATCGCCAAATAGATATATATTTAATAGAAATCAATCACACATAATAAAATCCAATGTCAGACAAACAGTCCATTTACAAGTTCGTTCTGGGTCTAAACGAAACCGGAGGCACCTTGTACCTCGCATATCCATCGATCTCCAAGTACGTCTGGACGATCACCAACTGATTCCCTCCTCTTGGGTGTACAGCCCAATCAAGATCATCAGTAATCACCCAAACGATGTGAAGACCTCCGGTCTTCGACCACCGTCTTCATCCTCGACACCACGTCGAATCAGGTATCCAGAATGGGATAAACCCGGTCTTTTAAATAACTCGCGTATACAATAAACAAGTGTTACACAAACACAACATACGCCTCATTCCAATTCAGAATATACTTTTATCCAAATATTCTTATACTTTGGGAAAGGTTCCCATTAATTTTATCAAAGATAAATTCTTTAAATTTATCCTTTAATTTTCCTTTGAATATCAATTCAAACTAGTCGGGATTAGCGAACCACACCGAAGTAATCATTTATATTATTTCCCAATCCCAACCTATTCATCCCATGAAGTAAAACTGGTAATACTTCATATGTAACACCACGGTGTTATCGGTAAATTCAACTACCATTTCACGTTCAAATCTAATTAAAGATTTAACTATCGCCTGGAGCAAAACTGGTGATACCCCATTCTCGATTATTTCAATCTAATTAAAGATTCATTAAAACTCTACTTGGTTTTAAACATCCCAATAATCACTATCAATGATTATTTAACTTGGGAAATCATATCCTGTCTTTAACTGGGTTAAAGAACCAATGTCATTTAAAACACGGTTCACGATAAACCCAAAATCACATTCCATTAATTATCGGGTTAAAGAACAAGTGTTATTTAAAACACCGTTCACATTAAACCCAAAAATCAATTCCAATTAAATATCATTTAGTTGGTACACTTCATTAAATCTAAATAAAAAGATTTAATCTTTTTCTCAACTAGGTTTAAGAACAGTGTTAATGAAGACACCATTCACGACAAACCCAAATCACATTTGATATTAAATACAAGGCTCTGAATAGAAAATATATCGGCTTATATTCAATATCAAATTCTACGACCAACAAATATCGTATTAGAAATAACGATATTAATATATCTTTCAAATTCCCATAACAATATCTGTATCATCACGAAATCCAACATCGAAATATTCCAAAGACAATTTCGATTCAAATCCATTCCAATTCAATTATTAGAAATTCTGGTTACTTTTAAAACCATTTCAATTCCAATTTGTTTATTTTAAAAATAAATGGATTTTAATTCTAGTTCAAAATCAGTTCATTTCGATAAAAATCTATTTTTATCTTTTCAAATTTGGAATTTTTCATCCCATTCCTTCACAAATCAATTCTTGTGATTTTACACAAATTATTTATATTTTTAATAATTTAGCAAGGCTCGTATAGTCGATTTCCATCAACGTCCATCGAACTGCACTTACATCGACCTTTTCCAAATTTTATTTGGACATAATTCAAAATCGAACCATTAGATTTCTAATTTCTAATATTCTTAGAAAGCTCCTTTCGATAAGAACCCAACTGTTCCGGTTTTAGGAGAATCCGACGGTCGGATCTCCCGTAACGTCCATTCGAAGTCAATGGTCGAAATTTGCGAACTGCCGCAGCGCGGCGCGTTCTATTCAGGCCATTCTATATATATAATATATATATTATATATATTTCATCGATTTCCTTTCAAAACGTATTTTATAAATCGTTTTAAATTCGTTTTCAAAACGATTTCAACTTCATATTCAATTTCGAATCAAAATTGAATATTCCACATCATCGATATACAAATGATAATATTTTCAAAATGTTATATTTTGAAATCACTTCGTTTCGATAATCATTATAAAAACGAATATAATCGATATAAATATCGTTCGCGTCAAAATGGCGCATATCTAATCAACACGGCTTTATATATTTCAATAACATCGTTATTTTATTCAACAAACAAATATTTTCTTCCACACATGAATATATATATTTTATTCAACACATGAATATATATTTTTATTCAACACATGAATTTTTATTCTATTCAACACATGAATTTATATTTTCTATTCAAACACATGAATATTTTCTTCAACACATGAATATATATGTTATTCAACACATGAATTTATATTTTTATTCAACACATGAATATTTATTTTTCTATTCAGCACATGAATATACATTTCTATTCAACACATGAATATTTTTTTCTATTCAACACATGAATTTATATTTCTATTCAACACATGAATTTATATTTCTTATTTTCCAAGTTGGAAGGAGGCCCAATCAATTACCATATAACGTTTATTATAAGGATTCCCTACAACACATGTATATAACAGCAACGATAAATCATCAACCATCATCCAGAGTGCAACACACAACTGCATAAGCATTAAATATAAATAATTAACGCTTACACAGTTTATCAACCCATCGATTGACATACAACTAAACAATCGGGATTAGTGTACGTCAAATATCATCCCAATACCCGTGTGGGGTTTCAAATCAACAAACACGGATTTTATTTGTGTAGTTGGGCGATGTGAAAAATTTATCGTCCCAATCAATATCAGTCAAATCAGTGTATATAAACAAATCGTCCGATTTGTTTATTATTATTTATTTTATATACATGTTAAAAATCATATTTTTTAACTATAAAATATTTTCCACTATAAAATATTTTATTTCATTCCACATCACACAATCAAATTTCACCACACAACAATCAAACGAACAAGTCATCCATGGTCTGTGGACGACGGGTGTCAGGTGCTACTAAGCACCGTTTGCATCCTAGTATATATTTCAACTAGAAATCAAAATAAAAGTGAGGAGTTCTCGCTGACTAGCTAAACCAGTACACCGCGACTCTTCATATGTAGGAATCTTTGTCGTGCTCGCCTTTTGTCAATTTCATTGTCCGTAGCCACTACATATATAAAAATCACATTTTTATTTTGTTGCCATGTATATAAAAATCACATTTTAATAATCACTCTATATGGATAAAAATCACATTTTTATACTGCTACTTTATAGATAAAAATTCTATTTTTACACCGCTATTATATAGATAAAAATTCTATTTTTACACCGCTATTATATAGATAAAAATTATATTTTTACACCGCTATTATATAGATAAAAATTCCGTTTTTACACCGCTATTATATAGATAAAAATTCTATTCTTATAAAGGTGTTCATATTTACAACGCTTCTTTCTATATAAAAATTGTAATATTATATTTCTAATTCATATATAAAGATCGAATTTTTATATCATCGCTATAAAAATCACATTTTTATTATGCTATGGTATAGATAAAAATCATACCTTTACATAACTAAAAATCTAATATTTTCTTGTTTAAAAATATAATCTTTTCTACTATAAAAATTTATTCTTTTCTATTATGAAAATTGTATTTTTATTTTAAAACCACATATATAAAAATCATCTCTTTTCTACATTAAAGGTCAAATCTTTTTATTTATAAGATCTAATTTTTTATCATATCAAAATTCATTTCTTTACAACGTCCATCCTTTTCAAATATAAAAATCTAATTTTTATTCGCTACATGAATATATAAAAATCTAATTTTTATTCTTTTACATCACCACTTCATATATAAAGATCACATCTTTACTATGTCATTCATATAGTAAAAATCCATTTTTTTATATGCTATTCCTAAGGAAAAATCGAATTTTTATTCACTACAACATAAAAAAAATACGATTTTTATAGCGTGCTCTAAGTAGATAAAAATCCTAACTTTCTACAATTAAAAAAGAATCAGATTTCAGAAAATAAAAGAATAAAACAAAATCAACAAACTCACTTTGCTTATCATCTCCTTCCTTCACTGGTTATTCACGGTTGCTACAAGGAGTTCGATCCCCAAATGTCGACTTCGACTTGGCCAGAGCGGTGGAGAGCTTCGCAGGTGGTCGGAGGAAAGGCGAGGAAGAGCAGTGGGGTTTAGGTCCTCGGCATTGGGGAGCTCGCAGTTTTAGGCATCGCGCTGGGTGGGGGAGGTTCGCATTTGATCGGAAGAGTTGGAAGAAGGAGGAGGCGAAGCAGAAGGGGGGGTGACGGCGGAGGCGATCACAATGGTGGAGGTGACGAGGTATTGGTGAACGACGGTCACCATTTTTATCTTCTTCTTTTTTATTATTAAATCGATTTTGAAAACAGGAAACTACTGACAAGGACAAAACTTAGGGCTTTTTTAACCATAAGGACAGCCCATCAAAATTTTATCCTAAAGGACAATATACTGTATATTTTTAACTCAGAAGTATTTCGGCCGTGAAATCCGTCATCTTCCTCAATTCTCTCTCGCGACCGTGAATTCCATCTTCTTCCTCCATTCTCTCTCGTGGAAAAAATCAACCGCATCGTCATCCATCATTTCGTCGCTAATTATCCCGTTCATCACCTCGTCATTCATCATCCCGAACGATTTTCTATCACGAAATCATTTTTGCTGAAATCATTTTTAATATCAATCAAATCAAAATCGAAACAACAAAAATTAGGGCACGAAATTCGATTTCAAAAATCAACCTCGAATGGATTTTTATTTGTTGCTATAATCATTATACTTTAATGATGATTTCTACCGATTAGTTTTAAGGTTATTTCGAAAGGTGATTCGTGATTTTTTTCTCGTTCGTCAATTTTGATGTTTAACCTTTCAGCGCGTGGTTATCATTTTTGTATTTTTTTAGTTATCATTTTTCTTGTTTTTAACTTTACAACGTAGCAGCAGTTTTTAGTTATCATTTTTCTATTTTTTTAGTTATCATTTTTCCTGTTTTAACTTTAAAAACATAGCAGCAGTTTTTAGTTATCATTTTTCTATTTTTCTGGTTATCATTTTTAGTGGAACTGCTCTGTTATGTTAAACATTACTGCAGTTTTAAGGTATCATTTTTATTTTTTTAAGGTATCATTTTTACTCTATTTTATGTGTTATGTTAAACATCATAGCAGTTTTAAGGTATCCTTTTTATATTTTTTAAGGTATCATTTTTAGTGTAATTTATGTGTTATGTTTATATGCATCTTTTTTTTACCTACAATATTAAAAAACTGATATCCATGAACTGTGAATATGAGAAAAACTTTAGCTTAGCCCTACCAACTTATAAAACTAATAACAGAATAAAAAATCACATGAAAAAACAATTAACATAGTTAAAATAGTAAAACTGATACGTAAGAAAATAGGAAACTTATACCTAAACCTGATTCAATGTTTTGAAGTAAAAGAAATGGAAAAAATGTTTACATCAAATTTTGGTGCTATTTTACTTTTATTCTTGTACCGATGCATCAGTTTTGCTACTTAAACAAATTTATATCATTTTAAACAATTAAATTGTGATTCGAACATTTTCTGTATTACATTTTGTTGTTAAAATAGTAAAGCAGTTTTAAGGTATCATTTTTTTATTTTTTTAGTTATCATTTTTATATTTACTAGTTGAATTTACATCGTAGCAGTTTTTAGGTATCATTTTTATATTTTTTTAGTTATCAGTTTTATATATTTCTAGTTGAATTTACATCATAGCAGCTTTTAGGTAGATTTGTGTTGTTTGCTTTGGTAATTGATTTTTTTTGATACACAACATTAATTATAATTGATGCAAAAATTGTTTACATCACAGTTTGACTGAATAAAATAGAATATGTTCGACTGAGTGACGAAGTTTATGCAAAAAAACAGTTTCAAAATTAACACAGCAATAAAAACACATGAAAACAACACATAACATAGCTAAAACAGTAAAAATGATACCTAAAATAGTAGGAAAATGATAACTAAATACTGATGCAATGCTTTTGAAGATAAAATAATGAAAAAAAATATCACAGTTTGATTGATTAAATTGAAATAAGTTCGACTTAGTTTCTTAGCTGATACAACAATATAACTTCAAAATTAACACAACAACAAAATTTCATGAAAAAAACATATAACACAGTTAAAACGGTAAAAATGATAACTACAGAAATAGAAAAATGATATCTAAAAACTGCTGCTATGTTCTTAAAGTTAAAACATGAAAAATGATAACTAAAAAATAGAAAAATGATAACTAAAAACTGCTGCTATGCTTTAAAGTCAAAAAAAAATGATAACTACAAAAATACAAAAATGATACCTACGAACTGCTATACTATTAACGATAAAAAAAAACATTTCTAATCACGAAAAAATTGTTTCAACAATTTCGACTTCTTCAATTGTGTTTTCCATCGTTTGAAAAATATTTTTATTCCATTCAATCGTCATTTCGAACGGATTTTTGATGTTCGATCTATTTTTTTTAGGGTTTTTATTTCGGCTGATTTATGGTGGTGATTTTGATTCGTGAATTTTGTCTTTGAATTCGAATTTCGATTCTAATGTATTATCATATTTGTGATTTAAGCGATTTATGATTTCGTGAATTTGGTGATTTCGTGATAAACGATAAAATCGACAAAGACGTGAGAGAGGGAGAAGAAGAAAGCAGCGGACGGTGGTTTTTTTGGGCTGGGCTAAATGTTGTCCTTTAGGATAAAATATAATAGTGGTGTCCTTATGGATAAAATATTACACTAATTTGTCCTTAAAAAATATTTCCCCTTTTGAAAAAGGGGCGTTGACCTGATTATGAGAGAGGAGAGGGTGAGTTAGAATTTATATATTAATTTATTCATTTAATTTTGAAAAGGTACCTTTTTATTTTGACCTCGAAACGAGACACACCGCAATGGGATATGTATCGTAGGCAGATTCGATCGTTTCGATCAGTTTCCATCAAAATCAGAATATAACTCTATATATAGAATTTGAACGCACATTTCAATTTACCGTGGCCACATATGAACTCTAAAAATTCCCGAAAAATATTTTCTAACTTCATATTGACGATACGGTCCTAACAAAACTAATTTCATCGAATTCTGAGACCGTTTGAAAAATGGTCATTTTCCAGTCGATTAAAATCAACTAAAACTGGTCAAACGCGTTTTCCTTCGCCACGCTCACATATTGATTCAAAAAATTACGAATTTTGGAATCTGGCAATAAATTGACATCACGGATCCAACAAAAGTGGTTTCATCGAAAACCGAGGTCGTTTGCAAAATTTCCGTTTTTAAGGGCCAGAATTCCATTGCGACTATTCTGAAATTTCAACTGGACGTAACTTTTGATTCCCGCTATGAAATTTTGATTCTTCGGATTCGTTGGAAAGATATTCTCAATTAGATTCTAATATTTTTGGTTTCGCTAAAATCCGGTTTATTTTGAATCCTATACATTCATTTGAACTTTGAAATCGAATTTTCGAACTACCGCGCCATTTTCAATTCCTTTTATATTTAAAATAAAATATTTATATTTTAACGATGATCTATATAAATATATACGTTCTAATTAAATTCAAAATAAATTTCTCATCATCATTATTTAAAATAATTCATTTTAAATATTCAAAATTCATCAAAATTGCCAAAATAAAAATTTTAAATTGGCTCGAATTTCCGGGTTATTACAATCTCCCCCACATAAAACTTTTCGTCCTCGAAAAGGAACGAAGCTGAAAGTCGTTTTACTAATCAACTCAACTTTCTCTATTTTCTTTATGGCTTAAGTTCTTCAACTTTTCAGTTTTTAAAAACTTTTCAAATTTTTCAAAAATTTGGCTTACACCATAAATTTTCAAAAAAATTTCGCCATAAGCTCCCATGCACCGGGAGCTTCGGGATATTTCAAATAGCCTCCCATGGCCCTTACCAATCCAAAAAGAAAAAGAAAGGGCCAATCGGCTCATAAAATCACCAAAAACCCAAGAAATACAATAAACATGTACCTATTTGTCGGACAAACAATTTTATTCCTCTTCTCTAGCCTCCTTGCTATGACCTGTTTAATATAAGTACATGTACAAGCATGCAAATCCGATAAATTTTCAATACAATTCACTATTTGGTTCAATTTGGCTAAAGGTTCAACATTTTAATTAATCACAACAATAATCAAACAACACAATCAACATTCAATTTGTTGATTATCCCTTCAAACTCATAACTTAGATATATAGTCAAAAATCACGTTTTTGACGCCAAGTCACAACAAATAATCCTATGTGATTTTGGTTCTCACACCAGTCAATTGGAAATATGAAGATACCACACCTTCAAAACTCGAACATAAATACTGATGATGTGGCCACATCATCAGAATCATCCCCGGGTATCTAGAATGTGATTCTATATATGTCCAGTATATTGGAGGCTTCCAATACACGTGGATCAGACGTATATTAAAATCTCTATATACCTGATAGTCCAAATCAATATAAATAAATATTCAAATACGAATAGTTGAATTAAATTTTCAAAACAAAACTTGTTTTCAATTTTTATTTTTAAAAACAACACTCTTTACACTCGTTCTAGGATACTACTGATCCCATCTCTAACGAGTCATTCTCATTGGATATTACTAATCCAGTCTCTGATGAATTCTTTCGTTTGGTTCTAACGTGTCTTGTTCTCCGAGCTCTGTAAACCAAAGCACTGATACCAACTATAAAGACCCGTAACTTCCTCGGTAAGGAAAGCCCGGATACTTTGAGGACAAGACAGATCGGGACGCAAAAAAGGAACATTTCATTGCTTATTACAACAATTCAATCAGAATACAAGAATATTACAGAGTATGAATAAATATTACACAGAAAACATCAGAGATTTAAATTACATTTAAATACATCGCAGCGGAAAAACAATACAAAACACAACTGAAAACAGATACATGGATACAGAGCTTTCCGAATACCGCTTCAGCTCTAAATCAGGATCCTGTGAATATAAATTTGCAAAACCAAAACTACTAGCTGCCCGTGTCAAAATAAGGGGACCCAGAGTTTAGGTTATGCAACGACCCAAAAATTATCGATCTTGGTTATCCGATATACAACACATATCAAACATCCAAGGATCGAAAATACCGGTAGTTAATAAAAGAAATTAGAGGGTGAGAATAGATATGATAGAAACTTGGAATAGAAGAAGAAGAAGAACACAACATCAGAGTAACACGAACCTCACAGCGGAACGAATAACATATAATATATATAACATAACTTGAAATATATATCTGTACTTGGATATACATCATTATCAAAGTACAACACCTACAACACAGCGGAAATAAACTATTGCTATATGATCCTGAAGCCTCCTGCTCCAGCTCTTCAAGTATCTGTAAATCCCGACTACTTGAATGCCCGTACAAAATTGGGCACCCAAGAGTTTAGGGGGAACAAAACAAAATAAACTTTGGTTCAGTCATGGGACTGGTATGAGCAAAATAGTTTGAACAAGTAAACAATATCTCATAAGACCACGCCGTATAACGGAACGGGTTTTTCCTTTATGAGAATCCAAAATATCTTTATATCAAAAACCTTTTGATATTATAATAATGTCTATCAACCACAATATAATAATCATCTAGTAGAAACGCTTTCATCTCACGTTCTACATACATAGTATATAATCAAAACCGCAAGCATGTATTGGGTAATGGATTTCCAACTACGACAAGGTATGGAACCACCTTTCGATAGTGTACCTCTAGAGAGGATTACACTGGTTCAACAAGAACATCTTGCAACCTGACCACACACGACCGAGCATTTCGTTTGAGTGTGTCGAATGTATATCACCATCGGGTGGGATCAGCAACCGTTTCCCGAATGGGACAACATCAACAATAGATTTTTAGAAGTAAATGAAACTCTAGATCAGGTGATTATACACCCTAATAGGTGCGACCTACATAGCCATGCTGCCTGCCCGATTTTTGTCATTTCCCGGTTGATGAGGCTTGAGGTTACGCTTTATCATCACATCAGATTCTCTTCGAATGCCACATTGTCAGATCCATCGAAAATCACTAATTGATGTCTACAGCAGTACATTATGTGTTAGCTAAAGAAGTTTCCTTCTCCGCTTCCACTCTTGGTACGGTTGAAGAAATCAATGTACGTGACCTTTCTGGAAATACTCTGTCAGACATTCATCCATACAAGTCATCCAGGAACAGGATGAATCGAAGGCACTATTAAGTACATCCATCTTAGCCACTGTTATCTAAGACTTATACAATAGCCCTTGCACTTTACTCCGTCTTCAATTATCTTTGGCATATATGATTCGCAACGCTTATGCGAATACAGAGTGGTTCTTTGGATAATAATCCAACCGGTCTCTCCATATTAACAATGTTAAAATGGTCAAAACTTCAATAGTCTGTGATTTAACCATCAAAGAAAAACAGGTGTGCAAACAACGGTATTATTTCCAGGAGGAAATTATATCGATCAATCATCATTCAACATTTTCTCTTTATTTCATTAATTTACTTATCTCCTGTTCCCATATATTCTAAATTCTTATTTTCTATTATCAGAAAACATTTCTGATTCTCGTTTGGAAAACATTTCCAAAACTTCTTAATTGGGATTTAAACAGATGTTTAAAACTATATTGCGATGACAACTCAAACCACTATACTAAATTACTAAATCCACTTAACCACTTCACCCTCAAACCGTAACCATTTCTTAATTAAAAACGCAGTCAATCAAGTTGGGGCATAGCTACCTCTCAGACCTTAACTGAACCACCTTTCAAATCTCAAAATAGATAAGATTCACCTTTTTAACTCTTTAACACTTCCTTGCGAACCCTCAGATTCTATTTACGAACCCCCTTCTTTTACAAGTTTTACGTGATTATAACAATGGTGTTATAATCTCCTGCATCCGAAATATATTATCTTTAATATGACTTTTATTTCCTAACTCGACAACTAATTTATTTACTCCTATTCGGTTAACTCTAATCTATAACTCTTATTTGAATAACTCCAACCTAATAACTCTTACTTGAATAACTCCAACCTAATAACTCTTACTGGATTAACTCTTATTTGAATAACTTATATTCGATTTGCTTACTTTCGAATACTTATATTCGATAATATCTTTCTTCGAATAAATGTTATTCGATTTAACTCCTGTCGAATAATTAGATTCGATCAACTCACTCCGAATATTTCTGATTCGATTATCTCACTTCGAATATATCTGATTCGATTCACTTCTTCGAATAACTAAATTCGATTACTCATTTCAACTCTATTCGAATAAATTAAATTCGATTAACTCCATTTGAATAACTCTAGTTCGATTTAACTCTATCGATTAACTTTAACTGATTAACTCTAACTGGTTTAACTCTAACAGATTAACTCTAACTGGTTTAACTCTAACTGGTTTAACCTAACTGGTTAACCCTAGTGGTTTTACTCTAACTGGTTAGCACTAACTGATTAACTCTTAGTCCTTATTCAGTTTCAAATATCGATGTTGAAATCGATTCTTACTTCTTTATATAAGTCCTGACTTATATATTCTATTTATCCAAATGGCAAATATTTAACTTAATTTATAAATAACATTTATAAATCAATCTGCTCCTTTTATCTGTTTACTTCTTCATATATAAGTTCAGACTTATATATATATATATCTATTTATCCAAAGATAAATGTTTCCTTTATAATCTATTTGTTTTCTAAATGCCTTTTACCCATATTTCCTTTTTAAATCTTTATTTGTAAATGGTTTACAAATATTACCCTTTTAAATTCTATTTGCAAATGATTTGCAAATATTCCCTTCTCTATTCTATTTGCAAATGGTTTGTGAATATTTCCTTTTCAACTCTATTTGCTAATGTGTTGCAAATATTTCTCATATAATATCTTATTTGTTTTCTAAACAAATATTCCTTTTATCTTATTCTATTCATTTAACAAATAAATATCCATTTCTTATCCTATTCTGTTTCCTAAGTCAATATCTCTTTTATAACTTATTTACTTAACAAATAAGTATCTCGTTTAACATCTCCTATTTATTTAACCAATAAATATCTCATTTATAAAATCTTATGATTTTATAAATATTCCCTTTTCGTTATAAATATTTCATTTATAAAGATTTCCCCTTTCTATTTAATTTCACCTATATAGATTTCTATTTATAAATATTTCATTTATAAATATTTCATTTATAAACATTTCATTTACAAAACCCTTTTGATTTTATAAATATTTTATTTTCAAATACCATTTGAAAATTCCCCTTTTTCACATTCCGGTGTGTTATGGTGTTTAACATATCAAGTCATGATGTCAAATATCATTCATACACATATAGTCAACAACAGATTATAAACCACGTCATATATCACAATATATGAAAATAATAAAATAGCAGTTGGGGAATCCAGTCGGATTCCTGCAATCTGTTTCCCTGCATCCACAGATGTTACACAATAAAATCAACATCACTTTCAGTTCCATATGATATATTCTGATAAACAGAATCAATATAGAAATTCAACTAACTGACTAGCAGTTCAATCAAATGGTCAACACACAGTCAATCAGCCAATATTTAATAGTTCTAAAAATACAACATGAAATTATAAACTGTTCAGAGTTAGTGAGATTTACTCACATTGGACTGTTATCGTTAAAAACGATTAACTGTCTTTGATTCAGACAGACAATTTATTTTGCCATAAATTGTAATGAGGTCGAATTCTCTCCCAATCAGTCTCATTGGGTAGCTCTCGTCCATACGATCCCATCGGATCTTGTTTCGTCCAATTCTGATACCGTATGACCAAGTTATACAATTACAAAGTTAATACACTAATTTGAATTTAATTAAACATGATTATTAAATTTCAGGCCTTACTATACCAAACCGGCCCACTATCGACCCATGCCCGATCCTACTGCCTTCTCCCCCAACGTAACACGCTGTAACTTCCTCCTACCACAACTGATATTTCAAGCATCAATTCCCTTTCAATCCTTCACAAGAACGCCAAACAAAATCACCATTGCTCCCCTCTTTACTGCCTCCTCCTTCCTATGCTATTTTGGTACAACTCGAATCGGTCTTATTCATCTCCTTCGACAGCCGTTAACCCTCCCCTGCCGAACTTTCAAAGCCTCCCTGCTTTCATGATACTCCACAAATCTGCAGACTGATTTCGTTATTCTTTATCTCTTCAAAATCTTCACCCTCCTAAACTAATTTATCAAAGCTCGAACACATTGCCATACCGCGATTGCAGACTTCCGTCGAGCTACCCATACAGGTCTGAACTTTTTTTCAAGCTCGAATGACCAAAAAAATTACCCTCAACCTTCTTTTCCATCGCTCAATCCCAATATAAACTCGATTCTGGAAACAAAAGGCTACAATTGCCAAGAAATTGAACCCTAGCTCCACCGTATAAAATACAGCGAACCCCTTTGTTCGCCGGACCCAACCTAAATCATCTAGAAATGAAGAGGAACCCTTGTTGAATCCATATATAATTGTTATGAGGATTTAGGAATTTTAATTCTATATTATACGGATTTCTTTTGCTCGAAATTTTGCTGTGAGGAGAAACAAGCGGCGTAATGCCTCGTTGACTTCTAAGTGAATTTTTTCTAGGTTTAGGAAGATGTTCAGGTATTTATAGGAGAGTTTAAATATATTTTTATTCGTTATTATATTAATTTATAATCAACCGTTATATGAACTTGTCCTTTAAAAATTCCTGTGACCACATACGATACCCAAAAATCACGAAAATTGGCAGGTAGGTAGAGTTTGACATTACTGACCCAACGAAACAAGTTTCATTGAATTCCGACTTCGTATGCTCACACGGCATATTTTTAACTGTCAAAATACTGACTGTTTTTCACTCTAAAAATCCGTACGTCCACACAGTGACCCCAAAAATCACGGAACTTGGAATCTAACAATAATTTGATGTTGCAGATCCAACAAAATTAGTTTCGTCGAATTCTGACTTCATTTGCAAAAGTGGCTATTTTTAAAGCTCTAAATAACCCTTTTAAATATATAAATATATTTAAAAACAATTAAATTTAATATTTAAAAATAAATATTATCGTATATATTCACAGTAGAATACTATACAGCTCTAGAATATTCCTATATGAATTTCTAACTCGATATTTAAATCCTGATTAAATCGATATTCGATTTATAATGAAATCCCTTTTAAAAATATAATTAATTCCTTTATAAAATATAAAGAAATTCCACAGCGACTTTTCTAAAATTTGATTTGGACATAAATCAAAATCTACACGACGAAATCCCGATTTTTCTCTTCTATTAGAAAAATATACTTCACCAGCTCCTAACGTTTCTTGGTTCACAGAAATCTGACTTAAAACGGCTTCTATATATTCAGTTGAACTTCGAATCGCCATATCGCGAACTGCGCGCCATTTCGAGCTCCATTATAATTATATTATAATTCTACGTTCAAACTGACGTTATTTAAATATATACGTTATTCTAATTCAACTCTAAACTGAATTAAATATTATAGATGATCCAGTTCACACCATATCGCCATTTCAGCCAATTCTGATTATTTCAGAATTAAATATATTATTTAATTTATTATTTTAATTAAATATTCACCATTATTTAATTCAACGACCATGAAATCCTTTCAATCACCTTTTAAATAATTAAATTAATTAATTATTATATCGCTAAAAATGTGAGTCATTACATTCTTCCCCACTTAAAATAATTTCGTCCTCGAAATTTAAGGTAGAAGACAAACCCTATCGACCTGTTAGAACTTTTTTTTCACCTTCTACATTCGGTTTCAACTGAACCAATTTTAATTTCATTTAAATATTTAATTAATTCTTATCAACGAAAATTTTCAAAAATTCTGAAATTTCTCTAACTCCCTAAATTTCTGAAAAATTTCGCTAGCACCTCCTTTGTACTGGTCAATAGGTCAAACTCCAACTCGCCACTGTGGGCCATCTCCAACCCAAAAGAAAATCAAACAGCCAAGCAACTTGCCAATTCGGATCATCAAAATCTCATACCTAATATATAATATAAACTGGTACCTTTTTGTCGGGCATATCATTATATCCTTCATCTGCTGTCAGTTCAGCATATACCAACGTCATCCCAATCAAATTCCAATCACTTTTATCTCCAATACAACCATTCGCTTTTAACCAAGCCAAATTCCATTTCAACTCAAGTTCAATACTTGATTCCAAATCTTGATTTACCAAACCAATTCTATTTCAACTTAACTGATTTCAATTAAATTCCAGCTTACTTCCACAAATTTCTATTTAAATTTGTTTTAATTCAAACAATCTTTTCCAGGGAGTTTTAAATAACTTTGATTTTCACAAATCAAATATTCCCTTTCGGAATAAAACAACTTGTTTTTCTCAAACAATTCAAAAATAAATTTTTGGTAGTAATCCGTCACTTAGAAACTCGAAAATGAACACTGATGATGCACCATCGGAATTTATTTCGCAGCGATCAAAGTAAGTTCAATACTGTATCACTTTTCAAAACTATTTCTTAAACCATTTCCATTTTGAAATCACTTCAAAATATCATTCCAATGTTGGTAAACAATTCAAAATCTCCCAGGATCTTAAAATTCCCATATATTTAATCCAAATCCATTTACAAACACTTATTCAAATTTCTAAGGTTTAAATTTCAACTCTGATTTTAATTTCAGATTCAATTCAATTCATTATGCTTATCTGAATTCTAACCGGTTATTTACATAACCATTTCACACTTTTATAATCTTATTCGATTATAATAACAACCAATATATCCACTATATTATAAATTTGATATATATATCTTCTCTATATCAAGATATACCTTGGGTAAACTTATTTTAATTTACCCTCTTTCCAAAACATATCGTGCCGACCCATCGTATTTGAGTGTTTATAAACTCCTACCGATACAGTGGATCAAACTGATCGACCAGAACTTATAAACTACTCAACCAATAAATCTTCACAATATAAAATTATTTTTATATCATATACAAATATATTCACTTCTATATATACACTCAAACTAAATCTAGGGTATTACTAACCCCATATCTATTGAGTCATGCCACAGAGTCAAGGTAATACTTAACCTTATGCTCTGATACCAACTGTAACGACCCGAAAATTAGCGATCTTGGTTATCCGATATACAACACATATCGAACATCCAAGGATCGAAAATACCGGTAGTTAATGAAAGAAATTAGAGGGTGAGAATAGATAAGATAGAAACTTAGAATAAAAGAAGAAGAAGAAGAACACAACATCAGAGTAACACGAACCTCACAGCGGAACGAATAACATATAATATATATAACATAACTTGAAATATATATCTGTACATGAATATACATCATTATCAAAGTACAACACTTACAATACAGCAGAAATAAACTATAGCTATATGATCATGAAGCCTCCTCAAGTATCTATAAATCCCGACTACTTGACTGCCCGTACAAAATTGGGCACCCAAGAGTTTAGGGGGAACAAAACAAAATAAACTCCGAGTAAGTCATGGGACTGGTATGAGCAAAACAGTTTGAACAAGTAAACGATATCTCATAAGACCACGCCGTATAATGGAACAGGTTTTTCCCTTATGAGAATCAAATATATCTTTATATCAAAAACCTTTTGATATTATAATAATGTCTATCAACCACAATATAATAATCGTCTAGTAGAAACGCTTTCATCTCACGTTCTACATACATAGTATACAATCAAAACCACAAGCACGTATTGGGTAATGGATTTCCAACTATGACAAGATATGGAACCACCTTTCGCTAGTGTACCTCTAGAGAGAAATACACTGGGTTCAACAAGAACATCTTGCAACCCGGCCACACACGACCGACCACTCATTTCGCTTGAGTGTATCGAATCTTTATCACTATTGGTTGGGATTAACAACCGCTTCCCGAATGGGACAGCATCAACAATAGATTTTTAGAAGTAAATGAAACTCTAGATTAGGTGATTATACACCCTAATAGGTACGACCTAGATAGCCATGCTGCCTGCCCGATTTTTGTCATTTCCCGGTTGATGAGGCTTAAGGTTACGCTTTATCATCACATCAGATTCTCTTCGAATGCCACATTGTCAGATCCATCGAAAATCACTAATTGACGTCAACAACAGTACATTACGTGTTAGCTAAAGAAGATTCCTTCTCCGCTTCCACTCTTGGTACGGTTGAAGAAATCAATGTACGTGACCTTTCTGCAAATACTCTGTCAGACATTCATCCATAGAAGTCATCCAGGAACAGGATGAACCGAAGGCACTATTCAGTACATCCATCTTAAGCATTGTTATCTAAGACTTATACAATAGCCCTTGCACTTTACTCCGTCTTCAATTATCTTTGGCATATATGATTCGCAACGCTTATGCCAATACAGAGTGGTTCTTTGGATAATAATCCAACCAGTCTCTCCATATTAACAACGTTAAAATGGTCAAAACTTCAATAGTCTGTGATTTAACCATCAAAGAAAAACAGGCGCGCAAACAACGGTATTATTTCCAGGAGGAAATTATATCGATCAATCATCATTCAACATATATCTCTTTATTTCATTAATTTACTTATCTCCTGTTCCCATATATTCTAAATTCTTATTTTCTATTATCAGAAAACATTTCTGATTCTCGTTTGGAAAACATTTCCAAAACTTCTTAATTGGGATTTAAACATATGTTTAAAACTATATTACGATGACGACTCAAACCACTATACTAGATTACTAAATCACCTAACCACTTCACCCTAGAACCGTAACCATTTCTTAATTAAAAACGCAGTCAATCAAGTTGGGGCATAGCTACATCTCAGACCTTTATTGAACCACCTTTCAAATCTCGAAATAGATAAGATTCACCTTTCAAATCTCGAAATAGATAAGATTCACCTTTTTAACTCTTTAACACTTCCTTACAAACCCTTAGATTCTATTTACGAACCCCCTTCTTTTACAAGTTTTACGTGATTATAACAATGGTGTTATAATCTCCTGCATCCGAAATATATTATCTTTAATATGACTTTTATTTCCTAACTCGACAGCCAATTTATTTACTCCTATTAGGTTAACTCTAATCTATAACTCTTATTTGAATAACTCCAACCTAATAACTCTTACTTGAATAACTCCAACCTAATAACTCTTACTGGATTAACTCTTATTCGAATAAATTATTCGAATAACTTATATTCGATTTGCTTACTTTCGAATACTTATATTTGATAATCTCTTTCTTCAAATAAATCTTATTCGATTTAACTCCTGTCGAATAACTAGATTCGATCAACTCACTTCGAATATTTCTGATTCGATTATCTCACTTCGAATATCTCTGATTCGATTCACTTCTTCGAATAACTAAATTCGATTACTCATTTCAACTCTATTCGAATAAACTAAATTCGATTAACTCCATTTGAATAACTCTAGTTCGATTTAACTCTATTCAATAACTCTAGTTCGATTTAACTCTATCGATTAACTCTAACTGATTAACTCTAACTAGTTTAACTCTAACTGATTAACTCTAACTGGTTTAACTCTAACTAGTTTAACCTAACTGGTTAACCCTAATGGTTTTACTCTAACGGGTTAACCCTAACTGATTAACTCTTAGTCCTTATTCAGTTTCAAACATCGATGTTGAAATTGATTCTTACTCCTTTATATAAGTCCTGACTTATATATTCTATCTATCCGAATGACAAATATTTAACTTAATTTATAAATATCATTTATAAATAAATCTGCTCATTTTATCTGTTTACTTCTTCATATAAAAGTTCAGACTTATATATATATATATATATCTATTTATCCAAAGATAAATATTTCCTTTATAATCTATTTGTTTTCTAAATGCCTTTTACCCATATTTCCTTTTTAAATCTTTATTTGTAAATGGTTTACAAATATTACCCTTTTAAATTCTATTTGCAAATGGTTTGCAAATATTCCCTTCTCTATTCATTTTGCAAATGGTTTGTGAATATTTCCTTTACAACTCTATTTGCAAATGTGTTGCAAATATTTCTCATATAATATCTTATTTGTTTTCTAAACAAATATTCCTTTTATCTTATTCTATTCATTTAACAAACAAATATCCTTTTCTATCCTATTCTGTTTCCTAAGTCAATATCTCTTTTATAACTTGTTTACTTAACAAATAAGTATCTCGTTTAACATCTCCTATTTATTTAACCGATAAATATCTCATTTATAAAATCTTATGATTTTATAAATATTCCCTTTTCTTTATAAATATTTCATTTATAAAGATTTCACCTTTCTATATAATTTCACCTATAAAGATTTCGTTTTATAAATATTTCATTTATAAATATTTCATTTATAAACATTTCATTTACAAAACGCTTTTGATTTTATAAATATTTTATTTTCAAATACCATTTGAAAATTCCCCTTTTTCACATTCCGGCGTGTTATGGTGTTTAATACAACAAATCATGATATCAAATATCGTTCATACACATATAATCAACAACAGATTATAAACCACGTCATATATCACCATATATGAAAATAATAAAATAGCTGTTGAGGAATCCAGTCGGATTCCTCCAATCTGTTTCCCTACATCCACAGATGTTACACACTAAAATCAACATCGCTTTCAGTTCCATATGATATAGTCTGATAAACAGAATTATTATAGAAATTCAACTAACTGACTAGTAGTTCAATCAAACGGTCAACACACAGTCAATTAGCCAAGATTTAACAGTTCTAGAAATACAACATGAAATTATAAACTATTCAGAGTTAGTGAGATTTACTCACGTTGGACTGTTATCGTTAAAAACAATTAACTGTCTTTGATTCAGACGGACAATTTATTTTTCCATAAATTGTAACGAGGTCGAATTCTCTCCCAGTCAGTCCCATTGGGTAGCTCTCGTCCGTACGATCCCATCGGATTTTGTTTCATCCAATTCTGATACAGTATGACCAAGTTATACGATTACGAAGTTAATACACCAATTTGAATTTAATTAAACATGATTATTAAATTTCGGGCCTTACTTTACCAAACCGGCCCACTATCGACCCATGCCCGATCCTACTGCCTTCTCCCCCAACGTATCACGCTGTAACTTCCTCCTACCACAACCGATATTTCAAGCATCAATTCCCTTTCAATCCTTCACAAGAACGCCAAACAAAATCACCATTACTCCCCTCTTTACTGTCTCCTCCTTCCCATGCTATTTTGGTACAACTCGAATCAGTCTTATTTATCTCCTTTGACAGCCGTTTACCCTCCCCTGCCAACTTTCAAAGCCTCCCTGCCTCCATGATACTCTACAAATCTGCAAACTTATTTCATTATTCTTTTTCTCTCCGAAATCCTCACCCTCCTAAACTAATTTATCAAAGCTCGAACACACTGCCATACCGCGACTGCACACTTCCGTCAAGCTACCCATACAGGTCCGAACTTTTTTCCCAAGTTCGAATAACCAGAAAAATTACCCTTAACCTTCTTTTCTATCGCTCAATCCCTATATAAACTCGATTCTGCAAACAAAAGGCTACGGTTGCCAAGAAATCGAACCCTAGCTCCACCTTATAAAATACAGCGAACCCCTTTGTTCGCCGAACCCAACCAAAATCATCTAGAAATGAAGAGGAACCCTTGTTGAATCCGTATATAATTATTTTGAGGGTTTAGGAATTTTATTTCTATTTTATATGGATTTCTTTTGCTCGAAATTTTGCTGTGAGGAGAAACAAACGGCGGAATGCCTCGTTGACTTCTAAGTGAATTTTTTCTAGGTTTGGGAAGATGTTCAGGTATTTATAGGAGAGTTTAAATATATTTTTATTCGTTATTATATTAATTTATAATCAACCGTTATATGAACTTGTCCTTTAAAAATTCTTGTGACCACATACGAAACCCAAAAATCACGAAAATTGGCAGGCAGGTAGAGTTTGACATTACTTGTAATAACCCGGAAAATCCGAGCCAGTTTAAAATTTTTATTTTGGCAATTTTAATGAATTTTGAATATTTAAAATGAATTATTTTAAATAATATCGTCGAGAAAATTTATTTTGAATATAATTCGAACGTATATATTATACGCGTCGTCGTTAGAATATAAATATTTATATATAATTATAAATAGAATTGAAAATGGCGCGGTAGTTCGATAATTCGATTTCAAACTTCAATTGAATGTACCGGGTGCAAAACAATCCGGATTTTAGTGAAACCAAAAACATTAGGATCTAATTGATGATATCTTTCCAATGAATCCGAAAAATTGAAATTTCATAGCGGGAATCAAAAGATATGTCCAGATGAAAATTCTGAATAGTCGCTATGGAATTCAGGCCCTTAAAAATAGACATTTTGCAAACGACCTCGGATTTCGACGAAACCACTTTTGTTGGGTCTGTGATGTCATGTTATTGCTAGATTCCAAATTTCATAATTTTCTAAATCATTATGTGAGCGTGGCAAAGGAAAACGTGTTTTGACCATTTCAGTTGATTTTAATCGACTGGAAAATAGCCATTTTTCCAACGGTCTCAGAATTCGACGAAACTAGTTTTGTTAGGACCGTATCGTCAATACGAAGCTAGAAAATATTTTTGAGGAATTTTTAGGGTTAGTATGTGACCCTGGTAAATTGAAATGCGCGTTCAAATTCAATATATAGAGTTATATGTTGATTTTAACGGAAACTGATCGAAATGATTGAATCAGCTTGCGATACATATTCCATTGTGTTCGGAATGGGGGTAATACGCTATGGACGACAGGCGGTGGGCCTCGTTTAGAGGTCGTATGAAAAAGTCAACCTTCATGGATTTAAAAAAATTAAAAATAAATAAAATAATATAAACATTTACATACCCCCCCTCTTCTTTCTCTTCCCCGAATCAGATTAAATAAATAAAAAAACAGAAAGGGCGAACGACAAGGGGGCCAAGACCGCCGCCGCCGCTGCCTCCAGGGCCGCCGCGCCCTGGCGCCGACCCCCAGGGGTCCTCCGCCCCTCTTCCCCCTTCTCCTCCACCTCGACGCACTCTCCCCTCTTCTGCATAGACCCGCACCCCCCTAGACCCGAACCCGCACCCCTTTGGCCCGAACCCCGACCTCCGACAGCCCAGCCGACCACCACCGCGACTTCCTCGGCACCAGCAGCACCCAACGACTCACCCCGAGGCCTAGATCCGTAAATAAGTGAGTTTTTATATATATTTACAATTGTTTTACTTTAATTTCAGCTTTAAATGTGTTTAGAGTTATAAAAATGTAATCTTTTATATTGTAGAGTTATAAAAATATAATTTTTATTATATGTAGAAGTTAAAAATATAACTTTTATCGTATGTAAAGGTTGGAAATATAATTTTCATATTATATAGATAATAAAAATGGGATCTTTATACGGTAGAAAATATAAAAGACAGGATTTTTAAAATATAAAAGACGATATTTTTAAAAATGAAAAGACGATATTTTTAAAAATGAAAAGACGATATTTTTTATATGAGTAGTAAAGTAAAAATATGATTTTTACTTCGAGAAAAATATAATTTTTATAATGTAGAAGGGAGAAAAATATAATTTTTAGATTATATTTGTAAAGGTGAAATCTTTATATTTGTAAAGGTGAAATCTTTATATTTGAAAAGGTGAAATCTTTATATAGTATCGATGTAAAAATATAATTTTTATCTATAGAGTAGCATAGTAAAAATATGATTTTTATATATTGAACATCAAAGTAAAAATATGATTTTTATATATTGAACATCAAAGTAAAAATATGATTTTTATATATTGAACATCAAAGTAAAAATATGATTTTTATATATTGAACATCAAAGTAAAAATATGATTTTTATATATTGAACATCAAAGTAAATATATGATTTTTATATATTGAACATCAAAGTAAAAATATGATTTTTATATATTGAACATCAAAGTAAAAATATGATTTTTATATATTGAGCATCAAAGTAAAAATATGATTTTTATATATTGAACATCAAAGTAAAAATATGATTTTTATATATTGAACATCAAAGTAAAAATATGATTTTTATATATTGAACATCAAAGTAAAAATATGATTTTTATATATTGAACATCAAAGTAAAAATATGATTTTTATATATTGAACATCAAAGTAAAAATATGATTTTTATATATTGAACATCAAAGTAAAAATTGGGTTATTTCATATTGAATAGCGAAGTAAAAATGTGATTTTTATATATGTAGTGGCCACGGGCAACGAAGACGTCAAAGATGCGATAACGATGAAGATTTCTATAAAAGAAGTGTCGTGAAGTTGGATAGCTATAGGTGAGAACTTCTCACTCTAAATTTCTTTTTCTAGTTATACATATATATATATATATATTAGGATGCAGACGGTGCTTAGTAGCACCCGACACCCGTCATCCACAGACCATGGATGGCTTGTTTGTTAAATTGTTTGGTTGTGTAGTTAGTTAGAATATTTGGTTTGAATTGAATTGTTGGGTGAAATGAAATTGTTTTGATTGATGTGTGAATGGCGTGGGCCTTCACTAGACCGGGGATAAGGCTAGGCCTCTTCCCGTTTTTAGTATCGTGCCGTTATGCCGCTGAAATTTTCTAAAATATGTTAGAAAAATAAAAATTTCATTTTTATTGTGTAAATGAACTGAATAGAAATTCATGTGTTGAAATAGAATATTTTATTGTTAAAAATATAATTTTTAACGTGAATGTGAATAAATAAATATTCATTTACAAACCGGACGTTTTGTTTATGTACACCTATTTGAAGGATATTGATTGGGTCGATAAATTTTACACATCGCCCAACTGCACAAATAAAAGTCTGTGTTTGTTGATTTGAAACCCCACACGGGTGTTGGGATGAAATTTAGCGTACACTAATCCCACTTGCTTAATTGTATGTCGATCGATTGGTCGACAGATTGTGTAAGCGTTGATTATCTATATCTGATGCTTATGCAGTTGTGTGGTGCACTTTGGATGATGGTTGATTGTTTATCGTTGCTATTAAATACATGTGTTGTAGGGAATCCATATAATTAACATTATATGGTAATTGATTGGGCCTCATTCCAATCGGGAAAATAATGAATATTATAAAAGAAAATTCATGTGTTGAATATGAAAATAGTCATGTGTTGACGATGTTCATGTGTTGAAAATATTCGTGTGTTGAGTAAAATATTTTAAATAATAAAAATTTCATCTTTATCATATTTACAATTAGAATCTACTTTACGGTGGAGTCTAATTAAAATCAAACGATAGATACCATAGTTTTATAAAATATTTTACATAACAAAAATAGTCGTGTGTTGGAAGAAATATAAATTCATGTGTTGAATAGAATAAATATTCATTTGTTGAATAGAATAAAGAAGTTTTTGAAAAATATAAAGCCGTGTTGATTAGAGTTGCGTTATTTTGACGCGAACGATATTTATATCGATTTTATTCGTTTTACAATGAATATTGAAAAGTGATTTCAAAATTTAATATTATGAAATGAAATTCAAATTGAATTAGATAAAAATTGAAATTGAAATTTTATTGAATCAATTTGAAATGAATTCGAATCGAATAGAAAATGAATTCGATTCGAATTGAATAGAAAGTGAATTTGAATTCAAATTGAATAGAAAGTGAATTTGAATTCAAATTGAATAGAAAGTGAATTTGAATTCAAATTGAATAGAAAGTGAAATTGAATTCTAATTGAATTGATATCAAATAGATTTGAAATTGAAGATGAAGTTGAAATTGTTTTTGAAACGAATTTAAAACGATTTATAAAATACGTTTTAAAAAGGAAATCGACGAAATATATATAATATATATAATGGCCTGAATAGAACACACTGCGCCGCGGCAGTTCGTGAATTTCAACCATTTATTTCAAACGGACATTACGGGAGATCCGACCGTCGGATTCTTCTAAAACCGGAACCGTTGGGTTCGTATCGAAAAGAGCTTTCCAATGAATATTAGAAATTTGAAATCTAACGGTTGGATTTGGAATTATGTCCAAATCAAATTCGAAAAAGGTCGCTGTAAGTGCAGTTCGATGGCCGTTGATGGAAATCGACTGTACGGGCCTTGATAAAATTATTAAAAATATCTATAATTTGTGTAAAATCATAAGAAATGATTTGGGAAATATTGGGCTGAAAAATTCCATATTTGAAAAGATAAAAATAGATTTTTGTCGAAATGAACTAGTTTTGAACTAGAAATAAAAATCAATTTATTTTTGAAATAAATAAATTGAATTGGAAAGTGATTTTAAAAATAATCAATATTCCCAATACGTGGATTGGACTGGAGTTGAATCGAAATTATCTTCGGAATATTTCAATGTTGGATTTCGTGACTATACAGATATTGTTATGGGAATTTGAAAGATATATTTTATATCGTTATTTCCAATACGATACTTGTTGGTTTCAGAATTTGATATTGAATATAAGCCGGTATATTTTCTATTCAGAGCCTTGTGATTAATATCAGATGTGATTTGGGTTTATCGTGAATCGTGTATTAGATGACATTGGTTCTTTAACCCAGTTAAAGGCAAGATGTTGATTTTTGAAAGGATTAAAACTAAGTGGAGTTTTAATGAATCTTTAATTAGATTAAAATGTAAATTGATAATTTAAATTATCAAATCTGAAAGGTGATCGAGAATGGAGTAACACCAGTTTTGCTCCAAAGCGATAGTTAAGTCTTTAATTAGATTTGAACGTGAAATGGTAGTTAATTTTACCGATAACACCGTGGTGTTAGATGTGGAGTATTACCAGTTTTCTCCATGGGATATATAGGTTGGGATTGGGAAATAAAATAAATAATTACTTCGGTGTGGTTCGTTAATCCCGGCTAGTTTGAAATGATATCCAAAGGAAGATTAAAGAATAAATTTAGAAGAATTTGTCTTGGATAAAATTAATGGGAACCTTTCCCTAAGAATGTGATTTTGTGAATAAAATAATATTCTGAATTGGAATGAGGCGTTTGTTGTGTTTGTGTAACATTCGTTTATTATATACGTGGGATATTCAGAAAGGCCGGGTTTATACCCATTCTGAATAACCGATTCGACGAGATGTCGAAGATGAAGACGGTGGTTGAAGACCGGAAGTCTTCACATCGTTTGGGTGATTACTGATGATCTTGATTGGGCTGTACACCTGAGATGAGAGAACCAGTTGGTGATCGTCCAGACGTACTTGGAGATGGATGGATATGCGAGGAAAGTGCCTCTGGTTTCGTTCAGACCCAGAACGAACTTGTAAATGGATTGTGTGTCTGACATTGGATTTTATTCTGTGTTGATTGATCTCTATTAAATATACATCTGTTTGGCGGCAGAGAATTTATTCTCTTGCTTAACGCCCTTCTCTGAGACGTACAAGCTCAGAGGTTGTATATCGATGGACATCAGTCACATGGAGTGAATTGCCAGTGTGGCACGTGTAAGTGGCAATTGATCAAGGCTTCTGTTGAAAAGCAAAGTCTTGTGGTTGATGATCAAAGCACGGCCTGTGTGGTGTAGCTTTGTGTATAACGTGAATTCGCGAGCCTCACACCTCGGTATGAGTTAAAAACGGGATACGGACCCAAGGAGTGCACGACGTTTCTTTCTAGCTAGGGTGGTGTCAGTGACCTACCAGCCCTGACATTTATATACTTTTCATCTGTGTGGTTGTTGGATACGAGGCGTCTCGAAAATAGGTCTGTAAGGACCGGAAACGTGTGTTCAGGAATTGCCAATCCTCAAAAGTAAGAGAGGACCAGCCTTGGAGGTTCCAAAGGATCATAGTGGGGTCCTGAGGCATTGCTAGAGTGTCTCGAATCGGAGAGGAGCTTGCCCCTTGCCTCGACTCATGACGGAAATCCAATTTCCAATACGTGATATTGCGGTTTTAATTGTAGAACTAGTACGGCGACATGATAGATGGTACCCATGCCGCTTATGATTGATATTTATGATTTGAATTGTTTTGACACTATACACTTATAATAGTATCAAATGATTTGTTTTGACGTACCAAGCATGTTTGGCTATTATAAGGGAAAACCCTATCCTCCGGCTTGCGTTGCATTGTGTGATGGGACCTGGGACTTATAATAGCTTCATTTTTCCAAAGAGCATTGCGATGTTTTGTTATATGCACTAGTATTCTTGGGAGGAAACCCATTCCGTGTTATACGGCGTGGTCCCATGAATTACTCTCTTTTAAAGTAAAGTTTTAAATAACTGTTTTAGTTCTCACACCAGTCACATGACTGACCTGGAGTTTATTGTTTTAACCTAAACCCTGGGTGCCCCTATTTTCTGCACGGGCAGCTAGTAGTTTTGGTTTTGCAGATTTATATTCACAGGGTCCTGATTTACAGCTGGAACGATGCTCGGAAAGCTCTGTATCCGTGTATCACTTTCAGTTGTGTTTTGTATATTTTTCCGCTGCTATGTAATTTATTGTAATCTATGATATTTGTCGAATGTAATTTATTCATTTATACTCTGTATATTCTTGTATTCTGATGGAATTGTTGTAATAACAATGAAATGTTCTTCCGTCTGCGTTCTATTTTGTCTTGTCCTCAATTCTATCCGTGCTTTCCTTCACGGGGAAGTTCGGGTCGTCTCAGTTTGGTATCAGAGCTTTGGTTTACAGAGCTCGAGAACAAGACACGTTAGAACCATACAAAAGAATTCATCAGATATTGGATTAGTAATATCCAATTAGAATGACTCGTTAGAGATAGGATCAGTAGTATCCTAGAACGAGTGTGAAGAGTATATTTTTCAAAAGAAAACAATTTTGTTTTGAAAATTTAAATCAATTATACGTATTTGAATATTTATTTATATTGAATATGGACAATCGAGTATATATAGATTTCGCGTATACGCGTCATGTACGTATATTCGAAGTTTTAATATATTAGATAGATATAGAGTCACATTCTAGACACCCGGGAATAATTCTGGTGATGTGGCCACATCATCAGTATTTATATTCGTGTTTCGAAGGTGTGATATCTATATATTTCCATTAGACTGGTGTGAGAACCAAAACTTATATAGTTAGAACACATTGTTGTGAAGTGGCATCAAAAACAAGATTTTTTGTATATATATCAAATTATGAATTTGAAACTCTAATCCACTAATTGATTGATGTTTGTGTTGCTTGTTTATTTGTTTGATAATTTTTGAACCGTTTAGCCTAATTGAACCAAATATTGAATTATATTGAAAATAGGTCGCATTTGCTTGCATATACATATACTTACATTGAACAGGTCATAGCAAGGAGGCTAGAGCAGAGAATAAAATTTGTTTGCCCGACAAATAGGTACATGTTTACTATAATTTACTGTTTTGTTTGGGTGATAATGATTTTATGAGCCTATTGGCTAGCTGCTTGGCTTTTTCTTTTTCTTTTTGGGATCAGAAGGCCTATATGGCAATTTCGGGATTTTCCCGTGGCTCCCGGTGCAGGGGAGGTTATGGCGAATTTTTTCGAAAATTTAGGGTGTTAGCCAAATTTTTGAAAATTTGAAAATTCTCAGAAACTGAAAAGTTGGAGAATGGAAGCCAGATCGAACGTAGAGTTAATTAATCAAACCACTTTCGACTTTGTTCCTTTTCGGGGACGAAAAGTTTTAAGTGGGGGAGATTGTAATAACCCGGAAAATCCGAGCCAGTTTAAAATTTTTATTTTGGCAATTTTAATGAATTTTGAATATTTAAAATGAATTATTTTAAATAATATCGTCGAGAAAATTTATTTTGAATATAATTCGAACGTATATATTATACGCGTCGTCGTTAGAATATAAATATTTATATATAATTATAACTAGAATTGAAAATGGCGCGGTAGTTCGATAATTCGATTTCAAACTTCAATTGAATGTACCGGGTGCAAAACAATCTGGATTTTAGTGAAACCAAAAACATTAGGATCTAATTGATGATATCTTTCCAATGAATCCGAAAAATTGAAATTTCATAGCGGGAATCAAAAGATATGTCCAGATGAAAATTCTGAATAGTCGCTATGGAATTCAGGCCCTAAAAAGTAGACATTTTGCAAACGACCTCGGATTTCGACGAAACCACTTTTGTTGGGTCCGTGATGTCATATTATTGCTAGATTCCAAATTTCATAATTTTCTGAATCAATACGTGAGCGTGGCAAAGGAAAACGTGTTTTGACCATTTCAGTTGATTTTAATCGACTGGAAAATAGCCATTTTTCCAACGGTCTCAGAATTCGACGAAACTAGTTTTGTTAGGACCGTATCGTCAATACGAAGCTAGAAAATATTTTTGAGGAATTTTTAGGGTTAGTATGTGACCCCGGTAAATTGAAATGCGCGTTCAAATTCAATATATAGAGTTATATGTTGATTTTAATGGAAACTGATCGAAACGATCGAATCAGCTTGCGATACATATCCCATTGTGTTCGGAATGGGGGTAATACGCTATGGACGACAGGCGGTGGGCCTCGTTTAGAGGTCATATGAAAAAGTCAACCATCATGGATTTAAAAAAATTAAAAATAAATAAAATAATATAAACATTTACATACCCCCCTCTTCTTTCTCTTCCCCGAATCAGATTAAATAAAAAAAAGAAAACAGAAAGGGCGAACGACGGGGGGGCCAAGACCGCCGCCGCCGCTGCCACCAGGGCCGCCGCGCCCTGGAGCCGACCCCCAGGGGCCCTCCGCCCCTCTTCCCCCTTCTCCTCCACCTCGACGCACTCTCCCTCTTCTGCATAGACCCGCACCCCCTAGACCCGAACCCGCACCCCCCTTGGCCCGAACCCCGACCTCCGACAGCCCAGCCGACCACCACCGCGACTTCCTCGGCACCAGCAGCACCCGACGACTCACCCCGAGGCCTAGATCCGTAAATAAGTGAGTTTTTATATATATTTACAATTGTTTTACTTTAATTTCAGCTTTAAATGTGTTTAGAGTTATAAAAATGTAATCTTTTATATTGTAGAGTTATACAAATATAATTTTTATTATATGTAGAAGTTAAAAATATAACTTTTATCGTATGTAAAGGTTGGAAATATAATTTTCATATTATATAGATAATAAAAATGGGATCTTTATACGGTAGAAAATATAAAAGACAGGATTTTTAAAATATAAAAGACGATATTTTTAAAAATGAAAAGACGATATTTTTTATATGAGTAGTGAAGTAAAAATATGATTTTTACTTCGAGAAAAATATAATTTTTATAATGTAGAAGGGAGAAAAATATAATTTTTAGATTATATTTGTAAAGGTGAAATCTTTATATTTGAAAAGGGGAAATCTTTATATAGTATCGATGTAAAAATATAATTTTTATCTATAGAGTAGCATAGTAAAAATATGATTTTTATATATTGAACATCAAAGTAAAAATATGATTTTTATATATTGAACATCAAAGTAAAAATATGATTTTTATATATTGAACATCAAAGTAAAAATATGATTTTTATATATTGAACATCAAAGTAAAAATATGATTTTTATATATTGAACATCAAAGTAAAAATATGATTTTTATATATTGAACATCAAAGTAAAAATTGGGTTATTTCATATTGAATAGCGAAGTAAAAATGTGATTTTTATATATGTAGTGGCCACGGGCAACGAAGATGTCAAAGATGCGATAACGATGAAGATTTCTATAAAAGAAGTGTCGTGAAGTTGGATAGCTATAGGTGAGAACTTCTCACTCTAAATTTCTTTTTCTAGTTATATATATATACTAGGATGCAGACGGTGCTTAGTAGCACCCGACACCCGTCATCCACAGACCATGGATGGCTTGTTTGTTAAATTGTTTGGTTGTGTAGTTAGTTAGAATATTTGGTTTGAATTGAATTGTTGGGTGAAATGAAATTGTTTTGATTGATGTGTGAATGGCGTGGGCCTTCACTAGACCGGGGATAAGGCTAGGCCTCATCCCGTTTTTAGTATCGTGCCGTTATACCGCCGAAATTTTCTAAAATATGTTAGAAAAAAAAAATTCATTTTTATTGTGTAAATGAACTGAATAGAAATTCATGTGTTGAAATAGAATATTTTATCGTTAAAAATATAATTTTTAACGTGAATGTGAATAAATAAATATTCATTTACAAACCGGACGGTTTGTTTATGTACACCTATTTGAAGGATATTGATTGGGTCGATAAATTTTACACATCGCCCAACTGCACAAATAAAAGTCTGTGTTTGTTGATTTGAAACCCCACACGGGTGTTGGGATGAAATTTAGCGTACACTAATCCCAATTGCTTAATTGTATGTCGATCGATTGGTCGACAGATTGTGTAAGCGTTGATTATCTATATCTATGCTTATGCAGTTGTGTGGTGCACTTTGGATGATGGTTGATTGTTTATCGTTGTTATTAAATACATGTGTTGTAGGGAATCCATATAATTAACATTATATGGTAATTGATTGGGCCTCATTCCAATCGGGAAAATAATGAATATTATAAAAGAAAATTCATGAGTTGAATATGAAAATAGTCATGTGTTGACGATGTTCATGTGTTGAAAATATTCGTGTTTTGAGTAAAATATTTTAAATAATAAAAATTTCATCTTTATCATATTTACAATTAGAATCTACTTTACGGTGGAGTCTAATTAAAATCAAACGATAGATACCATAGTTTTATAAAATATTTTACATAACAAAAATAGTCGTGTGTTGGAAGAAATATAAATTCATGTGTTGAATAGAATAAATATTCATTTGTTGAATAGAATAAAGAAGTTTTTGAAAAATATAAAGCCGTGTTGATTAGAGTTGCGTTATTTTGACGCGAACGATATTTATATCGATTTTATTCGTTTTACAATGAATATTGAAAAGTGATTTCAAAATTTAATATTATGAAATGAAATTCAAATTGAATTAGATAAAAATTGAAATTGAAATTTTATTGAATCAATTTGAAATGAATTCGAATCGAATAGAAAATGAATTCGATTCGAATTGAATAGAAAGTGAATTTGAATTCAAATTGAATAGAAAGTGAATTTGAATTCAAATTGAATAGAAAGTGAATTTGAATTCAAATTGAATAGAAAGTGAAATTGAATTCTAATTGAATTGAAATCAAATAGATTTGAAATTGAAGATGAAGTTGAAATTGTTTTTGAAATGAATTTAAAACGATTTATAAAATACGTTTTAAAAAGGAAATCGACGAAATATATAATATATATATATATTATATATATAATGGCCTGAATAGAACGCGCCGCACCGCGGTAGTTCGTGAATTTCGACCATTTATTTCAAATGGACATTTCGGGAGATCCGACCGTCGGATTCTTCTAAAACTGGAACCGTTGGGTTCGTATCGAAAAGAGCTTTCCAATGAATATTAGAAATTTGAAATCTAACGGTTGGATTTGGAATTATGTCCAAATCAAATTCGGAAAAGGTCGCTGTAAGTGCAGTTCGATGGCCGTTGATGGAAATCGACTGTACGGGCCTTGATAAAATTATTAAAAATATCTATAATTTGTGTAAAATCATAAGAAATGATTTGGGAAATATTGGGCTGAAAAATTCCATATTTGAAAAGATAAAAATAGATTTTTGTCGAAATGAACTAGTTTTGAACTAGAAATAAAAATCAATTTATTTTTGAAATAAATAAATTGAATTGGAAAGTGATTTTAAAAATAATCAATATTCCCAATACGTGGATTGGACTGGAGTTGAATCGAAATTATCTTCGGAATATTTCAATGTTGGATTTCGTGACTATACAGATATTGTTATGGGAATTTGAAAGATATATTTTATATCGTTATTTCCTATACGATACTTGTTGGTTTCAGAATTTGATATTGAATATAAGCCGGTATATTTTATATTCAGAGCCTTGTGATTAATATCAGATGTGATTTGGGTTTATCGTGAATCGTGTTTTAGATGACATTGGTTCTTTAAACCAGTTAAAGGCAAGATGTTGATTTTTGAAAAGATTAAAACTAAGTGGAGTTTTAATGAATCTTTAATTAGATTAAAATGTAAATTGATAATTTAAATTATCAAATCTGAAAGGTGATCGAGAATGGAGTAACACCAGTTTTGCTCCAAAGCGATAGTTAAATCTTTAATTAGATTTGAACGTGAAATGGTAATTAATTTTACCAATAACACCGTGGTGTTAGATGTGGAGTATTACCAGTTTTCTCCATGGGATATATAGGTTGGGATTGGGAAATAAAATAGATAATTACTTCGGTGTGGTTCGTTAATCCCGGCTAGTTTGAAATGATATCCAAAGGAAGATTAAAGAATAAATTTAGAAGAATTTATCTTGGATAAAATTAATGGGAACCTTTCCCTAAGAATGTGATTTTGTGAATAAAATAATATTCTGAATTGGAATGAGGCGTTTGTTGTGTTTGTGTAACATTCGTTTATTATATACGTGGGATATTCAGAAAGGCCGGGTTTATACCCATTCTGAATAACCGATTCGACGAGATGTCGAACATGAAGACGGTGGTTGAAGACCGGAAGTCTTCACATCGTTTGGGTGATTACTGATGATCTTGATTGGGCTGTACACCCGAGATGAGAGAATCAGTTGGTGATCGTCCAGACGTACTTGGAGATGGATGGATATGCGAGGAAAGTGCCTCCGGTTTCGTTCAGACCCAGAACGAACTTGTAAATGGATTGTGTGTCTGACATTGGATTTTATTATGTGTTGATTGATCTCTATTAAATATACATCTGTTTGGCGGCAGAGAATTTATTCTCTTGCTTAACGCCCTTCTCTGAGACGTACGAGCTCAGAGGTTGTATATCGATGGACATCAGTCGCATGGAGTGAATTGCCAATGTGGCACGCGTAAGTGCCAATTGATCAAGGCTTCTGTTGAAAAGCAAAGTCTTGTGGTTGACGATCAAAGCAAGGCCTATGTGGCGTAGCTTTGTGTATAACGTGAATTCGCGAGCCTCACACCTCGGTATGAGTTAAAAATGGGATATGGACCCAAGGAGTGCACGACGTTTCTTTCTAGCTAGGGTGGTGTCAGTGACCTATCAGCCCTGACATTTATATACTTTTCACCTGTGTGGTTGTTGGATACGAGGCGCCTCGGAAATAGGTCTGTAAGGACTGGGAAACGTGTGTTCAGGAATTGCCAATCCTCAAAAGTAAGAGAGGACCGGCCTTGGAGGTTCCAAAGGATCATTGTGGGGTCCTGAGGCATTACTAGAGTGTCTCGAATCGGAGAGGAGCTTGCCCCTTGCCTCGACTCATGACGGAAATCCAATTTCCAATACGTGATATTGCGGTTTTAATTGTAGAACTAGTACGGCGACATGATAGATGGTACCCATGCCGCCTATGATTGATATTTATGATTTGAATTGTTTTGACACTATACACTTATAATAGTATCAAATGATTTGTTTTGACGTACCAAGCATGTTTGGCTATTATAAGGGAAAACCCTATCCTCCGGCTTGCGTTGCATTTTGTGATGGGACCTGGGTCTTATAATAGCTTCATTTTTCCAAAGAGCATTGCGATGTTTTGTTATATGCACTAGTATTCTTGGGAGGAAACCCGTTCCGTGTTATACGGCGTGGTCCCTTGAATTACTCTCTTTTAAAGTAAAGTTTTAAATAACTGTTTTAGTTCTCACACCAGTCACATGACTGACCTGCGGTTTATTGTTTTAACCTAAACCCTGGGTGCCCCTTTTTTCCGCACGGGCAGCTAGTAGTTTTGGTTTTGCAGATTTATATTCACAGGGTCCTGATTTACAGCTGGAACGATGCTCGGAAAGCTCTGTATCCGTGTATCACTTTCAGTTGTGTTTTGTATATTTTTCCGCTGCTATGTAATTTATTGTAATCTCTGATATTTGTCGAATGTAATTTATTCATTTATACTCTGTATATTCTTGTATTCTGATGGAATTGTTGTAATAACAATGAAATGTTCTTCTGTCTGCGTTCTATTTTGTCTTGTCCTCAATTCTATCCGTGCTTTCCTTCACGGGGAAGTTCGGGTCGTCTCATTACTGACCCAATGAAACTGGTTTCGTCGAATTCCGACTTCGTATGCTCACACAGTGTATTTTTAACTATCAAAATACTAACTGTTTTTCACTCTAAAAATTCATACGTCCACACAGTGTACCCCAAAATCATTGAACTTGGGATTTAACAATAATTTGATGTTGCGGATCCAACAAAATTAATTTCGTCGAATTCCGACTTCATTTACAAAAGTGGCTATTTTTAAAGCTCTAAATAACCCTTTTAAATATATAAATATATTTAAAAACAATTAAATTTAATATTTAAAAATAAATATTATCGTATATATTCACAGCAGAATGTCATACAACTCTAGAATATTCCTATATGAATTTCTAACTCGATATATCAATCCTGATTAAATAGATATTCGATTTATAATGAAATCCCTTTTAAAAATATAATTAATTCCTTTATAAATTATAAAAAAATTCCACATCGACTTTTCTAAAATTTGATTTGGACATAAATCAAAATCTACATGATGAAATCCCGATTTTTCTCTTCCATTAGAAAAATATACTTCACCAGCTTCTAACATTTCTTGTTTCACAGAAATCTGACTTAAAACGGCTTCTGTATATTCAGTTGAAGTTTAAATCGCCAAATCGCGAACTGCTGCGCCATTTCGAGCTCGATTATAATTATATTATAATTCTACGTTCAAACTGACGTTATTTAAATATATACGTTATTCTAATTAAACGCTAAACTGAATTAAATATTACAGATGATCCAGTTCACGCCATATAGCCATTTCAGTCAATTCTGATTATTTCAAAATTAAATATATTATTTAATTTATTATTTTAATTAAATATTCACCATTATTTAATTCAACGACCATGAAATCCTTTTAATCACCTTTTAAATAATTAAATAAATTATTTATTATATCGCAGAAAATGCGGGTCGTTACAGGTTAAAACAATAAACTCCAGGTCATTCATGTGACTGGTGTGAGAACTAAAACAGTTATTTAAAGCTTTACTTTAAATCAGATATATATCAAGGGACCACGCCGTATAACACGGAATGGGTTTCCCCCCAAGAATACCGGTGCATATAGCAAAACAGCGCAATGCTTTTTGGAAAAATGAAGCTATTATAAGACCCAGGTCCCATCACACAATGCAACACGAGCCGAAGGATAGGGTTTTCCCTTATAATAGCCAAACATGCTTGGTACATTAAAAACAAATCATTTGATACAATTATAAGGGTATAGTGTCAAAACAATTTCAATCATAAGTATCAATCATTCAAGGCATGGGTACCATATATCATGTCGCCAATACTAGGCTCTACAATCAAAACCGCAAATGTCACGTATTGGAAGTTGGATTTCCATCTGTGAACCGAGGCAAAAGATAGTCCTCTACCAATTCGAAATGGTCTAGCCCGTGTCTTAGGACCCAGACTCAGGTGGGCCCTTGGATCATCAGGGCCGGTCCACCGATGTGGATTAAAATGCCCGAACACTGTGTTTCCCCGCCCTTTGGGGAATCAATGAGCCAAATGACTCCATCGGCTTCACATAGTCACCGATATATCCGAGGCGTCTCGCAACAGCAACAACCACACAGGTGAAAATAATATAAATGTCAGGGCTGGTAGGTCACTGACACCACCCTAGCTAGAAGGAAATGCATGTCCTCCCTGATGTCCTCTCCCGTTTCTGGTTCACAACCGGGGTGTGAGGCTCGCGAATCAACGTTACACAAAGCTATGTTACACAGGCGGTGCTTTGATCATCAACCACAAGACTTTGCTTTTCAACAGAAGCCTTGATCAATTGCCACTTAGGCATGCCACACAGGCAATTCACTCCATGCGATTAATATCCATCAATATATAACCCCTGAGCTCGTACGTCTCAGAGAAGGGCGTTAAGCAAGAGAATAAATTCTCCGCCGCCAAACAGATATATATTTAATAGAAATCAATCACACAGAATAAAATCCAATGTTAGACATACATTCCATTTACAAGTTCGTTCTGGGTCTGAACGAAACCGGAGGCACCTTGTACCTCGCATATCCATCGATCTCCAAGTACGTCTGGACGATCACCAACTGATTCCCTCCCCTTGGGTGTACAGCCAAATCAAGATCATCAGTAGTCACCCAAACGATGTGAAGACCTCTCGTCTTCGACCACCATCTTCATCCTCGACACCATGTCGAATCAGGTATTCAAAATGTGATAAACCCGTTCTTTCTGAATAACTCGCGTATATAATAAACAATTGTTACACAAACACAACATACGCCTCATTCAAATTCAAAATATTCTTTTATTCAAATATTCTTATAATTTGGGAAATGTTCCCATTAATTTTATCAAAGATAAATTCTTTAAATTTATCCTTTAATTTTCCTTTGAATATCAATTCAGACTAGTCGGGATTAGCGAACCACACCGAAGTAATCATTTATTTTATTTCCCAATTCCAACCTATTCTTCCCATGAAGTAAAACTGGTAATACTTCATATCTAACACCACGGTGTTATCGGTTAATTCAATTACCATTTCACATTCAAATCTAATTAAAGATTTAACTATCGCCTGGAGCAAAACTGGTGATACCCTATTCTTGATTATTTCAATCTAATTAAAGATTCATTAAAACTCTACTTGGTTTTAATCTTCCCAATACTCACTATCAATGATTATTTAACTTGGGAAATCATATCCTGTCTTTAACTGGGTTAAAGAACCAATGTCATTTAAAACACGGTTCACGATAAACCCAAAATCACATTCCATTAATTATTGGGTTAAAGAACAAGTGTTATTAAAAACACCTTTCACAATAAACCCAAAAATCAATTCCAATTCAATTCCAATTAAATACCAATTATGGTACACTTCATTAAATCTGAATAAAAAGATTTAATCTTTTACTCAACTGGGTTTAAGAACAGTGTTAATGAAGACACCATTCACGACAAATCCAAATCACATTTGTTATTAAAGACAAGGCTCTGAATAGAAAATATATCAGCTTATATTCAATATCAAATTCTACGACCAACAAATATCATATTGGAAATAACAATATTAATATATCTTTCAAATTCCCATAACAATATCTGTATCATCACGAAATCCAACATCGAAATATTCCAAAGACAATTTCGATTCAAATCCATTCCAATTCAATTATTAGAAATTCTGGTTACTTTTAAAACTATTTCAAATCCAATTTATTTATTTTAAAAATAAATGGATTTTAATTCTAGTTCAAAACCAGTTCATTTCGATAAAAATCTATTTTTATCTTTTCAAATTTGAAATTTTTCATCCCAATTCTTCACAAATCATTTCTTATGATTTTACAAAAATTATTGATATTTTTAATAATTTTATCAAGGCCCATACAGTCGATTTCCATCAACGACCATCGAACTGCACTTACAGTGACCTTTTCCAAATTTGATTTGGACATAATTCCAAATCTAACTGTTAGATTTCTAATTTCTAATATTCGTTAGAAAGATCTTTTCGATACGAACCCAACGGTTCCGGTTTTAGGAGAATCAGATGGTCGGATCTCCCGTAACGTCCATTCAAAGTCAATGGTCGAAATTCGCGAACTGCCGCAGCACGGCGCGTTCTATTCAGGCCATTCTATATATATAATATATATATTATATATATTTCGTCGATTTCCTTTCAAAAGTATTTTATAAATCGTTTTAAATTCGTTTTCAAAACGATTTCAACTTCATATTCAATTTCGAATCAAAATTGAATATTCCACATCATCGATATACAAATGATAATATTTTCAAAACATTATATTTTGAAATCACTTCGTTTTCGATAATCATTATAAAAACAAATATAATCGATATAAATATCGTTCGCATCAAAATGGCGCATATCTAATCAACACGGCTTCATATATTTTAATAACTTCGTTATTCTATTCAACAAACGAATATTTTCTTCAACACATGAATATATATTTTATTCAACACATGAATATATATTTTTATTCAACACATGAATTTTTATTCTCTTCAACACATGAATTTATATTTTCTATTCAACACATGAATATTTTCTTCAACACATGAATATATATTTTATTCAACACATGAATATATATTTTTATTCAACACATGAATATTTATTTTTCTATTCAAAACATGAATATACATTTCTATTCAACACATGAATATATTTTTTTATTCAACACATGAATTTATATTTCTATTCAACACATGAATTTATATTTCTTATTTTCCAAATTGGAATGAAGCCCAATCAATTACCATATACCGTTTATTATATGGATTCCCTACAACACATGTATATAACAGCAACGATAAATCATCAACCATCATCCAGAGTGCAGCACATAACTGCATAAGCATTAAATATAAATAATTAACGCTTACACAGTCTGTCAACCCATCGTTTGACATACAACTAAAAAATCGGGATTAGTGTACGTCAAATATCATCCCAATACCCATGTGGGGTTTCAAATCAACAAACACAGATTTTATTTGTGTAGTTGGGCGATGTGAAAAATTTATCGTCCCAATCAATATCAGTCAAATCAGTGTATACAAACAAATCGTCCGATTTGTTTATTACTATTTATTTTATATACACGTTAAAAATCATATTTTTAACTACAAGATATTTTCCACTATAAGATATATTATTTCATTCCACATCACACAATCAAATTTCACAACACAACAATCAAACAAACAAGTCATCCATGGTCTGTGGACGACGGGTGTCGGGTGCTACTAAGCACCGTCTGCATCCTAGTATATATTTCAACTAGAAATCAAAATAAAAGTGAGAAATTCTCACAACTAGCTAAAACAATACACTGCGACTCTTCATATGTTGGAATCTTCGTCGTGCTCGCCTTTTTCAATTTCATTGTCCGTAGCCACTACATATATAAAAATCACATTTTTATTTTGTTGCTATATATATAAAAATCACATTTTTATAATCACTTTATATGGATAAAAATCACATTTTTATACCGCTACTATATAGATAAAAATTCTATTTTTACATCGTTATTATATAGATAAAAATTCTATATTTACACCGCTATCATATAAATAAAAATTCCATTTTTACACCACTATGATGTAGACAAAAATTCTATTTTTACACCACTATTATATAGATAAAAATTCTATTTTTACACCGCTATTATATAGATAAAAATTCTATTTTTACACCGCTATTATATAGATAAAAATACTATTCTTATAATGTTGTTCATATTTACAATGCTTCTTTCTATATAAAAATTATATTTTTATATTTCTAATTCATATATAAAGATCAAATTTTTATATCATCGCTATAAAAATCACATTTTTATTATGCTATGGTATAGATAAAAATCATACCTTTACATAACTAAAAATCTAATATTTTCTTGTTTAAAAATATAATCTTTTCTATTATAAAAGTTTATTCTTTTCTATTATAAAAATTGTATTTTTATTTTAAAACCACTTATATAAAATTCATCTCTTTTCTACATTAAAGGTCAAATATTTTTATTTATAAGATCTAATTTTTTTATCATATCAAAATTCATTTCTTTACAACGTCCATCCTTTTCAAATATAAAAATCTAATTTTTATTCTCTACATGAATATATAAAAATCCAAATTTTATTCTCTACATGAATATATAAAAATCTAATTTTATTCTTTTACATCACCACTTCATATATAAAGATCACATCTTTACTATGTCATTCGTATAGTAAAAATCCATTTTTTATACGCTATTCTTATAAAGAAAAATTGAATTTTTATTCACTACAACATAAATAAAAATACATTTTTATAGCGCGCTCTAAGTAGATAAAAATCCTAACTTTCTACAATTAAAAAAGAATCAGATTTCATAAAATAAAAGAATAAAACAAAATCAGCAAACTCAGTTTGCTTATCATCTCCTTCCTTCACTGGTTATTGACGGTTGCTATAGGGAGTTCGATCCCCAAATGTCGACTTCGACTTGGCCAGAGCGGTGGAGAGCTTTGCAGGTGGTCGGAGGATAGGCAAGGCGGAGCAGTGTGGTTTGGGTGCTCGGCGTTGGGGAGCTCGCGGTTTCTGGCATCGCATTAGGTGGTGGGGGTTCGCGTTTGATCGGAAGAGTTGGAAGAAGGAGGAGATAAAGCAGAAGGGGGTGACGGCGGAAGCGACTGTGATGGTGGAGGCGAAGAGGTACTGGTGAACAACGGTCACCATTTTTATCCTTTTTTATTAAAATCGATTTTAAAAAAGGGGCGTTGACTTGATTATGAGAGAGGAGGGGGTGAGTTAGAATTTATATATTAATTTATTTATTTAATTTCGAAAAGGTACCTTTTTATTTTGACCTCGAAAAGAGACCCACCACCTATCGTCCATAGCTAATTACCCCCATTTCGAACGCAATGGGTTATGTATCATAGGATGATTCGATCGTTTCAATCAGTTTCCGTCAAAATCAGAATATAACTCTATATATTGAATTTGAACGCGCATTTCAATTTACTGGGGCCACATACGAACTCTAAAAGTTCCCGAAAAATATTTTCTACCTTCGTATTGACGATACGGTCCTAACAAAATTAATTTCATTGAATTCTGAGATCGTTTGAAAAATGGCCATATTCCAGTCGATTAAAATCAACTAAAACTGGTCAAACGCGTTTTCCTTCGCCACGCTCACATATTGATTCGAAAAATTATGAATTTTGGAATCTTGCAATAACTTGACATCACGAATCCAACAAAAGTGGTTTCGTCGAAAACCGAGGTTGTTTGTAAAATTTCCATTTTTAAGGGCCAGAATTCCATAGCGACTATTCTGAAATTTCAATTGGACGTAACTTTTGATTCCCGCTATGAAATTTCGATTTTTCGGATTCGTTGGAAAGATATTCTCAATTAGATTCTAATATTTTAGGTTTCGCTGAACTCCGGTTTATTTTGAATCATGTACATTCATTTGAACTTTGAAATCGAATTTTCGAACTACCGCGCCATTTTCAATTCCTTTTATATTTAAAATAAAATATTTATATTTTAACGATGATCTATATAAATATATATGGTCTAATTCTATTCAAAATAAATTTATCGACATCATTATTTAAAATAATTCATTTTAAATATTTAAAATTCATCATAATTGCCAAAATAAAAATTTTAAATTGGCTCGGATTTCTGGGTTATTACACTTTCCACTTGCATTATTTAGCCATGCAGTATTGCACTTGTCTCGCCATGCACCCTTGCACACTTGTATGTTGCATCTGTAGTTGTCGTATATTCATGACCCTTGTTCCATTCATACATGAAAGTATTCATGCTTCTGTTGTCATGTCGATGCTTGTGCATTTGATCTTATACTTGAGCTTTGCTCTGAAAATTGTTTTGATCCACTTTCACACATTAATCATTCTACTGTTGTACTTCATCATCTTGTAATATTGTACTTGTATGCTATCCATACATTGTGCTCGACCACTTTGCACTTGCAATTAGTCCTGTTCACTTGTCGCTGCTATTTCTACCTTAATGTGCTTTGAATATTTTTGTTCATTTTCAGTTTGTATTTGTTCTTGGTTAAGTGTGCACTGAGTCGAGACGGTCCTTGTGGCTACTCCCCAGTTGCTCGCTGATTGGCGAGGCAGTGCACACGTGTATATACATACACGTGTGTATATGCAGCCATCAGACTGATTTTTTGTTCCTGCATATCAGACCATGTCTAGAAAAATGATGAGAAACACGCAGTAATTCTGAGGCAAATAAAATTTAAAAATAATTTTTTATTTGTTTTATTTTTATTTTTATTGCAGTCTACTGTGTGTGTTCTTCTGTATATGACAGGTATGAAGACAGGACTGACTGAAAGTTGTGAAGACAGAAGACTGAAGATGAAGACAAGAACAGTGTTAGTGTGTGTATATATATAAGAAACAGGGTTTTTACAACTGAAAGAATATGTAATGAGGAATTTCTGTATTGATTGTGGACGTGAATAAAAAATTGTACTATTATTTGTAATAAACAGATTTGATTGAAATAAAATATTATTTTTGTTATTCAATTCAATCTTTCTATTTTTATTTTGTTTGAATCTTTTAATAGTACAATGTCTGTGATGTGTTAAATGTGTCATGACAAAAATATTCAAAAATATTTGAATGTGTAAATAGTGGAGTGTTGTATACGTACTATTTCAAATGCTGAAAATAAAATATTTATTCGAATAAAAACACTGTTTGGATATTCAATTCTGTAAAGTAGTGTTCTATTAAATAAATTTTATTTCTATGTGTAAAATATAGAATAGTACTGCTTACAAACACATTTATAAATATATATATATATGTTTGTTATCATCAAACAAAAATCACACTGTTATACTCAACATATTATTCTAGTTATTAACTAGTTCATTTCGATAAAAATATATTTTATCTTTTCAAAACTTGGAATTTTTAATCCAGAATTTTTCCAAATCATTTATTATGATTTTACACAATTTTTCCATATTTTTAATAATTTCAATAAGGCCCTTACAGTCGGTTTCCAATGTCAGCCACCGAACTGCATTCATTGCTACCTTTTCCAAAATTGATTTGGATATATCTTAAAATCCAACCGTTAGATTTCTGATCTCTTATATTCATTGGAAAGCTCTTTTCGATACGAACCCAAAGGTTCTAGTTTTAGGAGAATCCGACGGTCGGATCTCCCATTACGTCCATTTGAAGTTAATGGTCGAAATTCGCGAACGGTCGTTGTGCGATGCGTTCTATTCAGGCCATTACATATATATATATATATATATATGTATGTATGTATGTATGTATGTATGTATATATAATATCGTAAGTTTCCATTTGAAATGTATTTTATAAATTTTTTTATAAATTAATTTCAAAATGACTTCAACTTCTATTTCAATTTCAAATCAAAATTGAATATTCAATATCATTATAGTATTGAAATGATAATATTTTTCAAAATATCAGATTTTGGAATCACTTTTCGATATTCATTATAAAATGATTAAAATCGCCAAAAAATCCCGTTTGCGTTAAAATGGCGTTTAACTACTTAACATAGCTTCATATTTTAATATTTAATGAATATTATTTTAAAATTGTAACAACCCAGAAAATCAGAACGAATTTAAATTTTTTATTTTGGCAAATTTAATGAATTTTGAATATTTAAAATGATTTATTTTAAATAATAACAACGAGAAATTATTTTGAATAGAATTAGAACATATATGTTTATTTGAATCGTCGTTAGAATATAAATATTTATTTTTAATTATAAAAGGAATTGAAAATGGCACGGCAGTTTGGAAATTCGATTTCAAATTTCAAATGAATGTACATGATTCAAAATAAACCGGATTTTAGTGAAACCAAAAATATTAGAATCTATTTGAAGATATCATTCCAACGAATCCGGAAAATTGAAATTTCATAGCCGGAATAAAGTTATGCCCAGTTGAAAATTGAAAATAGTCGCTATGGAATTTTAGCCCTAAAAAATAACCATTTTGCAAACGACCTCCGTTTTCGATGAAACCATTTTTGTTGGATCCAGGATGTCAAATTATTGCTAGATTCCAATTTTCATAATTTTTGGGATCAATATGTGAGCGTAGCAAAAGAAAACGTGTTTTGTCCATTTCAGTCAATTTGGATTGACCGGAAAATGGCCTTTTTTCAAACGGTCTCCAAATTTGACGAAATTAGTTTTGTTAGGACCGTATCGTCAAAACATAGCTAGAATTATTTTTAGGGAATTTTTGGAGTCCGTATGTGACCCCAGTAAATTGTAATGTACGTTTAAAATTCAATATAACGGTTTATATTTTAATTTTGATGAAAACAAATCAAAACAGTCGAATTGGCTTACCGGGCATATCCCATTGTGTTCGGAATGAGGGTAATTAGCTAGGGGCGATAGTCGTTGGGTTTGATTTGGAGTTCGTAAGGTTAAACAACTATTTTTAGAATTAAATAAATATTAAAATTTATATAAATACTTTTTGGCCAATCAAATTTTTTCCAGAATCCTAAATCTATTTCAGCGAAAAGCCCCAATGCGATTTCAACGATTCAGAAGCCCCGAATTTCATGCCCTCGATTCTCCAAATCCACGCAATAAATTTCCAATCTTCCAACGTGAAATTCAGAGAGCAAGGAGAGGTCTTTCGATTGGTATATGAGTGATCATCTCTGGTGGAGGATTGCGCTCAGATTTTGGCCACAAACAGTCGTCGGTCGAGTTTGATTTCCCGTCGATTGGGGGCGTCGGACTTCACACCGCTTCAGGCGCAGGAGGAGCAGATGACAACGAGCAGGAGGGACGCGGTGGATGAGGGTCCGGTGGCCTCACGTGGCTGAGACGGCGACAATTTCAAGTCGAGCACGGTTTTGGGGCTCCATACTTTGTTAACAGTAAAAGGTTTTTTTTTCTTTATTCTTTTTATTTTATTTTGTTTTACTTATACAATTTTAATAAAATCAGTTTTGTTTATAAATAATTTACAAATGATAGGATGTGATTTTTATTCATAAATAGATTAGATTTTTAAAGTTGATAAGCTTTGATTTTTATTTTCGAAAAGCTTTGGTCTTTAATCAAATAAAGTTATGATTTTTATATATAAAACTGAACTATAAAAATATGATTTTTATTTATATAGTGGCAGAATAAAAATATGATTTTTATTTAGACAATACGATAGTAAAAATATGATTTTTATTATCATGAAAATGAAATGAAATATAATTTTTAGCGAAGTAGAAATATAATTTTTAGTGAAGTAAAAATATAATTTTTAGTGAAGTAAAAATATAGTTTCTAGATTTGAAATAAAAATATTATCTTTATATTGTAAACATCGTGTTGAGAATGCGATTTTTACACATATGGTTTCGAAGTAAAAATATAATTTTTAGCAAAATAAAAATATAATTTTTAGCAAAGTAAAAATATAATTTTTAGCATTAAAATAAAAATGTGATTTTTACTATGAACGGTGTGAAGAAGATGGCGTTGAAATTTTGAATAGAATCCAAACCATCGTCCGTTAAAGAATGGCAGAGTGGAACCCAAAGGTGAGAACTCCTCACTATAATTTATATATACAGTTATTTATTTTACAACTGCATAAATGAACTGTTCCCCATCCTCCACAGACCAAGGACGACTTGTCTGATTATTTGGTTTTGCTGGTTAGATTATTTGGTTGTTTGGGTGAAATAAATTGATTAGAATTGTTACGTGTGTATGGCGCAAGGCAATATCAGGAGAGGGGTAGTAGCGACCCGTAACTTCCCCGGTAAGGGAAAGCCCGGATTACCTTGAGAACAACACACAAAAGAATGCAGACGGAAGAACATTTCATTGTTATTTCAACAATTCCATTCAGATACAAGAATATACGGAGTATAAATGAATATTACACATTCGATAAATATCAGAAATTACAATCAATTACAAAGAAGCGGAAAAATATACAAAACACAACTGAAGGAGATATACGGATACAGAGCTTTCCGGATATCATTCCAGCTGTAAACCAGGATCCTGTGAATATAAATCTGCAAAACCAAAACTACTAGCTGCCCGTGTGGAAAATAGGGGCACCCAGAGTTTAGGTTAAAACAATAAACTGCAGGTCAGTTAAGTGACTGGTGCGAGAACTAAAACAGTTATTCAAATCTTTACTTTAAAAGATAGTAATTCAAGGGGCTACGCCGTATAACACGGAACGGGATTCCTCCCAAGAATACTAGTGCATATAACAAAACAGCGCAATGCTCTTTGGAAAAATGAAGCTATTATAAGACCCAGGTCCCATCACACAATGCAATGCACGCCGGAGGATAGGGTTTTCCCTTATAATAGCCAAATAATGCTTGATACGTTTAAAACAAATCATTTGATACTATTATAGGTGTATAGTGTCAAAACAATTTCAATCATAAATATCAATCATAGACGGCATGAGTACCATATATCATGTCGCCATACTAGTTCTACAATTAAAATCGCAATATCGCGTATTGGAAATTGGATTTCTGTCATGAGCCGAGGTAAGGGGCAAGCTCCTCTCCGTTTGAGACATTCTAGTAAATGCCTCGGGACCGCACACAGCAATCCCTGGATCCTCCAAGGCCGGTCCTCTCTTACTTTTGAGGATTGGCAATTCCTGAACACACGTTTCCCGGTCCTTACAGACCTATATCCGAGGCACCTCGTATCCAACAACCACACAGGTGAAAAGTATATATATATATGTCAGGGCTGGTAGGTCACTGACACCACCATAGCTAGAAAGAAACGTCGTGCACTCCTTGGGTCCTTATCCTGTTTTTTACTCATACCGGGGTGTGAGGCTCGCGAATCCACGTTACACACAAAGCTACTTCACACATACCATGCTTTGATCATCAACCACAAGACTTTGCTTTTCAACAGAAGCCTTGAACAATTGCCACTTACGCGTGCCACACTGGCAATTCGCTCCATGCGACTGATGTCCATCGATATACAACCTCTGATCTCGTACGTCTCAGAGAAGGGCATTAAGCAAGAGAATAAATTCTCTGCCGCCAAACAGATGTATATTTAATAGAGATCAATCAATGCAGAATAAAATCCAATGTCAGCCACACAATCCATTTACAAGTTCGTTTTGGGTCTGAACGAAACCGGAGGCACTTTCCTCGCATATCCATCGATCTCCAAGTACGTCTGGACGATCACCAACTGATTCCCTCATCTTGGGTATACAGCCCAATCAAGATCATCAGTAATCACCCAAATGATATGAAGACTTCCGGTCTTCAACCACCGTCTTCATCTTCGACATCTCGTCGAATCGGTTATTCAGAATGGGTATAAACCCGACCATCCTGAATAACCCGCGTATATAATAAACAAATGTTACACAAACGCAACATACGCCTCATTCCAATTCAGAATATTCTTTTATTCAAAAATTCACATTCTTAGGGAAAGGTTCCCATTAATTTTATCAAAGATGAATTCTTATAAATTTATTTTTAATCTTCCTTTGGATATCATTTCAAACCGTATTATGGTTTTCCAAACTAGTTGGGATTAGCGAACCACACCGAAGTAATTGTTTATTTTATTTCCCAACGTATCCATCCCATGGAGCAAAACTGGTAATACTCCATATCTAACACCACGGTGTCATCGGTAAAAATTAATTACCATTTCACGTTCAAATCTAATTAAAGATTTAACTATCGTTTTGGAGCAAAACTGGTGGTACTCCATTCTCGATCACCTTTCAGAATTGATAATTTAAATTATCAATTCACATTCAATCTAATTAAAGATTCATTAAAACTCCACTTAGTTTTAATCTTTTCAAAAATCAATATCCTGTCTTTAACTGGGTTAAAGAACCAATGTCATTTAAAACACGATTCACGATAAACCCAAAATCACTTTCTATTGTTAATCGGGTTAAAGAACATGTGTTATTCAAAACACCGCTCACGATAAACCCATGAACTAATTTAAATTCAATTCCAATTAATATTATTTAATTGGTACACCTCATTAAATCTAAATAGAAGGATTTAATATTTTTCTCAACTGGGCTTAAGAACAGTGTTAATGAAGACACCATTCACGACAAACCCAAATCACATTTGATATTAAATACAAGGCTCTGAATAGAAAATATACCGGCTTATATTCAAGGTCAAACTCTGAAACCTACAAATATCGTATTGGAAATAATGATATAAATATATCTTTCAAATTCCCATAACAATATCTGTATAATCACGGAATCCAACATCGAAATATTCCAAAGACAATTTCGATTCAAATCCACTTCCACTTTATATATATTGGAAATTCAGTTTATTTTCAAAACCAATTCAAATTCAATTTATTCATTTCAAAAATAAATTGATTTTAATTCTAGTTCAAAACTAGTTCATTTCGATAAAAATCTATTTTTATCTTTTCAAATGTGGAATTTTTCATCCTAGTTCTTTCCAATTCACATATTATGATTTAACACAAATTATTGATATTTTAAATAATTTTATCAAGGCCCATACAGTCGATTTCCATCAGTGGCCATCGAACTGCACTTACAACGACCTTTTCCAAATTTGATTTGGACATAATTCCAAATCCAACCGTTAGATTTCAAATTTCTAATATTCATTGGAAGGCTCTTTTCGATACGATCCCAACGGTTCCGGTTTCAGGAGAATCCGACGGTCGGATCTCCCGCAACGTCAATTCGAAGTCAATGGTCGAAATTCACAAACTGTCGCGGCGCGACGCGTTCTATTCAGGCCATTATATATAATATATATATATATATTATATATATTTCGTCGATTTCCTTTTAAAACGTATTTTATAAATCGTTTTAAATTCGTTTTCAAAACCATTTCAACTCTATATTCAATTTCAAATCAGAATTGAATATTTCATATCATTACTATATAAATGATAATATTTTCAAACGTTATATTTTGAAATCGCTTCCTTTTTTATATTGATTATAAAAACGAATATAATCGATATAAATATCGTTCACGTCAAAATAGCGCTACTCTAATCAACACGGCTTTATATATTTCAATAAATTCGTTATTCTATTCAACAAATGAATATATATTCTATTCAATACACGACTACTCTCAACACATGAGTACTGTCGACATATGACTATTTTTTTTATGTAAAATAATTTATAAAATTATGGTATCTATCGTTTGATTTTTAATTAGACTCCAGCCGTAAAGTAGATTCTAATCGTAAATATGATAAAGATGTAAATTTTATTGTTAAAATGTTTTACTCAACACTTGAATAGTTTCAGCACATGAATATCGTCAACACATGACTATTTTTATATTCAACACATTAATTTACTTTTATAATATTCATTATTTTCCCGATTGGAATGAGGCCCTGTAACACCCCGTATTTTCTGTGAACTTAAGAATTACAAATCTGAGTATAATTAAAATATAAAATCAGAATCAAGGGAAACGGGTTGTGCCATTGCGTTCGTCTCGGAAAAATACGTGAAATAAAGTCCGAAATTTCGTAAATCGGAGTCCATATGACCAAGTTATGGCCTTCCAAAGTTCAGAAAAAAATTAAACAGCACAGACCAGGTCGACTGGGGAGTCGACCCTAGATTCGACCTGCCCCCAGGGGGTCGACCCTAGAGTCGACCTGCCCCTAGGGGGTCGACCCTAGAGTCGACCTGGGGGTCGACCTGCCTCCGAATCTGCATTTCTGCCTGGGTGCGTTCTGATGTATCTGGTCTCGTTTTCTGTCTAGATTCGTCTGCCTAAACCTATATAAACAGCCCCAAACCCAGCCTTCTCTGCACACAATTCTATTCTGCTTCCTCTCTGCCTCTGTTCTAATAAAAATAAAAATGGCGTCGCTACTCTGCTGAAATCAAAACTAGAAGCTAATCAACATCAACCTAAGCAACTCAATTCAAATTAGAGATTAAAGCTTCTGCAACAATTCTGCAACAACTAAAGTTCTTTCTTTAATCCAACCAAGGCAAGTACAGTTATTTTCCACTATAAACGTTAATTTTGATTGTGACATGAATTCTAAATCTAAATCTGAGGTTATATCTGTTCTGTTCTGATTTGATTTATCTTATTCTGTACCTCTTTCCTCTTTCTGTTCTAAAGCCAGGCTACCACGAGCCTGAGCCAATCTCATAAGAGATTAACATACGCTAAAATGTTTGGGACAGTAAAATGAATGATGCATGAATTTTGCATGGCCAATAGGTGACTGATTAGAGGAAAGAACATGGACTGTAGCTAGAATATAAATTTGAGATGATTTGACATGTTATGTTTATAACATAAAAAGGTATTGAACATATGATTTGTGGACACGACATAAGAAGGTATATAATTGGACATAAACGTAGACTGTATTGAACATATAATTTGAGATAAAGGGAATATGGCTTAGGTATAAAGACTTACATGGAAGTAGGATATCTATTATGTAAATAAACAACTAAGTAAGGGATCTTTGGAATATATGACATAACTATATTTGGTATAATTTATATATGGATCTTCTGTGCTATGCAAGTTTAATAAAAATTGAAACATATGATATATGGTAAATTATGGCCATAATCTATGCTATGTAAATCTAATGCAAACATGGGGTACATGATTATATTGTGCATCACGACTATTATTTATGCATGTGAACTTAGGTAAGATTTATAATTAGGCAAGATATATTTGTGAAACTTTAAGAAATGTGTAAATCTGTTATATTTGCCTAATTTGTTAGTTTTGTTACATTGCCAAATCTGCTAGTTCTGTTATATTGCTTAATCTGCTAGTTCTGCTCTACTACCTAGTCTGCTAGATTTGTTCATCTGCCAAATCTGACATCTGCTAAGACTGTTGAAAATGCTAAATCTGCTAGTTTGCTTAATCTGCTAAGTCGCCTAGTCTGAGAAATCTGTTATCTGCTATATATGTTGAATTGATATAATTAGTCGGCTATTGACATAATCTGAATTGGCTATAGTTATGAATAATTGACATGTATATTAGGCATGGGTATAAATGGGAAATCATTAATTAATTGGCCGCAAAGATAAACATGGCTAACTCGAGGTTAGAATGAGTTTGCGGCGTAATTCTGCCCGGAACCGCCCGGCATATTCCAGTGGTCGCAAACAATAGGTTCTAATGTGAGAAGTTAGTCATAACGTGCTTGAAAACCCGAGGTTAGACTCAGTTTGCGATAGAAACCTGCCCGGAACCAACCGGCCTAACCAGTAGCCGCAAACTGTCAGTCTAATGTGAGAGGTTTTGGGCATTAATATTTAATTAATGAAAATCTGAGATAAATATGATGTCTAAAACGTGTTGGGTGGGTAAGGTTAAACCAATTGGACCAATGAATCTGATAAACCCGTTTCGTGAATCTGTAGGCCCAATACAAAGTTAGACAAATCTGAAAAATCTGTACATCTGATCTGTTAGTCTGAAAACTTGTTAACTTAATCTATGAACTAGTAAATCTGAATTCTGTATGTCTGAACTTGTAAAAAAGTTAATCTGAAATCTGTTAGTCTGGGGACACAAGGTTAGGAGGGGAATTACTTGTGTCATCTGTTGTTTGGGACCCATATTAGTCAGTAACCCTTTCTGGTATCAAAACTTTGACCCAACAGTAGGTAGGGTCCGGGCACGCTTACTGAACTAATTATAAGTGGTTCATTCTGATAATGGCGAGGGGTGTTGATGGTGCGTTCCAACCGGGTCATGTGCGTGCATGGATCCCGGTCTGCCTCTGAGGATGTAAGACGCCGTGACATCTGTAAGTAGGTTTGTGCCAATTGGTTGTCACTTTAGGGAGTGATACACCCTACTGTGGGGCCGACACAAGATATTTATGTATTAGGGAGCCGATCGCTTGGGGTAGGGTTTTAGGGTACACTTAGTTCTGTCTGTTTCTGTTGGTACCGTCTGTTTCTGTTGGGTGGTAACACCTGTCTGTTTCTGCGTGGTACCGTCTGTTCGGGTGGTAAAGGCCCATTACTAGTGTACACCTATTCTACATTCTGTTTCTGTAGGGATTAATCTGTTTCTGCTTCTGTCTGTTTCTGATCGGGTAGTAAAGGCCCATTATTAGTATTCTGTTTCTGTTAAATTATTCTGTACCCGTTCCTGTTTCAGTTTAGACATTAGGGCGACACCTAATTCTGTTATACTAGTATTTGTGCAGAGAAGTGTAAAGCAATAGTTTATGTCATTCTGTTCTTCTGTTATATCTGCTACACCTGTTACAGTTATCTCTCATCCAGTTTTATGTTCATGTCATATTATTATTATCTGTTCATATGCTGAATGTCACTAGACTTGCCAGACTTTTTGTCTGACCCTTGTTGTTTCGCCTCCTTTCTTCCGTTTCCCCCCCAGGTTATCCAAGGAGGGAATACTTTAGCTTGATCCGGATTTCTCTTTGCTTGAAGTGCTTAAAGTATGGCTTGGCTCTGTATAGCTTCCGTTCTATGGGGATTATGATTTTAAACCATGCATTTTGAAGGCTTTTGTACAAGACTATTATTTTGTACTTGAATTCTGAGATTTGAAAGGATGTAACCATATTGATTTCTGTTTCCGCTGTAATAAAGTTAAAAATTTTCAAGTACTGTTTTATCTGTCTTGTAAGTTTCTGTTCTGTTTACTAAAATGCTCCACCAAAGTTAAGGCATTCCCTTTGTGAGTGACCTTAACGGAGGTGGGGTGTTACACTTGGTATCAGAGCTGAAGGTTACCGGACTTGATAAAGAATTTTTGAAAACTATTTTCAAAAAGGTTTTGAAAAGGAAGTATTTTCAAAAGTAAAGCTTATTTTGAAAAACATAGTCCCCTAAGCCATATATCTATCTTTTGATCCTCTGCTTGAATCCTTGTTTCCTTCTTTCTTGAGTCTCTGGGGCTCCCGGTTTTCTGGGAGGTAACCTCGTCGAAGGGAAAAGTAGTGCCCGACTTCCATCGATAGCTGTAGTAGTTTCACCTGCGGCTAGTTTTCTTTAGAGCTTTGAAGGATTTTTCCGGGCGATGGAGGCAGCTTTCAAGGGATTGGTCAACGTGTTACACAAGGATAGTAAAGATGAGAATGATGAGGTTTGGCTAAGGAGCACAACCCAAAGGTGAGAAACTCATATAGACTTAGTTCACAATGGAGGCAAAAGGGAAACACAAAAGAAGGAAGGAAAGTTTGAAGATAAGGAGGAGGAAAGTGTTTTACTTATGGAAGCTTGACTCATCTGAATAAGGATTACCGAAAGAGGAAGGGGAGGGTGCTTGCTTCAACTGTGGTGAGATGGGGCACTTTACTAGGGACTGCCCGAAGAAACGAAGGCAAGGACAGAGGACAGGACCAACTTCTGGAGGGCAGGCAAACACTCTCAAGGCTAGTGGATAGGATAGAAATAGGGAAAGTTTCTGTAGAAGGTTTAATTTTCTTATCTGGTTATGGAGTTAAGACTCTTTCTGATTCTGTACTTGATACTCTGCACTTGAATACTAGTATTGTTTCTGATTCTGCTGTAGACTCAGACCCATAAAGGGTATGACTCATCTGTTTTAAGTTAAGGTTTGAGGGATATCTGTGTTAGGCGTCAAATATGACGCATATATTCTGAGTTTTTGTGGGATATGATTTTATCATGCTTAGCTTCCGAAGAATCATTAGGGAACCTGATCTGTACCAGTAGTCTGTAAATATCTGAATACTTCTGATAAGATTTCCAGTTTTGACATTGTCTAAAGAGGGTAACCCTCTGGGTGTCAATCTGATGTTGATTTCGGTCTTCGGGGTTGACCCTTAGGGGAATTATTTTCTCAACCAATGTCTGATAGGAATCAAGTTTATGTTTTATCTGTACTCGCTTCCATCACTCGACTGTATCCTATCGATCGAGTGTTCAACTTATAGATAGGAATCCTAATGGGTGTAAACATGTGTTTGAGACATGTTATGTTTGATGGTTGTAAGTGGATGCAAGTGGTCGCTAGTGGTTGCTCGTGGACGCATACACACACACTAGGCACTAGATCGGCTCGAAAACACTCTCATACTACATATGGATGTGTGAGCATTTTAATTTTTTATGGATGCAAAATGGTTGAATCAGCACATGGATGTTGCATATGAGTGGATGGTTGTGCACTCATATAGAAATGATATGTATCAAATAGGAAAATTGCATACATATTGGACTCATGGCACTGACATAATTCGCATTAAGGAGGTCAACTGAATCAGTAGACCGCCTGATCTTTGCATTAGATAAGGAACATATACACACACTTTTGCAAATGTTCATATAGCACTAGAAATTTCTAAGGACAATGGATGCTTGTGGATGATGACTGAGTAGATGAGTGATTGGATGGTAGGACACATTCTTCTTAACTTGAAGATTTCGGGGACGAAATCCTTTAAGGAGGGTAGAATGTAACACCCCGTATTTTCTGTGAACTAAAGAATTACAAATCTGAGTATAATTAAAATATAAAATCAGAATTAAGGGAAACAGGCTGTGCCATTGCGTTCCTCTCGGAAAAATACGCGAAATAAAGTCTGAAATTTCGTAAATCGGAGTCCATATGACCAAGTTATGGCCTTCCAAAGTTCAGAAAAAAATTAAACAGCACAGACCAGGTCGACTGGGGAGTCGACCCTAGAGTCGACCTGCCCCCAGGGGTCGACCCTAGAGTTGACCTGCCCCCAGGGGGTCGACCCTAGAGTCGACCATGGGGTCGACCTGCCTCCGAATCTGCTTTTCTGCCTGGGTGCGTTCTGATGTATCTGGTCTCGTTTTCGGTCTAGATTCGTCTGCCTAAACCTATATAAACAGCCCCAAACCCAGCCTTCTCTGCACACAATTCTATTCTGCTTCTTCTCTGCCTTTGTTCTAATAAAAATAAAAATGGCGTCGCTACTCTGCTGAAATCAAAACTAGAAGCTAATCAACATCAACCTAAGCAACTCAATTCAAATTAGAGATTAAAGCTTCTGCAACAATTCTGCAACAACTAAAGTTCTTTCTTTAATCCAACCAAGGCAAGTACAGTTATTTTCCGCTATAAACGTTAATTTTGATTGTGACATGAATTCTAAATCTGAATCTGAGGTTATATCTGTTCTGTTCTGATTTGATTTATCTTATTCTGTACCTCTTTCCTTTTTCTGTTCTATAGCCAGGCTACCACGAGCCTGAGCCAATCTCATAAGAGATTAACATACGCTAAAATGTTTGGGACAGTAAAATGAATGATGCATGAATTTTGCATGGCCAATAGGTGACTGATTTGAGGAAAGAACATGGACTGTAGCTAGAACATAAATCTGAGATGATTTGACATGTTATGTTTATAACATAAAAAGGTATTGAACATATGATTTGTGGACACGACATAAGAAGGTATATAATTGGACATAAACGTAGACTGTATTTAACATATAATTTGAGATAAAGGGAATATGGCTTAGGTATAAAGACTTACATGGAAGTAGGATATCTATTATGTAAATAAACAACTAAGTAAGGGATCTTTGGAATATATGACATAACTATATTTGGTATAATTTATATATGGATCTTCTGTGCTATGCAAGTTTAATAAAAATTGAAACATATGATATATGGTAAATTATGACCATAATCTATGCTATGTAAATCTAATGCAAACATGGGGTACATGATTATATTGTGCATCACGACTATTATTTATGCATGTGAACTTAGGTAAGATTTATAATTAGGCAAGATATATTTGTGAAACTTTAAGAAATGTGTAAATCTGTTATATTTGCCTAATTTGTTAGTTTTGTTACATTGCCAAATCTGCAAGTTCTGTTATATTGCTTAATCTGCTAGTTCTGCTCTACTACCTAGTCTGCTAGATTTGTTCATCTGCCAAATCTGACATCTGCTAAGACTGTTGAAAATGCTAAATCTGCTAGTTTGCTTAATCTGCTAAGTCTCCTAGTCTGAGAAATCTGTTATCTGCTATATCTGTTGAATTGATATAATTAGTCGGCTATTGACATAATCTGAATTGGCTATAGTTATGAATAATTGACATGTATATTAGGCATGGGTATAAATGGGAAATCATTAATTAATTGGCCGCAAAGATAAACATGGCTAACTCGAGGTTAGAATGATTTTGCGGCGTAATTCTGCCCGGAACCGCCCGGCATATTCCAGTGGTCGCAAACAATAGGTTCTAATGTGAGAAGTTAGTCATAACGTGCTTGAAAACCCGAGGTTAGACTTAGTTTGCGACAGAAACCTGCCCGGAACCAACCGGCCTAACCAGTAGCCGCAAACTGTCAGTCTAATGTGAGAGGTTTTGGGCATTAATATTTAATTAATGAAAATCTGAGATAAATATGATGCCTAAAACGTGTTGGGTGGGTAAGGTTAAACCAATTGGACCAATGAATCTGATAAACCCGTTTCGTGAATCTGTAGGCCAAATACAAAGTTAGACAAATCTGAAAAATCTGTACATCTGATCTGTTAGTCTGAAAACTTGTTAACTTAATCTGTGAACTAGTAAATCTAAATTCTGTATGTCTGAACTTGTAAAAAAGTTAATCTGAAATCTGTTAGTCTGGGGACACAAGGTTAGGAGGGGAATTACTTGTGTCATCTGTTGTTTGGGACCCATATTAGTCAGTAACCCTTTCTGGTATCAAAACTTGGACCCAACAGTAGGTAGGGTCCGGGCACGCTTACTGAACTAATTATAAGTGGTTCATTCTGATAATGGCGAGGGGTGTTGATGGTGCGTTCCAACCGGGTCATGTGCGTGCATGGATCCCGGTCTGCCTCTGAGGATGTAAGACGCCGTGACATCTGTAAGTAGGTTTGTGCCAATTGGTTGTCACTTTAGGGAGTGATACACCCTACTGTGGGGCCGACACAGGATATTTATGTATTAGGGAGCCGATCGCTTGGGGTAGGGTTTTAGGGTACACTTAGTTCTGTCTGTTTCTGTTGGTACCGTCTGTTTCTGTTGGGTGGTAACACCTGTCTGTTTCTGCGTGGTACCGTCTGTTCGGGTGGTAAAGGCCATTACTAGTGTACACCTAATTCTACATTCTGTTTCCGTAGGGATTAATCTGTTTCTGCTTCTGTCTGTTTCTGATCGGGTAGTAAAGGCCCATTATTAGTATTTTGTTTCTATTAAATTATTCTGTACCCATTCCTGTTTCAGTTTAGACATTAGGGCGACACCTAATTCTGTTATACTAGTATTTGTGCAGAGAAGTGTAAAGCAATAGTTTATGTCATTCTGTTCTTCTTTTATATCTGCTACACCTGTTACAGTTATCTCTCATCCAGTTTTATGTTCATGTCATATTATTATTATCTGTTCATATGCTGAAAGTCACTAGACTTGCCAGACTTTTTGTCTGACCCTTGTTGTTTCGCCTCCTTTCTTCCGTTTTCCCCCAGGTTATCCAAGGAGGGAATACTTTAGCTTGATCCGGATTTCTCTTTGCTTGAAGTGCTTAAAGTATGGCTTGGCTCTGTATAGCTTCCGTTCTATGGGGATTATGATTTTAAACCATGCATTTTGAAGGCTTTTGTACAAGACTGATATTTTGTACTTGAATTCTGAGATTTGAAAGGATGTAACCATATTGATTTCTGTTTCCGCTGTAATAAAGTTAAAAATTTTCAAGTACTGTTTTATCTGTCTTGTAAGTTACTGTTCTGTTTACTAAAATGCTCCACCAAAGTTAAGGCATTCCCTTTGTGAGTGACCTTAACGGAGGTGGGGTGTTACAGGCCCAATCAATTACCATATAACGTTAATTATATGGATTCCATACAACACATGTATATAATAGCAACGATAAACAATCAACCATCATCCAAAGTGCACCACACAACTGCATAAGCATCAAATATAAATAATCAACGCTTACACAGCCTGTCGACCAATCGATCGACATACAATTAAATAATTGGGATTAGTGTACGCCAAATAACATCCCAACACCCGTGTGTGGTTTCAAATCAACTAACACTGAATATTATTTGTGCAGTTGCGCGATGTGTAAAATTTATCATCCCAATCAATATCAGTCAAATCAGTGTATATAAACAAATCGGCCGATTTGTTTATAAATATTTATTTATTCGCATTCACGTTAAAAATTATATTTCTAACGATAATTAATTTATTTCAACACATGAGTATATTTTCTTATCTATTTCACATCAACATCACAAAAAAATTTCATAACACATGAATCAAACAAACAAGCCATCCATGGTCTGTGACGACGGGTGTCGGGTGCTACTAAACACCGTCTGCATCCTAATATATATTTATAACTAGTAAAGAAAATTTAAAGTGAGAAGTTCTCACTGACTAGATAATCCAATCGCCTCGACTCTTCTTATGTAGAAGTCATCGCTGTTCTCGCCTTTTGTCACTTTCGTTGCCCGTACCCACTACATATATAAAAATCACATTTTTATATTGTTGCTATGTATATAAAAATCATATTTTTATAATCACTCCATATGGATAAAAATTCAATTTTTACAACGGTGTTCATATAATAAAGATTATATTTTTATCACGCTATTCTCTATATAAAGATTTCGCCTTTTCAAATATAAAGATTTTGCCATTTCAAATATAAAGATTTCACCTTTTCAAAAATAAAGATTTCGCCTTTTCAAAAATAAAGATTTCGCCCTTTCAAAAATAAAGATTTAATCTTTATATTTGTACTTTAATAAAAACCATATTTTTACTTTAATAAAAACCATATTTTTATTACTCTACCTAAGTAAAAATCATATTTTTAACTACTTGCTTATGTAAAAATTATATTTTCAACCTTCACATCATATAAAAATTATATTTTGAACTCTCTACAAATATAAAAATTATATTTTATATCGCTCTTTATCCAATAAAGATTATATTTTTAAAACGCCCTCTTCTATACAAAAATTTGATCTTTCACTATATAAAAATATCGTCTTCCTCTTCATAAAAATACAAACTTTTCGCTATTTAACATAAATAAAAATCGAATCTTTATACGTTCACTTTCACGATACGAATCAAATCTTTACTTAAATGAAATTCATACCTTTATATAAATAAAATGGGATAAAACCCATGCTTTCATATGAAATAAAAGAAAAGGGCTTACCGTTTTTGGTTTCTCAGAGGAGGGAGGGGTTTTGCTCGCGGTGGTTGCTCGTCAGAGCTGGCAGAGGGCGTCAAAGATATGACAGCGGCCACCTGGAGGCGCGGGGGAGCTGCGGTGTTTAGGAGGAGGCTTATCAGTGTGTTTCGGGGTACTCAATCTCGCGGCTGTGGGGGTTTCGAACGAGGGGGGCCACGGAGGATCGTAGGAGGTGGACGATGGAGGAGGGGGCGGTAGAGCGACGCCGGTGGTGAAGGCGGCTAGGGTATTGTGCGACGGCTGATGGAAAAGGGGAATCGGGTTTTATTTTTCTTTGAAAAAGTGATTTGGAGAGTGAAAGAAAGATGGGCCCATATATAATTATATATAGTTTATTTATTTAATTTCAAAAAGGTTGATTTTAATCCGAACACCAAATCGAACCCAACGACTGTCGCCCCTAGCACATTAACCCCATTCCAAACACAATGGTATATGTTTCGTAACCCAATTCGGCTGTTACGACCAGTTTCCGTTGAATCTAAAATATAAATCTTTATATATTCAATTTAAACGCACATTTCATTTTTACCGGGGCCACTTATTAACTCTAAAAATTCCCAAAAAATATTTTCTAGCTTCGTATTGACGATACAATCCTAACAAAACTAATTTCATCGAATTCTGAGACCGTTGGAAAAATGGCCTTTTTCCGGTCGATTAAAATCAACTTAAACTGGGCAAACGCGTTTTCCTTTGCCACGCTCACATACTGAATCGAAAAATTACGAAAATTGGAATCTAGCAATAACTTGACATCACGGATCCAACAAAAGTGGTTTCGTCGAAATCTGAGGTCGTTTGCAAAATTGCTATTTTTAAGGGCCGAAATTCCATAGCGACTTCTGAAATTTCAACAGGACATATCTTTTGATCCCCGCTATGAAATTTCAACTTTTCGGATTCGTTGGAAAGGTATTCACAAATAGATTCAGATATTTTTGGTTTCACTAGAATCCGGTTTATTTTGCACCCGGTACATTCAATTGAATTTTGAAATCGAATTATCGAACTACCGCGCCATTTTCAATTCCTTTTATAATTATATATAATTATTTATATTCTAACGACGACGTATATAACTATACACGTTCTATTCCTATTCAAAATAAATTTCTCGTCGTTAATATTTAAAATCATTCATTTTAAATATTCTAAATTCACTAAAATTGCCAAAATAAAAATTTTAAATTGGCTCGCATTTTCCGGGTTGTTACAATCTCCCCTACTTAAAACTTTTCGTCCCCGAAAAGGAACGAAGCCGAAAGTTGTTTAACTAATCAACTCAACTTTCATTATTTTGATTACGGCTTAAGTTCTTCAACTTTTCAGTTTCTAAGAACTTTTCAAAATTTTCAAAAATTTGGCTAACACCCTAAATTTTCGACATAACCGCCCCTGCACTGGGAGCACCGGGAAAATCCCGAAATTGCCATACAGGCCCTCTGATCTTAAAAAGAAAAAGAAAAAGCCAAGCGGCTAGCCAATCGGCTCATAAAATCATCATCACCCAAAAAAAACAGTAAATTATGATAAACATGTACCTATTTGTCGGGAAAACAATTTTATTCTTCTGCTCTAGCCTCCTTGCTATGACCTGTTCAATGTAAGTACATGTATATGCAAGCAAATGCGACCAATTTCAATACAATCCAATATTCGATTCTATTAGGCTAAATGGTTCAAAATTATCAAACAAATAAACAAACAACACAATCATCAATCAATTAGTGAATTAGAGTTTCAAATTCATAATTTTGATATATATACAGAAAATCATGTTTTTGATGCCAATTCACAACAATAAACTTATCTAGTTATATAAGTTTTGGTTCTCACACCAGTCTGATGGAAATATATAGATATCATACCTTCGTCACTCGAATATAAATTCTGACGACGAGTACTCAACCATCAGAATCATCTTCGGGCCACTAGAGTATGATTCTATATCTATCCAGTATATTAAAACTTCGAATATACGTTCATGACGCGTATACGCGAAATCTTTATATACTCGATTGTCCAAATTCAATATAAATAAATATTCAAATACGTATAAAATGGTTTAAATTTTCAAAACAATATTGTTTTCATTTGAAAAATATACTCTCCACACTCGTTCTAGGATACTACTGATCCTATCTCTAACGAGTCATTCTAATTGGATATTACTAATCCAATATCTGATGAATTCTTTCGTATGGTTCTAATGTGTCTTGTTCTCGAGCTCTGTAAACCAAAGCACTGATACCAACTGTAGCGACCCGTAACTTCCCAGGTAAGGGAAAGCCCGGATTACCTTGAGAACAACACACAAAAGAACGAAGACGGAAGAACATTTCATTTATATTTCAACAATTCCATCAGATACAAGAATATACAGAGTATAAATGAATATTACACATTCGATAAATATCAGAGATTACAATAAATTATAAAGTAGCGGAAAAATATACAAAACACAACTGAAGGAGATATACGGATACAGAGCTTTATAGATATCATTCCAGCTGTAAACCAGGATCCTGTGAATATAAATCTGCAAAACCAAAACTACTAGCTGCCCGTGTGGAAAATAGGGGCACCCAGAGTTTTGGTTAAAACAATAAACTCCAGGTCAGTCATGTGACTGGTGTGAGAACTAAAACAGTTATTCAAATCTTTACTTTAAAAGATAGTAATTCAAGGGACCACGCCGTATAACACGGAACGGGTTTCCTCCCAAGAATACTAGTGCATATAACAAAACAGTGCAATGCTCTTTGGAAAAATGAAGCTATTATAAGAACCAGGTCCCATCACACAATGCTACGCAAGCCAGAGGATAGGGTTTTCCCTTATAATAGCCAAATAATGCTTGATACGTTTAAAACAAATCATTTGATAATATTATAGGTGTATAGTGTCAAAACAATTTCAATCATAAATATCAATCAAAGACGGCATGGGCACCATATATCATGTCGCCATACTAGTTCTACAATTAAAACCGCAATATCACGTATTGTAAATTGGATTTCCGTCATGAGCCGAGGTAAGGGGCAAGCTCCTCTCCGTTCGAGACACTCTAGCAAATGCCTCGGGACCGCACACAGCAATCCCTGGATCCTCCAAGGCCGGTCCTCTCTTACTTTCGAGGATTGGCAATTCCATAACACACGTTTCCCGGTCCTTACAGACCTATATCTGAGGCGCCTCATATCCAACAACCACACAGGTGAAAAGTATATATATATGTCAGGGCTGGTAGGTAACTGACACCACCATAGCTAGAAAGAAACGTCGTGCACTCCTTGGGTCCTTATCCCGTTTTTGACTCATACCGGGGTGTGAGGCTCGCGAATCCACGTTACACACAAAGCTACGTCACACAGACCATGCCTTGATCATCAACCATAAGACTTTGCTTTTCAACAGAAGCCTTGATCAATTGCCACTTACGCGTGCCACACTGGCAATTCACTCCATGCGACTGATGTCCATTGATATACAACCTCTGATCTCGTACGTCTCAGTGAAGGGCGTTAAGCAAGAGAACAAAATCTTTACCGCCAAACAGATGTATATTTAATAGAGATCAATCAACACAGAATAAAATCCAATGTCAGACACACAATCCATTTACAAGTTCATTCTGGGTCTGAACGAAACCGGAGGCACTTTCCTCGCATATTCATCGATCTCCAAGTACGTCTGGACGATCACCAACTGATTCTCTCATCTTGGGTGTACAACCCAATCAAGATCATCAGTAATCACCCAAACGATGTGAAGACTTCCGGTCTTCAACCACCGTCTTCATCTTCGACATCTCGTCGAATCGGTTATTCAGAATGGGTATAAACCCGGCCTTCCTGAATAACCCGCGTATATAATAAACAAATGTTACACAAACGCAACATACGCCTCATTCCAATTCAGAATATTCTTTTATTCAAAAATTCACATTCTTAGGGAAAGGTTCCCATTAATTTTATCAAAGATAAATTCTTCTAAATTTATTCTTTAATCTTCATTTGGATATCATTTCAAACCGTATTATGGTTTTCCAAACTAGTCGGGATTAGCGAACCACACCGAAATAATTGTTTATTTTATTTCCCAATCCCAACCTATCCATCCCATGGAGCAAAACTGGTAATACTCCATATCTAACACCACGGTGTTATCAGTAAAATTAATTACCATTTCACGTTCAAATCTAATTAAAGATTTAACTATTGTTTTGGAGCAAAACTGGTGGTACTCCATTCTCGATCACCTTTCAGATTTGATAATTTAAATTTTCAATTCACATTCAATCTAATTAAAGATTCATTAAAACTCCACTTAGTTTTAATCTTTTCAAAAATCAACATCCTATCTTTAACTGGGTTAAAGAACCAATGTCATTTAAAACACAATTCACGATAAACCCAAAATCACTTTCTATTGTTAATCGGGTTAAAGAACAGGTGTTATTCAAAACACCGCTCACGATAAACCCAAGAACTAATTTAAATTCAATTCCAATTAATATTATTTAATTGGTACACCTCATTTAATCTAAATAGAAGGATTTAATATTTTTCTCAACTGGGCTTAAGAACAGTGTTAATGAAGACACCATTCACGACAAACCCAAATCACATTTGATATTAAATACAAGGCTCTGAATAGAAAATATACCGGCTTATATTCAAGATCAGATTCTGAAACCAACAAATATCGTATTGGAAATAACAATATAAATATATCTTTCAAATTCCCATAACAATATCTGTATAATCACGGAATCCAACATCGAAATGTTCCAAAAACAATTTCGGTTCAAATCCACTTCCACTTTATATATATTGGAAATTCTGGTTATTTTCAAAACCATTTCAAATTCAATTTATTCATTTCAAAAATAAACTGATTTTAATTCTAGTTCAAAACTAGTTCATTTCGATAAAAATCTATTTTTATTTTTTCAAATGTGGAATTTTTCATCCCAGTTCTTTCCAATTCACATATTATGATTTTACACAAATTATTGATATTTTTAATAATTTTATAAAGGCCCATACAATCGATTTCCATCAATGGCCATCGAACTGCACTTACAGCGACCTTTTCCAAATTTGATTTGGACATAATTCCAAATCCAACCGTTAGATTTCAAATTTCTAATATTCATTGGAAAGCTCTTTTCGATACGAACCCAAGGTTCCGGTTTCAGGAGAATCCGACGGTCGGATCTCCCGCAACGTCAATTCAAAGTCAATGGTCGAAATTCACGAACTGCCGCGACGCGGCGCGTTCTATTCAGGCCATTATATATATAATATATATATATATATATATTATATATATGTTTCGTCGATTTCGTTTTAAAACGTATTTTATAAATCGTTTTAAATTCGTTTTCAAAACCATTTCAGCTCTATATTCAATTTCAAATCAAAATTGAATATTTCATATCATTACTATATAAATGATAATATTTTCAAAACGTTATATTTTGAAATCACTTCCTTTTCTATACTCATTATAAAAACAAATATAATCGATATAAATATCGTTCACATCAAAATAGCGCAACTCTAATCAACACGGCTTTATAATTTTCAATAAATTCGTTATTCTATTCAACAAATGAATATATATTCTATTCAACACACGACTATTCTCAACACATGAGTACTGTCGACATATGACTATTTTTGTTATGTAAAATATTTTATAAAATTATGGTATCTATCGTTTGATTTTTAAGTAGACTCCAACCGTAAAGTAGATTATAATCGTAAATATGATAAAGATGTAAATTTTATTGTTAAAATGTTTTACTCAACACTTGAATAGTTTCAGCACATGAATATCGTCAACACATGACTATTTTTATATTCAACACATGAATTTACTTTTATAATATTCATTATTTTCCCGATTGGAATGAGGCCCAATCAATTACCATATAACGTTAATTATATGGATTCCATACAACGCATGTATATAATAGCAACGATAAACAATCAACCATCATCCAAATTGCACCACACAACTGCATAAGCCTCAAATATAAATAATCAACGCTTACACAGCCTGTCGACCAATCGATCGACATACAATTAAATAATTGGGATTAGTGTACGGCAAATATCATCCCAACACCCGTGTGGGGTTTCAAATCAACTAACACTGAATATTATTTGTGCAGTTGGGCGATGTGTAAAATTTATCATCCCAATCAATATCAGTCAAATCAGTGTATATAAACAAATCGGCCGATTTGTTTATAAATATTTATTTATTCACATTCACGTTAAAAATTATATTTCTAATGATAATTTATTTATTTCAACACATGAATATATTTTATTATGTATTTCACATCAACATCAGAAACAATTTTCATAACACATGAATCAAACAAACAAGCCGTCCATGGTCTATGGACGATGGGTGTCAGGTGCTACTAAACACCGTCTGCATCCTAATATATATTTATAACTAGTAAAGAAAATTTAAAGTGAGAAGTTCTCACCGACTAGCTAATCCAATCGCCTCGACTCTTCTTATGTAGAAGTCATCGCTGTTCTCACCTTTTGTCACTTTCGTTGCCTGTAGCCACTACATATATAAAAATCACATTTTTATATTATTGCTATGTATATAAAAATCATATTTTTATAATCACTCCATATGGATAAAAATTCAATTTTTACAACGCTACTATATAGATAAAACTTCTATTTTTACAACAGTGTTCATATAATAAAGATTATATTTTTGTCACGCTATTCTCTATATAAAGATTTCGCCTTTTCAAATATAAAGATTTTGCCATTTCAAATATAAAGATTTCGCCTTTTCAAAAATAAAGATTTCGCCTTTTCAAAAATAAAGATTTCGCCCTTTCAAAAATAAAGATTTAATCTTTATTTTTGTACTTTAGTAAAAACCATATTTTTAATAATCTACCTAATTAAAAATCATATTTTTAACTTCTTGCTTATGTAAAAATTATATTTTCAACCTTCACATCATATAAAAATTATATTTTATATCGCTCTTTATCCAATAAAGATTATATTTTTAAAACGCCCTCTTCTATACAAAAATTTGATCTTTCACTATATAAAAATATCATCTTCCTCTTCATAAAAAATACAAACTTTTCGCTATTTAACATAAATAAAAATCGAATCTTTATACGTTCACTTTCACGATACGAATCAAATCTTTACTTAAATGAAATTCATACCTTTATATAAATAAAATGGGATAAAACCCATGCTTTCATATGAAATAAAAGAAAAGGGCTTACCGTTTTTGGTTTCTCAGAGGAGGGAGGGGTTTTGCTCGCGGTGGTGGCTCGTCCGAGCTGGCAGAGGGCGTCAAAGGCATGACGGTGGCCACCTGGAGGCGCGGGGGAGCTGCGGTGTTCAGGAGGAGGCTGATCAGTGGGTTTCGGGGTACTTAATCTCGCGGCTGTGGGGGTTTCGAACGAGGGGTCCACGGAGGATCGTAGGAGGTGGACGATGGAGGAGGTGGCGGTAGAGCGACGCCGGTGGTGAAGGCGGCTAGGGTATTGGGCAACGGCTGATGGAAAAGGGGAATCGGGTTTTATTTTCTTTGAAAAAGTGATTTGGAGAGTGAAAGAAAGATGGGCCCATATATAATTATATATAGTTTATTTATTTAATTTCAAAAAGGTTGATTTTAATCCGAACACCAAATCGAACCTAACGACTGTCGCCCCTAGCACATTACCCCCATTCCGAACACAATGATATATGTTTCGTAACCCAATTCGGCTGTTACGATCAGTTTCCATTGAATCTAAAATATAAATCTTTATATATTCAATTTAAACGCACATTTCATTTTTACCGGGGCCACATACTAACTCTAAAATTTCCCAAAAAATATTTTCTAGCTTCGTATTGACGATACGGTCCTAACAAAACGAATTTCGTCGAATTCTGAGATCGCTGAAAAAATGGCCATTTTCCAGTCGATTAAAATCAACTTAAACTGGTCAAAAGCGTTTTCCTTTGCCACGCTCACATACTGAATTGAAAAATTACGAAAATTGGAATCTAGCAATAACTTGACATCACAGATCCATAAAAAGTGGTTTCGTTGAAATCCGAGGTCGTTCGCAAAATTGCTATTTTTAAGGGCTTAAATTCCATAACGACAATTCTGAAATTTCAACAGGACATATTTTTTGATCCCCGCTATGAAATTTCAATTTTTCGGATTCGTTGGAAAGGTATTCACAAATAGATTTAGATATTTTTGGTTTCACTAAAATCCGATTTATTTTGCACCCGGTACATTTAATTGAATTTTGAAATCGAATTATCGAACTACCGCGCCATTTTCAATTCCTTTTATAATTATATATAATTATTTATATTCTAACGACGACGTATATAACTATACACGTTCTATTCCTATTCAAAATAAATTTCTCGTCGTTATTATTTAAAATCATTCATTTTAAATATTCTAAATTCACTAAAATTGCCAAAATAAAAATTTTAAATTGGCTCGCATTTTCCGGGTTGTTACAGGGGTAATGCTAGACATTACCCAATTTTGATATCCCCTGTTATGCCGCCAAAATTTTCTAAAATATGTTAGAACAATAAAAATACCATTTTTATTATGTAAGTGAACCGAATAAATATTTTATCCTTAAAAATATAATTTTTAACGGGTATATGAATAAAATAAATATTCATTTACAAATCAGACTATTTGTTTATGTACACCCATTTGACTAATATTGATTGGGACGATATATTTTACACATCGCCCAACTGCACAAATAAAATCTTTGTTTGTTATTTGGAAACCCCACACGGGTATTGGGATGACATATGATATACAATAGTCCCAATAATTAACTATATGCCGATCGATTGAATGACAAGCTGTGTAAGCGTTAAATATTTACATTTGATGCTTATGCAGTGTAGAATGCACTTTGGATGATGGTTGACTATGTTTGATTGTTGTTCTATACATGTGTGTATGAAATCCATATAATAACATTATAAGGTAATTGGCTGTGTCTAATTCCAGTTCAGAAAGATTGAATATTTTAAAAGAATGAATATTTTAAAATAACGAATATTTTAAAATAACGAATATTTTAAAATAATATTCAGTAATGGATCAAAATGTGATTTTGATGTCCGATTTGGGATGGACACGAATATATTTAAATATATAAAGCCGTGTTGATTTGATTAACGCCATTTTGACGTGAACGATATTTATATCGATTTTATTCATTTTTATAATGAATATCGAAAAGGAATCGATTTTAAAATCTAATGTTTTGAAAATATTATCTTTTTTATATTAATGAAATGGAATATTCAATTTTGATTTGAAACTGAATATGAAGTTGAAACCGTTTTGAAAATGAATTTAAAACGATTTATAAAATACGTTTTAAATGGAAATCGACGAAATATATATTATGTATATTATATATACAATACAATGGCCTGAATAGAATGTGCCGCGCTGCGGCAGTTCGCGAATTTCGACCATTGACATCGAATGGACATTACGGGAGATCTGACCGTCGAATTCTCCTAACACCAGAACCGTTGGGTTCATATCGAAAAGAGCTTTATAACGAATATTAGAGATTTGAAATCTAATGGTTGGATTTGGAATTATGTCCAAATCAAATTTGGAAAAGGTCGCTATAAGTGCAGTTCGACGGCCGTTTATGGAAATCGACTGTACGTGCCTTGTTAAAATAATTAAAAATATCAATAACTAGTGTAAAATCATAAGAAATGATTTGGAAAGAATTAGGATGAAAAATTCCATATTTGAAAAGATAAAAATATATTTTTATCGAAATGAACTAGATTTGAACTAGAATTATATTCCAATTATTTTTAAAAATAAATAAATTGGATTTGAAATGGTTTTAAAAATAACCAGAATTTCCAATATATAAATTGGAAATGGATCTGAATCGAAATTGTCTTCGGAATATTTCGATGTTGGATTTCGTGATTGTACAGATATTGTTATGGAATTTTGAAAGATATATTTATATTGTTATTTCCAATACGATATTTGTTGGTTGTAGTATTTGATATGGAATATAAGCCGATATATTTTCTATTCAGAGCCTTGTATTTAATATCAAATGGGATTTGGGTTTGTCGTGAATGGTAACTTCATTAACACTGTTCTTAAACCCAGCTGAGAAAAGGTTAAATCTTTTTATTTAGATTTAATGAAGTATACCAATTAATTAATATTTAATTGGAATTGAATTGAAATTGGTCTTTGGGTTTATCGTGAGCGGTGTTTTAAATAACACTTGTTCTTTAACCCGATTAACAAAGGAATAAGATTTTGGATTGTCGTGAATTTTATCTTTAATATTACTGTTCTTAGACCCAATGGAGTTAAGAAAATAAGGAACTAACTAGAGATTAGTTAAGTTGAATGGTTTCCTGGGTATTGATCTGATGTTGGTTTTGGCCTTCCAGGTTAATACATAGGGAATTGTTCACTTGCTAATTTACGGTTAAAGGCTAATGGAATGGAATGTGATTTTGGGTTTATCATGAACCGTGTTTTAAAGGATATTGGTTCTTTAACCCAGTTAAAGACATGAATAAGATTTTGGGTTGTCGTGAATGGTATCTTTAACAATACTGTTCTTAGGCCCAACGGAGTTAAGAAAATCAGAAACTAACGGAAGATTAGTTAAGTTGAATGGTTTCCTGAGTATTGATCTGATGTTGGTTTTGGCCTTCGGGGTTAATACTTAGGGAATTGTTCACTTGCTAATTTACGGTTAAAGGCTGATGGAATGGAATGTGATTTTGGGTTTATCGTGAACCGTGTTTTAAATGACACTGGTTTAACCAGTTAAAGACAGGATATGATTTCCCAAGTTAAACAATCGTTAACATTGATTTTTGGGAAAATTAAAACCAAGTGGAGTTTTAATGCATCTTTAATTAGATTGAATTGATATCTAAAGGAAGATTAAAGAATAAATTTAAAGAATTTATCTTTAATAAAATTAATGGAAACCTTTCCCAAAGCATATGAATATTTGGATAAAGAAATATTCTGGATTGGAATGAGGCATATGTTGTGTTTTTATTGAACTTGTTTATTATATATGCGAGTTATTCAGAAAGACCGGGTTTATCCATTCTGAATAACTGATTCGACGATATGTCGAGGATGAAGACGGTGGTTGAAGACCGGAGGTCTTCACATCATTTGGATGATTACTGATGTCTTGATTGGGCTGTACACCCAAGATAAGGCAATAAGTGGTGATCGTCCAGATGTACTTGGAGATCGACCGGATATGCGAGGACCTCTCCTCTGTATTGGACATACAGGGGAGGAATAAGGTGCCTCCGGTTTCGTTTAGGCCCAGAACGAACTTGTAAATGGATGTGTGTCTGACATCGGATTTCATTCTATGTGATTGATAGACATCAGTTGCATAGTGTGAATTGCTTGTGTGGCATGCTAAGATCTAAGTGATCAAGGCTTCTATTAAAAAGCAGAGTCTTGTGGTTGATGACCAAAGCACGGCTTTAATAAAGCATAGCTTTGTGTAGCATTAATTCGCTAGCCTCACACACCGGTGTGAACCAGAAACGGGAGAGGACCTCAGGGAGGGCATGCGTTTCCTTCTAGCTACGAGTGGTGTTAGCATTTTGCAAGCCCTGATGTTTTACTTATGTGGATGATGGACAGCGAGGCGCCTCGGTTATATCGGTCGATCCGGGGCCGATGGAGTCATTTGGCTCATTTACGCCCCATAGGGCGGGAAAACGTATTGTTCAAGGTTTTTTTAATCCACATTGCACTTTGATGGGCCATCCCTGACGATCCAAGGCTTGTCTGCGCGCTTGCCTAAGGTTCGGGCTAGAGATTCTCGAAGCAATAAGGACGATCCCGTGCCTTGGTTCACAGATGGAAATTGTAACAACCCGCTCATTCGATGATTTAAGATTTAAATATTTTATTTAAATATATCGTCGTATCTTATGTATCAATCAAAGTGTCGTTTTTCACAAACGATAAAATTAGGATTCGGGGCCACTTCCATTGAGTCCGGATCATCGTTTACGATCTTTTTGACTATAAACATCGATATGTTCCGAGCTTCGGAATTTTGACACTTGGGTAGGGCTTGGTTGAGCTAACCTAGCTCATCATATAACCCTCAATAGCTCCCTCCTCTTCATTCATTCAACCCTTCACTTAAGAAAATAGAAGTGGGGGAGGGGAGTGGGAAATTAAAATTCCCTAAGCCCTAGCTTAATCATGTAGCTCCAATTCTTGTTGAAATCAAGTTCAAATCCAAGGAAAAGCTTAGGTAAGCTCCTCTCCATCTTCTCCAACCTATTCTCTCTTCAATTTCTGAAGTTTCCGATGACCTAATTCGTAGGAGATTCATGTATATATGTTTAGGTTGGAGATTCTTGAGCTCTTATTGATGGGAGGTTGATTTTGCAAAGCTTTGGCTTGATTTCTATCTTCTAGCAAACAAAGGTGAGTTCTTTTTGAACTCACATCTATGCCACAAGCCATTGTCTTATACAAGTGTAATTTAGTGTTCATATGAATTTGCATATGCTAGTGAATTGGTTATGTTAGTGTAACTTAGCCGATTTCATGTTTTTATGTTTTATTGAGTTGAAAATTATGATAAGGATTGTTCATACGATCTAACGCATATGTTATGAGTTGATTTGGTGATGTTGTGAAGATCCATTTGCCTGGAAAATTTCTAAGTCTTCACAATTCGCTTGAATCGCTTTAGTGTGCTTTGGTTTGGAATTTTGTTCATACTTGAAATTATAAACCGAATCATTGCAATCTTATGTATATTTGCCTATGAATATGGTGTTGTGAAGTACCATGGTTGCACCGACAAGTTCTAAGACTTCACAATCCACTTATATCGCATTTGATTTCTTTCGTTAGAGAATTTAATCGTTTTGGGGTTTATAACCAAGAATCACTGCAAATCTCTTGTGTGAATGTTTGTGCATGTGAATTTAGTGTTATGAGTGGCTCCGGTGAGTTTTAGACGCCTCATTTGCATGTGTTTAACATCATAGGCCTTCGGGCATTGGCCGGTATCATTTTGGAGATGTTTGGTAGGCAAAAATGTAATTTTTTTGGGGTTTAATAGCCATTCGGCCATTAATGGCCGAGCAAATGCCTTCTGTTCGGCCGTTAATGGCCGAACAGTAGAGAAAAAAGTTCAATCTTTAAACGGCCATAATTTATTCATATGAATTCGATATTGAGCGAAATCAGGTGCGATGGAACCGTCTCGATGAGAGCTTTGCAATGGAACTAATTTGTATTGATTTGGAGCTAATTGGAATTCTTGGTGGAGGAAAACATCCAATGTAAATAACCAAACAGTGAAAAACAAAGGGTGAAATAATTATCCACTTTAAAACAATCATAAATTTTTCATACGAACTTAGAATTCAGTGAAACAAGATGCGTTGATCGACGAGAGCTTCGAAATGAAACTAATTTTGGAGTAATTTGAATCTATTTACTCGTTAATTCAGCTTTGACCCTCGATATTAGTTCGATTATGATTCACGACTCTAAAACGTGAATTATCAACTCGAAATCCTTCGAGTCTATTCCGATATAGTTAAAACCTTCGGGTGCTAATTTGGGATTTCGATTCATTCATTGATCGAAATTACAACCATTATCCCTTTGATTTACTGTATGTTGTTGTAATGTGAATTACGCATTAGCGATCATCTTGGTGATCGCTCTTTGATCTGCGGCATATGATTTTGTGTTTTTGTCTCCTATCGCTCCAGGGTGATTTCTAATTGTTTCTTAACATCATTGGATTCACTAACGAGCTATATGTGTATTCGATTTATCGAATTTATATTTGATGATTTATGATTTGAATTCACTTCATTGTGACGTGAATTCCCTTGATCGATTTGCCTCGGCAATCGTACTATTGTTTATTGCCACTTTGAAATTATATAAAGAGGTTTTATGTTATTTAGTAGATATCAAATTCTTGTACTAAAATGGTTTCCAATCTTACTTCATCATACGAAGCTAATTTACGAAATCATTTTATGAACCTTCTTCACATCTACTAGTATATATTTTATAAACCTTTTTCTCATTCGTATGAGAAATCTAATTAAACATCTTAATAAAATCAAGGACTATGAACCCTTGCTTTAGCTTCGATGGTTAATTCTTGGACTCATCCGATTGAAAACCTGGCAGTGCTCCTTCTATGATTTTCTCTGTTTTGAATAGGAACCAATTACGAGTGTGTAAATATTCGAGAATAACATGTGGTTATGGGACATGTTGCTATTTTCTTATAATTAACTAGCTCGGAGTAATTTCTATTCACCCGGAACCATGGTATCCGCTTCCATGACTTATGTTTTGTGGTCCTCTATCGCCCGAGTGGGATTTACGATTCTTGGATTTCACCTATGGGACTTCGGTCCAACTTTCTATGATTTATGATGTTTTCTAGAGATTTCACGATTTATGTTTTTCCTCTCTTCTGGGGTCACGACCCGGCTCTGTGGGGAGCTTCGGCTCAAACAAATGGGTTCGCTACCTAGAGATCGTATCTCACCACTTTGATGCATTGCGCATCAATTTGACCACTTTGATGCATTACGTGCCAATTTGATAAATGATTTCTGATTCTTGATTACTTTGATGCAATGCGTGTCAATTTGATTTATGTTTACTTTGATGCGATGCACGTCAATTTGATTTATGTTTACTTTGATGCGATGCGCGTCAATTTGATTTACGTTTATTTAATGCAATGCACGTCAATTTGATTTATAGTTGGCATTCCTCTGTCATTTCCTGTTGTGTGCTATTGTTTGAATGTTGCATTTTACATTAGCTAGGAGATTATTTAGAGATAACTGTGTGCTGACATTCCATTGCCATTTCCTGATTTTGTTGACATGCCATGTTTCATATTTGTTTATGACTAGATATTATTACTAGAATCATGTCATCCTGTGTTCTATCTCTTTTTATCTCAGTTTATTTGATGAGTACAGCTAGACCGATCCGTTTATTGTTTATTTTCTTATAAATAATACTCGGGTCAGGCTGAGTCGTTTTAGGTGCTCCTTTGGATCTCTTCACAGGATTGATCTTCCGCTTTCAGCTTGCTACTCTATCTCCGCAGTTTTATGTACTTTTGTACCTATGACATTATCTATCGTTGTGTAAATATTCTTTTATGTAGATCTTGGTACATGTATTAGCGGATCTTTGTTGACCACTAGCTTGTTGAACACATTCTTGGTTTATTCATATCTATTCCAACTTTGTGATATGATTATTCTGTGTCTGGCTATGAGATATACCATATTTATATTATTGTGGTTGCCTATTTAATACTGCTTTCCGGATTGCATATAGTCGTTTTGTAGTTGCCTTATGTGTCGAATGGTCACGTCGAAATTTTAATCGGTATCAGAATTCGATGTGCGTTCCTCACATAGAGTAATCATACAATTGTCGCCCTTCACAAACCTCATTCTCCGTTATGGTCTATGACATTTCTCTGAAATGAACAGGACGATAGTGGGTATAGAGGCGGGGCGTTACAGAAATTAAACTTCCAATACGTGACAATTGCGGTTTTGATTGTAGAGCCTAGTATTGGCGACATGCTATATGGTACCCATGCCATCTAGGATTGTTACATTTATATTTGAAGTTGTTTTACACACTATGCACTTATAATAGTATCAAATGATTTGTTTTAACGTACCAAGCATGTTTGGCTATTATAAGGGAAAACCATATCCTCCGGCTTGCCTTGTATTGTGTTAGGGGACCTGGGTCTTACAATAGCTTCATTGTTCTTTATTTAGCATTACGCTATTGTTTTTATGCACTGGTATTCTTGGGAGGAAACCCGTTCCGTGTTATACGGCGCGGTCCCTTGATTTACCTAACTTTAAAATAAAGATTAATAACTATTTTTAGTTCTCACACCAGTCACATGACTGACCTAGAGTTTATTGTTTTAACCTAAACTCTGGGTGCCCCTATTTTTCGCACGGGCAGCTAGTAGTTTTGGTTTTGCAGATTTATATTCACAAGATCCTGGTCGATAGTTGGAATGATAATCGGAAAGCTCTGTATTCGTATATTCTTTTCAGTTGTGTTTTGTATTATTTTTCCACTGCATAGTAATTTGTAAACCTCTGATATTTAGTAAATGTGTAATATTTATTCATACTCTATATATTATTTTATTCTGATGAAATTGTTGTAACAGGCAATGAAATGTTCTTCTTTTTGTGTTCTGATTTGTCATGTTCTCAATTCAATCCGTGTTTCCTCTTCTCTTCAGAGACTGGGGAAGTTACGGGTTCTTACAAAAATATTCGTTAATTCTGAACTAGAATCAGACTCAATCAATTACCATATAATTCAGTTATATGGATTTCAACATCACATGTATAAAAAAATAATGATAAACAATCATTAAAAATTCATACAAGATCCAGAGTGCATTTTACAACTGTATAAGCACTAAAATAATAAATAACACTTGTACAGTCTGTCAACCCATCGATTGACATACCACTAATTATTGGGATCAGTGTATGTCAAATATCATCCCAATACCCGTGCCGGGTTTTCAAACAACAAATACTGATTATTATTTTTGCAGTTGGGCGATGTGTAAAATTTATCGTCCCAATCAATATTAGTTAAATTAGTATACATAAACAAACCGTCCGATTTGTAAATAATATTTATTTTATTTCAGGAGAATTTTATACAGCGTATATAAATAATTTATATATCGCATATATAACTAATTTATACAATGCATATATATTTATTTTATTTACCCCATTTCAATATCACAATACAATCAATTTTACCCACAATATAATCGAATCACACAAATCCTCCATGGTTTGTACAAAAAGTAGTGTCAGGAGCTACTAAGCCCCGTCTGCAACCTATTATATAATAACTGTAAAATAATTTGAGTGAGAGAGAGTTCTCACAGTCGGTTTCCACTCCTCCATTTTTTATTTCTGAATTTAAGTTCCATTTGAATTTAAATTCGCTTCAAATTCTAATTTGCTCCTTTTTGATTCTGGCTAGTTCTTTGTAGCTCTCGACAAGAGGATTCCAACATTTCTGAAATCGTCCCATTCTGATCTCTTATGAAAAAGATATTGATTTTTAAACATTAATTACATTTGTTAATTAGTTAACTATAATTAATTAATATAAATTACAAAAATTAAAGGCACACCCCCTTCCTCCTCATGGTCCGTCGCTCTAGGATGAAGAACCCATCGTTCAAAATGGGAAAATCGCCGCCGCACCTTGTACTGATGATCGGAACCCGATCTACCCTACCCACGACGTTGCCCTACATGTCGCCCCCCTGCGCGCGCCACCTGGCCCCCATCGGTGGACTCCATTCGCCAGAAATAGGCTGCGAATGGAAGCACTTTGAGTGCTTAAATCGAGCGATTTACTCAATGATAATTCATCAATCTTAGATGGATTGGATAAGCTGAGATTGCTCTACAAATTTCGTTCAAGAAATTTTCGAAATCATTGTATGGATTGAACAAAATTTGGACGGGAAGATTAGAGCGAATTTTGCCATTTGATATTAGAGCTGATAACACGGTTAATTTATGGAGGAAAAATTAGGGTTTCATTATATATATATATATTTAATTATTATTTTATTTCTAAAAATACCTGTTTATTCGTTCGAACTCTAAATCAAACCCAATGACTGTCGCCCCTAGCAAAATACCCCCATTCCGGACACAATGGGATATGTTTAGTAAGCTAATTCTACTGTTTTAATTAGTTTTTCTCAAAATTAAAATATAAGTCAATATATATTAAATTTAAACGTACATTTTAATTTACCGCGATCGCATACAGACTCCAAAAATTCCCAAAAAATAAATCTAGCTATGTTTTGACGATACGGTCCTCACAAAACTAATTTCATTGAATTTGGACACCTTTGAAAAATGGCCATTTTCTGGTCTATCCAATTCAAATTGAAACTATCAAAACACATTTTAATTTAGCACGCTCACATATTGATTCCAAAAATTATGAAACTTGAAACCGAGCAATAATTTGACATTCCAGATCCAACAAAAGTGATTTCGTCGAAAACGGAGGTAGTTTGCAAAATGGCTATTTTTAAGGGCTATATATTATACTAAAATATATATAAATTCCATAGCGACTATTTTATATTTTAAATTAGACATAACTTTCAATTTATATTATAATATCTGAATTTTTCATATCCGTTAGAAAGATATAATTAAACGAATTCAAATATTTTTGATTTTACTAAAATTCGATTTATTTTGAATCCTGTACATTCAATTGAAATTTAAAATCAAATTTTCAATCTACCGCGCCATTTCGAGGTCGTTTTATAATCAAAATAAATTTACATGTTCTAATTTCGATTTAAATAAATTTTTAGTCATTATTATTTAAAATAAATCATTTTAAATATTCAAAATCCATTAAATTAGCTAAAATAAAAATTTTATATTGGTTATGTAATTCCGGGTTGTTACATTATGTCAATAAAACTTATAATTGAAAATATAGTTCGACTTAGTAGGTTAATAATATAAGACATTATTAACCATATAAACCCGTGATACAAATAAATGGTGTACGTATAGTATTTCTATTTAAAGGAATTAAACGGGAATGACTTAATAACGTACCCTGCTTTATACCAAAAAGGGAAAAGGTGTTAAAGACAAATGGGGGAAGAACAAATAAGCTTCGCGTGTAGTCTGCTTTTTGGGTCCTAAAATGCTAGGTGACTAGGTTTAGAGTCCACCTGGGCATAGCTTTTTCAGTATAGAGGTCTTAAATGGCAGGTGTGTGTTGGCCTACCCAAACCTGGAAATTAAAAGGGTCAGATATAGCCGTCTATCCAATAGGAAGTAGTAAGTGACTAAGGAGGTTATGTAATAAGGTCAGCTAGAACGTATAACAAACAATAAAAACCTACTCTCACCTTATGCGGGGTAAGGGTATATGCGTGAATGAAGGAAGCCTTAACTAGTAGGGCCCGTAGCTAGTGCCCTATAGTTTTATGTTAATATTTAATATATTATCGAGGATTAATAAGTGACCAATAGGTCCGCCTAGGGTCTTAAGTGATCAGGGAGAATCCATCCCATCTATCATTGATAGCGAGGCGTTAAATAATAAAAAAATAGAGGATGAGGATATAGATAGAAACCCCGAAATTAGGGGCCCACTCTTGGTATAATTAACCAGTTAAACTCTGGTACAAAAGCTTCACAAAAATGTGTGTAAATGTCCTATCTCGGTAAGATAATCTGGGAATACTTCTTTGGGATAAATAGTAAAGTCGTGCATAAATATTTACTGGTTTGGGCTAGAATCACTAACTTAGTTAGGCATACAGCTTGGGTTGAACCAAAAGGAATATATATATATCTGTGTTATAGACTGTTTTGTACATTTCTTAGTCACCAGAACTTGTTGTTCTGACCTCCCTCCTCATTACAACCTCTAGGTTCCATAGAGAAGGTCAGGTTCTCAGAGATGATTAATTTTGGCTTACAGTTCTCTCTCATGCTCGATATTGGCAAAGTGACTTACCTCGAAAAAGGTAGTTACTTGAGTTAATACTAGTTATCCTATTTTGTTTCCGCTATGAGTTATTTTATCGTACTCTGATTATGCTAATCCTTATTGTAGGTACCAGATATATGCTCTATGCTTGGATGTGTTCATGTTTTGATTTTTGTCAAAATTTGGGTGTTGAAAAGCGCGGGGGGTTACATGATCTATTAGGGGTATACTCTGTCAAACATTCGTCCGTATAAGTTGTCCAGGGACTGGACCAAGAGAAGGCACTATCCTGTAAATCCATCTTAGGCAATTTTTACTTAAGATCAACAAAAAAACCCTTGCGTAAACTCCGTCTTCAGAATCTTTGACTTTTAATCGTATAAATTAGATCTAAGTAGAATTTAAATTCTGGACTCTTTGAAATGATAACACTAGTATCTTTTAGGGTCAAGTTGTACTTAATAGCAATCAAGTCAACATATTTCATATGGGTTTCTATATCCTAATTGATTATCCAGACTAATGTATTGAAATTATTTTACATATAAGATTCAACCTTCAGATTTAAACAGTGATCTAATATAGGATGCTTTAAACGTGTCAATGTCTACTTAAACTATTCAAGTTAGAATAAATACATCAAAACATAATTTTTTAAATCGATCAACAATCAATGGTTACAACATGTTTAACAACCTCAAGTTTTACAATTCAATATATATAATTAAACGAAATCTTATTTAAATTTCCAATAGTGGTCGATATAGATGGTTTAAATTCCATAAATCGTGTTAACTTTTATTAAATTATCATGACTTGTGTTGACCAGTATTTTGTCAAATAGTCATACATCAAAATTATGAATAACGACATACTCGTATTTTTAGAATGACGTCGGAAACACGCACGATTCGATAAAAATCATGAAGTGTTCAGAAAAGATTAGAAATAAGGTTGGTTTCGAAAATCAGCGTTAATAGGCGTTGAAAAATTGGCGAAGTGAAAATATGTGACTAACTCGGTCCGATCAGGTCAAAGTACCTGTGTGTGTCGGTCTGATCATGTGGTAAAACTTATTATAGAAAAAATATATTTGAAATTTTGTAAAATTTGGTGTGATCGCTTAAAAATTAGTGATCACTATAGGTTGATCAGCTCAAAATTCTTGCCTGATCACTTACCAGGTGATCCAAAACGAAATGGTAAAAATGTGCATTTGGCATAACAAAAATATTGATTGATATAGGTTTGGCTAAGGAAAAAGGATGATCACCTTGGCATGACCATCACTTCTCTTTTGTCAGGATCTGAAAATTAGCCATATCAAAAATCTTTGATCCATATGTTCGATCTCCCCAAAATACTCTGCCCCTTCGTTCTCCACTCTTCATGCCAAGCATTGAAAATTTGCACTCCCCAAACCATTGATCAACACGTGTTTGGCAACATAAAAACAATGATCACCACATCCCAATCCCTCTCTACTCTCTACCCCGTTCTCTTCTTCTTCTCCCTTACTATTTTTTGTAAATTCACCACCAAGCATCAATGCACATGCACCAACAATCTACTGGACACCTTGTCCCCGACCTCATCGCCACTGACTCATCTTCACCTTCTAAATCCGTTGCCAACGACAATACATCCCCCGATAAACCCAGTCAAAATCTGGTGTTTAACTCAAAGCTTCACCAAACAAATAGTGACTTCTTTGCCTCACACCGCCACCTCCTATATCCATCCATTACCAAACTCCAACCATATCTAGCCGACACCTTCCCCATTCGAACCCCCAGGTCCGATCACTTGAAGTTCCCCTGGTGGCGCAGTCCGATGTTAAACCTAGGCTTCCAAACACCATTAAAACCTCTGATTAAATCAAAATCTCGGAAATTACTATATTAAAAATCCTTGTTATATTTTTCCTAGAGCCCCTAATCCTTCATGCTTCTCCACCCTAGTCACCATGACCTCCATACCATCGCTATCACAAGAATTTGGCCAGAATACTTTTTTTTCAACTAAAAATTCACCCTAACCACGCAACTTAAATTCCTAAAACTAACCCTGAAATTCACGATATTTAAAAATGAACAAAGATTCTATATCTGAATTCCCTAATTACAGTGATCAAAATTGTTGACTTTCCAGTCTTCTTACTGTATATTGTCTATATATCTACATATGGAGTTTTATTTGAGTTGAGAATATTTTTAAAATAAAATCTAGTTATACATGAACAATTCGATATAGAATTCATGTCCTAATAATTATTGGAATCTAGGGTACAGTTTTCAAAAGTAACCAGAGGAAAAACTTGAGCTCCTGTTAGATTCAAAGGCTTGTAAACAATGTTTATGATTACTTAATTTAAGTATACAACTCTGTTTGTTTGTTTTATATATGATACAACATATCCAATAACATGTATGTACATATGTATATAAGTTATATTCTTCAATCATGAGTTAGATTTTAAAAGAAATAGTGAAGTTTTCTTATTATTTACTCTCTAATCCTTTTCTTTTAATTTTCTTTAGGCGTACATCATTCAATAAGTATAACTATTTTATCCATTTACTTTCACATATCCAGGTTTCACAATAAAAGTTCACAGATGTTTTGGCATATAGACAGCCCTAGATATACATGATTCAATTCATGTTTTATAAAGAAAAAAATGTTCCTCACAATGTATTCCATATTTTCATGTTTCAGCTACAGGTGTTTTGACGCCTCTGTCTTTTAGTTTGCTTCCATGATTTGGTTCAAGGCTTGCTTTAGATTGTAACTCAAATTTTCGTATGATTATGTGTGTATTTATAGGAGAATTTCAATGATACAATATAATTTAGCATGTAGGTTTGAATAATGTTGAACTTAGACTGGTTTTAGGTTGTCTTCATGGTGATCGAAAGTGAAAGGTGCTAAGCTATCTTCCATTAAATCCTTCCCGCTTTTTTACAGGCATGGCCAGGAATTTTATAGTACACATAAGTGTACCAGTTTATGTGAAAAAATGTCTAAAATCTTGGCTTTTGATAGGGAAAAAATAAGGGTAGGTGTGAAGTCTGTGGAAGTGGCATAAGTTGATTTATAGGGATGAAGCAATTGGTATCAGCTATGCTATTTTGCCAAGATGAAAGCACGACCAGAGTTGATGAAGTATACATATGTGATTGCAACCGTGTGCAAAAATCTCATTAAAAGTAGGCTTTAGTGTAGCTGATAGAAATGAGACAAAAAGGAGGTAGGTAGCTGCTGCACTTTGTTGTGAACAGAGAAGTGTATAGGCTATTGCAAAGAAGATTTGAAAGAGGTGTTTTCTATTTAATTCTTCCAGGTTTTGCACATGTATAGTTGGCCAAAAGCACATGTACACATGCATATGTATACGGTCCCTTGTACTAATATTTAAAAAATCTAAGCTTCTTATCTAAGCAACTACACTATCAAGTTTATGCTGCATATTTTTATTGGAAATACTTAGTATAGGTATCAGCTATTCTACCTACTAACTCATATAAAGCCACAACCTTGTACTTAAATTCATTACAAATCTATACTTGACTCTTAAGATATCTATGTTATGAATGATTGATTTAAACGAGGGTGCTAGAGTAGCATTCATAGATTCACAACCATGTTCTTCTTGCATATTTATATGTGAAGTAACACTTCACTTCCGTATTCTCTTATACATTCGATGTGAATTAAATTCAAAACTTTTACTTAAGTGACTTTTATTTTTACAATAGTTTTTACAACCAAAAATATCAAAATCTTACTTTTAGTTTTACACACATACGTACATATCTAAGCTATGAGTCTAAATAGAACAATCTAGCCTTGTAAATACATATACATGTATATAGATTTTATGAGGAATATAAACAAGTTAAATTATACAAAAAATTGTTAAAACATTACTTACTTATATACATATGTATATATGTATACGTATACACTGGTTAAAGTTATTTTAAAGAAAATTTAAATTCAACAAAATGCATAAGCAACATATGATTTTAAATACAAATTCTCAAACAAGCTTTCAAGATAAGCAAAGACGTTAAACATCGTTCACTTGTTTATATATAAATAAGATGAATTAAATATATATATATATATATATATATATATGATTTTTAAACTAATATCTATTTCAATTCCTATAATATTTAGATCTAATATCATTTATTTGAATAGATTTAACAGATATAATCTATAATTATAGTTTAACAAAATTAGCCAAAAATTCGGGACATTACAATCTATCCCCCATAAAAGAATATTGTCCCCGAAATAAAAGAATAATGAGGAAATTCCAGTTATAACCAAAGTTATAAACTTACATCATACATTCAATATAAATAATCATGTCAAATGTGGCATCCAATACACACAAGTTATCTATCAAGAAATTCACCACAATCAACATACAATACACACATCAACAACTAGTTATCTAGCATAATCTCCGTATAGACTTTTCATTCACAACATCCTTAGTCTCTCTTGAATAGTTCTCAAGATTTCACTCCAGGTAGCTTTGTTATCTCGTATCGGAGTCATTTCTCAACCCAATCAACGATACAAACTGAATATCTAATCACGGTCGAACCCGGTTCAAACTCTAAGCCTTGCTAGACTGGTAATCCTACAATAACTAATGAACCATGAATAATCACCAAACTCCTTCATTTCCTTATCTTATTCTCGAAAAATTGTCGATGAAATACTATCTATCCAAAATGATTCTAAATCAATTTATTAATTTTATTTAATTCATCTAGTCTTTCAATATAAAATTGGTAAATTGGTTTTTAGTTATCCAAATTGATTCTAAATTTTTGGAAATACTGCAATAACCATCCACTCTCAATACTCAACGATAGGTTGAGTTCCCACCCATTACCTTTCTAGAGCGGAGTTTTAAAATCTTTACCCTGCACTAAACATATCTTTGCATTGGACATCCAAAACGGTCAGAGCTGCTCTTTTTGGAATGACACCTGGTTTTTTGATTTTAGACTCTCGCACTTCTTCCCGAACCTCTACTCTCTATGTCCCAACCCCGACATCACCGTATCGAAAGCGGTTTAATCTGGAATTACTTCTATAATGCAATCTACCTATTTTCATCCTTCAATCATTCGTGACATTAGAGAAGTTCTCCTAATTTTACAATCGACCATATTTAACCAAAATCCTGATGTCATTTGCTGGAAGCTCAATTCCAATGGTACCTTTTCAGTTAGATCTTGTTACAACTATATATCTTACCATGGTAGACTATTCCGATTCCCCAGAATTTGGAAGATCAAAGCACCGCCGAGTGTGAGATTCTTCTTATGGAACTTGGCTAGAGAATGGATCAATACTAAAGACAGATCAATTCACAAAGGTGTGGCTGTTGACCCAGGCTGCATTCTTTATCTTAGAGCAAACGAAAGCATCCCCCATCTACTTGAAGAATGTGACCTAAGCTCCTACCTTTGGTCTTCTACCTTTACAAGCATTATAGGCTGTCCCCAACCTTTCTTCCATCACTTCAACCACTGGGAGTTCAAACCCTTGTCACCTAAGCTTGAAATCCTTTTCAATGCGTTTATCTGGACACTGTGGAATGAACGCAACAATCGCTGCTTCAACAATATTTTTGCCTCGAACCATTAACTTTGCAACAAATTCACTTACTATTACCATCTTTGGTAAGAGGTACACAACCGACACTTTTTATCCCATCCATACTGGATACCACCATCTATTGGGAGGAACCCGAAGGTAGCACCGATGCTGGAGGCACTCAGCAACGCCGCCTCTTCCCCCGACCATGGTAAGTTCATCTTGCGCTGCACACTCCTTTGCTACAGGCAAATTTTTTGTGTTTTATGGTTCACTGACGCTGTTGGTTTACATGTCTACGCAGGTAATTGTGTTAATGGGGTTATTTTGTGGTGTTTTGATGTAAGCTTGTTTAGTTTATTCATGTTGTAACCGTTGTGATTAATCTGATCCAAGACCACTCGAATCCGATATCTAAACCACAAAGCGCTAGCGGAAGACTAGATCGTTGTTAGACTTGCAAAAACAACCAAAACAATAACTCTAGTCACCAAACAAAGATCAACCAATCACAAACAATCCAAATCTTAATCACAAGAAAGAAACTAATGACAAAGTAGCGAAAATAAATCACACAAGGATTTATAGTGGTTCCACTAACATCTTGTTAGTGTACATCCACTTTGGAGAGTGTATTTTATTACCGCGATGAAAGGAATACAAGAGATAGATCAAATGACCACTATATTTCAATATAGAAAAGAGTTTGAGGAGAATAGAATTGAAAAATTGGAATTAGGTTATAAACCTTAATTCACCCTTGAGAATAAGCCCTTGATCCCAAATCAAGTCTCCAAGCTCCTCCCACTGACACACCTGAAAATAGCTTATATAGAGATAGGCCAATTACCAAGATTGCCCCCGGTCTTCAGAAATCAATTTTGTCAAGTTTCCAGCCCGAAACAACCCATAACACTCATCAAACGTCTGTTGTGGGAGGTGACAGACGTTTGTCCCTCCCAGGGAATTATTTGGGCTCTAACACTCAGCTCAGACGTCTGTTCCCAATATGAAAGACGTCTATCCCTCCCTCAGATGTATGTCGTGGGGATGACAGCCGTCTATTAGAACTCTTGGGAAAATCCACCCTGACAACTCAGACGTCTGTCGTCCCTTACGATAGATGTCTGTCGCACCAGCCTGCTGATAACCTGCACCTTTCGTCTCATTACTTTCTCGTGCAAACTCCGATTTGCGAACGGTCACCTCCGACTCAAAGCTATCTTCATCCTCTTCAATTTAACATATAGTATCACATACTTCAACACTCCACCTTGATACTATATCCATCTCAACACCAAACTCCAATGCCCTAAGCATTTCCATCTACCTTCGACCAAGCGCCATGAATACTTTCCCAATGAGCTACGGCAAAGCCACCACCCATTGCACTCCGTTAACGAACTCCGGCTAGGCCACCGCCCGCCAACGAAGTGTTGAAAGTATTCAAAACCATGTCTCACCAAAAGACAATGTACTCGGGAGTGTAATGAGTACTTACCATGAAGATATATTACAAATCTCTCACCGCTATTCCTTTCCATCATCAACAAACAAAATCACTCTCTCCCCTCATGCCACCCCGTGGCACCTAGCAACTCAACAAGCTTTCCCAACCGACAATGCTTTAGTAAACATATCCACTGCATTATCCTTTGTGTGCACTTTCGAAAGGTATACTAGCTTACCCTCATCCGTGGCTACAAAAATGACTCCCTCACCCCAATATGCTTGGTCCGTGAGCTAAACGCCAAATTCTTTGCCAAATAGATAGCACTTTAGCTATCATATCGAACATCCACACTCTCATGTTTGAAACCCAAGTCACACAACAATCGCTTCATGTAGAGTGCCTTCTTGGCCGCTTCCACAGCGACAATCAACTTCGCCTCCATAGTGGATAAAGCAACTACAGTTTGCAATCTTGATCTCTAACTAGTGGCTGTCCCGCCAAGTGTGAAGACATACCTAGAAGTTGATTTCCTTCTATCCCTATCACTGATATAGTCCAAGTCACAATAACCAACCAACTTGCAACTCCTCTCATCACTACTGCCAAAGACAAGTCCGTGAGATGCTGTGCCTTTCAAGTATCGCAAAATAGCCTTTACGGCTTCCTAATGCGATTTCCCCGGATTACCATATACCGACTAACCACCCCGATGACATTTGCGATATCGGGCCTTGTACACACCATTGCGTACATCAAACTACCAACTGTACTTGCATATGACACCTTTGCCAGATAAGCCTTGTCTTCATACCCGATAGGTGATCCCTTATCTGAAAGCTTCATATGCAAAGGTAAAAGTGTATTTAACGCCTTTGCATCCTCCATGCTAAACCGGCAAAGCACTTTCTTAATGTATTCCTTTTGAGTCAATCTTAACTCAAAACACTTTCGGTCCCTTCCAATTTCCATGCTCAAGGTTTTCCTTGCTTCTCTAAGATCTTTCATTTTGAATTCCGATTTCAAAAGCATCTTCAACTTGTTGATTTCATTTTGATCCTTAGAAGCAATGAGCATATCATACACATACAAGAGTAAATACACCCAACAATCATTTCCTAACCTCTTGAAATATATGCAAACATCCTTGATGCTTCGATGGAAGCCACTTTCAAGCATGAAATGATCGAATATCTTGTACCATTGTCTAGGCGATTGCTTTAACCCATATAGTGATTTCTTCAACTTACAAACCATTTTAGACTTACCATCTACAACAAACCCTTCCGGTTGCTCCATATAGATGTCTTCATCCAAGTCTCCATGCAAGAAGGCGGTTTTCACATCAAGTTGCTCCAGCTCCAAGTCATGGATAGCAACTATGGCTAGTAAAACCCGGATAGAAGTATGACGTACCACCAGTGCAAAAATTTCATCATACCCCTTTTCTTTCCTTTGTGAAAACCCCTTTACCACTAACCTTGCTTTGTACCTTCCATCATCCTTCACCTTGTAAATCCATTTGCACCCTATGGCACGGTTTCCTTGAGGAAGTGGAACCAACTCCCAAGTTCGGTTCTTCATTAACGATTGTATCTCTTCCTCCTTGGCGCAAATCCACTTCGAGCTCTCTCTCAACTCTACGACATCATCAAGGTCCATATGCTCATCTTGGACTACATTGAGAGCATTGTCCAAATGATCACAAAAGCTAAGGTAGTTTCAATCACCATATCTTTCGGGAGGCCTTATTGCTCGTCGACCAACCCGAGTAGCAATACTATCACCCAAACCCTTTTCGGCTCCACCATGAGTCGAAACTTCTCTAGTATCACACCAACATCACTAGAGGACCATGTGGACTATGTGATGTTTCATCAATCGCTTCTACCCCATGAGCTTCTTTAACTCTACTACCACTTGGACGGAATGTGGGAATGACTTCCTTCTCCTTTGAGTCACCATGAACCAAATCCGGAACATCCGATGAGCTCTCATTCTCCTTGAATAAAGACGACTCATCAAAAGTGACATGACAAGAATTAACAACCTTCTTCATTTCCGAATTCCAAATCCGATAGCCTTTCATGCCCTCCGTGAAACCAAGCAAGACCCTTTTGAATGCCCTAGCTCCAAGCTTATCATTCCCCGGATCATGCACATAAACCGGGCTACCAAACACACGAAGATATCTCAATTCAACAATCTTCCCTTTCCGCACTTCGTCTGAATTTGGTTATTTATGGCCATGCATGGAATTCGATTCACAATATGCCCCGTGGTTGACAAAGCTTCGGCCCAAAATCCCTTAGACAAATCCGATGTCAAACTCAAGCATCGAGCTTTCTCTGGTAGAGTTCGGTTCATTCTCTTCGCTACTCCATTAGATTGCAGATCTCCCGGTATAGTAAAATGTCTCCGGATTCCGTGATTCTTACAATACTCCAAGAATTCCTGGGAAACATATTCACCGCCATTGTCCGTCCTTAACACCTTCAAAGTCTTACCACTCTCATTCTCTACAAGAGCCTTCCACACTTTGAACCTAGCAAATGCCTCCGACTTGGCCTTCATTACATACACCTATACTTTTCGAGACAAATCATCAATGAAAGAAATATAATACCTTGCTCCTCCCAAAGAAGCAACCGGTGTCGGTCCCTAAACATTTGAATGAACATACTCAAGAACCTCCTTTGAATCATGCTTGCCTTGTCGAATGATACCCTTGTTTGCTTCCCCATGACACATTCCTCACAAAACTCTAGTTTGTTGAAACTTTCACCCTCGTTCATCTCCCACTTCCGAAGAATACCCAAACTCCTCTCCGAGACATGACCCAATCTCAAATGCCAAAACCGTGTTGCATCCAAGTTACGAGAACTATCAACACCCACACAAGTCTCACCTCCTACGGTCATACCTTGAAGCAAATATATACCATGAGTCCTAGTACCCTTTATAACCACAAGCGCCCTCTTCAAAACCCTCAAGCAATCCTTCTCTATAGTGATCTTGCATCCTATAGAATCCATTGCCCCAAAGATATAAGCGAATTCCTAAGTCCCGGAACATAGCGAACATTGGTGAGCGTGCAAACAACTCCATCAAACATCCTTATTTGCATGGAGCCACTACCCATCGACTTGCAAATAGCACCATTTCCCATAGAAATTGCATTTCCCTCTTTGACCTCAAAGGTTGAAAAACAATTTCTATTTGGTGTCATATGATATGACGCACCTGAATCGAGTACCCATTTGTTACTCGAAGCACTTGATGCCACCGCTGTCAACACATTCTCATCTATCTCACCATTCCCACTCTCCACTGCTATGGATGAAGAAGCTACATCCTTTTTATCTTTGTCCGGAAATTCATTCTTCCAATGTCCGGGTTTCTTGCAAATAAAGCACTTGCCATTTCTCTCTTTCGATTTACCTCTTCCACCGGGTTTTCTTTATTTAGAACGACCCCCGTTTCCTTTCTTCACATTCTTTTCTTTCTCCACAAATAACCCGTGATCACTACTAGTTCCACTACTACCCTCACTCATGTCCTTCATTTGATCTCCCAACTCCTCACTAAGAAGACCCGTCTTGACATCATCAAGAGTCAAGGTATCCCAGCCATAGATCAAACTATTTGAGAAACCCGTATAGCGGTCTGACAACGAACCCAATAATATCATCGCCTTTTGCTCTTCCTCAATCTTCAAATCAACGACCTTCATCTTTATGAGCAAGTCATCAAAGGCATTCAAATGTGCCTTAAGCGAATTACCCTCCTTCATCTTGAAGGTGAAAAACGTTCACAACAAGATCAAATGGTTAGTGAGCGAATTCTTCATATACAATTCCTCCAACTTGTCCCAAATACCTTTAGTGGTCGTCTCACCACTAATTTTGGAGATCACATTCTCCCCCATAGCAAGTTGAAGAGTAGTGTAAGCCCATTCCTCCATATCCTCTCTCAACATCCGCGATATCACTTGGCAATAAGTGAGTGTCAAATACTACTCATGGCACTCGATTCCGCCTAAGAACCGCTTTCATTTTCCATTGCCACTTCTCAAAGTCATTATCACCATTCCACTTGTCAATAACCAATTGAGAACCCAACACCGCATACGAACCCCGTACATAAGGCGCCATACTACTCGGACTTCCGGTTGAAGGGCTTACTGAGCTCTTATCCATTTTCGGAATTTTCACAAACACCTAACAAGCACCAAAACAGCTCTGATACTAACTGTTGTAACTGTTGTGATTAATAGGATTCAAGACCACTCAAATTCAACATCTAAACCACAACGCGCTAGTGGAAAACTAGATTGTTGTTAGACTTGCAAAAACAACAAAAACAATAACTCTACTCACCAAACAAAGTCAACCAATCACGAATAATCCAAATCGCAATCACAAGCAAGAAAATAATGATAAGGTAGCGAAAATAAATCACACAAGGATATATAGTGGTTCCACTAACATTAGTGTACATCCACTTTGGAGAGAGTATTTTGTTACCATGATGAAAGGAATACAAGAGATTGATCCAATGATCAATATATTTCAGTATAAAAAAGAGTTTGAGGAGAATAGAATTGAAGAATTGGAATTAGGTTATAAACCGTAATTCACCCTTGAGAATAAACCTTGATCCCAAATCAAGTCTCCAAGCTCCTCCCACTGACACACCTGAAAATAGCTTAATAGGCCAATTACCCAAATTACCCGTGTTCTTCACAAATCAATTTGTCAAGTTTCCAGCCTGAAACAGCCCATAACAATTGTCAGACGTCTGTTGTGGGAGGTGACAGACGTCTTCCCTCCCAGGGAATTATTTGGGCTCCAGCACTCAGCTCGGACGTCTGTCCCCAATATGACAGACGTCTGTCCCTCTCTTAGACGTCTGCTGTGGGGATGACAGACGTCTGTCAGAACTATCGGGAAAATCCACCCTGATAACTCAGACGTCTGTCGTCCCCTACGACAGACGTCTGACGCACTAGCTTGCCGACAACCTGCACCTTTCAGCTCGTAACTTTCTCGTGCGAACTCCGTTTTGTGAACGGTTACCTCAGACTCGAAGCTATCTTCGTCCTCTTCAATCTAAAATATAGTATCGCATACTTGAATAGATCATTAGTTTAGTATGTAATTAATCGTGCTACGCGCTACAAACTCCATGCATGCAGTTTGCATGCATTATCGTATTGTTAGCCATCGGTCAGGCTTGTTGACCGATTAAATTATTAGTAATATTATCTAATCGGGTGTGTAGAATCGCTCTACACAACTGTTATGGTAAAAAAAATTCGGAAAATTCGATAACGTCTCTTTCGTATGGCTCCATCGTACAACTTCAAAACTCGCCTCTCTAAGTCTCTCTAAATATCAAAGCATTCACATAGCTAACTGACTTTTCAAATAGGCTCATCCAGTCCAATTAAAATGCCAATTTGTGTTCCTTATTAGGTATTCAACTTATATCCCATATACCATCATCCATATTCATCCATCAATTCAAACACATTCATTTCGATAGCTAGAATTGTCTGTTATTACAATTGGAAAACATTTTCATTTCATATTTACCTATTTTTACTCTTCAACATTCATCAGTCCCTAACCGTAAATCAGTAAGAAAATAAACTTCTAAGTATCTATCCCGAAGACCTAAATCAACATCAGATCAACAATCTGAAAATCATTCAACTCAACCAATTTCCAGTCAGGTTCCAATTCCTTTAATTCTATTTTAAATTCAAAACTTTGAATTATCCAAAACATTTTATTTATCTTAAACAATTCTCCTATTTTCCACGATTTCAAATTCAATTTCTAGATTATCTTGTTTGTATATTTCATCCATATACAAATCCAATTTGGTTACATAAACCATCTCATCGTTATAATCTAATACTAGATTATTATAATAATCAACACAATCATTTATAATAATTTCAAAAAATTACCCTTTTATATCAAAATATCATTTTGGGTAAAATTATTTCATTTACCCATCTTTCAAAACAATACCGTGTTGAATCCCTTTGTTTAAATGTTTAGAAATTCCGATCGACCTCATCAGCTAAACGCATCGATTTGGAATGTTTATACCACTCAACAAATCAATTAACACAATATAAAACAATTTTTTATAACAATTAACAAATACGCGCTCATATGTATACACTCAAACTCAATCTAGTGTATTACTAACCCCATTTCTATCAAGTTACACCACAAAGTCAAGGTTATCACTCAACCTTAAGCTTTAATACCAAATGTAACAACCCAAATTTAAGTACCCTTTGTGTCGATTAGAACAACACAAGTCCTACCCAAATTGCACTAAAACTCAGATGATCAAGAAAGAATTAGAGGGTGAGAAATATAAAGAAAGAAATTTAGAACAAAAGAACAAGAAGAACATAACACAACATAATCAGGAGCAGCATGAACGTCATAGCAGAATAAATAAAATATATTAACTAACATAACTTGAAATACAAAACTGTATTTGTACTTACATACATCAACAGAGTATAACACATATACGTCCCAGCGATATGTAAGTATAACACATATACACATATATATCAGAATATATTATCTAAATCTGAATCCTCCTGCTCCAAGCTCCTTCTAGTGCATTTGTAAAATCCTAAACTACTTGATTACCCATACAAATTTTGGCACCCAAGATTTTAGGGAAAACATAAAAAATAAATTCTTGGTCAGTCATGGGACTGGTGTGAGTAAACGATTTTAAAACAACTTGCTTAACATGAAAATTTTCTTTTTGAAATAAAATATAATCGTAAGACCAATCCACACATGCACGTAGATGGTTTTTACCTTACGATAACCCAAAACATTTTGAAATCATAACTATTCTGATATTATAATAGTCTCTAAGGTTTCCACTATAAATTAGAATCCAGCAGAACGCTTGCATCTCACGCTCCACATATATAGTGTACAACTAAAATCGCAAGGCCATTACGGATAATAGATTTCCTACTATGATGAGGTATGGAACCACCTTCGACAGTGTATCTCTAGAGGAATACACTGGGTTCGACAAGAACATCTTGCAACCTGGCCACATATGACCGAACACTCATTTGCTCTGCGTGTAACGAATATATTATCACCAACAGTTGGCACCAACATAACCTTACCCGGGAGATACAAAAGCTAAAGAAGAAACAAATGAATTTTCTATGGATGATGACAATATACCCGAATTGGGAGCGACCCACTTAGCCAGGCTACTTGCCCATTTTTGTCATTTACCTGTTGTGAAGCTTGAGGTCATAACTTACCTTTTTAGAATAGCACATCTTCATTCACTTTGAATGCCACATCGTCAGACATGCCAAATCACAAATTGACTATAATTACGGATATAAAACTTAGACAATGAATTCCTCCACCACCAACGTAAATTGGTTTGGAGAGATCAACTTATACGATCTATTAGGCATATTCTGTTACACATTCGTCCATACAAGTTGTCCTGGGACATGACCAACTAAAGATACTATCCCGTAATAGGATATTTCTATCTAGGATTGATAGAATAGCCCTTGCATATACTCCGTCTTTAGAACCTTTGACTTTTAATCGTATAAAACGGATTGAAGTAGAATTTAGATTCCGGACTCTTCAAAACGATAACGTTAATATCATTTAGGGTCAAGTGATACTTAATAGCAATCAAGTCAAAATATTTCGTATGAGTTTCTATGTCGAAATTAATTATCCAGACATATCTACTTAAAATATTTTACATCTAAGATTCAACCTTCAAACTTAAACAGTGATCTAATATAGGATGATTGAAACATGTCAATGTCTGCTTAAACTATTCAAGTTAGAATAAATACATCACAACATAATTATTAAAATCGATCAACGATCAATGGTCGTAGCATATTTAACAATTTCTAGTTTGACGATTCAAATATATATACTTAAAAGTAATCATATTTTAATTTCCAACAGTGGTCGATTTAGATGATTTAAATTCCATAAATCGTGTCAAAGTTTATTAAATTATCATGATCTGAGTTGACCAGTATTTTGTCAAATAGTCATACATCAAAATTATGAATAACAGCATACTAGTATTTCAAGAATGTCGTCAGAAATGTAACGCTGTTTGATCGAAATCGCGAAGTGTTGATAAAAGATTAGAAATAACGTCGGTTTTCGAAATCATCGTTAATAGGCGTAGAAAAATTGGTGAAGTGAAAATACATGATTGACTCAGTCCAATCAGCTCAAAGTACCTGAGCGTGTCGGTCCTATCACGTGGTAAAACTCATTACGGAAAAAGTATATTTGAAATTTGGTAAAATCCGGTGTGATCACTTAGAAATGAGAGACCACCATGGATCGATCAGCTTATAAATCTTTCCCGATCACTTACCAAGTGATCCAAAACGAAATGGTAAAAATGCATGTTTGGAATAACAAAAATGGTGATCGATATGGGTTTAGCTAAGGAAAAAGGATGATTACCTTGGCATGACCATCACTTCTCTTTTGTTAGGATCTGAAAATTTGCAACATATAAAATACCTGATCCATACGTTAGATCTCCCCAAAATACTCTGTCCTTTCTTTCTCAACTCTTAATGCTAGGAACCCAAAATTTGCACTCCCTAAACCAATGATCAATACGAGTTTGGAAGCATAAAAACAATGATCACCACGTCCTAATCCCTCTCTATTTTCCACCCGTTCTCTTCTTCCCCCTCACTGTTTTTGAAAATGCAGCACCAAGCATCGGTGCATGCGCCCCAACGATCCACTAGCCACCTCATCCCCAACCTCATCGCCACCAACTCACTTCATCTTCTGACGAACCCATTGCTACATGCTCCGATAAACCTTGTCAAATCTAGTGTTTAACTCAAAGCTTCACCAAAACAATAGCCATTGCTTTTCCTTACACCACCACCTCCAATATCTAGTCATCACCAGATTCCGACCATGTGTAGCCGATACCTTCCCCATTCGAACCCCCGGGCACGATCACCTGAAGTCCCCCCCGGTGGCGTAGTCCGATGTTAAACCAAGGCTTCCAAACACTATCAAAACCTCTAATTAAATCAAAATTCCCCAAATTACTGAATTAAAAATCCTTATTTTTCTAGAACCTAATCCTTCATGCTCCTTCACCCTAGTCACCATGACCTCCATATCGTCGCTATAACTAGAATTTGGCCAGAATCCTCTTTTTAATCAACTAAAAATTGACCCTAATCAGGCAAGTGAAAATCCTGAAACTAACCCTAAAATTAACGATATTTAATAATAAACAAGATTCTATATCTGAATTCCCTAATAACAGTGACTGAAATTGTTGAGTTTCCAGACTTTTTACTGTATATTGTTTATGGCTCTATCTATTCTCACCCTACAATTTGCTCTTCCCACCCCGATAATTTAAAAAAATAATCTTAACCCCAGTTTTTCGTTTTCCCACCCCGTTTATTCCTTAATTACCCTTATTTCTTCCATTATCTATGTTTATTTTATTTCTTTTTTACTTCCTTTTATAGTTTTTCGTTTCTCCATCAAAACTGTAGCAACTAAACATTCTACAATTTGTAATGAAAAAGATGCAAACAATAAAGAAATAAATATACGAAAAGAAGGTCAAAATAGTGGTATTTTAGCAGTTCGATCTATTTTGTCATTTTGATCGAAATTAAACAAAGATTTTGCTGAGCTGCATTCAAGGATAGGGTTGATTAATTCAACTCGCCTCTAACATTTTGATTGATTTCGATCAATGTAACGGTGAACAACAATTAGAATTATTAATTACATTTAATGAAATGCGTAATTAATAATTTAAGGGGAAAAATTGGAATTATCAATTTAATATTTTGAACGGGGGGTGAAGAGTAATTAGTGGGTGCTAATAGACGCACCCATTGTTTATACCTCCACATATAAAGTTTTATTCGAGTTGAGAATAATCCGTATAGAATTCATGCCCTAATATTTAACGGAATCTAGGATACGGATTTTCAAAAGTAACCAGAGGAAAAACTTGAGCTTCTGTTAAATTCACAGCTGGTAAACAATGTTTATAATTACTTAATTTAATTATACAACTCTATTTTTTTATATATGATACAATATATCCAATAACACATATGTACATATGTATAAGTCCTATTCTTCAATCATGAATTAGATTTTAAAAGAAATATAGTGAAGTTTTCTTATTATTTACTCTCTAACACTTTTCTTTTAATTTTCTTCAGGCATACATCATTCAATATATAGAAAATATTTTAGCCATTTACTTCCACATATCCAGGTTTCAGAATATAAGTTCACAGATGTTTTGGCATATAGGCAGCCCCAAATATACATGCTTCAATGCATGAAAACTTGCAGTAGAAAAAAATGTTTACTCATAATATGTTCCACGTTTTCATGCTTCAACTATAGGTGTTTTGACTTCTCTGTCTTTTAGTATGCTGCCATGATTTGGTTTAAGGCTTTCTTCAGGACGTAACTCAAAATTTCATATGAGTATGTGTGTATTTATAGGAGAATTTCAATGATACAATATAACTTGGCATGTAGACTTGAACAGAGTAGAATTTAGACTAGTTTTAGGCTGTCTTCATGGTGATTGAACGTGAAAGGTCCTAAGCTATCTTCCACTAAATCATTCTAGCTATTTTCAGACACGGCCAGACATTTTATAGTACACATAAGTGTACTAGTTCATGTGCAAAAATGTCTAAAATCTGGGATTTAGGTAGGGAAAAAATATGCATACATGTGAAGTTTGTGGTAGTAGCATGAGTTGATTGATAGGGATGAAGCAATGGGTATTAGTTGTGCTAATTTGCCAAAATGAAAGCATGACCAGAGTTGATGAAGTAAACACATGAAATTGCAACCATGTGCAAAAATTTCATTAAAACTAGGCTTTAGTGTAGGTGATAGAAATAGGCCAGAGAGGAGGTAGGTAGCTGCTGCAATTTAATGTGAAAAGAGAAGTGTTTAGGCTGTTGCATGGAAGATTTGAAAGATAGATTTTCTATTTAATTCTTCCATTTTTTGCACATGTATAGTTGGCCAGAAGCACATGTACACATGCATATGTATACCATTCCCTTGAACTAAATAGTTTAAAATCCCAAGCTTCTTATCTAAGTAACTATACTATCAAGTTTAGGCTGCATATTTTGATCGGAAATACTTAGTATTGGTATCAGCTATTCTACCTACTACCCTATATAAAGCCACGGACGTGTAATTAAATTCATTACAAAGTTATACCTGGCTCTTTAGCTATCTATGTTATGAGTGATTGATTTAAACAAGGTTTCTAGAGTACCGTTCATAAATTCACAGCCATGTTCTTCCTTAATATTTATATGTGAAGTAACACTTTATGTCCATATTCTCTTATACATTTAATGTGAATTAAATTCAAAACTTTTACTTAATTGACTTTTATTTTTACAATAGTTTTTCCAACCAAAAATAACAAAATCTTACTTCTAATTTTACACACATACATACATATATAATTCACGAGTTTAAATAGAAAAATCTAGCCTTGTACATACATACACATGTATGTAGTTTTTATAAGGGATATAAACAAGTAAAATTATACAACAAATTGTTAAAACATTACTTACTTTTGTGTGTGTGTCTGTGTGTATATGCATATTCTTTGGCTAGTGGAATTTTAAAACAAGTTTAAATTCAATAAAATGCTAAAGCAACATTTGATTTTAAATGCCAATTGTAAAACAATATTTTAAGATAAAAAAGATGTTAAACATCATTCACCTGTTTATATATAAATAAGATGAATTAAAAATATACATTTATGATTTTTAACTAATAGTTATTTTAATTCCTATAATATTCAGATCGAATATCAATTATTTGGATTGATTCTATAGATATAATATATAGTTATAGTTTAACAAAATTAGCTAAAAGTCCAGGACATTACACTACCTGTGTTTGTGTAGCCCATAGAGGGATCAGTAGTTGTAGAAGTATTGCCATGACACTAATGCAGGAAATGAACAAGTAGGATAATCAATAAATCTGATCGAAGATAAAGGAAGACTACAATAACTTGACTGCTAAAATAAGAGATTTGGAAATGATGAAGTCGGCTCAGATTTATATTTTTGTTATGGCATAGATGAGTTTTGCTAATTTCCTTTAATCTTTGAATGATTTTCTTGATGAATCTTGCAAAATTGTTGATCACTTATTAAGTTGCAGCTGTGAACATGCACATACATGACACTTATTAAAATTGAAGCCGTGTAGTGTCTCATTATGGCAAGGAAAAGAGAAATTGAATACCAATCCTTCTCCAATGATTAATCTTTGCTGGGGGGAAGGGATCAATTCAAATGATGAGATATAGCTGATGAGTTGATTAGAAAACCCAATTCAGGATCAAGATTGTTGTTAGGCATGAAGATAACTCTAATACCAAAATTAGAAAATGAATTGGAGATGAAGAAATTAATATATTGTATTGAATTTCAAAAATGTACAAAGAGTTACAAGTTTCATGTATACCATTAGGTATTTATACTAGAGAAGATGGGATAAAAAGGGTAAGGCCCAAAGTGTAGAAATAATGTACATTGTACAATAGTTCAAAATGTAAATATTGAGATAGCACCCACATTCCTTCGTTTGTTTTTGGTGCGTTTCGAAACATGTTGGATGTCCTACATCATGTATGGGTAATGAGCGCATTTAAATAAAAGGTTCTGCACATTGAAAAATGAAGGAAGTAAAGTGGAATATATACGAGTTTAGCTGCATGTAACAAGTAATTCCTTTAATTAAAATGTTTTGATCAAATCATATGTTGGCCCATCAAAACGATCTACTAATAGATCCTAGATCTTTAACATGATATTAGAACGATGTTAACATCGATCTATGCGGAGATCTTTAAATCGTGGTTACGTTGGGTATGGTAGAATGATACGTGACGACCCCGATATAGTGAAAGCATCATGTTGTCTAAAGACGCATAGCTAGATGTGAGCTAAGATGGAAATTGGTTCACGTATCTCGCATTGTGTGTAGTTAATAAGTGCATACTGTAGAAATAATATTCTAACGTTATTAAAGATATTAATATATGGAGTGGTATATGTATTAGTTTTGCTATATGTAATAACATTCCTTTTATTACAAGGTGCTAACCAAACCATATATTGCTCAAACATGGGGTGTGCGAACGAACCTTAAAGCTACAACAACATGTACCTTTTCTAATAGGTTGTGTGAATGCACAAATGTTTGACCTGCCAATAATGTCCCAAAAATATCATTACAGATTTTATCTTTATATATCACCTAAATATAAGATCTAACAATTGAACATTTGCACAATTCAAATTACATTTCACAATTATACCTTTACACACTCAAAGGACATTATTACAAATATCAATAAAACTTAATATAACTTAAAATTAGGATCTAAGAAATAAACATTCTTTACAACATCATTCTTTATTAATTAATAACATAATAAAAATTAAAACTAATATTTTTTGTTATTGCAACTTAGAAATGAAAATTTCAGACTAATCACACGTTTTTAGAAAGGCAAATATTATTAATTTATTATATATACAATTACAAAGAGTTACAAATAACTCAAACTCTTTTATGCAGTTTAAAAAAAAAAAGAATATACAGTATTAACATTGAAGCCCGGAAAAAAACTCGAAACTGCATTTTACAAATGTAATATCACTCTGCATTACTATCCTAACTACTATCTAAACACTATCCATCAAAAAGTAACAACACTGGCTCATCACTCTGCATCCAAATTTAAAAGCATTCATCCACTGCAAAAGTTTACCAAATGGAGCCACTCAAAATATTTGAGTTGCCAAAATTCCACAGCATTATTAAATTCAAAATTGAATTACAAAAGACTGCTGCACTCTCCAAAAAAATAGAACTGACAAAGAAACATACTATACAACCTCCACTGTATTATAATAAGAATTCCAATGCAACCGACATCCAAATACAAAGCCACTATACTGGATTGCTTCGAGTGCGTCGAACTATAGATTTCTTATAGCAATTGGATGGCAAAAGATCCTCAAGCCCAGTATCAACTCCATCATATTAATCATCCTTACTTTTAGAAGCTTTTTTCTTCCTAGCATTCCTCTTAGCATTTTTCAAAGTTGCTTCGGAAGGACCAGAACTCGATGGTGTAGAGCTAACTGTTAGAGAATGAAGTTATGATGACAACAACCTTATTTCAATTATCACTGATTATAAAATATACACTAATGCTTTTTGTATAGAATATATATGCACACATATGTAGGAATTATATACCGGGAAATACAACTAAAGACTGTACAGTTTAAAGATGACAAAGATTCAGAATTCAGACAAAATTTCAAGACTCATGAGTATTCAAGATTTCAAGAGTTCAAGATTATTATAGTTATAAAGTATAGACTTTGTAAGACTCTAAATAGCACTCCCGGTTCAATATTCCAATTCTGATTTTCAAACTTTGATTTTCAATTTCTACTTTCTATCCTCAATTCTCTCTATCCTATTTATTATCTTTTCTATTTTCTTGTTGATTCTATATTTTTTGTTTTTCAAACTTAAGTTCTATATATTTATGTTTTTATACTTTATATTTATATAGTTTAAAACCTTATAATTTTATAAATATGTTTATATTGTTTAAATTTATGCTTTCATATGTTTTTCTACTTTATAATATTAACATACAACACTATATTTTTATTCAAGAATTTCCAGAATTATATTTATATCCAAAAAAACTTGCAAAATGTTTAAAATTCAAATTTACAGTAGAGTATGCCGACATACAGAAAAAGCTATGTCGACATATAACTGTCAGAAATTAAATTTGAAAAGAAGTGTCTTTTCACTATTTGTGACGGTTCTAAAGCATGACATCTGTTCATTCACTATAAAAAGGGCTTGAATTCTATCTCTTCTCTTCTAATTTCATCCTCTTTCTTTATATCATTATTCTTAATCATTTTTATGATTTCTACACTTATACTCAGCCGAATTCAATTTCATTTTGATCAAATTTCTTCTCTCTACACTCTCTTCTCATCTCTCTATTAAGCTATTGAAGAGTTATAGGTTTGTTTGTAATTGCTTGGGTTGAGTAAAGTAGGAATCGGTGTATTCCTTATAGCCGTGAAATCAAGGAAGTAGGAATCGACGTTTCCTTGTAGCCGTGAAATCAAGGAAGTAGGAATCGGTGGTATCTCTTGTAGCCGTGAAATCAAGGAGGTAGTACTTGACTATTGGTATAGTAATAAAACTCTGCGCAATCCAGCGTTGAGCAGGACTGGACATAGGAGCAATCCGAACCGATCTAAAATCCGATGTGTTCTTTCCTTTTTTACATTTTTATTTCTGTTGATTCTGTATTTATGTTTGAATCTGTGTCTGTGATTGTGTTTGTGATGTTTGATTCATTTTGTTATTCACATAAGTTTTCGATTTTTTTTTAATTCTCATAAATACTATTCACCTTCCTATAGTGTTTTTTTTGCCTTAATGATCCATTCCGCAATCCCTAACAATTGGTATAAAGGAAAGGTCTTTCAAAAAGTTCATAATCTGATTTTTGAAAATAGTGATAATGGCAACCAACAGTGGTAGCAATAATAGTTCTTTTATAGAGGGTCAATCTACTGTTAGACCACCATTATTTAATGGTAGTAATCATTCATATTGGGCATGTAAAATGAAAATTTATTTACAGTCAGTAGGTTTAGATACATGGAATAGTACACAAAATGAGTATGTTGAATCGATAACTGCATTTGCACAATGGACAAATGAACAAAAGGCTGCTGCACAGAGCATTTCTAAAGACATGAATATGTTATTTTGTTCATTAGATAGGAATGAGTTTAATAGAATATCAGTATGTAAAACTGCTTATGAAATCTGGATAACTTTACAAGTTACCCATAAAGGAACTAGTAAAGTTAAACAAACTAAAATTGCAATGCTAGTTATTCAATTTGAACTATTCAAAATGAACGAGAATGGGTCTATTTTAGATATGTATTGCATATTTCAAGAGATAGTGCATTCATTAACAACACTTGGAAAAACTTATTTTGAAGAAGATCAAGTCAGAAAAATATTTAATTCACTAACTCTAGAATGGGATAGGAAAACTTTGGCTATTGAAGAAGCCAATGATGTCAATGAAATGAAGATTGAGGAGTTACTTGGAAATTTGATGTCTTGTAAAGTCCAATTATAGAAAAGAAAAGAAAACAGATTAACTGAAAAGAAATCTATTGCACTTGGAGCAATAACAAATGATTCTGACTTGAGTAGTGAAGATGATGAAGAAACATCACTTATGACAAATCATTTTAAAAGATTTCTAAAATATAGAAGGAAGAGTTATAATCAAGGAAATTCAAAAATTAATGATGGCCGATGTTTTAACTGCAACAAACCAGTCCACACAAAGAAAATGTGTCTATATCCCGATAAATCGACTTAACAAACAGACAACAGCAATTCGTCATGGAAAAGAAAGAAAGCATACGCAGCAACATTAGATGATTCAGATTCATCATCAAGTGATGAAGAACCATAAACCGAAAATACAAATATATGTTTTACAGCAATTTAGACTTCAGAAAATCCTGAAGAAAAGGATCTAAAAACTGGGTACGCATTAATTAATTTTTAAATTTATTTGGTTGAACGGTTGCATTGTTTATTTGCTTTGATTTGTATTTAAAAACCTAAAAACAAATTTTTTGAAATTTAAAATTCAAAATTGAAATTTGAATTTTGAAATTCAAAATAATAATATAATATTAAACAACTAATAAATTAATAAAATAAATGGTTTGTGTGTTTATTAGGATTAGAATTATTTCAAGAAATCGTTAAACCTAAAATATAAATTGGTAATATAAATTTCAAAACACAAAAATCCAATTTCCTTTGAAATTAGACAAGTATGTCAACATAAAGAAATATCTATGTCAACATATCTGACCAGTTTTGAAATTTAAATTTTGAGTTTCAAAAGTTTAAACTTTCAAACTTCCCTTCAATCTTTTCAACAACTACCAAGGTCTGAAAAGATGTCATTTCAATCTGAGAAGTTGTATCTATTTAATTCATATCCATTCAATTCATACCCATTCAATTTCTATATATACATCTATCCTTTCTACCTTACATTCACAACTCAAAACAATATTCTTCATATCTATTCTCTTCAAAATTATTAATTCAATGGGTTTCTCAAGTTCATCTCAAAAATTGGAGATAACCAAAACCATCGAAGGCTATCTTCATAATGGAAATGAGGCCATCAAAACCTATGGTAACTATTTAGCAAATGCTAAAGTTAACACGGGTGCTTTCGCCATCTTTAGCGACTTTCCCTCTTATGATCTCGCCTCTCTTTACGAACAAAATGAAGTATTAAGTCTAACTGACTCTCGCGATAACGACGAAGTATGTTATCCTAAACTCGTTAAGTTGTTCTATGCAAATATCAATCGTCGATTTTACGAAGGCAATGAAAATCAAATTTGGAATAATGTCAAAGGCACTCAAATTGTTCTCGATGCCGAACTCTTAGGCACTTTTCTAAATTATAGAATTGTGGGCTTGAATTTTTCAAAATTTTCTATCGAAGAAACCGATTTGGGAACGTATCACAATATTCTCGAAAATGGTGCTCCAAATGGAATTCAAAAATTGTTTCTTACGCCCAAAAATAAGAATTGTCAACCTTCTCCTCCAACATACCATCACTCCCCGTTCTAGAAATTTCAACAATCCAACTCTCAGAGTCTAAAAGGCTCTCATTGCTATTATGGGTGGATATATCATCAACTGGGATGAAATGATTCTAAATGAAATAAAGCCCATAGAATTATCTACAAGAGAAAACACTCTCTATTATGGTGTTTATCTCACTCGCATTTTCAAATGGTTTAATGTTGATCTTCATGGAGAAGAATTTGTGCCTAGATACGTGTTTGACACATCAAACATTCATCTCATGCAAATTCCTCTCACTTTCAAACTTTATGAGACATTCGAGGCCAAACAAGCTCGAATGCAACAAGAAGAGCCAATGGAAATCGAAGAAGAAGAGGATTCTATGGAGAGTATCGAGTATCCAACCTCTAAGAGTATTTACAAAGAAACGATTGTTCAAATTCAAGTAAAAATAATCAACAATCAAAAGAAGCTTAACAAGAGACTTTCCAAAATATCCAAATTCATGGTCAAGATAGGAAGAAAGCTTGGAATTTTATCTTCCTCATCATCATCTGAAAACAAGCCATCTAGTTTAATCAATATTTATGTAATCAACTATATTTCCTTGTATTTGCTTTCGAATATCGTATTTATAGTGTGTCTTGATTAGTTGGATGTATTTGTTTTCTAATATGTAATGAATGAAGTTTTATTTATGATAAAATCATCTTTATGTTTCTGGAAAAAAAGTACAAAAATAATTATAATATAAAAGTTCAAAAGAATTCAAAATTTCAAAATTTCCAAAAATTTCACTATAGTATGTCGACATAGGAAAAAGGATATGTCGACATATAACTGACAGATTTTCAAATTATTTCAAATTTTAAAATAAAAATAACTACTCATGTCCATTCAAAATCTAACGAATTCCAGACTGTAATGAACTGGAAAATTCGATGCTTGAATTTTCGACATAATGCATCTCGTGTCCAAACTTGAGTACTGAAAATCCAGAACGTTAAAGAAAGAAGTTAGAGGATGAGATAAGAAAGAAAGAAATATTAGAGTAAAAGAGAAAGAAGAAGAAATAAATACAGTATCAGAGTCTCACATCGCAGCTGAACAAAATATAATATATAAGCAAATCTTTATTTAAAATTTGAAACAATACTTACAATTCATCAGAGTGCAATGGTCATTCAATTCATCTGGACAGTTAAAACAGTCTATCCTCATTTTCAACACATAGCGGAATAATATCAAAATATATAATACGTATGATCTCCTCCAGCTCATCTCCTGAGGTCTGTATCATCTTGCCTTGAACCTGTACAACTCTGTATGACCCAACTAGGTCTGACTGAGCATTACAAATGTCACAGGTCAGTCTGGTGAACCAGCATGAGAAAAACCCACTAAATTATTGGTATCATCCAACTTGATTTTAACGTTAAAAATCATTTCGAAAGAAAAGGATAATTGTAAGACCAATCCACACATAAATACGGACGGTTTTTACCTAACGATAACCCAACACATTTTTGAAATTAATATCTTGTTGTGATATTATAATAGTGTCTAAATACAAATAAACAGAATCTAGCAGAACGCTTGCATCTCATGCTCTACATATATATAATATACAATCAAAACCGTGGGCGCTTATTGGGGATTGGACTTCCAACTATGACAAGGTATGGAACCACCTTCCGATAGTGTATCTCTAGAGGGGATTACACTGGTTTCAACAAGAACGTCTTGCAACCCGACACACACAAGGCCGACCACTCATTTCTCTTGAGTGTATCGAATATATTGTCACCTACGGTTGCTAGCAACATAACCGTTCCCGGGAGATGTAGAAGCGAAAAGAAGTAACAAATATAAATATTCTCTACATGGTGACAATACACCCTAATGGGGGATGTGAGGCTTGAGGTTATAATCGTATTTCTAGATCATCTGGCCACCATTCACATTGAATGACACATCGTCAAATCCATCGAAAAATCACTAATTGATTTTCCCAAAAATACTCAGATTGTTAGGCCAAAGAAGTTACCCTTCTTTGCCACCAACTTCATACGTTTGGAGAAATCAACGTACGTAATCCCTTTAGAAATACTCTGTTAGACATTCGTCCATACAAGTTTTCCTGGGACTGGACAAACCGAAGGCACTCTCCTACCTCATCCTCGGAATCACCCTATGGATCAGTAGCGACTAGTCCTTGCACTCCGTCGATTTCAACCACAATAGGATCACCATCAAAATATCTCCGGGAGTGACTCTAGAGAATTCGACAAGTAGTCCTTCCGCTTATGAAGATCTATGGTCTTCACTGCTCCATCTTCAAACAACATCTTCCACGTTTACGTATTAGTTGGTTCGGAATGGTTTTCGAATAAATTCGATCCCAGTCTTTCCATACCACCAATCGTATTAGGCCAGATTTGATAGTCAGTTATTTAACTATCAATTAACAACAACCATTCATCCATAAAAGAAAATTTGAATTCATTGATTTAATATTTACCATCATTTTAGTCTCTTTTGATTAACCATTCATTGATTTAAACTTCTCTATTTTCCAATAATTGGATTACCCATTTTCTCTTCTTATATTAATATATAAGAATATTCAAAACCCTTTCATTATAAATACTTTTAAGAACATATTCCTCATCCTGGTCATTAGCTCCTAACTTTAAACTAGTAAGAGAATAATTCCCTAAATATCAACCCCGAAGGCCGAAACCAACATCAAACCGATATTCAGAAAATCAATCAACTCACTAATCTCCAGTCCGTTCTAATTTTCTTACTCCATTTCTTAACTTCTAACGAATAAAAATCCCAATTTTTCATTACTACTTTAATTGTTATATTTATCTCAAACTTATCATCATTTCAAATATTTTCTTTACAAGTATTATTTCCAAACCGTTGACTACTACCGATATCCAATATTTCATTTAAAGATATAGTTTGCAAAATGTATTGCTAAATTTTTATTTACTTCTAAAATTGGGACAATATTTCTTATAACGATATCCTCTCATTAATTAATTTAAATTTTGGTTTAGCCTTTGTAAAACAAAGTTTGATATAAATAATCTTCATACCCATCTTTATAGATTTATTCATCTCAACTAAATTGCACTCCATATCTATATAAATATCATTTGTAAATTCCTTACGATTAAGATTTATTATCTAAAATCCTATATAAATTCTTTAATATAATTTATATTATCCAAATAAGTTCAACTTAAATGCAATTAGAAAATATAAATTTAAAACCCTTTCTAATTTACTTCCAACAAAATTACATTTGTAAAAGTTGCATTAGCCCCTATTTACCTTACCCGAAAACAATATCCATTCTCAACTTATTTAGCGATCCTGATTTCATATTTAAAATTTCAAGTCCCAAATCCCAATTATAACTTCTAGTTGTAGATTTATTTTAATAATCTCTTCTATAAGTTTCCTTGCCATTGGGAAATTCCAATCCATTTAAATATAAACTCGACTTCCAACTTTCCTCCAAATTCTTCCCCAAACCATATTTTTTCCAAATCCTCAAATGGTAATTGTTTCATTACTATATAAATGTTTGTTTACAAAATCTCCTCATTAACATATTTGTTTAAAAAAAGACTTACCTTTTTATATATATTTATAATTCGAATTTCAATGAACATATCTATTTACAAATAAATATTTTCCCTGCGAATGGAAAATTTTCAATCTATTTTAGAATAACAGATTATTTTCCGTTTCCTATTTCTTTTCCAATTTCATTCATACTCCATAAATTTCTTAAATCCCCAAATCAAAATTTTCACTTCTTATAATGTCATTTACAAATTCACTTCTTCACAATATTTATTTACACAAATATTTGTTTTTAAATTCTATTTAATTTGGATTTTAACTAACCATTTTCATTTGAAATAAATATTTTAAAACTCTTCTTATATTCCAATTTTTGTTTTGAAATCTATATATTATTATTTTGGATATTTAAAATATCCAAAATCAACATTTAGCGTTACTAACACATTCAAACATATCATAAGCTATCAAACGTTATAAAACACATCATATATCAATATATATGTGAAAACAATAATTCAAAAGTGAGGAATCTAGTCGGATCCCTCCAACCTGTTTTTCCTGCATCCACAAATGTTAGTCGACAATAATAATACCTATCCTGCTTCGAGGCAGGATATCGCGGTATAGAAGGTCATCCACTATATATATTGTGGGACGCACAGGGAAATCTTCCGCTAATGGTACTATGGGCATCCGTTAATGATACTGCAGGAATTATCCAATCACCAATCACCAATATTATTTTTATGTTATATTATTATATATTATTATTAATTTATATCAATCATGTAATCAACCAACAAGCAATAAATAAAATTTGAACTATTAAAAATAGTTCCCAATAATTTAACTGGGTGAGTTTAACTCACCTCGATTTTCTCTTTGACGAATATCCATTTAAATTCTTTATCGTCTCAGCACTGTATCTACTTGAATGTTCTCGAATAGATTTATTTTCCACCTACGATTTATTTTATTTTATTTTAAATATTAACTTTTTATTTATCTTAACAACTAATAAATAAATCAATTTTTTCTATGTAATTTAAATTTGGTAAAAATGTTTACCTGTTGTTTTGCACTAATCCGATCAACTATGAACTATCTTTAATAGCTTCATACCACCTGAGAAAATCATCGAACATGTCATGATCGATCTCCATTCACTTTCCGTCACCTTACACTCACTGTCAAAACCACTTTCTCAGTCCAAACCACTATCAAAAATTCGCACTCAACTCCTTCAATCCAGAATTAATAGTGATCAAATTTCGTACCTTGATTCAACCTAGTTTGAAACTAGTCATCACGTTCATTGGCAACTCCTTACTGCACCTAGGCAACACAACTTGCTCCAAAGCTTTCCACTGTTCAGACTTCTTCAATTCAACAACCCATTTTCATCATGCCTTCCTCCATGATCCCAAGAAAATATATCCATACCAATTACCATATTCATTCAATTTCAAAACCCATTAACAAAACCCTAGTTCGCACCATCCTTCCCCAAATTTCACTTGTAACACCCCGAATTTTTGAATGATCAAATTAACTAAATTTAAGAATACTTAATTTCAAATGTGGGAATTAAGGGAAACGGGTTACGCCATTGCGTTCGTCTCGGAATTCTACTTGAGATAGAGTCCGAGTTTGTGTAAAACGGATACCATATGATGGAGATATGAACGAACGAAGTTAGACAGAAAAACCAGAAAGAAGAAGAAAAAAAATGCACTGGCGCACTTGGGAAGTTCGCCAGTACAAAAATACACTGTCGCACTTCCCAAGTGCGCGCAGGCCGAGGTAAAAGCCTACACAGCTTTCTGGTGTGTTCTGATCCATATTATGACTCATGGTCGAGTCCTTTCTGACTCTTTGCTGAGTCATTAGGGCTGACTTGTCACCCTATCTTGACTGAATGGTTGTGGTTAACTCTAGGGTTATCCGACGACTATAATTAAATTGAAATTCTATATAAACATGTATAGACTCAAACCCTAAAATCAAATCAAAATTAGAACAATGGCCGTCATGTTGTCACTCCAAAACCTAGAGTAGCGCCACCAACTAGAAGTAAAGTAAAGCAACTCAATTCAAATCAAATCAAGCCTAAAACTACAACAACGAAATTGTCTACAATAAGGGAACGCTAATCAATTATAGAATTCAGATCCCAGAACTCAAGACCCCTTTTTCTGTGAGTTCTAGTCACTTTTAGGTTTAAATTGATAAAAGTGAATTGTGGTAGACTATGATTTGGATATATGTTGTTTGTAGTTATGCAAGTTTATTGTTGTTGTGGATCATGAAACTATACAAGTTTATTGTTGTGGTGAATCATGAAATTATGCAAGTGAAATTCATAAATCTATGCAAGTTACCTATGCAAGTTATTATGTTGCGAATTCATGAATCTATGCAAGTTGTTATCATGAATCTATGCAAGTTGTTATCATGAACCTATGCAAGTTGATATGAGATCATGCAAGTTACCTATGCAAGTTATTGTGTGATGAATTCATGAACCTATGCTAGTTGTTATGTTGTGAATCATGAAACTATGCAAGTCACCTATGCAAGTTGTTATGTTGTGAATCATGAACCTATGCAAGTCACCTATGCAAGTTGTTATGTTGTGAATCATGAACCTATGTGAGGTGTTAATTATGTTGTTAATTCATGAAACTATGCAAGTTGTTATGTTGAAAATTATGAACCTATGCAAGTTGTTATGTTGCAAAATCATGAATCTATGCAAGTTGTTAATGATGTGGTGAATCATAACTATATGCGAAGTTATCATGACATTTTCCCTAATTGTCATGCTTATGCCAAAAATTGTACTAAAACAACCACCTTGTCATTCCCTTTTATTTTATTGTTGTGGCGAGGCTACTTTGTAGCCTTGATAACGCCAAAATGCACGTGATTACGCTAGGGGAAAAAAGGGAATTTGAAATAGGCATAGTTTACAAAGTGATTATGTAAATTGGACACATAATTCTAGTAGGGAAATATATAAATAATTACCCATTATAACATAGGTAAAGTTGAGTAAAAATGGTATAATTTGAATATGACCATTTATGGATAGGAAATTCAAATTGTTAATAAAATAGGTATTGACACCTATAAAAAGGAAAGGATTAATTAATTAACTTAATTAATCAAAAGAGGAATGTTTAAGCAATTAACATCTGAAAATTTAATTAACACTTATGACACGAGGTTAGGTTACATTAGTGGTGGAAGTCTGCCCAGACCCGACCGGCGTATCCAGCAGCCAATAATGTTGAACCTAATGTGAGGGGTCTAAGTGAGTGAATATGACTCGGGCTAAGATACGAGGTTAGACCCAACTGTGGAATAAGACTGCCCGGACCCGACCGGCATATCCAGCATCCACATGTTGTAGGCCTCATGTGGGAGGTCTAGCCCAATATAACCATAATTGGACATGGTAATAAGAAAAGACTACTTAACCTAACTTAATACATGTGGACTGTATGATAGACATAAGTTAGGGTTAAGTAAAATGAGTTGGATTGTGGGTGGGTTAAGTACAACTGATGGGTAGGTGGGTAATATTAATATATATATGCCCACAAACTTAACCATTAAATAAATAGGATTAAATCAGTGGGAGGGTTAAGTACAACTGAAGGGTAGGTGGGTAATATTAATATATATATATATATATACATATATAGGCCCACAAACTTAACCGGATAAAAAGGGTTATGTAATTAAAGACACCTAATGGTATACATAACCGAGGCAAAATAGTAAAGTTACGTATTAAAGACACCCTTAGGGGTACGCATAACTAATGGGAATAGATAGAGTTAGAGTTATGTATTAAAGACACCTATAGGTAAGCATAACCGATAGGTAGATTAAGGGTTATGTATTAAAGATACCTGTAGGTACGCATAACTGATTGAGGGCTATGTAATTAAAGACACCTTAGGGTATACATAGTCAGTAGAAAACATAGTGGGGATACAAGATATAGGGGAGAGCTTGTATCATGTTGTGTAGGACCCATTTCAGTCAGTAACACGAAGGGGTATCAAAGTAAAGATCTCTGTACTAGGCGGGGAAGGGGCACACTTACTGATTGATTGTAAGAGATCCAAAATAAGACGGATGGCGTGGGCAGCGCAAACCGACTGGGGACATGTGCGTGCATGGGCCGGGCAGAGGGGGACAAGACGACCGTGACACTAGTAGGTATAAGTGTGCATTCCTTGGGTTTCCACTTTAGGGAAGTGATACCCCCTAGTTGTGGGACCAGCACAGGGTGTCTACAGAGTAGGGACCCGATCTATTAGGGTAGTGGTTATGGTATACCCGGACGTATGCCCTAAATCTACCAATTTATAGTAGGTGATAGGAGCAGGCGACACCTATGACAGTAGCTAGGAATACACGAAACTACCACCATCGTTACCGTTATTATGGTTAGCGGAAGGGATCATCACATCTTGGTTTTACTAGTGATAGTGCATAGTAGTTTGTAGTGAAGCATACATCTTACCTTATTTGTCCTGTCATACCTGCCATCTGTACCGTGAATCCTCTTATCCACTTTGTATGCTTGTCATGTTTACCTTTATTTATTTACTGGCTAAAAGTTATTGGACTCACCAGACGTATGTCTGACCTAGTTTGTTTCACCTCTTTTCTTCCGTTCCCCCCCGGTTCTCAGGGAGGAAACACCCAGGTTTAGTCAGGATTTGGATATCATCTTTTAGGAACTACTTCTGAAGTATGGCTCGAGTCTCTGTCTCTTATATGGCTTGCTCTTCAATATGGAGAATGATGTTTTTCTTTTAAATACCTATGTACTCTGATGATGTAAGACAGAAGTATTTTAATGGTTTTATGACTCATGGTATTATGTAACAAAGTATTTTGGTGATTTAATAAAGTTGTTTATTTTCCGCTGCAAAATTTTTATATCTGTCTTGTGATACTCTATGTCTGTTTACCAAAAACGCTCCACTGAAGTTAAGGCATTCCCTTTATGAGTGACCTTAATGGAGGTGGGGTGTTACACTTGGTATCAGAGCTGAAGGTTACTGGATTAGATAAAAGTTTTGAAAATATTTTTCAAAAAGGTTTTAAAAGAAAGTATTTTCAAAAAGGAAAGCCTATTTTGAAAAAAAATCCCTGAACAGCCATATGTAGTATCCTTCGGTCCTTTTTCTAAAATCTCTCCCTTTTTCTTCTTAGCATGTCTGAGGATCTTTACCTTCCAAACGGTGTACCAATACCAAGATGGTTTAGGAGGTATTTGGAAGGTAGGGCCACCGCCGCAGGTCCAGCAAATGTTCCTCCTCCCCCAGGTGCACCCGTTCCTCCTCCTCCCCCTCCTCGTGTTGATACTTTTGCAAAGATATGTAAGGACTTTCGGGCAATAGGCGGGAAACCTTTTCACGGGTCGGAGACTTTTGTTGAAGCTCGAAATTGGCTAAATGAGGTGGAAGAATTGTTTGGAATCGTTGAGGTAGAAGACGGAAGAAAGGTCCAGTTAGCTGCCTGGTTAATGAAGGATGAGGCCTCGTTTTGGTGGGAGGTCATTAATGGAGAGCGTCAAGTTGATACATGGCCGGATTTTAGGCGTAGGTTTGAGGCGAAATTTCTCTCACGAGCAGAAGAAAATCTATACATGGAAAGGTTCTTGGCATTGAAGCAGGGGAATCTGTCAGTAAAAGAGTACGTCAACAAGTTCAATCAGTTGGCAAGTTCTGGTTTAGACTTGGTGAACACACCTGAGAAGAAGGCTTTGAGAATTGTTAAAGGCTTAAATGAGCCGCTACACGGATTGGCTATGACTCACGTTCCCATGGGGGCCCCTTTTGAAAAGCTGGTGGATATGGCCCTAATGCATGAAGAGGACAAAGGAGCAAAGAAAGAGGAAAAAGTTGAAGAGACACTGAAAAATGAGAAGGTGGGACCCAAGTAAGGACAGCAACAGCAGAAGAAAGGCGAGAAGGATGACAAGGGAAATGATAAGAGGAAATGCCACTATTGTGGGAAAGAAGGTCACCTAGTCAAAGAATGTAAAAGGAAGTTCAATTGCTTTAAGTGTGGAGAGGTCGGACACTTCTCCAAGGAATGCCTGAAGGCGCAGGGATCGCAAGGGACTTCTGGAGGGCAAGAGAATGCTCTCGTGGCAGATGGATAGGATAGAGATAGGAAAAATTTATGCAAAAAGTTTAATTTCCTTATGAAGTTAAGACTCTTTTTGATTCTGGCATTTTGATTTTGTAATTGAGACTCTGCACTTTAATACTTGTCTTGTTTCTTATCCCATAGTTGTTTCAAACCACTTTGGTGGTTCGGCTCATTTATTGGTGATTTGTAAGGGGCTGAAATTATCTTTGTTAGGCGTCAAAAATTTGAATGTGACATTTGTGTGCTCAAGTTTATGGGCTATGTGTTGGTTCTAAATGGACCAGCTTTTTATGTAGAGGGCCATTCTAGATTTTGAGAGGAGGGTCGTTAAGCTTCTAACTTGTCATGGGAAGACCCCCAAAGTTTCTTGTAACCCGCAAGGGTCTGTTATGCTTAGCTTTCTGAGAATCATTCTGTAATCTGATCTATACCAGTAGTCTGTAAGTATCTAAATATTTCTGAAGGATAGGGGTTTCTACTCGAAGCATGAAGTAGATTTCAGTTTTGACATTGTTTAATGGGGATAATTCTCTGAGTGTCAGTCTGATGTTGATTTCGGTCTTCAGGGTTGAGACTTAGGGAATTATTCTCTTAACCGATGTCAAATGGGAATAGAGCTTTTGTTTTAGTTATATCATTTGTTTGTATCCCATCAACTGAATCTTCGACCTTTAGACAGGAAATCCAAGGATGTATGTGTTTGAGACATGTTATGTTTGATGGTTGCAAGTGGATGAAAGTGTTTGCTAGTGGTTGCCTGTGGACGCATATACACACACACATTAGGCACAAAATCGGCTCAATCACTCTCTCATTCTGCATATGGATGTATGTACATTATCTTTTATTTTTTTTGGATGAAAATGGATGAGCTAACATATGGATGTTGCATTTGGATTAATGTGTGTGCACACATATAGAACTTATATGATGTAATAGGTTTACTTGCATACATAATGGACTCATGGCACTGACATAATTCGCATTAAGGAGGTCAACTGAATCAGTAGACCGCCTAATCTTTGCATCAGATAAGGAACATATACAAACACTTTTGCATATGTTCATACAACATTAGAAGTTTTCTAAGGACAATGGATGCTTGTGGATTATGGATGAGTAGATAGGTGATTGGATGGTAGGACACATTCTTCTTAGCTTGAAGATTTCAGGGACGAAATCCTTTAAGTAGGGGAGAATGTAACACCCTGAATTTTTGAATAATCAAATTAACTAAATTTAAGAATAGTTAATTTCAAATGTGGGAATTAAGGGAAACAGGTTGCGCCATTGCATTCGTCTCGGAATTCTGCTTGAGATAGAGTCCGAGTTTGCGTAAAACGGACACTATATGATGGAGATACGGATGAACGAAGTTAGACAGAAAAACCAGAAAGAAGAAGAAAAAAAATATGCACTGGAACACTTGGGAAGTGCGCCAACACAAAAATACACTGGCGCACTTCCGAAGTGCGCCCAAGCCGAGGTAAAAGCCTGCACAGCTTTCTGGTGTGTTCTGATCCATATTGTGACTCATTGCTGAGTCCTTTCTGACTCCTTGCTGAGTCATTAGAGCTGACTTGTCACCCTATCTTGACTGAATGGTTGTGGTTAACTCTAGGGTCATGCGATGGCTATAATTAAATTGATATTCTATATAAATATATTTAGACTCAAACCCTAAAATCAAATCAAAATTAGAACAATGGCCGTCATGTTGTCACTCCAAAACCTAGAGTAGCCGCCACCAACTAGAAGCAAAGTAAAGCAACTCAATTCAAATCAAATCAATCCTAAAACTACAACAACGAAATTGTCTACAACAAGGGAACACTAATCAATTACAGAATTTAGATCCCATAACTCAAGACCCCTTTTTCTTTGATTTCTAGTCACTTTTAGGTTTAAATAGATAAAAGTGAATTGTGGTAGACTATGATTTGGGTATATGTTGTTTGTAGTTATGCAAGTTTATTGTTGTTGTGGATCATGACACTATACAAGTTTATTGTTGTGGTGAATCATGAAATTATGCAAGTGAAATTCATAAACCTATGCAAGTTACCTATACAAGTTATTATGTTGCGAATTCATGAATCTATGCAAGTTGTTATCATGAATCTCTGCAAGTTGTTATCATGAACCTATGCAAGTTGTTATGAGATCATGCAAGTTACCTATGCAAGTTATTGTGTGATGAATTCATGAACCTATGCTAGTTATTATGTTGTGAATCATGAACCTATGCAAGTCACCTATGCAAGTTGTTATGCTGTGAATCATGAACCTATGCAAGTCACCTATGCAAGTTGTTATGTTGTGAATCATGAACCTATGTGACGTGTTAATTATGTTGTTAATTCATGAACCTATGCAAGTTGTTATGTTGAAAATCATGAACCTATGCAAGTTGTTATGTTGCAAAATCATGAATCTATGCAAGTTGTTAATTATGTGGTGAATCATAATTATATGCGAAGTTATCATGTCATTTTCCCTAGTTGTCATGCTTATGCCAAAAATTGTACTAAAACAACCACAATGTCATTCCCTTTTATTTTATTGTTGTGGCGAGTCTACTTTGTAGCCTTGATAACGCCAAAATGCACGTGATTACGCTAGTTAAGAAACGCGGAAAAAGGGGAATTTGTAATAGGCATAGTTTACAAAGTGATTATGTAAATTGGACACATAATTCTAGTAGGGAAATATATAAATAATTACCTATTATGACATAGGTAAAGTTAAGTAAAAATGGTATAATTTGAATATGACCATTTATGGATAGGAAATTCAAATTGTTAATAAAATAGGTATTGACACCTATAAAAAGGAAAGGATTAATAAATTAACTTAATTAATCAAAAGAGGAATGTTTAAGCAATTAACGTCTGAAAATTTAATTAACACATACGACACGAGGTTAGGTTACATTAGTGGTGGAAGTCTGCCCGGACCCGACCGGCATATCCAGCAGCCACTAATGTTGAACCTAATGTGAGAGGTCTAAGTGTGTGAATACGACTCGGGCTAAGACACGAGGTTAGACCCAACTGTGGAATAAGACTGCCCGGACCCGACCGGCATATCCAGCATCCACATGTTGTAGGCCTAATGTGGGAGGTCTAGCCCAATATAACCATAATTGGACATGGTAATAAGAAAAGACTACTTAACCTAACTTAATACATGTGGACTGTATGATGATAGACATAAGTTAGGGTTAAGTAAAATGAGTTGGATTGTGGGTGGGTTAAGTACAACTGATGGGTAGGTGGGTAATATTAATATATATAGGCCCACAAACTTAACCATTAAATAAATAGGATTAAATCAGTGGGAGGGTTAAGTACAACTGAAGGGTAGGTGGGTAATATTAATATATATAGGCCCACAAACTTAACCGGATAAAAAGGGTTATGTAATTAAAGACACCTAATGGTATACATAACCGGGGCAAAATAGTAAAGTTATGTATTAAAGACACCCTTAGGGGTGCGCATAACTAATGGGAATAGATAGAGTTATGTATTAAAGACACCTATAGGTAAGCATAACCGATAGGTAGATTAAGGGTTATGTATTAAAGACACCTATAGGTACGCATAACTGATTGAATAACTAAAGACACCTTAAGGTATAGATAGTCAGTAGAAAACCTAGTGGGGATACAAGACATAGGGGAGAGCTTGTATCATGTTGAGTGGGACCCATTTCAGTAAGTAACCCGGAGGGGTATATATCAAAGTAAAGATCTCCGTACTAGGCCGGGAAGGGGCACACTTACTGATTGATTGTAAGAGATCCAAAACGAGACGGATGGTGTAGGCGGCATAAACCGTCCGGGGACATATGCGTGCATGGGCCGGGCAGAGGGGGACAAGACGATCGTGACACCAGTAGGTATAACGGTGCACACCTTGGGTTGCCACTTTAGGGAAGTGATACTCCCTAGTTGGGGGACCAGCACAGGGTATCTACAGAGTAGGGAGCTGACAGATTAGGGTAGTGGTTAGGGTATACCCGAACGTATGCCCTAAATCTGCCAATTTATAGTAGGACATAGGAGCAGGCGGCACCTATGACAGCAGCTAGGAATACACGAAACTACCACCATCGTTATCGTTATTATGGTTAGTGGAAGGGATCATCCCATCTTGATTTTACTAGTGATAGTGCAGAGTAGTTTGTACTGAAGCATACATCTTACCTTATTTGTCCTGTCATACCTGCAATCTGTACCGTGAATCCTCTTATCCACTTTGTATGCCTGTCATGTTTACCTTTATTTATTTACTGGCTAAAAGTTACTGGAATCACAAGACGTATGTCTGACCTAGTTTGTTTCACCTCTTTTCTTCCGCCCCCCCAAGTTCTCAGGGAGGAAACACCCTGGTTTAGTCAGGATTTGGTTATCATCTTCTAGGAGCTACTTCTGAAGTATGGCTCGAGTCTCTGTCTCTTATATGGCTTGCTCTTTAATATGGGGAATGATGTTTTTCTTTTAAATACCTATGTACTCTGATGATGTAAGACATAAGTGTTTTAATGGTTTTATGATTCATGGTATTATGTAACAAAGTATTTTGGTGATTTAATAAAGTTGTTTATTTTCCGCTGCAAAATTTTTATATCTGTCTTGTGATATTCTGTGTCTGTTTACCAAAACGCTCCACTGAAGTTAAGGCATTCCCTTTGTGAGTGATCTTAATGGAGGTGGGTTGTTACATCACTCCTCATACTGATCTTCCTAAACCATCACCCTACTGTCCCAATTCACGCATACTGCCATTAACCAAAACAACATCGGCCTTCCCCCAATTCACAAATCGAACTACACTTTCATCAGTAAAAAATTGCACTCCAACGTCGAACCTTCTCCCCAAAAATCAAAATCGGAACACCCTAAAATTCCATTGCATCCTCCTACGTTCACACCTTCTCAAAGTTGAAAACCCACTGCAAAGATCGAATTTTAAATTTGACACCCCTTTAGCATCTTCGAACTCCATTTCAGCTACTGATTTGCGATTATCTTTACTTCCTCGTCGAGCTATATAATCTATTGTGGTTACGAATTTCGTGGAATGGAAATTCTGATTTCGTGTTCTTCTTTTTTTTTCTTTTTTTTAATGCGGAAACAATTTCATTTTTGACTGGGGAAAAACACGATGGATTTAAGACTTCAAATAATACCTTTGGTTTCGATTGCGAATTCCATTTCAACCCTTTGTTCCAATCAGAGGATGGATTTCGATTTAACGGAAGGGAAAGGAAACGAAGGAGTTGAACTGAACTAATTTGTGAATGGGAGTAAATGAAGACGCAGGTTATTATATAGGTGAAAAAAAATCAAAAGATAGAAATAATGTCCAATTCGATAGGGTATAGGTACATTAGGGATCAGAGTACTATTACTGAAAGCTTCATGGAAAAGGAAATAAAATCGTACGCGATTGAAAAGAGAAGACGAAGTAGCGCTGTTCATATTAGCCTAAGCTAAAAATAAAGTCGTCCCCTCTCTTATATATTATTTTTATTATATTTATATTTTGATTTGTTTATTATAACCAGCGTACCTTAAATTAAAATATTGTGCACTGTCGAACCCCTATTTGAACGCAACAAATGATATTCCTAGCGTTCAACCACCATTTAGAACACAGTGGAACAGTTTCCACGGTCCAATTTGACCATATACCGAAGATATTAAATTAAATTAATAATATAACATTAAATTTGATTAATATATATATTGACTCAAATATGAACAATTCTACTGAAAATAAATTCTCATTATCTTATATATTTTCAAACTGAATTCATACAACTTTCATAATAAACTAATATGGATTTGAATCTCGATATTATATCAATATATAATTTTACATTCAAAATTCGATTTAATTAATATAAAATCCCATTTATATTCTGAATTCAGTATATACACTGATTTAAATATTCAAACGTTGTAATAACCCGGAAATCTGAGCCAATTTAAAATTTTTATTTTGGCAATTTTGGCGAATTTTGATTTTCTAAAATGATTATTTTAAATAATAACGACAAGAAATTTATTTTGAATAGAATTAGAATGTATAGATTTATTTGAATCGTCGTTAGAATATAAATATTTTATTCTAAATATAAAAGGAATTGAAAATGGCGCGGTAGTTCGAAAATTCAATTTCAAATTTCAAATGAATGTACAGGATTCAAAATAAACCGGATTTTAGTGAAACCAAAAATATTAGAATCTAATTGAGAATATCTTTCCAACGAATCTGAGAAATCAACATTTCATAGCGGGAATAAAAAGTTATGTCCAGTTGAAAATTCAGAATAGTCGCTATGGATTTCAGGCCCTTAAAAATGGAAATTTTGCAAACGACATCGGTTTTCGACGAAACCGCTTTTGTTGGATCTGGGATGTCTAGTTATTGCTAGGCTTCAAAGTTCATAATTTTATGAATCAATATGTGAGCGTGGCAACAGAATACGTGTATTAACAGTTTCAGTCAATTTTGATTGACCTGAAAATGGCCATTTTTCAAACGGTCTCAGAATTCGATGAAACTAGTTTTGTTAGGACCGTATCGTCAATGCGAATCTAGAAAATATTTTTTGGGAATTTTTAGAGTCCGTATGTGGCCCCGGTAAATTGAAATGCGCGTTCAAATTCAATATATAGAGTTATATGTTGATTTTGACGAAAACTGGTCGAAATGATCGAATCAGCTTACGATACATATCCCATTGTGTTCGGAATGGGGGTAATTAGCTATGAACGACAAGCGGTGAGTTTTGTTTCGAGTTAGAAATAAAAGTCAACTTTCCTTGTAATAAAATAAAATAAAATTAATATATATTTTTTCTAATACACCCCTCCCTTCCTCCTTATCTCCCCCGTCAAATTTCAGAATTAGAAAAAAAACAAAATAAAAATCGCGTTGCCCCTCCCCCTCCCCACATCTGCCGCCGTCGCCGATTCTTCTTCTTCCTCCTCCTCTACCTGCTCCGCCTTCCTTCCTCCTCCCCCTCTTCTGAATCGACAGCGCCCCCCTATTTCCCCCAAATTGAGGCAAACCCTAACCTCCCTCACCACCATCCGCCACTCCTCCGCCGCGTTTTAGCACCCCTCCGCCCTTCCACCAACCTCCAACCTCCAACCATCAATTTAAGTTTTAAATTTCATAAAAATCAGTTTTTTTTAGTTAGTTACATAAAGTATGATTTTTATTATAGAAATTGCACAACAAAAGGGTAAGATTTTTGTTCATATGAAGGCTATGATTTTCGGTTAAGAAAGTTAGGATTTTTAATATAAAAATATGATTTTTATATTTTATAAAGAATAAAAATACGATTTTTATATTATATAACTAGTAAAAATTTGATCTTTATACATGTAGCGAAATAAAAATCTGATTTTTATTATATATAAGTTGAAATAGAAATGTGATTTTTATAGCGATGATATAAAAATCCGATCTTTATATTAGAAGTAGATATATAAAAATATAATTTTTATATAGAGAATAGCGTGATAAAAATATAATCTTTATTATATGAACAACATTGTAAAAATAGAATTTTTATCTATATAGTAGCAGTGTAAAAATAGAACTTTTATCTATATAGTAGCGGTGTAAAAATAGAATTTTTATCTATATAGTAGCGGTGTAAAAATAGAGTTTTTATCTATATAGTAGCAATATAAAAATGTAATTTTTATATACATAACAACAATATAAAAATGTGATTTTTATATATGTAGTGGCTACGGGCAATGAAATTGACAAAAGGCGAGCACGACGAAGATTTCTACATACGAAGAGTCGTGGCGTTTGGTTTAGCTAGTCGGTGAGAACTCCTCACTTTTATTTATTTCTAGTTTGAAATATATACTAGGATGCAGACGGTGTTTAGTAGCACCTGACACCCATCGTCCACAGACCATGGATGGCTTGTTTGTTTGATTAATGTGTTGTGAAATTTGATTGTGTGATGTGGAATGAAATAAAATATTTTATAGTGGAAAATATTTTATAGTTAAAAATATGATTTTTAACGTGTATATAAAATAAATAGTAATAAACAAATCGGACGATTTGTTTATATACACTGATTTGACTGATACTGATTGGGTCGATAAATTTTACACATCGCCCAACTGCACAAATAAAAATTTGTGTTGGTTGATTTGAAACCCCACACGGGTATTGGGATGATATTTGATGTACACTAATCCCGACTGTTTAGTTGTATGTCAATCGATGGCTTGACAAACTGTGTAAGCGTTAATTATTTATATTTAATGCTTATGCAGTTGCGTGGTGCACTCTGGATGATGGTTGATTATTTATCGTTGATATTATATACATGTGTTGTAGAAAATCCATATAATTAACATTGTATGGTAATTGATTGGGCCTCATTCCAATTTAGAAAATAAATTCATGTATGGAATCGGAAATAAATTCGTGTGTTGAATAGGAAATAAAATTCATGTGTTGAACAGGAAATAAAATTAATGTGTTGAATTGAAAATAAATTCATGTGTTGAATAAAAGCCGTATTGATTAGATTGACACCATTTTGAAGTGAACAATATTTATATCGATTTTATTCATTTTTATAATGAATATAGAAAAGGAAGTGATTTCAAAATATAACGTTTTAAAAATATTATCATTTGTATATCGATGATGTGGAATATTCAATTTTGATTCGAAATTGCATATGAAGTTGAAATCGTTTCGAAAACGAATTTAAAACGATTTATAATATACGTTTTGAAAGGAAATCGACGAAATATATATATATATATATATATATATTATATAATGGCCTGAATAGAATGTGCCGTGCTAGTCCGCGAATTTCGACCATTAACTTCGAATGGATATTACGGGAGATCCGATCGTCGGATTCTCTAAAACCGGAACCGTTGGGTTCGTATCGAAAAGAGCTTTCTAACGAATATTAGAGATTTGAAATCTAATGGTTGGATTTGGAATTATGTCCAAATCAAATTTGGAGAAGGTAGCTGTAAGTGTAGTTCGATGGCCGTTGTGAAAACCCGTAACTTCCCCGTAAAGGAAAGTGCGGATTGTTCGAGAACAAGCCACAACAGAACGCATATAAAAGAACATTTCATTGTATATTACCACAATGCACCAGATTACAAGAATATACAGAGTATAAATGAATATTACACAGAAATATCAGAGATTTAAATTACATTTAAATACATCGCAGCGGAAAATAATACAATATACAACTAGAAGAGATATACGGATACAAAGCTTTCCGGATATCATTCCAGCTGAAAACCAGGATCCTGTGAATATAAATCTGCAAAACCAAAACTACTAGCTGCCCGTGTCAAAATAGGGGCACCCAGAGTTTAGGTTAAAACAATAAACTCCAGGTCAGTCATGTGACTGGTGTGAGAACTAAAACAGTTATAATTCTTTATTTTAAAGTTAGGTAAATCAAGGGACCACGCCATATAACACGGAACGGGTTTCCTCCTAAGAATACCAGTGCATAAAACAAACAGCGCAATGCTAAATAAAGAAAAATGAAGCTGTTATAAGACCCAGGTCCTATCACACAATGCAACGCAAGCCGGGGGATAGGGTTTTCCCTTATAACAGCCAAAGAATGCTTGATACGTTTAAAACAGATTATTTGATACTATAATAAGTGCATAGTGTATACAACAACTTCAAATCATAAATATCAATCATAGGCGACATGAGCGTCCCATGCCACTATGTCGCCATATATAGGTTTACAAATAAAACTGCAAAGTCACGTATTTGGAAATTGGGTTTCCATCTATGAACCGAGGCAAAAGATAGTCCTCAACCGATTCGTGACTCTCTAGCCCAAGCCACAGGATCAGAACGCATCAACCCTTTAGATCGTTAGGGCCGGTCCACCGATGTGGATTATTTTGCCTGAACACTACGTTTCCCCGCCCTTTGGGGTGTAAATGAGCCAACTAAATGACTCCATCGGTTCGAGAACGACCGATCAATCCGAGGCGCCTCGCAACAGCAACAACCACATAAGTCAAACTCGTTAGGGCGTGTAAAACCACTGACGCCACTTCTAACTAGAAAGAAACGCAAGTCCTCCCTGAGGTCCGTCTCCCGTTTTTGGTTCATACCGGGTGTGAAACTCGCGAAGTAAACGTTACACAAAGCTACGCCACAAAGGTCGTGCTTCGATCCTCACCCCAAGACTTTGCTTTTCAACAGAAGCCTTGATCATTTGCCACTTAGGCATGCCACACAGGCAATTCACTCCATGCGTTTGATATCCATCAATATATAACCCCTGAGCTCGTACGTCTCAGAGAAGGGCGTTAAGCAAGAGAATAAATTCTCTGCCGCCAAACAGATATATATTTAATAGAGATCAATCACACAGACTAAAATCCAATGTCAGACACACAGTCCATTTACAAGTCCGTTCTGGGTCTGAACGAAACCGGAGGCACCTAGTACCTCGCATATCCATCGATCTCCAAGTACGTCTGGACGATCACCAACTGTTTCCATCTTCTTGGGTGTACAGCCCAATCAAGATCATCAGTAATCACCCAAACGACGTGAAGACCTCCGGTCTTCGACCATCGTCTTCATCTTCGACTTATCGTCGTATCAGTTATTCAGAATGGGATAAACCCGGTCTTTCCGAATAACCCGCGTATATTTTAAATAAGTGTTACACAAACAAAACATACGCCTGATTCCAATTCATCGGTCACTAACCGTAAATTAATCAAGAGAATAATTTCCCAAATATTAACCCCGAAGGCCGAAACCAACATCAGATCAATATCCAGAAAACCATTCTGTTTGGCTAACCGACAGTTAATTTTTAAATTTCACATTCATAGGGAAAGGTTCCCATTAATTTTATCCAAGATAAATTTCTTGAATTTGTTCTTTAATCTATTTTTGAATATCAATTCAAACTAGTCGGGATTAGTGAACCTTACCGAAGTAATCATTTGTTTTAATTTCCCAATCCCAACCTATTCATCCCATGAAGTCCATGAAGTAAAACTGGTTATACTTCATATCTAACACCACGGTGTTATCGGTAAATTCAATTACCATTTCACGTTCAAATCTATTTAAAGATTTAACTATCGCCTGGAGCAAAACTGGTGATACTCCATTCTCGATCATCTCAATCTAATTAAAGATTCATTAAAACTCCACTTAGTTTTAATCGTTAACTGGGTTAAAGAATCCGTGTCATTTAAAACACGGTTCACGATAAACCCAAAGTCCCATTCCATTAATTATCGGGTTAAAGAACGAGTGTTATTTAAAACACTGTTCACGATAAACCCAAAAATCAATTCAATTCCAATTAAATATTATTTAATTGGTACACTTCATTAAATCTAAATAAAAAGATTTAATCTTTCCTCAACTGGGTTCAAGAACAGTGTTAATGAAGACACCATTCACGACAAACCCAAATCACATTTGATATTTAATACAAGGCTCTGAATAGAAAATATCCCGGCTTATATTCAATATCAAATTCTACGATTAACAAATGTCGTATTGGAAATAACGATATAAATATATATATCTTTCAAATTTCCATAACAACATCTGTATAATCCCGAATTCCAACATCGAAATATTCCGAAGACAATTTCGATTCAAATCCACTCCAATGCAATCATTGGAAATTCTGGTTATTTTCAAAACCATTTCAAATCCAATTTATTTATTTAAAAATAAATAGAATTATATTTCTAGTTCAAAACTAGTTCATTTCGATAAAAATCTATTTTTATCTTTTCAAATATGGAGTTTTTCATCCGAATTCTTTCTAAATCATTTCTTGTGATTTTACATAAATTATTACTATTTTTAATAATTTTATCAAGGCCCGTACAGTCGATTTCCATCAATGGCCATCGAACTGCACTTACAACGACCTTTTTCAAATTTGATTTGGACATAATTCCAAATCCAACCGTTAGATTTCAAATTTCTAATATTCGTTAAAAAGCTCTTTTCGATACGAACCCAACGGTTCCGGTTTCAGGAGAATCCGACGGTCGGATCTCCCGTAATGTCCGTTTGAAATAAATGGTCGAAATTCACGAACTCCTGCGGCGCGGCGCGTTCTATTCAGGCCATTATATTATATATATAATATATATAATATATATTTCGTCGATTTCTATTTAAAACGAATTATATAAATAGTTTTAAAATTCGTTTCAAAAGCAATTTCAACTTCCATTTCAATTCAAATCAAAATTGAATTCTTCTTTATAAATTCGTTTTAAAATTCATTTCTATTCAATTCAAATTTCAATTCAATTTGAATTCATTTCAATTCGCTTTCAATTCATTTCGAAATCGTTTTCAATTCAATTCATTTCGAAATCGTTTTCAATTCAATTCATTTCGAAATCGTTTTCAATTCAATTCATTTCGAAATCGTTTTCAATTCAATTTATTTCGAAATCTTTTTCAATTCAATTCATTTCGAAATCGTTTTCAATTCAATTCATTTCGAAATCGTTTTCAATTCAATTTATTTCGAAATCGTTTTCAATTCAATTCATTTCGAAATCGTTTTCAATTCAATTCATTTCGAAATCGTTAAAATCGATATAAATATCGTTCACGTCAAAATGGCGTCAATCTAATCAACACGGCTTCATAAATTTCTATTTTCAAATATTCTATTTCAAATATTTCTTTTTCAAAATAGTTGTTATTATCAAAATATTTCGTTCAACACATGACCAATCTCAATGGATGAGTACTGTCAACACATGAACCTTTATTTTATATTGATAAAGATGTAAATTTTATTACTAAAATATTTCGTTCAACACATGACCAATCTCAATGGATGAGTACTGTCAACACATGAACCTTTATTTTATATTATTCTTTATTTTTCAAATTGGAATGAGGCCCAATCAATTACCATATAAAGTTAATTATATGGATTTTCATACAACACCTGTATATTAGCATTGAAAAATAATCAACTATCAACCAAAGTGCACTACATTGTATAAGCATCAAATATAGATATATAACGCTTATAACAGCCTGTCAATCAATCGATCGACATATTTAATCAATCAGGATGAGTGAACTTCAAATTTCATCCCAACACCCGTGTGGGGTTTTCAAACAATCAAACACAGATTTTAGTTGTGCAGTTGGGCGATGTGTAAAATTTATCGTCCCAATCAATATCAGTCAAATCAGTGTATATAAACAAATCGGCCGATTTGTTTATAAATATTTATTTATTCACTTTCACGTAAAAATTATATTTTTAACGATAAAACATTTTATTCAACCTATGAATATTCTATTCGGTTCATTTATTCAATAAAATGATATTTTTATTTTTCTAACATATTTTAGAAAATTTCGGCGGCATAACGGCACGATACTAGAAAAGGGACAAGGCCTAGCCTTATCCCCGGTCTAGTGAAGACGCACGCCATTCACAAATCAATCCAATCAATTTCATTTCACCAAACAATCCAATCAAATAATCTAACTAATTTGCAATCAAACAAACAAGTCCATGGTCTGTGGACGATTGTGTCGGGTGCTACTAAGCACCGTCTGCATCCTAGTATATATATATATAACTAGAAAAAGAAATTGAAAGGTGAGAAGTTCTCACCGATAGCTATCCAATATCACGACTCTTCACTTAGAGAAGTCTTCGACGTTATCGCATCTTCGTCATCTTCGTTGCCCGTAGCCACTACATATATAGAAATCACACATTTTTATATTTTGATGTTTTTAAAATAAAAATCACATTTTTATTTATTCACCTTCAATTTAAAAATCATATTTTTCTAATCGCTTCCTACATTTAAAAATCGAATTTTCACTTCGTTATTCAATATATAAAAATCGAATTTTTACTATGCTATCCAATATATAAAAATCGAATTTTTACTTTGACGTCATATAGATAAAAATTCCATTTCAAAAATATAGATTTCGCCTTTATAAAACATAGACTTCGCCCTTTCAAATTTAAAGATTTCATCTTTATAAAAATCTCATTTTTATTTTTCTACATATATAAAGATAATATTTTTAATATTCCTATTATGTAAAAATTATATTTTTAATTCTCTACCTAAACAAAAATCATATTTCTACCACTTCTATATAGTAAAGATTATATTTTTAATACTTTAAAAATATAAAAATCATATTTTTAATTCTTTAAAAATATAAAAATTATATTCCTTAAAGATTAAAATCTTAACCTTTTATAAACAATAACTTTCATGTGCAAAGATCTTAGCTTTCAAAGCCATTTCTATAAAAACCCTATTTTTTCTTTGAAATTATTCATATAAACCCCATATTTTTAATTATACGCATAAATAAAAAGGAAAATAAAGACTCACGGTGGGAATTTGGGAAGAATGGCCACGTCGGAGGCTTCAGGTGATGGAGTGAGGGGCGCAGGCCATCGCAGGCGGTGGGTGGTCGGACTGTGGGGCCTGGAAGCGGCGGAGCATCTTTTCAAGGGGGGGGGGGGGAGATTTCGGGTTTGGGGATTGGACCACACACGGCGGAGAAGGGAGAAGGAGAGGAGGGGCGTGGCGGCGGTCACCTGAAGGTGCGATGGATGCTGGAGGAGGTGCGGCTCCTTAGGGTTCGGCGGATTTTTTTTTCTTTTTTCGTTTCGAACTGAAAGAGAACGGGGAGGGGCCAGGGTATAGAGGATGAAGATATTTTTTATTATTATTATTATTTAATTTTTTTAATTCAAAAAGTTGACTTTTACATACGACCTCGAAATGAGGCCCACCGCCCGTCGTCTATAGCGTTTTACCCCCATTCCGAACACAATGGGAAATGTATCGTAGGCCGATTCAATCGTTTGAATCAGTTTCCGTTGAATTTACATTTAAATCACTATATTGAATTTTAAACGTACATTTCAAATTACTGGGGTCACATACTAACTCGAAAATTTTTAGAAAAATAATTTCTAGCTTCGTATTGACGATACGGTCCTAACAAAACTAGTTTCGTCGAATTCTGAGACCGTTGGAAAAATGGCCAATTTCCAGTCGATTAAAATCAACTGAAATTGGTCAAACGCGTTTTCCTTTGCCACGCTCACATATTGATTCGAAAAATTATGAAATTTGAAACCTAGCAATAACTTGACACTACGGACCCAACAAAAGTGGTTTCGTCGAAATCCGAGGTCGTTTGCAAAATTTCCATTTTTAAGGGCCTGAATTCCATAGCGACTATTCGAAATTTTCAACTGGACATATCTTTTGATTCCCGTTATGAAATTTCGATTTGTCGGATTCGTTAGAAAGATATCATCAATTAGATCCTATTGTTTAGGTTTCACTAAAATCTGGATTGTTTTGCACCCGGTACATTCAATTGAAGTTTGAAATCGAATTATCGAACTACCGCGCCATTTTCAATTCTATTATAATTATATATAATTATTTATATTCTAACGACGACGTATATAATATATACGTTCTAATTATATTCAAAATAAATTTCTCGTCGGTATTATTTAAAATAACTCATTTTAAATATTCAAAATTCGCTAAAATTGCCAAAATAAAAATTTTAAATTGGCCCAGATTTTCGGGTTATTACAATCTCCCCCACTTAAAACTTTTCGTCCTCGAAAAGGAACAAAGTCGAAAGTGGTTTGATTAATCAACTCTGCGTTCGATCTGGCTTCCATTCTCCAACTTTTCAGTTTCTTAGAATTTTCAAAAATTTCAAAAATTTGGCTAACACCCGGAATTTTCGAAAAATTTCGCCATAACCTCCCCTGCACCGGGAGAATCGGGGAATTTCAAATAGCTTCCCCGGTCCTTCAGATCTCAAAAAGAAAAAGAAAAAGCCAAGCGGCTAGCCAATAGGCTCATAAAATCATCATCACCCAAACAAAACAGTAAATTATGTAGTAAACATGTACCTATTTGTCGGGCAAACAAATTTTATTCTCTGGCTCTAGCCTCCTTGCTATGACCTATTCAATGTAAGCACATGTATATGCAAGAAAATGCGACCAAATTTCAATACAACTCAATATTTGGTTCAATTAGGCAAAATGGTTAAAATTTAGCAAACAAATAAACAAACAACACAAACATCAATCAATTAGTGAATTAACGTTTCAAATTCATAATTTTGATATATATACTGAAAATCTTGTTTTTGATGCCAATTCACACTAAAGTGTTCTAGCTATATAAGATTTGGTTCTCACACCAGTCTAATGGAAATATATAGAAATCACACCTTCGAAACACGAATATAAATGTTGATGATGCGATCGCTATCATCAATATCATCTTCGGGCGACTAGAGTGTGTTTCTATATCTATCCAATATATTAAAATTTCAAATACACGTGGATCAGACGTATACGCAAAATCTTTATATACTGGACTGTCCAACTCAATATAAATAGATAATCAAATACGAATAATTGATTTAAATTTTCAAAACAAAAATTTGTTTTCACTTTAAAAATTTACTCTTCACACTCGTTCTAGGATACTACTGATCCCATCTCTAACGAGTCATCCCCATTGGATATTACTAATCCAATATCTGATGAATTCTTTCGTATGGTTCTAATGTGTCTTGTTCTCGAGCTCTGTAAACCTCGCTCTGATACCAACTGTGAAAACCCGTAACTTCCCCGTAAAGGAAAGTGCGGATTGTTCGAGAACAAGCCACAACAGAACGCATATAAAAGAACATTTCATTGTATATTACAACAATGCACCAGATTACAAGAATATACAGAGTATAAATGAATATTACACAGAAATATCAGAGATTTAAATTACATTTAAATACATCGCAGCGGAAAATAATACAATATACAACTAGAAGAGATATACGGATACAAAGCTTTCCGGATATCATTCCAGCTGAAAACCAGGATCCTGTGAATATAAATCTGCAAAACCAAAACTACTAGCTGCCCGTGTCAAAATAGGGGCACCCAGAGTTTAGGTTAAAACAATAAACTCCAGGTCAGTCATGTGACTGGTGTGAGAACTAAAACAGTTATAATTCTTTATTTTAAAGTTAGGTAAATCAAGGGACCACGCAGTATAACACGGAACAGGTTTCCTCCCAAGAATACCAGTGCATAAAACAAACAGCGCAATGCTTAATAAAGAAAAATGAAGCTGTTATAAGACCCAGGTCCTATCACACAATGCAACGCAAGCCGGGGGATAGGGTTTTCCCTTATAACAGCCAAAGAATGCTTGATACGTTTAAAACAGATTATTTGATACTATAATAAGTGCATAGTGTATACAACAACTTCAAATCATAAATATCAATCATAGGCGACATGAGCGTCCCATGCCACTATGTCGCCATATATAGGTTTACAAATAAAACTGCAAAGTCGCGTATTTGGAAATTGGGTTTCCATCTATGAACTGAGGCAAAAGATAGTCCTCAACCGATTCATGACTCTCTAGCCCGAGCCACAGGATCAGAACGCATCAACCCTTTAGATCGTCAGGGCCGGTCCACCGATGTGGATTATTATGCCTGAACACTACGTTTCCCCGCCCTTTGGGGCGTAAATGAGCCAACTAAATGACTCCATCGGTTCGAGAACGACCGATCAATCCGAGGCGCCTCGCAACAGCAACAACCACATAAGTCAAACTCGTCAGGGCGTGTAAAACCACTGACGCCACTTCTAACTAGAAAGAAACGCAAGTCCTCCCTGAGGTCCATCTCCCGTTTTTGGTTCATACCGGGTGTGAAACTCGCGAAGTAAACGTTACACAAAGCTACGCCACAAAGGCCGTGCTTCGATCCTCACCCCAAGACTTTGCTTTTCAACAGAAGCCTTGATCATTTGCCACTTAGGCATGCCACACAGGCAATTCACTCCATGCGTTTGATATCCATCAATATATAACCCCTGAGCTCGTACGTCTCAGAGAAGGGCGTTAAGCAAGAGAATAAATTCTCTGCCGCCAAACAGATATATATTTAATAGAGATCAATCACACAGACTAAAATCCAATGTCAGACACACAGTCCATTTACAAGTCCGTTCTGGGTCTGAACGAAACCGGAGGTACCTAGTACCTCGCATATCCATCGATCTCCAAGTATGTCTGGACGATCACCAACTGTTTCCATCTTCTTGGGTGTACAGCCCAATCAAGATCATCAGTAATCACCCAAACGACGTGAAGACCTCCGGTTTTCGACCATCGTCTTCATCTTCGACTTATCGTCGTATCAGTTATTCAGAATGGGATAAACCCGGTCTTTCCGAATAACTCGCGTATATTTTAAATAAGTGTTACACAAACAAAACATACGCCTCATTCCAATTCATCAGTCACTAACCGTAAATTAATCAAGAGAATAATTTCCCAAATATTAACCCCGAAGGCCGAAACCAACATCAGATCAATATCCAGAAAACCATTCTGTTTGGCTAACCGACAGTTAGTTTTTAAATTTCACATTCATAGGGAAAGGTTCCCATTAATTTTATCCAAGATAAATTTCTTGAATTTATTCTTTAATCTATTTTTGAATATCAATTCAAACTAGTCGGGATTAGCGAACCTTACCGAAGTAATCATTTGTTTTAATTTCCCAATCCCAACCTATTCATCCCATGAAGTAAAACTGGTTATACTTCATATCTAACACCACGGTGTTATCGGTAAATTCAATTACCATTTCACGTTCAAATCTATTTAAAGATTTAACTATTGCCTGGAGCAAAACTGGTGATACTCCATTCTCGATCATCTCAATCTAATTAAAGATTCATTAAAACTCCACTTAGTTTTAATCGTTAACTAGATGGGTTAAAGAATCCGTGTCATTTAAAACACGGTTCACGATAAACCCAAAGTCCCATTCCATTAATTATCGGGTTAAAGAACGAGTGTTATTTAAAACACTGTTCACGATAAACCCAAAAATCAATTCAATTCCAATTAAATATTATTTAATTGGTACACTTCATTAAATCTAAATAAAAAGATTTAATCTTTCCTCAACTGGGTTCAAGAACAGTGTTAATGAAGACACCATTCACGACAAACCAAAATCACATTTGATATTAAATACAAGGCTCTGAATAGAAAATATCCCGGCTTATATTCAATATCAAATTCTACGATTAACAAATGTCGTATTGGAAATAACGATATAAATATATATATCTTTCAAATTTCCATAACAACATCTGTATAATCCCGAATTCCAACATCGAAATATTCCGAAGACAATTTCGATTCAAATCCACTCCAATGCAATCATTGGAAATTCTGGTTATTTTCAAAACCATTTCAAATCCAATTTATTTATTTAAAAATAAATAGAATTATATTTCTAGTTCAAAACTAGTTCATTTCGATAAAAATCTATTTTTATCTTTTCAAATATGGAGTTTTTCATCCCAATTCTTTCTAAATCATTTCTTGTGATTTTACATAAATTATTACTATTTTTAATAATTTTATCAAGGCCCGTCCAGTCGATTTCCATCAATGGCCATCAAACTGCACTTACAACGACCTTTTTCAAATTTGATTTGGACATAATTCCAAATCCAACCATTAGATTTCAAATTTCTAATATTCGTTAAAAAGCTCTTTTCGATACGAACCCAACGGTTCCGGTTTCAGGAGAATCCGACGGTCGGATCTCCCGTAATGTCCGTTTGAAATAAATGGTCGAAATTCACGAACTCCCGCGGCGCGTTCTATTCAGGCCATTATATTATATATATAATATATATAATATATATTTCGTCGATTTCTATTTAAAACGAATTATATAAATAGTTTTAAAATTCGTTTCAAAAGCAATTACAACTTCCATTTCAATTCAAATCAAAATTGAATTCTTCTTTATAAATTCGTTTTAAAATTCATTTCTATTCAATTCAAATTTCAATTCAATTTGAATTCATTTCAATTCGCTTTCAATTCATTTCGAAATCGTTTTCAATTCAATTCATTTCGAAATCGTTTTCAATTCAATTCATTTCGAAATCGTTTTCAATTCAATTTATTTCGAAATCGTTTTCAATTCAATTCATTTCGAAATCATTTTCAATTCAATTCTTTTCGAAATCGTTTTCAATTCAATTCATTTCGAAATCGTTTTCAATTCAATTCATTTCGAAATTGTTTTCAATTCAATTCATTTCGAAATCGTTTTCAATTCAATTCATTTCGAAATCGTTTTCAATTCAATTCATTTCGAAATCGTTAAAATCGATATAAATATCGTTCACGTCAAAATGGCGTCAATCTAATTGTAACAACCCGTATTTTCAATAACCTATTATAACATAAATCGAGGCAGAATTTAATTCTAAAATGGGAATCAAGGGAAACGGGCTATGCCATTGCGTTCGTCTCGGAAAAATACGCGAAATAGAGTCCGAGTTTTCGAAAATCGGAGTCCGTATGACCCAGTTAAGGCCCATCGAAGTTTACAGAAAATTCCTAAGTAAAAACAGATTTGAATTTCAAGTTGAAAAGTGGGAATTAGGGCAAACTGGCGCAGGCGGGAAAATTCCCGCCAGGACCCCCATGTCGACAGGCATGTCGACAGGGTCCCCAGGGTGTCGACAGCCCTGTCGACAGCCCTGTCGACACATGGTGGCCGGGCAGTTTTGCCTGGCGCACCATTTTGGGTTTGGTCTGGTCTTGTGGCTTGGTTCTAGAGAATTCCGAAATCTGATGGACCTAATTCAACCTAGGGTTAATCCTATGGTCTAAATCACTAGCCTAATCTATAAATAAGATCCTAACCTACCCTAAATCACTCATTATTCATTCTAGCAACTAAACTATGTCAAAATCCATCCTCTCATGGCCTCCACTCTCTTCATACAATTCCTAAACAAATTCCTAAGAGATTTCCATGCATACAAGTATATTTAGGCTTGTATGATCCTCCTTAACTTGCATTAAAGTCTTGTTTCTCTATTATCATCATAAAGGAGGAGTCTTGATCAAGTTTGCTTGCATTTTGGGGTTTTATTTTGTTGCATAAGGGGTTTCTTACATTTGCTATACTCATTTGAGTTCGCATAAGCGTAGTAAGCCCTCTTACCTTCATTTTAGAAACTCTAAAGTTAATATGTGATGAAAGTTGGGATTTATGCATGTTTAATAAGTTATGCATGCTTATGCGAGTTCGTTATGCTATGATTTGCAAGTTTAAGAAGTTATGCATGCTTATGCGAGTTCGTTATGCTATGTTATGCATGTTTAATAAGTTATGCATGCTTATGCAAGTTCGTTATGCTATGTTATGCATGTTTAATAAGTTATGCATGCTTATGCGAGTTCACTATGCTATGTTACACATGTTTGATAAGTTATGCATGTTTATGCAAGTTCACTATGCCATGATTTGCAAGTTTAACAAGTTATGCATGTTTATGCAAGTCCACTATGCCATGATTTGCAAGTTTAACAAGTTATGCATGTTTATGCAAGTTCACTATGCCATGATTTGCAAGTTTAATAAGTTATGCAAGTTTATTTATGCAAGTATGATATGCAAGTGTCATATGTTGTGCAAGTTTGTTTATGCAAGTTTGTTATGCAAGTATGATATGCAAGTTGCCATAAGTTATGCAAGTTTTATTATGCAAGTTTGATATGCAAAGTTGTCATATGGTATGCAAGTATGCTTATGCAAGTTTGGGATGGTCATGTGGTTCATGTTAACATGTTATGCATGCTTTTGGGCCTAAAAATGTAATATGCAAGTGTTTGAACACATGAATCTTTCATATGCCACCATGTTGAACTTGTGGCTCTAACACTTTTTATGTCATGATTATGCCAAGTTCCCTCTTTCTATCCTTTATGCGCTATTGCGATATGTGAGCGATGGGATTGCGTTTGGGGTTGGGTAAACTTAAAGGACATAAAAACATGAGCTTGGGAATTTACCTATTAAGTTAGGTCTACCCCTTGGGAATTTACCTATTAAGTTAGGTCTACCCAAGTATTTGTTGACTTGTAATTATGTTTTGAAATAAAGTGGACATGACACTTAGGAAACATAAGTGTGGCCAACTCGAGGTTGGGTTGAGTTTGTAGCGTAATTCTACCTGGAACCTACCGGCTTAACTAGTGGCTACAAACAATAGGACCCAATGTGAGAAGTTGGTCATGTTACCTTGGACCCGAGGTTAGACCAAGTTGTGGTGTAAAGCTACCCGGACCCGCCCGGCTTAACTAGTAACCGCAACAAAGTCTAATGCGAGAGGTTAAGGCACAATTAAATTAATTAATGCCTCATGATTAGGGTTAAGTCAGGGTCCACTAATACTTAACCATTTGGGGGTTCGAGGGATTGAAATGGGGTTACACTTAACCAATTTAATCCGTTTGGGGGTTTGAGGGATTGAAATGGGGTTACACTTAACCAATTTAATCCATTTGAGGGTTTGAGGGATTGAAATGGGGTTAAGTTGTGAACTGTTGGTTACACTTAACCAATTTAATCCACGATTAGTGAAGGGTTAAATCGCACTTAACCCTCTTAGGAAACCCTAGCAACGTGGTCTGTTCTAGCAGTAATCCCAGTTTGGTATCATCACAACCCTAGAGGCTGGGCTAGGGCGGGGCACGATTACTGGACTGATGTAAGCGACCAAAGCGACGGCTGAGTGGTACAGCGGTGCGGGTCCAGGCGGGCTACGGACGTGCACGTAATCCGGTATTGGACAAACTCGAGGCACGGGTACCAGTAGGCTTAGACTGTGCACTATTGCTTCAGTGTCTGGGGTTGACACCCGAGGGCTTGATACACCCGAAGGTGGACCCAGCACAGTCTGACTACATCCATATGTGGGTCGTATGGACACCAACACTTGACGTGTTAGGCTTATAGGGAGCCGATCGACTAGACCGTTTGGTTGGACCTTATATTAAGGTCACTTCATGTTAGTGGGTCAAAGCTTGGGCCAAGGGATCAATACCTGTTATGTTGGTTTGCTAGTACACCGTGGTGCAAAACTTAACCTTGTTTATGCGATGACACCTCTATCTATCTTGTAGTTAATTTACCATGCCAGTATGTTGTTATCTATGATCATCTCAGTTTCCATCATGATGTTAACTTTATTAGTTTATAGACTGATCGTAGCAGGGCTTACTCTGTCTTTTTGACTGACCTGTTTTCTTTCGCCTCTTTTCTTCCGTTTCCCCCCCAGGTTCTCAGGGAGGGAACACATGAGCCTAGCTTGGATCTTAGCTGCTTTCTTGGATAGCTCATGTATGCTTTGGACTTGAGCTCGCTATGGTTTTTCCACTTTGGGGATAGCTACTTTTATGTTTTCCTTTTCAGTTTCAGATGATGTACTAGACTTGTTTATTTGGGAAATTGACATTATGATGTAGCAGACTTGTTTTTGAAATGGTTTAAAATTCTTCCACTGTTTTATCTATCTACTTACTCTGTTTATTTACATATATATATGTCATGTCCTGCCTTGTTATATCATTATGCATGTTTACCTTGTTTTAAAACGCCCCACCAAAGTCAGAGTTGCTTGCAAGAGCCACCCTGGCGGAGGTGGGGTGTTACATTTGGTATCAGAGCATATGGTTTACGAGAAGGGATAAAAAGGTTTTTAAAACTTTTGAAAAACTATTTTCAAAACCAAGTATAAAGTATTTTCCAAAGAAAAGTCTAGTTATTTTTAAAAGGCTATTCCCCAAAAGCCATTAGCACTATCCTTTGACCCCTCGTTTGAACTCTTTTCTTTTCGTTTCCAGCATGTCTGATAATCTCATCTTGCCCGATGGAGTAACAATACCCGATTGGTTTCGTCGGTACTTGGAAGTCACGGCACCGGTCCCGGGTGTCTCTAATGTTGTCTTTCCAGTCGAGGCCGCTGTTCCTCCTCCTCCTCCCGTAGCTGATGTTCCTCTTCCCCCTCAGCCTCCACAAACGGAGTTTGCGGAAACTTGTAAGAACTTTAAGATGATGGGTGGCAAGAATTTTAGTGGAACAGAGACTTTTGTAGAGGCAAGGAATTGGTTGAAAGAGACCGAAGATCTTTTAGCCACCTTTGATATAGGTGACCGCAGGAAGGTTTTATTAGCAGTATGGTTGCTAAAGGAAGAAGCTGCACGTTGGTGGGTAGTCACCACCGCTACTAGGCCAATTGAGACTTGGGAGGATTTTAGAGGAAGGTTTGGACTGAGGTTCTTATCACTAAAGCAAGGGGACATGACTATTAGGGAATACATAGATAAGTTTAATCAACTGGCTCGGGTCGATTTAGACTTGGTTAATACAGCTCAGAAGAAGGCCCTACACTTTGCTCTAGGATTAAACGAGCCATTACATGGTTTGGCCATGTCTCATATACCCTTGGGGGCGACTTTCGAGAATTTGGTGAATATGGCCCTACTTCATGAAGAAGATAACAATGACAAGAAAGAGGTCAAGGCGAATGAGTCTCAAGGCAAGAGGGTAAATTCCGGGAAACGAGGCAAGAATAACAACAACCGCAAGGACAAGCCAAGAGAGAATAGGAAATGCAACTTCTGTGGTAAAGTTGGACATATATCCAGGGAATGTAGGAAGAAGAAGAGAAGGCGGGGCGAATGCTTTCATTGTGGTGAGTTTGGACATCTCAGCAAAGATTGCCCAAAGAAAACAAGGGCAAGGTCAGGCTCAGTGTGCGGGACTATCTGGAGGGCGAGTTCATCCCCTCAACACCGTTCTTCCAGCTCATGATAGAGGTAGCGTTTCTGTTGAAAGACTTGTTCTGATTTTCCCTGTTCGTACTTTGTTTGATTCTGGCACATCGCATAGTTTTATTTCATCTGATCTAGTTGAAAGTTTGCACCTAAGTACTAGCCTAGTTGGTGATCCCGTATGTGTTTCAAATCCAATTGGGGATTCCGCCCAATTGTCTGTGGTCTGGGTGGATTTGAAATTTTCTATCTTGAGTATAGAATTCTCGTGGGATGTTTATATTCTCGGTTTCAGGGGATATGGGTTGGTTTTGGGCATGGAATGGTTGTCCTGTTTTGGAGCCATTCTTGGTTTTTGTGCATAGGGTTGTGAGGCTCATGATCCGCCTCGGTAATACCCTAGAAATTTCTAGTAACCCTATGGATCCCGTCATGTTATGTTATCTTGAAATCCCTCGACTCGTCTATCGATAGTTTGCAATCTGTGAGGGTGGTCCGAGAATATCCTGATATCTTGGGTGAAGTGAAGGGGGTTACCCTGGACGTGGGATAGATTTCCGCATTATCTGGTTGGTAATACCAAGCCAGTTTCGTGGCCGGTTAGGCGCATGACCTCGCGAGAGGAGAGTTGAGAAAGCAAGTCAAGGAGTTGCTTGAGAAGAACTTCCTGAGACGAAGTATTTTCGAGTAGGGTGCTCCAGTAGCATTCGTTACTAATGTGGACAGTTTGCTTCGCTTGTGTGTTGATTATCGTGAGAAGAATAGACAACCGTTACCAAGGATCGATGATTTGTTTGATCGGCTTGTAGGAGCATCTGTTTTCTTTTGATCTAGCTACCGGATTCCATCAGCTTAGGATGGCTGAGGATGGAATTGACAAGACTGCGTTTAGGACTCTAGATGGATTTTTAGAATGGCTAGTCATGCTATTTGGTTTGACTAATGCACCCGCATATTACGTAAACTTGATGGGTAGGGTGTTTAGGGAGTCCTTGAACAAGTTTGTCGAGGTCGTCATAGACGATATTTTGATCTCCTTAAAAACGAGGAAGAGCATACTAGACATCTCAAGGAGGTGATGGATACGCTTGGAGCCACCAGTTGAAGGTCAAGTTCTCCAAATGTCACTTTGGAGGAAAGAAGTTGGATTTCTTGGGCACATAGTTCCTAAGTAAGGCTTAGCGGTGGATTCCGCTAAAGTGGTTGCGGTTTAAGACCGGAAAACCCTGAGGAGGGCAATTGAAGTAAGAAGCTTTCTCCGTTGGCTAGTTAGTTAGCATTCCCTGAGCTTAGACTTACTCTTCTGGATCAAGAAGGGGGTTTCACAGGAAGAAGACCCGCAGTTAGTCAAGAACATGGACCAGTTGATTCGAGGCGAGATGTTAAGTCACCTCGCTAGATATATTATAGATGACAAGGGATGACTAAGGCGCGATGAGAGATTATGTGTTCCTCGAGTGGAAGACTTGGTAAAGAAGGTTCTTGAAGATGAGCATCGCTCGAGGAGGTGGCCGAGTTGGTCTCAGAATGCATGTTGTGCCACCAGGTTAGGGCCAAGTCATAGAAGCCCAGTGGGCCATTACCTCCATTGGAGGTTCCGCAAGGGAAGTGTGAAAACATCTCGATAGATTATGTGGATAGACTACCTAGATCAAAGAAAGGGAATACGAGTATGTGGGTCATAATAGGTAGACTCACGAAGAATGCTCATTTCAGGCCGGTGAAGAGCGAGAGGACTGCATCATGGTTAGCAACGGTTTACCCTCAAGATGTTGGCCAGTTTTGAAATAGCCTACAAGAAGCCATGGGTAGGCAACTGAATCTAGGTATGGCCTATCACTCATAGGCGGATGGTTCATTTTGATTAAGCTTGAGTTATAGAAAATCACGTTTATAAGGGCAATTGGCAACGTGGATTGGTATTCAGGATTCACTAGTGAATTTTGGAGAGCTTGCATGAAATCATGAGGTTACAGTTATGTTTAAGCCAAGTATACAGAAAGAAGAATAAGTGGAAGAGGAAGACGAGAGGCGATAATGAAATGAGTTCCAACTCGAATTTGGGAAATAGGAGTTAGGAAGCCAAGAAATCATGATGTAAAAGACGGTCAAAGCACAGTGGAGTTAAGCTCAAGGAAACGTGACTAAAAACAATAAAGACTAGATACGCGCATCATATCTCTTTTTAAGAGTGCATCCTTGATCCTTGTTTTCCTGTGGAGCTTGCTCGCAAGTTATCTTTTGTATATATCCTCTCGGTCCCATTCTCGATCTTATTTCTGTTGTAAACTCCATAAGGGAGTTATGACTCATCAGTTAGTACTATATGACAGAGTTTGAATGGATTTCCTGAAATCCAAAAAGGAGTTTATCTTCTAAGATCTCTTTTAGCATATCTCCCTGTCCATGTTTATCTAGCTTATCGTGTTTATCTTGTCATGAGAACCTTAGGTAGAATCCTTTGGATGAAACATGTGTTTGAGACATGTTATGTTTGATGGTTGCAAGTGGTTGCAAGTGTTTGCAAGTCGTTGCTCGTGGATGCATTATACACAATTAGGCACTAGATCGGCTCGTACACTCCTCATATTGCATATGCATGAGTGTTTATGCTTATTCATGGATGAAAATTGTGTGTTATCACATGGATGTTGCATATGGGTGTATGTTATGTGCACACATATAGATGATATACATTATGTTAAGAACTGCATACATATGGATTCATTTCACCAACATAATTCGCATTGATGATATTTGCATTAGATAAGTACATATACACACACCTCTGCATATGTTCATCCAGCATTTAGAATCTTGTAAGGACAATGATTGCTCGTGGATGATGCTTTGAGTAGATGGATGATTGGATGGTAGGATATGTTCTTCCTAACTTGAAGATTTCGGGGACGAAATACTTTAAGGAGGGGAGAATGTAACAACCCGTATTTTCAATAACCTGTTATAACATAAATCGAGGCAGAATTTAATTCTAAAATGGGAATCAAGGGAAACGGGCTATGCCATTGCGTTCGTCTCGGAAAAATACGCGAAATAGAGTCCGAGTTTTCGAAAATCGGAGTCCGTATGACCCAGTTAAGGCCCATCGAAGTTTACAGAAAATTCCTAAGTAAAAACAGATTTGAATTTCAAGTTAAAAAGTGGGAATTAGGGCAAACTGGCGCAGGCGGGAAAATTCCCGCCAGGACCCCCATGTCGACAGGCATGTCGACAGGGTCCCCAGGGTGTCGACAGCCCTGTCGACACATGGTGGCCGGGCAGTTTTGCCTGGCGCACCATTTTGGGTTTGGTCTGGTCTTGTGGCTTGGTTCTAGAGAATTCCGAAATCTGATGGACCTAATTCAACCTAGGGTTAATCCTATGGTCTAAATCACTAGCCTAATCTATAAATAAGATCCTAACCTACCCTAAATCACTCATTATTCATTCTAGCAACTAAACTATGTCAAAATCCATCCTCTCATGGCCTCCACTCTCTTCATACAATTCCTAAACAAATTCCTAAGAGATTTCCATGCATACAAGTATATTTAGGCTTGTATGATCCTCCTTAACTTGCATTAAAGTCTTGTTTCTCTATTATCATCATAAAGGAGGAGTCTTGATCAAGTTTGCTTGCATTTTGGGGTTTTATTTTGTTGCATAAGGGGTTTCTTACATTTGCTATACTCATTTGAGTTCGCATAAGCATAGTAAGCCCTCTTACCTTCATTTTAGAAACTCTAAAGTTAATATGTGATGAAAGTTGGGATTTATGCATGTTTAATAAGTTATGCATGCTTATGCGAGTTCGTTATGCTATGATTTGCAAGTTTAAGAAGTTATGCATGCTTATGCGAGTTCGTTATGCTATGTTATGCATGTTTAATAAGTTATGCATGCTTATGCAAGTTCGTTATGCTATGTTATGCATGTTTAATAAGTTATGCATGCTTATGCGAGTTCACTATGCTATGTTACACATGTTTGATAAGTTATGCATGTTTATGCAAGTTCACTATGCCATGATTTGCAAGTTTAACAAGTTATGCATGTTTATGCAAGTCCACTATGCCATGATTTGCAAGTTTAACAAGTTATGCATGTTTATGCAAGTTCACTATGCCATGATTTGCAAGTTTAATAAGTTATGCAAGTTTATTTATGCAAGTATGATATGCAAGTGTCATATGTTGTGCAAGTTTGTTTATGCAAGTTTGTTATGCAAGTATGATATGCAAGTTGCCATAAGTTATGCAAGTTTTATTATGCAAGTTTGATATGCAAAGTTGTCATATGGTATGCAAGTATGCTTATGCAAGTTTGGGATGGTCATGTGGTTCATGTTAACATGTTATGCATGCTTTTGGGCCTAAAAATGTAATATGCAAGTGTTTGAACACATGAATCTTTCATATGCCACCATGTTGAACTTGTGGCTCTAACACTTTTTATGTCATGATTATGCCAAGTTCCCTCTTTCTATCCTTTATGCGCTATTGCGATATGTGAGCGATGGGATTGCGTTTGGGGTTGGGTAAACTTAAAGGACATAAAAACATGAGCTTGGGAATTTACCTATTAAGTTAGGTCTACCCCTTGGGAATTTACCTATTAAGTTAGGTCTACCCAAGTATTTGTTGACTTGTAATTATGTTTTGAAATAAAGTGGACATGACACTTAGGAAACATAAGTGTGGCCAACTCGAGGTTGGGTTGAGTTTGTAGCGTAATTCTACCCGGAACCTACCGGCTTAACTAGTGGCTACAAACAATAGGACCCAATGTGAGAAGTTGGTCATGTTACCTTGGACCCGAGGTTAGACCAAGTTGTGGTGTAAAGCTACCCGGACCCGCCCGGCTTAACTAGTAACCGCAACAAAGTCTAATGTGAGAGGTTAAGGCACAATTAAATTAATTAATGCCTCATGATTAGGGTTAAGTCAGGGTCCACTAATACTTAACCATTTGGGGGTTCGAGGGATTGAAATGGGGTTACACTTAACCAATTTAATCCGTTTGGGGGTTTGAGGGATTGAAATGGGGTTACACTTAACCAATTTAATCCATTTGAGGGTTTGAGGGATTGAAATGGGGTTAAGTTGTGAACTGTTGGTTACACTTAACCAATTTAATCCACGATTAGTGAAGGGTTAAATCGCACTTAACCCTCTTAGGAAACCCTAGCAACGTGGTCTGTTCCAGCAGTAATCCCAGTTTGGTATCATCACAACCCTAGAGGCTGGGCTAGGGCGGGGCACGATTACTGGACTGATGTAAGCGACCAAAGCGACGGCTGAGTGGTACAGCGGTGCGGGTCCAGGCGGGCTACGGACGTGCACGTAATCCGGTATTGGACAAACTCGAGGCACGGGTACCAGTAGGCTTAGACTGTGCACTATTGCTTCAGTGTCTGGGGTTGACACCCGAGGGCTTGATACACCCGAAGGTGGACCCAGCACAGTCTGACTACATCCATATGTGGGCCGTATGGACACCAACACTTGACGTGTTAGGCTTATAGGGAGCCGATCGACTAGACCGTTTGGTTGGACCTTATATTAAGGTCACTTCATGTTAGTGGGCCAAAGCTTGGGCCAAGGGATCAATACCTGTTATGTTGGTTTGCTAGTACACCGTGGTGCAAAACTTAACCTTGTTTATGCGATGACACCTCTATCTATCTTGTAGTTAATTTACCATGCCAGTATGTTGTTATCTATGATCATCTCAGTTTCCATCATGATGTTAACTTTATTAGTTTATAGACTGATCGTAGCAGGGCTTACTCAGTCTTTTTGACTGACCTGTTTTCTTTCGCCTCTTTTCTTCCGTTTCCCCCCCCCCCCAGGTTCTCAGGGAGGGAACACAGGAGCCTAGCTTGGATCTTAGCTGCTTTCTTGGATAGCTCATGTATGCTTTGGACTTGAGCTCGCTATGGTTTTTCCACTTTGGGGATAGCTACTTTTATGTTTTCCTTTTCAGTTTCAGATGATGTACTAGACTTGTTTATTTGGGAAATTGACATTATGATGTAGCAGACTTGTTTTTGAAATGGTTTAAAATTCTTCCGCTGTTTTATCTATCTACTTACTCTGTTTATTTACATATATATATGTCATGTCCTGCCTTGTTATATCATTATGCATGTTTACCTTGTTTTAAAACGCCCCACCAAAGTCAGAGTTGCTTGCAAGAGCCACCCTGGCGGAGGTGGGGTGTTACACTAATCAACACGGCTTCATAAATTTCTATTTTCAAATATTCTATTTCAAATATTTCTTTTTCAAAATAGTTGTTATTATCAAAATATTTCGTTCAACACATGACCAATCTCAATGGATGAGTACTGTCAACACATGAACCTTTATTTTATATTGATAAAGATGTAAATTTTATTACTAAAATATTTCGTTCAACACATGACCAATCTCAATGGATGAGTACTGTCAACACATGAACCTTTATTTTATATTATTCTTTATTTTTCAAATTGGAATGAGGCCCAATCAACTACCATATAAAGTTAATTATATGGATTTTCATACAACACCTATATATTAGCATTGAAAAATAATCAACCATCAACCAAAGTGCACTACACTGTATAAGCATAAAATATAGATATATAACGCTTATAACAGCCTGTCAATCAATCGATCGACATATTTAATCAATCAGGATGAGTGAACTTCAAATTTCATCCCAACACCCGTGTGGGGTTTTCAAACAATCAAACACAGATTTTAGTTGTGCAGTTGGGCGATGTGTAAAATTTATCGTCCCAATCAATATCAATCAAATCAGTGTATATAAACAAATCGGCCGATTTGTTTATAAATATTTATTTATTCACTTTCACGTTAAAAATTATATTTTTAACGATAAAACATTTTATTCAACCTATGAATATTCTATTTGGTTCATTTATTCAATAAAATGATATTTTTATTTTTCTAACATATTTTAGAAAATTTCGGCGGCATAACGGCACGATACTAGAAACGGGACAAGGCCTAGCCTTATCCCCGGTCTAGTGAAGACCCACGCCATTCACAAATCAATCCAATCGATTTCATTTCACCAAACAATCCAATCAAATAATCTAACTAATTTGCAATCAAACAAACAAGTCCATGGTCTGTGGACGATTGTGTCGGGTGCTACTAAGCACCGTCTGCATCCTAGTATATATATATAACTAGAAAAAGAAATTGAAAGGTGAGAAGTTCTCACCGATAGCTATCCAATATCACGACTCTTCACTTAGAGAAGTCTTCGTCGTTATCGCATCTTCGTCATCTTCGTTGCCCGTAGCCACTACATATATAGAAATCACACATTTTTATATTTTGATGTTTTTAAAATAAAAATCACATTTTTATTTATTCACCTTCAATTTAAAAATCATATTTTTCTAATCGCTTCCTACATTTAAAAATCGAATTTTCACTTCATTATTCAATATATAAAAATCGAATTTTTACTATGCTATCCAATATATAAAAATCGAATTTTTACTTTGACGTCATATAGATAAAAATTCCATTTCAAAAATATAGATTTCGCCTTTATAAAACATAGACTTCGCCCTTTCAAATTTAAAGATTTCATCTTTATAAAAATCTCATTTTTATTTTTCTACATATATAAAGATGATATTTTTAATATTCCTATTATGTAAAAATTATATTTTTAATTCTCTACCTAAACAAAAATCATATTCCTACCACTTCTATATAGTAAAGATTATATTTTTAATACTTTAAAAATATAAAAATCATATTTTTAATTCTTTAAAAATATAAAAATTATATTCCTTAAAGATTAAAATCTTAACCTTTTATAAACAACAACTTTCATGTGCAAAGATCTTAGCTTTCAAAGCCATTTCTATAAAAACCCTATTTTTTCTTTGAAATTATTCATATAAACCCCATATTTTTAATTATACGCATAAATAAAAAGGAAAATAAAGACTCACGGTGGGAATTTGGGAAGAATGGCCACGTCGGAGGCTTCAGGTGATGGAGTGAAGGGCGCAGGCCATCGCAGGCGGTGGGTGGTCGGACTGTGGGGCCTGGAAGCGGCGGAGCATCTTTTCAGGGGAGGGGGCGATTTCGGGTTTGGGGATTGGACCACACACGGCGGAGAAGGGAGAAGGAGAGGAGGGGCGTGGCGGCGGTCACCTGAAGGTGCGACGGAGGCGATGGATGCTGGAGGAGGTGCGGCTCCTTAGGGTTCGGTGGATTTTTTTTTCTTTTTTCGTTTCGAACTGAAAGAGAACGGGGAGGGGCCAGGGTATAGAGGATGAAGATATTTTTTTTTTATTATTTAATTTTTTTAATTCAAAAAGTTGACTTTTACATACGACCTCGAAACGAGGCCCACCGCCTGTCGTCTATAGCGTTTTACCCCCATTCCGAACACAATGGGAAATGTATCGTAGGCCGATTCAATCGTTTGAATCAGTTTCCGTTGAATTTACATTTAAATCACTATATTGAATTTTAAACGTACATTTCAAATTACTGGGGTCACATACTAACTCGAAAAATTTTAGAAAAATAATTTCTAGCTTCGTATTGACGATACGGTCCTAACAAAACTAGTTTCGTCGATTTCTGAGACCGTTGGAAAAATGGCCAATTTCCAGTCGATTAAAATCAACTGAAATTGGTCAAACGCGTTTTCCTTTGCCACGCTCACATATTGATTCGAAAAATTATGAAATTTTAAACCTAGCAATAACTTGACACTGCGGACCCAACAAAAGTGGTTTCGTCGAAATCCGAGGTCGTTTGCAAAATTTCCATTTTTAAGGGCCTGAATTCCATAGCGACTATTCGGAATTTTCAACTGGACATATCTTTTTATTCCCGTTATGAAATTTCGATTTGTCGGATTCGTTGGAAAGATATCATCAATTAGATCCTATTGTTTTTGGTTTCACTAAAATCCGGATTGTTTTGCACCCGGTACATTCAATTGAAGTTTGAAATCGAATTATCGAACTACCGCGCCATTTTCAATTCTATTATAATTATATATAATTATTTATATTCTAACGACGACGTATATAATATATACGTTCTAATTATATTCAAAATAAATTTCTCGTCGATATTATTTAAAATAACTCATTTTAAATATTCAAAATTCGCTAAAATTGCCAAAATAAAAATTTTAAACTGGCCCAGATTTTCGGGTTGTTACAGCCGTTGATGGAAATCGACTGTACGGGCCTTGATAAAATTATTAAAAATATCAATAATTTGTGTAAAATCATAAGAAATGATTTGTGAAGAATTGGGATGAAAATTTCCATATTTGAAAAGATTAAAATAGTTTTTTATCGAAATGAACTAGTTTTGAACTAGAATTATAATTCTATTTATTTTTAAATAAATAAAGTGGATTTGAAATGGTTTTAAAAGTAACCAGAATTTCCAATAACTGAATTGGAATGGATTTGAATCGAAATTGTCTTTGGAATATTTCGATGTTGGATTTCGTGATGATACAGATATTGTTATGGGAATTTGAAAGATATATTTATATCGATATTTCCAATATGATATTTGTTGGTCGTAGAATTTGATATTGAATATAAGCCGATATATTTTCTATTCAGAGCCTTGTATTTAATATCAAATGTGATTTGGGCTTGTCGTGAATGGTGTCCTCAGCGACACTATTCTTAAACCCAGTTGAAGAGATTAAATCTTTTTATTTAGATTTAATGAAGTGTACCAATTAAATGGTATTTAATTGGAATTGAATTGGAATTGATTTTTGGGTTTATCGTGAATGGTGTTTTAAATAACACTTGTTCTTTCACCGACAATTAATGGAATGTGATTTTGGGTTTATCGTGAATCGTGTTTTAAATGACATTGATTCTTTGATCCAGTTAATGACAGGAAAATTAAAACCAAGTGGAGTTTTAATGAATCTTTAATTAGATTGAAATGATCAAGAATGGAGTATCACCAGTTTTGCTCCAGGCGATAGTTAAATCTTTAATTAGATTTGAACGTGAAATGGTAATTGAATTTACCGATAACACCATGGTGTTAGATATGAAGTATGACCAGTTTTACTTCATGGGATGAATAGGTTGGGATTGGGAAATAAAATAAATAATTATTTCGGTGTGGTTCGCTAATCCCGACTAGTTTGAATTGATATTCAAAGAAGATTAAAGAATAAATTTAAAGAATTTATTTTTGATAAAATTAATGGGAATCTTTCCCAAAGTGGAAGAATATTTGAATAAAAGAATATTCTGAATTGGAATGAGTCATATGTTGTGTTTGTGTAACACTTTTTTATTATATACGTGAGTTATTCAGAAAGACCGGGTTTATCCTATTCTGAATAACTGATTCGACGTGGTGTCGAAGAGGAAGACGGTGGTTGAAGACCGGAGGTCTTCACGTCGTTTGGGTGATTACTGATGATCTTGATTGGGTTGTACACCCAAGAGGTGGGAATCAGTTGGTGATCGTCCAGACGTACATGGTCCCTTCATTTACCTAACTTTAAAATAAAGATTAATAACTGTTTTAGTTCTTACACCAGTCACATGACTGACCTGGAGTTTATTGTTTTAACCTAAACTCTTGGTGCCCTTATTTTGACACGGGTAGCTAGTAGTTTTGGTTTTGCAGATTTATATTCACAGGATCCTGGTTTATAGCTGGAACGATACTCGGAAAGCTCTGTATCCGTGTATTGCTTTCAGTTGTGTATTGTATTATTTTTCCGCTGCAGTAATGTATTGTAATCTCTGATATTTTTCTGTTGTGCAATATTTATTTGTACTCTGTATATTCTTGTATTCAGATGCATTGTTGTAATAAGAAATTAAATGTTCTTCTGTTTGCGTTCTGGTTTGTCGTGTTCTCAAAACAATCAGGGGTTTCGAACGGTCTTGGTCGGTTTACCGATCGATTCGGATCAAGAGAAATTCCTTTTCGTTACAAACGTAAATCGATAAAAATGCGGGACGTTACACAGACCCTATTTAAGTCTATTTCTTCCAGAAAAATTCACTATTCTATTACTCCTTTATTCATTTCTCATCAAATCCATGGCAAATCCTATCCATAATCTTAGTGAAAATCTAGAAGAAACCTTAAATTCTTTCTAAAATATTCTCTCTATCATTATATGAAATCAGCGTCATCTCGAACTTAGTCAAATAAAGATGTTCGAACAACAAGAAAATAATTTTGATGCAATGCAATGGCTAATATTTTCTCTTTTCATAGATGAAGATAATAATCTCGCAAAAGCTCAGCCAACCAAAGAAGATGAAGATTGGGAAGTCATTAAGAAGGATCCTATCTTTGGAGAAGATGGTTGGGTTGAAGTTCCAAGAAACGTTTAGCTATTTGGTACAACTTGATTGATTTGTTTAAATATTCTAAGACATATTGTGTGGTATGATTTGATTTGGATTCTACAGTTTGTTACTTGTATATATTAAGATATATGGTGCGATTTGATTTGTATATATGTATCTAACAAACATATGTAATAATACTTGGATTGGTTTGTATTTAATCATCATATTGCTAGGTATTATTAGTATTATAAGTTCGAATAGATTAAGGGGAGTATTCTACCTAGAATTAGTTAATAGATTAAGGGGGAGTATCTTTATTGGGTTAGTTACTTAAGTTACACAATTTAGGGGGAGTACCTTTAGATTTTTTTTTTGATAATGCCAAAGGGGGAGAAATTATAAAATATAGACATAGTTTATAGGATTCTTACAGACAAGGGGAGTATTAGAAGGATCATCATCAACAGGTATATACACAGGTATGATATTTTATAAACTAAGGTTGTCATCATCAAAAAGGGGGAGATTGTTGGAGAATGAAGTTCTGATGACAACAACCTTATTTCAATTATCATCGATTATAAAATATATACTAACCGTTTTTGTATAGAATATATATATACACACACATATGCATGAATTATATACCTGGATGTACTACTGAAGACTGTACAGTTTAAATATGATAAAGATTCAAAATTCAGACAAATTTCAAGATTCATGAGTAATCAAGATTTCAAGAGCTCAAAAGTTCAAGATTATGATAGTTATAGAGTCAAGATTTTGTAAGACTCTAAAAAGTGCTTCAGGTTCAATATTCAAATTCTGATTTTCAAACTCTGATTTTCAATTTCTACGTTCTATCCTCAATTCTCTCTATCCTATTTCTTATCTATTCTATTTTCTTGTTGATTCTTTATTTTTTGTTTTTCAAACTTAAGTTTTCTATATTTATGTTTTTATACTTTATATTTATATAATTTAAAACCTTATAATTTTATATATATGCTTATATAGTTTAAATTTATGTTTTTTCTACTTTATAGTATTAATTTACAACACTATATTTTTATTCCAGAATTTCGAGAATTATATTTATATCAAAAACACTTGGAAAAATGTTTAAAATTTAAATTTACAGTAGAGTATGTCGACATATAGAAAAGGCTATGTCGAAATATAACTGTCAGAAATTTAGATTTGAAAGGAAGTGTCTTTTCACTATTTGTGACGGTTCTGAAGCGTGGCATCCTTTCATTCACTATAAAATGGGCTTGAATTTGAATTTTTTATTATCTCTTCTTCTCTAACTTCACTCTCTTTCTTTATATCATTATTCTTAATCATTTTTATGATTTCTACACTTATACTCTACTAAATTCAATTCCGTTTTGATCAAATTTCTTCTCTCTACACTCTCTTCTCATCTCTTTCTGAATCAAGTGCTATTGAAGAGTTATAGGCCTGTTTGTAATTGCTTGGGTTGAGTAAAGTAGGGTATAGTCCTTGTAGCCGTGAAATCAAAGAAGTAGGAACCAATGTTTTCCTTGTAGCCGTGAAACCAAAGAAGTAGGAATTAGTGGTATCGCTTGTAGCCGTGAAGTCAAGGAGGTTGTACTTGACTATTGATATAGTAATAAAATTGTGCGCAATCCAGCATTGTGCAGGACTGGACGTAGGAGCAATCCGAACCAGTATAAAATACGATGTGTTCTTTCCTTTTCTGCATTTTTATTTCTGTTTATTTTGCATTTGTATTTCAATCTGTGTCATGATTGTGCTTGTGATGTTTGATTCATTCTTTTATTCACGTAAGTTTTTGATTTTGTTTAAATTATCACAAACACTATTCACCCCCTCTAGTGTTTGTTTTGCCTTAACGATCCATTCCGCAACTCCTAACATTAACAACTCTTACGTTATTAACATCTCTAGCTGAAGCAGAGATATTACCAGTTACATTATTAGTATAAATAGAAGGTGGAGGTAAAATAATATGATCAGGAAGGGTTAAATGTGGATACAGAGAGGTATTTGTCAAAACTGAATCTGCATTAACACCAACTACTTCATTGTCTCTTGCACCATCATTTTCACAGTCAGCCCAAAACTTTCCTTTTAACCTTTCAGTTTTGGAATGATTAGAGGATGACCTGGATACACAAGACAAAGTAGACGACCATTCAAGAGGTAGAATTGTTAGAAGAATGGAAAACAGAACTGCTAGCATTACCAAAACTTGTAGAGAAAATTGAACCAGAACTAGTAAAGCTCAAACCATAGTTAGTTTTAGAATTCTATAGAGAAATATCCATTAGATCATTAGCTTCATTAAATAAATTCCCAATAGTAATTTCTTCCCCATGATACAAATTGCTTGACTTACGCTTAATTGTACCATCATCATCTTAGGCATCCTTTCCATTATCATCTCAAATATTTACATCTACATTATTATCATCCACTATATCAACATGAATTTCCTCACTAAAACCACTCTCTTCCCCTAAATTTCCCTTAACTGCCTCAGAGTTTAATACATCAAAACAATTCTTATTCACATTCACCACATCAGGTTGAACCTCAACATTTTGACTGTTATTAACCTCATTTTTCCTCCTCCATGATTTCTTAGTATTAACAGTATTCCAGCTGTTATTATGTTACTGGGAGAAAATATTATTTTTACGAGGACCAGAATGATAATTTGTCCTAACTTGTTTTTTCTCAAAACAGACATCAATAGTTTCCACGTTATCCCTCTTTTCATATGAATTAAAATCATAACTAATAGAATCACGCCCAAACACTTTATAGATAGTGAAAATCTGAGGTTTCCAATCATATGTAACCCTAATGGAGGGAAATTTGATCCTAGACCTTCAATAACTATCAGCTCAGGAAGCTCAATGTCAGAAGAAACTTTAATCAAGGCTTTAGTGTATCTAAATCTCTGCAATCGTTCTGTACAATTATCCAAGCAAATTAATTTCCCAACATTACACGTTATTTAAATCATTTTCTTCTAATGTGTTAAATACATGTAGTTTTTAAAATAAATATAATTCATGTGCAATACATGTGTTACGACATGCAGAGCGCGTGTTGTAATGCTCGTTTAAATATAATAGTAATACAAATAGGCTTTTAGTTTATAATAAAGTAAACTAAAATTGAATATAATTAAGTTATGATAAGCTAAGTTAAATTTATATCTTCGAAATATAATATTTTTTATCAAAATTAATGTTAAATTCTATCGTATTTGACATCAAACCAAGTATTTTACAATATGTCATATAAGATATAAAGAAATTAAATGAATGAAATAAAGAAAAACTGCAGAGATGAGGAGTGGATATAGAAGAAATAGAGAGGCACAAATGTTGAAAAAATGTTATAGAAAAAAATGCGGTTAATAGGGACGTAATCACATAGTTTAATTTTTGATATCTCAACAAACCAATTCAACCTCTACCATAAGTTCTCGATTTTCTTTTATTTTAAATGATTAAAATATCATATTTGTGTAGTGGAGATTTAATTGGCATATTGGACATCGAAAAATTTGGTTGGAGTTTATCCCTTAGTATGTGTTATTTACATGGTGAAAGAATCATTTAGGGATCTCTTTAGGCCGACGAAATAAATATTAGCCAATCAATCCTTTCCATGTTTTTCTTTGAGCAAAAACACAATAGGTGGTATTTAAAATATAAGATCGAATTATTCGCTTATTCTTTTGTCTAACTAATTAAATATAATTTCATTCGAATTTTTATTTTTCGCAGTGGTATTTAATTAAAAGTTGTGAAAGATCATATAATATTATATTGTATGACAATTTTTTAGTTTGACAAAGTAAATATCTGCTAACTGGAGCTTTCCATCATATTTCTAAAAGTTCTTTTTCTAAGTAGGTAATGTTAGAGAACGAAATTTTGATGACAACAACCTTGTTTCAATCATTGTTGATTATAAAATATATACTAACACTTTTATCTACAATATATATATATATATATATATGCAAGATTTATATGTAGGGAAAAAATATTAAACACTTTGCAGTTTAAGAGATTCAAAAATTTCAAAGGAGATTCAAGACTCATGAGTATCAAGATATCAAGATTTTAAGAGTTCACGATTATCAGAGTAATAGAGTCTAGATAGTATGTAAAACTCTGATTAGCACTGGCAAATTTTGTTTTCGAATTATTCTTTTAAATTGATTTCAAATTATTTCAAATTCCTTTAAAAAATGATTCTAAATCATCCAAAGATTTTTTAATTATGATTTTAAATATATATATATTAGTTTCTCATATAGTTTATATAAATTATAAAGTTATATAATTACATTATATATATGTTTATAATTATATTATATAGCTTTATATCATTCATATATATAGTTTTAAATCATATCTTTAAATATGTTTTTATACTTTTGAAATTATATTTTAAACAACTAGTTTATATAAGGAATTTCCATAATATAAGTTGGTTTAAATACTGGAAAAATGATATAAAATTCAAAATTACATATATATGTCGACATACACAAATGTACATGTTGACATAAACTGTCACAAATTTAATTTTAAAAAGATGTGTCTTTTCATATTTAAATTGTTCCAGGGATGGTTGTGTCCCTTGAAACAATGTACAAACGGTCTGATTTTGAATTTTTCGATAATATATCTACTCCTTTATCAAACCACAATTATTCTACTTAATTTTCTAATTTTCTACAATTATACTCTGCCGATTTCAGTAAAATAAACCATTCTTCTTCTATTCTCAATCTCTATCAAATACTCTCTGTTTGGAAGTGCTACTCAAGAGTTCTAGAGAAATTTAATTGATAAGGAAAGGGTACGTTCCTTGTAGCTCGTAAATCAAGGAAAAGGAACGTTGTTAACCTTATAGTCATGAAATCAAGAGTGTTGAATCGGTGTTAACCTTGCAGCCATGAAATCAATGGGGTTGTAATTGGATACTGATATTAACAAAACTCTGCCAATCCAGCGTCGTGTGAGACTGGACTAGGAGTAATCTGAACCAGTATAAAATCCGGTATGTTCTTTCCTTTTCTTTATTTTAATTCTGTTTATGTTTGCATTTGTGATTGTTTCTGTTGTGATATTCATTATGTGATTCATACAGTTGTTTAAGTATTTGTTAATACGTTAAGATTTCTGTAAGTTCTTTAAAACACTATTCACCCTCGTCTAATGTTAGTTTTTCCTTAAGATCCGTGATTCTCATCCCTAACAATTGGTATAAGAGCATAGGTTTTCAAAATTTCATCATCTGGAATTTTGGAAATATTAAATGGAAACCAACATAGGAATTACTAGTAAAAATAGTTCATTTGTAGAGGGTCAGTCCACCGGTAAACCATCACTATTTAATGGCAGTAATTATTCTTACTGGGTATGTAGGATGAAAATACATTTGCAATCTATAGGATTAGACATTTGAATATCACACAAACTGAATATGTTGAATCCACTTCTAATTTTGTACAATGGACTAACGAACTGAAGACTGCTACGCAGAGTAATTTTATGGTTATGAATATGCTATTCTATTCATTAGATAGAAATGAATTTAATAGCGTGATAGTTTGTAAATCTGCTCATGACATATGGAAAACCTTTCAAGTTACTCATGAAGGAAGAAATAAAGTTAAATAGACCAAGATATCAATGCTCACTAATCAATTTGATTTATTTAAAATGAATCAGGATGAATCTATCTCCGATATGTACTGCAGGTTTTAGGAAATCGTGAACTTGTTAATGGCTTTTGGAAAAACTTATCCTGAGGAATATCAAGTCAAAAAAATCCTTAATTCTCTAACTTCAGAATGGGAACAGAAAACACTGGCAATTGAAGATGCCAATAATATTAGTAAAATGAAGATTGAGGAGTTAATAGGGAATTTGATGTTGTTCGAAGTACGGTTACAAAAAAGAAAGGAAAATAAGTCAACAAAAAAGAAATCTATAATATTCAAAGCCACAACTGACAGTTCTGATTCATGAAGTGAGGATGATGAAGAAATTGTCTTAATGACAAGGAATTTCAGAAAATTTCTTAGATACAAAAGGAGAAATAACTTTCAGGATAATAATCAAGGAAGTTCAGGAAAAAATGATGGTAGTTGCTACAATTTCAACAAACCAGTTCATAAAGAAAAAATGTTTTCATATCTAGGTAAATCAAGTCAACAGACAAATGACAATTCATCAAAGAAGAGGAAAATAACATACCAAGCAACTTTAGATGATTCAGATTCATCATCAAGTGACGAAGGGCCAGAAATTGGAAATTCAAATATGTTCTTCATAGCGATTCCGGAATCAGAAAATATCGAAGGAATGGATCTAAAAATCAGGTACGCCTTAATTTATTTTTTTGATTTAAATGGTTGAATGCATGCTTATTTTCTTGCCTTGTTTGGTATTTGAATTCTAAAATTTAGATTTGAAATTTAAATTCTAAAATTTAAATTTGAATTTTGAATTTTGAAATTCAAAATAACAATAATAAATATAATAATAAAAATTAATTTTAAAATATTTTCTATGATTAATATCATCTCAGGAAATAATTAAACAGAGAAAATAGAATATTAATTAATATAAACAAAATCAATGAGAAACTTGATTTTTTGAGTTGTAATATATATGTCGACATACATGAATGTAAATATCGACAAATACACTAGAAATTGAAATTAAAAATTTGAATCTTAATGGTCTAAACTTTCAAACTTCCATCCATCTTTTCTCTAACTCCCAAGGTCCAAAAAGGTGTCCTTCTACTTAGAAAGATGTGTCCATTTGATCTATGTTTAATCATCTATTCAATACTACTTTATGTATCTCTCATTCAGAATTCAAAAACGGATTTCTTCATCCTATACTCTTCAAAACTATTCTTTAATGGCTTCCTAATGTAAACCTAAGACCATGAGACTAACCAAGACTCTCAAAGGTTATCTCTATGTAACGACCCGAATTTTTGGCCATTGTAGTCTAAATATTTAAATTTGTTTTAAATGTTTTATTTGAATTTTATATAAGGAATTTATTTAATAAAACGATATTTGAACGTATAATTTATAATATAATTTAAAACGAGTTTAAAATTGCGCGGTAATTTGAATATTCGATTTCAAATTTCAAATGAATGTACAGGATTCGAAATAAATCGGATTTTAGCGAAATAAGAAATATTTGAATCTGTTTGAAAATATCTTTCCAATGAATGTGAAAAATCTAGATTTCATAGCAGGAACAAAAAGTTATGTCCAAATCAAATTTTGAAATAGTCGCTGTAGAACCGTTTATGGACCATAACGGTTTAGTTAATATAACTAGGGATTGGTTACGAATTTGGACAAGGTTCTTTTGAGGCGTAGTTGTAATTTAATTTATAGAATGTTACTGTAATTTTTAATTAATTAAATACACAACTTTTATTTGGAGTATTTTGCACCCTATATCAATATTTTGGGGTTTCATAATATAAGTTAAACTACCGATATTATTATATTTTTGGGATCGTGGTACCTCGCTGGACACGACCGTATTCTTACTTCTGTCTGTAGCGGCTCGAACATAAACGAACTTCAATGCAGTAGATACCACATGATTATATACATACCTTAACTTAACACTAGCAAGTGCCTACAGGCCTTTTCACCAGTCCTTGTCATGTTTTGAAACCGACTAAAATAATTTGGTAAACAACGATTAAAATACAAACACTTATATATATTGTTCAGCAGTTTAAATGGTCATTTTGTACCCCATTCTCGAAGTACACGGGCTTAGTTGTAACAATTAAAAATAAAACAAGTTCCAGCACCGTGTTATTCAAGCCTTTTGAGAAAAGCGTACTCTCCACGCTTTTTACACCATGCCAGCCAAGGAATTTGAGTTCCGTGTGTGCCAAGTAATTGAAATACCATGTGTGCCAAACTATCCTCCACTTTAAATACTGTACACCTTTCTCGTTCCTCACTTTTTCCTTGTTTCCTCTTTTCCAGTATTCACGAAAAATCCTCCCTTCAAATTCAAATTAAAAATCGAAGGAAACTCAAATAAAAGTTCAACTCTTGGGTTCGTTCAGACCCTTAAAGCAAAAGTCCCATGCCAATGTTTTTTTTCTTTTCCTTTCTGAGTTCGGTTACCAGAAGTTTCGCACCAAAACTTTAATGGCCGTCGGCCTGGGTAGTTGTCACCGGAGCTGGGCGGGATTTTATGTCAATTAGGTGTCGGCGTGGTGCTCCTGAGGGGTAGACGAGCTGATTGGAAGGTTCTGGAATCATTTCGAACAAAAACTAGTTGCAGCCTGTACGGGCATGGTTCGACGCCACGACTGAAGGAGAACGGAATCAGAAGGTGGAGTTCGAGTTTCACGAGGTGGGATGGTGAGTGAACGTGAAGGAGATGGGGATGATTATGAAGTGGAGGGTGTGGTTCCATGCGGGTTAGATGTTAGTTGAAGGAGTGATAAGGACAAGGACTTGAGAAATATGAAGGGGGAGGTACTGTATTCTGTTAGATAAAGGAGTTGCGGTGATATCCGTTTGCCTAGAGAAGAACGGTTTGATTTAATGGCGCCTAATCCTTTATCAAAGTACCTGATGCCTGACATAACGTAAGTTAAAGAATGAAGTTAAATATAATTTTAGTTAAGTGTTATAACACTGCCAGGTTATTTTAGAAGCCAAGTTCGGTTGTAGCAGTAAATGCGGGAAGGATAAAAGCCACGTGATTTGGGTATAACTGTTGCTATGGTACAGGTTGTTGGAAGGTTCAAGTTGATTGGGAAAGAGGACCAAGGCGGTGGTGATACTTTGGCAATGGTGATGGGTGAAGTTATGTCGTCAGTAAGGTACCATTTTGTTCAGAAGAAAGAAACGATGGGCTTGATAATCGTGAGTTAGGGGGTTGGCCAAACAGGCTAATCACGGTAATTAAATATTTGATTAGTGAAATCAATAATGAAATTAGTTATAAATATTAACTTAATTCGTAAATAAACTTGTAATACATATATTTGATTCATTTGTTAATAGAATTTCATGAAATCGATCATATCGGATTCGTAACAACAAATTCTACATTATGGGATTGACATGGTTGACGATGAAGTAACCAAAATTTCACAATATCCAACACCCTGTTGAATTTAAATCAAACAATGGCAGAACCATCAACTATGAAATCTAGGTGAGTAAACTCACTAACTCTGAATCGTTTATATTTTTATATAAATGAGTTTTAATTTATTTCTAGTAATTTTATATTGTGTGATGGTTGTTGGAATGAATGGTTGATAAATTTGGTTGAATGGTTGATATGGTTATATAGTTGATCGACAATCATTTCTGTTATTAATTAATGTTGATTTACATCTGTGGATGCAGGGAAATAGGTTGGAGGGATCCAACTGGATTCCTCAACATTTTATTTACTGTTTTATTTATTTATTTAGGTTATATGATCATGGTTGATTTTGTTGTGGTTGAATTACACTGGCTCGTTAAATTTTGGTATTTAAATACCATAAAATATTTTAGAACGTAGAAAAGAGATTTGAGCGGGAAAACTGGTTTTGAAAGAAATGATGGGTTATATTTCAAAAGATTGGAAAATAAAAATTAATTGAGATAGATCTGATGAAATTTTAAATAGGAATTCGGCTATGTCGAATTTTACAAATGATTTATGTTTCGGAAGAATATTTAAATTTTATTTAACATGAACCTATGAATTAATTTAAATACATTAAAAGGTCAATATTCAATTAATTCTATAGTTTGCAATAATATATCTAAAAAGGGATTTATAGAAACCGAATTGAGTTAATTTAAGAAGTTAAAGAATGTATAGCTTGTAAATACATTTAAAAGAGAACTTGAATTATTTAAAATAAATAGAGTTTATAAATGAACAATGGAGGCGTATGCGTCGCACACGGTACTTTATTTAAAACAGCGGTTATAGCGCTGTTGTTATGATATTTGTTTTGTAATCTAAACATCGATTATAGCGCTGTTGTTATGATATTTGTTTTGTAATCTAAACATCGATTATAGCGCTGTTGTTATGATATTTGTTTTGTAATCTAAACATCGATTATAGCGCTGTTGTAGTAATATATGTTTTTTGTAAATCTAAACAACGATTATAATGCTACTGTTATCACAAATGTTTTTAACAGCGATTTTAATGTTGCTATTATAATAAAAGCTAAACAACGATTATAACGCTGTCATTGAAAGAAATGTTTTATAGATCAAATATTTGGAAACAACGATTATAACGCTACCGTTATAATCAATATTTTTATGTAAAAGAAGTGTGTTCTTAGATCGAATCCAAAAGTCGCATAAGCGATGAAACTGTGAGTTTTGTCTATTTCGAACTTAAGAATGTTGTTCAATTAAGGTCTGAGTGGTAATTATACCCCAACTTGATTAACTTCATGATTGATGGAGAAATGGTTAAGATTCGAATAGTGAAGATTGGTTAACATTCTAGTTAGTTAATAATTGTTTAATGTTTTAAGTTACAATAACGATTTTTACAACATCGCGTTAATTTAAAAGAATTTGAAATGTTTTTCCCAATAAAATGAGAGATATTTTTTACGTATAGAAGATGAAATGAAATGGTCAGTGAGGAATTAAGAAAGAGAATTTGGAAATATTTTCCGATATTAATGCGGCATATTTTCTGAATATAGAAAATAAGGATTCGCTAATATATATATAGAAATGTTTTCTAAATGGGGAAAAGAGATATTTTCTCGAATAAAGAAATTACTTATTGGAAATGTTTTTTCAAAGAATCGAGAGGGAAATCGAGCTTCAAAAGGATATGAAAGATAGGGAAACAGGAATTTGAAATAATAATATAATCAGAAATTGATTTAAAGGGGCCCAGTGTTGTTTGATGCTTGATCGGTAGAATTTCCAATTGGAAATTGGACCGTTGATTGTATGAATGTTTCTTTGATAGTTAAATCACTGACTATCAAAGTTTTGATTTATTTTATACCTCCGTTGTCAATAAGGAGAGACCGGGATCAGAATTAGTATCTGAAATCCACTCCGTATTGGCATAAGCGTTACGAATCAACTTATGTTGAAGAGATTATGAAGACAGAGAAAAATGCAAGGGCTGTTCTATTAATTCAAACCTCAAGCCTCACAACCGGGGATTGACAAAAATCGGGCAGGTAGCATGGCTATGTGGGTCGCTCCCATTAGGATGTATAATCACCTATCTAGAGAAATTCCATAACTTCTTTAATCTATCGGTGCTGTCCCTTTCGGGGAACGGTTGTTGATCCCAACCGTTGGTGGTATACATTCGATACGCTCAAGCGAAATGAGTGGTCGGTCATATGCAGGCCGGGTTGCAAGAAGTTCTTGTTGAACCCAGTATATTCGCCTCTAGAGATACACTACCGGAAGGTGGTCCCATACCTTGTCATGTTGGAAATCCATTCTCCAACAAGCGCCCTGCGGGTTTTCGATTTTATATTATATATGGAGCGTGAGATGCAAGCGTTCCGCTAGATTTCTATTTGTTTGATGTAGACACTATTATATTATCACTGGATTTGATAGAAAAATTATTTTGGTTATCGTAAGGTAAAAACAATCCATGTTTATGTGTGGATCGGTCTTACGATTATCATTTCTTTCGAAAGGATTTTTAAAAGTTAAACCAATGGTTGGAGTTTACTCACACCAGTCCCATGAATGACCTAGAGTTTATTTTGTTTTCCCTAAACTCTTGGGTGCCCAAATTTGTATGGGTAGTCCAGTAGTTGGGATTTTGCAAATTCACTTGGAGGAGCTCGAAGCAGAAGGCTTCACCAGTTAGCTATAGACTATCATATTTCCGCTGTGTACTATGTTGTATCTGAAAACAGGTGTTTATAACTGTTCCAGGAATAACCGTTGTGCTCTGATAATGGTATGTATATAAAGTTACTAATTTGTATTTCAAAGTTTAAGTTATCTAATATATTTTATTCGTCCCGCTGTGAGTTTGTGATCTTCGTTTTCTTCTATTCTAATATTTCTTTCTTTCTATTTCTCATCCTCTAACTTCTCTCTAATAATGATTCGTATTTCTTTGCAATTTGGGTTGGACGTGTGGTGCTATTAGTCGACTCAAGGGGTACGGAAATTCAGGCCGTTACAGTTGGTATCAGAGCTGAAGCTTAGGTAGTAACTTTGGCTCTGTGGCGTGATTCAATAGAGATGGGGTCAGCACAACCCTAGATTGAATTTGAGTACATATACGAGAGAGAGTATTTGTAGATTTTATATAAAATTGTTTCATATTGTGTTGGATGGTTGGTTGAGTGTTTTATTAATTCTGGTCGATACAGGAAGTACAACTGTATCGATAGGTGTTTCTAAACTCTCAAACAAAACAATTCGACATAGTATCATTTTAAGAAGGGTAAATGAATTAATTTTGCCTAAAACAATTTTTGATATAAAAGGAATAAATTTCTAAAATTATTAATCTGGTTGGTTGTTATTAAAATCAAATGAGATTATAATACCGGAATGGTTATATAAACCAAATTGAATTTGTATAAGAATCTGATACACAAATAAGCTGAATTACAATTGGATTCAAACTAGAATTTGGAATTTAAATCCCGGAGGATTAGAAATATTTTCTGAAGTATTTTTTGAAGTAACATAACATTATTTTGAAATATTCTGAAAAATAATTGGTTTTAAATGGACTTTGAAAGTGATTAAGCACTGAAATCACTTCAGTGGCGAGAAAATAATTCTGATAATGGATCGCGACATTATCGGTATTCATTTTCAAGTTTTTAAGTGATGGATGGCTACCATAATAGATTTACTAATGGAAATTGTTTGAGAAAAATAAAGTTGTTTTATAAATTCAAAAGTTTTGAATTGAGTTGATTATAAATATATATATATATATGATTTCAAACTAATTTGAAATAAAACCATGGAATTTGAATTCTGAAATTGTTTAACTTGTAAAAGTTGAATAGATTGAAATGATAAAAGGGGCCAAATGAATTGAAATTTAACTTAAGTTAAACATAATTGGACTGGATTAGAGATGACCCAAAATGAAATCAAACAAATTGAATATATATTACATGTTGTTGTTTGGAAATTAACTATGATGGAATTGAACTCAAGCTGAATAAGAGGGTGGATTTTTGGAAATATAACTCAGTTTGGATTAATGAATAGAAGTGAACTAATCAGAAAGTTGATTAGAAAAGTTAAAGACCAAAGGCTGAATTGATTTGGAAACGATTGGAAATATATACATATGCTGAGCAGATGATGAATGGAAGCAAATGCAAGAGATAAAATTTGTGCCCGGCAAAAAGGTACATGTTTACCATATTACTTGGGTTTGATGATTTTATGAGCCTATGAGGCAAGACGCTTGGATTTTTGATTTTCTTTTGGATTGGAGAAGGCCTAGAAAGGCGAGTTGTGGTTGTACCGATTGAGCCGTGCAGAGGAGATGCTGCCGAAAATTTTCAGAATTTAAAGTGTTAGAAAATTTTCAGCATTTTTGAAAATTTTCATTAGTAAGAATAAATTAATATTTTAATTGGAATAAATTGGTCCAGTTAAAATGAGGTTAAGAATTGAACAAAAAAGAATTTTGGACCTAGTTAATAGGGAATGTAGCATCTTTTCCTACCTTAGCAATTTCGAGGACGAAATTATTTTAAGGGGGAAGGATTGTAATGACCCAGATTTTTGGCCATTGTAGTCTAAATATTTAAATTTGTTTTAAATGTTTCATTTGAATTTTATATAAGGATTTATAAGGAATTTATTTAATAAAATGATATTTAAACGTATAATTTATAATATAATTTAAAACGAGTTTAAAATGGCGCAGTAGTTTGAATATTCGATTTCAAATTTCAAATGAATGTACAGGAATAAATCGGATTTTAGCGAAACAAGAAATATCTGAATCTATTCGAAAATATCTTTCCAACGAATGTGAAAAATCTAGATTTCATAGCGGGAATAAAAAGTTACGTCCAAATCAAATTTTGAAATAGTCGCTGTAGAATCGTTTATGGACCATAAAGGTTTAGTTAATATAACTATGGATTGGTTACGAATTTGGACAAGGTTCTTTTGAGGTGTAGTTATAATTTAATTTTTAGAGTTTTACTGTAATTTTTAATTAATTAAATACGCAACTTTTATTTGGAGTATTTTGCACCCTATATCAATATTTTGGGGTTTCATAATATAAGTTAAACTACCGATATTTTTATATTTTTGGGATCGTGGTACCTCGCTGGACATGACCGTGTTCTTACTTCTGTCTGTAGCGGGTCGAACATAAATGAAATTCAATGTAGTCGGTACCACATGATTATATACATACCTTAACTTAACACTAGCAAGTGCCTACAGGCCTTTCACCAATCCTTGTCATGTTTTGAAACCGACTAAAATACTTCGGTAAACAACGATTAAAATACAAACACTTATATATATTGTTCAGCAGTTTAAGTGGTCATTTCATGCCCCATTCTCTAAGTACACGGGCTTAGTTGTAACAATTAAAAATAAAACGTGTTCCAGCACCGTGTTATTCAAGCCTTTTGAGAACAGCGTACTCTCCACGCTTCTTACTCCGTGCCAGCCAAGGAATTTGAATTCCGTGTGTGCCAAGGAATTGAAATACCGTGTGTGCCAAACTATCCTCCACTTCAAATATTGTACACCTTTCTCGTTCCTCACTTTTCCCTTATTTCCTCTTTTCCAGTATTCACGAAAAACCCTCCCTTCAAATTCAAATTAAAAATTGAAAGAAACTCAAATAAAAGTTCAACTCTTGGGTTCATTCAGACCCTTAAAGAAAAAGTCCCATGCCAATGTTTTTTTTCTTTTCCTTTCTGAGTTCGGTTACCAGAAGTTTCACGCCAAAACTTTAAAGGCCGTCGGCCTGGGTAGCTGTCACCGGAGCTGGGCGGGATTCGAAGTCAATTAGGTGTCGGCATGGTGCTCCTGAGGGGTAGACGGGCTGTTTGGAAGGTTCTGGAAGCATTTCGAACAAAAACTGGTTGCAGCCTGTACGGGCATGGTTCGACACCGCGACTGAAGGAGAACAGAATCAGAAGGTGGAGTTCGAGTTTCATGAGGTGGGATGGTGAGTGAACGTGAAGGAGATGGGGATGATTATGAAGTGGAGGGTGTGGTTCCATGCGGTTTAGCTGTTAGTTGAAGGAGGGATAAGGACGAGGACTTGAGAAATATGAAGGGGGAGGCACTGTATTGTGTTAGATAAAGGAGTTGCGGTGATATCCATTTGTCTGGAGAAGAACGGTTTGATTTAATGGTGCTTAATCCTTTATTAATGTACCTGATGCCTGACATAACGTAAGTTAAAGAATGAAGTTAAATATAATATTAGTTAAATGATATAACACTGCCAGGTTATTTTAGAAGCCAAGTTCGGTTGTAGCAGTAAATGCGGGAAGGATAAAAGCCACGTGAGTTTGGGTTATAACTGATGCTACTGTACAGGGTGTTGGAAGGTTCAAGTTGATTGGGAAAGAGGACCAAGGCGGTGGCGATCCTCTGGCAATGGCTATGGGTGAAGTTATGTGGTCAGTAAGGTTCCATTTTGTTTAGATAAAAGAAACGATGGGCTTGATAATCGTGAGTTAGGGGGTTGGTCAAACAGGCTAATCACGGTAATTAAATATTTGATTGATGAAATCAATAATGAAATTAGTTATAAATATTAACTTAATTCGTAAATAAACTTGTAACACATATATTTGATTCATTTGTTAACAGAATTTCACGAAATCGATCATGTCGGATTCGTAACAACGAATTCTACATTATGGGATTGACAAGGTTGACGATGAAGTAACCGAAATTTTGCGATATCCAATACCCTATTGAATTTAAACCAAACAATAGCAGAACTGTAAACTATGAAATCTAAGTGAGTAAACTCACTAACTCTGACTCGTTTATATTTTTATACAAACGTATTTTAATTTATTTCTAGTAATTTTATACTGTGTGATGGTTGTTGGAATGAATGGTTGATAAAATTGGTTGATATGGTTATATAGTTGATCGATAATCATTTCTGTTATTAATTAATGTTGATTTACATCTGTGGATGCAGGGAAACAGGTTGGAGTGATCCAACTGGATTCCTCAACATTTTATTAACTATTTTATCTATTTATTTATGATATATGATCGTGATTGATTTTGTTGTGGTTGAATTACACTGGCTCATTAAATTTTGGTATTTAAATACCGTAAAATATTTTAGAATGTAGAAAAGAGATTTGAGTGGAAAAATTGGTTTCAAAAGAAACGATGGGTTAAATTTCAATAGATTGGAAAATAAAAATTAATTGAGATAGATCTGATAAAATTTTAAATAGGAATTCGGCTATGTCGAATTTTACAAATGATTTATGTCTCGGAAGAATATTTAAATTTTATTTAACATGAACCTATGAATTAATTTAAATACATCAAAAGTTCAATATTAAACTAATTCTATAGTTTGCAATAATATATGTAAAAAGGGATTTGTAGAAACCAAATTGAGTTAATTTCATAAGTTAAAGAACGTATAGCTTGTAAATACATTTGAAGGAGAACTTGAATTGTTTAAAATAAACAGAGTTTATAAATGAACAACGGGGGCGTGTGCGTCGCACACGGTACTTTATTTAAAACAGCGATTATAGCGCTGCTGTTATGATATTTGTTTTGTAATCTAAACAGCGATTATAGCGCAGTTGTTATAATATATGTTTTTTGTAAATCTAAACAGCGATTATAATGCTACTATTATCACAAATGTTTTTAACAGCGATTTTATTGTTGCTATTATAATAAAAGCTAAACAGCGATTATAACGCTGTCATTGAAAGAAATGTTTTATAGATCAAATATTTGGAAACAGCGATTATAACACTATCGTTATAATCAATATTTTTCTGTAAAAGAAGTGTGTTCTTAGATTGAATCCAAAAGTCGCGTAAGCGATGAAGCTGTGAGTTTTGACTATTTCGAAGTTAAGAATGTTATTCAATTAAGGTCTGAGAGGTAATTATACCCCAACTTGATTAACTTCATGATTGATGGAGAAATGGTTAAGATTCGAATAGTGAAGATTGGTTAACATTCTAGTTAGTTAATAATTGGTTAATGTTTTAAGTTATAATAACAATGTTTACAACATCGCGTTAATTTAAAAGAATTTGAAATGTTTTTCCCAATAAAATGAGAGATATTTTCTATGTATAGAAGGTGAAATGAATTGGTCAATGAGGAATTAAGAAAGAGAATTTGGAAATATTTTCCAATATTAATGCCGCATATTTTTTGAACATCGAAAATAAGGATTCGCTAATATATATGTAGAAATGTTTTCTAAATGGGGAAAAGAGATATTTTCTCGAATAAAGAAATTACTTATTGGAAATGTTTTGTCAAAGAAACGAGAGGGAAATCGAGCTTCAAAAGGATATGAAAGATAGGGAAACAGGAATTTGAAATAATAATATAATCAGAAATAGATTTAAAGGGGCCCAGTGTTGTTTGATGCTTGATCGGTAGAATTTCCAATTGGAAATTGGACCGTTGATTGTCTGAATGTTTCTTTGATAGTTAAATCACTGACTATCAAAGTTTTGATTTATTTTATACCTCCGTTGTCAATAAGGAGAGACCGGGATCAGAATTAGTATCTGAAATCCACTCCGTATTGGCATAAGCGTTACGAATCAACTTATGTTGAAGAGATTATGAAGACGGAGAAAAATGCAAGGGCTGTTCTGTTAATTCAAACCTCAAGCCTCACAACCGGGGATTGACAAAAATCGGGCAGGCAGCATGGCTATGTGGGTCGCTCCCATTAGGATGTATAATCAACTATCTAGAGAAATTCCATTTACTTCTTTAATCTATCGATGATGTCCCTTTCAGGGAATGGTTGCTGATCCCAACCGTTGGTGATATACATTCGATACACTCAAGCGAAATGAGTGGTCGGTCATGTGTGGGCCGGGTTGCAAGAAGTTCTTGTTGAACCCAATGCATTCTCCTCTAGAGATAGACTATCGGAAGGTGGTCCCATACCTTGTCATGTTGGAAATCCAATCTCTAATAAGCGCCCTGCCGGTTTTTGATTTTATATTATATATGGAGCGTGAGATGCAAGCGTTTCGCTAGATTTCTATTTATTTGATGTAGACACTATTATATTATCATTGGATTTGATAGAAAAATTATTTTGGTTATCGTAAGGTAAAAACCATCCGTGTTTATGTGTGGATCAATCTTACGATTATCATTTCTTTCGAAAGGATTTTTAGAAGTTAAACCAATGGTTGGAGTTTACTCACACCAGTCCCATGACTGACCGAGAGTTTATTTTGTTTTACCTAAACTCTTTGGTGCCCTAATTCGTATGGGTAGTCCAGTAGTTGGGATTTTACAGATTCACTTGGAGGAGCTCGAAGCAGGAGGCTTTACCAGTTAGCTATATAGACTATCATATTTCCGTTGTGTACTATGTTGTATCTGGAAGCAGGTGTTTATAACTGTTCCAGGAATAACCATTGTGCTCTGATAATGGTATGTATATAAAGTTACTGATTTGTATTTCAATGTTTATGTTATCTAATATATTTTATTTGTCCCGCTGTGAGTTTGTGATCTTCGTTTTCTTCTATTCTAATATTTCTTTCTTTCTATTTCTCATCCTATAACTTCTTTCTAATAATGATTCGTATTTCTGTGCAATTTGGGTTGGACGTGTGGTGTTATTAGTCGACTCAAAGGGTACAGAAATTCGGGCCGTTACACTCTACAACAACCTAGAGGCTATCCAAGTGTAAATTCGTTATGTTACGAATGGAAAAGTCAATACGGGAACATTCGCTATCTTTGAAGACTTTTCATCCTATGACCTTCCTACTTTTTTTCATTAAAATGAACTTTTAAGTTTGATTGATTCTCGGGATAACGATGAAGTATGTTATCCAAATCTTGTCAAAATGTTTTATGCGAACTTAAATCGTGGTTTTTTTGAAGGAAATAAAAATCAAGTTTGGAGTAGTGCGAAAGGAACAAAAATCATTTTGGATAGTGATGTTTCCGGAACCAGTTTAAATTGTGAGAAAACGGGTTTGGATTTTTCGGATTTTGAAATTTATGAACATGATTTGGAAATGTTTCATCATATTTTAGAAAGCGATGAACATATGGAATTCAAGAATCGCTTTTTCTTCCCAAAAGCAAGAATTATTAACCTCCTTCTTCAATACTCTCACTCCCCGTTCTAGAAATTTTAATAACCCCACTCTCAAAGTCAAAAAGCTCTTTTTGCCATCTTCGACACTTATGATACTAATTGGCCGAAGTAATTTTGAGAGAATTTAAACCAAAGGAAATGTCTACAAAAGAAAACACTCTTTATCATGGAATTTACCTTACTTGAATCTTTAAATTTTTTGGAGTGGATTTCAAAGGAGAGGAATTTGTCCCTAGAAAGGTCTTTTACTCGGGAAAATGGAAAGCAAAGAATTTCCTACTACATTAAGAGCCATATCCAAAGAAGCCATCTTTCAAAAACAAGTCAAACTTACCAAAATCAAAAGAAAATCAAGAAGACTCTCAACCATATGTCTTAAAAACTGAATAAGTTTTTCGGAAAAATTGGAAGAGAACTTGGAATATCATCTTCCTCATCTTCATCCGCTGAAATCTAAGTTTACTAGCTTATGTTATCATTTCATATTAGCTTGTATTTCCTTTCCGTACTTTTATTTCAAGTATTTCATGTATCTTTTGATTGTAATCTCTCATTAGTGATAATATATGTTTTTTCTCTGTCAAAACCACCTTTAAACATCTATAAAAACACATTAGAATAAAATGAAATAATATAATAAGAAAAGTTCAAAATTATGTAAAAAGAAAAATTACCCGAAATTGTATGGGTATGTTGACATACGTGTTTTTGTATGTCGACATAATTATCAAAAATTCAAATTCGTTCAAATTTGATTTTTTTAGTAGCTACCTTATGTTTATTCAATATTAAATGAATTCCAGACTCTATATATACTATTTTCTTCTAGAAAAATTCTATTTCATTTCTCTATTTCTTCTCTAATCACTTCTTCTCTAAATAATCAAATAACAGCTAATCCCATTCACAATCTAAGTGAAAACTTTGAAGAAACTCTTAATTATTTCAATATCCTATCTATAATCATTTCCAATTAACGTCATCTAGAATTAAGTCAGATAAAGATGATTGAACAACAAAAAACACTTTGATGCTATTCATTGGATGATCCCTTCTCTTTCCAGAGATGAAAACAATAACATCACTAGAGCACCTCTCACCAAAGACAACGAAGAATTGGAAGTCATCAAAAAGGATCCAGTCTTCGGTGGAGATTGATGTGTGGAAGTTCCAATAGATGTATGAATTTGTTTGATTTGATTTGATATGCTTTGTGTGGTATGTTTTTGAAAACCTGTGCATATTGTTTGATTTGATATATTGTTCGGATTGATTAGTTTGATATGTACATTGATTGCTTGTAATTATTGATTGAACTGCATCGAAATGTTGTTTGAATTGCTTGTTTATATTCTTGTTTATTTAGGATTAAAATAAGTATTGCCATAGAATTAGGGGGAGTTATAAATACAGGAGGAATTATATAAATATAGTCACTAGGAACATTTATGTCAAAAATTTAGGGAGAGTATAGTTTGATATACATTTGTTGACTACAAACGGGGAGAAATTATAAAATAGGCATAGTCAGAATATGTATAGTTTAAGGGAGAGTTAGAAAGAATTCATGGTGAAATAGGGAGTAATTAAAGAATCAAATTGACAGGTAATATCAGGTAGGAATATATTTTATAAACCAAGGATGTAAACATCAAAAAGGGGAAGATTGTTGGAGAATGGAATTCTATTGACAACAACTTTGTTTCAATCATTATTGATTATAAAATATATACTAACACTTTTGTCAAAAATATATATACATATATATATATATATGTATATGCAGGATTTATATGCAGGAAATAAATATTGAAGACTATACAGTTTAAGAGATTCAAAAATTTCAAAGGAGATTCAAGACTCATGAGTATCAAGATTTCTAGAGTTTAAGATTATCAGAGTAATAGAGTCTAGTTAGTGTGTAAAACTCTGATTAGCACTCTCAAACTCTACTTTCAGGTTATTCTCCTAAATTGATTTCAAATTATTTCAAACTCCTTTTAAAAATTATTTTAAATCATCCAAAGATTTTTTTACTTATGATTTCAAATATATATAAGTTTCTTATATAGTTTATATATATATTATAAAGCTATATAATTATATTATATGTGTTTATAGTTATATTATATAGTTTTATATCATTAATATATATAGTTTTTAAATCATATGTTTATATAGTTTTTAAATCATATGTTTAAATATATTTTTATACTTGTGAAATTATATTTTAAACAACAAGTTTTATTTCAGGAATTTCTAGAACATATATTGGTTTAAATACAAGAAAAATGATTTAAAATTCAAAATTACGTATATATGTCGACATACACAAATGTACATGTCGACATATAATTGTCACAAATTTTAATTTTAAAAAGGTGTGTCTTTTCATATTTAAAACGTTCCTGGAATGGTTGTGTCCCTTGAAACACTATATAAAGGGTCTGATTTAGAATTTTTCGATAATATATCTTCTCCTTCTTCCTCTTTTATCAAACCACCATTACTCTACTTAATTTTGTAAGTTTCTACACTTACACTCTACCGATTTCAATACAAAATATACCATTCTTCTTCTATTCTCATTCTCTATCAAATACTCTCTACTTGGAAGTGCTACTCAAGAGTTCTAGAGCAATTTAATTGATAAGGAAAGGGTGTGTTCCTTGTAGCCCGTAAATCAAGGAAAAGTAGCGGTGTTAACCTTGTAGCCGTGAAATCAAGGGTGTTGAATTGGTGTTAACCTAGTAGCCGTGAAATCAAGGAGGTTGTAATTGGATACTGATATTAATAAAACTTTGCGCAATCCATAGTTGCAAAATACAGGACGTAGGAGTAATCCAAACTAGTATGAAATCCGGTGTGTTCTTTCCATTTTTGCATTTTATTTCTATTTATATTTGCATCTGTGATTGTTTCTTTTGTGATATTCATTCTATGATTCGTATAGTTGTTTAAGTAATTGCTAATTGGTAAAGCATTCTATAAGTTTTTTAAAACACTATTCACCCCCCTCTAGTGTTAGTTTTGCCTTAAGATCTGTGATTCTCATCCCTAAAAGGTAACTATCCAAGCATTTAGAACTATTAATGTATTTCAAGAGTATTTTTGGTAATTCACTATAGGACCAAATGTTTATTTTTTTATTACTACCATAAACAAAGATATACAGTGATCTCACCTGCATTCTTGAGGTCTCTTTAGTAAGACTGTCAACTTCTAATAGGAATCAAATACATCGATATCGTAGAGATAATAGTGCTAAGTATAATTCTATACTGATTTAAATTCTGAAACATATATAGCGCTCCTTCTTCTGATTAGATATTTTATAGCAGAAAAAATGCTTAAAAGCTTATAGTTGTTGAGTAGTTGAATTCAACATGGTACAGGGATGAATGGATAAAAGAAAAGTTAAATTTTAATTAACCAAATTTTTTTGTGAAATTACTAATATCTATTAGTTAGACTTTCTTTATAGCTTCACAAAGCCTAAGTTGGTTAATACCTTTTCGCTTGTTCTTAATCTGATTGTATTTAACATAAGGTAATGCATTCGATGTTAAATGATGATTGTGGACCTATTATGGCTAAGCGTTTGTAACACCCCACATTTTAATACACAATAATTATACGAAGAAGATCAATAAAATGAATGTTAATTAATAAAATGTTCAAAATTCGATAAAATATACTTTTTCTTGCATTCATTATGAAATTCTGACTCAAATAGTGTAACAACCTGGAAAATATGAGCCAATTTAAAAATTTTAAATTGGATATTTTAAAGAAATTTAAACAATTGAAATAGAATATTTCAATAAAATAATGATTTGGAAATAGTGTGGCAGTTTGAAATTTTGAATTCAAACTTTGACTAACCGTACCGGGGGGAAAATATAACGGATTTTAGTGAAACCAAAAATATTTAAATCTGTTTATGAATATCTTTCTAAAGAATCTGAAAAATCGAAGTTTCATAGCGGGAATCAAAAGTTATGGCCGAATGAATTTTCAGAAAGTTCGCTATAGGGAATATATAGCCCTTGAAAATAGACATTTTGCAAATGACCTGAGAATTCGACGAAACCACTTTTTTTGGATCCGGGATGTCAAAATATTGCTAGGTTTCAAATTTCATAATTTTTGAAGCTAGTATGTGAGCGTGGCAAAAGAAAACATGTTTGGTTAATTTCTGTTAAATTGGATCGACCAGAAAATGGCCATTTTTCAAACGATCTCAGAATTCGACGAAACTAGTTTTGTTAGGACCGTAGTGTCAAAACATAGCTAGATTTATTTTTCTGGAATTTTTCGAATCAGTTTGTGGCCCTGACAAATTGATATGTACGTTCAAATTGAATATTGAATGTTTTACACTTTAATTTGAAAAATAACTGACTGTAACAGTTGAATTGGCCTACGAAACATATCCTATTGTGCCCGCGATGGGGTATTTAGCTAGGGCGACAGTCGTTGGGTTTGAACCGGTGTTCATTTGGAGAAACACTACTTTAAAATTAAATAAAACCATCAACCAATAGGATTTCTCCATTCATAATTAAAATAAAAAAAATCTCAAAATCCTCGCCGCTCTCAGTACCCCGACGGTCACCGTACTCCGAGCTTCCCGACCCTTTTCCCGCTGCCACAGAAGACGTTAGCCCCTGCCACCACCCGATCTTCAAAGCGCCGCCCTTTCTCTTCAAATCAAGACAAGCCACGACCCCGATCGTTCACCCAATCGCCTAAATCACCTCCTCAAACGTCATACCTTTCCGCCGCCGCCACCATTGCCTGAGGCGATCGATCTGACCATGGGTCCCCTCGTTTTGAGTGCCTCTCGTAGCTCTTCGACGTGGTACAAGCTGATTCCAATATCGTGCAACCATTTGTTCGATAAATCAAAACCTAGTTTTGAACCACTTCTGAAAGGTATCAGCTTTGTTATATTTGAATTGAAAATAAGACTTTTAATTGTTGAAAACTTTGAAAAATCATACCTTTATCGTGTGTTAACGAAATTCGATGAAACAGGAAACATCGAGACCGTGTCGATGCTCTCTACAGTCTAGAAGTGTCCGGCTATTTTTCTGAGCTTGCTAGGATTTTTAGAAAAGCGACAACCAATGTGAGATTTCTAAACTGAAATGTGAATGAAAATGTCATGTATAAATTATATAAGTGAAATATAAATTATATACATGTTGTATACCTCATGTACATGCGTTGTATAAATTATATGAGCGAAGTATGAATTATACATGCATTATATAAATGATATGTGTGTTGGAATGGAAATAAAATATATGAATATATGAATATATATATATATATATTTATACTTCCCTCGTCCACAAACCATGGATGATATTTATTGATTGTGAATTGGTGTGAAAAATTTGGTGAATAATGCGAATGGTTGATAGAATTGTTTGTGGTTGATATTGTTTGGTTGTGGTTGAAAAATACCCATTGGTGATTGAAACAAATTTGAAATAAATTGTGGAAAAGAAAAATCATACTCTCCTGCGTGCGAATTAGATGTATGAAATCCCCATTCTCAAAAACCGCGAGGTTTTAAGGTAGAGCGAGGAGCCATACTCGGGATGGTGCCGGTTTTAATTACCCTGCAATTATGCTGCCGAAATTTAGAATAATATTCATGTGTTAGAATTATTTTCATATGTCGAGATCATTTTCACGTGTTGAAACTAAAGTCATGTGTTGAAACTATATCCATGTGTGGAAATGCTCATGTGTTTAGAAGTCATGTGTAGAAAATTAAATTCATGTGTTGAATGAATAAAGTGTTTAAACAATAAGAATCACATTTTTATTATATATAAGAAGTATGTAAAATATTCATGTTATAAATAAATTGTTTCAACAATAAAAATAACATCTTTCTTATATATACAAACTATATAAAATATCCATGTGTGGAAATACTCATGTGTTGAGAAGTGCGTGTGTTGAAAAGATTCATGTGTTGAATAAAAAGATCTAACAATAAAAATTACATTTTTATTGAGAATGTGAAGTGTTAAAAACATTCATGTGTTGAATAAATATTTTAGATGATAAAAATACCATTTTTATCATATGTGTGATTTGCTAAAAATATACAAGTGTTGAAATAAATATTTGTTTACTATGAATATTATTTTTAACATGTATAGGAACTAAATAAAAAGTCATGTGTTGAAATATATTTTAGTTCGTCAAAAATATCATTTTTAAATGAAATGTGAAGTGTTAAAAATAACCACTTTTTCAAATAAGTATGCATGAGTTGAAATATTCATTAATTAGCTAATGATATGATTTTTGCTTATGTATGCAACATTGGAATGAATGGTAACCTTAAACCAAATCGAATCAAATATGAAATTGAATGGAAAATGATAAGTGATAAAAATTGCACGTATGTACATGCATATTTATTGAACAGGTTATAGCAAAGAGGCTAGAGAAGAGGAATAAAATTGTATGCCCGACAAATAGGTACATGTTTACTGTTTTGCTTGGGTGATGATTTTATGAGCCGATTGGCTTTTTCTTTTTCTTTTTGAGATGAGACGCCCGTGTGGCTATTTGGGAATTTTCCCAGCCCTTCCCGTACAAAGGAGGTTATGGCGAAATTTTCCAAAATTTAAAGGCGTTAGTGAAATATTTGAAGAGAAAACGATATTGGAATCACCGAATGAACTATATATATATAATTAAAATTAAAACGAATCGTGGCCGTGCAGTTCATGTTTTAAAATTGTGATTTCAAATGATTAGTGCGGGAGATCCGACCATCGGATTTTCCTGAAACCGCAACCGTTGGGTTCGCCTTGGAAATATCTTTCCAATGGCGCCAACTTTGTAAAGATCCAACGGTTGGATTATCTAGAATGTTTAATTCAAATCTGAAGAAAAACAGTGCCAGAATCAATTATATTTATATATAAATATAAATATAATTAAATTAAATCGAATAACGACGCTGCAGTTCATATTTTAAAATCATAACTTCAAACGACTATTGCGGGAGATCCGACCATCGGATTTTCCCAAAACTGAAACCGTTGGATTTGTTTTGAAAAGATCTTTCTAAAGATATAAAATTTATGAAGATCCAACGGTTAGATTTTTAGATATGTGTAAAACAAATTTTGTGGAAAAACAGTGCCTCGGCACGACCTGAAACGTTGTTTAATTAAATATGGTCGTTTTTAAATAAATAAAAATGGCGATATATCGTTATAAAATATTATAGGCGATATAGAATGGAAATAAACTGATTTTGCTGGTTTGCTTGATATCTGATGGTCGTATGTGTTTGACATGAAAATTATACTAAGGAACTGAAATGTGAATGTTGAATAATTTAACCATGTGAAGAATTGATTTGAAAATCAAGTATACGTGGATTATTTGAAAAGGCTGAGTTCATTCTCATTTCAAATAATCGATTAACGGTGAGAAGTTGAAGAGTTGAAGACGGTTCAAGACCGACGATCTTCACATTGGATGGATAGGCGCTACTGAGGCTCATGATTGGAGTAGCTACCTTGAAGGAGCTAAAGTGGTAGCCGTCCGGACGTATTGTTGATTGTGCGGATATGCGAGGAATATGGTGCCTCCGGCTTCGTTCAAACCCATAACGAACTTGTAAATCGACTGTGTGTCTGACATTGGATTTTGTTCTGTGCTGATTGATCTCTATTAAATATATATCAGTTTGGCAGCTGAGAATTTATTCCGTTGCTTAACGCCCTTCTCTGTGACGTACAAGCTCAGAGGTTATATATCGATAGAAATCAGTTGCATGGAGTGAATTGCCTGTGTGGCACGCCTAAGTGGCATGTGATCAAGGCTTATATTGCAAAGCAAAGTCTTGTGGTTAATGATCAAAGCATGGTCTGTGTGGCGTAGATTTGTGTATAGCGTGGATTCGCGATCCTCACACCTCGGTATGAGTCAAAAACGGGATAGTGACTGCAGGGAGAGCACGACGTTTCTTTCTAGCTACGGTGGTGTCAGTGACCTATCAGCCCTGACATTTATATATACTTTTCACCTGTGTGGTTGTGGGAATGCGAGGCGCCTCGATTATAGGTCTGTAAGGACCGGGAAACGTGTGTTCAGGAATTGCCAATCCTCAAAAGCAAGAAAGGACTGGCCCTGAAGATCCAAGGGTTGCTGTGTGCGGTCCTCGGACATTTGCTAAAGTGTCTCGAACGGAGAGGAGCTTTCCCCTTGCCTCGACTCATGATGGAATCCAATTTCCAATACGAAATTGCGGATGTGATTGTATTACTAGTATGGCGACATAGTAATGGTAGCTATGCCGCCTAGGATTGATATTTATGATTGAATTCGTTTTTGAAACATATATGCACTAGTAATAATATCAAACACTTTTGTTTTTACGTATCAAGCATTTCTTGGCCATTATAAGGTAAAAATCTATCCTCTGGCTTGCGTTGCATTATGTGATGGGACCTGAGTCTTATATGGCTTCATTTTTATAAAAAGCATTATGATGATTTAAAATTTAATTTATTTCATGCACTAGCATTCATTGGAGTAAACCTATTCCGCGAAAGTGGCGTGGTCCTTTGATTTGCCTTATTGTTGTTGTATAATTAGTTAAGTAGATTTCTCATACCAGTCCCATGACTGACTCGTAGTTTGTTTCACCTTGCAAACTTGGGTGCCCTTATTTTTACATGGGCAGCTTAGTATCAAGTAGATGGCGTATTTTGGCTTGGCACCACAACAGAGGTGCACTTTTTGGCTCATGGTGAGGCTTGACTACACCGTGTTGACTATGATTTTCCGCCATTATTGTATATGTATATGATTCCGCCACAGGCGATGTAGACTGATGTTTCGTTTATGTACTCTCTATATATGTGATTCCACCACAGGCGATGTAGACTGATTAAGTATTATTTTGCACTAAGTTGTATCCTGCACTGTGCTCTCTGATATGGTGATATTTATATGATTCTGCCGTCATATTTGTGTAAATTATTCTTTCCTATTTATGCTATTATCTGCACTCTGCTAATGATGATTAATGTATTATATTCCAATGATTATCGTTAACACCGTCGTACGGGGTTTTGAGATCGTCGCAGGTGGTATTAGAGCTTTGGCTAACCTTAGTTCTGGAATTTAACACATTAAACACCTCGTCAGAATAGAATCAGTTATATTCTAAGGTGAGTAGCTCATTAGAGATAGGACTAGTAATGTCCTATAATGAGCTAAGCAGAGTAGCAAAAATAATTTGATCAGTACATCGTTGTCTTTCCTTAAGTTCCCCTACAGTACCATATAATAAAATTATCGTTTATGTAGGATGACTCTTTTCTTGCTTATACAGAACTTGAACAATGGCTACCCGAGCAGCCGCAGGTAGAGGAGGCCGAGCTGGCCGTGGCAGAGGACGAGGAGAAGTCCCAACTGAAGATAGACCCTTAATACAACCCCCGACCGCTCAGCCATTCGAGCTCGACCACGTGGCTAAAAGGTACAAGAACCTAGGAGTCAAAACCTTCTTTGGAACGGATATTGTGATCGAGGCCTTAGCATGGCTGAAAACATGCGAGAAGATATTAGGAGGCATGAGGCTCGGTGATCAAGATAAAGCATTCATGGGTGCCTGGCTTCTACAAGACAAAGTCGAATTATGGTGGGAAGCCATCACTGTAGAGAACAGAAATGCAGGTAGAACGTGGGATGAGTTCAAAGACATGTTCAAAGAAATTTCATCCCAGAGCAGGCGATTGAGCGCATGCAAGACGAATTTGCAAACCTCCAGCAAGGAGATTTCTCTGTGCAAGACTATTTGAACAAGTTTACATAATTATCCCGCTATGCTCCCGAGCTCATCGCGACTGCTAAGTCCAAGAAAAAGAGGTTCATCCTCGGGCTAAAGCGTAAGTACCAGAACAGGGCAATGGCCCACATCAAGCTGGCATTTAATGAATTAGTGGAGATGGCATGCAATTATGAGGACCTGGATCAAAGGAACCTCGATCTGTACCGTGCTAACAGCCAAGCAGGGAATAAACGCAAGCCCGCTATGAATCAAGCTGAGTCAAGCAACGCGACATCCACTAATCAGCAGACTAGCAGGCCGCTAAAGGGAAGCTGCTATAATTGTGGCAAGGTGGGGCACTACTCCAATGTTTGCACAGCCCCGAAACGGCAGAAGACCAACTCTCAAGGTTCAAGCCAGAGCTCCCAGAACTCACGTTCATGCTTAAACTAGCGCATGACATGACATCTTGTCAGAGATTGTCCCTTGCTTAAGAAGGTCGAGGTTGCTCACGTGTACCACGAGGCGAACCCGTCGGCTGCTTCCGATGGAGCAGGTAAACCTGATGTTTTGGGAGGTACCCTTACAATTAAAAATATTCCTGTTTCTGTATTTTTTGATATGGGTGCATCACATAGTTTTATAGCAAGTAACACAGTTCATAAATTAAAGTTAAAACAAAGAAAGCTCAAAGAATCGGTCAAAGTTCATAATCCGATAGGAGGATCTCTTATTCTCAGTTCATATTGTAGAGTGCCAGTCTCTTATTCGTCCTATAAGTTTTCTTTTGATTTGATTACCATGGATTTTACCGAATTCGACATCATTCTCGGGCTAGATTGGTTAACGAAATACGAAGCTGAAGTAAAATGTGCGGAAAGGATAGTAAAAATTAGAACGAAGCTTGGATACATTACAGTACCATGCCATGGTTCAAATCCAGACAGAAAGGAATTTTGGTCTGCGCTAGAAGTTATCCCCACTTCCTTAGAAAAGATTCTTGTTTTTAGAAACTATACGAATGTGTTTGAAGAAGTTGAAAACTTAACTCCGCAAAGAGAAATTGAATTCAGAATCGATCTAATTCCCAATGCCAGACCAGTAGTACATCCAATTAGAAGAGTGACTCTAAAAGAAAAAGAAGAATTAGGCGATCAAACTCGTCAACTGCTATGGAAGGGTCTGATCAGACCTAGCTTTTCTAGTTGGGGTGCAGCTATAGTGTTTGTCCCTAAGTCAGATGGTACTCTCCAATTGTGTGTCGATTACCGAGACCTCAACAAACAGACGCTCAAAAACAAATACCCGTTACCCCGCATCGATGATTTGTTAGACCAATTAAATGGGGTGAGAGTATTTTCCAGAGTGGACCTAGCTATAGGTTTCCATCAAATGAGAATTGCCGAAGAATGTGTTCTTTTGACAGCTTTCAGAGGTCCAGACATATTTTATGAATGGTTAGTAATGCCGTTCGGCCTATGCAACGCTCTAGCATACTTCGTCGATCTAATGAATAAGGTGTTCAGGGGATCTCTGAATAAATTTGTCCTCGTATTCATCGATAATATTTTAATCTACTCCAAATCAAAACCTAAGCATGAAAAACATTTAGAACAAGCATTGGAGATTCTGAGAAAGAACGTCTTCAAAGCCAAATTCTCTAAATGTGTCTTCTAGCAAGAAGAGGTGAAGTTCCTTGGCCATGTCGTGTCAAAGGAAGGAATTTCTATAGATCCTAGCAAAATTACAACAATTCAAAACTGGAAACAGCCTACTACATCCATAGAGATTCGAAGTTTTATGGGGTTGGCTAGTTATTATCAAAAATTCATTAAGGATTTTTCGAAGATATCCGGCCCATTAACGAAGCTTACAAAGAAGCACGAGAAATTTAAGTGGACTTTCGACTGTGAGGAAGCTTTCCAGTAATTGAAATCGAAATTGACAACTGGTCCAGTATTAACCATTATCGATGGCAATCAGGATTTGATGGTTTGGACGGATGCTTCTATTAGAGGTCTGGGTGCTGTATTAATGCAAAGAGGCCAAGTAGTCGCTTATGCAAGCCGCCAGCAGAAACCGCATGAGAAGATTTATGCAACTCATGATCTTGAGTTGCTAGCCATCGTTTTTGCTTTGAAAATCTGGAGGCATTACTTATTGGGTGAGAAATTTGAATTGTTTATAGATCATCAATCATTAAAGTATTTGTTCACCCAGAAAGATCTGAACTTGAGACAGCAGCGTTGGCTATAATTTCTTGCAGCGTATGATCAAGATATTCTGTATACTCCGGGGAAAGCCAACGTAGTAGCTGATGCGCTCAGTAGAAAGAGTGAAATCATCGCCAGCATAACTGTTACATCTTCATTGATTGATAAGATTTCGGTCCTTCAGAATGACGATGAATTTATTTAGAGAATCAGTCAGAGGATCAAGGAAGGTGAAACCACAAGTTTTCGTATTGACGATAAGGGATTTCTCAGATTAAATGACAGGTTTTGCATCCCGAGTATCCCAGATCTTCGAAGAGAAGTCATGGATGAATGCCATAAGTCCAAACTTAGTATCCATCCCGGTGTGAGCAAAATGTATAGTGATATTAAGCGCACCTTCTGGTGGAGGGCAATGAAGAGGGACATTTCTTTATATGTTAGTAGATGCCCTACTTGTCAACTAGTCAAGAGCGACCAACAAAAGCTAGCTCGATTGTTGCAACCGTTGCAAGTCCCAGGTTGGAAATAGGAACAGATTTCCATGGATTTCATAGATGGTTTGCCCCGAACAAAGAAAGGTAATGACAGTATTTGGGTGATCGTAGATCGCTTCACGAAGACCGCCCATTTCATACCTCTCATATCCAATAGAACTGCTCAAAGTCTAGTACAGATATATTTCAAAGAAACTGTTAAGCTACATGGAGTTCCCATCAGTATAGTCAGTGATAGAGACCCAATATTTGCTAGCAAATTCTGGGAGGCATTCCAGACAGAATTGGGGACAAAACTAAATATGAGCACCGCTTATCACCCTCAGACAGATGGCCAAACTAAGCGGGTGAACAGAATTTTAGAAGATTTACTACGGGCTTGTATTATTGATTTTGGCGGGTCATGGGAAGATCACTTGCATTTGGCAGAATTCTCATATAACAACGGCTATCAAGCAAGTTTGGGAATTTCGCCATTTGAAGCATTGTACGGTAGACCATGCAGATGTCCCGCATGTTGAGTAGAACCTGGCAACAGACTTGTGTTAGGACCCGATATGATTCGAGAATCATCTGATAAATTCAATTTCATCAAGAAACGATTGAAAACATGCAAAGCCGGCAGAAAAGTTTTGCGGATTCTAGAAGAAGAGATTTGGCATTCGTCGTTGGTGATTATATTTATTTGAAAGTTTCTCCGATGAGAGGAGTGATCCGATTCGGTAAGACTGGGAAGTTGGCACCCATATTTATTTGTCCCTTTCCTATACTTGAATGAATTGGAACTCTTGTTTATAGGGTTCAGTTACCTGATTGGTTGCCTGGAGTACATAATGTGTTTCACGTATCGCAACTTAGAAGTCATGTGCATGATCCGGATCTTGTTGTAGAAGAAGCGCAACAGGACTTGGAAATTACTCTAGAATTAACAGTCATAAGAGAGCCGTTAAAGATTGTTGGCAAAGAAACTAAAGAGCTAAGGAGAAAGAAGGTTCATTTAGTTAAAGTGCAGTGGAGTAGTGATCCTAGAGACTGTACTTGGGAGACTGAGGAAAGCATTAAGCAAGCTTACCCCAAATGCAGAGCGGACCTCTCTGAGTAACCTCGGTGCAAGGTACCTTCAAAATACTTTACATTTACATTTTTGTTTCCTACTATACTATTGTTTCCTTTTCGGGGATGAAAAGTTTTAAGTGGGGGAGATTGTAACAACCCGGAAAATACGAGCCAATTTAAAATCTTTAAATTGGATATTTTAAAGAAATTTAAACAATTGAAATAGAATTTTTCGATAAAATAATGAATTGGAAAAAGTGTGGCAGTTTGAAATTTTGAATTCAAACTTTTACTGACTGTACTAGGGGGGAAAATATAACGGATTTTAGTGAAATCAAAAATATTTAAATCTGTTTATGAATATCTTTCTAAAGAATCTGAAAAATCGAAGTTTCATAGTGAGAATCAAAAGTTATGGCCGAATGAATTTCAAGAAAGGTCGCTATAGGGAATATATAGCCCTTGAAAATAGACATTTTACAAACGACCTCGGAATTCGACGAAACCACTTTTGTTGGATCCGGGATGTCAAAATATTGCTAGGTTTCAAATTTCATAATTTTTGAAGCTAGTATGTGAGCGTGGCAAAAGAAAACGTGTTTGGTTAATTTCTGTTAAATTGGATCGACCAGAAAATGGCCATTTTTCAAACGATCTCAGAATTCGACGAAACTAGTTTTGTTCGGACCCTAGCATCAAAACATAGCTAGATTTATTTTTTTGGAATTTTTCGAATCAGTTTGTGGCCCTAGCAAATTGAAATGTACGTTCAAATTGAATATTGAATGGTTTACACTTTAATTTGAAAAATAACTGACTGTAACAGTCGAATTGGCCTACGAAACATATCCCATTATGTCCAGGATGGGGTATTTAGCTAGAGGCGACAGTCGTTGGGTTTGAATCGGTGTCCGTTTGGAGAAACACTGCTTTAAATTAAATAAAACCATCGACCAATAGGATTTCTCCATTCATAATTAAAATAAAAAAATATCTCAAAACCCTCACCGCTCTCAGTACCCCGACGGTCACCGTACTACGAGCATCTCGACCCTTTTTCCGCCGCCACAGGCAACGTTAGCCCCTGCCACCACCCGATCTTCAAAGCGCGGCCCCTCCTCTTCAAATCAAGACAAGCCACGACCCCTATCGTTCACCCAATCGCCTAAATCACCTCCTCAAACGTCAGACCTTTCCGCCGCCACCACCATCGCCTGAGGAGATCGATCTGACCATGGGTCCCCTCGTTTTGAGCAACTCTCATAGCTCTTCGACGTGGTACAAGCTGATTCCAATATCGTGCAACCGTTTGTTCGATAAATCAAAACCTAGTTTTGAACAACTACTGAAAGGTATCGGCTTTGTTATATTTAAATTGAAAATAACACTTTTAAGTGTTGCAAACTTTGAAAAATCATATCTTTATCGTGTGTTAACGAAATTCGATGAAATAGGAAACATCGAGACCGTGTCGACGATCTCTACAGTCTAGAAGTGTCCGGGGATTTTTCTGAGCTTGCTAGGATTTTTAGAAAAGCGACAACCAATGTGAGATTTCTAAACTGAAATGTGAATGGAAATGTCATGTATAAGTTATATAAGCGAAATATAAATTATATACGTGTTGTATACCTCATGTACATGCGTTGTATAAATTATATGAGCGAAGTATGAATTATACATTCATTGTATAAATGATATGTGTATTGGAATGGAAATAAAATATATTTATATACGAGTATATATATATATATACACACACTCCCTTCGTCCACAAACCATGGACGATATTTATTGATTGAGAATTGGTGTGAAAAATTTGGTGAATAATGTGAATGGTTGATAGAATTGTTTGTGGTTGATATTGTTTGGTTGTGGTTGAAAAATACCCATTGGTGATTGAAACAAATTTGAAATAAATTGTGGAAGAAAAATCATACTCACTTGCGTGCGAATTAGATGTATGAAATCACCATTGTCAAAAACCACGAGGTTTTAAGGTAGAGCGAGGAGCCGTACTCAGGATGGTGCCGGTTTTAACTACCCTGCCGTTATGCTGCCGAAATTTTGAATAATATTCATGTGTTAGAATTATTTTCATATGTTGAGATTATTTTCATGTGTTGAAACTAAAGTCATGTGTCGAAACTATATCCATGCGTGGAAATGCTCATATGTTGAGAAGTCATGTGTTGAAAATTAAATTCATGTGTTGAATGAATAAAGTATTTAAACAATAAAAATCACATTTTTATTATATATAAGAAGTATGTAAAATATTCGTGTTATAAATAAATTGTTTCAACAATAAAAATAACATCTTTCTTATATGTACAAACTATATAAAATATCCATGTGTGGAAATACTCATGTGTTGAGAAGTGCGTGTGTTGAAAAGGTTCATGTGTTGAATAAAAAGATCGAACAATAAAATTTACATTTTTATTGAGAATGTGAAGTGTTAAAAACATTCATGTGTTGAATAAATATTTTAGATGATAAAAATACCATTTTTATCATGTGTGTGATATGCTTAAAATATACAAGTGTTGAAATAAATATTTGTTTGCTATGAATATTATTTTTAACATGTATAGGAACTAAATAAAAAGTCATGTGTTGAAATATATTTTAGTTCGTCAAAAATATCATTTTTAAATGAAATGTGAAGTGTTAAAAATAACCACTTGTTCAAATAAATATGCATGAGTTGAAATATTCATTAATTAGCTAATGATATGATTTTTGCTTATATATGCAACATTGGAATGAATGGTAACCTTAAACCAAATCGAATCAAATATGAAATTGAATGGAAAATGATAAGTGATAAAAATTGCACATATGTACACGCATATTTATTGAACAGGTTATAGCAAAGAGGCTAGAGAAGAGGAATGAAATTGTGTGCCCGACAAATAGGTACATGTTTACTGTTTTGCTTGGGTGATGATTTTATGAGCCGATTGGCTAGCCGCTTGGCTTTTTCTTTTTCTTTTTGAGATGAGACGCCCGTATGGCTATTTGGGAATTTTCCCAGCCCTTCCCGTACAAAGGAGGTTTTGGCAAAAATTTCCAAAATTTAAAGGCGTTAGTGATATATTTGAAGTAAAAATGATATTGAATCGCCGAATGAACTATATATATATATAATATATATATATAATTAAAACGAATCGTGGCCGTGCAGTTCGTGTTTTGAAACTGTGATTTCAATTGATTAGTGCGGGAGATCCGACCATCGGATTTTCCCGAAACCGCAACCGTTGGGTTCGCCTTGGAAATATCTTTCCAACGACACCAACTTTGTAAAGATCCAACGATTGGATTGTCTGGAATGTTTAATTCAAATCTGAAGAAAAACAATGCCAGAATCGATTATATTTATATATAAATATAAATATAATTAAATTAAATCGAATAACGACGCTGCAGTTCGTATTTTAAAATCGTAACTTCAAACGACTAGTGCGGGAGATCCGACCGTCGTATTTTCCCAAAACTGAAACTATTGGATTCGTTTTGAAAAGATCTTTCTAAAGATATAAAATTTGTGAAGATCCAATGGTTAGATTTTCAGATATGTGTAAAACAAATTTAGGGAAAAACAGCGCCAGTGCCTCGGCATGACCTGAAACGTTGTTTAATTAAATATGGCCGTTTTTAAATAAATAAAAATGGCGATATATCGTTATAAAATATTATAAGCGATATAGAATGGAAATAAACCGATTTTGTTGGTTTGCTTGATATTTGATGGTTGAATGTGTTTGACATGAAAATTATACTAAGGAACTGAAATGTGAATGTTGAATAATTTAACCATGTGAAGAATTGATTTGAAAATCTAAATATACGTGGATTATTTGAAAAGGCTGAGTTCATTCTCATTTCAAATAATCGATCGACGGTGAGAAGTCGAAGAGTTGAAGACGGTTCAAGACCGATGATCTTCACATTGGATGGATGGGCGCTACTGAGGCTCATGATTGGAGTAGCTACCTTGAAGGAGCTAAAGTGGTAGTCGTCCGGACGTATTGTTGATTGTGCGGATATGCGAGGAATATGGTGCCTCCGGCTTCGTTTAAACCCAGAACGAACTTGTAAATGGACTGTGTGTCTGACATTGGATTTTGTTATGTGTTGATTGATCTCTGTTAAATATATATCTGTTTGGCGGCGGAAAATTTATTCTCTTTCTTAACGCCCTTCTCTAAGACGTACGAGCTCAGAGGTTATATATCGATAGAAATAAGTCGCATGGAGTGAATTGCCTGTGTGGCACGCATATGTGGCATATGATCAAGGCTTCTGTTGCAAAGAAAAGTCTTGTGGTTGATGATCAAAGCATGGTCTGTGCGGTATAGCTTTGTGTATAGCGTGGATTCGCGAGCCTCCACCTCGGTATGAGTCAAAAACTGGATAGTGACTACAGGGAGAGCACGACGTTTCTTTCTAGCTATGGTGGTGTCAGTGACCTACCAACCCTGACATTTATATATATTGTGGTTGTTAGAATGCGAGGCGCCTCGATTATAGGTCTGTAAGGATCGGGAAACGTCTGTTCCGGAATTGCCAATCCCCAAAAGCAAGAGTGGACCGACCCTGAAGATCCAAGGATTGTTGTGTGCGATCCTGGGACATTTGCTAGAGTGTCTCAAACGAAGAGGAGCTTTCCCCTTGCCTCGACTCATGATGGAATCCAATTTCCAATACGAAATTGCGGATGTGATTGTATTACTAGTATGGCAACATAGTAGATGGTAGCTATGCCGCCTAGGATTGACATTTATGATTGAATTCGTTTTTGAAACATATATGCACTAGTAATAATATCAAACACTTTTGTTTTTACTTATCAAGCATTTCTTGGCCATTATAAGGTAAAACTCTATCCTCCGGCTTGCGTTGCATTGTGTGATGGGACCTGAGTCTTATAATTGCTTCATTTTATGAAAAGCATTGCGATGATTTAAAATTTACTTTATTTCATGCACTAGCATTCATAGGAGTAAACCCGTTCCGCGAAAGTGGCGTGGTCCTTTGATTTGCCTTATTGTTGTTGTATAATTAGTTAAGTAGATTTCTCATACCAGTCCCATGAGTGATTCGTAGTTTATTTCACCTTGCAAACTCGGGTGCCCTTATTTTCACATGGGCAGCCTAGTATCAGGTAGATGGCGTATTTTGGCTTGGCACCATAGCAGAGGTGCACTTTTTGGCTCATGGCGAGGCTTGAATACACCGTGATGACTATGATTTTCCGCCATTATTGCATGTGTATATGATTCCGCCACAGGCGATGTAGACTGATGTTTCGTTTATGTACTCTCTATTTATGTGATTCCGCCACAGGCTATGTAGACTGATTAAGTATTATTTTGCACTAAGTTGTATCCTGCACTGTGCTCTCTGATGTGGTGATATTTATATGATTCCGCTGTCATATTTGTGTAAATTATTCTATTTCCTGTTTATGCTATTATCTGCACTCTGCTAATGATGATTAATGTGTTATATTCCAATGTTTATCCTTAACACCGTCGTATAAGGTTTTGAGATCGTCATAAAGAGACTTTTGGTTTTTGTAAATTGGACTAAGTATGAACAAGTTATGATTAAAAGAAGTTTGAACTAAATTAAAATAATTTATGTAAATAAACTCAGAAAATGCAATGGTCACTAGGTGACCTGACCCCACATGGGTTGACCCCTGTGTTGACCCATGGGTCGACATTAGTGTCGACTCACGTAATAGGTGGGTCAACCCACCTTCGGCTAGGCTGAGAGCCTGAACCTGGACGAATTTTCTTATTTTGTTCGTTTGCTAACTCAATGGTGATGTGTATTCTATGGTTTGATTTAAAAACCTAAGATCCTATGGTTTATATTATCCTAGCATACCTATATATAGACTGGCAACCGTCATTATTTTCCTACACAAACATTTCTTCATCTTCTTCCTCCCAAAAGCTATGTTTTGAAATAAAATAAGAAAAGGGTTAGGGTGCTATCAAAATATAGATTGAGAGGATAATTCTTCTTCTACAACTATTTCAAAGGCATTTCTGGATCTAATACATATCTCTGTGAGTTTCATGTTATTTTTAGATTTTCAATTTAAAAAGGATTTCGATAGTAAATATATATTGGATTTGAAAAGCATCAATGTTTATAAGTTCATTCTTATATGTTATTGTTCTTTTAATTACTGTTAGTTACCTATTCATTTTCAGTTATCATTTGTTTATATGTACAGTCTTATTATGCCCATTTATTTAGTTTATTCATTTCTAAGTTGGATCTATTTTCTCCTTTTCCTTTTTATGTTGCGTTGAGCCTAAGCCAACGAGAACCTTGGCCTTTTTCGTTTGAATTGGGATAAATTGGAATAGTTTGTGTTACTACAAAAAATAAACCCCTAGCATAGGCCGACAGTGAAGGGGTATCGGATGAACACAAACACAGAGGAACCTTCCAAAGGAGCAAATGGAGATGACCGAAAGCTATATATGAACGATAGCGATGTTTACATGATCGAGTCTATCCAATAAGGTCTACCCAGCAAAAAAGTCCTGAAGCGAAAGGTATAAAGCCTTAAGATTATCCAGAACCGACTCCCGAAGTAGCTACTTCAAGAACGATGAAAGGTTACATTGATAGACAACAGAGACATCACCGAAATTTATCCTCTAGAAAGTCAGATTTTCCCAAAAAAGCTACGCCAGAAGGCTAACCGGGGACCCTAGCAAAAATACAGGCTATCGATACTAATTTACCAAGTATAGGAACCAACAACGGTTTCAAATTTGTAACTATCTACATATACCACAAGGGAAAGTCCCTATAAGTATTCAAGAGAATGCCGGAAGCCTACATCTAGAAGCTTGCATCTGGGAGCCTTCACACAGGAGCTGTCACCTGGAGTTCAAAGGCTATCCGAAAAACCACCACATCAACAAGCCTACGTCGGTCTCGGAAAAGCCCCAGTTGATCGGCACCCTCACTCTGGATACTATAATTAGCATCACAAAGATGGTCGAGTGCTAAACTCCAGAGACCAAGGAAAAATTGGCTGGCCAAGGCCCATGCAGGTCCAATGCTTTACAGTATAAGGGGCCCCGAATTCTCTATAAATAAGACCCCAGGAGCCACACAAAGGGGGGACGAACCTTTAATTTCTCAATCTAAGTCTTTTATTATAAGAAAGGAGCAAATCCTCAACTCTTGTAATACATCTACAATTTATGAATGAAGAATTTTGGATCTTAAACATCATGCGATTTGATAATCTTATTGTGCCATAATAACGAAACAAGGAGTTAAAACTAACCTTTCTTATGAGAAAATAAATCATGGTTCCTTGACAATGGAGGAGGGACTTTACAGAAATACGAAGACCCTTTAGCCTTGCTTTAAGGGTTTGCCATGAGTGATCGACACTCTCATGATGAGCCTAACGCTTCCTAACCTCTTTTGTGCTGGTCCGATGCAGAATGATTGAGGAGCTAATGAACATTTCAATGCCTTTTTTCCAAAGTCGGGGGATGCATTAGCCTGTTATCTTCTTATCACAGTACATAATGTCACTTTCATGATGTAAGGAGCAATTAATTTCATAAAGTCTAGTAGTATTCGGCTAGATAACCTTCCCAAGGTCATTTCGGAACATCACCACATAGTATATGTGATGCCCCTCTCTCCGGGGTAAGATAATTAATTATCAGAATCCGAGTTTCGATGCCTAAGGGAAGGTAGACTAGCTTGGATTCGCAGGCAACAAAGTGTTTTTCGATAACTCTGAGTCATGATAGTGCCAAATCCATGGATATATGTCCTAAATAACTTAATTCGGGTGTTGACGGAACATATCGTCAACATTTTGCCGCTAGAAGGAGGGCTTGAACCTCTGCCCTTATGGCTAATTCGTCAAAATTAATTTGGTGAATTTATTGCTCCATGGTAGGAGAAAGATGAAATCCAGAAGATTGGAGGAACGAAATAAGGAATTGGATCCTAATGCAACCCTTGAAGGAAATGTGGATCCAACGCCCAACCCAGACAATACTAAAAGAGGAACTACGTCCAATCCACAACAACCACCAAACTCAAACACCATGAAAGACATTGTCGCTAGAATCTAGCCCTGGAGAAGAAACTCCAAGAAATGTAGGCCTAGTTCAACGCCATCCAGGATTAGAAGTCCTCAAGGCTCACCAGATCTAGTCAGAGAGAGACAAATGAATCTCCGAAAAGAAAGGCAGCCATACAACATTCGAAAGAAAAAGAGAAGCTTAAGGCAACTTCTTCCAAGAATAAGAAGTTCCATCTGACGGGAGTAGACCATCAAGGGAATTAATGTGAGCAGGAATAGTCTGGGAGTTCCACCTCCAAAGGCTACGATCCCAAAAGAGTTAAACTATGACAACACATAATCTTACATTAAAGACCTCACTTAGAAGACCGCTAAGGATTTGTTAGGAAGCAAGGGGAAGAGGACCCAAGATAATATGGTTAATGACCACGAAAGAGTAGCTCCATTCATAAATTATGAACACCATAATACAATCAAGAGTGAAGGTTCCAACCATAAAGTATCTAGGGACAACTGACCCCGACGATCACCTAATGGCTATCAACAGCCAGATGGATCTTTACAACACTTCCGGAGCCATCAGATGCCACCTTTTCTCGGTTACCTTTCAAGGGGCAACGGCGAAATGGTATTGCCAGTATAGGGAAAACACCATTTACTTGTGCAAACAATTGTCCTACGAATTCTCCGCACAGTTCTGCATCTGCAAAGATCTGACCATGGACTAACAGTCATAGCTAATATCAAACAGAGGCAATGCTAGTCTCTCAGGGATTATCTGAAAAGGTTCAACATCGAGGCCTTAAAGGCCAAGGATATGAATGACCGTGACAAGCTGATTGTCGTACACTCAAGGTTGATTGAAAACACCACCTTTTGGAAGTTATATATTCACGGCTGTAAAGACTTGCAGGACTTCCATTTCCAAGCCAACAAGTTTATTCAGATGGATGAACTGTATTTCACAAAGAAGAAGTTCGGGCCTCGAGGGGAAGGAGGAAGGTCGAACTTTGGATGAAAGCTCCTAGAAGGAAATCAAAAGTGGTCAAGGTGGAAAGATTCTAATGCCAACCCGGTTGCCCTAAACAAGCCCATCTCGTATATTTATGCTATCGCAAGAGAGAGGGTCAATAACTTTCTCGTCTTGTTCAAAGTCAAGAATTTCCCTGAACCTCATTCCAATGGTAAATATTGTGAGTTCCACAAAAACAACGGACATAAGACAGACGAGTGCACGGTATTAGACAAGATTATTCAGAAGCTGATCCGAGAGGGACATCTGAAGGAATTTGTTTTAAACAAGACAACATCAGCTCAGCATGCAAGTGGACAACAGAAGGTTTCGGTAAATGCGATAGGAGTTGCTACGGAATAGAGCAACCTAGATTTGGAGCCACCCATAAATCGAATCAATGTGATTCTTGGAGGCCCACACCCTGCTGGAAGCTGTCCGAAAGCTAGGAGCCAGTGCATGAAAAAATCCAAGGAGGGAATCTTCTCCATTCAAGAAGAACCATCAATAAAGGACGCTGTTATGCTCTCAATATGCACAATCTAGTCGTTCCTCCTGAAGAAATGAAGAAAGGGCTCTGCCACTCTCATAATGATCCTCTTATGATAACGGAACAAATAGGGCTCTCTGTTGTTTCGAAGATTCTTGTAGATACAGGGAGTGCCGTCAATGTCATCTTCAAGCATGCTTTCGATCAGATGGGAATCTCTAAGAAGAAGTTAGAACCAAGCAATGAACCAATTCAGCTTCAACAACAAAGGATCAACTCCAATGGGTCAAATTAACCTTCTGGTTCAAGTTGGACTGTCTCCGCTACATTGGACTTTCAAAACTCTCTTCGTTGTGATTGATCAACCATCCTATTACAACGCCTTCTTTGGACAACCAGCTTTGGAAAACATGGATTCTTTTGTTTCTTCCAAGTACCTCATGTTGAAATTCCTTACCAAATAGGGATGGGGTAACATCATGGGAGAACAATTTAGCTCCCGAGAGTTGTACTTCGCAACATTGACAAATACAAAAGGATTATTCTTCATACTTTGGTTAATCTGATGTTTTTATGCTTTCGGATAGGGGATTCTTACATCCCTCATTTGAAGCTAAGGCAAAAATAAATAAGACTGACAAACGCACAAATGGTAGGTACACTTCTCTGAAACGAAAGAGGAAAAGGTCCGGCGAGGTGAACTTGGCTGAGGATGGAGAAATCATCACAGATTTGGATTCTAGAGGAGATATTGAAAGAACAAAACCAATAGAAGAAGTGGAAGAAGTAAATGTTGATTTGGAGGACAAATTGAAGGTCGTCAATATAGAGAAAAGGCTAATGGAACCCCTCAGAGGTGGCTTAATCCAATTCCTACAGCTCAACAAAGATGTTTTCGCTTGGACCCATTCAGGCATGATCGGTGTTAGCCCTTCTATTATGAGCCATTCCTTGAACATTGACCCTTCGGTAACCTCGGTCCGGCAAAAGATGAGACAATATAATAGAGACCAGATAGAGGCCTTGAAGGAGGAAGTCAAAAGGTTGGAAACTAACGGGTTTATTTGAGAAGTTCTTTACTCGAAATGGCTAGCCAATCCCGTGCTAGTGAAGAAGTCCAATGGGAAGTGGAGGACGTGTCTTGATTACAAGGATTTAAACAAGGCTTGTCTAAAAGATTGCAACGCCCATCTGCGGATTGACCAATTAGTTGATGCCACGAGTGGACACAAGGTACTATCCCCTATGGATGCTTAATCGGGGTACAACCAAATTCCGATGCATAAACACAACGAGGAGCATACAAGTTTTATCACTGACTAGGGAACATTTTGCTATAAAGTGATTCCCTTCGGCTTGAGGAACGCGGGTCAACATACCAAAGACTAGTAAAAAGGATGCTCCAAGAGCAAATAAGGCGCAATATGGAAGTATATGTGGATGACATGCTGGTGAAGTCCACCAAAATAGAAAACTATCTAAAGGATCTGGAGGAATGTTCGATGTCTTAAGAAGTTACCAAATGAAGCTAAACCCTCAAAAGTGTTCTTTTGGAGTTCAATCTTGGAAGTTTCTAGGATATGCTGTAAGTAAGCAAGGGATTGAAGCTAGCCCTGACCAAATCCAAGCTATAAGAGACATGGAGGAGCCCAGGACAAGCAAACAGGTCATGAGTCTGAACGGGAAAGTAATAGCCCTCAGTAGGTTAATTTCTAAAGCAATTGACAAAAGTAACCATTTCTATAATGTTATAAAGAAAAAGAATAATTTCAAATGGAACGAAGAGTGTAGAAAAGCATTCCAAGAATTAAAGTTTATCTGGGGACGCCTCCAGTATTATCCAGTTCCAAAAAGGGAGAAGAGCTATACCTATATGGCTATTTCAGAACATGTGGTAAGCTTAGTCCTGATAAGAGAAAGTAATGGGAATCAGCATCTGATTTATTACGTTAGCCAAAGGCAATAGGACGTAGAAAACTGATACCCTGTTATAGAGAAACTAGCGTATTGCTTAATCCTTACCGCACGAAAACTCAGAGGTTATTTCCAGACTCACCCTGTTAGAGTTTTAACTAGTTTTCCGCTCAAGCAAGTGTTCAGCAAACCATAAACCTTACGGAGGCTAATCAAATGGGGTGTCGAGCATAGCTAATATGAGATCAAGTTCCATCCTCGAGCAGCAATTAAAGGACAGTCTCTCGCAGATTTCATGAACGAGTGCACAAGCTTCATTTTAGAATAATCAGTTAAAGAAAATGACTTAAAGACCAAGTGGAACTCTTTGTAGACGGAGCCTTCAACGAGAATGGAGCAGGGGCAGGTTATGTTATAATTACCCTTGACGGAAACCGCTTGCACTACGGCATGAAGTTAGGATTCCCAGCAACTAACAACGTGGTCGAGTATGAATTAATGATAACTGGTCTGAATCTGGCCCTACAGTAGAAGATACCGCAGATAGAAATCATTTGTGTTTCGCAATTAATGGTAAACCAAATAAAAAAGACATATCAAACCAAGGATAAGCGGATAGTCTTATACATGAAGAGGGTACTAAAGATGCTTTCCTTGTTTGAAGACTTCTCAGTTCATCAAATAACCCGCGGGGAGAATGCCCAATAGGATACACTAGCCAAATTAGCCAGCTCTCGGAGGCCCCTGAAACTCGAATAGTTATTGTGGGATATCAGGAAAGGCCTAGCATCGAGCGGGAGGAATCAAAAATGGGGAAAGATTTATTAGTCTTAACTAGATCCCAAGACTTGAGAAGGGAAGACGAGGAAAACCAAGAGGAAAACTCTAATCGGGAACCTCCCACAACAGAAACAAATTGCCAGCAGAAACTACATGGATAAGTCCCACAGTTGTAATGACCCGCAAATCCGTACTATCTGGGTTGACTAAATACAACACACGTCCAACCCAAATTGCACAGAAACACGAATCATTATTGAAAGAAGTTAGAGGATGAGAAATAGAAAGAAAGGAAAAGTAGAATAGAAGAAGAAGAACAGAAACACAACACAGAATCTCACATCGCAACGGAATAACATATAATATATAACAGCTTCTGAATACAAAATTATAATTGTATAACATACACTTATCAGAGTACAACACTTACAAAAAAGCGGAAAACAATAACTACATAACTAACGCTGAAGCCTCCTGCTCCAAGCTCCTTCAGATAAATCTGTAAAATCCTGAACCACATGACTGCCCATACAAAATTGGGCACCGAAGAGTTTAGGTAAAACAAAACAAAATAAACTCCGGGTCAGTCATGGGACTGGTATGAGTAAATAATTTAAAACAGTTTCAGAAAACTATATGATATCTCATAAGAGCACGCCGTATAACACGGAACGGGTTTTTCCCTTATGAGAATCCAACCACTGATATAACTCTCAAATTATTTTTAAAAGAAAACGATAATCTTTATATCAAAACTCTTTTGATATTATAATAATGTCTAAATCAAATAAAAAGAAACTAGTGGAACGTTTGCATCTCACGTTCCACATATATATACAATAAAAACCGCAAGCACTTATTGGGTAATGGATTTCCAACTATGATAAGGTATGGAACAACCTGCCGCTGGTGTATCTCTAGAGAAGAATACACCGAGTTCAACAAGAACATCTTGCAACTCAGCCACACATGACCGACCACTCATTTCGCTTGAGTGTATCGAATGTATATCACGAACGGTTGGGATCAGCAAACATTTCCCGAATGGGACAGCATCGAATAGAATATGGAATTAAATGAATATCTAGATAGGTGATGATACACCCTAATGGGAGCTAACCACATAGCCATGCTGCCTGTCCAATTTTTGTCATTTCTCAGTTGTCGAGGCCAGAGGCTACGATTACTTTCCATTCATTAATAACACGATCGCTTTGAATGCCACATTATCAGATCCGTTAATCACTAATTGATCTGCACAAATATTCTGGATATTGTGCTAAGGAAATAAATCCGTTGCAACCATATATATTTATACAGACCAACCAATTCGATCATTGGAAATACTCTATCAGACACTCGTCCATATACGTTTGTTCTGGGACTGAACGAAACCAAAGGCACTATTCAGTATTTCCATCCTAGGCAATCTCTACCTAGGACTTATAAAACAGCCTTTGCACTTTACTCCGTCTTCAATATATTCAGCATACTTGGTTCTCAATGCTTATGCCAATACGGAGTGGTTCTTTGGATAATAATCCAACCGGTCTCTCCATATTAAGAACGTTAAAATGGTCAAAACTTTGATAGTCGGTGATTTAACTATCAAATGAAAAATCATGTACACACAACGATCTTATTTCCAAATGGAATTATCGATCAAACCATCAAACATATATAAATTTATATATATATTCATATTTCCTTATTTTCTATGTTAAGAAAATATATGTTATTAACTCTGGAAAACATTCCCAATGCATACTAACATATCTCTATTCTTCCACATCTATTAGACTCTAACTGTAACTAGTAAGAGAACAACTTCCTAAGTATAAACCCCGAAGGCCGAAACCAACATCAGATCAATACTCAAAATGTCGTTCAACTCAACTAATTTCCAATCAGTTTCTAATTCTGCTTAACTCTATTTCTTTAACTCCATTTGATTAACTTCTTATCAACACGATCATTTTAAATCTGCAAATCATTTGCTTTTAAATCATCGTTCACTTTAAAACGTATATCTCCCAGGATTTTCTTTATAAAATTCCTTTTCGTTTATAATATCCTATTTTAAGTTCGTTTCATTATCGAATTCTATATATATCGATACATCGATTTCTAGTTTATCAAATCTTCTTAAAAATATTCTAACTCCTTAAATTTTCGGAAAAATGCGCCATAACCTCCTTTGTACCTGGAGCATCGGGAAAATCCCTAAACTGCCACACAAGCCTCTGCACTCAAAAATAAAAAAGAAACAGCCAAGCGGCTTGCCGATACGGCGCATAAATCTCATATATGAATTAAATACATACCTTTTTGTCGAGCACTCTAATTATATTTCTTCTAACACTTCATTTCAAACCTGTCTCATGTATATCCGTACATTTCTAATTCATTTCAACTTATATTTCTGATTATCCTTATTTGTCGATTATTTCACTACTCAGTTATGATTTCACTTATAACTCCATCCTTTATACCACATTCCAATTCCTTTATAAAATATATATACAGTTCGATATAATTGAATTATAATTTTAAATCCTTAGATTTATCTCACTTCATTTTATATTCCGAATTCCGGAATAAAAGTCTATCGTTTATTATTTAAAATGATTCTAAGTTCTTATTTTTAAATTCCCATTTGAATTTAAATATCCATATTATCCAATTAATGGTTTTTCGCCTTTCTTTGTAAACATCGCCTTATATTACTTGTTTTATCTATATTTAAACAAAACTCGATTTCAACTTCATTTGAATCAAATATTCTACTTTGGAAAAGTAAATTTCCCTTTTCAAATTCACATTTGTATTCATATTTCCTGAATTTTCCAACAATAATTCATTTCCCCTCATTTATAAACTTTGTTTATAAATGAACTAATTGTTTTAAATATTCAAAACAAGTTAATATTTTTATTCTATTCAAATTTCAAATTCTATTTTAGAAAAATAGAATTCCCTTTTTAAATCTCAAATATCCTTTTCACGATATTTTTATAAATAAACACTTAGGCCCAGTGGTATTTAAACACACAAACAACCAATTATTTATTACAGGTTTTCTAACACATCATATATGATAGTATATATGCAAACAAATAAACAAACAGATAATATATATTTTTGAGGAATCCAGTTGGATTCCTCCAACCTGTTTTCCTGCATCCACAGACGTTAGTCAACATAGTAATATCCATCCTGCATCGAGGCAGGATATCGCGGTATGAAGGTCATCCACTAATATATATTTGTGGGGCGCATAGGGAAATCATCCGCTATGAAACTGCGTGCATCCGCTAATGAGACTGCGGGAATCAATCCAACCATCAACCCAATATATATATAATAGTCCACCCTAAATAACTAATATATTTGAATCAACCAGAAAGCATTCAAACAAGCAACAACAATTATTTTTACCAAATAAACATAATTCTAAATAACAGGTGAGTGAAATTTACTCACATTGATTTTCCTTTGCCAAATATCCAATTTAATTGCATACCGTCTCAGCCACGAATCGTCTTGAATTATCTTGAATAAATTTACTCCTACGATTATTAAATTTTATTAATTGATTTATCCGGTTACTAAATAAAATTAACTAACCAAATAAATAAGTTAACTATCCTATATAATTTAAATTGATAAAAACATATACCTCACCGTCCTTGAATCACTCGATCATATCCATGAACCTATCCTTAAATAGCTTCAAACTATTGCTCCATTAATATCAGCATTTCATTAATCCACTCTTGGTCCATCCTTAATTACACAATTCATCGCCATCAGTGGATTATTCAGAAGGAAAAAAAACGAACTCTCCCGTACTTCCCCAACTATCATACTGTTGGACCAAACAGTAAACCCGCCACTGGCACACCCCCATTCATCATTATCACCTCCACACATTCCACCCAGTTTGAACCCAAACTTGCATGACCTTTCAGAAAATCTGCAGCGTATTTCCTTCTTCTAACATTCGAACTCTTGCAACCGCACTGAACTGCCTGCCAACTGTAGAGCCATCTGCATCCACCGACTCCAACAGCAACCTATAGCACCACTGCAAACAACGACTAACAGAGCAAACCCTTTGAACATCCCTGAATCCTCTTCAAACCACAAGAATCCCATCGATTAGCCTGCCTGTCACTTTACCCTACGTCCATCGCATGTAGGCTTCAGGTAGTCATCGGCCTCCTTTTCTCTTGATCGAAGCCCCACCCAAATCGAAGAAATCTTTATGCCCTAACTCGCGATGGCGAGTTCAAGCTCCTTACGTTGCACGAAGATTGAGAGGTACAGGGTTGAATCCTTCCTCGATTCCATATTTTTCCCAGTTCGCGAAGCTTCAGCTCGAAGTTGAGCTTCCGCAATTCCACAGTTTCCCATCGCGATTTGAAATTTGCGATCTTTTTTGTAATATCGATCGCCATCTTCTCTTCTTGATGGACTGATTTTTTATTTTGGGAAACATGGTTTCAGTTTTGATTTGAAGAAGGGGTCACGTCTTTGAATTTAAAGTGGGGAGGTGCGATTTTGGTTCTAACTGCGTGGCCATTTAATTTGTGGAGATGGAGGAGCCACTGTTCTTTTGTTTTGTGGAAATGAAGGAGCCACCGTCCTTTTGTTTTGGTCCACCAACATAAGGATTTAATTTAAATTTGTTTTTGCTAAAAAAACAGTATCCTAAATTTTGAATTTCTTCGTGATACCTAACTCCTTTCTGAACCCTACAACTGACATTCCTAAGGTTAAACCGCTATTCTGAACACACTGGGACAGGTATCGAAACCCCATTCGATCATCTGGGGAAGATATTAATTTAAATTGATATAAATTAATTTTAACACAATTAATTTCCTCGATAATAAATAAATATTATTATTCCAATTCAAACAAAATTTCCTATTGATTATCTGAACTGTATTAAACTCAGTGTTATTGAATTCAATTAACTTTGAATTCGATAACTTAATATAAAAATTGATTTATATTATCTACTCAATATTTAAATCCATATTAAATATTTAAAATTAGTTGACCAAAAACTCGAGTCATTACAATCTTTCCCCTTATATGAATTTCGTCCCCGAAATTACTATGGTAGAAAAATGTTACGATCCTATTAACCTTTCAAAAACTTACTTATGTTGAACTCAACATTTCATACTTCTACAATTTTAATTCACCAAAACATTTGGTTTTTCCTTCATATGGCACCCCGTATATGTTTACATTCATTTAGTCCGAATGATCTATAATTAATATATTCACATCAAATTCATATTCATTCAAATTGATTCTAGATCAATTTATTCACTTCGGTCTATTTAACTTACTTAAGTTAAATTTAATTTCAATCATTCAAATTTTTGGGTTCTTATTTCAAATCTTCTTTGAAATAATATAAATATACACATATATTTATATCTATCTCAAATTCAAAACATTTGAATTTCCAAACTAACTTGTTTTCCTTTAAAAAAAATTTCCATCCAAAACTCTTCCAAGGTAGCAATCCATCACTTAGAAACTCAAAAATGAACGCTGATGATGTTTGCAATCATCACCAGAATTATTTTCCAGCCACTGAAGTGAGTTCAGTGCTTAATAACTTTCAAATCCCGTTCAAAAATGGTTTTTATTCACAAATCCTTTCAAATCAAAGCACTATTGCTTTAATATACTTTGGAAAATATTTTCCTAACTTCCCAGGATTTAAAATTCTGAATTCTGGTTAGAATTCAATTTCAATTTATCACATTTGTATATTTTATTTCTATACAAATTGTATTTGGTTATAACTAACCATTTCAATTTTTATAATCTAATTTGATTATAATATTAACAATTAACACATCCATGTAATATAATAATTTCAGAAAATTATTACTTTTCTATCAAAGTAGAATTTTGGGTAAAATTATTTCATTTACCCACTTAAGACAATATCGTGTTCAATTTTTTGTTCAAGTGTTTATAAATTCCTATCAACTTCATGGCATCCCACGATTCGACCAAAATTTGTAATCCACTCAACAGACTAGCCAACATAATATAAAACAACTTTTATATCAAATAACAAATATGCGCTCTCGTATATATATACACTCAACTCATTAATCCCACCAAAGCCAAGGTATTCGCTCAACCTAAGCTCTGATACCAAATGTAATGACCCGCAAATCCGTACTATCTGAGTTGACTAAATACAACACATGTCCAACCCAAATTGCACATAAATACGAATCATTATTGAAAGAAGTTAGAGGATGAGAAATAGAAAGAAAGGAAAAGTAGAATAGAAGAAGAGAACAAAAACACAACACAGAATCTCACATCGCAATGGAACAATATATAATAGATAACAGCTTTTGAATACAAAATTCTAACTGTATAACATAAACTTATCAGAGTACAACACTTACAACATAGCGAAAAACAATAACTACATAACTAACGCTGAAGCCTCCTGCTCCAAGCTCCTTCAGATAAATCTGTAAAATCCTGAACTACTTGACTTCCCATACAAAATTGGGCACCTATGAGTTTAGGTAAAACAAAACAAAATAAACTCCGGGTCAGTCATGGGACTGGTATGAGTAAATAATTTAAAACAGTTTCAGAAAACTATATGATATCTCATAAGAGCACGCCGTATAACACGGAACGGGTTTTTCCCTTATGAGAATCCAACCACCGATATAACTCTCAAATTATTTTTAAAAGAAAATGATAATCTTTATATCAAAACTCTTTTGATATTATAATAATGTTTAAATCAAATAAAAAGAAACTAGTGGAACGTTTGCATCTCACGTTCCACATATATATACAATAAAAACCGCAAGCACTTATTGGGTAATGGATTTCCAACTATGACAAGGTATGGAACAACCAGCCGCTGGTGTATCTCTAGAGGAGAATACACCGAGTTCAACAAGAACATCTTGCAACTCAGCCACACATGACCGACCACTCATTTCGCTTGAGTGTATCGAATGTATATCACCAACGGTTGGGATCAGCAACCGTTTCCCGAGTGGGACAGCATCGAATAGAATATGGAATTAAATGAATATCTAGATAGGTGATGATACACCCTAATGGGAGCTAACCACATAGCCATGTTGCCTGCCCAATTTTTGTCATTTCCCGGTTGTCAAGGCCAGAGGCTACGATTACTTTCCATTCATTAATAACACGATCACTTTGAATGCCACATTATTAGATTCGTTAATCACTAATTGATATGCACAAATATTCTGGATATTGTGCTAAGGAAATAAATCCGTTGCAACCATATATATTTATACAGACCAACCAATTCGATCATTGGAAATACTCTATCAGACACTCGTCCATATACGTTCGTTCTGGGACTGAACGAAACCAAAGGCACTATTCAGTATATCCATCCTAGGCAATCTCTACCTAGGACTTATACAACAGCCCTTGCACTTTACTCCATCTTCAATATAATCAGCATACTTGGTTCGCAACGCTTATGCCAATACGGAGTGGTTCTTTGGATAATAATCCAACTGGTCTCTCCATATTAACAACATTAAAATGGTCAAATCTTTGATAGTCGGTGATTTAACTATCAAATGAAAAATGTCTGTGTACACACAACGATCTTATTTCCAAATCGAATTATTGATCAAATCATCAAACATATATACATACATATATATTCATATTTCCTTATTTCTATGTTAAAAAATATATGTTATTAACTCTGGAAAACATTCCCATTGCATACTTACATATCACTATTCTTCCACATCTATTAGACTCTAACTGTAACTAGTAAGAGAACAACTTCCTAAGTATAAACCCCAAAGGCCGAAACCAACATCAGATCGATACTCAAAAAGTCGTTCAACTCAACTAATTTCCAGTCAGTTTATAATTCTGCTTAACTCTATTTCTTTAACTCCATTTGATTAACTTCTTATCAACAAAATCATTTTAAATCTGCAAATCATTTTTTTAAAATCATTGTTCACTTTAAAACATATATCTCCCAGGATTTTCTTTATAAAATTCCTTTTCGTTTATAATATCCTATTTTAAGCTCATTCCATTATCGAATTCTATATATATATATATCGGTACATCGATTTCTAGTTTATCAAATCTTCTTAAAAATATTCTAACTCCTTAAATTTTCGGAAAAATTCGCCATAACCTCCTTTGTACCTGGAGCATCGGGAAAATCCCCAAACCGCCACACAGGCCTCTCCATTCAAAAAGAAAAAAGAAATAGCCTAGCGGCTGGCCGATACGGCGCATAAATCTCATATACGAATTAAATATATACCTTTTTGTCGAGCACTCTAATTATATTTCTTCTAACACTTCATTTCAAACCTGTCTCATGTATATCCATACATTTCTACTTCATTTCAACTTATATTTCTGATTATCCTTATTTGTCGATTATTTCACTACTCAGTTATAATTTCATTTATAACTCCATCCTTTATACCACATTCCAATTCCTTTATAAAATATATATACAGTTCGATATAATTGAATTCTAATCTAAGATTTATCACACTTCATTTTATATTCCTAATTCCGGAATAAAAATCTATCATTTATTGTTTAAAATGATTCTAAGTTATTACTTTCAAATTCCCATTTGAATTTAAATATCCATATTATCCAATTAATGGTTTTTCACCTTTCTTTGTATATATTGCCTTATATTACTTGTTAAATATATATATATATAAACAAATCTCGATTTCAACTTCATTTGAAACAAATATTCTACTTTGGAAAAGTAAATTTCCCTTTTCAAATTCACACTTATATTTATATTTCCTGAATTTTCCAATGATAATTCATTTCCCCTCAGTTATAAACTTTGTTTATAAATGAACTAATTGTTTTAAATATTCAAAACAAGTTAATATTTTTATTCTATTCAAATTTCAGATTCTATTTTAGAAAAATAGAATTCCCTTTTTAAATCTCAAATATCCTTTTCACGATATTTTTATAAATAAACACTTAGGCCCAGTGGTATTTAAACACACAAACAACCAATTATTTATTACAGGTTTTCTAACACATCATATACGATAGTATATGCAAACAAATAAACAAACAGATTATATATATTTTTGAGGAATCCAGTTGGATTCCTCCAACCTGTTTTCCTTCATCCACAGATGTTAGTCAACATAGTAATATACATCCTGCTTCGAGGCAGGATATCGCAGTATGAAGGTCATCCACTAATGTATATATGTGGGGCGCATAGGGAACTCATCCGCTATGAAACTGTGGGCATCCGCTAATGAGACTACGGGAATCAATCCAACCATCAACCCAATGTATATATATAATAGTCAACCCTAAATAACTAATATATTTGAATCAACCAGAAAGCATTCAAACAAGTAACAACAATTATTTTTACTGAATAAAAATAATTCTAAATAACAGGTGAGTGAAATTTACTCACATTGATTTTCCTTTGCCAAATATCTAATTTAATTGCATACCGTCTCGGCCACAAATCGTCTTGAATTATCTTGAATAAATTTACTCCCACGATTATTAAATTTTATTAATTGATTTATCCGGTTATTAAATAAAATAAAATAACCAAACAAATAAGTTAACTATCCTATATAATTTAAATTGATAAAAATATATACCTCACCGTCCTTGAATCACTCGATCATATCCATGAAACTATCCTTAAATAGCTTCAAACTATTGCTCCATTGATATCAGCATTTCATTAATCAACTCATGGTCCATCCTTAATTACACAGTTCATCGCCATCAGTGGATTATTCAGAAGAAGGAAAAAAACGAACTCTCCCATACTTCCCCAACTATCATATTGCTGGACCAAATAGTAAACCTGCCACTGGCATACCCCCATTCATCATTATCACCTCCACACATTCCACCCAGTTCAAACCCAAACTTGCGTGACCTTTCAAAAAATCCGCAGCATATTTCCTTCCTCTAACATTTGAACTCTTGTAACCTCACTGAACTGCCTGCCAACTATAAAGCCATCTGCATCCACCGACTCCAACAGCAACCTATAGCACCACTGCAAATAACGACTAATAGAGCAAACCCTTTGAACATCCCTGAATCCTCTTCAAACCACTAGAATCGCATCGATTCGCCTGCCTGTCACTTTACCCTACATCCATCGCATGTAGGCTTCAGGTAGTCATCGACCTCCTTTTCTCTCGATCAATGTCCTACCCAAATCGAAGAATTCTTTATGCCCTAACTCGCGACGCCGAGTTCAAGCTCCTTATGTCACACGAAGATTGAGAGGTACAGGGTTGAAGCCTTCCTCGATTCCATATTTTTCCCAGTTCGCGAAGCTCCAGCTCGAAGTTGAGCTTTCGCAATTCCACAGCTTCCCATCGCGATTTGAAATTTGCAATCTTTTTTGTAATATCGATCGCCATCTTCTCTTCTTGGTGGACTGGTTTTTGATTTAGGGAAACATGGTTTCAGTTTTGATTTGAAAAAGGGGTCATGGCTTTGAATTTAAAGTGGGGAGGTGCGATTTTGGTTCTAACTGTGTGGCCATTTAATTTGTGGTGATGGGGGAGCCACCTTCTTTTGTTTTGTGGAGATGGACGAGCCACCGTTCTGTTGTTTTTGGAGATGGAGGAGCCACCGTTCTTTTGTTTTTCTCCACTAACAAAAGGATTTAATTTAAATTTGTTTTTGTTAAAAAAACGATATCCTAAATTTTGAATTTCTTCGTGATACCTAACTCCTTTCTGAACACTATAACTGATATTCTTAGGGTAAAACTGCTATTCTGAACACACTAGGACAGGTATCGAAACCCCATTCGATCATCTGGAGAAGATATTAATTTAAATTGATATAAATTAATTTTAACACAATTAATTTCCTCGATAATAAATAAATATTATTGTTCTAATTCAAACAGAATTTCCTATTTATTATCTGAACTGTATTAAATTCAGTTTTAAATTTGAATTCAATTAACTTCGAATTCGGTAACTTAATATAAAAATTGATTTATATTGTCTACTCAATATTTAAATCCAAATTAAATATTTAAATTAGTTGATCGAAAACCCGGGTCATTACAATAGTTGATTACCTCCTAAAAAGGAACTTTACCCCTTAGTTAGCAAGACGCGAGAAGATTAAAACACTAAGCTCCTACATTTGTGATTGTGAATAAAATACTCTATAAGAAGGGACATTCGGTTTCTTATTTGAGGTGTGTATGTTCCGAAGATGGACTTAGCTAGTTAAAAGAATCTCGTGAAGGATGGTGTGGGGACCATTCTAGTGGAGTTAAGCTGGCCAAAAGGATCATGCAATAAGGTTATTTTTGGCCGCGGATGGTTAGTCAAGCAGTTGAGTACGTCAAGAGGTGTGATAAGTGTCAAAAGTACTCTAAGGTGCCCCGACTTCCTCCCGGTGAACTAACCACTATATCAAGCCCCTGGTCATTCGATGTATGTGGAATAGATTTAGTTGAACCTTACTACTTGCCAAGGGTGGAGCTAAGTATGCTGTAGTAGCTATCGACTACTTCACCAAGTGGGTGGAGGCAGAGTTTCTTCCAATAATCACGTCCAAAAAGGTATTAAGATTCATACTAAAAAATATAATTACTTGCTTCGGAATTCCTCACAAAGTCCTATTGGATAACGGAACATAATTCGAGAGCGAAGAATTCACCCGATTCTGTGAGAAAAATGGAATCATCAAAAGTTTCACCTCGGTAGCCCATCCGAAAGCTAATGGAGCTGCGGAAGCCGCCAACAACACCATTAAGAAAACCCTTAAGAAATGCTAAATCAACCCAAAGGAAATTGGGCAAAAGAGTTTCCTTTAGTACGTTGGGCATATAGAACCTCTACCAAAATAGCCACGGGACACACCCCCATCTCCCTGACGTATGGATGCGAAGCTATGCTTCCGATTGAGACCGAAATCCCGTCACATAGAAGAATATCATATGCGTTTTACCCCAATCAAGAGTTGAGAAAGTAATCACTTGACTTTATACAAGGACTAAGTTATGAGGCTGCAATCAGAACTGATGAATATCAAAGGAGGATTGAAAAATACTACAATTCAAAGGTCAAAGCTAGAAACTTCTCAAAAGGTGAATTAGTGTTACAAAGAATGACGGCGAACACTAAGAACCTGGCGAATGGCCCTATCGGTCCAAGTTGAGAAGGACTCCTGATCATCCATTAAGAAATTATGCTAGGAACATATCAGCTATGCAGATCCAATGGTGATCATGTTCTGAGAACATGGAACTCGGAACATTTAAGACCACATTTCTCAACGATAAAGGAATAAGGAAAAAGATTTTCCTCCAAAGATAATTGCACAGCTAAGGTCGTGGAAACCATTCCAGTAACTCAAGAGAGATCCAAAAGGGGTCGAGCTGAAAAAGGGATCAAATCCCTCGTCATCGCCAAATTGGTTAGGGCGAGTCATCTGCCGAAGGGGGATGGTGTGTTAGTCTTTCTCCATGCCCAAATCAAAGGGGCATGATTAAAGCATCAAAAGCGTAAGCCTCTGTTTCACACTAGAAATTGTCGTGGTGGTATATCTAAAATTAGAATGCCTTGCCTCTGCCCGTAGATGAGTGCGCCTTGCCTCTGCTAGAACTAATCACATTCTACCTTTGCTCGCAGAAGAGCACGTCCTACCTTTGCTTATGTTCCGCGTTACCAGCAAAAGGGAACACAAACCCCTATAATCGCCTATGATGGTTAGGATAGGGCACCCCTCAGAGGAGGTTGGTGTATATGCCTCTATCAGAACCTACGATGACAAGTATGGAGCATCAAAAGAATAAACCTTAGTTTTGTGCCTACGATGGCCCCATCTAAATTTCTAAGACCTTATCATCGCCTACAATGGTCAAGATAAAGCGCCTCATGGAGGGAGGTCGCGGGCCGTGCTTATGGATAAGCTAGCCAAGCGCATCGGACACACAGGCCCAGAGAGTGGCCAACAAAGCACGTACATCCTCTACTTTGACATCGAAATCCCAAGGAATGGCTCAAGGAGCACGTATAACCTCTGCTCCACAAATCAAATCCAAAAGGGATGCCAAAACAGTAAATACCGGAATGGGTTTCTAGTCTTCTATCTATATTAATACCCGAATCTGGGTTGATTCGGCTCTTCACAAATACCAGAAGATGTCTCCGGTCTTCTATCTATATTAAAACTCGAATCTGGATTAATTTGGCTCCTTACAAATACCGGAAGGGGTTTCTGGTCTTCTATAAATTAATACCCGAATCTGGGTTGATTCGGCTCCTCGCAAATACCAGAAGGGGTTTCTAGTCTTCTATATATTAATACCCGAATCTGGATTGATTCGGCTCTTCACAAATACCGAAAGGGTCTTCAGTCTTCTATCTATATTAATGCCCGAATCTAGGTTGATTCGGCTCCTCACAAATACCGGAAGGCATTTCTGATCTTCTATAAATTAATACTAGAATCTGGGTTGATTCGTTACCTTGCAAATATAGGAAGTCTTCTTTAAATTAATACCCAAATCTTGGTGGATTCAGCTCCTCACAAATACTGGAAGGGATTTTCGGTCTTCTATAAATTAATACCCGAATTTGGGTTGATTCAACTCTTCACAAATACTGGAAGGGGTTTCCGGTCCTCGATATATTAATACCCGAATCTAGGTTGATTCGGCTCTGCACAAATACTGGAAGATGTTTTCGGTCATCTACCTACGTTAACACCCAAATCTGGGTTAATTCGAATCTCCAAAAATGCCGTAAGGGGTTTCTGGTCTTCCATCTACATTAATGCCCGAATCTAGGTTGATTCAGTTCTTCACAAATATCGGAAGGGGGTTTCTAATCGTCAAGCTTCATACTATCTGAGTAAAGGTTAGTTCAAATATACTTTCATAGTAGGGAATCAGTCAATGGCCCACAACCTTTAACGAATAAGAAAAAGCTGTTCCGAAAGCAACGTCTCATGGAATTCATAATGTAATCCACCGTTCGGAGACAACTCACAAACGAATGGAAAAGAGCCTGGAAAGAAAAAAAATTACTTGGAAAGTCGAAAACACCCCTTCACTGGGGGGCCAAATGTAACTGCCAAAAATAAACCCTAGCATAGGCCAACAGTGATGGGATATTGGAGGAATGCAAACACAGAGGAACCTTCCAAAGGAGAAAATGGAGATGACTGAAAGCTATCTATGAACGATAGAGAAGTTTACTTGATCGAGTCTATCTGATAGGGTCTAACCAACAAAAGATTCTTGAAGCGAAAGGTATCAAGCCAGAAGATTATCTGGAACCAACTCCTGAAGTAGCTACTTCATGAACGACGAAAGGTCACATCGATAGACAATAGAGACATCACCCAAAGTTATCCTTTGGAAAGTCACATTGTCCCAGAAAAGCTCCGTCGGAAGGATAACCGGGGACCCTAGCAAAGATACAGGCTATCGGTACTAAATTACCTAGTACATGAACCAACAATGGTTTCAAACCGGCAGCTATATACATACATCAGGAGGGCAATCCCCTCTAAGTTTCAAAAGAAAGCTGGAAGCCTACATCTAGAAGCTTGCATCCAGGAGCCTTCACGCAGAAGCTTTCACCGGAAGTTCAAAGGCTATCCGAAATAGCACCACGGCAACAAGCCCACCTTTGTCTCGGAAAAGCCCAGTTGATCGAGAACCTCACTTTAGAGACTATAATTAGCATCAGAAAGACGACCGAGAGCCAAACGCCCGAACCGAGGAAAAAGCGACTGGGCAAGGCCCATGCAGGCCCAATAGCTTAGCAGTAGAAGAGGCCCCAAATTCTATATAAAAATGATCCTAGGAGCCACACAAAAGAGGGATGAACCTTTAATTTCTCAGTCTAAGTCTTTTCTTCAAAAAAGTAGGAAATCCCCAACTCTTGTAATACATCTACAATTTATGTATGGAGAATTTCGGATCTTAAACATCTTGCGATTCGATAATCTTGTTGTGCCATAATAGCAAAACAGTGAGTTAACATTAACCTTTCTTATGAGAAAATCAATCATGGAGCCTTGACAATGGAGGAGGGACTTTGTAGAAATACGAAGTCCCTTTCCCCCTGCTCTAAGGGTTTTTCATGATTAATCAACACTCTCATGATGAGCCTAACGCTTCCTGACCTCAGAGAAACGAGGTCATCTACGAGTTCGTAACTTGATCTCTAACGCGATCCGAACCTCTTTTGTGCTGGTCCGGTGCATAATGATTGACAAAGTTAATGAACGTTGCGTTGCCTTCTTTCCCGAAGTCGGGGATGTGTTATCCTGTTTTCTTCTTATCACGGTACATAATGTCACTTTCATGATTTAGGGAGCAATTAATTTCATAAAGTCTAGTAGTATCCGGATAAATAACCTTCCCAAGGTCATTTCAAAACACTGCCACACAGTATATGTGATGCCCCTCTCTCGGGGGTTAGATAATTAATTATCAGAATCTGAATTCCAATGCCTAAGGGAAGGTATAATAGCTTGGATTCGTAGGCTACATAATGTTCTTCAATAACTCTGAGTCATGATAGTGTCAAATCACATGGATACACGTCCTAAATAACTTAATCTGTGTATTGAAGGAAAATATCTTCAACGGTGTGTAATGACAATAAAAGGATATTTGGGCATATTGGAATAGGAGAACCATTGATTGTATATTGGGATAATTATGAAGGAAGAATATGTAAACATATTAACCTGAACAGGGACTTAATTTTATAATAAGTAGAACATATCATGGAAAGACATGTGAAACATGTAAATTAAGTAAAACATGTTACTTAATCTGTAAACACCTGAGTAGGTGCTTGTCTGTTTTGGGGGAGGGTTGTTACATTTAATAAGAAATGTGATTTACAACCATGGAATATAACATAGATTTATATTAAGCTTATTAATGAACTCAAACCTGCTGAGTTAAACATGTCTGATTAATAAGCTAAGAGGTCTATGTCTACTGTTAAAATATTTTGAGGGACCCTTAAAATCCTAGTTTGAAGGCCATACCTTGGGGTGGATTGCGTCAATCCATTGTTTTCTTGGAGCTCATATTAATCAGTACCATCCTATTATCAAACGAGTTCCGCACTAGGTAGAGATTAGGGCACACTTTACTAAAGGATGACTGAAAGAGGATCAAATTATGGAGATGGGTACGGGCGCGCTCCGACAGAGTCATGAGAGTGCATGGGTCCGATGGCGGAAGATAAGACACTGTGACACCAACTGCAAGGGCAGTGTCTTTTTAAGTTGATTGGTTAGGGCTGATATCAACGACTTTCATGGCTAGCACAGGTTATTCACGTCTTTTAGGGAGCCGATCACTAGGTAGTAATTAGGTTAAAACCTAATCCTAATATTTGATAGGTGGTCGGGAAATTTTGTTCTGGGATATGAATGAGAAGCTTATCCAATCTTACCTTATCTCATTTATTTCATACTTGTGTATTTTGCTATATTTTCATGTCCAATATTATTGATCTGTCTTAATACTTCTTTATCTCACTCTTATGATAAAGATCGCTGGAACTCGCCAGGCTTTATGTCTGATCTATTTTGTTTTTCGTTCTATCTCTTCCTTTCCCCTTTAGGTTCTCTGGGTGGTGGATTAAAGAAGTGACTGTGATTCTTTGATTCATCTTGGACTTGGATTATTTCTCACTATATGTATTGCTTTAGTTTCTATTGTATATTTATTGTTATGGCTCATGAGAGATATGATTTTTATGGTTTTGCACTTGGACTCCGATGGTTTATGTTTCCACACGACATATGGTTTATGACAATGACTTAATGAAATTTGAAACTGTAATGTTGTACTTGGTTTAATAGTAAAAGTTTGAAAATTTTTCTATTGCATTTTATATTCTGTCATGTGAATTTTAGCCTTTGTACTATTACTTTATACCTATTGCGCTTCACATAACTTAATGCATTCTCAAATGTGTGACATTAAGGGATGTAAGGTGTCACATTTGGTATCAGGGCCTAAGGTTACAAGATCAAAGAAGTTTTTTCATAAAAAGTATTTTCAAAGTAAAGATTTTCAAGTAAAACCTATTTTTGAAAAATATATCCCCTCAAGTCAATTACAATATTCCTTCAATATCTCTTTGAATCCTTGTTCCTTCTCTTTACAACATGTCTGGGGCTCCATATTTCCCTAGGGCATCCCCATTTCGACATGGTTCTGTAAATATATAGAGGTTATGACACCTGTCGTAGTGCAACGAAATGTCCTACACCCAGCTGCAACCATGGCTGTTCCACCCAATCCTGTAGTCAAATTTTCTAAGCTTTGTAAGGATTTTTGTGTGACGGGATGTAAGTCATTTCGTGGTACGAAAAGTTAAGTGGAGTCTCACAATTGTCTTAGAGAGGCTAAGAATGTATTTGGTTTGTTAGAGCTGGATGATAGGAGGAAGATCCAATTGGCTACTTTGCAGATGAAGGATGAAGCATCATATTGATGGGAGGTGACTCAGGCAAGGTAGATAGTGGCCAATTGGGATGAGTTTAAGAATAGATTTGAGATGAATTGTGAGAGGCTACATGCTTACTCTAGGAATGGATTGGCTAGCCATGTATGGTGCCATTCTAGATTGTGAGAGGAGAGTTGTTAGGCTTCTAACGTGCCACAGTAGAACTCTTGAGATTTCTTGTGACCCACGGGGGTTAGTTATGATCAGTTTTCTAGATTCCCTTGATGCTTCTATTGACGATCTTAGATCAGTACCCATAGTCCGAGATTTTCTGTACATGTTCAATGAGGTGTGACTATTACCTCCCAGACGAGAGATAGATTTCAGGATACACCTAGTGGAGAATGCAAAACTTGTTACTTTACCAGTAAGCCACATGGCTCTTAGGGAGAGGAGGGAGCTCAACAAGTAAGTGGGTGAGTTATTTGAGAAATAATTCATTAGATGAAGCATTTCTGGGTAGGGAGCTGCAGTCGACTTTGCGACCAAGGATATGACTCTTTCCATCTATGCATGGACTATGGGAATTGAATAAGCTCACCAAGAAGAATACGCACCCACTCTCGAGGATTGATGAATTGTTCGACCATTTAGTAGGCGCTTCGGTTCTCTTACAGCTGAATCTAGCCACCAGTTTTCATCAGCTTAGGGTAGAAGATGACAGTATAAACAAGACTTCTTTCAGGACTCCAGATGGATTCTTTGAGTGGTTGGTCATGCCTTTTGGGCTGGCCAATGCACCCACGTACTTTATGGATTTGATGAGTCGGGTGTTTAGGGAGTATCCAAATAAGTTTGTAGTGGTTTTCATGGATGATACTCTAGTTTTCTCGTGGAGCTAGGAAGATCATGCCATACACTTGGGAGAGGTTCTCCGCACTTTCAAATTGCATTAACTTAAGGCTATGTTTTCTATGTGTCATTTATGGTGGACGGAAGTAAGTTTCCTAGGGCATGTTGTCTCCAAGGATGGAATAGCGTTGGACCCCACTAAAGTTGTCCCTATTCAAAATTGGAAAGCTCCTAAGAATGTGATAGAGGTTAGGAGTTTCTTGGCGCTGGCTGGTTACTACAAAAAGTTCATTAAGGAATTTGCACGGATCTCAGCTCCGCTCAACCGTTTGATGAAGAAGGATCAGGTTTTCTCTTATGATATTTATTACAAGGAAGAATTCCTGAGGTTAAAGAAGGCTCTTACATCATCCCCTACTATAACTCTTCTTGATGATGCCAAGATATTTACCGTCTATATGGATGCATGTGGCATGGGTTTAGGTATTGTGTTGATGAAAGAAGGTAAGTTAGTCAGCAATGAAAGTAGACAATTGAGGGTACGTGAGAAGAACTACACTACCAACGATTTGGAGTTGGCAGCGATAGTGTTCGAACTAAATTCTTGGAGATACTATTTAGTTGGTGAAAGGTTCGAGCTTTACATAGATCATAAGCCGCTAAAGTATTTATTCTCGCGGAAAGATCTCAATTTACGGCATCAACGTTGGATGGAGTTCCTTGCATCCTATGACTTTGAGATAATTTATACCCCAGGCAAGGGGAATTTGGTTACGGATGCATTGAGTAGGCAGAGGATGACCTTGAGTCATTTATTCGTAGAGAGGCAAATCATGGAGTTTATCTTGTCCTTTGATTTTAGACCATATACAATTTTACACCAGGTTTGTTGGCATTATTAAAGGTGCGAGTTACTCTTTTGGAGCGCATTGAATCCATGCAATGTCAAGATGAGCATTTGTTGGGTATCTTGGATAGACTCATTAGAGAAGAGACCTCTAGTCACCTAACTAGATATTCTGTGGATGAGAGAGGGTGACTATGTAGGGGTGGGAGATTTTGTGTTCCGAGAGTTGGAGACTTGTATCGGTGCTTTAGGAGGTTCATCACTCTCGGATGACTATCCATCCGGGCGGTGACTAGATGTAATGAGACATAAAGAGAGTTTTTCATTGGACTGGTATGAAGAAGGACATGGCAGAGTTTGTGGCCCGATGTTTGACTTTCCAGCATGTGAAGGCTAAACAGAGGAAACCTGGCGAATTGCTTCAGCCTCTAGATATTCCGCATTGGAAGTGGGAGAGCATCTCTATGGATTTTATTGATGGTTTTCCAAGATTGAGGAAGCGAAACACCAGTATATCGGTTATAGTTGACAGATTAACTAAGAGCGCTCACTTTGTCCCAGTCAAGAGCATAAAGACAGCAGTTTGTCTAACATCGTTATACCTTATAGAGATCGTTCGACTTCATGCAGTACCGTCCAGTATTGTTAGTGACCGTGACCCCATCTCTACGAGTGAATTTTGGAGGAGCTTGTAGGAGGCACTAAGGATGCAGTTACAACTTAGCATCGCCTATCACCTTCATACCGATGGACAGACTAAGAGGTTCAATATGCTTCTTGAGGATTTATTGAGAATGTGTACCTAGACTTCAGAGGGACTTGGGAGGACCATCCCCCATCGGTAGAGTTTACCAACAATAATAGTTATCATATGAGTATTGGTATGGCTCCCTTCGAGTAACTTTATGGACGCCCCTGTAGATCACCTACATGTTGGTGGGAGTCTATGGACAAACCAATACTTGGGCTTGAGATGGTTAAAGAGACTTTTGAGAAGGTAGACCTTATTTGTTGGCAGATGAAAGCAGCTCAGGACAGGAAAAAGTCATACGTGGATCATAGGAGGATTGACTTAGAGTTTGAGGTAGGATATATAGACTTTATCAAGGTGTCACCTTTGAGGAACGTTGTTCTCTTTGGCTCGGTAGGGAAGTTGGCGCCAAGGTTTATAGGGCCATTTCCATAGTTGAGAGGATAAGTCAGATGACCAACAAAGTTAGACTACGAGAGATACTGGCAAGAGTTCACGACGTGATCCATGTTTTCCACTAGAGGAATTGTCTACATGATTCCTCGGAGGTAGTAAAGCCAAGTACGCTTGATGATGTTGAAGTTGAAAAGGAGGCAACAATTAGAATAGTTCCTACTCATATACTTGGATTAGAAGTTAAACAACAAGGAGATCAAGCTAGTGAAGGTGCAATAGGGAGAAAATCGTGGCGATGCGACATGGGAAATCAAAAAGAAGATTCATGCTTCTTACCCTTTTATCTTTGAGAATTCGTTCTTAATTCTTTTCTAAGCTTTTGAATTAGAGATTTTTCCTATCATTTGAATCTGTTATTAGGTAGAAGCCTAGATTAAAAACATGTGTTTGAGACATGTTATGTTTGACGGTTGCAAGTGGATGCAAGTGTTTGCTAGTGGATGCATATACACACGCATTAGGCACTAGATTAGGGATTGGTTAAATTAGAGCACATACATATTACATATGGATGTGCGTGCATTTTAATTTTTAATGGATGAAAATGGTTAAATCATCACTCAGATGTTGCCATTTGGTGAATAGTTATTACACACATATAGAATTTATATGTATTATTATGATTTTTTTGCATACATACTGGATACATGGCACAAGCATAAATTACATTAAGGAGTCAACTAAATCAATAGACTGCCTAATTTTTGAATTAGTTTAGGGACATATACACAACACCTTTGCATATTTTCATACAAAGCATTAGAAATTTTAAGGGCAATGGATATCAGTGGGTGATGGATGAGTATATGGGTGTAGGTTTTGAACATTAACAACATTCTTCTTAACTTGGAGATTTCGGGGACGAAATCCTTTAAGGAGGGGAGAATGTAACACCCCATATTTTAATAGACAATAATTATATAAAGAAGATTAATTAAATAAATATTAACTAATAAAATATTCAGAATTAGGTAAAATAGAATTTACCGTTGCGTTCGTAATGAAATTCTGATTCAGATAGACTTATGGTTTTCGGAACTAAGTATGAATAAGTTATGATTAAAAGAAGTTTGAACTAAATTAAAATAATTTAAATAAATAAACTAAGAAAAAGCAATGGTCATTGGGTGATCTGACCCTACATGGATCGACCTATTAGTTGACACTAGTGTCATCCCACGTAGTATGTGGATCGACCCAATTTCGACCAGGCTGAGAGCCTGAACTTGGACGAATTTCCTGATTTTGTTCGTTTGCTAATTCAGCGATGATGTGTATTCCACAGTTTTATTTTAAAATACAAGATCCTATGGTTTACATTATCCTAGCACACCTATATATACACTAGTAACCCTCACTATTTTCCTACCTAAAGCTATATTCTGAAATAAAATAAGAAAAGAGTTAGGGTGCTATCAAAATATAGGTTGAAAGGACAATTCCTCTTCTATAACTATTTCAAAGGCCTTTCTGTATTTAATAAATATCTATATGAGCTTCACGTTTGTAACACCCTACAATTTTAACAACACTAAAGAGGAAAAATTAAAGAATATTTAATTTAATATTCAGAATTAAGTGAAACAGACTACGCCATTGCATTCTTCTCAGAATTTTGGTCAAAATCGACACCTAGTTTGCGTAAAATGGACACTTGTGAAGAAGTTATGAAGGTTTGAAGTTTGTATACACGCAAGAACAATACATATATATATATATACATACATACATATATATATAGGGTCCAAAAATTCAAAAATTAGTTCCAGAATTTCAAAATTGCTCAAAATGTGGAAATTGGGGGAAGCGGGAATTCTCCCGCCAAGGGTGTCGACCCCTGGGTCGACCCCCCTAGGGCAGACATGGTAAATTAGGGTTTGGGGCAGGCAGCTATATATGTGGCCTCATTTCTCATGTTTTGCACGCTGATAATAATGGAGGACTAGATGATGTCGCTTCCCAGATTGAACCAAACCTTTTTCTTCTTCTACAATTGAGTTAACCAAGTTTAGAGTTATTCAAGTATAGATCTATGATTCAACATCTGTTATTCTCCTTTTATTTTTCTATATCCAAACACTGTGAGTTTAAGTTACTTTTATACTTAAATAATTAAAATGTAAAACATGATATGACAATAATTTTGATCTATGCTTGTGACTTCTTGAATCATATCAGATTTGTTATAACTTGTGTATCTATGATATTCAGACATGACTATGACTTGGATCTTAATCTTTATCATGTCAGATCTACCTTTGACTAAAGATCTAATTTACTATTTAGATCACCTTATATCGGTTCTATTATGTTTTTGGCCAAATCAGATCTGTTGTTAGTTGGACATATAACTCATTGTTTAAATCACATCATGCCTATCCCTATTATGCTAGAATCAGTGTTATTGTCACATGTTCATCCTATATGCTTATCTTGCCATTATGCCACTATATGTTTATTCCATTATATGTTAACCTTGTTAGTATGACCATCTCTTTCATTTTCCCTCTATCTTTTCCCTTTTATTTTTTTATAGCTAGGCTACCTTCGAGCCTAGGCATGCCGCTGAAATATGTGAATACGTTAGACTGGGAACATGGGGAAAACGTTAATACTGGGCATAACTTGTAATTGGGAATTTGGGCATAACTTGAATAAAGTGTAATAATATGAATTTGGGGCATATAGCTTAGTATGAACTTAACTTGGAAAAAAGGGCATGAAAATCTATAACGACATAGGTAAATTTGGCTAATATTGGAAATGCCTAGGATTACAGTAATTAGAAACTGTAACTGAACCTAGACTGGAGGTTAGATTACACTTGTGATGAATGTCGGCTCGGAACCGCCCGGCATATCCAGCAACCACAAGTGGTGAATCTAATGTGAGGGGTTTAGGTGCACAAACACAAGATGTGCTAAGACACGAGGTTAAGCCCGACTTGTGGAAGAAGTCTGCCCGGAATTGACCAACATATCTAGCATCCACAAGTTGTGGGCTTAATGTGGGAGGTCTAGTGCATTATAACCATAAATGGACATGGTAATGAGTTGGAATACTTAACATAATTTAATCCATAGGGATTGTATGAACATGTTGGCTTGAATAAGGGGTTAAGTAAACTTTACTGAGAAAGTGGGTGGGTTAAGTAAATCTTGGGTTGGTGGGTAATATTTGTACATATAGGCCCACAAAATTAACCTATTGGGGTTATATAATTAAAGACACCGTTAGGTAAGCGTAACCTGTGGAAAACCTAATGGGATTCAAGCGTAGGGGGAAGCTTGTGTCATCTTGTGTGTGGGACCTGTTTCAGTCAGTAAACCAAATAACGGTATCAAACAAGTACTCCGAACTGGGTCAGATTCGGGGCACGCTTACTTGGCTGATTGTAAGAGATTCAAATGTGGAGGATGGTGTGAGCAGCGCAAACCGACCGGGTCATGTGCGTGCATGGTCCGGACAGAGGGGGAAAAGGCGACCGTGACACCAGTAGATATGGTCTTGCACATCCAAAAAATAAAGGGTTTCCACTTTAGGGAGTGATACACTCTACTGTGGGGCCAGCATAGGGTATCTACGGAGTAGGGAGCCGATCAATTAGGGTTGTAATTAAGGTACACTTAGACTCCGGTATGTTTAGGAGCCCATTACTATCCATATGGATAACTCCGGAACGTTGGGCTGCATGTTGATTGTATGGGGTGAAATCCTCTCACTGGAAGTACGCCTAAGTCTACCATCTTATAGTTGTTGGGCTCATCTCATTCTGGTTATGCTAGTATCGGTGCAGAGTAATCATTAGAGAAGCGTATACACTCTATCATGTTTACCTTGTCAAACCTGCCCTTTGTGATATTATCTTTCTCATCTGCTTTATATGCATATCATGAAACTTTTACATATTTATTTGTTAAAAGTAACTGGACTCGCTAGACTTTATATCTGACCCTTTTTGTTTCCTCTTCTTTCTTCCATTTACCCCCTCAGGTTCTCGGGGTGGGAATACTCAAGCTTGACTAGAATTCTGCTATCATTTTGCTAGAGCTACTTAGATGTATTGCTCAAGCTCCTATCTTTTCTACTATGGCTATGTTTTTATTTGGTGATTATGCTTATTTTATTTTGTACTCTGATGTTTTAAGTGCTAGAAAGAAGTTTTGATGATGTACTGGGTTTATGTATTTTTAGACATATGATGTTTTGAACAATGATGCTTTATGATTAATAAAGTTTTTTTTATTCTGCTGCTATTTTATATCTGTCTTGTAATGTTTCTGTTTCTATTTACCTATAATGCTTCACGAAACTTAGTGCATTCTCTTAATGAGTGACATTAACGGACGTGGGGTGTCACACTTGGTATTAGAGTTGAAGGTTACCAGATTAGATAAAAGTTTTTGAAAATTATTTTCATAAAGGTTTTAAAAGAAAGCATTTTCATAAGAAAAAGTCTATTTTGAAAAACATATTCCCTAAAGCTATATGCAATATCTTTCAATCCTTCGTCTAAATCTCTTTCCTTTTCTTTTCAGCATGTATGGGGAAACTAATATTCCAGAGGGCATTACGATACCAGGCTGGTTCCGTAGGTATCAAGAGGCCACGCCGCCTGCCGGTGGTCAAGCGACGTCCCTCCCCCAGTTGCTGCCGTCGTTCCTTCTCCTCCTCCTCCTCCGTGTGCAGAAAACTTCTCTAAGATCCGAAAAGAATTCCATACTATGGGAGGAAGGCCATTCCATGGAACCGAGACATTCGTAGAGGCAAGGAATTGGCTCAAGGAGACAGAGGACTTGTTTGGAATTTTTGATGTGGACGATCGTAGGAAGATTCAGCTAGCCGCCTGGCTACTGAAGGCTGAAGCTTCGTTCTAGTGGGAAGTAACCCATGCGGGGTGTCCGGTGGAAACTTGGGATGATTTTAACAGAGGTTTGAAATGAAGTTTCTTTCTCAAGCTGAGAAAAGCATGCAAATGGAGAGGTTCTTGGCGCTCAAACAAGGAAATATGGCTATTAAAGAATATATGAACAAATTCAACCAGCTAGCAAGGTTTGTATGGGAACTAGTAGATACTCCGCGTAAGAAAGCTTTGCGGTTTGTTAAAGGGTTGACTAAACCCCTTCATTGGTTAGCTATGTCTCATATTCCAATAGGGGCAACTTTTGTAAGGCTTGTTGATATGACCTTGATGCATGAGGAAGCCAAAAGCGACAAGAGGGAAGTTAAAGTTGAGGAATCACAAAACAAGAAAGTATAGCCTAAGAAAGGATAGCAATAATAGCAACAAAAGAAGGTTGGAAAGAATGGCAACCCAAAGGATAAGAGGAAGTGCCATAGTTGCGGACTAGAAGATAACTTGGTAAAGGACTGCAAAAGAAGGAAGAATACTTGCTTCAATTATGGAGAAGTCGGACACTTTGCTAAGGAGTGCCCGAAGAAACAGGGACAAGGTCTAAGGGCAGGTGCTTCTGGGGGGCAGTGCATGCTCTGGCGACCGGTGCTCCAGATAGAGGTAGGAAATTTTCCGTGGAAGGTTTGATTTCTCTTTCCAGTCACCCTATTAGAACTCTTTTTGATTCTGGAGCTTCACATTCATTTATATCGAGTTCTGTGGTTGAGTCTCTACACCTAAATAATAGTATAGTAGTGGATCTCGTAGTTGTCTCAAACCCCATTGGTGATTAGACTCATTTGTTCATGATTTTTTGGGGTTTTGGAATATCTTTGTTAGGCGTCGAGTTTGAGTGCGACACATATGTGCTCAGTTTTATGGGATATGGTTTGATTCTATGGATGGATTGGGTAACTACATATGGTTCCGCTCTGGACTGTGAGAAGAGGGTCGGTAGACTTTTGACTTGCCATGGGAGGACCCTCGATATTTCTTGTGACCCGCAAGGGTCTGTCATGCTTAGTTTCCTAGAGTCTCTATATACATCTGTCGATGATCTGCGATCTATGCCAGTAGTCCGAGATTATCCTGATGTTTTTGATGAGGTACGGGGATTACTCCGAGGTGTGAAATTGATTTTCGTATATATTTGGTGGACGATGCAAAGCCAGTTGCATTACTTGTGCGCCATATGGCGCTAAGGGAAAGGAAGGAGCTTAGCAAGCAAGTAGGGGAGCTAATTGAGAAAGGGTTTATTATGCGAAGCATATCTGAATGGGGGGCTCCAGTAGTATTCACGACAAAGGCAGATGGTTCGCTTTGCTTGTGTGTAGACTATAGAGAGTTGAATAAACTCACTAAGAAGAACAGGCACCCATTTCCGAGGATAGATGACTTGTTTGACCATCTATTGGTGCATCAGTTTTCTCTCAGTTAGACTTGGTCACGGGGTTTCATCAGTTGAGGGTGGCTGAGGACAGTATAGATAAGACCACTTTTAGGATTCCATATGGTTTCTTTGAATGGCTTGTTATGCATTTTGGGCTGACGAACGCACCCGCCTATTTTGTTAATCTGATTAGTAGGGTGTTTCGGGAGTTTCTAAATAAATTTGTCGTGGTCATTGTTGTTGATACCTTGATCTTCAAAAAGAGCAAAGAAGAGCATGCCCAACATCTGAGAGAAGTTTTGAAAACTCTCCATGTGCATCAGCTTAAGGCAAAATTCTCCAAATGCCATTTTTGAAGAAAAGAGGTGAGATTCTTAAGGCACGTGGTTTCTAAGGATAACAGTAGATCCCGCAAAGGTAGTTACAGTTCAAGATTGGAAAATTCCAAAGAATGCAATGGAAGTGAGAAGTTTTCTTAGACTGACAGGCTATTATTGGAAGTTCATTAAGGACTTCACAAAGATATCAGCCCCACTCACCAGGCTGATGTAACACCCCTCGTCCATTAATGTCACTCTCAAAGGGAATGCATTAACTTTCATGGAGTATAATTGGTGAATAGAAAAGAATATAACAAGACAGATACATATATCAGTACTTGAAAATTTTCAAAACAGCATTTATTGCAACAGAGAAATAGTTTGATTACAACAACTTCATAAACAACAGAGAAGCCAAGTACACTTAGTAATCATCTTGACAAATTGTTTTCTGAGTACGCAAAATAAAAAGCATAAGCCCAACATAAGTAGCTATAAAAGAGATGAGCTGAATTTTCTTTCAGCAATACAAGCACTTCCAAAAGAGGGAGAAATAGATCTAAGATCAAGCTCCACTAGTACTAGTCCCACCCTGAGAACCTGGGGGGGGGGAAGGAAGAAAAGAGGCGAAAACAAAGGGGGTCAGACATAAAGTCTGGCGAGTATAATGACTTCAACAATATAATTGTTAAAGAAATTAGGATAAGGCATAAACTGGTAAAATAAGGTCTGACCGTGAAACAAGTGGGCATGACAAAGCAAACAAGAGGAATATTCTGGTGTTAATCTCATTCCTAATCACTATAGGGATAATTACTATACTGTACCACTACTAGCCACCCTAAAAGTTGATCCCGCCTATTGAATACAATAATCATAATGGTAGTTTCGTGTACCACTAGTTGCCTTCATAGGTGGCGCCTGCCCCTATCTCCACTAGTTGTACCCACTATCCCCATGCGATCGGCTCCCTAACTCGTAGATACCCGTGTTGGTCAGACAGTGGGGTGTATCACTCCAAAGTGGCAACCCGATACCACTAAAGATGCACGACTTATATCTACACGATACAATAACGTCTTACCTACCAGCCTGGGCCCACTCACGCACATGACCCCGTTGAACTTGCGTTGCCACCGCTAACCCGTTTTGACCTCTTACAATCAAACCCAGTAAGTGTGTCCTGTCCTCGATCTAACTCGAGCTCACAAAGATACTTAATGGGTTACTGGTTTGAAAAGGGTCCCCATGTTTGACACAAGCTTTCCACCTATGCTTGGTCCCCGCTAGAACTTCCCACTTAACCCTTCTTATTCATGTCTTCTTACATTTTTTCAACTTGGTTAAGTGTTTCTAATCGAATTTCACATACCACCCAAGACACCTACTTAACTCCCATGTCCCACCAAATGTTTGTCTGGTAAAGTGTTACTTAATTCATTAGAACCGTAACCTTGTAAAGACCTCCGACATTAGACTACCGTTTGCGGTTTCTGGATTTGTCGGGCGGGTCCGTGCAGTCTTATACAGCAAACGAGCCTAACCTCGTGTCTTTACAATCGTTACGCATTTAATTTGTGCGCCTTTGACCTCTCACATTAGACTACCGTTTGTGGTTGCTGGATTTGTCGGGCGGGTTCGGGCAGTCTTATACCACAAACGAGTCTAACCTCGTGTCTTAGGGGGTTAATTTTTGCACATAATTATTTAACCCCAAATTGGATTAATATCCCTATTCAAATTTGTCAATAAATTTCAAATTAATTTATGTCTATAATTGTCACCTAAATTAAGTCCATAATTTCAGGTATATAAATTTATACCAATTAATGTCTCAAATTAATTATATGCCTTTAAGGCCATTTTATGCCAATTCACAATTATGTATATTTAATATTTTCCCATTTTCCCCACGCTATTCGTACGTTTTAATATGACATATGTTAGACTCGCAAATATTCTAACTTATAAAAGGAAAAGCAACATCACAACTTACATAACACATAAAATAGATCTAAGAATCATGACATAAGTTTGCATAGCTAATAACTTGCATAGGCAATGGATATACATAAATTTGCATAAACTATCATGGATCTAAATATAGATCTAAACATGTAATCATGAACTTGCATATATGGATATGGTTTTCCTATAGCTTGCATATAAATTTCTTTCAAACTATCATATGATTCACATACAAAACTAGCATAGGCAATGGGTATATAGAACATAAATTTGCATAACTATGTACTTCCATGGATCTAAATATAGATCTAAACACAAAGATGTGAACTTGCATCTAGATCTAAACATGTAAATCAATGTCACATGTTTGCATATAAACTAGCATATGTATCCACATGATTCACATATGAACTTATGTATAATCCACCTACAGACTTGCATAAGATTCATAAACTAGCATATGATTTAACATCCCAAACTTGCATAAGATTCATATACATATGATTTAACATCCCAAACTTGCATAAGATGAATCAGGTTAAACATATACAATTCAACATATGAAATAGATCCACAATAACACAACTGCCAATGATAACATCACATGATTCAAAGTCATATTCTCATAATCCCAATTATAACTTATCACAATTAAATTAATTAGTTATTTTGTGAAAGAAATTATACTCACAACAAAAGAACAGTCTTCTTTTTCTGTGATCTGTATTTTGGAACTAAATTGCTCGCCTTTGATGTAGACTAATTGTTATCCAACTTTAGATTAGATTTTGATTCTTGCTTCTATCTTGTTTTTGAGTTGAAAGAGAACGGTAGCTACTCTAGGTTCTCCGTTGACGACATGGCGGCTCTTGGTATGAATTAGTGTGATTTTAGGTTGACAGTTAGGTTGCTTATATAGAATTTTAACTAATTTAGAGCCGTCAGATTAACCCTAGAAGTAATCAAGGCCATCCAGTCAAGATAGAATAACACCTCAACCCTAATGACTCAGCAATGAGTTGAAACAGCGTCACCTTTCAGATCTGCCCAGGTGGGGGGGGAGGGGGTAGGTCGACCCTCTGGTCGACCTGTATGGATAGGTCGACGCCCAGGTCGGCCTGGCCCTTGGGCGGGAGAATTCCCACCCAGCCTTCTCCCGTGTTTGAATTTGAATTTCAAATTTTCTAAACCTGAGCTATTTTAAATTCTGAAACTTCGGAAGGCCATATCTTCTTCATACGGAGTCCAATTCACGCAAAATCGGACTCTATCTCATGCAGAATTCCGAGACGAATGCAATGTCATAACCTATTTCCCTTAATTCTCACATTTGAAATTAAATATTCTTAAATTTTTTAATCTAATATTTAAAATCATGGGGTGTTACATTCTCCCCTCCTTAAAGGATTTCGCCCCCGAAATCTCCAAGTTAAGGAGAATGTATATCCTAACATCCAATCATCCATCAACTCAACCATCAAACACAGGAATCCATTGTCCTTAGAAGATTCCTATTGTCTTATGAACATATGCAAAAAGTGTGTGTAAATGTTCCTTATCTAATGCAAAATCAGGCGGTCTACTGATTCAGTTGACCTCCTTAACGCAAATCATGATAGTGTCATGCATCCATTATGTATGCGAGAGAATCCTAACGATACATATTATTTCTACATGTGTGCACATCCATTCATCTAAATGCAGCATCCATATGATAACATAACCATTATACATCCATTAATTTAAATATGCACACACATTTATATGCAATATGAAAGTGATTGAGCCGATCTAGTGCCTAATGTGTGTGTACATGCATCCATGGGCAACCACTATCAACCACTTGCAACCACTCGCAACCATCAATCATAACATGTTTCAAACAAATGTTTACATCCATCGGTTTCTACCTAAGGATAAAGAATAGGACTGAGGAGATATGAAAGATAGATATAAGCATGAATAAACTTATGGAAAAAGAGATCAAGGAGGTAACCTCAAAGAGAAAAGGGTAGGCTTCACGTATTTTCGTCTCAGTTTCCCAAGTGGCATCTTCCTCAGCATCACTCCATTGAACTTTAACAAGCTTGACTTCACGGTTGCGTAGCTTTTTGACTTCCGTACCCAAGATACGAGTTGGAACTCTTCTCACAGTTGCTTCTCGTTCCACTTCTACATCCTCTAGTTTATTCGGCTCCACCACTTCCGCAGATTCATGTAAACACTTTCGTAATTGAGAAACATGAAAAACATTATGAACTCCAGCCAGTATCTTAGGTAGCTCTACTCTGTAAGCCATCGTCCCAATCCTTTCAATGATAGGAAATGGACCTACATATCTTGGTGCTATCTTTCCTACGTATCCAAAGAGAATGACATTCCTCAAAGGAGATAATTTAAGGAACACCCTATCTCCAAACTTAAACTCAAGGTCGGTTCTTCTTTTGTCTGCATAGGACTTCTGTCTATCTTGTGCAGCCTTCATCCGTCTTCTTATCAAGTCCACCTTTTCTGAGGTCTCTCTAATCATGTCTGGCCCAAGTACGAGCTTGTCTGTAGACTCCCACCAACAAGTTGGTAATCGGCATGGTCTTCCATATAAACCTTCGGAGGGCGCGATTCCTATTGTAACGACCCGCCCTGCACTAGCCGACATTTCCTCTGAAAGTGCGTTGTACACATGTCTAACTAGTGAGGAACGGTCGTCGGAAGGAAAAAAAGAAGATGAAGAACTAACACAGAACCTGTAGAATGTCTCACAGTGCATGGAATAAAATATAATAATAACATAACTTTGACATAAAACAGGCGAGACAGTGCATAAGCTGAAAAACTAAATCATGTCTAACATGGCAGCGGAAATCCAAAATACAGCTTATTATCCAACATCCTTATTACAACTTCAAAAATACTGTCTCTAAGCAAAAGAAAGGAAAAGGTACACTACTAATGCCCAAGCAGTGACCATCGATAACATAGGGAGATAATACATAAATATCATACGTGGAAGCCTCCTGCTCGTCTCCAGTACAGCTACCCGTGCATCCACCTAACCTGTCTCTAGTCTGCTCGTGTGAGCACCCAGAGTAATAAGAAGAGACATAAAACTCTGGGTCAGACAAAAAGTCTGGTGTGAGCGATAAGCAGCTAAACAAAACAGAACAATAACAGGTATAATCCAATCATACTTGAACCTGGACCTGCAACCAAAGAGTTAGCACTACATACCGTACAATACTCTAAGGTGTCACTAACATATGGTGTAAAGAATACGGGGGTGGGGGTGTGTATGTCATAGTGATGTCAAGCAATCAAGCATAGCAACCATCCTCACACCTCTCACTCAGTGCGTAAAGCATACGATACCCATTACTCTGTTCACCTAATCCTTTGGGCCATGACAGAGTCCAACCCCGTATAACTGCGCTACGAGCCCCTAATCCATTTATCAGTGGTAAACAAAAGTGATAGGCATCGATAACCCCTTTGCACACGTCCCGCAGCAAAGCCCAATCGTGAAGTGAACTCATTGGTTCCCATCTGAATCCTGAGCTCTAACTTCCAACTTGGACTACCTTTGCGTCTCGGGTTATTGGTCTTCACCGGATCGGTCTTCATTCAATTATTCTCCTCGGATCATGCTCCCCTGTTCAGTTCGTGGTCCTCACTTCAAGTCCAGCATCTCGATTCGGATCGGTCATTCTACCTCCATCGGATCGAGTCGCGCCATACGGATCGGGTCATGTTCCTTCTAGCTCGTGGCGCTCCAGCTCCATCGGATCAGGTCGCACCATTGGTTCGTGGCTTCTGAAGTGGATCGGGTCGGAGCGTGCAAGAACCTTTCATTCTGGTCGGTTTTCATCATCTCTACCCTGGTCGGTCGGTATTGCCCCGTGGTCGGTCGAACACTTCACCATTCCTGGTCGGTCGTACTTCACCATCCCTGGTCGGTCGGTATTGCCCCCTGGTCGGTCGAACACTTCACCATTCCTGGTCGGTCGTACTTCACCATCCCTGGTCGGTCGGTATTGCCCCCTGGTCGGTCGAACACTTCGCCATTCCTGGTCGGTCGTACTTCACCATCCCTGCTCGGTCGTACTTCATCATCGTATGGGATCGGTCGAACATCGCATAGTGGTCGGTCTTTCCTAACCTGATCGGTCTCCCCTGGTCGGTCTAACTCGACCCAAAGAAAACCTGCACCATTTCAGCAAGCTATTTTCGCCTCTCGACGGCGTTTTCAACCATTCCAACTATTCTAAACAATCATAAAGCATACCATACAGTCATAGCAACATGTATAAACATCCACAAACAGCAAAACAACAATATAGTATGTTAAAACGGATCAAACATAGCCAAAAACCCCATATTTTCCCTTAATCACGTTTAAGCAAATCTAATGATAGGATTAACAAAACTTAACCAAATCAGCCAAATTTTCTAACAGAGGCCTAAAATAATATTTAGCAATTTATAAATATTTTTCCAGATTTTTAACATGCATAAAGTCGCTAATTTTCACTAATCACCCCTTAATCCCCCAAATTCCGGGATTTGCAAAATTAGTCGAAATTAACCCAAATTCATATCAGAGGCATAAAATGATGTTTTAGAATTTTAGGAAATTTTCTAGATTTTTCTGAGCCATAATTTCGCTAATCTTTGCTAATTACCATAATTAGCCGTAATTAGTGAAAACAATGCAAATCACTCACCTTTGCCACAAAGGAAACTATAGATCTGAAATGATTCGCTGTTTGGGTTGAATTCCAATGCTTAGCAGTAGCTCCAACTCTGACTTGATGTTGATTAGCCTTGGTTTGATGCTAATTAGCTTAATCTTCAATTAGAAAGTGATTAGAGGTGATTTGGGATGATTCTAGATGTTGGAGGCCATGACTAGGGTTGAAGAAAATAAGTGGCGGCTGGAAAAATGAGTCTAAAACCGAAATCCTAACCCTAGCAGCCCTTAAATACCACTAATCCCGAAATCCCCCTTTGGGCCTAGCTGCTAATTACCCGGTTAAGCCCAATTAGCTGAAAATAACCCTTTAAACCTTAATTCAGCCATATCTCCCAAACGGTAAGTCTGTTTGGCTATTATGACCACTCTACGGAAAGAGAAACCATCATCCGGAGCTAATGCAAGCGGTTTCAGGTCAAAATTCCTTTCCAGTCAAAAGTTATGGACGAAACAAGATCAACTAGGGGTAAAACGGTCATTTAAAAATTGGCAAAAATCATGAACATGGGAAATGACCCACTAGTCGTTTCCCAAAAGTACACGACCATACGACTTACCTAGAAAAAGAAATAAATATTCTACGATCCTAGATGCGTAGAATGAGGGTTTTTACATTCTCCCCCCCTTAAGAAATTTCGCCCCCGAAATTCCTTAACTAAGAAACAACAATGGGTCCCGCATGCCTATCTACTAATTTCAAACAATCAAACATACATAATAGTACAACAAGCATATCCTAGCATGCGGTTTTCTAACGAAGGAAGAATCATCGCCGCTAAGATCTTACCAGACAAAGAGCTTCAAATACGACCTTCTTATGTCATCCTCTACTTCCCAAGTACAGTCGTCCTCTCGCCATCGATTCCCATCTTTATCCTAGAGGCGATTTCCAATAGGTTAGGATCGTTCCTCTGACTGGAACTGTTCCACTCAATCCAGATCGATCTAATCGTCAAGCTTACTAGCGTTTCTGAATCCAATTCACACTTAGGTCTGAAGTCATGCCCCATGAGATACTCTAGTAGCTTCCATTCCAGAAACATAGCCTCTAAACTGGCATGTCTCCTACCCAATGCATCAGCTATCGCACCTAGTCCGGTACTACGGCATCCGTCCGTACTGTCATCTTCTTAGGTAATCCAACCATATACGTCAAATTACCATCTACATTCCAAATGTCCTTTCAAGTCTAACCCGAATCTTGCCTACATCCATAATGCACGTCCAACGTATTTTCACCTCCTAGAGGCAACTAGATCCATCCAATGACCCTAGGCACTACATCCATATCCGTACTGTACGTCTAACGTACATTCACCTTCTAAAGGTGAACTAGACTCATCTAATGAATCTAGGTACCTTACCCATATCTGTACTGCACGTCCAACGTACATTCACCTTCTAAAGGTGAACTAGACTCATCCAATGAAAATCGCAACAACTACCTATCTCTCATGCAGACCATCCTAGTCGACCTCGACATTCCCCGAGCACAAGTCCCAAAGGCCTAAACCAATATCAGACAAGCACCCAAGGAACATCTCCTCCGAATTCAGACGATCTACGTGAGATGACATGAGCAAAACATCTAAACACTCAAGCATCCATAACTGACTTTGGCTATCCTCGCCAATCTTGCTTGAAATTATCATAGATCGCATGACCAAGTCCTGACCAACTACTGTACATTTGCTTCTCTAACTCCCGTTATCATCTTCGTCATAAGGTATGCAATCCAATACCACCCTTCGCCCATCATCCACTCTAACGGTCATCAAAGGCTCTTCACAATCTACTATCACTCTATACTTTTGGAGTCAATCAGCTCCCAAAATCAAGCCAAACCTAGTAAAGCTCAAAATAAAGCAATCACAACAAACATACATCCATGACTCGATAAGACCAAATTACGACAAATCCTACAAAGGCTAGTCAAACCACCTATCGGGTTTGTCACTACTAAAGGTCTATCGACTATCTCGGGTTCCAATTCCAACCTATCTACCAGGTCACTAGGTACGAAGGAATGGGAAACCTTGTTGTTAAAACAAAATTCGAACAGAAACATCTTAAATAGAAAGCATACCTCGAATAACGACACCTTTTTCCTTCTGCGCCGCAGTTGGGGCATTCGACGAAGAAGGAATAGCGTTGATAGCATATGCTTTCACGATCTGCTTCTCCCTAGGAGATTGTGGACATTCATTCTTGTGATGTCCTGCTTGGCCGCAATTAAAGCACTTCCTTTCCCCAGGCTTTTCTCGACAATCTCTGGCATAGTGGCCCTTCTTGCCACAACTAAAGCACTCTCCATCTTTCTTATTCTTCTTACTCTGACCATCCATGGTTTGGTCTTATTTCCTCTTAGTCTGGGAATTATTCTTGCCTCCGCCGCCTGCTTGCGGCTTTGGCTCCTTTGCAGATGCAGTAGCGACCTCAGTCTTAGGCTTAGGGTAAAGACTTTCTGACTTTAATGCCTTTCCTACAATCGATTCAAACGTCTCATCGATGTGGTTTATAAGCCTTTCCCCCAAGTACCCATCTAAACCAGTTATGAACTTCTCGTTCTTCTTCTCGGCAGTGTCGATAAGAGATAACCCATATTTCGATAAAGTATCGAACTCAGCAACATACTCTGAAACTGCCCTTCCGTTCTGCATAAGCTCCAGAAACTTTCTAAACAATTCTGACTTCTAAGCAGCTGGTATAAACTTATCGCAAAAACGAGCCTTAAACTGATCTCATGTAATCTGATCCTCTGGAGTTGCTGCCTTAATAGCATTCCACCAGTTCATTGCTCGTCCTTGAAGCTGACGGGATGCTAGCTTCCTCTTCATGGCATCTTCAATACCCAAGTCTTCGAAGATACGCTCACAGCTATCCAACCAATCCTGAACAACCGTAGCCGACTCCATTCCGTGGAACGGCTTCCCACCAAGACTAGCATAATCCTTGTTAAACTTGGCGAAATCGGTCCTAGGCGCCTACACCGCTGCACCACCACCGTTAGCAACATTAGGAGCCGCTCTCTGGACATCCCTAAGCATCTCCCTCATGAAGTCAGTGAACATAGTCCTCATCTCAGTAGCATTCCCGTTATTGGCTCCTCTGCCAGTACCCCTCGCATATCGGCTCATCGTTCAATCTGTACAGAGCAAACGATTAACCATCTCCTTTGTGGTGTCAGTGCAATGCAACTTCATCCTTAACTATGCTAATAGTATATATATATGTCCATATAGCTTTGAAAACCAGTTTTAAAAAAAATCAAAATAATCACAAATACGCGCTCTCATATACGTATAATATCTCTCCATGATGACTTTCCCCAGGTTAACTACGCAACCTAGAGCTCTGATACTAAATGTAACGACCCGCCCTGCACTAGCCGACATTTCCTCCGAAAGTGCGTTGTACACATGTCTAACTAGCTGTAACGACCCGCCCTGCACTAGCCGACATTTCCTCCGAAAGTGCGCTGTACACATGTCTAACTAGCGCGGAACGGTCGTCGGAAGGAAAGAAAGAAGATGAAGAACTAACAAAGAACCTGTAGAATGTCTCACAGCGCATGGAATAAAATATAATAATAACATAACTTTGACATAAAACAGGCGAGACAGTGCATAAGCTGAAAAACTAAATCATGTCTAACATGGCAGCGGAAATCCAAAATACAGCTTATTATCCAACATCCTTATTAAAACTTCAAAAATACTGTCTCTAAGCAAAAGAAAGGAAAAGGTACACTACTAATGCCCAACCAATGACCATCGATAACACAGGGAGATAATACATAAATATCATACGTGGAAGCCTCCTGCTCGTCTCCAGTACAGCTACCCGTGCATCCACCTAACCTGTCTGTAGTCTGCTCGTGTGAGCACCCAGAGTAATAAGAAGAGACATAAAACTTTGGGTCAGACAAAAAGTCTGGTGTGAGCGATAAGCAGCTAAACAAAACAGAACAATAAAAGGTATAATCCAATCATACCTGAACCTGGACCTGCAACCAAAGAGTTAGCACTACATACCGTACAATACTCTAAGGTGCCACTAACATATGGTGTAAAGAATACGGGGGTGGGGGTGTGTATGTCATAGTGATGTCAAGCAATCAAGCATAGCAACCATCCTCACACCTCTCACTCAGTGCATAAAGCATACGATACCCATTACTCTGTTCACCTAATCCTTTGGGCCATGACGGAGTCCAACCCCGTATAACTGCGCTTCGAGCCCCTAATCCATTTATCAGTGGTAAACCAAAGTGATAGGCATCGATAACCCCTTTGCACACGTCCCGCAGCAAAGCCCAATCGTGAAGTGAACTCATTGGTTCCCATCTGGATCCTGAGCTCTAACTTCCAACTTGGACTACCTTTGCATCTCGGGTTATTGGTCTTCACCGGATCGGTCTTCATTCAGTTCTTCTCCTCGGATCGTGCTCCCCTGTTCGGTTCGTGGTCCTCACTTCAAGTCCAGCATCTCGTTTCGGATCGGTCGTTCTACCTCCATCGGATCGAGTCGCGCCATACGGATCGGGCCATGTTCCTTCTAGCTCGTGGCGCTCCAGCTCCATCGGATCAGGTCGCACCATCGGTTCGTGGCTTCTGAAGTGGATCGGGTCGGAGCATGCAAGAACCTTTCATTCTGGTCGGTTTTCATCATCTCTACCCTGGTCGGTCGGTATTGCCCCCTGGTCGGTCGAACACTTCACCATTCCTGCTCGGTCGTACTTCACCATCCCTGGTCGATCGGTATTGCCCCCTGGTCGGTCGAACACTTCACCATTCCTGGTCGGTCGTACTTCACCATCCCTGGTCGGTCGGTATTGCCCCCTGGTCGGTCGAACACTTCGCCATTCCTGGTCAGTCGTACTTCACCATCCCTGCCCGGTCGTACTTCATCATCGTATGGGGTCGGTCGAACATCGCATAGTGGTCGGTCTTTCCTAACCTGATCGGTCTCCCCTGGTCGGTCTAACTCGATCCAAAGAAAATCTGCACCATTTCGGCAAGCTATTTTCGCATCTCGACGGCGTTTTCAACTATTCCAACTATTCTAAACAATCATAAAGCATACCATACAGTCATAGCAACATGTATAAACATCCACAAACAGCAAAACAACAATATAGTATGTTAAAACGGATCAAACATAGCCAAAAACCCCATATTTTCCCTTAATCCCTCTTAATCACGTTTAAGCAAATCTAATGATAGGATTAACAAAACTTAACCAAATCATCCAAATTTTCTAACAGAGACCTAAAATAATATTTAGCAATTTATAAATATTTTTCCAGATTTTTAACATGCATAAAGTCGCTAATTTTCACTAATCACCCCTTAATCCCCCAAATTCCGGGATTTGCAAAATTAGTCGAAATTAACCCAAATTCATATCAGAGGCATAAAATGATGTTTTAGAATTTTAGGAATTTTTCTAGATTTTTCTGAGCCATAATTTCGCTAATCTTCGCTAATTACCATAATTAGCCGTAATTAGTGAAAACAATGCAAATCACTCACCTTTGCCACAAAGGAAACTATAGATCTGAAATGATTCTCTGTTTGGGTTGAATTCCAATGCTTAACAGTAGCTCCAACTCTGATTTGATGTTGATTATCCTTGGTTTGATGCTAATTAGCTTAATCTTCAATTAGAAAGTGATTAGAGGTGATTTGGGATGATTCTAGATGTTGGAGGCCATGACTAGGGTTGAAGAAAATAAGTGGTGGCTGGAAAAATGAGTCTAAAACCGAAATCCTAACCCTAGCAGCCCTTAAATACCACTAATCCCGAAATCCCCCTTTGGGCCTAGCTGCTAATTACCCGGTTAAGCCCAATTAGCTGAAAATAACCCTTTAAACCTTAATTCAGCCATATCTCCCAAACGTTAAGTCCGTTTGGCTAATATGACCACTCTACGGAAAGAGAAACCATCATCCGGAGCTAACGCAAGTGGTTTCAGGTCAAAATTCCTTTCCAATCAAAAGTTATGGACGAAACAAGATCAACTAGGGGCAAAACGGTCATTTAAAAATTGGCAAAAATCATGAATATGGGAAATGACCCCACTAGTCGTTTCCCAAAAGTACACGACCATACGACTTACCTAGAAAAAGAAATAAATATTCTACGATCCTAGATGCGTAGAATGAGGGTTGTTACATTCTCCCCCCCTTAAGAAATTTCGCCCCCGAAATTCCTTAACTAAGAAACAACAATGGGTCCCGCATGCCTATCAACCAATTTCAAACAATCAAACATACATGATAGTACAACAAGCATATCCTAGCATGCGGTTTTCTAACGAAGGAAGAATCATCGCCGCTAAGATCTTACCAGACAAAGAGCTTCAAATACGACCTTCTTATGTCATCCTCTACTTCCCAAGTACAGTCGTCCTCTCGCCATCGATTCTCATCTTTATCCTAGAGGCGATTTCCAATAGGTTAGGATCGTTCCTCTGACTGGAACTGTTCCACTCAATCCAGATCGATCTAATCGTCAAGCTTACTAGCGTTTCTGAATCCAGTTCACACTTAGGTCTGAAGTCATGCCCCATGAGATACTCTAGTAGCTTCCATTCCAGAAACATAGCCTCTAAACTGGCATGTCTCCTACCCAATGCATCAGCTATCACACCTAGTCCGGTACTACGGCATCCGTCCGTACTGTCATCTTCTTAGGTAATCCAACCATATACGTCAAATTACCATCTACATTCCAAATGTCCTTTCAAGTCTAACCCGAATCTTGCCTATATCCATAATGCACGTCCAACGTATTTTCACCTCCTAGAGGCAACTAGATCCATCCAATGACCCTAGGCACTACATCCATATCTGTACTGTACGTCTAACGTACATTCACCTTCTAAAGGTGAACTAGACTCATCTAATGAATCTAGGTACCTTACCCATATCTGTACTGCACGTCCAACGTACATTCACCTTCTAAAGGTGAACTAGGCTCATCCAATGAATCTAGGTACCCTACCTATGAGTCCAAGTCCAACTTGAATCTCCTATATCCGCTGAATCTCCAAGATCAACGGACGCTCCACAATGCCCAAACATACTTCAAGTCTAACGTAAAGTATCATACACCCATCATCTCACTATGATCAACAAACCTATCCTATTTCCATTTAACAGGATCCTTACAGGTGATAGTCTAATCAAGAGAAGAAAGGTAGGAACAAACATAGCAACCATAGCATCCATCAAACAAATCCTATCTATCACCTGCTAAATCCTTGAATACATCAACACCTATATGTCTGGTCCAACCAACATCAATAACTAATGTAAGCCCAGCCTCCAAACGGACTACCGTACGTCCAACGCACGTTTATCCTCCAAGGATAACTAGATCACGTCCAGCGGATCCAAGGTAACGGGCGTCCCCAGATACCCCTGCTTTTAGTCCGCCTTAAACACTCGAGTCCCACCCAAGTCTATCCATTATCCTGCTGCCCTCTCGAGTCTAACTCGAGCCAATCCAATTCCTCGCAGCCTCCTCTAGTCCAACTCGAGTCAATCTATTACCCATAACTCAGAACCAGTCTTGAGTATCCATTACCTACAAACTCTAGTCCAACGTGAGTCGTCTCCCTATTCGTTGCATCTCTAAGATCAATCGAACATCTATTTTATTTTACGAGTTCAAGTCCAACTTGAATCGTCCTAACCTTCGTTGCACCTTCCTTGACCAATGAACACATCCTATTCTTTCAAAAAGAACATCAACATATGGTCCTAAACAATTCATTACTTTGCATCTTTCTTGAGTCCCACTCGAGTCATCTCATAACTCTATCGAGTCTAACTCTGGGCAGTCCATACCATCGAATAGTCTTATCCTGTCACAACTGCCCATCACTCTTCGAGTAAACCAAGATATCATCCAATGAAAATCGCAACAACTACCTATCTCTCATGCAGACCATCCTAGTCGACCTCGACATTCCCCGAGCACAAGACCCAAAGGCCTAAACCAATATCAGACAAGCACCCAAGGAACATCTCCTCCGAGTTCAGACGATCTACGTGAGATGACATGAGCAAAACATCTAAACACTCAAGCATCCATAACTGACTTTGGCTATCCTCGCCAATCTTGCTTGAAATTATCATCGATCGCATGGCCAAGTCCTGACCAACTACTGTACATCCAATGTACATTTGCTTCTCTAACTCCCGTTATCATCTTCGTCATAAGGTATGCAATCCAATACCACCCTTCGCCCATCATCCACTCTAACGGTCATCAAAGGCTCTTCACAATCTACTATCACTCTATACTTTTGGAGTCAATCAGCTCCCAAAATCAAGCCAAACCTAGTAAAGCTCAAAATAAAGCAATCACAACAAACATACATTCATGACTCGATAAGACCAAATTACGACAAATCCTACAAAGGCTAGTCAAACCACCTATCGGGTTTGTCACTACTAAAGGTCTATCGACTATCTCGGGTTCCAATTCCAACCTATCTACCAGGTCACTAGGTACGAAGGAATGGGAAACCTTGTTATTAAAACAAAATTCGAACAGAAACATTTTAAATAGAAAGCATACCTCGAATAACGACACCTTTTTCCTTCTGCGCCGCAGTTGGAGCATTCAACGAAGAAGGAATAACGTTGATAGCATATGCTTTCACGATCTGCTTCTCCCTAGGAGATTGTGGACATTCATTCTTGTGATGTCCTGCTTGGCCACAATTAAAGCACTTCCTTTCCCCAGGCTTTTCTCGACAATCTCTGGCATAGTGGCCCTTCTTGCCACAACTAAAGCACTCGCCATCTTTCTTATTCTTCTTACTCTGACCATCCATGGTTTGGTCTTGTTTCCTCTTAGTCTGGGAATTATTCTTGCCTCCGCCGCCTGCTTGCGGCTTTGGCTCCTTTGCAGATGCAGTAGCGACCTCAGTCTTAGGCTTAGGGTAAAGATTTTCTGACCTTAATGCCTTTCCTACAATCGATTCAAACGTCTCATCGATGTGGTTTATAAGCCTTTCCCCCAAGTACCCATCTAAACCAGTTATGAACTTCTCGTTCTTCTTCTCGGCAGTGTCGATAAGAGATAACCCATATTTCGATAAAGTATCGAACTCAGCAACATACTCTGAAACTGCCCTTCCGTTCTGCTTAAGCTCTAGAAACTTTCTAAACAATTCTGACTTCTGAGCAGCTGGTATAAACTTATCGCAAAAACGAGCCTTAAACTGATCCCATGTAATCTAATCCTCTGGAGTTGCTGCCTTAATAGCATTCCACCAATTCATTGCTCGTCCTTGAAGCTGACGGGATGCTAGCTTCCTCTTCATGGCATCTTCAATACCCAAGTCTTCGAAGATACGCTCACAGCTATCCAACCAATCCTGAACAACCGTAGCCGACTCCGTTCCGTGGAACGGCTTCCCACCAAGACTAGCATAATCCTTGTTAAGCTTGGCGAAATCGGTCCTAGGCGCCTGCACCGCTGCACCACCACCGTTAGCAACATTAGGAGCCGCTCTCTGGACATCCCTAAGCATCTCCCTCATGAAGTCAGTGAACATAGTCCTCATCTCAGTAGCATTCCCATTATTGGCTCCTCTGCCAGTACCCCTCGCATATCGGCTAATCATTCAATCTGTACAGAGCAAACGATTAACCATCTCCTTTGTGGTGTCAGTGTAGTGCAACTTCATCCTTAACTATACTATATATATATATATCCATATAGCTTTGAAAACCAGTTTTAAAAAAAATAAAATAATCACAAATACGCGCTCTCATATACGTATAATATCTCTCCCTGATGACTTTCCCCAGGTTAACTACGCAACCTAGAGCTCTGATACCAAATGTAACGACCCGCCCTACACTAGCCGACATTTCCTCCGAAAGTGCGCTGTACACATGTCTAACTAGCGCGGAACGGTCGTCGGAAGGAAAGAAAGAAGATAAAGAACTAACACAGAACCTGTAGAATGTCTCACAGCACATGGAATAAAATATAATAATAACATAACTTTGACATAAAACAGGCGAGACAGTGCATAAGCTGAAAAACTAAATCATGTCTAACATGGCAGCGGAAATCCAAAATACAGCTTATTATCCAACATCCTTATTACAACTTCAAAAATACTGTCTCTAAGCAAAAGAAAGGGAAAGGTACACTACTAATGCCCAAGCAGTGACCATCGATAACACAGGGAGATAATACAAAAATATCATACGTGGAAGCCTCCTGCTCGTCTCCAGTACAACTACCCGTGCATCCACCTAACCTGTCTCTAGTCTGCTCGTGTGAGCACCCAGAGTAATAAGAAGAGACATAAAACTCTGGGTCAGACAAAAAGTCTGGTGTGAGCGATAAGCAGCTAAACAAAACAGAACAATAACAGGTATAATCCAATCATACCTGAACCTGGAACTGCAACCAAAGTGTTATCACTACATACCGTACAATACTCTAAGGTGCCACTAACATATGGTGTAAAGAATACGGGGGTGGGGGTGTGTATGTCATAGTGATGTCAAGCAATCAAGCATAGCAACCATCCTCACACCTCTCACTCAGTGCGTAAAGCATACGATACCCATTACTCTGTTCACATAATCCTTTGGGCCATGACGGAGTCCAACCCCGTATAACTGCGCTACGAGCCCCTAATCCATTTATCAGTGGTAAACCAAAGTGATAGGCAGCGATAACCCCTTTGCACACGTCCCGCAGCAAAGCCCAATCGTGAAGTGAACTCATTGGTTCCCATCTGGATCCTCAGCTCTAACTTCCAACTTGGACTACCTTTGCGTCTCGGGTTATCGGTCTTCACCGGATCCGTCTTCATTCAGTTCTTCTCTTCGGATCGTGCTCCCCTGTTCGGTTCGTGGTCCTCACTTCAAGTCCAGCATCTCGATTCGGATCGGTCGTTCTACCTCCATCGGATCGAGTCGTGCCATACGGATCGGGTCATGTTCCTTCTTGCTCGTGGCGCTCCAGCTCCATCGGATCAGGTCGCACCATCGGTTCATGGCTTCTGAAGTGGATCGGGTCGGAGTGTGCAAGAACCTTTCATTCTGGTCGGTTTTCATCATCTCTACCCTGGTCGGTCGGTATTGCCCCCTGGTCGGTCGAACACTTCACCATTCCTGGTCGGTCGTACTTCACCATCCCTGGTCGGTCGGTATTGCCCCCTGGTCGGTCGAATACTTCACTATTCCTGGTCGGTCGTACTTCACCATCCCTGGTCGGTCGGTATTGCCCCCTGGTCGGTCGAACACTTCGCCATTCCGGGTCGGTCGTACTTCACCATCCCTGCCCGGTCGTACTTCATCATCGTATGGGGTCGGTCGAACATCGCATAGTGGTCGGTCTTTCCTAACCTGATCGGTCTCCCCTGGTCGGTCTAACTCGACCCAAAGAAAACCTGCACCATTTCAGCAAGCTATTTTCGCCTCTCGACGGCGTTTTCAACTATTCCAACTATTCTAAACAATCATAAAGCATACCATACAGTCATAGCAACATGTATAAACATCCACAAACAGCAAAACAACAATATAGTATGTTAAAACGGATCAAACATAGCCAAAAACCCCATATTTTCCCTTAATCCCTCTTAATCACGTTTAAGCAAATCTAATGATAGGATTAACAAAACTTAACCAAATCAGCCAAATTTTCTAACAGGGACCTAAAATAATATTTAGCAATTTATAAATATTTTTCCAGATTTTTAACATGCATAAAGTCGCTAATTTTCACTAATCACCCCTTAATCCCCCAAATTCCGGGATTTGCAAAATTAGTCGAAATTAACCCAAATTCATATCAGAGGCATAAAATGATGTTTTAGAATTTTTGGAATTTTTCTAGATTTTTCTGAGCCATAATTTCGCTAATCTTCGCTAATTACCATAATTAGCCGTAATTAGTGAAAACAATGCAAATCACTCACCTTTGCCACAAAGGAAACTATAGATCTGAAATGATCCTCTGTTTGGGTTGAATTCCAATGCTTAGCAGTAGCTCCAACTCTGATTTGATGTTGATTAGCCTTGGTTTGATGCTAATTAGCTTAATCTTCAATTAGAAAGTGATTAGAGGTGATTTGGGATGATTCTAGATGTTGGAGGCCATGACTAGGGTTGAAGAAAATAAGTGGCGGCTGGAAAAATGAGTCTAAAACCGAAATCCTAACCCTAGCAGCCCTTAAATACCACTAATCCCGAAATCCCCCTTTGGGCCTAGCTGCTAATTACCCGGTTAAGCCCAATTAGCTGAAAATAACCCTTTAAACCTTAATTCAGCCATATCTCCCAAACGGTAAGTCCGTTTGGCTATTATGACCACTCTACGGAAAGAGAAACCATCATCCGGAGCTAATGGAAGTAGTTTTAGGTCAAAATTCCGTTCCAGTCAAAAGTTATGGACGAAACAAGATCAACTAGGGGCAAAACGGTCATTTAAAAAATGGCAAAAATCATGAACATGGGAAATGACCCCACTAGTCGTTTCCCAAAAGTACACGACCATACGACTTACCTAGAAAAAGAAATAAATATTCTACGATCCTAGATGCGTAGAATGAGGGTTGTTACACTAGCGCGGAACGGTCGTCGGAAGGAAAGAAAGAAGATGAAGAACTAACACAGAACCTGTAGAATGTCTCACAGCGCATGGAATAAAATATAATAATAACATAACTTTGACATAAAACAGGCGAGACAGTGCATAAGCTGAAAAACTAAATCATGTCTAACATGGCAGCGGAAATCCAAAATACAACTTATTATCCAACATCCTTATTACAACTTCAAAAATACTGTCTCTAAGCAAAAGAAAGGAAAAGGTACACTACTAATGCCCAAGCAGTGACCATCGATAACACAGGGAGATAATACATAAATATCATACGTGGAAGCCTCCTGCTCGTCCCCAGTACATCTACCCGTGCATCCACCTAACCTGTCTCTAGTCTGCTCGTGTGAGCACCCAGAGTAATAAGAAGAGACATAAAACTCTGGGTCAGACAAAAAGTCTGGTGTGAGCGATAAGCAGCTAAACAAAACAGAACAATAACAGGTATAATCCAATCATACCTGAACCTGGACCTGCAACCAAAGAGTTAGCACTACATACCGTACAATACTCTAAGGTGCCACTAACATATGGTGTAAAGAATACGGGGGTGGGGGTGTGTATGTCATAGTGATGTCAAGCAATCAAGCATAGCAACCATCCTCACACCTCTCACTAAGTGCGTAAAGCATACGATACCCATTACTCTGTTCACCTAATCCTTTGGGCCATGACGGAGTCCAACCCCGTATAACTGCGCTACGAGCCCCTAATCCATTTATCAGTGGTAAACCAAAGTGATAGGCATCGATAACCCCTTTGCACACGTCCCGCAGCAAAGCCCAATCGTGAAGTGAACTCATTGGTTCCCATCTGGATCCTGAGCTCTAACTTCCAACTTGGACTACCTTTGTGTCTCGGGTTATTGGTCTTCACCGGATCGGTCTTCATTCAGTTCTTCTCCTCGGATCGTGCTCCCCTGTTCGGTTCGTGGCCCTCACTTCAAGTCCAGCATCTCGATTCGGATCGGTCATTCTACCTCCATCGGATCGAGTCGCGCCATACGGATCGGGTCATGTTCCTTCTAGCTCGTGGCGCTCCAGCTCCATCAGATCAGGTCGCACCATCGGTTCGTGGCTTCTGAAGTGGATCGGGTCGGAGCGTGCAAGAACCTTTCATTCTGGTCGGTTTTCATCATCTCTACCCTGGTCGGTCGGTATTGCCCCCTGGTCGGTCGAACACTTCACCATTCCTGGTCGGTCGTACTTCACCATCCCTGGTCGGTCGGTATTGCCCCCTGGTCGGTCTAACACTTCACCATTCCTGGTCGGTCGTACTTCACCATCCCTGGTCGGTCGGTATTGCCCCCTGGTCGGTCGAACACTTCGCCATTCCTGGTCGGTCGTACTTCACCATCCCTGCTCGGTCGTACTTCATCATCGTATGGGGTCGGTCGAACATCGCATAGTGGTCGGTTTTTCCTAACCTGATCGGTCTCCCCTGGTCGGTCTAACTCGACCCAAAGAAAACCTGCACCATTTCAGCAAGCTATTTTCGCCTCTCGACGGCGTTTTCAACCATTCCAACTATTCTAAACAATCATAAAGCATACCATACAGTCATAGCAACATGTATAAACATCCACAAACAGCAAAACAACAATATAGTATGTTAAAACGGATCAAACATAGCCAAAAACCCCATATTTTCCCTTAATCCCTCTTAATCACGTTTAAGCAAATCTAATGATAGGATTAACAAAACTTAACAAAATCAGCCAAATTTTCTAACAGAGGCCTAAAATAATATTTAGCAATTTATAAATATTTTTCCAGATTTTTAACATGCATAAAGTCGCTAATTTTCACTAATCACCCCTTAATCCCCCAAATTCCGGGATTTGCAAAATTAGTCAAAATTAACCCAAATTCATATCAGAGGCATAAAATGATGTTTTAGAATTTTAGGAATTTTTCTAGATTTTTCTGAGCCATAATTTCGCTAATCTTCGCTAATTACCATAATTAGCCGTAATTAGTGAAAACAATGCAAATCACTCACCTTTGCCACAAAGGAAACTATAGATCTGAAATGATTCTCTGTTTGTGTTGAATTCCAATGCTTAGCAGTAGCTCCAACTCTGATTTGATGTTGATTAGCCTTGGTTTGATGCTAATTAGCTTAATCTTCAATTAGAAAGTGATTAGGGATGATTCTAGATGTTGGAGGCCATGACTAGGGTTGAAGAAAATAAGTGGCGGCTGGAAAAATGAGTCTAAAACTGAAATCCTAACCCTAGCAGCCCTTAAATACCACTAATCCCGAAATCCCCCTTTGGGCCTAGCTGCTAATTACCCGGTTAAGCCCAATTAGCTGAAAATAACCCTTTAAACCTTAATTCAGCCATATCTTCCAAACGGTAAGTCCGTTTGGCTATTATGACCACTCTACGGAAAGAGAAACCATCATCCGGAGCTAATGTTAGTAGTTTTAGGTCAAAATTCCTTTCCAGTCAAAAGTTATGGACGAAACAAGATCAACTAGTGGCAAAACGGTCATTTAAAAATTGGCAAAAATCATGAACATGGGAAATGACCCCACTAGTCGTTTCCCAAAAGTACACGACCATACGACTTACCTAGAAAAAGAAATAAATATTCTACGATCCTAGATGCGTAGAACGAGGGTTGTTACACCTATGGTGGCTTGGTAGTTATTGTTGTAGGCAAATTCCACCAAAGGAATATGCTCCTCCTATGTCCCTCCAAAGTCAAGAATGCACAATCTCAAGAGGTCTTCTAATACCCTATTCTCCCTTTCCGTCTGACCATCGGTTTGGGGGTGATAGGCCGTGCTTAAGCATAATTGTGTGCCTACTGTCTCTTGCAAACTCTTCCAAAACTCGCTCGTAAAGATAGGATCTCGATCGCTCACTATGGTGGAGGGTATCCCATGGAGTCGAACTATTTCTTTGAGATAAATGGATGCTAGGGACGAGGCAGTCCTTCTACTTTTAACAGGTATAAAGTGAGCGCTTTTAGTGAGCCTGTCACTATTACCCAAATACTGGTATTTACCCTTCTTGATCTAGGCAACGCATCAACAAAGTCCATCGAAATGCTATCCCACTTCCACTGTGGGACCTCGAGGGGATCAAGTAGACCACCGGGTTTCTTCTGCTCCTCTTTGACTTACTGGCATATCAAACACTTAGCGACGAACTCGGCTACATCACTCTTCATGCCGTTCCAAAAGAAAACCCTTTTTATATCTTTATTCATCTTTTCTTCGCCTGCGTGTATAGTCAGTTTGGAATGGTGTGCCTCTTCGAGAACAGTCTTCACTAAATCCCTTACCTGTGGGACGCATAACCTTCCATCCCGTCTCAACCAACCCCTATCATCGATGGATTATCTATTGAGGTGACTAGAAGTCTCACCCCTAACTAACTTTTCCATCACATAAATTAGCTGAGGGTCTTCTCGTTGCGCAGTTCCTATTGAGTCCAAAAAGTAGGCCGCACCTCTAGCGATGCTAACAGACCAGACACAATTTCAAAGGAGGGTCTAAAACTAAAGTTTGCCATATACTCCAAGCTTTGCCTTTCTACAAAGAGAGGACTCAGGGTCAACTTCTTTCTACATAAGGCATCCGCTACCACATTGCCCTTGCCTAGGGTGTAGGAAATCTCAAAATCATAAGAGGCTAGAAATTCCATCCACCTTTGCTGTCTTAAGTTAAGATCTTTCTGCGAGAAAAGGTACTTCAACGATTTATGGTCAGTATACAATTCAAACTTCTCACCTAGGAGATAATGTCACCAAGACTTAAGCGCAAAGATGATGGCAGCCAACTCTAGATCGTGGGTTGGGTAGTTTTTCTCATGTACTTTCAACTGTCTGCCTCCATAAGCTATACCTTCCCTTCTTGCATCAAGACAACACCTAGTCCCGTACCATATGCATCTGTGTATACGGTAAACATCTTGCTCTCATCTGGCAATGTCAGAACTGGTGCTGTTGTTAGAGCCCTTTTCAAACGTTGGAAAGCAATATCGCAATCCAAATCCCAAGCGAAAGTTAGGTTCTTCTTCGTTAATCTTGTGAGTGGGGCTGATATTTTAGCAAAGTCTTTAATGAATTTTCGGTAAAATCCCGCTAGCTCGAGAAAGCTTCGGAATTCGGTTGCATTCCGTGGAACCTTCCAATCTTGCACAACAACTACTTTTGTGGGGTCCACGGCTAACACTTCTTTGTACACCACATGTCCAAGAAACCTCACCTCCTCTCTCCAGAAATGGCATTTGGAGAATTTGGCCTTCAGCTGATGTGTACGAAGAGTATCCATGACTTCCCTTAAATGCAAAGCATGCTCTTCTTCATTCTTCGAGAAGATCAAAATGTCGTCTACGAAGACCACCACAAACTTATTAAGGAATTCTCTAAACACCCTACTCATCAAGTCAACGAAGTAAGCTGGTGCGTTTGTCAAGCCGAAAGGCATGATAGGCCATTCGAAGAAACCATCCCGGGTTCTAAACGAGGTCTTATCAGTGCTGTCTTCAGCCACTCATAGCTGATGAAACCCGTTAGCCAAATTTAGTTGGGGGAAAACAGACACACCTATAAGCTGACAAAACAAGTCATCTATTCTAGGAAGTGGGTGCCTATTCTTGTAAAAACCCTATAATCAATGCATATGCGAAGTGAACCATCCGCTTTGGTTGTGAATACTACTAGAGCACCACATTCAGAAATACTCTACCTTATAAACCCCTTTTCTAGCAGCTCTTTGACTTGCTTACTGAGCGCTTTTCTCTCCCTAGGAGCCATATGTCTAATAGGTAGAGCTACAGGTTTTGCATTATCAACAAGGTATATGCGGAAGTTTATCTCCCGCTTTGGAGGTAAGCCCTTCACCTCTTCAAATACATCTGAGTATTCACGGATTACTCTAAAAGACTGCAAGTTTTCAACAGACGCATCAAGAGATTTTAGGTAACTAAGCATAACAGAATGTATGGGGTTAAAAGAGATTTCGAGAGTGTTGCCAAGGCGATTCATAAGTCTAATCACTCTCTTTTCACAATCGAGGACGGCACCATTACTAGATAACCAATCCATGCCTCGAATCAATCAACAGCTTGTGAAGCGAAGAACAAAGGCATTGCATTCAAACTCAATGCTCAAGATAGACACTCTCAAATCCCGACAAATCATTGAAAGATGAGCCGAACCACCAATAGGATTTGAGACTACTATGGGATCCGTAACTAGACTAGTATTTAGGTGCAATGTTTCAACTAACGAAGCAGACACAAACGTGTGTGAAGCGCCAGAATCAAATAAAGTACGAACATGACGATCAAACAGAAAAACCAAACTTTCAACAGAAATATTTCTACCTCTCTCATGTCTTGGTGCCATGAGAGCCTGAATCTGCCCTCCAGAAGTGGACCCTGTTATTTGCCCTTGCCTCTGTTTCCTCGGGCATTCTTTAACTAGATGTCCTGCCTCTCCACAGTGGAAATAGCCAGTCTTCTTCTTCTTCCAACAGTCCTTGCTCAGATGGCCTGGTGTTCCACAATTAAAGCACCTTTTCTTTCCCTTTCCATTGTTATCCTTACCGCCTTTCCTGTTTAGCTGTTGTGATTTATTTTGATCCCCTTTCTTCTTCGGTGCCTTATTAGCATTAGCACCTTTCTCCTCGTCATGCATAAACGCCATGTCAACCAATCTATCAAAGGTAGCTCCCATAGGAATGTGAGTCATAGCCAACCTATGTAGCGGCTCATTCAAACCTTTAACGAACCTCAGGGCCTTCTTTTCAGGTGTGTTCACCAAGTCTAAGCCGAATCTCGCCAACTGATTGAACATGTTGACGTACTCCTTTACTAATAAATTCTCCTGCTTCAATGCCAAGAATCTTTCCATGTATAAATTCTCTTCTACTTGTGAGAGAAATTTCGTCTTGAACCTATGTCTGAAATCCATCCACGTCTCTACTGTACGCTCTCCATTCGTGACTTCCCACCAAAATGAGGCTTCGTCCTTCATTAACCAAGCGGCCAATGGGACCTTCCTTCCATCTTCCACCTTGAAGATACCAAACAAGTCTTCTACCTCCTTAAGAAAATTTCGAGCTTCAACAAACGTCTCTGATCCGTGAAAAGGTTTTCCGCCCATTGCTCGAAAGTCTTTGCATATCTTTGAAAAAGTATCAACACGGGGAGGTGGAAGAGGAGGAGCGATTGCAGCTGGGGGAGGAGGAACATTTGTTGGGCCTGCGGCAGTGGCCCTAGCCTCCAGATACCTTCTGAACCAGCCTGGTATCGGTATGCCCTCGGGTATCTTAGGTTCCCTAGACATGCTGAAAAATAAAAAGGAAGAGATTCAAAATGGAGAATTCGAAAGAAAGATATATGGCTCTCGGGGGTTATGTTTTTAAAACAAACTTTTCTCTTGAAAATACTCTCCTTAAAACATACTTTTGAAAGTATTTCTTTATAAAACGCTTTTTGAAAACAGTTTTTCAAAATCTCTTATCTGTTCTGTTAACCTTCAGCTTTGATACCACGTGTAACACCCCACGTCCATTAATGTCACTCTCAAAGGGAATGCATTAACTTTCGTGGGGTATTATTGGTGAATAGAACAGAATATAACAAGACAGATACATATATTGGTACTTGAAAAATTTCAAAACAATATTTATTGCAGCCGAGAAATAGTTTGATTACAACAACTTCATAAACCAACAGAAAAGCCAAGTACACTTAGTAACCATCTTGACAAATTGTTTTCTGAGTACGTAAAATAAAAAGCATAAACCCAACATAAGTAGCCATAAAAGAGATGAGTGGAACTTTAGTTTCAACAATCCAAGCACTTCCAAAAGAGAGAGAAAGAGATCCAAGATCAAGCTCCACTAGTACTAGTCCCACCCTGAGAACCGGGGGGGGGGGGAGGAAGAAAAGAGGCGAAAACAAAGGGGGTCAGACATAAAGTCTGGCAAGTATAATAACTTTAACAATATAATTATTAAAGAAATTAGGATAAGGCATAAACTGGTAAAACAAGGTATGACCATGAAACAAGTGGGCATAACAAAGCAAACAAGAGGAATATTCTGGTGTTAATCTCGTTCCTAATCACTATAGGATAATTACTATACTGCACCACTACTAGCCACACTAAAATTTGATCCCGCCTACTGAATACAATAATCATAATGGCAGTTTCGTGTACCCCTAGTTGCCTTCATAGGTGCCACCTGCCCCTATCTCCACTAGTTGTACCCACTACCCCAATTCGATCGGCTCCCTAACTCGTAGATACCCGTGCTGGTCCCACAGTGGGGTGTATCACTCCCCAAAGTGGCAACCTGATACCACTAAAGATGCACTGCTTATATCTACATGATGCAACAACGTCTTACCTACCAGCCCGGGCCCACGCATGCACATGACCCCATTGGACTTGCGTTGGCACCGCTAGCCCATTTTGACCTCTTACAATCAAACCTAGTAAGCGTGTCCCGTCCTCGATCTAACTCAAGCTCACAAAGGTACTTAATGGGTTACTGGTTTGAAAAGGGTCCCCATGTTTGACACAAGCATTCCACATATTGTAACAACCCGTAAAATGCGAGCCAGTTTGAAATTTTTATTTTGGCGATTATAGCGAATTTTGAATATTTAAAATAGATTATTTTAAATAATATTGTCGAGAAATTTATTTTGAATAGAATTAGAACGTATATATTTATACGCGTCGTCGTTAGAATATAAATATTTATATATAATTATAAATAGAATTGAAAATGGCGCGGTAGTTCGATTTCAAACTTCAATTGAATGTACCGGGTGCAAAACAATCCGGATTTTAGTGAAACCAAAAATAATGGAATCTAATAGTGAATATCTTTCCAACGAATCCGACTAATCGAAATTTCATGGCAGGAATCAAAAGATATGTCCAGTTGAAAATTCTGAATAGTCGCTATGGAATTCAGGCCCTTAAAAATGGACATTTTGCAAACAACCTCGGATTTCGACGAAACCAGTTTTGTTGGGTCCGTGATGTTAAGTTATTGCTAGGTTTCAAATTTCATAATTTTTCGAATCAATATGTGAGCGTGGCAAAGGAAAACGCGTTTGACCGGTTTCAGTTGATTTTAATCGACTGGAAATTGGCCATTTTTCTAACGGTCTCAGAATTCGATGAAACTAGTTTTGTTAGGACCGTATCGTCAGTACGAAGCTAGAAAATATTTTTCAGGAATTTTTCTAGTTAGTATGTGACCCCGGTAATTTGAAATGTACGTTTAAAATTCAATATAGCAATTTAAATGTAAATTCAACGGAAACTGATTGTAACGATCAAATCAGCTTGCGATACATATCTCATTGCATTCGGAATGGGGGTTAAACGCTATGGACGATAGGCGGTGGGCCTCGTTTCGTGGTCGTGGGTAAAAGTCAACTTTAAATAATTAAATAAAAAAAAAAAATTATATATATATATATTTTTAATTCCCTCCCTCCCTTTATTCTTCCTCCTGCCCCCCCCCCCCCCCCGTTCAATCATATTTCAGTTAAACGAAAAAAAAAAAAGAGAGAACGCGGTATCGTCGTTCGAGCCCTCCACCCTGCCGACGCCTCGTCGCCCCTCCCCAGCCATCGAAGTCCGACATCGCGCGCCCCATAGTTCCTCTCCCCCAACTTCTTCTCCGACGCGCCCCCCTAAACCCTCGAGATCCCAGCGCCGCCGCCCTGAAGGGTCGCCACCGCCACCAGAAAGGACCGCAAGCCGCCAGCGAATCCCTGCCACCTCCCTTCCTCATCTCCGACCCCATCCTCCTCCGATTCATGAAAATAGTGAGCCTCTTCTTTTTTATTTTATTTTATTTTAATTTTATCTTCATTTAAATTCAGTTTTAATTTAAATACGTTGTTGAATTCAGTTCTTGGCTCATATATATGCTTTGTGTGTAATGTCTAATTAAAAGTGTGATTTTTAGGCTAATTTAGTAATAAAAATATGATTTTTATATTTTTAAAAGTATTAAAAATATAGTCTTTACTATATAGAAATATTAGAAATATGATTTTTATATTTTTAAAGTAATAGAAATATGATTTTTATATTTTTAAAGTAATAAAAATATGATTTTTATATTTTTTAAAAGTATTAAAAATATAGTCTTTACTATATAGGTGATGTCAAAATATGATTTTTGATTAAAGTAAAAACTGATTTTTATATAAAGTTAAAAACTAATTTTTATATAAAGTTAACACTGAATTATGTAAAAGTTAAAACTGATTTTTATAGGAAGTAAAACTGATTTTATTTTGAAAAGGAAAATGATTTTAAACTGAATTTAAAATGATTTATAAACTAGGAAGAGATTAGAAATTTAAAAGGAAAAATCAGATTTCTATATATCGAAAGTCGAAAGAAAAATCAGATTTTTATATATTGAACTTCGAAAGAAAATTCGATTTTTATATATTGAACTTCGAACTAAAAATTCGATTTTTATATATTGAATAGCGAACTAAAAATTCGATTTTTATATATTGAATAGTGAAGTCAAAATTCGATTTTTATATATTGAATTTAGAAGTAAAAATTCGATTTTTACATAGGTAGTGAAAGCGGGCGACGAAGGTAACAAAAAGGCGAGAACGACGAAGTTTCTGCAAAAGAAGAGCCGTGGAGCTAGGATAGCTATAAGTGAGAATTTCTCACCTTTCAATTTTATTTCTAGTTATATATATACACTAGGATGCAGACGGTGCTTAGTAGCACCCGACACAATCGTCCACAGACCATGGACTTGTTTGTTTGGCTGTTTGGTTATTGATTGTGATATTGGTTTGAATGTGGTTTGTGGTGTGAAAAATCGAATCGATAAATTGGTTAGGATTAGACGTGCGCCGTTATAAGGCGAAGGAGTAAGGCTAGGTTAGACTCTTACTCCAAATTTTGTGGTTTGCATAATAAAATTGATATGATTGATGTGTGAATGGCGTGGGCCTTCACTAGACCGGGGATTAGGCTAGGCCTTGTCCCGTTTCTAGTATCGTGCCGTTATGCCGCCGAAATTTTCTAAAATATGTTAGAAAAATAAAAATATCATTTTATTGAATAAATGAATTGAATAGAAATTCATAGATTGAAATAAAATGTTTTATCGTTAAAAATATAATTTTTAACGTGAATATGAAAATAGTGAAGTGAACAAAATAAAATATTCATTTACAAACCGGACGGTTTGTTTATGTACACTGATTTGACTGACATTGATTGGGACGATAAATTTTACACATCGCCCAACTGCACAACTAAATCTGTGTTTGATTGTTTGAAAACCCCACACGGGTGTTGGGATGAAATTTGAAGTTCACTCATCCTAATTGATTAAATATGTCGATCGATCGATTGACAGGCTGTTATAAGCGTTAGATATCTATATTTGATGCTTATACAGTGTAGTGCACTTTGGTTGATGGTTGATCATTTTTCAATGCTATTATATACATGTGTTGTGTGAAAATCCATATAATTAATTTTATATGGTAATTGATTGGGGGCCTCATTCCAGTTTAGAAATAGAAATATTTGAAATAGAAATATTTGAAAAAGAATATTTGAAAATAGAAATTTATGAAGTCGTGTTGATTAGTTTGACGCCATTTTGACGTGAACGATATTGGTATCGATTTTAAACGATTTCGAAATGAATTGAATTGAAAACGATTTCGAAATGAAATGAATTGAAAACGATTTCGAAATGAATTGAATTGAAAACGATTTCGAAATGAATTGAATTGAAAACGATTTCGAAATGAATTGAATTGAAAACGATTTCGAAATGAATTGAATTGAAAACGATTTCGAAATGAATTGAATTGAAAACGATTTCGAAATGAATTGAAAACGATTTCGAAATGAATTGAATTGAAAACGATTTCGAAATGAATTGAATTGAAAACGATTTCGAAATGAAGTGAATTGAAAACGATTTCGAAATGAAATGAATTGAAAACGATTTCGAAATGAATTGAATTGAAAACGAATTCAAATTGAATTGAAATTTGAATTGAATAGAAATGAATTTTAAAACGAATCTATAAAGAAGAATTCAATTGTGATTTGAATTGAAAAGGAAGTTGAAAATGTTTTTGAAACGAATTCAAAACTATTTATATAATTCGTTTTAAATAGAAATCGACGAAATATATATTATATATATTATATATAATATAATGGCCTGAATAGAACGCGCCGCGCCGCGGCAGTTCGCGAATTTCGACCATTGATTTCAAATGGACGTTACGGGAGATCCGACCGTCGGATTCTCCTAAAACCGGAACCGTTGGGTTCGTATCGAAAAGAACTTTCTAATGAATATTAGAAATTTGAAATCTAACGGTTGGATTTGGAATTATGTCCAAATCAAATTTGAAAAAGGTCGCTGTAAGTGCAGTTCGATGGCCATTGATGGAAATCGACTGTACGGGCCTTGATAAAATTATTAAAAATAGTAATAATTTGTGTAAAATCATAAGAAATGATTTGTGAAGATTTGGGATGAAAAACTCCATATTTGAAAAGATAAAAATGGATTTTTATCGAAATGAACTAGTTTTGAACTAGAATTATAATTCTATTTATTTTTAAATAAATAAATTGAATTTGAAAGGGGTTTTGAAAATAACCAAAATTTCCAATGATTGCATTGGAGTGGATTTGAATCGAAATTGTCTTCGGAATATTTCGATGTTGGAATTCGTGATTATATAGGTGTTGTTATGGAAATTTGAAAGATATATATTTATATCGTTATTTCCAATACGGCATTTGTTAGTCGTAGAATTCGATATTGAATATAAGCCGATATATTTTCTATTCAGAGCCTTGTATTGAATATCGAATGTGATTTGGGTTTGTCGTGAATGGTGTCTTCACTAACACTGTTCTTGAACCCAGTTGAGAAATGATTAAATCTTTTTATTTAGATTTAATGAAGTGTGCCAATTAAATAATATTTAATTGGAATTGAATTGATATTGATTTTTGGGTTTATCGTGGACAGTGTTGTAAATAACACTCGTTCTTTAACCCGATAATTAATGGAATGTGATTTTGGGTTTATTGTGAACCGTGTTTTAAACGACACTGATTCTTTAACCCAGTTAACGATTAAAACTAAGTGGAGTTTTAATGAATCTTTAAATATATTGAAAAAAAAATCGAGAATGGAGTATCACCAGTTTTACTCCAGGCGATAGTTAAATCTTTAATTAGATTTGAACGTGAAATGGTAATTGAATTTACCGATAACACTGTGGTGTTAGATATGAAGTATTACCAGTTTTACTTCATGGGATGAATAGGTTGGGATTGGGAAATAAAATAAATGATTACTTCGGTGTGGTTCGCTAATCCCGACTAGTTTGAATTGATATTCAAAGGAGATTAAAGAATAAATTTAAAGAATTTATCTTGGATAAAATTAATGGGAACTTTTCCCAAAGTATGGGAATATTTGAATAAAAGAATATTCTGAATTGGAATGAGGCGTATGTTGTGTTTGTGTAACACTTTTATAATATATACGCGAGTTATTCGGAAAGGCCGGGTTTATCCCATTCTGAATAACTGATTCGACGTGGTGTCGAAGATGAAGACGGTGGTCGAAGACCGGAAGTCTTCACGTCGTTTGGGTGATAACTGATGATCTTGATTGGGCTGTACACCCAAGAAGATGGAAACAGTTGGTGATCGTCCAGACGTACTTGGAGATCGATGGATATGCGAGGTACTAGGTGCCTCCGGTTTCGTTCAGACCCAGAACGGACTTGTAAATGGACTGTGTGTCTGACATTGGATTTTAGTCCGTGTGATTGATCTCTATTAAATATATATCTGTTTGGCGGCGGAGAATTTATTCTCTTGCTTAACGCCCTTCTCTGAGACGTACGAGCTCAGGGGTTATATATTGATGGATATCAATCGCATGGAGTGAATTGCCTGTGTGGCATGCTAAGATGCAAATGATCAAGGCTTCTGTTGAAAAGAAAAGTCTTGTGGTTGATGATCGAAGCACGGCCTTTGTGGCGTAGCTTTGTGTAACGTTGATTCGCGAGTATCACACCCGGTATGAATCAAAAACGGGAGACGGACCTCAGGGAGGGCATGCGTTTCTTTCTAGTTATGAGTGGCGTCAGTGCTTGAACTGGCTGACGAGTTTGACTCATGTGGATGTTACTTATTATTACTTGCTGAAAAGCGAGGCGCCTCGTGATATCGGTTTCGGCCGATGCTTCTGGTCGGCTGACGGGCCAGGCTTACGCCCCAAAGGGCGGGGAAACGCAGTGTTCAGGAATTTTAATCCACATCGGTGGACCGGCCCTGTCGCTCCGAGGGTCACTCGAGCTCTGATCCTGAGACACGGGCTAGAGCGTCTCGAATCGGTGAGGATCTTGCCCCTAGCCTCGGTTCATACCATAAATGATAACCCAACTTCCAATACGTCATTGCGGTTTTGATTGTAAACTTATATATGGCGACATAGTGTTATGGGGCATTCATGCCGCCTATGATTGATACTTATGATTTGAAGTTGTTTTATACACTATGCACTTATAATAGTATCAAATGATTTGTTTTAAACATATCAAGCATTCTTTGGCTGTTATAAGGGAAAACCCTATCCCCCGGCTTGCGTTGCATTGTGTGATAGGACCTGGGTCTTATAACAGCTTCATTTTTCTTTATTTAGCATTGCGCTGTTGTTTTATGCACTGGTATTCTTGGGAGGAAACCCGTTCCGTGTTATACGGCGTGGTCCCTTGATTTACCTAAAGATTTAAAATAAAGATTTATAACTGTTTTAGTTCTCACACCAGTCACATGACTGGCCTGGAGTTTATTGTTTTAACCTAAACTCTGGGTGCCCTTATTTTGACACGGGCAGCTAGTGGTTTTGGTTTTTGCAGATTTATATTCACAGGATCCTGGTTTACAGCTGGAACGATATCCGGAAAGCTTTGTATCCGTATATCTCATTCTAGTTGTGTATTGTATTATTTTCCGCTGCTATGTATTTAAATGTAATTTAAATCTCTGATATTTCTGTGTGATATTCATTTATACTCTGTATATTCTTGTAATCTGATGCATTGTTGTTATATACAGTGAAACGTTCTTTTATATGCGTTCTGTTGTGGCTTGTTCTCGAACTATCCGACGCTTTCCTTAACGGGGAAGTTACGGGTTTTCACAGTTGGTATCAGAGCTTTGGTTTACAAAGCAGAGAACAAGGCACATTAGAACCCTACGAAAGAATTCATCAGATAATTGGATTAGTAAAATCCAATTAGAATGACTCGTTAGAGATAGGATCAGTAGTATCCTAGAACGAATGTGAAGAGTAAATTTTTAAAATGAAAACAATTCTGGTTTTGAAAATTTAAATTAATTATTCGTATCTGATTATCTATTTATATTGAGTTGGACAGTCCAGTATATAAAGATTTTGCGTATACGTCTGATCTACGTGTATTTGAAATTTTAATATGCTGGATAGATATAGAATCACACTCTAGTCGCCCGAAGATGATTCTGATGATAGTTCGAACATCATCAGAATTGGTATTCGTGTTTCGAAGGTGTGATATCTATATATTTCCTATTGACTGGTGTGAGAACCAAAATTAGATAGGGCCTATTGTTGTGATTTGGCATCAAAAATCTGATTTTTGGCTATATATCAAAATTATGAATTTGAAACGTTAATCCACTAATTGATTGATGTTTGTGTTGTTTGTTTAATTGTTTGATAATTTTGAACCATTATGCCTAACTGAATCAAATATTGACTTGTATTGAAATTTGGTCGCATTTGCTTGCATATACATGTATATCATTGAACAGGTCATAGCAAGGAGGCTAGAGCCGAGAATAAAATTTGTTTGCCCGACAAATAGGTACATGTTTACTACATAATTTCCTGTTTTGTTTGGGTGATGATGATTTTGTGAGCCTATTGGCTAGCCGCTTGGCTTTTTCTTTTTCTTTTTGAGATCTGAAGGACCGGGGAAGCTATTTGAAATTCCCCGATGCTCCCGGTGCAGGGGAGGTTATGGCGAAATTTTTCAAAAATTTAGGGTGTTAGCCAAATTTTTCAAATTTTAGAAAATTCTCAGAAACTGAAAAGTTAGAGAATGGAAGCCTGATCGAACGTAGAGTTGATTAATCAAACCACTTTCGACTTTGTTCCTTTTCGGGGACGAAAAGTTTTAAGTGGGGGAGATTGTAACAACCCGTAAAATGCGAGCCAGTTTGAAATTTTTATTTTGGCGATTATAGCGAATTTTGAATATTTAAAATAGATTATTTTAAATAATATTGTCGAGAAATTTATTTTGAATAGAATTAGAACGTATATATTTATACGCGTCGTCGTTAGAATATAAATATTTATATATAATTATAAATAGAATTGAAAATGGCGCGGTAGTTCGATAATTCGATTTCAAACTTCAATTGAATGTACCGGGTGCAAAAAAATCCGGATTTTAGTGAAACCAAAAATAATGGAATCTAATAGTGAATATCTTTCCAACGAATCCGACTAATCGAAATTTCATGGCAGGAATCAAAAGATATGTCCAGTTGAAAATTCTGAATAGTCGCTATGGAATTCAGGCCCTTAAAAATGGACATTTTGCAAACAACCTCGGATTTCGACGAAACCAGTTTTGTTGGGTCCGTGATGTTAAGTTATTGCTAGGTTTCAAATTTCATAATTTTTCGAATCAATATGTGAGCGTGGCAAAGGAAAACGCGTTTGACCGGTTTCAGTTGATTTTAATCGACTGGAAATTGGCCATTTTTCTAACGGTCTCAGAATTCGATGAAACTAGTTTTGTTAGGACCGTATCGTCAGTACGAAGCTAGAAAATATTTTTCAGGAATTTTTCTAGTTAGTATGTGACCCCGGTAATTTGAAATGTACGTTTAAAATTCAATATAGCAATTTAAATGTAAATTCAACGGAAACTGATTGTAACGATCAAATCAGCTTGCGATACATATCCCATTGCATTCGGAATGGGGGTTAAACGCTATGGACGACAGGCGGTGGGCCTCGTTTCGTGGTCGTGGGTAAAAGTCAACTTTAAATAATTAAATAAAAATATATATATATATATATATATATATATATTTTTTAATTCCCTCCCTCCCTTTATTCTTCCTCCTGCCCCCCCCCCCCCCCGTTCAATCATATTTCAGTTAAACGGAAAAAAAAAAAAAAAGAGAGAACGCGGTATCGTCGTTCGAGCCCTCCACCCTGCCGACGCCTCGTCGCCCCTCCCCAGCCATCGAAGTCCGACATCGCGCGCCCCATAGTTCCTCTCCCCCAACTTCTTCTCCGACGCGCCCCCCTAAACCCTCGAGATCCCAGCGCCGCCGCCCTGAAGGGTCGCCACCGCCACCAGAAAGGACCGCAAGCCGCCAGCGAATCCCTGCCACCTCCCTTCCTCATCTCCGACCCCATCCTCCTCCGATTCATGAAAATAGTGAGCCTCTTCTTTTTTATTTTATTTTATTTTAATTTTATCTTCATTTAAATTCAGTTTTAATTTAAATACGTTGTTGAATTCAGTTCTTGGCTCATATATATGCTTTGTGTGTAATGTCTAATTAAAAGTGTGATTTTTAGGCTAATTTAGTAATAAAAATATGATTTTTATATTTTTAAAAGTATTAAAAATATAGTCTTTACTATATAGAAATATTAGAAATATGATTTTTATATTTTTAAAGTAATAGAAATATGATTTTTATATTTTTAAAGTAATAAAAATATGATTTTTATATTTTTTAAAAGTATTAAAAATATAGTCTTTACTATATAGGTGATGTCAAAATATGATTTTTGATTAAAGTAAAAACTGATTTTTATATAAAGTTAAAAACTAATTTTTATATAAAGTTAAAACTGAATTATGTAAAAGTTAAAACTGATTTTTATAGGAAGTAAAACTGATTTTATTTTGAAAAGGAAAATGATTTTAAACTGAATTTAAAATGATTTATAAACTAGGAAGAGATTAGAAATTTAAAAGGAAAAATCAGATTTCTATATATCGAAAGTCGAAAGAAAAATCAGATTTTTATATATTGAACTTCGAAAGAAAATTCGATTTTTATATATTGAACTTCGAACTAAAAATTCGATTTTTATATATTGAATAGCGAACTAAAAATTCGATTTTTATATATTGAATAGCGAAGTCAAAATTCGATTTTTATATATTGAATTTAGAAGTAAAAATTCGATTTTTACATAGGTAGTGAAAGCGGGCGACGAAGGTAACAAAAAGGCGAGAACGACGAAGTTTCTGCAAAAGAAGAGCCGTGGAGCTAGGATAGCTATAAGTGAGAATTTCTCACCTTTCAATTTTATTTCTAGTTATATATATACACTAGGATGCAGACGGTGCTTAGTAGCACCCGACACAATCGTCCACAGACCATGGACTTGTTTGTTTGGCTGTTTGGTTATTGATTGTGATATTGGTTTGAATGTGGTTTGTGGTGTGAAAAATCGAATCGATAAATTGGTTAGGATTAGACGTGCGCCGTTATAAGGCGAAGGAGTAAGGCTAGGTTAGACTCTTACTCCAAATTTTGTGGTTTGCATAATAAAATTGATATGATTGATGTGTGAATGGCGTGGGCCTTCACTAGACCGGGGATTAGGCTAGGCTTTGTCCCGTTTCTAGTATCGTGCCGTTATGCCGCCGAAATTTTCTAAAATATGTTAGAAAAATAAAAATATCATTTTATTGAATAAATGAATTGAATAGAAATTCATAGATTGAAATAAAATGTTTTATCGTTAAAAATATAATTTTTAACGTGAATATGAAAATAGTGAAGTGAACAAAATAAAATATTCATTTACAAACCGGACGGTTTGTTTATGTACACTGATTTGACTGACATTGATTGGGACGATAAATTTTACACATCGCCCAACTGCACAACTAAATCTGTGTTTGATTGTTTGAAAACCCCACACGGGTGTTGGGATGAAATTTGAAGTTCACTCATCCTAATTGATTAAATATGTCGATCGATCGATTGACAGGCTGTTATAAGCGTTAGATATCTATATTTGATGCTTATACAGTGTAGTGCACTTTGGTTGATGGTTGATCATTTTTCAATGCTATTATATACATGTGTTGTGTGAAAATCCATATAATTAATTTTATATGGTAATTGATTGGGGGCCTCATTCCAGTTTAGAAATAGAAATATTTGAAATAGAAATATTTGAAAAAGAATATTTGAAAATAGAAATTTATGAAGTCGTGTTGATTAGTTTGACGCCATTTTGACGTGAACGATATTGGTATCGATTTTAAACGATTTCGAAATGAATTGAATTGAAAACAATTTCGAAATGAAATGAATTGAAAACGATTTCGAAATGAATTGAATTGAAAACGATTTCGAAATGAATTGAATTGAAAACGATTTCGAAATGAATTGAATTGAAAACGATTTCGAAATGAATTGAATTGAAAACGATTTCGAAATGAATTGAATTGAAAACGATTTCGAAATGAATTGAAAACGATTTCGAAATGAATTGAATTGAAAACGATTTCGAAATGAATTGAATTGAAAACGATTTCGAAATGAAGTGAATTGAAAACGATTTCGAAATGAAATGAATTGAAAACGATTTCGAAATGAATTGAATTGAAAACGAATTCAAATTGAATTGAAATTTGAATTGAATAGAAATGAATTTTAAAACGAATCTATAAAGAAGAATTCAATTGTGATTTGAATTGAAAAGGAAGTTGAAAATGTTTTTGAAACGAATTCAAAACTATTTATATAATTCGTTTTAAATAGAAATCGACGAAATATATATTATATATAATATAATGGCCTGAATAGAACGCGCCGCGCCGCGGCAGTTCGCGAATTTCGACCATTGATTTCAAATGGACGTTACGGGAGATCCGACCGTCGGATTCTCCTAAAACCGGAACCGTTGGGTTCGTATCGAAAAGAACTTTCTAATGAATATTAGAAATTTGAAATCTAACGGTTGGATTTGGAATTATGTCCAAATCAAATTTGAAAAAGGTCGCTGTAAGTGCAGTTCGATGGCCATTGATGGAAATCGACTGTACGGGCCTTGATAAAATTATTAAAAATAGTAATAATTTGTGTAAAATCATAAGAAATGATTTGTGAAGATTTGGGATGAAAAACTCCATATTTGAAAAGATAAAAATGGATTTTTATCGAAATGAACTAGTTTTGAACTAGAATTATAATTCTATTTATTTTTAAATAAATAAATTGAATTTGAAAGGGGTTTTGAAAATAACCAAAATTTCCAATGATTGCATTGGAGTGGATTTGAATCGAAATTGTCTTCGGAATATTTCGATGTTGGAATTCGTGATTATATAGGTGTTGTTATGGAAATTTGAAAGATATATATTTATATCGTTATTTCCAATACGGCATTTGTTAGTCGTAGAATTCGATATTGAATATAAGCCGATATATTTTCTATTCAGAGCCTTGTATTGAATATCGAATGTGATTTGGGTTTGTCGTGAATGGTGTCTTCACTAACACTGTTCTTGAACCCAGTTGAGAAATGATTAAATCTTTTTATTTAGATTTAATGAAGTGTGCCAATTAAATAATATTTAATTGGAATTGAATTGATATTGATTTTTGGGTTTATCGTGGACAGTGTTGTAAATAACACTCGTTCTTTAACCCGATAATTAATGGAATGTGATTTTGGGTTTATTGTGAACCGTGTTTTAAACGACACTGATTCTTTAACCCAGTTAACAATTAAAACTAAGTGGAGTTTTAATGAATCTTTAAATATATTGAAAAAAAAATCGAGAATGGAGTATCACCAGTTTTACTCCAGGCGATAGTTAAATCTTTAATTAGATTTGAACGTGAAATGGTAATTGAATTTACCAATAACACTGTGGTGTTAGATATGAAGTATTACCAGTTTTACTTCATGGGATGAATAGGTTGGGATTGGGAAATAAAATAAATGATTACTTCGGTGTGGTTCGCTAATCCCGACTAGTTTGAATTGATATTCAAAGGAGATTAAAGAATAAATTTAAAGAATTTATCTTGGATAAAATTAATGGGAACTTTTCCCAAAGTATGGGAATATTTGAATAAAAGAATATTCTGAATTGGAATGAGGCGTATGTTGTGTTTGTGTAACACTTTTATAATATATACGCGAGTTATTCGGAAAGGCCGGGTTTATCCCATTCTGAATAACTGATTCGACGTGGTGTCGAAGATGAAGACGGTGGTCGAAGACCGGAAGTCTTCACGTCGTTTGGGTGATAACTGATGATCTTGATTGGGCTGTACACCCAAGAAGATGGAAACAGTTGGTGATCGTCCAGACGTACTTGGAGATCGATGGATATGCGAGGTACTAGGTGCCTCCGGTTTCGTTCAGACCCAGAACGGACTTGTAAATGGACTGTGTGTCTGACATTGGATTTTAGTCCGTGTGATTGATCTCTATTAAATATATATCTGTTTGGCGGCGGAGAATTTATTCTCTTGCTTAACGCCCTTCTCTGAGACGTACGAGCTCAGGGGTTATATATTGATGGATATCAATCGCATGGAGTGAATTGCCTGTGTGGCATGCTAAGATGCAAATGATCAAGGCTTCTGTTGAAAAGCAAAGTCTTGTGGTTGATGATCGAAGCACGGCCTTTGTGGCGTAGCTTTGTGTAACGTTGATTCGCGAGTATCACACCCGGTATGAATCAAAAACGGGAGACGGACCTCAGGGAGGGCATGCGTTTCTTTCTAGTTATGAGTGGCGTCAGTGCTTGAACTGGCTGACGAGTTTGACTCATGTGGATGTTACTTATTATTACTTGCTGAAAAGCGAGGCGCCTCGTGATATCGGTTTCGGCCGATGCTTCTGGTCGGCTGACGGGCCAGGCTTACGCCCCAAAGGGCGGGGAAACGCAGTGTTCAGGAATTTTAATCCACATCGGTGGACCGGCCCTGTCGCTTCGAGGGTCACTCGAGCTCTGATCCTGAGACACGGGCTAGAGCGTCTCGAATCGGTGAGGATCTTGCCCCTAGCCTCGGTTCATACCATAAATGATAACCCAACTTCCAATACGTCATTGCGGTTTTGATTGTAAACTTATATATGGCGACATAGTGTTATGGGGCATTCATGCCGCCTATGATTGATACTTATGATTTGAAGTTGTTTTATACACTATGCACTTATAATAGTATCAAATGATTTGTTTTAAACGTATCAAGCATTCTTTGGCTGTTATAAGGGAAAACCCTATCCCCCGGCTTGCGTTGCATTGTGTGATAGGACCTGGGTCTTATAACAGCTTCATTTTTCTTTATTTAGCATTGCGCTGTTGTTTTATGCACTGGTATTCTTGGGAGGAAACCCGTTCCGTGTTATACGGCGTGGTCCCTTGATTTACCTAAAGATTTAAAATAAAGATTTATAACTGTTTTAGTTCTCACACCAGCCACATGACTGACCTGGAGTTTATTGTTTTAACCTAAACTCTGGGTGACCTTATTTTGACACGGGCAGCTAGTGGTTTTGGTTTTTGCAGATTTATATTCACAGGATCCTGGTTTACAGCTGGAACGATATCCGGAAAGCTTTGTATCCGTATATCTCATTCTAGTTGTGTATTGTATTATTTTCCGCTGCTATGTATTTAAATGTAATTTAAATCTCTGATATTTCTGTGTGATATTCATTTATACTCTGTATATTCTTGTAATCTGATGCATTGTTGTTATATACAGTGAAATGTTCTTCTGTATGTGTTCTGTTGTGGCTTGTTCTCGAACTATCCGTCGCTTTCCTTTACGGGGAAGTAACGGGTCTTCACACATATGCTGGGTCCCCACTAGAACTTCCCACTTAACCCCTTCTTATTCATGTCTTCTTACATGTTTTCAACGTGGTTAAGTGTTTCTAATCGTATTTCACATGCCACCCAGGCCACCCACTTAACCCCCATGTCCCACCACATGTTTGTCTGGTTAAGTGTTACTTAATTCATTAGAGCCGTAACCTTGTAAAGACATCCCACATTAGACTACCATTTGCAGTTGCTGGATTTGACGGGCGGGTCCGGGCAATCTTATACCGCAAACGAGCCTAACCTCGTGTCTTTACAATCGTTACGCATTTAATTTGTGCTTTTGACCTCTCACATTAGACTACCGTTTGTGGTTGCTGGATTTGCCGGGCGGGTCTGGGCAGTCTTATACCACAAGCGAGTCAACCTCATGTGTTAGACGGTTAATTATTGCACATAATTATTTAACCCCAAATTGGATTAATATCCCTATTCAAATTTGTCAATAAATTCCAAATTAATTTATGTCCATAATTGTCACCTAAATTATGTCCATAATTTTAGGTATATAAATTTATACCAATTAATGTCTCAAATTAATTATATGCCTTTAAGGCCATTTTATGCCAATTCACAATTATTTATATTTAATATCTTCCCATTGTCCCACGCTATTCGTACGCTTTAATATGACATATGTTAGACTCGCAAATAGTCTAACTTATAAAAAGAAAAGCAACATCACAACTTGCATAACATGTAAAATAGATCTTAGAATCATGACATAAGTTTGCATAGTTAATAACTTTTATAGGCAATGGATATGCATAAATTTGCATAAACTATCTTGGATCTAAATATAGATCTAAACATGTAATCATGAACTTGCATATATGGATATGGTTTTCCTATAACTTGCATATGAATTTCGTTCAAACTAGCATATGATTCACATACAAAACTAGCATAGACAATGGGTATATAGAACATAAATTTGCATAACTATGTACTGCCATGGATCTAAATATAGATTTAAACACAAAGATGTGAACTTGCATCTGGATCTAAACATGTAAATCAATGTCACATGTTTGCATATAAACTAGCATATGTATCTACATGATTCACATATGAACTTGTGTATAATCCACCTACAGACTTGCATAAGATTCATAAACTAGCATATGATTTAACATCCCAAACTTGCATAAGTTCCATATACCTATGATTTAACATCCCAAACTTGCATAAGATGAATCAAGTTAAACATATACAATTCAACATATGAAATAGATCCACAATAACACAATTGCCAACGATAACATCACATGATTCAAAGTCATATTCTCATTATCCCAATTACAACTTATCATAATTAAATTAATTAATTAATTTGTGAAAGAAATTGTACTCACAACAAAAGAATAGTCTTGTTTTTCTGGGATCTGTATTTTGAAACTGAATTTCTCGCCTTTGATGTAGACTAATTGTTATCCTAATTTAGATTAGATTTTGATTCTTGCTTCTATCTTGTTTTTGAGTTGAAAGAGAACGGCGGCTACTCTAGGTTCTCCATTGACGGCATGACGGCTCTTGGTATGAATAAGTGTGATTTTAGGTTGAGAGTTAGGTTGCTTACATAGAATTTTAATTAATTTAGAGCCGTCAGATTAACCCTAGAAGCAATCGAGACCATCTAGTCAAGATAGAATTACACCTCAGCCCTGATGACTCAACAATGAGTCGAAATAGCTTCACCTTTCAGATCTGCACGGGAGGGGGGGAGGGGCAGGTGTCTACCTGTATGGGTAGGTTGACCTCTAGGTCGGCCCCCTGGTTGACCTGGCCCTTGGGCGGGGGAATTCCTGCCCAGCCTGCTCCCTTGTTTGAATTAGAATTTCAAATTTTTTGAACCTGAGCTGTTTTAAATTCTGAAACTTCGGAAGGCCATATCTTCTTCATACGGAGTCCAATTCACGCAAACTCAGACTCTATCTCAAGCAGAATTCCGAGACGAACGCAATGGCATAACCCGTTTCCCTTAATTATCATATTTGAAATTAAGTGTTCTTAAATTTATTAATTTATTAATTTAATATTTAAAATCATGGGGTGTTACAAGTGATGAAGAAGAAGTTGATGTTTTCATGGGATCTAGATTGTGATGTTGCTTTCCAATTATTGAAGAGGGATCTAACAACAGCCCCAGTCCTTTCCTGATGGGAACAAATTATTTACAGTATATGCGGATGCATGTGGTACAGGGCTTGGTGCGGTTCTGATGCAAGAGGTAAAGGTAGTATATTATAGGGGTAGACAGCTAAGGGTTCTTAAAAGAACTGCTCTACCTATGATTTAAAGCTAACTGCCATAGTATTCGCGCTTAAGACATGTCGTCATTATTTGCTTGGGGAGAAGTTCGAGTTGTACACCAATCATAAATCTCTCTAGTACTTGTTCTTGCAGAAGCATCTTAATTTAACACAACAAAGGTGGATGGAGTTCCTAGCATCTTATGACTTCGAGATCGCTTATACCCTTGGCAAGGGTAATGTGGTGGAAGATGCACTGAGTAGGCAGAGGATGACCTTAAGTCCTCTATTTGTGGAAAGGAAAAGCTTGGAGTTCATATCGACTTTTGACTTTAAACCCTCCATAGAGTTTTTTCATAGTTTGTTTGCATTGCTAGAGATACGACCTACTCTTACAGATCAGATAAGAGCTTCAAAGTGAGGTAATCCACAGATTTCAGACATCTTGGATAGGATTAGTAAATGGGAGACTTCTAGTTACCTCAATAGATATTCCATAGACGACAAAGGGTGGTTACGACGAGATGGTAGGCTTTGTGTTCCACAAACTGGAAGTTTGTTAAAGACAGTCATTGAAGAAGCCCATTATCCTATGATGACCATTCATCCAGGTGGTGATAAGATGTATAGGGACATGAAGTGGGCTTTCTTTTGGGCTGGGATGAAGAAAGATGTGGTAGAGTTTATTTCTCAATGTTTGGTTTGTCAGCAAGGCAAAGCCGAGCAAAAGAAGCCCGGTGGTTTACTTCATCCTTGGAGATTCCATAGTGGAAGTGGGAGAGCATCTCTATGGATTTCATAGATGGTTTGCCTAGATCAGTGAAAGGTAACACCGGTATTTGGATTGTGGTGGATAGACTTACCAAGAGCGCTCATTTCATTCCAGTTAAGAGTAAGAGGACGACATCATGGTTGGCAGCAGTTTGTGTTCGTGAGATAGTCCATCTTCATGGATTACCTTCTAGTATCATAAGCGATCGTAACCCCATTTTAACTAGTGAATTTTGGAGGAGCTTGCAAGAAGCATTAGGTACACAATTGTGTTTGAGCACGTCTTATCACCTACAGACAGATGGATAAACAGAGAGGGTGAACAGAGTTCTTGAGTATCTTTTAAGTTTGTGTATCCTAGAATTCGGAGGGACTTGGGAAGAGTGGGGCGAGTTCATGGTGCATGACTGGGCACTTGCGCGTGGTACGATGGGAGGGTGTAGTAAACAGTACTAAAGGAGTGAGACGAGTGTTTTGAACATGAGGCGTGGTCCATGAAACACGTACAGTAGACAATTGTGTTTAAGCATGACTTATTTCACTGTTATTTTATATCTGTCTTGCAATGTTTCTTAATCCGCGTGTCTTGACTCGGCTTCACCACCTCACCATCAGTCACATGTCTGCCATCAGCTGACACCGTCCAGTTACGCTTTCCTCCGTGCCTAGTTCCAAGAACTGCTGCTCCTCATTTGTTCATCTCGCTCACCGCACGACTGATCTCCTCCCACTGTCAAGTTCACCACCTGTTCACCATTCAAGCCTGTAGCTTCTCCCTTTCAAAAACACTGCAACTATTACCCCCGCTAGCTTTGAAGTTCCCATCGGCGCCACGTAGTTCACCAACGTCCCCCTCCTTCCAGTGAATGTTTCCAGTATTTCACGAACCCAATCTGCCAACTACTCTCTCAAATTTCTTCATCCCCATCACGTCATCAAAGTCGAACCCATCTTTACTTCTTCCCTTTATGACATAGATTCATGCGATAAACAGTTTCACATTAAAACAGTCCTTCCATATTTTATAATTCACGAACCCGGAAAGAAACCACAACCTGCTTCCTTTTGCAATGGTTTGAACACACCTGCTACCTCTTATACTAACTCCACGTCATGACTTCTCACTTCTTTTGTTTGTTCAAGTGCAACTACCCCATGTTGAGATATATTCACCCCCACGCAATGATATCCATCCAACTGCTAATGTATTAAACCAGCACCTTCCTTAACACATGAATTCAACCGCCAACTCCACTGTTGCATTGTTCTCCAAATAGCGTGTCCCCTTCCATTTTCTTTGATCAACCACCTATACTGCAAACTTATGTTCTAGACTTCACTCTATCTTTTACTCTCCTTTGTTTTTCATGTGACATACCCCAAGTTAACCTACCAACCGTGCATGTTTCACGGACCACGCCTCATGTTCAAAACACTCGACTCACTCCTATAGTACTATTCACTACATCCTCCCATCATACCACGCACAAATGCCCAGTCATGCACCATGAACTCACCTCATTGTTTTTCCAAAACAAACTACACCAAATTCCACCTTGCATGGTTCTCAACACACAGTACGTCATCTTCATCTTTAGGTCACCGCTGCAAACTGACCATACCCACCCTGAGCACCCTCCGACATCATTCGCTTTGGGCGCACTAACTCCTCCCTCTATTTCTGCCAAACCAACTTCGAGCATCCACGTTCGAACAACTTAGCTTCCTCACCATAGTTCACTCTTATCCTCTACCATGCAACATTTGCCCCACGTCTACTAGTGTACAGCCTGCAGGCTTCACCATCAGCGCTTCTCATTTCTCTCCTTCCCCATATCACATACATTTGGGCTGTTTAATTCTCATATTGGCTACTTGGTTTTATTTGGACAAAGGGGTGTCAGTTTGTTTTTTTAAAAAGGTTTGTGGTTTTATTTTCTCAGAAGACAATAGGTACGCTATTTATAAATGGAGATGCGGGAGGATAAGGATACAGTCTTTTCTATTGGCACAATGTAGGCTCGCATCTAAAGAAAATAGGTCGGTTGACTATGTGAAATGTTTATTGGTCTAGTAATGTTCATTCATGTAAAGATTTTTCCATTTGTGTTTGTTTCCTTCGTAGTTAGCATTTGTGGTTGTGATATGACAAAAAGAGGGTAGTTGTTGCTGAAGCAAGGAAAACAGGTGGTTTCCTATATGTTTGACAAATAAAGAATTTGTTTGTACACCTTTTTTTACTATATACTTCCTACTACTTTTTATCTCATTGCATTATAAACTTTCTATGATATTTCAAAGAATTGAGGCTTTGATTTTCTATTGTTTGGGTTTTTCGTTTTATTCTTGTTTTGCTAGAGAGGAACAAAGTAAAGCAGTATATATAAAACATGGAATGCGGTTGGATAAGAATGATGTAGATTGACCAGTGGTACTAGTAGGCTTACGTTTAGGATATGGATTTCATTAAATAATGACATGACTGGACAGTAAGGAAATGGAAAAGGGGTAGGTAGCTTTGAATTTAATTAGACAATGAAAAACGATTTTTATTATGATCTGATCTTGCGTGAAATTTTATTAGCTGATGAGAGTTTTACAGAATGGTAGGTATGGTAGAGAGACGTGGATAGGTTAGTAGTCGAATATGTAAGTACTTAGGCATAACTTAAGGGTAGGTTGTTTATATTTTCTTCTGCTAGGGTGATGCATCATGTAGTTGAAAAGAAATGCCAGAGTAGGGTATGGTATCAATTTAGTAGGGAAAAAACATTCATTTTAGTTCCATGTGGTTTTTGTCGGTTGTTCCCTTTCCTTCGTTTGCAGAAAAACATGGACCGGCTAGACATTCAAAATAACAATGTATAGAGTAGTGTATTTTCATTGTTGCTTTCGTCTTAAGTCATATACATATAATATTTTTTTGATATGGTTTACCGCTATTTATGTGTAGCATTAGATGTTCTTAAATTTGCATTGCCAAATATGAGTTTTTAACCATGTGCGGAGCACGTGCCTCATCCTACTATATATATACATATATAATTTTCGTTAAACGTCCTAAATTCATATCAATATTCTCTAACTCCATTTTAAATAAATGAATTTGGTATAAAATCCATTATTATTAGTAAATCAATATTTAAAACAAATTTAAATATTCATGATTAACATTTGAAAATATAAGACGTTACATTCATTCCCCTTAAAATAATTTCATCCCTGAAATTACAAGGTAAGAAAAATGCTCCGAACCCAATTAATTTAAAATAATTATTCACGAATTTTCCTCAAAACATATTTATACTTTTAAAAAATTTCAAAAATTTCGCCAGCACCTCCTTTTCGTGGTTCGATCGGTACAACTACAACAGCCACTCTGGGACTTAACTTCTCCAAAAGAAAACCAAATGCCAAATGGCTACCCAACTCAGGGGTAAAAAATCACTCACTCCAATCAATATTAAGGTTTACCTATTTGTCGAGCAACTCAATTCCAATTCCACAACAAATTAACTAACTGCTCTTCTTCTGTCAATGCATCCTCCATAATCAAGTCAATTCCCATAGCCTCCTAATATCTGTACTCAACTCAGATTTTAAAACAAATAACAGATATAGGTTAATTCATTCAGTTTCATTTCAATGAATCTATTCAATTTATTGTCCGTCCAAACTCCAAATTTATTTTATTTAAATTCCATTTTCATATCCATTCCTCAATTTATTTCACTTAATCGAGCTAATTTAATTAACTAATTTATTTTCTAACCCATTTAATTTCTTTGTTCATTCTAAATTCCAAACAAAACAATCAATACTACTATTACTAGAGACAATTATTTTCTTTCTATAAAAATATAGTTTGGGCAAAATTATTTCATTTTCTCTGATTATTAAACAATATTCTGTCAAGTGCCAGTTCACTATGGTTTTCCAACGCTGAACCGATTCATCAACACAATACGAAATAATTTTTTTAATAAAATCTACAAGTATGATCTCTTGTATATGTACTCAAACTCAATCTAGGGCATTACTAACCCTATCTCTACTGAGTTATGCCACAGAGCCAAGGTCGCTACTCAACTAATAGCTCTGATACCACGTTGTAACATCCCACTTTTCCATACAATTTAAGCTGACATTTAACTACTTCTGTCAACCCAAATTATCCAGAAAATAAGAAGGTTAAGAGAAAGAATATTAGAGGATGAGAGAAGATAAGATAGAACTATTAGAATAGAAGAACAAGAGGAGGAACCAACACTACACAGAGTCTCACATCGCAGCAGAATAAAATATAATACAGAAATAACTTCATTGAAAACCTAAAATAAAACTTACAATCATCAGAGTACAACAATCAAAACAATCTGGACAGTTATCACAACCTGTCCTCAGATATAACATAACAACGGAATAATACTCCACATCATACGTCTTGACTCCTCGTGCTCATCTCTGAAATTCACAATATCCAATAGCCTGAACCTGTAACTCGGGCTGACCCGAGACATTACAAACTCCACGGACCGGTCTGGTGAACTAGCATGAGTAAAACTCACTAAGATATAGATAACATCCATATTGCTTAACTTTGACACTTTTTGATAGAAAAGGTAATAGTAAGATTAGCCCATACATAAACACGGATGGTATTTAACTTGCTATACCCAATGCACCTTTGAAATCAATAATATTCTTATATTATTACTAGTGATGTAAATCAAGTAAATTTGCATCTCACTCTCTACATATATAGTATAAAATCAAAAACCGCGGGAGCTTATTGGAGATTGGATTCTAACTAGACAAGGTATGGGACCACCTTTCGATCAGTGTACTTTAGAGGGATTACACTAGGGTTCAACAAGAACGTCTTGCAACCCGCCCACTCATTTAGCTTGAGTGTAGCGAATGCATTATCACTCGACAGCTTTAAGGGCCCACTGTCCATCTGCGGAGATACAGAATCGAATGAAGAACAAATAAGGAATTTCTCTAGATTGGTGATAACACACCCTACTTGGGAATGACCCACCTAGCCATGCTGCCTGACCGATTTTTGTCATTTCCCGGTTGTGAGGCTTGAGGCTACGTTATCTTCTAGAACAACACACCACCATTTAGTTTGAATGCCACAGCATCAAACCCGTCAAACCACTAATTGATTTCCTAAAAATATTAAGGGTATCTGACATAATACCTTTTAAAGATCAACTGTACGTGATACATTAGGCATACTCTGTCAGACATTCGTGCATATAAGTTGTCCTGGGACTGGAAAAACCGAAGGCACTCTCCTACCACATCCCAAAAGATCAGTAGCGAGAAGTCCTTGCAAACCCGCAAAATCTCACTTACGACCGAATTACGTCAGAATACCTTTGGTTGCAACACAGTGAATATTCGACAAGTAATCCTTCCGCTCATGAAGATCCACGGTCTTCAATTTGCTCCATCTTGATCAGCATCTTCAACGTTTCCGTATTTACTGGTCGGAATGGTTTTCAAATATAATTTTGGTCCTAGTCTTTCCGTAGCAACAACCTTTGGCCAGATTTTGATAGTCGGTTATTTAGTTATCAAAATAAACAACCATTCATCCATAGAAAAATAAAGTGGATTCATTGGTTCAGTATACAGCGTCCCTTGTCCTCTTAAGTTAAGCAGTTGTTAATTCACTTTCTAATTCTTCCCACATTTGGAATACTACTTTGTCACTTCTTATTTCCAAATAAAATTATTCAATTTACTTAAGATTTCGTTTGATTTCACTCATATTAAATCTGGTTTAAAACTTTACCTTTTATAGAATTCTTTTTTTCAAAAAATAAATTCAAACCCTAACTCGTATAAATATGAGTAAGTTATTAAAATTTCCTTTTTAGTTATAATAAGGGTCCTACTCAACTCAACTTCCTTTATCACTATTACTATTTCAACATGTTCACTTTCAAACATTATTCACTTCGAAAGTCACTTTATTCCTTTTATAGGATATGGACTCGATATATCAAAACAACTTGATTTCAGTGAAAACACGAGTCATTTTATAAATTCATGCTCACATTTTATTAAAAAAAAACCTCGTTTTCGGATCACCTCCTTATCAATTATTTAACGTCCTTTGAATCAAATATTTTACTTCATTATTTACTATTAATATAATATTAAATCTTCTTTAAAGGTTATTTAAAATACTTAACTATCTAATTAAATGATTGCGTTTAATTGTTTATTTGAAACAATTAATTAAACCCTTAACCCTTTGGTTAATTTCTGCTCATTCACTTATAGAACTCATTAACATAAGGATATAAATAATTATCCATTTTCATTAATGAACTCTCGTTTAAAGATAATATATAAAAAATAGATTTCGAAATCTAATTTTAGTTATGAAACAAATTCTATACTTCATTTCTATTAAAGTAACCAATGGTAGATTCATCTTAATAAAATGATTCATTCTTGCGCCATCAGCCTATAATTACCTAACCAATATCACTTATTTATTTATATCTAATCAGATTCAACAAATCAACCATCAATCAAATTGATCAAACAGTTTTTATTAAAGTAAACAACATGTTGAGGAATTCGGTTGGATTCCTCCAACCTGCCCTTCCTTGCATCATAATGGGTTCGCACAATCAATAGTTTAACCGATACGGTCAACAATCAATCAACAACATCCATTCAAACATTCAATCATTTGTTAAATACGTTTATATTATTATAAATGTAACCAACAAGGTAGGTTACCTTAGTTGGAATATAATCATTAAAATAACGATATAATTTGATTAAATTAAACAAACGTTTAATTTGATCAATGAATATCAAAATATTCAGCATATAAGCAAACAGTCATCCAATCATCAACCATTAGCAAACATTGTACACAAAATAAAAACCCGGTTTATATAGAATATAAACGGGATGAACTGATTGAGTTAAACTCACCTTATTTTCCATTTATCCTCGAAACGGTTCGTTTTCCAGCTGGGTTCAACTCCGTCCGTTCCACTTCCCAAAATTTACGCCCGTTGATATGGGACCAACGTCTATGATTTTGTCTGATTCTGTTACTATGTGACATGGTTACAAATTTTAGTATGGTAATCACTATTTAAACTAATACCATTAAACCGTTAATAACGATTATGTACTTAGTCTCCTATTTCGTTTAAACAAGAACTTAGTTTTTAATTTATCTGTTAAACCTTTTATTAATATTAATCAAGTTATAATATATATATTAGGCACCGTGATGCATATGACTAAATCACCCAATGTTTTATATATATGTTCTAATCATGATCAGACAGATTGAAATCTACCTAAAATGTTGAATATCATAAATAACGTATTATGTATACATGGATCACGTGAAAAACTTATATATTTACGCTAGTGTATTTTAATATTGGGCTTACCCTCTGTTATTCCTTCTCGACCTACATGTCTTGACCCGGCTTCACCACCTCACCATCAGTCACACACCTGCCATCAGTTGACACCGTCCAGTTACGCTTTCCTCCGTGCCCAGTTCGAAGAACTGCTGCTCCTCATTTGTTCATCTCGATCACTACACGACTGATCTCCTCCCACTGTCGAGTTCACCACCTGTTCGCCGTTCAAGCCTATAGCTTCTCCGTTTCAAAAACACTGCAACTATTACCCAACTAGCTTTGAAGTTCCCATCGGCGCCACGTAGTTCACCAACGTCCCCCTCCTTCCAGTGAACGTTTCCAGTCTTTCACGAACCCAATTTGCCAACTACGCTCTCAAATTTCTTCGTCCCCATCACGTCATCAAAGTCGAACCCATCTTTACTTCTTTCCTTAACAACATAGATTCATGAAATAAACAGTTTCATGTTAAAACAGTCCTTCCATATTTTATAATTCATGAACCCGAAAAGAAACCGCGATCTGCTTCCTTTTTCAATGGTTCGAACACACCCGCTACCCCTTAGTCTAACTCTACGTCATGACTTCTCACTTCTTTTGTTTGTTCAAGTGCAACTGCCGCATGTTGAAATATGTTCTCCACCACGCAATGATATCCATCCACCTGCTACTGTATTAAACCAGCACCCTCCTTCACACATGAATTCAACTGGCAACTCCACTGTTGCATCGTTCTCCAAATAGCATGTCCCCTTCCATTTTCTTCGATCAACCACCCAGACCGCAACAACTTATGTTCCAGAATTCACTCCATCTTTTACTCTCTTTTGTTTTTCATGCGACATACCCCAAGTTCACCTACCCACTATGCATGCTTGATGGACCACACCTCATGTTCAAAACACTCGACTCACTCCTATAGTACTGTTTACTGCACCCTCCCATCGTACCATGCGCAAGTGCCCAGTCATGCACTATGAACTCACCCAACTGTTTTTAAAAACAAACTACACCAAACTCCACCTTGCATGGTGCTCAACGCACAGTACATCATCTTCAGCTTCAGATCACCACTGCAAACTGACCATACCCCACTTGAGCACCCTCCAACATCATTTGCTTTGGGCACACTAACACTTCCCTTTATTTCCGCCAACCCGACTTCGAGCTTCCACCTTCGAACAACTCAGCTTCCTCACCGCAGTTCACTCTTATTCTCTATCATGCAATAGTTGCCCCACGTCCACTAGTGTGCAGCCTGCAGGTTCACCACCAGCGCTTCTCATTTCTCTCCTTCCCCATCTCACATCTATTTGGGGTGTTTAATTCTCATATGGGTACTTGGTTTTATATAGAAAAAAGGGTGTCAATTTGTTTTTTTTAAAAGGTTTGTTGTTTTGTTTTCTCAAAAGAAAATAGGTATGCTATTTATAGATGGAGACGCGGGAGGATAAGGATAAAATCTTTTCTATTGGTACAACGTAGGCTCGCATCTAAAGAAAATAGGTTGGTTGACTATTTGAAAAGTTTACTGGTCTGCTAATGTTCATTCATGTAAAGATATTTTCATTTGTGTTTGTTTCTTTCGTAGTTAGTATTTGTGGTTGTGATATGAGAAAAGGGTAGGTGATGCTAAAGCAAGGAAAATAGGCGGTTTCCTATATGTCTGACAAATAAAGAATTTGTTTATACTCCTTTTTTTACTCTATGCTTCCTACTACTTTTTATCTCATTGCGTTATAAACTTGCAATGATATTTTGAAGAATTGAGGCTTTGGTTTTCTATTGTTTGGGTTTTTCATTTTATTCTTGTTTTGCTGGAGAGGAACAAAGTAAAGCAGTATATATAAAACATGGAATGCGGTTGGATAAGAAAGATGTAGATTGACCAGTGGTACTAGTAGGCTTACGTTTAGGATATGGGTTTCATTAAATAATGACATGACTAGACAGTAGGGAAATGGAAAAGCGGTAGGTAGATTTGAATTTAATCAGACAAAGACAAACAATTTTTATTATGATCTGATCTTGCGTGAAATTCTATTAGCTGATGAAAGTTTTACAGAATGGTAGGTATGGTAGAGAGACATGGATAGGTTAGTAGTCGACTGTGTAAGTACTTAGGCATAACTTGAGGGTAGGTTGTTTATATTTTCTTCTACTAGAGTGATGCATCATGTAGCTAAAAAGAAATGCTAGAGTAGGGTATGGTATCAATTTAGTAAGGAAAAAACTTTCATTTCAATTCCATATTGTTTTTGTCGGTTGTTCCCTTTCCTTCGTTTACAAAAAACATGGACAGGCTAGACATTCAAAATAGCAATGTAATGAGTAGTGTATTTTTATTGTTGATTTCATCTTAAGTCATATACATTAATATTTGGTTTGATATGGCTTACCGCTATTTACGTGTAGCGTTAAATGTTCTTAAATTTGCATTGCCAAATATGAGATTCTAACCATGTACGGAGCACATGCCTCATCCTGCTGTATATATACATACAGAATTTTTGTTAAACATCCAAAATTCGTATCGATATTCTCTAACTCCATTTTAAATAAATGAATTTGGTATAAAATCCATTAATATCAGTAAATCAATATTTAAAAAAAAATTATTCGTAATTAACATTCGAAAATCTAGGATGTTACATGAGGGGTCTAAGTGCACAAACACGAGACATGCTAAGACATGAGTTTAAGCCCAACTTGTGGAAGGAGTCTGCCTGAAACCAACTGGCATATCCAGCATCCAAAAGTGGTAAGCTTAATGTGGGAGTTCTAGAACATTATAACCGTAAATGGACATGGTAATGAGTTGGAATACTTAACCTAATTGAATACACAGGGATTGTATGAATATGTTGGCTTGAACTAGGGGTTAAGTAAACTTGATTAAGAAAGTAGGTGGGCTAAGTAAATCTTGGGTTGGTAGGTAATATTTGTACATATAGGCCCACAAACTTAACCTATTGAGGTTGTGTAATTAAAGACATCGTTAGATAAGCATAAACTGTGGAAAACCTAGTGGGGATGCAAGCATAGGGGGAAGCATGCATCATCTTGTGTGTGGGACTCGTTTCAGTCAGTAACCCATATAACGGTATCAAACGAGTACTCCGAACTAGGTCTGAGTCAGGGCATGCTTACTGGGCTGATTGTAAGAGATCCAAATGTGGAGGACAGTGTGGACGGCACAAACCGACTGGGTCATGTGCGTGCATGGTCCTAGCCACTGTTTCAAATCTCACAAATATTGCCTGAGATCTCCTCCGAGATCTCATTTTGGGCTCCAAAATGAAACAGCAAATATCACTCTAAATCTCCTTTCGAATATATCACCCGAGATATTGCAATATCGAACGATATATCGACCAAGATGAAATATTGGAATATCGTCCGAGATCTTAATTTTTGTGGTTAAAATTTAAATTTGTGCCTGAACTAGAACTATGATTAAAAAACTCAAATCTAGCCATACCAATCTTTTGTTATTTTACATTTTACATGTTATATGACTATATTGTATGTTCGTATATGTTTTACAATACTTATGATTTTCATATTCATCTTTTTACATACATTTTACTTATGAAATTATGTATTCTATGGGCTATTTATGCTGAATTTTTTAATGTTTTGGATCCTTTTAATGTTTCATGTCTAACAATATTCCTGTTTTAAGCATATTACGATTTAGAGTATGAATGATCTTTCGCAAATAAAGAATAATAAAGTTATTTTGCATTTTAAGTTACTATGTTTTTGGTAGCATTCATAAAAATCATTTTGTTAAAATATCATTTTTAACATATCATATACCCCGAGACTGTTCCGATATGAACTTTCAGACCCGAGATGAAATTCCGAAACGAACTCCCGAGTTAGACTCATCTCGTCCGAGATCTCCCCCGATACGAGACCGAGTCTATAAAATCCCCAAGACGAAACGCGATCGATATCCGAGATTTAAAACCTTGGTTCTAGCAGAAGGGGGAAGACGACTGTGACACCAGTAGATATGGTTGTGCACATCCGAGAAATGAAGGGTTGCCACTTTAGGGAGTGATACACCCTACTGTGGGGCCAACACAGGGTATGTACGGAGTAAGGAGCCGATAAATTAGGGTAGTAATTAGGGTACACTTAGACTCTGGTATGCTTAGGAGCCCATTATTATCCATAGGGGTAACTCTAAAACGTTAAGCTGCCTGTTGATTGTATGGAGTGAAAACCTCTCGCTAGAAGTACGCCTAAGTCTACCATCTTATAGTTGTTGGGATCATCTCATTCTGGTTATACTAGTATCGGTGCAGAGTAATCATTAGAGAAGCGTATACATTCTATCATGTTTACCTTGTCATACCTGCTTTTTGTGATGTTATCTTTCTCATCCACTTTATATGCCTGTCATAATACTTTTACTTATTTATTTGCTAAAAGTAACAGGACTCGGTAGATGTTATGTCTGACCCTTTTTGTTTCCTCTTCTTTCTTCCGTTCCTCCCCTCTCCAGGTTCTCAGGGTGGGAATATTCAAGCTTGACTAGAATTCTGCTATCATTTTGCTGGAGCTGCTTAGATGTATTTCTCAAGCTCCTATCTGTGCTACTATGGCTATGTTCTTATTTGGGGATTACGCTTCTTTTATTTTGTACTCTGATGTTTTAAGTGCAAGACAGGAGTTTTGATGATGTACAGGGTTTATGTATTTTCAAACATATGATGTTTTGAACCATGATGCTTTATGACTAATAAAGTATTTTTATTTTGCTGCTATTTTATATCTTTCTTGTAATGTTTCTGTTTCTGTTTCTATTTCTGTTTTGTAATGTTTCTGTTTCTGTTCCAAATCAGTGGAGTTTTCAGATCTATAAATTATTTGTAGGTAAGGTGAGTGAGTGATTTGCATGTTTATACACTAGTTACAGCTAATTTGGGGTGATTAGTGATAATTAGCGAAATAATGACTTGGAAAAATATGGAAAAATATGTAAAAAATCTAAAATATTATTCTTTGTCACTGATAAAAATTTGGGTTAATTTGGATTAAGTTTGCTAATCCTATTGTTAGATATGATTAAGGGGATTAAGGGGAAAAGCATGGATTTGGGTATGTTTGATCCTAAATGACATATGTGATTGATGGTTTAATGTTTTTGATTGATTACACATGTTATTACTACTATTTGGGATGCTCTGTAATTGTTTAGTAATGTTATAATGGTCGAAAACGCCGTCATGTGGCGTAAATAGCTTGCTGGGAGAGATGCAGGGATCTGGATCGGATCGTCTCGTGCTACACAAACCAACCTGGCTCATGACCCCTTGACCGACCAGCTCTCCTAGAGAGCTCCATGGGCCGCTTTCTCGAGCCAAGGAGGCCCGATACCAATTCGCTCGCACTCAAAGATCCACGAACCGACTCAAACAGTTCTACATGAACCGACCCGGACCCGATGAAGGCTCGACCCATGAACCAATAGAGGACCCCCACCCTGAAGGAACTCACAAGCCGACCCAACTTGGAGAGGAGCTCGTGACCCGATTCGGTGAAAGAGTGCGACCCGAACTGGTGGAAGAGTGCGACACGACCCGAACCGGGTCGATGACCACAGACCGAACAAGGAGAAGAAGATTGAACCAAATGGAAGCTTTTTTTCCGAACCGAACTAGACAAGACCAAAACCAGAGATGCAAAGGAGGTCCAAGTAAGAAGTTATCACTCAGGAACCAGTTGGGAACCAATAAGTTAACTTCTAGAGTTTGGCTTTGCCGCGGGACGTGTCTAAAGGGGTATCGGTGTTTGTAACTTTGGTTCACTATTAAGAGAGCGGGTATTGGCTATGGACCAGTGCAGTGGGGTCAGAGGTTGTATAGAGTTGGACTCTATCAGTGTAACACCCCGAAAATTCTATAACTTTGAAATTAAAAAATTAAAGTATAATTAATTTGAAATCAAAGAACTAAGGGAAACGGGATACGCCATTGCGTTCGTCTCGGAAAAATACGCGAAATAGAGTCCGAGTTTTCGAAAAACGGAGTCCGTATGAAGAAGATATGGCCTTCGGAAGTTTTTAAATTAAGTTTAAAATTCAAACAGAATAAAATAAGCTCAGAAAAACAAAGTGGGGCCCGATGGGCCAGGGCGGGAAAAGGCCCGCCTGACGCACCCAGGTCGACTGGGCTGTCGACCTGGTCTAACCAGGTCGACAGGCCTGTCGACAGGGCTGTCGACAGGGGTGTCGACCTGGTCCAGAGCCAGGTCGAGCCCAGTCCAACCTGGCTGGCCAGGTCTGAGTTTGGCCGATTTTCTGTGGTCTGCTTTGTCATTAGGGCTAGGTGGCAGGCTCTAATTGGTCTCTCTATCGAATGAATGGCTACGATCAATCCAAGCAACATCAATGGCCCTAATCAGTTCATTTCCCCTATAAAAACAACCCTAGACTAACCCTAATCTATTCATTCAAAAATAAGAACAAAGCCGCCATGTTGCTGAGGAGCGTCTAGGAGTAGCCACCAAATTGGAGAGAAGATTAGGAGGAAAATTCTAAAGCCTAAAGCAATTCAAGCAAATCAAATCAACGCCTACGTCAAAAGGAGTCGTATCTCTAAATTCCTAAATTAGAGAATTCGCCGCAACGATTGTAAGTAGAGTATTATTTTGGTATGAACAAATAATTATGTTGATATGTATACATGATTTGTGGCGATAAAATAATTCATATCTGTGCGTTGGAATATTGTATACGTTTGGATATTCTCGAATTATGTTATTCATTATAAAGAACTACATGCGGTAGTTCTATGCAAGTATACGTTTGGAACATTCGCAAATTTTGTAATCCATGTTGAAGCTACATGTATGTAGTTGATTGATTGAAATTCATGCAAGTTTGGGGCTTTGCTATTATGCCATCATAATGTGTATTTTTATACAAACATCATTTTTGTGAAGTAATTGGAATAAGTTTGGATTATCATAACCCATATGAAATTATGTTGAAAATTTGGCATCATGCATTAAGCCATGCTTTTGTACTAGAAAACCTATTTGCAAACTTATGAATATGACTAGGCTATGATTGATAATTTGCATAATTGAAATTGTTAACAAGAATTATATGATGACATATGTGGTACATGGCTAGGTTAGATTCAAAAATCCCTTTTTGCAAGTTTACATGACTAAAGTAAAAATCATGATTTCATGTTAGAAATATTTATGCCATAGTTATGTGAACAAATTTAACTATACTTATGCCATGCTTATGTTTGACATTATGCCATGCTTATGTTAGAAATATTTATGCCATGCTTATGTTTGACATTATGCCTAAATAAAAATATAGGTTCATGTTGTAGTTAAGCCCATGTGTTAATAGTGATATTCTTAACTTAACTACAAGTTTACATGGTTTGATTCATGTCACTTATGCTTTTATGATCAAAGTATATGTTACTACTATGCAAGTACACCAGTTTCTATTTTGTAGTTCCAACGTCACATTGCAAGTTCATGCGCTCACAATCCCCTTTTTGTGTATGTAATCACGCTTTAAGCCTCCCCTTTCTCGCATGGCTAAGTTGGGCTTAAAAAGGTTAAGCCCAACATATGAACGAACATATTAAACGTGGGAAAATAACGTTGGGCTAAATTAATTAATAAATGAAAATATAAAGTAGAAGGGCCCAAATTCAAGTATGGGTTGGGCCCATGATTGGTGTAACCTTTACACCATTAACTTAATAATGGGCCGCAAATATTTACATATAAATAAAGAAGAAAGACAAAATATGTAAATGTAGAAAAGACGATGTGTTTAACCCGAGGTTGGATTGAGTTGTGATGTAAACCTGCCCGGAACCGCCCGGCTGTCCAGTAGTCACAACAATACCTATCCAATGTGGGAGGTTAAACATGGAGCCCAATAAGGACCCGAGGTTAGACTGAGTTGTGGCGTAAGACTGCCCGGAACCAACCGGCAACAGGCAGCCACAACAATACCTGTCTAATGTGAGAGGTCAGGGCCTTAATAAGACAATTAAGGCTGAGTCAGGATTGTTAGGATTAAGTGAACTAAAGACTTAATCAAAATGGAACATGCTAAACTAAACGGACTGGTGGGGTTAGGTTAGAAAACACTTAACCAACTTAGCATGTGGTTAGAGATAGAAAACCTAGTAACGGGGGACCCTTTTCAGCAGTAACCCTAGAAGGTGTATCAGGAAACCCTGAAACTAGGCAGGGTGGGGCACGATTACTGGGCTGATTGTAAGAGGTCAAATCGACGGCGGTGGTGTAGCAGTGTAGGTTCTAACGGGGTGCGGGCGTGCACACACTCCGGCGCAGAAAAATAAGGCACTGGGCACCAGTAGCATACCTGTGCATTCTAAGGTTGTGTCGGGCCGCCGCCATGGGACTTGATACACCCCATGGTGGGACCAGCATAGGTAACTACAACATCGGGGGCCGTAAGACACATGTAACTATGCGAGTAGGAGCCGATCATCATAGAATGGATCATATCACCCTGATTATGGGGTGCCAGTTGGAAACTAGTTTATATGGGGTCAGAGATTAACATGGGGTACGATAGCATATTCGACCCTAGATAACTTAACCAAGTTTATAGTACTTTCCCACCTCTTGATTATACTTATCATACCCAGTTCTTTATTCATAGACAAAATAGTACTAGACTTACTCAGGCTTTATGTCTGACTCTACTTTTCTTTCGTCTTCTTTTCTTCCGTTTCCTCCCCCCCCAGGTCCACAGGGAGGGAACACTGCAGCTTGACCAGCCTTAACATCCAGCTTGAAGAAGAGAAATGTATTGCTTGGAACTTTCCGTCTTTGAACTATGGCTTTGGACAAACTCTATGGGGCTTTTGCAGTTTATCTATGCTTTATTTATGCTTCTTTAAATAATGTAATCAAGACAGATTATGAAAGTGTTATGTTATGCTTTGGAAAAAAAAGTGTAAGACAATTATGGTGTTGTTGTTGTAACACGTATTTGCTTTTATGAAATAAAAGTTGTTGTTTTTCCGCTGTTTACAAATATGTGTTCTTGTATCTGTCTTGTATATCTGTGACTTATACTTATAAACCTCCACCAAAATTAGGGCATTCCCTTTGAGAGTGACCCTAACGGAGGTGGGGTGTTTCACTTGGTATCAGAGCATAGGTTTACGAGATAAGATAAAAAGTTTTGAAAATTTATTTTCAAAAAGAAAATTTAAAGAAGCATTTTTAAAAGATAAAAATATTATTTTATTTTAAAAAGGAAAAGTCCACTCCCCAAAGCCATAGGTACTATCTCTTATCCTTCGTTTTGAATCTATCCTTTTTGTTTCAGCATGTCCCAAGAACTTAACTTGCCGGAAGGGGTGCCAATACCTGGTTGGTTTAGACGGTTCTTAGAAGCTAGGGCCACTCAGCCAGGTCCTACCGTTCCTCCTCCCCCAGCTTAAGGAAATCATCCAGCTGCAGCAGCACCTTTTCCTCCACCTCCTCCACGGGGAAACACATTCGCTAAGATATGTAAAGATTTTAAAGCCATGGGAGGAAGGGATTTCCATGGAACTGAGTCCTTCGTGGCAGCTAGAAATTGGCTGAAAGAAACTGAGGACCTATTCATTATCTTTGAGGTAGAGGATAGACAAAAAGTACAATTGGCAGTGTGGCTATTGAAGGGCGAGGCTTCCTACTGGTGGGAAGTCACTAATGCTGAAAGACCAGTGGAGACATGGGAGGACTTTAGGGCAAGGTTTGAGACCAAATTTCTCTCAGATGCGGAAAGAAGTTTGCAGTTGGAAAAATTCTTATTTCTTAAGCAAGGGGACAAGACAGTCAGAGAGTATGTGAATCAGTTCGATGAGCTGGCTAGGTTTGGGCTTGACCTAGTCAACACCCCGCACAAGAAGGCTCTCCATTTCGTCAAAGGGTTAAATGAGCCATTACACAGTTTGGCCATGACCCATATACCCATGGGAGCCACGTATGAAAGATTGGTGCAAATGGCATTGCTGAATGAAGAGGATAAGGGCAAGAAGGAGACAAAGGCAGAAAGCTCTCAAGGGAAGAAAGAGGGTTTGCAGCCTAAGAAGACAGACTTTAAGAAAGGCGGGAAAGGCAACAAAGAGAAGAGGAAGTGTAATTTCTGTGGCAAAGTGGGGCACTTAGTAAAGGACTGTCGGAAAAAGAAGGCCAAGGAGAATGGTGGGTGCTTTTCGTGCGGTCAGACAGGCCACAGGGCTAAGGACTGCCCAAAGAAACGAGGACAGGGGCAGGGCGCTGGATCCACCCCAGGGGCACAGGTTCATGTGCTAGAAGCGCCACCATTGCAACAGCGAGGTATAAATACTTCTGTAGAAAGTGTAGTTTATCTTTATGATCACCCCGTTCGCACTTTATTTGATTCTGGCGCATCACACTCCTTTATCTCGTCTGCTTTAGTAGAATCTCTGCACCTAAAAACTAGTATGGTAGAGGACCCCTTAATTGTTTCAAACCCAATTGGGGGCCCAGCTCATTTGTCTATGATCTGTTTGGATTTGAAAATTACTATCCTAAGTGTTGAATTTCAATGTAGTGCCTTTGTTTTGGGCTTTTCGGGGTATGGTTTGATTTTGGGTATGGATTGGCTATCCAGTAATGGGGCCATCCTTGATTGTGAGAAAAGGGTTGTTAGGCTCCTAACCCAGCTCGGTAATACTTTGGAAATTTCTTGTAATCCCTCGTATGCGGTTATGCTTAGTTATCTTGAATCGCTAGATGCCTCTGTTGAAAATTTGCAATCAGTTAGAGTAGTCCGGGAATATCCGGATGTCTTCGAAGAGGTGAAGGGCTTGCCTCCGAAGCGGGAAATAGACTTCCGCATATATCTTGTAGATAATGCAAAGCCCGTTGCGTTGCCCATTAGGCACATGGCTCCACGAGAAAGAAAAGAGCTCAGTAAACAAATTAAAGAGCTTCTAGAAAAGGGGTTCATTAGGAGAAGCATTTCATAATGGGGCGCTCCAGTGGTGTTCGCTACAAAGGCGGATGGTTCACTCCGTCTATGTGTTGACTATAGGGAGCTCAACAAGCTAACGAAAAAGAATAGGCACCCGCTCCCTAGAATTGACGATTTATTTGACCAGCTTGTAGGAGCGTCTGTTTTCTCCCAACTCGATTTAGCAACCGGTTTTCATCAGCTAAGGGTGGTTGAAGATAGCATCGATAAAACGGCGTTCAGAACCCCAGACGGCTTCTTTGAATGGCTTGTCATGCCCTTCGGCTTGACAAACGCACCTGCTTACTTCGTGGACCTGATGAGTAGGGTATTTAGAGATTTCCTCAACAAATTCGTAGTAGTCTTCGTAGACGATATCCTTATCTTCTCAAAGAGTGAAGAGGAACATGCTCAGCACTTAAGGGCAATCATGGAAACTTTGCGAGTCCATCAACTAAAAGCCAAATTCTCCAAATGCCACTTTTGGAGAGAAGAAGTGAGGTTCCTTGGGCACATAGTATCCAAACAAGGGTTAGCGGTGGACCCTGCTAAGGTAGTGGCGGTACAGGATTGGAAGACACCAAGGAATGCAACTGAGGTCCGAAGCTTTCTAGGACTGGCAGGTTTCTATCGAAAATTCATAAGGGATTTTGCGAAAATCTCAGCTCCGCTCACGAAATTGACTAAGAAGAATCTAGTGTTCAATTGGGACTTGGATTGCGAGTTTGCTTTCCAACGACTAAAAAGGGCTCTCACAACAGCCCCAGTTTTGACGCTGCCAGACGGGAGCAAGATGTTCACTGTTTATACGGATGCATGTGGGACAGGGCTAGGCGCCGTCTTAATGCAAGAAGGAAGGGTAGTAGCTTATGGCGGGAGGCAGTTGAAAGTGCACGAAAAGAACTACCCAACCCACGATCTTGAGTTAGCCGCCATCGTCTTTGCACTCAAGTCTTGGCGACACTATCTCCTAGGTGAGAAGTTCGAACTTTACACTGACCATAAATCGTTGAAATATCTTTTCTCGCAGAAGGATCTTAACTTGAGGCAACAAAGATGGATGGAGTTTCTTGCCTCGTACGATTTCGAGATCTCCTACACTCCGGGCAAAGGCAACGTAGTTGCAGACGCGTTGAGCCGAAAGAAATTGACCCTAAGCCCGTTGTTTGTTGAAAGACAAAGCCTAGAGTTTATAGCCAGCTTCGACTTTAGGCCTTCCTCCGATTTTGTACCAGGCTTGCTAGCATCTCTCGAAGTGCGCCCAACTTTAGTGGATTCAGTAGGGACAGCACAACGCGAAGACCCTCAGCTTGTGGAAATAATTGATAGGCTAATTAGGGGTGAGACTTCAAGTCACCTCAACAGATACTCCATCGACGATAAGGGGTTGCTAAGGCGAGACGGAAGACTATGCGTCCCACAGACAAAGGATTTAATAAAGAAGGTTCTCGAGGAAGCACATCACTCCAAGATGACGATACACCCAGGCGGAGATAAAATGTACAAAGACATAAAAAGGACTTTCTTTTGGAACGGCATGAAAAAGGACGTGGCAGAATTCGTTTCTAAGTGTATGGTGTGCCAACAGGTTAAAGCGGAACAGAAAAAGCCTGGCGGACTGCTACATCCTCTGGAGGTCCCGCAGTGGAAGTGGGATAGCATCTCAATGGACTTCATCGATGGGCTGCCTAGGTCTAGGAGAGGCAACACTAGCATTTGGGTAATAGTGGATAGGCTTACTAAAAGCGCCCACTTTTTACCTGTCAAAAGTAAAAGAACTGCCTCATCCCTAGCATCACTTTACCTCAAGGAAATCGTTCGACTCCATGGAATACCATCTAGCATTGTTAGTGACCGAGACCCCATCTTCACCAGCGAGTTTTGGCGGAGTCTGCAAGAAGCAGTAGGAACGCAGTTATGCTTGAGCACAGCCTACCATCCCCAAACCGACGGCCAAACAGAGAGAGTGAACAGAGTTTTGGAAGACCTTTTAAGACTGTGCGTCCTTGACTTCGGAGGGACATGGGAAGACCACCTTCCTTTGGTGGAATTTGCCTACAACAACAGCTATCAAGCAACCATCGGAATGGCGCCCTTCGAAGCTTTGTATGGAAGACCGTGCCGATCGCCCACTTGTTGGTGGGAGTCTACTGATAAGCTCATACTTGGACCAGATATGATCCGAGAGACTTCAGAGAAAGTAGACTTAATACGAAGAAGGATGAAGACGGCCCAAGACAGACAAAAGTCCTATGCCAACAAGAAAAGGACCGACCTTGAATTTGAGGTTGGAGACAGAGTTTTTCTCAAGGTATCACCACTAAGAAACGTTGTTCGTTTTGGAACCACAGGAAAGCTAGCGCCAAGATTCGTAGGGCCATTCCCTATCATCGAGAAAATTGGGAAAATGGCCTATAGATTAGAGCTACCCGAGAAGTTGGCTGGAGTCCACAACGTTTTTCACGTTTCACATCTCCGAAAATGTCTACATGAGTCTGCTGAAGTGGTAGAGCCAAATATCCTCGAAGAGGCCGAAGTGGAACGCGAAGCAACCATAAGGAGAGTTCCAACCCGCATCTTAGGAACGGAAGTGAAGAAGCTACGCAACCGCGAAGTCAAGCTCGTCAAAGTTCAGTGGAGCGACGCCGAGGGAGACGCGACTTGGGAAACTGAAGCTAGAATCCGTACAGCCTACCCTTTTCTGTTCGAGGGTACATCCTTGATCTTTCCTTTTCCTTAAGTTGTGCTTTTATCTATCTTTTTAGGTATATTTCCTTGACCTTATCTTTTAGGTAGAAACCCTTTGGATGGAAACATGTAATTGGAACATGTTATGTATGATGGTTGCAAGTGGTTGCAAGTGGTTGCTAGTGGTTGCTCGTGGTCGCATATACACACACAATCTAGGTTTTAGATCGGCTCAGTCACTTCATAATTGCATATGCATATATGTTTGCATTCGTATATGGTTGAACTTTAATGTGTTGTCATATGGATGTTGCATTTGTAATGAATGATTGTGCACTCATGTAGAATCCTAAATAGGAAAATTTGCATACATAATGAATTCATGGCACATACATAATTCGCATTAAGGAGGTCAACTGAATCAGTAGACCGCCTGATTTTGCATTAGATAAGTACATGTACACACACACTTCGCATATGATCATGAAGCATTAGAAGTCTTTTAAGGACAATGGATGCTCGTGTTTGATGGATGAGTAGATGGATGATTGGATGTTAGGATATACATTCCTCCTAACTTGAAGATTTCGGGGACGAAATCCTTTTAAGTGGGGGAGAATGTAACACCCCGAAAATTCTATAACTTTGAAATTAACAAATTAAAGTATAATTAATTTGAAATCAAAGAACTAAGGGAAACGGGATACGCCATTGCGTTCGTCTCGGAAAAATACGCGAAATAGAGTCCGAGTTTTCGAAAAACGGAGTCCGTATGAAGAAGATATGGCCTTCGGAAGTTTTTAAATTAAGTTTAAAATTCAAACAGAATAAAATAAGCTCAGAAAAACAAAGTGGGGCCCGATGGGCCAGGGCGGTAAAAGGCCCGCCTGACGCACCCAGGTCGACTGGGCTGTCGACCTGGTCTAACCAGGTCGACAGGCCTGTCGACAGGGCTGTCGACAGGGGTGTCGACCTGGTCCAGAGCCAGGTCGAGCCCAGTCCAACCTGGCTGGCCAGGTCTGAGTTTGGCCGATTTTCTGTGGTCTGCTTTGTCATTAGGGCTAGGTGGCAGGCTCTAATTGGTCTCTATCGAATGAATGGCTACGATCAATCCAAGCAACATCAATGGCCCTAATCAGTTCATTTCCCCTATAAAAACAACCCTAGACTAACCCTAATCTATTCATTCAAAAATAAGAACAAAGCCGCCATGTTGCTGAGGAGCGTCTAGGAGTAGCCACCAAATTGGAGAGAAGATTAGGAGGAAAATTCTAAAGCCTAAAGCAATTCAAGCAAATCAAATCAACGCCTACGTCAAAAGGAGTCGTATCTCTAAATTCCTAAATTAGAGAATTCGCCGCAACGATTGTAAGTAGAGTATTATTTTGGTATGAACAAATAATTGTGTTGATATGTATACATGATTTGTGGCGATAAAATAATTCATATCTGTGCGTTGGAATATTGTATACGTTTGGATATTCTCAAATTATGTTATTCATTATAAAGAACTACATGCGGTAGTTCTATGCAAGTATACGTTTGGAACATTCGCAAATTTTGTAATCCATGTTGAAGCTACATGTATGTAGTTGATTGATTGAAATTCATGCAAGTTTGGGGCTTTGCTATTATGCCATCATAATGTGTATTTTTATACAAACATCATTTTTGTGAAGTAATTGGAATAAGTTTGGATTATCATAACCCATATGAAATTATGTTGAAAATTTGGCATCATGCATTAAGCCATGCTTTTGTACTAGAAAACCTATTTGCAAACTTATGAATATGACTAGGCTATGATTGATAATTTGCATAATTGAAATTGTTAACAAGAATTATATGATGACATATATGGTACATGGCTAGGTTAGATTCAAAAATCCCTTTTTGCAAGTTTACATGACTAAAGTAAAAATCATGATTTCATGTTAGAAATATTTATGCCATAGTTATGTGAACAAATTTAACTATACTTATGCCATGCTTATGTTTGACATTATGCCATGCTTATGTTTGACATTATGCCATGCTTATGTTAGAAATATTTATGCCATGCTTATGTTTGACATTATGCCTAAATAAAAATATAGGTTCATGTTGTAGTTAAGCCCATGTGTTAATAGTGATATTCTTAACTTAACTACAAGTTTACATGGTTTGATTCATGTCACTTATGCTTTTATGATCAAAGTATATGTTACTACTATGCAAGTACACCAGTTTCTATTTTGTAGTTCCAACGTCACATTGCAAGTTCATGCGCTCACAATCCCCTTTTTGTGTATGTAATCACGCTTTAAGCCTCCCCTTTCTCGCATGGCTAAGTTGGGCTTAAAAAGGTTAAGCCCAACATATGAACGAACATATTAAACGGGGGAAAATAACGTTGGGCTAAATTAATTAATAAATGAAAATATAAAGTAGAAGGGCCCAAATTCAAGTATGGGTTGGGCCCATGATTGGTGTAACCTTTACACCATTAACTTAATAATGGGCCGCAAATATTTACATATAAATAAAGAAGAAAGACAAAATATGTAAATGTAGAAAAGACGATGTGTTTAACCCGAGGTTGGATTGAGTTGTGATGTAAACCTGCCCGGAACCGCCCGGCTGTCCAGTAGTCACAACAATACCTATCCAATGTGGGAGGTTAAACATGGAGCCCAATAAGGACCCGAGGTTAGACTGAGTTGTGGCGTAAGACTGCCCGGAACCAACCGGCAACAGGAAGCCACAACAATACCTGTCTAATGTGAGAGGTCAGGGCCTTAATAAGACAATTAAGGCTGAGTCAGGATTGTTAGGATTAAGTGAACTAAAGACTTAATCAAAATGGAACATGCTAAACTAAACGGACTGGTGGGGTTAGGTTAGAAAACACTTAACCAACTTAGCATGTGGTTAGAGATAGAAAACCTAGTAACGGGGGACCCTTTTCAGCAGTAACCCTAGAAGGTGTATCAGGAAACCCTGAAACTAGGCAGGGTGGGGCACGATTACTGGGCTGATTGTAAGAGGTCAAATCGACGGCGGTGGTGTAGCAGTGTAGGTTCTAACGGGGTTCGGGCGTGCACACACTCCGGCGCAGAAAAATAAGGCACTGGGCACCAGTAGCATACCTGTGCATTCTAAGGTTGTGTCGGGCCGCCGCCATGGGACTTGATACACCCCATGGTGGGACCAGCATAGGTAACTACAACATCGGGGGCCGTAAGACACATGTAACTATGCGAGTAGGAGCCGATCATCATAGAATGGATCATATCACCCTGATTATGGGGTGCCAGTTGGAAACTAGTTTATATGGGGTCAGAGATTAACATGGGGTACGATAGCATATTCGACCCTAGATAACTTAACCAAGTTTATAGTACTTTCCCACCTCTTGATTATACTTATCATACCCAGTTCTTTATTCATAGACAAAATAGTACTAGACTTACTCAGGCTTTATGTCTGACTCTACTTTTCTTTCGTCTTCTTTTCTTCCGTTTCCCCCCCCCCCCAGGTCCACAGGGAGGGAACACTGCAGCTTGACCAGCCTTAACATCCAGCTTGAAGAAGAGAAATGTATTGCTTGGAACTTTCCGTCTTTGAACTATGGCTTTGGACAAACTCTATGGGGCTTTTGCAGTTTATCTATGCTTTATTTATGCTTCTTTAAATAATGTAATCAAGACAGATTATGAAAGTGTTATGTTATGCTTTGGAAAAAAAAGTGTAAGACAATTATGGTGTTGTTGTTGTAACACGTATTTGCTTTTATGAAATAAAAGTTGTTGTTTTTCCGCTGTTTACAAATATGTGTTCTTGTATCTGTCTTGTATATCTGTGACTTATACTTATAAACCTCCACCAAAATTAGGGCATTCCCTTTGAGAGTGACCCTAACGGAGGTGGGGTGTTTCAATCAGGGCCCCAAAGGGGCAAAGTGGTCGTAGTGATAGTTGTGCGAAGTTGGACCCCGTCATTTTCCCAATGGTTATGGGGATCAAAGTGGGGGATATCGTATACTTTACGTGTTGAGTGAGAGATGTGAGGACGATTGCTATGTTTAATGATTGTTATCACCATGACACACAAACTCCCATTTTTACACTATATGTTAGTGTAACCTTAGAGTATCGTACATCTTGTTGTGCTAACCCTTTGGTTGCAGGACCAGGTTCAGGTATGATTATCTAAACATGTTATTGTTTTATTTTGCTACTATTGCTCATACCAGATTTTTATCTGACCCAGAGTTTTATGTCTCTTTTTATTACTCTAGGTGCTCTTAAACGAGCAGACTAGAGACTGGTTAGGTGGTTATGCATGAGAAGCTGTTCGGAGAAGAGCATGAGGCTCCACGTACTATTTACATATATTCTCTCTGTTTTGTTGCTGGTCACTAGTTTGGGCATTAGTAGTGCACCTTTTCAATTTTTTTTAGAGTCAGTATTTTGAAGTTGTAATAATGTTGTTGATCATAAGCTGTATTTTGGATTACGCTACTCTGATGGATATGGTTTAGTTTTCAGCTTATGCACAGTCTTGCCTATTTATATCAAGTTATGTTATTATTATATTTTATTCCACGCACTGTGAGATATACTACAGGTTGTTGATTATTCATAGTTTCAAATCCCTTTCTTTTGATGACCATCCCGTGCTAGTTGGACATTGACACAACGCATTTCGGGAGAAATGTCTGATGGTATGGGGCGGGTCGTCACACTTGGTATCAGAGCTTATGTTGCATAGCTAACCTAGGGGAAGACATTAGGGAGATATAGTATACATATATGAGAGCGCGTATTTGTGATATTTTGGTTTTCAAAAACTATATGTATATACTATTAGTATATCTAAGGATGAAGTCGCACTGTACGGGCACCACTAAGGAGATGATTAATCATTTCTCTGTACAGATTGGACGATGAGCCGGAATACGAGGAGTACGGGTTCATGGGCCAACAATAGGAATGTCCCTAATATAAGGATGATGTTTACTACCTTCATGCGATAGATGCTTAGGGATGCTCAGGAAGCAGTTCATAATGCTGCCAAGGGTGGTGGTGCAATAGTGCAGGCACCTAGAGCCGATTTCGTCAAGCTCAACAAGAATTATACTAGTCTTGGTGGAAAGCCGTTCCATGGAACGGAATCAGCTACAGAGGTTCAAGATTGGCTTCATAGTTGTTAGCTTATCTTCAATGGTTCGGGGATCGATGATGAAATGAAGAGAAAGTTAGCATCACGTCAGCTTCAAGGATGGGCTATGAATTGGTGGAATACCATTAAAGCAGCTACTCCCAAGGATTAAGTTACTTGGAATCAGTTTAAAACTCGCTTCAGTGACAAGTTTATTCTAGCTTCTCAGAAATCAGAATTGTTTAGGAAGTTTTTGCAGCTTAAGCAGAATGATAGGGCAGTCTCGGAATATATTGTTGAATTCGATACTTTATCGAAATATGGACTTATCTATACTGCCGAGAAGAAGAACGAGAAGTTCATAACTGACCTAGATCGGTACTTGGGGGAAAGACTTATAAACAATATCAATGATACATTCGAATCTATTGTGGGAAAGGCATTGAGGTCGGAGAGCATTTACCCTAAGCCAAAGACTGAGGTCGCTGTTACATCTGCAGAGGAGCCGAAACGCGGGCAAGCGGTGAAGGCAATAAGAATTCTCAGCAAAAAGAGAAAACAAAACCAAACCAAGGATGGTCAGAAAAAAAAAAAAAAAAGATATCGAGTGCTTTAGCTGTGGTAAGTAAGGCCCCTATACGAGAGATTGTCGAGCAAAGCTAGCGGACAGGAAGTCCTTCAATTGCGGACAAGTGGGACATCACAAGGATAAATGTCGACAACCTCCTAAGGAGAAGCAGATCGTGAAAGCATATGCTATCAAAGCTATTCCTTCTTCATCGAATGCCCCAACAGCGGTAGAGAAGGGAAAGAATGTCGTATTCAAGGTATTCTTTCTGTTTATGATATTCCTGTTCGAGTATTGTTTGATACCGGGGCTTCCCATTCCTTCGTATCTTGTGACATGGTTGATAGGTTGAAATTGGAACCTGAGATAGTTGATAGACCTTTAGTTGTAACGAACTCGATTGGTGGTTCGACTAGCCTTAGTATGATTTGTCGTAAATTGGTCTTATCGAGTCATGGATGTATGTTTATTTGTGATTTCTTTGTTATGGGCTTTACTGGGTTTGGCATTATTTTGGGAGTCAATTGCTCCAAAGGTATGGGGTGGTGGTAGACTGTGTGGGGTCTTCGGTGACCATTGGAGCGGATGATGGGCAGAGGGTGGTATTGAGTTGCCTACCTAGTGATGGGGTGATGGCTAGTTTTATAAATTCCCTCGACATCCAGCATGATGAGTTATCAGATGTCCCTATTGCTGGCGAGTATCTGGACATCTTCGAGGAAGTGATCGGACTTCCACAACAATGAGAGATTGAGTTTCGGATTGATTTAGTGAAAGATCCCAGACCTATAGTGATGCCACTTCGTCGTATAGTGCCGAGAGAGCAGCGAGAGCTCAAGGTGCAAGTAAGCGATCTTTTGAAGAAGGGACTTATCCAAAGAAGTGTTTCTGAGTAGGGAGCACCAGTTTTATTTGTTACTAAGGCCGATGGTTCCCTTCGCTTATGTGTGGATTACCGCGAGTTGAACAAGGTGACTAGGAAGAATAACTATCCTCTTCCGCGAATAGATGATTTGTTTGACCAATTGAATGGAGCAAGAGTGTTTTCCCATTTAGACCTTGCGACAGGGTTTCATCAGCTCCAATAGAAGCTAAGAGTATATCTAAAATGACATTTCAAACGCTGTCTAGATTCATTGAGTGGTTGGTCATGCCATTCGGGTTGACTAATGCACCCGCATATTTTGTGGATCTAATCAATAGGGCTTTCAGAGATCAATTAAATAAGTTTGTTCTTATGTTCGTGGACGATATCTTGGTTTACTCGAGGACAGAGGAAGAACACATGGAACATTTGAGGACAATGATGGAGGTGTTGAGGAAACACCAAATGAGAGCGAAATTTTCTAAGTGTCACTTCTGGAGGAGGGAAGTGAGAATCTTGGGCCACGTTGTTTCAGAGAATGGTATTGTCGTGGATCCTACGAAAGTGGCTATGGTGCAAGACTGGTCTACATCCAAGAATGCAACAGACGTGAGAAGTTTCTTGGGATTAGCTAGATATTATAGTAAGTTTACTCAAGACTTCTCCAAGATAGCGGCACTGTTAACTCAATTGCCCAAAAAGAATCAAACTTTTATTTGGGATGAAAGGTGCGAGAATGCATTTAAGAATATAAAGGAGAAGTTGATGTGTGCACCAGTGTTAGTTATTCCTAAGGGGAACGAAGAGGTGACGGTATACACGGATGCCTGTGGTACTGGACTAGGTGTTGTATTGATGCAAGGAGGTAGGGTTGTAGCTTTTGCTAGTCGACAGCTGAAATAGCATGAGAAAAGATATCCTACCCATGATTCGGAATTAGCAGTGATCGTGTTCGCGTTAAAGATGTGGAGACACTATCTCTTGGGAGAAAGATTCGAGTTGTTTACCGATCACAAGTCATTAAAATATCTTTTCTCCCAAAAGGATTTAAATCTTCGTCAGTGGAGATTGTTAGAGTTCACAGCTTCATATGATTTCAATATCGCATATAAACCCAGGAAGAGCAATGCGGTAGGTGATGCATTGAGTAGGAGAGACATGTAACGACCTGAAAATTTGCGACCTTGATTATCCTATATAAAACACATATCGAAAATCAAGAGTCAAAAATACCGGATGGTTAATGAAAGAAATTAGAGGGTGAGGATAGATAAGATAGAAACTTAGAATAGAAGAAGAAGAACAACACAATATCAGAGTAACACGAACCTCACAGCGGAACGAATAACATATAATATATAACATAACTTTGAAATATAAATCTGTACTTGAATACATATTCATTTCCAAAGTACAACACTTACAACACAGCGGAAAATAACCATAGCTATATAATTCTGAAGCCTCCTGCTCCAGCTCTTCAAGTATCTGTAAATCCCGACTACTTGACTGCCCGTACAAAATTGGGCACCCAAAAGTTTAGGGAAACAAAACAAAATAAACTCCGGGTCAGTCATGGGACTAGTATGAGTAAAACAGTTTGAACAAGTAAACGATATCTCATAAGGCCACGTCGTATAACAGAACGGGTTTTTCCCTTATGAGAATCCAAATTATCTTTATATCAAAAACCTTTTGATATTATAATAATGTCTATCAACCACAATATAATAATCATCTAGCAGAACGCTTTCATCTCACGTTCTACATATATAGTATACGTTCAAAACCGCAAACACGTATTGGGTAATGGATTTCCAACTATGCCAAGGTATGGAACTACCTTTCGCTAGGGTACCTCTAGAGAGGAATACACAGGGTTCAAACAAGAACATCTTGCAACCCGGCCACACATCACCGACCACTCATTTCTCTTGAGTGTATCGAATGTATATCACCAACGGTTGGGATCAGCAACCGTTTCCCGAATGGGACAGCATCAACAATAGATTTTTAGAAATAAATGAAACTCTAGATCAGGTGATTATACACCCTAATAGGTGCAACCTACATAGCCATGCTGCCTGCCCGATTTCTGTCATTTCCCGGTTGTGAGGCTAGAGGCCACGCTTATCTCTGACAGATCACACATTTATTCACTTTGAATGTCACATTGTCATATCCGCCAAATCACAAATTGATTTCCCTAAAAATACCACGGGTATACAGCTAAGAGAAACGAATTCCTCCGCCACCAAATGTGAATACGTTTGAAGAGATCAACTTACGCGATCTATTAGATATACTCTGTCAGGCATTCTTCCATACAGGTCGTCCTGGGACTGGACAAACCGAAGGCACTATTCAGTACATCCATCTTAGGCAATTGTTATCTAAGATTTATACAATAGCCCTTGCACTTTACTCCGTCTTCAATTATCTTCGGCATATATGATTCGCAATGCTTATGCCAATACGGAGTGGTTCTTCAGATAATAATCCAACCGGTCTCTCCATATTAACAACGTTAAAATGGTCAAAACTTTGATAGTCGATGATTTAACTATCAAATGAAAACATGTCTGTGTACACACAATGATCATATTTCCAAATGGAATTATCGATCCAATCATCAACCATATATATATATATATTTCCTTATTTTCTATGTTTAGAAAATATACGTTATTAACACTGGAAAACATTTCCATGGCTTAATTACGTATCCTTATTCTTCCATATCTATTAGACTCTAACTATAAACTAACAAGAGAACAACTTCCTAAGTATAAACCCCGAAGGCCGAAACCAACATCAGATCGATACTCAGGAAACCATTCAACTTATTAATCTCTAGTCAGTTTCTAATTTTTGTTTAACTCCATTTCTTAATTTCTATGTTCGATTAACTCCTTTTGAATATCTATGTTCAATTGACTCCTTTCGAATAACTATATTCGATTTACTCCTTCCTTTTAATAAGGTTTCTTCACTTATAAAGATTTCCTTTTAACAGCGTTTATTCATTTTAAATGATTACCTTCCAACAACGTTTATTCCTTTATAAAGATTCCCTTATAAAAGCATTTTTTCCTTTAAATGATTACCTTCCAACAGCGTTTATTCATTTTAAATGATTCCCTTCCAACAGGGTTTATTTATTTTAAATTCATATTCCAATATAACCGTGTGCGAAGCACGGGTCTAAACTTTCCTAGTGTAAATTCTCTTTTCTGTACACTTCTTTCATTTTACAAATATTTCCTTTTAATTCTATTTATCTCCTAAATAAATAACCTTTCTACTCTTATTTATTCCCTAAATAAATAAATAATCCCATTTAATCTATTTGTAAATGTTCTACAAATATTTCCGTTTTATCTCTGTTCTACTTGTAAATGGTTTACAAATATTTCTCTTTCTATTTGTTTGACAAATATTTTCCTTTATATTTCTTTTACAAATATATTAACCTTTATATTTGATTTACAAATATATTTCCTTTTATAAAGTCCTTTTTCTTTTATATATATAAAATCCATTAATTATATATATATATATATATATTATTTTCAAAATATACTTTGAAAATACCTTTTCTACATCCCAGTATTTCTTAAAGTATTTAAAATACCAAACAATGGTGATCGATATCATTCAAACACATATAATCAACAACAGATTATATATTAAATCAAATATACAATATATGAAAAAAAGAAAAATATATGTTGAGGAATCCAGTTGGATTCCTTCGACCTGTTTCCCTGCATCACAGATGTTAAACAACATAATTAACATCGATTTCATTTAGATATGAAATATTCTGCTGAATAGAATCAATATTCGATTAACGATTTATATATATATCGTTATCTACAATTTCAACCAATACACAAGCAATTCAACCAAGCAGTTAACACACAGCAATCAACAGATACTTATCAGTTCTAAGAATACGTTGTAAAAATAAAACTATTCAGAGCTGGAGAGTTTTACTCACATTGGCGTTTTTCGTTAAATAACGATTAACGGCTCTTGATTTATTTCATTCGTTTTATTCTGACGTAAATCCAGATAAGCTCTGAATCATTCCCGTTACAATTCCTTGTTGTAGTGTTTGCTCCTATGATCCTGTCGGATCTGATTTTGTTTGATTCTGATAACATATGACACATTTATGACTTAAACAAGTTAATACCATTTTATTTAAATGAAACATGGGTATTTATTTTCAATGGGCCTTACCCTTCCTTCAGCCCATTTCCAAACCCCACCCGCAAAATGATCGGACCTGCTCAACTCATCTTCCTCAATATAAACAGATCGCTCCTTGAACATTTTGAACACTTCTCACACTTTGATGCTTCCTCACTCAAACTCACCCTCCTACTGAAACCATACCTCACGGATCTTCAACGAAAACTCCAACCAGAACACACAGCTCAGCAAACCAGGTCAGAGAAACTCAGCTCCTTCAATTCGCATATTTCCTCTACTCGCGAGTCTTAACTCATGAACTCGAGCAGTCAGAAAACCATCCAAGCAAGAAAGCACAGCAGCTTTCTTTGTTAAACCCCGTTTCTCCCTTCACTACTCACACCGGACACAGCTTCGAAAAACCCTTCTCACGTCAGTCACCTCCGAACACACTTGCGATCGACCTCTAATTCGCTATCACTCAACTCCCATCTGCGGAGGGTCACCTCGCTCTCCTCCACGTTTCCCCAACAACACCTCGGCTTCACCAGAGTCTCACTAAAGCTCCGGCTGAGAGTTAGTCGAAACCCTAGCTTCGCTTTGCTAGTAATCGCAAGCACCAGAACAGGATCGATCTAGCCGAGAGTTAGTCGATATTGAAGCTCTCCTTTCCAGTATTCCAACGAATCAAAGATTAAAAGTTTTCATTTAGAAATCGACCTTCATCGATTATTTGAAGAGGCCACGATATGATTTTCTGGAAAGGACTAGCGGCTTGAGTTTTTGATTTGGCAGAAGATAACGTTTTTAGGTCTTAAGGAAAGAGGGTGGGTTATTTATAGGGAATTCTTTTGATTTTCTTTGATCCGATTCTTATGGTTGAGAATTAATTTCGTGGTAGCTGTGAAGAAAAAGACGCGGGCTTCTTCTTGTCCAAGGAAATAAGGATAATCCCTTAGTTAAAGGGAGGCAGATAAATATAAACTAGCTGTCCTTTGGCAAATTCATGTTACCTTCTGACACCATGAGTTCCCCTAACACAGCCTATTCTACTCCTAACGTGATGAGGTGCTAATGCAAAACTTCAACAAATAATGCGTCACCCCCCTAAAACATGCACTGTCCCATGTGTTTTTACTCTATCATCATTTATTTATGTACCTGAAGTTGCGTCCCTTCCTTAAGTAGTGCAATGTATTCCTTTTTTTATTTTTTTTATTTTTTTCAAGTGTCAGAAGAATTTATAAAAGAAACTATTTGGATAGAATCATATTTTAGTGCTATAGATCAAACCAACCCTTCATAATGCAATAAATCTTGTTTGAAAACAATAGTTGATATTCATATATCAGATTCAAATGTGTAACGTTACTTGAGAACTGACTTCTCTGGTATGCTCAGGCTTCATCGGTAAAAACTCGACATCCTCGTTGACTATACAACACGAACTCATTTCACTAAGCGATGAAATTCTAATTTGATATAGTATTGTCCTATACCCGTTAGCCAACTATTTTAGACCATTCCAGAAATAAATATTATAATTCCATTATTTATATTAATTAAATAACCCATATTATTTAATTAAACAACCTTACATTCTCTAATTCACTATATAAATAATTAAAATAATTAATTATTATATCGCTGAAAAATGCAGGGCATTACATTCTTCCCTACTTAAAATAATTTCGTCCTCGAAATTGCTAAGTTAGAAAACGAACTCTATCGACTAGTTAGAACTTATTTGTTCACTTCTAAATCTTCAGTTTCAATTGAACTAGTTTAATTTCAATTAAAATATTAATCAATTCTTATCAACGAAAATTTTCAAAAATCCTGAAAATTTTCTAACACCTTAACTTTTGGAAAAATTTCGCTAGCACCTCCTTTATACTGGTCAATAGGTCAAACTCCAACTCTCCTCTCTGGGCCTTCTTCAACCCAAAAGAAAATCAAACAGCCAAGCGGCTTGCCAATTCGGCTCATAAATCTTATATCTAATAGAAATATAAACTTGTACCTTTTTGTCGGACATATCAATTTTATTACATCCATCTGCTGTTAATTCAACATATACCAATGTTATCCCAACCAAACTCTAATCAATTCATTCTTTGACCAAAGTAGTTTGCTTATACCCAAGTCGAATTCAATTTCAAATCAAAGTTCCATTTTCGTTTTTTAAATTCTTAACTCATCAATCCAATACCATTTCAGATTCTATCTCATAATTCAAAATCTTATTCTACTTGATATATCGTATCCAATTCAATTTTCAGTTAATTGGTTTCATTTCAGTTCTAGCTCGGTTTCAAAAATTTCTATTCAAATTTGTTTTTAATTCAAACAGCCTCTTCCTGGGAGTTTTAAACAACTTTGCTTTTCTAAAACCAAATATTCTTCTTTGGATTTCAAGCAACTTGTTTCTCTCAAAACAATTCAAAAGCAAAATCTTTTCGGTAGTAATCATCACTTACAACTCGAAAATGAATACTGATGATGAAGTTGTCATCATTAGAATCTATTTTCCAGCGATCGAAGTGAGTTCAATACTAATAACCATTTCTAAACATTTCCACTTTGAAATTCATTTCAAAATATAATTCACACTGCTTGTAAAACAATTTAAAATCTCCCAGGATCTTAAATTTTCCTTATTTTTAATACAAATCCATTTACAAACACTTATACAATTTTTCCAGAATTTTAATTCAAATCTAGTTTAAATTTCAGATTTAATTCGCTTCGTAACACTTATACAAATTCTACTTGGTTATATATATAACCATTTTACTTTTATAATCTTACTCGACTAGAATAACAACCAATATATCCAATATATTATAATCATTTCAATATAAATCCTTTATATCAAAATATAATTTGGGTAAAATTATTTCTTTTACCCTCTTTCCAAAACATACCATGACGGTTCATCGTATTAGAGTGTTTATAAACTCCTACCGATACAGTGGACCAAACTGATCGACTAGAACACATAAACAACTCAACCAATAAATCTACACAATATAAAACCATTTCTATATCAAATACAAATACGTTCTCTCGTGTATATACACTCAACTCAATCTAGGGTGTTACTAACCCCATCTCAACTGAGTTACACCACAGAGCCAAGGTGATTACTTAACCTTTGCTCTGATACCAACTGCAACGACCCGAAAATTTGCATCCTTGATTATCCGATATACAAAACATATCGAACATCAAGAGTCAAAAATATCGGATGGTTAATATAAGAAATTAGAGGGTAAGGATAGATAAGATAGAAACTTTGAATAGAAGAAGAAGAACAACACAATATCAGAGTAACACGAACCTCACAGCGGAACGAATAACATATAATATATAACATAACTTTGAAATATAAATCTGTACTTGAATATACATATCATTTCCAAAGTACAACACTTACAACACAGCGGAAAATAACCATAGCTATATAATTCTGTAGCCTCTGCTCCAGCTCTTCAAGTATCTGTAAATCCTGACTACTTGACTGCCCGTACAAAATTGGGCACCCAAGAGTTTAGGGAAACAAAACAAAATAAACTTCGGGTCAGTCATGGGACTGGTATGAGTAAAACAGTTCAAAACAGTTTGAACAAGTAAACGATATCTCATAAGACCACGCCATATAACGAAACGGGTTTTTCCCTTATGAGAATACAAATTATCTTTATATCAAAAACCTTTTGATATTATAATAATGTCTATCAACCACAATATAATAATCATCTAGCAGAACGCTTTCATCTCACGTTCTACATATATAGTATACAATCAAAACCGCAAGCACGTGATGGGTAATGGATTTCCAACAATGGCAAGGTATGGAACCACCTTTCGCTAGAGTACCTCTAGAGAGGAGTACACCGGGTTCAAATAAGAACATCTTACAACCCGACCACACATGACCGACCACTCATTCGCTTGAGTGTATCGAATGTATATCACCAACGGTTGGGATCAGCAACCGTTTCCCGAATGGGACAGCATCAATAATAGATTTTTAGAAATAAATGAAACTCTAGATCAGGTGATTATACACCCTAATAGGTGCGACCTACATAGCCATGCTGCCTGCCTGATTTCTGTCATTTCCCGGTTGTGAGGCTAGAGGCCACGCTTATCTCTGACAGATCACACATTTATTCACTTTGAATGTCATATCATCATATCCGCCAAATCACAATTTGATTTCCCCAAAAATACCACGGGTATACAGCTAAGAGAAACGAATTCCTCCGCCACCAAACGTGAATACGTTTGAAGAGATCAACTTACACGATCTATTAGATATACTCTGTCAGACATTCTTCCATACAGGTCGTCCTGGGGCTGGACAAACTGAAGGCACTATTCAGTACATCCATCTTAGGCAATTGTTATCTAAGATTTAAACATTAGCCCTTGCACTTTACTCCATCTTCAATTATCTTCGGCATATATGATTCGCAACGCTTATGCCAATATGGAGTGGTTCTTCGGATAATAATCCAACCGGTCTCTCCATATTAACAACGTTAAAATGGTCAAAACTTTGATAATCGGTGATTTATCTGTCAAATGAAAACATGTTTGTGTACACAAAACGATCTTATTGGAATTATCGATCCAATCGTTAACCATATATATATATATATATATCCTCATTTTCTATGTTTAGAAAATATACGTTATTAACACTGGAAAACATTTCCGTAGCTTAATTGCGTATCCTTATTCTTACATATCTATTAGACTCTTAACTATAAACTAACAAGTGAACACCTTCCTAAGTATAAACCCCGAAGGCTGAAACCAACATCAGATCGATACTCAGGAAACCATTCAACTTATTAATCTCTAGTCAGTTTTTAATTTTTGTTTAACTCCATTTCTTAATTTCTATGTTCGATTAACTCCTTTTGAATAACTATGTTCAATTGACTCCTTTAGAATAACTATATTCGATTTACTCCTTCCTTTTAATAACGTTTCTTCACTTATAAAGATTTCCTTTTAACAACGTTTATTCATTTTAAATGATTACCTTCCAACAGCGTTTATTCCTTTATAAAGATTCCCTTTTAACAACATTTATTCCTTTAAATGATTAACTTCCAACAGCGTTTATTCATTTTAAATGATTACCTTCCAACATCGTTTATTCATTTTAAATGATTACCTTCCAACAGCGTTTATTCATTTTAAATTCATATTCTGTTATAACCGTGTGCGAAGCTTGGGTCTAAACTTTCCGAGTGTAAATTCTCTTTTCTATACACTTCTTTCATTTTACAAATATTTCCTTTTAATTATATTTATTTCCTAAATAAATAACCCTTCAACTCTTCTTTATTCCCTAAATAAATAAATAATCCCATTTAATCTATTTGTAAATGTTCTACAAATATTTCCTTTTTATCTCTATTCTATTTGTAAATGGTTTACAAATATTTCTCTTTCTATTTGTTTGACAAATATTTTCCTTTATATTTGTTTTACAAATATATTTCCCTTTATATTTGATTTACAAATATATTTCCTTTTACAAAATCCTTTTTTTTATATATATATAAAATCCATTGATTATATATATATATATTATTTACAAAATATACTTTGAAAATCCCTTTTCTACATCCCAGTATTTCTTACAGTATTTAAAATACCAAACAATGGTGATCAATATCATTCAAACACATATAATCAACAACAGATTATATATCACATCATATACACAATATATGAAAAACAGAAAAATATATGTTGAGGAACCCAGTTGGATTCCTCCGACCTATTTCCCTGCATCAAAGATGTTAAACAACATAATTAACATCGATTTCATTTCGATATGAAATATTTTGCTGAACAGAATCAATATTCGATTAACGATTTATATATATATCATTACCTACAATTTCAACCAATGCACAAGCAATTCAACCAAATAGTTAACACACAACAATCAACAGATACTTATCAGTTCTAAGAATACATTGTAAAAATAGAACTATTCAGAGTTGGTGAGTTTTACTCAGATTGGCTTTTTCGTAAATAACGATTAACGGTTCTTGATTTATTTCATTCGTTTTATTATGTCGTAAATCCAGATAAGCTCTGAATCTTTCCCGTTACAATTCCTATGATCCTGTCGGATCTGATTTTGTTTAATTCTGATAATATATGACACAATTATGACTTAAACAAGTTAATACCATTTTATTTAAATAAAACATGTGTATTAGTTTTCAATGGGCCTTATCCTTCCTTACCTCAACCCATTTCCAAACCCCGCCCGCAAAATGATCGGACCTGCTCAACCCATCTTCCCCAATACGGATAGATCGCTCCTTGGACATTTTGAACACTTCTCACACTTTGATGCTTCCTCACTCAAACTCACCCTCTTGCTGAAACCATACCTCACCGATCTTCAACAAAAACTCCAACCAACACACACAGCTCAACAAACCAGGTCAGAGAAACTCAGCTCCTTCAATTCGCATATTTCCTCTACTCGCGAGTCTGAACTCATGAACTTGAGCAGTCAGAAAACCATCCAAGTAAGAAAGCACAACAGCTTTCTTTGTTAAACCCCGTTTCTCCCTTCACTGCTCACACCGGACACAGCTTCGAAAAACCCTTCTCACGTCAGTCACCTTCGAACACACTTGCGACCAACCTCCAGTTCGCTATCACTCAACTCCCATCTGCAGAGGGTCACCTCGCTCTCCTCCACGTTTCCCCAACAACACCTCAGATTCACCAGAGTCTCGCCAAAGCTCCGGCTGAGAGTTAGTCGAAGCCCTAGCTTTGCTTTGTTAGAAATCGCAAGCACCAGAGAAGGATCGCACTAGCCGAGAGTTAGTCGAGATTGAAGCTCTCCTTTCCAGTATTCCGGCGAATCGAAGATTAAAAGTTTTCATTTAGAAATCGTCTTTCATCGATTATTTGAAGAGGCCATGATATGATTTTCTGGAAAGGACTGGCGGCTTGAGTTTTTGATTTGGCAGAAGATAACGTTTTTAGGTCTTAAGGAAAGGGGGTGGGTTATTTATACGGAATTATTTTGATTTTCTTTGATCCGATTCTTGTGGTTGAGAATTCATTTTGTGGTAGCTGTGAAGAAAAAGACGTGGGCTTCTTCTTGTCCAAGGAAATAAGGATAATCACTTAGTTTAAGGGAGGCAGATAAATATATAATAGCTGTTATTTCCTTTGGCAAATTCATGTTACCTTCTGACACCATGAGTTCCCCTAACACAGCCTATTCTACTCCTAACGTGATGAGTTGCTAATGCAAAACTTCAACAAATAATGCGTCACCCCCCTAAAACATGCACTGTCCCATGTGTTTTAACTCTATCATCATTTATTTACGTACCAGAAGTTGCGTCCCTTCCTTAAGTAGTGCAATGTATTCCTTTTTTTATTTTTTTTATTTTTTTCAAGTGTCAGAAGAATTTATAAAAGAAGCTATTTGGATAGAATGATATTTTAGTGCTATAGATCAAACCAACCCTTCATGATGCAATAAATCTTATTTGAAAACAACAGTTGATATTCATATATCAGATTCCAATGTGTAACATTACTTGAGAACTGACTTCTCTGGTATGCTCAGGCTTCATCGGTAAAAACTAGACATCCTCGTTGACTATACAACACGAACTCATTTCACTAAGCGATGAAATTCTAATTTGATATAGTATTGTCCTATACCTGTTAGCCAACTATTTTCGACCATTCCAGAAATAAATATTATAATTCCATTATTTATATTAATTAAATAACCCTTATTATTTAATTAAACAACCTTATATTCTCTAATTCACTATATAAATAATGAAATAAATTAATTATTATATCGCTAAAAAATGCGGGTCATTAAAAGACATGCCAATTTGGAGGCTATGTTTTTGGAATGGTGGCAATTAGAGTATACCACGAGATATGATTTCAAACCTAAGTATGAATTAGATCCGGAGATGTTAGCCAGTTTGACGATCAGACCGACTTTGATTGAGCGGATCAGTTCCAGTTAGAGGGATGATCCTAACCTATTGGAAATCATCTCCAATGTACAGATGAGTATCGATGGCAAGGAAATGAACAAGTATGGACTTGATCGAGAAGGAAGGCTCCGAAAGAATGGGAGACTAGTTGTACCCAACGTTAATGAATTGAAAGATGAAGTGCTTAGAGAATGTCATCACTCAAAACTGACTATACATCCCAGTTTTAGCAAAATGTATCGAGACATGAAGCAAACCTACTACTGGGAAGGGATGAAGAGAGACGTCGGGAAGTTTATATCCAAGTGCATAAACTGCCAGCTAGTTAAAGCTGAGCAAAAGAAGCCTATTGGTTTGTTACAATCGCTAGAAATTCCTGAATGGAAATGGGAACAAGTCTGAATGGATTTCATTGACAGTTTGCCAAGGACTAGATCGGGTCATGATAGCATTTGAGTGGTTGTGGATCGATTGACCAAAAGTGCAAGGTTCATAACTATCAAGTTGAATAGAACGACAACTATGTTAGCAGAACTGTATATAATGTGAGTAGTGAGATTTCATGGAATACCTAAAGGTATTATGAGTGACCGAGATCCATTATTTATTAGTGGGTCTTGGAAGAGCTTATAAGAGGCTTTAGGGTCAGAATTAAATCTCAATACCGCATACCATCCTCAAACCGATGGTCAAACAGAGAGGGTGAATCGTGTATTAGAGGATCTCTTAAGAGCTTGTATATTGGATTTTGGAGGATCATAGGATGACCATTTGCATCTGGTTGAGTTCGCATATAATAATAGTTATCAGCCAATATTGGTATGGCTCCATTTGAAGCTTTGTACGGAAGACCGTGCAACTCACCATCATGTTGGTTAGAAACCGGTGAGAAATTTGTGCTTGGGCCCGATGTAATAAGAGAAACTTCAGATAAGATCAAGGTTAGTCAACAACGAATGAAGGTTGCCCATGATAGACAGAAGAGTTATACTGATAAAAGACGAAGAGATTTGAAATTCTTCGTTGGCGACTTGGTATTTGTCAAGATCTCTCCATTGAAGAGTGTGATTCGATTTGGTAGGAGAGGTAAGTTGGCACAAGGATGCTGATCCATTTCAAGTTCTTGAAAAAGTTGGGAATTTAGCGTATAGAGTTGGATTGCATGACAAGATGGCAGGAGTTCAGAACGTATTTCATGTTTCCCAGTTAAGGAAATTCGTGCACGATTCTGACATGATTATTTCACCAGATCAGTTGGATGATATCGAGATCGAACTCGAGGCAGTTGGAAACTGCATGCCAGTTTATATTGTCGGACACGATATAAAGCAACTTCGGAGGAAGACGGTGGAACTGGTTAAGGTCCAGTGGGGTAATAATGAGAATGTCTATACTTGGGAAATAGAGGAGAGCATAAGGAAGTCGTATCCATAACATTTTTCCTAATAAGATTTTAATCGCATTATAGTCATTCCCTTGTTTGTAAACCGCATGCTAGGATAAGCTTGTTGTGTTATCGTGTATGTTTGGTACACCATTGTATGTTTCTTGGTTAAGGAATTTCGAGGGCGAAATTTCTTATAGGGGGAGGGTGTAACAATGTGTATTCTATGCATCATAGGATCGTAGAATATTTATTCCATTTTCATACGAAGTCACATGGTTGTCTAACTTTGGGAAACGACTATTGGGGTCATTTCTCACATTCACGATTTTTGCCAAATTTTAAATCACCGTTTTTCCCCGGACGAATCTTGTTTTGCATATAACTTTTGACTGGTAAGGAATTTTGACCTGAGACCACTTCCATTGGATTCGAATGATGGTTTCTCATTCCGTAGAGTGGTCACAATAATCAAACAGCCTTACCGTTTGGGAGATATGGATGAAATAAAATTTGAAGATGGAAAAAACAACTTAATGAGGCTTAATTAATTGATTAGCAGGCGGGCCCATAACCCAATTATGGATTACGGTTATGGGAGGGCTGAAAGGAGTTAGACATTGATTCCTTTTCATTTTCTCAGCCGCCGCAAACCTTGCTCTAACCTTAATAATGGCTTCCATCTCTCAAATCACCCTTTAGTTACCTTTTTATCACTAATTAAGCAAAACTACATCAAATCAAGTTAAATTAGCATCAAATCAAGATAAAGTTGTTGCTACATATAGGTATTCGTGCCAATTCAGTGGAGTTTTCAGATCTATAGTTTATTTGTGGCTAAGGTGAGTGATTTGCATGTTTATACACTAATTACGGTCAATTAGGAATGATTAGTGATAATTAGCGAAATTATGACTCAGAAAAATATGTAAAAATTCTAAATTATTAATTATGTCACTGTTAAAAAATTTGGGTTAATTTGGATTAAATTTGCTAATCCTATTATTAGATATGATTAAGGGGGTTAAGAGGAAAACCATGGATTCGGGTATGTTTGATCCTAAATGACACATGTGATTGATGTTCTAATGTTTTTGATTGATTACACATGTTATTACTACTGTTTGGGATGCTCTATTATTGTTTAATAAAGTTAGAACGGTCGAAAACGCCGTCATGTGGCGTAAATACCTTGCTTGGAGAGATGGAGGGATCCAGATCGGATTGGCTCGTGCTACATGAACCGAACCGGTTTGTGTCCCCATGACTGACCCACTCATCTAGAGAGCTCCACGAGCCGCCTGCTCGAGCCAAGGAGGCTCGTCCCCGATCCGCTCGCACCTGAAGATCCATGAACTGACCTAGACAATTCCAATGAACCGACCCGAACCGATGAAGGCTTGACCCACAAACCAATGGAGGACGCCAACCCTAAACGAACTCACGGGCCGACCCGACTTGGAGAGGAGCAAGCGACCCGACCTGGAGAGGAGCAAGCGAAGCGACCCGGTGGAAGAGTGCGATCCGACCCGGTGGAAGAGTGCGACCTAACCCGAACCATGTTGATGACCACGGACCGAATGAGGAAAAGAAGACTAAACCGAATGGAAGCTTGTTTTCCAAACCGAACTGAAAAGACTAAACCTAAGATGCAAAGGAAGTCCAACTGAGAAGTTATCACTCAGGATCCAATTGGGAACCAACGAGTTAACTTCTAGAGTTGGGATTTGCTGTGGGACGTGTGCAAAAGGGTTATCGGTATCTGTAACTTTGGTTCACTATTAAGAGAGGGGGCATTGTCTATGGACTAGTGCAGTGGGGTCAGAGGTTGTATGGAGTTGGACTCCATCAGGGCCCCAAAGAGGCAAAGTGGTCATAGTGATAGTTGTGCGGAGTTGGACTCCGTCATTGTCCCAATGGTTCCGGTGATCAAAGTGGTGGATATCGTATGCTTTACGCACTGAGTGAGAGATGTGAGGATGATTGTTATCACCATTGCACGCACACTTCGATTTTTACAATGTATGTTAGAGTAACCTTAGAGTATCATACATCTTATTGTGCTAACCCTTTGGTCGCAGGTCCTGGTTCAGGTATGATTATCTATACCTTTTATTGCTTTATTTTGCTACTATAGCTCATACCAGACTTTTTTCTGACCCGGAGTTTTTTGTCTCTTCTTACTACTCTGGGTTCTCCTAAACGAGCAAATTGGAGACAAGTTAGGTGGCTATGCACGAGTAGCTATCCGGAGACGAGCAGGAGGCTTCCACGTACTATTTTCATATATTCTCCCAATGTTGTTGCTAGTCACTATTTTGGGCATTAGTAGTGTACTTTTTCTATTTTTCTCTAGAGACAATATTTTGAAGTTGTAATAATGGTCTATATCATAAGTTGTATTTTGGATTCATCTACTCTGATGGATATGGTTTAGTTTTCAGCTTATGCACCGTCTCGCCTATTTTATATCAAGGTATTATTATATTTTATTCCATGTGCTGTGAGATATACTATATGTTCTTGATGATTCATAGTTTCAAATCTGTGAGGACCCCAACTTCCGCAGTACGAAAGCAAGGATAATCAATGGAATATAACACATAACAGTAACAGCTTAACAGAAATAGAGAATTACAGCAGATAATGTTCATCAAATTACACTGGAAATAATACATCAACAGAGTTACACAACATAATAGGATCATATTTAGCATATAATACAGTTTCAGCTTAATATAAAATGTCTGTAGTGGAATAAAAACATAATATACTAAGTAAAGTCTGATCAGCAAAATAGGAATGATAGTATCCATCTTCAGCTCCATAGCTATCCAGAATGAGCCTGCTAAAACCTGAATACAAGGCTATCCATGTGGAAAAAGGACAATCGAGTTTGCAAAGTGAAACAAACTACGAGTCAGCCACGGGACTTGTATGAGAAATCTTTTTTTAACCTATTTAATAAAAAGGCTAATCACAGGGCCACGCCGCTAACGCGGAACGGGTTTACTCTATTCGATTGCCAGTGCATAAATAAAGTAAATCGTTAAACAACGCAATGCTTTTTAGAAAAATGAAACCATTATAAGACTTAAGTCCCATCACACAATGCAACGCAAATTGGAGGATAGAGTTTTACCTTATAATGGTCAAAATACGCTTGATATGATAAAATGGATTTGATATTATTATTAGTGTATATGTGTTTCAAAAACATTTCAATCATAATATATCAGTCATAGACAGCATAGCAACCATATACTATGTTGCCATACTAGTTATACAATCAAAACCGCATGGGTCGTATTGGAAGTTGGATTTCCATCATGAACCAAGGCAAAAGATAGTCCTTACCGAATTCGAGACACTATAGCCCATGCCTCAGGATCAGCCGCAACTTCCCTTTGGATCTTTAGGGCCGGTCCACAAATGTGTTAGTGGATTGGTAATGCCTGAACAATACGTTTCCCCGCACTACGGGGCGTAAATATAGAGCCACTAGGGACTCAAAAACGAGGTTTCTCATTCCATCATCCACATAGTAAAAATGTCAGGCCTTGTAAAACCATGACACCACTTCTAGCTAGAAAGAAATGTATGTCCTACCTGCAGTCCTTACTCCTGTTTCTAGTTCATACCGGGGTGTGAGGCTCACGAAGAAATGCCATACACAAAGCTATGCCTAAAAATGGGCTGTGCTTTGATCATCAACCACAAGGCTCTACTTTTCAACAATAAGCCTTCATCATTGCATCTTGGCATGCCACACTGACAATTCACGCCATGCGACAGAGGTCTACCAATATATAACCTCTGAGCTCGTACATCTCATAGAGAGATGTTAAGCAAGAGAATAAATTCTCCGCCACCTAACAGATATATATTAAATCAAAATCAATCAGCACAGAATAAAATCCAATGTCATACATACATCCATATAAAAGTCCATTCTGGGTCTGTAAGAAACTGGAGACACCAAGCATATCCGGACAATCAAAAGGTACGTCCGGACAACTACCACTGTAACCCCTCTTTGGAGCTAACTGATCCAGTGCATCAGTAGTCATCCATTCGATGCGACCTTCAATCACCCTCTTCAAATCTTCGACTTCCAATCGTCGTATAACTATTTGAAATGAGATTTAACTCGGAGTTTTCAAATAATTCTCAAATATTTATAATTTAAATCAATCCTTTTCATTCCATATCATTTATAATATTTTATAATGATTTATCGCTATTTTTATTTATTTAAAAGTTGCCATTTTCAATTACACGACGCTTCGGGTCATTACGTGGCTCTAGCACATTTTTCATCAAAATTTGATCTACACATTTCTTCAAATCTAACCGTTGGATCTTAACAAATTTTATATCGTTGGAAAGATCTTTTCAAAACGGACCCAACGGCAATAGTTTTGGGAAAATCCGACGGTCGGGTCGCTCGGTATAATTGTTTGAATTTACGATTTCAAAATGGGAACTACAGCACCGCTATTCATTTTATTTTAATTCATAGTTATATATAAATCTATAAATATAAACCGTTCAATGATTTCAAAACCATTTCCGATTCAATATTGATTTCTTTTTTTATATGAAATCATATATTACAATAAATATGTGATTTTTTTAATCTGATAAACAATTCCATTTCAGCATTGATTCTTTTACATGATTCACATATTACATAAAAATGTAATTCATTCTATTCTTCATTCAGTACATTGAAAAAAATATGAAATCTTTATCTATTTCTTATATTACACTAAAAAATGTAATTTCTTTGTATTGTATAAAAATGTAATCTTTTGATATTACATAAAAATGTAATCTTCTTACATTACAAATAAAATGTAATCTTTTATTTGCAAAGCAAACATAATCACCTTTCATTTTATTCTAGTGTGTTAAATATAATGTTTAACACATAACATATATTCTAACATATGTTCCTAACATCACAAAAATAATTTTTAACATTTTTGTAAGTTCTAATATATGTTTTCTAATGAATCATTTTTACATTAAAAATGGAATTTCTATTGTTTCAACACTTTTATCCTAACATGAACAATTTTCTAATAAATCATTCTTTTCATTAAAAATAAGATTTTAATGTTAACATGTTTTCAATTAAATAATGAACAATTTTTTTCTATTTTATATCTTTACATTAAATGTTAACATGTTTTATTTTAAACATGAGCTATTTCTAGTGATTCATTCCATACATTAAAATGTAATTTTAAATGTTAAACACTTTTAACCAAGTTTCATCCTTTTTAATGAATCCTACCTACATAAAATGTAATTTTACATGTTAACAAATTTCTATCAAAGTTTCATTCTTTTTGATGAATACTAATTACATAAAAATGTAAATTACATGTTAACACATTCTAATCAAGGTTTTATTCTTTTTTATAATTTATTAACATAAAAATGTAAATTACATGTTCACAAGTTTTCAAACAAAGATTCATTCATTTTAATGAATTCTAATTACATAAAAATGTAAATTACATGTTAACACATTCTAATCAAGGTTTTATTCTTTTTTAATAATTCATTTACATAAAAATGTAAATTACATGTTCACAAGTTTTCAAACAAAGATTCATTCTTTTTAATGAATTCTAATTATCATTAAAAATGTAAATTTCAAAGTAGACACATCTTTATATCAAATTGTTTACATTTTAATGTACCATTTACATTAAAAGTGTAAAATCAAATGCTAATACATTTTATATCAAATGTATATTTTCTAATGTATCATTTACATTAAAATGTAAAATCAAATGTTTATACATTTTTATTTCATAATATCAATTTTTAATGTATCATTCACATTAATGTAAAATCAAAATTTTATACATTTTTATTTCAAAATGTCAATTTTTAATGTATCATTTACATTAAAATGTAAAATCAAATTTTTATTTCAACAAATGACCATTTTTGACTTACAACAGAAACATGAATTCTACGTCGATATATACTGATCATTTTCATGTTCATATATATATATATATATATACATATATAATAAAAATCAAAATTTTATATTATTTATATTGTTTTATATAATAACATGAATATTTTACACCACATGAATATTTCAGAAAATTTCAGCAGCACAATGGCAGGGTAATTAAAACCGGGACCGTCCCGATGTACGGCTCCTCGTGCTACCTTAAAGCCTCACAGCTTTTGACAAGGGGGATTTCAATAATCTATTTCGTATGCAGGCAAATTTTTCCACAAACTAATCCTATTTGGTTTCAACTAAAATCAAAAATCAAGCATTCGTAATATTCACCAAATTTCAAATCATAACTCAAACCAGTCGTCCATGATTTGTGGACGACAGGTATCGGGAGTTTCTAAACTTCGGATGCCTCCTAATATAATTTTATTCATTTGATTCGGATTCAGAAATCTCACATTGATTTTATGATGCCAAAAATTGTAACAAGCTCCAAAAAATTTCCGGTCAGTTCCTAAATGTCGGGCTCGATGTCACGAGTCCAACGCTTCCTGTTTCATCAGATTTCGATTTCGTATGAGAAAGATACGAATTTTTAAAGGTTCATGACCAATTAGTGTTAATTAATTTAATAAATAAAAACAAAAAACAAAAGGTCCATCTTCTTCTTCAAAAACATCCGACAGTAATTTTCCTTTGATCGAAACCTAGGACTCGATCCCGTTCAAAATCTATAGCACTTGAGGTCGATCTGATGTATCCACACTGACGGGCTCAGGAAGGCACCCCCGAACCTCCCCCTCTTGTGCAACTCGCACGCCACCCGAGGTGGTGCTTCACCAATGAGCGACAGAAGTTCCAGGTCTCGGTTTGAGCACAATACACCTCTTTACGAGATCAAACCGTACGGATGTCTCGAGCTTGAGAAGTACTTCGATATTGCCTTAAGAACTGTGTTGAATCGATTCACGGATCACGAGATTTTAGGGATTTAAATATGGAGCATGGTGGACATTAAACACGATATACGGCGGCTTCAGGAATGAGTATTAGGGTTTTGGTATTTCTACCGTATATACGGTGTATTTATATTTTATTTTATTTATTTCTTTCACTTTAAATCCAAAAATACCCTTTAGCTCATACGAACTCCAATTCAAACCCAACGAATGTCGTCCCTAGCTAAATACCCCTATTCCGGACATAATGGAATATGTTTCGTAGGCCCGTTCGACTGTTTCAGTCAGTTATTCCTCAAATTAAATAATTAAACATTTAATTATACAATTTGATCGAACATTTTAATTTACCGGGGTCACATACCGACTCTAAAAATTCCCAAAAAGTAAATCTAGCTATGTTTTAATGATGCGGTTCTAAGAAAACTAATTTAGTCGAATTTGGAGACCATTTGAAAAATGGCCATTTTCTGGTCGATCGAAATTGACTGAAATTTTCAAAACATATTTTCTTTTTCCACGCTCATATATTAATCCTGAAAATTATGGAAAATTAAATTTAGAAATAATTTGACATTCCGGTTCCAACGAAGGTGGTTTCATTGAAAGTGGAGGTGGTTTGCAAAATGGCTATTTATACGGGCTATATATTATATTAAATATGTATAAACTCTATAGCAACCTTTCCAAATATTCAACTGGCTATAACTTTTGATTCCCGCTATGAGATTTTAATTATTCAGATTCATTGGAAAGATATTCTTAAACAGAATTAAATGTTTTTGGTTTCACCAAAATCCGATTTATTTTGCAACCTGTACAATCAATCAAAGTTTGAATTCAAATTTTCAAACTACCGCGCTATTTCTAACTCCTTCTAAAATTAAAATAAATATATTCGTTCCAACTTCAATTTAAATAAATTTTTAATCGTTTTTATTTAAAATAAATTATTTCAACTATTCAAAATTCAATAAAATAGTCAAAATAAAAATTTTAAATTGGTTCTGATTTTCCGGGTTGTTACAATCTCCCCCACTTAAAAGCTTTTCGTCCCCGAAAAGGAAATAACAGTAAAGTAGGAAACAAAACGGAAAATGTAAAATATGGTAAATGTACCTTTCACGAGAGCTAGTCAGAGATATCCACTCTGCACTGGGGATAAGCCTATTTGATGCTATCCTCGGTCCCCCATGTACAGTCTCTAGGATCTTCGCTCCGCTGCACTTTGACAAGGTGAATTGTTTTGTTCCTCAAAACTCAGGTTTCTTTGCCAATGATCTTTACCGGTTGCCTTCTTACTGCTAAGTTCGGGGTAATATCCAAATCTTGTTGTGCAGCTTCCTCCACTATCAAGTCTGGATCATGTACAAGCTTTCGAAGTTGAGACACATGGAATACATCATGTACCCCTGGAAACCAGTCAGGCAGCTGAACCCTGTAAGCGAGAGTTCCAATTCTTTTTAGAATAGGAAATGGACCAATGAACCTTGGCGCCAACTTCCCAGTCTTCCCGAAGCGAACTACTCCTCTTAATGGAGAAACTCTCAAGTACACATAATCGCCAACAACAAATTCTAAATCCCTTCTACTTGCATCTGCATAACTTTTCTGTCGGCTCTGAGCTATTAGTAATCGCTTCTTAATAAAATCAACTTTTTCCGAAGTTTCTCGGATCATGTCGGGACCCAATACCATTCGATTTCCTGGTTCTACCCAACATGCGGGAGATCTCCATGGCCTGCCATATAATGCTTCAAATGGCGACATCTGCAAGCTTGCTTGGTAACTGTTATTATAAGAGAACTCGACCAAATGCAAGTAGTCTTCCCATGATCCGCCAAATTATAGAATACAAGCCCGCACCAAGTTTTCCAGTATACGGTTCACCCTCTCAGTCTGGCCATCTGTTTGAGGATGATAAGCGGTGCTCAGATTTAATGTTGTCCCCAGCTCTTCTTGGAATGCTTCCCAGAATTTACTAGCGAATATAGGGTCACGATCACTTACAATGCTACTGGGGACCCCATGTAGTCGGATAATTTCTTTGAAATAAATCTTTGCCAAACTTTGTGATGTTCTAGTCGATTTAACAGGAATAAAATGGGCGGTTTTTGTGATACGATCAACAATCATCCATATACTGTCATTTCCTTTTCTAGTTCGGGGCAAGCCATCGATGAAATCCATGGAAATTTGATCACATTTCCAACTTGGAACTGGTAGTGTTGTAACAAGCCGGTAGGTTTTTGCTGATCACCTTTGACTTGTTGGCAAATAGAACACCTGCTGACATAAATGGAGATGTCTCTTTTCATTTACTTCCACCAGAACGTGCACTTGAGATCATGATACATCTTGCTCACCCCTGGATGAATACAAAGCTTGGATTTATGACATTCATCCATTACTTCTCTTCTGAGCTCAGAGATATTTGGGACACAAATTCGGCCTTTCAACCTCAGAACCCCTTTGTTATCAATTTTAAAACTGGCGGGTTCGCCTTCCCAGACTCTTTTACTAATCCTCTGAATAAATTGATCATTCTTCTCAAGAGCAGAGATTTTGTCAATCAATGTAGGTATAATGATAAGATTGGCGATGCCTGCATTCTTTCTGCTAAGTGCATCTGCCACAACATTGGCTTTCTCTGGAGTATACAAAATGTCCAGGTCATAGGCTGCAAGAAATTCTACCCAATGCTGCTGCCTTAAACTCAAGTCCTTTTGGGTGAACAAATACTTCAAGGATTTATGATCTGTATATAGTTCAAACTTCTCACCCAAAAGATAATGCCTCCATATTTTCAAAGCGCACATGATGGCCATCAGCTCAAGATCATGAGTGGGGTATTTCTTCTCATGCGGTTTTAATTAACAACTAGCATAAGCAACTACTTTGTCTCTTTGCATTAACACTGCAACAATACCTTCTCTAGAAGCATCTGTCTAGACTTTCAAATCTTGATTTCCATCAATAATGGTCAACACTGGAGCAGTAGTCAACCTTAGTTTCAGGTCTTGGAAAGCTGCCTCACATTTAGGAGTACAAATAAACTTTGTATGCTTCTTTGTAAGCTTCGTCAATGGACGAGCTATCCTCGAAAAATCTTTAACGAATTTTTGATAATAGCCAGCCAATCCTAGAAAGCTTCTGACTTCAGTAGGAGTGCTAGGCTGCTTCCAATCTAGAATGGCTGTGATTTTGCTAGGATCCACTGAAATTCCTTCCTTCGATACTACATGACCAAGGAACTTCACTTCTTCTTACCAGAATGCGCATTTAGAAAATTTGGCTTTTAATATGTTCTTTCTCATAATTTCCAAAACTTGTTCTAAATGTTTCTCATGCTTGGCAGTTGACTTAGAAAAGATTAAAATGTCATCAATGAAAACCAACACAAATTTGTTCAAAACATCCTGGAATACTTGATTCATCAAATCGACAAAATAGGGTGGAGCGTTGCATAAGCCGAACGGCATTACTAACCATTCATAAAATATGTCTGGACCTCTGAAAGTTGTCAAAGGAACAAACTCTTCATCAATATGCAATTGATGGAAACATGTAGCTAGGTCCATCTTTGAAAACACTTTTTCTCCATTTAGATGATCCAACAAATCATCAATACAGGGCAATGGATACTTATTCTTGAGCGTTTGCATGTTGAGGTCTCGGCAATCCACACATAGTCTGAGAGTACCGTCTGACTTAGGAACAAACACTACTGCTGACCCCACTCAGAAAAACTAGGCCTAATCAGACCTTTTCATAAAAGCTATTTAGTTTGATTACTAAATTCTTCTTTCTCTTTCCATGTCATTCTTCGAATAGAATGAACAACTGGCCTTGCATTTGGAACTAAATCAATCCTGAAGTCGATTTCTCTTCGTGGAGGTAAGCTATCAACTTCTTCGAACACATCCGCATAATTTTTGACGACAGGAATATTTTCAAGAGCAGTGGGAGTGACCTCAGGAGCAACCAAAAATTCTTTTCTATCTGAATTTGAGCCTATGCAAGGTATAACAATATTTCCAAGCTTCGTTTTAACCTTAACAACTCTTTCAACACATTTAACTTCGGCCTCTTACTTCTTTAACCAATCTAACACGAAAATGATATCAAAATTCGAAAAATTCATAACAATTAAATAAAAGAAGAACCGGTAACAAGAATAGGAAACAGGCACTTTACAGTATAAACCGAGAATAGGAGAACCTCCTACCGAATTATGAACTCTAACCGATTCTTTAAGATTCCTTAGTTTTAATTTTAGCTTTTTAACCGTATTGCTTGAGATAGAGCTTGAGATAACGCCCGTATCAAACAATACGGTAACAGGGATATTGTGGACATTAAGAGTGCCTTCCGAAACATCTGGCCTTTGCTGACTAGTTGAGGGCACTGCAGCATCTGTCGTGTTATTGACTTGAGCTACCTTAGTCGCTTTCAAAGGCCAGCAATCTTGCTTTACATGACCTGACTTATGACAAAGATTGCAGTCCCTAATCTCTGGAGACTTCTTATTGGATTTAGATCCATCCTTTCTCTGTTTCTTTAGAGATCTGCAATTTATCACCAAATGTCCTTGTCTATTGCATTTAGGGAATGTGGCAGTCGTTAATGGTTCTTTCCTAGATCTAGCCCTTTTCTTATCAGCTTTAGGCTTCTTGCTGGCTTTAGGCTTTGTACTTGCCTCTGGGCTATCAGGTTCAAACTTCCTTTTGTTGCTAGAACTGCCTTCTTCTTCATCTTCCAAAACACCTTGCTTATCAAGATCCTCATAGCGACAAGCCACAACTATCATTTTAGAAAAAGGGAGATTAATATGTGCTGTTACACAATTTAGGTATTTGCTTTGAAGTCCTTTAATAAATCTCCGATTTTTCCTCAAAGGATCTTGGATTAGTTCTGGGGCAAAGTGGGAAAGTTCCTCAACTTCTTCTGATACTCCCGAATGGTCATATCACCTTGTTTCATATTGTAGAACTCATCATATAACCGATCAATTTCTCCTGGATCAGCCGCAACTGCACCTTGGATCTTCAGGGTTGGTCCACAAATGTGTTAGTGGATTGGTAATGCCTGAACAATATGTTTCCCCGCCCTACGGGGCGTAAATATAGAGCCACTAAGGACTCAAAACCGAGGCGCCTCATTCCATCATCCACATAAGTAAAAATGTCAGGCCTTGTAAAACCATGACACCACTTCTAGCTAGAAAGAAACATATGTCCACCCAGCGGTCCTTACTCCCGTTTTTGGTTCATACCGAGATGTGAGTCTCGCGAAGCAGAGCTATACACAAAGCTATGCCTAAAAATGGGCTGTGCTTTGATCATCAACCACAAGGCTCTGCTTTTAACAATATGCCTTGATCATTGCATCTTGGCATGCCACAATGACAATTCATGCCATGCGACTAAGGTCTACCAATATATAACCTTTGAGCTCGTACGTCTCAGAGAGGGGTGTTAAGAAAGAGAGTAAATTCTCCGCCATCCAACAAATATATATTAAATAGAAATCAATCAGCACAGAATAAAATCTGATGTCAGACATACATCCATTTACAAGTCCGTTCTGGGTCTGAACGAAACTAAAGACACCGAGCATATCCGAACAATCAACAAGTACGTCTGGACAACTGCCATTGTAACCCCTCCCGGGAGCTAACCGATCCAGGGCATCAGTAGTCATCCATTCGATGTGAAGAGCACTGATCTTCAATCACCGTCTTCAAATCTTCGACTTCCAATTGTCGTATAATTATTTGAAATGAGATTTAACTCGGACTTTTCAAATAATTCTCGAATATTTATAATTTAAATAAATCCTTTTCATTCCATATCATTTATAATATTTTATAACGATTTATCACTATTTTTATTTATTTAAAAATAGCCAATTTCAAATACACGATGCTTCGGGTCATTGCATGGCTCTGGCGCTGTTTTCATCAAAATTTGATCTACGCATTTCTCTAAATCTAACTGTTGGATCTTAAGAAATTTTATATCTTTGGAAAGATCTATCTAAAACGGACCCAACGGCTCTAGTTTTGGGAAAATCCGACGGTTGGATCTCTCTGTATAATCGTTTGAAGTTATGATTTCAAAACGCGAACTACAGCAGCGCGATTCATTTTATTTTAATTTATATTTATATATAAATCTATAAATATAAATTGTTCAACGATTTCAACACCATTTCCAATTCAACATTGATTTCTTTTTATATATGAAATCATATACTACAATAAATATGTGATTTTTAAATGTATAAACAATTCCATTCAGCATTGATTCTTTTACATGATTCATATATTACATAAAAATGTAATTCATTCTATTCTTCATTTAGTACATTGGAAAAAATGAAATCTTTTTCCATTTCTTGTATTACACCGAAAAATGTAATTTTTTGCATTGTATAAAAATGTAATCTTTTAATATTACGCAAAAATGTAATCTTCTTACATTACAAATAAAATGTAATCTTTTATTTGCAAAGCAAAGATAATCACCTTTCATTCTATTCTAGTGTGTTATATATAATGTGTAATGACTCGAAATTTTGGGGCCAATTTAAAATTTTTATTTTAGAAATTTTAATGGATTTCAATATTTAAAATAAATAATAACGACTAAAAATTTATTTTAAAATGAATAAATTTAATTTAAGTATAAAAGAAGTTTAAAATAGCACTGCAGTTTGAAAATTTGAATTTGAACTTTGACCGACTGTACAGGATTCATTTTAAATCAGAATTGAGTGAAACAAGAAATAATTGAATCTGTTTAATCATATCTTTCTAACGATTCTGAAAAACTGAAATTTTACTTTATATTTTGAAAGTTATGTCCAGTTTAAATTTTAGAAAAGTGGATGTAGAATTTATATATATTTCAATATTAAATATTGGCCTTAAAAATAGCCATTTTGCAAATGACCTCTGTTTTCGACGAAACCACTTTTGTTGGAACAAGAATATCAAATTATTGTTAAGTTTAATTTTCTAGAATTTTTTGAATTAATATGCGAGCGTGGAAAAGGAAAACGTGTTTTGTCCCTTTTAGTCAAATTTAATCGACTTGAAAATAGCCATTTTTCAGACGGTCTCAGAATTCGACGAAATTAGTTTTGTTAGAACCATATCGTCAAAACAAAACTAGAAATAATTTTTCTGTAATTTTTAGAGTCCGTATGTGGCCCCGGTAATTTAAAATGTACGTTTAAATTAAATATGAATTGATTTATATTTTAAATTAAAGAAAAACATATCGTAACAGCCGAACCGGGTTACGAAACATATTCCATTGTGTCCGGGACGGGGGTTATTAGCTAGGGGCGACACTCGTTGGGTTTGATTTGGTGTTCGTATTGATAAACATGAATTTTTGAATTAATTAAATAAATTAAATAGGAAAATACGCTTATAAATACGGTATGTATACGGAACCCTGATTCTGTCCGAGCAGCCGTCGCGTTCAACTTTTCCAATGGCCTACGAGCTCCTAATTTCATTTGCTAATTTCTTCCGATCCACCTTATAATTTTCGAAGCAATCAAAAGCAAATCGAAGAACTTTCCACAAGCTTTACATCCATACGGTGATGATCCTCCTTCGTGTTGTATATTGGTCGGAGTCTGCGCTCAAAGAGCGCCGGTTTGCGCCCAAAATCCGGCGAGGTGGCCAGACCGAGTTGGCTTTCGTTCAGGGGGTTGGTTGAGGTCGTGGGGGCGGTCGAAGGGATGATCGACGATGGCGGTCCGGGGCTTTGGAGTGGTGCGCACGAAGAGAGATGAAGGCGAGTTGATGGTTTTTTTTGAACCAGTACAAATCGAGGAAGAAGATGATTAAAGGGGCCAAAGGCAACGCATAAGAAGTGTAATTAATTTAATTTAATTCTAATTAAATTATGTTAAAATAAAAATGATCATATCTCATTCAAATCAAATCGGAATTCGATGAATTCAGGTTCGTTAGAACCGAATTGACGAGATCTACAACATGACATTGACTATATCTGGAACAGAGCAGATCAGAAATTCAGGAAATTTCAGATCAGAATTGTTTGGTGAGATATCTATATTTAAAATAATTAAAAATATTCATTATTTTTTTTGCTATTTAAATTCCATATATGTGTGTTAATTAATCCACATCTGCGATGTATGATATTTGAATTGTTGTTTGTTGATTACGATGGCTGTGATGTTCATGTTTGGTTAGTTTGGATTTGAAACAGAAATCATATTGATGTTAAGAGAAATTAGGTCAAAACAAAAATCACACTTTTGCAAATAAAATTTGTGTTAGAACAAATTACCACTTTCAATAATAAAATTTGTATTAGAACAAATTACCACTTTTGTTAATAAAATTTGTGTTAAAACAAATTTTCACTTTTGTCGAATATGATTTATGTTAAAACTTAAAATCCCATTTCTATGTTAGTAATGTTAACATATTAGAAAATCTCATTTTTATGCTTAGAAATAGTTGACAAGTAGAACATGCTTTTATATGTTATTAGAATACGTAGAAAAATATATAACACATAAAATATTCCTTTATGTGTTATTAGAACATTTTTAGCATTATTCCCCTTTTAAATTAAAAAGTACATTTTGTTTACTTAGAATAATGAAACAAAATTATTACATTTTGTTTGCATAGAAGAATGAAACAAAATAATTACCTTTGTTTACATAGAAGAATTAGACTATATAGTCATTTTTGTTCACATTTGAATAGAAGTATTGAAAATAAAAAGAATAGATTTTGTTAAACATCCTTTTTCAATAAAGAGAAATTATGTTTTTATTTTTATATTGTTTACGATATGGTAGTGTAGAATTAGAAATAAAGATCACATTTTTATGAAAGAATGATTATAGAAATAAAAATTCATATTTTGTTTACATTAAAAAGATTAAACAAAAAAAATTCACATTTTTGTTTACATTAAAAGGATTGGACAAAATTCATATTTTGTTTACATTAAAAAGATTAAACAAAAAATTCACAATTTTGTTTACATTAATAGGATTGGATAAAAATTCATATTTTGTTTACGTTAAAAAGATTAAACAACAAAAATTCACATTTTTGTTTACATTAAAAGGATTGGACAAAATTCATATTTTGTTTACATTAAAAAGATTAAACAAAAAAATTCACATTTTTGTTTACATTAAAAGGATTGGGCAAAATTCATATTTTGTTTACATTAAAAAGATTAAACAAAAAAAATTCACATTTTTGTTTACATTAAAAGGATTGGACAAAATTCATATTTTGTTTACATTAAAAAGATTAAACAAAAAATTCACATTTTTGTTTACATTAAAAGAATTGGACAAAATTCATATTTTTGTTTACATTAAAAAGATTAGACAAAAATTCGCATTTTCTTTACAGTATAAGAAAATGAATTATGGAAATAAAAGACATATTTTTGTCCAAATATGTTTATAGTGAATAAAAACAACATTTTTGTCAAAATAAAGATAAGCGAACAAAATTAACATTTCTGGTCAAAAGAAAGATTAGCGAAGAGAATAACAGTTTTGTCAAAACTTGATTTATGAAAAAGAATAACATTTTTGTCAAAATCTGATTAGTGAAAAGAAACATAATTTTTCCCAAAATTTGATTAGTGAAAAGGGACAAAATTAACATTTTGGTTAATTAGATTATAAAGAACAGAATTAACATTTTTGGTTTAAAAATGTTAAATATGATAAAAGGACATTTTTGTCACTTTGACATGAATGAAATAAAAAGGATATTTTTGTACATAAGAGTTAAATGAAATGAAAATTTATATTTTTATACATTAAAAAGTATGATTAGAAAAGGTATATTTTTATACATTAAAATTTATAAATTGAAAAGATAAATTTGTATGAAATGCTCATTTTTAGCAAATGAAAAGGAATGAAAGAAAAATCTACATTTTTATCAAATGTAAAAGAATGATAAAATTATGCATTTTTGGTCAAATGTAAAGAATGAAATAAAAACATTCTTTTTATCATTTAAAAAGAGTGAAGTAAAAATACCCATTTTGTTTACATTGAAATGAATTAGACAAAACTGGCATTTTGTTTATATTGAAATAAATCAGAATAAAATATACATTTTTGTTAGAAAATGTAAATCAAAATAAAATATACATTTTTGTTAGAAAATGTAAATCAGAATAAAATATACATTTTTGTTAGAAAATGTGAATCAGAATAAAATATACATTTTTGTTAGAAAATGTGAATCAAAATAAAAAGGGACATTCTTTCCATTTAAAAAGAATGAATTAAAAATAGGCATTTTTGGTCACTTAAAGGGATAACACAAAAGATTAGAAATAAAAGTTAATATTTTTATTGTCGATAGGTTAAAAATAATAAGGAATGAAAATTAAAGGATAGATTTTTATTGTTATTTGTTCACAATAAAAAGAAATGAAATTATAGTTTTTTATTGGCATTTGTTAACTATAAAAGGAATGGGAATGAAAGGCTAGATATTTATTGTCATTTGTTCACAATAAAAAGGATTGAAATGTTTGTCTGTGATGTTGAAATGTTTGATGTGTTAAATATTATGTTAGTATATGCATACTAAATACTACACTTCCATTTACAGGTCATCCGACTTGTTTATGTGATTGGGACGATAATTTTTACACATCGCCCAAGTGCACAAATAATTTATTATTTGTTTGTTGGATGAAACCCCACACGGGTGTTGGGATGATTTTTGATCTACACTAGACCCAATATTTAGTGTAGAATCCTCTTTGGCTGTTATTTGGATGTTTGATAATTATTTATCATGACTGTTGATTACATGAATATATGGTTGTTGATTGAGTCACATTCCAATAAAGGATATTCTAGAAAAAGAATATTTTAGAAAATGTTTTAGAAAATATTTTGGAAAATATATTTTTATTTAAAAGAACTAGTTATTAACTAGAATAGATCATTAAATTAAGATTTAATGAAGTTTTCCAATTAGAGAATATTTAATTGAAATTAAATAAATTGGATTTTGGGTTGTCGTGAATGGTGTCTTCAATAACACCTTTCTTAAACCCAGTTGAAAAGAACAAATTTTTAAATTAAGATTACTAAAGTTTCAAACTATATTTTGTAATTGGAATAAAAATGATTTGTGAATTGAGTTTATCGTGAACAATGTTTTTAAACGACATCTGTTCTTTAACTCAATTAACATTAAGAATATGATTTGGAATTTGTAAATTTTTATTTAAGATTTAAATGGGAATTTTCCAAAAGTCAAGTTTTCCAATTTAATATATTAAACTGGAAATGAATAGAATTCGAATTAATTATAACCGAGATAAGCTTCTGTAAAAGAAAACCGATACTACATATGGAATTTAAAAGGCTTTGCCGTTATTTCATTTATATTATTGGTCGGATACAGAAATTTATAACGATTATATATTGATTTGATTTCTGTGAATATTCCATATTTTATGGAAGATGATTTTGGGTTTACCGCGAACTATGTTTTAAATGACATTAGTTCTTTAACCCAGTTAAAGATAAGATTAATTTCTTAAATTTAATTAATCATTGAATAATTATTTGTGAGATTTAAAACCAAATTGGGTTCTTAATAAATCTTTAAAAGAAAGATTTTAGGATAAACTAAAAGGATGTATCTTTGATAGAATAATACGAAAATTTTATTTGAAGAATATTCTGGATTGGATTGAGACGTTGGATGTGTTTTTATTGTACTTGATTTTTAATTATAAAATACGTGAGTTATTCGGGAAGACTGGGTTTAACCCATTCCGAATAATTACTACGACGATGAAGATTCAGAGATGAAGACGGTGGTTGAAGACCGACGATCTTCACATCGAATGGATTTGTTGCTACAGAGACCCTTGATGGGAGTAGCTACCTTGAAGGGGCTTCAGTGGTGGTCGTCTGGACTATTGTTGATTGTTCGGATTTGGTTTTCGCTCAGACCCAGAGCATAAGCTTGTAAATGGATGCATGTCTAACATTGGATTTCGTTCCAGACGAATTAAATTGATTGTTATTAATGTATATCTGTTTGGTGGTGGAGAATTTATTCTCTACTTAACACCCTGATATAAATTAATAGTGATTGATCGCATGGCGTGAACTGTCAATGTGGCACGCCAAGATGCAAATAATCAAGGCTTTTGTTGAAAAGCAAGGCCTTGTGGGATGATCAAAGTATAGCCTATTACGGCATACCTTTGTGCATAACGTGACTTCACGAGCCTCACACACCGGTATGAGTCAAAAACGGGATATGGACCGTAGGGAGTGCACACGTTTCTTTCTAGGTAGTGGTAGCGTCAGTGCTAAAACTGGCTGGCATTTTACTTATGTGGATGATGGATTTTGAGGCGCCTCGGATTTTTATAGGCCGTTAGTGGTCATATTATAGGTTCAAAGGAACCGGGAAACGTATGTTCAGGCATAACCAATCCACTGCCAATAGGCGGGGACCGGCCCTACCGCTCCAAGGGTTGCCCATAGGTATGATCCTGAGGCATTTGCTAGAGTGTCTCGAATCGGAGAGGAGATTGCCCCTAGCCTTGACTCATGATGGAAATCCAATTTCCAATACGACCTTGCGGTTTTGATTGTAGAACTAGTATGGCGACATAGTAGGATGGGGTACTATGCCGTCTATGATTAATACATTATGATTGAAATTGTTTTTGAAATATATATACTCATAGATATACACACTAATACTAAATCCATTTTATCGTATCAAGCATCTTTTGACCATTATAAGGTAAAACCCTATCCTCCGGTTTGCATTGCATTGTTTGATGGGACTTGGGTCTTATAATGGTTTCATTTTTCTAAAAAAAGCATTGCGTTGTTTAACGTCTTACTTTATTTTATGCACTGGCAATCCAATGGAGTAAACCCGTTCCGTGTTAGCGGCGTGGTCCTGTGATTAGCCTTATTATTAGATAAGTTAAGTTAAGATTTCTCATACCAGTCCCATGACTGACCTGTAGTTTGTTTCACTGGCAAACTCGGGTGCCCATATTTTCCACACGGGCAGTTGAGTAGCTTTTGCAGATATATTTACAGGATCCTGGTTTACAGCTGAGGTGGTATTCGGGAAGCTCTGTATCCGTGTATTCCTTTCATTTGTATATTTGTATTATTTTTCCGCTGCTATTTAAATGTAATTTAAAACTCTGATATTATTGTATTTCTATTATGTAATAAGTATTCATACTCTTTTATATTCTTGTACTCAGATGTAGTTGTTGTAATCAACAATAAAATGTTCTTCAGTTTGTGTTCTGATGTGTATTGTTCTCAAAGCAATCCAGCCTTTCCTTTACTGGGAAGTTTGGGTCGTTTCAGTTGGTATCAGAGCTTTGGTTTACAGAGCTCGAGAACAAGACACATTAGAACCGAACGAAAGAATTCATCAGAGATTGGATTAGTAATATCCAATGAGAATAACTCGTTAGAGATGGGATCAGTAGCATCCTAGAACGAGTGTGAGGAGTATTATTTTCTTTAAAATAAAAAAAATGGAAACAAAATTTAGTATTGAAAATTTTATCCTAAAATACGTATTTGAGTATATTATTATATTTTAATGTGGACAATAGAGTATATAAAGATTTCGAATATATGAGTAATTAACGGATATTCGAAGTTTTAATATACTTTATCGATATAGAATCACACTATAGTCGCCCGGAGATAATTCTGGTGATAGGTCGACCATCACCAGTATTTATGTTCGAGTAGCGAAAGTGGGATATTTATATATTTCCATTAACTGGTATGAGAACCAACACTTATTTAGAATACATTGCTGTGATTTGCACTAAAAATATGTTTTTTGACTATATATAAAAGTTATATATATGTGAAAATTTAATCACCTAATTTATTGCTGGTTGTGATGTTTGATTATTAGTTTAACCAATAAAAGTATAGAAATGATAATTAATTTAACTAACAAGATTATGGAAACCAATAAAGTTGAGTTGGTAAATTAAACGACTTTTCGCTCCGTTCCTTTTCGAGGACGAAAAGATTTTAAGTGGGGGCAATTGTAACGACCTGGAATTTTGGGGCCAATTTAAAATTTTTATTTTTGAAATTTTAATGGATTTCAATATTTAAAATAATTTATTTTAAATAATAATGACTAAAAATTTATTTTAAAATGAATAAATTTAATTTAAGTATAAAAGGAGTTTAAAACAACACTGCAGTTTGAAAATTTGAATTTGAACTTTGACCGACTGTACATGATTCATTTTAAATCAGAATTGAGCGAAACAAGAAATAATTGAATCTTTTTAATCATATCTTTCTAACGAATCTGAAAACTTGAAATTTCACTTTATATTTTGAAAGTTAAGTCCAGTTTAAATTTTAGAAAAGTCGCTGTAGAATTTATATATATTTTAATATTAAATATTGGCCTTAAAAATAGCCATTTTGCAAATGACCTCTGTTTTCGACGAAATCACTTTTGTTGGAACCGGAATGTCAAATTATTGTTAAGTTTAATTTTCTAGAATTTTTCGAATGAATATGTGAGCGTGACAAAGGAAAACGTGTTTTGTCCGTTTTAGTCAAATTTAATCGACTTGAAAATAGCCATTTTTCAAACGGTCTTAGAATTCAACGAAATTAGTTTTGTTAGAACCATATCATCAAAACAAAGCTAGAAATAATTTTTTTGTAATTTTTAGAGTCCGTATGTGGCCCCGGTAATTTAAAATGTACGTTTAAATTAAATATGAATTGATTTATATTTTAAATTAAAGAAAAACATATCGTAACAGCCGAACCGGGTTACGAAACATATTCTATTGTGTCCGGAACGGGTGTTATTAGCTGGGAACGACACTCGTTGGGTTTGATTTGGTGTTCGTATTGATAAACATGAATTTTTTAATTAATTAAATAAATTAAATAGGAAAATACACTTATAAATACGGTATGTATACGGAACCCTAATTCTATCCGAGAAGCCGCCGCGTTCAACATTTCCAATGACCTATGAGCTCCTAATTTCATTTGCTAATTTATTCCGATCCACCTTATAATTTTTGAAGCAATCAAAAGCAAATCGAAGAACTTTCCACAAGCTTTACATCCATACGGTGATGATCCTCCTTCGTGTTGTATATTGGTTGGAGTCTGCGCTCAAAGAGCACCGGTTTGCGCCCAAAATCTGACAAGGTGGCCAGACCGAGTTGGCCATCGTTCAGGGGGTTGGTTGAGGTCGTGGGGGCGGTCGAAGGGATGATCGACGATGGCGGTCTGGGGCTTTGGAGTGGTGCGAGCGAAGAGAGATGAAGGCGAGCTGATGATTTTTTTTTGAACCAGTACAAACCGAGGAAGAAGATGATTAAAGGGGGCAAAGGCAATGCATAAGAAGTGTAATTAATTTAATTTAATTCTAATTAAATTCTGTTAAAATAAAAATGATCATATCTCATTCAAATCAAATCGGAATTCGATGATTTCAGGTTCTTTAGAACCGAATTGACGAGATCTACAACATGACATTGACGATATCTGAAACAGAGCAGATCAGAAATTCAGGAAATTTCAGATCAGAATTGTTTGGTGAGATATCTATATTTAAAATAATTAAAAATATTAATTATTATTTTTTCTATTTAAATTCCATATATGTGTGTTAATTAATCCACATCTGCGTTGTATGATATTTGAATTGTTGTTTGTTGATTACGATGGCTGTGATGTTCATGTTTGGTTAGTTTGGATTTGAAACAGAAATCATATTGTTGTTAAGAGAAATTGGGTCAAAACAAAAATCACACTTTTGCGAATAAAATTTGTGTTAGAACAAATTACCACTTTCGTTAATAAAATTTGTGTTAGAACAAATTACCACTTTTGTTAATAAATTTGTGTTAAAACAAATTTTCACTTTTGTCGAATATGATTTATGTTAAAACTTAAAATCTCATTTCTATGTTAGTAACGTTAACATATTAGAAAATCTTTTTTTTATGCTTAGAAATAGTTGACATGTAGAATATGCTTTTATATGTTATTAGAATACGTAGAAAAATATATAACACATAAAATATTCCTTTATGTGTTATTAGAACATTTTTAGCATTATTCTTAAAAAGTACATTTTGTTTACATAGAAGAATGAAACAAAATTATTACATTTTGTTTGCATAGAAGAATGAAACAAAATTATTACCTTTGTTTACATAGAAGAATTAGACTATATAGTCATTTTTGTTCACATTTGAATAGAAGTATTGAAAATAAAAAGAATAGATTTTGTTAAACATCCTTTTTCAATAAAGAGAAATTATGTTTTTATTTTTATATTGTTTACAATATGGTAGTGTAGAATTAGAAATAAAGATCACATTTTTGTGAAAGAATGATTATAGAAATAAAAATTCATATTTTGTTTACATTAAAAAGATTAAACAAAAAAAATTCATATTTTTTTTACATTAAAAGGATTGGACAAAATTCATATTTTGTTTACATTAAAAAGATTAAACAAAAAAATTCACATTTTTGTTTACAGTAAAAGAATTAGATAAAAATTCAAATTTTGTTTACATTGAAAAGATTAAACAAAAAATTCACGTTTTTGTTTACATTAAAAGGATTGGACAAAATTCGTATTTTGTTTACATTAAAAAGATTAAACAAAAAAATTCACATTTTTGTTTACATTGAAAGGATTGGACAAAATTCAAATTTTGTTTACATTAAAAAGATTAAACAAAAAAAATTCACATTTTTGTTTACATTAAAAGGATTGGACAAAATTCATATTTTGTTTACATTAAAAAGATTAAACAAAAAAATTCACATTTTTGTTTACATTAGAAGGATTGGACAAAATTCATATTTTTGTTTACATTAAAAAGATTAGACAAAAATTCACATTTTGTTTACAGTAAAAGAAAATGAATTATGGAAATAAAAGACATATTTTTGTCCAAATATGTTTATAGTGAATAAAAACAACATTTTTGTCAAAAGAAAGATTAGCGAACAAAATTAACATTTCTGGTCAAAAGAAAGATTAGCAAAGAGAATAACATTTTTGTCAAAACTTGATTTATGAAAAAGAATAACATTTTTGTCAAAATTTGATCAGTGAAAAGAAACACAATTTTTCCCAAAATTTGATTAGTGAAAAGGGACAAAATTAACGTTTTGGTTAATTAGATTATAAAGAACAGAATTAACATTTTTGGTTTAAAAATGTTAAATATGATAAAAGGACATTTTTGTCACTTTGACATGAATGAAATAAAAAGGATATTTTTGTACATTTGAGTTGAATGAAATGAAAATTTATATTTTTATACATTAAAAAGTATGATTAGGAAAGGTATATTTTTATACATTAAAAAGTATAAATTGAAAAGGTATATTTTTTTGAAATGCTCATTTTTAGCAAATGAAAAGGAATGAAAGAAAAATCTACATTTTTATCAAATGTAAAAGAATGATAAAATTATGCATTTTTGGTCAAATGTAAAGAATGAAATAAAAACATTCTTTTTATCATTTAGAAAGAGTGATGTAAAAATACCCATTTTGTTTACATTGAAATGAATTAGACAAAACTGGCATTTTGTTTATATTGAAATAAATCAGAATAAAATATACATTTTTGTTAGGAAATGTAAATCAGAATAAAATATACATTTTTGTTAGAAAATGTAAATCAGAATAAAATATACATTTTTGTTAGAAAATGTGAATCAGAATAAAATATACATTTTTGTTAGAAAATGTGAATCAAAATAAAAAGGGACATTCTTGCCATTTAAAAAGAATTAATTAAAAATAGGCATTTTTGGTCACTTAAAAGGATAACACAAAAGATTAGAAATAAAAGTTAATAATTTTATTGTCGATAGGTTAACAATAAAAAGGAATGAAAATAAAAGGTTTATTGTTATTTGTTCACAATAAAAAGAATTGAAATTATAGATTTTTATTGGCATTTGTTAACTATAAAAAGAATGGGATGAAAGGCTAGATATTTACTGACATTTGTTCACAATAAAAAGGATTGAAATGTTTGTCTGTGATGTTGAAATGTTTGATGTGTTAAATATTATGTTAGTATATGCATACTAAATACTACACTTCCTTTTACAGGTCATCCGACTTGTTTATGTGATTGGGACGATAATTTTTACACATCGCCCAAGTGCACAAATAATTTATTATTTGTTTGTTGGATGAAACCCCACACGGGTGTTGGGATGATTTTTGATCTACACTAGTCCCAATATTTAGTGTAGAATCCACTTTGGCTGTTATTTGGATGTTTGATAATTATTTATCATGACTGTTGATTACATGAATATATGGTTGTTGATTGAGTCTCATTCCAATAAAGGATATTCTAGAAAAAGAATATTTTAGAAAATGTCTTAGAAAATATTTTAGAAAAGAATATATTTTGGAAAATATATTTTTATTTAAATGAACTAGTTATTAACTAGAATAGATCATTAAATTAAGATTTAATGAAGTTTTCCAATTAAATAATATTTAATTGAAATTAAATAAATTGGATTTTGGGTTGCCGTGAATGGTGTCTTCAATAACACCTTTCTTAAACCCAGTTGAAAAGAACAAATCTTTAAATTAAGATTACTAGAGTTTCAAACTATATTTTGTAATTGGAATAAAAATGATTTGTGAATTGAGTTTATCGTGAACAATTTTTTTGAACGAGATCGGTTCTTTAACTCAGTTAACATTAAGAATATGATTTGGAATTTGTAAATTTTTATTTAAGATTTAAATGGGAATTTTCCAAAAGTCAAGTTTTCCAATTTAATATATTAAACTGGAATTGAATAGAATTCGAATTAATTATAACCGAGATAAGCTTCTGTAAAAGAAAACCGATACTACATATGGAATTTAAAAGGCTTTGCCGTTATTTCATTTATATTATTGGTCGGATACAGAAATTTATAACGATTATATATTGATTTGATTTCTGTGAAGATTCCATATTTTATGGAAGATGATTTTGGGTTTACCGCGAACTATGTTTTAAATGACATTAGTTCTTTAACCCAGTTAAAGATAAGATTAATTTCTTAAATTTAATTAATCATTGAATAATGATTTGTGAGATTTAAAACCAAATTGGGTTCTTAATAAATCTTTAAAAGAAAGATTTAAGGATAAACTAAAAGGATGTATCTTTGATAGAATAATACGAATATTTTATTAGAAGAATATTCTGGATTGGATTGAGGCGTTGGATGTGTTTTTATAGTACCTGATTTTTAATTATAAAATACGTGAGTTATTTGGGAAGACTGGGTTTAACCCACTCCGAATAATTACTACGACGATGAAGAGTCGGAGATGAAGACGGTGGTTGAAGACCGACGATCTTCACATCGAATGGATGTGTTGCTACAGAGGCCCTTGATGGGAGTAGCTACCTTGAAGGGGCTTCAGTGGTGGCCGTCCGGACTATTGTTGATTGTTCGGATTTGGTTTTCGCTCAGACCCAGAGTATAAGCTTGTAAATGGATGCGTGTATGACATTGGATTTCGTTCCAGGCGAATTAAATTAATTGTTATTATTGTATATCTGTTTGGTGGTGGAGAATTTATTCTCTACTTAACACCCTGGTATATATTAATAGTGATTGATCGCATGGCGTGAATTGTCAATGTGGCACGCCAAGATGCAAATGATCAAGGCTTTTGTTGAAAAGCAGGGCCTTGTCGGATGATCAAAGTATAGCCTATTATGGCATACCTTTGTGTATAACGTGACTTCACGAGCCCCACACACCGGTATGAGTCAAAAACGGGATATGGACCGTAGGGAGTGCACACGTTTCTTTCTAGCTAGTGGTAGTGTCAGTGCTTAAACTGGCTGGCATTTTACTTATGTGGATAATGGATTTTGAGGCGCCTCGGATTTTTATAGGCCGTTAGTGGTCATATTATAGGTTCAAAGGAACTGGGAAACGTGTGTTCGGGCATAACCAATCCACTGCCGATAGGCAGGGACCGGCCCTACCGCTCCAAGGGTTGCCCATAGGTGTGATCCTGAGGCATTTGCTAGAGTGTCTCGAATCGGAGAGGAGCTTGCCCCTAGCCTCGACTCATGATGGAAATCCAATTTCCAATACGACCTTGCGGTTTTGATTGTAGAACTAGTATGGCGACATAGTAGGATGGGGTACTATGCCGTCTATGATTAATACATTATGATTGAAATTGTTTTTGAAATATATATACTCATAGATATACACACTAATACTAAATCTGTTTTATCGTATCAAGCATCTTTTGACCATTATAAGGTAAAACCTATCCTCCGGTTTGCGTTGCATTGTGTGATGGGACTTGGGTCTTATAATGGTTTCATTTTTCTAAAAAAAGCATTGTGTTGTTTAACGTCTTACTTTATTTTATGCACTGGCAATCCAATGGAGTAAACCCGTTCCGCGTTAGCGGCGTAGTCCTGTGATTAGCCTTATTATTAGATAAGTTAAGTTAAGATTTCTCATACCAGTCCCATGACTGACCTGTAGTTTGTTTCACTGGCAAACTCGGGTGCCCATATTTTCCACACGGGCAGTTGAGTAGCTTTTGCAGATATATTTACAGGATCCTGGTTTACAGCTGAGGTGGTATTCGGGAAGCTCTGTATCCGTGTATTCCTTTTAGTTGTATATTTATATTATTTTTCCGCTGCTATTTAAATGTAATTTAAAACTCTGATATTATTGTATTTCTATTATGTAATAAGTATTCATACTCTGTTATATTCTTGTACTCTAATGTAATTGTTGTAATCAGCAATAAAATGTTCTTCAGTTTGTGTTCTGATGTGTATTGTTCTCAAAGCAATCCATCCTTTCCTTTACTGGGAAGTTTGGGTCGTTTCATAATGTTTTACACATAACATAAATTCTAACATATATTCCTAACATGACAAAAATAAATTTTAACGTTTTTGTAAGTTTTTATATATGTTTTCGAATGAATCATTTTTACATTAAAAATGGAATTTCTATTGTTTCAACACTTTTATCCTAACATGAACAATTTTCTAATAAATCATTCTTTTCATTAAAAATAAGATTTTAATGTTAACATGTTTTTAATTAAACAATGAACAATTTTTTTCTATTTTCTAACTTTACATTAAAAATGGGATTTTTAATGTTGACATGTTTTATTTTAAACATGAACTATTTCTAGTGATTCATTCAATACATTAAAATGTAATTTTAAATGTTAAACACATTTAACCAAGTTTCATCCTTTTTAATGAATCCTAATTACATAAAATGTAATTTTACGTGTTAACAAATTTCTATCAAAGTTTCATTTTTTTTATGAATACTAATTACATAAAAATGTAAATTACATGTTAACACATTCTAATCAAGGTTTTATACTTTTTAATAATTCATTTACATAAAAATGTAAATTACATGTTCACAAGTTTTCAAACAAAGATTCATTCTTTTTAATGAATTCTAATTACACAAAAATGTAAATTACATGTTAACACATTCTAATCAAGGTTTTATTCTTTTTAATAATTCATTTACATAAAAATGTAAATTACATGTTCACAAGTTTATAAACAAAGATTCATTCTTTTTAATGAATTCTAATTATCATTAAAAATGTAAATTTCAAGGTAGACACATCTTTATATCAAAATGTTTATATTTTAATATACCATTTGCATTAAAAGTGTAAAATCAAATGCAAATACATTTTATATCAAAATGTATATCTAATGTATCATTCAAATTAAAATGTAAAATCAAATGTTTATACATTTTTATTTCAAAATGTCAATTTTTAATGTATCATTTACATTAAAATGTAAAATCAAATGTTTATACAATTTTATTTCAAAATGTCAATTTTTAATGTATTATTTACATTAAAATGTAAAATCAAATGTTTGTACATTTTTGTTTCAACAAATGACCATTTTTAACTTAAAATAAAAACATGAATTCTATGTCAACATATACCGATCATTTTCATGTTCATATATATATATATACACACACACACATATATATATAATAAAATCTAATTTTTATATTATTTAAATAGTTTTATATAATAACATTAATATTTTACAACACATAAATATTTCAGAAAATTCGGGCAGCATAATGGCAGAGTAATTAAAATCGGCACCGTCCCAATGTACGGCTCCTCGCACTACCTTAAAGCCTCGCAGCTTTTGACAAGGGGGATTTCAATAATCTATTTCGTACACAGACGAATTTTTCCACAAACTAATCCTATTTGGTTTCAACCAAAATCAACAATCAACCATTCGTAATATTCACCAAATTTCAAATCATAACTAAAACAAGTCATCCATGGTTTGTGGACGACGGGTGTCGGGAGTTTCTAAACTCCATCTGCATCCTAATATAATTTTATTCATTTGATTCGGATTTAGAAATCTCACATTGATTTGATGATGACCAAAATTGTATCAAGCTCCAAAAGTTCTCCGGTCAACTCTAAAATGTCGTGCTGGATGTCACAAGTCCAACGCTTCCTGTTTCATCAGGTTTCGATTTTGTATGAGAAAGATATGAATTTTTAAAGGTTCATGACCATTTAGAGTTAATTAATTTTATAAATAAAAAAAGCAAATGGTCCACCTTCTTCTTCAAAAACAACCGACAGTAATTTTCCTTTGATCGAAACATAGGGCTCGATCCCGTTCAAAATCTATAGCACTTGAGGCCGATCTGATGTATCCACACCGACGGGCTCAGTAAGGCGCCCCGAACCTCCCACTCTTGTGCAACTCGCACGCCGCCTGAGGTGATGCTTCGCCAATGAGCGGCGGAAGTTCCAGGTCTCGGTTTGAGCACAATACGCCTCTCTACGAGATCCAACCGTACGGATGTCTCGAGCTTGAGAAGTACTTCGATATTGCCTTAAGAACCGTGTCGAATCGATTCACGGATCACGAGATTTTAGGGATTTAAATCTAAAGCGTGGTGGCCATTGAACACGATATACGGCGGCTTCAGGAATGAGTATTAGGGTTATGGTAATTCCACCGTATATACGGTGTATTTATATTTTATTTTATTTATTTCTTTCACTTTAAATCCAAAAATACCCTTTTGCTTATACGAACTCCAATTCAAACCCAACGACTGTAGTCCCTAGCTAAATACCCCTATTATAGACATAATGGAATATGTTTCGTAGGCCCATTCGACTATTTCAGTCAGTTATTCTTCAAATTAAATAATAAAACATTTAATTATTTAATTTGATCGAACATTTTAATTTACCGGGGCTACATACTAACTCTAAAAATTTCTGAAAAATAAATCTAGCTATGTTTTGACGATACGGTCCTAACAAAACTAATTTCTCGAATTTGGAGACTGTTTGAAAAATGGTCATTTTTTGGTCGATCGAAATTGACTGAAATTGTCAAAACACATTTTCTTTTGCCACACTCACATATTAATACCGAAAATTATGGAAAATTAAATTTAGCAACAGTTTGACATTCTGGTTCCAACAAAAGTGGTTTCATCGAAAACGGAGGTCGTTTGCAAAATGACTATTTATACAGGCTATATATTATATTAAATATATATATATAAATTTTATCGCGACCTTTCCAAATATTTAACTGGCCATAACTTTTGATTTTCACTATGTATATATATACAGGCTATATATTATATTATATATATATATATATATATATAAATTCTATCGCAACCTTTCCGAATATTTAACTGGCCATAACTTTTGATTTTCGCTATATATATATAAATTCTATCGCGACCTTTCCGAATATTTAACTGGCCATAACTTTTGATTTTCGCTATGAAATTTCAATTCTTCGGATTTGTTTGAAAGATATTCTTAAACAGATTTAAATATTTTTGGTTTCACCAAAATCCGACTTATTTTGCAACCTGTACAGTCAGTCAAACTTTGAATTCAAATTTTCAAACTACCGCTCTATTTCTAGCTCCTTTTAAAATTAAAATAAATATATTCATTCTAACTTTGATTTAAATAAATTTTTAATCAATTTTATTTAAAATAAATTATTTCAACTATTCAAAATTCAATAAAATAGTCAAAATAAAAATTTTAAATTGGTTCTGATTTTCTGGGTTGTTGCAACATCCCTTTCTTTTGACGACCATTCCGTGCTATTTGGACATTGACATAGCGCATTTTGGGGGAAATGTCTAATGGTACGGGTGGGGCCGTCACATCGGTGCTCCCTCAAAAGGAGTGGGAAACGATGTCACTGCTTGAGATATGCCTTCCACCAATGGTGTTTTCATGTTTGTTTTATTTTGACATCAAGATTTCATTATTCCATCTTATCTGGTTGGTGATGAGTGGAATGAGTTTTGAGACTTGAGAATATTGATTGTCTTTATTTGATTGTGACTTACCATGTTGACGGCTTAGTTAGGTAGTATGTTTATAACATCCCGTATTTGGTCATCAAGAAACCACACCATCCTTAGCGATTAGTTTTGCGTCTCAAGGTAGAGGAGTGTTAGAGTATTCTGTCTGTACTTGGACGTGTACATGGTTCATCAAAACATTATCTTATTAAGTCATGTTTTTTTATCTTGGATGTTGGTTTGCTTGCTATTGAATGCTTAGGCTTAGTTAAATCTTGTATTAGAGCCTAGGAATTTACTTTTTAGGTAGATACAGAACATAAGTGGTAGCGAGAGGTTATTGATAGTGGCAGTAGGCTGGGATATTTTGCTCTTTGGTAGTGAGTTGTCCTTGATCTAGTGATAGCGGAGAGCGATTTGCTTATAGTTGGACTATAGTAGACTGAATCTTCGAGTTTTCCGGTAGCAAGCCATCATCGTAGCTTGTAGGTTGAAAGAATCTGGACTATGAGATGACTAGGTTGCTACTGAAATTTGAGTTGTGTTTCCTATTAATCTGATCATATGGACCAGTGGTTATGCCTTATTTTTCTAATAACTTTTAGTTGTCGTTTGCCGATTTCATCATCTTATTCTGTCTTGAGTTTGATTGGTTGGTAATGTCAACAAGGGTGACCAATGATTCAACATATTTTGTGAGTATTCATATCATATTCCGGGATCACATGGGTTATTCTTGTGCTACTTTATCACATTTTCATTTTCTCATGGATGAAGAGAAAGAACAAGGCATTATTATGTTGCCGATGTTGAGACTATAATGATTTTTTGTTGTCTTATTGAATTTTCACTTATGTCACATTGCTTGTAGTAGAAGGATCCTACGAACACTATTGTGGTAGTACTAAGATGAAAAATTGGCACAACTCAATGATCGAAGTTGCCCATAGAGGAGTATTCTACTCTCGGTTCAAAGTCGATGGCAATAAAGCACGCTATGGTATTTTGGTTGCACTATTCATTAAAATGAAATTGTAGTTTTCGATGGTGTTACCTCAATGAGGTTTCTCCTCTTCAAGTGGGATCTTGATTTTTGTTGATAGTGACGTTTTAGGTTTCTAACTGCCTAGTGTTGTTGTTGTTATTCTAAAGATGTACCAGTTTTGAAGCGATATTCCACTAGTTTGTATTGCTCACTTTTATTGCTATGTATGGCTTAAGGGTTTGAAGTGTTGTTATATAATTTATACCAAGGTGAGTAATTATATATTGAAGAGGTGTTATTGTCCCCAACATCATTGGAGGGAGTTTGGGTACTCATTCTTTGATGAGTGAATGGTCAGCTAGCTAATGTGTAGAGGGAAGAGCTATGTAATTCTCTACAACTACTAAGATTCCCACATACAAACGGGATCGATTTTTGATGATTTTCATCGATACATTGCCAAGTATTTGAGAATATCATAATAGCACTTGAGTTGTGCTTGATTCTATAATGAGATATGTTAGGTTTACTGCCCTCCTTTTTGTGGAATGACAACCAAATTTGTTGAGTCATATATAGATTACATGTCTAGTTTGTGCTGATTGGACTAGTATCCTTCATGCTAGTGTGAACATGGATGTTTTTTTTCATGATTGCAATTTTTTTTTTGTGAATGTTTGATTGTTGACAGTTGACATAATTACTTATGCTTACATGATTTCTAGGCATGTCAGATAATTGTTTTTGTCATGTCTCGCTTGTTTCCAATCATGACTTGATATGTTTGTTTTCCTTATTGGTTTCTTCTACTGTATTTGTGACACCCCACGTCCATTAATGTCACTCACAAAGGGAATGCATTAACTTCTATGGAGCGTTTTAAGTAAGTATAGAACAAAAACTTAGCAACAAGACAGATATAAATAGTACTCAAAGATTTAAAAATTTATTTCATTGCAGCGGAAAACACATATGTTTGCTTACATCATCAAAAACCAGAGTCAAAGTACATAATATCCATCTTGACTATCAAAAGTACATAAACTAAAAGACATAATCCCCAACATCAAAATAGCCATAAATAAAAGAGAATATGAACTTTACTCCAGCGATCCAAGCAATCTTCTAAAAGCAGTCCAAGATCAAGCTCCACTGGTGCTAGTTCCAACCTGAGCACCTTTGGGGGGGGGGAAGGAAGGGAAGAGGAGGAAACAAAGGGGGTCAGACATAAAGTCGGGCGAGTGCGATAATTTTAACAATATAATTAACAAAGTAACTAGGCTAAGGCATAAGTTGGAAAATAAGGAAATGACCATGAACCATTGAATATGGCAGAGTAAATAAGGAAACAAGATGAACAACGATATCGTTAAAGTGCACCTAACCCACCGTAAGATAATTACTAAACTACACCAACACTATAGGATAATTGCTATACTGCACCACCACTAGTATACTGCACCACCACTAGTCACCCTAAGGTTGATCCCGCCTACAGAACTTAATAATGATATTGGTAGTTTCGTGCACCCCTAGCTGCCTTTATAGGTGTCGCCTGCCCTTATATCCACTAGGTGTACCCACTACCCCTAAGCGATCGGCTCCCTAACTCGTAGATACCCATGTTGGCTCCACAGTGGGGTGTATCACTCCCCAAAGTGGCAACCTGATACAACCAACAATGCACGGCTTATACCTACACGATGCAACAACGTCTTACCTACTAGCCCGGGTCCACACACGCATATGAACCCATTGGACTTGCGTTGCCACCGCTAACCCGTTTTGGCCTCTTACAGTCAAGCCCAGTATGCGTGTCCCATCCTCGACTTGGGTCGATCCCACAAAGATACGTATGGGTTACTGGTTGAAATGGTCCCCCATCACTTGACACAAGCTACCCACCTAAGCTTGGTCCCCTCTAGCACATCCCACTTAACCACTTCTTATTCATGTTTCAATTTTGGTTAAGTGTTTCTATTAGTATTTCCAAATGCCACCCAAGGAACCCACTAGATTCCACATGCCTCCTAAGGCACCCACTTAACCCCCTCATGTCCACTACATGTCTATCTGGTTAAGTGTTTCTTAATTCATTAAGACCGTAACCTCATAAAGACCTCTCACATTAGATTGGCATTTGTGGCAGCTGGATTTGCCGGGCGGGTTCGGGCAGTATTACACCACAAAAGGGCCTAACCTCGTGTCTTTACAATTGTTACGTATTTAATTTATGCCTAAGACCTCTCACATTAGACTGGCATTTGTGGCAGTTGGATTTACCGGGCGGGTCCGGGCAGTCTTATACCACAAAAGAGCCTAACCTCGTGTCTTAGACAATTAATTTCTCCTAATTAACCATTCCCCAAATTTGAATTACTTTCCCATTTCAAATTATCAATCAATTCCAAATTTAACGATGTCCATAATTGACTCAATTATGTCCATCCATTTATGGTACGCAAAATCATACCAATTTTCACCACAATTATATTTAATGCCTTTTAAGGCATTTATGCCAATTAAATATTTTTAATATTATCCCGTTTACCCCACGTTGTACGTTTGTTCGTTTAACGTAAAATATACGTTAGACTCGAATAGTCTAACTCATGGAATAAAGAGAAAACATCACAATGTACACATAATGAAAACATAGATCTAAATATAGGGATGAACTTGCATATGTGAATGATGTTCTACATCTAAAACTTGCACAGGCCAAAGTTACAACTTGCATAAACAATATATGTCATGGATCCAAATCTAAAGGTGTGAACTTGCATAAATCATGTATGTCATAGATCTACATCTAAAGGTGTAAACTTGCATAGGCAATAACCCTAAACTTGCATAACATGATTCATACCCCAAACTCATATATTTATAGAAATTTGCATATGTGATTTATGCATCATAACAATGGTGTAAACTTGCATCTAACATGTAAAATATCATGTAGAATTTAGCATATAACTCACCCATGTCATAGCCTAACTTTTAATCAAATTTTCACATAAACTAGATGTCATAACCATGTAAGGTCACATATAATTTTACCCAACTTGTATATGATTCATGTTTAAATAAAAATATAAACTTGCATACATATGATTTGTCATATGAATCAACATCACCAAACTAGCATATGAAACATGATGATTTGGTCATATATAAAATTACAACATAGAAGATAGCAACATAACTTTACATCATAAATGATAGCATCACAACATAACGTCATAGAGATTTCAACACAATTCTACAACATAATTACAACATGTGATCAATAATTCACATCACATCCATACAATCCGCATCATAACTTAATCCGATTAAATTACTAATTATTTTATTAAAACTATCGAACTCATAACTCAAAGGCGGTTTTGAGTTCTGAATTTTGATTTCTGAAGTTGAATTAATTTTCCTTTGAAGAAGATTCGTTGTTAGGGTTGAATAGAACTGATTTGATTTGCTGTTCTTCCTCTCTAGTTGGTGGCGGCTACTCTAGGGTTCAAGACGACAGCATGACGGCCATAGTTTTTGTTTTAATTATGATTTAGGATTTGAGTCTATGGGTCTTTTTATAGAGCTTTGGATTAATTTAAGCCGCTGGATCACTCTAGGATCCATCTAGGCCTTAGAAACCAAGAAATGATGTCAACAGACCAACCAGAAATCGCCACCTAAGCCCTAAAACATAAAATTTCGTCACAGACCATTTAGGGCCGATGGGACCAATTCCAAACCTCCTGAGTCGACCCTGGGCTCGAGTCGACCCATAAAATAGGTCGGTTTAGTGTTTTGCCTTACCGCTTCCGCTGTTTTGAATTTTATTCTTAAATTTTAGGTTGAATTTTATTTTATATATATATATATATATTTCTATCTTCTAATTAACCATTTTCACACTAAACTACTTTTTGAACCGCGTTCACACTAAGCCGCTTTTTAGCCATTCCCCTAAAACAAAAATATGGCGTTGGCGGGGATCGAACTTTGTACCTCTTGTATGCAAGTCACATGTTCCAACCAAACGAGCTACTTTTTTTTGCTTACAAACCTTAGAACAATGCTAAACATTTATTCTTTAATTTAGTTGATTCTATTATTCAAAAATCCGGGGTGTTACATTCTCCCCTCCTTAAAGGATTTCGCCCCCGAAATCTCCAAGTTAAGGAGAATGCATATCCTAACATCCAAACAACCATCTACTCAACCATCAAACACAGGCATCCATTGTCCTTATATAATTTCTAATGCTGTATGAACATAAGCAAAAAGTGCGTGTATATGTTCCTTATCTAATGTAAAATCAGGCAGTCTACTGATTCAGTTGACCTCCTTAATGAAAACCATGATAGTGCCATGCGTCCATTATGTATGCGAAAGAACCCTATCGATACATATTATTTCTACATGTGTGCACAACCATTCACCAAAATGCAAAATCCATATGATAGCACAACCATTATACATCCATTAGCTTAAATATGCACACACATTTATATGCAATATGCAATATGAAGTGACTGAGCCGATCTAGTGCCTAAAGTGTGTGTATATGCATCCACGAGCAACCACTAGCAAACACTTGAATCCATCATAATTAACATGTCTCAAACACATGTTTCAATCATAGGACTACCCTATCTAAAGGTCAAAGGTACTAACGAGAGGACATACTAAAGATAAGATAAGTATAAGGTAAGCGATAAAGGAGAAACTAAAAGACATACCCTCGAAAAGAAAGGGTATAATGAACGCATCTTCTCTTCCGTCTCCCAAGTAGCGTTGCTCTCATCATCTCCCCATTGCACTTTGACTAGCTTGACCTGTTGATTCCTCAACTTCTTAACCTCTGACCCAAGAATGCACGTAGGAGCTCGCCGAATCGTCGCATCACGCTCTATCTCCACCTCTCTAAGCAAGCTCGGCTCTACCACTTCCGCGGTCTCGTGCAAGCACTTCCTCAAATGTGACACATGGAATACATCGTGTACGCCATTAAGTCTCTCGTGCAACTCCACTCTATATGCCATCTGCCCAATCCTCTCCTTAATAGGAAACGGCCCTACGAACCTTGGTGCTAACTTCCCAATGAACCCAAAGCGATCGACGTTCCGTAATGGAGGCACCTTGACAAAGACCATGTCCCCAATATCAAACTCAAGATCTGTCCTCCTCTTGTCCGCATAAGATTTCTGCCTATCTTGCGCCGACTTCATCCTCCTTCGAATCAAATCGATCTTTTCCGAAGTCTCTCTAATCATATCGGGCCCAAGTAAGATCTTATCTGTAGACTCCCACCAACATGTAGGCGAACGACACGGCCGTCCATAAAGAGCCTCGAACGGTGCCATGCCAATGCTAGACTGAAAGCTATTATTATATGTGAACTCCACCAATGGAAGATGTTCCTCCCATGTACCTCTGAAATCTAAGACACACAACCTCAAAAGGTCCTCTTAAATACGATTCACCCTCTCGGTCTGGCCGTCCGTCTGGGGATGATATGCGGTGTTCAAACATAACTGAGTCTCTACCGCCTCTTGCAAGCTCTTCCAAAATTCGCTAGTAAAGATAGGATCGCGGTCGCTTACTATGCTAGAAGGAACACCATGCAAACGAACTATTTCTCGAATGTATATGGAGGCTAACCATGGAGCAGTCCTCCTACTCTTCACGGGAATGAAATGGGCGCTCTTAGTAAGTCTGTCTACGACGACCCAAATCCCCATATTACCATTCCTCGATCTTAGTAATCCGTCAACAAAGTCCATCGAAACACTTTCCCACTTCCATTGTGGGACCTCCAATGGGTGAAGCAATCCACCGGGCTTCTTTTGCTCTTCTTTTACTTGTTGGCACACCAAGCATCTAGCAACAAACTCTGCCACGTCCTTCTTCATACCGGCCCAAAAGTAAACTCGTCTCATGTCCATATACATCTTGTCCCCGCCAGGATGGATGGTCATCTTCGAATGATGTGCATCATCAAGGATGGTCTTCCTCAAGTTCTCGTCCTGTGGTACACAAAGTCTACCGTCCCTACGTAACCAACCCTTATCATCTAGGGTATACCTACGGAGATGGCTCGATGACTCCCCTCTTTTGAGCTTTTCTACTAACTCAACCAACTGTGGGTCGTCTCGCTGTGCCTCGCCAATCCATCCCAAAAGCGTAGGTCTGACCTCTAAGGATGCTAGCAAACCGGGTACAAAGTCAACAGAAGGTTTAAAGTCAAACGTAGAGATGAACTCTACGCTTCGCCGCTCAACAAACAACGGACTCAAGGACAACCTCTTTCTACTTAAGGCGTCTGCCACCACGTTACCCTTGCCAGGGGTATATGCTATCTTGAAGTCGTAGGATGCTAAGAATTCCATCCACCTTTGCTGCCTTAAGTTCAAGTCCCTCTGAGAGAATAAGTATTTTAGCGATTTGTGGTCAGTGAAGAATTCGAATTTCTCACCAAGAAGATAATGACGCCAAGACTTAAGCGCAAAGACAATAGCGGCCAACTCTAGGTCATGTGTAGGATAATTTCTCTCATGCACTCTCAACTGCCTTCCACCATAGGCTATTTCCCTTCCCTCGTGCATTAAGACTGCGCCTAGTCCTGTCCCACAAGCATCGGTATAAATGGTAAATGGCTTACTCCCATCTGGCAACACTAAGACTGGGGCTGTGGTCAAAGCTCTCTTTAGACATTGGAACGCATCATCACAATCTACGTCCCATGTGAAAACTAAGTTCTTCTTCGTCAAGCGTGTTAATGGGGCTGATATCTTTGCGAAGTCTTTGATAAACTTCCTATAGTAGCCAGCCAACCCTAAGAAACTCCTCACCTCTGTAGCATTTTTAGGAACCTTCCAATCTTGGATAGCCACTACTTTCGCGGGATCCACAGCTATCCCTTCTTTGGAAACCACGTGCCCCAAGAATCGCACTTCCTTCCTCCAAAAGTGACATTTAGAAAATTTAGCTTTAAGGCTATGCGCTCAAAGTGTCTCCAATACTTCCCTAAGATGTAGGGCAAGCTCTTCCTCGCTCTTAGAAAAGACCAAGATGTCATCCACAAAGACTACCACGAATCTATTAAGGTACTCCCTAAACACCCTACTCATCAAGTTAATAAAGTATACGGGGCGTTTGTCAAACCGAAGGGCATCACAAGCCACTCGAAGAAACCGTCTGGAGTACTAAAGGCAGTCTTGTCTATGCTATCCTCAGCCACTCTCAACTAATGGAAGCCAGTGGCTAAGTCCAACTACGAAAACACTGAGGCGCCAACTAACTGATCGAAGAGATCGTCAATCCTCGGCAGTGGGTGTCTATTCTTCTTAGTAAGCTTATTAAGTTCTCTATAGTCCACACAAAGTCTAAGGGACCCATCCGCCTTCGTGGAAAGTACTACTGGAGCACCCCACTCTGATATACTACGTCTGATGAACCCCTTCTCAAGCAATTCCTTCACTTGCTTACTGATTTCTCTTCTCTCTCTTGGAGCCATGTGGCGCACCGGTAATGCAACTGGCTTTGCATTATCTACTAGATATATTCGAAAGTCTATCTCATGTTTTGGGGGTAAACACCTCACCTCATTGAAGACATCAGCATATTCACGGACTATGGGAACAGAATGTAAATCATCATCGGATGCGTCAAGGGATTCTAGGTAGCTAAGCATTACTGGACCTCTAGGGTCACAAGAAATATCAAGAGTCTTTCCAAAATGAGTCAACAATCTAACTACCCTTCTTTCACAATCTAGGATGGCCCCATATCTAGTTAGCCAATCCATACCTAGAATTAAATCGTAGCCCATGAAGCCATGAACAAAAGCGTTGCACTCAAACTCAACCACCAAGATAAACACTCTCAAATATCGACAAATCATAGAAAGATGAGCCGAACCACCGATAGGATTTGAGAATACTAAGGGATCAGTAACTAGACTAGTATCAAGGTGGAGTGTTTCAACTAATGATGTAGAAATAAATGAATGTGATGCGCCAGAATCGAATAAATTATGGACAAGATGATCAAACAGAAAAACTAAACTTTCAACGGAAATTGCTCTACCTCGTTCTTGCAGCGGTGGGACCACGAGGGCCTGAACTTGCCCCCTTGCCTGCCCTGGTGCCATAAGAGCTTGCACCTGTCCTCCCGAGGTAGACCCTGCCCTCTGCCCTTTCTTTGGGCAGTCCTTAATAAGATGTCCCGCCTCGCCACGGTGGAAACAACCAGTCTTCTTTTTCTTCCTACAATCTTTGCTTAGATGGCCGGGTGTCCCACAGTTAAAGCATATTTTCTTTCCCTTAGCATTGTTGCCTTTGCCACCTTTCTTGTTCTGTTGTTGCTGTTGCGGCTTCTTTTGATCCCCTTTCTTCTCGGGTGCCTTATTTGCATTGGCGCCCTTCTCCTCTTCATGCATGAGCGCCATGTCAACTAGTCTCTCGAAGGTAGCCACCATGGGAATGTGGGTCATAGCTAACCCATGAAGCGGCTCGTTTAAACCCTTAACAAATCTTAGAGCCTTCTTTTCTGGAGTATTCACCAAGTCCAAGCCATATCTTGCCAATTGGTTGAATTTGTTGACGTACTCTTTCACCGATAAATTCCCTTGCTTCAGTGCCAAAAACCTTTCCATGTATAGATTCTCTTCAGCCCGCGAGAGAAACTTCGCCTCAAACCTCTGCCTAAAATCTAGCCATGTATCGACTGGACGTCCCCCATTAGTGACCTCCCACCAAAACGAGGCCTTATCCTTCATTAGCCAGGAAGCTAGCTGGACTTTTCTTTCATCATCCACTTCAAAGATTCTAAACAATTCTTCCACCTCCTTTAGCCAGTTATGAGCTTCAACAAATGTCTCCGTCCTGTGAAAAGGTTTTCCACTCATTGCTCTAAAGTCCTTACATATCTTAGCAAAAGTATCGACGTGAGGAGGAGGGGGAGGAGGAGGAGGAGCATTTGCTGGACCTGCGGTGGTGGCCCTAGCCTTGAGATATTGACGAAACCAACCGGGTACATGAACAGCCTCTGGTATCTCAGATGCTTCAGACATGCTGAAACGAAAAAGGAAAGATTCAATATAAAAGAACCGAGGGAAAGATATATGGCTCTTGGGGTTATGCTTTCTAAAATATACTTTTCTCATGAAAATACTTTCCTTAAAACATACTTTTGAAGGTACTTCTTTATAAAAATGCTTTTGAAAAACAGTTTTTTTTTTCAAAATTCATATCTGTTCTGGTAACCTTCAGCTCTGATACCACGTGTAACACCCCACGTCCATTAATGTCACTCACAAAGGGAATGCATTAACTGGAGCGTTTTAAGTAATTATAGAACAGAAACTTAACAACAAGACAGATATAAATAGTACTCAAAGATTTAAAACTTTATTTCATTGCAGCGGAAAACACATATGTTTGCTTACATCATCAAAAACCAGAGTCAAAGTACATGATATCCATCTTGACAGTCAAAAAAACATAAAATGAAAGACATAATCCCTAACATCAAAATAGCCATAAATAAAAGAGAAGCTGAACTTTACTCCAGCGATCCAAGCAATCTTCTAAAAGCAGTCCAAGATCAAGCTCCACTGGTGCTAGTTCCAACCTAAGCACCTGGGGGGGGGGGGAAGGAAGGAAAGAGGAGGAAACAAAGGGGGTCAGACATAAAGTCTGGCGAGTGCGATAATTTTAACAATATAATTAACAAATTAACTAGGCTAAGGCATAAATTGGAAAATAAGGAAATGACCATGAACCATTGAATATGGCAGAGTAAATAAGGAATCAAGATGAACAATGATATCATTAAAGCGCACCTAACCCACTGTAAGATAATTACTAAACTACACCAACACTATAGGATAATTTCTATACTGCACCACCACTGCTATACTGCACCACCACTAGTCACCGTAAGGTTGATCCCGCCTACAGAACTTAATAATGATATTGGTAGTTTCGTGCACCCCTAGCTGCCTTCATAGGTGCCACCTGCCCCTATCTCCACTAGGTGTACCCACTACCCCAAAGCGATCGGCTCCCTAACTCGTAGATACCCGTGCTGGCCCCATAGTGGGGTGTATCACTCCCGAAAGTGGCAACCCGATACAACCAATAATGCACGGCTTATACCTACACGATGTAACAACGTCTTACCTACCATCCCGAGTCCACACACGCATATGAACCCGTTGGACTTGCGTTGCCACCACTAACCCATTTTGGCCTCTTACAGTCAAGCCCAGTATGCGTGTCCCGTCCTCGACTTGGGTCGAGCCCACAAAGATACGTATGGGTTACTGATTGAAATGGGCCCTCATCACTTGACACAAGCTATCCACCTAATCTTGGTCCCCTCTAGTACATCCCACTTAACTACTTCTTATTCATGTTTCAATTTTGGTTAAGTGTTTCTAATCGTATTTACAAATGCTACCCAAGGCACCCACTAGATTCCACATGCCACCGAAGGCACCCATTTAACCCCGTCATGTCCACTACATGTTTATCTGGTTAAGTGTTTCTTAATTCATTAAGACCGTAACCTCATAAAGACCTCTCACATTATACTGACATTTGTGGCAGCTAGATTTGCCGGGCGGGTCCGGGCAGTCTTACACCACAAAAGAGCCTAACCTCGTGTCTTTACAATTGTTACATATTTAATTTATGCCTAAGACCTCTCACATTAGACTGGTATTTGTGGCAGCTGGATTTGTCGGGCGGGTCCGGGCGGTCTTACACCACAAAAGAGCCTAACCTCGTGTCTTAGACGATTAATTTCTTCTAATTAATCATTCCCCAAATTTGAATTACTTTCCCTATTCAAATTATCAATCAATTCAAAATTTAACGATGTCCATAATTGACTCAATTATGTCCATCCATTTATGGTATGCAAAATCATACCAATTTTCACCACAGTTATATTTTATGCCTTTTAAGGCATTTATGCTAATTAAATCTTTTTAATATTATCCCCTTTACCCCACATTGTATGTTTGTTCGTTTAACATAAAATATACGTTAGACTCGAATAGTCTAACTCATGGATTAAAGAGAAAACATCACAATGTACACATAATGAAAACATAGATCTAAACATAGGGATGAAGTTGCATATGTGAATGATGTTCTACATCTAAAACTTGCATTGGCCAAAGTTACAACTTGCATAAACAATATATGTCATGGATCCAAATCTAAAGGTGTGAACTTGCATAAATCATGTATGTCATGGATCTACATCTAAAGGTGTAAACTTGCATAGGCAATAACCCTAAACTTGCATAACATGATTCATACCCCAAACGCATATACTTATAGAAACTTGCATATGTGATTTATGCATCATAACAATGGTGTAAACTTGCATCTAACATGTATAATATCATGTAGAATTTAGCATATAACTCACCCATGTCATAGCCTAACTTTTAATCAAATTTTCACATAAACTAGATGTCATAACCATGTAAGGTCACATATAATTTTACCCAACTTGTATATGATTCATGTTTAAATAAAAATCTAAACTTGCATACATATGATTTGTCATATGAATCAACATCACCAAACTAGCATATGAAACATGATGATTTGGTTATATATAAAATTACAACATAGAAGATAGCAACATAACTTTACATCATAAATGATAGCATCACAACATAACGTCATAGAGATTTCAGCACAATTCTACAACATAATTACAACATGTGATCAATAATTCCCATCACATCCATATAATCCGCATCATAACTTAATCCAATTAAATTACTAATTATTTTATTAAAACTATCGAACTCACAACTCAAAGGCGGTCTTGAGTTCTGAATTCTGATTTCTGAAGTTGAATTAGTTTTCCTTTGAAGAAGATTCGTTGTTAGGGTTGAATAGAACTGATTTGATTTGTTGTTCTTCCTCTCTAATTGGTGGCGGCTACTCTAGGGCTCAAGACGACAGCATGATGAATATAGTTTTAGTTTTAATTCTGATTTAGGGTTTGAGTCTATAGGTCTTTTATAGAGCTTTAAATTAATTTAAGTCGTCGGATCACTCTAGGATCCATCTAGGCCTTAGAAACCAAGAAATGATGTCAACAGACCAACCAGAAATCGCCACCTAAGCCCTAAAACATAAAATTTCATCATAGACCATTTAGAGCCGACAGGACCAATTCCAAACCTCCTGAGTCGACCCTGGGGTCGACCCATCGACCCATAAAATAGGTCGGTTTGGTGTTTTGCCTTCCCGCTTCCGCTGTTTTGAATTTTTTCTTAAATTTTAGGTTGAGTTTTATTTTATTTTTATATATATACATCTATATATATATTTCTATCTTCCTAATTAACCATTTTCACACTAAACTACTTTTTGAACCGCGTTCACACTAAGACGCTTTTTAGTCATTCCCCTAAAACAAAAATATGGCGTTAGCGGGGATCGAACTCTGTACCTCTTGTATGCAAGTCACATGTTCCAACCAAATGATCTACTAAGTCTTTTGCTTACAAACCTTAGAACAATGCTAAACATTTATTCTTCAATTTAGTTAATTCAATTATTCAAAAATCCGGGGTGTTTCAGTATTCTTTGTTAAATGTTTAAGTACATATTTAGGTACATGGAGCATAAGATGATTGTTTGAATGCTTACTCGCTTTTATTTGCATATAAATGCTAAGCAAAGTGATATGTAGTAGATGCAATATTATGGTTTTGACTTAGTGCATTTTTGATGGTTTTATGCCCCAGATATGGATGGCCATTTTGGGCTTTTGTTTTGTTTGCTTGTTTCATCCATTGTTTAGCGAAACATAGTTTTTTCAGATCAAACCGTGCAAAGGACGTATTGTCAAATTGTTCTGTGAATTAGACAAAGTTGGAAAGAAAATAAATATTTTATTTTTTGATTAATATTGTCTTCCAGCTTGAGAGTTGCCACTTTTGTTCCCATAACCTATTGGGTTAAAAAATAAATGCACAACCTAGGTGTTAGCTTGATCTCGATGGTTCAAGATTTGACTGTGGCTTTACTAAGGGATAATAGTTTTGGCTGTATGTCAATTCTGAGACTATTTCCTTTGTTGTGATTGCTTTCTTAAGTCTTTGTTGTTAGCAATAATGGGCGATTCTTTTTGGGATTACTCAAAAGCGTTGGGCTTTTCTTTTTGACATGAGACGCCCGTGTGGCTATTTGGGAATTTTCCCAGCCCCTCCCGTACAAAGGAGGTTATGGCGAAATTTTCCAAAATTTAAAGGCGTTAGTGAAATAATTGAAGTGAAAACGAAGAATTTTTGAATGAACTATATTTATATAAATATAAATAAAATTAAAACGAAACGTGGTCGTGCAGTTCGTGTTTTGAAACCGTGATTTCGAACGACTAGTGCGGGAAATCCCACCATTTGATTTTCCCGAAACCGCAACCGTTGGGTTCGCCTTGGAAGTATCTTTCCAACGGCACCAACTTTGTGAAGATCCGACGGTTGGATTTTCTGGAATGTTTAATTCAAATCTGAAGAAAAACAGCGCCAGAAACGATTATATTTATATATATATATAAATATAATTAAATAAAAATCGAATAACGACGCTACAGTTCGTAAATTGAAATCGTAACTTTAAATGACTAGTGTGGAAGATCCGACCTTCGGATTTTCCCTAAACTGAAACCGTTGGATTCGTTTTGAAATGACCTTCCTAATGATATAAAATTTGTGAAGATCCAACGGTTAGATTTTCAGATATGTGTAAAACAAAATTAGTGAAAAACAGCGCCAGTGCATCGACACGACCTGAAACATCGTTTAATTAAATATGGCCATTTTAAATTAAATAAAAATGGCGATATATCGTTATAAAATACTATAGACGATATAAAATGGAAATAAACCAATTTCGTTGTGTTTGCTTGATATGTGATGGTTGAATGTATTTAACATGAGAATTATAACTAAAGAACTGAAATGTGAATGTTGAATAGTCCAACCATGTGATAAATTGATATGAAAATCTAAATATACGTGGATTATTTGAAAAGGCCGAGTTCATCTCATTTCAAATAATCGATCGACGTTGAGAAGTCGAAGAGTCGATGACGGTTGAAGACCGACGATCTTCACATTGAATGGAAGGGCGCTACGGATGCTCGTGATTGGAGTAGCTACCATGATGGAACTGAAGTAGTAGCCGTCCAAACATAATGTTGATTGTACGGATATGCGAGGAATTGGTGCCTTCGGTTTCGTTCAGACCCAGAACGGACTTGTAAATGGACTGTGTGTCTGACATTGGATTTTGTTCTGTGCTGATTGATCTTTATTAAATATATATCTGTTTGGCGGTGGAGAATTTATTCTCTTGCTTAACGCCCTTCTCTGAGACGTACGAGCTCAGAGGTTATGTATTGATAGAAATCAGTCGCATGGAGTGGATTGCCTGTGTGGCACGCCTGAGTGGCATATGATCAAGGCTTCTGTTGCAAAGCAAAGTCTTGTGGTTGATGATCAAAGCATGGTCTGTGTGAAGTAGCTTTGTGTATGACGTGAATTCACGAGCCTCACACCTCGCTATGAGTCAAAAACGGGAGACGGACCGTTGGGAGTGCACGTCGTTTCTTTCTAGATATGGTGGTGTCAGTGACCTACCATCCCTGACATTATATATACTTTTCACCTGTGTGGTTGTTGGAATGCGAGGCGCCTCGATTATAGGTCTGTAAGGACCGGGAAACGTGTGTTCAGGAAATGCCAATCCTCAAAAGTAAGAGAGGACCGACCCAGCCGATTCCAAGGATCATAGCGGGGTCCTGGGACATTTGCTAGAGTGTCTCGAACGGAGAGGAGCTTGCCCCTTGCCTCGACTCATGAAGGAATCCAATTTCCAATACGAAATATGCGGACGTGATTGTATTACTAGTATGGCGACATAGTAGATGGTAGCTATGCCGCCTAGGATTGATATTTATGATTGAATTTGCTTTTGAAACATATATACACTAGTAATAATATCAAGCACTTCTGTTTTATACGTATGAAGCATTTTTGGCCATTATAAGGTAAAAATACTATCCTCCGGCTTGCGTTGCATTGTGTGATGGGACCTGAGTCTTATAATGGCTTCATTTTATAAAAGCATTGCGATGATTTAATCATTTACTTTATTTCATGCACTAGCACTCATTGGAGTAAACCCGTTCCGCGAAAGTGGAGTGGTCCTTGGATTTGCCTTATTATTGTTGTTAATAAGTCAAGTAGATTTCTCATACCGGTCCCATGACTGACTCGTAGTTTGTTTCACCTTGCAAACTCGGGTGCCCTCATTTTCACACGGGCAGCCTAGTTACAGGTTTCTGACGCACCTTTTGGCTCATGGCGAGGCTTGACTACACCGTGCTGACTTGGATTTTCTCCGCTATTATTGTATCTATATTATGATTCCGCCATTGGAGATGTAGACTGATATTATTTTGTGTAATCTTTATGTATGATTCCGCCTCAGGCGATGGTGACTGACTATGTATCATTATGCACTAAGTTGTATCCTGTACTGTGCTTCTCTGATGTGATGATATCTGTATGATTCCGCTGTCATATGTGTGTAAATTATTCTATTTTCTGTTTATGCTATTATCTGTGATCTGCTAATGACGATTAATGTGTTATATTCCAATGATTATCCTTAACACCGTGTCACGGGGTTTTGGGATCGTCACGGTTGGATTTCAAATCTCTTATATTCATTGGAAAGCTTTTTAGATACAAACCCAACGGTTCTGGTTTTAGGAGAATCCGATGGTTGGATCTCCCGTTACGTCCATTTGAAGTTAATGGTCGAAATTCGCGAACGGTCGCTATGCGGCGCGTTCTACTTAGGCCATTATTTTCGTCGATTTCCTTTTTAAATCGTATTTATAAATATTTATAAATTTGTTTTAAAACGATTTTAACTTCTTTTTCAATTTTATATCAAAGTTGAATATTCTTATCTAAACGATGAATATTTTACACCATTTCTTATATACAATGATTTGTAAATTTTTATTGTTAAATCTTTTTATTTCAATCAATGAATATTTTTCATTATTTCTATATGTACAATAAAATGTAAATTTTATCGTTTGTATATTTTATTTCAAACAAATGATCATTTTCATATTTTCTACATATAAATGATCTACATTTTAATAAACAAAATCTCTTCAATAAATCAAACATACAATAAAAATATAATTTTTATTGTCTAATCTTTTTATTGAACCATGATTCTTTTTACTGATTTTATATTACAAACCAAATGTAATTTCCATTGTTTAAAACCTTTTACTTAACATGGTTCTTTTTAATGATTTTATAATACACATAAAATGTAATTTCCCTTGTTTAAAACCTTTTATTTTAAAACATTAAATATTTTCAATTATTTCTACATACATAATAAAATGTATATTCTTATTGTTAACATATTCTATTTCAAACAATGAATATTTCGTTTATTCATACATACAATAAAATGTGATTTTTATTGTATAAAACATTTTCTTTCCAAAACAATGAATATTTTATTGGTTCATACATTCAATAAAAACGATATTTTTTATTGTTTAAATATTTTCATTTCAACACATGAATATTCTATTCAACGCATAAATATTTTATATCCTTTACGTAATATTATTTTAAAATATTCTTTATTTTTCCAAATTGGAATGAGGCCCAATCAATTACCATATAATGTTATTTATATGGATTTCATACATCGCATGTATACAATGATAGTGATAAACAATCATTAAAAATTCATACGACATCCAGAGTGCAATTTACGACTGTGTGAGCATTAAAACAAATAATTAACCCTCATCACAGACTATCAATCCATCGACTGACATACTACTAAATATTGGGATCAGTGTATGTCAAATATCATCCCAATACCCATGTGGTGTTTTCAAACAACAACAATTTATTATTTATGCATTTGGGTGATGTGTGGAATTTATCGTCCCAATCATATCGATAAATGGGTATACATAAACAAATCTTCCGATTTGTAAATGAATATTTATTGATTCATGTTTACAATAAAGATAATATTTTTATTGTATAAATATATTTTATTAAACATGAACATTTTATTAAACATCGCTAATATGACAATGTTTTATACATAATAAAAATGTATATTTTTATTGTTAACATATTTTAATCTAAACAATGAATGTTTTTAAGGATTCCTGCATACACAATAAAAATGTAATTTTTTTATTGTTAACATATTTTAATCTTAACAATGAATGTTTTTAATGATTTAAAACATACAATAAAGGTATGATTCTTTTATTGTAAAAATCCTTATCTTTTAAACACAAATATTTTATTTTATTTCTTTACCAATATGATAAAGATGACAATTTTATCAACAAAACATATATTAATAAATAATTCTTTTATTCTACATTGTCATAATAAAGATGACATTTTCTCAACAAAACATATATTAATAAATAATTCTTTTATTCTAAACTAATATGATAAAGGTGATATTTTTGTTAAATAAAACATATGATTAACATATCATTATTTAACATAACCTATCTAACCAAGTTGACATTTCTAACCAAGTTAACATTTTTATCTAACATAACCTTTCTAACCAAGTTGACATTTTTATCTAACATAACCTCTCTAACCAAGAATGAAAATTTTATATTAACATCACATTTCTAATGAAATGACAATTTTATTCTAAAATCACGTTTCTAATAAAACGAAAATTTTATTTTAATATCACATTTTCTAATAAAATGACAATTTTATTTTAATATTACATCTAAAAAAATGACCATTTTATTTAATATAACATTATCTAAAAATAACCGTTTCTTACAAAGATGATAATTATATCCTAACATAACATTAACCGTTTCTAAAAAAGTGATATTTTATTTAAACAAAACATTATCTAAATAATTGACATTTTTGAATAGTTAAAGATTTAAACATACCGTAAAAATGTAATTCTTATTGTTTAATCGTTTAATTCCAAGAAATGAATATTTTCCATTATTTCTTATATACAATAAAAATATAATTTTTTATTGTTTTAAATTTTTTATTTTCATGTCATGATAATTTATATATATATATATATATATATATATATACACAACAATCTCAATCAATAACAATTTCAAACAAAATCCAAACTGAACAATCATGGTTTGTGAAATCAATGGTGTCGTGTGCTGCTAATCACCGTCTACGTCCTAGTATAAACTTAATTGTAAATTAATCCGAGTGAAAGGAGTTCTCACCGTGGTCGGTTTTGAAATCGTTGAATAACGATTATTTTAATAAAATTAAGCCAGTGTTTAATTTTATCAAAAATCCCAATAGCTTCTGTTTTAGATCTGGTCTGCTCTATGATGTAGTGTTCGTTAAGAGGAATCCAACGCAACAAAAATCGTTCAGTTTCGTTTCTGTATGGCAAAGTTATAGCCGTTTATAGGTTAATCACATTTTGAAATAATTCAAATATAATTAGATAAAAAATTACACTTGTTAATTACGTTTAAAAAAAGCGTTGTTGTCTGTTTCTTCCTCACGGTCGTTCACTTTCAAACCCGAAGAAACCCAATACTCAATCCAAAGACCCCTGCGCGCCGCCACTATGGATGTTCGGAGGCTGATCAGAATCCTCCACGATGAAGCCCCACCTGTCATCGTCCAACCCCGAGAGAGCCGCCGAGTTCGAACCCTCCTCTAGTGCTGAAATCAACCGCAAGTGTGGCCATTTTGAGTTGGAAATTCTAGCGAATCATGTAGTGAAAATTGATCATCACCGTACTGATTTGTAGATCTTGAGAAGCTCTTTCATGTTGGCTTTCGAATCATTAACCAATACGAAATAGATTGTGAGATTTTAAGCTTCAAAATCAAGACAAAGTTGTCCATAGAAGACAAAAGCGGTGGCTTTGTTTATGGGCTAGGGTTTACCCATTTCCAATGGGGGGTTATTTATATATTATAATAATTATTATTTTTTAAATATTAATTAACTAGAAAATAGCTCGTTTAATCTTTGAATTCCAAATCAAACCCAATGACTGTCGTTCCTAGCTAACTACCCCTATTCCGGACAAAATGGGATATGTTTTGTAACCCAATTCGGCTGTTACGATCAGTTTTTCTTTAAATTAAAATAAAAATCAATATATATTTAATTTATACGTACATTTTAAATTACCGGGGTCACATACTGACTTCTAAAATTCCAGAAAAATTATATCTGGCTTTGTTTTGACGATATGGTCCTAACAAAACTAAATTCATCCAATTTGGAGATCGTTTGAAAAAAGGCTATTTTCTAGTTGATCCAATTTGAATGAAATGGTCAAAACACATTTTATTTTGCCACGCTCACATATTAATTCAAAAAATTACGAAAATTGGAATCTACCAATAATTTTACATTCTAGTTCCAACAAAAGTGGTTTCGTCGAAAATGGAGGCCGTTTGCAAAATGACTATTTCTAAGGGCTATATATTATATTAAAATATATATAAATTTCTATAGCGTCTATTCTGAATTTTAAACTGGACATAAATTTCAATTTATAAAGTGAAATATCAGTTTCTTACATTTGTCAGAAAGATATAGTTAAAAAGATTTAAATATTTCTAGTTTTACTGAAATCCGATTTATTTTGAATCCTGTATAGTCAATTGAAATTTGAAATCTAATTTTCTAACTGTCGCGCCATTTCAAAATCCTTTAATAATTAAAATAATTTTTTATGTTTTAACTTCGATTTAAATAAATTTTTAGTTGTTATTATTTAAAATAAATCATTTCAAATATTAAAAATCCATTAAATTTGCTAAAATAAAATTTGTAAATTGATTCTGAAAATTCGGGTTGTTACAATCTCCCCCACGTAAAATCTTTTCGTCCTCGAAAAGGAACGGACCTGAAAGTTGTTTAACTAACCAACTCAATTTTCAATTTTAATCAATTTTCAGTTCAGTTCAATAATAAATTCAATTTATCTAATTTTATCATTCTTTCTAATATTGGTTAAATTAATTATCATTCCAATATTTTAATTAGTTAAACTAATTATCAACCATCACAACCAACAATAAATTAGGTGATTAACTATTTAAACATATATAACTTTCATATATAGTCAAAAATCATATTTTAGTGCAAATCACAACAAAAATCCTATCTAGTTTTGGTTCTCACACCAGTCAATTGGAAATATATAGATATACCACTTTTGAAACTCGAACATAAACACTGATGATGATGCCTCATCATCAGAATCATCTCCGGGCGACCAGAGTGTGATTCTATATCTATCTACTATATTTGAGGCTTCATATACGCGTAGACCAGACGTATATTAAAATATCTATATACTCGATTGTCCAAATTAAAATATAATAACATTTCAAATACGTATTTTAAGATAAAATTTGCAAAACTAAATTTGTTTTTTTTAAATAACACTCTTCACACTCGTTCTAGGATACTGTTGACCATATCTCTAACGAGTCATTCTCATTGGATATTAGTAGCCTATTCTCTGTTGAATTCTTTCATTCGGTTCTAATGTGTCTTGTTCTCAAGCTCTGTAAACCAAAGCTCTGATACCAATTGAAACAACCCAAACTTGCCCTTACGGGAAAGCCCGGATTGCTTTGAGAACACGACATATAATAATGCAAACAAAAAAACATTTCATTGTTTATTACAACAATTTACATCAGAGTATGGATAATTATACTATAGAAAATAATATCAGAGATTTAAATTACATAGCAGCGGAAAAATAGTACATAAGACAACTGAAAGAAATACACGGATGCAGAGCGTTCCGAATATAGCTCCAGCCGTAAACCAGGATCCTGCGAAGATAATATCTGCAAAAAAACTAAACCACTGAATGCTCGTATGGAAAATATAGTTACCCAGAGTTTAGGAAGGAAAAATAAACTCCAGGTCAGTCATGGGACTGGTATGAGAACTCAAAACAGTTATTTATCGATATTAAAGTTAGGCAAATCAAGGGACCACGCCATATAACACGGAACGGGTTTACCCCCAAGAATACCAATGCAATGCTTTTTGGAAAAATAAAGCTATTATAAGACTCAGGTCCCATCACACAATGCAATAAAGTTTTACCTTATAATAGCCAAACATGCTTGATACGCGAAATTTCTCTTTTAATATTAACATAAGTGCATAGTGTAGAAATCAATTTCGAAAGTAAATGTATCAATCATAGACGGCATGAGTGCCCCATCCCATTATGTCGCCATATATAGGTATACAATTAAAACCGCAAAGCTCGTATTGGAAAAATGGGTTTCCATCATGATGGCTCCTGATTCGAAAGATCTATCGCGTAGTGCAATACTCCACGGCTTACGTCGCAGGCATGCAAAAACACTGCTTACTTTATCCCAATATGGTAATCGGGGGAAATGCCCTATCCCTCATCACAGTCGACCGAATCCAAACTAATATCGAAAGCATACTGATCTGACCATCAGTTCACCATCATACCGGGGTGTGAAACTCGTGAAGTCACGCTACACAAAGCTTGGCTAAATAAATCTGTGCTTTGATCATCATCCACAAGGCTCTGCTTTTTAACAAAAGCCTTGATCAATGCATCTTAGCATGCTACATTGTCAATCTATACCAGACCATTGATTTCTGCCAATATATATAACCTCTGAGCGCATACGTCTCAGAGAAGGGTGTTAAGCAAGATAATAAATTCTCCACCACCAACATATATATATATATATTTAGCAGAGATCAACGAATACAGCATAAATGAATACAACGTCAGACATACCATCCATTTACAAGTCCGTTCCGGGTATGAACAAAACCGGAGGCACCTTATTCCTCGTCCCGTATGTCCCAAACAAAAGAGAGGCCCTCGCATATCCGAAAAATCAACAAGTACGTCCGGATGAGAACCACTGTAGCCCCTTCAAGGTAGCTACTCCAATCATGGGCATCAATAGCAACTCATCCATTCGATGTGAAGATCATCGGTCTTGCGCCGTCTTCAATCTCTTCGACTGTTATTCGTCGTATTCATTATTCAGAATGGGTTAAACCCGGTCTTTCTGAATAACTCGTGTATTTTATAATCACGTGCTGTAAAAACACATGCCTCATTCTAATTCAGAATATTCTTTTAATAAAATATTCACATTTTTTATCTAATTAAAGATACATTAAAACTCTAGTTCAGTTTTAATCTCAAAAATCATTACTTAATTATTATTCCAATTTTAAGAAATAAATCTTATCATTAACTGGGTTAAAGAACTAATGTCTTTTAAAACACAGTTCACGATAAACCAAATCTTCTTCCATTAAAATGGAATCTACACGGAAATCATAACAGTAAATAATCGATATAAACTCCCGTATCAGACTGATAATATAAATGGAATAACGGCAAAGCCTTTTAAATTCCATATATAGTATCGGTCTTCATTCACAGAAGCTCATCTCGATTATTACCGAAACGAATTCCATTCAATTCCAATTTAATATACTAAATTGGAAAACTTTACTTTGGAAAATTCCCATTTAAATCTTAATAAAAGATTTATAATTTCCAAATTATTTCTTCACCATTAATTGGGTTAAAGAACCAATGTTATTTAATACATTGTCTACAATAAACCCAAAATCCAATTTCAATTCAGTTCCATTCAAATATTAATTAATTGAAAATTTTCCCTAAATGTTAATTAAAAGATTTATTCTTTTTAAAACCCGGTTTAAGAACAGTGTTATTAAAGACACCATTAATGACAAACCCAAAATCCAATTTTACATTAAATATAAGGTTCTGAATAGAAATTATATCGGCTTATTTAATATCAAATTCTGAAACCAACAAATATTGTATTGAGAATAATGATATATATATATATTTTCAAATTCCCTCACAATATTCGTATAATCACGGAATCCAATATCGAAATATTCCGAGGATGATTTCCATTCTGAATCCATTCCAATTTATTCTTGAGAAAATTCTGGTTATGTTAAAATCTTATAAAAATCAATTTATTTATTTCTATAAATTATTAAATTATTATTTTAGTTAATAACAAGTTCATTTCGATAGAATATATTTTTATCTTTATAAAATTCGAATTTTTCATCAAAAATCTTTCCAAATCATTTATTATGATTTTACATAATTTTTCCATATTTTTAATAATTTTATTATCGCTTGTACAGTCGGTTTCTAATAAAGGCCACCGAACTGCATCAATAACGATCTTTTCCAAATTAGGTTTGGGCATATTTCTAAATCCAACCGTTAGATTCCAAATATCTTATATTCATTGGAAGGCTCGTTTAGATATGAACCCAATGGTTCTAGTTTTAGGAGAATCCGACAATCGGATCTCCCGTTACGTCCATTAGAAGTTAATGGTCGAAATTCGTGAACGGTCGCTGCGCGACGCGTTCTATTCAGGCCATTATATATATATATATATATATATATATCATCGATTTCCTTTTTAAATCTTATTTATAAAATATTTGTAAATTTATTTTAAAATGATTTTAACTTCTTTTTCAATTTTATATCAAAATTGAATATTTTACACCATTTCTTATATACAATGAGAATGTAAATTTTTATTGTTAAATCTTTTTATTTCAATCAATGAATATTTTTCATTATCTCTAAATGAACAATAAAAATGAAAATTTTATCGTTAGTATATTTTATTTTAAACAAATGATCATTTTCATATTTTCTACATATAAATGATCTACATTTTAATAAACAAAATCTCTTCAATAAATCAAACATGCAATAAAAATATAATTTTTATTGTCTAATATTTTTATTGAACCATGATTCTTTTTAGTGATTTTATAATACAAACCAAATGTAATTTCCATTGTTCAAAACCTTTTACTTAACATGGTTCTTTTTAATGATTTTATGATACACATAAAATGTAATTTCCATTGTTTAAAACCTTTTATTTTAAAACATTAAAAAATTTCAATCATTTCTATATACACAATAAGTTGTATATTCTTATTGTTAACATATTCTATTTCAAACAATGAATATTTTATTTATTCATACATACTATAAAATGTGATTTTTATTCTATAAAACGTTTTCTTTTCAAAACAATGAATATTTTATTGGTTCATACATTTAATAAAAACGATATTTTTTATTGTTCAAGTATTTTCATTTCAACACATGAATATTCTATTCAACGCATAAATATTTTATATCCTTTACGGAATATTATTTTAAAATATTCTTTATTTTTCCAAATTGGAACGAGGCCCAATCAATTACCATATAATGTTATTTATATGGATTTCATACATCGCATGTATACGACAATAGTGATAAACAATCATTAAAAATTCATACGATATCCAGAGTGCAATTTACAACTATGTGAGCATTAAAACAAATAAATAACGCTCATCACAGACTATCAATCCATTGATTGATATACAACTAAATATTGGGATCAGTGTATGTCAAATATCATCCCAATACCCGTGTGGGGTTTTCAAACAACAACAATTTATTATTTGTTTAGTTGGGCGATGTGTAAAATTTATCGTCCCAATCATATCAGATAAATGGGTGTACATAAACAAATCATACGATTTGTAAATGAATATTTATTGATTCACGTTTACAATAAAAATATGATTTTTACTGTATAAATATATTTTTATTAAACATGAACATTTATTTAAACATGAACATTTTATTAAACATCGCTAATATGACAATGTTTTATACATAATAAAAATGTATATTTATATTGTTAACATATTTTAATCTAAACAATGAATGTTTTCAATGATTTAAAACATACAATAAAGGTGTGATTTTTTTTACTGTTAAAATCCTTATCTTTTAAACACAAATATTTTATTTTATTTTATTTTATTTCTTTACTAATATGATAAAGATGACAATTTTATCAACAAAACATATATTAATAAATAATTCTTTTATTCTACATTGTCATGATAAAGATGACAATTTCTCAACAAAACATATATTAATGACCAAGTTAACATTATTCTAAACTAATATGATAAAGGTGATATTTTTGTCAAACAAAACATATGATTAACATATCATTATATAACATAACCTGTCTAACCAAGTTGACATTTCTGACCAAGTTAACATTTTTATCTAACAACATTTCTAACCAAGTTGACATTTTTATCTAACATAACCTTTCTAACCAAGTTGACATTTTTATCTTTCATAACCTTTCTAAACAAGAATGAAAATTTTATATTAACATCACAATCAAATAAAATGACAATTTTATTCTAATATCACTTTTCTAATAAAACGACAATTTTATTTTAATATCACATTTTCTAATAAAATGACAATTTTATTTTAATATTACATCTAACAAAATGACCATTTTATTTTAATATAACATTATCTAATAATAACCGTTTCTAACAAAGATAATAATTTTATCCTAACATTACATTAACCGTTTCTAAAAAATTATATTTTATTTAAACAAAACATTATCTAAATAATTAACATTTTTGAATAGTTAAAGAATTAAAAATACCGTAAAAATGTAATTCTTATTGTTTAATCATTTAATTCCAAGAAATGAATATTTTCCATTATTTCTTATATACAATAAAAATATAATTTTTTATTATTTCAAACATTTTATTTTCAAGTCATGATAATTTATATATATATATATACAACAATCTCAATCAATAACAATTTCAAACAAAGTCCAAACAGAACAATCATGGTTTGTGCAATCAATGGTGTCGGGTGCTGGTAAGCACTGTCTACATCCTAGTATAAATTTAACTGTAAATTAATCCGAGTGAAACGAGTTCTCACCGTGGTCGGTTTTGAAATCGTTGAATAACGATTGTTTTAATAAAATTAAACCAGTGTTTAATTTTATCAAAAATCCCAATAGCTTCTGTTTTAGATCTGGTCTACTCCACAATGTAGTGTTCGTCAAGAGGAATCCGATGCAATGAAAATCGTTCGGTTTCGTTTCTGTATGACAAAATTATAGCCGTTTATAGGTTAATCGCATTTTGAAATAATTTAAATATAATTAAATAAAAAAATTACACTTGTTAATTACGTTTAAAACAAAAGCATTACTGTCTGTTTCTTCCTCACGGTCATTCACTTTCAAACTCGAAGAAACCCAATCCTTGATCCAAAGACCCTTGCACACCGCCACTATGGATGTTCGGAGGCTGATCTGAAGCCTCCTCGATGAAGCCCCACCTGTCGCCATCCAACCCCAGAGAGTCGCCGAGTTCGAACCCTCCTCCAATGCTGAAATTAACCGCGAGTGTAGCCATTTTGAGGTGGAAATTCCAGCAAATCATATAGTGAAAATTGATCATCACTGTATTGATTTGTAGATCTTGAGATGCTCTTTCATGTTGGCTTTCGAATCATAAACCAATACGAAATAGATTGAGAGATTTTAAGCTTCAAAATCAGGACATAATCGGCCATAGAAGACAGAAGCGGTGGCTGTGTTTATGGGCTAGGGTTTACACGTTTTCCAATGGGTGGTTATTTATATATTATAATAATTATTATTTTTTAAATATTAATTAATTAGAAAATAGCTTGTTTAATCTTTGAATTCCAAATCAAACCTAACGACTGCCATTCCTAGCTAATTACCCCTATTCCGGACACAATGGGATATCTTTCGTAACCCAATTCGGCTGTTACGATCAATTTTTCTTTAAATTAAGATAAAAATCAATATATATTTAATTTATACGTACATTTTAAATTACCGGGGCCGCATACTGACTTCGAAAATTCCAGAAAAATTATATCTAGCTATGTTTTGATGATACGGTCCTAACAAAATTAATTTCGACGAATTTGGAGATCGTTTGAAAAGTGGCTATTTTCTGGTCGATCCAATTTTGATTGAAATGGTCAAAACACATTTTCTTTTGCCACGCTCACGTATTAATTCCAAAAATTACGAAAATTGGAATCTAGCAATAATTTGAATTCCGGTTCCAAACAAAGTGGTTTCGTCGAAAACAGAGGTCATTTGCAAAATGGCTATTTCTAAGGGCTATATATTATATTAAAATATATATAAATTTCTACAGTGACTATCCTGAATTTTAAACCGGACATAATTTCAATTTATGAAGTGAAATCTTAGTTTCTTACATTCTTAGAAAGATATAGTTAAACAGATTTAAATATTTCTGATTTTACTGAAATTCAATTTATTTTGAATCCTGTACAGTCAATTGAAATTTGAAATCGAATTTTCGAACTGCCACGCCATTTCAAACTCCTTTTATAATTAAAATAAAAATTTTTATGTTCTAACTTCGATTCAAATAAAATTTTAGTCGTTATTATTTAAAATAAATCATTTAATATATTAAAAATCCATTAAATTTGCAAAAATAAAATTTTTAAATTGGTTCTGAAAATCCGGGTTATTACACCTTTCGTCTGATCACATCAATAGTTATCATCATTACTTGAGCACACCCATCCGATCGCACCCTCTTTCTCACTACCACGTGTAATCAGAATTAATGGTGCCTCGAAATTCAAATTACCTTGAAGAACGGGATGCCACTTCATCCCCACACCTTTCTACAAAGAAGACTTCACTTCCATCGCTGATTATCATCACTATGCTACCAAATCCGCCTGTGATCGCCGCCTTACCATCAGATCATAGTTCCGACAAACTCAACGTTGGAGGTTCAGACCGTGGACTATATGGGACATGAATTGAAATGGAAAAATAAAAAGGGGAATGATTGTTGTGTGAAATCGTATTAAAATGTGTTTAAAGGCAACAAGTAGAAGATTAATGCATACATGTAGAGAAATCGGATGAGATGATCTTAATCTTCGATGAAAGAGTTTTTTCCAATTCTTTTGAAAAAAAACAAATTCGGCGGCTGTAAAGAAGTAAAAGTGAATAATGGGAGTGGGTCCGCCTTTTATAATAGAACGAAGGGACTCTTCGTATTTTGTTGATATGACTGTTGAGTATGACAGCAAGGTTAATGTGTCACTCCAATAACGAGCCAGACCGAGGCTGTAACAACCCGTATTTTCTACGATATACAATTAACTTATTTAATTATATAAATAGTGATTTAGAATTCAAACGGTCGTTTAATAAAATTATATTGAATATTTAATTAAATATAAATAATAGAATAATATATATATATAATTCAGAAATAATCGAAAATGGAGAATTCACAATATTGGTGAATTGGACAAGTTAAAATGTATATAATTCAGTTTATATTGAATTATATTGACGAATATATATAAATGACGAAGCCGGAACGTATAATTTATTTTATAATTAAAATCGAGCTCGAAATGGCGCGGTAGTTCGCGATTTGGCGATTTGACGGAATTCTATGAAACAAGAAACGCGTGGAGCTGGTGGAGTATATTTTTCTAATAGAAGGGAGAATTTTGGATTTTGTCGTGTAGATTTTGATTTACGTCCAAATCAAATTTTAGAAAAGTCGCTGTGGAATTCCTTTATAATTTATAACGATATACAAAAGGAATTTCATTATAAATCGAATATCGATTTAATCGGGATTTGAAATATCAAGCTAGAAATTCATATAGGAATATTCTAGAGTTGTATGATATTCTGTTGTGAATATATATGATAATATTAATTTTTAAATATTTAATTTAATTGTTTTTAAATATATTTATATATTTAAATGGGTTATTTAGAGCTTTAAAAATAGACAGTTTTGCAAACGACCTCAGAATTCGATAAAACTAATTTTTTTGCATCCACAATGTCAAATTATTGTTAGATGTCAAGTTTCATTATTTTTAGAGTCAGTATGTGGCCGTACCAATTTTTAATGTGAAAAACAGTCGATATTTTGACAGTTAAAAATACGCGGTGTGAGCAAACAGAGTCCGAATTCGATGAAACCAGTTTCGTTGGGACCGTAATGTCAAACTCTAGTTGCGTGCCCATTTTCATGATTTTTTGGTATTGTATGTAATCTCAGGGATTTTTAGAAGGCAGATACAATGAGAATTGGCAAAATAAAATATAAAAATATTAATAAAAAAAATATTCTACTTTAGTGAACCTAAATAGGCCACCTCTTCTCCCTTCTCAGCCACAACCTCATCTTTTTAAATTGCAAGTAAACATTGTCGTTCACAAAAAAATCAAAACACAGAAAAATCTTCCTCAAGAAAAATTCAAAACAAATCATATATATACTTATAAATCCCCAAAGTAGTAGATTTGGATTCAGCAAGTAAAGAGCATCAAACTGGTGCTCTCGTTCACAGGTGCGATTCAAGCTCGGATGTCCGACCCTTTTCAGCAGTAGAGAACGTGAGCTAGGGTTTGTTATTTAGCGGAGTTGATGCACTTATTCTCGATTTGGTTATTGTTTTGAGGATGGTGAGGTGATTTAGAACGTTTTGGCAAAACTTTTGAGGGGATCGACATGTTTTCTGTCGCAAGTGTTCACGGGCTACCTGGAGTCGCGAGTTCTGAAGTGGTGCGAGTTCCTGATGGATGGGGTGATGTTAAAGAGGGAGGAAGGAGGAGAATTTGGGTGGTGATTATTTGGGTTTCGGTTGAAGGGTGGAGGAGTGGTTGCGGGTTCAAATATTTGGAAATGGTGATGTGTTAAGGAGCAGGACGTGTTGAGTATTTGGGGAAGATGGAAGAGGGGGATGCGGGTCGGGTTCTCAAGTGTGGTAGTGGGCCGGGAAAAAGTTAAGCCCATTTATGAAAAGAGATCTAATTTATTTTAATTTAAATTGTATACGATCTTTTAAAGTGTATAACTTTTCCGTACTTTATCAGAATTAGACGAAACAAGATCCGACAGGATCGTATGGACGAACACCACCCAATGGAACTGACTGGGAGTGGATCGGAGTATGTTACAATTTATAGAAAAATAAATTGTCCGTCTGAATCAAGCGATGGTAATCGTTATTAACGATGATCGTCCAATGTGAGTAAAACTCACCAACTATGAACAGTTATATTTTGATAACGTATTCTTAGGACTGATAATTATCTGTTGAATTATGTGTGTAAACTGTTTGGTTGAATTGCTTATGTATTGGTTAAAATTATAGATAACGATATATATATATATATATATCGTTAATCAAATATTGATTCTGTCTAGTAGAATATTTCATATTGAAACGAAATCGATGTTAATTATATTGTTTAACATTTGTGATGCAAGGAAACAGGTTGGAGGAATCCAACTGGATTCCTCAACATTTATTTTACTGTTTTTCATATATATTGTGATATACGATGTGATAAAGGATGTGATATACAATCTTTTGTTGATTGTGTGTTATTGGGTGATACTGAGCGGCAATATATGGTATTTGAAACACCATAAGAAATACTGGAATATACAAAGGGATTTTTCAAATTGTATATTGAAATATAAATTATATTTGTGAGATCAAATATAATTGAATTGGAAATATTTGTGAAAACCAATATAATCGAATTGAAAATATTTCTGAAAACAAATATAATTGAATAGGAATATTTGTGAAAACAAATATAAAACAAATATTTATTGGTTCAACAAATAGAATTTAAAAGAATTATTTATTAGTTAAACAAATAGAATTAAAATGGAATATTTATTTAAGAAATAAATAGAAGTATAAAAGGGTTATTTATTTAGAAAATAAATAGAATAAATATAAAGGGAAATATTTGTAAAACAAATATAAAGGAAATTATTTGTTAAAACAAATATAAAGGAAATACTTTTACAAATAGAAGTTTAAAGGAAATATTTGTTTAGAAAATAAATAGAAGGGTAAAAGGAATATTCATTTGGGAAATAAATAGAAAAGATCAAAGAAATATTTATTGGTTAAACAAATAGAATTGAAAGGGAATATTTATTTGTTAAATAAATAGAATTGAAAGGGAATAGTTATTTGTTAAGTAAACAAATAGAAAATGAATTAATCAAAGGAATTAATCAAAGGAGTTAATTCAAAGGAATAAATCAAAGGAGCTAATTCAAAAGAGTTAATCGAAATGAGTTAATCGAATATTAGTTATTCGGTTAGAGTTAATCGAATAGAGTAAATTAGATAGAATTAATCAGTTAGAATTAATCAGTTAAAATTAATCAGTTAGAGTTAACCAGTTAGAGTTATTCAAATGGAGTAAATCGAGTAGAGTTATCGAATATCACTTATTCGAAGTAGAGTTAGCGAATATAATTTATTCGAAGAGGAGTTATCGAATATTGGTTATTCGAAGTGAGTTAATCGAATATTGGTTATTCGAAAGGAGTTATCGAATCTAGTTATTCGAAAGGAGTTAATCGAATATAGTTTATTCGAATAGCGTAAAAGGAGTTAATCGAATATTAGTTATTCGAATCGAGTTAAAAGGAGCTATCGAATCTAGTTATTCGAAAGGAGTTAATCGAATATAGTTTATTCGAATAGAGTAAAAGGATTTAATCGAATATAGTTTATTCGAATAGAGTAAAAGGAGTTATCGAATATAGTTTATTCGAATAGAGTAAAAGGAGTTATCGAATCTAGTTATTCGAAAGGAGTTATCAAATCTAGTTATTCGAAGTGAGTTAATCGAATATTGGTTATTCGAAAGGAGTTATCAAATCTAGTTATTCGAAAGGAGTTAATCGAATATAGTTTATTCGAATAGAACTAAAGGAGTTAATCGAATATAGTTTATTCGAATAGAGTAAAAGGAGTTACCAAATATAGTTTATTCGGAAGGAGTTAAGTGAATAGAGTTAATCGATTAGAGTTAAATCAAATAGAGTTAATTGAATAGAGTTAATTGATAGGAGTTAAGTGAATAGAGTTAATTGATAAGAGTTAATTGAATAGAGTAAATCGAATATAGTTTATTCGAAGAAAGGTTTTCGAATCTAGTTATTCGAAAGAGAGATTATCAAATATAGTTATTCGAAGGGAGGAGTTATCGAATAGAGATTTATTCGAAAGAGAGTTACGTAAGGAAGTTTGTTAAAGGTTTAAAAGATAAACTTTGACTATTTCGAAGTTAAAACGTTGTTCAGTTAAGGTTTGAGAGGTAATTATAACCCAACTTGATTGACTTCCTTCTTAACTAAGGAATGGTAAGGTTTGATAGTAAAGGATGGTTAAGTGAATTTAGTAACTAAAGGTAATGGTTTGAGTTGGCGTCGCGATGTTTTATTTAAACATCAGTTTAAACCAAATGAAGGAGATTTGGAAATGTTTTCCAAATAAGAATCAGAAATGTTTTCTAGTATGGAAAACAGGAAATGGAAATGTTTTCCATTGTTAATAACGTATATTTTCTAAGATTGGAAAACAAGAAATGTTGAATATATGGAAACAGAAGATAAGTAAATTAATGAACTAAAGAGATAAATGTTAAATGATGATTGATCGATATGATTTCCATCTGGAAATGATATCGTTTTTTGCACAGGTGTTTTTTTTATAGTTAACTCACCGACTATCGAGGTTTTTGACCATTTTAACGTTGTTAATATGGAGAGACCTGTTGGATTATTTTCCGAAGAACCACACCATATTGGCATAAGTGTTGCGAATCATATATGCCAAAGATAATTGAAGACGGATTCAAGTGCAAGGGCTGTTGTATAAATCTTAGTTAAAGATTGCCTAAGAAGGTTGTACTGAGTAGTGCCTTCGGTTTGTCCAGTCCCAGGATGACCTGTATGGAAGAATGTCTGACAGAGTATATTTAATAGATCACGTAAGTTGATCTCTTCAAACGTATTTACGTTTGGTGGCGGAGGAATTCGTTTTTTTAGCTGTATACCCGTTGTATTTTTGGGGAAATCAATTTGTGATTTGGCGGGTATGACTGTGTGACATTCAAAGTGAATAATTGTGTGATCTGTCAGAGATAAGCGTGGCCTCTTGCCTCACAACCGGGAAATGACAAAAATAGGGCAGGTAGCATAGCTATGTAGGTCGCACTTGTTAGGTTGTATAATCATCCGATCTAGAGTTTCATTTACTTCTAAAAATCTATTGTCAACGCTGTCCCATTCGGGAAATGGTTGCGGATCCCAGCCGTTGGTGATATACATTCGATACACTCAAGAGAAATGAGTGGTCGGTCATGTGTGGCCGGGTTGCAAGATGTTCTTGTTGAACCCAGTGTATTCCTCTCTAGAGGTACACTAGCGAAAGGTGGTTCCATACCATGCCATAGTTGGAAATCCACTGCCCAATACGTGCTTGCGGTTTTGATTGTATACTATATATGTAGAACGTGAGATGAAAGTGTTTCTGCTAGATGATTATTATATTGTGGTTGATAGACATTATTATAATATCAATGAGTTCTGATATAAAGATTATTATGGATTCTCATAAGGGAAAAACCCGTTCCGTTATACAGCGTGGTCTTATGAGATATCATTTAATGGCTCAAACTATTCTAAACTGTTTTACTAATACCAGTCTATGACTGACCTGGAGTTTATTTTGTTTTGTTTTCCCTAAACTCTTGGGTGCCCAATTTTATATGGGCAGTCAAGTTGTCGGGATTTACAAATACTTGAAAAGCTGGAGCAGAAGGCTTCAGAATTATATAGCTATGGTTATTTTCCGTTGTGTTGTAAGTGTTGTACTTTGGAAATGATATGTATATTCAAGTACAGATTTATATTTCAAAATTATGTTATATATTATATGTTATTCGTTCTGTTGTGAGGTTCGTGTTACTCTGATGTTGTGTTGTTCTTCTCCTTCTATTCTAAGTTTCTATCTTATCTATTCTCACCCTCTAATTTCTTTCGTTAACTACCGGTATTTTTCTATGTTTGGTTAGTCATCATTGAGTTTATGGCGATAAGCAAAGTCGCTCAAAAACTGGGTCGTTACAGTTGGTATCAGAGCTTAAGGTTAAGTTATTACCTTAGCTCTGTGGCGTGACTCGGTAGAGATAGGGTTAGTAATACCCTAGATTGAGTTTGAGTGTATATATACGAGTAAATGTATTTGTTATTTGACATAAAATTGTTTTATATTGTGGAGATTTATCGGTTGAGTTGTTTATGAGTTCTGATCGATCAGTTTGATCCACTGTATCGGTAGGATTTTATAAACACTCGAATATGATAAACCAGCACTGTATATTTTGAAAAAACGGTAAATAAAATAATTTTACCCAAACTAAATTTTGATACAAAAGATTTATATTGGAATTATTATAATATATTGGATATATTGGTTGTTGTTATAATCGAGTAAGATTATAATGGAGATGGTTATATATATATAACCAAATCCGTATAAGCATTACGAAGTGAATTAAATCTGAATATTAAATCAGAATTGGAATTAAAGCCCTGGAAAGTTGGAAAAGTGTTTACAAATGTAATTGGATTAAATATAAGAGAATTTTAAAATCCTGGGAGATTTTAAATTGTTTACAAACATTGGAAGGATATTTTGAACTGATTTCAGAATGAAAATGTTTAAGAATGGTTTTGAAAAGGTTATAGTATTGAACTTACTTTGATCGCTGGGAAATAAATCCCGATGGTGCATCATCGGTGTTCATTTTCGAGTTGCTAAGTGATGGATTACTACCAAGGATTTTGTTATTGAATTGTTTTGAGAAAACAAGTTGTTTTGAATCCTATAAAGGGAAGTTGGATTTTTGAGAAAAACAAAGCTGTTTAAAAAATCCCAGGAATAGACTGTTTGAATTAAAAACAAATTAAAAAGGAATTTGCGAAATCAAATAGGAATTTAATTAAAGCTAGTAAACTGGAAATTGAATTAAAATATAATGATATCGAGTAAGTTGGATTGATGTCGTAAGAATTTGAAATTGAGTTTGGCTTGGATAAGCGAATGGTTGTGTTAGAGATAAAAGTAATTGGAGTTTGATTCAGATGACATTGGTATATACTGAATTAGCACCAGATGTAAAGGATATATTGATATGTTCGACAAAAAGGTACCAGTTTATATTATATATGGGTCTGAGATTTTGATGAGCCGAATTGGCAAGCCGCTCGGCTATTTGCTTTTCTTTTGGGTTGGAGAAGGCCCAGAGAGGCGAGTTGGAGTTTGACCGATTGACCAGTACAAAGGAGGTGCTGGCGAAATTTTTCGAAAAGTTAAGGTGTCAGAAAATTTTCAGGATTTTTGAAAATTTTCATTGATAAGAATTAATTAATATTTTAATTGAAGTTTATTTGTTCAGTTGAAACTGGAATTAAGAAGTGAACAAATAAGTTCTAACCGGTCGATAGGGTTTGTTTTCTACCTTAGCAATTTCGAGGACGAAATTATTTTAAGTGGGGAAGAATGTAACGACCCGTATTTTCTATGATATATAATTAACTTATTTAGTTAGATAAATAGTGATTTAGAATTCAAACGGTCATTTAATAAAATAATATTGAATATTTAATTAAATATAAATAATATAATAATATATATAATTCAGAAATAATCAAAAATGGAGAATTCACAATATTGCTGAATTGGACAAGTTAAAATATATATAATTCAGTTTATATTGAATTATATTGACGAATATATTTAAATAACAAAGTCGGAATGTATAATTTAGTTTATAATTAAAATCGAGCTCGAAATGGCACGGCAGTTCGCGATTTGGCGATCTGAACTTCAACTAGAAATACAGAATACGTTTTAAGCTGGAATTCTGTGAAACAAGAAACGCGTGGAGCTGGTGGAGTATATTTTTCTAATAGAAGAGAAAAATCTAGATTTCATCGTGTAGATTTTGATTTACGTCCAAATTGAATTTTAGAAAAGTCGCTGTGGAATTCGTTTATAATTTATAACGATATATAAAAAGAATTTCATTATAAATTGAATATCGATTTAATCAGGATTTGAAATATCAAGATAGAAATTCATATAGGAATATTCTAGAGCTTTATGATATTCTGTTGTGAATATATACGATAATATTTATTTTTAAATATTTAATTTAATTGTTTTTAAATATATTTATATATTTAAATCGGTTATTTAGAGCTTTAAAAATAGCCAGTTTTGCGAACGACCTTAGGATTCGACGAAACTAATTTTGTTGGGTCCATAATGTCAACTTATTATTAGATGTCAAGTTTCGTGATTTTTAGAGTGAGTATGTGGCCGTACCGATTTTTAATGTGAAAAATAGTCGATATTTTAACAGTTAAAAATACGCTATGTGAGCAAACGGAGTCGGAATTCGATGAAACCAGTTTCGTTGGGACCGTAATGTCAAACTCTAGCTGCATGCCCATTTTCATGATTTTTTGGTATCGTATGTAATCACAGGGATTTTTAGAAGGCAGATACAATGAGAATTGGCAAAATAAAATATAAAAATATTAATAAAAAAATATCCAACTTTAGTGAACCTAAACAGGCCACCTCTTCTCCCTTCTCAGACACACCCTCATCCTTTTAAAATGCAAGTAAACATTCTCGTTCACAAAAAATCAAAACACATAAAAATCTTCCTCAATAAAAATTCAAAACAAATCATATATATACTTATAAATCCCCAAAGTAGTAGATTTGGATTCAGCAAGTAAAGAGCATCAAATTGGTGCTCTCGTTCATAGGTGCGATTCAAGCTCGGATGTACGACCCTTTTCAGCAGTAGAGAACGTGAGCTAGGGTTGGTAATTTAGCGGAGTTGATGCACTTATTCTCGATTTGGTTATTTTTTTGAGGATGTTGAGGTGATTTAGAATGTTTTTGTAACGACCCGGAAAATCTGAACCAATTTAAAAAAATTTAAATTGGCTAAAATAGTGGATTTTAAATATTTAAAATAAATATTTTAAATAATAATGATAAAAGGTAAGTTTGAATCGAAGTTGAAAATAAATATAATTACTTTGAATTATAAACAAGGCTGGAAATGGCGCGGTAGTTTCAAAATTTCAATTCAAACTTCGACTGACTGTACCGGGTGCAAAACAAAACGGATTTGAGTGAAACAAAAAATATTTAAATCTGTTAGTGAATACCTTTCTAATGAATCTGAAAAATCGAAGTTTCATACCGGATGCAAAAGTTATGGCCAAATGAATTTTCTGAAAGGTCGTTATGGAGTTTATATAGCCCGTGAAAATGGCCATTTTGCAAACGAACTCGGAATTCGACGAAACCACTTTTGTTGGATCCGGGATGTTAAACTATTGCTAAGTTTCAAATTTCATAATTTTTGAAGTTATTATGTGAGCGTGTCAAAGGAAAATGTGTTTGGTCGATTTCTATTAAATTGGATCGATCAGAAATGGGCCATTTTTCAAACAGTCTCTGAATTCGATGAAACTAGTTTTGTTGGGACCGTATCGTCAAAACAAAACCAGATTTATTTTTCTGGAATTTTTCGAATCAGTTTGTGGCCCTGACAAATTGAAATGTACGTTCAAATCAAATATTGAATGTTTTATATTTTAATTTGAAGGAAAACTGACTGAAACAGTCGAATGGGCCTACGAAACATATCCCATTGTGTTCGGAATGGGGGTAAAACGCTAGGAACGACAGTTGTTGGGTTTGGATTGGAGTTCGTGTGTGAAAGGGGGTATTTTCGAAATTTAAAAATATATAAAATAAAGAAAAAACGTGATTGGGCCTTCATTTTCTCTTTCCCCGCTATTTCTTCCTCGACCCCCCTGCTGAACGACGGAAACACGTCGATTCTTTCCCTCCTCTGTTTCTTCAAATCTACTCAGTAAAATCAGCTGCCCCTTTGGAGCTTTTTGAAGATCTGGATCTCCTCTTTAAATCCATGTATGCTCCATCGATTATCGTCGCGTTTTGCTCGAGTTTGAGGCCCCTGAACTCCCGCCTTTTCGAGCTATTTTCCTCCACCAGAGCCGCCGCGAGCTGGACCCCACCTACTTCTCCAGACGCGCCTCTCCAAGGCGGACATCGTGGCGCAGGCCGATCGTTATATAGTTGCACGGATTGAACGAAAAACGATAACCTAGTTTTGAAGCTTCAAGGAGGTATACGGCCTATTTAATTTTAAACTATATAATAGCAGTTTAAAGTGCTACCATTTTTGATTTCACTGTAAATCATTTCTTTTTGCCGTGTTATCGAAATTCAGTGAAACAAGAGACAGTGGACTCGTGTGGACGTCTTCTACCTTCTAGAAGAGACCGCATATTTTTCTGAGCCTTCTGCTATTTTTAGTGGAGTTGAACCAATGTGAGATTTCTAAATTATAAACGATATGGAAAACGGCGATGTATAAATTATATAGTCGATGTATGAGTTATATAAGCGTCGTACACCTCTTGTATAAGCGTTGTATAAGTTGTACGTTCGATGTATAAGTTGTATATGCATTGTAAAAATTATATATGTGTTGAAATAGAAGTGAAATGCTATATATAAATATATATATATATATATACGCCCCTCCTCCACAAACCATGGACGATATTTATTGGTTGTGATTGGTGTGAAAATTGATTGATAGCGAATGGTTGATTGAAATTGTTTGTGGTTGAACTTGATTGATTGTGGTTGAAAAATACCCGTTTGTGGTTGAGAAATATTTTGTTGAAACCACATAGGATTAGTTTGTGGAAATAAAAAAAAATATACATGACGCCTGTGTGCGAACTAGATGCATGATTCCCCATTGTCAAAAGCTGCGAGGCTTTAAGGTAGAGCGAGGAGCCGTACTAGGGACGGTCCCGGTTTTAACTACCCTGCCGTTATGCTGCCGAAATTTTGAATAATATTCATGTGTTAGAATTATTTTCATGTGTTGAAACTATATTCGCGTGCTGAATAGAAATTCATTTATTGAATGACATTCATGTTTTGAAATAAATTGTTTTGCAGTAAAAATCATCTTTTTATCTATATATATAAACTATAGAAAACCTTCATGTGTTGAATCGAAATTCATTCGTTGAATAGAAATTCATGTGTTGAATGGTATTCGTGTTTTAAATATAAAAATCACCTTTTTATCTATATATATATATATATATAAACTATAGAAAACCTTCATGTGTTGAATCGAAATTCATTCGTTGAATAGAAATTCATCTGTTGAATGGTATTCGTGTTTTAAATATAAAAATCACCTTTATATATATATATATATATATATATATATATATATATAAACTATAGAAAACCTTCATGTGTTGAATCGAAATTCATTCGTTGAATAGAAATTCACATGCTGAATGGTATTCGTGTTTTAAATATAAAAATCACCTTTTTATCTATATATATAATCTATAGAAAACCTTCATGTGTTGAATCGAAATTCATTTGTTGAATTGAAATTCATGTGTTGAATGGTATTCATATTTTGAAAGAAATTGTTTTATAATAAAAATCCTATTTTTATCATCAATATGAACTATATAAAATAATCTTGTTTTGAAATAAATTGGTTTAAAATAAAAATCCTATTTTTATCACCTATATTAACTATATAAAATAGTCATGTTTTGAAATAAATCGTTTTACAATAAAAATCACATTTTTATTATATACATGAATTGTTAAAAATAGTGAAGTGTTGAAATAGGAAACAGTTAGATAAAAATATCATTTTTATCAAATGTATGAAAATCATATAGTTTTGAAATCAAAGAATTGATATATATATATATATACATATATATAGAATTGAAATATATCGAATAACGAAGCTGCAGTTCGTATTTTGAAACCGTGATTTCAAACGATTAGTGCGGGAGATCCGACCATCGGATTTTCCCGAAACCCCAACCGTTGGGTTCGCTTTGGAAATATCTTTCCAACGGCACCAACTTTGTAAAGATCCAACGGTTGGATTGTCTGGAATGTTTAATTCAAATCTGAAGAAAAACAGCGCTAGGATCAATTATATTTATATATTTATATAAATATAATTATATTAAATCGAATAACGACGCTGCAGTTCGTATTTTGAAATCGAAACTTCAAACGATTATACCGGGAGATCCGACCGTCGGATTTTCCCGAAACTGGAACCGTTGGATTCGTTTTGAAAAGATCTTTCTAATGATGTAAATTTTGTGAAGATCCAACGGTTAGATTTTCAGATATGTGTAAATCAAATCTGAAGAAAAACAGCGCCACGGCCGCGTTATGGCCCGAAGCATCGTTTTGAATAAATTGGCTATTTTAAAATAAATAAAAATAGCAATAAATCATTATAAAATATTATAAACGATATGGATGTGAAATTTAGAAACTAACTGAAGGTTGGCTAAGTCGAATGGTTTCCTGGGTGTTGATCTGATGTTGGTTTCGTCCTTCGGGGTTAATATTTGGGGAATCGTTCTCTTACTGATTTACGGTTAGCGACTGATGAATTGAAATGATGCATATGTGTGTTTGTGTTGAACTTGTTTATTATATACGCGAGTTGCTCAGAAAGACTGGGTTTATCCCATTCTGAATAACTGAATCGACGACAAGAAGTCGAAGATGAAGACGGTGGTTGAAGACCGATCTTCACCTCGTTTGGATGGTAACTGATGTCCTGATTGGGAGGCATCCCGAAATATGGATAATGAGTGGTGATCGTCCAGACGTACGTGGGGATCGATGGATATGCGAGGTATTTAGTGCCTTCAGTTTCGTTCAGACCCAAAACGGACTTGCAAATGGACTGTGTGTCTGACATTGGAATTCATTCTGTGCGATTGATAGCCATCAGTTGCATGGTGTGAATTGCTTGTGTGGCATGCCAAGATGCAGTGATCAGGGCTTCTGTTGAAAAGCAAAGTCTTGTGGTGATGATCAAAGCCTCGCCTGTGTGGCATAGCTTTGTGTATAACGTGAAGCCGCGAGCCTCACACCCCGGTATGAACCAGAAACGGGAGAAGGACCTCAGGGAGGACATGCGTTTCTTTCTAGCTAGAAGTGGCGTTAGTGGTTTTACACGCCCTGACGAGTTTGACTAATGTGGTTATTACTGTTGCGAGGCGCCTCTGTTAGATCGGACGATCTGGGTCCGATGGAGTCATTCGTTGGCTCACTTACGCCCCATAGGGCGGGGAAACGCAGTGTTTAGGCATTTTAATCCACATCGGTGGACCGGCCCTGACGATCCAAGGGTCGATGCGTTCTGATCCTGAGACACGGGCTAGAGCGTCTCGAATTCGGTAAGGACTATCTTTGCCTTGGTTCATGACGGAAATCCAATTTCCAAATACGTGACTGTGCGGTTTTGATTGTATACCTATATATGGCGACATAGTGGTATAGGGCATTAATGTCGTCTATGATTGATAGTTATGATTCGAAATTGTTTTCAAAACTTATAAACACTAGTGATAATATCAAATGCTTTGTTTTATTTGTATCAAGCATATTTTAGCTATTATAAGGTAAAACTCTATCCTCCGGTTTGCGTTGCATTGTGTGATGGGAACTGAGTCTTATAATGGCTTAATTTTTATATAAAGCATTGCGATGTTTAAAAGAATGATTTGTTCTAAAGCACTGGCAATCCAATGGAGTAAACCCGTTCCACGAAAGTGGCGTGGTCCTGAGATTAGGCATATTATAAATGTGTTAAGTAGATTTCTCATACCAGTCCCATTACTGACTCGTAGTTTGTTTCGCTTTCAAACTCGGGTGCCCCTTTTTCTACACGAGCAGCCTTGTATTCAGGTTTTATCTGGCTCTTTCTAGATAGCTGGAGCTGAAGATGGATTCTATCATTTATCTCTTTTTATGCTGTTCAGCTCCTATTGTACATTATGTTTTGTTTTCCGCCGTAGACATTTATGTATAGCTGAACTGTATATGTACTAAGTATGATCCTGTATACTGTGTAACTTTGATGTTTACGTTGATCCAGTGTATTCTATTGTGCATTATCTGGTGTATTTATTTAATTCTATTCTGCTGTTATCTGTTTATGTGTTATATTCCGAAGATTACCCTGGCCGCCGTCAGTACAGGGAATGGGGTCGTCACAGTTTTGGCAAAACTATTGAGGGGATCGATATGTTTTCTATTGTAGTGTTCACGGGCTACCTGGAGTCGCGAGTTCAGAAGTGGTGCGAGTTCCTGATGGATGGGGTGATGTTCAAGAGGGAGGAAGGAGGAGAATTTGGGTGGTGATTATTTGGGTTTCGGTTGAAGGGTGGAGGAGTGGTTGCGGGTTCAAATATTTGGAAATGTTGATGTGTTAAGGAGCAGGGCGTGTTGAGTATTTAGGGAAAATGGAAGAGGGGGATGCGGGTCGGGTTCTCAAGTGTGGTAGTGGGCAGAGAAAAAGTTAAGCCCATTTATGAAAGAGATCTAATTTATTTTAATTTAAATTGTATACGATCTTTTAAAGTGTATAACTTTTCCGTACGTTATCAGAATTAGACGAAACAAGATCCGACAGGATCGTATGAACGAACACCACCCAATGGAACTGACTGGGAGTGGATCGGAGCATGTTACAATTTATAGAAAAATAAATTGTCCGTCTGAATCAAGCGATGGTAATCGTTATTAACGATGATCGTCCAATGTGAGTAAAACTCACCAACTCTGAACAGTTGTATTTTGATAACGTATTCTTACAACTGACAATTATCTATTGATTGATGTGTGTAAACTGTTTGGTTGAATTGCTTATGTATTGGTTGAAATTATAGATAATGATATATATATATATATCGTTAATCAAATATTGATTCTGTCTAGTAGAATATTTCATATTGAAATGAAATCGATGTTAATTATATTGTTTAACATCGGTGATGCAGGGAAACAGGTTGGAGAAATCCAACTGGATTCCTCAACATTTATTTTACTGTTTTTCATATATATTGTGATATAGGATGTGATATACAATCTTTTGTTGATTGTGTGTGATTGGGTGATACTGAGCAGTGATATATGGTATTTGAAACACCATAAGAAATACTGGAATATACAAAGGGATTTTTCAAATTGTATATTGAAATATAAATTATATTTGTGAAATCAAATATAATTGAATTGGAAATATTTGTGAAAACAAATATAATTGAATTGAAAATATTTGTGATAAAAAATATAATTGAATAGGAATATTTGTGAAAACAAATATAAAAGAAATATTTATTGGTTCAACAAATAGAATTGAAAAGAATTATTTATTTGTTAAATAAATAGAATTAAAATGGAATATTTATTTAAGAAATAAATAGAAGTTTAAAAGGGTTATTTATTTAGAAAATAAATAGAACAAATATAAAGAAAAATATTTGTAAAACAAATATAAAGGAAATTATTTGTGAAAACAAATATAAAGGAAATATTTGTAAAATGTTTACAAATAGAAGTGTAAAGGAAATATTGGTTTAGAAAATAAATAGAAGGATAAAAGGAATATTCATTTGGGAAATAAATAGAAAAGATAAAAGAAATATTTATTGGTTAAACAAAGAGAATTGAAAGGGAATATTTATTTGTTATATAAATAGAATTGAAAGGGAATAGTTATTTGTTAAGTAAACAAATAGAAAAGGAATTAATCAAAGGAATTAATCAAAGGAGTTAATTCAAAGGAATAAATCGAAGGAGTTAATTCAAAAGAGTTAATCGAAATGAATTAATCGAATATTAGTTATTCAGTTAGAGTTAATCGAATAGAGTAAATTAGATAGAATTAATCAGTTAGAATTAATCAGTTAGAGTTAACCAGTTAGAGTTAGAGTTAACCAGTTAGAGTTATTCAAATGGAGTAAATCGAGTAGAGTTATCGAATATCACTTATTCGAAATAGAGTTATCGAATATAATTTATTCGAAGAGGAGTTATCGAATATTGGTTATTCGAAGTGAGTTAATCGAATATTGGTTATTCGAAAGGAGTTATTGAATCTTGTTATTCGAAAGGAGTTAATCGAATATAGTTTATTCGAATAGAGTAAAAGGATTTAATTAAATATTAGTTATTCGAATCAAGTTAAAAGAAGTTATCGAATCTAGTTATTCGAAAGGAGTTAATCGAATATAGTTTATTCGAATAGAGTAAAAGGAGTTAATCGAATATAGTTTATTCGAATAGAGTAAAAAGAGTTATCGAATCTAGTTATTCGAAAGGAGTTATCAAATCTAGTTATTCGAAGTGAGTTAATCGAATATTGGTTATTCGAAAGGAGTTATCAAATCTAGTAATTCGAAAGGAGTTAATCGAATATAGTTTATTCGAATAGAATTAAAGGAGTTAATCGAATATAGTTTATTCAAATAGAGTAAAAGGAGTTATCAAATATAGTTTATTCGGAAGGAGTTAAGTGAATAGAGTTAATCGATTAGAGTTAAATCAAATAGAGTTAATTGAATAGAGTTAATTGATAGGAGTTAAGTGAATAGAGTTAATTGATAAGAGTTAATTGAGTAGAGTAAATCGAATATAGTTTATTCGAAGAATGGTTTTCGAATCTAGTTATTCGAAAGAGAGATTATCGAATATAGTTATTCGAAGGGAGGAGTTATCGAATAGAGATTTATTCGAAAGAGATTTACGTAAGGAAGTTTATTAAAGGTTTAAAAGATAAACTTTGACTATTTCGAAGTTAAAACGTTGTTTAGTTATGGTTTGAGAGGTAATTATACCCCAACTTAATTGACTTCCTTCTTAACTAAGGAATGGTAAGGTTTGATAGTAAAGGATGGTTAAGTGAATTTAGTCACTGAAGGTAATGGTTTGAGTTGGCGTCGCAATGTTTTATTTAAACATCAGTTTAAACCAAATGAAGGAGACTTGGAAATGTTTTCCAAATAAGAATCAGAAATGTTTTCTAGTATGGAAAACAGGAAATGGAAATGTTTTCCATTGTTAATAACGTATATTTTATAAGATTAGAAAATAAGAAATGTTGAATATATGGAAACAGAAGATAAGTAAATTAATGAACTAAAGAGATAAATGTTAAATGATGATTGATCGATATGATTTCCATCTGGAAATGATATCGTTGTTTGCACACATGTTTTTCTTTGATAGTTAACTCACCTACTACCGAAGTTTTTGACCTTTTTAACGTTGTTAATATGGAGAGACCGGTTGGATTATTATCCGAAGAACCACTCCGTATTGGCATAAGCGTTGCGAATCATATATGCCAAAGGTAATTGAAGACGGAGTCAAGTGCAAGGGCTGTTGTATAAATCTTAGGTAAAGATTGCCTAAGACGGTTGTACTGAATAGTGCCTTTGGTTTGTCCAGTCCCAGGACGACCTGTATGGAAGAATTCCTGACAGAGTATATTTAATAGATCGCGTAAGTTGATCTCTTCAAACGTATTTACGTTTGGTGTCGGAGGAATTCATTTCTCTTAGCTGTATACCCGTTGTATTTTTGGGGAAATCCATTTGTAATTTAGCGGGTATGACTATGTGACATTCAAAGTGAATAATTGTGTGATCTGTCAAAGATAAGCGAGGCCACTAGCCTCACAACCGGGAAATGACAAAACTCGGGCAGCCAGCATTGCTATGTAGGTCGCACCTCTTAGGGTGTATAATCACCTAATCTAGAGTTTCATTTACTTCTAAAAATCTATTGTCAATGCTGTCCCATTCGGGAAACGGTTGCTGATCCCAACCGTTGGTGATATACATTCGATACACTCAAGAGAAATGAGTGGTCGGTCATGTGTGGTCGGGTTGCAAGATGTTCTTGTTGAACCCAGTGTATTCCTCTCTAGAGGTACACGAGCGAAAGGTGGTTCCATACCTTGTCATAGTTGGAAATCCACTGCCCAATATGTGCTTGCGGTTTTGATTGCATACTATATATGTAGAACGTGAGATGAAAGCGTTTCCGCTAGATGATTATTATATTGTAGTTGATAGACATTATTATAATATCAATGAGTTTTGATATAAAGATTATTATGGATTCTCATAAGGGAAAAACCCATTCCGTTATACGGCGTGGTCTTATGAGATATCATTTAATGGCTCAAACTGTTTTAAACCGTTTTACTCATACCAGTCCCATGACTGACCCGGAGTTTATTTTGTTTTGTTTTCCTTAAACTCTTGGGTGCCCAATTTTATACGGGCAGTCAAGTTGTTGGGATTTACATATACTTGAAGAGATGGAGCAGGAGGCTTCAGAATTATATAGCTATGGTTATTTTCTGCTGTGTTGTAAGTGTTATACTTTGGAAACGATATGTATATTCAAGTACAGATTTATATTTCAAAGTTATGTTATATATTATATGTTATTCGTTCCACTGTGAGGTTCGTGTTACTCTGATGTTGTGTTGTTCTTCTTCTTCTATTCTAAATTTCTATCTTATATATTCTCAACCTCTAATTTCTTTCATTAACTACCGGTATTTTTTTATGTTTGGTTAGTCGTCATTGAGTTTATGGCGATAACCATAGCCGCTCAAAAACCGGGTTGTTACAGAGGCTAATAGACACATGACTGCAAAGCTTCATCATTTCTTGGACTAGTGTAAATTCCCAAGATATCTGACAGATCCTTGATTCACATAATTCATGGAAAAATATTCAAGCTGATACAAACAGAGATGATCCAGAATAAAAAATACAAAGCATGTCTGCTCTTAAACATGACATACTTTAGGGAGTAGAGTGTTGAATAGCCTTTTGGAAAGGCCACCAAGATTTATTGACATCACAAACTTTAGCTAAAGTGGCATGGAAGATCGAGTTACCCCGACCCGAGAACCAGTCGATCTACAAGTTCCCTGACCTAAACCAAAGTCCTAAGTTAAAATCAATAACCTTGTGAGCCAGCCAGCTAAAGCCTGTAAACTGTATGCCAATCAAGTCACGCAAAGCCTTATTCCGTGCCAAATATCCTCTTGAAGATTAATTCCTACTCCTACATAACAGCTTCCAGCCGTCCATGATACCGGATCAACTTCCACTCGTCACTATGTGCTCAAATTATGCCATTCTTTGCAAGAAGAACGCCTCTTAAGGATCTCCTACAATCCTGGATCAGATAACACAAGTCTCCGCCAGTTTAAATTTTGTTGCCTATATCAATAGACCTTTTGGACTCAGAAGAAGGATCTTTTAGCCAATCTCTAATTATATTATTGCTACTGTGATTGTTTCACCTGTAATAGCTCATTTCATATATAAGAGATTATAAAGTGGACGTAGACTCGTTAAAGCCAAACCACTATAAACATGTGTGTGATTGCTTTTCTCTTCATCTTTCATTTGCTTATCTTCATTTATTCTCTGCAGTTTCATTTCTTGGGTGTTGTACCATTTTTTGGTGTCAACACTTCATAAATTTAAGATGAAATAAGAACAAATTTAAAGCTTTGATTAATACATGTGATCAATACCTAATTTATCACTGAATTCCTCTTAAACTGAAGATTTAGAAGCATGGATTTAACTTTACAAGAGGATGGGCATTATTTTCTTTTTATAGTGAGGTGTAAATTCTGAAAGAAAGTGGTTGTTAGGAGAAAGGTACATACTCCAGATTTTTTTTCTCTTAGTTAATTGTTAATGGGACTTACTAATATTAGGAGAGTGATTAGGGGCTACTTAGTCTTGTTAAACCATATAGCCATGTAAACATAAGTTTTATGCTATTTTTTCTCTTTATTACACAATTTAAACATCTAACTTATAAATTTTATGTTTGACCACTTCACAAAAAATACAAAATCACGATTTAACATCTTTTATTTTTATTTTTAACTTATTTACACTCAAATTTACAATTTGTGCAAAAATGAACATTTTCCCTTTGTTATGAACAAAATGATATAAAGTTTGAAATGTTCAAAACACATTATTTTAATATAAATACATTTCTAAACAATTTTTTTTGTTTTAACACACTCAATAATACTTTTTTTTAATATTCATTTCTACACAAGTCTTATTCAATATACATAGTTATCTCAAAAATTCACCATTTACTTGATTATTGCAATATAATAAAGCCTTTGGAACCGTATAAATCCCCATTTATTAAAAAATTTACTTAACAAATTTCTTCAAATTTTATTTTTAACATTTTCCAATTATATTCCACAAATATTGAGTATTCAAACCCAATTCACTCCAAATTAACACATCAAATACACTTTTAGTCACAAATTTCATATATGCCTCAAATTTTACTGAACATATATTATTAATCTTGTTCTCCTAAGCTTATATCAAGTCGACACGGTTTTCCATAAGATTTCATTTAAAATGAATTAACACCTCATATTGAAAATATATTTCCACTTAGAATAGATTGCTAATCAATATTTAATATTTTCAATATTTATTCAAACTAATAAAATTTTATTAATATTCATGGATTGGAACAAATTTTCTTATTCCTTTAAATGAATTTAATTTATCCCATAACTAACATTTTTCTGTAAATAAAAATTGTTACTTTCTCATTTTAAAATATATAGAGGACACACTACAATCTGTTTACCTAGGTACATAAACACTTGGGTTGTTATAGATTCCCTCCTTTAAATTAATGGCGTCCTCTCAATTTACTTTAGCTAATAGATACATAAACATTCTGTAACACCCTGAATTTTCTATAAATATTAAATTAACAAATTTAAGAATACTTAATTTTTAAAGTGAGAATTAAGGGAAATAGGTTACGCCACTGTGTTCGTCTTGGAATTCTTCTTGAGATAGAGCCCGAGTTTGCGTGAATTGGACTCCGTATGAAGAAGATATGGCCTTCCGAAGTTTCAGAATTTGAATAAATTAAAACCAGCTCAAGTTCAGAAAATCTGAAATTCAAATTCAAACACGGGAGCAGGTTGGGCGGGAATTCTCCCGCTCAAGGGCCAGGTCAACCTGGGGGTCGACCTACCCATATAGGTCGACCAGAGGGTCGACATACCCATATAGGTCGACCAGGGTGTCAACCTACCCCCCACCCCCGGGTAGATCTGAAAGATGACGATATTTTGACTCACTGCTGAGTCATTAGGGATGAGGTGTTATTCTATCTTGACTGGATGGTCTTGATTGCTTCTAGGGTTAATCTGACGGCTCTAAATTAATTAAAATTCAATATAAGGAACCTAACTCTCAACATAAAATCACACTAATTCATAGCAAGAGCCGCCATGCCGTCAACGGAGAACCTAGAGTAGCCGCCGTTCTCTTTCAACTCAAAAACAAGATAGAAGCAAGAATCAAAATCATATCTAGTCTAAATTAGGATAACAATTAGTCTACATCAAATGCGAGCAATTCAGTTTCAGAATACAGATCCCAGAAAAACAAGACTGTTCTTTTATTTGTGAGTATAATTTCTTTCACAAATTAATTAATTAATTTAATTATGATAAGTTATAATTAGGATTATGAGAATATGACTTTGAATCATGTGATGTTACCGTTGACAGTTTTGTTATTGTGGATTTATTTCATATGTTGAATTGTACACGTTCAACTTGATTCATCTTATGCAAGTTTGGGATGTTAAATCATATATATATATATATATGAATATTATGCAAGTTTGGGATGTTAAATCATATGCTAGTTTATGAATCTTACGCAAGTCTGTAGGTGGATTATACACAAGTTCATATGTGAATCATGTAGATACATATGCTAGTTTATATGCAAACATATGACATTAAGTTACATGTTTAAATCCATATGCAAGTTCACATCTTTGTGTTTAGATCTATATTTAGATCCATGTCAGTACATAGTTATGCAAATTTATGTTCTATATGTCCATTGCCTATGCTAGTTTTGTATGTGAATCATATGCTAGTTTGAATGAAATTCATATGCAAGTTATAGGAAAACCATAACCATATATGCAAGTTCATGATTACATGTTTAGATCTATATTTAGATCCATGATAGTTTATGCAAAGTTATGTATATCCATTGCCTAAGCAAGTTATTAGCTATGCAAACTTATGTCATGATTTTTAGATCTATTTTATGTGTTATGCAAGTTGTGATGTTGCTTTTCTTTGTATAAGTTAGACTATTTGTGAGTCTAACATATGTCATATTAAAATGTACAAATAGCATGGGGACAATGGGAAAATATTAAATATACATAATTGTGAATTGGCATAAAATGGCCTTAAAGGCATATAATTAATTTAAGACATTAATTGGTATAAATTTATATATCTAAAATCATGGATATAATCTAGGTGACAATTATGGACATAAATTAATTTAGAATTTATTGACAAATTTGAATAGGGATATTAATCCAATTTAGGGTTAAATAATTATGTGTAATAATTAACCGCCTAAGACACGAGATTAGACTCGTTTGTGGTATAAGACTGCTCGGACCCGCCCGGCAAATCCAGCAACCATAAACGGTAGTCTAATGTGAGAGGTCAAAGGCACAAATTAAATGTGTAACAATTGTAAAGACGCGAGGTTAGGCTCATTTGCGGTATAAGACTGCCCGGACCCGCCCGACAATTCCAGCAACCGCAAACGGTAGTCTAATGTGGGAGGTCTTTACAAGGTTACGGTTCTAATGAATTAAGTAACACTTAACTAGATAAACATGTGGTGGGACATGGGGGTTAAGTGGGTGGCCTGCGTGGCATGTGAAATACGATTAGAAACACTTAACCAAGTTGAAAACTTGTAAGAAGACATGAATAATGTAACACCCCATGTTTTCAATAAACCTTAAAGTAACGAATTAAAGAATAATTAATTCTAAATTTGAGAATTAGGGGAAACAGGTTACGCCATTGCGTTCATCTCGGAATTTTGGTTGAGATAGAGTCTGAGTTTGCGTGAATTGGACTTCGTATGAAGAAGTTATCGCCTTCGGAAGTTTCAAAATTTTCAAAATTCAAACTTAAACTCAGAAGAGGGCAGGGCAGGAAAAAATCCCGCCCAAGCCAGGTCGACCAGGAGGTAGACCCTAGTATCGACCTACCCTACGGGTCGACCTAGGGGTCGACCTGGGGGTCGACCTACCCACCTTGCCCCCTCCCACCGCGGGGCAGATCTGAAAGGATGACGATTTCTGTCCCCCTGCTGAGACAATAGGGCTGAGGTGTTATCTTATCTCGACTGGATGGTCTTGATTATTTCTAAGGTTAATCTGACGGCTCTAGATTAATTAAACCTCTATAAAAGCAACCTAACTCTCAACCCTAAATCACAAATATTCATACCAAGGGCCGCCATGCCGTCAATGGTGAACCTAGAATAGCCGTCATCTCTTTCAACTCAAAGGCAAGATTGAAGCTACGTCAAAATTAAATCTAATCTAATTCAACCAAGAAAATTCAACGATCTACATCAAAGGCGAGCAATTCAATTTCAGAATACAGATCCAAGAACTCAAGAATTCCTTTTTGTTTGTAAGTGTAGTTATCTTTCAGATGTGAATGAATTAAAGACATGGTTTTTAATGGATTGTAAAATAGAATTGTATCAAGTTGTATGTGATGCTGATTTATGTTTATTCATGTCTATTCTATCGTATATGCCTATGAATTATTATGGTCTATCGAACCTATTATAGTATGTGGAAATTGATGAATAAACCTATGATGTTATGAAATTATCATATGTAAGTTTGGTGATATTATACAAGTTTTAGGCTAAGTTATGTAGTTTATGCCTAACTGTTTAGATCCATTATGCATACATGTTTAGATCTACGACCTTGTATAATTTGGTGATTATATCTATATGTTGTATGTCGATTTAGAAATTATGCCATGTTTATGCAAGCTAAGTGATGCTATCTTGTTATGAATACATGCAAGTCTATAGGTTAAAAACATGATTATGTAAACCTATATGTTTAGATCTACAACTTTATATGTTAGAACCATATGCCTTTATGTTAGATCAATATTAGCATGATTCAATCCCTATGCAAGTTACATAGATCTTTGTAAAACTATTATTTTATGACTCATGTTACATAGATCTAGTTTGCAAGTTCATAATTAAAAATATATTATGCCAAATTCATGCGACACATCTGTAGTTAGATCCATATTTATGTATGATGTTGGAATTTGCAAGTTCCTCTTTTTACCCTTTTAGTTTATTAGTTAGGCTAAGATGTCGAGCCTAACATCCTATGTAATTTTTCGAACGTACAACGGGGGTAACGTCGGGAAAAAAAATGAGAATTATACATAATTAAAGTATTTGGCTCATAACCATGTAAATGGTATGGCATTGAAATGGTATAATTTACTTACTAAAAATTATGAATTTGATTTAGAAGGAAAGTGGCCCATAACAATAAATTGTTGACAAATTTACATATAAGCATAAAAGGATAAATATATAAATTTAGAAAAGATGAATATGCCTAACCCTAAGATAGACTGAGTTGTGGTGTAAAACTGCCCGGAACCGGGACCACAACAATACCTTTCTAATGTGGGTGGTTAGTGCATTGAGCCCAAAAAGGACCCGAGGTTAGACTGATTTGTGGTGTAAAACTGCTCGAAACCGACCGGCCCATCCAGTGACCACAACAATACCTATCTAATGTGAGTTGTTTGTGCTCTAATAAAGCTATGTCAAGAATAGTAGGGTTAAGTCAATTAAGGAAACACTTAACCAATTCAACATGTTAGCTAAACTGATGTGTGGGGTTAGGTAAATTTGGACGCTTAACCAATTTAACATGTTGGCTAGAAAACCCTAGTAACGAGGAACCATTTCAGCAGTAACCCACGTAGATGTATCATGGGACCCTGAACAAGGCAGGGTGGGGCACGATTACTGGGCTGATTATAAGCGGTCAAAAACATCGGCGGTGGTGCATCAGTGTAGGTTCCGGCGCAGTACGGGCGTGCACGTACTCCTGAATGGAAAAAACAGGCAGTGAGCATAAGTAGTCATACACTGTGCATCTTGAATCGTGTCGGGTTGCCACCATAGGATTTGATACACCCCGTGATGGGACCAGCACAGGGATCTATAGTCAAGCGGGGGCCGAAGGACACACGTGATAAATGTATTCGAGTAGGAGCCGATCGATATAAGGGGATCATTTCACCATGAACACGTGGTGCTAGTTGGACAAATATAAATTGGCGCAGAGAATTTAACATGGGTGCGATGTTTATTCATCTACCCTGCCTTATATAGTTTTATGTTAGTTTGTTGTTCTGGTACTATCCTATTTTCAGTTTATTCCTATCATGACCTTTTCTTATTCACACACTGAAAAGTCACTAGACTTACTCAGACTTATATCTGACCCATTTTTCTTTCGTCTTCTTTTCTTCCGTCCCCCCCTCAGGTAGCCAAGGAGGGAATAGCTCAGCTTAATTTGGACCGTTCAACTTTCCAAGCTTGAAGACTCTGTGATGTACGGCTTGGAATCTCTTATCTTTGGCAATGGCTTTGGACACACTAGACTTGGGAATTTATGCAGTTTTATTTATGTTATATGCTTCTTTATGTTTTGATCAAGACATATATTATGATGAAATGTTTTGGAAGTTATGTTGAGCAATTTACTGTAATGGTTTTTGTATTGAACCACGTATGAAATAAATGTTTGTTTTCCACTGCTTATATTTCTGTCTTGTAAATTTTCTGTGTCTTTTACCTATAATGCTCCATCGAAGTTAAGGCATTCCCTTTGTCAATGACTTTAACGGAGGTGGGGTGTTTCACTTGGTATCAGAGCAAAGGTTTAGTAGATCAAATAAAGGTTTTTGAAAACTATTTTCAAAAAGAAGCATTTTTCAAGAAAAAATGTTATTTTGTTTTAAAAGGCATAATCTCCAAAAGCCATATGCATTATCTTTCTATCCATTATCTTGAATCTTTCCTTTTTCATTTCAGCTTGTCTGGGAATCTTAACATTTCAGAGGGCGTACCGAAACTCGGCTGGTTCAGGATGTACCTAGGGGCTAGGGCCAACGACGCAGGCCCAACAGACATTCCTCTTTCCCCAGCTGCAGCAGTTCCTCCTCCTCCTCGTGCAAATGCTTTCTCAAAAATATGTAGGGACTTTCGAGCCATGGGTGGAAAGAACTTCAAGAAAATGAATCCTTCGTGGAAGCAAGAAAGTAGCTCAAAGAAACTGAGGATTTGTTCGAGATCTTCGAAGTTGATGATAGGCAAAAGATACAGTTGGTGGTATGGTGGCTCAAAGACGAAGCTTCCTATTATTGGGAAGTCACTAACGCTGAAAGACAAATTGAAACTTGGATGGATTTTAGGATGAGGTTTGAAATGAAATTTCTCTCACAAGCTGAACGAAACCTACAAATGGAGAAGTTCTTAGCTCTCAAACAGGGAAGTATGTCGGTCAAGGAATACGTTAACCAATTTAATCAATTGGCTAGGTTCGGATTAGAGTTAGTGAACACTCCACATAAGAAGGCTCTCTGCTTTGTTAAAGGATTGAATGAGCCACTGCACAGCATAGCTATGTCCCATATACCTATGGGTGCGACTTATGAAAGACTGGTGGACATGGCACTGTTACAAGAAGAAGATAAGGTTGGCAAGAAGAAGACAAAGGTGGAAGCATCTCAAGATAAGAAAGGGGAAGGATCACAGAGTAAGAAGACAGATTCCAAGAAGGGCAGGAAAAACAACAAAACCCATGACAAGAGGAAGTGTAATTTTTGTGGCATTCCTGGACATCTGGTTAAGGACTGCAGGAAGAAGAAAAGGTAGATGGGTGGCTGTTTTCATTGTGGTGAGGTAGGACACATGGCTAGGGACTTCCCAAGAAAGCAAGGGTAAGGGCAGAGAGTTGGATCTACTTCTGGAGGGCAGGTTCACGCTCTCATGGCACCTCCACAAGAACAAGGTAGGAATGTTTCTGTTGAAAGTTTATTTTATCTTTTTGATCATCCTATTCGTACACTCTTTGACTCTGGCGCATCGCACTCTTTTATATCTACTGCTTTAGTTGAATCTCTGCACCTAGACACCAGTTTAGTAGAGGATCCCTTGGTTGTTTCAAATCCAATTGGCGGCTCAACTTATTTGTCAATGATTTATTTGAATTTGGAAATTTCTATATTAAGTTTGGGGTTTAGATGCAATGTCTATGTTTTGGGCTTCACGGGCTATCGGTTGATTCTAGGCATGGATTGGCTATCCAGTAATTGTGCGATCCTCGACTGTGAAAAGAGAGTAGTTAGACTCATGACTTGCCTTGGTAACACTCCCGAAATTTCTTGTAATCCCATGAACTCTGTTATGCTTAGTTATCTAGAATCTTTGGATGCGTCTATTGAGAATTTGCAGTCTGTTAGAGTAGTCTGTGAATACTCAGATGTCTTTGAAGAGGTTACAGGGTTACCTCCGAAACGGGAGATAGACTTCCGCGTATACCTCGTTGATAATGCAAAACCCGTCGCTCTACCTGTTAGACACATGGCTCCAAAGGAGAGAAAAGAACTCAGCAAGCAAGTTAAAGAGCTGCTTGAGAAGGGGTTTATAAGGTGGAGTATTTTTGAATGGGGTGCTCCAATAGTGTTCGCAACTAAAGCGGACGGTTCACTTCGCCTATGCGTTGATTATAAGGAGCTAAACAAGCTGACCAAGAAGAATAGGAACCCACTTCCAAGGATAGACGACTTGTTCGATCAACTTGTAGGTGCATCGGTTTTCCCCCAACTAGATTTAGCTACCGGGTTTCATCAGCTGAAAGTGGCTGAAGTCAGCATTGACAATACCACGTTCATAACTCCGGATGGTTTCTTCGAGTGGCTTGTCATGCCTTTTGTCCTGACAAATGCACCCGCTTACTTTGTCGATTTGATGAGCAGGGTGTTCAGGAGTTCCTCAATAATTTTGCGGTGGCCTTCGTAGACGACATTTTGATTTTTTCGAAGAGTGAGGAAGAGCATGCTAAGCATCTAAAGGAAGTCATGGACACTCTTCGTGCACACCAGTTAAAAGCCAAATTCTCCAAATGCCACTTCTGGAGGGAAGAAGTAAGGTTTCTTGGACACGTGGTGTCCAAAGAGGGATTAGCTGTGGACCCCGCAAAAGTAGTTGCGGTGCAAGATTGGAAGGTCCCACGGAATGCAAAAGAAGTCCAAAGCTTCCTCGAGCTAGCAGGCTTTTACTGAAAGTTCATCAAAGATTTTGCTAAAATCTCAGCTCCACTTACAAAGTTGACAAAGAAGAACTTAACTTTCACTTGGGACTTGGATTACGATATTGCTTTCCAATGCTTAAAAAGAGCTCTAACAACAGCCCCAGTTCTGACATTGTCGGATGGGAGCAAGATGTTTACCGTATACACGGATTCTTGCGGAACGGGATTAGGAGCTGTCTTGATGCAAGAAGGGAAGGTAGTAGCTTATGGAGGCTGACAGCTGAAAATACCTGAGAAAACTACAAAACCCACGACCTAGATTTGGCTGCCATCGCCTTTGCGCTTAAGTCTTGGCGCCATTATCTCCTAGGTGAGAAGTTTGAGTTATATACTGACAACAAATCATTGAAGTACCTTTACTCACAGAAAGATCTTAACTTGAGGCAACAAAGGTGGATGGAATTCTTGGCATCCTACGATTTCGAGATTTCCTATACCCTTGGCAAGGGCAATGTAGTAGCAGACGCCTTGAGTAGAAAGAAGCTAACCTTAAGCCCTCTCTTTGTTGAAAGGCAGAGCTTGGAGTATGTAGCCAACTTTGATTTTAGACCCTCGGTCGATCATGTGACTGGTTTGTTAGCATCGCTAGTGGTGCGGCCTACTCTTTTGGACTCAATAGGGACCGCACAACGTGAAGACCCTCAGCTAGTTCATGTGATAGATAAGTTGAGTAGGGATGAGACTTCTAGTCACCTCAATAGATACTCCATCGATGATAAGGGTTGGTTGAGGCGGGATGCAAGGCTATGCGTCAAACAAGCAAGGGATTTGGTGAAGAAAGTTCTTGAAGAAGCACACCATTCCAAGTTGACCATACACCCCGTTGGAGACAAAATGTACAAAGACATCAAAAGGGTTTTCTTTTGAAATGGCATGAAGAGGGATGTAGCTGAATTTGTTTCTAAGTGCATGACATGCCAACCAATCAAGGTGGAGCAGAAGAAGCCCGGTGGTTTGCTTCATCCTCTAGAGGTCCCACAGTGGAAATGGGATAGCATCTCGATGGACTTTATTGATGGGTTGCCAAGGTCAAGAAGAGGCAATACCAGTATTTGGGTAATAGTGGACAGGCTCACAAAAAGAGCTCACTTCATACCCGTTAAGAGTAGAAGGACCGCCTCATCTTTAGCATCCATATATCTTAAAGCGATAGTCTGGCTCAATGGATACCCTCTAGCATTGTTAGTTACCGAGATCCTATCTTTACGAGCGAGTTTTGGAAGACCTTGCAAGAAGCTGTAGGCACGCAGTTATGCTTAAGCACGACCTATCACCCCAAACCAATGGTCAAACGGAGAGGGTGAATAGAGTATTAGAAGACCTCTTGAAATTATGCATTCTTGACTTCGGAGGAACATGGGAGGATCATCTTCCTTTGGTGGAGTTTGCATACAACAATAGCTACCAAGCCACCATAGGTATGGCACCCTTCGAAGCTTTATATGGAAGACGTGCCGATCACCAACTTGTTGGTGGGAGTCTACAGATAAGCTCATACTTGGACCAGATATGATTAGAGAAACTTCAAAGAAAGTGGACTTGATACGGAAAAGAATGAAGACTGCCCAAGATAGACAAAAGTCCTACGCAGATAAGAGAAGGACCAACCTTGAGTTTGAGGTTGGGGATAGGGTTTTCCTTAAAGTATCTCCTTTGAGGAACGTCGTTCGCTTCGCATCCGCAGGAAAGTTAGCACCAAGATTTGTAGGGCCGTTTCCTATCATTGAAACGATTAGGAAGATGGCTTATAGAGTAGATCTGCTTGAAAGATTGGCGGGAGTTCATAATGTCTTTCACGTTTCTCACTTACGAAAGTGCTTACATGAGTCTGCGGAAGTGGTGGAACCAAGCATATTAGAGGACGTAGAAGTAGAACAAGAGGCGACTGTGAGAAGAGTTCCAACTCATTTCTTGGGTACGAAAGTCAAAAAGCTACGCAACCGCGAAGTCAAACTTGTAAAAGTTCAATGGAGTGACACTGAGGAAGACGCGACTTGGGAGACTGAGGCCAAAATACGCGCAGCCTACCCTTTTCTTTTTGAGGGTACATCTTTGATCTCTTTTTCCTTAAGTTTGTTCATACTCGTATCTATCTTTTAGTATTTTCCTCTGTGCCGTTCTCGATCCTTAGGTAGAAACCAATGGACGTAAACATGTATTTGAAACATGTTATGATTGATGGTTGCAAGTGGTTGCAAGTGATTACTAGTGGTTGCTCGTGGATGCATATGCACACACTTTAGGTATTTGATCGGCTCAGTCACTTTCATATTGCATATGCATATATTTACTTATATATGATTGAAACTTGATGTGTTATCATGTGGATGTTGCATTTGTATGAATGATTGTGCACTCATGTAAAAAGTATGATTAGGGAAGATTGCATACATTATGGACGCATGACACCGACATGACTTGCATTAAGGAGGTCAACTGAATCAGTAGACCGCCTGATTTTGCATTAGTTAAGGACATATACACACTATGCATATGATCATGAAGCATTAGAACTCTTTTAAGGACAATGGACGCCTGTGTTTGATGGTTGAGTAGATGGACGATTTGATGGTAGGATATATGTTCTTCTTGACTTGAAATTTTCTGGGACGAAATCCTTTAAGCAGGGGAGAATGTAACACCCCGTGTTTTCGATAACATTAAAGTAATGAATTAAAGAATAATTAATTATAAATGTGAGAATTAAGGGAAACAGGTTACGCTTTGCGTTTGCCTCGGAATTCTGGTTGAGATAGAGTCCGAGTTTGTGTGAATTGGAATTCTTATGAAGAAGTTATGGCCTTCGGAAGTTTCAAAATTTTCAAAATTCAAACTTAAACTCAGAAGAGGGCAGAGCAAGAAAAATTCCCGCCCAGGCCAGGTCGACCTAGTGTCGACCTACCCTACAGGTCGACCAGGGGGCCAACCTACCACCCCCTCTCCGAGAAGATCTGAAAGGATGACAATTTCTGACTCCCAGCCGAGTCATTAGGGCTGAGGTGTTATCCTATCTCGACTGGATGGTCTTGATTATTTCTAGGGTTGATCTGACGGCTCTAAATTAATTAAACCTCTATAAAAGCAACCTAACTCTCAACTCTAAATCACAAATATTCATACCAAGAGCTGCCATACCGTCAATGGTGAATCTAGAATAGCCGTCATCTCTTTCAACTCAAAGGCAAGATTGAAGTTACTTCAAAATTAAATCTAATCTAATTCAACTAAGAAAATTCGACGATCTACATCAAAGGAGAGCAATTCAATTTCAAAATACAGATCCCAGAACTCAAGAATTCCTTTTTGTTTGTAAGTGTATTTATCTTTCAGATGTGAATGAATTAAAGACATGGTTTGTAATGGATTTGTAAAATAGAATTGTATCAAGTTGTATGTGATGATGATTTATGTTTATTCATGTTTATTCTATCATATATGCCTATGAATTATTATGGTCTATCGAACCTATTATATTATGTGGAAATTGGTGAATAAACCTATGATGTTATGAAATTATCATATGTAAGTTTGGTGATATTATACAAGTTTTAGGCTAAGTCATGTAGTTTATGCCTAACTGTTTAGATCCATTATGCATACATGTTTAGATCTATGACCTTGTATAATTTGGTGAATATATCTGTATGTTGTATGTCAATTTAGAAATTATGCCATGTTTATGCAAGCTAAGTGATGCTATCATATTATGAATACATGCAAGTCTATAGGTTAAAAACATGATTATGTAAACCTATATGTTTAGATCTACAACTTTATATGTTAGAACCATATGCCTTTATGTTAGATCAATATTAGCATGATTCAATCCCTATGCAAGTTCACCACTACATGTTTAATTAGATTTTGGTAGTTCTTTGTAAAACTATTATTTTATGACTCATGTTGCATAGATCTAGTTTGCAAGTTCATAAATAAATTATAATATGCCAAATTCATGCGACACATCTGTAGTTAGATCCATATTTATGTATGATGTTTGAATGTTGCAAGTTCCTCTTTTTCCCCTTTTAGTTTATTAGTTAGGTTAAGATGCCGAGCCTAACATCCTATGCAATTTTGCGAATGTACAACGGGGGTAACGTTGGGGAAAACATGAGAATCATACATAATTAACATATTTAGCTCATAACCATGTAAATGGTATGGCATTGAAATGGTATAATTTACTTACCAAAAATAATGAATTTGATTTAGAATAAAGTTGTCCATAACAATAAATTGTTTACAAATTTACATATAAGCATAAAAGGATAAATATATAAATTTAGAAAAGACAAATATGCCTAACCCGAGGTTAGACTGAGTTGTGGTGTAAAACTGCCCGGAACCGACCGGCACATCCCGTGACCACAGCAATACCTGTCTAATTTGGGTGGTTAGTGCATTGAGCCCAAAAAGGACTCGAGATTAGACTGAGTTATGGTGTAAAACAGCCCAGAACCGACTGGCACATCTAGTGACCACAACAATACCTATCTAATGTGAGTGGTTGGTGCTCTAATAAAGCTAAGTCAAGAATTGTAGGGTTAAGTCAATTAAGGAAACATTTAACCAATTCAACATGTTAGCTAAACTGATGGGTGGGGTTAGGTAAATTTGGACACTTAACCAATTTAACAAGTTGGCTGGAAAACCCTAGTAACGGGGACCCATTTCAGCAGTAACCCACGTAGATGTATCATGGGACCCTGAACTAGGAAGGGTGGGGCACGACTACTGGGCTGATTATAAGCGGTCAAAAACATCGGCGGTGGTGCATCAGTGTAGGTTCCGGCGGAGTACGGGCGTGCACGTACTCCGAAGTGGAAAAAGCAGGCACTGGGCATCAGTAGTCATGCATCGTGCATCTTGAATCATGTCAGGTTGCCAGCATAGGATTTGATACACCCCGTGGTGGGACCAGCACAGGTATCTACAGTCAAGCGGGGGCCGAAGGACACATGTGATAAATGTATGCGAGTAGGAGCCGATTGATATAAGGGGATCGTTTCACCATGAACACTTGGTGATAGTTGGACAAGTATAAATAAGTGCATAGAATTTAACATGGGTGCGATGTATATTCGGTTATCCTGCCTTATATAGTTTTATGTTAGTTTGTTGTTCTAGTACTGTCCTATTTTCAGTTTATTCCTATCATGACCTCTTTCTTATTCACACACTGAAAAGTCACTAGACTTACTCAGACTTATGTCTGACCCATTTTTCTTTCATCTTCTTTTCTTCTGTTCCCCCCCTCAGGTAGCCAGGGAGGGAATAACTCAAGTTAATTTGGACTGTTCATCTTTCCAAGGTTGAAGACCCTGTGATGTATGGCTTGGATTCTCTTATCTTTGGCTATGGCTTTTGACACACCAGACTTAGGGATTTATGCAGTTTTATTTATGTTATATGCTTCTTTATGTTTTAATCAAGACAGAGATTATGATGAAATGTTTTGGAAGTTATGTTGAGACAATTTACTATAATGGTTTTTTATTGAACCACGTATGAAATAAATGTTTGTTTTCCGCTTCTTATATTTCTATCTTGTAAATTTTCTGTGTCTTTTACCTATAATGCTCCATCAAAGTTAAGGAATTCCCTTTGTCAATGACTTTAACGGAGGTGGGGTGTTTCAAATAAGAAGGGATTAAGTGGGACTTTCTAGTGGGGGCCAAGCATAGGTGGAAAGCTTGTGTCAAACATAGAGTCCCTTTTCAAACCAGTAACCCATTAAGTATCTTTGTGAGCTCGAGTTAGATCGAGGACGGGGCACGCTTACTTTGTTTGATTGTAATAGGTCAAAACAGGTTACTGGTGGCAACACAAGTCCAACGGGGCCATCTGCGTGCGTGGGCCCGGGCTGTTATGCAAGACGTTATTGCATTATGTAGATATAAGTCGTGCATCTTTGGTGGTATCGGGTTGCCACTTTGGGGAGTGTTACACCCCACTGTGGAACCACCATGAGTGTCTATGAGTAAGGGAGCCGATCGTGTGGGGCTAGTGGGTACAACTAGTGGAGATAGGGGCAGGCAGCACCTATGAAGGCAACTAGGGGTACACGAAACTACCATTATCATTATTAAGTTCTGCAGGCGGGATCAACTTTTAGGGTGACTAGTAATGGTGCAGTATAGTAATTATCCTATAGTGATTAGGAAAGAGATTAGCGCCAGAATATTCCTCTTGTTTGCTTTGTCATGCCCACTTGTTTCACGGTTATACCTTGTTTCACTAGTTTATGCCTTATCCTAATTATTTTAATAATTATATTGTTAAAGTTATTATACTCGCCAGACTTTATGTCTGACCCCCTTGTTTTCGCCTCTTTTCTTCCTTTTCCCCCCAGGTTCTCAGGGTGGGACTAGTACTAGTGGAGCTTGATCTTGGATCTCTTTCTCTCTCTTTTGGAAGTGCTTGGATTGCTGAAAGTAAAGTTCAGCTCATCTCTTTTATGGCTACTTATGTTGGGGTTATGCTTTTTATTTTATGTACTCAGAAAATAATTTGTCAAGATGGTTACTAAGTGTACTTGGTTTTTCTATTGGTTTATGAAGTTGTTGTAATCAAACTATTTCTCCACTGCAATAAAAGTTGTTTTGAAAATTTTCAAGTACCAATATATGTACCTGTCTTGTTATATTCTGTTCTATTCACCAATAATACTCCATGAAAGTTAATGCATTCCTTTTGAGAGTGACATTAATGGACGTGGGGTGTTACACGTGGTATCAGAGCTGAAGGTTAACAGAACAGACAAGAGATTTTGAAAAAAATGTTTTTCAAAAGCGTTTTATAAAGAAATACTTTCAAAAGTATGTTTTAAGGAGAGTATGTTCAAGAGAAAAATTTGTTTTAAAAACATAACACCCAAGAGCCATATTCTTTCTTTCGAATTCTCCGTTTTGAATCTCTTCATTTTCTTTTCAGCATGTCTGGGTTACCCGAGATACCGGAGGGAATACCAATACCAACCTGGTTCAGAAGGTATCTGGAGGCTAGGGCCACCGCCGCAGGCCCAGCAGACATCCCTCCTCCCCCAGCTGCAACCACTCCTCCTCCTCCCCCTCCCCGTGTTGATACTTTTTCAAAGATATGCAAGGACTTTCGAGCAATGGGCGAAAAACCTTTTCACATATCAGAGACGTTTGCTGAAGCTCGAAATTGGCTTTAGGAGGTGGAAGACTTGTTTGGTATCTTCGAGGTAGAAGATGGAAGGAAGGTCCAATTAGCCGCTTGGTTAATGAAGGACGAAGCCTCGTTTTGGTGGGAGGTCACGAATGGAGAGTGTCCAGTAGAGACGTGGATGGATTTCAAACATAGGTTCAAGATGAAATTTCTCTCACGAGCAGAAGAGAATTTATACATGGAAAGATTCTTAGCATTGAAGAAGGGGAATATAACAACCCGTATTTTCAATAAACTGTTATAACATAAATCGAGGCAGAATTTAATTCAAAAATCAGAATCAGGGGAAACGGGCTATGCCATTGCGTTCGTCTCGGAAAAATACGCGAAATAGAGTCCGAGTTTTCGAAAATCGGAGTCCGTATGAACCAGTTAAGGCCCATTGAAGTTTTCAGAAATTTCTATGCTAAAAACCGATTTAAATTTCAAATTAAAAACAGGGATTAGGGCTAATCGGGGTCAGGCGGGAAAATTCCCGCCAGGGCCCCCATGTCGACAGGCATGTCGACAGGGCCCCCGGGGTGTCGACAGCCCTGTCGACAGGGGGTGCCCGGGCAGTTTAGCCTGGTGCACCATTTCTGATTTGGGCTGGGTCTTGTGGCTTGGTTCTAGAGAGTTCCGAGATCTGACGGGCCTAAACTAACCTAGGGTTAATCCTAGGGCTAAAAACACTCTAATCTTCTATAAATATACCCCTAATCCTACCCTAAAGCCTCATTAATCAATCTAGCAACTAAACTATGCCAAATTGAATCCTCAAATGGCCTCCACCTAAAATCCCTAGCCTCCACCTTCCTCAAAGTTTAATCCTATGAAGATATGATGATCATACAACCTTTTCTATGTTGTATGAATGCTTAATAACTTGCATACTTCATTAAGTTGCAAGTTTGATTTGCTAAGTTTGTGTTTTTGGGATTTGGCAAAAGGGTTTTCTTATTTGAAGCTTTGTTTTGGGTTTTAAGAGGGCTCCTTCATCTTATTTGGTGGATTTGTGACTTGTTTATATTTGTAAGCCCTCTTACCTTCACTTTACAAACTCTAAAGTTAATATGTGGTGAAAGTTGAGATTTATGTGAGTTTAGTTGATTATGCATGCTTATGCGGACTCACTATGCCATGTTTTATATGTTTCATAAGTTATGCATGCTTATGCGGACTCACTATGCCATGTTTTATATGTTTCATAAGTTATGCATGCTTATGCGAACTCATTATGCCATGTTTTACATGTTTCATAAGTTATGCATGCATATGCGAGTTTACTATGCCATGTTCTACAAGTTTAATGGATTATGCATACTTATGCAAGTTCACCTTACCATGTTATACATGTTTTACGGGTTATGCATGTTTATGCAAGTTCACCTTATCATGTTATGCAAGCTTAATGGGTTATGCATGTTTATGCAAGTTCACCTTACCATGTTATGCATATTTAATAAGCTATGCATGTTTATGCGAGTTCATTATGACATGATTTGCAAGTTTAACATGTATGCATGATTATTATGATATGTGAAGTTCATCATGTATGTTATGCCAAGTTACCTTTTTACCCTTATGCGTTATGACGAATATGTAAGCGAGATAATGACGTTGGGAGGGTTTGGGTAAACTTAAAAATACATGGAACTAAAAGATTGGGAATTTACCTATTAAGTTAGGTCTACCCCTTGGGAATTTACCTATTAAGTTAGGTCTACCCAAGTATATGTTAACTTGTAAATATGTTTCAAAGTGGACATGACGTTAGATAACATGATATGGCCAACTCGAGGTTAGACCTAGTTGTGGTGTAAATCTTCCTAGGTAACCACAACGTGGGGTCTAATGTGGGTAGTTGGTCATGTTGCACCATAAGACCCGAGGTTAGACCTAGACGTGGTGTAAATCTTCCCAGGTAACCACGGATGTCTAATGTGAGAGGTTGGGTGCGTTAAGTAATTAATGCCTCATGATTAGGGTTAAGTCATGGCCCACTAATACTTAACCAATAATGGGGATGCGAGGATTAGATGGGGTTAAGTGGTTACACTTAACTAATTTAATCCATGATTAGTGAGGGGTTAAAACCACACTTAACCCTCTTAGAAACCCTAGCAACATGGTCTGTTCCAGCAGTAATCCCAGTTTGGTATCACCACAACCCTACAGCTAGGTTAGGGCGGGGCACGATTACTGGACTGATGTAAGCGACCAAATCGACGGCTGAGTGGTACAGCGGTGCGGGTCCGGCGGGCTACGGACGTGCACGTAGTCCGATGTTGGACAAACTCGAGGCACGGGTACCAGTAGGTTTAGACTGTGCACTATTACTTAGGTGTCTGGGGTTGGCACCTTAGGGCTTGATACACCCGAAGGTGGACCCAGCACAGTCTAACTACATCCATGTGGGCCGTATGGACATCCAACACTTGACGTGTTAGGTTTATAGGGAGCCAATCGACTAGACCGTTGGGCTGGACCTTATATTAAGGTCACTTCATGTTATTGGGCCAAAGTTTGGGCTAAGGGATCAACCTCTGTTTTGTGGGTTTGCTAGTACACTGTGGTGCAAAAACTTAATCTTCTTATGTGAGGTCACCTTTATCTATTGCCAGTATGTTCACCTCAGTTTCCATCATGCTGTTAACTTTATTAGTTTATAGATTGATCGTAGTAGGGCTTACCAGTCTTTTTGACTGACCTGTTTTCTTTCGCTTCTTCTCTTCCGTTCCCCCCCCCCCCCCCCACAGGTTCTCAGGGAGGGGCTACATCTGCTTAGTGGATCTTTGGCTTGCTTGTTGGATAGCTCATGTATGGATCTGAGCTAGCTGTGGCTTATCTTTTATTTCTGGGGATTAGTACTGATGTTTTACCATGTATTTTGTTATCACGTATCTAGACTCATGTTGTATTTTGGATCATGACATTTTGATATTATGTACTTGACTATGTTGGTTTTCTGAGATGATGATGATGGGTTTTTATCTGCTACCGCTGCTTTACTTATATTTATTTTCATATATTCTGTCTTGCGATATCTGTGTGCATGTTTACCTTCACAATAACGCCCCTCCAAAACTAGTACATTCTAAGGAGTGATCCTAGTGGAGGTTGGGGTGTTACATTTGGTATCAGAGCACAAGGTTAACAAGATTGAACAAAACTTTTGAAAAAAAAAAACCTTTTTGAAAAACTATTTTCAAAAACCTACTAAGTATTTTCCAAAATAAAGTCTAGATTATTTTAAGGCTAATCCCCAAAAGCCATCAGCGTTATCCCTCGTTCTCTTGACCTGATCTTATCTTATCTTTCGTTTCAGTATGGCTGAGAATCTTGACATCCCAGATGGAGTGAACGTACCACTCTGGTATAGGAGACTTCTAGAAGCTAGGGCGGCAGCTGGTCCCGCCAACCCTACTCCCACTCCTCCTCCTGTAGTTGAGAATCCTATCCCTAATATCCCTCCTCCGGTGGTTCCTGCTCTCCCTCCCCCAGCGGTTAATATCCCCCCTCCCGTTGCTAATGTTCCTCCCCCTCCCGTTGCTGAGGCTCCTCTTCCTCCTCCTCCCCCTCAGCATCCTCAGGTTGAATTTACAAAGGTTTGTAAAGACTTCAAGGCAATGGGAGGCAAGAATTTCCTAGGCACGGAATCTTTTGTTGAAGCTAGGAATTGGCTGAAAGACACGGAGGACTTGTTTGCTATCTTTGGGATTGATGACGAGAGGAAAATCTTATTGACAGTGTGGCTTTTGAAGGATGAGGCGGCCTATTGGTGGGAGGTCACCAATGGGACGAGGCCCGTTGAGACTTGGGCCGATTTGAGGGCTAGATTTGTGACCAAGTTTCTATCTTCGGCTGAGGCGAATTTACAGATGGAGAAGTTCATTGCATTAAAGCAAGGTGATATGTCTGTCAAGGAGTATGTGAACAAGTTTAATCAGCTGGCCCGTTTTGGTTTGGATATGGTAAACACTCCTGAGAAAAAGGCTCTTCGATTTGCTAGAGGGTTGAATGAGCCACTGCAAGGCTTGGCGATGTCACATATTCCGCATGGAGCTACTTTTGAAAGTTTGGTCAATATGGCTCTGCTTCAGGGAGATGGAAAGAAAGAAGTCAAGTCGGGTGATACTCAAGCAAAGAAGGCTGATTCTCAAGGCAAAGGCAACCAAGGTGGTCAAAGCAGTCAAGGAAATCAGAACAAGAACAAGAAGGGCAACAACAAAGGCAAGGGAAAGTGCAACTACTGTGGCATAGCTGGGCACTTTGCTAAGGATTGCAGGAAGAAGAAAAGGAAGCTTAGTGGTGGATGCTTTTCTTGTGGAGAGACTGGGCACTTTAGCAAAGAATGCCCAAAGAAGAAAGGACAGGCTGGACCTTCAGGAGGGCAAGTTCATGCTCTCAATGCCGCTTCAGTTCCCGAGCGAGGTAGTGTTTCTGTTGAGAACCTTGTTTATATCTCTGATCTTCCAGTGCGTACCTTGTTTGATTCTGGTGCTTCACATAGCTTTATTTCATCTGATCTTGTTGATAACTTGCACCTTAGTACTAGCTTAGTGGATGATCCCGTTTGTGTTTCGAATCCCATTGGGGGTTCTGCTCATCTATCTATGATATGTGAGGATCTGAGGATCTCTATACTCAGCGTAGAGTTCTTGTGTAGTGCGTATGTTCTAGGTTTCAGGGGATACGGATTGATCTTGGGCATGGATTGGCTGTCTAGATATGGAGCCATTCTGGATTGTGAGCATAGGGTTGTAAGGCTTGTGACTCGCCTGGGCAACACCTTAGAGATTTCATGCAATCCGAAGAATCCCGTCATGTTATGCTATCTAGAATCTCTCGACTCATCAGAGGAGGCCCTTCAGTCTGTAAGGGTGGTCCGAGATTATCCAGATGTTTTTGAAGAAGTTAAGGGGTTGCCCCCTAAACGGGAGATTGATTTTCGCATCTATCTGGTGGATAATGCTAAGCCTGTTTCTTTGCCCGTTCGGCATATGGCCCCGCGTGAGAGACGAGAGCTGAGCAAGCAAGTGAAAGAATTACTTGAGAAGAACTTCATCAGAAGGAGTATATCCGAATGGGGAGCGCCTGTGGTGTTTGCAACTAAGGCAGATGGTTCTCTTCGGCTCTGTGTGGATTATAGAGAATTGAATAAGCTGACTAAGAAGAACAGACACCCGTTACCGAGGATCGATGATCTCTTTGATCAGCTTGTTGGTGCTTCTGTTTTCTCTCAGCTTGATCTTGCTACGGGTTTTCATCAGCTCAGAGTGGCTGAAGATAGTATAGACAAGACTGCATTCAGAACTCCAGACGGATTCTTTGAATGGCTTGTTATGCCGTTCGGTTTGACGAATGCACCCGCGTATTTTGTGGATTTGATGAGTAGGGTGTTTCGGGAGTTCTTGAATAAGTTTGTCGTGGTCTTTGTGGATGATATTCTGGTCTTCTCCAAGGATGAAGAAGAGCATGCGAGGCACCTAGTAGAGGTGATGGATACGCTCAGAGCACACCAGTTAAAGGCCAAGTTCTCCAAGTGCCACTTTTGGAGAAGGGAAGTCAGATTCCTTGGGCATATCGTATCCAAGCAAGGCTTGGCGGTGGATCCCGCTAAGGTGGTTGCAGTTCAGGATTGGAAGACTCCAAGGAATGCAACCGAGGTGAGAAGCTTTCTGGGTCTTGCGGGTTTTTACCGGAAGTTCATCAAGGACTTCGCGAAGATATCCGCTCCTCTTACTAAGTTGACGAAGAAGAACTTAGTCTTTGGTTGGGATATGGATTGTGAGCTTGCTTTTCAGAGACTCAAGAGAGCCCTTACCTCCGCACCCGTTCTAGCTTTACCCGATGGTGGTAAGATATTTACCGTGTACACTGATGCTTGTGGCACGGGATTGGGCGCCGTTCTGATGCAAGAGGGCAGAGTTATATGTTTTGGTGGGAGGCAACTTAAGGTGCATGAGAGGAATTATCCCACTCATGATCTAGAGCTGGCAGCGATTGTATATGCACTCAAAGCTTGGCGTCATTATCTTCTGGGAGAGAGATTTGAGCTGTATACTGATCATAAGTCTTTGAAGTATCTCTTTTCGCAGAAGGATCTGAACTTGAGGCAGCAGAGATGGATGGAATTCCTGGCTTCCTATGATTTTGACATAGCCTATACCCCTGGCAAGGGGAATGTTGTAGCGGATGCGTTGAGTAGGAAAAGGTTGACACTAAGTCCTCTATTTGTTGAGATGAAGAATTTAGAGTTCTTGACAACCTTTGATTTTTCCTTGACAGTTGAGACGATGACCGGTTCTTTGGCATCTCTAGAGCTCAGGCCTACCCTTCTGGATCAAGTCGGGGCTTCACAGAAGGAAGACCCTCAGATAATTGAGATCATGGACAAGCTGGTTCGAGGGGAGACATCTAGTCACCTTGCTCGGTATTCTATAGACGATAAGGGTTGGCTGAGGAGAGACGGAAGGCTTTGTGTTCCGATGGTAGAAGACTTGGTGAGGAAAGTTCTTGAGGAAGCACATCGCTCCAAGATGACTATACATCCAGGTGGTGATAAGATGTATAAGGACATGAAGCGCGTTTTCTTCTGGCCTGGAATGAAGAAGGATGTGGCGGAGTTTGTCTCGAGATGTGTTATTTGTCAGAGAGTAAAAGCTGAGTCGAAGAAGCCCGGTGGGCTATTACATCCGCTAGAGGTCCCGCTATGGAAGTGGGAGAGCATTTCTATGGACTTTATTGATGGGCTTCCAAGGTCAAGGAGAGGGAATACGAGCATATGGGTCATTGTAGATAGGCTTACGAAGAGTGCTCATTTTATCCCAGTGAAGAGCAAAAGGACCGCATCTGGACTAGCATCAGTATATCTTCGTGAGATAGTGCGACTACATGGAGTCCCTTCCAGCATAGTCAGTGACCGAGACCCCATCTTTACTAGTCAGTTCTGGAACAGTTTACAGGAAGCTATGGGCACGAGATTGAACCTGAGTACGGCCTATCACCCACAAACAGACGGCCAAACAGAAAGGGTAAATAGGGTACTTGAGGACTTGTTGAGGCTTTGCATTCTGGATTTTGGTGGTGCTTGGGAAGACCATCTTCCTCTTGTTGAGTTTGCATATAACAACAGTTATCAGGCGAGCATAGGGATGGCACCATTTGAAGCTTTATATGGGAGGCCGTGCAAATCACCTACATGTTGGTGGGAGACTACGGATAAGCTTATACTTGGACCCGACATGATTAGAGATACATCCGAGAAGGTCGAATTGATTAGAAGACGGATGAAAGCGGCCCAAGACCGGCAGAAATCCTATGCTGACAGGCGAAGGTCCGAATTGGAGTTTGAGGTTGGGGACAAGGTTTTCGTAAAGGTTTCTCCTTTGCGGAATGTGGTCCGATTTGGAGCTGTTGGGAAGCTAGCACCGAGATTTGTTGGACCCTTCCCTATCATAGAGAGAATAGGGAAGATGGCTTATAGAGTGCAATTGCCCGAAAAGTTGTCCGGAGTGCATAATGTCTTTCATGTCTCGCATCTCCGAAAGTGCCTGCATGAGTCCGCTGAGGTGGTTGAACCTAGCATTCTTGAAGACGTGGAAGTAGAGAAAGAAGCAACTTTAAGGAGAGCTCCGATTCGTATCTTGGGGACAGAGACCAAGAAGCTAAGGAATCGTGAGGTCAGATTGGTGAAAGTTCAATGGGGTGAAGTCGAGGAGGACGCAACTTGGGAAACCGAGGAGAAGATGCGTGGGCTTTATCCATTCCTTTTTGAGGGTACACTCTCAATCTCTTTCCTTTGTTAGTATATCTTTCTCTTTGCTATCCATGTTTATCTAGTTATCGTGCTAAGCTTGTCATGAGAACCTTAGGTAGAAACACTTTGGATGAAACATGTGCTTGAGACATGTTATGTTTGATGGTTGCAAGTGGTTGCAAGTGTTTGCAAGTGGTTACTCGTGGATGCATGATACACATTAGGCACTAGATCGGCTCACACACTCCTCATATTGCATGTGCATGAGTGTTTATGCTTATCCTTGGATGGAATTTGTATGCAATCACATGGATGTATGATTGAGCACGCATGTAGATATTATACATTATGTTAGGGATTTGCATACATATGGATACATTTCACTAACATATTTTGCATTGATCTTTGCATTAGATAAGTACATATACACACACTTTTGCATACGTTCATACAGCATTTAGAACCTTTTAAGGACAATGGTTGCTCGTGGATGATGGTTTGAGTAGATGGATGTTGGATGGTAGGATGTGTTCTTCCTAACTTGAAGATTTCGGGGACGAAATCCTTTAAGGAGGGGAGAATATAACAACCCGTATTTTCAATAAACTGTTATAACATAAATCGAGGCAGAATTTAATTCAAAAATCAGAATCAGGGGAAACGGGCTATGCCATTGCGTTCGTCTCGGAAAAATACGCGAAATAGAGTCCGAGTTTTCGAAAATCGGAGTCCGTATGACCCAGTTAAGGCCCATTGAAGTTTTCAGAAATTTCTATGCTAAAAACAGATTTAAATTTCAAATTAAAAACAGGGATTAGGGCTAATCGGGGTCAGGCGGGAAAATTCCCGCCAGGGCCCCCATGTCGACAGGCATGTCGACAGGGCCCCCGGGGTGTCGACAGCCCTGTCGACAGGGGGTGCCCGGGCAGTTTAGCCTGGTGCACCATTTCTGATTTGGGCTGGGTCTTGTGGCTTGGTTCTAGAGAGTTCCGAGATCTGACGGGCCTAAACTAACCTAGGGTTAATCCTAGGGCTAAAAACACTCTAATCTTCTATAAATATACCCCTAATCCTACCCTAAAGCCTCATTAATCAATCTAGCAACTAAACTATGCCAAATTGAATCCTCAAATGGCCTCCACCTAAAATCCCTAGCCTCCACCTTCCTCAAAGTTTAATCCTATGAAGATATGATGATCATACAACCTTTTCTATGTTGTATGAATGCTTAATAACTTGCATACTTCATTAAGTTGCAAGTTTGATTTGCTAAGTTTGTGTTTTTGGGATTTGGCAAAAGGGTTTTCTTATTTGAAGCTTTGTTTTGGGTTTTAAGAGGGCTCCTTCATCTTATTTGGTGGATTTGTGACTTGTTTATATTTGTAAGCCCTCTTACCTTCACTTTACAAACTCTAAAGTTAATATGTGGTGAAAGTTGAGATTTATGTGAGTTTAGTTGATTATGCATGCTTATGCGGACTCACTATGCCATGTTTTATATGTTTCATAAGTTATGCATGCTTATGCGGACTCACTATGCCATGTTTTATATGTTTCATAAGTTATGCATGCTTATGCGAACTCATTATGCCATGTTTTACATGTTTCATAAGTTATGCATGCATATGCGAGTTTACTATGCCATGTTCTACAAGTTTAATGGATTATGCATACTTATGCAAGTTCACCTTACCATGTTATACATGTTTTACGGGTTATGCATGTTTATGCAAGTTCACCTTATCATGTTATGCAAGCTTAATGGGTTATGCATGTTTATGCAAGTTCACCTTACCATGTTATGCATATTTAATAAGCTATGCATGTTTATGCGAGTTCATTATGACATGATTTGCAAGTTTAACATGTATGCATGATTATTATGATATGTGAAGTTCATCATGTATGTTATGCCAAGTTACCTTTTTACCCTTATGCGTTATGACGAATATGTAAGCGAGATAATGACGTTGGGAGGGTTTGGGTAAACTTAAAAATACATGGAACTAAAAGATTGGGAATTTACCTATTAAGTTAGGTCTACCCCTTGGGAATTTACCTATTAAGTTAGGTCTACCCAAGTATATGTTAACTTGTAAATATGTTTCAAAGTGGACATGACGTTAGATAACATGATATGGCCAACTCGAGGTTAGACCTAGTTGTGGTGTAAATCTTCCTAGGTAACCACAACGTGGGGTCTAATGTGGGTAATTGGTCATGTTGCACCATAAGACCCGAGGTTAGACCTAGACGTGGTGTAAATCTTCCCAGGTAACCACGGATGTCTAATGTGAGAGGTTGGGTGCGTTAAGTAATTAATGCCTCATGATTAGGGTTAAGTCATGGCCCACTAATACTTAACCAATAATGGGGATGCGAGGATTAGATGGGGTTAAGTGGTTACACTTAACTAATTTAATCCATGATTAGTGAGGGGTTAAAACCACACTTAACCCTCTTAGAAACCCTAGCAACGTGGTCTGTTCCAGCAGTAATCCCAGTTTGGTATCACCACAACCCTACAGCTAGGTTAGGGCGGGGCACGATTACTGGACTGATGTAAGCGACCAAATCGACGACTGAGTGGTACAGCGGTGCGGGTCCGGCGGGCTACGGACGTGCACGTAGTCCGATGTTGGACAAACTCGAGGCACGGGTACCAGTAGGTTTAGACTGTGCACTATTACTTAGGTGTCTGGGGTTGGCACCTTAGGGCTTGATACACCCGAAGGTGGACCCAGCACAGTCTAACTACATCCATGTGGGCCGTATGGACATCCAACACTTGACGTGTTAGGTTTATAGGGAGCCGATCGACTAGACCGTTGGGCTGGACCTTATATTAAGGTCACTTCATGTTATTGGGCCAAAGTTTGGGCTAAGGGATCAACCTCTGTTTTGTGGGTTTGCTAGTACACTGTGGTGCAAAAACTTAATCTTCTTATGTGAGGTCACCTTTATCTATTGCCAGTATGTTCACCTCAGTTTCCATCATGCTGTTAACTTTATTAGTTTATAGATTGATCGTAGTAGGGCTTACCAGTCTTTTTGACTGACCTGTTTTCTTTCGCTTCTTCTCTTCCGTTTCCCCCCCCCCACAGGTTCTCAGGGAGGGGCTACATCTGCTTAGTGGATCTTTGGCTTGCTTGTTGGATAGCTCATGTATGGATCTGAGCTAGCTGTGGCTTATCTTTTATTTCTAGGGATTAGTACTGATGTTTTACCATGTATTTTGTTATCACGTATCTAGACTCATGTTGTATTTTGGATCATGACATTTTGATATTATGTACTTGACTATGTTGGTTTTCTGAGATGATGATGATGGGTTTTTATCTGCTACCGCTGCTTTACTTATATTTATTTTCATATATTCTGTCTTGCGATATCTGTGTGCATGTTTACCTTCACAATAACGCCCCTCCAAAACTAGTACATTCTAAGGAGTGATCCTAGTGGAGGTTGGGGTGTTACAGGGAATTTATCAGTAAAGGAGTACATCAACAAGTTCAATCAGTTGGCGAGGTTTGGCTTAGACTTGGTGAACACACCTGAAAAGAAGGCCCTGAGGTTCGTTAAAGGTTTGAATGAGCCCCTACATGGGTTAGCTATGACCCACATTCCTATGAGGGCAACCTTTGAGAAACTAGTTGACATGGTGCTTATGCATGAAGAGGAGAAAGGCGCTAACGCTAATAAGGCACCAGAAAAGAAAGGGGATCAAAAGAAGTCACAGCAGCAACCTAAGAAAGGCGGTAAGGACAAAAATAGCAAAGGAAAGAAAAGGTGCTTTAATTGTGGGACACCAGGCCATCTGAGCAAGGATTATAGGAAGAAGAAGAAGAAGATTGGTTATTTCCACTGTAGAGAGGCAGGACATCTAATTAAAGACTGCCCGAGGAAACGAGGGCAAGGGAAAAGAACAGGGTCCACTTCTGGAGGGCAGATTCAGGCTCTCATGGCGCCAGGGCAACCAAGAGGGCAGATTCAGGATCTCGTGGCACCAGGACAGGAGAGTGGCAGAAACATTTCTGTTGAAAGTTTGGTTTTTCTGTTTGATTATCCTGTTCGTACTTAATTTGATTCTGGCGCTTCACACTCGTTTGTGTCTGCTTCATTAGTTGAAACACTGAACCTAAATACTAGTCTAGTTATGGATCTCATAGTAGTCTCAAATCCTATTGGTGGTTCGGCTCATCTTTCAATGATTTGTCGGGATTTGAGAGTGTCTATTTTGAGCGTTGAGTTTGAATGCAACACCTTCGTTCTTGGCTTCACGGGCAATGGATTGATTCTAGGCATGGATTGGTTATCCAGTAATGATGTCGTCCTCGATTGTGAAAAGTGAGTGGTTAGACTTATGACTCTCCTTGGCAACACTCTCGAAATCTCTTGTAACCTCATACATTCTGTTATGCTTAGTTACCTAGAATCTCTTGATGTGTCTGTTGAAAACTTGCAGTCTGTTAGAGTAGTCCGTGAGTACTCAGATGTATTTAATGAGGTGAAGGGTTTACCTCCAAAGCGAGAGATAGACTTCTGCATATACCTTGTTGATAATGCAAAACCCATAGCTCTACCTGTTAGACACATGGCTCCTAGGGAGAGAAAAGAGCTCAGTAAGCAAGTCAATGAGCTGCTCGAAAGGGGTTTATAAGGCGGAGTATTTCTGAATGGGGTGCTCCAGTAGTATTCGTAACCAAAGCGGATGGTTCACTTCGCCTATGCGTTGATTATAGGGAGTTAAACAAACTGACCAAGAAGAATAGGCACCCACTTCCTAGAATAGATGACTTGTTTGATCAGCTTGTAGGAGCGTCTGTTTTCTCCCAACCAGATTTCGCTATCGGGTTGCATCAGCTAAGAGTGGTTGAAGACAACATTGATAAGACCGCGTTCAGAACCCCGGATGGTTTCTTCGAATGGCTTGTCATGCCTTTCGGCTTGACAAACGCACCCTCTTACTTCATTGACTTGATGAGTAGGGTGTTTAGAGAATTCCTTAATAAGTTTGTGGTGGTCTTCGTAGACAACATTTTGATTTTCTCGAAGAATGAAGAAGCATGCTTTGCATTTAAGGGAAGTCATGGATACGCTTCATACACATCAGCTGAAGGCCAAATTCTCCAAATGTCATTTCTAGAGAGAAGAGGCGAGGTTTCTCAGACATGTGGTGTCCAAAGAGGGGTTAGCCATTGACCCCACAAAAGTAGTTACAGTGAAAGATTGGAAGGTTCCACGAAATGTAGCCGAAGTCCGAAGCTTTCTCGGGCTAGCGGGCTTTTACCGAAAATTCATTAAAGACTTTGCTAAAATCTCAGCCCCACTCACAAGATTAACAAAGAAGAACCTAACTTTCGCTTGGGATTTGGATTGCGATATTGCTTTCCAACGTTTGAAAAGGGCTCTAACAACAGCCCCAGTTCTGACATTGCCTGATGGGAGCAAAATGTTTATGGTATACACAGACGCATGCGGTGAGAAGACCCTCAGCTAGTTGATGTGATGGAAAAGCTAGTTAGGGGTGAGACTTCTAGTCACCTCAATAGATACTCCATCGATGATAGGGGTTAGTTGAGACAGTATGTAAGGCTGTGCTTCCCACAAGTAAGGGATTTAGTAAAGACGGTTCTTGAAGAGGCGCACCATTCTAAACTGACCATACACCCAGGCGGAGACAAGATGTATAAAGATATAAAAAGGGTTTTCTTTTGGAACGGCATGAAGAGTGATGTAGCTGAGTTCGTCGCTAAGTGTTTGGTATGTCAGCAAGTCAAAGCGGAGCAGAAGAAGCCTGGTGGTCTGCTCCATCCCCTAAAGGTCCCACAGTGGAAGTGGGATAGCAATTAAATGGGCTTTGTTGATGGGTTGCCTAGGTCAAGAAGGGGCAATACCACTATATGGGTAATAGTGGACAAGCTCACTAAGAGCTCTCACTTTATACCTGTTAAAAGTAGAAGGACGGCCTCGTCCCTAGCATCCATTTATCTCAAAGAAATAGTTCGACTCCATGGGATACCGTCCAACATAGTGAGCGATTGAGATCCTATCTTTACGAGCAAGTTTTGGAAGAGTTTGCAAGAGGCAGTTAGCACCCAATTATGCTTAAGCACGGCCTATCACCCCCAAACCAATGGTCAGACGGAAAGGGTGAACAGAGTATTAGAAGACCTCTTGAGATTGTGCATTCTTGACTTTGGAGGGACATGGGAGGACCATCTTCCTTTGGTCGAATTCCCCTACAACAATAGCTACCAATCCACCATAGGAATGGCGCCCTTCGAAGCTTTATACGAAAGATTGTGCCGATCACCAACTTGTTGGTGGGGTTCTACAGACAAGCTTGTACTTGGGCCACACATGATTAGAGAGACCTCATAAAACGTAGACTTGATAAGAAGACGTATGAAGGCTGCACAAGATAGACAGAAGTAAGGACCGACCTTGAGTTTAAGGTTGGAGATAGGGTGTTCCTTAATGTATCTCCTTTAGGGAATGCCATTCGCTTTGGGTCCGTAAGAAAGCTAGCACCAAGATTTGTAGGTCCATTTCCTATCATTGAAAGGATTGGGGTGATGGCTTACAGAGTAGAGCAACCCGAGAGACTTCCTGGAGTTCATAATGTTTTCATGTTTCTCAACTACGAAAGTGCTTACATGAATCTGCGGAAGTGGTGGGGCCGAATATACTAGAGGAAGTAGAAGTGGAACGAGAAGCGACTGTGAGAAGAGTTCCAGCTCGTGTCTTGGGTACGGAAGTCAAAAAGCTTCAAGCTTGTTAAAGTTCAATGGAGTGATGCTGAGGAAGACGCGACTGGGAAACTGAGACGAAAATACACGCAGCCTACCCTTTTCTCTTTGACTGTACCTCCTTGATCTCTTTTTCCATAAGTTTATTCATGTTTGTATCTACCTTTTTAAGTATATCTCCTCAGTCCTATTCTTTATCCTTAGGTAGAAACCGATGGATGTAAACATGTGTTTGAAACATGTTATGATTGATGGTTGCGAGTGGTTGCAAGTGGTTGTTAGTGGTTTCCCGTGGATGCATGTACACACACATTAGGCACTAGATCGGCTCAACCACCTTCATATTGCATATAAATGTGTGTGCATATTTAAATTAATGGCTGTATAATGGTTGTGTTATCATATGGATGTTGCATCCTGATGAATGGTTGTGCACACATGTAGAAGTAATATGTATCGTTAGGATTTTTTTGCATGCATAATGGACGCATGACACTATCATGATTTGCATTAAGAAGGTCAACTGAATCAGTAGACCGCCTGATTTTACATTAGATAAGGAACATATACACACACTATTTTCATATGTTCTTATGGCATTAGAAATCTTGTAAGGACAATGTATGCCTGTGTTTGATGGTTGAGTAGATGGATGATTAGATGTTAGGATATACATTCTCCTTAACTTGGAGATTTCGGGGGCGAAATCCTTTAAGGAGGGGAGAATGTAACACCCTGAATTTTCTGTGAATATTAAATTAACAAATTTAAGAAAACTTAATTTTTAAAGTGAGAACTAAGGGAAACGGGTTATGCCATTGCATTCGTCTTGGAATTCTGCTTAAGATAGAGCCGAGTTTGCGTGAATTGGACTCCGTATGAAGAAGATATGATAATGGCCTTCCGAAGTTTTAGAATTTAAATAAATTAAAAACAGCTTATGTTCATAAAATTTGAAATTCAAATTCAAACAGGGGAGCAGGCTGGGCGGGAATTCTCCCACCCAAGGGCCAGGTCGACCAGGGGGTCGACCTAGGGGTCGACCTGGGGGTACCCCCCGGGCAGATCTGAAAGATGACTATATTTTGACTCACTGCTGAGTCATTAGGGCTAAGGTGTTATTCTATCTTGACTAGATGGTCTTGATTGCTTCTAGGGTTAGTCTGACGGCTCTAAATTAATTAAAATTCTATATAAGCAACCTAACTCTCAACCTAAAATCACACTAATTCATACCAAGACCCGCCATGCCGTCAATGGAGAACCTAGAATAACCGCCGTTCTCTTTCAACTCAAAAACAAGATAGAAGCAAGAATCAAAATCAAATCTAATCTAAATTAGGATAACAATTAGTCTACGTCAAAGGCGAGCAATTCAGTTTCAGATTACAGATCCCAGAAAAACAAGACTGTTCTTTTGCTTGTGAGTATAATTTCTTTCACAAAATAATTCAATTATGATAAGTTATAATTGGGATTATGAGAATATGACTTTGAATCATGTGATGTTATCGTTGACAGTTTTGTTATTGTGGATCTATTTCATATGTTGAATTGTACACGTTCAACTTGTTTCATCCTATGCAAGTTTGGGATGTTAAATCATATGTATATGAATCTTGTGCAAGTTTGGGATGTTAAATCATATGCTAGTTTATGAATCTTATGCAAGTCTGTAGGTGGATTATACACAAGTTCATACGTGAATCATGTAGATACATATGCTAGTTTATATGCAAACATGTGACAATAAGTTACATGTTTAAATCCATATGCAAGTTCACATCTTTGTGTTTAGATCTATATTTAAATCCATGGCAGTACATAGTTATGCAAATTTATGCTCTATATGCCCATTGCCTATGCTAGTTTTGTATGTGAATCAAATGCTAGTTTGAAAGAAATTCATACGCAAGTTATAGGAAAACCATATCCATATATGCAAGTTCATGATTACATGTTTAGATCTATATTTAGATCCATGATAGTTTATGCAAATTTATGTATATCCATTGCCTATGCAAGTTATTGTCTATGCAAAATTATGTCATGATTCTTAGATCTATTTTATGTGTTATGCAAGTTGTGATGTTGCTTTTCTTTTTATAAATTAGACTATTTGCAAGTCTAACATATGTCATATTAAACCGTACGAATAGCGTGGGGACAATGGGAAAATATTAAGTATACATAATTGTGAATTGGCATAAAATGGCCTTAAAGGCATATAATTAATTTAAGACATTAATTGGTATAAATTTATATATTTAACCTGAAATTATGGACATATTTAGGCGACAATTATGGACATAAATTAATTTGGAATTTACTGACAAATTTGAATAGGGATATTAATCCAATTTGGGGTTAAATAATTATGTGTAATAGTTAACTGCCTAAGACACGAGGTTAGACTTGTTTGTGGTATAAGACTGCCCGAACCCGCCTGGCAAATCCAGCAACCACAAACGGTAGTCTAATGTGAGAGGTCAAAGGCAAAAATTAAATGCGTAACAATTGTAAAAAAACAAGGTTAGGCTCGTTTGCGATATAAGACTTCCCGGACCCTCCTGGAAAATCCATCAACCGCAAACGGTAGTCTAATGTGGGAGGCCTTTACAAGGTTACGGTTCTAATGAATTAAGTAACAGTTAACCAGATAAACATGTGAGGGGACATGGGGGTTAAGTGGGTGGCCTGTGTGGCACGTGAAATACGATTACAAACAATTAACCAAGTTGAAAACATGTAAGAAGACATGAATAAGAAGGGGTTAAGTGGGAAGTTCTAGTGGGGACCAAGCATAGGTGGAAAGCTTGTGTCAAACATGGGGACCCTTTTCAAACCAGTAACCCATTAAGTATCTTTGTGAGCTCGAGTTAGATCGAGGACGAGACACTCTTACTGGGTTTGATTGTAAAAGGTCAAAACGGGTTAGCGGTGGCAACGCAAGTCCAACGGGGCCATGTGCGTGCGTGGGCCCGGGCTGTTAGGTAAGACGTTGTTGAATCGTGTAGATATAAGTTGTGCATCTTTGGTGGTATCAGGTTACCACTTTATGGAGTGATACACCCCACTGTGGGACCAGCACGGGTATCTACGAGTTAGGGAGCCGATTGTGTGGGGCTAGTGGGTACAACTAGTGGAGATAGGGGCAGGCGACACCTATGAAGGCAACTAGGGGTACATGAAACTACCATTATCATTATTAAGTTCTATAGGCAGGATCAACTTTTAGGGTGACTAGCAACGGTGTAGTATAGTAATTATCCAATAGTGATTAGGAACGAAATTAATGCCAGAATATTCCTCTTGTTTGCTTTGTCATGCCCACTTGTTTCACAGTAATACTTTGTTTTACCAGTTTATGCCTTATCCTAATTACTTTAATAATTATATTGTTAAAGTTATTATACTCATCAAACTTTATGTCTGACCCCCTTTTTTTGCCTCTTTTCTTCCTTCCCTCCCCCCATCCCCCCCAGTTTCTCAGGGTGGGACTAGTACTAGTGGTGCTTGATCTCGGATCTCTTTCTCTCTCTTTTGGAAGTGCTTGGATTGCGGAAAGTAAAGTTCCGCTCATCTCTTTTATGGCTACTTGTGTTGGGGTTATGTTTTTTATTTTATGTACTCAGAAAACAATTTGTCAAGATGGTTACTAAGTATACTTGGTTTTTCTATTGGTTTATGAAATTTTTGTAATCAAACTATTTCTCCACCGCAATAAATGTTGTTCTGAAAATTTTCAAGTACCAATATATGTATCTGTCTTGTTATATTATGTTCTATTCGCCAATAATACTCCATGAAAGTTAATGCATTCCCTTTGAGAGTGACATTATTGGATGTAGGGTGTTACACATTCCAAATTTTATTCACTATAAAAAATTTGGTTTAAATTATTAAACGAATACCATTTAATACTTCGATCTCTTGCTAGTTTATCATACAGGTTACAATAGAAATTGAAATCTAAAATACTTAGCGTACAAAGAATTTTAAGTTTCATCTCAGTAACATACACAAAAGATTTAAATTATCATAACTTATCCTACACAAGGCATTTCTTTAAAACATACACTCGCATTTCATTGATTTCTAGTCAGTAATTGGCACTTCCATGCTGCCATTAATTACCAATAACTTGATGGCTACAATCGTCTTTTTACCCTACTATGAGACTGCATTTCAAAATTATTATTCATGTTCAAAATAGTTACTCCCTTTAAGGTAACTTCATATACTCAAAACACTATATTCCATAAAATTTTCCTCAAAACACAAATTATCACTTAAGAACTGGTTAACTTGTTTCGAATAATATTAATCCACCAAATTTATAATGCCTACCCCATCATGTGGCTGCAAGGTCGATATAATATCACTATTGCCTAGCTGATTTCACTATACCTCTTGTCTCATCTAGTGGTTTAACACTTCTCTCACCAGAGTACATCACATTATACATCCACAAAATTTATTTTGTTCTACAAAATACTATGCTTGATCATCTAGATTAATTGTTCAGGAGGATCTTATCGATGTCGTTGATCAGACTTTATTGATCAAAATCCCTTAAAATACCAAACGGGAAACCCAACAACAAAGATAATCAGCAATTTTAGTCCATACATAGCTGTTTTCATTATTTTTATTTATCATCAATGCTCTTGCTTTGCTTAAATAAAAACAATGCAACGTCCAAATTTCTAGTTAGCCTCTTGATTTATATCCACTTAGTAAATCAACTCCTATCGAATACAAAATTATTAATATTTCCCCATTATAATTTTATCAATTTTTAGCACAGCAAAAACAATTCACTAATTTTCGCTTTGCAACTTTGATATATTTCGATTTAACACGCTATAAATCTAACATGTGTTTTACTTCCATTAATTAGGATTTAATTAAACACAATGGTCAACCAAACGCATAAGGGTAGGTTTAATTTTTTTCGAATCAATATTTTTAAATCCAAGATTTAAGCACAAAAAGGATTAGAGGATGGAAATTCTATCAAGATACACTACAGAAGATAGGACACCACTCATGTTCAAATTGAAAATTATCCTCACATGTCGACTCAAACAAATTTAAAACATAGATAGTTATTTGGATTAATATAAGAAAAAGAAGAAAGAAGAAAACAATCATAAAATCTCACAGGGGAAGGACAAAATATAAAAATCAAATAACAGTTCAGGAAGTTGTTAAATTGTACATTTGATTATACATTACAATATTACATCAGAGTTAACTATCACAAAACATACCAATAAATGCAGTGGAATAATACTAGTAATTACATTTGTCAAGCTCTATCTTCAATGTGGTTTTCACTAACCGAATAACTCAGGCTAATCCAATCAACAATGAAAATAAAAAAATACTCGGATTAGAACTAAAATATTCTCATATCAGTTAATTGAAAATTGTGTAACAATATATGTGTGGCGACATCAAAGAAGCTTACGTTATTCACATCTCTTATCCAATGTATTCGTGAGTATAATAATTTAAGAGTTATTATGGGAATTTCTATCTCCTAAGGATCCATCAAAATAGATACTATATAATACAATACGCTATTATAATAGTGTCTATCAATAAAGTAAGGTATCAAAATAGCGTAAGCGGGATTACCATTATTACCCTTACAACATTTATAAACATTGTAGTTTATACAGTACTGTAAACTCCACCAAACCAGTGGGCTATCAGGGAGCACTCCATAGGTAAAACGCAAAAAAATCGTAGTGGGCACGATTAGGATAACATGAAAAGAAACACGAGGAATACCCAGGGTAAGAATCTTGGTGGTAACGCATAGCTGGAACTACCGCCCACCTCATAGCAACACTCCCAAATCAAGGATGCACATCAAATCAAATCAACCAAACTGATGGACTATAGTAATAAAGGAAGAAGTATTATCGATGCGGATAGCTAACCCCACTTGGTCACTGTAACACCCTGTAATTTTGTAACATTAAGTTTCGCAAATTAAAGTATAATTAAATTTTAAAATAAGAATTAAGGAAAACGGGTTGCGCATTTGCATTCGTCTCGAAATTCTGCTTGGAAGCGAGTCTGAGTTTTCGAGAAACAGAGTCCGTACGAGGGAGATATGACCCTCCGAAGTTTCAAGGATTTTCAGAACAGAAAAAAGCTCGAAATTCGAATTCAAATTCGAATTCAAAACCTCGAACAGGCTGGGCAGGAAATTTCCCGCCCAGGACCGGGTCAACCTGGGGGTCGACCATAGTGTCGACCTCCCAGGGACCGGGTCGACCATAGTGTCGACCTGGGGGTCGACCTGGTTTCGAAATCCAGTTTTTGAACCTGATGCATTACGATGTATTTAGATGTGTTTTATGTCTAGATTCATCCGCCTAATCCTTTATAAACAACCCCCTAGCCCCATTCTCTTTACACCATTTTATTTTCTCCTTATGCTGCCTCTAGAATAATTGAAATAAATAAATAAAAATAAATCACGAAGACTATTCTTGAAGACTACGGCTAGGAAATTGCATATTGGAGATTCAAATAAAGTTAAAGCTTCAAGAAGGGAAGCAAAGGCTAATTCAACGGCTTTGAGCAACGTCGCGCGAATCATAGCAAATCACCTCAACGTTATCTTATTATCCTTTTCTAAAACTGATCAAAATAAGTCAGTTACTTTTTAGATTTGAATGTCTAGATCTATTTGTGGCATGTAATTAAATGGATATAAGAAAATGCTTGATCCTCTCATTTGAATCTGTGCTTGTATATGCCTTTGGATCTAATTAAGAACTATTGTGATTAATTACCGATGAGATTGTGCCTATGCCTATGATGAAACTATTGTTAATGGCCTAAGACTATGACTGTGATTATAAGACTATGCCTATGCCTATGACTGTGAACATAAGACTATTGCCTATGACTATGACAAGGACAATTGTGGCTAATCACCTATGACTCATGACTATGAGATTATTGCCTATGATTATGAACATAAGACTATTGTCTATGACCATGACTTTGAAATTATTATAGTTAATTGCCTATGACTATTTGGGGTAATTGCCTAGGACTATTTTGGTTAAATATCCATGACTATCGTGGTTAATCGCCTATGATTCATAACTATGAGATTTCTACTTATGACCATGACTATGACTATTGTGGTTAATTGCCTAAGACTATTATGGTTAATTGTTTATGCCCATAACACATAGTTACAAACCATGTTGTACATTGAACTGGCATTTTGTTGGATCTCATACCTAGGGTGTGACTTGCTTAGTTTATTCCTATTCGCTATTATGTACATCAAAACCATTGGATCCATTATCCTTGTATTTGGCTCGCTTTTGCATGCCTATTCTTTTATGTCAATTCTCATGTTTATCCTCTATTCCCTTTTTAGTTTCATTTCATGAGTATTTAGAAAACTTGTGAAATCATGGTATACGTACATTATGAATGCGGGGTTATTTGAGTATAACATGAAATCTATATTATTTGGCATAATTTAGAGCATGTATTATAACATGACTATTAGATGCAAATTGGGGTAATTTTACGTTAATTATAGAAGATGTAATTTGATATATTGAATCTAGTATTGGCAAGTAAACTAAGCTTTAGGCATAAATTATAAACTAGAGTATCAAATCTAGTTTTGTCATGAACTGTAAATGGGAATACTAGATCTAAATTCGCATAAAACTGCAGATTGGGTTAAATGATTGGTAAATCAAGATTTGTGCCTAGAATATAGGTACGCTAGTGGGCATGACATATGATTATGATATAGGCCAAATTTTTTAAGAGAGTTGTTAGCAATTTACATATAGACAAAAAAGGATAAATTTATAAATCTAGGAAAGACGATTATGCCTAACCCGAGGTTAGATTGAGTTACAGTATAAGACTGCCGGGAACCGCCCGGCAAATCCAGCAACCGTAACAACACCTATCTAATGTGGGTGGTTAGAGCATTGAGCCCAAAAGGACCTGAGGTTAGACTGAGTTACGGTGTAAATCTGCTCGGAACCGACTGGCACATCCAGTGATCGCAACAATATCTGTCTAATGTGAGTGGTTGGTGCTTTAAATGAATAATTTAAAGCTAAGAAACGGTTAAGCTAGAATGGGAGGGTTAAGTCCATAGGAACACTTAACCAACTTAACATGTTAACAAGACAAGACCTCTAAGGGTTAAATAACCGTTATAACATGTTAACTAGACTAGATGCTGGGGTTAAGTAATACACTTAGCCAATTTAACTTGTTAACTAGACTAGAATGTGGAGTTAAGTAAACTTAGAACACTTAGCCATCATAGTGTGACAAATGAACAAGGTTAAGATAAAACATGAAGGGACAATACTTAACCATTAGAACATGTGAATTAAACAGATGTTAGGGTTAAGTTAACTAAGGGAACACTTAACCAATACAAGATGAAGGGGTGGGGTTAAGTAATAAGAAATACTTAACCAATATAACTTGATTTGTGGTAGGGCTAAGTCAACATGAACTACTGATAACACTTAACCAGTTTAACATGACAAATGAATGGGTTAAGTTAACTTGAATTGACCGATGATACTTAACCAATCCAACATAATGAGAAAGATAACTAAGTAGTAAACCATAGTTAAAAGGACTAAGTAGTAAACCTTATTTAAGAAAACGATGATTCAGGAAACTAAGTGGTAAACCTTAGTTAGGAGAACTAAGTAGTAATCCTTAGTGGAACACAAAAAGGAGCGGACGTCCATCTGATCTTAAAGAAGACTCCAACAAACTGGGTGACGAAGCACGCGGCTTCAAAGGGGACGTGAGGGTACTCTTGGTATCCCTCTGTGAGGCTGCAGATGGCCCTCCTGGGCTTACAGAGGTTAGGTTCTACGTTAGAAGAACCAAGGCATGCCTTGGTTACAATATAGGGCGACCTAAGGACTAGTATGGACCAGCGTGATTCGGCGAGACTAGTAGCCCTGTGATAGCAACTCGTCATCTACCTACCATCTTGAGTCAGTCGAGATACATGCAGCGGAAAGACGGAGAACTCTAAAAGACCATATACTTGCTATCTAGTTATGGGTGTGGATGGCCATAGGTTAGTGGGCATAGAGGGCCTGCGTATAGTTCTCATTTTTCAAGGTGTGCCTTTCATTAGTTGAGGGAGGGGTCAAGTGGGGCCATAGTCATTGGAAAAACAGACCTTAGCATCTGCATCAGCAGATATATGAATGATCCCGACCGAGTTTCGTATTTCTTGATTTGCCCTGCCACAAGACTCGGGTCGCACATATAGAGGACATGTGCATCTAGACAGCGATAACGATACACGACACATACGTAGGGAAAGTCTAGGAACATATACCACTCTGGGTAGTGTGTCCTAGATTAGGGGCGTCGTTCGATAGGTAGCATAATCCCTAGTAGGACCTAGGTCGCGTAAACCCTAAACTCCGAGAAACGTTCAATAGGCAGCATAAACCCTAGCAGCCCTGGGTAGCGTAAACCCTGGTTGGATCTAAAATGCGCTCGATAGAAAACCCTAGATTAGATCTAGGTAATAAATAATAGATGCACACCTGAAACAACCACTATTGCGGGGATTGGGATCACGTATCTGTTCTTACCAGTTTATACATATTACTAGTTAGGTGGTGCATGGATATAGAAATTAGAATAACAAGGTAGTGGCGAAGCAGAGAAAGTATACAAGTACATCCAGTCTATCTTACCTTATCATATCTTGTGCTAACCTTATGATTCCCGTCATCATGGTGTAGTCTTGTATTCAGTTAATTCATGCCATGTTGCTTTTTACCTGTTCACATGATGAAAGTTACCGAACTTACCAGACTTAATGTCTGACTCTGTTTTCTTTCGCTTTCTTGTCTTCCGTCCCCCCCCCCCACAGGTTCGCAGGGAGGGAATATTTCTACTTAGCCCATTTTTCTTTCCAAGCTGAAGATTAGTTGAAGTTTTTCTTGGATTCTCTTTCCCATTGCTATAGCTGGCTCACGCTACATTGGGTAATATAAATGTTATTTTATGCTTCTTTATTTTGTAAGACAAATATTCTGGTATTGGAAAATAATTGTTGTACAAACTATTTGATCAATAAAGTAAAGTTCTATTTTCCGCTGTTTTAATTTTGTCTGTCTTGTAATTTATCTGTATCTTTTACCTATAGCTCTCCACCGAAGTTAAGGCATTCCCTTTGTGAGTGACCTTAACGGATGTTAGGTGTTACACGTGGTATCAGAGCTGAAGGTAACCGGATCAGAGAAAAGATTTGAAAAAAAATATTCTAAATGGTTTTTAAGGAAGCATTTTTCAAAATAAAAGTTTTGTTTTAAAGGCATATTCCCCAAAAGCCATACGCACTATCTTCTGATCCTCTGTTTGAATTCTTGTCCCCTTCTTTCTTGAGTCTTTGGGGCTCCTGGCTTTCTGGGAGGTAACCTCATCGCGGCACGGTTCCGTAGGCTTGATAAGACTACGATACCTATCGAAGGGCAAAGTACTGCCCGACTCCCATCTATAGCCATAGTAGTTTCACCTACAGCTAGTCTTCTTTCAAGATTTGAAGGGTTTTCCGTGCGATGGAGGCAGCTTTTGAGAAACTTGTCAATATGATTACACAGGGATGGTAAAGATGAGGACGAGGGAGTTTGGCTAGGGAGCTCAATGAAAGGATGAGAAATTCATGGATATAAACTTGACTCACGAAGAAAGAAGGAATTATAAAACCTAAGATGAGAGGAAGTATCTTTTCCATGGTATAATGGGGCATATAATTAAGGACAAGGGCAAGGACGAAGGACAGGATTTTCAGAAGGGAGAGTGCATGCTTCTACCACCAGAATACCTGAGAGAGAGATAGTGAAAGTCTCTGTTGGAGAAGTTTAGCTTTTCGTTTTGATCAACTAGTTAGTACTCTTTTGATCTTAGCACTTCGCATTTGTTCATATCTACTTCCATAGTTGAGTCTCTGCACCTTAGTACTTGTAAAGTAGAAGATCCCATTAGTGTCTCAAATCCAATTGGTGGTTCGTCCCGTTTACCTTTGGTTTATAAGGATTTCAGAATAACTATACTAAGTGTTGAGTTTAAGCGTAATGCTTATGTTTTTGGTTCCATGGGCTATGAGTTGATTCTAGGCATGGGTTGGTTGGCTAGTAATTCTGAAAGGAGGGTAGTTAGAATTTTGACTTGCCTTGGAAATACCCTCGAGATTACGTGTAAAGAATCAGTTAGGCTTAGCTAGCTAGAATCGCTTAATGAATTTATCGACGATTTTCAATCCGTTAGAGTAGCCCATGAGTACGCAGATGTTTTGATTAGGTTAGGAGTTTGCCCTAAAACACGAGATAGACTTCCGCATATATCCTGTTGACAATGCAAAACCAGTTATCCGATCAACGACAATTTTGGAAATGAAGGTCAAGAAGCTTAGCAATCGTGAAGATTAATTAGATAAGGTACAGAATAGTGAAGCTCAAGAAGATGCGACTTAGAAGACTGAAGACTAGATACACGCATCATACCCTTTTTCTTAAGGGTACATCCTTGATCTCTTTTTCTTGTAATTTTATGCATAGTTTCTAGCTTTTAAGGTATATCCTCTAGGGCGTATCATCGATCCTTAGGTAGAAGCTAATGGATGTAAACATGTATTTGAAACATGTTATGATTGATGGTTGCAAATGGTTGCTCGTGGATACATATACATACCATAGGTGCTAGAATGTCTCAGTCGCTTTCATATTGCATAAGCATATATGTATTTGCTTAACGGATTTAACTGGATATGTTATCATATGGATATTGCATATGGATGAATGGCTATGCAAAAATGTAGTATTTACATAACTAGGGATGCTTGCTTACATGATTGGACGCATGGCACTAACATAATTCGCATTAAGGAGGTCAACTGAATCGGTAGACCGCCTGATTTTGCATTAGATAAAGACATATACTCACACACTATGCATATGAACATGAACACATTAGAAATCTTTTTAAGGACAACGAATGCCTGTGATTGAATGGTTGAGTAGATGGGTGATTGGATAGTAGGATACATTCTTCCTAACTTGAAGATTTCGGGGACGAAATCCTTTTACGAGGGGGAGAATGTAACACCCCGTAATTTTGTAACATTAAGTTTCAAAAATTAAAGTATAATTAAATTTTTAAATAAGAATCAAGGGAAACGAGTTGCGCCATTGCGTTCATCTCGAAATTCTACTTGGAAATGATTCCGAGTTTTCGAGAAACGAAGTCCGTATGAGGTAGATATGACCCTGCGAAGTTTCAAGGATTTTCTGAATAGAAAAGCAGCTCGAAATTCGAATTCAAATTCGAATTCCAAATCTAGAACAGGCTAGGCGGGAAATTTCCCGCCCAGGACCAGGTCGACCTGGGGGTCGACCATAGTGTCGACCTCCCAAGGACCAGGTCGACCATGTGCCGAATTCCAGTTTTTGAACCTAATGCATTGCGATGTATTTAGACGTCTTTTATGTCTAGATTCATCCGCCTAATCCTTTATAAACAACCCCCTAGCCTATTCTCTTTACACCATTTTATTTTCTCCTTATGCTGCCTCTGGAATAATTGAAATAAATAAATAAAACACGAAGACTATTCTTGAAGACTACGGCTAGGAAATTGCATATTGGAGATTCAAATAAAGTTAAAGCTTCAAGAAGGGAAGCAAAGGCTAATTCAACGGCTTCGAGCAACGTCGCGCGAATCATAGCAAATCACCTTAACGTTATCTTATTATCCTTTTCTAAAACCGATTAAAGTAAGTCAGTTACTTTTTAGATTTGAACGTCTAGATCTATTTATGGCATGTAATTAAATGGATATAAGAATATGCCTGATCCTCTCATTTGAATCTATGCTTGTATATGCCTTTGGAACTAATTAAGAACTCTTGTGATTAATTACTGATGAGACTGTGCCTATGCCTATGACGTTGAAACTATTGTCAATGGCCTAAGACTATGACTGTGAACATAAGACTATGCCTATGACTGTGAACATAAGACTATTGCCTATGACTATGACAAGGTCAATTGTGGCTAATCACCTATGACTCGTGACTATGAGATTATTGCCTATGATTATGAACATAAGACTATTGTCTATGACCATGACTTTGAAATTATTACAATTAATTGCCTATGACTATTTAGGGTAATTGCCTAGGACTATTTTGGTTAATTATCCATGACTATCGTGGTTAATCGCCTATGATTCATAACTATGAGATTTCTACCTATGACCATGACTATGACTATTGTGGTTAATTACCTAAGACTATTATGGTTAATTGTTTATCCCCATAACATTATAGTTACAAACCATGTTGTACACCGAACTGGCATTTTGTTGGATCTCATACCTAGGGTGTGACTTATTTAGTTTATTCCTATTCGCTATTATGTACACCAAAACCATTGGATCCATTATCCTTATATTTGGCTCGCTTTTGCATGCCTATTCTTTTAAGTCAATTCTCATGTTTATCCTCTGTTCCCTTTTTAGTTTCATTTCATGAGTATTTAGAAAACTTGTGAAATCATGGTATACGTACGTTATGAATGCGAGGTTATTTGGGTATAACATGAAATCTATATTATTTGGCATAATTTAGAGCATGTATTATAACATGACTATTAGATGCAAATTGGGGTAATTTGACGTGAATTATAGAAGATGTAATTTGATATATTGAATCTAGTATTGGCATGTAAACTAAGCTTTAGGTGTAAATTGTAAACTAGAGTATCAAATCTAGTTTTGTCATGAACTGTAAATGGGAATACTAGATCTAAATTGGCACAAAACTGCAGGTTGGGTTAAATGATAGGTAATTCAAGATTTGGGCCTAGAATATAGGTATGTTAGTGGGTATGACATATGAATATGATATAGGCCAAATTTGTTTAAGAGAGTTGTTAGCAATTTACATATAAACAAAAAGGATAAATTTGTAAATCTAGGAAAGACGATTATGCCTAACCCGAGGTTAGATTGAGTTACAGTATAAGACTGCCCGGAACCGCCCGACAAATCCAGCAACCGTAACAATACCTATCTAATGTGGGTGGTTAGAGAATTGAGCCCAAAAGGACCCGAGGTTAGACTGAGTTGCGGTGTAAATCTGCCCGGAACCGACCGGCACATCCAGTGACCGCAATAATATCTGTCTAATGTGAGTGGTTGGTGCTTTAAATGAATAATTTAAAGCTAAGAAATGGTTAGCTGGAATGGGAGGGTTAAGTCCATAGGAACAATTAACCAACTTAACATGTTAACAAGAAAAGACCTGTAAGGGCTAAATAACCGTTATAACACGTTAACTAGACTATAAGGTGGGGTTAAGTAATAAACTTAGCCAATTTAACATGTTAACTAGACTAGAAGGTGGAGTTAAGTAAACTTAGAACACCTAGCCATCATAGTGTGACAAATGAACAAGGTTAAGATAAAACATAAAGGGACAATACTTAACCATTAGAACATGTGAATTAAACAGATGTTAGGGTTAAGTTAACTAAGGGAACACTTAACCAATACAAGATGAAGGGGTGGGGTTAAGTAATAAGAAATACTTAACCAATATAACTTGATTTGTGGTAGGGTTAAGTCAACATGAACTACTGATAACACTTAACCAGTTTAACATGACAAATGAATGAGTTAAGTTAACATGAATTGACTGATGATACTTGACTAATCCAACATAACGAGAAAGAGAACTAAGTAGTAAACCTTAGTTAAAAGGACTAAGTAGTAAACCTTAGTTAAGAAAACGACGATTCAGGAAACTAAGTGGTAAACCTTAGTTAGGAGAATTAAGTAGTAATCCTTAGTGGAACACAAAAAGGAGCGAACGTCCATCTGATCTTAAAGAAGACTCTAACGAACTGGGTGACGAAGCACGCGGCTTCAAAGGGGACGTGAGGGTACTCTTGGTATCCCTCTGTGAGGCTGCAGATGATCCTCCTGGGCTCACATAGGTTAAGGTCTGGGTTAGAAGAACCAAGGTATGCCTTGGTTGCAATATAAGGCAACCTAAAGACTAGGATGGACCAACATGATTCGGCGAGACCAGTAGCCCTGTGATAGCAACTCGTCGTCTACCTACCATCTTGAGTCAGTTGAGATACGTGCAGCGGAAAGGCGGAGAACTCCAAAAGACCATATACTTGCTATCTAGTTATGGGTGCGGATGGCCATACGTTAGTGGGGCATAGAGGGCCTGCGTATAGTTCTCATTTTTCAAGGTGTGTCTTTCATTAGTTGAGGGAGGGATCAAGTGGGACCACAGCCAATGGAAAAACAGACCTTAGCATTTGCATTGGCAGATATCTGAAAGCTCCCAACCGAGTTCCGTGTTTCTTGATTTGCCCTGCCACGAGACTCGGGTCGCACATATAGAGGACATGTGCATCTAGACAGCGATAAAGATACACGACACATACGTGGGGAAATTCTAGGAGCATATACCAGTCTGGGTAGTGTGTCTTAGATTAGGGGCGTCATTCGATAGGTAGCATAATCCTTAGTTGGACCTAGGTCGCGTAAACCCTAAAATCCGAGAAACGTTCAATAGGTAGCATAAACCCCAATAGCCCTGGGTAGCATAAACCTTGGTTGGATCTAGATGCGCTCGATAGAAAACCCTAGATTAGAACAAGGTAATAAATAATAGATGTACACCTGAAACAACCACAATTGCAAGGATTGGGATCACGTATCTGTTCTTATCAGTTTATATAGATTACTAGTTAGGTGGTGTAGGGATAAAGAAATTAGAATAACAAGGTATTGGCGAAGCAGAGAAAGTATAGATGCATCCAGTCCATCTTACCTTATCATATCTTGTGCTAACCTTATGATTCCCGTCATCATGGTGTAGTCTTATATTCAGTTAATTCATGCCATGTTGCTTTTTACCTATTCACATGCTGAAAATTACTGAACTTACCAGACTTTATGTCTGACTCTATTTTCTTTTGCTTTCTTGTCTTCCGTTCCCCCCCAGGTTCGCAGGGAGGTAATATTACTACTTAGCCCAGTTTTCTTTCCAAGTTGAAGATTAGTCGAAGTTTTGCTTGGATTCTCTTTTCCATTGCTATGGCTGGCTCACGCTACATTGGGGAATATAAATGTTATTTTATGCTTCTTTATTTTGTAATATAAATATTCTGGTATTGGAAAATAATTTTTGCACAAACTATTTGATCAATAAAGTAAAGTTCTATTTTCAGCTGTTTTAATTTTGTCTGTCTTGTAATTTATCTGTATCTTTTACCTTTAGCTCTCCACCGAAGTTAAGGCATTCCCTTTGTGAGTGACCTCAACGGATGTGGGGTGTTACAGTCACGGTATAACACCTGTTTTATTCATTTTAATTATGGTCTGAAGGTCAAAGACATTCATCATCATTCTCTTACTTCATTCCATTAACGTTCGTTAAACCAACCTACTTCATTCTGGATATGTCCACCACGTACATAGTTGTTAAAGTGGTTTTCGACATTGGTAGAGATTATGAAAACATTCCTCCTAATCTCTTAAATAACCAAACTCTTAATACACACTACTAGATTTTATATTTCAAACGGTTCATACTTCATATCAAAATATCATATTTTATTTCAAATCATTCATATTCAAAAATAGGTTATACTTAATACTAAGTGAATATTAGGCATGCATCCTTATTGCTAAGTTTCGTTTGAATGACAACCCTTCCTTAAGTTTCATGTAAAGAGGGTTCCTGTTTATCCTCCTTTGTGTTTTTCAAGAATTTTTTGGTGCTGATGCGTAACTATTTTTCTTCAAAAAATTGCAAATATTCACAAAAGAATTATGCACCAAAAAAATTGCAAAATCAACAATTATAGTGAATAATTGTTGATATATCATTAATTATTCCTGACATATCAGCAATAATTCACTATAATTGCGTATATCAGCAACTATGTTAAAAACTTTTGCAATCTAAATTATTTCTTATATATCAACAACTATTGAATATAATTGTTGATATTTGTATGTATGTTATAGACGATGAAGGCTTACGATACTTGCTGATATATCAGCCAGTATTGCATATAATTGCTAATATATCAACGAGTATAATTTACTTGATGTAAAACTGAGTTAACGAAAGGAGGATGGAAAATTGCTGCAAAATCTGCAATTATTGGTTTAAATTACTAACATATCAGCAATTGTTGTACATGTGATGCAAGAAATTGCAATTATTGCTGAAATATCAGCAACAATTGCAAATAATTGTATTGTTTGCTACAATATAATGGAGCCATGTGATATTTTTTTTGAATAGTTTTTTTGTAGTTTTAATGCATGAAAACAATGATTATTATGTGTTGAATTTAATTACGATTTATCGTAGAAAAATTGATTATTTTCAAAACGTAGGGACCTGATTTATAAAGTTTAATGACAAGGAGGTTTTGTGTATTTTGAAATCTAAACTGGACCTGATCCAAACTTACCCTAATATTAAATCTCAATTTAAACTCAACTACAAATATTGAAATAATTTCAATCTCAAAATAATTTGAATATTAAATTGTTAAATTGTATACATGTATTAAAACCATTTAGAAATATTTGAAATAGTTTAAATATATAATAATAGTATTATTAAAATTTAGTAAGATATAGTTAAATATTAAGAAAGTTTATAAAATATTTAGTTGACCGTTGAAATAGTATGTCAAAATGGAATATATATGTATATACATACACACACATAAACAAGAAATAGTTTTTAAAATAATTAGTTATTTAATAAAATTGTTCATTAACATAGTTACAGTGTAAGTATAATTAAAGAAAATAGAATGGTTCTAGAAAGTAAAATAGTAACTATATATGAATTAAAATATAGAATAACTTATAAAGAAAATAGTTATTTAATAAAATAGTTTACACAAGGGATTTAATAAAACAATTTGGATTAGAATTATTTTTTTCAAAATTTTAAACAAATCGGAAATCATATTCCAATTTCAAATTAGTTCGACTCAATTTCGAGATTTCAATTCAAATCAATTCCTATTTCAAACTCAATTCAATTCAACCCATTGGATTCAAATATTTAAAGTTTACAAACTAGACTTCTCATTTCGAATTATTACAATTTATAAAAAATTCTCGAGTTTACATTTCAAATATTAATTTGAATAAAATTAATATGAAATAGATTCAAAGATGAATAATGTAACGACCCGCATTTTATGTATCGGAGGATCATAAAATATTTTATTTAATTCTCCATCGGTCGGATCATTCTCATCTTTTGATATTTTATTCATGGGTATATGGGACATATCCATGATTTCTACCAATTTTGTTTATGACCATTTCGCCCTAGTTATTTTTTAGAGCATATCTTTTGAATGGGATCGAATCAGGAGCTGGGATCAATTTCATTAGATTGAAAATGGTGTTTCCAATTCTGTTTGGTGGTCGCATTAAGGATTTGACTGAGCGATTTGGGAGGAATCATTGATTTAGTGTTCTTAGTTTTTTGAAAGACTAATTAGTCATTAATGGGATGATTAGTGAGATCCATTAAGGCTAGGGTTGTTGGCTATAAATAAGAAGGTAGGCATAAAAAGAATGGTTTTGTTTCTTCATTTCTCATTTGGTTGGGTGCTATGTTTCTCCCTCCCAAATTAAATACACATCCACTTCATTTTTTTCATAAATTATAGAACTAGGATTGAAGATCAACATCGGGGAAGGGTAGATCGCATCAATTGGATTGATTCAGAGGTTGTTCTTCGTTCTTCTTCAATGTTCGGATTTGGAGATTGTTGATTTGAAGCTATTTGTGGATTTGGTGAGTGATAAGCACCTCTCACACGAATTCAATTGAGTATATGGGTTTGTATAATCTTAACTTCATCCATACAAGTTATATTCACCTAGATCTAATTGATGTAAGTACGTTTTGAATTTGGATTACACCATAGGATCTAATTTATCAAATTATAACGCCTAATTCATATGTTAATATTGAAATTATTTGTCAATATGCAAGTTTAGACCCAATTAATGTTTCTTTAATCGTTTTATCATGATTTGGTGAATTTTGAATGAGTATATAATGATTATTTGTTGAGCTGATGGTTGTTAGATGATTGCTTGTTACGCTATTGATAATTTGGTTGAATTAGTCGATTTGGATGAGTTGTATGCATCGATGTTTATCATTAAAGCTTAGATTGGTTTGTCGGAGCAAATTAGAGGTTCGGTTGGTCAGAATCGGGCGAAACTTGGCGGGGAAGCTCCAGGAGAGGTGACGAAGAGATCCTGAAAATTGGAACTCCATACTCTACGTTTTCAGTGGATCGCATGATATGGGTCGATCACGGCCACTTGGATGGATCGGGTATGTTTGTGTTGACGAAGCAATCAGATTGAAGGGAGGATGGTAATAAATCGGCTTGTGTTGATGGATTAGATGCGATCATTAGCGTGGATCGTGGTTCGTGTGCATTGCTTGGTTGATGGTAAAGGATGGATCAAATGTTGGACGGATCAGATGAAGCACAGTGCAAGAGTGCAAAGGCGAGTCGGCTTGGATGATGGATCAGCTTGAGTAAATGGGTCGGTCAGAAGCCCAGGGGAGAGATATGGCATAGGGACCACATGTATCTTGTAACAACCCAGATTTTCAGAACTAATTTAAATTTTTTATTTTAGCAATTTTAATCGATTTTGGATATTTAAAATGATTTATTTTAAATAATAACAATTAAAATTTTATTTTAATCGAAGTTAGAACATATAAAATTATTTTAATTATAAAATGAGCCTGAAATGGCGCGATTGTTTGAAAATTCGATTTCTAATTTCAAATGAGTATACAGAATTCAATATAAATCAGAATTGGACGAAACAAGAAATATTTGAATCTGTTTAATTATATCTTTCTAACGAATGTGAAAAATTCAGATTTAATAATATAAATTGAAAGTTATGTTCAGTTTAAAAGTCAGAATAGTCATTATGGAATTTTTATATATATATATATTTAATATACACATAGCCATATTGCAAACGACCTCTGTTTTTGACAAAACCACTTTTGTTGGATTTTTATTACTAGATTCCAATTTTCATAATTTTTGGAATTAATATGTCAGCGTGGTGAATTTAAAAGCGTTTGGTCAATCTAATCTGAATTTAGTCGTCTAGAAATTGGCCATTTTTCAAACAGCCTCCAAATTTAACAAAATTAGTTTTGTTAGGACCGTGTCATTAAAACTTAGCTAGATTAATTTTTTTGGAATTTTTGGAGTTGGTATGTGGCCCTAGTAAATTAAAATGTACATTTAAATTCAATATATGTTAATTTATATTTTAATTTTGATAAAAACTGATCAAAACAATAGAATTGGCTTACGGGATATATCCTATTGTGTCCGAATGGGGGTATTTAGCTAGGGGCAACAGTCGTTGGGTTTGATTTGGAGTTCGAATAAGAAATCTCACTTTAAAGAATTAAATAATGTTAAAATATAAGCTATATATTCTTCTTGGTCAAATAAAGGGTCAAAACCCTAATGCGCAGTCAAACCCAAAAGGAGTCACCATTCTTAAAACCGATGGTTGAAAAACTCAGATATTAATCTCTCAAAATCGTTAAATCCACAGGCTAATTGAAGGAGGTTTCTACACAAAATTGGAGAGGGCAATGGGATCTTTAAATTGGTCCGGGTATGATCGTCTACGGTGGAGGATTTCTCTTGATTCTAGCGCCCAAAGCAGTTGCGTTCGGCTGCGATTTTTACAAGGATAAGGGTGGTGAGTTAGATGGCATCGCTGGCGGAGGGTGGTCTCGCATAGGGGGTTGAAGTGGCGGCGTTGGATCGTCGGCAAGGGGGTCAGAGCGCGAGCGATGACGAGGGTTCAAGGTCGACGTTTAGGTTCTGTAGTCGACGTTAAACACAGCGAGAAGAGGGATTAAAACGTGCGGCTTATTTTAGTTAATGATGGATTAGAGAATAATAAATTTAAATTAAATATTTAATTAGTTAATAAATGTTTAAATGATCATATCTCGTTCATATTTAATCAGAATTCGACAAAATTGTATGCATTGGAATCACAAAAATGAGAGCTTCGCAGTGGTACAGACCAAAATGGAAACAGAGCAGATTAGAATTTCAGGAAAATTCAAATCAAAATAGAAAATTCAGAAATAAAGACTGACGGAGTGGATCCCAATATGAGAACTCCTTCTCACTCTAATTATTTTACAGTTAAATATATACAAGTTTGCAGATGGGACTTGATAGCCCCCGACACTATTTATTGTACAAACAATAGATGTTTGTTTGGATTGAATTGTGGTGAAATTGACTATATTATGTTTATTGATTGAATGGACTATATAAAATGTACATGTGTTGAATAAAATATTTATACAATATAAATATCATTTTTATTAATTGAATGAACTGTATAAAATAAACATGTGTTGAATAAAATATTTATACAATAAAAATTTAATTTTTATTGAATGAATGAACTGTATAAAATATACATGTGTTGAATAAAATATTTATACAATAAAAATATCATTTTTATTGAATGTATGAACTATAAAAAATAGTAAAGTGTTGAAATAAATATTTTATCATTAAAAATATAATTTTTAACGTATATATGAACGACATAAAATGCGCCTGAAATGAAAATAAATATTCGTTTACAAATAGGACGATTTGTTTATGTACACCCATTTAACTAACATTGATTGGGACGATAAATTTTACACATCGCCCAACTGCACAAATAATGTTCAGTATGTGTTGTTTGAAAACCGCACACGGGTATTGGGATGATATTTGACATATACTAATCCCAATATTTAGTTTTATGTCAATCGATGGGTTGACAGACTGTGATAAACATTATTTATTTATTTTAATGCTTATACAGTTGTAAAATACACTATGGATGATGCTTGAATGTTGAATGATCATTTATCATTATTGTTGAATACATGCGATGTATGAAATCCATATAACTAAAATTATATGGTAATTGATTGGGTCTGATTCCAATTCAGAAATAACAAATATTTTTAAATAATGTTTAGTAAAGATTTTAAAATAATATTTAGTAAAGAATTAATTTATGATTTTGATGTCTGATTTGGGATGAACACAAAAATATTGAAATATTGAAATGTGTGAAGCCGTATTGATTAATTATGCGCCATTTTAACACGAATGATATTTATATCGATTTTATTCATCTTTATAATGAATATTGAAAGAAAAGTGGTTTCAAAATTTAATGTTTTGAAAATATTATCAATTATATATTAATGATATGGAATATTCAATTTTGGTTTAAAATTGAAAATGAAGTTGAAATCGTTTGTAAAACGAATTTAAAACGATTTATAAAATACGTTTAAATGGAAATTGGCGAAATATATATATATATATATACATATATATATATAATGGCTTGAATAGAATGCGCCGCGCAGCGGCCGTTCGCGAATTTCGACCATTGACTTCGATTTAATGTTACGAGATTTCCGACCGTTGGATTCTCCTAAAACCAGAACCGTTGGGTTCATATCGAAAAGAGCTTTCCAAGGAATATAAGAGATTTTAAATCTAACGGCTGGGTTTGGAATTATGTCCAAATCAAATTTGTAAAAGGTCGCTGTAAATGCAGTTCGATGACCGTTTATGGAAATCAACTGAAAGGGCCTTAATAATATTATTAAAAATATTAATAATTTGTTTAAAATCATAAAAATTTTTGGAAAGAATTTGGATGAAAAAAATTCCATATTTGAAAAGATAAAAATATATTTTTATCGAAATGAAATGGTTATTAACTAGAATTATAATCCAATTGTTTTTAAATAAATAAATTGGATTGAGAATGGGTTTTAATATAACCCAAATTTCTAATATATGAATTGGAATGGATTTGAATGGAAATTATCTTCAGAATATTTCAATGTTGGATTCCATGATTATATGGATATTATTGAGGAATTTGGAAGATATATATATCGTTATTCCCAAATTGATATTTGTTGGTTTTAAAATTTGATATTGAATATAAGCCGATATAATTTCTATTTAGAGCCTTGTATTTGATATCAAATTGGATTTTGGATTTGTCATGAATGGTGTCTTAAATAACACTGTTCTTAAACCCAGTTGAGAAAAGAATAAATCTTTAGTTTATGATTTAGTGAAGTTTTCCAATTAATTAATATTTATTTGGAATTGAATAAAAGAATGGGATTTTTGGGTTTATAGTGAACGATGTTTTAAACGACATTTGTTCTTTAACCCGATTAACAGTGAAATGTGATTTGGAATTTATAAATCTTTTTATTAAGATACAATGTAAATTTTCCAAAGTTAAGTTTTCCAACTTAATAAAATAAATTGGAATTGAATGGAATTCGATTTGGTAATAATCGAAGTGAGCTTCTGTGGAGGAAGACTGTTAATATATATGAAATTTGAAATTCCATTTATATTATTAGTCGGATACGGAAATTGATATCGATTATATATTGATCTGTTTTCCATGAAGACTCCATTATTAATGGAATATGATTTTGGGTTTACCGTGAACCATGTTTTAAATGACATTGGTTCGTTAACCCAGTTAAAGACAGGATTTCATGTCTAACATTGTATTTCGAAGCGGCATGTTTGATTTCCCGAAGTTAAATAATCATTAATAATGATTTTTAGGAAGATTAAAACTAAGTTGAGTTTTAATGAATATTTAATTAGATTGAAGGGTGAATGTGATAATTTAAATTATCAAATTTGGGAAATGATCAAGAGTGGAGAATCACCAGTTTTGCTCCAAGCGATAGTCAAATCTTTAATTATATTTGAACGGGAAATGGTAATTAAATTTACCGATAACCCCCATGGTGTTAGATAAGGAGTATTACCAGTTTTGCTCCATGGGATGAATAGGTTGGGATTGAGAAATAAAACAAATGATTACTTTGGTAAGGTGCGTTAATCCCGACTAGTTTTGATAAACCTTAATTTGGTTTGAATGGATATCCAAAGGAATATTAAAGAATAAATTTAAAGAATTTGTCTTTGATAAAATTAAGGGAACCTTTCCCTAGTGATATGAATATTTGAATAAAAGAGTATTCTGGATTGGAATGAGGTGTATGTTGTGTGTTTATATCACTTGATTATAATATACGCGGGTTATTCGGAAGCCGGGTTCATATCCATTCTGAATAACTGATTCGAAGATAAGTCGACGATTAAGACGGTGGTTGAAGACTGGATGTCTTCACATTGTATGGATGATTACTGATGTCTTGATTGTGCTGTACACCCAAGATGTAGTAATAAGTGGTGATCGTCTAGACGTACTTGGAGATCGACCGGATATGCAAAGACCTCTCTCCTGTATTGGACATATGGGATGAGGAATAAGGTACCTCCGGTTTCGTTCAGACCCAGAACGGACTAGTAAATGGATGTGTGTCTGACATTGGATTTTATTCTATGTTTATTGATCTCTATTAAGTATATATCTCCTGCTTGACACCATTCTTTGAGACGTACGAGCTCAGAGGTTATATATCGATAAACATCAGTTGCATGGCATGAATTTTCAGTGTGGCACGCTGATATGCAAGTGATCAAGGCTTTTTTTGAAAAGCAGAGCCTTGTGGTTGATGATAACAGCATGACTTTAAATAGCATAGCTTTGTGGATAGCGTTAATTCGCGAGCTTCACACCCCGGTATGAACCAGAAACGGGATGAAGGATGGCAAGGAGGACATGCGTTTCTTTCTAGCTAGGAGTGGTGTCATGGTATGGAGCCTATACATTTTTACTTACGTGGTTGTTTGAAAGCGAGGTACCTCGAATATATCGGTCATTACGGGGCCGATGGATGGATTTACGCCCTATAGGGCGGGTAAAAGTATTGTTCAAGGATAACTAATCCACTAACATAAGTTGTGGACCGGCCCTGCAATTTTCTAGGTGCAGCTGCGGCTGTATCCTGAGGCTCGGGCTAGAGAGTCTCGAATTCGGTAAGCACGATCCCTTGCCTTGGCTCATGATGGAATCCAATTTTCAATATGACATTTTGGTTTTAGTTGTAAACCTCTATGGTGACATAGTGGGATGGGGCGCTCATGCCATCTATGATTGATACATTTATATTTGAAGTTGATTTTTTCACTTATAGTAATAATAAAATATGAAATTTTGCGTACCAAGCATTATTTGGCTATTATAAGGTAAAACTCTACCCTCCAGCTTGCGTTGCATCGTGTGATGGGACCTTGGTCTTATAATAGCTTCATTTTCTTTAATTAGCATTGCGTTGTTGGTTTTATGCATTGGTATTCTTGGGAGTTAACCCATTCTGTGTTATACGGCGTGGTCCCTTGATTTACTTAACTGTAAAATCAATTTAATAACCATTTTTAGTTCTCGCACCAGTCACATGACTGACCTAGAGTTTATTGTTTTAACCTAAACTCTGGGTGCCATATTTTCCACACGGGCAACTAGTAGCGGGGTTTTGCAGATATTTCTTTTCCAGGATCCTGGTTTACAGCTGGAGCTATATTCGGAAAGCGCTGTATCTGTGTATTTGTTTCAGTTGTGTTATGTATTATTTTTCCGATGCATTACAATTTAAATCTCTAATATTTTCTGATGCATATTGTTTATTCATACTCTGGAATATTCTTTTACTCTGATGTAATTGTTGTAATAACAATGAAATGTTCTTATGTTTGTGTTCTGATGTGTCATGCTCTCAACTCAATCCGCGCTTTCCCTTACGGGGGAGTTTGGGTTATTTCATCGTGGTATTACAGCTTTGGTTTACAGAGCTCGAGAACAAGACATATTAGAACTGAACGAAAGAATTCATCAGAGATTGGATTAGTAATATCCAATGGGAATGACTCGTTAGAGATGGGATCAGCAGTATCCTAGAATGAGTTGGAAGAGTGTTATTCTTAAAATAAAAATGAAAACAAATTTTGCTTTTAAAATTTAAAACTTATTATACATATTTGAGTATTTTATTTTATATTGAATTTGGACTATCAGGTATATCAAGATTATGCATATACAGCTAGCTAGCGTATGTACGAAGTCTCAAATATACTGGATGGATAAAGAATCACACTCAAGTCACCCGGAGATGATTCCGATGATTGCTAGCGTCATCAGTATTTATGTTTGAGTTTCGAAAGTGTAATATCTATAAATTTCCAATTGACTGGTGTGAGAACCAAAACTTAGGTAGGTTCTATTGCTGTGATTTGCACTAAAAAAATGATTTTTGGCTATATATAAAAGATATATGTTTGAAAATTTTGACCAACAAATTGATTGTTGGTTGTGATGTTTGATTATTAGTGTAACTAATAAAAATATTGGAATAATAAAACCAATAAGAGAATGAATGGTAAATTGAGCCAAATCGAATCAAAATTTGAACTGTAATTGAAACTGATTGCAATTGCATGCATATACATGTATTTATACTGAACAGGTCATAGCATGGAAGCTAAGAAGAGGAATAAAATTGTGTGCCCGACAAATAGGTACATATTTACTGTATTTCTTGGGTTTGATGATTCTATGAGCCGATTGGCTAGCCGCTTGGCTTTTTCTTTTGAATTGATGAGGGCCCTGTGAGGCAAGTTGCGGTTTTAAATATCAACCCGTACAAAGGAGGTTATGGAGAATTTTTTTTTTTGAAAATTTAGGGTGTTAGCCAAAATTTTGAGAAATTAGAAAATTCTTAGAAAGTAAAAAGTTGAAGAATGAACGCCAGAATGAAAGTTAAGTTGGTTAGTTAAACAACTTTCAGCTCCGTTCCTTTTTTAGGACGAAAAGATTTTAAGTGAGGGAGATTGTAACAACCCGTATTTTCAGAACCAATTTAAATTTTTTATTTTAGAAATTTTAATGGATTATGGATATTTAAAATAATTTATTTTAAATAATAACGACTAAAAATTTATTTTAATCGAACATAGAACGTATAAATTTATTTTAATTATAAAAAGAGCCTGAAATGGCGCGGTGGTTTGAAAATTCGATTTCTAATTTCTAATTTCAAATGAGTATACAAAATTCAATATAAATCAGATTTGGATGAAAAACAAGAAATATTTGAATCAATTTAATTACATCTTTCTAATGAATGTGAAACATTCAGATTTCGTAATATAAATTGAAAGTTGTGTTCATTTTAAAATTCAGAATAATCGCTATGGAATTTATATATATATATTTTTAAATCCAAGCTTGGTATTTCTTCAAATATCTTATGTTCCATTCAAGAAGAAGCGGCTCTCATTCAACATACATTCAGGAATCAAGATCAGTTGGGGGATGTTGCATGCGAGGCTTTGACAATTACAATATACCATATATGGTCAGAACATAATTCTCGCATCTTTAGAAATCGAAGAATTGATGCTGCAACCAAATTAACGCAAATTTTATGCAAAGCATTGTTTTCGGTGCGAAACAATGGTTCTCGAACTGCAAAACTCAAGATAAGGCTAATTTCCTGCAACAATGGGCTACCGAACTGAATGACGCGGGTTGATGAATATCTAATTTTTAATTTGCGTAAGTAGATGGTAGCAGGAGTTTGGGCTTACTAATGGTGGGCCTTTTCTTATATTTCTATTTATTTCCATTATATTTGTTCTTCACATGTATGTATTTGTTCATATGCATCCTGTATTGTCAGTATATGGAGGTTATATGTGCTATTTTCCCTTACAAGGTACCCATTTAGGTTAGGGGTTGTAGGGTTTTGGCGAGGCATATAACTAAAGTGTACAGTTGGTATACGCAATAAAGTACCAATTTTCAAAAAAAAATAGCTATTTTGCAGACGACCTCCGTTTTCGATGAAACTACTTTTTTTGGATCCGGAATGTCAAATTATTGCTAGATTCCATTTTCATAATTTTTTGAATTAATACGTGAGTGTGGTGAATTTAAATGCATTTGGTCAATTCAGTTTGAATTTTATCGACTGGAAATTAGCCATTTTTCAAACAGCTTCCAAATTCGATGAAATTAGTTTTGTTAGGACCGTATCGTCAAAATATAGCTAGATTTATTTTTCTGGAATTTTTGGAGTTGGTTTGTGGCCCCGGTAAATTAAAATGTACATTTAGATTCAATATATGTTAGTTTATATTTTAATTTTGATAAAAACTAATCAAAACGATCGAATTGGCTTACGGGACATATCTCATTATGTCTGGAATTGGGGTATTTAGCAAGAGGCGACAGTTGTTGCATTTGATTTGGAGTTCGAATGGGAAATATCACTTTAAAGAATTAAATAATATTAAAATATAAATTATATATTCTTCCATTGGTCAAATAAAGGGTCAAAACCCTAATGCGCAGTCAAACCCAAAAGGAGCCGCCATTCTTAAAACCGATGGCTGAAAAACTCAATTTTTAATCTCTCAAAATCGTTAAGTCCACACGCTAATTGAAGGAGGTTTCTACACGAAAATTGGAGAGGGCAATAGGATCTTTAAATTGGTCCGAGTATGATCGTCTATGGTGGAGGAACAAGAACAACCCATAAAATCAGAACCAATTTAAAAAATAATTATTTTGGCAATTTTAATGAATTTTGAATACTTAAAATGATTTATTTTAAATAATAACAACGATAAATTTATTTTGAATAGAATTAAAACATATATATTTATTTAAATCGAAATTAGAATATAAATATTTACTTTAATTATAAAAGGAATTGGAAATGGCGCGGTAGTTCAAAAATTCGATTTCAAATTTCAAATGAATGTATATGATTCAAAATAAAACGAATTTTAGAGAAACCAAAATATTAGAATCTATTTGAAAATATCTTTTTAACGAATCCGAAAAATTGTATTTCATAGCGGGAATAAAAAGTTATGCCCAGTTGAAAATTCAGAATAGTCACTATGGAATTTTGGCCCTTAAAAATGGAAATTTTGCAAACAACCTCCGTTTTCGACGAAACCACTTTTGTTGGATGCGGGATGTCAAGTTATTGCTAGATTCCAAAATTCATAATTTTTGGGATTAATATGTGAGCGCGGCAAAGGAAAACCTGTTTTGATAGATTCAGTCAATTTGGATCGACCAGAAAATGGCCATTTTTCAAACGGTCTCCAAATTCGATGAAATTAGTTTTGTTGGGACCGTATCGTCTAAACATAGCCAGATTTATTTTTCTGGAATTTTTGGGGTCCGTATGTGGCCCCGGTAAATTGAAATGTGAGTTCAAATTCAATATATAAATTTATATTTTGATTTTGACGGAAGCAGATCGAAACACTCGAATTGGCTTACGATACATATCCCATGGTGTTCAGAATGGGGGTAATTAACTGCGGGCGACAGTCATTGGGTTCGATTTGGAGTTCGTAACGATAAACAAGTGAATTCACGAATTAAATAATAATATAAACATATTCATATAATCTCCAAATGGTCAAAACCCTAGAAGAAATCAAAATCGCCGTTAAACTTTTAAAACCCGCCTCCATCTGATTTTCAACGCCCCTCGTCCTATGAAATTGAACATCGAAGATCTCCATCGTCCTGCATCATTTCGACGAGGTCCCGGAAGTGAAATCGACGACCTTGGGGAGATCTCGAAGGTGATACGGCTTAGATGGGTTATCATGGACTGACGGGGCCGATTTCATCCACCATAGGCGTCGGCGTCGAGATGATTTCTAGACCAAAGGAGGCCATCGAATTGGGGCCCACTCCGGGCGCAGGTGGCATACTCCAAGGCGCATCTCATGCCATTGACCGATCCTCCTCCAGTGCTGTGTAGGTGGAGCAAATTTCAACCCCTAGGTTCGAAGTGGGTTACGGCTTTAGTTCGGCAACATGGATGCCTGAACAAATAAATAAGGAAGGCAGTTTCTTTTCCTTTTTATTTTAAAATAGGATTGTTTAAAAAAATTAATAAGATCAGTTTATTTATTAAAATATAAATTAGCAATGGTTATAAAATATAAATTAGCAAAGGTCATAAAATACAAATCAGCAAAGGTTATAAAATATAAATTAGCAAAGTTTATAAAATATAAATTAGCAAAGTTTATAAAATATAAATTAGCAAAGGTTATAATATATAAATTAGCAATGTTTATGGAATAAAATTAGCATTGTTTTAAAGTAGTAATAGTAGTGTTAAAAATGTGATTTCTAAAATATGGTTTGCAGAAATAAAATGGCTTTGTTTAAAAATATTAATTGTATAATATAAACATCATTATAAAAAAATATTCTTAATTATGTGTAGAGCAAAATCAAAATATGATTTTATTATATGAATAGAATAATAAAAATATGATTTTTATTATGTAAATAGCATTGTTTAAAAATATGTTTTTTAATATAAATTTCGTGAAACAGATTGCATTGGAATCAGAGCAGCGAATTTGAGCGACAATAAACAATGGAGGAGTGGAACCCAAAGGTGAGAACTTCTCACCAAAATTATTTTTATACAGTTATTCATTTCATGACTGCATATATAAACTGTTCCCCATCGTCCACAGACTATGGATGACTTGTTTGTTAGATTATGTGTTTGGATTGATTTGTTTGTGTGAAATTGATTGTGTGATGTGGAGTGGAATAAAATATACATGTATTGAATAAAATAAGGTATCGTTAAAAATATAATTTTTAATGTGTGTATAAACAAAATAAATATTCATAAACAAATCAGACGATTTGTTTGTGTACACACATTTGACTGATATTGATTGGGACGAAATATTTTACACATTGCCCAACTTCACAAATAAATATGTGTTTGTTGTTTGAAAACCCCAACGGGTATTGGGATAATATTTGGCGTACACTAATCCCAATTATTTAGTTATATGTCGATTGATTGATTGACAGATTGTTGTAAACATTGAATATTTATATTTATTGCTTATACGGTGCAGAATTTCCCTCTGGATGATGGTTGACTGTATTTGATTGTTGTTGTATACGTGTGTTGTATGAAATCCATATAAATCAAATTATATGGTAATTGACTGTGTCTTATTCCAGTTTAGAAATAATGAATATTTTACAATAATATTCAGTGAATATTGAAATGTGAAGCCATGTTAAGTAGTTAAATGCCATTTTAACACGAACGGGAATTTTGTCGATTTTATTCATTTTATAATGAATATCGAAAGGTGATTTCAAAATCTGATGTTTTTAAAATATTATCATATAAATATTGAAATGATATAGAATATTCAATTTTGATTTGAATTTGAAAATAGAATTGAAATGGAATTGAAATCGATTTAAAATTGAAACTGATTTGAAATGAATTTAAAACGAATTGAAATTGAATTGAAATTGAGTTGAAATGAATTTAAAACAAATTTATAATGGAATTTTCAATTTTGATTTGAAACTGAAATCGAAGTGCAAATCGTTTTTAAAACGAATTTAAAATGATTTATAAATTTCGTTTTAAATAGAAATCGTCGAAATATATATAAATATATATGTATATATATATATTATATGTATTATATATAATATAATGGCATGGATAGAACGCGCCGCGCAGCGGCAGTTCTTGAATTTCGACCATTGACTTCGAATGGACATTACGGGAGATTCGACCGTCGGATTCTCCTAAAACCGGAACCGTTGGGTTTGTATCGAAAAGAGATTTCTAAGAGTACAAGAAATTAGAAATATAACAGATGGATTTGGAATTAAGTCCAAATCAAATTTGGAAAAGGTCGTTGTAAGTGCAGTTCAATGGCCGTTTATGGAAATTGACTGCACGGGCCTTGATAAAATTATTAAAAATATCAATAATTAGTGTAAAATCATAAGAAATGATTTGGAAAGAATTGGGATGAAAAATTCCATATTTGAAAATATGAAAATATAATTTTATCGAAATGAACCAGTTATGAACTAGAATTATAATCCAATATTTTTAAATAAATAATTTGAATTTGAAATGGTTTTAAATCGAAATTATCTTCGAAATATTTCGATATTGAATTCCGTGATTATACGGGCATTGTAGAGGAATTTGGAAGAAATATATATCGTTATTCCAATATGATGTTTGTTGAGTTCATAATTTGATATTGAATATAAGCTGATATATTTTCTATTCAGAGCCTTTTATTTAATATCAAATGGGATCTTGGGTTTGTCGTGAATGGTGTCTTCAGTAATACTATTCTTGAACCCTAGGTGAAGAGAATAAATCTTTTAATTAAGATTGTTGGAGTTTCCAATTATATTTAATAATTGGAATAAAATGGAATGTGAATTGGGTTTATCATGAACTGTGTTTTTAACGACATTCGTTCTGCAACCTGACTTACAGTGGAATGTGATTTGGAATTTGTAAATCTTTTGTTAAGATTTAAAGGAGATTTTCCAAAGTAAAGTTTTCCAATTTAACATATTATATTCGAATGGAATGGAATCTGATTTGATAACAATCAAAGTGAGTTTCTGTGGAGGAAGACTGTTAATATATATGGAATTTTAAAGGCTTTGCCATTATTCCATTTATATTATCAATTGGATATGGAAGTTCATATCGAATATATATATTGATTTATATTCTGTAAAGATTCCATTGTTAATGGAATGTGATTTTGGGTTATTGTGAGCTGTGTTTTAAATGATATTAGTTCTTCAACCCAATTAAAGATAAGATTAATTTGTTAAGTTTGAAAAATTATTAAGTAATGATTTTTGGAGATTAAAACTGAATTAGAGTTTTAATGAATCTTAAATAGATTGAAAGGTGAATTTGATAATTAAAATTATCAAATTCATGAAATGATCGAGAATGGAGTATCACCAGTTTTGCTCCAAGCGATAGTTAAATCTTTAATTAGATTTGAACGTGAAATAGTAATTAATTTTACTGATAACACCATGGTGTTAGATATGAAGTATTACAAGTTTTACATTATGGGATGAATAGGATAGGATTGGGAAATTAAACAAATGATTACTTCGGTAAGGATCACTAATCCCGACTAGTTTGGATAAACCTTAATATGGTTTGAAATGGTATACAAAGGAGGATTAAAGAAAAAATTTAAAGAATTTATCTTTGATAAAATTAATGGGAACCTTTCCCAAAGTAAAACAATATTTGAATAAAGGAATATTCTGGGTTGAATAAGGCATATGTTGTGTTTTTATAGCACTTGTTTATTGTATACGCGAGTTATTCGGAAAGACCGGGTTTATCCGATTCTGAATAACTGATACGACGATTAGTCGAAGACGAAGACGGTGGTTGAAGACCGGAAGTCTTCACATCGTTTGGATGATTACTAATGTCTTGATTAGGCAGTACACCCAAGACGAGGTAATAAGTGGTGATCGTCCAGACATACTTGGAGATCGACAGATATGCAAGGGCCTCACTCCTGTATTGGACATACGGGACTAGGAATAAGGTGCCTCCGGTTTCGTTCAGATCCAGAACGAACTTGTAAATGGAATGTGTGTCTGACATTGGATTTTATTCTATGTTAATTGATATCTATTAAATATATATCTGTTTGGCGGTGGATAATTTATTCTCCTGCTTAATGCCCTTCTCTGAGACGTACGAGCTCAGAGGTTATATATTGATAGATATCAGTCGCATGGAAATAATTGCCTATGTAGCATGCTGAGTTGTATGGATCAAGGCTTTTGTTGAAAAGCAAAGTCTTGTGGTGGATGATCAAAGTATAGCTTTAATATAGTGCCGCTTTGTGTATAGCATTAATTCGTGAGTCTCACACCCCAGTGTGAACCAAAAACAGGAGAGGACAGCAGGGAGGGCAGTGCATTTCCTTCTAGCTAGGAGTGGTGTCAGCGTTTTTGCAAGCCTTGACATTTTACTCATGTGGATATTGCATATGTTTCTTATTACTTGATGGATAGTCAGGCACCTCGGATATATTGGCTACTGCGAGAGCCGATGGAGTCATTTGGCTCATTTACGCGCCATAGGGCGGGGAAACGCATGCTCGGGAATTATTAATTCACCATTGCACTTAGTGTAGACCGGCCCTGCATGTTGCTTAGGTGCAGTTGCGGCTGAATCCTGAGGCTCGGGCTAGAGAGTGTTGAAACAGAAAGGATTGCGCCTTGCCTTGGTTCACAGACAGAAATCCAACTTGCAATACGTGACATTTGAAGTTTTGATTATAGAGCCTAGTATTGGCGACATGATATATGGTACTCATGCCTTCTAGGATTGATACATTTATATTTGAAGTTGTTTTATACACTATGCACTTATAATAGTATCAAATGATTTGTTTTATCGTACCAAGCATGTTTGGGTATTATAAGGGAAAACCCTATCCTCCAGCTTGCGTTGCATTGTGTGATGGGACCTGGGTCATATAATAGCTTCATTTTTCCAAAAAACATTGCGCTATTTGTCCTGTGCACTAGTATTCTTGGGAGGAAACCCGTTCCGTGTTATACGGCGTGCTCCCTTGATTTATTTATTATTAAAGTAAAGATTTAATAACTGTTTTAGTTCTCACACCAGTCACATGACTAACCTGGTGTTTATTGTTTTATCCTAAACTCTGGGTGCCCCTATTTTCCATTCGGGCAGCTAGTAGTTTTGTTTTTGCAGATTTATATTCACAGGATCCTGGTTTACAGCTGGAATGATATTCGGAAAGCTCTGTATCCGATTATCTCTTTCAGTTGTGTTTTGTGTTATTTTCCGCTACATTGTAAATTGTAAATCTCTGATATTTATTGAATGTATAATATTTATTATACTCTGTTATATTCTTGTAATCTGATGGAATTGTTGTAATAAGCAATGAAATGTTCTTCTGTTTGTGTTCTGATTTGTCATGTTCTCAAAGCAATCCGGGCTTTCCTTTATGGGCGAGTTCGGGTCGTTTTCATTTTGGTATCAGAGCTTTGGTTTACAGAGCTCGAAAACAAGACACATTAGAACCGAACGAAAGAATTCATCAGAGATTAGATTAGCAATATCCAATGAGAAGGACTTGTTAGAGATGGGAACAACAATATTCTAGAATGAGCCGAAGAGTGTTGTTTTTTAAAATAAAATTGAAAACAAATTTTGTTTTGAAAATTTAAACTTTATTATTCGTATTTGAATATTTATTTTAAATTGATTTGGACAATCAAGTATATAGAGATTTGAATATTCGTCTGATCCGCGTGTATTGAAGCCTCAAATAACTGGATAGATATAGAATCACACCCTAGACGCCCGGAGATGACTCTGATGATACTGGTGATTGACATGTCAGCATCAGTAGTTTGTGTTCGAGTCTTGAAGGTAGGATATCGATATATTTCCAATTGGCTGGTATGAGAACCAAAACTAGATAGGTTTATTGTTGTGATTTGGCATCAAAAATATAATTTTTGAATATATGTTAAAGTTATGCATTTGAAAAGCTAATTCACAAATCGGTTGCTGATTGTGTTGTGTGATTATTCATTTAAACCAACATATAGATGTATGGTAAATTTGGGCCAAATTATATCAAATATTGAATTGAATTGAAAATTATTTGGAATTGCATGCATATACATGTATTACATTGAACAGGTCACAGCAAGGAGGCTTGAGAAGAGGAATAAAATTGTATGCCCGACAAATAGGTACATGTTTACAAATTTATTGGGTTTAGATGATTTTACAAGCCGATTGACTAGCTTCTTGGCTATTTCTTTTTCTTTTTGATATAAAAGGGCCAGTGTGGTAGTTTGTGGATTTTCCTAGTGCTCCCGTACAAAGGAGGTTATGGCGAAATATTTCAAAAATTTAGGGTGTTAGCCAAATTTTTGAAAAATTTGAAAATTCTTAGAAACCGAAAATTTGAAGAATGAAAGTTGAGTTGATTAGTAAAACAACTTTCAGCTCCGTCCCTTTTCGAGGATGAAAAGATTTCAAGTGGGTGAGATTGTAACAACCAGGAAGATCAGAACCAATTTAAAATTTTAATTTTGGCAATTTTAAGGAATTTTGAATATTTAAAATGATTTATTTTAAATAATAAGAACTAGAAATTTATTTTGAATAGAATTAAAACATATATATTTATTTAAATCGAAATTAGAATATAAATATTTATTTTAATTATAAAAGGAATTGGAAATGGTGCGGTAGTTCGAAAATTCGATTTCAAATTTCAAATGAATGTACAGGATTCAAAATAAACTGGATTTTAGCGAAACCAAAAATATTAGAATCTATTTGAAAATATCTTTGCAACGAATCCATAAAATTGAAATTTTATAGCGGGAATAAAAAGTTATGCCAAGTTGAAAATTCAGAATAGTTACTACGGAATTTTGGCCCTTAAAAATGAAAATTTTGCAAACGACCTCCGTTTTCAACGAAACTACTTTTTTTTTCGATCCGGGATGTCAAGTTATTGCTAGATTCCAAAATTCATAATTTTTGGGATTAATATGTGAGCGTGGAGAAGGAAAATGTGTTTTGACAGTTTTAATCAATTTGGATCAACTAGAAAATGGCCATTTTTCAAACGGTCTCCAAATTCGACGGAATTAGTTTTGTTAGGACCATATCGTTTAAACATAGCCAGATTTATTTTTCTGGAATTTTTCGGGTCCGTATGTGGCCCCGGTAAATTGAAATGTGCATTCAAATTCAATATATAGATTTATATTTTGATTTTGATGAAAGCTGATTGAAACAGTCGAATTGGCATATGATACATATCCCATGGTGTTCAGAATGGGGGTAGTTAGCTGGGGGAGATAGTCCTTGGGTCCAGTTTGGAGTTCGTAACGATAAACAACTGAATTCATGAATTAAATAATAATATAAATATATTTATATAATCTCCAAATGGTCAAAGCCCTAGAAGAAATCAAAACCGCGATCAAACTTTTAAAACCAACGTCCATCCAATTTTCAATGCCCCTCGTCCTTTGAAATTGAATGCTGACCATCTCCATCATCCTACATCATTTCGACGAGGTCACTGAGGCGAAATCAACGACCTTGGGGAGATCTCGAAGGTGATACGGCTAAGATGGGTTATCGTGGACTGACGAGGACGATTTCATCAACCATAGGCATCGACGTCGAGATTATTTTCAGGCCAAAGGAGGCCGCCGAATTGGGGACCCCTCCGAGCGTAGGTGGCATACTCAAAGGCGCACCTCGTGCCATCAACCAATCCTCCTCCGGCGATGTGTAAGTGGTGCAAGTTTCAAACCCTAGGTTCGAAGTGGGTTGCGGTTTTAGTTAGGCTACTTGGATGCCTGAACGAATAAAGAAAAAAGGTAGATTCTTTGCCTTTTTATTTTAAAATACGATTGTTAAAAAAAATCAGTTTGTTTATTAAAATATAAATTAGCAAAGGTTATAAAATATAAATTAGCCAAGTTTATAAAATATAAATTAGCAAAGTTTATGGAATAAAATTGGCATTGTTTTAAAGTAGTAATAGCAGTGTTAAAAATGTGATTTCTAAAATATGGTTTGCAGAAATAAAATGGCTTTGTTTAAAAATATTAATTGTATAATATAAGCATCATTATTAAAAAATATTCTATATTATATGTAGAGCAAAATCAAAATATGATTTTATTATATGATTAGAACAATAAAAATATGATTTTTATTTGAACAGAAGAATAATAAAAATATTATTTTTATTATGTAATAAGCATTGTTTAAAAATATGATTTTTAATATAAATTTCATGAAACAGATTGCGTTGGAATCAGAGCAGCGAATCTGAGCGGCAATAAAAAATGGAGGAGTGGAATCCAGAGGTGAGAACTTCTCACCAAAATTATTTTTATATAGTCATTTATTTCATGACTGCATATATGAATTATTCCCCATCGTCCACAGACCATGGATGACTTGTTTGTTAGATTATGTGTTTGGATTGATATGTTTGTGTGAAATTGATTGTGTTATGTGGAGTGGAATAAAATATACATGTATTGAATAAAATAATGTATCGTTAAAAATATAATTTTTAATGTGTGTATAAATAAAACAAAAATTCATAAACAAATCAGATGATTTGTTTGTGTACACACATTTGACTAATATTGATAGGGATGATATATTTTACACATCGCCCAACTTCACAAATAAATATGTTTTTGTTGTTTGAAAACCCCATACGGGTATTGGGACGATATTTGGCATACACTAATCCCAATTATTTAGTTGTATGTCGATCGATTGATTGACAGACTATTGTAAGCATTGAGTATTTATATTTAATGCTTATACAGTGTAGAATTGTCCTCTGATGATGGTTGACTGTATTTGATTGTTGCTGCATACGTGTGTTGTATGAAATCCATATAAATCAAATTATATGGTAATTGACTGTGTCTGATTCCAGTTCAGAAATAATGAATATTTTACAATAATATTTAGTGAATATTGAAATGTGAAGCCATGTTAAGTAGTTAAATGCCATTTTAACACGAATGGGAATTTTGTCGATTTTATTCATTTTATAATGAATATCGAATGGTGATTTCAAAATATGAGGTTTTGAAAATATTATCATATAAATACGGAAATGACATAGAATATTTAATTTTGATTTGAATTTGAAAATAGAATTGAAATGGAATTGAAATCGATTTAAAATTGAAATCGATTTGAAATGAATTTAAAATGAATTGAAATTGAATTGAAATCGATTTGAAACGAATTTAAAACAAATTTATAATGGAATATTCAATTTTGATTTGAAATTGAAATGGAAGTGGAAATCGTTTTCAAAACGAATTTAAAACGATTTATAAAATTATTTTTAATGGAAATCGACGAAATATAATATATACATATATTATATATAATATAATGGCCCGAATAGAACGCGCAGCGCAACGGCAGTTCGCGAATTTCGACCATTGACTTCGAATGGACATTCTGGGAGATTCGGTCATCGGATTCTCCAAAAACCGGAACCGTTGGGTTCGTATTGAAAAGAGCTTTCTAACAAATACAAGAAATTAGAAATCTAATGGTTGGATTTGGAATTATGTCCAAATCAAATTTGGAAAAGGTCGTTATAAGTGCAGTTCGATGGCCGTTTATGGAAATCGACTATACGGGCCTTGATAAAATTATTAAAAATATCAATAATTAGTGTAAAATCATAATAAATGATTTGGAAAGAATTGGGATGAAAAATTCCATATTTGAAAAGATAAAAATATATTTTTATCGAAATGAACTAGTTATGAACTAGAATTATAATCCAATATTTTTAAATAAATAAATTGGATTTGAAATAGTTCTAAATCGAAATTCTCTTCGGAGTATTTTGATATTGGATTTCGTGATTATGCGGGAATTGTAGAGGAATTTGGAAGATATATATCGTTATTCCAATACGATGTTTGTTGAGTTCAAAATTTGATATTGAATATAAGCCGATATATTTTCTATTCAGAGCCTTGTATTTAATATCAAATGGGATTTTGGGTTTGTCGTGAACGGTGTCTTCAGGAACACTGTTCTTGAATCCCAGGTGAAAAGAATAAATCTTTTAATTAAGATTGTTGGAGTTTCTAATTATATTTAGTAATTGGAATAAAAATGGAATGTGAATTGGGTTTATCGTGAACTGTGTTTTTAACGATATTCGTTCTTCAACCCGATTTACAGTGAAATGTGATTTGAAATTTGTAATTCTTTTGTTAAGATTTAAAGGAGATTTTCCAAAGTAAAGTTTTCCAATTTAACATATTATATTGGAATGGAATGTAATCCGATTTGATAATAATTGAAGTGATTTTCTGTGGATGAAGACTGTTAATATATATGGAATTTAAAAGGCTTTGCCGTTATTCCATTTATATTATCAGTTGGATATGGAAGTTCATATCGATTATATATATATATATTGATCTGTATTATGTGAAGATTCCATTGTTAACGGAATGTGATTTTGGGTTTATTGTGAGCTGTGTTTTAAATGACATTAATTTTTTAACCCAATTAAAGATAAGATTAATTTCTTAACTTTGAAAAATCATTAAGTAATGATTTTTGGAGATTAAAACTGAATTAGAGTTTTAATGAATCTTTAAATTGATTGAAAGATGAATTTGATAACTAAAATTATCGAATTCAAGAAATGATCGAGAATAGAGTCTCACCAGATTTTCTCCAAGCGATAGTTAAATATTTAATTAGATTTGAACATGAAATGGTAATTAATTTTACCGATAACACCGTGGTGTTAGATATGAAGTATTACCAGTTTTACTTCATGGGATGAATAGGTTGGGATTGGGAAATTAATCAAATGATTACTTCGGTAAGGATCGCTAATCCCGACTACTTTGGATAAACCTAAATATGGTTTGAAATGATATACAAATGAAGATTAAAGAATAAATTCAATGAATTTACCTTTGATAAAATTAATGGGAACCTTTCCCAAAGTAAAAGAATATTAATATTTGAATAATGGAATATTCTGGATTGGAATAAGGCGTATGTTGTGTTTTTATAGCACCTATTTATTATATACGCGAGTTATTTGGAAAGACCAGGTTTATCCCATTCTGAATAACTGATACGACAATAGTCGAAGATGAAGACGGTGGTTGAAGACCGGAGGTCTTCACATCGTTTGGATGATTACTGATGTCTTGATTGGGCCGTACACCCAAGATGAGGTAATAAGTGGTGATCATCTAGACATACTTGGAGATCGAAGGATATGCGAGGGCCTCTCACCTGTATTGGACATACGGGACGAGGAATAAGGCGCCTCCGGTTCCGTTCAGACCCAGAACGAACTTGTAAATGGACTGTGTGTCTGACATTGGATTTTATACTATGTTAATTGATTTCTATTAAATATATATCTGTTTGGCGGTGGAGAATTTATTCTCCTGCTTAACGCCCTTCTCTGATACGTACGAGCTCAGAGGTTATATATCGATAGATATCAGTCGCATGGCATGAATTGCCTGTGTGGCATGCTGAGTTGCATGGATCATGGCTTTTTTTGAAAAGCAAAGTCTTGTGGTTGATGATCAAAGCATAGCTTTAATATAGCACCGCTTTGTGTATCGCGTTAATTCGCGAGCCTCACACCCTGGTGTGAACCAGAAATGGGAGAGGACAGTAGAGAGTGCAGTGCGTTTCCTTCTAGCTAGGAGTGGTGTCAGAGTTTTGCAAGCCCTGGGGTTTTACTCATGTGGATGTTGCATATGTTGCTTATTACTTGATAGATAGCGAGGCGCCTCTGATATATCGGCTACTACGGGAGCCGATGGAGTCATTTGGCTCATTTACGCCCCATAGGGTGGGGAAACGCATGCTCAGGAATTATTAATTCGCCATTGCACTTAGTGAGGACCGACCCTGCTTGTTTCCTGGGTGCAGTTGCGGCTGAATCCTGAGGCTCGGGCTAGAGAGTCTCAAAACGGAATGGATTGCGCCTTGCCTTGGTTCACAAACGGAAATCCAACTTCCAATACATGACATTTGCGGTTTTGGTTGTAGAGCCTAGTATTGGCGACATGATATATGGTACCCATACCGTCAAGGATTGATACATTTATATTTGAAGTTGTTTTATACATTATGCACTTATAATAGTATCAAATGATTTGTTTTATCGTACCAAGCATGTTTGGCTATTATAAGGGAAAACCCTATCCTCCAGCTTGCGTTGCATTGTGTGCTGGGACCTAGGTCTTATAATAGCTTCATTTTTCGAAAAAAGCATTGCATTGTTTGTTCTATGCACTAGTATTCTTGGGAGGAAACCCGTTCCGTGTTATACGGCGTGGTCCCTTGATTTACTTTATTCGATTTAATAACTATTTTAGTTCTCACACCAGTCACATGACTAACCTGGAGTTTATTGTTTTAACCTAAACTTTGGATGCCCCTATTTTCCACACGGGCAGCTAGTAGTTTTGGTTTTGCAGATTTATATTCAGAGGATCCTGGTTTACAGCTGGAATGATATTCTGAAAGCTCTATATCCGTTTATCTCTTTCAGTTGTGTTTTGTATTATTTTCCGCTGCATTGTAAATTGTAAATATCTAATTTTTATCGAATGTATAATATTTATTTATACTCTGTTATATTCTTGTATTCTGATGGAATTGTTGTAATAAGCAGTGAAATGTTCTTCTGTTTGTGTGTTGATTTGTCGTGTTCTCAAAGCAATCCGGGCTTTCCTTTACGAGCGAGTTCGGGTCGTTTCAGGAACCCTCTTGATTCTAGCGCCCAAAGCAACTGCGTTCGGCGATGATTTTCACAAGGATGAGGGCGGCGAGTTAATCTCATCGTTGGCGGAGGGTTTTCTCGCGTAGGGGGTTGAAGTGTCGGCATTGGATCATCGACAAGGGGATCAGGGCGCGAGCGACGACGAGGGTTCAAGGTCGAGGTTTGGGTTCTATAGTCGACGTTCAATAGAGGGAGAAGAGGGATTAAAACATGTGGCTTATTTTAGTAAACGATGGATTAGAGAATAGTTAATTTAAATTAATTATTTAATTAGTTAATAAATGTTTAAATGATCATATCTCGTTCATATTTAATCAGAATTCGACAAAACTGAATGCGTTGGAACCAAAAAATGAGAGCTTCGCAGTGGCACAGACCAGAACGGAAACAAAGCAGATTAGAATTTCAGGCAAATTCAAATCAAAACAGAAAATTCAGAAATAAAGCCTGATGGAGTGGATCCCAATATGAGAACTCCTTCTCACTCTAATTATTTTATAGTTAAATATATACTAAGTTGCAGACGGGGCTTAGTAGTCCCCGACACTATTTATTATAAAACCATGGATGTTTGTTGGGATTGAATTGTGGTGATATTGACTAAATTGTGTTTATTGGTTGAATGAACTGTATAAAATGTACATGTGTTGAATAAAATATTTATATAATAAAAATATCATTTTTATTAATTGAATGAACTGTATAAAATATACATGTGTTGAATAAAATATTTATACAATAAAAATATCATTTTTATTGAATGAATGAACTGTATAAAATATACATGTGTTGAATAAAATATTTATACAACAAAAATATCATTTTATTGAATGTATGAACTATAGAAAAAAGTAAAGTGTTGAAATAAATATTTTATCGTTAAATATATAATTTTTAACGTAGATAAGAATGGCATAAAATGCGCCTGAAATGAAAATAAATATTCATTTATAAATCAGACGATTTGTTTATGTACACCCGTTTAACCGCCATTGATTGGGACGGTAACTTTTACACATCGCCCATCTGCACAAATAATGTTCAGTACGTGTTCGAAAACCCCACACGGGTATTGAGATGATATTTGACATACACTAATCCCCAATATTTAGTAGTATGTCAATCGATGTGCTGACAGGTTGTGATGAGCGTTATTTATTTGTTTTAATGCTTATACAGTTGTAAAATACACTCTAGATGATGTTGAAATGTTGAATGATCATTTATCATTATTATTGAATACATGCGATATATGAAATCCACATAACTAAAATTATATGGTAATTGATTGGGTTTGATTCCAATTCAGAAATAATAAAGATTTTAAAATAATATTTAGTAAATATTTTAAAATAATATTTAGTATAGAATTTGTTAGATCCAAAAATGGCTTTAACACCCAAACTAGCAACAATTTTTAATGAAATGAAATTAAAAACGAAGAAAACACACAATTTATAGTGGTTCGGCATTAAATAGCCTACGTCCACTTCCTACTCTTTGAATTGATGACTTGAATGTAGATACAACAATGGTTCTCACTCACTTTCACTCATACAATGCATAGATTCACTCAATCTCCTCTGAAATATGCTTTGAATGATGATTGTAATATGAAAATGATGATGATATTTGGATAGCCAAGGAGTTTGAGTTCTGAATATGCCAAAAGATCCCTTGAAATAAGCATTGGAGGTATATTTATAGGTGGAAAATTCCTCTGCCAGGTTCGGGTAAATGTGGTCTCCATCCCACATAAGTCGGGTTCGGATAGGATATGATGGTGACAACACATCAGGTTGATGGTGAACGTGGGGAGATCGTGGGCTAATTGGTTGCTTAACTGCTTCGCTTCTTGAGGAAATCATGGGGTGTAACTGCCATCCATTGGTACGCGGTTCGGATCAAATGAATAGAAGAAGGAAGGATGCGGATCAGACTTCCTCGACCCGATCCAGAGCTGCTTCTGATCCTTCGTTTCCCAATCTGCTATATTTTGCTTTGGTTGATGACCCCCGACCTGATCCGGACATCAGATGCATGTTCTTTTAGTCATCCCTTATATCCTTGTATAGCCTAGCTCACAAAGTAGGCTAACATTTTGCCCCCTCGAAGGACACTTCTATTGGAAATGGAGTGTGCTTCGATATTGTCTATCTGTTGGTCTCTGAAATAAATCATCGAACAATCGCTTCCATTCATTTGTAGGGTTGTGTCACTTTGTGAAGTCACAACGCTTGTCGTACGTATATACACCATGGATCGCACAAACTGCTTCCTGTGTTCCAAATTATTTCGAGAGCTTTGCTTGATGTCTGACAACTCCTTCAGGTAAGATTTTGTATGTTTCTCTTTAAATCTACTTCATGTGCTGAATCAATGTCTGAGGTACTGCTTGGGTTCAGACCCGATCCGTATGGCCTCTCTTGCATCTTAACACTGCTATGCGAACGAGCCAAATGACTATGGCCCAGCCTTCCGTTCCAATCGGAATAGGATGACACGTTGGTAAGAATACAAAGGGTCGCTTCGTACTCATATAAATTCGCCATTTCTTCACTTCCGCCTTCTCTTTTTTATTTCCATCGTTTTTCTAGAAATCGCATCGGAGAAAAACACAACCCTAGATCTTAAAATTCCAACAACTCTCCCTTAATCCTCAAATTGATTTCATAGGTGGGCTTAAATCTCTAACCTTTTCATGCTTTAATCGATTTGATTCCATACTCGAAAGTAGTTTTTAGGAGAATTCATCCGCTACTACGCCATGTCGAGTTAAGGTCCTTTGTTGGTCTGCCATCGTCATTGGTGGTGTCGTCGCCACCTCGAGGCGGTGCTGGAGCAAACTTGTTTTGACTTCAAAAAAAGGAATTCGCCATGAAAACTTCGTCTTAGGTAGGGAAAGATGAAAGTGACTTAAGAAGAAGAAGGAGGACTGAATGGAATTGGCTCGGAGTGGGAAGCAGGAGGAGAAAAGATGGGACAAAGAAGAGAAGCTTAAATATGTGGAGTGACATCGGTTCGGGTCGGATGGGAGTATAGGGAGAATGGCTTTGAAGACATAAAGGCGGTTTGGTTCGGTGCCTACCGACCCGATCCTAGCCAATTTCTTTTGCATCTATCTGATCCGATCCGTCTCAGTGTAGTACCTAAGCTTGTCCGCTGATGGTCTGGGTACTTGACCCGATCCCACAATGCCCAGGATGTCCTAACCGATCCGACCTCAATACAGAAAAAAAGGGGACTTGATTTAATCCAACCATAGCATATACACCCGAACCGATCCGTAGCTATTTCCATTTAATTTCCGAACCGATCCAAAATGACTTTGCCATAAGTAATTCAGCTAACTTAATCAATGTTGGTCGTGGTCGATGACTTTGTGGACAGTTAGGATAGAGCCTCTCTGACTTGACTTTTGGACTGCTTATAAATATCCCACTGCATTGTTCATCTTTGTACTACATTTTTTCTTTATTTAACTAACTCATTATTGCATACACGCTTGTACACTTTAGCTCACACACATGCATGGGGGGATAGGGGCAACTTTACCCTAATCCTTGCTATTGTTTCTTCAATAGTTTGTCAGATATGACTGAGAGACGCTCATCTGAACGAGCAGAAAGAAGGGAGGCCATAGGGACATCTGAAAACCCTGTCATTGAAGATTTATCTTCTACTTTCGATTCAGGTTGGAACAGCGAAGGCCCAGATTATGAGATAGGAACTCATGGTAGTGATGCATCATCTAGAGGTGATGTTTCTCTCGGTGAGGAGGAAGAAGGCGGGATAGGAGACAGTCATGCCCCCGATGAATTTGGAAATGCCGTAATCTTGGACTTGCCTAAAGATTCAGTGGAGTCGACAATCGATAATGATAGACTGATACGGATACGTCTCAAGCATGGGATTCTTCAAAGAGATACCTTGTTACCCTAAAAAACAGATCATCCCCATAATCCACTAGAAGGATACATGGCTATTTCTAGACTAATGTGTCTTGTTGGAGCAATACCTCCATTCCCACCATTCATCGTCGATTTCCTGAGATACTTAAGGATTGCCCCCATGCATCTTCTTCCCAATTCTTACGCCTATTTTTATACCCGGTACATAGCCTATAGAGAAATTCTTGGTAAAGTGTTGACTTTTGAAGATGTTTATTTCTTTTACAACTTCAAACATCGAACCAACGACACTTTGTCCTTTGTATATTTCAAATCTATGCCAAAAACAAAAATTATCACTGTTCCGTTTTGTGGAAATGCAGGGGATCCAAAGCCTGAATGGTTTTACATTAGACAACAGCTAGGATGCGCCAGAAGGTGGCTTAAGTCAAGTAAGGACGTCAATGTTTTAAATTTCAGACCTCGGAAATATACTAACATCACTTGTTTTCACTTGCAGTTTCCAATCCTCCGCAAGAAAAACATTCAATACAATTTGATCACTTAAATCGGCTAATCAGCGGTGACCAGAAATTCTTGACCATCAAAGAGTGTTTGGTGGATGACTATCTTCATAGGCATCGTCTTGTTGCTATAACTCGTAGCATAAGGCATGGCGAGGGACCTTATGTGTATATACCTCCTGTTGAAGGGCCGATTGAGGCCTCACCGGGACATGGAGATAGCTCGAAAGATCCTCCGATGCCTCAAAAGATTCCTTCTCCTTTATCTTCTGCAACTCGAGATGACATACTAGCGAATATACCAGCCGCTGACAGGAACAAATATATTACTCCTGATGATGCGACCACTCCTGAGGGGCCAATTTCTCCCAAGGGGTTACCGTCAGTTATTCCTCTAGGATACACTCCCATAGCCGATGATTCCACATTTCGGTGCCTGGGGGATCTTCCCCTGCTCAAAACTTTTTATTCTTCAGAGGATTTCCCAACAAATCCTCTCACTTTGACATCTGAGGAAGAGATCACTCCTGTAAATGCCGAGGAGACTATCAATTCGGGCTATGGTCTATCTGGGGGGGAGCATCACTTGGATAAACATGACACTCTAGCACTGCACGTCACAACACTTGAGCTTTATGCTAATGTTGATCTTAATATTCTTTTATTTATTTTTTGTAGGACAAATAGGGAGACAACTATATCATATGCGAGATGTTCATTTGAGCATGCCCATAAATGGTACCGACGATAAACACGATCGGTATGAGAGTAGGGGTAAAGACGACAGGAGGGATCGACTTCCAAAGCCCTATCGACCTTCCCATTCTCGATCCCCACATCACAGATTTTCAGACAAATATAAGAGTCATTCTTCAGATCATGAGAAAGACAAGCACAGTGCTAAACCTCCCACTCCATCTAAGGGCACGATTTCTCAAGATGATACTTCAAAAAGGATTTCTGATCCTAAAGGGAAACAACCATAATTGGGGAAAGAGGCTGGGAAGAAATGACCCACCACAAAGCTATCTCATCGCACCGTTGACATAACTACCATAAGGCCGCTTATTCTCAATGACGAGAACCAGGCCAGACTGGAAATTCTGAGGCAGCAATTTCCCGAACCCCATTTTAGGCACATGCACTTTGTCCCAAAACTCAAACCAATAAAATCTGATTGGGCCAACGATGTCAAGTATACTATAGATTTCGTGGATGAATAACATAAAGAAATGAAGAAGTATGCGAAGACTCTCTCTAAAATCATTAGTGATCTGTTGGCAGATGTAAAAACCGTGGCCGACGCTGCTGGATATCATGCGAGGGCTTTTGAAAACTCTAAGAGAGATCTGGAGGATGCCCAAGCTAATTTTGCTCTTGTACAACGCGACACAGATAATTATAAGAAGTAGCTCGAGGAATTACAAAAGCGATATCATTCCGAGTTTGAATCACATAGTCAGGAGTGGATAGATTTAAAGAAGCATGCCGAGGATGCCAAATCTGAGAATACTCATCTCACTCAAGAGAAAGCAGATTTAGCCAAAAAGAACGCAGAGCTTAAAGCTAATTTATTGGAAGCTGAGACAAGGGAGGCTCTTGCTGAAGGTAATGTAAATACGGCTTTGCAGCAAGTTAAAGAAGTCAACGAACAGCTGAAAGATGCTCAAAGGGAGATTGACGAGAGTAGTGAAACCATGGTCGGATTTTTTGCTCAAGTGATTCGTCATTGAAACCTTGCCTGGCTGTAGGACTGTCCCACTCCCCTTGTGTAGGCATACGACCAACTGGTCGAATGGGAGAAAGCTGAACTCGGAGTGGATTCGATTGACGAAAATAAGCTTAACGAGACATTCCTTAAGGGTGAGGAACCAGCCCGCTTGGCCGAAGGGCGTAGACTTATCGCTGCTACAATGGAGGAAGAGAAGCGTGAGGCCAAAGAAAAAAATACCATCAAAGCCGCCTCCTCTTCTGCTACAGCTGAGGTCATTGGAGTAGAGGGATACGACCCGGAAAGGTCAGGAATTCCTGAGGCTTCTCTTTTGTTTGCTATAAACGAGTCTACCTCCAACATTACTGCTGCTCGAGTCGAGAAGTCTGCTGAAGGTATTTCTACCTTTTCGCCTCAATTCATCAAAGCTATTTCAACCTTTGGTCATATCATCAGACAGACTATTGAAGACCCCATGTTTTCTCCTCAATTAATAACTGTTACTTCTCGCTTTATAGGTACTAAGCTAGTTGAAAGGGCCGACGATTCACAAAAGACATCTCCAGGTAAAAAGTCTACTGAAGAGACCCAGGAGAAACAGGATAAAGTTGCTACTACAGATCCTGGAAAGGATGATGAGGGCAAGAGAAAGGAGGTTGTTGACAAGGCTCCCGTGCCACCTAACACCGAAATTCCTCATGATGATGAAATAATAGCTGCTTTGAAAGATGATGGTGGTAATGACGGGCATGATGAAGACCCCGACGTTACTATAACTGGGGGAGCAGGGAATGTCGATGATCTGACTTTGGCGGAGATGAAGGCCAAGCAACATAAGCGTGTGCAGTTGAAAGTTAAGGAGGTAGATCCTGAAAATCTTAAACCTCTTGTGACAGTACATCCTGGGTTAAGGTTAGTCTTTAAACTTTCAACTAGATTGATCACTGAGGAACTTGCTAAAAAATCTTCTGTTGACCCTAGTGCTCCAATTCCTGAGAAGAATTCCACGGACTCTAACACCTCAATTTTGGAAAAGAAGAGGCAAACATGCATCATTAGCGAAGCCGACAAGGAGGAGAAAGAAAAGCTTAAGTCTGTCAAGAAAGCAAAGTCTAGTCCAAAGTCCAAATGATAATGCGTTTTGTTTTGATATTCCACTGGTCCATTATTGTTATAGCGAGTGCGGCCTCGCATCTTTTGCTTAGTTTTTCTGTATAAGCTCATGTGTTTGTGAATAAAGTAGTTTGTTCCCTGCAATGTCAAATATTTGTGAATCTATTATTTAAGTAAAAATGCGGATAAACAACATGTCGTATCACAGTTATACAATAAAGACATGATAAAGGGAACATGTGTACGTATATTCCCTCAATCAATCTTGAATAGACTGATTAACTAAGGCTTATTCTAGATTGATTAGACTTAACATTCAGTTTCCCCCGACTTTCTAGAGGGGCTAAATTTCTTTTGTCGTTGATGCTTATCCTTCTAGCATCTTTATACTCTCCTGTCTCATAACCAAGTTAGAGTATTATCGAGGCGGTCTCTTATCGGGGTGCACCTTCATGCCTCAAGGGACGTCATCTTCCCGTCCTTTATATTCTCTTTCGAATCATGAGAGTTAGAGTTAGGAATGTCGTCTTCCCATTCATTCTATCATATTACACAAATGGTCATTTTGTTTGCTCCTGCACACGAATTGTCTCCAATTTTTCAAGTTGAATTTAATGTTTTGTGCTTCGTAGTAATGATAGAACAATTACTGGAGATAAAAATATTGCAGGAAAGTAAATGACACACGATATTTTTATAGTGGTTCAGCTAAGTCGTAGCCTACATCCACTTCATAATTTTTCATTCATATAAATAGACTTTTTAAGGAAAGTCGTGCCTTTTTACATAGTCTATAAAAACAAAAAAGGAAAACATTTCCTATTTAGCTTAGATATCGCCGCAAGTGCTGAGCATTCCAAGCTTTGGGAATTTCCTCGCCATCCACGGTCGTTAGCTTGAAGGCTCCTGTATCAAGCTTCCTTTGGATGACATATGGTCCTTCCAACTTTAGACCCAACTGGGTTAAAGGCGGGAAGATTCATTTTAATACTAAGTCCCCCGGTTTGAAAGTCCTAAAACGAAATTTTCGGTCGTAATAACGCGCTACTTGGTGTCGGTGTCTTGAGGCACGCAACTCGTCTTTGTCTCTTGTTTCTTCAACCATGTCAAGAGACTCTAGGAGGAGTGCTCTATTCGTCATTGGGTCATAGTATGTTACCCTCTGAGAGGGGGCTTCGAGCTCCACCGAGATCACTGCCTCCTATCCGAAAGAGATTGAGAAGGGAGTATGGCCAGTTGTCGTCTTAAATGTTGTTCTGCAGACCTATAAAGCTAGCAGCAGCTCATCCACCCATTTGGCTTTTGCCCATTCCAACCTCTTCTTAAGGATAGATTTAATGACTTTGTTAATTGCTTCTACCTGCCCATTTGTCTACGGGTGAGCTATATCGGTATACCTTTTATCTATCTTGTATTTCTGACAAAGGTTTCTAAATTCGACGCTGTCAAACTGTGTCCCATTATCAGTTATGATGGTCTTAGGTATCCCAAATAGGCAAATAATGTTTCTGACCATAAAATTTATCACCTTCCTTGCCGTGATCGTGGTTAAGGGTTCGGCTTCCACCCACTTCATGAAATAATCCATGGCAATGATCGCATACTTTGCGTCTCCTTTGGCGATGGGTAACACTCCAATAATATCGATTCCCCACATAGCAAAAGGCCATGGGCTTACCATTGACTTAAGCTGAGTCAGGTGTGCTTTGGGAATTTTGGCGAATCTTTGACATTTGTCGCAGCGTCGTGAATAACCAGCCGCGTCTTTATTTATGGTAGGCAAAAAATATCCATACCGCAATACATTCTTTGCTAGGGTTTGGCCCCCAGTGTGATCTCCACACTCACCTTCATGTACTTCTTGCAGTACATGTTTGATGTCGTCGTGTGCGATACAACGCAATAGGGGCATGGAAAACCCTTGGCGATAAAGGACGTCGCCCTGCTAAACGTACCTTGCAGCCTTACTGTTATAGCTCGTCTTTCGCTTTTCTTCAATGGGAGAATTTCTCTCTTGAGGAAGTTCTTGATTGGTGTCATCCATGACTCCCTCTCTGGCTTAGTTTTTAGGAATAGCTCTACCTCCATTAGGTCAAAACTAGGTGACTCCAATACCTCTATTGGGACCATTTCAGTTTCTTCAGGGTTGTCAGAACTTGCTAGTTTTGCCAACCGGTCCGCTTTCTGACTCTCTGCTCTTGGAATGTGTGTTATGCTGTAATGCTCCAAATTGCCCAATAACTCCTTTACTTTTTTGAGATAAGTAACAAGCCGAGGTCCTTTGGTAACAAACTCCTCTCGTACCTGGCACACAACTATCTTGGAGTCACAGCATATATCCAGTGTTTTTATTCCCAATTCCTTAGCGATCTTTAGCCCGACAATTAGGGCTTCAAACTCGGAATCATTGTTGGTAGCAGGAAATTCCAATCGCAGGGCATAGTAAATATATCGTCCTTCAGGAGTGACTAAAACAACTCCAGCGCCGGATCATCGATCATTCTTGGCCCCATCCATATATAGCTTCCACGGACTAAGGTCTAACTGGTGTTTAGAAGCAACGACCTTGTCATCCACCGTTTCTTCTGCGGGTATCGTGAATTCTGCTATGAAATCGACTAAGGCCTGCCCCCTTATTATCTCCGCGGTTGAAAATTCAAATCGAATTGGCTCAACTCGATGTTTCATTTAAGTAATCGCCCTGATGCTTCGGGTCTTTGTAACACCTGCCTTAAAGGTTGATCAGTGAATAAAACTATCAGGTGAGCTTGAAAGTAATGGCGGAGCTTTTGGGAAGCAATCAGGATGCTATAAGAAAGCTTTTCTATTCTGGGATAATAACGCTCCGCGGCGGCTAGCTTCTTGCTTACGTAGTTTACAGGCCTCTGGACTTTATCTTCTTCACACACCAATGCTATGCTGACAACATGAGACGATACCGCCAGGTAGACGAACAAATCCTCATGTTCCACAAGTTTTGACAATATTGGAGGCTTCTCTAATAGGTCTAATAGGTTCTGAAAAGACTTCACACAATCGGGAGTCCACTCAAAATTTCGTTTCCCTCGTTTTATCAGATCGAAGAAAGGTACACACTTATCTGTGGCTTTGGCGGTAAACCTGCTCAATGCAGCAACTTTTCCGGCCAGGCTTTGAACATCCTTAATCTTTCATGGTTCTTCAATATTCCTTATTGTTGCTATCTGACTAGGATTTATCTCAATCCCTCGATAACTCACGATGAACCCAAGGAATTTCCCAGATGCGACCCCAAACGAACATTTTAAAGGGTTCCACTTCATCCGATACCTTCGGAGAATGCCGAACATCTCTGCTAAGACTTTTGTATGGTCAGAAGATTGTCTAGACTTTACGAGCATGTCATCCACATAAACCTCCATGGTTTTTCCGATTTGATTATAGAACATGCGATTGAGCAAGAGCTAATATGTGGCTCCTGCATTCTTTAATCCAAATGGCATTACCACATAACAATATAACCCCAAGTCTGTAATGAAACTTGTGTGCTCCTGATCTGGTATGTGCATGGGAATCTGATTGTATCCCAAACAGGCATTCATAAAGGATAGGAGCTCGTGTCCGGTCGTCGAGTCCACTAGTTGATTAATCCTAGGAAGAGGAAAGCTATCTTTCGGACAAGCTTTGTGTAAGTCAGAGAAGTCAATGCATGTACACCACTTTCCGTTACATTTTTCGACTAGGACAGGATTTGATATCCAGACGGGATATTTTGAGTCCTTAATGAATCCATTATCCTTCAATTTCTCTACCTCTTCCTTCAAAGCTGCTTACCGCTCTAGGCCTAACATCAATCTCTTCTGCTTGACCGGCGGGTGTTTTGGATTGATTCTCAAAGAGTGGCTCATAATAGCAGGCAAAATACCACACATGTCAGCGTGAGTCCAGGCAAACACATCTAAATTTGCCTTTAAAAAATCAGCCAGCTCTTTCGCTCAAATAGGATCTAGCTGCGATCTGATCTTCAATACTTTTGTTGAATCCGCATCATCAATGGATATATATCTACTGTCGTCTCGTTGGGAGTTGCCTTTCTGTCCTTAGGTTCTCTATCCTCTCTGGGATATATATCCTCGAGCACATCTAAAGGCGATTCTCCTGGGGCTGGACCCCTTAATTGCTATGCTGAGTTTTCCTTATAAGGGGGAGAAATGTCCTTGGGTTCTATATTCAACCCCCTCTGTCATGTAGCAAGCACGTCCCATAACTTGGTCACCTCTAATCACCCCTACTCCTACGTCAGTTGGGAACTTAAGTAGTAAGCACCAAGGTGCAATACATTCCCTAAACTCTACGAGGGCCGGTCGGCCTAGGAAAGCATTGTAGAGTGACTCAACATCCAAAACTTCATATAGCAGGATTCTCGCTCTCTGGCGATCTCCTTGTCCTAACGTCACTGGTAATTCTACATGACCCATCGGAGCCGTTGGTGTCCCATTGAAGCCCCGTATCCATCCTTCGCAGGGCTTTAAATCTTTTTCTTCGAGTTTCATTTTTTCAAAGGCTTTCTTGAAGAGGATATTAACTAAGCTTATGTTTTCTACCAACACATTATGGACTAAAGCGGGGCCGATTGCCATGGTAATTACTAGTGGGTCTTCAGTTGGTGATTGAATTCCGGTATCTTCTCTAGCACGGAATATGACGTCGTCTGACATCGTCCTTTGTTGTTTCGCTGGAGTTATATCTTCAAGGTTACTGCATTCTTCCACTTCAAAGTGTTTGGCGACATTAACGTACTGATCCATTGCTTTAAAACTATGGCTAGCTAGATGGGGCCCGCCTATAATGGTATTGATAACGATCCCTTTACCTTTCTGCTGGGCTGTGGGTTTGGAAGTAGGCTGGTTTTGGTTCGGGGCTTGACCTCCTTGCCTCCTGTCCCATGGGGAAAATCCCTTTACCTTTCTGCTGGGCTGTGGGTTTGGAAGTAGGCTGGTTTTGATTCGGGGCTTGACCTCCTTGCCCCTTGTCCCATGGGGCAACTTTGTACTTGTCCAACTTCCCTTCCCGCAGCAATTTCTAAACTACATATCACAAATAAAGGCATTCGTTGGTAGAATGACTGTGGGTTCCATGGAAAAAATACTTTCCTGTAGCGATCTCTTTTTCAGTTGAGTCTCTGGGTGGTGGCTTTTTATATTGCAATATGTTGTATGTGTCCAAATAAATATTTTCCAATGTGAAATTCAATGGCGAATAGTTCTCAAAAGTTTGGACTTGAGGTCTTTCGCTGGAATTGTTCCCTCGGTTCCTATTCCTCCAATTGCCGTTTCCGTTCCTGTTGTTATTACCTCCGTTTTGGTTGCCGATATTCACCTCAATCTTCCTCGAACTATCACCGGATTGCTTCACAGCAACATTACTTTGGACGCCTTCCCTCGAGGCTCCTTCAGACTTTCTATTTCTATTTTCATGAGCTTCCTCTCGCCTTAAACGAATATTGGCATTTTCATAGAACAATTCCCTAGTTGGGGGTGGTTTTCCGGAAAGATAATCCCTGAATTCTATGTCTGGGTCGACTCTTTCTATTAAGGCCATCAAAATGGTGGGCTCGTGAGGGTCACTAACTTCGGTAACAGCCAGGTTGAAACGATCTAAATATTACTTCAAAGATTCTCTTAGAGCTTGCTTAATCCTTGACAATTCTATGACGCTTTTAGATTTTCGAGCATGAAGTCAAAACTGGTTCAGAAAGCGTTCACTCAATTCTGTGAAACTTGATATCGACCGTGGAGGGAGTCGGGTGAACCACATTAACGCCATGTCTTCTAGATAAATCGGGAAATCCTTGCATTTTACAGCATCTAGAGCTGCTGCGGCATTCATGAACCATTCATACCTCATCAGATGCTGTCCTGGGTCGGTTCTCCCTGAATATCGATCCATTTGTGGCAAGTTAAACCGCCGAGGGAATTGGAAGTCCAATATATCATCTGTGAAGGGGGTGTGACTTCGCTCAATGCCCTAGTCCTCCTTTGTGTATCATCGGCTTTCAGACATGATTTGACGCACCATTGCCCATACATTGGCATTTGTTAACGTTTGCATAGGTTCTCTAGGTCTAATATTCGGATTACCCCTGTGTTCCTGATTAGGGGATAACCTCCTGTTTCTGGAGGCAGTTTCTCTACACTGTTCCCGATGCTCCCGGTTGATCTCGGAAGGAAGGGGTTGGAGAAGTTGTTGTTGCGTAGGATTAGTAATATTGGGATCCTTGTGTAGAACGTGGGATCCACGCATGGGCAGGAACGTAGGTTCTTTCAGGCTCGGGTCATCAGGTCCTAACATAGAAGCAGCATCTTCATAGGATCCTAAAGATCCAAAGGTCAACTGATCAAGATTTTGAGGTCGCTCAAGCGGCCTTCTTTCACGAGGATGTCCTTCATCCGAAGAAGATGAATAGTCTGCAGCAAGGCGGCGTGTTGGGGAAGGTGTCTTTTGCCTCCGGAGCTCACTAAGTTCCCTACTCATGGTGATCATGTTCTCTTGCATGCGAAGACTGTCACGTTTATAGGCTTCCAACGCATTTCTAGTACTCTCAAGCACGTCAAGAAAACACGAAAAATCCCGGTGCGTGATGGGTGCAAATGGAGCAGGTTGATCACCAGTCGTCGCGGCCGGCATCAGGGCATTGGTGGGTGCTCGAGCAGATGTACTAGCTTCAGTCTCATTTGGTTCAGATCGGAGTAGGGTGCCGGAGTCGGATCGGTTCGGAGGGGGTCTAAGCATCTCCATCGCTTCCTGGTTGGTTCAGATTCTCCTGATCAGCTCGGTTCGGAACATCTGGTTCTGATCGGATTTGTCCAGAGTTGTGTCCCCGCGACCTCATCAATACGATGGCTTGTTGATCTTCTCTAGCATCATTCTCCCTAGCGCCTTGCACTTGTTTTCCTTTTCCTTTAGCCATAATGACCAATTCTTCAGTAATTAATCAGCAAATACTTAAAAGTGTGAAAAATAGAGGATTAACTTCTTTGAACTTGAAGGTCCAAATAGTAGAACGATAATCCCAAAAAGCGAAGAATTCAAAGATTTCTCAGTGAAAGCACCAAAATGTTAGATCCAAAAATGGCTCTAACACCCAAACTAGTAACAATTTTTAATGAAATGAAATTAAAAACGAAGAAAACACACAATTTATAGTGGTTCGACGTTAAATAGCCTATGTCCACTTTCTACTCTTTCAATTGATGACTTGAATGTAGATACAACAATGATTCTCACTCACTTTCACTCATACAATGCATAGATTCACTCAATCTCCTCTAAAATATGCTTTGAATGATGATTGTAATCTGAAAATGATGATGATATTCGGATAGCCAAGGAGCTTGAGTTCTGAAAATGCCAAAAGATCCCTTGAAAGGAGCATTGGAGTTGTATTTATAGGTGGAAAATGCGTCTGGAGTGGCTCCGGTTCGGGTACACGTGGTCTCCATCCCATAGAAGTCGGGTTCGGATAAGATATGATAGTGACAGTACATCAGGTTAGTGGTGAACGCGGGGAGATCGTGGGCTAATTGGTTGCTTAACCGCTACGCTTCTTGAGGAAATCATGGGGTGCAACTGCCATCCATTGGTACGCAGTTCGGATCAAATGAATAGGAGAAGGAAGGATGTGGATCAGACTTCCTCGACCGGATCCGGAGCTGCTTCTGATCCTTCGTTTCCCAATCTGCTATATTTTGCTTTGGCTGGTGACCCCCAACCCGAACCGAACATCAGATGCATGTTCTTCTAGTCATCCCTTGTATCTTTGTATATCCTAGCTCACAAAGTAGGCTAACAGAATTAAATTACGATTTTTATGTCAGATTTGGGATGGATAGGAAAATATTGAAATATTTTCATTTTTTAAGCTGTATTGATTAGTTATGTGCCATTTTAACGGGAACGATATTTATATCGATTTTATTCATTTTTGTAATGAATATCGAAATAAAAGTGATTTCAAAATTTAATGTTTTGAAAATATTATCACTTATATATTAATGATATGAAATATTCAATTTTGGTTTTAAAATTGAAAATGAAGTTGAAATCGTTTTTAAAGCAAATTTAAAACGATTTAAAAAATACGTTTTAAATGGAAATCGATGAAGTATATATAATATATGTATTATATATATTTAATGGCCTGAATAGAACGCGCCGCGCAGCGACCGCTCGTGAATTTCGACCACTAACTTTGAATTGACGTTACGGGGACCGTCGGATTCTCCTAAAACCGAAACCGTTGGGTACGAATCAAAAAGGGTTTCCAACGAATATAAGAGATTTGAAATCTAATGGTTGGATTTGGAATTATGTCAAAATCAAATTTGGAAAATGTCGCTATAAGTGCAGTTCGATGACCGTTTATGGAAATCGACTGAAAGGGCTAAATAAAATTACTAAAAATATTAATAATTTATGTAAAATCATAATAAATGATTTGAAAAGAATTGGGACGAAAAATAATTTCATATTTGAAAAGATAAAAATATATTTTTATCGAAATGAACTAGTTATTAACTAGAATTATAAACCAATTATTTTTAAATAAATAAATTGGATTGGAAATGGGTTTTAATATAGCCAGAATTTCCAATATATGAATTGGAATGGATTAAAATGGAAATCATCTTCGGAATATTTCGATGTTGGATTCCGTGATTATATGGATATTGTTGAGGAATTTTTAATATATATATATATATTGTTATTCCCAAAATGATATTTGTTGGTTTCAGAATTTGATATTGAATATAAGCCGATATAATTTCTATTCAGAGCCTTGTATTTGGTATCAAATTGGATTTTGGGTTTGTCGTGAATGGTGTCTTAAATAACACTGTTCTTAAACCCAGTTGAGAAAAGAATAAATCTTTAATTTAAGATTGAGTGAAGTTTTCCAATTAATTAATATTTAATTGGAATTGAACAAAAGAATTGGATTTTAGTGTTTATAGTGAACGATGTTTTAAATGACATTTGTTCTTTAACCCGATTAATAGTGAAATGTGATTTGGAATTTATAAATCTTTCTATTAAGATTTAATGGAAATTTTCCAAAGTAAAGTTTTCCAATTTAACAAAATAAATTGGAACTGATTGAAATTCGATTTGGTAATAATTGAAGTGAGCTTCTATGGAGGAGGACTGTTAATATATATGGAATTTAAAAGGCTTTGTCGTTATTCCATTTATATTATTAGTCGGATGCGGAAATTGATATCGGTTATATATTGATCTGTTTTCCATGAAGATTCCACAATTAATGGAATGTAATTTTGGCTTTATCTTGAACCTGAACCTTGTTTTAAATGACATTGGTTCTTTAACCCAGTTGAAGATAGGTTTTCATGTCTAACATTGTATTTTGAACTGTATTGTTGATCTTTGCAAAATATATATCTGTTTGGTGGCGGAGAATTTATTCTCTTGATTAACACCCTTTTCTAAGACGTACAAGCTTAGAGGTTATAATTGGCAGAAATCAATGGTACAGTGTAGATTGTCGATGCGGCATGTTTGATTTCCCAAAGTTAAATAATCATTAATAATGATTTTTTGGAAGATTAAAAATAAGTGAAGTTTTAATGAATCTTTAATTAGATTGAAGTGTGAATGTGATAATTTAAATTATCAAATTTGGGAAATGATCGAGAATGTAGTATCATCAGTTTTCCTCCAAGCGATAGTTAAATCTTTTATTTGATTTGAACGGGAAATGGTAATTAAATTTCCTAATATACCCGTGGTGTTAGATATGGAGTATTACCAGTTTTGCTCCAACTGATGAAAAGTTTGGGATTGAGAAATAAAATAGATGATTACTTCGGTAAGGTTCGCTGATCCCGACTAGTCTAGATAAACCTTAAATTGGTTTGAATTGATATCCAAATGAAGATTAAAGAATAAATTTAAAGAATTTGTCTTTGATAAAATTAATTGGAACCTTTCCCTAGAGATATGAATATTTGAATAAAAAGAGTATTCTTGATTGGAATGAGGCATATGTTGTGTGTTTATATCACTTGATTATAATATACGCGTGTTATTCGAAGGCCGGGTTTATACCCATTCTGAATAACTGATTCGATGATGAAGACGGTGGTTGAAGACCAAAGGTCTTCACATCGTTTTGATGATTACTGATGCCTTGATTGGGTTGTACACCCAAGACAAGGTAATAAGTGGTGTTTGTCTAGACGTACTTGGAGATCGATCGGATATGCGAGGACCTCTCTCCTATATTGGACATATAGGATGAGGAATAAGGCGCCTTTGGCTTTTTTCAGACCCAGAACAGACTAGTAAATGGATGAAGTATGATTGGATTTTATTCTGTGTTGATTGATCTCTATTAAGTATATATCTGTTTGGTGGCAGAGAATTTATTCTCTTACTTAACACCCTTCTATGAAACGTACGAGCTCAGAGGTTATATATCGATAGACATCAGTCGCATGGCGTGAATTGTCAGTGCGGCATGCTCATATGCAAGTGATTAAGGCTTTTGTTGAAAAGCAGAGCCTTGTGGTTGATGATCAAAGCATGGCTTTAAATAGCATAGCTTTGTGTATAGCGTTAATTCGTGAGCTTCACACCCCGGTATGAACCAGAAACAGGATGAAGGACGGCAGGGAGGACATGTATTTCTTTCTAGCTAGGAGTGGTGTCATGTTATGGAGCCCATACATTTTTACTTATGTGGTTGTTGGAAAGTGAGGTACCTCTGGTATATCGGTCACTACGGTGCCGATGTATGGATTTATGCCCCATTGGGCAGCGAAACGTATTGTTCATGGATTACTAATCCGCTAACGTAAGTCGTGGAATGGCTCTGCATTTTTCTAGTTGCAGTTGTGTCTGTATCCTAAGGCTCGGGCAAGAGAGTCTCGAATTCGATAAGGACGATCCCTTGCCTTGGTTCATGATGGAATTCAATTTCCAATACGACATTTCGGTTTTATTTGTTAACCTATATGGTGACATAGTGGGATGGGGCGCTCATGCCGTTTATGATCGATACATCTATATTTGAAGTTGATTTCTTCACTTATAAAAATAATAAATTGTTAAATTTCGCGTACGAAGCATTATTTGGCTATTATAAGGTAGAAATCTATCCTATGGCTTGCATTGCATTGTGTGATGGGACCTGAGTCTTATAGTAGCTTCATTTTCTTTGATTATCATTGCGCTGTTTGTTTTATGCACTGGTATTCTTGGGAGTAAACCTGTTCCATGTTATATGGCATGGTCTCTTGATTTACTTAACTGTAAAATCAGTTTAATAACCATTATTATTTCTCACACCAGTCACATGATTGACCTGGAGTTTATTTTTTTAACCTAAACTCTGGGTGCCCATATTTTCCACAAAGGCAGCTAGTAGTTTGGTTTTGCAGATATTTCTTTTCCAAGATCCTAGTTTACAGCTGGAGCTATATTTGGAAAACTCTGTATCCATGTATTTGTTTCAGTTGTGTTAAGTATTATTTTTCCGCTGCATTATAATTTAAATCTCTGATATTTTCTGATGTATAATATTTATTCATACTCTGGAATATTCTTGTTCTCTGATGTAATTGTTGTAATAGCAATGAAATGTTCTTTTGTTTGTGTTCTCAACTCAATCCGGGCTTTCCCTTACGGGGGAGTTTGGATCGTTTCATATCTGATCGGGTAGGTGGCATGTGATGGATTGTCCGTGATGTGCATGGATCGACCGAGACGTAGTAAAGGGATTGTGATCCGTCATTGGTCAAATGGATCAATGTGATTTGTTGTGTGAGATCCAAGATGGATCGGTGCGATCCAAGGAGTATGGTCCATGAAGATGGATTGGTTGGAGATCCATAGATGGGACGAGACGACCCATCAAATATTGACCAAGTGATGTCAATTTTTGGTGACTCGACGATGGGCTTAACTTTGATGTGAATTCAAGTGGCATGTTCAGAGCACGGTTAATGATCGTTGATCGTGGTAAGATGCAACGATGTTACGAAGACGATTCAAGATTGTTTGAGCTTGTAGATAATAGTTTGCTCGAGACAGCGCTTGAATTTATGGATAGTCGTCAAGATGGATGATTAGAATTGAAGTGCTAAGGGCATCGTCGTTAGTCGGAGGTTCTAATGGACTCAAAGCAGGAGTATAATGGAGGCACCCAAAAACTAGGTGATTGGTTAAGTACCCTGGGCAGTCACGATGGGCCTAGATACGAGTCACGATGGCGTGTGGAGTTTTGCTAGAACCGGGGTTACCATTAGCCCTTGATAGATGGCAAGATAGGCTATTCACACGATTAATGATGGATTCAATGCAAAGCAGACAGTGATAGCCAAATTCATGGATGTTCATCTTGTGTGGATTATTCAACGTCGAGGGAGATATTTCTTGGTTGTTTATCTGATGTTGGCTTAGGCCTTCGGGGTTTATGCTTGAGGGGTATTGAACTTAATTAGGGTAGTCCATGGTTGATAATTGGTTTCTATGAATGTTATTTTTATTTCTTCTCTAATTCTCTGGGAAGACTATCACTGTATGTTGTGGAAGATAAGTGGGTTTGGGAACTCTTTCGTGTTGATGTGTTGGCGGATCATAAGATTGAACTGCCTATTATCCATATACTTTATTGTTGATGTTGATAATTGTTTTATCGCTCATTAAGAATGTTGTCTGACTCAAGCTTTTATGATTTCCCTCTTATTACCTTGAGCTATTCATCCATATTGTGGACGAGCAAACTAGGTGATAGGTAGTAGATCTTGATGAGGATGATGTTGCTGAGCGGTGACAAGCTGGAGGCTGATGTATTACTATCGACTATCCATGTTTGATTTTTCCGCTGGCGTATGTTACTCTGAGTGAACTTGTAGTGAGGCTCTTTGTAAATATTTAGATGTAATACGGTTGTTGTATGGATATTTTCATGGTGATATGAAAAGTTTGAAATTTTTTCCTATTGTGCTTTGCTATTATTCCTTATTGTATACGTTATATTGTATTTTATTCATGCGCTATGAGTTATACGACAGGCTCCGTGTGTGTTATTCTATCCTGACGAACGTCTACAGCTGTCCTAGCACATCTTTCAGTGCACTATTTCCTTTGTAAAGTGCATGAGTTATGTGCGGTTGTCACATTTGCTATCAGTGCGTTGGTTAATCAATTTTATCCAAAGTTCATAGGTGTTATGACATATGAGAAACATATTTGTACTTTCCTAATGGATGAATACTATATATTAGTGTATAGTTTAGTAGCGCTTGAACTCAATTGCAGTTTTTCTCATGAGTGGACTAATCATTCTATTTTCAGATTTAGAATGATTCGTCGGTCTTGAGACATACTGTTAGGGAGGAGCATTGTGACGACCCGCACTTCCACCTATTTAAACTAACCAAAAAACAAATGCACGTCGATTCAAGGTAAGCAAAGGTACGTTTCGTTAGGGTTTATCAGAGCAAAAACAACGGAATACAAAGCTCATAGCGGAACAGATAAAATATAATAAGAATATATTATTGCAGTTGAAGCATTTTTGAATACAAATCTGATTTTACATTCCATTAGTACATGAAGTTTTAACATAATATACAGATAATAGAGAACGTCCGACCTTTATATGAAACACCAGCTTTCTCTAAAACTCCAAGTCTTCAAGCTTGAGCCGATCTCAAAAACAGAAAAACAAACAAACAGACTGTCCACGTGGAAATTGTGGCACCCGCAGTTTGCAAGGGAAAAACAAAATACGAGTCAATCATGGGACTGGTGTGAGAAAACTTTATTAACTAATCTTATACTTAGCCTTATTTTGAATAAGGTATCTCGGCACCATGCTGCATGTCACGGAACGGGTTTCCTTCCAAGGATACGTGCACAACCATAACAACCAAAAATAGACTTATGAAGCTAACAATGCAACAAACGATATGCAGTTCATCAAACTACCCACTAGGGTTTAATTCCCTAACTTATATTTTCAAAAATCCAATAAACTTTTCAGAAGTTATTTCTTTGGACTTTATACCCGATTTTCTTATTTCAAATCATTTGAAATACATATATAGCTTTCATATCAAATTAGCTTTCAGTTCAGGATCTCAAATCAAAACATATTTGGTAACCTCAAATATCTACTATACAAGCATAATAAAATATATGCCACCTGATCGAGAGATCCTCCTGAAGTCTAGGCTCTAGGTACACCATACCGTCAAGATAATAACCCAGGTACGTCCTCTCTCCACCTCGAGAGCGAACCATACCATACATCCCCGACTTTTCATCACCAGCATCGTTACCCGATCATTGTTAACACATAGAAATCATTTTTATATCCCGAGGTGGGGAAAATCATTTCGCAATTATAATCACAAGTACTTCACACTATAGTGCTTCACATCAGCAATTCACACATATGATCTGTCACTGTTAATCATATAACTTTTGAGCTCGTACGTCTCAAAGAAGGGTGTTAAGCAAGAGAATAAATTCTCTGTCACCAAACAGATACATCATCAAGAGAAACTAATCGGTTATGTGATGAACTACAATGTCAAACACATAATATATTTCTAAATCATTTCGAAATCATCAGGTTTAGTCCTCGAAATCCTTTCTGTTTATTAAAAAAATTTCATAAAACATTTTCCTGTCCAAAATCGGGAAAACGTTTCTTTTCACTTATGAAAATCCCATTTCAAAAACATTCATTAAATTGAAATGATCCCCAAAAACATTGGTAGACCTCGTAGTCAAATCATGAAGTGTTTCACAAGGTGTTAGCATACAAGTATTATCTACCCAACCCCATGCTAAATATAAAAGAAATTATTTGCTCATAAACTGATCGAGCACAGTCTAACCAATCAATCAATCACAATAATGAACTTGTATTATCAACCACATATAATCATATAAGCTCATTAACAATTATCGATATTAAACTAGGTCGAATTTTTAGGGATTTAATGCCCTTAACCATATTTCCAAAATAAAATCAAGGCATGTATATTTATGATATTCCATAAAGGTGTAACTTTGTGAATGTAACATAAGGTATTTCACTTCCAATTTCCATAAAAATGTCATTTTTTACTCCATGAATCTATTTAAGAATCATCAACAAACATATATCATCAGTATAACCACATATAAACCATTAATTTCCTAAGAGACATCATCAAACACCTTATAGGCATCATATAAAAGTAGAAAATAAACCCCTTTATAACTTGAAAATTATAACCTGAAATTAAAATCTGCTTTAACTCATTTGAAAGCTCTCGTAAATAGGAATCAAACGTACTTTGTTTTGTGGAAATATGATTTAAATACCTTAGAAAACCATTATGTCCTTATATAAACCATTCAAAATCATTTTAAATTTATTTTCCCAAAATATTTGGGTTTTAAAATTCAACTTGTATTTTTACTTAATAAATTAAATTCCAATTTATTTCAAAACCCAAATAATTAAATCTTGCATTGACCATCCCATTCATCGGATCCGTTAGGGATAACCAGGGGGAGCAGGAAACTATATTTTCCAAATCCAAGCCTAGACACTATCCTCTCTGTCATCCTAGAACGTTCTGGTATTTATTTATTCATTTAAGGAGACTTTGTCATAATTATTTTCCTTCAACTTTAAAAATATTGCTTCTAATTACGAAGGAAATTTGTCGATCACCAATGTAATGTCATAATTGATGTATCATGGTGTGTGTGTGTGAAACAACAACCATCATAAACATTCACAGCAACCATCATTAATGTAATTAAATAATAACTGTGCACAAGTGTTATAACACTAATGCTTAATTGTCTTTGTGTTCTAAACTACACAACCATCATCCATCATAACAAACATTATACATGCATATCATTAAATCAAGCAACAAAACCCTTTAAAGGTTCAAATTTCTCACCCCGTGAAGTCCAAGTTTTTGCCAGAGGATCCCTGGCTTCTAGTCTTGCCCTCCTTTCTCCTTTTCTTCCTTTTCCTTTGCTTTATTTATTTATTTATTTTTATTAATGAATTTCAGCCATGGCCACGAGCTTAAGGGAGAGGGAGGAAGAAGAAGATGAAAGTGAGATTAAAGTGGAGGGGAGAGGTCCTTTTATAGCTTACAAAGTCACATGGATTGGTGACATGTCACAAATCTAAGGGAAGAGAAATGAATGGCATAGATTCATCCTTATCCATTTTCATACTTATCCAAAAGTGTGCTTTCTCATGTGTTTTCTCATCCACTTTCCGATCTCATTTCGGAGTATTAAACGATAACAGTTTTTAGAAATTCTTTAACAGTATTGTCTGGTTTCCAACGTGCTTCAATCCTATGTGTTCAAATCCAAAATCAGAGTTCGTTTGGATTTTAAAATAATTTATTTTAATTTTGTTTTCTTAATAACTATCTATATTCGATACGGGATTTCCCCAGACTTCGTACATATCTAATATTCTATGTTCTAAATTTTTCTATATAGGTCTCAGGTTCTAGTTTTTCCGTTAGCACTATCAAATTCCAATTACCGTCAAAATTTAGTTAAAATTTTGGCCTTTTATTTTTTTTCTTTTCCCCATACGGATGACGTTTTACGTGAAACTTCTCTGAGTACTAAAATTCACTGTTGTGGATCTAACGGAGTGGTCTCATGATCTAGCGATATTCCGTTTTCAAGATATCCTCAAAATCGTCCATTCTTAGTTCAGATTTTGAATGTTTTGCAAATTTAACATATCTAATGGATGCCCTTTTTGACGTAACCTGATTAGTCATCTAATTTCATCATTCCGGATTTAATGAAATTGATTTCATCGAAATCCGAGTTTGTTAGCTACTACTTCCTTAAGAAACTGCTATTTTTTAAGAGAAATCGATATTAAATTGGTTCTGAAATTTTTGGGTCGTTACATTCTCCCCTACATAAAATGATTTCGTCCTTGAAATCAAAGTCGGAACTAATGGCCAAATACCTAACCAATACCTCGACCGCTCAAAAATCTTCGAGAATTTAAATTTCTTAATTAGTTAAATTAATTAGCACATCCAGCAATTAATCAGTGGATTAAATTTCCCAAAACATAACTTTCATCAAAACATATATCCTTTTTATGAAAATATACTTTTGGACAAAATTATTTCACAAAAACTGGGTTAGACTACTATGTTTAATTGTTTAGAAACACCTATCGATACAGTGGATCCTTACTGAACCGATCAATGTTCAAGTCTGTATCCCACAGAGCCAAGTTTATTTAACCTAAGCTCTGATACCAAATGTGATAGTTTATTCTTTTTCAATCATCTTACAACGGCTAATACTCCACCATGGCATTACACTGGTACCCCAGCACCTTTACGGCCAGCCTCTCGACTGTCTCGGTCTCCTGCCTGACCAACCCCTCTTGGGACATGTAAAGGAAAGTGTCCCCCCTAGCCACCAAACCAAGAGCAAGAACCCTCTATCACGCTGCCTCACCAGCAAACAAGGACTTGTGTGAGAAAACTTTATTAACTAATCTTATACTTAGCCTTATTTTGAATAAGGTATCTCGGGACCACGCCGCATGTCGCGGAACAGGTTTCCTCCTAAGGATGCATGCCCAACCATAACAACCAAAAACAAACTTATGAAGTTAACAATGCAACAAACAATATGAAGTTCATCAAACTACCCACAAGGATTTAATTCCCTAACTTAAATTTTCAAACATTCAATTAACTTTTCAGAAGTTATTTCTTTGGACTTTATACCCGATTTCTTATTTCAAATCTTTTGAAATATATATATATAGCTTTCATATCAAATTTGCTTTCACTTAGGGATCTCAAACCAAAACATATTTGAAAACCACAAATATCTAATATACAAGCATAATAAAATATATGCCACCTGATCGAGAGATCCTCCTAATGACTAGGCTCTAGGTACACCTTACCGTCAAGACAATAATTCAGGTACGTCCTCTCTCCACCTCGAGAGCGAACCATACCATACATCTCCGACTTTTCATCACCAGCACCGTTACCCGATCATTGGTAACACATATAAATCATATTTATATCCCGAAGTGGTGAAAATCATTTCTCTATAATAACCAAAAGTACTTTCAAACTCTAGTACTTCACATCAGCAATTCACACATGTGATCAGTCACTGTTAATCATATAACCTTTGAGCTCGTACGTCTCAAAGAAGGGTGTTATGCAAGAGAATAAATTTTCCACCACCAAATAGATACATCATCAAGAGCAACTAATCGGTTATGTGATGAACTACAATGTAACACACATAATATGTTTCTAAAACATTTCGAAATCGTCGGGTTTAGTCCTCGAAATCCTTTCTTTTTATAAAACATTTTCATAAAACATTTTCTGTCCAAAATCGGGAAAAATTTCTTTTCACTTATGAAAATCCCATTTCAAAAACATTCATTAAATTGAAATGATCTCCAAAAACATCGCTAAACACCTCATAATCATGAAGTGTTTCACAAGGTGTTAGAATACAAGTATTATCTGCCCAACCCCATGCTAAATATAAAAGCAATTATTTGCTTATAAACTGGTCGAGCACAATCCAACCAATCAATCAATCACAATAACGAACTTGTATTATCAACCACATATAATCATATAAGCTCACTAACAATTATCGATATTAAACTAGGTCGAATTTTTAGGGATTTAACGCCCTTGTCCATATTTCAAAAATAAAATCAAAGCATGTATATTTATGATATTCCATAAAGGTGTAACTTCGTGAACCTAACATAAGGTGTTTCACTTCCAGTTTCCATAAAGATGTCATTTTTACTCCATGAATATATTTAAGAATCATTAACAAACATATATCATCAATATAACCACATATAAACTATTAATTTCCCAAGAGACATATCATCAAACACCTTATAGGCATCATATAAAACTAGCAAATAAACCCCTTTATAAATTGAAAATTATAACCTAAAATTAAAATCTACTTCCACTCATTTGAAAGCTCTCGTAAATAGGAATCAAACGTACTTTGTTTTTGGAAATCCGATTTAAATTGCAAAAGTTATAAGCGTTTAAATTTGGTAACTAAAATACGCGAATTGTCGTTCTACGACAAACCTATTTTGATTGCAATTCTACGATACTTCAAACTACCTTAGAAAACCATTATGTAGTTATATAAACCATTCAAAATCATTTTAAATTTATTTTCCCAAAATATTTAGGGTTTAAAATTCAACTTTTATTTTTACTTAATAAATTAAATTCCAATTTATTTCTAAACCCAAGTAATTAAATCTTGCATTGACCATCCCATTCGTCGGATAAATTAGGGATAGCCAGGGAGAGCAGGAAACTAAATTTTCCAAACCCAAGCATAGACACTATCCTCTCTGTCATCCTAGAACATTCTGATATTTGTTTATTCATTTAAAGAGACTTTATCATAAATTATTATCTTTCAACTTCAAAAATATTGCTTCTAATTATGAAGGAAATTTGTCGATCACCAATGTAATGTCATAATTGATGTATCATGGTGTGTGCGAAACAACAACCATTATAAACATTCGTAGAAACCATCGTTAACATAACTAAATAATAACTGTGCACAAGTGTTATAACACTAACGCTTAATTGTCTTTGTGTTCTAAACTACTCAACCATCATCCATCATAACAAACAACATAGATGCAAATCATTAAATCAAGCAAAAAAAAACCCTTTAAAGGTTCAGTTTTTTTCATGCTGTGAAGTCCAAGCTTTTGCCAAAGGATCCTTGGCTTCTGGTCTTGCCCTCCTTTCTCCTTTTCTTCCTTTCCTTTGCTTTATTTTTTTAATTTATATTTTATTAATGAATTTCGGCCATGGCCATGAGCTTAAGGGAGAGGGAGGAAGAAGAAGATGGAAGTGAAATTAAACTGGAGGGAGAAGGTCCTTTTATAACTTAGAAAGTCACATGGATTGGTGACATGTCACCAATCTAAGGGAAGAGAAATGAATGGCTTAGATTCATCCTTATCCATTTTCATACTTATACGAAAGTGTGCTTTGTCATGTGTTTTCTCATCCACTTTCCAATCTCATTTCGGAGTATCAAACGATAACGGTTTTCAGAAATTGTTCAACCACATTGTCCGGTTTCTAACGTACTTAAATCCTATGTGTTCAAATCCAAAATCGGAGTTCGTTTGGATTTACAAACAAGTTATTTTCATTTTGTTTTCTTAATAACATTCTATATTCGATACAGGATTTCCCCAGACTTCAAACATCGCTAATATTCTATGTTCTAAATTTTTCTGTATAGGTCTCAGGTTCCAGTTTTGCCGTTAGCATTATCAAATTCCAATTACTGTCAAAATTTAGTTCAAATTTTGGCCTTTTATTTTTTATTTTCCCCATACGAATGTCGTTTTAAGCGAAACTTCTCTGAGTACTAAAATTCACTGTTCCGAGTCTAATGGAGGTGGTTTCACGATCTAACAATATTCCGTTCTCAAGATATCCTCAAAATCGTCCGTTTTTCGTTCAAATTTTAAATGTTATGCGAATTTAACATATCTATCTGATGCCATTTTTTACGTAACTTGGTTGGTCGTCTAATTTCATCATTCTAGATTTAATGAAATTGATTTCATCGAAATCCGAGTTCGTTAGCTATTACTTCCTTAGCAAACTGCTATTTCTTAAGAGAAATGATATTAAATTGGTTCTGAATTTTTGGGTCATTACAAGCATGCTCTTAGAGGGGGCAATGGTGGTTTACCTGATTACCCATTTATGTTCAAGGCCAAGATGGCAGCGATCAGGAAAAGGGTACCCGCTCCTGAAGCAGCCGTGGTAGATATTGGTGTTCAGGGGAAGGTACATAGGGTGGTTAATTTCGCTAAGCTGTATAAGGATTTCACTGCTTTTGGTGGGAAGCCATTTTTAGGGACAAAGCCGACTGTCGAGATTTAAGGGTGGCTTAACACTTGTGTATGGACATAAAGAGATTTGGGTATTGATGATGCGTCTAAAAGAAATCTTGCATCGAGGCAGGTATAGGGCAGAGCTATGGATTGGTGGAACTCTGTCACTCTAGAGACTCCTGAGGATGAGATTACTTAGGATCAGTTTTGAGTTACGTTTGGTATGAAGTACATTTCTACTGCCTATATTTCAGTTCTATTCATTAAGTTTGTCGAGCTAAAGCATAATGGTCGATCAGTGTTGGAGTACGTTTCTGAGTTTGAAGCCCTGTCCAAGTATGCTTGTTCGTATATAGAGACTCGTTATCAGAAGAATGAGAAATTCGTCATGGGCTTTGATACATATCTTGTGAATAAAATGGTGGATCATTTGGATGACCCTTATGAGAAGATTGTAGAAAAAGCTTTGAGGCATGAAATTTTGTTTCCCAAGGAATAAGTTGTTGTTGCAACCAATGAGGATCCAAACCCACAATAGGGTAGTAATAGCAAAAAGCAGAACGGAAAAAGGAAGCAACAACAACAGAAAGGAAAGGATGACCAGAAGAAAAAGAAATGCGAGGTGACTTGCTACAATTGCTAGAAGAAGGACCATTATTCCAAGGATTGTAAGAATCTAGAAGCCGAGAGGAATTGCCACAATTATGGTAAACCTGGACACATCAAGAAGGATTGTCCAGAACCGTCGAAGGGTAAGCAGATGGTGAAGCTATATGCTTTGGACGTTGTGCCAACTTCTTCAAAAGCTCCTATGATAGAGGAGAAAGGGAAGATTGTTGTTGTTCATGGTACTCTTTCTGTCAGGGATGTTTCAGTTTAAGTGTTGTTTGATACTAGAGCATCGCATTTTTTCATTTGCAATGAACTTGCACGCCGATTGGGTTTGGAACCCGAGATTTGCGATAGACCAATGGTTGTGACTAATCTAGAAGGGAGTTTGTCTAGTCTTTGTATTCTTTGTTGTGGTCTAGTGTTACCGAGTCATGGTTAATCCTTTGTGTGTGATTGTTCTTTTCTGAACTTCGCTAGATTTGGGATTTTTTTTAGGTATGGATTGGCTCAAGAGGTATGCAGCTAAAGTAGATTGCGAGAATTTCGAGGTGATAGTCAGGAATGTGGAAGGACGAACGGTTGTGATTCAATGTAAGCCAAAAGATGAGGTCTTCCTAATCGTTTTGTATTCTCTTATGATTCCATAGGAAGGATTGTCATTGGTGCATCGCTTGTGAGTTTGATGATGTCTTTGACGAGGTCAAAGGTTTGTCGCCGCATTGCGAGATTGAGCTCAAGATCGATTTGGTTGATGGAGCCAAACCCATAGTTGTTCCTCTTAGGCGGATGGTGGCTTGAGAACATCGAGAGTTAGAGGTATAAGTAAGTGACCATTGGGGAAAAGGATTCATTCGGAGAAGTCTGTCCAAATAGGGTGCACCAATTTTGTTTACAATAAAGGCTGATGGATCTTTAAGATTGTGTGTGGATTATCGTGACTGGAACAAGGTGAATAAAAAGAACAAGTATCCATTGCCAAGAATAGATGACTTCTTTGATCAGCTTCACGAAGCCAAGTTGTTTTTCCAAATGGATTTGGTGATAGGATTTCACCATTTGAGAGTAGCAAAGGATAGTGTGCCAAAAACTGCTTTTAGGACACTATCTGGTTTCTTTGAGTGGCTTGTGATGCCATTTGGATTTTCCAATGCACTAGCGTATTTTGTGGATCTTATGAATAGGGTAGTCAGAGATCAGTTGAACAAGTTCGTGCTTGAGTTCATGGATGATATCCTGGTTTAATTCTGTAATGAGGAGGAGCATAAGATGCACTTGCGAGTTGTTTTGGAAATCTTGTTAAAGCATCAACTAAGAGATAAAATTTTAAAGTGTCACTTCTGGAAGAATGTGGTAAGGTTCTTAAGTCATGTTGTTTTTGGAAACGAAATAATGATCGATCCCACTAAAGTGGCAGCAATTTGGGATTGGGATAGACCAAAGATTGTGACGGATGTTAAGAATTTCCTTAGGTTGGCAGGATATCATTATTGATTTATCAAGGATTTCTTCAATACAACTGCACACTTAATAGGAATGACGAAAAAGAGTCAAGTGTTCATGTGGGATGCGAAGTGTGAAAAAGCTTTCAAAACCCTGAAAGAGAGATTGATAACTGCTCTTGTTTTGACTATTCCAAGCGAGAACGAGGAAATGTTGGTGTATACTGATGCATGTGGTATTAGTCTTGAAGCAGTGCTAATGTGGAAGGATGAAGTTGTGGCCTATGCAAATTGACAACTAAAGCTGCATGAGAGGAATTATCCGACTCATGATTTGGAGTTAGCAACGCTCGTGTTATCTCTGAAGGTGTAGAGACATTACCTGTTGGGAGTTCGATTCGAGCTGTTTATGGATTACAAGTCGTTGAAGTATCTTTTCTCCTAAAAGGATTAAAATCTTTAGCAACAGCGGTGGTTAGAGTTTTTGGCATCTTATGATTTTGGTATTGCCTATACTCGTGGTCAAGGTAACGCCGTGGCGGATGCATTAAGTCGAAGGCATGCTGGTTTAGGAGCGATGTTTTTGGAATGCAAGTACCTCAAGTACTTTGCAGGATTTGATTCAGGCCTAGGTATGAGTTAGACCTGAAATGTTGGCAAACTTAACGACAAAACCAACTCTGATCGAAAGGATTGGCAAAAGCCAAACACATGATGGAAATCTTGTCGAGATCATCCAGCAGTTGGAAGTGAGAGTGGAACCCAAAAAGTGTAAGGAATTCGAGGTTGATTGAGATGGTTGACTACAGAAGAAAGGATGACTGGTTTTTCCTAATATTGGTGGATTGAGATATGATTTTCTGAGAGAAAGTCATCACTCTAAGTTGACGATTCATCCTGGTGGTAATAAGACATATCGGGACATGAAGTAAACTTATTTTTAGAAAGGATGAAAAGGAATGTTGGAAATTTTATTTCCAAATGCATGAACTGTTAGTTGGGGAAAGCTAAACAAAAGAAACCTAGTGGATTGCTTTAGCCATTAGAAGTTCCCATGTGGAAGTGGGAGCAAGTATCGATGCATTTTATGAATGGACTACCTAGGACCAGAGCAGGAAATGAAGGTATTTGTGTCATAGTGGATCGCTTGACCAAAAGTGCAACATATATTCCTGTCAGATAGACTAGGACATCATCGAAGTTGGCTGAGCTATTCATTAAATGGACAGTTCAATTCTATGGTATCCCAAAGGGTATATTTAGTGATCGAGACCCATTATTTACAAGTGGATTTTGGAAGTGTTTGCAAGAGAGTTTGGGAACTGAGCTATGTTTGAGTACGGCTTGTCATCCCTAAACTGATGGTCAAACCGAGTGAGTTAATAGAGTTTTGGAAGATCTCCTTAGAGCTTGTGTATTGGATTTCGAGGGATCATGGGAAGACCATCTACATTTAGTCGAGTTTGCATATAATAACAGCTACTAGTCAAGCATCGTGATGGCACCATATGAGGCATTGTATGGTAAACCATGTAATTCTCTGGCATGTTGGGTAGAGACCGAAGATAAGTTAATACTTGGGCCTGAGATGATAAGAGAAACATCGGATTGTACCGAGATCATTCGGCAATGAATGAAGGCAGCCCAAGATCGTTCAAAACGTTACGCCAATAAGCATCTAATCGATTTGGAGTTCGACATTGGTGATATGGTTTTCGTTAAGATTTCACCTTTGAAGAATGTTGTCAGATTAGGAAATAAAGGAAAGTTGGCCTCAAGATACGTTGGACCATTTCCGATAGTCGAGCGGATTGGAAAGCTCGCATATAGATTGGATTTACTTGAAAAGATGTCAAGTATGCGTAATGTTTTTCATGTCTCTTTTCTATGGAAGTGTGAACAATTCGAATGTGTTGATATCTTCGGATATGTATGAAGACTTAAATGTCAAACCCATTGTTTTACGTCCTCGTAAGCCACTTCGTGTTGTTGGGAACAACACGAAACATCTTAGAAGGAAGGCGGTCAGGCTAGTCAAGGTACAGTGGTGCGAGGATGATGACGATTGTACGTGAGAAAAAGAAGAGAGTATGAAGACGACCCATCCAGAATCTTCATTGGTATGACCAATTGATATCGTGTCACCCTTACACCACTGTAACTTGTACTATTATTAGAATTCCACATGCTAGGTTCAGGCTATGGATGCATGGCTTGTTAACCGCTAAATTGGATGGTAGATTGACTGCTCGTGGATGATAGGCATGCGGAATATTTTTTGGTTGCTCGCGCTTGCTTGGGATTTTAGGGGAAAAATTCCAAAAGAGGGAAAATGTAACAACCTGCATTTTATGTATCGGAGGATCGTAAAATATTTTATTTAATTCTTCAAGGGTCGGATCATTCTGCTCTTTTGATATGCTGGTGATGGGGATGTGGGGATATGTCCATGAATTTTACCAAATTTGTCTTTGAGAATTTCCCCTTTTATTTTTGTTTAGAGCATAACTTTTGAATGATCGAATCAGGAGCTGGTATTGATTTTATTGGATCGGAAATGGTGTTTCCAATTATGTAGAGTGGTTACACTAAGGATTTGTCTTAGCGGTTTCCGAGGAATCGTTGTTTTAGTGTTGCTTGTTTTCTGGATAGACTAATTAGTCAATAGAAGGCGGACTAGTAAGGTCCATTAAGGCTAGGGGTTGATGGCTATAAATAGGAGGGTAGAGGTAAAGAGAATTGTTTAGTCCCTTCATTTCTCATTTGGTTGGGTGTCTGTGATTCTCTGGCCCAGTACATACACCTCCACTTCACTTCTATTCATAGATTTGAGAATTTGGATTGAAGATCAACTTCGAGGAAGGTAGATCGCATCAGTTGGGTTTATTCGGAGGTCGTTCTTCGCTATCTGGATTTGGAGATTGTTGATTTGAAGATATGTTATGGATTTGTTGAGTGATAAGCAGCTCTCACACGGACTCAATCAGGTATACGGGTTTGTTTGATCTTAACTTCATCAATACAATATATATTCACCTGGATCTAATCAATGTAAGTAAATTTTGAATATGGATCACACCATAGGATCTAATTTAGCAAATTATAACGACTAATTCATATGTTATTATAGAAATTATATGTCAATATGCAAGTTTAGATCAAATTAATGATTCATTAATCGTTTTATCATGATTTGATGAGTTTGGTTTGATTGTATGATGATTATTTGTTGTGGTAATGATTGTTAGATGATTGCTTGTTGTGCTATTGCTAATTTAGTTGAAATTGGTCGATTTGGATGAGTTGTATGCATCGATGTTCATCATTAAAGCTTAGATTGGTTGGTCAGAGCAAATCAGAGATTGGCTGGTCGGAATCGGATGAAACTTTGTGGAGAAGCTCCGGAAGAGAAGTCAAGGAGATCCTGAAAGTTAGAGCTCCATACTCCATGTTTTAATGGATCGCATGATATGGGTTTGTCGTGACCAATTGGATGGATCTGGTCGGTTTGTGTTGATGAAGCAATCGGATTGTAGGCACGATGGTAATGTGTCGGCTTGTGTTGATGGATCGGGCCACATGGTTTGATTAGGTAACCTTAAGTCGAAGGAACTATATCGGAATGCTTGGATCATTTGGATCGTGCAATGAAAATGGATTGGATGTGATCCATAGCATGGATCGTGTGCATGATGGGTTGGTGGTGAAGGATAGATCGCATGTAGGATGGATAGGCCGAAGCATAGTGCAAGAATGCAAAGTCGGGTCAGCTTGGATGATGGATCGACTTGAGTTGATGGGTCGGTCAGAAGCCCAGGGGAGAGATGCGGCATAGGGACTGCATGTATCAAATTGAATCGGCGGATTGTGATGGATCTTTCGTGACGAGAGTTGATCGGATGAGACGTGGTTAGGGCTTGTGATGGATTGTTGGCCAAATGGATCGGTGCGAAACTTTTGTACGATCCTGGTTGGATCGGTGTGATCCAGGGAGTATGGTCCATGAAGATGGATCATTGGGTGATTCATAGATGGGACGACACGACCCATCAAATATTGACCAAGTGATATTGGTTTTTGGTGATTCAACGATGGGCGTAGCTTCGATGTGAATTCAAGTGGAATGTTCGAAGCAAGGTTAAGTGATAGTTGATCGTGGGGAGATGCAATGATGTTACCAAGACGACTCAAGGTGGTTTGAGCTCGTGGATAAAGGTTTTCTCGAGAAGGAACTTGAGTTTATAGATAGTCTTCAAGGTGGATGACTAGAATTGAAGTGCCAATGGGATCGTCGTTAGTCGGAGGTTCTAGCGGACTCAAAACAAGGGTATATTCAGGGCACCCAAAAGATTAGTGAGTAGTCGAGCACCCTGGGCATTCACAATGGGCCTAGATACGAGTCACGATGGCGTATGAAGTTTTGCTCAACCCGGGGTTACCATTAGCCCTTAATGGATGGCATGATGGGTCAGTCATATGATGAATGATGGATTCAAGGCAAGGCGGGCGGTGATAGCCAGAGTCACGAATGTTATTGTTTGCTTGTATCATCTTGTGCGGATTATTCATGTCCAGTGAGATATTGCTTGGGTGTTTATCTGAAGTTGGTTTAGGCCTTCAGAGTTTATGCTTGAGGGGTATTGAACTTGATTAGGGTGGTCGTTGCTTTATAATGGCTTGCTATGAATGTTACTATTTGTTTCTCCTCTAATTCTCTGGGAAGGCTATCACCATAGTTATGGAAGAGAAGTGGGTTTGGGAACTCTTCCCCGTTAATGTGTTGGCAGATCAGATGACTGAACAAATATTATCCATATATTTTATTGTTGATAGTTGTTTTATCGCTCATTAAGACTAGTTCTGACTTATGGTTTTATGTTTTCCCTCTTATTACCTTGGGTTGTTCATCCATGTTGTGGATGGGTAAACTAGGTGACAGGTAGTAGATCTTAATGAGGACGATGTTGCAGAGCGATGACAAGCTGGAGGCTAACGTATTACTATCTACTATCCATATTTGTTGTTTCCGCTGATGTAGGTTAATCTGAGTGAACTTGCAGTGAGGCTTTTTGTATAGATTCTGATGTAATACAGTTGTTCTATGGATATTTTCATGGTGATATGAAAAGTTTGAAATTCCCGACCAATTGTGCTTCACTATTATTCCCTGTTGTATATGTTCTATTATATTTTATCCATGCGCTGTGAGTTATATGACATGCTCCGTGTGTGTTATTCTACCCTGATAATCGTACATAGCTGGCATGGCATGTCCTTCAGCGCATTATTTCCATGGTAAAGTGCAGGAGTTATTGGCGGTCGTCACAAATAAACAATTCAATTTCAATAGATTTAATCTGTATTCCATTTCGAGTTTCAACTTCAGTTTACATTGTTAACAAATTTCCTTTCTATTTTAAATATACAAATTCAAAATTCCAATTTCAAAGGAAATCGATTTGTATTCATCATTTATTATTTTCTTTAAAATAATATTTCAAGATTCGAGGTTAGAACAAATTTTATTTAACAACTGGTGTTCGTATATAATTTTTTATCCTATGTCCAAGTGATACTTAAAATTTAATTTTAGTATTTTAGGAAAGGATATATATTATTTCAATCCAAACAGGGTCATAAGTATTTATCATTTCAACCTACGTTCTTAATTAATTTTAATGATTAATCCCAGATTAATTTGATGCCTACATTATCTAAGGTAAATGATTGGGATTAATCAACCCAAACAAACAACCATATATAATAAATATGAATAACGGGTAAATTCACAAAATTAAATATTGATATATCAAACATATCAATCCAAGCAATGCATTGATATCAATCCAAGCAATGCATTGATATCAATCCATCAAAACAGTTCAATATTACATCAATTTATTAATTATCAGGTATCGGGTTTTAAACTAGTAACTAAAGGTCAAGTTTAACTTAGCTGTATAATTTAAACTAACAATCAAACAAAATCACACTATCAATGTCAATTAATATAAATATGCAATTTTAACTAAAGAAAATCGATCAATACAATCATATCATAACAAGATTTTAATTTAACTAACAATCAAATAATTTAGTGAACCGCGAGTGGGTTTAATCACACGCCTTTGATTTTGAACTCGTTTGAAATCCAAATGAAGGCCTAAAATATAACTATCTCCAAATCCAACCAAACCAACTTCATGTCGTCTGAAATTCCAATATGGACCTAACAAAAAAATTGCGAGTAAATCCAAGTTCGTATGGAAGATTTATACAATTTAGCGCATTTAAAATTCAAATAAAATAAAATAGCTTAAACAATTTTCTCACCCAACACCAACGCACCATTTCATCGCTGCCTTCCTCCTTCTCTTCTTTGATTCGTTTCCAGGTAACATTAACAGAAACAAAACCAATCACACGTGTTTAATCTTTTGATCCTCCGGCTCCACAAAAGCCATTAGAACCCACGAAATTGCCTCGGTCGATGCTCCTCCCTCCTGCGAACCTCCTTGCACTGACATCTTCGCCAACTTCCTCGCTATCGCCAAGACTGGGGACAAAACAAACTCCTTCGCAGCCTAAATGCGAGCAAAAATCTCCACCATCGCCACTCCATTTCCAATCATAATCATTGGATTTGAAAATCTCTTTACCATACAAGTTTGTAGTTGGAAGTTTTTGATTTCGTTTAACACATCGTGAGAATTCAGGTAGGAAGGAGGAGAGTTTCTGGCCATCGAAGTAACACAGGCGGCCATGAGGAAAAATAAGGTTTTGGAATATTTTAATATTCAATTTTCTCATTTTGCGTGTTAAATCCAAAAACGGTCCTGACTCCAAATCAAGCCTGCTAATAACTGAACTATAGGTTTAAAAGTCTTCTAAAAGTAATGGAACTAGTGGCAAATCCCAATTTCAAAGTCTACAGCAGTTGCACTTAAAATTTGTTTATTCTAGTTAAATTACGCACATAAATTCCTGTGTATTTTAAATTCGCACGATCAAACAATTAGTTTGATGGCTACGAAATTCGAAACCTTACATTAATTCAGTATTCCAGATTCAATGAATTTGGTTTTGTCAAAATCCAAGATCATTTGAAAATGAATATTTTAAATCTTAAATAATATTTGACTACATGACAAATCCAGTTAACACGAAACTTGAAATATTACAATAATTTACAATTTCGGATCCAATGAAACCGATTTCATCGAATTCAAAGTTCGTTTGCAAAATGACTAGTTTAAATGATTCGTTAAATATTAAATATTCATTTTTCATTTATTCACTTCGAAAGTAATTCTAAAGTTTGTTAACATTGTTTCAAAACAAAGTAGAAATCGAATTAACTTTACAAATCAAATTTCATTTATATTTAAATTCCAAATTTTGAGTATTAGCCAAATTCAAGTTGTATTTTAATTATAAATTAAGCAATCCATTTTATACAAATAGTTTACTACTTAATTTCGACTTTCAATATTTATAGATACGAACCAAATCCGAGATTTTAATTATAATCAATGCAAGTTACTATTGTCAATATAAGTTGAATTTTTAATACTTAACCAATATATAAAGTTCCCACCATAAGATTTCACGATTAATCATTAAATTATAATTATAATTTTTTTTGCACAGCCGACCGATTTTTTAGGTCATCGCAAATACCTTTATTATGACTAATAATAAAATACAGTGGAGTACAGGTGATTGTTAGTTGACAATCAGCTGCGGTTTTTAAAGTAAACCATCCATCACATATGCTGGATTGATGTGTCCTGCTCACTATACAATAAAAACAGGAGTGAAACTAAGATACTTCAGCCACTATATAATTATAAATTTATTAGCTCAATTTAGTTCAAATAATTTAATATTAGATTCCAAAACTCAATATTTAACGGTACAAACCAAATCCTAGTTTCATTTACAATCAATGTAAATTATTATTATTATAACAAGTTTAATTTCATTACTTAAACAATTTAATTAATCTTACATACAATTACATAGTTAAACCATTAAATTTATTTCTAACAATAAATTTAATGACCTTGATGATTGTCCTTAGCTAACCTGGCACGTCTTTCAGCACACTATTTCCTTTGTAAAGATGCAGGAGTTATGGGCGGCCGTCACAAATAAACAATTCAATTTCAATAGACTCAATCCGTATTCCATTTTGAGTTTCAACTTCAGTTTACATTGTTAACAAATTTCCATCATTTTTTAAATTTAAAAATTCAAAAAACCAATTTCAAAGGAAATCAATTTATAAACATCATTTATTATTTTCTTAGAAACAATATTTCAAGATTCAAGGTTAGAACAAATTTTATTTAACCGACTGGTGTCCGTATATAATTTTCTATCATATGGCAAAGTGATATTTACAATTTAATTTTAGTATTTTAGCAAAAGAATATATATAATTTCAATCCAAATTAGGGTCATAGGTATTTATCATTTCAACCTATGTTCTTTATTCGTTTTAAGGATTAATCCCAGATTTATTTGATTCCTACATCATTTAAGGTAAATGATTGGGATTAATCTACTGAAACAAACAACCATATATAATAAATGTGAATAACTGGTAAATTCATGAAATTAAACATCGATATATCAAACATATCAATCCAAGTCATCCATCGACATCAATCCATTAAAACAGTTCAATATCACATCAATTTATTAACAATTAGGTGTCGGGTTTTAAACTAGTAATTAAAGGTCAAATTTAACTTGATATAAAATTTGAACTAATAGTCAAATTAAATTACATTATCAATGTCAATCAACATAAATATGCAAGTTTAACTGACTAACAACAATCAATACAATCATATCACAACATGATTTTAAGTTAACTAACAATCAAATATTTTAGTGAAGCGTGAATGGGTTTAATCACTCACCTTTGATTTTTAACTCGTTTGAAATCCAAATGAAGGCCCAAAATATAACTATTTCCAAATCCAACCAAACCAACTCCATGTTGTCCGGAATTCAAATATGGACCTAGCGAAATAAACTTCGAGTAAATCCGAGTTCGTATGAAAAGTTTTATACTAGTTAACACATTTGAAATTCAAACAAAATAAACTAGTTAAATAATTTTCTCACCCAACACCAACATGCCACGTCATTGCTGCCTTACATCCTCTCTTCTTCGATTTGTTTCCAAGTAACATTAACGAAAAGAAAACCCATCACACACGATTAATCATTTGATCCTCGAGCTCCCCAAAAGCCACCAGAACCCACGAAATTGCCTTGGCCGATGCTCCTCCTCCGACAAATCTCCCAGCATCGACATCGTCGCCCCCTCCTTGCCATTTACAAGACCGGGCACAAAAACCGAACTCCATGCAGCCTAAACGCAGGCAAAAATCTCCACTACCGCCACTCCATTTCCGATCATAATTGTTAGGTTTGAAGATCTCCATACGATTTACAAGTTTGTAGTTGGAAGTTTTTAATATCGTTCAACACGTCATGAGAGATTCAGGGAGGAAAGAGGAAAGTTTCTGGCCATCGAAGGAGCACAGGCGTCCATGAAGAAAAAGAAGGTTTTGGAATATTTTAATACTCGATTTTCTTGTTTTGCGTGACTTCCAAAAATGGTCATGAGTTCAAATCAAGCTTGCTAATAGCCGAACTACTAGTATAAAAAGCTTTCCGAACGCAATGGAATAGTTGCAAATCCCAATTCCAAAGTCCACAGCAGTTGCACTTAAAATTTGATTATTCTATTTAAATTACGCACATAAATTCCATCGCATTTTAAATTCGCACGACCAAGCAATAAGTCTGATGGCTACAAAATCTGAAACCTTACAATAATTCAATATTCTAGATACAATGAATCTGGCTTTGTCAAAACCAAGATCAATTGAAAAATGGCTATTTTAAATCTTAAATAATAATCGATACGCGTTTATATCGTCCCCGACTACACAACAATTCCGATTAACATGAAACTTGAAATCTTACAATAATTTACAATTTCGGATCCATTAAAAATGATTTCATCGAATTCGAAGTTCGTTTACAAAATGACTATTTTAACAGATTTTTTAAATATTAAATAGTCATTTTTCATTTATTCACTTGAAATTAAATTCTAAAATTTATTAACTTTGTTTCAAATCAAAGTAAAATTCGAATTAACTTTATAAATCAAATTTTATTTAAATTTAAATTCCAAAATTTGAGTATTAGCAAAATTCAGTTTAGATTTCAATTATAAATTAAGAAATATATTTTATTTAAATATTTTACTATTTAAAGGATAAGAAAAGAAAGAAAGAATTTTAGAATAGGAGGATAAGAGTATCAGCGTCTCACGATGGAACAAATAAAATATAATATATCAAAATGCTTTATACAAAAAGAACTGTATATATATATATATGATTACAACATCAAAGTATACGTACATTTCAATTCAACGTACATAACCGAATATAAATCAATACCAAAAAATATGGATATACATCTTGACTCCAACTTCTCTTTTGAAGCTCCAAGTGAAACCTAACCTAGTAATATACTTAGTCAGATCCGAGCACATTTGAAGCAAAGAAAATATCATCCGGATCAGTCTGGAATAGTTTCGGTGATAAATTCATATTACAAACAACTTGTTTAAACTTAGAAATTCCTTTTGAAAGAATGGAACTCTCGTAAGACATGAGCACACATAAACATGGCACGTGTTTTTACCTTACGATACCCAAATCACTTTTATATCAAAATCCAACGAGATTATAATAAAGTCTATCAATCCATCAATAAATATGAATATAGCCGGGAATCTTGCATCTCACTTTCCAACATAGTTGGTTTACAACTAGCAACGTACGGCTCATGTTGGAGTTTGGATTTCTAACATGATAAAGTATGGGACCACCTTGCGATCAGTGTAATCTAGAGAGGATACACTGGGGTTCAACAACAACATCTTGCAACCCGACCATACATGACAAACCACTTATTCAACTTGATTGTATTGAATATATTGACACCCTTCGACTGCGAAGCCACCGTATATCCTCAGAGATATAGAAAATAGAGAAGAACAAATGAATTTTCTCCAGGTGGCATCAATACAACCTAATGGGAATTATCCACATAGCCATGTTACTTGCCTGATATGTTTCATTTCCCCTTTCATGAGGCAGGCGGTCACAATTACCTCTTTTTAGAACATCATATCATCATTCACTTTGAATGTCACACTGCCAGATCTACCAAATCACTAATTGACATACACAAAAATACTCTGGGTGTTAAGATAAGTGAAGGTGTCTTCTCCGCCACAAAACAAAAATACATTTGTGAAAATCAGCATACATGATCCCTTGGAAATACTCTTTCAGACATTCATTTATACAAGTCATCCATGAACAGGAGGTACCCTCCTACTCATTCTATATAGGAATCACCCCAAGGATCAGTAGCGAGAAGTCCTTGCAATTCGAAGATTTCAATAACGACAGAATCACCGTGAAAACATCTCCTGGAGCTACCCAAAAAATTCATCAGGTAGTTCTTTTACTTATGAAGATCCACGATCTTCAATGCTCCATCTTTAAAATATCCCTGCATATTAGTTTCGAACGCACAGTTGGTCCGAAGTGGTTTTGGGTGTAGTTCTCATCTCGTTCTCTTCAAACTAACAAGTCAATAGTCAAAAGGATATCGAATTGATAGTCGGTTCTTTAACTATCAAACCCAACACCATCAACAAGTATATCAATACCTTCAGGCCCCTTTTAATTAAAATCAATCATTAAAATATCCCACCAATTGCATATATTTGTCGTAACAAATCTCTCATGTTTCTTTTTACTTCAAAAAAACATTAATAAATACTTATCTCTTTAGAATAACATATTTACCAAACACCTTTATCTCGAAATATCACTATATTTCACAAAAAACCTCTCTTATTTTCTTTATTTTGGAAATATCATTATATATATACTTTTTAATCAATTGGTATGGTTTAATGGACAAATCTTATCTGAGCCGAAATAATGTCAAACTGCGTATCCTTTATAGTATAACCTTAACGGTTAACTTTTAAATTTTATTTATTATAGTTACAATCTCGCTTGTATTTCCAATATCCAATTCTATTTCAAAACCATACAAACTATTATTCTAATTTTTTTGAAAATGAAATTTATTGGAAACAAAACTATATCTTATACCTTCCACAATAGGCATATTCCAAAATCCCTTTTTTATATTTCTTCACTTCAAACTTACCTCTATAGTTTCACAAACCCATTTATATTTTCTTACTTTGGAAATATCGTTATAAATTCTCAACCCTTTGTATTTCCCTTACTTTGGAAATATTATTTAATTCACTTAACTAAGTTATATAAGTTCAATTACCAATCTCATATGGGTTTTAAAATGTCGAATGCTACATTGTTTATTATATAACCCTTGGAACATTTTCAACTTCACTTTCAGATTTAACAATACCATTTGTGGGTATACTAATTTAATTTCCAACATTCATTTCCATTTCAAACCAATATACTTCTTATTTCATATTTTCATAGATTCCAATCCTTTACTTACTTCTTAAAATAAGTTCATTTCATTCCTCATCATTACAAACTAATACAATCCCTCGATAATAGTGAAGTCGTTCAGGTTGGTGTATTTTATTTACCTCTCAGACCTTAGTCGACAGTGTTCTTATTTTGAGATAAATAATAGTTTGTAATTAAAATGCTGAAATTACTTATAATATTAACCAAATCTAATTTTAAATAGAGACAAGGTTTTATAAACCATAGTCTTATTTTTAAAATCTTTATCGATTATTACCATTTTTACTTAATTCATTGGTTAAGTAAATTATTTACTAAAACTAACCTTTTGCTTTAAAACCTATTTATACTATACTATTTGGATTATATTACGATAACACTTTACCAAATACTTTTACTTGAACCATTTAACATTCTTCATCCTCGCCCTTCGAAAAGTTTTTCTCGATTTGAATCCATTGTACTTAATCTAGTTTACGTAAACACCTATTTTGAATTTATTATACACGCCTTTTAACCTTAATCCATTTTCACAATATTTTATTAACAACTTGGATTCATTTCAGAATTCCTTTATCCAATTCCTTTTACATCAATCCATTAAAACCATTAAACAACTTATTATATCACTTAAATTTAGATTACAAAAACACCTTTTTACCCCAAATCAGATAAAATTCTTATTTTCTTTCTTGAAATCTCTTTTCAATTTCAGTAGTTTCACTTAATTCAATTACTAAGAAAACTCTTACTTAAAATCGTCGCATTAGCTTTGAATTTCCTTCTAACAAACCTTGGTTGCGAACTTGAATTATATATCCCTTATTAAACTCCTTACGGATTTTAATTAAATCTTATTACAATACTTTTTAAATGAATTTCAATTAAAAGTAATCACCTAAATAATAATTAACTTCATCATTTACTAAAGTAAAAGTAATTTACTTCGTATTTAACTAAAAATAGGTTAGTCAATCACTTAATGAAATTATTAAACAATAAGTACTCCATTAATAATTCTATAACCATTTTTAAACATCCTTAATTAAAAAGTGAATTATAATTTAAGAAATCTTATTAAAATAGTTCCTTATTAAACCATTTCATTAGATTAGTCTAATAACCAATTTTAAATTAAAACATGGACTTAGTAAACTAGAAACCATCGATTACTTGTTAACTAATTTCATTCTTTCCATTAGATTGATATTATTAATCCAATAATATTGCTTAATTGTTTCATAAACAATCATTCCAAATTATTAGCGTTCTGGTTGTTTGACTAACTTGCTTATATAATGTGAGGAACTGAAAATTCCTGCCCTTAGATCAACCATAAGCCACACAAGTCCGATCCAAAATGGCAGAAATCCTCGAACCGTTATGGGATACAGCACATCAGAACAAAAAAGCAAAAAAATATTTCATTATTATTACAACAATTTTACATCATAGTACAAAATATATCAAAGTACAATAAATTACAATACAAAGCCTAAAACATAATTACATTTAGTGGAAGAGTCTCAAATGCTTTGGATACAACTTTAAGGTTCAATCCAGAATCCTTCTCTATAAAATATCTGCAAAACCTTAACTACAAGCTACTCGTGTTGAAAATTATAGGCACCCAGAGTTCAGTTGGGAAACGGTAAACTCCAGGTCAGTCATGAGACTGGTATGAGAACAAAAACAATTATTTTACTTTATTTTAAAGTTAGGTATAACATAGAACCACGCTATATAACACGGAATGGGTTTCTCCACATGAATACCAGTCATGAAAACTCGCAATGCTTTTTTGAAAAATGAATCTATTATAAGACTCAAGTCCCATCACACAACGTAAGCACAAACCGTAGGATAGAGTTTTACCTTATAATATCCAAACATGCTTGATATACAAAATTTCCCTTTTATTATCACATGTGAATAGTGTGGAAATCAATTTCGAAAATAAATGTATCAATCCTAGATGGCATAATACCCCATCGTGTTATGTCACCGTTTAGGTTCACAAATGAAAACACAAGGCTCGTATTGGAAGTTGGATTTCCATCAATGACTAAGGCAAAGGTCTTCCTTATCTAATTTGGGACACTCCAGCATATATCCTAGGACTCAGGCGCACGTAAGCCCTAGATCAAAAGAGTTGGCCAGCACTCTACACAACTGGTTAGGATCTAACCTAAACATAACATCCCCCAGTCATATTTGACCGTCGTCCTAGTCATATTTGACCGTCGTCCTAGTCATATTTGACTGTCATCCACATAAGTAAATTGCATGGGCTACATTCCATGGCATCGCTTTACTCTATAAGGAAACATTAGTCCTCTTTGTTGTCTTTCATCTTGTTTTAGGCCATTCATGGGCTGTGAGGCATGTCGAAGTCACGTTTCGACACAAAGCTACGCTATATCAACCATTCTTTGATCATCATCCACAAAGTTGTGCTTTTCAAAAAGAATCTTTGATCAATCGGCAATTTAGCATGCCACATTGTCAATTCACACATATAATCAGTTTGTATTAACAATATAACCTTTGAGTTCACATGTCGCAATGAATAGTGTTAAGCTAAGGAAATAAATTCTCTGCCACCACAGATGTATCACCAATAGCAATTAATTGCTTATGTTATGAAATTCAACCTCAGGCACACATCCATTTACAAGTTTGTCTAGGTTTGAACGATGCTTAAGGCACCATATTCCTCGTCCCCTAAGGGAGAGATGCCCTTGCATGTCTGACCAATCTCCAAGTATGTTTGGACGACCGCCACTTTAATCTTATAACGAGAGCTACCCAAGGCATCAGTAATAATCTAAACAAGAAGACCTCCAGTCTTCAACCACCGTCTTCATTATCTTTGACAATTATCGTATTGTTTATTCAAAATGGGTCGAAACTTAGTTTTTCCGAGTAACTATCACATCATTAAAATCAAGTGATATATAAACATATCATAAGTCGCATTCCAATTCAAAATATTATTTTACCCAAATATCCTTTGCATTGGGAATTTCTCCCTTTAATCTTATCAAAGATTTACATCCTTTAAACTTCTCGTTTAAATCTTTCCTTGAAAATAATTTCAGAAGATTATATATTCTCTTTTCACATACTTAACTCAAATTAAGGTTTATTAGCCTTGTTGGGATAATTGAACCTTACAAAAGGTAATCTCTCATATTGTTGTCCCGTTCCTATCCTATTCATCCCATGGAGCAAAACTGGTGGTGCTTCATATCTAACACCCATCATGTTTGGTAAGTTTAATTACCATCTACCATTTCAAATCTTTACTGAAATATTTATTAAAACAGCAACATATTTTTAATCTCCATTTCATTCAACCAAATCTTTATTGAAATATTTATTACAACTCAAACTTGAGAAATCTTTTTCCTCTAACTAAATAAAAGAACAAATGTTATTTAAAATATCATTCATGAAAAATCCAAAATCAAACTTCCATTTAATTCCAATTAAATTTATAAATTGGAAAATTTCACTTTGGAAAACTTCATTAACCTTAATTAAAAAAATTATTCCACAAACTTCATTTTCAACTAGGTTTAAGAAAAATGTTATTGAAGACACCATTCACGACAAACCCAAAATCCAATTTAATATCAAATATAAGGCTTTAAATAGAAATCAAATCGAGATATATTCAATATCAAATTCTGAAATCAATAAATATCATATATGGATAACCATATATTTATCTTCCAAATTTCTCAAAATAGAATCCATATAATTACGAAATCCAATATCAAGATATCCGTAGATTATTCCCATTCAAACCCAATAAACTTAAATTTGAAAACCATTTAATTTATTTTCAAATTAAATATAAAATTATTGATTTACTATGTTAAGTACATCAGGTTGAAAGTTTATAATCCAAATCATAATTTAAAACTTTAGAATTCTTACTTAAATCATTTTAAAATCATTAATTATGATTTATCATGAGTTTTTCGTATTTTTAATAAATTTTATAAGGCACTTTCAGTCGGTTTCAAATTCCAGTCACCGAACTGCATTTATAACGACCTTTTCGAAAGTAAATTTGAACTTATCTTTAAATCTAACCGTTGGATTTTTATACTTTCTATTCCATTTAAAAACTTTTTTCATTTGACCCCAACGTTTTACGTTCTAGGAGAATCCGAAAGTCGGATCTCCGGCTATGTCAATTCAAAATTAATGGTCGAAGTTCGTAAACAACTGCAGCGCGACAAGTCCTATTCAAACCAAATTCGATTTATAATTAAAACTAAATCGAAAACCTTCCAAAATAATTTATTAATTGTATAAAACATATATAATTATTTTTGGGAACCACATTTCAATTATTTCTCTTTAAAACCAAATATTCGAATATTTAATCATTTTAATATTATTTTAATCATTAAAATAATATTATTTTTCAAACCTTAATGTTTGAAGTACAAATTTTCCTAACACTCGTTATAAAAATAAATAAGAAAAAATTGTAAAGGAAATCCTTTTAAAACCCATCCTAGTTATCCTAACCAAACTTCATTTTTACCGTCATTGTTCATTTTAAAAATAAAACTTGAACAAGCCATATCTATATGAAAATTAATTTAACTCCATTCATTTCAATTACGAATATTTGTTATAGATTTATAAACTTTGTGTCCATCTGAAATCGGACAACAAATTCAAACTTTTATTTCTCACGGAATATTTTATTAATAAAATATTAAAATAAATTTCGAATTGGAATGAGATTAAATGAATCACCATATAATTCAGTTTATATGGATTTCACACATCATAAACATCCAATTACCACATATCGTGGTATATACCATATAAGCCTTAAACCATTAAAGCTTATATGGGTTTGTCAATCAACAGATTAACAACAATATAAATCAATGAGGTATATTTCAACCACCAGTGTCAACCAATCATCAATCAATTATCCAAATAGGGTTCACATCAGTATCCATTAATCAATAATTTGTTAATTACTTTCAAATGACCGCTTAAAGTTCAATCAAATTTGTAACAACCCGAATTCCAACAGATCGAATTTTTTTACAAAATTCTAATCTATTGAAACTCGTGTTGGTTTGCTCTGGTATCCTGCAGAAAAGATAGAGACATAAAATATGTCGGAGCTTAGAAAATATCTCACAGCGGAATGAACAAAATATAATATAGTCAAAGTATAGCCTTATCGTATTAATAATAATGCCTAACCAGTATCCAAAGCTATCATATCTCATGTCTGTGCCACAAATCTAACCTGCGAGTATGTTATGAGGAGACGGTCAGAACACAAGTTCTGGTGACTGGATTTAAACTATACACTTTGTATAATCCTACATATATCGTTCAATCATATTTTCTTATTTATTAGGTTACTTGGGTTAACAACACTCAAGGCTTACACACATGTCGTACCAATTTACTTCCCAGTGGATTAACCTAATATAGTATATACGTAGCTACCCCTCAATACTGAGGTACACCCCATGGTACCCCACTCGCATAGTCTCACCGTAATGCCATAAAAATGAACGCAGACCCTCATCCTATGCCGGAGTGACGTACAGATCTCTACTTGACAATGTTACGTTCTGTATATATCTGTCATTATCACGCTACATAAGCGTACGGACTGCTACCGTTGATCGAATTAGATTTCATACTCGAGTAATGCCTTCAAGCTTACGATGCACCACCCAGAGCAGACGTGCATGTATCTGGACTATCCCATGTACGTATCATCAATCGTATTTGATGCCTTAACCGCACATACTATGCACCAAGTTCCGTGGTAAGGCTATACAAGAAACATGGAACTTGGTCGGGAGCTTTTCCATATCGATACAAACCCACCTTTAAGAGCCTCAAAATACAGATATCACTCAGATCTGTTTTTCGTGGTGGCTACGTCCCCACCCCGGCCCCTCCCTCAACTAGTAAAGACTACAAGAGCTAAATGACCAACCCCTAACAAACAATCTAAACACCTAGTTGACGACTTCCCTCAAACACCGTACCTCGATAGCGAAAGGTGAATGGTCTATTGGTTTTAGCTCTAGTCTATTCGCATCCCACTAGCTGCCGATGACGGGTACCCAACGATCTACTATCCTTGTTGGTCCTGACCTCGCCTCCCGTTGAGGCGATCGCCGAATCACCATAGTATATCCTCGTCACAATATTCTGACTGCAAAGCTACTCTTGTAGTCAAGGTCCACGCACTCGGTAGTTACACGAAGACCCAACCTCTGCAGGTACAACCTAAACATCTGCCACCGCACAAAGGGCTACCAGGAGCACCTCACGTATCTCGGAAAGCCGCGTGCTTCCCCTTCTAGTCCTTCAGGGCTGACAGAACGATCAGATGAATATGCGCTCCTCCTTGTGCCTCATAACACCATGATGATCTACCTCGTTGGGTTATTCTCCCTTAAACATACGGACTGGTCCAAGCGCCTCATTTTAATGTGTCATTAGACCCTATGCTTAAACATTCTTTTATGCGCTTGCTTTACCTCACCAAGATTCCATTTAACTTGGTTATCCACGTTCACATTGACTTCTTGTTCAAGTTACCAAGTCTCTCTTGCTTATTAATTTCAGTCATATAACTTAGCCCCTTTAAGTTTACTAAAAATCCCACAACATGTTATTCTCTAGATTGTGGTCCAAGGTCTATAATCCACAATACCTTTTATATTTTTGTTTAATTCAAGGTTATAATAACATGTTCTACTTAATCTGTAATTAAGTATATCTCAATTCAAATGTTTTCTATTTAACTCATCCTAGCAACTCTCACCCTCGTTTAATCCCTCTCTCGATCGCCTTCACCCAATTAAAATACAGGTTGCTTTCTTTCCTACCTTATTCCTTTAACCAGAATTCGATTTCCCGGCATTTCTCTACTGGCTTAACTACTTTCTAGAAGTATGATATCACTTTGAGCTTCTAAATCTAGAGGCTAAACTCTCGCCTCTCGAATCATCCTTATCACTTATGATTAGACATAACTTATTTCATATAAGTTCGCCTTACCCTTTCCAATTTAATCAAAATTCCATCTTTCATTGTCACTACAACTTATCGTTGTTTACTTATTAACTTTGTTCTCCTAACTAAGGTCCACAAATAAGTTTCTCTTCCCATAAATATAACTTATGTTGTCCTCATCCGTAGATTTCAGATTCTTGTTCTTATAAATAACTTAATTTACAATTAAGTACAACTTATCTCCATACATAAGTTATTCCATTCCCTTTATCGTTTATTATAACTTAATTTATAATTTCCACTTGTCCCTAGGACAAGCCAAACATGTTATTCTTATCAGCAGATTTCATACTTCCTAGTTTATAGATAATTTAATTTATGATTAAGTACGACTTCTTACATTTCATAAACTTTCCCCCTTTTCTCTACTTATTACAAACAACTGGTTTCAGTCTTCCCCATTTATTGATTACTTGATTTAAAAGTAAGTGCCACTTATCTCATTTCACCAGTTATCTCATGTCCTTACTAGTTTATTACAACCTAAGTTATAATTTCCCTTGTCCCTAGGACCAGCCTACCTATTATATAACATTCTCATTAATGTACTTCACTTATAATAGGTTATTATCATTCCCCATTCATTCCATTCCCTTTTACTATTATAATTATCTTTCATTCAATTCCATTCACTCCCATTAATTACAATTAATGCCATTTATCAATCCTACCATTTACATATATTTATATATATGTTTATGCACTAGACTTCTCATATTAAGCCTACACTTGTGGATGCTGGATTTGTCAGGCGATTCTGGGTAGACTTCTTTGACAAGTTGACATAACCTCGTGTCTTAGAACCATTGCATGTTTTATTTATGCACTTAGACCCCCCATATTAGATTTACCACTTGTGGATGGTGGATATGCCGGGCAGTTCCAGACAGACTTCTTCCACAAATGTAAGTCTAAGCGCAGTTACAGTTTCTTATTTACTTCAAATCTTCTATATAATCTAGACATGTCTATTCTTTCAAATTTCCACTGTAATTTATATTTTACATGACATCATATTATGCCTATTTTTTGTCATACATTATTTCTAACATATAATCAATTCTATTCCATCATGTAATCAATTAATCAGATAATTGTTCAAATTTAAGAATAACATGTGATTGCCAAATCATGTAATTTTCTCAATTTCTACTTAGTGGTCCAGGTACATAAATGTCACCAGTTAACATGGAATTGAAACAATAGTAATCACCATGCATATTTTGGCAATTTTTTCCAATATATTAATATATTAGCATATAAATATTCTAACATGTCACTATAATCCTTTTAACATATGTTTAAACATTTCAACATATCATATTTAAACATGTCATAATAACATTTCAATACTTTTAATTATTCCAACCAATTAACATTGTACAATAATGGGGAATGTTAACGATAATATATCATTATCTAAAATGATATAACTTAAATCCACTCACCTCATATGCTTTCCAAATCCTGGATCTGGCCCAGATCTATCATTCCATGGTTTTTCCCCTAATTGGATTGAGAACCTAACAACATGGATTCATAATTTTTACTAAAAGAAAGAAAAAGAAGAAAGAGAAGAGAATGGAAAATAGACCAGATTTAGGAATAACCTCACTTTGTTAAGAGATGTGAACACCTATTTACAAACATTTGTTCCTTTCCTTCAGATCTGGATTCAGAAACTTTTCTAAACTAACAACATTAATGTTTTGAAGAGATTAGAGGAGAACAGAAATGGTAAAGCTTCTGCGTAGTCTCATAAATATGAGATCTAGGGTTTGCTCTATAGAATTATTTACAGGTGTATCAGAGAAAACGGATCGTTTAGATTTGATTCACAAATCATCAGAACCGACCACGTCTAAACAGCGTTTCAGATCTACGGGAGGTCAACCCCCCTGTTGGTGGGTCGACCCCCAATGGGCGAATTTCCTGCTTGTTTTTCCCGCTTCGTGAATATTGATTTTTCTAAATAAATTATTTCATTAATATATATATATATATATAAGTTCCTTATATGTATACAAACTTCTAACGCTCATAACTTCTTCATACGTTGTCCGTTTTACGCAAACTAGGTGCCTATCTTGACCAGAATTCTGAGGTGAACGCAACGGCGCAGTCCGTTTTACTTAATTCCCATTATTTAATTAAGTTACCCATATTTTATTATCTTAAAAATATGGGGTGTTACAAAATTCGAGGTCAACACTATTAGTTGTAGGTGACACATACCAAAGCAATTACATGTGTATTACTTAAAAATCACATTTTTATCATGCTAAACATCATTCAACCCTACCATAAACCCAATTCATTACCATAAACATCAAATAATCAACTAATCTTTCAAAATGTTAAAACTAGTTATATTAACTAAACCAGTTAACAAAACTTGAGTGAAGGGTTCTCACCATAGCGATCCAACACCACAACTCTTCATATGTAGTACTTCTCTACCCAAGCTCACATCTTTTCCACCCTGATTCACTAATTACTAATAATATAAATGTTGTTATATTTATAATTGGAATCGGGGGAGGAAAAATAAAGCTTTTAGGGATTTTATGGGACTCAAAGGCTTAGTGGGGCCCACGGCCTAGGGATGTAGCGTTCAACACGTTACTTGGCTGGAGTGGGGTCAGAATTGGCTGTGTGGGGGCCAAGCGTAGCTATTGTGGGGTAGCGGAGTGTAGGGTTTGGAGTTAATTTGGGTTTATATGGTGATGTAGGGTTTATAAAAGGAAAATTAGGGGTTTTAGTTGGAGGTGGGGCCACAGCTAAGGGGATGAGGTTGGTGGGGAGCTGCAAGATAGGGAGAGGTCAGGGGTGGGCGGATGGAGCTGGATTGGTGGAGAAGGGTGGCGCCATGGCTACGGAGGTAGGAGAAAAGTAAGGAAGGTTAAGGAAGAAAATGAAAAAACGGAAAAGAGAAGGAGAAAGGGGTTTGTTCATAAAATGAAGGAGGTTGAGGATTGATGAGTTGTTGCAAGATGGAGGAGGAGGAGGAGAAAACACACTATAGTGGTTTGGTTGGGTGACACATCAGAAGAAGCACACTTGTGCTTTTGGTCTTATTTATGGATAAAGCTCATTTTATTCTTTTTTCATGTTAATCCCTCATATGATTAAAGGGTTAGTCCGTTGATACGAAATTTTGAACTTTAGCATTTTTCATAGTTACAGATCCAATGGAATATGTCTCATCAAATTTGTGTCTATTTGACCATCATTTTATTATTTTATTACGTTTTCACCTAAATTTGACCTGTTGGCCTGATACGCGTTTATTTTTCATACGCTCACATACTGACTGCGAAAAATATAGAATCTGGGATCCTATCTTTATTTGAAGTTATGGATCTGAAAAAGTTGTTTCGAATTATGAAATCATTTGAAAAAATGTCTCTTTTTAAGCTATTAAATTCTGATTGATTTCTCAATACTCTCTTATACCGTGTATGCTTACATATTAACTCAGATTGACTTGAAATTTTAAACTTAAAAATAATTTACTATTTCGGATATGATGAAAGTGGTTTCATCAAAATCTGTGGGTATCTCAAAAATGGTCTATTTTCAAGCCATTGAAATAATATTAAAATATTGATTCTCAACATTTACCTTTGAAATTGATTTTAAATGTTTACTTAACTTTTTTTAATTCTAGTAAAACATAAAACCAATTTTAGAATTCATTTCCATTATTTTCAAGTCCAAATTCAGTATCTTACCTATTAAAATCCACTAAAACCAATTAAAATTCATATTTTAAATTGACTAAAAATATGGGTCGTTACATAGAACTTATTAAAACATTAAAATTGCTATACATATATTTTATAACTACTTTTATAAAAACCATTTATAGGTATCGATTTATTTTAAAAACTTCTATTTTAATAAAAATATATTTTAAACTTCACTTCAGTTAAAAAAATTTATAACATTAATTACGTAAATTTGCCTAACGGTAAAATCACCATAAAAAATGACGAGTTTTTAGCCATTCGCTGCCAACCACTTAAATCAATAATGTCTATTGATTAAAACACAATAGCCGTTGAAATTCAATTCAACGATCAATATCCAACCAACAAACAACATCGCATCAGGATATAACGTTACTTGGGGTAAGCAATTTGTATATATGAATAAGACAAAACAACAGATAACATACAATTTATTTGAGGAATGAAGTTAGATCCCTCTAACCTATTGTTCCCTGCATCATAGTTTGTAATATTATATTATAATTAGTTTCCAATTTAAAACATCCAAGATGACATAAATTAAAATGTCAACAATCAATGATTAACCAATAGTCATCCAATCAAACAAACACCCAATTTTATACTAATAACGATAAGTTATTATTATATGAATTTAGCCACATCATGGACTTCCAGAAAGTATGACATTTAACTCACCATTTCATTTTTAATCGACGATGTTGTGATGTTTCATTTAATTTTAAACAAGCGTTTAAAATTTAAACAAAATTCAATTCGCTTCCTATCCCAACCAAACCAGCTCGGCATCATAACCTTCGTCGCTATGATTCCAACAAATCCTGTTTCGCCCAGTTTTGTTTACAAACGAACAAATTATATGCATTACAATTTTTGAACGTGTTTTCAAATAGCTAAACATCATTAGCTAAATAAATATTACCTAATCACCTTAATCCTTTGATTAGACATCCTAAATGTCTTCCCTCACCAACAAAGAACCCCGACTCCCCCCTTTCAACTAAAACCTGACTTCTTCCTGGCCTTGCCAAGCCGCCATCATTGACCTGTAACCGACCCACATTCTCAGTCTTCTCCTACCACCCCCAGCTGTCTTCGGCTCCAAACCCAAGTTCTACAAGCACCCGACTAACCAGAAAACTCCACAAACCAATAACTTTTCATCCACTAATTTCCACACCATCAAGCCACCATACACTTTGTCACCACCACTGCACGAACCGCCTAGCCTCCCCTTTCCATTATCCTTCAGGCATCCCAACCCTAACTCTGCCTCTATCCACCAGAAAACACCAAAATACGATCGAAAGCTCAGTAAATAAACAGCCCCGATCATCTCACCATCCCCGGCCACCACACTCCTGTAATGGTCACCACACCTGTGCCAACTGAAATGCTTACCTCTCTTCTTCATCTCCCTTTCAGGACACATCACCTGAAATCGACCCTACTACCCTCAAACTCTAAACAAGTGAAACTGACATATCCTCAGTCCCTGGAGATTTTTGGCCACCGCAATCACACATACACCACTAATTTTTTCCAATATGTCCCCCTTAACGTTCACTACAACTTCATAGTTAGAAGCTTCGATCAATTCTCGATGGAATTGGAGACATAAATTAAAATATGAATTTGGACTTATTTGCAAAATGTCATTGATTTAGGCTTAGGGTTTCTAGAATTTGGGTTTAGGGTATGGTATATATAAAGTAGATTTTTATTATTTTTTCATGAAGTAACTAACGATATTTTATTGAAAACGGCTAATGATATTTATTCCTTCCTATCTTCATTTCCGACCAATCTCTATTGATTTGTATGATCACATACGAACTCCATTCGCAACAAAAATGGACATCATGCTATCGTTTGACATTCCAGACCTAATGAAACTTGTTTCATTGAAATTCGTGTCTGTTTGCAAAAACGACGCTGGTTTAAGTTCACGTTATCGATTTATTTACATTTTCATTTGCATATGCTCACATAATAACTCCAATTGGCACGAAACTTGAAATCTAGCATAAATTAGCTATTATGGATTTAATAAAATTCATTTTGTTGAAATATGAGGTCATTTGAATAATGTCACTTTCTAAGGGTCTAATTTAAACTGATATAAATCAATTTCAAAACAGCTCAATATAGTAATAACATATTATTATAATCGGATATACTGGAGAAGAATTCATATAGCTTCAGAATGAATTACTTCAATTTTCAAAAATTGAAATTCAAAGTTAAAACGATATTAAATTTATAATAAAATTTCACTTATTTTATTAAATAAATCGTTATGATTTATAAATGATTACATGATGACCTTTTTAAAGTAGATTTGGACATAACTAAAAATTTAAAAGATGAAAACTCAGTTTTTCTCTTTAATTAGAAAATTATTATCCAATAGATTTGGACGATTCATCTTTTAAAGAATTCTAACTTATGTTGGATCCTGTACATCCAGTTAAAGTTCAAAATGAAAAACTATGAACTACCCTGACACTGCAGCTTGTTTGATAATTTAAATATAAATTATACATTCAAACATTGTTTAATAAACTAATTCTGTAACACCTCACGTCCCTTAATGTCACCCATATGGGGATGCATTAAGTTTTGTGAAGCACAATAAGTATACAGTAACTAAAATTCATAAGACAAAATAAAAAGAATGCAGTGGAAAAACTAACTTTTATTGTTATTAAAAAAGCATCATTCCAAACCTGTTACAGCTGCACATCGTTACATTTTCCAAACACCAATAACCTCAGTTAAACCAATCTGTCTCATGACACAAAACATCAGAATGCAAAATCACAAAGCTATATCTCTCCTTAAAAGCTATAATAGAGTAGAACAAAAGTAAATGCAATATATCTAGTAAGAAGATGTCCAAATCCAAGCTGAAAAAAAAATCACAGTCACTGCAGAACACTACCCCCTGAGAACCTAGAGGTGAAGGAAGAGAGGGAAGGAAAACAAAACAGTTCATACATAAAGTCTAGCAAGTTCCAGTGATTATGAGTATAAGCATATGATAATAGGTATCAAGACAGATATATAATACAGGATAAGAAATTACAGTAAAATAAACAAGTGCGAAGTAAACGAGACATAAAGGCATGGTAAAGATCAATTAAGCTTCTCATTTATATCCAAGAACACGTTTCTGCACCAACTACTAATATATTAGGAATAGATTTTACCCATTACTACCCATGTGATCGGCTCCCTACTATGCAAATATCCTGTGCCAGCCCCCATAGTAGTATGTATTAGTCCCCAACCCGACGACTTATAGGACACAAACTTATTTGGTGGTGTTACATGCCTTCGTTTCCCTAATCGGACCCATGCACGCTCATGATTCTACTAGAACGTGCATGTACCCACCTTCCACCATTAAACCTCTTACTTTCCAGATCAGTAAAGTTTACCCTGACCCCGCCTACTGCGAGGCCTCTCCTATGATATGAGCAGGGATACTGACTGGCACGGGTTCCACACAACTCGACACAAGCCACCACCTGTGCTTGTGCCCCCAAGTAACTACAATTTAGAGTCCCAAAATCGGATATAAACAACAAGATGTGATACCTCTTAGCTTACTAATTAACATGTTTAATTTTGCAGGTTTAAGTTCATTAATAAGAACAGTTGTAAATGGCATTTCCTCTCAATGTTATTCTATGTAGAACCCCTTCCACAAGCACCTGTCCAGATGTATATGGATAAAAGTAACTCATTTTATTTAATTGACATCTGATACTTACATGTTTTTACTTAACATTAGATTAAGTCCAATCTATTCAGATTAACATGTTTGCATATTCTTCCTTTTTACTATAGTCCCAAATTTACAGTTGTTAGCCTGCTTTGTGACCAGGCTACCCAAAGCAAAGATCATGTTGACATACCTCTGGGTAAATGCTGTCTCATATGGAATCTCTGGATAACATCGCTCTCCGGCATTGGAAGCATCATCAGAAGACACAAGGCAGTTTGGTCAAAATCACAACATCAGTATAAACTGGCCCGAAACCCCTATCAAATGACCTCATTTGGATCTATTCACCTCATATACTCGTAGCCCTTTGAATTAGCTTCAGTTTGAGCTTTGGTTTGGCTCAATCGGACTTACGGTTTGAAAGTTACGCCCATTTCCGTGAACGAGTGTAAGCTGGCATATGACCGCGATCCGATCCGCCCTTGCCTACGCGATCCGATCCGCCCTTGCCTCCGCGATCCGATCCGCCCTTGCCTACGCGATCCGATCCGACCTTGCCTACGCGATCCGACTTATGACCGCGATCCGACCTATGACCGCGATCCGACTTATGACCGCGATCCGACCTATGACCGCGATCCGACCCATGACCGCGATCCGACCCATGACCGCGATCCGAACTTCGGACCTGTTCAAACGCAACTTGTTTTGACCTATTCTCAAGGCTACTGGCTCTCCTATTTTTCTGGATCGCCTGCCACGTACCCCATTACGAACCAGTCCTCCCAGGAGCTTTCCTACAGCTATAAATACACCTTCAGAGGACTTTTGGCATCTCAACTACCATGGCTGCCATGGCCAACACTTCTCCATGAATAACCACCATCTTCCTTAATAAATTCAATGGATTCGGAGAGAATTATTCATTGAATTCAAGTGATTGAAAGACAATATTCATTGTAATTGTAATCTATGAGTGAAATGAGAAAATATGAAGTGGACGTAGGCTCGTTAACGCCGAACCACTATAAAAATCTTGTTGTCTTACTTTTCTCTTATTTTTCCAGTTATTTCTTCATATCCTAAGCTCAAAATACGACGATTTGGGTGTTAGGACCATTTTTTGGTCTAACATTTTGGTGCTTTCACTGAGAATTGAATTCTCAGCCTATCGGATTGCTATTCGTTATTTGGATTTGAAAGTTCGAAGAAAACAGTCCGCATTTCTACCATTTTTGAATATTTCGTTGATTTCAGAAAATCAGAGCTTCATGCCTTCGAAAAAAAAAGCTAAGGGTTCACAAGCTTCACGACCAAATGAGGATAATAAAGAAAATGCACAGGAGCAGGTTAGAGCAGGTGGCCGGTTCTCGGTTCGCGGATCGCAGGGGGTATCACGAACTGGTTCGCGGATCGCAGGGGGTATCACGATCCGATTCGCGGTTCGAGGAACGACCTCCACGAACGGAGCCCAAAGAGCCATCACGATCCGATTCGCGGTTCGCGGAACGACCTCCACGAACGGAGCCCAAAGAGACATCACGATCCGATTCGTAGTTCGCGGAACGACCTCCACGACCCGGGCCCAGAGTGACCTTCACGACCCGACCTGGTGTAGGATCGGCGATCCGATCCGAAGACATTGATTAATTGACGATCCGAGCCTCGAACCAAACAACAGTAGCGAATCACGACCCAGAAAAGTGGTGACGAATAAGGGTCGCGATCCGACCCAAAAAAGTGACATTTTTTGGAAAAAATGTAATTTTCAGATCATTTCAGAAAAGGCTCTATCTTCCAAAATCGAAAAAATCGTGCGCCCGGACCCCCGTCGGCGCTGCGCCCGGACCCCCGTCGGCGCTGCGCCCGGACCCACTGACGGCCTCGCCTTCGGCTCGGAGCACGGCCTCGCCTTCGGCTCAACATATATGTTGGCCAACAACATTCATCAAAGCTTGTCAATGAAGAATAAACGGATTGTCAAAGAAGTTGACAACGGAATGGCAACAATTAGAATTCCTCCAGAAGCCATGACCTCTATCTACCGATGTTATTGAATGTGAGGAGTTGTTGAAAAGATTCGACACGCTGACTATGGCAGTATACAAAATAATGATGGTCTCATAACATCCTCCTCTTCCAGAGCTCTGATGGTGTAAAGATCTCCCCAATGCAACCGATGATGTTCCTGAACGAGTGGTGATCACCTAGTTACGTGGCTTAAACATGTCCAACATGCGGAGTCCCAGATGCCATTGACATAGAACGATCCAGACACTACTCCAAAGGTGACTCAGAAGATCCAAATGGCTATCTCCTTGAAAAGCTTAGCTAACATTTGCAATGCCTATTTGTCGTCAACCGCATCAAGGAAGACTGATTTCCATAGAATGAAGGGTAGATCAATGTACTTTGGTGCCCAGAGTTAGGTACCAATTGAACCACCGTGGGCCATGATCGGGCATATGGATCCTTGCCCGGGCGATAGCAACTTGACTACTCACCAGCCACTATATGACCTTGGTCAAGAGACGAGAGCTCGAGATCAACGCAAATATGAATCAACCATTAGCTCTCCACTTCATACAACAGTTGTGATAGGATATACGAACCTTACTTGAAGCCTCACAAGCTATGCTATCATGTTCAAGCTCATCTGATCAAGATTCAGATAGACCAGCTCCAACAGAATTCAGATCCTACATTGCACCCTAGTGCCTATTGCTAAATATGCTAACCGAAGATGGAGCGGGAATGGTCTATGGTGACCAAGTTATTGGAGAAGACGACTATTCAGCTGGATGGACCATGCTACGCAACAAAGATGGCGTGAAACCCAAAGATGCTTCCCCTCTAGATGAAATGGAGTGTGAAGGAGGTATCAATATTGCGAATAATGGGAGCATCACAATAGGAATTGCCCAAGGATCTGTCTGAAGATCTAGATCCCAGCAAGGATCATCATTCGGGATCCAGAAGGGTGACATCTAATGACGCAATTACACGTGTTCCGATTGGTGACGTCGACCTGACTAAGGTCTTGAAATCGGATCTCATTTAGACCTCTTCCGAACGAAGGAACTGACATGCTTTCTACAGGCGAACCTGGAGGTGTTCGCTTGGACCTATGCTAATATCCGCAGGATTTTACCATAGTTTATGAGTCATTTGTTGAGAATAAACCTGAAGTGTGTTCTTGCCAAGCAAACAAGACGTATGATCGATCCAGGGAAAGCATCTACCATGAAAGAGGAAGTCGGAATGCTGAGAGGTAGTGGTTTTATATGATGTGCCACACATCCCGCTTGGATATCAAATCCCGTCCTTGTCAAGAACGCTAATGGAAAATGGCGCACACACATTGATTTCTTAGATTTGAACAAAGTTCGCCCAAAAGGAAGCTTCCCGTCAATCAGAATTGATCAGCGTGTGGATTCAATGACTAGACATGAATGTATCCCTCTCATGGACGTGTGCGCAGCTTACAACCAAATTCTTATGCATGTGCCTGATCATGAATAAAAATGTTTTATCATTGACCTCGAACTGTACTGTTATATGGAATTGGCATTCAGACAGAAGGATGCCGAGGCAACTTACCAGTGCTTACTGAATTATATGGCCCACAACCAAAGTGCAAGGCCCATGGAAGTCCATGTAGGTAATAGTCTTATGGAGTCCGAGCAGTCAACCTACCACGTTTCGAATCTGACAGAGATGTTCAATATCTGGAATGAACCTAAAGGCCTTATAGTTAGCCATGAACAACGAAGAATTAAAGGCGTCTGAAGCTTGGCATGAAAGTTGGCACCACTTGTGTGTAAGGAGGATAAGGTCCGGAAACTAGTCAATAATGTGAGCAAGAAAGTAGTCGTGGTATACCCAAAGATTGAAAAACTCGTCTACAGCTTGCTGATTGCTCTAAGAAAAGATAGAGATTATCCCCATCAAGACACTATGAAATACAACCATTGATCAGATGGAAGTTGATCCAACGTTGGAGACCAAACCCGGAAGAGAGTCATGGTTAACTCCATGATAAACTTCCTACAGCACAGAATGCATCTAACAAGGTGAAGTGAAAGGCGTGCAATCGTTCTTTATGCCTCGACATATGACAGGCAAGTCAACATTGCTTATTTTCCTTCGAAGTTCGTCCCAAAATAGATACTGATGCGCCTCATTGCTAATTCACCGCCCTGAATGCTATGACAAAATCACTAATCAAGTCCCAGCTTGATGAGAAATATACGTGAACAGAATATCTGATAAGTGACGTTTTAGTGATAGAAAGTGAAGATTCACACTTTCACTCCTCTCATCAACTATCTGCTAAGTAACTCATTCCCCGGACGCTAGGGGCAAATGGAGATTTGAGCATAAATTGCTCGAGATTACATCATCTTATTCAGAGCTGATACATCAAGAATTTTCCTGGCCAATTGACTTAGTCTTGCCTGAAAGTTAGCGAGTTGAAGATCTAGAACGCTTACGCTTCCACACATTATCCCACCAGCAGTAATATCCTATTTCCTAGCATGGAAAGTGCAAAAATTACTATAAGCATGAATCCATTGTTCTCATGCTAATTTACAACCTAACACCAATGCAAAGGTGTGCTACTATTAGCAATCCAGTCATGACTTCCTAACACTCTATCCTTACCCTCAGCATAGGGGGCAAAGAGGCGATTCAAAAAGAGATGCGACCTCATCACTCGCTTATAGTACCTACTTAGCCGCCTTTGCCATCTCAAGACCCTGATCAAGGTCTATTCATTTTTTGGGACTGCCGCCCCCATGATAGTTTGAAAAGATACTCCTCATCAACTCAAAATACTTTGGCAGCCCTTCATTGGCAGAGATAGGGCGAAGCAAAATGGACCTGCAATGAATATGCAACGCCATTTTTCACTCAGAATGATACTCATTCCTTTAACAGGATTATTCTATAACGATGACTCTTATATTTGCATCCTTTATGTGTTATTGATGTAATTAACTCAGATGAAATAATGTGTGGATGGTGTAGGTACCTTAGATTTGGTATCGATCAGACTTTTAACACCCGCATGCAGAATTATGGAGCACTGCCATAACGGGCCCGACTGAACTGCTCGCTAGCAAAGTCATGCCCCCCGTCTAAAGAAAGTCATATAGCTCAAGGTGGATTCGGAATGATCATCCAATCCATGGCTTACACATGGCAGACCGCAAGACAATTGTACATAAATCATTGAATCGCAAAGTCGTAGTCCAACTCCAGATGAACGCGGTGTGACCGCCTACATGGCTCGATCCTATGCTCGACGCCACCGGATTACATGAATTCAAATAAAGGAGGCAATACTGCCCCTTGATATGCTCACTTTTCAATCATGCAATTTACTTTCATATGCTTTCCGAGTTATTGACATGACTAACTCGTGTGATATGAATGACGCAGGTACCCGGAGTTTGGTGCCAACCAATCCTCCCAAAGACTGTTCGGAGGAAAGCAGAGCCTTGGCAAACGTTTTCCAACTGTTTGTCTGTCTGACTTTAATCCGCAGAGCTTGGATTAAAATATAAACCTTGGATGAGTTTGAAGGGCGTGCCTGATTGAAGACCGCTCGATCCATGACTCTAACTCTTATGATTCGAGAGAGAGTATAAAGGACGCGAAGATGACGTCCACAAGGCGCGAAGGTGCACCATGATAGGAACCGCCTCGACAACACTCTAACTCTCCAGAGCAGAGAGAGAGTATAAAAGCGTCTCCGATTGAGCGCTGAGAAAGAGCTCTTACCCCGCTGAAGGATCGGGGAGCGATAGAACTGCTGAGCTCGAACTCTAACCTCGGCGACTGCCAGGAGAGTATAAAAGCGTCCCTGATTGTGCGCTGAGAAAGGACTCTTACCCCGCTGAAGGATCGGGGAGCGATGGAACGGCTGAGTCCCAACTCTAACTCTCCAGAGTCGAGAGAGAGTATAAAAGCGTCTATGATTTAGCGCTGAGAACTTCTGCACCGCTGAAGGATCGTTGAGCAGATCATGAACCGAGCTCGAACTCTAACCCGCTGAAGGATCGAGAGAGTATAAAAGCGCTAGAGATTCAGCGCCCCAGCAACTCTAACCCGATGAAGGATCGGGAGAGTATAAAAGCGCTAGAGACTTAGCGCCACGGGAAAATTCCTCCCCCATTAAAAGATCGGGGGGGGGGGGGCAGGATGGAAGCTGATCCCAAATCCTCCATGTCCGAACATGGGGGCAACACTGTTACGGTCCTAATCAATCCTCAACAAGACCTGGCCAGGCACTAAGTTAATGATTGATTGGGGGCATACCTATACATACATACTACTTTACGACACTTTCACTTATAAGTTGCACTGATAACTTATAATGTTTCATGACTTATTTGCTTATTTGCGTTTCAAATGTTTAAATGCATAACTAATTATGGAATGCTCGCAGGTACAGGATAATGCGAAAGGTCTCTCACCCCGTTGAAGGATCGGGGAGCGACAGAACAGCTGAGTTTGAACTCTAACCTTGGCGACCGCCAGGAGAGTATAAAAACGTCTATGATTAAGCGCTGAGAAAGGTGCTGGAGACTCAGCACCCCCCATAATTTCTGCTCCGCTGAAGGATCAGGAGAGTATAAATGCATGATGACATATGCCACTCAAGGGATCCTATCCCGTCACACGACTGGGACCAAGAATGAAAATAGAGCTCGAACCACTCATTTCCGGGAATGGGGGGCAGCACACGAACACAGCAGTACAAAAAGAAATGGAATTTCGTTCACTAAGTACAGGCTCACAAAACAAAGCTGGACAAAATGCGAGATCCGAACTCGCACAACAACAGCAGACCAGTAGGGAATAACTAAAGGGCCGCGTCCAGAAGGATGACGTAGGCGTAAAATTCTAAGCTGCCTGTGCGACTCACGGCGACAACGGAAAAAGAAGCCTGGATAGTGAATTGTTCAGCGACATGTTATACAACTTCATACTCGCAACTAGAAGGACCTGGCGAGGCCCTGAGATTTTTTGATGTCTACCCTACCTTAGTACGATCTTGAGCGATCATTGATTCCTTGGCCTTAATACGATTCGACGTAATCGTGGAATTCTGGACATTTATGAATTACAGGCTTCTTGTACCGTCCCAAACACGTCCTACTCCATGCTGGGATAGTATGATCGCTTGAATTCTGAAAGTGACTTCCTCTTCTCATGTATACATGTCTAAATTTGAAAGGGCCCCCTTGAGGACCAAGAAACAAATGCAAAGAGAATGTCCATCTGCTGATCCCAACCGACTTCTAGAATGGGAAGCTCATATAAGGCTGGATATATCCCCTACAGCAATTGGAAAAGATGCAGCTATTTCGCCTCCAACCTCTCCCTTCATGCAGAAAGCAAGTGGGAACACCCGAGATGAACACGAACCAATCAGCAGTCACACAACGTGCAGCTTCGATTCAGAACGTCGTAGATGGAAACATGGGCAATGGAATAGCTACCTGCAACATCCTAGATGAGAATGCAAGAATTGTGACAAACATAGATCATGCACGACCAGTTTTAACTCCAACTCGAATGAATACTCGAGCGACATTTCATACTCATCTCCAAGAAAGAACGCAACAATTCGAAAAACAGGAACTCGGCCAGGTCGAATGACTCGAACCATGACCCGGGGGCAATATCGACGTGGAAACAAGAAATCAACAAAGACCCCCTTTGTAATCTCAGATTCGATGCTGGGGGCACCAGCCAGGATCTTGATAATGTGCATCAATTCTTTGATGGCAACCTGCTCGCCAGTTTGATTCGGCGCCTCTCGAGAGGCGGCACTTCTCGAGATGATATGGATAACAACAATTACAGCCCTTACACGTGGGACGTCAGGATCCCCTGTTATTCCCCCAGACTTTAAATTTTCTCTATAACAAGACTTGCTCAGAGATTTTGATGAATTCAACCCTGAAGTGGATAGACTTTCATGACAAAAAGGTGTTAGCGTCGAGACGAATGACCTAGATGCCTTCCTGACTAAAGAATGGAGTACCTTGTAATTCCTGAAACGATAAGGACAAAGGAAAAGCACTGGAAAACAATGACAAGAATGTGCAATTCCAAAGAGAATCTGTACCACTTATCGAGCCTATGATCTTGTTTGACAAGCACAATTGAACCGAGCATGAGAAAGAGACTCGATAAGACTGTGATAACCATTTCGGACTATGCTGAAGCATAAACGGTAGGACCCAACTAACTTCATAACGACATTTATTCACTCGCATTCAACAACCTTACTTGACTCCGCAACTGATCTGATGAGAGTAACCGAATTCGCTGATGTCCGATGAGGCAATCCTCACTATCTGACTAAAGAGAAGAGATGATATCAAAGCAAATGTGGTTCAACCATTCGCATGTACAATTCTGATTTTTGCTAAATTGAGAAACAGTACAGAATGATCTGGGTCGACTAAGATTGCTGAACCTGCAACTCTTACCAGATGCGATGACAGGAAGTATAAAATCTTCAAGATTAAATGCCTTATTGACTCAACTTAACCCCCATCGATACTGGGGGCATAAGTACTGACCTCACTTGTCCTCCGATGGCACTGAGAGCACAAGTGTCGGTTCATAGACCCCCCATCGATACTGGGGACATAAGTACTGACCTCGCTTGTTCTCCGATGGCACTAAGAGCACAGGTGTTGGTTCATAGACTAACTTTGAATACAATCCTGGCATGAAATGGGATTCAAAACATGTACGTCATGCCTCTAGAGTACAATCTTATTCTTCTTTGCCGACCAAGCGAGCTAGCTTGTGGATCGAATGTGAACTTAAAGTGTCAAACTACACCAGATAGAAGATGTGACAAACCTGTCTACTACCTCGCGATGGTGACGATCCTATAGGCTCTGGTCCACATGATTTTAACAGCATCCTTTACTGACTACTTCATTTGTGAATATTGGATTAAGAAATGATCCGTAACAATTGTGGATTCTCTTGACTATGATCCAGAGTGATCATGGCTTTTGAATTCCTTACTGTTACGATTCAATGCGATTTTAAGATCCTGAATCAATATCAAGATATCAGGCTAGTCCAATCTTGAGTACAAATGACAAATTCGTATGTTGATTCTGATGTGCTTTATCCCAACAGTCCAGTTGTTAGCTCAGAGCCCAAAGATTCTTACATCTCCCCATGATTTGGGTGGCTACTCCATTTATTGACTCATATGTAAAAGAAAGTCCAACCCTACCACGCGCTTGGCTTGCATAGAGTGATGATGTTGTTTGGCGACGACCTATGCGTGTAGGATCACGCTCGGGAGCCGACAATTTAGCATGACTTCTGACGGATGAATTAGATCTTTTGATTTGACAAGGTTTAAACAATTTCTTGATCATCTCGAATACTCCTCTCATAGAACTTAGCCTGATTAGCTCCAATGGAAGCAATGCAACAATTGGATAAAGCCTTCTCAAGGACAAATGATATTCCAGAAAGATTTAGCTCAACATATTCAAAGCACATCTCATCCTCAATAAGATGTACTTTGGGGGGCAAAATGTTAGCCTGCTTTGTGACCAGGCTACCCAAAGCAAAGATCATGTTGACATACCTCTGGGTAAATGCTGTCTCATATGGAATCTCTGGATAACATCGCTCTCCGGCATTGGAAGCATCATCAGAAGACACAAGGCAGTTTGGTCAAAATCACAACATCAGTATAAACTGGCCCGAAACCCCTATCAAATGACCTCATTTGGATCTATTCACCTCATATACTCGTAGCCCTTTGAATTAGCTTCAGTTTGAGCTTTGGTTTGGCTCAATCAGACTTACGGTTTGAAAGTTACGCCCATTTCCGTGAACGAGTGTAAGCTGGCATATGACCGCGATCCGATCCGCCCTTGCCTACGCGATCCGATCCGCCCTTGCCTACACGATCCGATCCGCCCTTGCCTCCGCGATCCGATCCGCCCTTGCCTACGCGATCTGATCCGACCTTGCCTACGCGATCCGACTTATGACCGCGATCCGACCTATGACCGCGATCCGACTTATGACCGCGATCCGACCTTTGACCGCGATCCGACCCATGACCGCGATCCGACCCATGACCGCGATCCGAACTTCGGACCTGTTCAAACGCAACTTGTTTTGACCTATTCTCAAGGCTACTTGCTCTCCTATTTTTCTGGATCGCCTGCCACGTACCCCATTACGAACCAGTCCTCCCAGGAGCTTTCCTACAGCTATAAATACACCTTCAGAGGGCATTTTCAGAGGACTTTCGGCATCTCAACTACCATGGCTGCCATGGCCAACACTTCTCCATGAATAACCACCATCTTCCTCAATAAATTCAATGGATTCGGAGAGAATTATTCATTGAATTCAAGTGATTGAAAGACAATATTCATTGTAATTGTAATCTATGAGTGAAATGAGAAAATATGAAGTGGACGTAGGCTCGTTAACGCCGAACCACTATAAAAATCTTGTTGTCTTGCTTTTCTCTTATTTTTCCAGTTATTTCTTCATATCCTAAGCTCAAAATACGACGATTTGGGTGTTAGGACCATTTTTTGGTCTAACAACAGTCAAAGGTTCCCAAATTACAATATGCCTAATTTTATCCATTCTACCGTTATTATAAGTTATTCCAATTTATTTCATTAACACACAATTCTTTAACGGAAATGGCCTAGGCTCAGCGTAAATAAAAAGGAAAAAGGGAGAAAACAGGTCTCAAACTGAATAAAAAGGCATATAAAAGACTGTAAATAAATAAAAGACAGAAAAGGGGATAAGGAAGATAAAAGTATTCATGAACATATAATAACAGTAATCTGAATCGATGATTGACAGTAAAAGAACAACATATAAGAAATAACTTATAAGTATTACTTATTTTCCAATCCATTAGTTTACTGTCCAAAACCTTTTTAAACTAACAAATCTAAAAGTAACTTGAACTCACAAAGGTGTATGCTAGATCCATAAATAGTCTTTGAGAAAGTAGTTGTTGATGAAAAAAATTTTGAATTTATCCTTTAATCTATCTTCTGGTAGTGTCTCATTATTTTCTTATTTAATTAGAGAACAAAGTTTGGAGGAAGAAGGATAAAGAATATTTGTTTGTAGGAAAATGAGAGAGATAGCTACCCTATTTATTGATTAACTAGGACAATCCTAAACCATCAGGTATTAGGTTTATAAATCCAACTGTACACCTCAAGCTGAGTCAGCGTATAAATATATAAAAGAAAACAGCCCAGATTCAGTTGTAAGAACTCAGCCTGCATGCCGGTGGGTCGACCCACCTAACCCGTGTGTCGACCCATGGGTCGACCCAGTTCGGGCTGGGTCGCCCACTTACCTTTGGTTTCTGTGTATATTTATTTGTTTGAATTTTAAATACAGTTTAATCTTCTTAAGCTCACAACTTCTTCATACGTTATCTGATTTACGAAAACCAGAATTTCGTAACGAATGCAAAAGTAAAGTCGGTTTTACTCAATTCCGATTATTTAATTAGTTAATATTCCTTTTTATTATCTTTCTTATATTATCATGGTGTATTAAATTATGGGGTGTTACATTCTCCCCTCCTTAAAGGATTTCGTCCCCGAAATCTCCAAGTTAAGAAGAATGTAATTATTTAGCAACCACTTACACCCATATACTCATCCATCAATCACTAGCATCTATTGACCTTAAAATTTGTAATGCTTGTATGAATATATGCAAAGATGTTATGTATATGTATTTATACTAATGCAAAGTGTAACAACCCGGATTCTGACAAACCGAATTTTTTCAAAAATCCAATCTATCGAAACCCGAGTTGGGTGCTCTAGTATCCTGCAGAAAAAGACAGAGACAAAGAAACATGTCAGAACTCGTAAAGCATCTCACAGCGGAAGGAAATGAAGTATAATATTCAAATATTGCTTTACCTTATTAACAATATTGCTAAATCAGTATCCAAAGCTATACCATCTCTGTCATGAACCCAACCTGGAAGTATGTAATTAGGAGGGGGTAAGAACATAAGTTCTATGTGAGTGGATTTAGGATAAACTTCTGTATAATCCTACATATACCGTTCAGTTACATTTTCTTGGTTATTAGGTTGTTAACAATGTTAGCTCTCTAGGCTATACTCATGTCCACTAGTAGATTTACCTAATACAACGTGTATGTAGATACCCCAAATCGTGTAATCCTTTCCATGTATATATACAGTCCTTTGCCGTATGTCGTACGGGCTTCGTTATGTAAATATATACTACTTCAGTGTAGTGCCACCATTCTCGAAATCGTTTGGACTTCCACTCTTGATCATTCTAGATTCCGTATATTACCTAGATCTAATCTAGGGTTTACTATCGAGCGCTTCCTAGATTCAACCAGGGTTTACACTACCCAGGGCCACTGGGGTTTATGCTACCTATCGAACAATGCCCCTAGTCTAGGACACACTACCCAGAGCGATGAATGTTCCTAGACATTCCCCATGTACGCATCGTGAATCATTTTCGATGTCTAGTTGCACATGTCCTCTATATGTGCGCCCCAGTTCTGTGGTAGGGAAAATCAAGAAACATGGAACTCGGTCGGGAGCTTTAAGTTATCTATCGATGCAGATGCTAAGGTCTGTTTTAACTGTGTGTGGCTATGGACCCACTTGACCCCTCCCTTAACTAATGAAAGGCACCCAAGAAAATCAAGAATGAGAACTGTACGCAGGCCCTCTATGCCCCCACAAACCTATTGGCCAACCTCACCCATATGGTCTTTTGGAGTTCTCGACCTTTCCGCTTCACGCGCTCGATTGACTCAAGATGGTAGGTAGACGACGATGTGCTATCACAGGGCTAATCTAGATATTGCCGCCTCACGTTGGTCCATCCTAGTCTTTAGGTTGCCTTATATTGCAACCAAGGCATACTCTTGGTTCTTCTAACGCAGATCTTAACCTTTGTGAGCCTAGGAGGATCATCTGCAACCTCACAGAGGGATGCCAAGAGTACCCTCATGTCCCCTCAAAGCTGCGTGCTTCGTAACCCAGACCGTTAGAGCGGACGTCCGCTCCTTCTCGTGTTTTACTTAGCTTTCTTGGCTAAGGTTTACTACTTAGTTCTCTTAATTAAGGTTTACTACTTAGTTTCCTGAATCGTTTGTTTTCTTAACTAAGGTTTACTACTTAGTCCTCTTAACTAAGGTTTACTACTTAGTTCTCTTTCTCGTTATTTACTTAGTTCTCATAACTAAGGTTTATTACTTGGTTCTCTTAACCAAGGTTTGATACTTAGTTTCTGTTACTTAGTTCTCTTTAACTAAGGTTTACTATGAATTCAAGCATGACCTAAGTTCTCTTTATCAAATGACAGCGTACGGGTGTTCTCCCACATTTCTAGCTTAGATTAACTTATTTCATGGTATAAGTCGTCCCAACCTTCGAGTCTTATATTACATCTTAAGCCATATTCATTTCTCTTCCCTAGGATAAGTTTATCTATTATTTAATCTTATCATTCCCCATTTTTCCTTGCTTTGATAATGTTATATTTGTTAAGTTTGCCCATGTGTCCAAGTTGAATTATCCCCTAGTCACGTATTCAATTCAACCCACGCGTCATGTCAAATTGGTTAAGTGTTATCTATCAGTTCGTGTTGACTTAACCTACCCATATATCATGTCAAATTGGTTAAGTGTTATCTCATCTTCGTTATCGTTTCCTATAACTTATCTTGTCCCATAAGTTATAATTTCCACCTATTATCCTTTCTTGCCTTATTCAAGTTTATTCGTAATAGGTCATTTATCATTCCCCATTTCTTGTCATTAATTTTAGATTTGACTTAACCCTTCCATTTACTTAACCCATTACTTAAACTTCACCTAATTTAATTAATTTATGATACCGTTACGGGTCCCATTTGGTTAAGCATATCTAAATTTTTCTTTCACATGTCATCCGTGTTCCACTTAACCCCCTTTATTATAGTTTCCATGTCTTACACATATCTTACTATGGTTAAGTCTACCTTAGTCATATTTTACATGTCACACCCACTTAACCCTCTAACCATACCCATGTCACCCACATGTCTTATTATGGTTAGTATTTCTTAATTTATTTATTATGTCGTAACGATGTATGACCTCTCACATTAAACGTCCATTCGTGGTTGCTGGATTTGCTGGGCAGTTCCAGGCAGAATTGTACCACAACGCACCTAACCTCGTGTCATAAACCGTTACGCCTCTAGTTCTTGCCATTGACCTCTCACATTAGACGTCCGCTTGTGGTGGCTGGATTTGTCGGGCGGTTCCGGGCAGTCTTACACCGCAAACGCGCCCAATCTCGTGTTATAGGCGTTCATTAACAATCATCGTTCACCCGAACCCCAAATTCATGTCATGTGTTCTAAATTTAACTTAATTACAATTCATGTCTATTCTAGGTGTCATAGGCCAATTATAAGCATGTTCATGTTCATTCTAGATATCAAATGTCAATTACCAATTCACAAGCATGTTCACGGTCATGTTATGCCATTATTGTCAATTTCATGTTATGCGTCGAGTTCCATAATTACATAAAAAATATGGTTTGTCCAACATATTCCATTTTTAATTATGTTTCTAGGATCTTAATGGCATATCCAATTTTCTTGTCTCAAATTCAAACTTTATATATTTTTAGCGTAAGTTACTCCAAATCACCAATTTTCAAGATCCTTTCCACTTATTCCATTTAAATAATCTCATCTCAATATATATACTTTAACAATTATCCCAATATTTGCAATAATAATTGTTATGCCCCAATCCTAAATTACAGATTATATTCCTCCATTGCATAAAATAAATTATGCCCAATATTCGCAATGACAATTGTTATGCCACAAACCCCAAATTATAGATTATATTTCTCGATTGCATAAAATAAATTATGCCCAATATTCGCAACAACAATTGTTATGCCACAAACCCCAAATTACTGATTATATTTCTCGATTGCATAAAATAGATTATGACCAATATTCGCAACAACAATTGTTTTGCCACAAACCCCAAATTACAGATCATATTTCTCGATTGCATAAAATAGATTGTGCCAAATATTTCCATATTCCAACCGCACGTATGCGTAATAAGATTTTCGTCTAGGTTTGAGATAACCTAGATCCAAAAATAAAAAGGGGAAGGAGAATAAAAGGAACAATTATTATAACATGAATCTTGAATTAAATTAATAACTAGGGAATGATGAATGATAATAATACTATTATGCAACAAATTTATTATAATTCCACTGACCTTGATTGGATTGGGAAAATAAAAGATTTTTCGTTGATGTAGAATGCTGATTTAATCTTCTTATTTGATTATTGGTAAGGAGCATGAATTGTTGATGAAGAATTTTGCTACTTGATTTGATTAAACTCCAAAGTTGATGAAGAGCTTTCAATTTAATTTAGAGTTTTGGGGCGGCGGCCATGTTTGGTTGAAGTTTGGCAGCATGGAGGCGTCAGAAGGAATTGTTTATGAATTAGGTTAGGTCTAGGCACTATTTTATAGGTGTAGAGAGTTTTTTAGAGCCATTAGATCGCCCTGGAAGCCATCCGGTCCGTCCAGCACAACAAAAATCGTCACTGCCCAGATCTGGAAAAAAAATCCGGGGGAGGTTGACCCCTAGTTCGACCTCCCTGGGTAGGTCGACTCCCAGGTCGACCTCCCTGGATAGGTCGACCCTCAGATCAACCTGCCTTGGTATTTTCCTATGTAAATTCTGAATTTTTGTTGAATGTTCCGGAAGCCATAACTCTTTCATACGGAGTACGATTTTCGAAAACTTGGACTCTATTTCAAGTAGAATTCCGAGGTGAACGCAATGGTGATGTCCGTTTTACCTAATTCCTGACATTTAAATTAAGTATTCTTATTTTATTGTCTTCTCTGTTACGTACACTATTATCAAATTAATTTTTCCATCTCTTCCATATATTAATAAATTTTCATTGTACATCACCATTATTTACCTAGCTATGTATATACACATTTATGTACATTTTTAACTCTATAAAAAATGCGGGGTGTTACATTCTCCCACCCGTAAACAATTTCGTCCCCGAAATTCGATAAGAGTGAAATAAGTAATCCCTCCCAATATCCATCCATCAAGTGTGCATTCAATTGTTGCAAACATTGTGCACATGTGAAAAGTGAGATACATCATAGTAAAGTTTGTATGCCTAATTTGGATCCACCTATATGTATGCAAATTTTAAAAACTCTTTCAAAACATGATGCTTACATCCTAAATATACTTGCAGTTCTATATGAATGCAATATTCTTAAAAAATCAAAAAAAAATTCATCCAAGTTTTCCCATACTCTTATAGAATAAGCGCATAGTTCACCCAATTGTCGCATCCAAAACCCTACCATCCATCATTAAATTCGAAATTTAGAAAAATCTAATTTTCCAAATTTGATTTCTTATGTTACGAAAAGGTATAAAACGGAAAAATTCATATCCTCTGTTTTTCTTTACTAATCGTACTTGGATTTTTATGTGACTATTCTATGAAGATTTCCTATTTTCCTATCCAAGCACAACCACATAAGAAAATTTCTTTCTTTTTTAACTTACCTTGGAAGAATTTCATATTTATTCATCTTTTTCTTAAGATCTTTGTTTTCTTTTCCCGTCACGTTTGTTGCTTTACTGAATTTATTGTTTCTTGTTAGTTAGGCTATTCTCTTTCTTAGCTTATTTGACTTAATCCAATTACTTAAGTTTATTATTTCAAATAAGCTTTTTTTGTTTTCAACTCAAACAGCATGCTACATAGCTACTACTACGGGCCAAGAATCTTAGGACTTAGTCATCTCAGACAATTGCGAGTCCAAACAACAGGATCTACCCAATTACTTGCCCTTTACTACTTAGTAGTCACAACTAGTCCTTACTGTGTATTACTAGCCTATCCTTTTTCTTTCTTTTTCTCCAGCAACAAACCCAGGTTTCTCAATGCTTATGCATTCTACGGGAATTTTTTTTCATTAGTTTAATATTAGCTAATCACTGACTGTAAATTGGCAAGAGAGTAACCCCCTAAATATCAACCCCGAAGACCAAAATCAACATCAGATTGACACTCAGAGAATAACTCAACTCAACCAATCTCTAGTTGGTTCCAACTGTTTAATTCATAGCTTTAACTTTCTCTCGTTCTATTCTAGGCACTAATCCTTACCTACTTCATTCTTTTTAAAACATGGTTTGGCCTCCTTTCTATTCATTAATTTTTTCTTTCGAAAATTAAAAGTGTTAAAATTTTATTTTATTTTCTCAAAAACTTGCTTTTGCCAAACCATAAAAACATGTTACAAATTAAAATTGCAAAATATTTTTTTTCAGATCACAAAACTGGAGTAGACAAGGATAACTAATGGGTTACATTGTTCCTATTTATAATGTTAACTTTGGCTGCTAAGGTGCAAATATCTATTCTATTCTCACCCTCTACCGCTTATTTTGTTCACCCAACAAAATTTCTTTTTAAAACAATAATCAAAATTTATTGTTAAACAAATAGAGATTTCAAAACTTCTTTTCATATTTGAAAACTAGCGAGCATTTTATGCTTCATAATATGCACTTTTTATGAGAGAAAAGAAATCATTATTTTACACAATATATCCCACTTTACTTTAAAACCCAACATGCATTTATCAAAATACTTTTAAGATTAAATATTGGAAAATACTACAAATTCTTTTACAGATTCAAGTTCTTAAAAGCTTATCATTGGGTTAGACTCAAAGCGTGTCTTCAACTCACTAGGCTTTCCAAGGCACTTTCACGAATTCAATTCTCTTGATTGTTATATTCCTAATCCATTCTTCATATTTCAACCTTTTCTAGTTTCTAAGGTTTCATTTCTAAACCCACTAATCTGAAATACTAATATTTCAGTTTCCATCCTATGGGATATTTTCTTTCTCTAGCTTCAAGTCATATTGTACACTTTCCCAACCACCTAATGGTTTCCAAATTCCTATGTTCATTTCTTGAGTGTACAAACTAGATATCCCAACACTTTTCATGTCTGGTGGGCTACTATATGGATTTAGGTTTATATATATAATATATTTATATTTTAGAAAATACAAATACGCTCACTCGTTATCTCCCTAAGGTCACTAAACCGAAGCTCTGATACCAGATGTAACAACCAGGATTCCGATAGACTGAATTTTTTTCAAAAATCCAATCTATCAAAACCCGAGTTGGGTGCTCTAATATCCTGCAGAAAAAGACAGAGACAAAGAAACATGTCAGAACTCGTAAAGCATCTCACAGCGGAAGGAAACTAAGTATAATATTCAAATATTGCTTTACCTTATTAACAATATTGCTAAACCAGTATCCAAAGCTATACCATCTCTGTCATGAACCTAACCTGGAAGTATGTAATGAGGAGGGGGTCAGAACATAAGTTCTGTATGAATGGACTTAGAATAAACTTCTGTTTAATCCTACATATACCGTTCAGTTACATTTTCTTGGTTATTAGGTTGTTAACAATGTTAGCTCTCTAGGCTATACTCATGTCCCACTAGTAGATTAACCTAATACAACGTATATGTAGATACCCCAACTCGTGTAATCCTTTCCATGTATATATACAGTCCTTTGTCGTATGTCGTACGGGCTTCATCATGTAAATCTATACTACTTCAGTGTAGTGCCACCATTATCGAATTTTTTTGGACTGCCACTCTTGATCTTGCTAGATTCCTTATATTACCTAGATCTAATCTAGGGTTTACTATCGAGTGCTTCCTAGATTTAACCAGGGTTTACGCTACCCAGGGCCACTGAGGTTTATGCTACTTATCGAACAATGCCCCTAGTCTAGGACACACTACCCAGAGCGATGAATGTTCCTAGACTTTCCCCACGTACGCGTCGTGAATCATTTTCGATGTCTAGTTCCACATGTCCTCTATATGTGCGGCCTGAGTCATATGGCAAGGCAAATCAAGAAATACGGAACTCGATCGGGAGCTTTAAGTTATCTGCCGATGCATATACTAAGGTATGTTTTAACTATGTGTGGCTATAGTCCCACTTAACCCCTCCCTCAACTAATGAAAGGCACCCAAGAAAATCAAGAATGAGAACTGTACGCAGACCCCAGTGCCCTCACAAACCTATTGGCCAACCTCACCCATAACTAGATAGCAAGTATATGGTCTTTTGGAGTTCTCCGCCTTTTCGCTTCACCTGCTCGATTGACCCAAGATGGTAGGTAGACGACAACGTGCTATCATAGGGCTAATCTAGATATTGCCGCCTCACGCTGGTCCATCCTAGTCTTTAGGTTGCCTTATATTGCAACCAACGGATACTCTTGGTTCTTCTAACGCAGACCTTAACCTATGTGAGCCTAGGAGGATCATCTGCAACCTCACAGAGGGATGCCAAGAGTACCCTCACATCCCCTCGAAGCCGCGTGCTTCTTAACCCAACCGTTGGAGTGGACGTTCGCTTCTTCTCGTGTTCTACTTGGCTTCCTTGACAAAGGTTTGCTACTTAGTTCTCTTAACTAAGGTTTACTACTTAGTTTCTTGAACCGTTCGTTTTCCTGACTAAGGTTTACTACTTAGTCCTCTTAACTAAGGTATACTACTTAGTTCTCTTTCTCGTTATTTACTTAGTTCTCTTAACTAAGGTTTGTTACTTGGTTCTCTTAACCAACGTTTGATACTTAGTTTTTACTACTTAGTTCTCTTTAACTAAGGTTTACCTATGAATTCAAGCATGACTTAAGTTCTCTTTATCAAATGACAGCGTACGGGTGTTCTCCCACATTTCCAGCTTAGATTAACTTATTTCATGGTATAAGTCGTCCCCCCTTCGAGTCTTATACTACATCGTAAGTCATATTCATTTCTTATCCCTAGGATAAGTTTATCTATTATTTAATCTTATCATTCCTCATTTTTCCTTGCTTTGATACTGTTATATTGGTTAAGTTTGCCCATGTGTCCAAGTTGACTTAACCCCCAGTCATGTATTCAATTCAACCCACGCGTCATGTCAAATTGGTTTAAGTGTTATCTATCAGTTCATGTTGACTTAACCTACCCATATATCATGTCAAATTGGTTAAGTTTTATCTCATCTTCCTTATCGTTTTGCTATAACTTATCTTGCCCCATAAGTTATAATTTCCACCTATTATCCTTTCTTGCCTTATTCAAGTTTATTCGTAATAGGTTATTTCTCATTCCCCATTTCTTGTCATTAATTTTAGATTTGACTTAACCCTTCCATTTACTTAACCCGTTACCTAAACTTTACCCAATTTAATTAATTTATGATACCGTTACAGATCCCATTTGGTTAAGCATATCTAAATTTTTTTTTCACATGTCACCCGTGTCCTACTTAACCCCCTTTATTATAGTTTCCATGTCTTACACATGTCTTACTACGGTTAAGTCTACCTTAGTCATGTTTTACATGTCATTTATATCACCCACTTAACCCTCTAACCGTACCCATGTCACCCACATGTCTTATTATGGTTAGTATTTATTAATTTATTTATTATGCCGTAACGATGTATGACCTCTCACATTAGATGTTCGTTCTTGGCTGCTGGATTTGCCGGGCGGTTCCGGGCAGACTTATACCACAACGCGCCTAACCTCACGTCACATACCGTTATGCCTCTAGTTCTTTCCATTGACCTCTCACATTAGACGTCCGCTTGTGGTTGCTGGATTTGTCGGGCGGTTCCGGGCAGCCTTACACCACAAACGCGCCTAACCTCGTGTCATAGGCATTCATTAACAATTGTCTTTCACCCAAACCCCAAATTCATGTCATGTGTTCTAAATTTAACTTAATTACAATTCATGTCTATTCTAGGTGTCATAGGCCAATTATAAATTTACAAGCATGTTCATGTTCATTCTAGATATCAAATGTCAATTACCAATTCAAAAGCATGTTCGCGCTCAAGTTATGCCACTATTGTCAATTTCATGTTATGCGTCGAGTTCCATAATTACATAAAAAACAAGGTTTGTCCAACATATTCCATTTTTAATTATGTTTCTAGGATCTTAATGGCATATCCAATTTTCAAGTCTCAAATTCAAGCTTTATATATTTTTAGCGTAAGTTACTCCAAATCACCAATTTTCAAGATCCTTTCCACTCATTCCATTTAAATAATATCAATAAATATACTTTGCCAATTATCCCAATATTTGCAATAATAATTGTTACACCCTAATCCCAAATTACAGATTATATTCCTCGATTGCATAAATTAAATTATGCTCAATATTCGCAACGACAATTGTTATGCCACAAACCCCAAATTACAGATTATATTTCTCGATTACATATAAAAAATTATGCCGAATATTTGCAACAACAATTGTTATGCCACAAACCCCAAATTACAGATTATATTTCTCGATTGCATAAAATAGACTATGCCCAATATTCGCAACAACAATTGTTATGCCATAAACCCCAAATTACAGATTATATTTCTCGATTGCATAAAATAGATTATGCCCAACATTTCCATATTCCAACCGCACGTATCCGTAATAAGATTTTCATCTAGGTTCGAGATAACCTAGATCAAAAAATAAAAAGGGGAAGGAGAACAAAAGGAACAATTATTACAACATGAATCTTGAATTAAATTAATAACTGGGGAATGATGAACGATAATAATACTATTATGCAACAAATTTATTATAATTCCACTCACCTTGACTGGATTGGGGAAAATAAACGATTTTCGTTGATGTAAAACACTGATTTAATGTTCTTATTTGATTATTGGTGAGGAGCATGAATTGTTGATGAAGAATTTTGCTACTTGATTTGATTAAACTCCAAAGTTGATGAAGAGCTTTCAATTTAATTTAGAGTTTTGGGGGCGGGGACTATGTTTGGTTGAAGTTTGGCGGCATGGAGGCATCAGAATGAATTGTTTATGAATTAGGTTAGGTCTAGGCACTATTTTATAAGTGTAGAGAGTGTTTTAGAGCCATTAGATCGCCCTAGAAGCCATCCGGTCCTTCCAGCACACAAAAAATCGTCACTGCCCAGATCTAGAAAAAATATCAGGGGGAGGTCGACCTCCCTGGGTCGGTCGACCTGCCTTGGTATTTTCCTATGTAAATTCTGAATTTTTATTGAATCTTCCGAAGGCCGTAACTCTTTCATACGTAGTCCGATTTTCAAAAACTTAGACTTTATTCCAAGAAGAATTCTGAGATGAAAGCAATGGTGATATCCGTTTTGCTTAATTTCTGATATTTAAATTAAGTATCCTTATTTGATTGTCTTCTCAATTACGTACACTGTTATCGAATTAATTTTTCCTTTTCTTCCATATATTAATAAATTTTCATTGTACATCACCATTATTTACCTAGCTATGTATATACACATTTATGTACATTTTTAACTCTATTAAAAATGCGAGGTGTTACACAAAGACTAGGTGGTCGATTGATTCAGCTGACCTCCTTAATGCATTATATGTCTGTGCTATGTACCACATATATATGAAAAGAATCCTAATATACATATGAGTTCTATAAGTGCGCATAATCATTCACCAAAATGCAACATCCATGTATGATTAACCATTTTCATCCATTGAAAATTAAACAAATTCATACCCAAATATGTAAGTTCTTGAGTCGATCTGGTGCTTAATGTGTGTATATGAGTCCACTGGCAACCACTAACAAACACTTGCATCCACTTTCAATTATCAAACATAACATGTCTCAAACACATGTTTCCAACCATTGGCTTCTTCCTAAGGATCGAGATTTGAACGATAGGATAAACATAATTGAATGAGAGAAACAACAGATCTGAACTCAAAAGCTAAGAAATGAAAATTAAGAACGTACTCTCAAAGAGAAAACGGTAAGAAGCGCGAATCTTGTCTTCGGGTTCCCATGTCGCATTGTTGCGGTCTTCTCTTCATTGTACCTTTACTAACTTAATCTCTTTGTTGCGTAGCCTTTTAACCTCCAATACAAGAATGCGGGTAGGAACTTTCCTAACTAACCATCCTTCTCGGCTTCGACATTCTCAATCGTGCTCGGCTCTACTACCTCTGCTAAATCATTTAAACATTTCCTCAAATTGGAAAATTGGAATATGCTGTTAACTCTCGCCAGCCTCTCTAATAGTCTAACCTATAGGCCATTTGACCTATCCTCTCCACCATGGGGAATGGCCCTACATGCCTCGGTGCCAACTTCCCTACTGAGCCAAATCAAGTAACATTCCTTAGAGGCGATATGGGTTTATATCATGCAGGATCACATAAATTGATACAAAATTTGAAATCTTATAGTAATTTACAATTTTGGATCTATGGAAACTAATTTCATCGAATTCCGAGATCGTTCGCAAAATGACTTTAATAGGTTTCATTAATATATATTATATTCAGTTTTCGTTGGTTACAAGAGATAGGATTTGATAAGTTAGGTTTTAGAAAATGAGTATTTGTAGGCAAAAAAATCTAAACATGATATTCACCTTTAATTCAATTTGAGAGGTTACTAACTTAAATCCAAATCTACAAGAGGACTTATATTCGTTATAAGAATCAATTATATATATTGTGAATCTCATATTCAATTACTCAACAATTTCAGTTAAACATTGCATCGCCAAAAATATAAACATTAAATTTTGAAACAAATAATTCAATTTAAGTCTTAATAATTTACTATAAATTTCTAATTACATTACTATTTTATTATTTTCTATTTTTAATTTATGCTTTAAATTTCAATTTTAAATCTGTGCATATATATATATATATATATATATATATATATATTCGCGTGCACTTCATAAAATTTTAACTGTTAATAACTTCCTTATACGAACTTCTTTTAGGGAAAGTTATATACGTATACGAACCAGAAAAATGCCAAACGTAGTGGTACTCGTTTCGAGGCCAAATTCTGAAATCGTAGAGTGACGATTTCGCCAATAACTATTTAAATATTTATTTAAAAATACAAGGTATTACAATTTATTTAAAATAGTTAATACATATATAAATAAAAAATAAATATTTTATAAAGAAAGATAGTTTATAAAGTAAAATGGTTATTTATTAAAGTAGTTTTATTAAGATAGTTATAAAACACACACACACACACATATATATATATATATAAGTTAAAAAAAATATTTTATAAAGTAAAATAGTTATATAGACAAATAGTTTATTTAATGGTTTTAAAACTCTATGGTTGGAATTAGAATTGTTTCTTCCAAATCTCATATAAATCTTGATGTCATATTCCAAATCAAATCAACTAATTTTCAATGTTTCAATTGGAGTTAACTTCTGTTTCAACTTCAATTAAATTTTCAAACAATTCGAATTGAATATTGAAGTTCCCAATTAGATTTTTCATATTGAATCATTCAAGTTATAACAATCTCGGGTTCACAATTTAAATATCATTTCAAATTCGGTTAATTTAAAGTGCATTTCAAATATAGACAATTATTTTTAAACTGTAAAACAATTTCCAGGTCAATTTATTCGATTCATATTAAATTTTTATTTTTAACTTTAGTTTACAATATTTTTGACCTTTATATTTCAAAATTCAAAGTTTATAAAACATCATTTATATTATCTTTAAAAAACAATATTTCAAGATTCAAGGTTAAAATAAATTTTATTTAATCAACCGGTGTCCGTATATAATTATCTATCCTATAGCTAAATGATACTCAAATTATAATTTTAGTATTTATGGAGTGGATATATATATATATATATTTCAACTTATGTTCTTAATTGATCATAATGGTTAATCTCAGGTTCATTCGGTTCCGATAATATCTTAGGTAAATGGTTAAGATTAATCAACACAAATAAAGCTTATATTTAATTTAAGTGAATCACAAGATGAACTAAACAAAAGTATGTCAAACATATAAATCCAAGGTAGCCATCAAAATCAATTCATCCAAACAATTCAATATCACATCAATTTACTAGTAATCAGGTATCAGGTTTAAATTAGTACTAAAATTCCAACCTTAACCAAACTGTAATTTTAAATTACATTTAAATTAAATTATACTATTGATTCAATCAACATAAATATACATTTTAACTATCAAACAACAATCAATTCAATCATATAATGACATGATTTTAACTGAACTAAAAATCTTGTATTTTAGTTAAGTGTCAATGGGTTTAATTACTCATCCTTGGTTTAAACTCGTCTAAAATCGAAAAATAGGCCCAAAATTCAACTATCTTCAAATCCAATCAAACCAGCTCCATAATTTATGGAATTGTGATACTATCCCAATGCAACAAACCATGCGCCAATGTGAGTTAGTATGAAAAAGTTATACACGTTTGAACATACGAATTTTAAACGAATAGAAAACAAACAAAATGTAATAACCCGGAAATCTGGGCCAGTTTAAAATTTTTATTTTGGTAATTTTAGTGAATTTTGATTATTTAGAATGAATTATTTTAAATAATAACTACGAGAAATTTATTTTGAATAGAATTCGAACGTGTATATTATATAGATCGTCGTTAGAATATAAATAATTAATTATATTTATAAAAGGAATTGAAAATGGTGCGGTAGTTCGATAATTCGATTTCAAATTTCAATTGAATGTACCGGGTGCAAAATAAACCGGATTTTAGTGAAACCAAAAATAATGGAATCTAATTGTGACTATCTTTCCAACGAATCCGAAAAATCAAAATTTCATAGAGGGAATCAAAAGATATGTCCAGTTGAAAATTCTGAATAGTCGATATAGGATTCAGGCCCTTAAAAATGGGAATTTTGCAAACGACCTCGGATTTCGACGAAACAACTTTTGTTGGATCCGTGATGTAAAGTTATTGCTAGGTTCCAAATTTCATAATTTTTCGAATCAATATGTGAGCGTGGCAAAGGAAAACGTGTTTGACCAGTTTTAGTTGATTTTAATCGACTGGAAAATGACCATTTTTATAGCGGTCTCAGAATTCGATGAAATTAGTTTTGTTAGGATCGTATCGTCAATACGAAGCTAGAAAATATTTTTCTGGAATTTTTCGAGTTAGTATGTGACCCTGGTAATTTGAAATGTTCGTTTAAATTGAATATATAAAGAATTATACTTTAAATTCAACGGAAACTGATTCAAACAGTCGAATTGGCCTATGATGCATATCCTATTATGTTCGGAACAGGGGTATTTAGCTAGGGGCGACAGTCATTGGGTCCCGTTTCGAATTCGAATGGAAAGTCAACCTTTTAAAAATTAAAATAGAATAAAATATTAAATTATATAATATATCCTTTCCCTTAACTCCTCTCTCCCACTCAGATCGACAGAAAGAAAAAAAATAAAACCAAAAACCGCTCAACCCTCCCCCTTCTCGATCCCGTCGCCAGTCTCTCGCCGCGCCGCTCCACCTCGTCGGAGCCCCCGCCGGTCAGTCTCCCTCCGCCGCACCCCCCCTTCGTCGCTCCTCTCTCTACCCGAGCCCCTCCAAAACCCACGAGACCCAAACCCGCTGATTCCCCCCACCGTCGACTGCAAGCCACTCCGCACCACCCTCCAGCGTCCGGCGCCTCTTCCCCTGTCTCCGATGAGTGATGAGGTGAGTTCTATTTAATTTTTAGTTAATCAATTTAATTTAAATACACTGTAAAAGGAAAAAAATTAGATTTATATATGAAACATGGGATATATTTTTAGTTTTTAAAGTAAAGATTATATTTTTAATGATAGATATTATATTTTTAATGTATATAACACTATTATTTTTAAATATGAAGAGATTTCATTTTTAATTTGAAAGATATGAACTTTATAAAATATAAAGGCGAGATCTTTAACTTTACAAAGTCGAGATATATAACTTCATAAAGGCGAGATCTTTGATGTGAGAAAAGATGGAATTTTTTATATAGAATGATAACGAGATTTTTATATAAAGGACATTGTTTCGAAGAAGTGATTTTAAAAATATAATGTTTATATTATAGAAAGGTTTAAAATATAATTTTTATATTATAGAAAGGTTCAAAATATAATTTTTATATTGTAGGGACAATAAAAATATATAAAGTAGAAATAAAAATATATAAAGTAGAAATAAAAATATGATTTTTATTTATTGAAATGAAATGATAGAAATATAATTTTTATTTGAACAGCGTGAAAAGAACTGCATTGAAATTGCAAACAAATCCGGATGTCCAGCGGTTCAAAAGCAAAGCACGGCGGAGTGGAACCCTCTGTGAGAATTTCTCACTCTTTGATTTAATTTTCTAGTTATATATATACTAGGAAGCAGACGGTGTTTAGTAGCACCCGACACCCGTCGTCCATAGACCATGGACGGCTTGTATGCTTGTTTGTTTGATTTTGATGTGTAGTTGATTGTGTGATGTGATGTGAAATGAAATAAAATATTTATATAGTTAAAATAAAATATTTTATAGTGGAAAATATTTTATAGTTAAAAATAGAATTTTTAACGTGTATATGAAATGAAATAAATATTTATAAACAAATCGGAGATTTGTTTATATACACTGATTTGATTGATATTGATTGGGACGATAAATTTTACACAACGCCCAACTGCACAAATAAAATCTGTGTTTGATTGTTTGAAAACCCCACATGGGTATTGGGATGATATATGACATACACTAGTCCCAATAATTAGCTGTATGTCGATCGTTTGATTGACAGGCTGTTATAAGCGTTGAATATCTATATTTGATGCTTATACAGTGTAGAATGCACTTTGGATGATGGTTGATTATTCATCGTTGTTATTGTATACATGTGTTGTAGAAAATCCATATAATTAACATTATATGGTAATTGATTGGGCCTCATTCCAGTTTTGAAAAAGAAATATTTGAATAGAAATATTTGTAAAAGAAATACTTGAATAGAAATATTTGAAAATAGAAATATTTGAAATAGAATATTTGAAATAGAAATATTCGAAATAGAATATTTGAAAATATCAATATATGAAGCCGTGTTGATTAGATTTACGCCATTTTGACGTGAACGATATTTATATCGATTTTATTCATTTTATAACGAATATCGAAAGTGATTTCAAAATCTAAAATTTTGAAAAGAAATGAATTCAAATTGAAATTGAATAAAATTGAATTCGAATTGAAATCGAAAGGAATTGCATTCGAATTAAATTGAAATTGAATTGAAATCAATTTGAAATCAATTTGAAATGAATTTAAAACGAATTTATATTGGAATATACAATTTTGATTTGAAATTGAATATGAAGTTGAAACCGTTTTGAAAATGAATTTAAACCTATTTATAAAGCACTTTTTGAATTGAAATCGACGAAGTATATATTATATATATTATATAATGGCCTGAATAGAATGTGTCGCGCCGCGGCAGTTCGCCAATTTCGACCACTGACTTCGAACGGATTATTGCGGGAGATCCGACCGTCGGATTCTCCTAAAACAGGAACCGTTGGGTTCGTATCGAAAAGTGCTTTCTAACGAATATTAGAAATTTGAAATCTAAAGGTTGGATTTGGAATTATGTCCAAATCAAATTTGGAAAAGGTCGCTGTAAGTGCAGTTCGATGGCCGTTGATGGAAATCGACTGTACGGGCCTTGATAAAATTATTAAAAATAGTAATAATTTTTGTAAAATCATAAGAAATGATTAGTGAAGAATTGGGATGAAAAACTCCATATTTGAAAAGATAAAAATAGATTTTTATCGAAATGAACCACTTTTGAACTAGAATTATAATTCTATTTATTTTTAAATAAATAAATTGAATTTGAAAAGGGTTTTAAAAGTAACCAGAATTTCCAATAAATGAATTGGAATGGATTTGAATCGAAATTGTCTTTGAAATATTTCGATGTTGGATTTCGTGATGAAACAGATATTGTTCTGGGAATTTGAAAGATATATTTATATCGTTATTTCCAATACGATATTTGTTAGTCGTAGAATTTGATATTGAATATAAGCCGATATATTTTCTATTCAGAGCCTTGTATTTAATATCAAATGTGATTTGGGTTTGTCGTGAATGGTGTCTTCATTAACACTGTTCTTAAGCCCAGTTGAGAAAAGATTAAATCTTCTATTTAGATTTAATGAAGTGTACCAATTAAATAATATTTAATTGGAATTGAATTGATATTGATTTTTGGGTTTATTGTGGGTCGTGTTTTAAATGACACTGATTCTTTAACCCAGTTAACGATTAAAACTAAGTGGAGTTTTAATGAATCTTTAATTAGATTGAAATGATCGAGAATGGAGTATCACCAGTTTTGCTCCAGGCTATAGTTAAATCTTTAGTTAGATTTGAACGTGAAATGGTAATTGAATTTACCGATAACACTATGGTGTTAGATATGAAGTATTACCAGTTTTACTTCATGGGATGAATAGGTTGGGATGGGGAATAAAATAAATGATTACTCTGGTGTGATTCGCTAATCCCGACTAGTTTGAATTGATATTCAAAAGAAGATTAAAGAATAAATTTAAAAGAGTTTATCTTTGATAAAATTAATGAGAACCTTTCTCAAAGAATATTCTGAATTGGAATGAGGCGTATGTTGTGTTTGTGTAACACTTGTTTAATATATACGCGAGTTATTCAGAAAGACCGGGTTTATCCCATTCTGAATAACTGTTTCGACGTGGTGTCGAAGATGAAGACGGTGGTTGAAGACCGGAGGTCTTCACGTCGTTTGAGTGATTACTGATGATCTTGATTGGGCTGTACACCCAAGAGGAGGGAATCAGTTAGTGATCGTCCAGACGTATTTGGAGATCGATGGATATGCGGGATACTAGGTGCCTCCGGTTTCGTTCAGACCCAGAACGAACTTGTAAATGGACTGTGTGTCTGACATTGGATTTTAGTCTGTGTGATTGATTTCTATTAAATATATATCTTTTTGGCGGCGGAGAATTTATTCTCTTGCTTAACGCCCTTCTCTGAGACGTACGAGCTCAGGGGTTATATATTGATGGATATCAATCGCATGGAGTGAATTGCCTGTGTGGCATGCCTAAGTGGCAATTGATCAAGGCTTCTGTTGAAAAGCAGAGTCTTGTGGTTGATGATCAAAAGCACGGCCTGTGTGGCATAACTTTGTGTAGCGTTGATTCGCGAGCCTCACACCCCGGTTGTGAACCAAAAACGGGAGAAGGATCCAGGGAGGGCATGCGTTTCTTTCTAGCTAGGGTGGTGTCAGTGACCTACCAGCCCTGACATTTATATACTTTTCACCTGTGTGGTTGTTGCTGTTGCGAGGCGCCTCGGATATATCGGTCGATCCGGGACCGATGGATTCATTGGACTCATTGACACCCCAAAGGGTGGGGAAACGTAGTGTTCAGGAATTTTAATCCACATCGGTGGACCGGCCCTGTGTCTCCTTAGGGTCACTCGAGCTCTGATCCTGAGACACGGGCTAGAGCGTCTCGAATCGGTGAGGACTATCTTTTGCCTCGGTTCACAGATGGTAACCCAATTTCCAAATACGTGACTTTGCGATTTTGATTGTATAACCTATATATGGCGACATAGTGGTATGGGGCATTTATGCCGTCTATGATTGATACTTATGATTTGAAATTGATTTCTTCACTTATAGCGATATAAAAGATTTGTTTTAACGTATCAAGCATGCTTTGGCTATTATAAGGGAAAACCCTATCCTCTGGTTTGTGTTGCATTGTGTGATGGGACCTGGGTCTTATAATAGCTTCATTTTTCTTTATTTAGCATTGCGTTGTTGTTTTATGCACTGGTATTCTTGGGAGGAAACCCGTTCCGTGTCATACGGCGTGGTCCCTTGATTTACCTAACTTTAAAATAAAGATTTATAATTGTTTTTAGTTCTCACACCAGTCACATGACTGACCTAGAGTTTATTGTTTTGACCTAAACTCTGGGTGCCCTTATTTTGACACGGGCAGCTAGTAGTTTTGGTTTTGCAGATTTATATTCACAGGATCCTGGTTTACAGCTGGAATGATACCCGGAAAGCTTTGTATCCGTATATCTCTTCTAGTTGTGTATTGTTTTATTTTCCGCTACTATGTAATTTATTGTAATCTTTGATATTTTCCGTTGTGTAATATTCATTTATACTCTGTATATTCTTGTAATCTGATGGATTGTTGTAATAACAATGAAATGTTCTTCCGTCTGCGTTCTGTTTTGTCGTGTTCTCGAACTATACGCGCTTTCCTCACCGGGGAAGTTACGGGTTTTCACAGTTTGGTATCAGAGCTTTGGTTCACAAAGCTCAGAGAACAAGACACCTTAGAACCATACGAAAGAATTCATCAGATATTGGATTAGTAATATCCAATGAGAATGACTCGTTAGAGATAGGATCAGTAGTATCCTAGAACGAGTGTGAAGAGTATATTTTTAAAATGAAAACAATTTTTGTTTTGAAAATTTAAATCGTTGTATATGTATTTGAATATTTATTTTATATTGATTAGGACAGTCCAATATATAAAGATTTTGCATATACGCCTTGCAAACGTGTATTTGAAGTTTTAATATACTGGATAGATATAGAATTACACTCTAGTCGCCCGGGGGTGATTCTGATGATTGATATATCATCATCAGAATTTATATTCGAGTTTCGAAAGTGTGACATCTATATATTTCCTATTGACTGGTGTGAGAACCAAAATTATATATGGCTTATTGTTGTGATTTGGCATCAAAAATGTGATTTTTGACTATGTATCAAAGTTATGAGTTTCAAAACTAATCAACTAATTGATTGATGGTTGTGTTGTTGATTATTGCTTGATAAATTGAAATTTGTACCATATAGCCCAATTGAACAAATAGTGAATTGTATTGTAAATTTGTTGCAATTGCATGCATGTACATGTACTTACATTGAACATGTCATAGCAAGGAGGCTAGAGCAGAGAATAAAATTTGTTTACCCGACAAATAGGTACATATTTATCATAATTTACTATTTTGTTTGGGTGATGATGATTTTATGAGCCGATTGGCTTTTTATTTTTCTTTTTGAGATCAGAAGGCCTATATGTTAATTTCGGGATTTTCCCGTACTCCCGGTGCAGGGGAGGTTATGGCAAAAATTTTCGAAAATTTAGGGTGTTAGCCAAATTTTGGAAAAATTTGAAAAGTTCCTAGAAACCGAAAGGTTGAAGAACTTAAGCCGTAGTGAAAATAATGAAAGTTGATTTGATTTGTGAAACGACTTTCGGCTTCGTTCCTTTTTGGGGACGAAAAGTTTTAAGTGGGGGAGATTGTAATAACCCGGAAATCTGTGCCAGTTTAAAATTTTTATTTTGGCAATTTTAGTGAATTTTGATTATTTAAAATGAATTATTTTAAATAATAACGACGAGAAATTTATTTTGAATAGAATTCAAACGTGTATATTATATAGATCGTCGTTAGAATATAAATAATTATTTATATTTATAAAAGGAATTGAAAATGGCGTGGTAGTTCGATAATTCGATTTCAAACTTCAATTAAATGTACCGGGTGCAAAATACACCGGATTTTAGTAAAACAAAAAATAATGGAATCTAATTGTGACTATCTTTCCAACGAATCCGAAAAATCAAAATTTCATAGCTGGAATCAAAAGATATGTCCAGTTGAAAATTCTGAATAGTCGCTATAGCAGGCCCTTAAAAATGGGAATTTTGCAAACGACCTCGGATTTCGACGAAACCACTTTTGTTGGATCCGTAATGTAAAGTTATTGCTAGGTTCCAAATTTCATAATTTTTCGAATCAATATGTGAGCGTGGCAAAGGAAAACATGTTTGACCAGTTTCAATTGATTTTAATCGACTGGAAAATGGCCATTTTTCTAGCGGTCTCAGAATTCGATGAAATTAGTTTTGTTAGGGTCGTATCGTCAATACGAAGCTAGAAAATATTTTTCTGGAATTTTTCGAGTTAGTATGTGACCCTGGTAATTTGAAATGTTCGTTTAAATTGAATATATAAAGAATTATACTTTAAATTCAACGGAAACTGATTCAAACAGTCGAATTGGCCTATGATACATATCCCATTGTGTTCGGAACAGGGGTATTTAGCTGGGGGCGACAGTCATTGGGTCCCATTTCGAATTCGAATGGAAAGTCAACCTTTTGAAAATTAAAATAGTATAAAATATTAAATTATATAATATATCCTTTCCCTTAACTCCTCTCTCCCACTCAGATCGACAGAAAGAAAAAAATAATAAAACCAAAAACCGCTCAGCCCTCCCCCTTCTCGATCCCGTCGCCAGTCCCTCGCTGCGCCGCTCCACCTCGTCGGAGCCCCCGCCGGTCAGTCTCCCTCCGCCGCACCCCCCCTCGTCGCTCCTCTCTCTACCCGAGCCCCTCCACCCAAACCCGCTGATTCCACCCACCGCCGATTGCAAGCCACTCCGCACCACCCTCCAGCGTCCGGCGCCTCTTCCCCTGTCTCCGATGAGTGATGAGGTGAGTTCTATTTAATTTTTAGTTAATCAATTCAATTTAAATACACTGTAAAAGGAAAAAATTAGATTTATATATGAAACATGGGATATATTTTCAGTTTTTAAAGTAAAGATTATATTTTTAATGATAGATATTATATTTTTAATGTATATAACACTATTATTTTTAAATATGAAGAGATTTCATTTTTAATTCGAAAGATATGAACTTTATAAAATATAAAGGCGAGATCTTTAACTTCACAAAGTCGAGATATATAACTTCATAAAGGCGAGATCTTTGATGTGAGAAAAGACGGAATTTTTTTATATAGAATGAAAACAAGATTTTTATATAAAGGACATTGTTTCGAAGAAGTGATTTTAAAAATATAATTTTTATATTATAGAAAGGTTAAAAATATAATTTTTATATTATAGAAAGGTTCAAAATATAATTTTTATATTGTAGAGACAATAAAAATATATAAAGTAGAAATAAAAATATATAAAGTAGAAATAAAAATATGATTTTTATTTATTGAAATGAAATGATAGAAATATAATTTTTATTTGAACAGCGTGAAAAGAACTGCATTGGAATTGCAAACAAATCCGGATGTCCAGCGGTTCAAAAGCAAAGCACGGCGGAGTGGAACCCTCTGTGAGAATTTCTCACTCTTTGATTTAATTTTCTAGTTATATATATATACTAGGATGCAGACGGTGTTTAGTAGCACCCGACACCCGTCGTCCACAGACCATGGACGGCTTGTATGCTTGTTTGTTTGATTTTGATGTGTAGTTGATTGTGTGATGTGATGTGAAATGAAATAAAATATTTATATAGTTGAAATAAAATATTTTATAGTGGAAAATATTTTATAGTTAAAAGTAGAATTTTTAACGTGTATATGAAATGAAATAAATATTTATAAACAAATCGGAGATTTGTTTATATACACTGATTTGATTGATATTGATTGGGACGATAAATTTTACACATTGCCCAACTACACAAATAAAATATGTGTTTGATTGTTTGAAAACCCCACACGGGTATTGGGATGATATATGACATACACTAGTCCCAATAATTAGCTGTATGTCGATCGTTTGATTGACAGGCTATTATAAGCGTTGAATATCTATATTTGATGCTTATACAGTGTAGAATGCACTTTGGATGATGGTTGATTATTCATCATTGTTATTGTATACATGTGTTGTAGATAATCCATATAATTAACATTATATGGTAATTGATTGGGCCTCATTCCAGTTTTGAAAAAGAAATATTTGAATAGAAATGTTTGTAAAAGAAATATTCGAATAGAAATATTTGAAAATAGAAATATTTGAAATAGAATATTTGAAATAGAAATATTAGAAATGGAATATTTGAAAATATCAATATATGAAGCCGTGTTGATTAGATTTATGCCATTTTGACGTGAACGATATTTATATCGATTTTATTCATTTTATAACAAATATCGAAAGTGATTTCAAAATCTAAAATTTTGAAAAGAAATGAATTCAAATTGAAATTGAATAGAATTGAATTCGAATTGAAATCGAAAGGAATTGCATTCGAATTAAATTGAAATTGAATTTAAATCAATCTGAAATCAATTTGAAATGAATTTAAAACGAATTTATATTGGAATATACAATTTTGATTTGAAATTGAATATGAAGTTGAAACCGTTTTGAAAATGAATTTAAAACGATTTATAAAGCACGTTTTGAATTGAAATCGACGAGGTATATATTATATATATTATATATATAATATAATGGCCTAAATAGAACGCGTCGCGCCGCGGCAGTTCGCGAATTTTGACCATTGACTTCGAACGGATTATTGCGGGAGATCCGACCGTCGGATTCTCCTAAAACCGGAACCGTTGGGTTCGTATCGAAAAGAGCTTTCTAACGAATATTAGAAATTTGAAATCTAATGGTTGGATTTGGAATTATGTCCAAATCAAATTTGAAAAAGGTCGCTGTAAGTGCAGTTCGATGGCCGTTGATGGAAATCGACTGTACGGGCCTTGATAAAATTATTAAAAATAGTAATAATTTATGTAAAATCATAAGAAATGATTTGTGAAGAATTGGGATGAAAAACTCCATATTTGAAAAGATAAAAATAGATTTTTATCAAAATGAACTAGTTTTGAACTAGAATTATAATTCTGTTTATTTTTAAATAAATAAATTGAATTTGAAAAGGGTTTTAAAAGTAACCAGAATTTCCAATAATTGAATTAGAATGGATTTGAATCGAAATTGTCTTTGGAATATTTCGATGTTGGATTTCGTGATGAAACAGATATTGTTCTGGGAATTTGAAAGATATATTTATATCGTTATTTCCAATACGATATTTGTTAGTCGTAGAATTTGATATTGAATATAAGCCGATATATTTTCTATTCAGAGCGTTGTATTTAATATCAAATGTGATTTGGGTTCGTCGTGGATGGTGTCTTCATTAACACTGTTCTTAAGCCCAGTTGAGAAAAGATTAAATCTTTTATTTAGATTTAATGAAGTGTACCAATTAAATAATAGTTAATTGGAATTGAATTGATATTGATTTTTGAGTTTATTGTGGGCCGTGTTTTAAATGACACTGATTCTTTAACCCAGTTAACGATTAAAACTAAGTGGAGTTTTAATGAATCTTTAATTAGATTGAAATTATCGAGAATGGAGTATCACCAGTTTTGCTCCAGGCGATAGTTAAATCTTTAATTAGATTTGAACGTGAAATGGTAATTGAATTTACCGATAACACTGTGGTGTTAGATATGAAGTATTACCAGTTTTACTTCATGGGATGAATAGGTTGGGATTGGGGAATAAAATAATTGATTACTCCGGTGTGATTCGCTAATCCCGACTAGTTTGAATTGATATTCAAAAGAAGATTAAAGAATAAATTTAAAAGAGTTTATCTTTGATAAAATTAATGAGAACCTTTCTCAAAGAATATTCTGAATTGGAATGAGGCGTATGTTGTGTTTGTGTAACACTTATTTAATATATACGCGAGTTATTCAGAAAGACCGGGTTTATCCCATTCTGAATAACTGTTTCGATGTGGTGTCGAAGATGAAGACGGTGGTTGAAGACCGGAGGTCTTCACGTCGTTTGAGTGATTACTGATGATCTTGATTGGGCTGTACACCCAAGAGGAGGGAATCAGTTAGTGATCGTCCAGACGTATTTGGAGATCGATGGATATGCGGGGTACTAGGTGCCTCCGGTTTCGTTCAGACCCAGAACGAACTGGTAAATGGACTGTGTGTCTGACATTGGATTTTAGTCTGTGTGATTGATTTCTATTAAATATATATCTTTTTGGCGGCGGAGAATTTATTCTCTTGCTTAACGCCCTTCTCTGAGACGTACGAGCTCAGGGGTTATATATTGATGGATATCAATCGCATGGAGTGAATTGCCTGTGTGGCATGCCTAAGTGGCAATTGATCAAGGCTTCTGTTGAAAAGCAGAGTCTTGTGGTTGATGATCAAAAGCACGGCCTGTGTGGCATAACTTTGTGTAGCGTTGATTCGCGAGCCTCACACCCCGGTTGTGAACCAAAAACGGGAGAAGGATCCAGGGAGGGCATGCGTTTCTTTCTAGCTAGGGTGGTGTCAGTGACCTACCAGCCCTGACATTTATATACTTTTCACCTGTGTGGTTGTTGCTGTTGCGAGGCGCCTCGGATATATCGGTCGATCCGGGACCGATGGATTCATTGGACTCATTGACACCCCAAAGGGTGGGGAAACGTAGTGTTCAGGAATTTTAATCCACATCGGTGGACCGGCCCTGTGTCTCCTTAGGGTCACTCGAGCTCTGATCCTGAGACACGGGCTAGAGCGTCTCGAATCGGTGAGGACTATCTTTTGCCTCGGTTCACAGATGGTAACCCAATTTCCAAATACGTGACTTTGCGATTTTGATTGTATAACCTATATATGGCGACATAGTGGTATGGGGCATTTATGCCGTCTATGATTGATACTTATGATTTGAAATTGATTTCTTCACTTATAGCGATATAAAAGATTTGTTTTAACGTATCAAGAATGCTTTGGCTATTATAAGGGAAAACCCTATCCTCTGGTTTGTTTTGCATTGTGTGATGGGACATGGGTCTTATAATAGCTTCATTTTTCTTTATTTAGCATTGCGCTGTTGTTTTATGCACTGGTATTCTTGGGAGGAAACTCATTCCGTGTCATACGGCGTGGTCCCTTGATTTACCTAACTTTAAAATAAAGATTTATAACTGTTTTTAGTTCTCACACCAGTCACGTGACTGACCTAGAGTTTATTGTTTTGACCTAAACTCTGGGTGCCCTTATTTTGACACGGGCAGCTAGTAGTTTTGGTTTTGCAGATTTATATTCACAGGATCCTGGTTTACAGCTGGAATGATATCCGGAAAGCTTTGTATCCGTATATCTCTTCTAGTTGCGTATTGTTTTATTTTCCGCTGCTATGTAATTTATTGTAATCTCTGATATTTTCCATTGTGTAATATTCATTTATACTCTGTATATTCTTGTAATTTGATGGATTTTGTAATAACAATGAAATGTTCTTCCGTCTGCGTTCTGTTTTGTCGTGTTCTCGAACTATCCGCGCTTTCCTTACCGGGGAAGTTACGGGTTTTCACACAAAACAACCTCATCCAAAACAAGCTACCACGTCATCCCTCCCTCCTTTTCTTCCTTAAAATAGAATGAAAGTCCAGGAAATCACCCGCACCATCCATATCTTCTCTCCTCCGCCTATCCCTATTCTCTTAATGGAAACTCGGACGAACGTATCGACTGAACTTCTCTTCATGAGTGCTTTCTCTCCTTCACCAATATTTTAAACTCAGTGATCCCTACAAAAATGCATCCATAGCCTTCCATCATGCATAGTATCAACACAAAATATATCTGAATCTCTTAAAACTTTGCTACCCGATGCTAAACTCTGCCATGAACTCAAATATGATCATCGATCAACGCATATATCCCTATATCCAACACAGATCACCATCCTTACCCAAAACTCATGCAACCTACATCATTTATTTTGTTCGAATAGCCCAAAAAATTATGAGCTCTCCATAGATCATCCACATGAATATTTACCTACCCGTAACTCAAACAAAAAGTTTCATAATTTTAGGAATTATATTGGAACTGTTTTTATTTTTGCAAGAGGCCCACTACAATAGATTTACCTTTTAATAGCATGTGAAAAATGCTATAATAGGTTACCATAGCATTAGTGACGACACTATATATCAACATGTTGTAATACCCCTATTATATTTTATAGCTCAAATCTAAACGCTATAGTATTATACATTTTATAGCATACGTTCACCAGCATGAAATGTTTTACATAGCGTTCATAGCATGGAATTATATTTACTTACTAAAATTTCAACTTATTTTTTTATAGTGTTATCAATATTTTTAATGCACATATTCATTGATATGAAAAATGTTTTCCATTTTATTTTTTTCAAAAAATCCTCTATTATTAAATTCCACATTGATATATAGCGTTCAGAACATACCATGTTAAATACTCGCTTTTTTATAGCATTATCATTATTTTCATAGCTCATATTCAGTGATATGAAACGTTTTCCACACAGTTCAAAATTTATATAGCATTTCAAATTTTGACTCCATATGTGGAGTTTTCCGCAATGAATATTAGTAGTATATATAGTGTTATTAGTGTTTTCGTAGGACACATTCATTGATATGAAAAGGTTTTCCGCGCTATTTAATATTTTACATAGCATTTCACCTTTTATTTCCATAATTGCAAATTTCCACTATTAATATTTTTAATATATAGCACATATTTCAGGTCTGATCTTTATATAGAAAAACTCTTATCTAATTTGTGCATAGTTTAAACAATTAAACAGTAAATTCACAAGACAAAACTGTTAATAGCAAAAAAATTAATACCAAAAGCATATTTGATTTCAATTACAAATTCATAGTAAATAAGTCTACTAATAAATAAGAAATAAGTCAACATATATATTGTTCAAACATCGTTCCAAAACAAGATTACATGAAAAACAATTAGTCTTCAGCTTGTAAGCTCGTTTAACTTCTAGAACTTGCAATTCACAAGCATAAGTTACAATCTTATAAGAAAAATTCAAGAAAAACAATTAGAATGCTAAAATGAAATAGTGTTAGATTTCATCTCGAATAGTTCATAACAAACAGAAATGTTTATTATCTTATAGAACCATTTGTTAGATTGATTAATGTATATAGGTTCTAATTATCATGGCGGGCATACGCATTTCAAATGAATGGTACACTAATTGCTTTCGTTCAATCGTAATTAAAATAACTTGTACATGAATATGGCCAGACTGATATTTGAATGTGAATTATAATCTGAATGTTAATTATACAAACTTATAATCTGAATGTGAAGTAGTGTGAATTTTGGTGTCTCTAACCGTTTCACAAACTTGAGATATAATTAAAAGTTAATCCTTATACCTTACATTGACATGGTAAAATGAACCATAGTAGCCTATAGTAAATCTAGAATAGACTTAATATTTAATCCTTGTAAGCACTAGGAAAAAGCGACAAACGATGTAAATTTATTAGGACATCATAAATTTATTGATATGCACACGATAACTTTTCAACACGGTTATTCAACTTTTCTTTCCGTAGGTATGACTTATATCCGATGAGCGAACCAGTAATGCTTTTCTTAAATGTGGCCCAAATTGTTTTTTTTCCATATGTTTTTTTCTGTTTCTCAGGGGGTTTCATTTTGGACATGCTGGTACATTATACTGCATGATTAAAAAAGGTAGTTGTTACAGTTTACATGAAATATCACATTGCAACTTGGTCGGTTCTTTGGTTGTCGATACCAAGAATACACCTGAAATATCATGCAAGCAATAAGGTTTAGAAAGCTAAATTACTATTGTTATGTATGACACTGTAATAGGAAAATATAGGAAATTCAAACTGAAAACATTACTTAGCACCGCTGCATCTAAAATTCCATCACAAACCAATTACAACCAAATCCAATAATCAACATGCCAATTGTACCAAGTCCATAACAACATCGTGTGCTCATCTGTAAGAATAGACCAAAAAAATTTGTTTATTATTTGAATACACATTTCATCTTTATTAGTGACAGACAAAAACTGAACCAGCAGGAGTTGTTCCACCTTATGTCATTTGACCTTAAGGGACCAAATTCATAATTTTCATAACCGTCAACTTATATAACTTGAAAAAGCATAGGACAATGAACCATATTCAACTCTTGTATGTGAACATATATATTAACTTGTACTCCATGAATATGGCCAGAAGGAAATTAAAATAACTCGTACTTACCAAATTCAACGTGGCCAGACACAATGCTTCCGTTTACTCAGCAATGATCTTACCCAAACTAACCAACACAATGCTTGCGTTCATTGCACACACAACTCACCTATCAATTCCGATCCTCTTCATGCTCACATTCCTGGCTAGCCCACTCCGAACCAACTAAACACTCTTTAGACTACTGAACAACTTTTTCTCAAAACCTTACAAACTCATGTGACCTAACAAAAACCATCTACATGAACTGATTGACTTGATCGACCGACTTGCAAACAACTGGCTGACCTACAACTCACCAAACAACACCACAAACCACACCACAAACAGCACCGAACCACGACTGATCGACTCACAACTCAACAAACCACTGGACTGCACCATCTCCTTCAATCACCTAAAATCACACTACAACTTGCCATAACACAACCATATCTACCACATGAACTGCTACCTCATCATTACAACAATGTCTACACTTTGAACTATCAACCAGCTTGACACCCAACCATGTCTACACTACTAAACGACGTTATCTTTTTCGATGTCTATTTTAATTTCTTGGCTGCTAAGAGCTATCGTCCCACTTTAAAATACAACACACGAAAAAGAAACATTTCTGTGAGTATGAGTTGCTCTAATAAGCTCATTTCACTTTTGAATAATTTATGAAAGTAATCTTTTATTATTCACAAACTTAGGATATAACCCAGTTGGAAACACGTTGAAATGGGGCGGAATTGAGTAATCAAAGTAACGTGTACTAGATCTTGCTCCTATATATACATACTAAAGATGGAATGCATGTGCATGCTTTTTATGTTTAACCGGTTAAGGAGAAAATTCTGTTACATTGTTTATAAATCTAGATGCTGCTATTACACATTATTACATAAACTTAAACACTTCACGTCCAGTATTTACTTAGCTACAAACACTTTTGTATTATGCCACTGTATATGTACTAATAAAAAAACTTCTTAACCTATTTGATAACAAAACCACTGTTACTATCAACCATGTCTACACTGTGAACTATCAACCTGCTTAACATAACACAACCACTATTACTAACACATGTATTCTAATTTTATCTCCAAAATTGAAACACGCATTTCTTTTTGATCTTGTAGCATAATAATAAATATGTATACATTTGGTTCTCCCCAATTGCTAATCTACATATTTAATTAAAAAAACAAGTATATCATGTGTCAAACTTTATCATTTTGCCGAACTGCTCATTCACATTGATCTTATACCATTATAGATTATAGATGACTGTTGGGACTTGATGAGGGAGGATCCAATATCATATTACGCAATATCATGTAGGAATCAAATTTATAACAATTTATATTTCAAGATGTATGTAGAATGTTTTTCTGCCATCAATCTTAAAAGAAGAATGAAATAAAATAGTGTCATGAAAGCTACTTAAAAAATTACCTACATATGTAGCCAAAGTCCATGTCTATTTACCAAAGACGGTCAATTACCTATATACAACTAGGATATTAATTTCATAAATTCAGAATTTTATATTTGAACAATTTTATTTAACAATAATTAGATGCTTACTAGAAGATGAATTCGTTACAATATTTTCCATAGGTCAACCTATTGCAGAACCAACAACATCTGTAATGCATTCGAACTCAGTAGTAGGTCTCCACAAACATACAGCTGGAACAATCGCAATATCAACCCAAACTCTAACTGCACCCTTTCCTAACGGGACAAAATGTTCCATTATTTTTAGTTCGGTTGAAGCCACGCATCCCTCAGCAACTATATTCATCTTTCCAAATACATCAACCAACTTACATTTATTCGATGTAGAATTTGCAACCTATCAAGTTACAATAATAATCGATTATTTAAACTACTTGAAACACATTATCTTGCAAATGAAGCGGAACTAATATTTGAGCTACAAATGAAATATTACCATAGGAATTGATGCCGAGTTAGCCAAAGGAGTGAAAGATGCTTGAGTGCTTACTTTCTCAATAACTACTTTAAATTTTATCCATACAACTTTTTTTACAACGGCTTCTCCAACGTACCTTTTTTTTTTTCAACAAGATAAAATTTTCCATTAAACAACAAAACATTACAGGACCAAATACAGAAGGAAAGCAAACAATAAACCCACTTTGCCAACAACTGCACAAAACAAGGCAACACTAAACAAAGACCAGAACAAAAGGAAGAAAAAAAACCGAACAGACAAATCTAAACAGAATTCCCAGCACCAAACATGAGCAGCACCGTAAACCAGAAAGCCGCAGAACAACAGCAAGACCCAAAAGCAAGCAGCAGTGAAGGAATAGACAGGCTCCCATTCAACCAGAGACAAGGCAGAAAACCAAACTTCAAATGAGATAACCCAGTGATCAATGAAAATCAGTACCTCCAAGTCTCGGGACAGATCGCAATTGTGAAGAACAAGCCGACATCTTAGAAAACAATGAGTACCTCCACACCACAAAATGTCAGCACAAGCATACCATAGACTGATCAAGCCGAATCACAAGCAACAGTCCACCGAAAGGTGATGAACACACTACTGTGAGGAAGATAGAT